>OY856410.1:785836943-788584443 GCA_963693085.1 Alisma plantago-aquatica
AAATGCAATGAATTAATGATTATAGGCCAGATCCAAATAAGAAGCAAAAGAATAAACAATGTAGGAGAAAGAATACCGAGTTAGGAACTTGACTAGATCATTCATTAAAAAACAAACACGTTTTACTTAAAGAAATTAGAGTCGCGTAGTCCTCTAGGACAAGCACCATTCTCCTAGTCAAACCAATCATGAACCTGGAGAGAAGTGTCATGTTTGCGCAGGCAATGAACGTTGCAGACGAACAGATGCACCACCACCAGTGTAGCCCAGCAACCGCAGGAACCACCACCTGACAGGTTGCGTCTTGAAGGAAGAAGGAGAATGACTTTGTCGCTTCTAGGAGAGAGATCTCCAAGCAATGAGAAGGAGCGATGACGGCCGACTCTGGGATTAGGACTAGCAAAACACTCACACAAACGACTGACAGTTGTGTTTGAAAAGATGTGTTTAACCCTAATGACTGGAGGCCTATTTATAGCCTTACACGCCTCACTAATCCTATTCCTGTTAAGACGCGTCCACTCAGTTTCTCTTGTACACTTTGTGAAAAAATCCAAACAAGAGACACTTTCTAGGTAGGATTAATAAATCTGAATAGGAAAGAAACAATTAATTAAACAAATAATTAATTACGTAGTTGTATCCTAGTCCAAAAAGAAGACGTAAGACATTCTCCACAATCTACAAGCTACAAGCCTGAGCCTGTGCCCAGCCATACCAGGCGTGGCATGGCACACACGTGCATGCGTGTGTGCATGTATTGTGGTCACCCCACCCACCAAGGAGGTGAGCATACCCTCCTCCTAGGACCCCTTGGACACTAGTGCCCCATGTGAACCTACATATAAGGACCACAAAAGTTCTAGGAGTGAGCAATATGGGATAAAACTTCTTTTCCATTTGCACTAGAGACAAAACTATTTTTCTCACATGTACTAGCTGCACTACATTGGGCTTAACCCATGCTATATACATGGCTTCTACATCTGTATATCTAACAAACCTTCCTTAGTATCTTTGTCATCTTTTGTCGGGTTAAGGCATGCTGACACAATCGATAGTCATCTTGATATTTTTCAATTCTTGATCTATAGATACTTTTTCACATTTGTAAAAGATTTAATAAACACAATAGAATATAAACATCACTACATTTGACTTGATATTAATAAGTAAATATTATGCAATGTTTTTGTATACAATTATGAAATCGAGCGCAATATAGCTTATATAGGAAAAAACTTCTAAATATGGTAGGAAAAATAGATGCATTTTAAACTAAAGTCTTTTTAAGTATAACAATTTCTTAAACATCACATCTTATTGATACCAGATCAAAATAATATTTCACTTTATAAGCATTTCTGCATTTTCCATCCAACCGGACAAAATTACAAAACTGTCAAAACCATATGTGTAATTTGGATGAACAGGTGAAATTCATGAAAGAAGTAATAACTGAACATTTTTCATAAATATGGTAACATATTAACTGTATTACTTATCAAGATATTGATTTTTGAATTCCAAGTTTACTTACCTACATTAAAAAAATCCATAATTTACTTAATTTATATATTTTCTTCAAAATATTGTAATTATGCTTATACAAGTGTAGATATATATAGAAATATCAAAATGTTTATTAAAAGTATACCTAGAAGGTGCTCTTTTTGCTGTCCACAATGCCAGAAAACTCCATCAAATGTAGAGTTCAGCAACAAAGTCAAAATTAAGGATCCATGTTAGGGCATACATGGAATAAACATGGAAAATGGGTATAGTTAACATTCAAAAAGGGAAATAAGTAGAAGTATTCCAAGAGGTGGTATTATATTGCACAATTTGAGTTCATGGTTAGAGTAAATATTTACTATAGATTCAACAAAATTTGTACCAGAAATGATAGCTCCTCCTTGATCAGGCGTAAAAACACTACCTGAAGGCCACGTGAGGCAAACAAGAAAAAGTGTAGGGACAATTGTACCCTTCCTCCTTGTTCCATGACATCAATAGATCTACTAGAAATTTCTTCCATGCGAACTCCTCTTGTCATCCCCTGGTGTGGGTGAGAAGCCTATCATGTTCTTAGATCTGAGCCGGTCTTCATAGACTGAGGCTTATGTCTAGGGGTCCTCTATAGAGGTAAACATCAAGATCCATTATGGTATATGGACTTGCAGGTCTCCATTCTAGGATCTATCTAAGGAAGCAAGGAATGTGGAGTTTGTCAAAAGAGACCACATGTATGCACACAAAGGTAGGAATGAAAAAAGGAAGAGGAATATGCAGTTGTTCTTAGCACAAAACCAAATGGGTAGTGATGCATTTATAGGTGTGGTGGTCCTCAAGTAGTTAGAGATGAAGGTCAAGTTCGGCTAGCTAACACATGGAGTCATGAGAGATACTTATAATAAGAGGAGTAGGGAAATATCTTTTTGTGGTTATAACTATGTGGGATATAGGGTACAAGGGAATCTAGGCTTCTATAAATGGTGGTAGTCGAGTAGGTCGAAGGGGTAGTAGATGTTTCACAAATAGGTAAGGAAACGCTCATTGTCACAATTCATTGAGCTCAGAATGTCTAGAGGAGTCAAAGGGAGAATAAAATAGGAGAAATAAAATACTAGTGAGGGAACACAAGAAGGTAGAGAAATGTTGGCAGGGATCAACACTTGAAGAAGAATAAGAAGAAGAAGGCAAGGAAAGAGATGATGGGTTAGCCTTCTGATTGGGTGGATGCAAAAAAAGACTTTGATACAATGAATCATGTGGATAAAAACCCCAGGGATGTGTGACAATGAACAAATGAATATGATAGAATCAATGTTATTAAATTATTTGATTAGTTAAATCTTAGGTTAATTAATATATTATTTCCTAATTCAAAATTAGGGAATAATTTAGCATCCAGATGACATAAATTTATGTTATATGTATTTATGATTATAGAAATCTAGTTTTATCACCACATTTTCCTTTACAGGTTGTTTCGAATTTTATCTCTCTACTATGGTGACAAGTGTAGATGTCATGTATTTATTTCCCTTTCTAATCACTGTCACATAAATATATCTATTTTCACTCTTATATCAATACTAGGAAGATCCTAGAGTGCAAAATGAAAGTTACAACTTATTAAATAGTGAATCTATATAACTAACCATATTTGAAGACTTAATTAATCAATGAATCCTAAATCCTTGTACAAAGGATATTTATCAGCACATTATATTACTTGACTCCAATTACTCCTAATATAATCTTAATTATAGAATAAGAAAATTCACGCCAACCTATATAAATAGTTCATAAGTAAAAAGAAGGTTAACATATGTAACTAAATTTGTACATGTTACAACACTTCACCCCTTCAAAAGAAACTTGTCATCAAAAAATCTAGTCATCTATCATATAGAACAATATGCTATTTAATTTGTCTTCCTCTTTGAATCCTCTCTTTTATAATGAATCAAGTTTAACCAATCTAGCAACTTACGATTACATATGTTCTTAATATCATGGTAAGTATAGTTGTGTATGGTCTATTTTTTCCTAAACAATCTACTAATCAGCATGATGGAATAAGTAGAAAAGTTAATTCATTATTTCTACTTTGATAGTAACTACATTAGTCAAGAAAGGTATTGTAGAGGTGCCTTATTATTAAGATCAGACAGTCCTAAGATGAGTTATACATATACATAATACATGTTTTTAAACCTTATCACAACCAAACTATATGCCAAATAACCACATAGTACGTGACACTGGTAGGTTGTATATTTCAAACACATCAAAATATTCTTCTTCTCCATGGTTTGACACCTAGATCAAGAGTTTAGGGCTATATTTAATAAGTTAGGTGTTTCTTATCTAATGGTTTCCCCAAACTTTGTGATGCGGCCCAAACCTACTAATCAAGGTTTAGGCCTGCCAAAGGGGAATTAGAATAACCATCTACTTTTAATCACTAACTAAAAACAACCTTAATTTTTCTTTTTTAATTAATATAACAAGGAAACATCATGTTAACTTAAAAGTTAAAGTCTGATTTAAGCATAAGCATCATATGTTCATGATTGAGTTTTACTCTTACATCATTATCAACTGAAGGAAACTAGTTGTTGATCTATATACATCAGTTACAACTTATTACAAAATTCCTATCAATCCTCACTCTCACATTCCCAAGACTAAAAGAAGTATAAGAGACCAACTAACTAAACTAATTATTCCTTCATAGACCTTGAATGATATATTCTAAGCTAGCTTCTAACTCCTCCTCTAGAGATGGACTATTGCTTGGAAAATGATTTAGTGAATTGAATGAGCTATTGACTTAGTGCGTGGAACATTAATAAGAAACTACAAAAATTTATATGTATATTGTTAATAGAATTGAATATAGAAGAAAACAAGCATAGCATCTAAAAACTACAAAACAATCTGGCATGGAAGATAACAGATTTAATAAGTAAATAAACTAAATTTATTCATTGAATCTTTTATGCCTTGACCCATGTGAAGCGTACCACAACATGTAGAAGTATCACAGCAAGCTACAATTTTTAGAGTAGACCTAGGACTATAACTATATTAAACTAGCTCTCCCATTTTGAATGTCCTATCACATCTGGCCTCAACATCTAAACAACTAGTTGGTTAAACTGGAGTGATCCTCAAAACCTACATACTTAGGTAGAGATCCAAAAACACTTGGCTTAACTACCTACCTAAATGGTTCCACAAGGATTATCCTACTAAGTAGCATCCAAACTAACTGGGTACCACCAGAATCTCTTAATGATGTTTGATACCTTACTAATTAAGGATAATTTCATCATTGGCCTTAGTCCCTCGTACCTATCTAGTATGCTCCCATTAACTCATCCTGGACTCTTACAGTCGATAGGCATGTTTCCTACTTCATAGTGCAGACCTTCGTGATGGATTATATGGTATTCGGGGAATCTAATGTCTTATTTTTATTTTTTTATTTTCAAATATAGATTTATTACTATACTTCCTTTTCTAAACTCTATACTTAGGGCTTCTATTTTTTCTTTGTGAACACTAAACTTAGACTAAATCACTAGAATCAGTGAAGTGGCATACTTAAACTGATGAATTGAGTATACTGATAATTACTAGAATGAACTATCTTTGAAATTCATAAATATTTAACTTAAAATAATTTGAGTGGATCTCAAATTCATAATATGATTCAATATTGTAGACCTAGGGAAACCCCGTGGTTCCAGTGCATTTGATTCTAGCATCAAGATTCACCATAGATTCATAGTAAATTAACCTAGAGTTGAAAGCATCTAAATACATCACAAATATGCTAAAATAGTTGATAGCTCAACTAAAATCTCATATCTTGGTTCAATAAATCAATAACAATATTCATTATGCAAAATAATACATGTTCATTATATGTTTTGTGCTTAATTTCTTAAAATCAAGGTTTAAAGTGATATTCCACTCACTAAAACTCGATTTGGCTTATTGATCTCAAGTTTGAACAAGGTAAATTCAGATTTTGCTCTACGAAGCTTGGATTGGAGCTCAAAGCTCCTAGGAACATCTTTGATCATCCTGATGATGATTTAATAGACCTAAACGAAGCCTTATAGAGGTAGAAGATGAAAAAAAGGTCAGTGAAAACTTCCACTTTGTGACTCAAAAGATTCAAAGAAAAGAATAATAAAGAGAAGAGAAATCTATAGTTAAAACCTACGTCGGATCTATGGTGAAACAATCAATATCTTTTGTTTTTCCTGTTATTCCCAAATTCACCTTACAAATCACCCTTTTCGTAGGATAAGGGATTTGATGTGTAGAGATCGAACAATGAATCTAATGAAACCAATTTCTTTAGATTCTATGTATATAACAAAAGTTATGGCCATTTTTCATAATTGGTTATGTTGGGCGACGATGCATCTTGAAACCATCTGGAGCTATGAAACTAACATTTCATCAAGTTTGTGAAGATTAGGGCTTTACAGGAAATTGCTAAATCAAATAAGTGGTCTCTGTTCCAGCTAGATGTGAAAAATGCCTTACTACATGAAGAAACATTTCCTCTATAAGGACATATTCTAACCATTCAATCAAATTTATAAGGAACACTATTTGATCAATATTTCCAGTATAGAAAGAGTGCCAGAATTCATCTTATATCTTATACATGGCCATATTTATTTTCTTTTTATCTTTTTGATGTTGAGACATGTATAAGAAAACTTACACTTGAAAAGCATACTCTTCTCCTATCATTGAGACTCCTATAAGGCACTAGCACATGCAACAAAGAAGAATAAGAGGAAAGCTCTAACTGAGAAGTTAACCACTTTCTTGACCTATTCCTACAATTACGCTTAATCCAAGCTACATTTGCCCCTTTGACTTATGGTATCATTGTCTTTCTTTTCATCTTAAGAGATCTCATAACCTAAAATAATGACCTCTCATTCAAGATCAGTCTATCCCGTGATGTAGTAGTCAATCAGAATGACATTTAAAGAATCTACACACCTTCACTAAATGTTAACGAAATCAAGCACTCTCATTCTAATCATAGCTACTAAAAAAGTCTCGGGCTTAGAGCCTTTTTTTGGGACACATAGACTATTACAAATGCATCATTAAAGACCTTGTGAAGTGTAGAACCCCATGATTATGAGTCTACCAAGTCATTGGTTACTGAGTATGCCGAACACTTGGTTATTGAACCATCAGTTTTTTAGTCTGTTGAGCCATTGGTTTGTGAGTACGTCAAACCATGTGTTGTTGATCCATCCGTTTGTGAGTCTATTGAGCCATTAGTTTGTGAGTCTTGAAAACTAGGTTGTTGAATCATTGGTTTTTTAGTCTACCAATCCATTGGTTTGTGCATTTGTTGGACCATCGCCTATTAAGCCATCAGTTTGTGAGTCTTTCAAGCCAATCAGTTTGTGAGTTGGCCAAACCATCGGATGGTGAGTCTATAGAGACATTGGTTTGTTAATATACTCAACCACCAGTTGTTGAACCGTCACTTTATGAATATGTCGAACCATTGGTTTGTGAGTCTACAGAACCATTATTTTGTGAGTCTGTCAAGACATTGGTTTATCAATTGATGGTATTTCTGGGTGAAAACTAAAAGTGCCACAATTCTCTCATTTTAACTTTTATTTGGTTAATTCTTTTTACTTTAAATTCATAATTGAATACTCTACAATTTCAGATAAAAAGTATTAAAACTATTACATAATAACTTCTTTATTTATTCATACCTTAAATATTATTAAATGTTTTTCTATTGACATGTGGTTATTATTATATTGACTAAGTTCCATACCTTGATGTATTAACAACACATATTTTCTTTAACTTATCAAAGAACAAGTGTAATCTATAATATAAATCAACCAATTAATAATGCAAAGTATTTAATAGAAGTGAAATTAATGCCTATATTATCTTAAACTCTCAATTTATTAGTAAAGCAAGGTATGGGTTGTTACAATCACAATCTCCCCCTCTGATAAATTTTTATTCTCAAAATTAATATAAGAGGAAAGGATACTAATTACACATATTTAAATCTAATTACCATGTATCTTCATTTACACCATGATTCCTACAAAGGACCTTCACTAAATGAATCTCCCTCTTTATGAGATTCTAAATTCTACAATCTAAAATTTGTATAGGACCTTCATCAAAGGGGATATCTTGTCTTAGTTGTACTAGCTTTTGGTCTATGATATTTTATGTGCCTCCATGAAACTTCTTCAACATGGATACATTAAACACGTCATGTAAGTTGGCTAACTCAAGAGGCAACTCAAGTTTGTAATCTACCGGTTCAATTCTCTGAATGATTGGATAGGGACCCATAAATCAAGGACTTAGTTTAACTCACTTTCCAAGTCTTAGTACACATTTACATGGTGAAAATTTCAAGTAAACATCATCTCCAACCTCAAACCGAAGTGGTCTATGATGTTTATATGCATAGCATGTTTGTTTGTCCTATGCAGCTTTCAATTATTATATGATCACATTTATCTTTTATGGCATTTCATCCACCAAGTCTGGACCTATAATCTGACTCTCACCAACTTTAAACCAAAAAATAGGATATCTATACTTTGTCCCATATAGAGCGTCATATGAGGATATGCCTGTAATGACCCCGCCTCCCGGTAACCCTCAATTAAGGGAGACCAGAAGATCAGAGACGTTATCCCATTATTATCAAATGAGTGGTTCGACATTTAATCAATAATAATTCTCAAATTCTACTAAAACTAAATTGGAAAGCTAGAATAAAATAAATCTCTTATGTACCTTGTAAAAATTTCATATTTCTAAACTTCTATCCACAGATGGAGTCTATCTATCAAATCCTCCTTGAATTAATTATTCGTACCTTCACAATGTTTCAATTTACTATTTGTCCTTTTCAAAGATTGTACCTAAAATGACGACAATCAAAATGTCGGTCAGTATATTTCTATACCGGTATGTGGGAGACACACAATTTCACAAATAATTTCTAACAACCTAATTATCACACATAAGTTATTAACAATCAAATTACATTTTCAATGTGAGATTCTCAACCGCTTTTTCCCTAAACCCTAGATTACCCTCTCTTAGGGTTTTGTCCTTGCAAGGGACATAAGGCCACCTTCTCCATCCTAAACTTGGTTCCTGGGGTCACCTCTCATGGTGCCCAATGGTCTTCCCTCTGGGGCTTGACTGAATAGACCTTCCCTCCAAGGATTGGCCATGCATCATACATCAGGGTGGCATGTAAGTTCGAGAATGCACATATATACTTAATTATGATAATCATAGTAACTTTATAGGATTGCATGAATAAAACACTCAATAGTTTAGGTTGCATCCAATTGATCAAACGTTCGAGGAAACTCTGTGAAACTAGATCGATTATTCATAAATAACCACATACATGTTCATCCGAATCAAGATAGTAATATTCCAAGCAAGTATGAATTCCAGGAAAGCAAGCAATTCACACCACAAGGATCCAGAAATAACCATACAATTTCCTTCACTACTCATGTTATCAAGATCTATTCAATCTAACTTGCTTCCTAGGGTTTCTACATTCTTTTAGGGTTTCACTTTCCATTAGGGTTTTGTTATCACTTTTGTCACTACAAACCCTGAATAAGTAAAACTACTCATAAACCCTAATTATCTTGTCCTATCTCTCCTAACAGGCTTAGGATCAACAATTATCAGTATATTTCCAAATATTTCGAATTAAACATATCAATCTCATCCTTTACCGTAAATTAGGGTTTCTACATGCATTAACATAGATTCTTGGTTTAAAACCCTAAATCATGCAATTTCTCATCTAGATTAGATTCGAATCTTTCATTATCATCCAATAGGTTATTAGTGCTCAATTAACCCATTAAACATCATAGATTCAATCTTTAATCACAATTAGGGCTTCTAACCTAAGTTTAATGCATTTTTCATCAACTTAATATATAATTTTGCAATTAGGAACAAAATCAAGTTCTAAAACTATTTTCATCAGGTTCCTCTTATTTTTCTGATCAATTTTCATATATTAAGTTTATCCATCGGATCTTCCTAGCAATTTCTACGAATTTTGCAAAGAAAATCATTTTCTTGGATTATCTATTATTTTGTGAAAAATCATCGGCCGCTCGATCCGTGGTCCACTGGACCACGTGGGATCCAATGGTCCATGATCGCACACCTCACTAGCGATCAAACTATAGAAAAGGGCGAGAATGCCCTTACCTGGTTAATGCGAGCATGATGGCAAATGGGTCTTTTACCACTTGATCTTCTTCAACCTCAGGCTGGCTCGCGAGCAGCCCAATCAAGTCAACTCGAGGGTTGAATCTAGGATTCCTACTCTCCCGACTTCAAGTAAGTGCTCACACCTTCACCTATGCCCTCTAAATCTTAGGGGTGCCTCAATTTCTCCCGGGGTGGTCTGTAGTGTTGCGACGAAGAAGGAGATCATGGACGGCAGAACAGAGAGGGGGTGAGGGTCGCTGCAGGGACTGGCCAAGAAATTGCGACTTGAGGGGAACTTCTGAGGGTCTCCCAATGCTTTGGAGTCTCTGGATTCCTTTGCAAATGGTCGGGAGCCCCCTCCCCCTATTTGTACCTATCTATGGAGGCAGGGTAGCTTCTAGGATCTCAAATTGGGTAAAACCTTTATTGCCTTCCAAAGAGGGTAAAACTTAGGATGGTTGGGTTTGCAATCCCCCTCTAAATTTATGGGGCAGTTTCCATAATTGCTCATGTACCAGATTGGAGAGAAAAATGAGTCGTTTGTTCCCATCTACTACTCCGACTTTCCAGTTTGGCTCAAGGTAGGTGACAACATAGTAACCGTTGGATTTCAGATCTGACGGCTGGTATGCCAAGCGCTTGAAAAGGATATTCTTAACAGAAAACAAAAATTTGACATTTAATGATTATCCATTCACTTTAGGGATTTTCAAAAATCCATATCGCTTAAACTGTACATCCAAATTATCCCAAATTTTAAAGGAAAATCTATAAAGACTTAATCTACTTATATTCCAAGTTTGGAGCCTAAACTCAAAAGGAATAACTCCTTATCTTCTTTGCAAGTCAATGACTTATAAGGCATATATTATGCATTAAAACATATATGTTCTCTGTCCTATTTTCCTATTTCCTTTATTTTGACTACTCTTTCCATTAGTAATCACATGTAAATGAAATCTAATCAATTATGATCATCAATGCCACTTTCTAGAGATTTATGTACATTTATCATAAATACATTTCTTAATATCCATTATCTTGTATCTTTCTCTATTATTTGGACTTTTCTTCTCTTTTATATCCATTATTGGATTAACAAAATAGTAGAAATCATGAAATTCATATCAAAGGGGAGTTTTGCAAAGAAACCCATTCTTTGAAGCAAAGCATACAACCTTCTCAATTCAAGTACATATTCATAAAATTATTACGTTTCAATTATGAAAACACATGTAAAATTGAGGTTGTAACATCCTTCCCCTCTAAATTTTTCCCTCAAAATTCCACAAAACATACAAACCATTTCAGGATAAGACTTTTCCATATCCATTGTTGGCCCCCATGTGGCTTCATCCTCTCCATGGTGCTTCCAAAGAACCTTTATCATCTTATATTCTTACATCTGAGTTCTCTTTCACCTTGGTATCTTGTACCCTCGTAGGTGACTCAGAATATTTTAGCCTCCCTAGAAGCTCAATTGGTTCATGGCTCAGCACATGGTTCGGGTTTATCACATAGCGCTCTAGATCAGACTCATGGAACACATCATACATCATGTTATCCTGAGGGGTAAGGCTAAACATAAACATTTCCACCAATCCATCTCAACTGGACCCATGTATCAGGGACTCAGCTTTAGCTATAGCTCAGAGGGGTCAGGTTTTCATAACACATATTCTCCCACAGTGATGCATGTCAGTCTTCTTCACAACAACTCACGACTCATGTCGCCCCTGGGCTTTCTCAGCCATCGCATGATCAAAGGAACTTCATTTGCACACATTGTGATTTTTCTAACCTTCACAAGGTCCTTTCACTGACATCATCCTAATGAAGCAGTGACTGACACAGACTCCCTTACAGAGCTTATTGCATCCCGATACTAGTTATGGTGGCTATCATCACAAGAAAACTCTCTTAGGGTAGGAACTACTCCCATATATCACCCTGAATGAGCACACACGCTCTCATCACACCCTTTAGTCTGTATCATACTCCCTTAACTGTCTTTTCATACGGGGTGATACAAGGTACTAAACTTCAATCTAGCATCGAGTTCATTACGCACCTACTGCCACCACGTGGAAGTGAACTTGAGGTCATGTGGAACATCCCTGACCTGGGTTATGTGTTAACACTAGATGTTTTCCCTAATAAGGTTGAGTAGATGCTTAATCTTATCTTGGGAAAAGTAATTAGGGCTCATGAAAAACTTATGTTTCAATTTTGGTCCTATTTGAAGCAATGTTTGCTTATTTTGGACTAAAGTGCAAATTACCCAAGTTGAGGGGTTAAATTGAAAATGTTACATGATAAGATGTTCCTCTAATGTTGAGACATCATAAGAATGAATATGATGTAGTGGTATGGTTTTCACAAGCTTGGGCACCAAGATTAAGCTTGTAAAGCAATCCTTGTGCATTAAAACCTAGTTTTGGTGTAAAGTGCAATTTACCCAAAACCTAGGGTTCAATATGCAAATTACCACTTAACAAATGTCCCTAATGTTTCTTGGCATCATTTAGAGCAAATAAAATGAGAGGGGCGCCTCATTTGAATTAAGTTGGAGGAGAGAGAATCTTGATATTAAAATAATCAAGATTTAATCCTAAGTGAAACCCTATTTCAATTTAGGGCAAAAATGAATGTATTAATTAAAGGGCCTTCAACCAAAAATTAAAATGGTTGGATTTAGATGTATGTGAATGATCTTCAAGCCTTGAAAAGGCACGAGCATATCCTAAGGAGGTGAAATTTCACTCACAATTATTATAAGAAAAAGAATTTCCACTCAAATATGGATATTCTTATTATAAGGGTTAAGGTGCTTAATTTCTTTTCCCTTAATTCTTGGATAATGGAAGGGAGATCGGTGGGATAGATTTGCCTTTGCATGTAAGAAACCAAGGGGGGAGTTGTGGCAACAAATTTGGAATTAAAAGACTTTTATAAAGTATTTTCTCTCTCATCAATTTTCTTATAAAAGTACATTTTCCAAGTCCAAACAAAGGCTTTTTCGGATTCCTTTCTTTCCCCTTGCTTGGAAAACGACCAAGGAGCTGTGGAGGATCAGGAGGAAGACCCCCAACCTGTTTTTAAGGTTCTTGACATCCTTTCACCTTGAATCCATGGTGAAAATCGAAAATCAATGCATAAATTCTTCATATCTCGATCCCCTCTTCAATTCTAACCAATTCTTTTCACTCAAAGCTTGAGGACGACCCTTTAAATAGTGAAAGGAGTTGCATCCATGATTGTTTCCATGAGCTTGGAGCTTTGGATCTCAATTGGAGGCGGTTTTTATAACTTGAACCCTTAATTTTATTATTGCAATCAATTCCTTATCAATTGGTGATCATTTCTACATTTCTGAAATTAAGTTTGGTTGATTGATGCAATCTCCATGGAAATTACAGAAGATTTCGTGAGTTTGGAGCTTGATGATGATGACATCATCATAAGCACACACCTCTTCAAATATCTAGGGCAAACGGTTTCAATGTGGAGTCCAAACGGTTTCACCAAACCGTTTGGTGACCAAACGGTTTGCAAACCGTTTGGTGGTTTGGGTTCCAAACCGTTTGGAATTGTTGACCATTTGATATGGTTGACCATTTGAATATATATGATGTGGTACTTGGATCTTGATCCAATGGTTTCAATTGGTTGAACTTGAAGGTTTCAATTGTGATTGATTCCTTAATTGCAAACCCTAATCGACTAAGTGCTGAATTCCCAATTGATTGAGATGATGTTTTGGGTTGATTGACCCAAACAGTTTCAAAACCATTTGGGAATCACCCAAACGGTCTCAAGACCGTTTGGGGGTCACCCAAGACCGTTTGGAGGTCTAGGGTTAAGTATGGGTAAGTGTTTGAAGGTCAAAATGTACCAAATTGAATTGCAACTAAGTGTTGATTTGATAATCAATCCAATGGTCCAAAACCCTAATTGGATGTCATGGATTTTGATGATGGAATGGGAAAACGGTCTCAAGACCATTTGGAGATCAACCAAATGGTCTCAAGACCGTTTGGTGGTCATCCAAGACCGTTTGAGGTTAGGTCATATCATGTGATGATGATAGTTCATTGATTTCAATTGATTTGGTTCCACAATGTCAACCATTGATGGATCCTCAATTTCAAACCCTAAGTGATGGTTTTTGGATTATCAAACCTAGTTCAATTGGGTTAAAAACCCTAAATTGAAGGTCTAATTGAATGGTGATTCTGTGGTCCAATTGATGAATAATTTAGTGATTCAATTTATAATTGGTCCATGGATTGAAACATTGAATCGATTGAGTGTTGAAGTGCCTTCTTGGTCCATGCAGTTTTGAGACGGTTTGGACCAAACAGTCTCAAGACCGTTTGGGTCCAAATGGTCTCAAGACCATTTGAGTCCAAATGGTCTCAAGAACATTTGGGACCAAACGGTCTCAAGACCATTTGGGACCAAACGATCTCAAACCGTTTGGTGACCCAAAGTGCAAACGGTTTCAACATCTATTTTTGTTCAATTGGTTTCAAGTACAACTTGTTCAAATGGTTTTCAACCAATTGATTTATGAGAACCAAGATCATTGAGGGTCTAAGTAATTAATATTGTGAAGATCAACATGGTTAATCCATTTGAATATCTCATGTAATTGAAGGTTCAATATGGTGAACCTATTTAGATACTTAATGCATTTGAAGATTTCAATGGTTAACCCAATTGATCACTTTGTGGAATTGAAAGTTCAATTGGTCAATTCTTTTGAATTCCTTATATAATTAATGGTTTAATTGATTATACCATTTGGACATCTAATATGATCAAAGGTCCATTAGCTATGTGAATATTAATGATGTAGACCCATAATGATTATGAAGGTTAACCCTAGCTTTGTGTACTTAAGTGAAGAGTTGACCTAGATTAATCTTAGAGTAGTTAACATCCTAAAGAGGATGAGAGAGAGAATGAGAGAGATGAATGCTTATATAATCAAGCCCTAATTCTCTCATTATGAGTAAAATATGTGATAAGGGTTTGATCCATAATAATGAGATCATGAAACCCTAATCAATGAGCCCTAACCCTAATTTAGAGTAATGCTAAGTGAAACCCTAATTGGGATGAATAGTGAACCCTAATTGTGGGATTATTGAATGTACACCCTTTTCTGAAGTGAAATTTATGTGTGAAACCCTAATTAGGGCAAAGCTATGTGTGAAACCCTAATTAGGGCAAAGCTATGTGTGAAATCCTAATTAGGGCAAAGCTATGTGTGAAACCCTAATTTAGGGCAAAGTTGAGTGTCATCATAAATCTAAGGTGCATGAAACCCTAATATAGGGTAGTTCCACTAATCCTATGAGAAGACTTAGCACTGGGTGATGTGTTGTGAAAACCTAATTTCACATAATACTAGGTGAAACCCTGATATAGAAGGATGATTATGCAAAACTCTATTGAAGAGTAATACTATGTGAAATCCATAAATGTATGGAATATGCTATGTGAATACTCAAATTATAAATATGGAGAATACTATTCCTAATAATGGAATAGTGATTAATGTTATGAAAAATGTAACACCTAGAGAAGTTGATAATGGAAATCCTTATATTAATAGTTCCTAACTTAAGGATGAGTCCATAGTATTGGCAACGGTTGTATAATCTAAGTGAGTGACTAATGACCAATACTTTACATAATAAATGTGTTGAACTAGTGCATAAAGTATTAGGATGGGGAATACCCTAATACAAGCTATGTGAATAAACTCAAGTAAGATAAAGGTGTTGAGGGAAGTGATACATCAAGATATGATAGATATCACATCGAACACCCCAATACTGGTATACTTGATGTGTTATAAGTCCAACTCAATTGGATGAATTACACATGAGATGTGTCATGTCAATGGTTACATTGAGATGTAATGCACTCTATTGAATGTAGGATAACATGCCTTATGAAAAGGTTAATACAAACCTATAAACTATGATGTAATCATATTCTGGCAAAGATGAGAGAGAAACTCATGTTGTGTGTTGATAATTCATTTAATGATGAATGATGAGAATAAAGAGTATGATTGAATACTTATGATTATCCATATTGATTCCTTGCTATGTGAACCCTAATACAGAGTAATGCTATGTGAAACTCTATTACAAGTCAATGCTATGTGATCCCTAATACAAGGTAATGCTATGTGAAATCCTATGACAAGTTAATGCTATGTGAACCCTAATACAGGGTATTACTATGTGAAATTCTAACACAGGGTAATCCTATGTGAAGCTCAAATACAGACTAATGGGTTATGAATGTAATAAGATAACCCTCGTATTGCATGATATTGATATGTAATTGTGTCATGATTACTAATCATGCAGATGTGTTGAGAAGATGAGCATAGCCAGGTATGGGCTATGATGCTTTTTTATTGAGAATGTTTTATAGGCTTTATAAGCCTTCATATGCTTTGTGTAGTAAGAATGATTGAACTTTGTGTACTATGTGCAATACATTATGTAGCAAGAATCATAATGTCCTTGGTCAGATGATCTGAAGGTATTAAGTTACCTAATAAGTGGTAATAAGTATCCTATGGTGAGTTCTGGGTTCAAATACCCAGATGTTATAATCATGATGATGAACCTGTTAAGAAATGGAATTGTGCTTGGTGAGTTGAGGGACTAAGATCCCAACACTTTGTGAAAAGAGTATGGCTATAGGCCATGAATCCATAATGACAATGCTAGGCATTAGATATATGATCTAATCCTAAAGAGAGCTAGTGTTGTGGTAATGATTCTATAGTGAATAAATGATATACATGTTCTTCATATTCCTTAAAGGGTGAGTGACATGTTGTTCTACCAAGTTATAGCTACAATGCTTTTGATAAGATTGATGATCTAATCTGTTAGATATTAAAATATCTGCTACCAAATAAATATGATTCCTCTCTTCATATTTATCTTTTTAATCTACAATAATAATGTTTTTGGCAGAGAGTTATATCTCTCGCTGGGGAAATTTACAATTGTCTCACCCCTATGGGAACTACATTTTTAGGTGGACGCAGACGAGGAGGTAGAAATCCTTCAGTAGGAGAAGGACAACAACAACAGCAACATGGACAGCAGTGAAGTCTCATGTGGAGACACTGGTTTTTATGCCATGTATAGATGTAGATAGAGTCCTATGTGTCGTCTCTGTACTCTCAGGTCCTCGGAGTAGTAGTTAGTGCTTTCAAGATTTTGGCTCAGTGCCTCGAGATTTTATACTGCCTGTGTTTATCTTGACAGGATAGTTAATGCTTGTAATTATCAAAAGGAGCTGATACAGAATATGTACCTGTGAACAAGAATGTAATTATGTTATTTTGGTTCTATGTGAGAAAGTTTTCCTTTGATGTATCTTTTTATAAAAAGGTTTTAATTTTTAGTGATTTTTGGTAATCCGCTGCTTAGTGAACGCTTCCACATTAGTTAATTATGTTTTTATGAGTTGTATGCCACATCATGCCCCAAAAGTTGAACTCAGATCATGATGTAGTTGAACTATCTCTCTCATGCATATAGTTCAACCGAATATGTCACATTGATAGCACTCTCTCTTAGGCAAGGGGTTAGGTCAACTTGGTAAGGCAATTTACCATAACCCATATTGCATCCTGACCTCTCTTGGTCCTGGGGAGACTCACCATGATGTCCATGGGGATCCACTTCCATTCCCTCTCGGGGACTCTTCATTATCTGTAGCAACTCACCGGTTTATGGATGTTTGTCCTTCACCTCCTCGTATGCTTGGCGAGAATCCACAAGCAACTTTATATACTTCTTCATCTCAGATATTCAAAGTACTACTGCAAACTTTAACTATCTTGGTAGTACCACGGTGTACAGTGTACTTAAAATCATGAGCTTCTTGTAGGACATGATTCCTCAAGGATGACTCCTCAGAAACCCTAAAAGATCTTATTAGTGAGTTTCACCACCTTCTTTTCCTAAGAGGTGTGTCTGAGGTTCTCATAAAAATACTTTTTATCTCGTCAAGCTCTGGGCTGGTTAACTGGGTAACCACTAACTCGTCCAATGAGTCTGGTTGTATATGGGTGTTAGCCACATAGGCATGGTCTTCTAATCATCACTGGGTTCACCTAGCAACCTCTTTAAACTCTCTCTATTGGCTAGAAAGGAAACTATAAACCTGAGTTGTATCTCAGCAAAGAGTATCGGTTACCACATCAATTTTCTTATGTGCTAGGTGATGGTAAAAACATAAACATTCATATACTCCACGCATCACCCTCATCTTGGATTTAGGTCTAACTAAGTCAATAAAACTTTGAGTTCATCATCTTGGTTATCAAACTCAAACTTATATAACTCATAAATTCCATACTGCTCTTGATAAGAACGTCTCTATATGATGACTTCCATAGTTCTCTTCATGTTTGTAAACCATACATTCAACATACTCTTTAAAGGTATGATACTTACTCTATCCTCAGACATCATAGTAATGTTTCAATTCACATCATCTTTATCCTTAGTGTATGGCATGCATTTTGCCCTATCTCTTACACCCATAATGAGAGGAAATAAGCATTTGGCTGCAGTCCAAATATAGAGTTCATCCCGTTCCAAGAGTAGAGATGGTGCATCACACATCGCCATAACATTTACAATCCAAGTTGAAACATACATCACATGTCTCCACAACATGAACATCTCGTCGTTAGGTCTACACCCATGGGAAGACTTTTACCATCACCTCTGTATCTTAACATTTTTTACAATCCTTAGTCGTTACCTCAAGGTCTCTAGGGTGCCGACACTTTTGGAGTGATCTGACCCTTATGCATCTAGGGAGTGCCCATCATATTTACCCCTTAGGCCCCATGAATTCATGAAGGTGTACAACCTCATAACCCATGGGCCTTGGGGAAAGTATCTATTACCTCCTGACCCTATGGTCTTATGCATGTAGGGAACAGAAAACTCCTAATTCCATCGATCTTATCCCTACTTCACCTTAGTATTGACTTAGGATTCTATCATGGTACATCTCAAACTTGAATCCTTACCCATAACTCCATCATCTCTCTGGGCACTCATGGTCAAACTTACATCCTTTGATAGGGATCATGGCGACCTACCTTCCTTGGTCTGGCCTCATGTAGGTTACCTCCACGACAACACTTCCTCAAGCCCTTTAGAGATGGTCAAACCTAGGTCTATAGATTCCTTCTCATACTATGTACTCTCCACTTATCTCATCAAGCTCCTATGAGACCTCTTTTGGTTATTTCGAACCTAAACAAAAGCTAGTACTCACTCTACAAAAGGGACCCTTCACAGGATGGGAGAAAACTATCTCTTGATAGTAACAAGGTCACAAACATCTTTTATTCCAAGGTTTACATCATCATGTGCATGCTTAGCCCTATCATGCTACTCATACATGTAGCTAACAAGAAGACCACCTAGTAAACCATGTTAGTGTTGACTCAAGGTCAATTAGGTCAATGTTGACTCACGTCTAAATTTACTAAACCCATGTTTTGATGATGACTAACCATTCCACATATTGGTGTCTAATGTCTCTACTTGAGTGATTTCATATTAGGTATAGACACACTCCAAATTCCCTAACTTGTGCATATCAAATTGGAGAAAAGACAAGTCAAAGTCAATACAAGTGCATGTTTTTGTAATATGATGTATATCCATTAGAATCATGTTGTAAATCACTTGTAATGATTGTATGACTTGTAATTAAGCTTAGAAAAATATCAGGAGCACTTAGATCGAATATTAGAGCACTTTAGATGCAACTTTGAAAATTGATTACAGGCACTTTGTCGGTCGAGTTTCCCAGCCTGAAAACTCGACCGGTCATCCTTGATCAATTTTCTGGAGATTGCATCGGTTGAGTTGTGTTTTCACAGAACTCGACCAGTGGAGTAACTGACCAAATCGATTTTCATTGGTCGGTCGAGTTTCCTCAGGACAAACTCGACTGATGGTCTGAATATCGACTTTGTCTTTTACTCTATCGGTCGAGTTACCTTTATAGAAACTCGACCGATTGCACTGTACGGAAAAGTGCAGAAAAGTGCTTCTAGCCATTGTGGAGTTGCAACAAGTGAAAATAGATCTGTTGCAAGCCACAAAACAGCTAGTTTTTGTTCACAAGTGTTCCCAAAGGCTAAGAGGCATCCCCAGCTATAAATAGGACCCCTTGGGCTTCATTCCAAGGTTGAGCATTCATTGCAAACTCTATGTGAGGTTCCTATTCTATAGTTGAGTGCTTCCTACAGCCTCCTCTCTCTCTCTAAGATTAATCACTTGCTACATCCATTAGAGTGAGTAGGAAATCTGTAAGAGAGCTAGTCCTACATGTATATCTTGTGAGGCTCTCACTTCCACCACCTCCTTATCTCTCATTTCAATCATGAAGATGAAGGTTCTCTCTCTTGTCCAAGAGAGGTGAAGAAGAACAAGGGAAGAAGTCCCTTGGTGAAGATCAAGGCTGAAGACTTGGAGCTAGAGTGGGTAATCTCTTGGTGAAGGCAGAAGACTCCTTGCTCAAGTGGGTAATTCCTTGGTGGAAGCTTCTCCGAGTGAAGGTGAAGTAGAAAGATGAAGATCCAAGAAGAGTGGGTGATCCCTACAAGGCTGAAGACTTGTGCAAGAGTGGGTAAGTCCTTGGAGAAGGTCGAAGACTCTTGCGAAGTGGGTAAGTCCTTGGTAAGGTTGAAGACTCTTTGTACTGGATAGGTAAGTCTTTTGTTTGATCATGCATTGTATGTCTTATGAATGAATATAAGAGTGCAATAGTTTGTAAGTCCTAGAGGTTGACCTCTCTAGGCAAGTGGACTGACACACTTCTAGTTTGAAGTGTGGAACCACTCTAAATAGCATGTCTAATTGGTGTATGTTCAATCTCTCTCTCCCTTTCTATGTATGTTTTAGTTGCACACAAAATTCCTATTTAGAAACCTTATCTTGTGATATATCTTGAAGGTTTAATGAATTTCATTTAAGTGCTTTCAACTCTATTCACCCCCCCTCTAGAGCATCTAATCACCCATCTAGGATCCAACAATTGGTATCAGAGCGGGTCTTCTCCAAGCATACTTAACAAGTAGGAGAAGATGGGTGACTACCTAGGAGGGAGATTCTCGACAAGCCTTCCAATCTTTGATGGGAGAAATTTCCTCTATTGGAGAAGAAGGCTTCAATTCTACATCCAAGGATCAAGTCTTGAGATGTGGGAAATGGTGAACAGCCCATACGAGCTACCAAAGACAAAGATTGAAGAATGGGATAAAGATACCTTGAAGAAAGCAACCTTGAATGATAGAGCCATGCACATCCTCTATGCCTCCATGACCCCCACCGAGTTCAACCATATTTCTTCTTGTGAGACGGCCTATGAGGTATGGAGAAAGCTTTGCATCACTTATGAAGGGACAGATCAAGTGAAGGAAAGCAAATTCTACATGCTCAAAGGGATGCTTGAGAACTTCAAGATGGGAAAGGAGGAGAGTATAACCAACATGTACTCAAGGCTCAACACCATCATGAATGGTCTTGCTGTTCTAGGACATCCTATGTCTAGTGGAGAGATCAACTCAAAGATCCTTAGAACTCTCCCTAAGAGGTGGGAATCCAAGGTGACTTCTATTGAAGAAGCAAGGTCTCTTAAGGATATCCCTATTGAAGAGCTCATTGGAAATCTACAAGCACATGAAGCCACACTTGACAAGAGGGAGGAAGTAGAAAGACAAGAGAAGAAAGAGCTAAAGAGAATGAAGAAGGCTGAAATGAAGCCTCAAATTAAAGCTATCATGGAACAAGTCTCTCCATCCTCTCAAGCTAAAGAAGATGTCATGTACTCCAAGGGTAAATTATATAAAGGCAAGTCCTACTCCATCTGATGCTTCACATGTGGAAAGAAGGGTCACTACAAGGAAGATTGCCCACAAGGCAAAAAGACCCATCTTCACAAGAAGAAGGAGAAATGGCACTCAAGCTCAAGTGGCTCCTCCAACTCAAGCTCAAGTGAAGATTCAAGTGAAGGATCAAGCTCAAGCTCTAGTGATGAAGGAGAATGCCATTTTGCTCTTATAGCATCAGCAAGTGAAGACTCAAGTGAGGTAAATCTAAACTCTTTAGATAAAGAATCTTTGATTGCTATTATTCATGATATTTGTGCCTCTCTTTAGTCTTCTAAAAGGAAAAAGAAAAGGCTTGCTAAAATTGTTGATAATTTGCATGTAGAATTAGATGATCTTGAACATGCTAATTCTTGCTTGCTTGATGACAAAAATGCTTGTCTTAGCCAAGTAGACTCTCTTAAACTTGAAAATGCTAGTTTGCTTGATAAGATTATATTTCTAGAAGCTCAACCTCTTATGCCTAGTTCAAATGAAGAGCATACTTTAATTATTGATTCTCTCATGCATGATATTGATGTTCTTAAATCTAAAAACAAGGACAAAGATTATGTTTTGCAAGAATTAGAAATAGAAAATGCCTCTTTGCTTGCTAAAAGCAATGTGCATGAATCTTGTTCTAGTTCTACTAGTAGAGAGAATGATGTTGTTGCTCTTCATATTGATAGGGATTCTTATTTAAGTAAAGCTCTTTGCTTAGAAAATGATCTTTTTCATGCTAGAGATAATATAAATAATTTATCTTCTACTATTGCTTCTCTTAAGCATGATAATGACAGTTTGAGATCTTCTTTGCAAAGATTCTTAGTTGCTAAGAAGAGCCTAAATGATATCCTACACCATACTACTAAACAAATTGGTAGACATGGTCTAGGGTATGATGGTAGTCAAGGGAACAAAAAAGATAAAGGACCTCCAATATTCCATGGAGAATCCTCTAGTTCCAAGACTATGGGCACATGCAACTATTGCAATGAAATAGGTCATTATTCTATTTGTTGTCCTTTTAGGAAAGCACCCAAGAGCAATAGGACTTGGGTTGCTAAACTAACCCCTCCGGACCCAAAAATATGATTGGGGACCATTTCATCTTTCTTCTTGTAGGTACTTGCAAATGGATTGACTTGATCTATTGAATTTCAAATTGACTTGTCAATCCACATGAAAGAAGAAAGGTGAGATGTGTAGAGGGTGACAACAAGTGGAAAAAGGAATGGTAAGAACAAAGGTAATGTTTTTCTTGCTTAAAACCAATCATAACTTGTTTTGTCAAGATGGTGTGCACTATACATATGATTTTTGAGTCAAAAGTGGTATTGTGTGTTTCTCTTCACACTCTTGCTCAAAAACTATTTCTACTGCTTCTATAGTGCATTACTAACTTGCTTAGACATGTTTTGATATGGTTTGTATATTTAGCATGCCTTTAAATATCTTTTTATGAAATATATGTGCTTTTTGACAGCTGATCTGTCGGTCGAGTTTGCCCTATTTGAAACTCGACCGATAGGAACCAATGGGTGTTGCCAACAGCTGTCATCGGTCGAGTTGTCAATGCACAGAACTCGACTGATAATACTATGCACAGAATATACATTTGGCTTATTGAGTGAGAATTTCCCTCTCAACTAGATTTTCTCAACCAATAGCCTTATTCTTTGGCACTCTCATTTGGTACCTTTACATATGCATATTTCCATGTTCTAAATTGCCTATCTTGCTTACAACTCTATCTGTCTAATTGCTCTAAATTGGTATACATATATCTTGAAATTACTTGCTTTGAGTTGTGTTGCAGGTTTTGATGATGATCTCTTTGGATCTCTTGGTTGTGTCTTAAATTGCTTCCGATGTGCCCAAACTTGCTACATCTATATAGGTGTATATCTTGTTTTGATACAACCTTGAGGTTCTTAGTGGTAATCATCTTTTGGTAAGGATGCATATTTGTATGTGAGTTATATCCTTTCATGCTTCTAAAATTGCATATATCTTTGTTTGGATATATCTCTACATCTACTCATAGCTGGCTTTATATTATGTATCTTTTGGTATCTCTTGCTATGATCTAGATCCTACTGGTAGTCCTAACTTGTGATATCATCTACTAGTAGTTCATATACATGTAGTTCTAACCTTGTTTATGATTGGAATCTTTGCTCATCTGTATGTTATGCTTATATCTTGTCTCATACATGCTCAAGCTTGTTCCTTGAATTGCATATCTACTATCTTGAGTTTGTTGCATAACATTGTGATGCAGGGTACATAGATCTACATTATATGTAGAAATTGGAGTATTTTTGGATTTTATGCAGATTTTTCTCCAGTTTCAGTTTTTGGTGCAAGACTAGTGTTTTTTATGCTGAAACAACCTTATGAGCAAGACTCATTGCTTTGCAATGAGCTCTGACGGTTTTTGGTCAAATTCCGTCATCCTGAGGGTCAAAATTTTATTTTATTATTTTTCTATAGCACTTTGTCTTGCTTTTTGGGTTGTTCAAGTATATGCTTTAACTTGCTTTTCTTTCTATGCTTGGACAAGCCCCTATTTGTGCTCTTCTACTCTCCTTATCTATATTTATGTCATCTCCTTTTCTTTAATAAGTGATGTTTCTTATTTCTTCATAACCCCACTTTTTGAAATGACAAAGGGGGAGAAAGGTATGTCTTCTTTTAAAGAGAGGAAGAAGGCATGTCTTACATGAAGAAGAGAAGTATGTTCATGAAAAGGGAGAAGGTAAAGGGGAGAAGACATATATGTGTAGAACATATATGAGTAGAAGACATAGTATTCTATAAATGTTATGAAAGCTAACCATGTAGGAGAAATAGCATCAATTGAGGGGGAGTATGAAAACTCCATGCACATCAATTGAGGGGGGGATATGAACTCCATTCTATTGAAACCCCTAGGTTTCTCCAAAGGTATGATTTTACTTAAAAGCTTTCTATACATTTATGGAATGGTTTGTCATCTTCAAAACAGGGGAGATTGTTGACTCAAGGTCAATTAGGTCAATGTTGACTCACGTCTAAATTGACTAAACCCGTGTTTTGATGATGACTAACCATTCCACATATTGGTGTCTAATGTCTCTACTTGAGTGATTTCAGATTAGGTATAGACACACTCCAAATGCCCTAACTTGCGCATATCAAATTGGAGAAAAGACAAGTCAAAGTCAATACAAGTGCATGTTTTTGTAATATGATGTATATATATTAGAATCATGTTGTAAATCACTTATAATGATTGTATGGCTTGTAATTAAGATTAGAAAAATATCAGGAGCACTTAGATCGAATATTAGAGCACTTTAGATGCAACTTTGAAAATTGATTATAGGCACTTTGTCAGTCGAGTTTCCCAGCCTGAAAACTCGACCGATCATCCTTGATCAGTTTTCTGGAGATTGCATCGGTCGAGTTGTGTTTTCACAGAACTCGACCGATGGAGTAACTGACCAAATCGATTTTCATTGGTCAGTCGAGTTTCCTCAGGACAAACTCGACCGGCGGTCTGAATATCGACTTTGTCTTTTACTCTATCGGTCGAGTTACCTTTATAGAAACTCGACCGATTGCACTGTACGGAAAAGTGCAGAAAAGTGCTTCTAGCCGTTGTGGAGTTGCAACAAGTGAAAATAGATCTGTTGCAAGACACAAAACGGCTAGTTTTCATTCACAAGTGTTCCCAAAGGCTAAGAGGCATCCCCAGATATAAATAGGACCCCTTGGGCTTCATTCTAAGGTTGAGCATTCATTGAAAACTCTATGTGAGGTTCCTATTCTATAGTTGAGTGCTTCCTACAGCCTCCTCTCTCTCTCTCTAAGCTTAATCACTTGCTACATCCATTAGAGTGAGTAGGATATATGTAAGAGAGCTAGTCCTACATGTATATCTTGTGAGGCTCTCACTTCCACCACCTCCTTATCTCTCATTTCAATCATGAAGATGAAGGTTCTCTCTCTTGTCTAAGAGAGGTGAAGAAGAACAAGGGAAGGAGTCCCTTGGTGAAGATCAAGGCTGAAGACTTGGAGCTAGAGTGGGTAAGCCCTTGGTGAAGGCAGAAGACTCCTTGCTCAAGTGGGTAAGTCCTTGGTGGAAGCTTCTCTAAGTGAAGGTGAAGTCAAAAGCTGAAGATCCAAGAAGAGTGGGTGATCCCTGCAAGGCTGAAGACTTGTGCAAGAGTGGGTAAGTCCTTGGAGAAAGCTGAAGACTCTTGCAAAGTGGGTAAATCCTTGGTAAGGTTGAAGACTCTTTGTATTGGATAGGTAAGTCTTTTGTTTGGTCATGCATTGTATGTCTTATGAATGAATATAAGAGTGCAATAGTTTGGAAGTCCTCGAGGTTGACCTCTCTAGGCAAGTGGACTGACACACTTCTAGTTTGAAGTGTGGAACCACTCTAAATAGCTTGTCTAATTGGTGCATGTTAAATCTCTCTCTCCCTTTCTATGTATGTTTTAGTTGCACACAAAATTCCTATTTAGCAACCTTATCTTGTGATATATCTTGAAGGTTTAATAAATTTTGTTTAAGTGCTTTCAGATCTATTCACCCCCCCTCTAGAGCATGTAATCATCCATCTAGGATCCAACAATTGGTATCAGAGCGGGTCTTCTCCAAGCATACTTCAATAAGTAGGAGAAGATGGGTGACTACCTAGGAGGGAGATTCTCGACCAGCCTTCCAATCTTTGATGGGAGCAATTTCCTCTATTGGAGAAGAAGGCTTCAATTCACATCCAAGGATGAAGTCTTGAGATGTGGCAAATGGTGAACATCCCATACGAGTTACCAAAGACAAAGATTGAAGAATGGGATGAAGATACCTTGAAGAAAGCAACCTTGAATGCTAGAGCCATGCACATCCTCTATGCCTCCATGACCCCCACCGAGTTCAACCAGATTTCTTCTTGTGAGACGACCTATGAGGTATGGAGAAAGCTTTGCATCACTTATGAAGGGACAGATCAAGTGAAGGAAAGCAAAGTCTACATGCTCAAAGGGCTGCTTGAGAACTTCAAGATGGGAAAGGAGGAGAGCATAGCCAACATGTACTCAAGGCTCAACACCATCGTGAATGATCTTACTGTTCTAGGACATCCTATGTCTAGTGGAGAGATCAACTCAAAGATCTTTAGAACTCTCCCCAAGAGGTGGGAATCCAAGGTGACTTCTATTGAAGAAGCAAGATCTCTTAAGGATATCCCTATTGAAGAGCTCATTGGAAATCTACAAGCACATGAAGCCACACTTGACAAGAGGAAGGAAGTAGAAAGACAAGAGTAGAAAGAGATAAAGAGAATGAAGAAGGTTGAAATGAAGGCTCAAATTGAAGCTATCATGGAACAAGTCTCTCCATCCTCTCAAGCTAAAGAAGATGTCATGTACTCCAAGGGTAAATTCTACAAAGGCAAGTTCTCCTCCATCCGGTGCTTCACATGTGGAAAGAAGGGTCACTACAAGGAAGATTGCCCACAAGGCAAAAAGATCCATCTTCACAAGAAGAAGGAGAAATGGCACTCAAGCTCAAGTGGCTCCTCCAACTCAAGCTCAAGTGAAGATTCAAGTGAAGGATCAAGCTCAAGCTCTAGTGATGGAGGAGAATGCCATTTTGCTCTTATAGCATCAGCAAATGAAGACTCAAGTGAGGTAAATCTAAACTCTTTAGATAAAGAATCTTTGATTGCTATTATTCATGATATTTGTGCCTCTCTTAAGTCTTCTATAAGGAAAAAAGAAAAGGCTTGTTAAAATTGTTGATAATTTGCATGTAGAATTAGATGATCTTGAACATGCTAATTCTTGCTTGCTTGATGACAAAAATGCTTGTCTTAGCCAAGCAGGCTCTCTTAAACTTGAAAATGCTAGTTTGCTTGATGAGATTAGATTTCTAGAAGCTCAACCTCTTATGCCTTGTTCAAATGAAGAGCATACTTTAATTATTGATTCTCTCATGCATGATATTGATGTTCTTAAATCTAAAAACAAGGACAAACATTATGTTTTGCAAGAATTAGAAACATAAAATGCCTCCTTGCTTGCTAAAATCAATGTCCATGAATCTTGTTCTAGTTCTACTAGTAGAGAGAATGATGTTGCTGCTCTTCATATTGACAGGGATTCTTATTTAAGTAAAACTCTTTTCTTAGAAAATGATCTTTTTCATGCTTGAGATAATATAAATAATTTATCTTCTACTATTGCTTCTCTTAAGCATGATAATGACAGTTTGATATCTTTTTTGCAAAGATTCTTAGTTGGTAAGAAGAGCCTCAATGATATCCTACACCATACTATTAAACAAATTGGTAGACATGGTCTAGGGTATGATGGTAGTCAAGGGAACAACAAAGATAAAGGACCTCCAATATTCCATGGAGAATCCTCTAGTTCCAAGACTATGGGCACATGCAACTATTGCAATGAAATAGGTCATTATTCTATTTGTTGTCCTTTTAGGAAAGCACCCAAGAGAAATAGGACTTGGGTTGCTAAACTAACCCCTCCGAACCCAAAAATATGATTGGGGACCATTTCATCTTTCTTCTTGTAGGTACTTGCAAATGGATTTACTTGAGCTATTGAATTGCAAATTGACTTGTCAATCCACATGAAAGAAGAAAGGTGAGATGTGTAGAGGGTGACAACAAGTGGAAAAAGGAATGGTAAGAACAAAAGTAATGTTTTTCTTGCTTAAAACCAATCCTAACTTGTTTTGTCAAGATGGTGTGCACTATACATATGGTTTTTGAGTCAAAAGTGGTATTGTGTGTTTCTCTTCACACTCTTGCTCAAAAACTGTTTCTAATGCTTCTATAGTGCATTACTAACTTTTTTAGACATGTTTCAATATGGTTTGTATATTTAGCATGCCTTTAAATATCTTTTTATGAAATATATGTGCTTTTTGACAGCTGATCTGTCGGTCGAGTTTGCCCTGTTTGAAACTTGACCGATAGGCACCAATGGGTGTTGCGAACAGCTGTCATCGGTCGAGTTGTCAATGCATAGAACTCGACCGATAACACTGTGCACAGAATATACATTTGGGTTATTGAGTGAGAATTTCCCTCTCAACTAGATTTTCTCAACCATTGGCCTTATTCTTTGGCATTCTCATTTGGTACCTTTACATATGCATATTGCCATGTTCTAAATTGCCTATCTTGCTTACAACTCTATCTCTCTAATTGATCTAAATTGGTATACATATATCTTGCAATTACTTGCTTTGAGTTGTTTTGCTGGTTTTGATGATGATCTCTTTGGATATCTTGGTTGTGTCTTAAATTGCTTCCGCTGTGCCCAAACTTGCTACATCTATATAGGTGTATATCTTTTTTTGATACAACCTTGAGGTTCTTAGTGGTAATCATCTTTTGGTAAGGATGCATATTTGTATGTGAGTTATATCCTTTCATGCTTCTAAAATTGCATATCTCTTTGTTTGGATATATCTCTACATCTACTCATAGCTTGCTTTATCTTGTGTATCTTTTGGTATCTCTTGCTATGATCTAGATCCTACTGGTAGTCCTAACTTGTGATATCATCTACTAGTAGTTCATATACATGTAGTTCTAACCTTGTTTATGATTGGCATCTTTGCGCATCTATATGTTATGCTTATATCTTGTCTCATACATTCTCAAGCTTGGTCCTTGAATTGCATATCTACTATCTCGAGTTTCTTGCATAACATTGTGATGCATGGTACATAGATCTACATTATATGTAGAAATTGGAGTATTTTTGGATTTTATGCAGATTTTGCTCCAGTTTCAGTTTTTGGTGCAAGACTAGTGTTTTTTATGCTGAAACAACCTTCTGAACAAGAGTCATTGCTTTGCTATGAGCTCTGATGGTTTTTGGTCAAATTCCGTCATCCTGAGGGTCAAAATTCTATTTTATCGTTTTTCTACAGCACTTTATCTTGCTTTTTGGGTTGTTCAAGTATATTCTTTAACTTGCTTTTCTTTTGATGCTTGGACAAGCCCCTATTTGTGCTCTTCTACTCTCCTTATCTATATTTATGTCATCTCCTTTCTCTTTAACAAGTGATGTTTCTTATTTCTTCATAACCCCACTTTTTGAAATAACAAAGGGGGAGAAAGGTATGTCTTATTTTAAAAAGAGGAAGAAGGCATGTCTTACATGAAGAAGAGAAGTATGTTCATGTAATAGGAGAAGGTAAAGGAGAGAAGACATATATGTGTAGAACATATATGAGTAGAAGACATAGTATTCTATAAATGTTATGAAAGCTAACCATGCAGGAGAAATAGCATCAATTGAGGGGGAGTATGAAAACTCCATGCGCATCAATTGAGGGGGGGGCATATGAACTCCATTCTATTGAAACCCCTAGTTTTCTCCAAAGGTATGATTTTACTTAAAAGCTTTCAATACATTTATGGAATGGTTTGTCATCTTCAAAACGGGGGAGATTGTTGACTCAAGGTTAGTTAGGTCAATGTTGACTCACGTCTAAATAGACTAAACCCATGTTTTGATGATGACTAACCATTCTACATATTGGTGTCTAATGTCTCTACTTGATTGATTTCAGATTAGGTATAGACACACTCCAAATGCCCTAACTTGCGCATATCAAATTGGAGAAAAGACAAGTCAAAATCAATACAAGTGCACATTTTTGTAATATGATGTATATACATTAGAATCATGTAGTAAATCACTTGTAATGATTGTATGACTTGTAATTAAGCTTAGAAAAATATTAGGAGCACTTAGATCGAATATTAGAGCACTTTAGATGCAACTTTGAAAATTGATTACAAGCACTTTGTCGGTCGAGTTTCCCATCCTGAAAACTCGACCGATCATCCTTGATCAATTTTCTGGAGATTGCATCGGTCGAGTTGTGTTTTCACAGAACTCGACTGATGGAGTAACTGACCAAATGGATTTTCATTGGTCGGTCGAGTTTCCTCAGGACAAACTCGACCAGTGGTCTGAATATCGGCTTTGTCTTTTACTCTATCGAATGAGTTACCTTTATAGAAACTCGACCGATTGCACTGTACGAAAAAGTGCAGAAAAGTGCTTCTAGCCATTGTGGAGTTGCAACAAGTGAAAATAGATCCGTTGCAAGCCACAAAATGGCTAGTTTTCGTTCACAAGTGTTCCCAAAGGCTAAGAGGCATCCCCAGCTATAAATAGGACCCCTTGGGCTTCATTCCAAGGTTGATTATTCATTGCAAACTCTATGTGAGGTTCCTATTCTATAGTTGAGTGCTTCCTACAGCCTCCTCTCTCTCTCTCTAAGCTTAATCACTTGCTACATCCATTAGAGTGAGTAGGAAATCTATAAGAGAGCTAGTCCTACATGTATATCTTGTGAGGCTCTCACTTCCACCACCTCCTTATCTCTCATTTCAATCATGAAGATGAAGGTTCTCTCTCTTGTCCAAGAGAGGTGAAGAAGAACAAGGGAAGGAGTCCCTTGGTAAAGATCAAGGCTGAAGACTTGGAGCTAGAGTGGGTAAGCCCTTGGTGAAGGCAGAGACTCCTTGCTCAAGTGGGTAAGTCCTTGGTGGAAGCTTCTCTGAGTGAAGGTGAAGTCAAAAGCTGAAGATCCAAGAAGAGTGGGTGATCCCTGCAAGGCTGAAGACTTGTGCAAGAGTGGGTAAGTCCCTGGAGAAGTCTGAAGACTCTTGCAAAGTGGGTAAGTCCTTGGTAAGGTTGAAGACTCTTTGTATTTGATAGGTAAGTCATTTGTTTGGTCATGCATTGTATGTCTTATGAATGAATATAAGAGTGCAATAGTTTGGAAGTCCTAGAGGTTGACCTCTCTAGGCAAGTGGACTGACACACTTCTAGTTTGAAGTGTGGAACCACTCTAAATAGCTTGTCTAATTGGTGCATGTTCAATCTCTCTCTCCCTTTCTATGTATGTTTTAGTTGCACACAATTCCTATTTAGAAACCTTATCTTGTGATATATCTTGAAGGTTTAATGAATTTTGTTTAAGTGCTTTCAGCTCTATTCACCCCCCCCCTCTAGAGCATCTAATCACCCATCTTGGATCCAATAGTTAGGTGTCCTTGGTATGTCACACTTGTTCCTATTCCTCATCATTGGACCAAGATCATACATACACATGTCACCATCCTATACGTGAGGGGTTCATCAAACATATACTTTAGTCCAAGGGGTTTCCTTTTTCCTCCAAACATGAGGGGTGCCATGCTCGAATCTCTATAAATCAAACCTCATCATGAGCATCAGGTGCACCAGGTGCTACTACTTCCCCTCTTGGGTCTAGGAACTCTAGGTTCACTTCTCAGGCATCTGTTGTCTAACTACATGCTCATCTTTTCAACCACGAACCAAACATGTACAAGGTATAGCATGCGCTTCCTACTATTCCTCCACGTGAACAACACCGCAGAGCCCTACACTAGGACAACCAACTAGGTACGAGGCCTCACAACTTGTTACCGTAACTCCTCGGTCTAAGGAACTCTCCTTCCTATACCTAAAAGGTAGGCACCCATAACATCTATATATAGGTTCAAGAAGCCTCTTCCTCATTCTAGGGTTTGGTTCCTCCAAAGGCAACCAAGGTACAACAAGCCTCTAGGGATCATGCATGAGGCAACCACATACATCTACTTAAGTCGTACAACCTCTCATTATTTCTCCCATATCGTAGCCCAGGTCTCTAACCCTCTTTATTGGGTCTTGCCCTCTTTCTCTAGAGCTAACCCTACAACTGGTACTACCATGAACGATTCTCTCTAAGAAGGGGGATCACGATCTTAAGGATACATGTCTATACCTACATGGGTGAAACATACATAAAGAACTATGTCCGACCAAGATCATCCCAGGCTCTACATGCTCCTCTCATGAATGTCGGGCATGACCCTTCAGGCCTAGGTCTAAAACTTGAGATCATCCTCACTGTCATTCTCTTATACATAGGTGCATGCCTCTTTTTTTCACATATGTTAGGGTTCCTATATGGTCACCACTAATCTTCTCAACGAGGGGCTATCCCTCACCCTAACAAGCACGACCATCCATGGTCGGGTCACAAAAGGTACTAGGTCAAGCCTAGCTCAGACTTCTCATGGATACACAAAACCTCTATGCATGTCAACCCACATACAACTACATGGTTAACTATGATATCCAATTCATCTTGTTATCCATTTCTCTAACTTCCACTTAGGGTTAGGGTTAGCATCATCCTCAGAGGATGTGTCAGGTCTCTACCTCTTCTTGGAGACCTCTGCCTCTAAGGCTAACTCTCTCCTCGTCCTCCTACAAGAAGGTCTATCCTCAAAGATCTCCTGAGGGAACGACAAGACACACCATGTCACCTAAGCATGTAACTTAACTTTAGTTTATTCTTAAACTATTAAACTTATGTCCATGACATCTTGTTTGCATGCTTTTCATTGATTTGGTGGAAGATTCCTTAGTCCTTATCGTACTTACCCCGACTTTGAGAGGGGCTGGGGAAGAGAGAAAAAAATCCTAAACCTTAGAATCTTAATTGAATTGGGATTGAGAAGGGAAGAAAAAGATGAGAGATTCCTAAAGGTATCTTATTTCAAGTCAAGACCTCAGACTTTGGCCAGGAAGTCACACCGCATCCGGGAGTCCTCATGACCGACTAGCGGGGCGGAGGAAAATATTGCCAGCCCCCAGACCATGATCCTTTTGTAGACACCTCCTCCTTTAAGAAAATCCTCTAATAACTCCCTCAGTTCTACAGAGTTTGTAAAATTTAATAATTACTAAGGATTAAATGAGGAACCATGGCTCTGATACCAAATGTAATGACCCTGCCTCCTGGTAACCCCCAATTAAGGGAGACCAGAAGGTCAGAGACGTTATCCCAATATTCTCGAATCACTGGTTCAACATATAATAAATAATAATTATCAAATTCTACTAAAACTAAATTGGAAAGCTGGAATAAAATAAATTTCTTGCATACCATGTAAAAAATCAGATTTCTAAACTTCTATCCACAGATGGAGTCTATCTATCTAATCCTCCTTGAATTGATTATTTGTACCTTCATAGGGTTTCAATTTAATGTTTGTCCTTTTCGAATATTGTACCTAAAATGCTGAAAATCAAAATGTCGGTCAGTATATTTCTATACCGGTATGTGGGAGACAAACATAATTTCACAAATAATTGCTAACAACCTAATTATCACAAATAAGTTATTAACAATCAAATTACATTTTCAATGTGACATTCTCAACCGCTTTTGCCCTAAACCCTGGATTACCCTCTCTTAGGGTTTTGTCCTTGCAAGGGACATAAGTCTACCTTCTCCATCATGAGCTTGGTGCCTAGGTCACCTCTCATGGTGCCCAATGGTCTTCCCTTCGGGGCTTGACCGAATAGACCTTCCCTCTGGGGTTTGGTCATGCATCATACATCAGGGTGGCATGTAGGTTCGAGAAGGCACATATATACTTAATTATGATAATCATAGTGACTTTATAGGATTGCATGAATAAAACACTCAATAGTTTAGGTTGCATCCAATGGATCAAACGTTTGAGAAAATTCTGTGAAACTAGATCAATTATTCATAAATAACCACATACCTATTCATTCGAATCAAGATAGTAATATTCCAAGCAAGTATGAAATCCAGGCAGGCAAGCAATTCACACCACAAGGATACTGAAATAACCATACAATTTCCTTCACTACTCATGTTATCAAGATCTATTCAATCTAACTTTCTTCCTAGGGTTTCTACTTTCTTTTAGGGTTTCACTTGCTATTAGGGTTTCGTTATCACTTTTTTCACTACAAACCCTAAATAAGTAAAACTACTCATAAACTCTAATTATATTGTCCTATCTCTCCTAACAGGCTTAGGATCAACAATTATCAACATATTTCCAAATATTTCGAATTAAACATATCAATCTCATCCTTTACCCTAAATTAGGGTTTCTACATGCATTAACATGGATTCTTGGTTTAAAACCCTAAATCATGCAATTTCTCATCTAGATCAGATTTGAATCTGTCATTATCATCCAACAGGTTATTAGTGCACAAATTAACCCATTAAACATCATAGATTCAATCTTTAATCACAATTATGGTTTCTAACCTAAGTTAAATGCATTTGTCATCAACTTAATATATACTTTTGCAATTAGAAATGAAATAAGGTTCTAAAACAATTTTCATCGGGTTCCTCATATTTTTCTGATCAATTTTCATATATTAAGTTTATCCATCGGAGCTTCCTAGAAATTTCTATGAATTTTGCAAAGAAAATCATTTTCTTGGATTATCTATTATTTTCTAAAAAAATCATCAGCCGCTCGATCTGTGGTCCACTGGACCACGCGGGATCCAATGTCCCACGATCGTGCACCTCATGAGCGATCAAACTAAAGAAAAGGATGAGAATGCCCTTACTAGATTAATGCGAGTGTGAGGGCAAAGGGGTCTTTTACCCCTTAATCTTCTTCAACCTCGGGCTAGCTCGCGAGCCGCCCAGCCGAGTCAACTCAGGGGTTGACTCTAGGACTCCCGCTCTCCTGACTTCAAGTAAAGGTGCTCAAACCTTTGCCTATGCCCTATGAATATGAAGGACGCCTCAATTGCTCTCGGGGTGGTTTGTGGTGTTGGGACGAAGAAGGAGATCATGGACGGCTGAACAGAGAGGGGGCGAGGGTCGCTGTAGGGACTGGCCGAGAAATTACGGCTTGAGGGGAACTCGTGAGGGTCTCCCGATGCTCTGGAGTCTTTGGGTTCCTTTTCATACGGTCGGGAGCCAACCTATTTGTACCTATCTATGGCGACAGGGTAGCTTCTAGGATCTCGAATTGGGAAAAACCTTTATTGCCTTCCAAAGAGGGTAAAACTTAGGATGGTTGGGTTTGCAATCCCCCTCTGTATATAATGTGGTAGTTTCCATAATTGCTCGTGTATTAGATTGGAGAGAAAAATGAGATGTTTGTTCCCATCTACTGCTCTGACTTTCCTATTTGTCTCAAGGTAGGTGACAACACAGTCACCGTTAGATTTCAAATTTGACGGCTGGTATGCCACGCCCATGAAAAAGGATATTCTTAACAGAAAACAAAAATGTGACATTTAATGATTATCCATTCACTTTAGGGATTTTCAAAAATCCATATCTCTTAAATTGTACATCCAAATAATCCCAAATTTTCAAGGAAAGTCTATAAATACTTAATATACTTATATTCCAAGTTTGGAGCCGAAAATAAAAAGGAATAACTCTTTATCTTTTTTGCAAGTCTATGACTTATAAGGCATATATTATGCATTAAAACATATATTTTCTCTGTACTCTTTTCCTATTTGCTTTATTTTGACTACTCTTTACATTAGTAATCACATGTAAACGAAATATAATCAATTGTGACCATCAATGCCACTTTCTAGAGATTTCTATACATTTCTCATAATTACATTGCTTAATATCCATTATCTTGTATCTTTCTCTATTATTTGGACTTTTCTTCTCTTTTATATCCAATATTGGATTAACAAAATAGTAGAAATCATGAAATTCATATCAAAGGGGAGTTTTTCTAAGAAACCCATTCTTTGAAGCAAAGCATACAACCTATTCAAGTCCATATTCATAAAATTATTACATTTCAATTATGAAAACACACGTAAAATTGAGGTTGTAACAATGCCTAAATTGGAATGATAACTACTATTATGGGAAAACTCTATTAGACTAAGGTGATAACCCCAACTATCACTAAACTCTAATATAGATGATCTCAGCATATCCTCTAGGGTTTGAATTGTTCACGATAACTGTCCATATGTCTGAAGATGAAATTCAGTCTAAACTTTAAACCTATTCCCAATACATGATGTAGTTGATTCTAGAATCAAGATGTGAAATTGGGGTCCATATAAAATACCATAATGATTGGTATTTTGTGTCATCTAACTATCTCATCTATGTAGACTTTAGCTAGTTTGGATCCATCGTAAGTTGTATTGACTGGAATAAAATTAGAAGGTTTAGTTAGTATGTCCATAGTCATCCATACAAAGTCAAAGCCATGTGCGTTCTAAGTAACCCCACCAAAAAATCCAGGGTAATATGTACCCACTTCCACATTGGAATAACGAGTGTTTGAAGGGTACCTGTTGGCTTTTAGTGTTCGATCTTGACTTGTTGGCACACACCACATGTTGATACATACTCAACCACATCTCTCTTCATACCTAGCCACCAATGTAGTTACTTGAGGTTTTTTACATCTTGGAATTGTTTAGGTGCATTGCATACATATAAGAGTGTTTTCTTCGAGAAGCTACTTATTTAACTCAGTGTCATATGAAGCACACAATTTGTGCCACTGATATGACATCCCATCATTTGAATATTTGAACTATAATCCTCTTTCCTTTCATCATTTCATGCATGATCTGTTTCATTTCATTATCATCATTTTGAAGCCCTTTGATTTAATCATAGAATGTAGGTCTAGTCGACATTTGTGCAATTATCCCACCTTGCTCTAAGACACTCAAATCTAAATTCATCTCTCTCATTTTGACTAGTAAATCTCTTCTTATACATGTCATAGAAAACATTTTTTCAAGTGATGTTGACTTCCTACTCAGAGCATCTGCCACAACATTTGCCTTCCTAGGGTGATAATCAATGGTAACATCATAATCCTTTATAAGCTCTAACCATCTATGTTGTCTTAGATTGAGATTGAGATACTTTTGTATGAAAATTTACATTAGACTCTTATGGTCAACGAAGACTAACATGAATCACCATAGAGATAATGTCACCATGTCTTGAAGACATGTACTACTACTGCCAGCTCTAGGCCATGTGTTCGAATTATCTTCATTCTTCTTGATATTTCTGGAAACATAGGCCACTACCTTTTCTTCCTGCATAAGAATGAATCATAATCATCTCCTAGAAGAATCACAAAACATTACATATCCCTTATCTACCTCTAGAAAAACCAAAACTTTTGAAACATATTTCATACCAAGAAAAAGGCAAATCCTTCTTTATTAAACATAAGAGATTCTAAACTGCTAAGGTTTCTTATAAATATCTTGTAATATCCAGCTAACCCTAGAAAACGTATGATCTTAGTAGGAGTGAGTTTCTCCCACTGAAGAATAGATTCCACTTTATTAGGGGTCTACACTAACTCCTCCTGATATGACATGTTTAAGAAAGGAAAATTTTGTCAACAACAACTAACATATGCTAACTTAGCATGTAATTATTGTTGTCTCAACAACTATAAGTCTACCTTCAGATGCTACTCATGTTGTTATGCATCTCAGAAATATATAATAATGTCATCTACAAACACTACTATACATTGATCTAGATATGCTCTGAATACTCTATACATCTTGTTTATGAAAGTTGCAGGGCATTTGTTAGTCCAGAAGACATAACTATAAAATCATAATGTCCATATCCTCAACGGATGATAACCTGACCTGAGATCTATTTTTGAAGATATTGTAGCTTTGTGCAACTAATCAAATAGATCATCAATCTAGACAAAGGGTATTAGTTTTTGATGATTATCTTATTCATTTTTCTGATGTCTATGAACAACTACATAGTTTCATCCTTCTTTTTCACAAAAATCACTGGAGCTCCCCAAGGTGATGTACTAGGTTGAATGAAACCCTTATTTAATAACTCATGTAACTGAGTTTTTAAACTCAAAAGTGCTATTCTATAGGCTATTAGCTATCTACCAGGTAGAACTCACATCTCAAAGTCAAGATCTCTCTCAGTTAGTAAACCTGGTAACTCATCAGGAAAGACATCTAGGAACTTTCACACTACTGAAACATCCTCTATACCAACCATTAGTTTCTCTACCTTTGCATCTACCACATGCGATAGAAAGGCTCACACCCTTTTCTCATCATATTATCAGCTACAACAATTGATAATATGCATGTGTGAAAGACTTTGTTATCTCCAGTTAAGACACAAGAAAAGCCACCTTGTTGAAAGACAGCTTCTTTCTTCTAATAAGCTAACTGAACATGGTATGTCTCAATGAAATATAAACCCAAAATTATTTAAAAAGAACTAATATCTAAGGGTATGAGATTAACCACTATGTTATGCCCACTAAAACTCAAGAGACATCTAGGACATACTTCTATCAAAATTATTGGTTCACCATATGGTACTGTTTATAATAGTCCATAAGATAAATCTTGAGTTAAAAGATTCAATCCACTAATTAATGATCTTTGAAGAAAAGAATGTGTTGTGTCGGGATCTATCAACATTGTAACTAAAATCTTTCTAAAGAAAAAATCTCACCTATAAAACCTCTAGGCAAAGAAAATAATTTTGATTGAATCATAGAAAGGAAACATAGTGTATCTCTCCCTCCGCTATGGTATCCTCACTATCCACTAGTGATACTAGGGTCTCCCCCTCTAGATCCCAAATCTACTGAAGAGCATGCTCCTCTAGCTGGAGCCTAGCTCTTTGAGATTTGAAACTGAGACTATGTGATCTAAATCTTCAGATACTCTCTCTTTTTATGTCCCATATGTCCAAAATATTGACATCTTTGAAATTCAGTTCCTCAACTCTAACCAGAGTGTGCCTTAATACAAGTATCACATGTAGTTGTGTCATGTCTCTACAGACTTGTCACTGATGTTGATGACCCTGAAGGCCTTGATGAGGGTGCTCACCTAGGCTATGTATTTCATCTTCTATGATTAGATCTTTCCCTACCATGAGAAGATGCCACATCCCTTGAACCAGATCCTTACTTTCCAAAACAACCAAGATTATCTTCTCTTGGAGAAGAATCTACCACCTCATCTCTATGCACCACTTTCTCCTCTACTAAAATCCCCACATCTTTTCTTCCCTCATAATGTTTATCAACATTAACTGACCCTTTGATATGTGTTTTTTCCTCCACAAACTCTTTAAAGTTTTATCTATCCCATCATCTAACTATTTCTATGTTGTCCTTAATTTTTCGATCTTAAACCCACTTGACACCTCATGCATTTGAGTATATCATATTGGACAAGATGGGGATAGTATTTAACCAACCTTGTATTATATGCCCCATACTCACCAAATGTCACACTTACATATTTAATATTCTCCAACTATCTAAGCTTATCACTTAGGAAGGTAGGAGGGAAATATTTTAGGTGAAACTCATCCACAAAGCCCTTCCATGTGATCACTATATTTCTCCTCTTATCTTCTACTCTACACTACTATAATCATCATCTCCTTTAAGTGAATAGATAGCATGGTTGATATTATTGTCCTTTGATAACACCATTAAGTGGGAAATCTTTTCTAGAAATTGGGGCCACACATTATCCACAGCTGGGTTTGTTTTCCTAGAAAAACTTAGTCCCTTCAAACTTCTTCACTAGCTCATAGGATCTCATCATGTCATTGCTAGAAGATGAAGACCTCATGTCCATCTTATATTTCTATTTTGTCTCCATAAAGATACAAGACATCCTAGAATCCTTATCTCTGTCATCTCCACCTTGAACCATTGTCTGAGAGTAAGGACTAGAATGGCTCTCAGCTTGTTCTTCGCCATGACACGTTCATGCCATCTATATATCCATAACAAAACATATCTGTTAGAAAGTTGTAGTTAAAAAAGGAAAACATCCCATCGTACTAGTTTAGTACCAAATCTATCCCAATCTAATCTCTGATACCACAAACTAATGTTGCCCAAACCCACTAACTAGGGTTTAGGCCCGCCAAATAGGGATTAGACTTCCACTTTTAATCACTAAATGAAAATCAACCTTAGATTTGTCCTTTCTTCAAAATAATATAACTAATGAACATCATGCTAACTTATACAATAACATCTAATTTGATCATAAGCATCATACATTCATGACTGAGTTTGACTCTTACATCATTAGCAACTGAAGGAAACTAGTTCTTGCTTTGATATACATCAACTACAACTAATTATAAAACTACTCCCAATCCTCTCTCTCATAGTCCTAGACCATAGGAAGTATAGGAGACCATCTAACTAAACTAACTTGAGACCTTGACTGGTCTACACTAAATGAAAGCTAGCTTATGACTCCTCATGTAGAGTTCGACCCTTCCTTGAAAAAATGTTTTAGTAGATTGTATGAGCTACTGGCTCAGTGCATAGAAAATCAACAAGAAACCATGATAATTCTAATATTTATTTTTAATAACATTGAATATCAATAGAATACAAGTATATTAGTTAAAAATTATAAACCATTTGACATGTTAGTAATTCAAATAATAATTATAATAGATAAATAAAGTAAATTCATTCATTAAATCTTTTATTACTTTAATTATGCCCTGCACCCAAATGAAGTGTACCATAGAACGTGGAAGTATCATAGCAAGCTATGATTGCACATATAAAACTTAGTGTAAACTTGGGACTCTAAGTCGACTAAATAATCTCCCCATTCTACAACAGGGCTTGCCATGTCTGCCCCATGTAGCTAAACAGTTGGCCACTTAAATTGGACTGCTTCTCTAAACCTGGGCAGTCAGGTGGAGAGTAAAATTACTTGCCTTAACTACCTACATCAATGCTTCCACAAGGGTTGACCTACTTAGTAGTATCTAAACTAACTGAACTGTACTGGGTATCATCAGATCTTTGATTCATGTTGGGTATCTTACTAATTGAGGAGACTGTCCTCACTAGGATAAGTCCCCCATACCTCTTTGGTACGTTCTGGATACCTCATCTTGGACTCTACTAGTCAGTAGGAATATTTTATCCTTCATAGTGCAGACCTCTGTGATGGATTATATGGTATTCAGGGAATCCTTTTTTTAAGGGCGGTGTTTAGGGAATCTAATGTCTAGCTTATATGTTAGTTTCTAATATATTTACTACTATGCAATTTAGCTTAACTATGTACATAAGGCTTCAATGTTTTTCCTTTGTAAAGACTAAATTTAAAGTAAATCACTAGAATCAACAAAATTGTAACACATCATCAAGCTAAACGAGATTACTCAAAACACAAAACACGCTCAACTACTAATTAATCACATAGTTAAAATGCGGAATAATTAAAACCAATTCCAACCATGTAAATAAACTCTCGAACATTTACAAAAGGTCAATCATTCCATTCTCATATACTGTAACAAGTATTTACATATGGGTCCAAAGACCTCAGTCACATCCCGCATACAAAAGATATTTCACATGTACATGCCATATATTTACAAACATTGGCAAATACCAAAATCTCGTGTCGGTACGAGTATATAATCTAGAAAACACATACCATACCTAGACCTGAGAGTACAAGGATGACACTAGGACTCTACTACTAACATCTACAACTAACCAACCTTCTGAATATGTTGATCACTAGGTTGGTTCTCTTCCACAGTGCGACCTCAACCTCGTTTCCTGCGACCACCTAAAAAAATGTGGTGACCCATGGGTGAGACTAGTCCTAGTGAGAGATATAACTCTCTCCAACATATATTGATTATACCATATTAATTAACAATAAATACATTGAGAAGTTAGGGTATTGAATACGCAATATGAACATATTGAACAATTTAAGCATATTAAGCAGTTAAGCAAATAAGTAGTAACATCAAGTAGAATTACACCATTTTGATAAGTCTGCATCATGTAATAACTATGTAGTGTAAAGACAAGACACGGGATAATCAACCAATGTGATACGTATTAAACCCTAACAATTATATTACACGACCGGTATTATATCTTTTATTATTATGCCATGGGGAGTTTGAGTCGTAACACTCAAAGTCCAACTGACCACTATGAAGTGCTATTCAATTTCATATAAGATCTAGGAGTGGCGATATCCTAAGATCTCTTCCCCTCAGACAGTACGAGTAAACTGTGGTGACATACCAGTCAAACTGCCAACAATGACATATAGTCAACTGATAACAACTAGTCTGTACTTGGTACAGGGTATACAAAACCCTATAAACCAAGGTACAATTGCAGTAGTCCTCAATCACATCAAATGTCAGAGGCATGACCATAGCCATCCTCCATAACATGCAATTGTGGATGATGAGGATATATCCTCAACTTGCCACCCCCACATACTCAACAATATGCTCTCTAATTTTCCCTTGGGAATACTCATTTCACCATCCAGTAAGTTCTGACACTAAAAATGGCTCTACAGTATAGGGCTCTACATGATTAAGGTTGCACTTGATTAATTACTACCAATTGAATGCATTAAGGCTTTATCATACAAGTGGACATTCAAACTATAATTCTTTTCTAACAAGAATATATGTATAACAACTTCAAAAGATATAAAAAATTTGAGAAATAAATCTTAATCACATTACCACATGCTATCATTCATTGCAAATTAATGGACCACACTTATCATCATACTATTACAAGATACCAATATCTTATCACAAGTTCCAGGGTTTTAACCCTTATTGGAACATTAAGAGGATTTCACCTCTATCATGGCTTCAAACATGCCCAAAGGTCTTTAAGACCATAACATTATTCATAGTAAGGTTATCATCATCATTCCATGCCTTAAACAAGGCTCAAAAGTTCATTAGCACATATATCTCCATAGATATAAACATGGAAAGGCACTATGATATTCAAATAGTACTACATTGTGGTTTCAACACAAAGAGTGTAATTCATTATCACATTAATTATTCAAGAGGTCTGATTATAACCAATCAACATCATATAATTACATTAAGGTTAGGTATAACAAGCAAGATCACATGGGAGTTGCACATCCACTTATTATAGCGATTTATCAAATATAACTATATAATGGAAAAGGTAAGACTACAAATTAATGGTATTGAACCATCGAATTATCATCACTAGGACCCACATATATTACCATGTGTTTTATTCTAATCCATTGGATGTTGAAGCATCCAATATTATTCATTAGATTAGGTTCATTGTTCAAGGTTATCAATTAAAGTATAGGTCTAACCATTAGATCAATTGAACCAAGGAACCATTGGTACAAGGTTTAGTCAAATCTACAATTACATTCTTAACTCATCATATATGGTGATGACCTGATACACCATTAATTGTGATCATTAGGTCACCATTGGTTGTTAGATCCATAATACATTCAGTTAACACCATCAAATATGAAGCTAATGTCATCATCGATTGATAACATCATTATAATACTTAGTGGATGATAATTAAATGTCTAATTGAGCCAAAACCAGACCTAAGGGGGTGACAATAGGTTGTCACCATAAATTTGACATCCTTGATCACGAACATCAGTTTCCAAGATAGCAACACCATTTTTTGTTGAATGGTATGACCATCTATTGTGTGATAGGGAAGGAAATAGCTTGAAAACCCTAATTTGAACCATCAATTGTTTTGTGCTTAGCACCATAGGTTGATGCTATCAACCTATCCCAGATCATGTTACACCTTATAAAGGGCTTACACATGTTTACAAGTTCATATAGAACTGGAACAAAATAGGGAACACCAAAAAAATGTGTAATTCTAAACAAGCATGGTTTCTTTATGCTTAGATCATCATATTAAATCATAAAAATGAACTAACAAGCTTCTAGTAAGAAATATAAGTGAAGAATGTTATATAAATCGCCTCTATAGAGTAAGTTAGATCCCAAACACCAAGAATCTCAATCAAATAGGGCAAGAAAACCTTGGATTCAGATCTGAACTTGGCCAAATAGGTATTGCTCTCCACAAAGAAGAAAAATCCTAGAAAAAGAAACAAGAAGGATAGATTTTTGAGTTCTAAAGCCACTTTCACCATGGAAAAACAAGGTTCTGACCTGGAGGAAGGTCTAAGGAAGGAAAAGATCAAGAGAAATGGAGAAGGAAGGAAGAAAACAACTTGCCTTGGTCGAAATCCCTAGAAGATGACCTTGGAAACCCTAGGTAGGGCTAGATGGAGTTCTAGGAGACCTTCTTCTCAAAAAAGAGGTTGTCTTATACCTTAGAGCACTTGTTTACATAGAAAAATAGAGTGGAGTCGTTGCTCCAGGTTATAGGAAATAGAAATCAAGCATAGTTTCGAAATTAGGCAAGGAAGAGGTAAATATAGCCCATGGATAAGGATGGAAGCAATCATGAGGTGTAAAAGTAGCTTCCCCATGTGTCTATGGCCTTAACCTATTAAGAATATACACGAACACACACAAGCAGCTCCCCCAACATCCATATAAACATGATTAGATTTTTTTGTCAAATTTCCCAGCCAATCACATAATTCATTAGTTGATAGCTACTAAAGGTAGCTCACCCATGAAGGGCTAAACCCTAAAATACTGTTTGAGCTAGTTATGCAATTTTCTGTACATTTTAGAGTTTTCTGCAATTTACCCCATTGAGGGGTTTCCTTTACAATTTGTCACATACATTATGTTCCTTAGATGTCATATTATAATTCTTGAGTATTTTGAGCCATGGGGCTCCTAGTTGAGCCATGGTTTGAAGGTGTTTTCCTCAAGAGTATTTTTAACCCCTCAATTGGGTAAATTGTAGAAAAGTCCAAAATAATTGTAGAAAAGTCTACAATTTACCCAATTTTCTACAATTCATTAGTTAAACACCTTCAAACCATGGCTCAACTAGGAGCCCCATGGCTCAAAATACTCAAGAATTATAATATGACATCTAAGGAACATAATGTATGTGACAAATTGTAAAGAAAACCCCTCAATTGGGTAAATTGTAGAAAAGTCCAAAATGTATAGAAAATTGCATAACTTGCTCAAACAATATCCAAATTGGTCCAAATTTGAAACTTAAGCTTGTCTTATGATTTCAAAATTTATAAAAAGGTTATATTAGGGTTACAAGCATTCAATTATGGTAATTAAGCTTATTCAACTCATTAAGAATGTTCATGGGCCTTACAACTATAAACCCCTAACAAGGATTTCGCCCTGAAACCCTATGCAAAAAGAGATGGGTATTTTATACGCATCTCATTCTATAGTTACCATGTGGCTTCCTCTATTCCACAATGATTCCAAAAAAAATTCACTAGTATTATATCTTTTCTCTTCAGCTTTTTCACCCTTCTATCTAGGATCAACACAAGACCCTCAACATAGGAGATATCCTCACCTAACTCAACCTCTACTGGTTGGATTGTCTGGTCAGTATCCGAATGGCATTTCCTCAACATAGGGATGTGAAAAAAATTATGCAATCTATGTAGCTCTGGTTGTAGCTCCAACTTATATACTACCTTTCCAACATGAGCTACGACAGGGTATGGTCCAATAAATCTAGGAGCCAACTTACCCTTCTTTCCAAACCTTAGCACACCTTTCCAAGGAGAAACCTTAAGATATACTCTATCTCCCACTTGGAACTCAAGTGGTCTGCGTCAGTTATCAGCATAAGAGTTTTGCCTGTCCTGGGTTGCTTTCAACTGTTGCTGTATCACTCTAATCTTTTCTATAGTCTGTTGTACTAGCTCAGGACCCAAAAGTTGATATTCACCTTTCTCATACTAACAAAGAGGAGACGGACATCGTCTCCCATACAAAGTCTCATAAGGGGCCATATTTATGCTTCTTTGATAGCTATTTTTGTACACAAACTCTATCAGAGTCAAATGTACATCCCAACTACCGAGACATTGTAGCATACATGCCCTTAAGAGATCCTCTAAAGTCTAAATAGTCCGTTTAGACTGGACATCAGTCTGCGGATGAAAAGTTGTGTTGAATCTCAATTGTGTTCCCAATGTTGAATGCATACGCTCCCAAAAATGACTTGTAAACTATGGACCTCTGTCAAAAACTATAGTCACTGGAATGCCATGTATATGGATTGTCTCATCAACATATATTTGTGCCAATTTCTCTATTGTAAATGTCATCTTAATTGGTAGAAAATGAGCTAACTTAGTCAATCTATCTACTATCACCCATATGGAATCATGAACCTTGGTTGTCCTAGGAAGACCAACCACAAAGTCCATAGTAATATGATCCCATTTACACTATGGTATTGGCAAGGGTTGTAATGTCCCTGCAGGCTTCTGGTGCTCAGCCTTCACCTACTAAAAAACTAGACATTTGGTAATGAACTCTACCACATCACGCTTTAGACATGGCCACCAATACATGTCTTCAAGTTTTCGTACATATTGGTACTTCTTAGATTCATTGCATACATAGAGGAGTGAGCCTCAAGTACCATCTTCCTCAACCCATCAACATTAGGAATTACTTTCCTATTGTGGTAACAAATTGTACCATCATCTGCCTCATGAAAGCCATCATACTTTTCACTGCCAATCCCTGATTAGATATTCGGTATCACAGTATCATTCTTTTGTGCATCATGAATCTGCTATCTCAAGGTAGATTTCACTTGTAACTGTGCCAACAATCACGCCAACAAGGAAACTTCTAGTTGTACATTCATTTGGCAAAGAGACATTAGCATATCTCTCTTAGGGCACATCAATGAATTTAATTATGCATTATCTACCATTGATGATGAAGATGACTTTCTACTCAATGCATCATCTACCACAATAGCTTTCCCTGGATGGTAATCTATTATGCAATCATAATCCTTAAGCAGCTCCATCCATCTCCTCTGCCTCATATTCAACTCCTGTTTTGAGAATATATCCTGTAGATTCTTGTGGTCAGTGAAGATCTGATACTTTTCTCCATAAAGATAGTGTCTCCAGATCTTTACGGCATGGACCACCACTACAAGCTCCAGATCATGTGTGTTGGGTTTTTAGAGGGAGGCAGAGAAGCAGCGGAAACAAAAATTTTCTCCCAAACCCGGAACAAAAGGAATCGCGTCGACATCTATATGATAGGAAATAAGGTTTGTGAATCATACCTTGTCCCGAGGCTTGCTCGGAGACAATGCCACGCGGCTTCGCGGTCTTCACCTCTGGTCTTGGACGGTGTCTGTGCAGCTCCTGGTAGCATCGGGACTGAAGACTCCTCCTCCTACCGGACTGTCGGATGACAGTTGTCCTCCTAAGCGGCAGTGACCTCCCGCCTCTGAAGTAGTCCACACGGACCACCCGGAACTCCACTCTCCTTGTCCCACAAGGAAGTGGAAGGAGTCGCACCCTCCTGTTGACGTACTAGTCGCCAACACACTCTCCTGCTGTCGACTGCAACTGCAGTTGTCCTTCCCTTGCTGCACCTCCCTTTGCGGGAAGCACTTTCTCAGGCTCTCTCTCGGTTACCAAAACCAGAGAGAACGACAACTTTGCAGAGCAATCAACTTGCACTGAGTTGTATCTTGAGAAGCCCCCAATACCCCTATATATAGGCGGGTCATGGGACAAGGTTCTCTGTGCCCGGAAATACGGGACTAAAGCAGGAGTAGAAGGGTTCGGGATTTTCCACCAAAAAGCAACCATCTCGCAACCTGAAATGATCGGTTCACAACTGAACCGATCGGTTCGGCCATTGAGCCGATCGGTTGGACCTGAGCCGATCGTTTGGGGCACTCCAACCGATCAGTTGGTGCCCTGAACCGATCGGTTCATGGTCCTGATCCGGCTCAAAAAGACTTTCCTTGTTTCTTTCCCAATTGGTATCGAATACCAATTATATTCCCAATCAAATTGGGCAATTTGAAATGAAAGGAAAATTCTTGCCGACATGACTTTTCCCAACTGGTCGGTTGCACCAGTTGAGCCGATCGGTTCAACCCTTGAACCGGTCGTTTCAACCTTGGCATGAGCCGATCGGCCTGGACACTCCAGCCGACCGGTTCAGCAACCTCAACCGACTGATTCATCACATGAACCGATCGGTTGGGAGCACAGGTTGGACAAAAATCAATCAAATGCGATTTCAATCAATCCGATACTCCAATAAATGCATCCAACACCTTGAACCATACGATTTTGAGTCATCGACTGATTGAGTGTTTAATTGAACTACTAAACTATTTTAGTAATCAATCTAAACATTGCTTTGTGGACAAAACTCCTCTTCCAGGTTAAATCCTATGTGTGTGACCCTACAGGTCCATTTCACGTTGGCAGTGAAAGTCCATAACACTTATGACTTCACAAGAAAAGAGCGGTGCCTAGTCACACATCATTGCTACCCAAGTGAAAGTAGAAAGTTAGAGAACAACTTTCATCCTACAATCCGTGAATGGTGTTACAGTGAATGTATAATTCCTTTGTCACTGATATCCAGAATGAACTCGAGGCATGGAACAGTCATCCTGTCAATGTTCATTCATTTCCTTGATCTCAGAGTAGACCGAGTGAGATGTGTATGACATCAATATCGCATATTGATTCACACGTGCATGCGCATGCCTTTCTCAATCCTACTCATCAAGTGGCCAAGGATATCAAACTCCCTTAGGAGGGACAAATCCCATATCTATCACTCACCCCTCAAAAGCCCCATGTGTCAAAGCCACCCAATCATCACCTTTATAACAACCCATGTTTCAGGACTGCGTTTGATGATGTCAAAGTGTACCCAATGACATGTGTTGAGTGTAGTGATTTCAGGTCTAAGAATCACACTCACCACCATCACTGTGAGAGCTGACCGTGACTACCAAGTCATGGTTCCATGTGTCACTCTCACGGTGGGTCTGTCCGGTACCTTGTTCTCTAACAAGTACCTATGTGCTTGGTTTGATATCACCATATCATGACTAATGAGATTCTGTCATCAACCAACACACAATCTAGTCTTTAGTGTTATTGATGTCTATGGTTATTTCCACAATAACAACCGACTAGGGACTAAACAAGAATGTATACTCTTAACATTCATATGATCTCATCGTTTAGGTCATGAACCTAAAAGCATATGTCATTGAGTAATACAATCTTTAGACATCTATCATGTTACACCATCATCTCAGAAACAGTTTAAACATATAGATTGGAAATTGCCTTTATTATTATTCAAATCAATCCCATTACAATCATCATATGACTTGCTCTATGGGCATACATACCAACAATGTGTTGAGTAATTCTCCTCATGTTTCTTAAGATGTCGTGAAGCAAAAGAAATCACATTTTTATCCTGCATTAACACACATTCCAACCCATTCATTGAAGCATCACAAAATATAATATAGCCTTTCCCTTTCTCTGGAAGTACTAACACCGGTGCACTAGTCAAATTTTCTTTCAACAGCTGGAAAGAACGTTGACACTTGTCATTTCAAGCAAAAGAAACATCCTTCCTGGTTAACCTAGTACTTGGACCGCTGATGTGATCTGGGCTCCTTAGCTTGTGCAATAGCTCCATTATTGTCACAATAAAGCTCAATTGCATCACAGCTACTGGGAACTACACCAAGTTCAGAAATGAACTTCCTGATCCACACAGCCTCCTTTGTTGCATGCGAAGCAGCAATATACTCGGCCTCTGTAGTAGAATCGGCAACTGTTTCTTGCTTGGAACTCTTCCAGCTCACAGCTCCATTATTAAAGCAAAACACAAATCCTGATTGCGATCTGTAATCATCTTTATCGGTTTGGAAGCTTGCATCGGTGTAACCCTTTACAACCAGCTCTTCCTCGCCGCCGTACACAAGAAACTGATCCTTAGTCCTTCACAAGTACTTGAGGATGTTCTTCACGGCTGTCCAGTGAGCATCCCCGGGATCTGACTGGTACCTGCTCGTCATGCTGAGAGCATACGAGACATCTGGGCGTGTGCACAACATAGCGTACATGATGGATCCGATGGCTGATGCATATGGGATCCCATTCATACGCTCCCTCTCTTCACAAGATTGGGGACATTGAGCTCTAGAGACGGTAACTCCATGTAGCATAGGGACGTTGCCTCTCTTTGAGTTCTCCATGTTGAACCGCTTCAGCACCTTGTCAATGTACGTGCTCTGACTTAGTCCGAGAAGCCTTCTAGATCTATCTCTATAGATCTTAATTCCTAGAATGTAGGATGCTTCTCCTAAGTCCTTCATTGAGAAAGTTTTCCCAAGCCAAGTCTTTACCTTCTCCAAGGCTAAGACATCATTTCCCATCAAAAGTATGTCATCCACATACAATATGAGGAATGTGGTCGAGCTCCCACTAACCTTCTTGTACACACAAGGTTCATCTTCATTTTGAATAAAGCCAAACACTTTGACTTCCTCATCAAATTGAATATTCCAACTCCGAGATGCTTGCTTCAATCCATAGATTGACCTTTGCAGTTTACAGACTTTATTGGCATTCTTTGGATCTACAAAACCTTCAGGCTGTGTCATATACACATCCTCATGAATATTCCCGTTAAGGAATGTGGTTTGAACATCCATCTGCCAAATCTCATAGTCATAGTAAGCTGCAATAGCAAGCATGATCCTGATGGACTTAATCATGGCAACTGGAGAAAAGGTTTCGTCATAGTCAACACCTTGAATTTGTCGAAAACCCTTTGCAACCAATCTGCCTTTATAAGTTTGCACATTGCCATCCCTGTCGGTCTTTTTCTTGAAGACCCACTTGCACCCTATGGGTTTTACCCCTTCGGGTGGTTCCACCAAAGTCCATACTTTGTTGGAGTACATGGATTCCATCTCGGATCTCATGGCTTCAAGCCACTTCTCAGAATCTGGTCCCTCCATAGCCTCTACGTAGGTAGTTGGATCATCATCTATGATCAACTCTCCACCTTCCTGAGTTACAAGGTATCCAAACCTCTCAGGTTCAAGGTGAGTCCTACTAGATCTACGAGGTCCTTGTGTTACTTGAGGAGAATGAGATTCCACAACACCTTGTGAATCTCCATTTTCTTCTCGTACATCTACCAGATCAATGTTTTCTTGTTGGGCTTGAACCTCTTCAAGCTCTATATTCCTCCCACTGCTTCCTTTGGAAATAAATTCCTTTTCTAGGAATACAGCTTCCCTGGCAACAAACACTTTGTTGTCAGTTGGGTGGTATAAATAATATCCCTTGGTTTCCTTGGGATATCCAAAAAAATAACATTTATCAGATTTGGGTCCAAGCTTATCAGGAAACATTTTCTTGACGTAAGCCTCACAACCCCAAGTCTTCATAAAAGACAAATTGGGACGCTTCCCAGTCCATATCTCATATGGTGTCTTTTGAACCAATTTAGACGGTACACAGTTAAGTGTAAACGCGGCGGTTTCAAGAGCATGACCCCAGAAAGAAATTGGAAGATCAGCAAAACTCATCATTGATCGCACCATATCTAACAAAGTGCGATTCCTTCTTTCAGACACACCATTATGCTGTGGTGTTCCAGGCGGATTCCATTGTGATACAATACCACCGGCTCGCAGAAGGTCCTCAAACTCTTGGCTCAAGTATTCTCCACCTCGATCGGAACGAAGTGCCTTAATACTCTTACCAAGCTGGTTCTGTACTTCATTCATGAAATCCTTGAACCTTTCAAGGGTTTCTGACTTATGTTTCATTAGGTACACATAGCCATACCTACTGAAATTATCAGTGAAGGTAATGAAGTACTGACGCCCATTTCTGGCATTAGTTCTAAAAGGCCCACATACATCAGTATGTATGAGTCCTAATAGATCACTAGCTCTCTCACCTTTACCTGAAAAGGGAGTCTTGGTCATCTTGCCCAACAAACAAGATTCACATGTCTCTATTGATTCATAATCAAAAGAGTCTAGATAACCATCTTTATGGAGTCTAGAAATGCGCTTCTCATGTATGTGCCCTAGACGACAATGCCAGAGATATGTTTTGTTTGATTCGTTGAGTTTTTGCCTTTTGGTGTTTACGTTGTATACACTTGTCTCCAAGTCCATCAAGTATAGACCATAAGACATAGGGGCACTTCCATAAAAGATCCCATCTTTAGAAATGGAACACTTTCCATTCTTAATAAGAAATTCAAATCCATCTTTGTCCAAACAAGAGACGGAAATGATATTCCTATTTATGGCAGGTACATAATAGCAGTTCTTTAACTCCATTATTAGCCCACTAGGTAGAGTTAACTCATATGTTCCTACGGCACTGGAGGCAACTCTTGCCCCATTAGCAACACGTAGTTCAACCTCGCCTTTCCCCAAAGGCCTACTTCTGTTAAGATCCTTCACATTTGAACAAATGTGAGATCCGCATCCGGTATCAAGTACCCATGACGAAGAAGTAGTAAAGTTAATCTCTATAACGTATACACCAGAAGTAGAGATCTCTATCTCTGACTTCTTCTTCCATTGTTCCTTCCATCCTCTCCATGTAGAAGAAATTGGTTTGGCGAGAGAACACTTCTCTCCCTTACCTTCTTTCTTCTTCACCAACGCATTAAGCGTACATAGAGTGGATTCTAAGGCTCCTGGTATATCTGGATTGTGCAGAACACTTCTCACAGTCCTCAACCAGTTATGGAATTTATTCTCAATTAATTTGCCCATTTTAAAAGATGATTCTTTTGCCATTCTACAAGAGAAAATTTGCATTTGTCAAAACCTTTTTGATTTGATTTGAATAAAATTTGACGATAGTTAATTAGGCCTTTAATTAATTACCGCTCCCACTATTTTGACTCAAATTGATAGCCCTCACCATCAATTCGGAAGATTGCAGCGTACAATCTTCTAGTGGGTCAAGATCCTGAAATCCTCTGAGCCATGGACCAGCTTTGGCTGTCACCCACAACTCAGATCTTCCAGGTAGGCAACTCTTGCCAATTGCATCATATGCAACTCTTGATGAATGAACATGCACAACACCTTGCCATGAACATTCCTTGCCTCTGGGCTTAGACGCTCTAAGAATCACCAGTTAAGTCTAACCCAAAAGCCGACACGGTAAACATGCACCCTGCTTTGGCAGAACCTACATGTCTACCCTTCACACTTCCACAAGATAGACGGCGCACCACGCTTTGGCGTAACCTACGCTTGGTCGATCAAGTTTGCCATGTGTGTCGCTAATGGAAGGCATACACGACTTAATATTTTAATGAGGGATTTGGTTTTTATATACATATACATATCCAATCACCACAATATATAGTACGTATCATATACATGCTATATCCCACAGGAAACATGCATAAACGATAAAAAGCAATGATTATGGCCATCCTATTTGTGATTCCTCGAGCCAAGAGGAATCACGGTCATCTAGGTCTACATCACATGCAACCTGTACAAGATGAAATCTGTGCCTGCCTTTCTAGGTTTGATCAGCTCATCTCCATGACTGATCGGCTCGCCATCAGGTTGGTTGCTCGGGTGCCACCAGCCGATCGACTGGCGCCTCCAGCCGATCGGTTCACCGGTCATCGTGCATCTCCTCAGGTCGCCACCCGCTCATCTCGTACCTCGAACCGGCCATCTGGATCACCAACCGATCGGTTCACTCCTTGAACCGATCGTCTTCGGGTTGTCTGCCGTTCTTTGACATAACATGAAATAAAATCTATCCTATTTACATTTGAATAGAGAAACCCCGAGTTACATTCGGGGGAGCAAAGGTAGGAAAGAATTCTCGAATTATTTCAAGTTACATCAGGAATATGAGAAAGGGAATCGGTGCGCAGACCGAGATGCAAGCAACCACACAAACAACCACACACAGATATAGGGTTTTATAGGCCATAATCATGCTACACATCCACCACAAAACTCGTTTAAGGGCGACGCGTATCGAGTGCATTAATATTACGTATCATATATGTATATTAGGGATTTGTGGATTGGACATGTATAAATCCGATATTATTCGCATCGCATGCAATAAATAAAGGCGACAAACCAAAATCGATCACATCGATAATCCTAAAATATAGAGAGGTCAACCTCGCTCTGATACCACTGTTGGGTTTTTAGAGGGAGGCAGAGAAGAAGCGGAAACAAAAATTTCTCCCAAACCCGGAAAAAAAGGAATCGCGTCGACATCTATATGATAGGAAATAAGGTTTGTGAATCATACCTTGTCCCGAGGCTTGCTCGGCGACAATGCCACGCGGCTGCGCGGTCTTCACCTCCGGTCTTGGACGGTGTCTGTGCAGCTCCTGGTCGCACCGAGACTGAAGACTCCTCCTCCTACCGGACTGTCAGATGACAGTTGTCCTCCTAAGCAGCAGTGACCTCCCGCCTCTGAAGTAGTCCACACGGACCACCCGGAACTCCACTCTCCTTGTCCCACAAGGAAGTGGAAGGAGTCGCACCCTCCTGTTGACGTACTAGTCGCCAACACACTCTCCTGCTGTCGACTGCAACTGCAGTTGTCCTTCCCTTGCTGCACCTCCCTTTGCGGGAAGCACTTGCTCGGGCTCTCTCTCGGTTACCAAAACCAAAGAGAATGACAACTTTGCAGAGCAATCAACTTGCACTGAGTTGTATCTTGAGAAGCCCCCAATACCCCTATATATATAGGCGGGTCATGGGACAGGGTTCTCTGTGCCCGGCAATACGGGACTAAAGCAGGAGTAGAAGGGTTCGGGATTTTCCACCAAAACGCAACCATCTCGCAACCTGAAATGATCGGTTCACAACTGAACCGATCGGTTCGGCCATTGAGCCGATCGGTTGGACCTGAGCTGATCATTTGGGGCACTCCAACCGATCGGTTGGTGCCCTGAACCGATCGGTTCATGGTCCTGATCCGGCTCAAAAAGACTTTCCTTGTTTCTTTCCCAATTGGTATCGAATACCAATTATATTCCCAATCAAATTGGGCAATTTGAAATGAAAGGAAAATTCTTGCCGACATGACTTTTCCCAACTGGTCGGTTGCACCAGTTGAGCCGATCGGTTCAACCCTTGAACCGGTCGTTTCAACCTGGGCATGAGCCGATCGGCCTGGACACTCCAGTCGACCGGTTCAGCAACCTCAGCCGACCGGTTCATCACATGAACCGATCGGTTGGGAGCACAGGTTGGGCAAAAATTAATCAAATGCGATTTCAATCAATCCGATACTCCAATCAATGCGTCCAACACCTTGAACCATACGATTTTGAGTCATCGACTGATTGAGTGTTTAATTGAACTACTAAACTCTTTTGGTAATCAATCTAAACATTGCTTTGTGGACAAAACTCCTCTTCCAGGTTAAATCCTATGTGTGTGACCCTGCAGGTCCATTTCACGTTGGCAGTGAAAGTCCATAACACTTATGACTTCACAAGCAAAGAGCGGTGCCTAGTCACACATCATTGCTACCCAAGTGAAAGTAGAAAGTTAGAGAACAACTTTCATCCTATAATCCGTGAATGGTGTTACAGTGAATGTATAATTCCTTTGTCACTGATATCCAGAATGAACTCGAGGCATGGAACAGTCATCCTGTCAATGTTCATTCATTTCCTTGATCTCAGAGTAGACCGAGTGAGATGTGTATGACATCAATATCACATATTGATTCACACGTGCATGCGCATGCCTTTCTCAATCCTACTCATCAAGTGGCCAAGGATATCAAACTCCCTTAGGAGGGACAAATCCCATATCTATCACTCACCCCTCAAAAGCCCCATGTGTCAAAGCCACCCAATCATCACCTTTATAACAACCCATGTTTCAGGACTGCGTTTGATGATGTCAAAGTGTACCCAACGACATGTGTTGAGTGTAGTGATTTCAGGTCTAAGAATCACACTCACCACCATCACTGTGAGAGCTGACCGTGACTACCAAGTCATGGTTCCATGTGTCACTCTCACGGTGGGTCTGTCCGGTACCTTGTTCTCTAACAAGTACCTATGTGCTTGGTTTGATATCACCATATCATGACTAATGAGATTTTGTCATCAACCAACACACAATCTAGTCTTTAGTGTTATTGATGTCTATGGTTATTTCCACAATAACAACTGACTAGGGACTAAACAAGAATGTATACTCTTAACATTCATATGATCTCATCATTTAGGTCATGAACCTAAAAGCATATGTCATTGAGTAATACAATCTTTAGACATCTATCATGTTACACCATCATCTCAGAAACAGTTTAAACATATAGATTGGAAATTGCCTTTATTATTATTCAAATCAATCCCATTACAATCATCATATGACTTGCTCTATGGGCATACATACCAACAATGTGTTGAGTAATTCTCCTCATGTTTCTTAAGATGTCGCGAAGCAAAAGAAATCACATTTTTATCGTGCATTAACACACATTCCAACCCATTCATTGAAGCATCACAAAATATAATATAGCCTTTCCCTTTCTCTGGAAGTACTAACACCGGTGCACTAGTCAAATTTTCTTTCAACAGCTGGAAAGAACGTTGACACTTGTCATTTCAAGCAAAAGAAACATCCTTCCTGGTTAACCTAGTTAAGGGTAACGCTATAGAACTGAAGTCTTTGATGAACCTCTTGTAGTATCCTGCCAAACCTAGGAAACTACAGATCTCTGTTGGTTTCTTGGGTTGTTCCCATTCTAGTACATATTCCACTTTCTTGGGATCAACACAAATGCCTTTTGTAGATATAACATGGCCCAAAAAAGACACTTCAGATAACCAGAATTCACACTTGCTGAACTTAGCATATAGTTGATGCTTCCTCAACAAAGTCAATGCTTGGCAAAGGTGTTGCTCAAGTTGCTGACTATCCTTAGAGTATATCAGGATATCATCTATGAACATGACCATACACTGATCAAGATAATGTCTAAACACCCTATTCATCATATCCATAAGATTTGTAGGTGCATTGCTTAGCCCAAATGGCATAACCACAAACTCATAATGACCATACCTAGTCCTAAAAGCTGACTTGGGTATGTCATCAGCCTTAATTCTCTACTGATGGTAACCTGACCTTAGGTCTATCTTTGAAAACACAATGGCACCTCTCAACTGATCAAAAAGATCATCAATCCTCAGCAAAGGATACTTATTCTTTATTGCCACCTTGTTCAACTGTCTGTAGTCTATACACAGCCTCATTGAACCATCCTTCTTTTTAACAAACAACACAGGAAAACCCCAAGGGGAAGTGATTGGCCTGATAAAACCCTTCTCTAATAGTTCTTGTAATTATTTCTTTAACTCCTGCATCTCTACCGATGCCATTCTGTATGCTGATTGTGCTATGGGTTGTGTTTCAGGAACAAGATTGATCTCAAACTCAATCTCTCTAGGAGGGGGAATGCTAGGAAATTCCTCAAGAAAGACATCCTCAAATTCTCGCACCACTGGTACCTCCTAGATACTAGGACCTACCACCTTGGTATCCACAACATGAGATAAGAAAGCCACACATCCTTGTCTCATCAACCGCTCAGATGTCATAGCTAACATCAAACATGTAGGAAGAATCTTCCTATCACCCTGAAAAATCCACTATACATCTCCATCATGGAACATCACCACCTTAGTACTACAGTCCAAGACTACCTTGTATTTTTCCATGGTATCCATTCCTAGGATTAAATCAAAACCATGCATGTTAAGTGGCAAAAGATCCACTTGAATGTTGTGTCCAGAAAAAGAAAGAACACAAGAAGGGAATACTTCACGCAACTCAGCAGAATCAACCAAAGAAGTCTCTAGCCACAGGCTATCAGATCTAAGACTAATAGGTAGATAACAACTACCTGGAACCTCTCTGGTGAAAAAAGATTGTGTCACACCTGGGTCTACTAACACAGATACGAAACAAGAAGCAGACAAATCAGAATGAAATAACTCCATCTGACTTGTCACAACTCGTGGATTGACCACTACTTCTGTCTAGGTCATGGCATAGAACCTTTCTATCACCTCCTGCCATCCATGTCCTCTTCTTACTTGTCCATAGGATCCTTCCTGGGACACCTGACCATGTGCTCTTCCACTACCACTACTAAATTGTCATTGTTGTGGACCTTGTTGACTTTTCCTTGGTTGCTGAGTCACCTCCTCATCTTTCACAGGGAAATAAGTTCTTGTATGCCCCACTTGCCCACACTTGTAACATGTTCTGGTGTCCTGATATGGCCTAAATGGCCTCGTCACTGAAACTGATGAGGTACTACGGACTCCCACTGACAGAAAATTGTGACCTCTACCCCGACTCGGGGTCCACTGTGATGGTGCATGTGATCTTGGTTCAGTGAAGGTTGACCTTGGTTGCGACTATGGAAGGAAAAACCTCAGCTTCTTAAATCCATAGATGATTGCCCTTGAAACTGCATAGGTCGCTTCTTAACATTAGCTTCACGCTTCTCTATGGAAGACCTCTCAATCCTCCTTACAGATTCCACAAAGGTGGAAAACCTCTCCCTATTTTCTAGAGCTGATGTTGTTGTAGTCAAATCAGTACTGAGGCCCTTTTCAAATCTCTGGATCCTTTCCTTGTCCATTGCCGCCATATGCTGGAAGAACCTCAGAAGTTCTGTAAACATTGATTCATACTCATTAATAGTCATAGGCCCTTGACGAATCTTCTCAAATTGAGATATCTTCTCATCTAGATAGGTCTCTAGAAAATATTGCCTAAAAAATTCCCTCTAAAACTCCTCCCATCCTATCACAACTCCTAGACTTTTCTCCTCTTCTATGGCCCACCAGTGGCCAGCACTACCCTTCAACAGGTATACCGCATGCTTAACTTTGTCTTCTTCAATGATGTTTAGGATTTTGAATGCATTTCCAGCTCAGTCAACCACATGTCAGTGTATGCTGGATCAGAAGTAACTGCATATTCAACTGCCCCAACACGTATAGGATGTTCAAATGTATTCACGACACCTTGGGACTCCACATTAGAGGTAGTTGCCCTAGATTGAGGTGTTGGCGCTCTGTCAGCGATATGTGTAATTGTGGCCATCATCTGTCTAAACATAGACTGAAACTCAGGATTGGCCATCATTGTCGGGCCTAGATGAGGCATTGTGGGCTTCTCTGGCTCTACTTCTAGCACTCTCTCATCTCGTACCTACCTCCCTACACCTCCTCTCAGTGCAACATAGCTACTCTCAACTTGTTCTTCATGTCCTCTAGACATATCTGCATAATCATAAACTATGATCATATATGTTGGATACATAAGAGCAGACTCAAACCTAAGTCTGATGTCCCTGTAGACTTAGTAAACCTAGAGATCTGATACCAACTTAACTGTGACACCTCATCACGCTAAACAAGATTACTCAAAACACAAAACATGATCAACTACTAATTAATCACATAGTCAAAATGCGGAATAATTAAAACCAATTCCAACCATGTAAATAAACTTTAGAACATTTACAAAAGGTCCATCATTCCATTCTCATATATTGTAACAAGTATTTACATATGGGTGCAAAGACCTCAGTCACATCTTGCATACAAAAGATATTTCACGTGTACATGCCATATATTTACAAACATTGGCATACTACCAAAATCTTATGTCAATATGAGTATATCATCTAGAAAACACATCCCATACTTGAACCTGAGAGTACATGGATGACACTAGGACTCTACTACTAACATCTACAACTAACTAGCCTTCTGAATCTATTGATCACCAGGTTGGTTATCTTCCACAGCGCAACCTCGACCTCGTTGCCTGCGACCACCTAAAAAAATGTGGTGACCCACAGGTGAGACCCAGTCCCAACGAGAGATATAACTCTCTCCAACATATATTGAGTATACCATATTAGTTGATAGTAAATACATTGAGTAGTTAGGGTATTGAATAAGCAATATGAACAGATTGAACATTTTAAGCATACTAAGCAGTTAAGCAAATAAGTTGTAACATCAAGTAGAATTACACAATTTGCATAAGTCTGCATCCTGTAATAACTATGTAGTGTAAATACAATACAAGGGTTAATCAACTGATGTGATACGTATTAAACCCTAGCAATTATACTACACGGCTAGTATTATATCTTTTATTATTATGCCCTGGGGAGTTTGTGTCATACCACTCAAAGTCCAACTGACCATTGTGAAGTACTATTCAGTTCCGTATAAGATATAGGAGTACCGATATCCTAAGATCTCTTCCCCTTGGTCAGTACGAGTAAACTGAAGTGACATACCACTCAAATTGCCAACAATGACATATAGTCAACTGAAAACAACTAGTCTGTACTTGGTACAAGTTATGACACTAGAAAATAGGGTATATAAAACCCTCTAATTTGAGGTACAATCGCAGTTGTCCTTAATCACATCAAATGTCAGAGGCATGACCATAGCCATCCTCCATAACCTACAATTGTGGATGACAAGGATATATCCTCAACTTTCCACCCCCACATGTTCAACAGTATGCGCTCCAAGTTTCCCTTGGGAATACTCATTTCACCATCTAGTAAGTTCTTACACTGAAGATGGCTCTACGACACAAGTCTCTACATGATTAAGGTTACACTTGATCAATTACTGCCAATTGAATGCGTTAAGGTTTTATCATACAAGTGGACATCAAACCCTAATTATTTTCTAACAAGAGTATATGTCTAACAACTTCAAAAGATATAAAACATTTGAGTTATAAATCTTAATCACATGACCACATGCTATCATTCATTGCAAATTAATGGACCACACTTATCATCATACTATTACAAGATACCAATATCTTATCACAAGCTCCAGGGTTTTAACCCTTCTTGGAACATGAAGAGGATTTCACCTCAATCATGGCTTTAAACATGCCCAAAGGTCGTTAAGACCATCACATTATTCATAGTATGTTTATCATCATCATTCCATGCCTTAAATAAGGCTCAAAAGATCATTAGCACATATATGTCCATAGATACTAACATGGCAAGGCACTATGATATTCTAATAGTACTACATTGTAGTTTCAACACAAGAAGAGTGTAATTCATTATCACATTAGTCATTCAAGAGGTCTAATTATAACCAGTCAACGTCATATAATTATGTTAAGGTTAGGTATAACAAGCTAGTTCACATGGGAGTTACGCATCCACTTATTATAGTGATTTATCAAATATAACTATATAATGGCAAAGGTGAGACTACAAATTAATGGTATTGAACCATCAAATTATCATCACTAGGACCCACATATAATACCATGTGTTTTATTCTAATCCATTGGATGTTGAAGCATCTAATATTATTCATTGGATCAAGTTCATTGTTCAAGGTTATCAATTAAAGTACAAGTCTAACCATTAGATCAATTGAACCAAGGAACCATTGGTTCAAGGTTTAGTCAAATCTACAATTACATTCTTAACTCATCATATATGGTAATGACCTGATCCACCATTAATTGTGATAATTAGGTCACCATTGGTTGTTAGATCGGTAATACATTCAGTTAACACCATCAAATATTAAGCTAATGTCATCATCGATTGATAACATCATTAGAATACTTAGTGGATGATAATTAAACGTCTAATTGAGCCAAAACATGACCTAAGGGGGTGACCATAGGTTTTCACCATAAATTTGACATCCTTTATCATGAACATCAGTTGCCAAGATAGAAACACCAAGTGTTGTTGAATGGTAAGATAATCAGTTATGTGATAGGGAAGGAAATAGCTGGAAAACCCTAATTTGAACCATCAATTGTTTTATACTTAGCACCATAGGTTGATGCTATCAACCTGTCCCAGATCATGTTAAACCTTATAAAGTTTGTACACATGTTTACAAGTTCATATAGAACTGGAACGAAATAGGGAACACCCCAAAAATTCATAATTCTAAACAAGCATGGTTTCTTTATGCTTAGATCATCACATCAAAGAATAAACATGAACTAACAAGCTTCTAGTAAGCAATATATGTGAAGAATTTTATATAAATCCCCTCTATAGAGTAGTTAAGTTCCCAAATAGAAATAATCTCGAGCAAATAGCGCAAGAAAACCTTGAATTCAGACCTGAACTTGGCCAAATAGGTACTTCTCTCCACAAAGAAGCAAAATCCTAGAAAAAGAAACAAGAAGGATAGATTTTTGAGTTCTAGGGCCACTTTCACCATGTAATAGCAAGGTTCCAACTTGGAGGAAGGTCTAAGGAAGGCGAAGAGTTAGACAAATGGAGAAGGAAGGAAGAAAACAACTTGCCTTGGTCGAAATCCCTAGAAGATGACCTTGGAAACCCTAGGTAGGGCTAGATGGAGCTCTAGGAGACCTTCTTCTTGAAAAAGAGGTTGTATTCTACCTTAGATCACTTGGTTCCACAAAAAATAGAGTGGAGTCGTTTCTCTAGGTTATAGGAAAGAGAAATCAAGAATAGTTTCGTAATTGGGCAAGGAAGAGGTAAATATAGCCCATGGATAAGGATAGAAGCAAGCATGATGTGTAAAAGTAGCTTCCCCATGTGTCTATGGCCTCAAACTATTAAGAATATACAATCACACACAATCTACCCACCATCCATATATACCTGCTTAGCTTTTCTTTGTCAAATTTCCCAGCCAATCACATAATTCATTAGTTGATAGCTACTAAAGGTAGCTCATCCATGAAGGGGTAAACCCTAAAATACCCTTGAGGAAAACACCTTCAAACCATGGATCAACTAGGATCCCCGTGGCTAAAAATACTCAATAATGATAATATGACATATAAGGAACATCATGTATGTGACAAATTGTAAAGGAAACCCCTCAATGGGGTAAATTGCAGAAAACTCTAAAATGTACAGAAAATTGCATAACTAGCTCAAACAGTATCTAAATTGGACCAAATTTGACACTTAAGCTTGTCTTATGATCTCAAAACATATAAAAGGGTTAGATTAGGGTTCTAGGTATTCGATTATGGTATTTAAGCTTATTCAACTCATTAAGCAAGTTCAAGGGCCTTACAAAAATCATCTACTTGAATTGATAAACTGAGTATACAGACAATTACTAGAATGAACGGTTCTTTGAACATCATAAGTATTTAACTGTAAATAATTATCGATTAGATCTCAAATTTATAATATGATCTAGTGTTGTATAATTGGGAGACACCCTAGGGTTCTTTGCCTCCAATACTACCATTAACATTCACCACAAACTCAAAAAATTGATCTAAAGATGAAAAGATATATAACACATCATAAATATGCTATAACAATAAATAGCTCAACTAAAATCTCATATATTAGCTCAATAAACCAAAAAGAATATTCATTATGCAAAATAGTACAACTTAACTTTAATTTTGGGCTTAATATATGTAAAATCAAGGTTTAAAGGAGATTTACACTCACTAAAATTTGATTTAGCCTATCGATCTTGAGATAGAAGTAGGAAAACTTGGATTCTAGTCTACTAACCTTGGATTCAAGCTCAAAGCTTCAAGGAACAACTCCAATCAAACTGACGTTGGTTTGACATACCTAAGAAAAAAGCCTTATGGAGGTATAAGATAAAGAAGGAAGGTCAAGGAAAACCTTTGATTCAGGAATCAAAAGACTATGAGAAAATGAAAATAAAGAGAAGAAGAAATCTATAGCTAAAACATACTCACCATGTTAGACCTAAGGATTTATTTCTCTCATTCTTCATGTTCTTCCCCAAATGCACCCTATCAATCACCCTCTCATTCACTATTTCAAAGGTTTGTGGCTCTATATGTGTAGATGGTTGAAAAATGAATTCAAAGAATACAAATTTCATTGAGTTCTAATATATATATTAAATTTATGATGGCTTTTAGAATTGGTTGTATTGGGCTCCACTGTAGCTCAAAACCATCAGTTTGTTAGTCTTCTAAGACATTCGTTTGTGACTTGACTGAACCATTGGTTGTTAAACCATCAATTAGTGACTTTGGCATTGGTTTTTGAGTCTTATGGACCATCAATCTATGAGTATGTCGAGCCATAGGTTTGTGAGTTTACCAAACCATCAGTTGTTGAAGCATTAGTTTGTGAGTCCTCTAGCCATTGTATTGTGAGTCTCCTGGACCATCGATTGTTGAATCATGGATCTATGAGTCTATTGAGCCATTGGTTAGTGAGTATGCCAAACCATTACTTTGTAAGTCTATCGAGCCATTGGTTTTTGAGTTTGTCAAACCATCAATTATTGAATCATTAGTTTCTAATTCTGCCAAGCCTTTTTGAGTCTTCCAAACCATCAGTTATTGAACCATTAGTTTGTGAGTTTGTCGATCTATTATTTTGTCAACTAAATATATTTCTATCTAAAAACTAAAAGTGACATAAATATCTAAAAGTACAAAGAAAAATATTTACATAACTCTCAAATAGTAATTTCTTAATTAATTAATTCCTTAAATATTATTGAAAATCTTTCTATCCACATGTGTGTGTTATTACTATTTCAACTAAGTTCCAAACCTTGATGTATTCACAACACATGTTTCTTTCACTTATAAAAGAACAAGTTTAAGATAAGAGAAATCATAAATCAAACCAATTAGTAATGCAAAGTATTTAACAAATATATAACTAGAACCTAGATTATATTCAACTCTTAATTATCAATACAATAAGGTATGGGTAGTAACACTATGTAGCTTCATTGAGCAATGACTTAGTTAAGCAAATCGCAAGTAAAATCTAGAGATATTTTTTGTACCTATACTATAACAATCAAAAATAGATTAGCGTGGAAACTGGTGATGAAATTCTAAATAGGGAACCAAAGTCAATGCATGGTTGTAATCACTAACTTCTTCACCACACTACACATTTACCATACTCTTTCTTATCACTTCCTACAACTTTTTATTTCCAAATACCCATAAAGAAAGGTTGGTATCCCTAACCTCAAGGGATATGGTTTCCGATTAAACCATGGTTACTCCTCCAGGGTCACCATCGGGTGCAACAACCATTGTGTACTACTACATCACCTAATTCTGTTAGATTCTTGTATCTGCTTATAAGATAGGGAATTATTTACAAGAATGCTTGTAAAACAGAGGTACTGGTACAAGATTTTGGTTCAAGTGTATGCTAATACCATTAACTTTATTTTAGCTTAGACACCTACATTTGTACCATGGATGTATCTTGTGCACCTCTCTACCGTGAATCATCATACCTGTTGATTATTATTATTTCTTGGTGGTTGGTGCATCTAATGTTCAATGGGCGATTTAGTTGAGAAAGGCCAGTATTGAAGCTTAGGACACATCAGTTGAATGTACCTAGTATGGCCACACTAGTGGTACATGGGGTTCTAGTCACCTTTGTAAGTTTTAAGAATATCCACATATCACTTACTCTAGGGGTAGTGTTAGTGGCAATAGTTGACCCAAAAGACCTTTGGTCTTCACTAGGTTCTATTTCTTGTTTGTGTTTTCACTACAAATGGGGCTTGAAAACTAGGATATACCTTGACATCAAGTGTTAGGTCCACCATATGTTGGAAAGTAAATGGAAATTATGTAACTAGGGCATGGATGACATAGTAGCTCAAGCCCTTTAGGAGAGTGACTCGATAGGCATCTTCAAGGCCCAGTGGCATAAAACTCCAAGAGTAGAAACTCATATATATATATATATATATATATATATATATATATATATATATGCGGAGATACTCAAAGATACTTGCATTAGACTATAAAACTGGGCTTCTTTCTTTCTCAAGATATCATAGAACCCATTATCCTACTTTTTCCACCATATCTAACTTGTGCCCACCCTTCAAATTGGGTGGCTACATCTTGACAAATTATATCAATGTGTACTCCTTATTCTTTTTTGTGACAAGTGGCATTAAGCCTTCCCACCATCACAACAGTGAGAAGCTGAAAAAGTAGGGTTAACTCTTTCTCGGGAGGTATGCTAGGTATCATGGATGGTTGTGGTGTTGGGGGGAACCATAGAAAGGGGAATCCCCCATGCGTAACTTGAGTCCACATGACATAGGAGGGCCCATGCCCTTCAATGTCATTTTTTAATGTGGATTCTATGGTTTTATGTAGCCTAAAGAGCCACCAAGAGACTGAGAGTACCCATTTTCTATTCCCACAAAAAGTTAGCTCTTGAAAAAGGAGCCAACTATAAGTAATCATACATAATATTTCTGAGGTATCTAGTTTATAGGATGTTATACTCAATTTCCATACTTGCAAGGAGTGGAAATTGGCAGGGAAACTACTCCTTAAGTTTGTTTGAGAAAACAAATGTGCAACCCCATCCAAACAACCAACAAGATAGATAAAAGTGAAGGGTGCATATTAGATTCTTGAGAAGTATGAACATAGAGAAGATAGTATTGTAGGAGTAGAAATAAAACTAAGCTATTAAAATACTTGAAATTTTGTCCATTGACATTGTTCGTAAGGGTAAAACTAAAAGAAAACTAGAATATAAGCTATGAAGATCGATTTCACTTGGAAACCTAGGCATCTCAAGAAACTTCTACATGAATTAATCTTGAGTAGGTTCCTCAAAAACATGGTCCACTGATTGCTCTACTTCTGGGTGGGTTGCAAACAACACCCAGAAGGAAACAAGATAAAGTATGTGTTAGGAAACAATGTTATATGTGCATTAAGGAATTTTTTAAGCATTTTAAAGATTTCACTGTAATGGTATGGGTGTTCCTAGTCAAAAGAGGGTTATAAACAATTATAAGTTTAAAAGAAATTGAACCAAGATAATGAAACTTCAAATTATAGGAATGGTTTTTGAGAATAGAGAATCTCATCATCTAAGAAATCTCACAAGTCACAATAAATGTCAAACGCATGTAGATTTTATAAATGACTATCATTCCTTCAAGTAAGGTGGGTATGGTGTCAATCCCAAGCCATGGAATGTCCAACATATAAAACATGGCATGAGGTATAAAATACTAGAGTCTGGTAGGAGAAATAAAACATCAATGCCAATATATAACATATGGCAAGGGGAGTAAGCCTCGGTATTTCAAGTATGGAGAAGGTACCCATTGGTATCACTAGTCCAAATATCACATTCATAATACAATAGGAAATATCATAAATCAAGACATAATACTCAAGTACAAGAAGGGATGAATACATTCAACACATATCTTGAGGGCAAAGGACCCACTAGTAAAGTATTTTTGCACTATAGTATCCAAGAATGAAAAAGTAGATCATAATAGTTGATATTTTTAATATAATTTCAAAAAGGATTCAAATAAGAATTAAAATAGGGAAATAAATGAAGATGATTAGGTTTTCCGGTTCATTAATTACAATTAAATTTATGATAGATGAGCATGCATGCAAAGGTATCCTAGAAATGCTTAATAAGTCTAAGATCAATGATTAGGGCCTTAAAATATCTATTTATAGTGCATATACATTAGGGTTTATAAATTTTTTTTGATTAACCAACCTTACTAAAAGCGTTACTGGAAGACTTCATATTAGACTCTAACATCTTACAATAAATTAGAGTTTGTGGTATTTTATGTTATTTATTTTCTCTTGTATTAGCTCTTCGGGTTCCTTCTATGGAGGCCCATTACGATTGGTTTAGTTTATCTTATGTTGTGAATCAGGTATGTCATACCTTGAGATAAATATGTAAATATGGCTCTTTGTAACACTAATTCTCTCATAAAAAAATTATGTTCACATGGCATCAAGAGAAATTGTTTGAATCTCATGGATTCCAGAGAGCATCCATCATCTCTCTCTCTCAGTGTTGTATCTTCCTATTCTTCTTCTTCTTCTTCTTCAGATTTTTGTTCTTCCTTTTCTTCCTTCTACCCACACCACCCCCAACCACCCACCTCTCCATGCCCCCAGTCACCTGCAACCACTCTCAATCGCCCACACCCATGACATGTGGGGCTACCCGTCATTGCCCATTGGCCATGTGGCTGGTAGCCACACACTAGCATGCCACCACATTGTCACTACCTATAGGGTGGGTGCTAGGGTTGACAATCATTGTCTTTTAGCTGGATGAATGGTGATTCCTAGTGGTCTTTTCTCTCTTCCACTTCATATGGAAGGACCTCTATTCCGATTATCCTGATCTTTTGGTAGAGGAGTCATACGTCATCGTCCCCTTTGGATTTGTACCAGTGGCCCTTTGATTGGATGTTTTCTAGTGTAGTAACCTATGCGGGAATTCGATTGGTACTCCTCCAATTTTCTATCACCCACCGACTAATTGGCAGTGTGTGATCTCAACACGGTAGGGATCCATTTCAAACAACAAGTTTGTCACAACCTAGAACCCCCTCTTTTTGCTACTTTCCACCCCATGTATTTTAGCTATGTACATGTTTGTTTCTAGGGATCCATTATTTTTTTACTATCATAGTGTCATATTCATATGACAATGCTTCAGTTTGTTTCTTTCTAGCTTTCTCTTTCCTTCCTTTAAATGTGCATCTTACTAATTTTTGTGCATATCCACCACTATACTATTAATGTGACTACTTTAGTATCCTTCTTCACATTTGTCCTACGGTGTGACTTTTTTGGGAAATATTGGCACAAAGTATTGCAGCAGAAATAAAATTTTTATCTATCTGTATTTTGATAACAGTAAGATCGTGTCAACTACTATGAAATAGGAAGGATGGTTTACTGAGTTATACCTAGTCATGGAACAAGTCTAGCGACAACAACTATGTTACAACCCCAACTTTTAGGTTCATTTGGTGAGAAATGTAATTTCTCATATTAAAGATATTGGCACAAATAATGATATAATTTGTTTTGAACACAATAGCCTTGTTGGTTGTTTTGTGGGCTTTATTGGATATTGGGTCCAATAACAAGGAAAAGACAAAAGAAACACCATTATTTGAGTAAACAAGAAAATGAAGAAAAGAAAGATGTAGAAACCTCTAGAAGTCAAAAGAATATAATCCAAAGTTGGATTTCGTGCCTCTTGGGTTCCTTGGGTTCCAAGGAGTCCAAAGTTGCAAAGATAATGCATCAAGAAAAGAAAAGATCAATTAAATATTTCTTTATTAAGAAAGAAATTGAAAACAATTATAAAATGTGGAAAATAAGTGGAAAGAGGTATAATTGAGTTATTCTTGGTGGATTTTCGTATCCAAAGGATTCCTAATGTTAAAAGGAATGCCAATGAAGAAAATAAAAAGAAAGATAAAGAGAAATCCTCAAAATAGATATTGTAATAAAGAAATAAACAAGATGATGAGAAATAATGAATATAGATGCATCTACAAAGATAATAAGTATCCTTAAAACAGAATTTCAAAATATTAGAGTTTCTTGGGGTCCAAGGAGCCCCAATGGAGAAAAAGAAAGAGAAATACCAATAATGAAAAATAAGAGGATAATGTGATACATTATTAATGAATTTTGTGGTATTGTTAAAAAGGTGGTATTTTCTACTAAAAGAAAATATAATTTTGTGGCCAATGGATTAAAAGGCAAGTACAAAGAGAATAAAAGAGGTAATTTTCGAAATCCTAATATCTAAAGAATAAAGAATGTTAAAGAGATAATTAGGAGAGATAAGCTTGCTTTCTAATGAAGGAATTGGATTCCTATTGGGAAAAGGCCTTTTATCCTTGTGGATAAACACGATAGGGTGTGGATACCCTCCCCTATATAAGGGGTAGACCCTCTCATTCAAGTTCAAGAGGGATCCTAAGCAACACCCTCTATTCTTCTTCATCATTTTCATTCAAAACCCTAGCAATGGCGGTAGTGCAACCCCAGGGCAACAAGGAGCCATGGGCTGGAGTTCGGTGGAGGCGCGATGCTCCCACGACACCATAGAGGAACACAACCATCTTTCCCGTGTTCTGACACTTGCGCAATAGTCACTGGAAGGCTGCAAGTCATCCGCGGTTCCAAACCTTATGGGCTGAAGTTCAGCCACCATAGCCACATTTGAGGGTGAGCTGGGCTACGCCCCAGGCACAACGGAGGCTAGGCACCAATCAGAGGTGCCCCTCGGGCCTTAGAGGTGGGAGGAGAACTTCCCCCGAGCAACTACGTTCGGCGCAGCTAGGGCTGCACGAGGAGGAAGACGACCCATTGGTCGTTGGTCATTTTGCCCCTACACGGGCTGAAGAAACCACCAACTTAACCGAGGGCATTTTCATCATTTCAAAATGTTTTCAACTAGTCGAGCAACGTTGCATGGAGCAGGCGACGTGGCATCCTCTGATTGGTCCAAAAAGGTAATTCTTGCAAAATTCATAACTAAATAATGGTAGCTCGGATTGGTACATATACTATATGTATTTTGCTCATAAAAACAAGAGGAATTCATTAAAAATGGTTTTAGAAGCTAATTCCTCTTTCAATTCGAAAAGTAGTGTAAGTTATCAACTTTAATGAATTAAAGAATAAGAAACCCTATTTTGAGATGATTAATGTAATTAATAGAGTTTAATGGTGATTAAAGTTGATATTATCCTGTTAATCATGAAATGATACATTAAGATAAAAAAGGATGAACTTTGCACGTAATTGGTTTAATTTATAAGTTCATGGGCATAAATATGCTTTCATGGGCCTCGAAACCTTAATATTAGTAAATGTGACTCTTAATTGTTTTAATTATTCAAAATCATGAATAGAGCTAAGATATGATGATTCTAAGATATTCTGAGTATAAAGGTTCCTAATTGTGAATAAATACCCTTAATATGGTAATTAGGGTTTTCTAATGGATAAAATGTGGAATTAGTAATAAATGGAGTTCATAGGTGAATTGGACCACAATAAACTATGAATTGATGATAAATGAGCATAATGATCTTGTCATGGATTAAAAGGATAAAAATGGTAGCTTTGATGTAAAAGAGGCTTAATGGACTTAATTGATGGATAATTATACCTTCAATCCGAAAATAAGGTTATATGTTGTTAAAGGATAACCTTAATATCTTTTATGAAGAATAGATGAGATAATTAGGGTTTGAGAATAATTGTATAAAATTAGGGTTTAAAATAGTAAAAATGAAGTGAAACCCAAATTGCAATGGAAACCCTAAAAGTGGATTAGAGACCCTAGGAAGCGAGATAAGTTTAATAGATCTTGATGGTATGATTAATAATAGGAAATTGTATGCATATTTCCGGATCTCATAATGTGCTTGCTTGCCTATTTGGATTTCTTGATTGGATTATTCTATCTCAAATCAACATGACAGGTATGTGGTTACGCTTATGGATAATCACTTTAGTTTCACGGCAATTCCTGAATGTTTTTATTGGTTTTCTGAAAATAACTGCTTGGATGACTTTTATTTCATGCAACTATAAAGTGACTATGATTATCACTATAAATATATATATAACTGGCTTAGATCTGGGTCCTCCTCTGTGGCTTTGCAAAGGCTAAAAAAAGGGTAACCTAGAGCAAGGTCTAGGTTATCAAGAGTTAGGGATTGGGCAACCTACGTGTAGTGCCATTCAACTCTTTAGCGCACCATGAGTTAAGGAGTGGGCTACCTACGGGTAGTTCCATGTGACTCAACCCTAAAAATTGATTCACATGTTAGGTAAGATCATGAGGGGTTTAATGGGGATCTACCATAAGGAAGGTAGCATCCAGGTCCACTGTAGGGACAACACAGAGGATAGGGTATGTATGTATCTCGTAGTTATATTTAAAATGTAAAGTTGTTTGTTAAACTGTAATTGACAGCTATATGTTGTTATGGTTAATTGCATGATTATTGTTTCCCCCACATACCAGCATAATTCATTTATGTTGATCGACGTTTTGTTTGTCGACATTTTAGGTTCAAGTGAAAAGAACAAACAGTAAAGTGGCATATGTGGAATTAAATGGGAATTAAAGTACAAAGGAGGATTAGTTAGAATAGACTCCAGATGTGGATAAAAGTAGATATCCAAGTTTTTGAAAAAGGTATGCAAAGATAAAAAAAATTATTACAACATTTCAGTTTAGTTTAGTAGAATTTTAGAATTATTATTGATTATTTGTTGAACCTTTGATCTGGAAATTTAGATAACGACTCTGACCTCTTGGTCTCCCTTAATTGGGGGATACTGGGAGGCGGGGTCGTTACGTTTTCAATTAAGTCTATCATGCCTCTGTTACATTAAAACTATCATTTTTATCCTTTTAAGTCATGTCAAGATCATTAAGCCCGATATTAGGGTTATATGTTGTTAAAAGGTAACCTTAATGTCTTTCATGAAGAGTAGATGAGATAATTAGAGTTTGTGAATAATTGTATAAAATAAGGGTTTAAAATAGTAAAAATGAAGTGAAACCCTAATTGCAATGGAAACCCTAAAAGTGGACTAGAAACCCTAGGAAGCAAGCTAGGCTTAATAAATCTTGATGGCATGATCAATAATAGGAAATTGTATGCATATTTCATGATCTCATAATGTGCTTTCTTGCCTATTTGGATTTCTTGATTGGATTATTCTATGTCAAATCAGCCTGATAGGTATGTGGTTACGCTTATGGATAATCGCTTTAGTTTCACGGCGATTCCCGAATGTTTTTATCGGTTGCCTGAGAATAACTGCTTGGATGACTTTTATTTCATGCAACTATAAAGTGACTATGATTATCACTGTAAATATGTATAACTGGCTTAGATCCAGGTCCTCCTTTGTGGCTTTGCAAATGCTAAAAAGGGTAACCTAGAGAAAGGTCTAGGCTATCATGAGTTAGAAATTGGGCTACCCATGTGTAGTGCCATGAGACTCTCTAGCACACCATGAGTTAAGGAGTGGGCTACCTATAGGTAGTTCCATGTGACTCAACCCTAAAAATTGATTCACCTATTAGGTAGGATCATGAGGGGTTTAATGGGGATTTACCATAAGGAAGGTAGCATCCAGGTCCACTGCAGGGACAACACAGAGGATAGGATATGTATGGATCACGCAGTTATATTTAAAATGTAAAGTTGTTTGTTAAATCATAGTTGACTGCAATATGTTGTTACAGTTAATTGCACGATTATTGTTCCTCCACATACTATCATAATTAATTTATGCTGACCGACGTTTTATTTGTAGGCGTTTTAGGTTCAAGTGAAAAGAACAAACAGTAAAGTGGCATATGTGGAATTAAAGGAGAATTAAAGTACAAAGGAGGATTAGTTATAATAGACTCCAGATGTGGATAGATATCCAAGTTTTTGAAAAAGCTATGCAAAGTTTTATTTTATTACATCCTTTTAGTTTAGTTTAGTAGAATTTGATAATTATTATTGATTATTTGTTGAACCTTTGATCCGGAAATTGGGATAACGGCTCTGACCTCTTGGTATCCCTTAATTGGGGGTTACTGGGAGGCGGGGTTGTTACATTTGGTATCAAAGTGTAGGTTCCTCATTTAATATGTAATAATTATTAAATTTTATAAACTCTGTAGAACCCAAGGGAGTTATTAGAGGATTTTTCGAAAGACAGAGGTGTCTAGAAAAGGATCACGTCCGGGGGCTGGCAAGATTTTCCTCCACACCGCTAGTCGGAATATGAGGACTCCTGGATTAGTGTGATTGCCTGGCTAATGGCTCAGGATTTGACTCGAAATAAGATACCTTTAGGACTCTCTCATCTTGTGCATCCCTTCTCAACTCAAATGTAGTTAAGGAATATAAGGATTAGGGGTTTCTCTCTTTTCCTCACCCTCTTGAGGTATGGGTAAGGTTGATAAGGTTTAAGGAATCCTCCACCAAATTAATAAAAAGCATGTAAATAAGATGTCATGGACATAAGCTTAATAGATTAAGCGTAAAAGAATAGATACATGCTTAGGTCGTATAACATAAGTTGTCATGCCCTTAGGAGAGACCTGAGGCTAGACCTTCTTGTTAGGAGGATAAGTAAAGAGAGTTAGTCTTGGAGGTAGAGACCTCCATTAAAAGTAGAGACATGGCACATCCTCCGAGGATGATGCTTACCCTAACCCTAAGTGGGGGGTTAGAGGGAGAGATGGCATGATGAGTTAGATGTCATGGTGGACTAGGTGTTTGGATGGACATGCCTCGAATGCCATATGAGCCATGAGAGGTTGGATGACCTAGTACCTTTGGTGACCCAACCATGGAAAGGGTCATGCGTGTTAGAAAGGAGGATAACTCCTTCTTTGATGAGGTTAGAAAAGAACCTATGGAAACCGCACGAGCTTATATGAGCATGGCATAGTAGGCATCCATAGTACGTCAGTCGTGCTAAAACCTTGGCCAAGGGAGTATGTTGGAAAGCTGATGAGATAAGCATAAAGGGCTAGGGATAACCTTAAGCAAACATAAGTTTGAACATAGGCTTCACCATGTAGAAGTATGCTTGTGAGCTTGACCCATCTTCATGGAGAGAGGACCTTTAGTATAAGGTTGGTTGTGGAGTTAGCTCTAGAGAGAGAGAGCAAGACCCAAGCAAGGAGGTTGGAAGCCTAGACTCTGAGATATGAGGAAAAGTGGGGAGTTGAGGATGATGTGACCTAAGTGGATGATAGTGGTTGCCTCATGCTTGATCCCTGGAGGCTAATGATATCTTAGTTGTCATTAGAGGAACCAAACCCTAGAGAGAGGATGAGGCTTCTGGTACCTAAGTGCCCATGGTGTAGATGTTTACCTTTTGAGATAGGAAGAAGAGTTCCTTAGACCTGGAGAGGTTTAGTAATAGGTTGTGAGGCCTTGTACCTTGTTGATTGTCCTTGAGGAGGACTCAACTTTGAAGTGTTTCTCGAGTAGAAGGATGACAGGAAGTGCAAGTCATGCCTTATACATGCTTGATTCGTGGTTAAGAGGTTGAGCATGCACTTTTACACCCAAAAGTGAACCTAGGGTTCCTAGGCCTAAGAGGGGAAGTGGTGTATCGAATGCTCATGATGAGATTTGAGTTTCTATAGATTCGAGCATGGTAATCCTCATGTTTAGAGGAAAAGGGAAACCCCTTAAGTTTAAGGTATGTTTTATGAACCCCTCACATCTAAGTTAGTGACATAGGCAGGTAGGACCTTGATCCAATGTTGAGGATGTGAACAAGTGTGACCTAGCATGGTTTAGCAGGTGGTCTGCTTGTGCCTTAGTGGCTTGCTAGGGTTAAGCATGCTCATATGGATGTAAACCCTAGACATAAGGATGTTTGTGACCTTTATTATCAAGAGGTGTAGTTTCCTCCCATCCTGGGAGAGGGACTCTTGTGTAGGGTGTATACTAGTTTTGATGGTTTAAGGTAACCTAAAGATGTCTCATAGGATCTTGAGAAGCTAAGTGAAAAGTACATAGTATGAGAATGAACCTGTAGACCCATAAATAACCATATCTAAGTGTATATGGATGTGTTACCATGGAGGTAACCAATATGGGGGCCTGACCAAGGTAGGCATGTTGCCATGACCCCTATGAAAGGATGAAAGTCAGCCCATGAATGCAGAGAGAGATGATGAAGGCTTGGGTAAGGTTCTAAGTTGAACATGTACTATGTTAGAATCCTAAGTCTATCCTAGGGTCAGGTAGGGATAAGATTGATGGAAGTAGGAGTTGCCTAATTTCCTAGTTGCACATGACCATAGGGTCGGGAGGTAACAACTATCATTGTCTGAGGGCCATGGGTTAGGAGATTGATCACCTTCATGAACTCATGGGACCCAAAGGGCAGATGAGTAGGGAACTCTTTGGATGCATGAGGGAAGAGGGATGAACCCAAAAGTGTCGGCACCCTATAGACCTAGAGGAGATGATCAAGGATTGTATGTGGACCCAAGTAGGTTCGAGACCAGTTTTCCATGGAAGTAACTTTGATATCAAGATTATTGTGATATAGAGACATAAGTTGCACATTTCAACTTAGATTTAAAGGTGTACTAGCAAGGTCGGATGTACCATCTCTACTCTTAGAATAGGAAGAACTCTATATTTGGACTATAGCCAAATGCTTATTTCCTCTTGTTATGGGAGTGAGAGATAGGACAATACACATACCATACACCAAGGATAAAAGATGATGTGAGTTGGAACGTTTCTATGAGGTATGAGGACAGAGATGATAACATGCCCTTGTGGAGTGAACGATACATGAATGGTTTACAAACACTAAGAGAATAAGGTAGTCATCTTGTGAGGATGTTTTTAACATGAGCTATATGGAAATTTGCAAGTGATACAAGGTTGAGGTTGATAACCAAGAGAATAAGCTTAGAGTTTTCTTGATGAAGATAGACTTAGAGCTGAGACGAGATAATAAGTGGAATACATGGAGGTGTATGTCTTCAACTTTACCTAACACCTAAGGATGTGAAGTGGTAATGGATGCTCTAAATGAGATACAGCTACCTAGTTTAGATGGAGGCTAGAAGAGGTTGTTAGGTTAACCCTCAGTTGGAAAAGAGATAAGTTTGGCTAACACTTAGATGTAACAATATCAGTTGAACAAGTTAATGGTTGTTTGGTTAGCCAGCCTAGTCCTTGATGCAATGAAAAGATGGTTGTAGAACCTCAGATGCACTTCTCTGGAAAGGAAGGTGATGAAACCCCGATTAGAGTGGTTTAGGGTTTCCGAGGAATCGATCTTAAGGAATCATGACAATACAAAAGATCATGATTTAAGATTACCATATACCATGGTACTACCAATATAATAAGTGACAGTAGTACTTTGGATTCTTAAGATGAAGTTGCATGTGGTATGTTTCCATGCAAGCCAGGAGGTGAAAGATGAACACCAGTAACCCATTGTGTCGATATAAAGGATAAAAGAGTCCCTGAGAGGGAATGGGAGTTCATCACTATGGATGTTGTGGTAAGTCTCCCCTAGACCAAGGAAGGTCAAGATGCACTATGGGTTATGGTAGATCGCATTACCTAGATGACATGAGCAAGAAAGAGTACTGTCAAGGGACAGATCCAGTTGAACTACATATGGGAAGGAGATGGTTCAACTACACCATGATGTGAGTTCAAAGGTTCTTGAGTATAACCTAAAGATACACTTCCATAAGGTGGAAGAAGATACATGAAGAACGCAATGTTAGTACAGTTTATCACCCCTAACTAATGGTTAGTGTGATCTAGACTGGAGGGTCTGATGAGAGCATGTTTGCTCATTTAGGGTGATACATGGAGACAGTTCTTGTCTTTGATAAGATGTGATGATAACCACCATAGCCAGTATTAGGATGTAAAGAAGCTTTGCAAGGGAGGTTGTGTCGGTCACCACGTCATTAAGATGATGTTGGTGAGGGGACCTCACGAAGGTCAAGAAAGGACCACAGTGTGTGCAGATGAAGTCACTTTGATCGTGCAATGGCTGAAAGGAGCCCAGGGATGACATGAGTTGTAAGCTGATGCAAGGTAGACTGACATGCAGTTCACTATTGGGGAATATGTGACATGCAAATCCAACCCCTCTAAGTTATAGCTAAGAGAGTTGAGTCCCCGATGCATGGATTGTTTTGACATGGTTTTGTGGAGAAGGTTAAGGTTGCCCTTACCCCTCATGATAATGTGATGTGTGATGAGTTCCATGTGTCCAATTTAGATCACTATGTGAGGTACCTAGACCATGTGCGGAGCAATGAACCTAATGAGCCCCAAGGGAGGCTGAAATGACCTGAGTCACCTGTGAGGTTTATAGATGCCAAGGTGAAAGAACTCAAAGAAAAGAATATGTGATGATAAAGGTTCTTTGGAAGAGCCATGGATAAGGTAAAGCCACATAGGGTCCAATGATGGACATGGAAAGCTCTTATCCTGAATTGTTTGTTTGCTTGATGGAATTTTGAGGACAACATTCCTATAAGAGGGGAAGGATGTTACAACCCCAACTTTTGGGTTCATTTGGTGAGAAATGTAATTTCTCATATTAAAGATATTGGCACAAATAATGATATAATTTGTTTTGAATACAATAGCCTTGTTGGTTGTTTTGTGGGATTTATTGGCTATTGGGTCCAATAACAAGGAAAAGACAAAAGAAACTCCATTATTTGAGTAAATAAGAAAATGAAGAAAAGAAAGATGTAGAAACCTCTAGAAGGCACAAGAATATAATCCAAAGTTGGATTTCATGCCTCTTGGGTTCCTTGGGTTCCAAGGAGTCCAAAGTTGCAAAGATAATGCATCAAGAAAGTAAAAGATCCATTAAATATTTCTTTATTAAGAAAGAAATTGAAAACAATTATAAAATGTGGAAAATAAGTGGAAAGAGGTATAATTGAGTTATCCTTGGTGGATTTTCGTATCCAAAGGATTCCTAATGTTAAAAGGAATGCCAATGAAGAAAATAAAAAGAAATATAAAGAGAAATCCTTAAAAAGAGATATTGTAATAAAGAAATAAACAAGATAATGAGAAATAATGAATATAGATGCATCTAGAAGGATAATAAGTATCCTTAAAAAGGAATTTCAAAATATTAGAGTTTCTTGGGGTCCAAGGAGCCCCAATGGAGAAAAAGAAAGAGAAAATACCAATAATGAAAAATAAGAGGATAATGTGATACATTATTAATGAATTTTGTGGTATTGTTAAAAAGGTGGTATTTTCTACTAAAAGAAAATATAATTTTGTGGCCAATGGATTAAAAGGCAAGTACAAAGATAATAAAAGAGGAAATCTTCGAAATCCTAATATATAAAGAATAAAGAATGTTAAAGACATAATTAGGAGAGAGAAGCATGCTTCCTAATGAAGGAATTAGATTCTTATTGGGAAAAGGCCTTGTATCCTTGTGGATAAACATGACAGGGCGTGGATACCCTCCCCTCTATAAGGGGTAGACCCTCTGGTTAGAGTTCAAGAGGGATCCTATGCAACACCCTCTCTTCTTCTTCATCATTTTCGTTCAAAACCCTAGCAATGGGGGTATGCGACCCCGAGGCAACAAGGAGCCATGGGCTGGAGTTCGATGGAGGTGAGATGCTCCCACGACACCACGGAGGAACACATCCATCTTTCCCGTGCTCTGACACTTGCGCAGCAGTCACTGGAAGGTTGATGTCATCCATGGTTGCAAACCTTGCGGGCTAAATTTCAGCCACCATAGACGCATTTAAGGGTGAGTTGGGCGGCGCCCCAGGCATGGCGGAGGGTGGCAGAGGCTGGGCACTAGTCAGCGGTGCCCCTCGGGTCTTGGAGGTGGGAGGAGAACTTCCCCCGAGCAGCTACGTTCGGCACAGCTAGGGCTCCGCGAGGAGGAAGATGATCCATTGGTTGTTGGTCATTTTTGCTCCTCCGCGGGCTGAAGAAACAACCAACTTAACTGAGGGCATTTTCATCATTTCAAAATGTTTTCAACTATCTGAGCAACGTTGCATGGAGCAGGTGACGTGGCATCCTCTGATTGGTCCAAAAAGGTAATCCTTACCAAATTCATAACTAAATAATGGTAGCTCGGATTGGTACATATAATATATGTATTCTGCTCAAAAACATGAGAGGAATTCATTAAAAATGGTTTTAGAGGAGAATTAATCTTGCAATTTGAAAAGTATTGTAAGTTATCAACTTTAATGAATTAAAGAATAAGAAACCCTATTTTGAGATGATTAATGTAATTAGTAGAGTTTAATGGATGGTTAAAGTTGATATTAGCATGATAATCATGAAAAGATACATTAAGATAAAAAAGGATGAACTTTGCACGTAATTGGTTTAATTTAGAAGTTCATGTGCATAAATACACTTTAATGGGCCTTGAAACCTTAATATTAGTAAATGTGACTCTTAATGGTTTTGATTATTCAAAATCGTGAATAGAGATAAGATATGATGATTCTAAGCTATTCTGAGTATAAAGGTTCCTACTTGTGAATAAATACCCTTAATATGGTAATTAGGGTTTTTTAATGGATAAAATGTGGAATTAATAATAAATGGAGTTCATAGGTGAATTGAACCACAATAAACTATGAATTGATGATAAATGAGCATAATGATCTTGTCATGGATTAAAACGATAAAAATGGTAGCTTTGATGTAAAAGAGGCTTAATGGACTTAATTGATGGCTAATTGTGCCTTTAATCTGAAAATAAGGTTGTATGTTGTTAAAGGATAACCTTAATATCTTTTGTGAAGAATAGATGCGATGATTAGGGTTTGAGAATAATTGTATAAAATTAGGGTTTAAAATAGTAAAAATGAAGTGAAACCCAAATTGCAATGGAAACCCTAAAAGTGGATTAGAGACCCTAGGAAGCAAGCTAAGCTTAATAGATCATGATGGTATGATTAATAATAGGAAATTGTATGCATATTTCAGGATCTCATAATGTGCTTGCCTGCCTATTTGGATTTCTTGATTGGATTATTCTATCTCAAATCAGCCTGACAGGTATGTGGTTACGCTTATGGATAATCGCTTTAGTTTCACAATGATTCCCAAACATTTTTATCAGTTGCTTGGAAATAACCGCTTGGATGACTTTTATTTCATGCAACTATAAAGTGACTATGATTATCACTATAAATATATATAACTGGATTAGATCTGAGTCCTCCTATGTGGCTTTACAAAGGCTAAAAAAAGGTAACCTAGAGCAAGGTCTAGGTTATCAAGATTTATGGATTGGGCTACCTACGCATAGTGCCATGCAACTCTTTAGCGCACCATGAGTTAAGGAGTGGGCTACCTACACGTAGTGCCATCTGACTCAACCCTAGAAATTGATTCACATGTTAGGTAGGATCATGAGGGGTTTAATGGGGATCTACCATAAGGAAGGTAGCATCCAGGTCTACTACAGGGACAACACAGAGGATAGGGTATGTATGGATCGCACAGTTATATTTAAAACATAAAGTTGTTTGTTAAACTGTAATTGACTGGAATATGTTGTTATGGTTAATTGCATGATTATTGTTTCCCCCACATACCAGCATAATTCATTTATGATGACCAATGTTTTGTTTGTCGGCGTTTTAGGTTCAAGTGAAAAGAACAAACAGTAAAGTGGCATATGTGGAATTAAATTGGAATTAAAGTACAAAGGAGGATTAGTTAGAATAGACTCAAGATGTGGATAAAAGTAGATATCCAAGTTTTTGAAAAAGGTATGCAAAGTTAATTTTTTTTATTACAGCCTTTCATTTTAGTTTAGTAGAATTTGATAATTATTATTCATTATTTGTTGAAACTTTGATCCAGAAATTGGGATAAGGGCTCTGACCTCTTGGTCTCCCTTAATTGGGGATTACTGGGAGGCGGGGTCATTACAAACTCATTTCAATGCAATTGTCTACTAGTTGCTCTTAGATGGTGGTTGTGCAACTCCTAGCCTTCACCATGAAAATGAATAGACCAGCTTCTACAGTGACTGATGTGGTCTTGCCACAGATTGCAGCCTGACTTTGTTCTCCGAGCAGTAGCCAAAGGACTCTTGCCTCTAGAGAAGTCCACACAGACCAACTAGAACTCCTATCATTCAACTAGAATAGATAGGAAGGAGTTGTCCCTCCCATTGGTATACTAGTCACCAACTTTCTCTCCCACACCAATGATTCTCAGTTGTTCTCTACTGTCATTATCCCTCCCTTATCGGGTAGGACTTGCTTGGGCTCTCTCAGTTACCACAACCAGAGAGGACAATGGTTGTCAGAGGAAGTAATTCCTAGTTGCATGTGTTGTGTTCTGGGAAGCCCTTAGTACCCCTCTATATATAGATGGGGTTAGGGTCAGCGTTCCCAGTATGTCCAAGATTGTGCGGGAGTAGAAGGGATCAGAAGATCTTGAATTTTCACAACCTGCGATAGCTGAAATGTCTGTATGGTGACCCAGATGGTCATTTGGTCACCCAAGATGGTCGTCTCTTATTACAATATGGTCGTCTGGTAGTTTCCCAATCGCACATGAATTTGGCAATTTCGATTCCAATTAATATTACATATTAATTCCTTGCACCATAAGTAAAGTGCAATTGAAACAATTCGGGAAACATTCAAAATCTTCGTTCAGCCCAATCGAGTTGTCTCACACAAGAGAGATGCCCATCTCACTCACCTCGATGGTTGTATGGTGATTTTGAGATGAGCTGGTTGGTTCAATCACATTGAACCGGTCGGCTCAAGGTCAAAACTTAGTCAATTCGAACTCTGATCAGCCTGACAACCCAAATGGTCATTTCAACACTTGAGACGCCCATCTAGCTTCCCAAACAGCCATCTCACCCAATGAGATGGTCGTTTGGATATGCAGTTAGCCAATCAGTTGATTTATTGCATGAATTGAGTACCAAAATGCTTTAGTAATCAATCCAATCATCATTCAAGATAAACTCCTCTTCTAGATGAGTTCCTTTGTGTGTGACCCTATAGGTCCCATATCACATTGGCAGTCAATGTCTATAACTAACTTATGACATCACAAGCAAAGAGTGGTACCCAGTCACACATCAGTGCTATCAAAGTGAATGGAAAGTTGGAGAATAACTTCAACCTACAATTTTTGTAAGGTGTTGAAGTGATTGTATAATTCCTTTGTCTCTGATATCCGGAATGAGCTCGAGGCATGGACTCGTCATCTTCTCAACATTCAATCCATGTTTCTTGAACCAAGAGCAGACTATCTGAGATAATGTGACCTCAATATCATATAGCATTCACATGTTCATGCACATGTATTTCTCGGTCTTGCTTATCAAGTGGCCAGGATATCATACTCCAGTAGGAGGGATAAATACCATATCTATCACTCACAGACTATCTCCATGTGTCAAAGTCACCCAATCATCACCATTATAACAACCCATATTTCAGGACTATGTTTGATGATGGCAAAGCATACCCAATGACATGTGACGAGTGCATTGATTTTAGGTCTAAGAATCACAATCACCACCTTCACTATGAGATCTGACTATGAATTACCATATGATGGTTTCCATGTGTCACTCTCAAGGTGGGTCTGTCTGATACATTGTTCCCTAAGATGTATCTGTGTGCTTGGTTTGATATTACCATATCATGACTTAGTGAGACTCAATCATCAACCAACCCACAATCCAGTCTTATGTGTTATTGGTGTCTATCTATCTTCCATAGTGACAATTTACTAGGGACATTATTAGAATTTTTATATGTACTCTTAACATTCGTATGATCTCATTTCTACAAGGCTAATACTTGAAGACATACGCCATTGAGTAATATTATTCTCTAGAGATTCATAGTGTTTCCTCATCATCTCATAACTGAATGAAAAAGAATGAATTGGAAGCTTTCCTTTATGAGTGTTAATCAAATTCTTTATGTTATATACCATGTCAATCATCACATTATTGGCTATATGGGCATACCTTACAAATAGAATTTCATCATGTCTAAAGACAAGCCCAATGACAAAGATTCCCACCAGACCACTGTCTATAATTATAGTGTTCTTGTCTCCACAATCTAGTTGAATGGAGATAATTACTTTCTCGAGATTAATCTATAAAAACCATCCTAGAGTCCAATTTTAAGATGAAGTTCATAGAAAAAAACTACTGAAGATTCCCCTAATTGGAAATAGGGAAATAGCCAAGTCAGAAGGTGTCTATAGATTAGTATGGAACCTTCTATTGCCTCCAAGTATTTGTTTTACAAAACTATGAAGGGATAATGGGACATTGTCCCTTCATCACTGCACATAGGAAAATAATGCCTTGAGGCTCACTAAAATCTAGTGCAATTTTTTTGACAAAAATTAGGGTGATAGAACCGTTGATTAAAATTTTGAATCCATTGTCAATTTGTCTCAATATCTTGACTAGTTTTAGCCAATCTCTTTTGAAGATCTAACCAAGGAGTAGTCCAATCTTGTCATGTAAAAATTCCTTAATGGTTTCATCCATCCAATGCACCAATTTACAACATAATTTTTGGCAGGAAATAACTTTCCCAGTCTAGAGGATGCCATCTCTTGTCTGTAGCATTCTGATGTCTGACTTTGTCTTCCATTCCACCAAAATCCGAACTCATGATTTTATGACATTTCTCGTACACGTGGTTGTCGATGACCCCTGAGGACAAAATGCACTTTTTACAACAAGTTGGTACACCTAGAGGAGAAGTGTTATCAGAAGCATGGTCATCCCTATGTTCATAGTCGTGGCACTAGGGCCACTCATGTTGCACAAGGAACAGATGATTCATCTATCACCAACTCATCAACTTATTATGAGAAACTTTTATAGGCCTCTTAACTTGATCATCCACAACCAATAGTACAGAATTGGCTTATAACGTCACATTTATAGGCGTCGGTTGTATCCAAGAAACTGACGCCTAAACCCTACAACGTTGGTTCAATACACAAACCGACATCTATATGTGAAGAGCAGCGAGACACGGGTATCACTTTTTATTTGGTGTCGGTTCCTCAATAAGAAACTGACACCTAAAATCGATCACCAAATCCAAATTTTCCAGTGAAAAAAAATTACCCACAAAATTTAACATATGGCGTCTGTTGTTAACAAACCAACCGACGACTAAAGGTTTTTCACGAGACAGAAATTTGGCCCACTTTAATCGTCAGTTATCTTGCAAAAACTGATGCCGATGTGTTTTTCACACTGTCCCCGTAAAAATTTTCACTCCCCATTTGCGTCGGTTGGTCTACGGTAACCGACGACTATGGTCAGAATTTGAGAACTTTTTTTGTCGCCATATGAAGATAGACATCAGTCTTTATAGTTGGAACCAACGAATATCATTGAAGATAGGTGTCGGTGCTTTGGTGGGAACCGACGCCTATTGTTTTAAGCATCAGTTTTTTTAATAACCGACGCCTATTGTTAACTTAATACGCACGAGACAGACTCTTCCCCTTTCTCTGTTTCATTGCCAATTTTGATTTAGGTCTCTCTGGTGATTCCTGCTGCTGCCGCCTGCCGCTCCTTCCTCCGCGTGCAGTGTTGGTCATCTTCTTCCCACTACCGCCAGTTGCCGCAACTGTAGCTGTTACGACCCCATCTGAGCTTAATTGGTAAACTAGGATTTACCTAGACAATTGCAAAGATTAATGGGAATAATCATTCTTGAAATCTAATTAATGACGATAACAAAATTAGGATGTTTTAATTATGATAAGAAGTCTAAATGTTCTTTTGTCTTGTAATTAGGGTTTGAGAAACATAAACCCTAATCGGCCCAATATAGGGTTTTGATGATACATGAATACAGAATTTGATAAGTAGAATGTCTCACTAAATGATTTTTAGTATTTTATGTGTAACTCTGATTTACTTCAAATTTGGATATGATTTGGATATATAAAATGTGAACAACATTGGAAAATATCAGAATTTTTGAAGAATGCTCTGACCTGTTTATCGGCCGAGTTTCAAACTCGACCGATCACATTTCCAGAATTATACAGCAGTGTGGTAATTGAATTTTATCTTTTTATTGGTATATCCAATTGATCTCAAATTTTAACTGTGCTTGAAAAAACCAGTTTTAGACACTTTGTTAAATTGGCATAATTTTTGGATGACTTTTGAATCCCTACAGTAAGAGTGTCGGTCGAGTTTGTGCAGGACAAACTCGGCTGAATATTTTGCAGACTGCAATATAGCAGTGCACTGTTCTATTTTTAATTATTTATTGGTAACTCCAAATGATCTCAAATTTTAACTGAGGCTTTATAGATCAATTATAAACAACTTTATAAATTCCCATAATTGTTGGAGAATGTTTGATCTCTGAAATAAACGAATTACAGTAACTTTTGTATAACTGAATATTCAGCCTATATAATTAAAGTTAAGTGTTGGGTCAATATGCAATTGACCCAAGCAGCTCAATTGACTTATATGAGCAACCACACACACACACAGCTCTCATTCTTCGTCATTCACTCCAGAGAAACGAAAATCTAGAGAGAGAGGGAGAGTTAGGGCTTGAGTGAAGAAAGTGGGGGAATTGCTGAATTAGGGTTCTGCGGTCCCAAGAGTGGTGAAATCAAGTAAGTTCGGATCCTTTGCATAGACTTTTATGGTGGATCTTCTCTCTCATGTCAAGATTCCATCCATGCTCTGATTTAATCCAAGATGATGTCGAAATTCCCTCTTTTCTCACCCTTTCTTCATAATCCCTCATTTTCAAGGTTTCCGAGTTGAATGGAAGGAGAATTGGGAGATTTGCTAGGGATTTGATAGGAATTCGAGATCCCCTGAGTTGAGCTGCGGTTTTGAGGTGTTTTCACACCTTAGGGTGAGTGGGTTCTTCCTTCAAACATTGTAATGCACGAATTTGATTATAACATCCAAATCCCTAAATGCTTAGCATGTGAATTCTAAATCCTGAAATGTCCATTTGATTTAAGTTATTGAAAATTGATATGATATGGATTCCTTCTCTGATTGAATGACTCTTTGACGGTAGATTCATATCAGATACGTATACAACATTTCCTAGTGAGGATGCTTTTAGATTTATATCAAATGATGTAATTAGGGTTTGACCTAATTGAGATATCGCTAGAGTTTCAACCTTATTGAAAAGGACTAGTAATCCTATATGTGGCTAGGAGGTACCACATGGGTCATCTTAATTGAATTTTATTCTTGATACCTGATGTTTCAGTGAATGGTATGGAAAGCCTAAATCTAGTTAAATTTCCATGGTTTCATATCGATATTGATTGTATATGATTTGTTGGAAATGATCTTTATTTCATGAATGCTTATATCTTATGAAACCCTAAGAGTAGGGTGATGGCATGTGATGAGTGAATAAGGCAAATGAAACCCTAAGGATAGGGTGTTCAATAAATCATGCTATGGTAATATGGAAGATCTCGATATGAGATATGGTGATGCTTAATTGTTGAATTGTATGTTTCTAGTGCATTTAACTTTATATGCTCGTTCTCTCTGAAATGTTATCTACATACTGCAGGGCTTCTTATATTTCAATATATATATCTCGTAAATTGCAGGTGATGAAATATGATATGCCCTAGAAAGGGATGTTACTGAGACATGGTATATGTTGAATACATGAGCTATGATATTTATTTGTTAATCAAGTATAGACCTAGATGCCCTAACGCCGTAGATCCCCTCGTGAGGTCTGCACCTTGGGGTGAAACGACCTACCTAGCGTGTGTCTAGATGGTCGGTGACTCGTGTTCAACAATAATCCGTGCATGTGTCACGGTGGCACGAGGGCAGAAAGGCAGTGTTCAACAATAATCCGTGCGTGTGTCACGGTGGCACTGGAAAGAAAAGAAAACACGGTTATCTAACACAATTCGTGCAGCGTCACGAAGGTAACCCTGTGACCCTCCGCCGATGTACTTAGGTTAAAGGAGGAGTCTAGAGTACACTCTTTGAGAGTGCAGTGAGGCCGTGTGAGCCTGAGAGTCCTGACGCAGACCAGGACAGCAGTCAGACTTAGCATTTCCCGGGTGTGTCGCTAAGTCTTGTACGGTGGGACCGTAGCATGAATTTGTTGCGGATCTTTATATGCAGAGTACACTGCATATATTTAGGGCATAATCTAAAATATGATCATATAGGTTCACAGAGTTCCTTATAAATGAAAGAGTTAAGAAAGACTAGAGCATAGTTTTCTAATAGTTATTCTTTGGATGCAATATTTATATTCTTTGCTATTTCAATTATATTGTTTTAGAACTGCTCAGTGTAGTATTTATTGTTGTTAAATTTCACATCATTTACTCAAATTATATCTTTGATCACATTAGTGCATTAGTCTGTTTCCATGAAGTACTCATTCACTGAGCGAGTAGGCTCACCCCTCTACTCAAACATTTTAGGGTTAACCGCGTGGACTTGAAGATGGTCAGAGCATCAGTGTAGACCTGCCACAGGAGTCAAGTACGAGACTAGATGAGTCAGTCGGTCCTTGTCACTCTAGGTCCTCAGTAAGAGATAAGAGAGAGAGTTGTAAATACGATGTGTAATATTGTTCCTCTTTGATATGTAAGCTAATTAGCAAGTTTCATGTGCGTAATGTGTGAGAGACATCATGAATGCTTATACATGTATCTTTACTTTTGAAGTCTGATTAGTAAAAGAAGTGTTCAGATTCCTTTGTTAAGATGTTATGTGGTTCAATGCGAAGAAACAAGAGTTTAAAAGAAAAGAAAAGGTTAAGGGTGTTCTTTGTGTTTCATATAAATCCTATCTTATGCCCTAATCTCATGATTTGAGGAAATTGTGAGATCGGGGTGTAACATCTTGGTATCAGAGCTTAGGGTGAGTTGTCAAGGACCATTAAGTTAGTAAGTTAGAGTCCTAAGTGTGGCAGATAGGAGATGTTTGATGTTAGCTTTGGGGATTTGAGTATTTGGATATCCTGGCCCGATATCTGGGTACTTGGATCAGCCAGTACAAGCTACTCTGTCTATTCTCTCACGTATACCCTGGCCAGGTATACAGTGGAAGAATGGGCTAGAGAGAAACCCTAGAAATGTTAGGGTTAGAAAACGAGAAAAGAAACAAGAATTAAGAGCATAAATGTAAAAGGAGATAGAATTTACATTTCATAATGTTGTTTTTGTTGGAAATGTATAGAAATGCTCTTATATGTTTGAATTGAAATATTCAATACCTTGAAATATGGGTCTTTAATATCTGTTGTATACTATGAAATTGTAGCATTTATTGATTTCATTCTTTATAACAAGTAGACTAGAATTGACCTTTGAAGGAGATTTTGTTTCTATAGTTTTGCCCGCTGGTTCGAGTGAAATTGACATCAGCAGGTCTGTTTAGGTTTTCAGTCTGTACACGATTCGGCCGAGTTGTATGTGGTTCGGCCGAGTTTCCTTAATAGGCAATCGAACAGCAAACTGATCGGCCGAGTTGTATATAATTCGGCCGAGTTTCCTTTTTCAGGAAATCAAACGGCAAGTTGATCGGCCGAGTTTCAAGCGGATCGGCCGAGTTGTGAAGCAATCGGCCGAGTTTCTGACCAATCGGCCGAGTTTCTGAGATGTGAGTGGCAGTTCAGGAAGAATGTAATTCTTGTAGTTCTGGGCTTCAGGACTTCAGGTTTGGCCTGGTCCGGTTGGCAGGATGTGTTACTAGGATCTGATGAATCCTATCAATAGCATAATAAGAATAGAATTGGAATAATTAGACCCACATCAGAGTAAGAATGTACATATAGTAAGATGTTGAAACATATGGGAAAGATCAGAACAACTAAGAATTAGTTGAAACTGATATCTGAGGTTTCACTTTGGGGTCTCAAATGTGAAACCCTTAATTGGGAATAATAGAACATGATATGAAGCTCATAATCAGTTTATTGATTAATATTATATGAACTATACATATGAAATATAGAAAAGATATGTGAAATGTATGTATGGTTCAAGATAACAAGAATCAATCATGATGAATGAATCATATAATAGAGTATAATGCTTTTATGAACTCTAAAGAAAAGGCTAAGTAGAAGAATAGAGTTGAGCTTTCAATAGGTCCATAGAAGTAAAGAGTCTTCAAAAGAGTAAAAGTAAAGAGAATCGTATGAACATGTAATTCATAAGACTAGAACAACAAACTAGTTTCTAAGCAAAGAACATAGGTGTAGTTTAACGAATGAATAAGTCATACAAAGGTAGACTGTATTCAGGAGAGAAAAACTTGATTGAAACAGAAACTATGTTTGACCCATGCATGATCCACTTGATGTAAAAATGAAGAATATGTAATGTATTCAACATGAGGAAAAAACTAATAGAAGGACTATTAATTTAGAATGTTAACTTCACAATAGTATAAAGATAAAGGTGGAAATATGTGCAACATGGTATACATGACCATACATATGAATAAGCAACATGGTCATAAGAGAAAAATTTAGAATTAAGGATGACGGGTTAAAGAGTAGTACAGGGAAAGAGGACTATGAAACGTAAGAAAGGGTTTGAAATATGATGGAGAAATTATAAAATAAAGAGGTTGTGAGATTCAGGCAAGTGCTAATTAATCAAATATCTCTGTTGATAACTAAGTAAATCTGCATACGAGAATGTATTAAGGGAATGTTTGAATACAAGAATTCCAAGTCTTAAAATCATCTTCTCTTTCATATATTCCTTAATGAGAGCAAGGTGGGAATGAAATGATAAGAGAAAATGAATCATATATGATTTCAGTGTATTTGTGCAAGCTATATGTTAAATTAAAGGCGTATGATAGTTGAAGTAATTCATACCTGATATGCATCTTATCATTGTGTATTTGTAATATGGTGATACGGTTTGGATGATGTTAGAACACATGGAGAGATACCCTGAACAAGGTAGTCATACATATTTACTCATATTAATAGAAAGGGATGATAATCAGATTGTTTGGACAAGTAACCCTAATGAGGTGTAGCTTGTTATACCTAGCTCTAATATAACTGAGTGATGGTAATTGAGTATGATTAATGCTTGAATGACTGATACAATTGTGGATTACCTTATTACTGTTGTTGAAACCCTAAAATGATATACTGCGATGGTTACACTTTGAATTGTGTGTGGGCCCATAACCCACAGGTCCCAGGATCGAAACAGGATAGTATGGAATGAGGTAGTAATGCTTCACCTCATGCATCCATGACCCAATGGGGATGCCAAGAGTAGTATTGTGCAATTGATTGTTGAATTTAGTCTTTTAATTCAAGACTGTTTTGCTATCTGAGTAACATGTTATTAAAGTTTAAAACAGCATGGTGAACTTGCTTTTGTCACTAAAAGGTGATACAGAACAATAGAACTCTCTGAGCAGAATAAGTTGAGATAGTTGTATCAGAGTATCAGAGTTGCGCAGCGAAAGCGTGGTGGTTTATCTTTGCAATCTATGTTTGACCGTGGCATAAAGAATTTGCTTGATATCATTGAGAACTATTTGAGATATGTTGTGAGTTAGTAAAGAATTAAAAGATCTAATGTTGAAAACTACATTCAGGTATGAAATGCAAGAATATGATGACATGGAAGGCTTTAGAAGCTTAGAATAACCTTGAATGTATCTTTCTTGTGGATTTATGTTTCGAGGACGAAACATTCTAAGGGGGGGAGAGTTGTTACGACCCCATCTGCGCTTAATTGGTAAACTAGGATTTACCTAGACAATTGCAAAGATTAATGGGAATAATCATTCTTGAAATCTAATTAATGACGATAACAAAATTAGGATGTTTTAATTATGATAAGAAGTCTAAATGTTCTTTTGTCTTGTAATTAGGGTTTGAGAAACATAAACCCTAATCGGCCCAATATAGGGTTTTGATGATACATGAATACAGAATTTGATAAGTAGAATGTCTCACTAAATGATTTTTAGTATTTTATGTGTAACTCTGATTTACTTCAAATTTGGATATGATTTGGATATATAAAATGTGAACAACATTGGAAAATATCAGAATTTTTGAAGAATGCTCTGACCTGTTTATCGGCCGAGTTTCAAACTCGACCGATCACATTTCCAGAATTATACAGCAGTGTGGTAATTGAATTTTATCTTTTTATTGGTATATCCAATTGATCTCAAATTTTAACTGTGCTTGAAAAACACAGTTTTAGACACTCTGTTAAATTGTCATAATTTTTGGATGACTTTTGAATCCCTACAGTAAGAGTGTCGGTCGAGTTTGTGCAGGACAAACTCGGCCGAATATTTTGCAGACTGCAATATAGCAGTGCACTGTTCTATTTTTAATTATTTATTGGTAACTCCAAATGGTCTCAAATTTTAACTGAATCTTTATAGATCAATTATAAACGACTTTATAAATTACCATAATTGTTGGAGAATGTTTGATCTCTGAAATAAACGAATTACAGTAACTTTTGTATAACTGAATATTCAGCCTATATAATTAAAGTTAAGTGTTGGGTCAATATGCAATTGACCCAAGCAGCTCAATTGACTTATATGAGCAACCACACACACACACAGCTCTCATTCTTCGTCATTCACTCCAGAGAAATGAAAATCTAGAGAGAGAGGGAGAGTTAGGGCTTGAGTGAAGAAAGTGGGGGAATTGCTGAATTAGGGTTCTGCGGTCCCAAGAGTGGTGAAATCAAGTAAGTTCGGATCCTTTGCATAGACTTTTATGGTGGATCTTCTCTCTCATGTCAAGATTCCATCCATGCTCTGATTTGATCCAAGATGGTGTCGAAATTCCCTCTTTTCTCACCCTTTCTTCATAATCCCTCATTTTCAAGGTTTCCGAGTTGAATGGAAGGAGAATTGGGAGATTTGCTAGGGATTTGATAGGAATTCGAGATCTCCTGAGTTGAGCTGCGGTTTTGAGGTGTTTTCACACCTTAGGGTGAGTGGGTTCTTCCTTCAAACATTGTAATGCACGAATTTGATTATAACATCCAAATCCCTAAATGCTTAGCATGTGAATTCTAAATCCTGAAATGTCCATTTGATTTAAGTTATTGAAAATTGATATGATATGGATTCCTTCTCTGATTGAATGACTCTTTGACGGTAGATTCATATCAGATACGTATACAACATTTCCTAGTGAGGATGCTTTTAGATTTATATCAAATGATGTAATTAGGGTTTGACCTAATTGAGATATCGCTAGAGTTTCAACCTTATTGAAAAGGACTAGTAATCCTATATGTGGCTAGGAGGTACCACATGGGTCATCTTAATTGAATTTTATTCTTGATACCTGATGTTTCAGTGAATGGTATGGAAAGCCTAAATCTAGTTAAATTTCCATGGTTTCATATCGATATTTATTGTATATGATTTGTTGGAAATAATCTTTATTTCATGAATGCTTATATCTTATGAAACCCTAAGAGTAGGGTGATGGCATGTGATGAGTGAATAAGGCAAATGAAACCCTAAGGATAGGGTGTTCAATAAATCATGCTATGGTAATATGGAAGATCTCGATATGAGATATGGTGATGCTTAATTGTTGAATTGTATGTTTCTAGTGCATTTAACTTTATATGCTCGTTCTCTCTGAAATGTTATCTACATACTGTAGGGCTTCTTATATTTCAATATATATATCTCGTAAATTGCAGGTGATGAAATATTATATGCCCTAGAAAGGGATGTTACTGAGACATGGTATATGTTGAATACATGAGCTATGATATTTATTTGTTAATCAAGTATAGACCTAGATGCCCTAACGCCGTAGAACCCCTCGTGAGGTCTGCACCTTGGGGTGAAACGACCTACCTAGAGTGTGTCTAGATGGTCGGTGACTCGTGTTAAACAATAATCCGTGCGTGTGTCACGGTGGCACGAGGGCAGAAAGGCAGTGTTCAACAATAATCCGTGCGTGTGTCACGGTGGCACTGGAAAGAAAAGAAAACACGGTTATCTAACACAATTCGTGCAGCGTCACGAAGGTAACCCTGTGACCCTCCGCCAATGTACTTAGGTTAAAGGAGGAGTCTAGAGTACACTCTTTGAGAGTGCAGTGAGGCCGTGTGAGCCTGAGAGTCCTGACGCAGACCAGGACAGCAGTCAGACTTAGCATTTCCCGGGTGTGTCGCTAAGTCTTGTACGGTGGGACCGTAGCATGAATTTGTTGCGGATCTTTATATGCAGAGTACACTGCATATATTTAGGGCATAATCTAAAATATGATCATATAGGTTCACAGAGTTCCTTATAAATGAAAGAGTTAAGAAAGACTAGAGCATAGTTTTCTAATAGTTATTCTTTGGATGCAATATTTATATTCTTTGCTATTTCAATTATATTGTTTTAGAATTGCTCAGTGTAGTATTTATTGTTGTTAAATTTCACATCATTTACTCAAATTATATCTTTGATCACATTAGTGCATTAGTCTATTTCCATGAAGTACTCATTCACTGAGCGAGTAGGCTCACCCCTCTACTCAAACATTTTAGGGTTAACCGCGTGGACTTGAAGATGGTCAGAGCATCAGTGTAGACCTGCCACAGGAGTCAAGTACGAGACTAGATGAGTCAGTCGGTCCTTGTCACTCTAGGTCCTCAGTAAGAGATAAGAGAGAGAGTTGTAAATACGATGTGTAATATTGTTCCTCTTTGATATGTAAGCTAATTAGCAAGTTTCATGTGCGTAATGTGTGAGAGACATCATGAATGCTTATACATGTATCTTTACTTTTGAAGTCTGATTAGTAAAAGAAGTGTTGAGATTCCTTTGTTAAGATGTTATGTGGTTCAATGCGAAGAAACAAGAGTTTAAAAGAAAAGAAAAGGTTAAGGGTGTTCTTTGTGTTTCATATAAATCCTATCTTATGCCCTAATCTCATGATTTGAGGAAATTGTGAGATCGGGGTGTAACAGTAGCTCCCTTCTCTTCCGCTCCTGTCGCCGCAAGTAAGTTGGCCCTGCTACCCTGCCGCTCCCTTCTCTATCGCAACTGCCTGCTACCCTTCTCTTCTTCTCACCGTTCCTCTCACCTCTCCAAGGCCAAGCAATATCCCACCCATATTGCCCCAATCTCCTTTCCCCATATCATCCCATTTCCCCATCTCCTTCTGTCTCTTCATCTCTCTCCTCCGAGGAGTGGCGCCACCTGCTTCTATCCCCATTCACCTCCGCCATACACGACTACTACTACTAGTACTCTGCCTTCTTCTTAGAACCATTGCTTGTCTGCTAGCATTGCATATCAAAATACATATAGGAACTGACTACTATTACTATTATGTTATTAATATATATATATATAAATGATTACATATTGAAATTCTTATCAAAACATATTTATAGCTAGTACCTAATGGTATGGTGTAACGAGTCTGTGTTCCTTTTTAATACATCAATTGTAGCGGTAGGCTAAGATTTATGTCTGAATTCTTTTATTGATTGTCATAAATCAGTAGTCATTTAGCTAATATTCTTACTTAGTACATTAATATTATTAAGTAACATCCATCAACACTTACTGGTATACTCAGTTTTTTGAAGGTATGCAATTTTGTCATTTTTACTAATTGCATGGTCTGTATCGGTACCATATTGGAGTGTATCAATTTTGTAAAGTAACATGTGTTTCACTTGTGTAGTAAGTAATTTTATGCTATGTAATCCTTTCATATACTCATAATGCAAGTATATGAAATGCACGATATGTAATTTTTTTCATATGATGATACAATATATCAATATTGCAGTACAATGTAACATGAGTTAGTACTCTCTAACATACGAAGTAATCTGAAGATTTGTAATTTTCTAACATGTTACAATACCTTCTTGTTAGTTATCAGTTCTTACTAAATATAATGTGATAGTATACACGAATATCATGTTTGTTTGAAACAACTAATTTCGATGCAGTGAAATATTATTCAAAATGATTGATTGTTGAGTAATATTTCTTTTTGTTAGCAGTATGGCCATCACTAAATTTTTCAAAATGTTCTAAACAATGTGGGCCACTTTTCCAAAAAGTGTCCACTTCAAAACCCGCTTCTTGCTTTCCGCTTCAAGGGGAGCGATCCGCACGCTTCCCGCTTTGTGCTTTTCAAAACCTAGTGCACAATAATATACAGTAACCTTTTGGTAACAATGTGAATACAATAAGACTCAATTTAATGATTGTTGATAATGATGCAAGTAACCTTTTCCCTCTCCTTAGATCTACAAGTAACAAAGTTTCCAAAATTGTGAAAGGTTTGAATACATGTAAGGTTTATTATGGAAGACTAACTTCCCAATGTGTTGTTGTAGGTGTTGTTGACTTGCTGACTTGCATATATTTCTTCTTCAACCTTCAAGTGAGGTATAATATTCTCACTCTCCAAATGTGCCATTAGGCTTCATTTTGATTCAAATCTTTGATATATGGAATCATGGTTTATTTACTGTTTAGTATTTACTGACATGCATGATTAAATGATGTTACACAAAACATAGGATATGGATGACGAAACTAGGATTGTAGGTATAAGAATGACAACATACATGTATTTGTTGGCCTAGAAACCCGTGCAAGATTTACTCATTAGGAGTAAATCTTGGATAGTCCCCAGTTTGGGACTGTTCTTGAACACCTTATCTCACTTAGGATGTAAGTGTATAATGTGTATTGGGTTCTCAAAACATTTTTGGTAGCACTTCCCCATTTGTTCTCTAAGTACATATGTACTTGGAGAACAGTGGGGAAATGCTGCCGAAATTTTCTTAAAACCCCAATACACATTATACACTTACTAGTGAGATTAGGTGTTCAAGAATGGGATAGGTGGTACACATTTATTATATATAAGAATGACAACACACGTATTTGTTGGCATAGAAAACCATCCAAGATTTACTCATTAGGAGTAAATCTTGGATAGTCCCCAGTTTGGGACTGTTCTTGAACACCTAATCTCACTTGGGATGTAAATGTATAATTTGTATTGGGTTTTCAAGAAAATTTCGGTAGCACTTCCACATTTGTTCTCTAAGTACATATGTACTTGGAGAGCAGTGGGGAAATGATGCCGAAATTTTCTTGAAAACCCAATACACATTATACACTTACTAGTGAGATTAGGTGTTCAAGAATGGGATAGGTGGTACACATTTATTATATATAAGAATGATTGTTAATTGATAAAAGATGGCAATATTAGTGGCATGCATGTTTATATTTTTTTTAATGTTTTATTTTTCTGAATGTGAACTTTACAATGTGAATTACTTTACAATGTGAATGTGAACTTTACAATGTGAATTACTTTATAATGTGAACTTTACAATCTGAATGTGAACTTTCAAATGGCTGAGCATTCATATGATGACCGTGCTGATGATTACCGTGAGGGTGAGGATGTCAATGCGCCACCTCACAATGTATGTTTTAAAAATATATCCCGCCTCACATTTATAGTTATATCATGTAAGTGTGTTTTTTTGTCAAATTTTAGGTTGGTGATGTACCCCCTGAAGAAATTGGGGTACTTGATGAGCAGCAAAAAAAATTGAGAAAGTGAGGGGCATCACAATGATGAGAAAGTTACAACAAAAAAGGGGCAATTGACCCAAACTGACTGTGGATTTTGATCATGCAGGAAATCCAATTGGAGTGAATCATAACTCATTTATTTCATATCTTGGGGTTCTTACTCGCACCCATTGTATTCCTAATGTAGAATCCTGGCATAAAGTTCCTAAGGGGAAGAAAGACTTAGTCTGGAAGGAACTATGTGTGAGTTATTATTATTTGCAATTCTATTTTTGTAGATTACTAATTTTTAGGATACTAGTTAATAGCAATACTATTTTGCAGAGTATATTTGATCTAGATGAAAAGTCGCATCGTAAATGCGTGATGCAATGTTGTGGGAGGGTCCTAAGGAACTATAGGACAAATCTCACCCGAGATTACATACGTGATGTTGAGAAGAGGTTCTTGATTGATTTCCAATTCTAGACATTGATCACTTTTTGACTAACTCTACACTAATAATTTTTGTTTGTATTCTCTTTAAAAAATAAATTTAGGAAGAAGGCATCCCCTGATCAATGGAACTACCTGGACCCCAAAGACTGGGAGGAGTTTGTTACCCAAAGAAAAACGAATGAATTCAAGGTATTAAGTGCCACGCCCAATTTAATTAATATATGTTCTTATGTATTCACCTATTCAAGATTAACCTTTAGTGTTACTAACCAAATCAATGTACTTACTAACAAGGCTATGAGCAATGCTCAAAGAGCAAGGTGTGCACTGAATGTGCATGACCACACAATGGGTCCAAGAGGCTATGTAGGCGTTCGCCAAAGACTACAGGCTGAGTCTGCTGCTACTCAGGAGTCCTCTACTATTGGTCCCGCACCTCTACCTCGCCATGCTATGTGGATAGCTAGGAGGCAAAACAAGAAGGAAGATATAACAAAACCCACAACTACTGAGGTGGCTGCAAAAATGGTAAAATTCAACTCTTAGAGCAATCGATCCATATTAATTATTGTTATATTTACTTACCAATTTCTATTGATGGTGATTAGCGGGAGCTACACGAGTAGAGGAAGGAAGCCAAGTTCATCCCTGAGGGCACAAGGGATGAATTGACAGTTGCTTTGGGTAACCCAGAGCATCTTGGACGTGTTAGGGGTGCAGGCGCTGGTGTGGGCATTAAAGCGTTCTTTGGGCCATCCCAACGCAAACATGTCCCAAAAGAGGGAATTTCACAAGTTGAGGTAACCTATTCTTTTTTTTAATGTTATTGCAAAAGGGAATTCAATAATTGATAGCTATGTTTCTTTTATCCATGTATAGTTAGATGAATTAAATGAGAGGAAAGTCCAAGAAGCAATGGTGAAGTGGCAGGCGTCTCAGACGGCCACTTACATGGTACATATGACGTGCCACACTTCTATTACTCCTACTGCAGAGGTGGGAGTAATCCTATAGACCCACCACCTAGCACATCCTTTGTAAGTATTTTTATGACATAGTAGCTAGTCTTTTCAAGATGATATGTTTATGTATATATGTATATAACATTCTTTACGTAAATTTGTAGGGGTTGAAGCCATGTCGTCTAAAAAGTCAAGAATATGTCGTTGCAGAGGCGTCATCTTACCCACCCCTTCCAGGGGAAATGTTTCATGGGACTCTAGTACCAGATGGTGCTGTTCGTGTGAGCCTAATAAGTGTAGTCCCCAAATGGAGGGATCTTACATTGCCATATGCCCACCCAGATTCTGAAATGCTTGGTGAGGCATAAGGCGAAGTGATATTGTGGCCCAAAGTAGATTTCTTCTATACTAATATTGTATGGTAAATTTACATTACATTAATTTGTTAGTGTGTACGTATATATGAGTCAATTGATCTAAAATTATATATATAGGTCAAAAGAAAGACACCCGCTACATCTCGGCCACCACCTCCACCTCCTGAAGTACCAAGTTGACTTCCAAGGGACCTACACACCTCGTTAGGTCCTAATTGTAGGGGTATGGCATATTGGATAGGCGAACATGATTCAAATTGCCCTATAAATGCTACTATTCCGGAAGAAGTTGTAGGTCAATCATACGATAACAAGTTATTTATACAAGATATTTTGGAGATGTTTCATTATGTTTGGCTGAATACATCTATGATAGAGCTATGGGTATGGTGAGATCTTATTTATACATCCATATACCTTGTTTTATATATGGTGATCTGGTTTCTTATATATTAATGCATATGTAATACATGTTTTGCAGCCACTTACACACGATATGTACATATTTTTTATTTCTCTATGTGGGATTTTTTGTTCCATCTTTGATTAGTCTTGTAGGTAAAAACCCTAGGTCAGTTACTTCATACTGCTATGATGTTTTTAAATATTTTGGTAAAAACAAGAAGACAGTGATAATAACTCCATTCAATGTCAGGTAAGTTTACTTTGCTTATAATTTAGACTTAAGAAAATTACATTTTTATTGTGACTTTGAGTTATTAATTTTTAACTTTATTACCTCTAGTTGTAAGCATTGGGAGTTACTAGTTATTGTCCCCGAGACGTTCACTGTCTATTATCTAGATCATGTGGGGAAGGAATTGAATATATATGGATACCCAATGAAAAGGCCATTATTCCCATGAGAAATATTTCATATTTTTATATCTGTTAACATATGTTATTACATTACTATTTAATTATGCAATTTAATGTGTTACATTAACATGTAGGGCTTTAGAAGAGTTCAAAAAAGATGGAGGAAAGGTCCCCAAGAAAAAGAACCAGCCACTAACTTGGGAGAATGTGAAAGTAATTTCCTGACTCCAATGTTTATATTATTTATGTGAACTATGCTTATTTTTATTTTTGAATATTTTGTATGGTTCAATTTATAGTGTGCAATACAAGACAACGATTGGGCATGTGGATACTATGTGATGCGATTTATGAGCATAATTATCGAACATGCAGTAATGGAAATCGATACCATACATCAGGTATTATATGTAGTCTCATTAGATAATATGAAATATATCAATCTTATTATATATTATTATTTATATATATACATCATTCTCTTTGTAGGTATTTAGAACTGACTTCACTATAGGTAAAAAGTTATTATATGTACATACTCCCTATACGATGGATGAGTTAATTGATGTAAGAGAAAAATGGGAAGAAGCCCTACAAGTAGTGGGAATTTTTAAATATAATTGGGATACTCATGGAGATAATGACGATGATGAATAAAAAATGATATTTCTAAACTTTGTTCTCATAATTATTTTTGTGTGAATGTGAATGATTTTTTTTAATTGTTATATGTGTGAATGTGAAGATGATCAATACATGAATGTTTCTACATGTGTCTGAATGTGAAAAGAGATTAAATGAATGCAACTGCAGGTTGCTACTGGTTTCTACATGTGTGTGATGAAAAATAAAATGAATTAAATGTGCTTATACATGTGTGTGAATCACATATATATAATATTGTCCATCTTGTTAATTTTGCAGGTTTGTGGCCTGTTGTTGGTTGATATCAATGGATGTTGTAAACCTATAGTTAGAAACTGAATTGTAGGTTTTGCATCCTGCCGACCAGCCATACAGCAGGCCTGCAAACTGATAAGAAAAAAAAATCAAGTCATAGGCATAAGTTATTTATAAAAACTGACAACAAAATTCATAGGTGTCGGTTATTAGTACAAACTGGCGCCTATTGAAAGCACGACCACAGGGATATAGTGTCGGTTGTCTATGCAAACTGATGCCTATTGTGTGGCAGGAAGGGTTATGGCATCGGTTGGTAGTACGAAGCTGACATCTTTTACAGAGATATAGTGCCAGTTGTACGTAAAATCTGAGGCCGATTGTGCCCTTGCTGGCACATTTTATTGGTGGCGGGAAGGGTAACGACATCGGTTTGTAGTTAACAACTAACAGTTTTAACCATGATATAGTGTCAGTTTGCTTTAATAGCCGACGCCTATAGTTCCTTTATTGGAGTGTTTTTGGTGGTGGGAAGGGTGATGGCATCGGTTAGGAAACCGACGATGATGGTGTCGGCTTTTAGCGGCGCCCACATGGGTGTCGCTTGGAAACCGATGCCATAGCCCTTAAATAACCGACACCATAGGCCTTAAATAACTGACGCCAAAGGCCATTTCTGTACTAGTGAATCCACAAAATTAGGCATGTCATGATGATGCAATTTGTTGTGGCGTCTTCAGTGCATCTGCCTCCAACCAAGGTGTAGACACCCCATTTTTTCTCACTCGATAGAAATTCACGATTAGTGTCAATTCTTTGGATAATGATGGAATCCATTCCACATCCTACCCAATTTCCACATATCTATTTTTTATCCATCTTTTCACCCATTTAATACATCCATTTTCCCACTTTCACCCAGTTCGGGCTCTTCTACAGAGAAAGCTTCTTTCAGACTAAAAGTGCAATTTGTTCCTCAACTTTTCCTAAAATTGGCCATGTTTTTATAAATTTCTTAGTTGAATTGTCAGAAATTAATATTCCCTATTCAATTACCTTTTCCCAGGTGAATCTGAGAGATAACTCTGACTTACCTTTCTGATCAAGTTTTCTCTATTTTTTCACCAAAACATTCCTAAAATTATTGGGAAAATGAGAAATTTTGTTTTTCCATGTCGAGGACACCGGGCGAACCACAACCATCTATAGGTTCCAAAGGGGAAAATCACCTCGATCTACATGCCACAATTCTCTAGATAATGATGGAATCCACCCAATTTCTACATATCTATTTTTTTATCCATTTTTTCACCCATTTAATACATCCATTTTTTCCACTTTCACCTAGTTCGGGCTCTTCTACAGAGAATGCTTCTTTCTTATCAAAAGTGTAATATGTTCCTTAGATTTTCCTAAAATTTCCATGTTTTTATAAATTACTTAGTTGAATTGTCAGAATTTAATATTCCCTTTTCAATTATCTTTTCCTAGATGAATCTGAGAGAGAACTTTGACTTATCTTTCTGAGCAAGTTTTCTCTTTTTTTGCCAAAACATTCCTAAAATTATTGGGAAAATTAGATTATATTTTTTTCCATGCCGAGGACACTCGGGAGAACCACAACTATCTATAAGTGCCATAGGGGAAAATCACCTCGATCTCCATGCTATAGTTAGCAAATCAGGGTGATTTGCCTAGTCTTCCAGAAGGTTCTGTCAATAATCTTGAACCCTAATCCCAGACTATAAATACACCCTCATCTTCAACGAATTCCAGACCCCTTTTATCTCTCCTAAAGATAAATAAATGACTACCTCTCTCTTAATTTTCTTATTGCTGGTGATCAAAGGATACTTCCTCTAACCCCACTTGCCATGCTAGATTATGTAGAATGGTAAACTGCTATAACTACTACATCTAACTATTGAATCGGCTATCTGTCTGCTTTCTAATCTACAACTATTGCATCTAACCTGATCTATTATTGCATCTAATCTGTTATTTACTTTTTTCTATTATTGTCACTTTTACTAGCTCTAAAAAATCAAATTTAGTACCTACAAGAACCTATCTTCTAGTCATCCTCTAAAATCCTACGTGTTGGTCCTAATATCCAATTATGGATCCCCGCCGGGAGGTCCTAGGATGATTAGGACCACATAACACCTACAAATTAGGACTTTTAGGGAAATGAAGGTAAAGACACACACATATCTAGCCCTAAAGCACACCCACAATAAAAAACCATTTCTTATTTTTTGTTTTCTTCAATTTAAAATCCCAAATCACTCGCTCCTTCATCATATAACTATGCTTGATATCAGTTTAACAAACGGAATTAGGGTGCTAATCCTTCCTCACTTGTAACTAGATTTCTAGATCAGATCTCTGGTTATACTGTTATTTTCTTTTTTATATCCAACTAGGATAATCACTCACAATCCCCTGTGGTTTCATCAACACAACTTTTTTCAAAATTTTTTGCATAAAACGTGGTGGAGACTCGAACACGCCCTTTCTTTTCTCTTTGCGACATTTCACTACTGAAAAAGGATGGATCTTTATTTCCTGAATATCTCTCTTGTTTCTTCTCCCTTTTCTAGGAAGGGTGCAATAAAATGGAGACTCCATTGGTGATAGATAAGATAGTTTGAATCAAACTCCCACTATTGTGTGTTGAAGATTGAGCATCTTCAGGTTTTTTCTTATTGGTGGCAGATCATACTAATATTCTAATCATGGCCTCACAAATTAGGTGATCTATCATCACTACCCATGTATTTTCCACTATTTTATCTTTGTCAAGGAACGGGGGTGGCATATCATTGTCATATGCCAGTCTTGGCCCCCTCGATGTATGTCATTTTTTTGTTTTTATTGTCTATTAGGGCTTTTGGATGGGCTTTCCAACTAGGGTTTAGTGTCTTCTTCCCTAATGTTTTTTCTAAAAATGAACAAAAAAATATATATATAAGAGATGAATAGAAGGTGCAAGTTAGAAACTAAATATGATATTTTCTATGCTACTTTAATTTCTTTATCTGTATGTTTGTGATTGTAATGCATTATGGGCTTGTTTCGAAAACTACTAAGAAAACCATCACTTGCACTTGACACACCTACCTTCATACCCATGTGTCATGGGATGGGTGCCAAGTCCATGCTGCAACCCTGGAAATGATACAAGATGCCAATAAAGGTACTGATGTAGCAATAAGATGGACGTCCAAAAGCCTTGAAAACATCCCTATCCTAGCACTCATGATTGATTATGTCCGTCGTAGTCATGAGGTGTATTTGGGAGCAGTACCTTTATTTGTTTAACCTAAGCTACCACTCAATGAGTTTCATCTATCCATAAATAAGATAAGGACCTATCCCTCCTATACATGGCATGCTTGAGTGAGGACATAACATGGACCAAAACTCATGCACTAAAAGAGGGGATATATACTTCTATGCACATATATTTTGTATACAGTGATGAAATAAAATTTAGATTGTCACTAACTTCTTTCATGTACAAACTCAAACAATATGTTTCAAAGATTAATAATCTCAAAGATTGAAAATCTCAAACAACCTTTTTTAAAGATTCACAAACTCAAGGATTCAAAATCTCAAACAATCTTCTTCCAAGATTAACCATCTCAAAGATTTAAAATGTCAAACAATCTTTTTTAAAGATTAAAAACGTTAAAATTTCAAACATTCTTCTCAAGTATTAGCAAAAAGAGGTATGCCCTTGAAACTTGGTCCAATGGAAGGACACATCCATGCCGTGCATGGCATCATTTTCCAATGCCAAGTGCACCCCACAAGGGTCCTATATTATGACCTTAAACTAATCTCACTTCAACTTTCAAATCCTTTTGGGTCATGGACCACTACCTAAAACTAGCTCAATCATACACTTCATCTTTCAGAACATAGTCCTAGACTACTACCTAAAACTAGACCACAACCTCTCACTAAATGCCAAACAAATGGAGAATCCATGCCTAAGCCTCCTCCTTGCCCACCATTCCTTACACAAAAAAGAACTATCCAAAGAAACCCCTCAAGGTAGAAGGAAACTAGAGTGTCATGGATGCTTCCAAGGGTTTCAGTTTGGTAACCCCATTGGATGATAATGTCATGGGGAAGAAAAGTAATTGATTAAGCATAGTCACTGGCTCATAAGGGTTCACCTTACTCTTGGTCAACCACTCAACCTCCCACCTCCCATCCTACTTTGAATGATTATTTTTCATAACAACTCCCAAAGGAACTATGCTCCAACCATCTTTTTCTTTTCCAGGAATGGCATTGGAAAATACATCACATATAAAAGTGGATCACTTCCCTCATTTAGTCCAAGCTAGGGGCAGGAATAACCCTAAAAAACTATGACAAGAAAGAACTAAATGTGCCTTTTATCATGAGAAGAACGTGAGAAATTTAGGAGCATCCCTTTCATACACTTCCTCATGTCGAGGACGAGCCCTTTAAATTTCTTGACTAACATGATGTATGTAAGGGGATCCGTCCCAAAAGCATATATTATCATTTGTCATAATATTACACCCTAGTTTTGAATCCCTCTAATGCTGATTTCAGGACATCACAGGCGAGAAGCCCGTACCTCACCCGGTTTCACCAAAGAGCAATCCAGATGACTCAGAATAGCAGTGTGGATCACTAGTGGGATGGTGTCTCTAAGGCAGATGTCATCCACAACAAGAAAGACAAACCTGAAGAGGTGGAGAAGTGCAAAGAAGCCCATGTTGTGCCTGAAGTCACAGTTACCCAAGAAGGACCACGATTCGAGCAACCTTTCAACATGCATTTCCTACCTCCATCAAGCTTGTCCTACATAGGAGGGTGGAATGACCCATGATCTACTAGACAAGGAGCCCCACATGCAGATTCATGTACATTCTTCTTTCCATACAGCCTGTGGGACCCCCACCCACGACAACCAGAAGAATTCCAAATAGGGCTCTATAAGTGTTTGATGCCAGCAAGCAGTGGGTCCATCCCCATACCTCAAGATGCATCTATGCTCTTATTCAGACTTGAAGGAGAAAATAAAGGAAAAAAGAAAGAAGAAGAAGTCGTGGCCATGTAGGAAGATCCTTAAGCACACAATACCGCCATGAAGGTTCAAATGCAATTCTGAACAACCGATGATCCATCCCAACTTACACTCCATGTATCCACCACCGCACTCCTGGTACAACCTCTATATAGTGGGAGGGTATGGATTCCCACCACTGTGTATATGGAGTCGCCAATGACAATCAAACCACCAGTTATGTAACACCCTCCCTAAGTACACACATGCACATTACAGATGCAACACAGAGTTACCATAAATTATGCACTCAAGTGGGAGTTACATAAAACTGGCATACATAACAACAATATGATCAATCACAAAAAATTTAAATGATAAACATTCTCATCACTGTTCTTACAAAAGGAAACATTAAGGCTGTGACATGGAAACTTATTCAACACCTTGAGACAAATTCTTTAATCTAAATTCTAAACATTGTAAACTTATAGGTGAATGTATAAAAATAGAACATCTTATAGTTGGCACCCCACCAGATCCTATCTTTCTCTATCTTTGAGCTCCAAGTTTCTGGGTACTATTGCTTCTTCTGCTCCTCACCTGCAAACATCTCATCCCCAACCATGCACAAAAAGAAACCTAGGTTAGAGTAAGTGGCTTTGAATTAAAATAACTAGAAGGTAATAACTAATTTAAAAAACTAGAATTATATACTAAAGTAAACATATTTTATTTATATCTTTTATCTTTCTGTGGATGCTATTATACAATAAATCCCCTTCCTTCTCATTGTATGCCTTCTATGATGCAATACACCTTTTGTGGCATGAAAGCCTTCTAGTGACACTGAGGTGTCTTCTATGGCACAACGTGCCTTCTGTGGTGCAAGGCACCTACTATAAAATGATTGCCTTCTATTCTATGTACTACAATACTTCTATTCTATGAGGACTTATTATATAATATCAACTTATGTTCTGGTGTCATTTTCTATTCGATTATGTATTTTTTTTATTCTATTCTGATTCTATTTCTATTTTGATTCCATTTCTATCCTAGTTATGTATCTCAACTAAGTGTGATAAATTTTGGATTATCTATTCTATTATGGCATTCTAAATTCTAAATTTTATTTTGACGTTGTATACAAATCCGAGTTCTGGACTAATAATTAGAATATGAAAAGCTAGGGATACATTTTGATGTTTCTATTCTAGTTTCTAATAATTTTATACTGAAGTTTGTGTCTCAATTATGTAATAAACATGTAAATCTGAATTCTATACTCTATGTCTAATTTTTATTTTCTAAAGGAATCAACTTCTAGATGATAATAAGGAATTACACACTAAAATAAATTGTATTCTGATATTCTGAGTTCTATAATTGCATGCTAATTTCTAAACATTTATGCAAGAACAATATAATGAAACATATACTTGACAAGATCTAGGTACGAGCTATCTGAAGAAATAATTATATTATATTGGAAAGTAATGCACTACATATGAACATTAGACCATGTGTATAATGGGTTATTCTCAGAAGAATAATTAGATAACATGAATTCAAAGGACATGGCCCACTTACCTCTCTTGAAGAAAACCTAATCACTCTTATTAGGTTGAATAAACACAAATCATGTTCTTGGGGTTGATGAACTCTAATCACCTTATTCATTCAATAATCATTCATTAATAATTATATTCACCTTAATTTCTAGGGTTTCATGGTTCTTGGCTAAAAGAGGGAAATATGGAGTCAAATTAGGCTCTAAATCCTAGTCCATCATCTAGATATTGAAAACTTTATCAACATTTTATATATGGCTTTCCTCCATAGAACAAACTAATCAAAAAATATGAATTATTGAAGCCTGACCAATCAAGAGTAAGATAAAATCATTACAAATATCTAGAGTCAGATAATTCAAAAATAGAAAGACTGATATGCCCATCACCCTATTTCCCGATCATAGGCGTGATCGAGGGTATTATTTTTAGAATCTCATCATTTACCCATCCACAGTTGCTGACTTAATGAAACACAAAAAACCCAAACAATCCTAGCCATATGTGACACATAATTGAGAGGAACATGGGTAGTGTTGTAAAATGGATGTCAATCTTCTTCTTCCTCTGGACGTTGAGACCATAGTGAGAGTATGATCAATAAGGCATGATTCTCAATCTTGTCATTGTAAACCGAAATTAGGAATGAATAACTAACATTACAATGAAGTGAACAAGCCCTTACTCGGGCTATTCAGAGTTTTGGAGCACCATGACCACCTCTCACCATGGTAGGGAGAGGTACTGGGTATCTCTAGATACCAAAAAAAACAACAAAAACCAACTCAACCCATAAGAACCAGTAGGATTCAGATGATGAGGAGAGCAACAAACATCATGGAAAAAGCAAAAAGGTTTTCTAGATTGGCCGTAAAGGTCCAGGAACATATGAAAAAGGGTGAAAACCGGGGTCATAGGAATTACCTTGGTTCCAACTGAACTAGAGACTCTAAAAGAACCGATGTTTTATGATGAGGGTTCTCCACTAGTCTCAAGGTTTGTGGTTGGTAGAACCCTGATGGCAAGATTCTAGTGGTCGCATCAGATAGGCGAAGTATGGTTATAGGGTGTAGGAGTGACTGAGGGACAAATGACTATGTGGTTTTGTTCTCAGATGCTTGGTGAAGGTTTTAGGGGGGGTCCTTTATATAGGTTTGAAGGTCTGGGTGGTGAGAGGAACTTGCGAGGTGGAAATAGGGGGTAAGTACGGTCCTAGGAGTCTAGGAGATATAGGGCACAAAGACCCTATGTGTTTGGGATGGATCAGGTTGCAAGGTTGTGAGGATTGTCAGAAAGAGGTTTGTTTGCTCTGAGGTGGAAGAGAGAGAGAGATCGGGAGGGGTGGGGACTCCAACCACTGTAGATTCTAAGATGGTGGATTCGGGTAAAGGAGAAAATGTCTCATCTGTGGAGGGATCTATGTCCCAGATTCCAACCCAGATAGGGGATTTAAAGCCACATGATGCATATTTCAAACTAGACTTTAGGTTACATCATGATATCAGGAAACATTTTGATTTAAAAGAAACCAAAACTATATAGAAATTTCCTTTAATCAATTAGGTGATCAAATAAGGTTCAAATGATATCAAAATTGAACCACAAGCTATTTATCAGGTCTAGAACCTTTCCATATCATTACATTTAGCTTTTGACTATTTTTTTTCTCAATTTCTACATGTGTCATAATCTTAGTGTATATGTATTAAAAGATGAGATAAAGTGAATTACATTTTTCTTAGTGTGTTAGTTGAGTCTAATCTCAATATGGAGGGTGATTAACCATTTTGAGGTTTACTTATTATCTTTTTATGTAGATTTGAAGGGATTATCATAGGAGATAGCAAATAAAAAGGTTATATTTTATTTCTTTTCATACTAAGATAAGAGTGAGTTATTTAGTGCATAAAGCAACAAGACATGTCATTTCTTATCAACCAAATGAAATTTTATCAATTGGAATATTTCATTTAAGTCCATTCTTGACTTTTATCATAAAACTCCATTAGGCATCTCCATTATATATGTGAAATTTTTCAGATTTTACCAGTTATACCCGTGGTGGCCACATACAAGAAGTTGTTGCATAGGAACCTACTTCTACAGATCTCCTACTGCTCGAGATCATGCAAAACATCGGAATGCTAGAATGGAAGAAGAACAGAGGGAAGAGATTCAATTATTTCTACCATTTTCCTAACTTAAGGCAACCAGACAACTTCAATGTCTAAATTCCATGAATATGCCGAAAAGGCCGACCCTATGGCCCACGTCAATGTGTATTACTCAGATATGGTGGAAGTCCAACATGATGAAAAGGTCCTAATACATTGGTTTGCACAGACCTTGAGCTATCATGAGTTGCCCTAGTACAACAAATAGGACATGACCGCCATCGCCACATGGGCCAAAAAAACTCATCGTTCAATATGCTTGGAATCTAGACCAGGTCCCGACTCAAGAGGACCTGGAAACATTGCAACAAAAGATATATGAGAGCTTCTTTAGTTTTTTTAGGCGAAATAGGGAGATTATTGCTTATCTAGAGTTCAAGCCTATAGATAAGGAGGCCCTGGATATGGTGATCTGAGCTGCTTCACTGGCCCTCACCGCCCTCTTATCCTGTAAAGGTACAACTTCTTCCTAAAGTTCATACAAGAAGGTGTACATATCTAAAATTTGATCAAAAGGGGATCTATTGGAACATAGGCTTCACCTTCCAACCGCTGCCTACTTCTGTAATGACTAATTAGAAGACCAAGTGGGCCAAAGCTAAAATAGTAGATGCAACAGTTGGATTAGTACTTGTCCCCTTTAGGGAAGGAAGATGCTTGCTGCTAGCCATATAGGTCTCCTTAGGGAAAACACCCAGGGCCCAAGTTATCCTGGCCCAAGTAGTCAAACCGCAACAAGCTCAGATGATGACACCCAATTACCAAAATTATTGCATGCCTCCGCAATATGTGTGGCCGCCACACAACTACTATGGGTATGCACCACCACCTTTTTCATCTAGTCATGCAATAGATGGCCACACCCACTCCTCTGCTTGTGTGTAATCTGAAATTGCATGCCAAGATAGAAAATATAGCTCTGTTAGCAAAGGAGACTTCTAAACCAAAGATGAAGTTCACACGTTTTGGGGTTTCTCTCAGCACTATCCTTCTAGATATTAAGCATCCAGTCAAGTTTTTGTCCTTCAGGGAGCCTCTGAATCCATTTCCCTAGAGCTACAACGCCAACGCCTTTCATGATTTCCACAATGATAAGGGTCACAAATCTGACTCTTGCATCATACTCAAACATGTGTTGCAAGATCTCATAAATATTGAGGAAGTGCACACATTCGCTATAGGAGAGATGCTTACATCCTCCAACATAGAGACAATGATGTTTTCATCTGAAGATTCACCATGTGGACTTGTCTTGAAACTATAATAAGCATAAAAAACTAATCCTAAAGTACCCAGATCATCGCTTCAATATGGGAACGGAAGTCACTAATTCCAATAAGAACTAGCACACCAAGCGCCTTCCAGGGACTACAAGTGAGACCCATATTCATCATAAAAAGGGCCTACCAGGAGCAAAAGGCACAACTAACTAGAGCAGCAAAAGAAAATTCAAAAGTGTAGAAGGTTTGGATTCCGAAGACAACAACACCTACCAGCTCTTACCCTACATTTATGATATCAGGTATAACAATGCCACCTATCGCAACAAATGGAGATCAACATTCTGCCTCATCAGAGGTACCACCTCCCCTTGACAATGGCAAAGAAAAGGTGTATACTTACATAGGAGTCCCTACCAGCATCACAGAAGAGGGGGATAGCTAGTTCTCCATCCTGACCATGGATACCAGGAAGGTACCGCCCATGCCTGAGTTGTGTAGGGAGGCAGAACCCAAAGATTTAGATGTCATCCAATTTCTCAACAAACCAGAAGGAGAAGTATCACTAGAAGAAGTTATGTAGAACCCCCCAGCACATCGTGATGCCGTCATGAAGACTTTAGAAGGGCCTAAGTCTCTAAAGATGAACAACCATAATCTCTTGTAGCAAACCATCAGGTTAATTACAACCATGCACTTGATCTCTTTCTTCGACGATGAGATCCCAACAAGTGGGAATCACAACAAGCCCCTATTGATTACTGCAATATACAACAGCCTCAAGATACCCTCATGTTTTGTTGACAATGGTGCATGCCTTAACATTTGTCCCTTAAAATTGCTAATCAGCCTGGGAAAGGATCCTTCTGACCTTCATTCTACAACAAAGAAAGTAACCTCCTATGATGGAGTGGTCAATGTCTCTCTAGGGGAGATCACTCAGGAGCTACAAATCGGACTACAAACATTTACTATCTACTTTGTCATCATGGAACTGAGTCCTTCCTTAGAACATCCTCATTGGGAGGCCACAGATTCATCAAAGTCGGGTGATCCCATCATCACTGAGTCAAAAGCTAAACGATTGGTTGGGCCACACCATCATCATGATTTAAGCTGACAAGCCCAATACTATTGCATGCATTAAAGAAGACGATCTACTACTTTACTTCGATATGCTTCACATTGCCAACATCAATTTTGTGCCCTTATGTAGAAGGAAGCATCATATACCTAATGACCCAGTGTTGTTCTCATAATGATTATGAGACATGCACATCCACCCAGATGGAGGGTTGGGTGCCCAATGATAGGGATGCACAAAAATCATCCAAATCCCTCTGAGATAGAAAGGATTTGGTTGGGATTCTATGGCCCATGATGCACTTGACCTCGGATCACCAAGTGGAAGCCATAACCATTATGGCTCACTATGAGGGACTTAACCCAAAGAGGCTACCTTAACAGCTTGCCAATGACCTGAGACCTGAGCTACGAAGCCAGACGCCTTGACTAGAAGAAGATCATTGACTCAGGGTGTTGTATCGGTGGGACCTAGGACCTGAGCACAAAGGTTCCCATCCATACTTCCCATGTATCGTGGTTATCAGTAAAGACTATTCTGATACATCTAAGGCAATTGTTCCCATGACATTACCTTACTTTGTGCAAGAGGTTGACGATGACAACCTAAAGGTCTACACTAGGATTACATATAGTGTCAAGGAGATATCCCTCATCACATATGAAGACAAGGGCATTCATACCTCCCAAAAAAATCAACAGTTTGAGACCAAAATCATCCCTCCAAATGAGGATGCAAGCAAAGGAGTGCCTACCCATGTTGTCGATAAATCATGTCGTGAGCACTCAACACTTGCTAAGTATTCACACATCATCAGGATGACCACATTGGCCAGATAAGATCATCAAACCAAAACAAGAAAGGCTGGAGACACCACCCAAAGTAGATGGCTACAATCCTCTCTGGATCTTCCCCGGCTAGCCCAACCAAGATGATGCCAACATTATAGACACCAACATCTCAGTAGAAGACTATGGTATCACATGGTATGACTACAAAGACACCTATAACATTATCAACTAGTGAGGATTCAATGTAATCCTTCATTCAAAGGTCATGGGAGAACCACAAATGCTCATCACCACTCTCTAGAGAGGAGAAGAAGTTCAGAACTAGTATGTGGATGACTACAACCCCCTGAGGGCTAGGTCTTCCCCCATACCCAAAAAGGCTCATTTGAAGAGAGTCACCATGATGTGCTAGAGATGCAATAGTAGATATTTCCTCATGCTCTTCCACATCCTCGTTCATCAAAAAATTTAGAAAACAAAAAAAAATTAATTCAAGCAAGATCTCAAAGAGTTCGCCAACTACTTCATAGAGGTAGAAAAAATCTACAACAATGGAGATGTTGAGTTTGAAGACGTCCCTATTCTAGAATACATGATAGTGGAAAATCATCCTTTTCATATCAAAGATGAAACAAAGACAATCAAACTCAACCCAAACCCTGAGCCATGCAAAGCTAAAATTGGGGCATGTTTGCCTCAAAGCATCAAAGAATATATGATAGAGACTTTATGCCACTACATCAACATGTTTTCCTGGAGCTATGCTGACATGCCTGGATTGGATGAAGCAATCACCACCCATCGTCAACCCATCATCCCTAGCGTGAGCCCCATAAAATAAAAGGCTAGATGATTGCAACCAAAATGGAGCCTCAAGATCAGGAAGGAAGCTCAAAAGCAATACAGTGCTAGTCTCCTAGAGTTTGTTAGCTATCCTATGTGGCTCGCCAAAATTGTTCTAGTTACCTAGAAAGAATGTAAAGTAAGGATGTGTGTGGATTACTGTGTCCTCAACAAGGTATATCCAAAAGATAACAACATAGTTGGGCATGCTCTGCTCAGCTTCATGGAAAGATTCACCACGACAATCGAATCAAGATGGCAAGAGAAGAAAAAGAAAAGATCACCTTCATCACAAAGTGGGGAGTGTTCTACTACTGAGTCATGCACTTCAGTCTTAAAAATGTTGGAGCTACATATTAGAGGAAATAGTTACCCTATTCCATGACATGATGCACGAAGACGTGGAGGTCTACATGGATGACGTGATTGCTAAATCTAAGAGTTTTGAAGACCACATAGCCAACATCAAAATTTTATTTCAAAAACTAAGATGACTCTCCATGTACCTAAGTTCTGCTAAATACACTTTTAGGGTTACCAGATGTCGGGATACATCATCACCAAGAGAGGGATCAAAGTAGATCTAAGGAAAGCACAAGCCATCTGAGAAATGCCTTCACACATAACTAAGAAGGAGATATGAGGCATGCTCGGGAGTCTCCAATACATCAACCACTCTATCACCAAGATCATGCCTATCTGTGAGCCAATCTTCAAACTACTAAAGAAGTACTCAGGCTCCAGATGGAACGATCAGTGTGAGGCCCCACTCTAGAAACTTAAAGATTACCTCACCAATCTCATCATTCCTAGTTTTCCTTTCATTATGCACCTATTAGTATGTGAGACATCAATGGGAAGAGTCTCAAGCAACCACCAATAGTGAGCATAATATCTATTAATTGTCTAAGAATTTCATTGACACAGAGGCTCACTACACCACAATCAAGAAATACTACCTGACCCTAATCCACACAACAAGGAAATTGCACCACAATTTGCTGACATATCCTCTATAGCTAATCGCTAAGCATGATCCACTTTAATACCTATGAGGTCATCCAACCCTGACCAGGAAGTGTGCTAAATGGTAGGTAGTGTTGTCTAAATTTTACATTACCTATCTTCCCATGAAGGTGGTCAAAGAAGAAGCACTCACAGATCAACTAGTTGATTCCCCACTATCAAAAGAAGCTACACTTGAGTACGAGTTCCTAGATGAAGATATAGGGATGATCAACCGACTAGACATGGGGTTCCCTACAGATACTGACACATGGATAGTCTTATTCAATAGAGTAGTAAACCAAAAGGGAGAATGAATAGGCCTAGTCTTGCCAAACCCCTGTGGAGATTAGCTACCCATAGCCAAATAGCTGGAATTTGACGCCACTAACAATATGGACGAATACAAAGCCTGCATATGGGGTCTCCAGCTCACCAGACAGTAAGGGGCATGACTATACATGCCTATGTTGATTCCCTCCTTGTCATCTCCCAAGTCCAAAACAATTGGATAATGCATGATCAAAACTTCATCCTGTACTAGGAACATGTGTGCTCTTGGGTCCTTGACATAGAGCATGTCTCCTTCCTTTTCATTAGAAGAGAGCATAATGCCTTCACTGACACACTAGTGACCCTTGCTTCATGGATCGATATTTAGGAAGGGTAGACCTTTTCTCTGGAAGATGAGGCACTCACTTAACAAGCATACTACATGGTCATTGACAATGCACCCAATGATGAAGAAAGTGCTTTGTTTCACGACGTCAAAATTTATTTATCAAGACTAATAATTTTTTGGAACCTCTCCCAAAGAGAGAAACTAGAGCTCAAATGATGAGCTATGCAGTATGTTCTAGGGGCAGGACAACTATAGTCATAAATCTTACAACCAGACTCTCCTTTGATGCATTGACAATATAGAAGTTGAAACTCTAATTAAGGAAGTCCATGCAACGTCATTCAGTATGTACATGAATGGAGTTATTCTAGCTAAAAAGATAAAACTCTTGGGATACTATCGGAACACCATGGAAATGGATTGTTGTCAATTTGTTAGCAAATGTCGAGTCTATCAAATACATGGAAACTTTATCCATTCACATGCAATTCAACTCTTCAACATGGACATGCCTTGGCCATTCTCAACTTGGGCATTGATATGATCAGAAAAATCAACCCTAAGGCATCAAATAGCAATTGATACATCCTTGTTGCAAGTGATTACTTCACCAAATGGGTTGAAGTAGTGTCCATCACCAACACCTCTGCCCAATAGGTCATCAAGTTTCTCAAGAACAACATTATAATCCAGTACATGATATCGTACAAGATCGTTTCATATAATGGGATGAACTTCATTGCCAATACCATCAAGGAGTACCTAAGCTCTTTGGGAACAAACATCATTGAATGTTTCCTTATTGACCACAGATGAACAAAGATGTGGAAGCTATTAATAAAAATCAGATCAATATTTTGAAGATGACCATCAGCTCTCATGCCAACTGGCATGAATACTTTCTGATGGCTTTGTGGGCCAACTGCACTTCCATCAAAACTATGACAGGGGCTACACCATACTCCCTAGTGTATGGGATGGAAGCAGACCTACTAGTCAAAATGCAACTCCCTTCACTTCACATACTTCAAGAAGTATACATCTCAGAGACCAAATGGATTCAAGACCTAGTTTACAGTCTCAATACTCTTGAAGAATGAAGGGAAAAAGCCCTACACCATGCACATTGCTATCAAGCAAGAACCACTCGAGAATTCAACAAGAAGGTTCGACCTTGCAGCTTTCAGAATGGGCACACCTGGTATTGAGAGTCATCTGGAATGTTGATTCTAGGGGCAAGTTCAACCCTAAATGGGAGAGACCCTACGTCATCCAAAACATCTATGATTGGGGCACCTTGTGCCTGAAGGACATGGATGGACATATTCATCTTCATCACACAAACTCCAGCCTCATCAAATGCTACTATTGTTGAACAAGCTACCACAACGAGCAAACCTCTAATAGAAAACCATGTACTCAGGAGTGTAGTCCCAACCCATGGGGAAGGAGTCTCCGATCAATATCTTACTATGCTACCACATTTCTACCACCTTCTCATGAAATTTTCAAGAATCTAGCACCAGTTTCATGGAAAATGGAGGAAGATCTTCAACTTTATACATACACTGCTGACAATTGAATTGCCCCAGCACTGACACATGTAAGTGTCCAATGTAACCCTCCAGACAAGGTAAGATGATCACCCACTTAAAAGAAGGCATGGTCACGCCTCAGGCTAAATTATCAAGACAAAACTCCATTCACCCCTAACAAATATCTACAATCTTCAAACCAGTAAGCTAACAAGCTAGGTCTCCACACAGCTGATGGGGATCACCCACCTAAATACACTTTGACAGAATCTTCTTCGCCATGCTATAATGAGGATTTGAAGACTCTATCCATCTGGCAGGACTAATGCACAATCCCAGATAAATCTAGATCCTAGAAGCGTCCTCTTATCTTTCCAGTCATCTATGCTTCATCCAAGCACTTATACAACTCATCCAGTATCAAAGGGACAATGATTTCCTTTCTCCATATAGCAACTACAAATCTAGAACTAACATCTCTCACCTATCCAAAAGTCTCTCCAAAGAAAAACTCCCCTAGGTTGTTTAAAGTATACACCCATAGGTGAGGCATATCAAGAGAAGCCGCATCACGGTGCGACACACTCTTAAATGACTCCCACAAGGAGCCCATCCAAATGAATCCGCCATTACCAGTTAACCATCGAGCTGCTTGGGATTTCTTCATGCCAAGAAGATGCCTCATCTCAGTAGCCCAACTTGATTTTTTTCGGCACCATATGCCATCATCCATGTAGAGGAAATTGGGTGATCTTAGCCACATCTTCCAAAGTGGGAGTCAGAACTACATCACCAAAATGGAAGGTATGACTCAAAGGATCCCAAAATTAGATCGTTGCCAATATTAACGCCCTTGGCATTGGGATGTATGTTGAATGATGAAGATGATGAGTTACTCTGAAGATTTCCATCTAAAATTCTTCAATCTCAGACAGACTTGTGATACAACAGTGCACCAAAGACAAGTTTTTGGAAGGACGCTGCAAGAGTGGGATCTCCTAGATTTCCTTCTTTTCCACAACCCTGAGTTGTGTGAGACAAGATGTGCTGAAAAGAGGAGGGGTAAAACCTTGTTTATAGGGCATACTCATCACCAGAAATAGGGACTCAATGTCCTTTTCCATGACAAAATCGTACTACATTAACAGCCAACACCAACTCACATGCCAAGACAAGCATGACTCTAAGCTCAGGTCGGTAGATTACCATGATCTGCCACCTAATATCAACATGCAGATAGAGGCAATCCACCAATCAACCAAGCATCTACCAAAGATCAAGTTTAGAAATGTGTTCTTGAATCGAAGATCATAAAACCTTACAGACTATTTATAAATTCAAACTCAAAACTTGGAAGAGTTTATAAAAACCAATAGGCCTAATACATGATTTTTCTTGCTGGAAAGGAAAATACATCATGAAGTAAAATGCTACAGATAGACAACTATTTCTTCAACTTCTTCTTCAGGCACCCAATCAAATGCTTAGCCAAAGGCCAATGATTAGTGGAAGAAAACCCAGAAGAATGATTCTCACCACTTGTGTTAGTGCAAATACCAGTGGTGGACCAGTAGTGACCAGAAGAGGATCTCTATGAAGTTACCTCGACAACCAAGGAAGCATATCTATGTTGAGAGCAGTCTACCCCTGCACCAGCTAAAGGATGGTCTACCCTCTGAATGGGGACATCCACAGAAAATCCCCCTACACCAAAAGATCTTCCAAAATGATGATTTTTCCCATATCTCGATCGGAATTTCCAGTAGGATAGTCCACCTATAGCATCAAAAGACTCATTCATCTTAGTGAAGGATGAAGTCGAGCCAAAGTCACTGATGAAATGACATGAGCCTCCAATGACAAAATATCTATGGGCCACAACTCGGGGAAGTCGTCGAAGACATGAATATCAACTGGCATGGAGAAGGCAGAGCCTTAGGAGAAGAAAATGCCTCAGGAGACGAAACTTCCTTAGGAGGGGTGAATAACAAAACTCATACCCCTGGTCATCCTGCTCCTCATATAAATCATAATCAATCACCTTTATGAAAATGCATGTCAAAGATTATGCAAACAGACACAAAAGAAACATCAGACTCAGACAATCACCATAGGAGAACAACAAAGTCGATCACACACCTCTCTAGATAAGAGAATCGGTTGACCATGTGTGTAATACTACCCTAGGTACTCATCATGCGTTATCTTTAGATATTAGCTCCCGAGCAGCCTAACCGACCATGCGTCTAGAAGTAACCAACACCGTAGAGGGTCAAAAGGGATGTTCCAGCCACCATTCCACTGATGAGAAGCACACTCGCCCATATACAACATGCTCCCAATCAAAAACTTGAACTGAATTTGAAAAGCATTCAATGCTAATGTCTCAAAGTAACCTGCACAAGAAGTGGACACCTCACCAAACTAAAACCTAGAGAAGATCATGAATCAGACATGGGAAAATAGAGGAATCTAAGTCAAGTAAAGCACAGATGCACAATATAATACAATGATCAAACTACTATGCATACCTCAACAATGGTCATTGTCTCCAGCTCACCCCACCATTTCTCATTGTACACCCTACTAGCATGACCAACCCAATGGTGACATGTAGGAAGAGAAGAATATAAATAGCCTTCTAGGTCCTCTCAATGTGATGGGTCTATGTAGTCATAAGTGCCCATAACCCCACATCAAAAATAAAAAAAGGGTTAGATAAAATTATTTACTACAGATATATCAAAGCATAAAGTGCAAAGAAAGACAAGTAAAAGCTTACTGCAATCAAGCCTATGAAACCATCACAACTTTGTGTAGCCTAGTCTGTCTCTCCTTTGAAGTCATCCACAAGACCTCTCCACAAATGCATCAGTAGATGGGCATACACATTGCCACCTCAGTTAAAGGAAGGAACCACATCCCGATCTAGAAGAAAGGAGAACCAACAGACATCTTCTATGTTCCCAAAATTGTTTCTAAACATGCAACTGGTAATTGGGACAAATATGAAAATGTATACCCATAGGGTTGCCTACAACGGATCACTAGCACCTCACTATCGCCCTCATAAAAAAAGACATATCTCATCCAAGTGAATTCATACTTTGAGGCCTTCCCAACATCTCTGGGGTTCACTCCTAGAATCCCAGCCTGGTGGTAGTGATCGCATTCATGTTGGTCAGGTAGAGCAGTAATCAGAGTCCCACCAAACCCTAACCTATTAAACCTGAAAACTCACTCGGGGTGATCACTAGCTCACCAAATGTGAAATGGAAAGTATTGGTCTCTAGATGAAAATGCTCAATCAGAATGAGATATAATCTATCTATGGTCCCACACTGAATAATGCTCCCAATGTCAGTCATCTTCAACAAATCCACCCTCTCAGCCACGAGGCTCTATTACAAGCACCCCAAGTCATTCCAAGGGGTCCACCAGTAAATATTCGACAATCTAATATGCTAAAGGAATAAAGTGGGAGACAAAGTCAAAATTACATGGAAAAAATCTCAATTCAAGTTCGACAAACATGAAAGAAAATAATTAGGAGCAAGGTTTCCAGGTTATACAACTTCACCTGCTCAATGGCCTCAGTGATGCATATTCATCCACAACATGCCTGAATGATGGAAAAATCTCTGAGCAGGGAGCAATTCCCCCTCGATCATGCTCACATTGCCATGACACCTGCTCAAGGAAGACCAGTCAGAATATTCATAGAGGAGATACAATTGCAAATCAAAATGGTAGATACATAACATGGATATGCATCGGCTTGTGCGCCATCGCCGCCAACTTGCTCAAGAGGATCCTTCTCATTCCAACCATGACAATTCATCCACACCACACTAAAGACAATGTTGAAATCTTTCCACATTATCTAAGATCATCTTGATCAGACAAAGGACAGATGAAAAATGACAAAACCATGAATTTTATCAGATTAGTAAATAGAACATGCATCCAGGTCATCTTCAACCTCCAGACTATGAAGAACATGAGGATGCCAAAAATTGGATTTCACCACCGAGGGAAAAATGGAAAAACCAAAGTGTAAAAACAAAAGCTAGACCTTCCTCGAGATGGATGTAGCTGGAAATCGCTCTGAAATGTCATCAAAGAGGACCACCATAGGAATCTCACCGCAGCACCACTACTATCCAAACTGCTAGTGAGATGATTGGAGGATCACCCTAATCTACTAGCTCTAAGCTAGTTGATCACCGTGAATCACTGAGCATGTTTCTCTCGCCTCACACTTCCATTGCTACTCCAATATGCCCTGAGCTATTATCGTTGTCGCCACTCGCATGAGTAGAGAAGAAATGGGAAGGGTGCTTGACCCTCCTCCAATTCCTCTTCTTTTAAAGACAAAAACTAATGTAGAATTTATAAACATGTCCCTAGATTTTTAGTACAATTTCTAGAACCCTAAATATTTTAGAAAAACTACCAAAGATTGGTAAAAATAAAAAAGGTCAAATCTTGACTCCAAACCAAAAAAAATCTTTTGTTCTTCCAAAATCTTCACCAGATTTTCATATGATCTATCGGGGTTTTGGACTATGATACTAAACTAATCCAACTGTACTTTTATTTCCAAATATATCAAGGTCCAAGACAATGACCCTAAACTAATACACACATACTGTAACATATAATCTTTTAGGGTCCTGGCTCCTGACCTTAAACTAGACCATAGAAAATCTCATTTCAAATTTTTTTGGGGGTCCTATATCACGGCCTTATATTAAGGAGGCACAAAACTTCATTTTTCCAATCTGTTTGGGTCCTAGACCAAGACTTAAAGCTAGACCATGAGCCTTGTCGTGAACAAGCTCCCAGACCCTTCTTTATCTTCCCATTTGGGTTTCTACTCACAATTAATGACTGAAATCTAGATGACCTCTCAGTGCAAAACCTTTTGAATAATCATGGATTGCAACCATTGTTATCTTTTCTTTCAAGCACACATCTTATGACAATTACGAATCATGACTTGAACCAGATTGCTAGTACCACCTCATCACCTTGAGTTACAGCACAAAACTCAATTAAATCACACAGACAGCTAACTGAGACAGTCACTAGCTTAAAAGGTCACCTTAAATATAAAATCTCATTTGAAAATTAAAATCTCCAAATCTTGACAATCTAAGCCCTATCCCAGTAGGCAAAATCCCCACATTGTGCCTATCAAGAGTTCTAGTCCTAATGCTAAATTAGTTGAGTCTAAAAAAAACTAAAGATGTGTTGGAAAAGGGATGACTACTCTTTTTCTCCAAGATATATTTTTTAGGTAGAGCAGTTGTCACTACCTTCAATGATTACAGACTTATGATCCTTCATGTCTCACTAACACACTACAAACCAACATTCACTTTTTTGCATTCACCTTTTTCTTACTAAGGCATAAATAAATGGAAAAATTAGGTGCACTGGTTTCAAGAACTAAAGAAATGACAATAGACACTTTTGCGGATGATACACCTCTTCTAGCTCATCTGACCTTCAGGGGAGTGGATGATGGAGTAGACACAAGGAACTACCTAAGTATAGGCTACCATTACTCCAAAGAAAAGATTTATTTCCAATCTTTTCATCTCTAATTCAGCTTTATATGAAAGACACATAACACTCACTTTGCACCCTCCACAAGGGTCATCATAAAATCCTTGACTGGTCCAACCTTTTTGGCCTTCTATGACTAAAAATAGGGGTCATACTTGGCTCAAGCATGTCGTTTTCACTCTTATCTCAAATCGTTCCTTGAGAGGGGAAAGTTGTTGACACCCCATTTTTTTTCTCACTCAGCTAAATTTCATGATTAGTGACTATTCTCTAATTAATAATGGAATTTGTTCCTTATCCTACACAATTTAAACATATATGTTTTTTATCCAAATTTATCACCCATTTCATATATCCAATTTTCCCACTTTCATGTAGTTTGGTCTCTAATGCAAAGAAAGCTTCTTTCAAACTGAAAGTGCAATTTGTTACTTAGTTTTCCCTTAAATAGGCTATCTTTTCATGATTGCCCAGTTGAATTGTCAGGAATTAAATATTCCCTTTTCAGTTACATTTTTCTAGACAAATTTGAGAGATGACTCTGACTTATTCCTCTAATCAAGTCTGTCTATTTTTTTCCAAAAAATTCTTAAAATTACTGGGAAAATAATAAAATGTGTTTTCACCCCAAGGACACTCGAGCAGGTTACAGCCATCCATAGGTGCCACATGGGTAAATTGTCTCGATCTACATGCTGAACTTCGCGCATAAGGGTGATTAGTTCACTCTTCCTGAAAGTTCTTCCCAGAATCATGAACCCTAATCCTAGACTATAAATAGACCATAAAATCTAATGAATTCTAGGCCCCTTCCTCTGACACCACCTGTCATCCTAGATCTTGTATAATGGTAAACTGCTATAGTTGTTGCATGTAACTACTAAATATGTTATCTATCTAATTTCTTATCTATAGTCATCGCATCTAACCTGATCTAATGTTGCATCTAATCTGTTATTTGCTTTTTTCTATTACTACCACTTTTACTAGTTCTAAAAAATCAGACTTAGTATCTACAACCACCTATCTTCTAGTCAATCCTCTCAAATCCTATGCACTGATCCTAATCGCCAATGGTGGAGCCCCTCCATGGGAGGTCCTGAGGTGATTAGGACCACAATACACCTAAAAATTAGGACTTTCAGGGCAATGAAGGGAATGACACAAACATCTCTAGCCCTAAAAGCCAGTCCACAACATCATTTTTTATTGTTTTGTTTTCTTTAGTTAAAAAACATGAATGGTTCACTCTTTTGTCACATAACTATGCTTGATACCGGTTTACCGCATGGGATGATGGTGCTAATACTTCCTCACTCGTAACTATATTGCTAGATCCAATCTCTAGTTATACTTTTATTTTTTTTATTTATATCTAGTAAGGATAATTGCTCAGAATCCCCCATGGTTTTATCAACACATTTTTTCCCTTGTTTTATAGCATAAAATGTGACAGCGACTCTAAACACGCCCTGTCTTTTCCTTTTGCGATGTTTCACTACCAAAAAGGGACAGAGCTTTATTTCTTGAATATCTCTCATATTTCTTCTCCTTATTCTAGACAGGGTGAGATACAACATAATGTTTGGGCCTCCATATTTCCATCCAACTCTTCCTAGATTATTGACTCTAGGAATGTCAACATATGATTGGTATGTGACACTTCCTTTCCTCCACTCAACATCATATTTTTACCTCATCAGTCACTCTGACATATGGCTCCATTAATATTGTTCAACAATGTTGGAGTGTTAATATTTGATGTGTGTTATATTGCATAACAAATTCACCAAGGGGTAAAATCCCTAGTGTTTATGTTAACCAACATACAATAATCACCACCCAAAAGTAGTTGGATCATATTGGAGTATAGTTCAAGATCAAACACAGAGCATAACATATTTAAGAATCGACTGATCAAAGTAAGCAAAGAAGAACTAGTATTAAATACAAGATGGTTGACTAACGATTATATTAAGATTGGAAAACTGAAGGGGTGAACTAATAGTTGATTATCAGATGATGGGAACACAAGGGTGGAATGGGTTTCACCACCACTTCCTATCATTCACTCTCTTACTACAACATATTAAACATATGAGTATATATGTTGAGGGTAAGAGAATCCCCCTTTTGGTCTTTAGATTAATACATAAACAAAATTCTCTCTATGCTCGTTGTTCCATTTTCCTAGAGATCACACATCTATCATCTTAAAAACACCTATTCAAAGTTCTGATCAAGGAAATAACAAGAAATAATTGATATCCTAGATCTTGGTTTCAAAGTTCTCTACATCCCGGTTCATGACAAACATGTAAACTTCTATATCATACAAGCATAAAATGATTGATTCTAAACATATAAAGGTTCATACAATAATAGATTCAATGAAGAGAACAAATCAGGTAGTAGGGCTACACCTCACACCCTAGTGAGATGAGTACTCGCTCATGGCAACATCCCCAAGAGAAACAAGGAAAGAAAGAAATACATCCATGATTAGAGAAGAAGAAGGAATCTCAATCATGGTGATAGTTATTGAGAATCTAAGATGAAGGTGTCAAAGAATAGGCAAGGGCACCCCTTGACATTTTTAAAGGATGGACTCAAAGTGTCATTCATTCTTCCTTGTGAACTATATTTATTGTTGTGTTGGGACATTATCAAGTTGATGGTGGTAGAAGTCATCAATCAATGGAAGGAAGCTCCCAACATAAACCTCTTTTGAGGTCAAAACTTTGAGACCTTGGTATAAATGGATATGGAAGGACCTTTGGTTGATGTTCATCAACTGATGAAAAGGTTGAAGTTTCTAGAGGTGGAAGGTCTTGAACAAGAGTGGTAGCTTGTCAGCATCAGTTATGTATCCTCTTTCCTAGAGGAGAAATTCTTGTATATATAGCCAAAGGTTAGGGCTTAGAACCCTCCCAACCACCATAGGGTCAAGTCTTGGTCTCCATGGATGTGAAGAGACACCTAAAACTTGAGGAAGACAAAGGGTTTGTGGTGTTAAGTATCTCCTTCAGTAGATGAGAGGTCATGACGACCATTAGTTATTGACTATAAAATTTCTTTCAAAAGTTAGAGCAAAAAGTCTATCAGTTGTGAAGTGTAGGTGTTCCATCAGAACATGCATGCAAAACTTCCTTTAGAAGGTGACCATCAGAAGACAAGTATTGTAGATCCTTTGTTTGTTGTCCATCAGAAGACATGTGCAGAACTACCTTTAGAAGTGGAAGTATAACTTCCAATGGAAGGGAACCACACAATTTCCTTTAGAAGGTAGGCATTGGGTAGCCATCAGTAGGTGAGCTATTGGAAGGTGAGACCGTTGGATTTTCTTCAGTTGTTGAGTGTAGGGTGGCCTTCAGAAGGAGACCAATCGAAGTTGGAACTTGGCTTCCTTCAATTGTCAACTAAAGAAAGGATAGAGTGATGTAAAATGAAGGTTTGGCAAACATAGTGTAAATCAATGGCTTGGTAGAAGTAATGTGAACTAATGACTTCGTAGATGTAATCCAAACTGAAGGCTCGATATATGTAAGTACACATGGGGGTTGTTGGCATGTGTTGTGGGGTTTGTGCCTATGAAGCATCAACTGATGGAATCATAAATAGATGGAGAGATGAATCAATGGAAGTTTGGTTCATTTTGTCAAAAAATTCTTGGGACCACTACCTCCTACCATGCGATGAAGCCCAAGCCTACCATGAAAACCAAAAACTTGTATTAAAACCTTTTAAATTACCAAAAAATAAAGAAAACCGAAACACAAGTTAGTTTAAATATAAAATGATAGAAATGAACATAAAAGTAAGTTGAAATTGCAACTAAAACTAGGATGAATATGCATTCATCACTTAACCCAAACTTAAATGTTTCTCATCTACGATTAGCACAAAAATCTAAAATAATCGTCAAATGAATACTTTCAATCCATGTGATTGCCTCACCTTCACATCATGCTCACTTCCCTACCACATGATATGGCCAAGCTGATGTAAGGCCCCAAAACCTACATAACTATAAACATAATTGATTGGCATAATTGCATTAATTTGATGCTTAATTTTGAAATTTAACTTTTTTTTGTAATGTCAGACTAAATGATGAAGCTATGTTTAAATGTGAATCAAACTATGCCTTGTTTTCTCAAGTTACTAATTTATGTAACTTGTGGACCTCTGTGTAGTTTACCCTTTTTTGGTAGTATGATCATATATGTGACAATTGCATGGGTTGCTTCATGACGAAATAAGGATTCCATAATTTTACTTCTCCTTTGGATTCTATTTAAGCATGCTTGATGGAGAGAATAAGCTTGGCAGAATAATAGTGCTATGTCTCATCAGTCAATGGTTTCATGGTGAGCCTTGTTCTTTCTCAGTGGTTGATGAGTTTTAGGTGACTGTTTTCTTTTCTGGGTGGCCTTTTGGTTCTTGGCAATCGTTGGATCCCAGGTGGTCGATATGTTTTTGTCAATCGATGGAACTAATGGCTATCCAATGAATTTTTCATCAACTAATGAGATTAGTTTGTGCATATGTGTGACCAATGAGGTTTTGATCGATGGTCTCAGATGATTGACAAATTTCCTATGGCTGATGGATGTTCTTTGACCAATATATTTCCTATGACTGATTTAATGAATGTGTGTATGTGAAGATGGTCGAAGGAGTTTTGGTGGTAGGTGGATTCCTATGTCCAGTGAAGTCTTGCTACCCAATGAGACCTAAGTCGACTGACATTATGTCTAAATGACATTTATGTGTCAGTCCTATATATACCCCCTCTCTCATTTTCCTTCTACTCTTTTGGAAGAGGTTCATTGCAACTTGAGGAGCCCGACAAAGAAGTTCAAGAGAGTGGTGGTCGATTAGGACTCATTATGGATGACAATCTCAAGCTTCCTATGGATGCATGTGCTTGGATCAAGGTTCCTTGGACTGATCTCAAGTCGTTGATCGTGTTTCGTTCTTCCTTCAAGTAAGATTCTTTCTTATTCTCCTTTTTACCTCACCGCTCCTTTTTACCTCACCCTAGGTACAGGTATAGGCATCCTATCAGTCATATGTGTCATGGCAGTCATGAACTGCCCGAACATGGTTTGGAAGGTTGGGTTCCCCATGTCAGCTGGGTTGAACTGGGGTGGTTCAGGTACAGGTTCTTCCCTTTCTTGGTTTCTTGCACCTCCTCTAGGTGCAGCGACACTACTCTCAGCAACATGTTCCTCATGTGATCCAGACATCTTTAGTTTTCTCTTCTCCTCCTATATAAGAAGAAGACACTATCATATATACTAGAAGACACTAGAATAGACTCTACAAACCTAGTCCTATGTCTCTGTAGACTCATTGAACCTAGAGCTCTGATACCAACCAAACGGTGACGTCTATCTCGAAAAACGAGATTAACGAATGCGGAAGCGATTAATTAGCATCAGAATTACCGAAAATCACTAAAAATTAAAACTTTTGTAAAGAGATCCACAAACTGTAACACTTTTTTTATAAAAACACAAGTAAGTTATTTACAAACTGATTCATTAGTACATCTCTGTATTATCTCATCTCGAGAGTCATAACACTAACTGCCCTGTTAAACTGTACATGAGCAGTATACAAAGATCTCGAGGCATTAAGCCAAAAATCTCATACCTATATTAACCATTTACTGACTCCTAGGACCTGAGAGTACAGAGACGACACATAGGACTCTCTATATACAAGACCTAACAGATAGTGTCTCCACCTGAGGATCACTGTTGTCTTTGATGTTGCTGTTGTTGTTGTTGTTGCTGCTCACCCACATATGGGTTTCTTCTTCCTCGGCGTCTACCTAAGAAGTTGAATCCCACGGGGGTGAGACAATTGAAAATTGTCCCAGCGAGAGTTATAACTCTCTGCCAGAAGCATTGTTATTGCAAATAATAGAATGACACTGAGCAGTAGGATTATAAATACTCAACAGTAGGTAAATCATTAAATAACTAAATAAAGCAGCATACTTTATGCAATCATTTCAATTATAACTTGATTGTATAGCAACTCATTTAATTCAATAAGGAATATGAAGAACATGTATATTAATTATCCAACTAGGACATTGTAAACAATGTATCATCAACCATTGTTTCTCGTAGTTTGACCTAAGCAAATATGCTACACGATTGATTACATTTTACAAACAAATTTATGCCCTAAGGAGATGAGGTATACCACTCATACTCCAATAGACCACTATAAAGTCGAAATCGGTACCATACATAGGTCATCAGAAGAGTCGGATTTCTATGAGCTCATCCTCCTCAGTCAGTGTGAGGAACAACATGTAGGATATCTCGTGTCTCTGCTAAAATAGCTTTCCAGGGTATTCTGGCAACTTCTCTATTAGAGTTACAGTGGCATGATGTACTCTCTTCGCCATCGAGGGATTTCTTGTTTATCTCTTATCGATGCGGCATTAACAACATCATCAATAGATTAGTGATACATCATCCCGACATATACATATAATGAAGGATTGAGAGATTAAATGTTCATCTCACATCAATTCCCCCATTGGGACGTAAGGATATTCACGTCCATAACCCCCACATACTCAAAAGTATGCTCTCCAGGAGCTCCCTTAGGAAAACCTGATTCACCATCATCTAGCTTCTGACGATGATGGATCTATGGTCAGGGCTCTACATGATATCATTATACTTGATTATTTAAGTACATTATGGCATTCTTTTAGCATCAGGCATGTTTTTCAAACACAAACCATTAAAACAATTGCTATAAAGAAAGAGTACTATTTGTATCAAGTTCATTTCACATCTTGTTAACATTGGGATCTCAATTCCTTATCAACTCTTCATCATGATTCAAGAATATGAGTGTTCAAACCCTTAGATCATCAAATCACTTGTTACCACTTTAATAGGTAACTTAATGCCATTAAGACAATTAACAGTGTAAATAGAATAGTAACAATGCAGGTATTTCATATGGCTCATACAACTTGTCAATCTTCTTTTGTCACTTTTCACTAGGTAACATATCATGACATTGCTTAAACAGCTTAGAAAGTGATTTCAATAAACAAAGTATCATATCTCATACCTGGCTATGTTCAATATCTCATAAAAACTTGCATGACTAATACAAATGATAATAGGCACATTATTTCTATATCAGCACACTGTATAATAATGATAGCATTATTACTTCAAGGGTTGCACCACTATGCCCTTACTAGGGTCAGGGTCTCCCTTTTCAATTCAATTAGGGTTAACCAACCCCTGTAGCACAAATAGGAATAGTGATTCCTCATTTCATTATTCAATCATAGAGCTTCATGCTATAAAGCATAACCCAGGATTAAGGTTCCACACTTTTAATCACCTTAATTGGAATTAGGGTTTACTATTCACATACCTTGATTTAAGATTTACTTATGTCATCCTTATGAATTAAGATTACATCATCATCATGCATTAGGGATACTTCCATTATTACCCTCAATTAGGGTTAAGATTCATTAACCATCATAATTAGGGTTTCATGATCTCACTATGAAGGATCATACCCTAATTAGATATTCATACATATTGGAAGTCCATTAGTTGATTACCATTCATAAAAGGAGTCTTTTCTCTCTCATCCTCTATAGGATGATGTTTATTTCAGCCTTGATTAGGTTAAGTAACTCAATCATGAAAGAGAATTGACATCATGAGTTAAGTTGTTCTCATGGTGATCATCATGACTTAATTACTTCATGAGTTTCAATCACACCAACCCATTAAGGTACAAGTACCATGATCACCCTTTGATTACATCATGTATTAATTAAACTTTGTCCTTTAACCACTTTAAGTACCCAAGGGGTTTAGGTTAATCAACCACCAAACGATCTTGGACTTTAAGCCCCCAAACGATCTTGACTAACTTAATCCTCAAACGGTCTTGTATACTTAACCTCCAAACGATCTAAGACCGTTTGGACCTCATGCGGTCTTGGACTACCTTTGAAACCGTTTGGTAAAGTAGACCTCCAAGACCGTTTGCTAAAGTAGGAGGTGAAGACCGTTTGCCAAGTTTGACTTTTAAAACCGCATGGACACAATCGGTTTTGAAACCGCATGAACTCCATTTGAAACCGCATAAACCTAAACGGTTTGGGATCGTTTGGTCCCAAACGGTCTTGAGACGATTTTTTCCCAAACGGTCTTGAGACCGTTTGGACTCAAATGGTCTTGAGACCGTTTGGTCCAAACCCCCTCAAAACCGCATGGACCAAGTATGGTCTTAACTAGTCAAATCGATTTAGGGTCCTCAATGTTGATTCCTTTAATAGTTGTATATATGTAATCACTCATCAATTGGACCCATAACCATTATTCAATTGAGTTAATTAGGTCAACCTTCATCTGATTTGACCCTCAATTGGTCATCAATTAGGGCTTGAATCAATTGGATTAGGGTTTGGAATCGATGACCCTTCAACATTAATCAATGTGAGTCTAATTGATTTGAACCCATTGAACCATCATCCAATTGATCATGACCTGGCCCCAAACGGTCTTGGGATTGTTTGTATGACCTCCAAATGGTCTTGAGACTGTTTTCCCAAGTCAACACCAAAAACCAAGTCAACCAATTAGGGTTTGGTCCATTGGACTGATCACCATATCAACAATTGATTGTATATCAACTTAGGATCATTGGATCTTCAATTGCTCAACCCTTCTTAACCCTAGGTCACCAAATGGTCTTGGGTGATCACCAAACGATCTTGAGACCGTTTGGGTGATCCCGAAATGGTTTTGAAACCGTTTGGGTCACTCAACCCAAGTTTCAACCTTATTCACTTATCAAATCAGCAATTAACCTGATTAGGGTTTTGATGATTGTTGGACTTTTAATTGGTGAACCAATTGGAATAAATTGATAATTATTGATAGGTGATTAGTCTATATTATCTCTAATGGACATCCAAACATTCAACACTTGATCAATGCCACCAAACGGTCTTGGACTGTTAGCTTCTATGTGGTTTGGATGAAACCATTTGCATTCAAACGGTTTGAAACCGTTTGCTTCTAAACGGTTTGGGAAACCATTTGAGCACAAAGGCGAACTGTTTGCTAAAGTTCTTTTTAGATATTTGTCTAGGATGATGTCACCTTTGTATACCGCTGTTCAACCAAGAACAGGTTCTGTTCTTCATGGAAGTTAAAGCAAGAACACACAAGAGTATCTAAGGAAGAAGAATAACCAACAATTCTTATGGAAAAAAGTGCAATATTAATGCTTTAAGGGTTAGAGTTATAAAACCCACCTATAGAACTGATCCAGAGCTCCAAGATCCGCATCTTTAATGGTGTATTGATCTCCAGAAGTTGTCCAAGGTTTGTTCTTCAATCTTTGTATGTACAAGATGGCTAGAAAAGGAAATCGTGTGAAGAAAACCATGAATCTAACCTTGTTTTATGGTTTCTACCATGAATTCGAGGTAGATGATGATCAAAAGTTACCAAGCTGGTTTGGTCATCCTTCCTCTAGTCCAGAGCTCTCCCTTGGTCGGTCAAAGCAATATAATAAGGAAAGAAACAAATGAAACGATCCTTTGGTGTTTTGGAAAAAGGACACACATATATATTTATGGGTTTTCAAGGAAAAAGGAAAAAGAGAATTATTTCCTTTTATCTCCCAAATATATCCACCAAGTCTTCCTCCATTTCTTGGATACATGGCCACCTTCTAATACCTTGAAAAACTCCTCCATTATCCAAGGTCTAAAGGAAAAATACTAAGTATCTTAAAGAGTTATGTGTTAATATCCATCTTTTAGTGGATATTGCTTCATGTTATATTAATGTGAATGGCTTCCACTCAAACGAGATATTTTTGGTGTCCAAGCATGGCACAAGCTAGTCCATAATATTACAAACACATCCTCCATATTTTGATTAAAGGGCTCCATAATTACTTTATTTCTTTTTACATTAAATTGTATTATAGAGCCATTTATACTTAAAGCTTGATTATTTCAGTATCAAGATTCTCTCTCTTTTATGATAGTTCACATGAGGTGCCCTTCTCATTTTATTTGCTCTTATTAGTGCCAAGAAACATGAGAGATACTCTAGAGGTGTTATTTTACATGTTGAACCCTAGGTTTTGGGTAAATTGCACATTACACCAAAACTAGGTTTTAAAGCACAAGGATTGCTCTACAAGCTTTATCTTGGTGCTCAAGCTTGTGAAAACCATACCACCACATCATATACATTCTTATGATGTCTCAACATCAGAGGAACATCTTAACATGTGCAATTTGCAAGTTAACCCCACTACTTGGGTAATTTGCAATTTAGTCCAAAATTAACAAAACAATGTTTCAACATTATACAAAAAGGATTGAAATTGAAATATAAGTTCCTCAAAAGCATTAATTTCATTTCAAAAATACAAGAAAGCATCTAATCAACTTTATTAGGAAAAACACCTAGGGTTAGTATATAACCCAAGTCAGGGATGTTACAAATTATCCACCCCTTACAAGGATTTCGTCCCCGAAATCATCAACAAAACATATTAAGAGAAAATAACAGGGTATTTCCTCCTCATCTCTTCCTCTAGTTCCCACGTGGCTTCTTCAACACCACGGTGATTCCAGAGGACTTTTACAAGACTTTTGTCTTTCTTTTTCAACTTTTTAATTCTTCTTTCAAGGATTGTCATAGGTCCTTCAACATAAGATACATCATCATTTAATTCTACTTCCATAGGCTGCAGAACTGATTCTGCATCAGGATGACATTTCCTTAACATGGAAATGTGGAACACTGGGTGTAGCTTCTGCAACTCTAGTGGTAACTCCAACATATAAGCTACTTTTCCAATCCGTTCAATGATTGGATAAGGCCCCATAAACCTAGGAGCTAACTTTCCTTTCCTTCCAAATCTAAGAACTCCCTTCCAGAGTGAGACCTTAAGGTACACTCTATCTCCAACCTGGAATTCTAAAGGTCTACGACACTTATCAGCAAAAGATTTCTACCTATCATGTGCAGTCTGTAACTGTTTTTGTATTATTTTAATCTTCTCGGTGGTCTGCTGCACAAGATCAAGACCCAAAAGTTGATATTCACCGATTTCATACCAACATAGGGGAGATCTACAACATCTACCATACAAAGCTTCATAAGGTGCCATGTCAATGCTATGTTGATAGCTATTGTTATAGGCAAACTCTATCAAGCTTAGGTGCAGATCCCAACTTCCTATAAACTGAAGGACACATGCTCTAAGCAAGTCTTCCAAAGTCTGTATAGTCCTTTCTGACTGTCCATTAGTCTGAGGATGAAAGGTTGTACTAAACCTTAACCGTGTGACTAAAGCTTTATGAATTCGCTCCCAAAAAAGACTCATAAACTGGGGACCTCTGTCCGAAACAATGGTAACTGGGACCCCATGCAGCCGCACTATCTCATCTACATATAATTATGCCAGCTTCTCAGTAGAATAGGTTGTTTTGACAGGTAAGAAATGTGTTGTCTTTGTCAACCTATCAACTATTACCCAGATGGAATCATGACCTTTGGTTGTTCTCGGTAAACCAACCACAAGGTCCATGGTTACATGATCCCACTTCCATTGTGGTATGGGTAACGGTTGCATTGTTCCTGCAGGCTTCCGGTGTTTAGCTTTAACTTGCTGACACGCAGGACACCGCATAACGAACTCAGCAATGTTATTCTTCAAACCAGACCACCAATACATATCTTTCAAGTTACGATAGATCTTGGTGCTTCCTGGATGCATAGCATACATCGAAGAATGAGCTTCTTCCAGGACTAACTTCCTCAGGTTATCAACATCAGGTACTATCATTCTATCATGATAACAAGCTACTTGATCATCCGAATCATGGAAACCATCTCATTTCTCATTTCCATACTCTGACCTAATCTATTGAACTGCATCATCAACTTGATGTGCCTCCTTAATCTGTTGTCTCAGAGTGGGTTTTATATGCATCTCAGCTAACAATCCTGATAACAATGATACTCTTAACTGTACATTATCCTACCTTAAAGATATAAGCATATCCCTCCTAGAGCACACCAGAGAATTCAGCTGTGCTCCGTCTAAGGCTGGTGTTGGTGATTTCCTACTCAGAGCATCAGCAACTATATTGGCCTTCTCTGGATGATAATCAATTGCACAATCGTAGTCCTTGATTAATTCCATCCAGCGGCATTGTCTCATGTTTAGCTCATGTTGAGAGAAGATATACTTTAGGTTCTTATGGTCTGTGAAAATTTGGAACGTCTCTCCATAAAGGTAATGTCTCCAGATCTTCAAGGCATGAACCACATCAGCTAGCTCTAGATCGTGTGTCGGATAATTTTCCTCATGTTTCTTAAGCTGTCGAGAAGCAAAAGAAATCACTTGTTTATTCTGCATCAACACACATCCTAGTCCATTCTTAGAGGCATCACAGAAAACTATATACCCTTTCCCTTGCTCAGGTAACACAAGCACCAGTGCACTTGTCAATCTTTCCTTCAACAACTAGAACGATTGATGACACTTGTCACTCTAGGAAAAAGGAACATCCTTTCTAGTCAACTTAGTCAAGGGCAACGCTATAGAACTGAAGTTCTTAATGAACCTCCTGTAATAGCCTGCCAACCCTAAGAAACTTTGAATCTCCATCGGAGTCTTTGGCTTCTTCCATTGCAGGATAGATTCTACCTTTTTAGGGTCAACACATATACTTGAAGCAGATATTACGTGTCCAAGAAAAGAAACTTCAGGCAACCAGAACTCACACTTGCTAAACTTAGCATATAACTTATGCTCTCTTAGCAATGTTAGAGCCTGAAGAAGATGTTGCTCATGTTGCTGAGCATCTCTACTATAGATCAGGATGCCATCTATGAAGACAACAACACACTGATCTAGAAAAGGTCAGAAGATTCTATTCATGAGTTCCATAAATGCAGCTGGTGCATTAGTTAGTCCAAACGACATAACTGTGAACTCATAGTGACCATACCTTGTCCTAAAGGAAGACTTAGGTATATCACCCTCCTTAATATGCAACTGATGATATCCCGACCTCAAATCTATCTTTGAGAAGATGGCTGCACCACACAACTGGTCAAAGAGATAATCAATCCTCGGTAGAGGATACTTATTCTTTATTGTTACTTTATTTAATTGTTTGTAATCAATGCAAAACCACATTGATCCATCCTTCTTTTTAACAAAGAGGACCGGAGCACCCCAGGGTGAAGTACTCGGTTGGATGAAACTCTTCTCAAGCAACTCTTGTAGCTGTTTCTTGATTTATGCCATCTCAACAGGTGTCATCCTATACGTTGTTTGTGTTATAGGTTGTGTGCTTGGGATTAGATTAATCTCAAAATCAATCTCTCGGGGCAAAGGTACACCTAAAAGTTCTTCAGGAAATACATCTTCAAATTCTCTAACTACAGGAACTTCAGCAGGATTAGGACTCTCCATGGTGGTATCTACCACATGGGCCAAGAATACATTACATCCTTGCCTCATCAACTTCTCAACAACCATAGTTGACACCAAATAGGTTGGAAGAATCTTTCTATCTCCTTGAAAGATCCATGTGCCACTTTCATCAGTGAACACAGCTAGCTTGGACTCACAATCCAAGACAACCTTATACCTTTCTAAGGTATCGATCCTAAGGATTACATCGAATCCATGCATCTCAAGTGGTATAAGATCCACTTGAATGCGATGTTTAGAAAAGAAGAGAATGCAGGGAGAACATACCTCCCACAAAACAGCAGATCCCATCAAAGGAGTTTCTAACAACAAACTATCTGCTCTATGACTTGTAGTCAGGTTGCAGTCAAGAATCACTCTTCGAGTGATAAAGGAGTGAGTAGAACCCAGATCAATTAAAACAGATACTATGCAAGATGTAGACATATCAGAATATAACAATTCCATCTGACCTACCACAACCCGAGGGTTGATCACTGCATCTGGTGGATTCATCGCATAAAACCTCGTCGTCACCTATGGTTGATTTGGTACTTGATGACTAGGTTCTGATGATCCAGCTTGGGATGCTTGTCCACGTCCTCTAGCGCCTCCAGGAAATTGTCTCCTTTGGGAACCTTGCTAACTCTGCCTTTGAGGTTGAGTCACACTCACTTCTCTAGCTCAGCAATCCTTCATCAGATGTCCCACCTTTCCACAGATATAACAGCTTCTGACCCCTTGTTGTGGTCTGGTTGGTCCTGTAACCGACTCAGATGCTGAGCTACGAGCTCCTTCTGGTGGTAAAATTCGTCCTCTACCCCTATTTGACGTCCACTGCGTCTGGGTACTGAATCTAGGTGGTGGTGTAGGCACGAAAAACCTTGGTTTCTTGAAATCTTTGGATGAGGATCCTTGGAACTGGGGATACATCTTCTTGTTCTTGGTCTGTCTCTTCTCTGACACAGACCTCTCTACCCTTCTGACGGACTCCACAAAGGTAGCAAATCTTTCCCTGTTCTCCACAGCCGACACAAGGGTGGTCAACTCAGCATTTAACCCCTTCTCAAAATGCCTAATCCTTTCTTCATCTGTGGTTGCCATGTGCAGACAGAACCACAAAAGTTCCATGAACTTAGCTTCGTACTCGCTAATGTTCATTGGTCCTTGTCTTAATCTCTCAAACTGAGAGATTTTCTCATCCAGGAACGTCTTAGGAAAGTAACTGTTGATAAATTCCCATCGGAAAACTTCCCATTTGATCTCCACACCTGGCCTTTTCCTTTCCTCCATGGTCCACTAGTGACCAACACTCCCCTTGAGAAGATACACAGCATGTCTAACCTTCTCAGCTTTTGGGATATTCAGGATTCTAAAGGCCTTCTCTAGTTCGGTTAGCTACAAGTCAGCATCTGCTGGGTCGGCTGTTCCAGCATACTCCGTGGCTCCAACTCGGTGAAGTCATTCAAATGTCTTGCCGGATCCTTGTCCTTCTAGATGGGTAGGTGCCCTAGGTACATGTATAGGCATCCTATCAGTCATATGTGTCATGGCAGTCATGAACTGCCTGAACATGGCTTGGAAGGCTGGGTTCCCCATGGCAACTAGGTTGAACTGGGGTGGTTCAGGTACAGGTTCTTCCCTTTCTTGGTTTCTTGCACCTCCTCTAGGTGCAGCGACACTACTCTCAGCAACATGTTCCTCGTGTGATCCATACATTTTTAGTTTTCTCTTCTCCTCCTATATGAGAAGAAGACACTATCAGATATACTCGAAGACACTAGAACCGACTCTACAACCCTAGTCCTATGTCTCTGTAGAATCAGTGAACCTAGAGCTCTAATACCAACTAAACAATGACGTCTGTCTCGGAAAATGAGATCAACGAATGCAGAAGCGATTAATTAGCAGCAGAATTACTTAAAATCACTAAAAATTCAAACTTTTGTAAAGAGATCCACAAACTGTAACACTTTTTTTTATAAAAACACAAGTAAGTTATTTACAAACTGATTCATCAGTACATCTCTGTATTATCTCATCTCGAGAGTCATAACACTGACTGCCCTGTTAAACTGTACATGAGCAGTATACAAAGATCTCGAGGCATTAAGCCAAAAATCTCAGACCTATATTAACCATTTACTGACTCCTAGGACCTGAGAGTACAGAGAGGACACATAGGACTCTCTATATACAAGACCTAACAGACAATGTCTCCACCTGAGGATCACTGCTGTCCTTGATGTTGTTGTTGTTGTTGTTGTTGCTGCTGCTCACCCACTGATGGGTTTATTCTTCCTCGGCATCTACCTAAAAAGTTGAATCCCGCGGGGGTGAGACAATTGAAAATTGTCCCAGCAAGAGTTATAACTCTCTGCCAGAAGCATTGTTTTTGCAAATAATAGAATGACACTGAGTAGTAGGATTATAAATACTCAACAGCGGGTAAATCATTAAATAACTAAATAAAGCAGCATACTTTATGTAATCATTTCAATTATAACTTGATTGAATAGCAAGTCATTTAATCCAATAAGGAATATGAAGAACATGTATATTAATTATCCAACTAGGACATTATAAACAATGTATCATCATCCATTATTTCTCGTAGTTCAACCTAAGCAAATATGCTACACGGCTGATTATGTTTTACAAACATATTTATGTCCTGAGGAGATGAGGTATGTCGCTCATACTCCAACCGACCACTGCAAAGTCGAAATCGGTACCATACATAGGTCATCAGAAGAGCCAGATTTCTATGACCTCATCCTCCTCATTCAGTGTGAGGAACAGCATGCAGGATGTCTCGTGTCTCTACTAAAATAGCTTTCCAGGGTATTGTGGCAACTTCGCTATTAGAGTTACAGTGGCATGTTGTACTCTCTTCGCCATTGAGGAATTTCTTGTTTATCTTTTATCAAAGCGGCATTAACAACATCATCGGGAGATTAGTGATACATCATCCCGGCATATACATATAATGAAGGATTGAGAGATTAAATGTTCATCTCACATCAATTCCCCCATTAGGACGTAAGGCTATTGGCATCCATAACCCCCACATACTCAATAGTATGCTCTCCAGGAGTTCACTTAGGAAAACCTATTTCACCATCATCTAGCTTCTGACGATGATGGATCTATGGTCTGGGCTCTACATGATATCATTATACTTGATTATTTAAGTACATTATGGCATTCTTTTAGCATCAGGCATGTTTTTCAAACATAAACCATTAAAACAATTGCTATAAAGAAAGAGTACTATTTGTATCAAGTTCATTTCACATCTTGTTAACATTGGGATCTCAATCCCCTATCAATTCTTCATCATGATTCAAGAATATGAGTGTTCAAACCCTTAGATCATCAAATCACTTGTTAGCACTTTAACAGGTAACTTAATGTCATTAAGAAAATTAACAGTGTAAATAGAATAGTAACAATGCAGGTATTTCATATGGCTCATACAGCCTGTCAATCTTCTTTTGTCACTTTTCACTAGGTAACATAGCATGACATTGCTTACACAGCTTATAAATTGCTTTCAATAAACAAAGTATCATAGCTCATACCTGGCTATGTTCAATATCTCATTAAAACTTGCGTGACTAATATAAATGATAATAGGCACATTATTTCTATATCAACACACTGTATAATAATGATAGCATTATTATTTCAAGGGTTGCACCACTATGCCCTTACTAGGGTCAGGGTCTCCCTTTTCAATTCAATTAGGGTTAACCAACCCCTTTAGCTCAAATAGGAATAGTGATTCCTCATTCCATTATTCAATCATAGAGCTTCATGCTATAAAGCATAACCCAGGATTAGGGTTCCACACTTTTAATCACCTTAATTGGAATTAGGGTTTACTATTCACATACCTTGATTTAATATTTACTTATGTCATCCTTATGAATTAATATTACATCATCATCATTCATTAGGGATACTTCCATTATTACCCTCAATTAGGGTTAAGATTCATTAACCATCATAATTAGGGTTTCAAGATCTCACCATGAAGGATCATACCCTAATTAGATATTCATCCATATTGGAAGTCCATTAGTTGATTAAAATTCATAAAAGGAGTCTTTTCTCTCTCATCCTCTAATAGGATGATGTTTACTTCAGCCTTGATTAGGTTAAGTAACTCAATAATGAAAGAGAATTGACATCATGAGTTAATTTGTTCTCATGGTGATCATCATGGCTTAATTACTTCATGAGTTTCAATCACACCAACCCATTAAGGTACAAGTACCATGATCACCCTTTGATTACATCATGTATTAATTAACTAATAACTTTTTCCTTTAACCACTTTAAGTACCCAAGGGGTTTAGGTTAATCAACCACCAAACAATCTTGGACTTTAAGCCCCTAAACGATCTTGACTAACTTAATCCTAAAATGGTCTTGTATACTTAACCTCCAAACGATCTAAGACCGTTTGGACCTCCATGCGGTCTTGGACTACCTTTGAAACCGTTTGGTAAAGTAGACCTCCAAGACCATTTGCTAAAGTAGGAGGTGAAGACCGTTTTCCAAGTTTGACTTTTAAAACCGCATGGACACAATCGGTTTTGAAACCGCATGAACTCCATTTGAAACCACATGAACCTAAACAGTTTGGGATCATTTGGTCCCAAACGGTCTTGAGACCGTTTGGTCCAAACCCCCTCAAAACCGCATGGACCAAGTATGGTCTCAACTAGTCAAATTGATTTAGGGTCCTCAATGTTGATTCCTTTAATAGTTGTATATATGTAATCACTCATCAATTGGACCCATCACCATTATTCAATTGAGTTAATTAGGTCAACCTTCATCTGATTTGACCCTCAATTGACCCTTAATTGGTCATCAATTATGGCTTGAATCAATTGGATTAGGGTTTGGAATCGATGATCCTTCAACAGTAATCAATGTGAGTCTAATTGATTTGAACCCATTCAACCATCATCCAATTGATCATGACCTGACCCAAATGGTCTTGGGATCATTTGGAGGACCTCCAAATGGTCTTAAGACCGTTTTCCCAAGTCAACACCAAAAACCAAGTCAACCAATTAGGGTTTGGTCCATTGGACTGATCACCATCTCAACAATTAATTGTATACCAACTTAGGATCATTAGATCTTCAATTGCTCAACCCTTCTTAACCCTAGGTCACCAAACAGTCTTGGGTGATCACCAAATGGTCTTGAGACCGTTTGGGTGATCCCCAAATGGTTTTGAAACCATTTGGGTCACTCAACCCAAGTTTCAACCTTATTCACTTATCAAATCAGCAATTAACCCGATTAGGGTTTTGATGATTGTTGGACCTTTAATTGGTGAACCAATTGGAATAAATTGATAATTATTGATAGGTGATTAGTCTATATTATCTTCAATAGACCTCCAAATGGTCAACACTTGGTCAACGCCACCAAAACGTTCTTGGACCATTTGCTTCTATGTGGTTTGGATGAAATCGTTTGCATTCAAACGGTTTGAAACCGTTTGCTTCTAAACGGTTTGGGAAACCGTTTGAGCACAAAGGAAACCGTTTGCTAAAGTTCTTTTTAGATATTTTTCTAGGATGATGTCACCTTTGTCTACCTCTATTCAACCAAGAACAGGTGTTGTTCTTCACGGAAGTTAAAGCAAGAACACACAAGAATATCTAAGGAAAAAGAATAACCAACAATTCTTATGGAAAAAGTGCAATATTAATGCTTTAAGGGTTAGAGTTATAAAACCCACCTATAGAACTGATCCAAAGGTCCAAGCTCTGCAGCTTTAATGGTGTATTGAGATCCAGAAGTTGTCCAAGGTTCATTCTTCAATCTTTGGATGTACAAGATGGCTAGAAAAGGAAATCGTGTGAAGAAAACCATGAATCTAACCTTGTTTTATGGTTTCTACCATGAATTCGAGGTAGATGATGATCAAAACTTACCAAGATGGTTTGTTTGTCCTTCCTCTGGTCCATATATCTCCCTTGGTCGGTAAAAGCAAGGTAATAAGGAAAGAAACAAAGGAAACGATCCTTTCGTGTTTTGGAAAAAGGACACACATATATATATTTATGGGTTTTCAAGGAAAAAGGAAAAAGAGAATTATTTCCTTTTATCTCCCAAATATATCCACCAAGTCTTCCTCCATTTCTTGGATACATGGCCACCTTCTAATACCTTGCAAAACACCTCTATTATCCAAGGTTTAAAGGAAAAAGACTAAGTATCTTAAAGAGTTATGTGTTAATATCCATCTTTTAGTGGATATTGCTTCATGTTATATTAATGTGAATGGCTTCCACTCAAATGAGATATTTTTGGTGCCCAAGCATGGAACAATCTCGTCCATACTATTACAAACACATCCTACATATTTTGGTTAAAGGGCTCCATAATTACTTTATTTCTTTTTACATTAAATTGTATTATAGAGCCATTTATACTTAAAGCTTGATTATTTCAATATCAAGATTCTCTCTCTTTTATGATAGTTCACATGAGGCACCCTTCTCATTTTATTTGCTCTTATTAGTGCCAAGAAACATGAGAGATCCTATAGAGGTGTTATTTTACATGTTGAACCCTAGGTTTTGGGTAAATTGCACATTACACCAAAACTAGGTTTTAAAGCACAAGGATTGCTCTACAAGCTTTATCTTGGTGCTCAAGCTTGTGAAAACCATACCACCACATCATATACATTCTTATGATGTCTCAACATCATAGGAACATCTTAACATGTGCAATTTGCAAGTTAACCCCTCTACTTGGGTAATTTGCACTTTAGTCCAAAATTAACAAAACAATGTTTCAACATTATACAAAAAGGATTGAAATTGAAATATAAGTTCCTCAAAAGCATTAATTTCATTTCAAGAAATACAAGCAAGCGTCTAATCAACTTTATTAGGAAAAACACCTAGGGTTAGTATATAACCCATGTCAGGGATGTTACAAAAAGGATCAAATTACACAAGCCCAAGCTTGTTCAAGTTCAAGTCAAAAGCAATGCAAGTGCGTGTTTTGGGAAATCACTCCAAATGACCTTAAATGGTTTTTTTAATCACTTGTATTGAGGATGTGACTTATAACTAAGTGAGAAAAAATCAGGGACACTTAATTCCAACCATGGATCACTTAAAAGTCAATTTAGAAAATTTGTCACAGGTTGTTTATCGGTCGAGTTGGAAACTCGACCAATCCAGTGATGGATTTTCAAGAGAGATCAATTAGTCGAGTTGTACACTCCGAGAACTTGACCGACTGACTCACTGAGAAATTTTGATTTTGGCTCATCGGTCAAGTTTCCCTAAACAAACTCGACCAATAGTTTGAAAATTGGCTTTGTCTCTTAGTGGATTGGTCGAGTTACCTTTTTTGAAACTCGACTAAATGTATTGTATGGAACATGCAGAAAAGGTGATTATAACTATTGGTGAGTTGTTTTGAGCAAGAATAGATCCATTGCAACTTGGAAAACAACTACATTTTTCCCTTAAGTGATCCCACACTCAAGGGAAGTCCCCCAGCTATAAATAGGACCCCTTGGAGTTCATTCCAAGTTTGATCATTCATGCTATTGAAAGTCCTTTCTATAGTTAAGTGTGTTGCAACTCCTTGAGCCCCTTTTTCTCTCTCATTGACATAGCATTTTGTGATTATGAGTGAGTTAGGCCAGTTGTAAGAGAGCTACTTCCTTGTGCTAGTAAAGCTCTCATTCCATTCCATCTTCCCTACCCCTTTTCTCAAAGAAACAAAGGTGAAGTAAGCTACTCTGAGTGAAGGTGAAGATGTTGTTGTTCTTGTTCAAGGTTGAAGAAGAGGTGAAGATATTCTCCAGGTGAAGGAGAAGGCAAAGGCTGAAGATCCAAGAAGAGTGTATAATTGCTCAAAGGATGAAGACTTGTACAAGAGTAGGTAAGTCCTTGGAAGAAGGTGGAAGACTCTTTGCAAAGTGGGTAAGTCGTTGGTAAGGTTGAAGACTCTTTGTAATGGATAGGTAAGTCCTTTGGTGGGTCTTGTGTTGTAAATCTTATAGGTGAATAAATAGAGGAAAGCACTTGCAAAGTCCTAGAGGTTGACCTCTCTAGGTACTGGCTTGACTCTCTCCTAGTTTGGAGAGTGGAAGCACTCTAAATGACCTTGTCTAAGTGCCTGTTTCATTTTCTCTCATCCTAGCTATGCTTGTTAGGTAGGACTTCAAATTGCACTTAAGCTATTAGTTTTTATTGATATAATTTGAAGGTCTAACCTATCTTGTGAGAATTTTTGAAGCTCTATTCACCCCCTCTAGATCCCTAGATCAAACAAGTGGTATTAGAGATCTTCTCCAACAATCTCCCACAAGATGAGAAGATGGGTGACAACCTACTTGGTTCACTCAACCTAGAGTGAGGCTTCTCCATGTGTCCTCCAGTCTTTGACGACACTAACTTCCTCTATTGGAAGAGGTGTATGCAGTTCTACATTCAAGGAATGAATTTTGATATGTGGAAGGTGATGGTCACACCATACAAGGAGCCAACCAGAGCTATTGCAACATGGAGTGAAGTTGCACTTAAAAAACCCCAGCTCAATGCCAAAGCCATACGCATCCTCTATGCAGCCCTTACCCCAATGGAGTTCAACCGCATCTCATCTTGGGACACCATCTATGAGATTTGGGATAAATTGTGCATTACCTATGAGGGCACAAAGCAAGTAAAGAAGTTAAGATCTACATGTTGAATAGCCTTCTAGAGAACTTCAAGATGGGAAATAAAGAAGGGAATGTGGAGATGTACTATAGGTTCAATGTCATCATCAATGGCCTAGATGCTTTGGGAAACACTTTGGATAGAGGCATAATCAACTCCAAGATCTTGAGGACTCTACCAAAGAGATGGGAGTCAAAGGTGACCTCCATTGAAGAAGTTAGGAGCCTTACTGACATCCTAACTGAAGAGCTCATTGGAAACCTCCAAGCACATGAGCCAAGGCTTGACAAGCAAAAGAAGAATCCAAGCAAGAAGAGAAGGAAGCCAAGAAGATCAAAGATAGTGCTTTCAAAGCACAAGTGGAGGCGATCATCCTTCAACAACAACTTTCTTGCCTGACTTCTCCTTCCTCCTCTAGTGAAGATGATGGCCCTAGTTAGCATGAAACCAACTACATCAAGGGCAAGCACTTCAAGGGAAAGTAATCCTCCTCCTCTACTCCTAGATGCTACAAGTGTGGAAAAAAGGGACACTTCAAGAGTGAATGTCCCAAGTCAAGAAAGTCACACCACAAGGGCATATCCAAGAATGAGGAAGAGTACAAGAAGGAGAGAAAGTACAAGAGGAAGGATAAGAAGGAGAAAAGACACAAGAATGCAGTTCATGCAGCTTGGGAGGAATCATCCTCAAGTGGCTCTAGCTCCGAAGAAGATGGAGAGTGCCACCTTACACTCATGGCTTCTACTAGTGAAGAAATTGGTGAGGTAAGTGAGGTAAGATTGCATGAGTTATCGAAGGAAACTCTTATTGATATGCTTGTTTCTACACATTCTTCTTTTTCTAAGTGTAAATCTAAAAGAAAAAGGTTAGGAAAAATTATTTATGATTTGTATGCTAAACTTGAAATTCTTGAGCTTAATGATAAATTCATCTTGAGAGCATTGATAACTTGCAAGGACAATATATTGATCTTGAGCTCCAATACAATGGAGTTGAGGTAGCGAATGGTTTTTATATTAAGAACATTGAAACTCTTAAGGAATATAATAAAAAGTGCTTAAAGGAGCTTGAAACTATTAAAACTAAAAATGTTGAATTTAAGCTTCTTGTTGAAACTCATAAGGATGAAAGAGATGTTTATCTTAAGGAAATTCAAGTGCTTAAATCTGAAAATGCTAGGTTGCTTGGTCAAGTTAATGATTTATCTTCTAGACCTATATTGACTAGTAATGATATTGCTTCTATTTCTCTTGAGAAAGATTCTTATTTGACTAAAGCCCTCTATCTAGAGACCGACCTTGTTCATGCTAGAGATGATATTACTTGTTTGTCTTCTACTATCATATCTCTTAATGATGATAATCATAGACTTAGGGCCTCTCTACTGAAGTTCCTCAAAGGGAAAAACTCCCTAAATGAAATCATTGACCATTCTACCAAACAATGTGGTACTAGTGGTTTGGGATTTCTAGGGGGAGCATCAAAGGGCAAGAACAAAACCAAAGGTAAGAAAAAGAGCAAGGAGACCTCTTTCTTTGTTGGAGAGTCTTCTGGCACTAAGAATCCTATGGTTTGTTCTTATTGCAAGTGTGATGATCATTACTCTACATATTGTCCTTACAAACCTAAGGGGACCAACCCAAAGATGAAATGGGTCCCCAAGCTAACTTTGTATCCCCAAGTTTGAGTTGGGAACCGACACTCTCCTTTTTTGTAGGAAAAAGGAAGATTGATTGTTGATAGTGGCTGCACTAAGCATATGATAGGTGATATAAGCCATTTCAACAACTTCTACAAAAAGAAAGGAGGTTTGCTTACCTTTGGGGTCAACAAGAAAGGTAAGGTCAAAGGTGAGGGTGATGTAGGTGAATCCTTGTGTATCAAGAATGTTCTTTATTTTTTGGGTTTTACGGGAGACAGAGAAGGCAACAAAAACAAAACTTTTCTTCTCCCCAAACCCAGAATAAAGGAATCGCGTCAACATCTATACAATAGGAAGGATGGTTTGTAGAGACATACCTTGTCATGAGGCTTGCTCGGCGACGTTACCTTGCGGCTTGCGCAGTCTTCACCTCTGGTCTTGGACGGTGTCTGTGTAGATCCTGGTCTCACAGGGACTGTCGGGAATGATAGTTGGCCTCCGAGCGACATAAAATCTCTCGCCTCTAAAGTAGTCCACACAGACCACCTGGAACTCTGATCGCCTTATTGCACAAAGCACCAGAAGGAGATGTACCCTGCTATCGGCTTACTAGTCACCGAAATATTCTCCTACAACCAGTTGCCTTTCTACAGTTGTCTTTCTCTCATTATGCCTCCCTAATCGGGTAGTACTTGCTTGGGCTCTCTCGGTTACCACAACCAGAGAGAATGACAACTTTGCAGAGCAACTGGTGTTCTGAGTTGTACTTGATAAGCCCCCAATACCCTATATATAGGAGGGTCATGGGATAGGGTTCTCTACCCCGGGCAATGCGGGATTAAAGTAAGAGTAGAAGGGTTCAAAATTTTCCACAAAATATGACAAACTGTGCCAGTTGAATCGATCAGTTCAGACCTGAACCGATCGTTTGGGACCCTGAGTCGATCGGTTCATGCTTGAGTCAATCAGTTTGTGGTCCTGGTCCAACTCAAATTGACATTCATGTTCATTTCCAACTAATCAAATATTAGTCTTTGTCCAAATAAAATTTGTACAAGTGAAACAAATATGTATTTGCAAAAAGAGTCTTCTGACTCTTCCAAACGATCTCGGTTGGTCATACGAATCGACCGGTTCAACAATTGAGCTGATCGTTTCATTGACATATGATCCGATCGACTCACCACTTTGAGTCGGTCGGTTCACCAACCTGAGTCGATCGGTTCAACCCTATCAGTCGATCGGTTGGAGCAGTAGACTGTGCAAATCAGTCAATTGCAGTTCCAATCAATCTAATACTCTTAATCATCTAGTCCAACACTTTGAACACTATGATTTTGAGCTATCAATTAACTGAGTGTTTAATTGAACACTAAACTCCTTTAGTAATCAATCTAAACATCGTTTGTGGATAAACTCCTCTTCCAGGTTAAATCCTATGTGTGTGACCTTGCATGCCCATTTCACGTTGGCAGTGAAAGTCCATGACTTCACAAGCAAAGAGCGGTGCCTAGTCGCACATCAGTACTACCCAAGTGAAAAGGGAAAGTTGGAGAACAACTTTCAATCCTATAATTTGTGAATGGTGTTATAGTGAATGTATAATTCATTTGTCACTAATATCTCGAATGAACTCAAGGCATGGAACAGTCATCCTCTCAACGTTCATTCACTTTGTTGATCTCAAAGTAGACTGGAGGAGATATGTATGACATAAATATCACATACTGATTCACACAATGCTTGTGCATGCCTATGTCAATCTTACTCATCAAGTGGCCATGGATATTAAACTCCCTCAGGAGGAACAAATCCCATATCTATCACTCACCCCTCAAAATCCCCATGTGTCAAAGCCACCCAATCATCAACTTTATAACAAACCATGTTTTAGGATTGCGTTTGATGATGTCAAAGTGTACCCAATGACATGTGTTGAGTGTAGTGATTTCAGGTCAAAGAATCACACTCACCACCATCACTGTGAGAACTGAATGTAACTACCATTTCATGGTTCCATGTGTCAAACTCACGGTGGGTCTATCCGGTACACTTGTTCTCTAACAAGTACCTATGTGTTTGGTTTGATATCTCCATATCATGACTAACGAGATTCTATCATCAACCAACACCACAATCTAGTCTTGTGTGTCATTGATGTCTATCTACCTTCCACAATGACATCCGATTAGGGACATAATAAGAATGTACAAACTCTTAGCATCTGTATGATGTCATCGTTCAGGTCCTCAACCTGAAAGCATACGTCATTGAGTACTATCATTCTCTAGACATTCAATCTATTCTATCATTATCTCATATGACTGAACCAGAAAGAATTGGAAGCTTGCCTTTGATGTTTATCAAATCAATCTTAATGTATCCCACCAATCATCCCATGATTGTCTCTCAGGGCATACATACCAACAGACTCCCACTTGCACTGCGAGCAAATCACCCTTGAATCATATTCTTAGTGATCTTCAAACATGTCCCACAAGTTAGTATGATCTAGTGCTTACACAGTGAGTTATGGCAACACCTTGCCAAAGTCGGTATTAACTGCATGTTCCTCATCTCTTTGTTGTACGTCACACATATGAGATGGAGTTCTCATAATATGTGATCTAGTATTCCTTTGCTATCCTTTAGCCACATTGCATGACCGTGTACTCCTTACTTGTCATCAAAGATCAGAATATCTATAAGTTCATCTCATGAACTTCCAGATCCATATAGTATCTACTAATGTTTTCTAACACACGGATACTCAGCTTTTCCCTTTAAAACGGCTTTAATGGAACATTTCCACTTATCAACAAACATTCACTTATATATATATATATATATATATATATATATATATATATATATATTCTACGATTAATCTTCTGTCCTTTTCAGAAGTTCACATCAATGTAACTCTTTACAGTGAACCCTTCCTTATTTCCATAGAACTAGTACTTCTCAAGTACTTATCAAATTCTTATGGTATTCCAGTAACCCTTACTGGAACTAGACAGATATCCACTCGTCATGTCCCACATACGAGTTATCAGGATGAACACATCATATTGTCATGTCCTACATACAATATGATGAATGCATTTTATTCTTTCTATGTCCATACATGTAAGATAATGTGATGATTACATACATGATAGATCCATATCTATTCTTAGTGTTCTCATTCTTCATAAGAATTGATACACTTAGCTCTGGGATACTAACTCCAAGTTTTCTCCCACTGAATCTGTGTATACTGAACCCTTCAGTATAGATTGCCAATGTATGCTCTCTCCTTTTAGGTCAAGAGGTTTTCGAGAACTATCTCTATAGATCTCTATTCCTATTACATAGGAAATGTCTCTATCTTCCCTAAAGATAATTTCCACTTTGGATTTCCATTCTAGAACATTTCCATTTCACATCAACATGTGGAATGCTCCCACTAAATCACAGATCCCTTCTTTATCTTTGACATATCAGTCAAACCCTTTGACTATATTATCAAAGTAAAGATCATAGTTCTGAGTTGCTTGTACTCAATCAATCACATTGATTAGTCCATTGTAACTCATAGACTTCATTTGCATTAATGGATTCATAAACCTTATAGGTTGTGTCACGTACACATCCTTGTTTTATTCCTCATAGGAATGCGGCTTTAGTATCCGTATGCCAAACCTCTTAATCATTAAGTTGCAATCAACAAGCATCACTGTCGCGCCCCAATCTCACATTAACCGCAAACCACGAGATTAGGACTCGGCAGGTGGGATTTCACATATAAGCCAACCATTCATCACTTTTTAAAACAATTAACAACATTAATAGGAAAAACGGATTTATACTGTAAATGAAACTAAACAAGCTGCGGAAGCATTTCTATTAACTGACAAGAAATATAAACAGAGTCAACAGCAATTTACATTGTTCAACATAAGATAAAGCATAACAGTTAATTTACATCTTTGTACACATTCTCTCTCTCACTCAAACATTGTCCCGAAGATCGAGGGGAATGGACTAAGAGACCTCTAACTAGACTAACTACAAACCTTCTATCAACTAAGCATTAGGATGATATGATCCTTCTGACTCCGGATGCTGGTGCTGACCTGAAAAAGTTTGAGTAGAGGGGTGAGCCTACTCGCTCAGTGAATAACATTTCACTTAGCTATCAATAAACAACTCGTCAGGTTTATTAACTGAAAATAAACAGATATACAGTTCAAGCAGAGCAGTTCAATTGACATAGCAGATGTACAGATAATAATCACATTTCTATGCATCATCAGGTATTTCAGGTAAATAAACAGTTATATAAATTTACTGTGATCCTAAATGATTACTTATTCATTTTATTGTTATGCCCTAAATATATGCAGTGTACTCTGCATATAAGGATCCGCAGCAAATTCATGCTACGGTCCCACCGTACAAGACTTAGCGACACACCCGGGAAGTGCTAAGTCTGACTACTCATCTCGGTCTGCACAGGACACAGGCTCTACGGCCTCATCGCACATCCACGTGTGCTGCACAACCACGTGTGCTCTCGACTCCTCCTTAAACCTGAGTACACCGGTGGAGAGTCACAGGGTTACCTTCGCGACACAAGCACGAATGGTGTTAGATAACCGTGTTTTCTTTTGTTATCGCAGTGCCATCGTGACACAAGCACGATTGTTGTTAGACATTGCCTCTCTCTTTCCTCGTTTGTCCGTGACACAAGCACGGATGATGTTGCAACACGAGTTTCACCCCAAAGTTGCAGACCCGTCTAAGGGGTTCTACGGTGTTAGGGCATCTAGGTCTATTAAATAATTAACAGATAAACAATTTAACTGAAATAGCGCATTATAACTGTAAACACAGAATTTCCTCTTTCTCATCAATCTTATCACGCATTTCAAGTTCCAATGAACTTATCATACTATTACTGAAGCAATTAGACCTTTAAAATGAGTTAAATAATGATTTCTAAATGAACTGCCACTCACCACTTGAAACTCGGCCGAACACTATGGAACTCGGCCGAACGCTTCCCAGATTCTAAAACTCAGCCGAACAATCTCGGCCGACCAACTCACTGCTTGAAATACCTACAAGGAAACTCGGCCGATCAGAACCCAAACTCGGCCGACAAAAACGTTGTTCGCTTATCTAATTAGGAAACTCGGCCGACCAAAGACTCAAACTCGGCCGATCCAAAAACGTTGTACAATTGCCCTAAAAAGGAACTCGGCCGACCGAATTGAAACTCGGCCGAACCGCGCACAGGCAGAACATAAAAACGGCATGCAAGAGTTGATTTCTCTTGAATCGACGGGCAAATCTCGAACAAACACCGCGAAACGATCACAATCGATGCATATGACTAAACCGCACCTGAAGGGAAGAAGGAAACGAGTTAGGGCTGCACCGTGCACCCCAATCCTCTAGCCGTTTTCCCTGCAAACGTAGCTTCAGCTGCGAAACCGATTCGAATTGACGGAGAAGGAGATCCACAGAGGGAAAGGACGAACTGCAGAAGCTGATCGGAGCAAAACGAAGCTCCAGCGCTTCTCCCCTCTCAGCTCCCTCTCTCTCTCTCTCTCTTTCTCTCTTTCTCACGCAAGGGAGGAGAACGCAGAAGCGTTCTCTCGCTTCTGTGAAAGTGAAACGAGATAAGGAAGAGAGAAAGGATAAGGAAGAAACTTAGGGGTCAAATCGCAAAGTTCAAAACTTTCAAAAATTACGAACAGGTCCCTATAAGCCCATAAACATGCAACTTTTAACTCGAAGGTCGGATTCGAACGATTTCTCTGGCAACGCTTCAAGCGTAAGATCCTACACGCTTTAGAAGCTGGAAAACACACTAAGCACATATCATAACCATTTTAAGCATTATTAACAAAAACAGGCTTATAACTTAACACATCAACTAAACACATGCTGAACAGCTTACTTACGGGATAAGCTCGGCGCGGGTCATAACAATTCCTCTTTCCCTTATAAGAATTTCGTCCTCGAAATTCCTAGAAGAGAAAAGGAAACTTGCTACGCATCTCAGACTCTAGCTCCCACGTAGCTTCTTCAAGATTATGGTTTCTCCACAAAACCTTTACTAAAGGAATCTCGCGATTCTTAAGCTTTTTGATCCGGTGATCAACTATTTGCACTGGTCCTTCAACATAGGACACATCTGTCCTAAGCTGCATCGTTTCTGAATCTAGAATCTTTTCTGTACCGGGATAACACTTTTTCAGCATAGACACGTGGAAGACATCATGAAGATTTGCCAACTCAGACGGCAAATCCAACCTGTAAGCTACAGGTCCTATCCTCTCAACAATAGGATATGGACCCATATACCTAGGGGTCAACTTACCCCTCTTGCCAAACCTCAGTACTCCCTTCCACGACGAAACCTTCAAGTAGACCTCGTCTCCAACCTCAAACTCAAGAGGTCGACGTCGTCTTTCTGCATAACTTTTCTGTCTGTCTTGAGCAGCTTTTAACTGATCCCTAATCACTGATATCTTTTCTGTAGTTACATCAACTAGCTCAGGTCCAAGGATTTCCTTCTCACCCACCTCGTACCAACAAACTGGCGATCTACACTTCCTGCCATAAAGAGCTTCATATGGGGCCATTCCAAGACTTGAATGGTAGCTATTATTATATGCAAACTCCATTAGGCTTAAGTGTTCTTCCCAGTTACCTCTAAACTGCAGCACGCATGCTCTCAGCATGTCTTCTAGGGTCTGGATGGTCCTCTCAGATTGACCATCTGTCTGTGGGTGAAACGCTGTACTGAACTTCAGCCTTGTGCCCAACGCACGATGTAACTGATTCCAGAATCTAGATGTAAACTTTGGATCTCTGTCAGAAATAATGGAAACTGGAATCCCATGTAACCTGATTACCTCATCCACATAAACTTTAGCCAACTTTGAAACGTCAAAGGTTGACTTGACTGGAAGAAAATGAGCAGACTTAGTTAGTCTATCCACAATCACCCATATCGAGTCTGAACCCTTAGGCGTCCTGGGTAAACCTACCACAAAGTCCATCGTGATATGTTCCCATTTCCATTCTGGTATAGGAAGCGACTGCAAAATACCAGCAGGTTTCTGATGCTCAGCCTTAACCTGCTGACACACCCCACACCTAGCCACGTATTCAGCCACATCCTTTTTCATGCCATACCACCAGTACAGCTCTTTGAGGTTCCTGTACATCTTTGTGTTACCTGGATGCATAACATACATAGAAGTATGCGCTTCTTCAAGAATCTGCTCCTTTAACTCACTGTTTCCAGGTACACACAACCTATTATGAAGATACAACATGCCTTCATCAGAAAACCTGAACTCTGTTCTCTTACCTTCTGACATTTCCTGCATGGTTTGCCACAACTCATCATCACTCTGCTGCAATTCCTTTATCTGATTATAAAAAGTAGGTCTGACTTGCATCTGAGCAATCAATCCACACTGTCCAGTCACATCTAAGTCCAAGTTCAATTTTCGCATATCTACAAGCAAGTCTCTCTTGAAACATGCCATAGAAAATGCATTGGCTGTTGAACTTGACTTTCTACTCAAGGCATCAGCTACAACATTCGCCTTACCAGGATGGTAATCGATTGTCACATCATAGTCTTTAATCAGCTCAAGCCATCTGCGCTGTCTCAAATTCAAGTCCTTCTGAGTGAAGATATATTTCAAGCTCTTATGGTCTGTAAACACCTGACATGTCTCAGCATACAAGTAGTGACGCCATGTCTTAAGAGCATGAACTATAACAGCTAATTCCAGATCATGAACAGGGTAATTCTCTTCATTTTTCTTAAGCTGTCTAGATGCGTAAGCCACAACTTTGCTTTCTTGCATCAGTGCATAGCCCAAACCTCTCCTGGAAGCATCACAAAACACAGTATAACCTTTTTCTGCTTCTGGAAAAATCAACACTGGTGTTGAAGTCAACTTTTTCTTCAAAATCTGAAAACTTTTCTCACAGTTTTCAGACCAAACATACGGTACATCCTTCCTCGTCAAGAGTGTCAATGGTGATGCTATCGCACTGAAGTCCTTTATAAACCTTCTATAATAACCTGCCAAACCCAAGAAACTTCTGATCTCAGTAGGAGTCGTAGGCTGTTCCCACTGAATCACAGATTCAACTTTCTTAGGATCCACACTAACTCCATTTCTCGAGATAACATGTCCAAGAAATGCTACCTCAGCCAACCAGAACTCGCACTTGCTAAATTTAGCAAACAGCTGGTGTTGTCTCAACAACTGCAACACTACTCTCAAGTGTTTCTCATGCTGTTCATCGTCTCTGGAATAGATCAGAATGCCATCTATAAAAACTACAATAAACTGATCTAGAAATGGTTTGAAAATCGGATTCATCATATCCATAAAGGATGCTGGGGCATTAGTCAGCCCAAATGACATGACCAAAAACTCATAATGCCCATACCTGGTTCTGAAAGCTGTTTTGGGAATATCAGAAGCCTTTATCCTGAGCTGATGATATCCGGATCTCAAATCAATTTTAGAAAAGATCGTCGCTCCACGCAACTGATCAAACAGATCATCTATTCTCGGCAATGGATACTTGTTCTTTATAGTGATCTTGTTCAGTTGTCTGTAATCTATACAGAGACGCATGGTACCATCCTTTTTCTTAACAAACAGGACTGGAGCACCCCACGGTGAAGAACTGGGTCTAATGAAACCCTTATCTAGCAACTCCTGCAACTGCACCTTGAGTTCTTTCAACTCTGCAGGTGCCATTCTATAGGCTGGCAGTGCTACTGGACGACTACCTGGATATATCTGAATTTCAAAATCAATGTCTCTGACAGGAGGTAAGCCTGGTAACTCTTCTGGAAAAACGTCAGAGAACTCACGAACCACAGGCACATCATAAACACTGGCGGTGCTCTTCTCTGCTCTGGTGTCGACCACATGAGCAAGGAACGCTTCACATCCTTTCTGTAACATCTTATCAGCTACAGCAGCTGATATTATGCACGTAGGCAGAACTTTCCTGTCTCCAGTAAAGACACAAGAAAATTTTCTTAGTTGAAAGGTAGCTTCCTTCTTCCAACAATCGAGTTGCACTCGATATGTCTCAAGACAATCCATACTCAAGATGACTTGAAAAGTATTTACATCCAAGGGTATGAGATTTGCAGCAAAGGTAAAGCCCCCAAAAGATAACAAACATCTGGGACAAAACTCGGATAAAACTATTGGTCCACCTAGTGGAACCCTCAACACTAACTTATCTGCCAACTCTTGAGTTAAAAGATTAAGTTCACCAACTAAAGAACGTCGTATAAAAGAATGAGTAGCTCCCGGATCTATCAAAACTGAAACTGATATACTATTAAACAAAAGCATCTCTCCTGTAACAACTTGTGAAGAGATTATACCTTCCTGAGGTGTCAAAGAAAAGAAACGTGCTGAAGCTCTTCCTCTGCCACGTTGTCCTCTCTGACCACTCCTTCCACTAGACACTCCACCACCTCTAGAACCAGAAGCTATAGAGGAACTCGGAACATCATGGTATTGAGGTTGGAAAGCTTGTGATGCTGCTTGTCGAAGTTGAGGACAATCCCTTTTGATATGTCCAGTCTGTCCACAGGCATAACAACCTGAATTCCAACACGGCCCAGAATGTGGCCTTCCACATTTGTCACATGGTGGTAACTCTTGTCTCTGGGGACCTGACACTGACATTGACGACCCTGAAGACTGTCCACTAGTGACACTGCTCCATCTTCCTGGGTTGTATCCTCCTCTACCTCTAGAAGTAGTGACATCCTCAGATATCTGCCTGCCAAAACAACCAAAGCCACGCCCAAGCTTAGAAAAGAAACCTCTACCTCCACCTCTGTATCCACCACTGGACTGTCCTCCACTGAACTCTGCAGATCTCTTCTTAGACTCGGGCACCCAATCAGCATTCACAGATTCTTCAACCTGTCTGGCAGCCTCAACAAACTCACCAAAATTCTCTCTGTTCCTCCTGCTAGTAGCAGAAACTGTATGCCGGATTTCTGGCCTTAGCCCTTCCTGAAACCTTCTGCATCTCTCTATGTTATTTGGAACAAGCTGCGGACAGAAATTAGCTAATCGTGTGAAAAGTGCTTCATATTCTGTAACTGTCATGTTCCCCTGCTTAATATTCTGCAACTGCCTGATTTTCTCATTAAGAAAAGTGGGTGGATAGAATTTGAGATGAAACTCCTCAGAGAAATCCTGCCAGGAAAGCTCTGTTCCTCTCCTCTTTTCTTCCACACCACGCCACCACAACTCCGCATCACCAGTTAAAAGGTAGACCGCATGATTGATCTTCTTGTCTTCTGGAAGCTCCATCAGACGAAAGACCTTTTCTATCTGTCTAAACCACTCATCAGCTTCTGCGGGATCTTTGGTGCCACTAAACTCTGTGCCACCAAGCTTCTTCACAAGCTCATAAGATCGCATCAGATCTTTGCTGCTGGTAGAAGAAGAATCTCGCCTATCAGCCTTGTACCTTTCTTTGGTCTCTAGAAACATTCTGTACATCCTGGATGCTTCATCTACGTGGTCACCACCACCTGGACCTAAGTACCGAAGTTCAGGGCCAACATGGCTCTCAGCCTGATCATCACGATCAAGGCCTCTTCCTGCCATCTGCAATGATATAATAGAATATTTCCTATTAGAAAACTACAGATAGAAGAAAGACACTTAAAACTTAATCCTATTGGTCTCTTATCGTCCCCTGACCTTGAGTAACTAAGTACTCAAACCTAAGCTCTGATACCAAAAATTGTCGCGCCCCAATCTCACATTAACTGCAAACCACGAGATTAGGACTCGGCAGGTGGGATTTCACATATAAGCCAACCATTCATCACTTTTTAAAACAATTAACAACATTAATAGGAAAAACTGATTTATACTGTAAATGAAACTAAACAAGATGCGGAAGCATTTCTATTAACTGACAAGAAATATAAACAGAGTCAACAGCAATTTACATTGTTCAACATAAGATAAAGCATAACCGTTAATTTACATCTTTGTACACATTCTCTCTCTCGCTCACACCTTGTCCCGAAGATCGAGGGGAATGGACTAAGAGACCTCTAACTAGACTAACTACAAACCTTCTATCAACTAAGCGTTAGGATGATATGATCCTTCTGACTCCGGATGTTGGTGCTGACCTGAAAAAGTTTGAGTAGAGGGGTGAGCCTACTCGCTCAGTGAATAACATTTCACTTAGCTATCAATAAACAACTCGTCAGGTTTATTAACTGAAAATAAACAGATATACAGTTCAAGCAGAGCAGTTCAATTGACATAGCAGATGTATAGATAATAATCACATTTCTATGCATCATCAGGTATTTTAGGTAAATAAACAGTTATATAAATTTACTGTGATCCTAAATGATTACTTATTCATTTTATTGTTATGCCCTAAATATATGCAGTGTACTCTGCATATAAGGATCCGCAGCAAATTCATGCTACGGTCCCACCGTACAAGACTTAGCGACACACCCGGGAAGTGCTAAGTCTGACTACTCATCCTGGTCTGCACAGGACACAGGCTCTACGGACTCATCGCACATCCACGTGTGCTGCACAACCACATGTGCTCTCGACTCCTCCTTAAACCTGAGTACACCGGCGGAGAGTCACAGGGTTACCTTCGCGACACAAGCACGAATGGTGTTAGATAACCGTGTTTTCTTTTGTTATCGCAGTGCCATCGTGACACAAGCACGATTGTTGTTAGACACTGCCTCTCTCTTTCCTCGTTTGTCCACGACACAAGCACGGATGATGTTGCAACACGAGTTTCACCCCAAAGTTGCAGACCCGTCTAAGGGGTTCTACGGTGTTAGGGCATCTAGGTCTATTAAATAATTAACAGATAAACAATTTAACTGAAATAGCGCATTATAACTGTAAACACATAATTTCCTCTTTCTCATCAATCTTATCACGCATTTCAAGTTCCAATGAACTTATCATACTATTACTGAAGCAATTAGACCTTTAAAATGAGTTAAATAATGATTTCTAAATGAACTGCCACTCACCACTTGAAACTCCGCTGAACACTATGGAACTCGGCCGAACGCTTCCCAGATTCTGAAACTCGGCCGAACAATCTCGGCCGACCAACTCACCGCTTGAAATACCTACAAGGAAACTCGGTCGATCAGAACCCAAACTCGGCCGACAAAAATGTTGTTCGCTTATCTAATTAGGAAACTCGACCGACCAAAGGCTCAAACTCGGCCGATCCAAAAACGCTGTACAATTTCCCTAAAAAGGAACTGGGCCGACCGAATTGAAACTCGGTCGAACCGCGCACAGACAGAACATAAAAACGGCCGCAAGAGTTGATTTCTCTTGAATCGACGGGCAAATCTCGAACAAACACCGTGAAACGATCACAATCGATGCATATGACTAAACCGCACCTTAAGGGAAGAAGGAAACGAGTTAGGGCTGCACCGTACACCCCAATCCTCTAGCCATTTTCCCTGCAAACGTAGCTTCAGCTGCGAAACCGATTCGAATTGACGGAGAAGGAGATCCACGGAGGGAAAGGACGAACTGCAGCAGCTGATCGGAGCAAAACGAAGCTCCAGCGCTTCTCCCCTCTCAGCTCCCTCTCTCTCTCTCTCTCTTTCTCTCTTTCTCACGCAAGGGAGGAGAACACAGAAGCGTTCTCTCATTTCTGTGAAAGTGAAATGAGATAAGGAAGAGAGAAAGGATAAGGAAGAAACTTAGGGGTCAAATCGCAAAGTTCAAAACTTTCAAAAATTACGAACAGGTCCCTATAAGCCCATAAACATGCAACTTTTAACTCGAAGGTCGGATTCGAACAATTTCTCTGGCAACGCTTCAAGCGTAAGATCTTACACGCTTTAGAAGCTGGAAAACACACTAAGCACATATCATAACCATTTTAAGCATTATTAACAAAAACAGGCTTATAACTTAACACATCAGCTAAACACATGTTGAACAGCTTACTTACGGGATAAGCTGGGCGCGGGTCGTAACAATCATCCTTCTCAAAATGTTATCCATGTGTCTTAACGCTTAAGACTCATTCACACTTATGGATTTCATCCCAATGGGTGCTACCATCAAGGTCATACATTATGGTTCACATGGAAGTTATTTAGGATGTAATGGTCATAAACCATAACTCAAAATCTGGTTTCTCATATTCATCTAGATAGTTGACTCATCACATGACCAACTCATCACATAGATAATCGAGGTGTATCTTTCTAGGATATAAGAACTCATAACTCCTTGTGATTCTTAATGTCCTTTATTAGTGTGGGGTATTCTTTATTTATGAAGAATTTAGTTATTTGATAATCATCCTCTAACTCCTTAGAGTATGACTCCTTTTAATTTAGACATCACCATGCCTTAATCATGAGTTTACTATGATACACTATCATAATCACTCACAAGGTTCTCAAACATTTAGTCCAAGTATTTCATTCATTGATATCATCAAGAATTAACACTTTACCTAATTCGTACTTCATCTATGATATTCTTGAACACTTCAAGATATTCATATTGGTATTTCTCTAAACACCGATGAAGTATTAGCATTTTCTCCAATAGGTGTGTAAATACATCACATGTATTATGCCTAATAGGATTATCATTCTCCTACTACCATTAGTGAAGATTGATGTCCAAGAGGTTCATGTCTCTTACTGGTTCTCTAACCAAAAGAGTCTAGATTTATCCATCATATGGAAACTAGAGATGAATTTCTCATAATAATGCTAATTCGTTGTTTGAGTTATCAGTAACTTTTAGGTATCAATTTATCTTATGCATACCAAGTACCACAAGATAAACAAGGCATTGCCACAAAGAAACATCAACTTTATTAATTGCCATTATTGTCATATAATATGCAAAAATAAGGTCTTTCTATCCATTGGAAAATATGAAATAGCAATTTAAAACTCTATTAAATGCCTTCAAGGCTGAAAATAAACTAAAGTACTCCTATCTATGGCTGCACACTTGCCCCATTTATTGGGTGCTTTACACTTTATATCTTGGTATCATATACCTCAAAAGTGTTATAAATTTATTTCATGACACCTTCAGGTGGAGATGTCTATCACCTCCTTCTTTAGTTCTTCCAGATAGAGTGGACAATTCCTTTTCCAATGTCCTAGCTTTTGACAATGGTGGCAATTGCCTCTCTTGGTCACGCCTCCCTTGGCCTTGAGAGTTGAAGACGACTTGGGCTGCTGGCTAGCATCATAACCTTTCTTAGCCTTGCCCTTGCCCTTGCACTTGGACTTGCCTTTTTTGTTGCTGATCATCATCATAGATTTAGGCTTGTCCTTCTTCATCTGTGCCTCGGTTGTCCTCAACATGCCCAACAACTCTGTCAATGGCCTGTCAAAGTTGTTCATGTTGTAGTTCATCACAAATTGACTATACGATTTTGGCAATGATTGAAGTATCACGTCAGTAGCCAACTCTTGGCTCAGGGGAAATCCCAGTCTTGTCAGGTTCTCCACATACCCAATCATTTTGAGCGTGTGAGGACCAACTAGATCTCCTTCTTTCATGACTCACTTGAACAACACCCTGGAGACATCATATCTCTCTTGTTGTGCTTGATCTTCATACATGTTCTTGAGATGCTGAATCAACTCAATGACACCCATGTTCTCATGTTGTATCTACAACTCGTGGATCATGGAGCACAACATCAAGCACTTTGCATCAATGGCATCTTCAGAATGCTTCTTATAAGCATCCCTTTCTACCTTTGGTGCGGTAGGAGTAGGTTCCTTTGGAGCTGGAGTATCCAGGACATAGAGCTTTCGCTCTTGAGTGAGAACAATTCTCAATGTCCTAAACCAGTCGTGGAAGTTAGTCCCATTTAGCTTGTCCTTTTCAAGGACCGATCGCAATGAAAAGTGATTGTTGTTTGTTGTCATTTGTACTACAAAAGGAAATATATGCAATTTAGTCCAAAACTCAATTTTGACTTACTTGATTGATTTGAAAGGTTGATGATATAATTAGGACTTTAATTAATTATCGCTCCCACTGTTTTTGTTCCAATTGATAGCCCTCACCATCAATTCAGAAGATTGCAGCGTACAACCTTCTAGTGGGTCAAGATCCTGAAATCCTCTGAGTCATGGACCAGCTAGGGCTGTCACCCACAACTTAGATCTTCCAGGTAGGCAACTTTTGCCAATTGCATCATATGCAACTCTTGAAAGATGTCATGTGCAACTCCTTGCCATGATCACCTCCATGCCTCAAGGTGCTAGATCCTATCTAGGTCACCTTATTAAGTCTGACCCAAAGCCAACACGATGAATATGCACCCTGCTAGGGAAGACCCACATATCCATCCTTCATGCTTCCACGACATAGATGGTGCACCAATGCTAGGACGTGCCCACACTTGGCCAATCAAGCTTTTCACATGTTTCGCATTTGGAAGGAATCTAAAACTTTAATATTTAATGAGGGATTTGGTTTTTATATATACATATCCAATCATCACAATACATAGTACATATCATATGCATGCTATATCCCACAAAAAACATGTGAAACGATAAAAGTGATGATTATGGCCATCCTAATGTGATTCCTCAAGCCAAGAGGAATCACGGTCATCTAGGTCCACATCACATGCAACCTATATAAGATGAACTCTGTGCTTTTCCGTTCTGAGTTTGATCAACTCATCTCCATGATTGATCGGCTCACCATCAGGCCGGTCGGTTGGGTGCCACCAGCCGATCGACTGTAGCCTCCAGCCGATCGATTCACTAGTCATCATACATCTCTTCAGGTCACCACCCACTCATTTTGCTCCTTGAACCGGTCGTCTGGAACGCCAACCAATCGGTTCATGCCTTGAACCGATCGTCTCAGTTGTCGTAAGGTTGTCTGCCATTCTTTGACATAACAGGAAATAAAAGTTCTATCCTATTTACATTTGAATTGAGAAACCCAGAGTTACATTCGGGGGGAGAAAAGGTAGAAAAAAAATCTCGAGTTATCTCAAGTTACATCAAGAAAAAGAGGTAAGGAAATAGTGCGCAGATTGAGATGCAAGCAACCACATTCAACCATACACAGACCTAGGGTTTATTTACCATAACCACGCTATACATCCACCACAACTCATTTTAAGGGTGACGCATATCGAGTGCATTCATATTACATATCATATATGTATATTGGGATTTGTGGATTTAGGATTGGACATGCATAAAGCCAATTTTATTTGCATCGTATGCAATAAATAAAGATGACAAACCAAAATCGATCGCATCGATAATCCTAAAGTATAAAGCAGTTGACGTGGCTCTGATACCACTGTTGGGTTTTAGGGGAGATAGAGAAGGCAGTGGAAACAAAAAATTTCTTCTCCCCAAACCCAGAATAAAGGAATCACGTCAACGTCTATACATTAGGAAGGATGGTTTGTAGAGACATACCTTGTCCCGAGGCTTGCTCGGCGATGTTACCTCACGGCTTGTGCGGTCTTCACCTCCAGTCTTGGACGGTGTCTGTGCATCTACTGGTCTCACCAGGACTGTCGGGATTGACAGTTGTCCTCCGAGCGATAGAAATCTCCCGCCTCTAAAGTAGTCCACACGGACCACCTGGAACTACGATCGCCTTATTGCACAAGGCACTGAAAGGATTTGTACCCTCATTTTGGCATACTAGTCACCGACACACTCTCCTACAACCAATTGCCTTTCTACAGTTGTCTTTCCCTCGTTGTGCCTCCCTAATCAGGTAGCACTTGCTCGGGCTCTCTCGGTTACCACAACCAGAGAGAATGACAACTTTGCAGAGCAACTGGTGTTCTGAGTTGTACTTGAGAAGCCCCCAATACCCCTATATATAGGAGGGTCATGGGACATGGTTCTCTACCCTGGGAAATGCGGGATTAAAGTAGGAGTAGAAGGGTTAAAAATTTTCCACAAAATCTGACAAACTGTGCCAGTTGAACCGATCAGTTCAGACCTGAACTGATCATTTAGGACCCTGAGCCGATCAGTTCATGCTTTAGTCGATCAGTTCGTGGTCCTGGTCCAACTCAAATTGACTTTCATGTTCATTTCCAACTAATCAAATATTAGTCCTTGTCCAAATCAAATTTGTACAAGTGAAACAAATATGTATTTGCAAAAAGAGTCTTCTGACTTTCCAAATGATCTCAGTTGGTCATACGAATCGACCGGTTCAACAATTGAGCCGATCGTTTCATTGACATATGAGCCGATCGACTCACCACTTTGAGCCGGTCGGCTCACCAACCTGAGCTGATCGGTTCAACCCTATGATCCGATCGGTTGGAGCAGTAGACTATTCAAATCAGTCAATTGTAGTTCCAATCAATATAATACTCTTAATCATCTGGTCCAACACTTTGAACACTATGATTTTGAGATATCAATTAACTGAGTGTTTAATTGAACTACTAAACTCCTTTAGTAATCAATCTAAACATCGTTTGTGGATAAAATCCTCTTCCAGGTTAAATCCTACGTGTGTGACCCTACAGGCCCATTTCACGTTGGCAGTGAAAGTCCATGACTTCACAAGCAAAGAGCAGTGCCTAGTCACACATCAGTGCTACCCAAGTGAAAAGGGAAAGTTGGAGAACAACTTTCAATCCTACAATCCGTGAATGGTGTTATAGTGAATGTATAATTCCTTTGTCACTGATATCTTGAATGAACTCAAGGCATGGAACAATCATCTGTCAACATTCATTCACTTTCTTGATCTCAGAGTAGACTGGAGGAGATATGTATGACATCAATATCACATACTGATTCACACATGTGTGCGCACGCCTATCTCAATCTTACTCATCAAGTGGCCATGGATATCAAACTCCCTCAGGAGGGACAAATCCCATATCTATCACTCACCCCTCAAAAGCCCCATGTGTCAAAGCCACCCAATCATCACCTTTATAATAACCCATGTTTCAGGACTGCGGTTGATTATGTCAAAGTGTACCCAACGACATGTGTTGAGTGTAGTGATTTCAGGTCAAAGAATCACACTCACCACCATCACTGTGAGAACTGACTGTGACTACCATTTCATGGTTCCATGTGTCAAACTCACGGTGGGTCTGTCTGGTACACTTGTTCTCTAACAAGTACCTATGTGTTTGGTTTGATATCTCCATATCATGACTAATGAGATTCTATCATCAACCAACACCACATTCTAGTCTTGTGTGTCATTGTTGTTTGTCTACCTTCCATAATGACATCTGACTAGGTGTTGACTCAAGGTCAATTAGGTCATTGTTGACTCACGTCTAAATTGACTAAACCCGTGTTTTGATGATGACCAACCATTCCACATATTGGTGTCTAATGTCTCTACTTGAGTGATTTCAGATTAGGTATAGACACACTCCAAATGCCCTAACTTGTGCATATCAATTTGGAGAAAAGACAAGTCAAAATCCATACAAGTGCATGTTTTTGTAATATGATGTAAATCCATTAGAATCATGTTGTAAATCACTTGTAATGATTGTATGACTTGTAATTAAGCTTAGAAAATATCAGGAGCACTTAGATCGAATATTAGAGCACTTTAGAAGCAACTTTGAAAATTGATTACAGGCACTTTGTCGGTCAAGTTTCCCAGCCTGAAAACTCGACCGATCATCCTTGATCAATTTTCTGGAGATTGCATCGGTCGAGTTACCCTTATAGAAACTCGATCGATTGCACTGTATGGAAAAGTGCAGAAAAGTGTTTCTAGCCATTGTGGAGTTGCAACAAGTGAAAATACATCTGTTGCAAGCCACAAAACGGCTAGTTTTCATTCACAAGTGTTCCCAAAGGCTAAGAGGCATCCCCAGCTATAAATAGGACCCCTTGGGCTTCATTCCAAGGTTGAGCATTCAATGCAAACTCTATGTGAGTCTCCTATTCTATAGTTGAGTTCTTCCTACAGACTCCTCTCTCTCTCTAAGCTTAATCACTTGCTACATCCATTAGAGTGAGTCAGAAATATGTAAGAGAGCTAGTCCTACATGTATATCTTGTGAGGCTCTCACTTCCACCACCTCCATATCTCTCATTTCAATCATGAAGATGAAGGTTCTCTCTCTTGTCCAAGAGAGGTGAAGAAGAACAAGGGAAGGAGTCCCTTGGTGAAGATCAAGGCTGAAGACTTGGAGCAAGAGTGGGTAAGTCCTTGGTGAATGCAGAAGACTCCTTGCTCAAGTAGGTAAGTCCTTGGTGGAAGCTTCTCTGAGTGAAGGTGAAGTCAAAAGCTGAAGATCCAAGAAGAGTGGGTAATCCCTGCAATGCTGAAGACTTGTGCAAGAGTGGGTAAGTCCTTGGAGAAGGTCGAAGACTCTTGCAAAGTGGGTAAGTCCTTGGTAAGGTTGAAGACTCTTTGTATTGGATAGGTAACTCTTTTGTTTGGTCATGCATTGTATGCCTTATGAATGAATATAAGAGTGCAATAGTTTGGAAGTCCTAGAGGTTGACCTCTCTAGGCAAGTGGACTGACACACTTCTAGTTTGAAGTGTGGAACCACTCTAAATAGCTTGTCTAATTGGTGCATGTTCAATCTCTCTCTCCCTTGCTATGTATGTTTTAGTTGCACACAAATTTCCTATTTAGAAACCTTATCTTGTGATATATCTTGAAGGTTTAATGAATTTTGTTTAAGTGCTTTCAGCTCTATTCACCCCCCCCCTCTAGAGCATCTAATCACCCATCTAGGATCCAACAATTGGTATCAGAGCGGGTCTTCTCCAAGCATACTTCCACAAGTAGGTAGGAGAATATGGGTGATTATGAAGATGGGCAACCTTCAAAGAGAGAAATAGAAGGAAACAAGAGAGAAAAAGGGATCACAAAGGCTCCATCAACAAATGAAAGCACTAGTGGAAGATCTAGTGAATGTGAAGATGGAAGATGCCATTGCGCCCTCATGACAAGCTCAATTGAAGATTTAAATGAGGTAAATTCAAGTGTTGAGATTCAAACAAATGCTTATCTTAGTCAACTAAATGCTCTTAAATTTGCAAATTCTTGCTTGCTTGATAAGATTAAGTTTTTAGAATCTCAACCTTCTATGACTATTTCATATATAGAGCTTGCTACTACTATTGTTTCTCTCTCTATTGTTTCTTATGCTCTTAAATGTGATTATGAGAGTCAAGAGCTTACTTTTCAAGGAATAGAATGTGTAGATAAAGTTTATCCTTCAAAGATTACTTGTCTTGTGTAGCATCCAACTAACAAAAACATAATTAACTAATGCGGAAGCGTTCACTAAGCAGCAGATTATAGAAAATCACTAAAAATTTAAAACCTTTTTCAAAGAGACCCAATCATAGGAAAACTCTTTCAACAAGAACCAATGTATTACATTTACATCATGGTTCATAAGTATATATCTTATACCATCTCTTTTCAAGGGTTACAACATCAACTGCCTTGTTAAAAGCTAAACACAGACAACATAATAACCTCGAGGGATCAAGCCAAAATCTCAAAATGATACATTAAAAGCACTAAGTACTAACTCCGAGGACCTGAGAGTACAGAGACGACACATAGGACTTCTATCTACCAAACACGATAGACAGCACACTCAACCTGAGTTGTCACTACTGTCCTTGTAGCTGCTGATGTTCTTCATCCAAAAGATATTATCAGTCTCTTTCACACTCGTCCACCTAAAAATGTTGGTTCCCACGGGGGTGAGACAATTGAAAATTGCCCCAGCGAGAGATATAACTCTCCGCCAGAAACATCATTATTGTAGTTTAATTAATATAAAACTGAGCAGAGGATAAGCAGTTTAGATCATTCTCATCTTTTAAAGTATTACACCTATCTATGATTGAACAATAATTTATCTATTCTCTTTATAAGAAATAGAAAGAACATGTATAACATTTATCTACCATACATTTTCAACATCTCAAGCTTTGCTCATGTCATTCATTATTCTGATGTGTCACCCATGATTCATTCTTGTTTCTATTTGTTGGCCTTAGCCAATCTGCTAAACAAGTATTCACTTATGCCAGACATGTGATTATATAAATCATCATGTATTATTCAAGCATTAAACTATATCAATCAGGTATAAATATTTCAGGCATTGGACTATACCAATCCTGATTACACATCCAGGCATTGGACTTTAACCAAACCTAATTACAGGCATTAAGCCTCTGTCAGGTATTTCTAATTATAGAGGCATGGATAGCATGTGAAACATAACTATCAACATGAGATATCTAGCATCATGATTATAATCAACAGTAGCAGTAAGATATCAACATAAGCATGACCATTGTATGTACACAATTACAGTCTTATGCATATCCACAACATAAGTATAATTACTATCTCTTAGTTGCACTAAGCATCATCTTTATGTAAAGAGAACAAACATGGGTTTCCATTCAATGTGAAGCGTCATGTATAACCCTAAACAGATATGCTATACGGCTGTATTACATCTTTTATTATGCCCTGGGGAATTTGAATCGTACCATTCAAAGTCCAACCGACCCCTGCTAAGGGCTATTCGGTTCCGTAAAAGATCTAGGAGTACCGGCATCCTAAGATCTCTTCCCCTCGGTCAGTACGAGTAAACTGCAGTGACATACCAGTCAAACTGCCAACAGTGACATATAGTCAACTGATAACAACTAGTCCGTACTTGGTACAAGTTACGACACTAGAAAACAGGGTATACAAAACCCTCTAATCCGAGGTACAACCGCAGCTGTCCTCAATCACATTAAATATTTGAGGCATGACCATAGCCATCCTCCATAACATGCAATTGTGGATGACAAGTATATATATCCTCAACCTGCCACCCCCGCATATTCAACAATATGCGCTCCGAGTTTCCCTTAGGAATACTCGTTTCACCATCCAGCAAGTTCTGACACTGAAGATGGTTCTACGGCACAGGGCACTACATGATTAGAGTTGCACTTGATTAATTATGCCAATTGGGTGAATTAAGGCTGCATCAAACAAGTGGACATACAAATCCTAATTCACTTCTAGCAAGCATATAAATATCAAAACCTGAAAAGATATAAAACATATGAAACATAATTTCTCATCTCATCATCACATGGTAATATTCACTTGCCATTCATTATATTACACCAATTATCATATTATCACAGGATATAAATCCTTTTCACAATAGCACAGGGTATCAACCCTTATCAACATAAGAGGAATACACCTCATTCAGGGCTCAATCATGCCCATGAAACATCTTGTTACTTCTTACCAGGTAACATCTAACCATATGGCTCACAAGGCCATTAAACATCTTGTCACCTCTCACTAGGCAACAATAACATATTAACTCATGTAATATAATAGTAACACCACTATTTCCTCCACAGGGTTAGGGTTTACTATTCACATCAATTAGGGTTTCATGTTCATTTTATCAATCCAACCCTAATATATTGTTCCATACATCTAGGAGCATCCATCGACATTCCAAGAATTTAATATTCTTATCATTTATCATTAAATGATCATCAACACAAGGTATGAGTTTATCTCTCATCCTTATCATGGTATGATTACATCATACTCATTTTAGCTTACTTATCAAGTATGTTAACTCATTACATTTCATTGTAACAATTTACATAACACTCTCCTAGTGTATCTTATCTAAAAATATTGGATTTGAGATGCATCAAGGTATATCAACCCTGAAATGCTAAATGTGATATCTATCATGTCTCAATGTATCACTTCCCTCATCACTTCTATCTTACATGAGTTTATTAACTTATCTTATAATAAGGAATTTCACATCTTAATACTTTCATCCACCAACCTATCACCTTTACCATGATGTGTATAGATCACACACAAAGATTGTCCAACTATCTTCAATGATATGGACTCATCTCAAATTAAGGCATTGCTTGTTATAAGGTTGCCTATAGTCAACCACTTGAGATATTTCATCATTATAGGGTATTACTCATTATTTCATCATTAAGGTTTACTCATATCATTACCCAGACATTAGGGTTATGATTTATCATCATATTGCCCATGATTAGAATTCCATGCACTATAGCCCAAATTTAGGGTTTTACATAGCTTTACTCTGTGTTAGGTTTAAGGTTTCATATGACATCGCCCTCAATTAGGGTTTCACATGGAATCATCCTCAATTAGAGTTTCTCAGGGAATCACCCTCAATTAGGGTTTCACTAATCATCCCAATTAGGGTTTCATTCAATTACCCATAAATTAGGGATTCATTATTCCTCTAATTAGGGTTTGGTATTTCATTACCTTAAATTAGAGTTACCCAAGTCATTACCCTTAATTAGGGTTACACTATTACCCTTAATTAGGGTTACACTATTACCCTAGATTAGGGTTTTACTCAAAATTTCCCTAAATCAGGGTTAGGGTTCGTTAACCTTCTCAATTAGGGTTTCTTGATCTCTTTACTAAGGATCCTACCCTAAATCACCATATGAATCATACTCATGTATGAATTCATTTCTATCATTCTCTCCACTTGATTTGGTTACATCAAACATATGATCAAATACAAACAACTATGTTTGGCATAGTATACTGAGTTATTGCTTCCATAAACAATTAGGGTTTGCTTAATTGAATAGCCTTCAAATCACGATTCCTTGGGAGTTAATCCCTCAAATTTGGTGAGTCATTAGACCACATCATTAGGAACAGTAATCCCAAACATTAAACCCTTGTTCAATGCATTCAAACGGTCTTGAGACCGTTTACTCAAAAAGGTCAATTAAATCAGATTGAAAATCAGCACTTAATTCAATTAGGTTTCCCTAATTGATTAGGCTTCAACTCACGATTCCTTGGGAGTTAATCCCTAAAATTTGGAGGGTCATTAACCAACATCATTATAAACAGGAATCCCAAACGTTCAATGCTTGGTCAACACACTCAAACGGTCTTGAAACCGTTTTCCCAAACAGGTCAAGTTGATCAGGTTGAAAATCAGCATTTAATTCAATTCGATTTATCTAATTGATTGGCCTTCAACTCACGATTCCTTTGGAGTTAACCCCTCAAATTTGGAGGGTCATTAGCCTACATAATTAGGAACAAGATTACCAAACGGTCAATGCTTTTTCAACCATATCAAATGGTCTTGAAACCGTTTTCTCCCAAACGGTTGCAAACCGTTTGCCCTAAAACGGTTTGCTGAAACCGCATAGCCAATCAAATTAAAACGATTTGGAGTAGCTATCAAGACCATTTGGCTTGGTAATTTTCTTTGGATAATAATCTAGGATGATGTCATCATCCCCTTCCTTCGAACAACCAAGAACAGCAACCGTTCTTGATGGAAATTGCAGCAAAGAAACAAGTATGTATCAAATTGAAGAAAACAAACAACAAAGCATAATTGATTGATGCAATAGCAATGATTAAGGGTTTGAGTTATAAAACCCGCCTCCAATTGAGATCCAAAGCTTCAAGATCACGCCATTAATGGTGTATGAATCTCTAGCAACTCCCCCTAAACTCGTCCTCAAGCTTTTGGATGAAAAAGTTGGCTAGGGTTGAAGAGGAGATCAAAATAAGAAGAAATCAATGATTTATTTTTGATTTCCACCATGGAATCAAGGAGAACGAAGGTCAAGGACCTTACCAACAGGTTGGGGTCGTCCACCTGCTCCTCCACAGCTCCTTAGTCGTTTTCCAAGCAAGGGGAAAGAAAAGAATCCGAAATAGCCTTTCATTTGGCTAGGAAAAGGCCTTTTTATAAAAATTCAATGAAAGAGAAAATGCATTATTAAAATGCATTTAATTCCAAAATTGGTGCCGCCTCTTCCCCCTCAAATTCCCCTCAAAATCCTTAAGGACGAGGCTATCTTCATTGCCTCTTATTCCTCTCCATTATCCATGATTTAAAGAAAATCAAATTAAGCACCTTAATGCTTATTATATTAATATCCATATGTGAGTGGGTTATCCACTTGCTTGAGATATTTTCGTGGCCTAGCAAAGGCACAAATGTGTTCACACTTGAGAAAATTCAACCATCTCGTTTTTGGTTGAAGGCCCTTCAATTATTATATTTGTTTTTACACTAAATTGAATTAGGGTTTCAATTAGGATTAAATCTTGATTATTTTAATATCAAGATTCTCTCTTCTCCAACTTAATTCAAATGAGGCGCCCCTCTCATTTTATTTTCTCTACTTGATGCCAAGAAACATTAGGGACCTTATTGAAGTGGTAATTTACATATTACACCCTGGGTTTTGGGTAAATTGCACATTACACCAAAACTAGGTTTTCATGCACATACATTGCTTTATCAGCTCTTTCTTGGTATTTAGGCTTCCATAAGCCATACCTCAGCATCATCTTTACTCTCATGATGCTTCAACACATGAGGAACATATTATCATGCACAATTTTCACTTAAACCCCTCAACTTGGGTAATTTGCACTTTAGTCCAAAACAGGCAAAACACTGATTTCAACAATGTTCAAAAAGGATAAGAATTGTAATATAAGTTCCTCTTGAACCATAATTACCTTTCATAAGATGAGATTAAGCATTTAATAATCTTTCTTAATCAAAACACCTAGGGTTAAGGTATAACCCAGGTCAGGGGTGTTACATCTTGTATATGAACTTGCTTCCTTGCATAGTAGTGTAATTGCTCTTGACCCTCATACTATCTTTTCTTATAGAGAGAAAGTTTTTGATGCTCTATCTTGTGATAAATATTCTTATATGACTAAATATGGTTGCTTAGAAATCTATCTTGTGCATGCTAGAGATGATATGAATCTATTGTGTTTTACCTTTACTTCTCTTATGCATGACAATCATAGTTTGAGATCTTCTTTGCAAAGATTCTTTGGTGATAAAAAGAATCTTAATCAAATCCTAGACCATACTACCAAACAAATGGGTAGAGATGGCATTGGACTTGACTGTAGCCAAAGGAACAACAAAGACAAAGGACCTTCAATTTTCAATGCAGAATTCTCCAATTCCAAGGCTACGGGCACTTGTAATTATTGCAATGAAGTTGGTCATTATTCTACTTGTTGTCCTTTTAGGAAAGCACCCAAGAGCAATAGGACTTGGGTTTCTAAACTAACCCCTCCGGACCCAAAAATAATTGGGGACCATTTCATCTTTCTTCTTGTAGGTACTTGCAAATGGATTGACTTGAGCTATTGAATTGCAAATTGACTTCTCAATCCACATGAAAGAAGAAAGGTGAGATGTGTAGAGGGTGACAACAAGTGGAAAAAGGAATGGTAAGAACAAAGGTAAAGGTTTTATTTCTTATAACCATTTCTAACTTTTTTTGTCAAGTTAGTGTGCACTATACATATGGTTTTTGAGTCAAAAGTGGCATTTTAGGTTTCTATTCACACTCTTTCTCAAAAACTATTTCTAATGCTTCTATAGTGCATTAATAACTTGCTTAGACATGTTTGGATATGGTTTGTATATTTAGCATGCCTTTAAATATGTTTTTATGAAATATATGTGCTTTTTGACAACTACTCTGTCGGTCGAGTTTGTCCTGTTTGAAACTCGACCGATAGGCACCAATGGGTGTTGCCAAAAGTTGTCATCGTTCGAGTTGTCAATGCACAGAACTCGGCCGATAACACTGTGCACAGAATATACATTTGTCTTATTGAATGAGAATTTCCCTCTCAACTAGATTTTCTCAACCAATAGCCTTATTCTTTGGCAATCTCATTTGGTACCTTTATATATGCATATTGCCATGTTTTAAATTGCCTATCTTGCTTACAACTCTATCTCTCTAATTGCTCTAAATTGGTATATCTATATCTTGCAATTACTTGCTTTGAGTTGTCTTGCAGGTTTTGATGATGATCACCTTGGATCTCTTGGTTGTGTCTAAAAATTTCTTCCATTGTACTCTAACTTTCTACATATATATAGGTGTATATCTCGTGTTGATACAACCTTGAGGTTCTTAGTGGTAATCATCTTTTAGTAAGGATGCATATTTGTAGGGAGTTATATCCTTTCATGCTTCTAAAATTGCTTATCTCTTTGTTTGGATATATCTCTACATCTAATCATATCTTTCTTTATCTTGTGTATCTTTTGGTATCTCTTGCTATGATCTAGATCCTACTAGTATTCCTAACTTATGATAACATCTACTAGTAGTTCATATACATGTAGTTCTAACCCTATTTATAATTGGCATCTTTGCTCATCTATATGCTATGCTTGTATCTTGTCTCATACATGCTCAAGCTTGTTACTTGAATTGCATATCTACTATCTTGAGTTGCTTGCATAACATTGTGATGCAGGGTACATAGATCTACATTATATGTAGAAATTGGAGTATTTTTGGATTTTATGCAGTTTTTGCTCCAGTTTCAGTTTTTGGTGCAAGACTAGTATTTTTCATGCAGAAACAACCTTCTGAGCAAGACTCATGCTTTGCAAAGAGCTCTGATGGTTTTTGGTCAAATTCCGTCATCTTAAGGGTCAAAATTGAGATTTATTATTTTTCTACAGCACTTTATCTTGCATTTTGGGTTGTTCAAGTATATGCTTTAACTTGTTTTTCTTTCTATGCTTGGACAAGCCCCTATCTGTGCTCTTCTACTCTCCTTATATATATTTGTGTTATCTCTTTTCTCTTTAACAAGTGATGTTTCTTATTTCTTCATAACCCCACTTTTTGAAATGACAAAGGGGGAGAAAGGTATATCTTCTTTTAAAAGAGGAAGAAGGCATGTCTTACATGAAGAGGATAAGTATGTCCATGTAAAGGGGAGAAGGTCAATGGGAGAAGACATATATGTGTAGAACATATATGAGTAGAAGACATAGTATTCTATAAATGTTGTGAAAGATAACCATGCATAAGAAATAGCATCAATTGAGGGGGAGTATGAAAACTCCATGCGCATCAATTGAGGGGGAGCATATGAACTCCGTTCTATTGAAACCCCTAGGTTTCTCTAAAGGTATGAATTTACTTAAAAGCTTTCAATACATTTATGGAATTGTTTGTCATCTTCAAAAGGGGGAGATTGTTGACTCAAGGTCAATTAGGTCAATGTTGACTCACGTCTAAATTGACTAAACCCGTATTTTGATGATGACTAACCATTCCACATATTGGTGTCTAATGTCTCTACTTGAGTGATTTCAGATTAGGTATAGACACACTCCAAATGCCCTAACTTGTGCATATCAATTTGGAGAAAAGACAAGTCAAAATCCATACAAGTGCACATTTTGTAATATGATGTAAATCCATTAGAATCATGTTGTAAATCACTTGTAATGATTGTATGACTTGTAATTAAGCTTAGAAAATATCAAGAGAACTTAGATCGAATATTAGAGCACTTTAGATGCAACTTTGAAAATTGATTACAGGCACTTTGTCGGTCGATTTTCCCAGCCTGAAAACTCGACCGATCATCCTTGATCAATTTTCCGGAGATTGCATCGGTCGAGTTACCCTTATAGAAACTCGACCGATTGCACTGTACGGAAAAGTGCAGAAAAGTGTTTCTAGCCATTGTGGAGTTGTAACACGTGAAAATAGATTCGTTGCAAGCCATAAAATGGCTAGTTTTCGTTCACAAGTGTTCCCAAAGGCTAAGAGGCATCCCCAACTATAAATAGGACCCCTTGGGCTTCATTCCAAGGTTGAGCATTCAATGCAAACTCTATGTGAGGCTCGTATTCTATAGTTGAGTGCTTCCTACAGCCTCCTCTCTCTCTAAGCTTAATTACTTTCTACATCCATTAGAGTGAGTAGGAAATCTATAAGAGAGCTAGTCCTACATGTATATCTTGTGAGGCTCTCACTTCCACCACCTCCATATCTCTCATTTCAATCATGAAGATGAAGGTTCTCTCTCTTGTCCAAGAGAGGTGAAGAAGAACAAGGGAAGGAGTCCCTTGGTGAAGATCAAGGATGAAGACTTAGAGCAAGAGTGGGTAAGTCCTTAGTGAAGGCAGAAGACTCCTTGCTCAAGTAGGTAAGTCCTTGGTGGAAGCTTCTCCGAGTGAAGGTGAAGTCAAAAGCTAAAGATCCAAGAAGAGTGGGTAATCCCTGCAAGGCTGAAGACTTGTGCAAGAGTGGGTAAGTCCTTGGAGAAGGCCGAAGACTCTTACAAAGTGGGTAAGTCCTTGGTAAGGTTGAAGACTCTTTGTATTGGATAGGTAACTCTTTTGTTTGGTCATGCATTGTATGTCTTATGAATGAATATAAGAGTGCAATAGTTTGGAAATCCTAGAGGTTGACCTCTCTAGGAAAGTGGACTGACACACTTCTAGTTTGAAGTGTGGAACCACTCTAAATAGCTTGTCTAATTGGTGAATGTTCAATCTCTCTCCCTTGCTATGTATGTTTTGAGTTGCACACAAATTTCCTATTTAGCAACCTTATCTTGTGATATATCTTGAAGGTTTAATGAATTTTGTTTAAGTGCTTTCAGCTCTATTCACCCCCCCTCTAGAGCATCTAATCACCCATCTAGGATCCAACACTAGGGACATAATAAGAATGTACAAACTCTTAGCATTTGTATGATCTCATCGTTTAGGTCCTCAACCTGAAAGCATACGTCATTGAGTATTGTCATTCTCTAGACATTTAATATGTTCTATCATTATCTCATATGATTGAACTAGAAAGAATTGGAAGCCTGCCTTTGATGTTTATCAAATCAATCTTAATGTATCCCACCAATCATCCCATGATTGGCTCTCAGGGCATACATACCAACACTTTTTATGGATGGAATACATCACAATTTAACTAGTGTAAGTCAATTATGTGATAATGGTTGCCTTGTTCTATTTACTTCTTTTGAATGCTTGATTCTAGACTCCCTCACCTGTCGAGTTATATATAAGGGAACTAGAAGTGGTAATCTTTATGTAATTGTACTTGACTCTATTAAGTCTATTGTTGGTAGATGCCTAGTTGTCAACTCGAATGATATTTCTCTTTGGCATCGTCGGCTTGGTCATATAAATATACATCAGTTGAAGAAGTTGAGAAAAAAAGGACTTGGTCAAGGGACTTTCCAAATTGGATTTTGAAAAGGATGAGTAATGCCAACCTTGTACCCAAGGAAAGAAAACTAAGTCCTCCTTCAAATCCAAAGGAGTCCTTGGTACCAAAAGAGCTCTTGAACTTCTTCAAATTGATCTATTTGGACCAATAAGAACTCAATCTCTTCGTGGTTCCAAGTATTTCCTTGTTATTGTCGATAATTTCTCTAGATATACTTGGACCTTCTCTCTCATTTCCAAGAGTGATACGCTTGATGTTTTCTCAAGCTTTTGTAAATGAGTTGAGAATGAAGCCTTTTTTCGCATTGTTTCCATCCGTAGTGATCATGGGGGAGAATTGGAAAATGAACTTTTTGAGATTTTTTGTAATGAATCTGGCTATACACATAACTTCTCTTCACCTCAAACACCTCACCAAAATGGGGTTGTAGAGAGGAATAATAGGTCGAAAGAAATGTCTAGGACCATGCTTTTAGAGTATGATACTCCAAAGAAGTTTTGGGCTAAAGTAGTCAGTACCTCATGCTTTGTACAAAATTGGGTTTTTACACATCCTTCTTTGAAGAAAACCCCCTATGAGCTATGGTGTGGTAGAAAGCCTTCTATCGAGTGTTTCTATGTTTTCAGATGTCCTTGTTTTCTTTTGAATACAAAAGATTCTCTCGACAAGTTTGATCCAAAATCTTACAAGACTTTCTTTCTTGGCTATAGAATACTAGCAAGGCTTATAGAGTGTTTAATATTGATCTTGCTTAAGTAGATGAATCTATAAATGTTACGTTTATTGAGACTAATCACTCTATTCCCAAAGATATGATGATGTTGTAGGTGAGTTAATTCCTATTCTAAAAGATCTCAACATCACCCAAAAGGGAAATGAGGTGGTCACTCAAGAAGAAGAGAAAGATGAAGAGAAGAAGGATCCAACTCCCTATTTTGCAAAGAATCATCCAAAAGAGCTGATTTTAGGTGATCCATTTGAAAGAGTGAAGACACAGGCTACATTCAACAAAGGACAAGCCAACAATGCCTTCATCTCACAACTCGATCCAAAGAATGTCAAGAAAGCTTTTGGGGATGATGAGTGGATCCTATCTATGCAAGAAGAGTTGGAGAAATTTGAAAAGAACAAAGTATGGACCCTAGTGCCAAGAACAAGTGATAGAAAGATCATTGGCAACAAGTGGGTCTACCGCAATAAGCTTCATGAAAGTAGCAAAGTGGTAAGGAACAAAACAAGGTTAGTGGCTCAAGGCTACAATCAACAAGAAGGTATAGATTTTGATGAAACATATGCACATGTAACTAGACTTGATTCCATTTGTATGTGGCATGCTTTTTCTGGTTATAAAGACTTTCTTCTGTATCAAATGGATGTTAAAAGTGCATTTTTTAATGGTAAGTGTATGTTGCACAACCCCTTGGCTTTGAACATGATAGTTTACCTAACCATGTTTATTTGTTGCAAAAAGCTCTCTATGGACTCAAACAAGCACCTCAAGATTGATATGAGAAATTAAAGAACTTTTTGTTAGATCATGGGTATATCATGGGTAAAGTAGATTCTACCTTATTTCTAAAGCCACTTCTAATAATTTTCTTATCATTAAAATATATGTTGATGACATCATTTTTGGCAGAACTAACCTTGATCTTTACAAAGAATTTAGTGATCTTATGCAGAGTGAATTTTAAAATGAGTATGATGGGTGAGCTCACATTCTTCCTTGGCTTTCAAATCACAAAAACTAAAAATGGGAATTTCGTCAACCAAGGCAAGTACACAAGTGAGCTGCTCAAGCACTTTGGGATGGAGAACACCAAGCTGATGGACACACCCATGTCAAATACCACCAAACTTGACAAAGATAAAAAAGGTGAGAAGGTAGATGAGAAGCTATATAGAGGTATGATCAGAAGTTTACTTCACTTAACTGTCTCTAGACCTGCTATGATGTTTAGTGTTGGCTTGTGTGCTTGTTTCAATCAAATCCTAAGAAATCACATCTTATAGTTGTTAAGACGATTTTAAGGTACTTAGTCAAAACCTAAAATTTTGGACTATGGTATCCTAAGTCAAGGGACTTTACTCTTACTGCTTATAGTGATGTAGATTACACAGGGTGCTTGATTGATAGAAAGTGCACAAGTGGCACTTTCTTTTTCCTAGGACCATGCTTGGTGTCTAGGTTCTCTAAGAAATAGAGCATAGTGGCATTATCAACCACCGAGGTTGAATACATTATAGTCGGGAGTTGTTGTGCCCAGGTCCTATGGATGAAGCAAATGTTCCAAGACTTTAACATTCATTTTGATGCTTCTCCTATCTTTTGTGATAATACTAGTGTAATTAAATTGTTATATAATTCTATCTTGCATAGTAGAGCTAAGCATATAGAGGTTCGCCGTCATTTTATTCATGATCACATTGCCAAAATGGATATCTATATCACACGTGGATGCGGAAAATCAGTTGGCGGACATTTTCACTAAACCACTAGCTAGAGGGAAATTTAACTTTATTAGATCTAAAATGCTCATAACTACTTTGAATGAATTTGATATGCCTTCTAGCTAGCTATCATCTATACTATATGCTCTGCTTATGTTTTTTATCACCATTTCTTGCTAACATGTTAAAAATCAGTTTTTCATGTTCTTTTTGCCTTGTTTTTCTCTTTTTTTGGGTATTTTATACAAACACTTATTTTATTACAAATAGTGCCCAATAATAGTGATATGTTCCTAAGTATGTTCAAAATGCAAAATAGTCTTGAAAAATAAATTTAATTAGCACTCTAATAGCTAGAAACTAGAATTTTTAAAGTTGGTTCAGGTTGACCATCAATCGAGTTGCCAACTCAACCGATCAGAGACAAGAGCTTTTTTAAAGAGCATATCGATTGAGTTTCTGAGTCACAGAACTCGACCGATGGCTGGGCTGGAGCAAATTTAAGATAGGTTCAGTCAACCTTTCACCCTCTCAACTAGAGAAAAATCAACCGATCCAACCTCTAGCTCCCTCAAGCTCTCGGCCCTAGCCCCGACCTTCCTCTCCCCAGCCCTAGTTTGACCTATATCGACCTTCCTAGACCTCCTTCCTATCAACCCTAGGTCTGTGGATGAGTTTTGGTGGTGTTCTTCTCTTTTTGCTCTCTCTTTCCTCTCCATTTCATCTCCATGGCATCAAATAGGAAAAAGAGGGCCACCCCAGCTAGTACACCTTCATCTTCGTCCAACTCTCACTTGATTCCCTTTGATGACACTTTCGTTGTCTCAAATGAGGCTCTAAATAGGCACAAGGATCTCCTTCCTAGGAATCTATTTACATTTTGTGCTTTGTTTGAGCCATGCCCATGAAGAAAAGAAGTCATTGATGAAGTAGATGAGTTGTTGTATGACCACCACATCTCTGCCTTGCGTGTCGAACACTTGTGATGCAACAATTCCATAACTAGCACAAAAGTGGTTCATGAATTCTATGCTAACTTGCAATGGAATTATGACACACTCGTACCTCCTACTAATACTCAAGTAGTCCTCACTTATATGATCGCTAGGAAGAAATTCCAAGTCTATGAGGATACCGTGAACATTTTCTTTTTGGGTACTAAAGTGACTGACACATGGTGAAAGGACTATCCTGAGTATTTTGACCTAGTTGATCCTGAGGCCTTCTACAAGCAATATGATCTTACTCTCCCTGATATTCATAAGTTCTTGAAGAAGCCTCATTTCCCATATAGGAAGAAGTGAAACCTTCCCTCCTCGACCTTAGACCTCAATAGATGCATACTTGCCTTAGTTGTTAACTATAATATTCATCCAAAGAAAAAATCAGATTGAAATTGCAGAAAACATTGTGGCCATTATGTATTGTCTCTTGCAGGACATAGGAGTCAAGTGGGCACGATACGTTCTTCACCATATGACCTGCTTTGACTCTGGTAAGAACACCTGTGGCACCCACCCACCCTACCCAACCCTGATATGTAGTCTTTTCCAACTTGCCATTGGCAAATCTCTTTTCCATGACCTGCACTACAAACCTGCCCAGAAAGTGGTTTGCATTAGTGATACCACACTTTAGAAGTCCATGCCTATCCCATCCTCTATCACACCTGGTGCCTCTACCTTTACCTCTACCTGAGCACCTCCACCACCTCATCCTACTCGACTTGCCCGCACCTCCTTCCATGTATCCAATGAAACCCTTATGGGCTACATGATACATCAGTAGGCATAAAACCTTCAGGTTCAAGAGCACATGCATCATGACGTTTTTTCCATCATGTCCAACATGAACTCATCTTGTGCACACTCTTATCCTACCTACCAGCCCTACCCAGGAGGTGACTATGCATCCTATGCATATGATCACTTTTACCCTGCCCCTCCACCTACTTCTTCCACTGCTACACCCTCTGTTGTTAGTGGACATTCCTCTGGAGTGTTGCCTCTAACAGCTGGCCCCTTGGCCACTCTTCTTGCTAGTCTTGGTAATTCTTCTCATTCCTTCCAACATGCCAATGAGCTCCATGCTCTTGGCATGTCTTGGGATGAGAAGAATGCCCGCTGTCCCGGTCAAGGTTTTGGTTCCCTTGCTGAGGAGATGCCAGACTAGGCTGACGAGGAGGTTGTTGTTGATGAGGAGGCTGATGAGGATGATGAGGTTAATGTTGATGATGTCTCTGATGGCTTTGTTGGTGCCTCCAGTGATGAAGGTGATGTGTTTCTCTTTGCTACACCTTCAGACGGAGATGATGACTACGAGCCAGATGACTCTAATGTTGATGATGATGATGCTATGGACATCGTTAGCTTAGATGTTTAGTTTTTCTAGTTTTTTTAGTCTAGACATTAATAATATACATCTTTCTAGGCTATTTTGTATTACAAGCATCTGGGCACATTTTCTGAGTTGTACAATTTTATCATCCAGCTTTCATCGCTTTGGCTTGTAGTTGTTTTCTGAGAACATGCTTTTTGGGTTGTAATCTTAATCCTTTGTACACTTACTCTTTTATTTAATATATCTCTTGAGTTTGTTCCATGATTACCATATTTTGATTATGACTTAGATTGTTTGGTTCTCTCATCTCTATTTGGTATATGCTTTGAGATTGCATGTTGTGGATGTATGTTTGGTTGTGCTTGGAGAAGACCCATTTTTGTGCTCTTCTACCCTGCTTTCTTTTTGATAATGTCAAAAGAGGGAGAGACATTCAATGTTTTGAAGCTCAACCATATTTCTTTTATTGCCTATGTGATCCTTTTCTTGTTTATTATATGATTTATCGTGTGACTTACTAAAGGACCATATAATATATATGTCATGTTGCTTTGTGTAGATAGACTAACTATGTAGGTAAGAGTAAGCATAGATTGAGGGGGAGAAATTCACATTTTTCAAACCATGAACCGCCCTGTAATTCACAAGGGAAAGGTATAACTTTACATATCCTTTTCAATATGATTGAGGAATGGTTTGTCATTGTCAAAAAGGGTGAGAATGTTGACTTGAGAGTTCTACATTGTACATATTTTGATAATGACTTAACCATTCCATTCCTATGTATCTAATATGTTTGTTCAATATTGATTTTAGGCTTTAGGTACATGAAAAGGATCCAATTACACAAGCCCTAGCTTGTTCAAGTTCAAGTCAAAAGCAATGAAAGTGCATGTTTTGGGAAATCACTCCAAATGACCTTAGATAATTTTTGTAATCACTTGTATTGATGATTTGACTTGTAATTAAGATGAGAAAAAATTAGGGACACTTAATTCCAATGTTTGATCACTTAAAAGTCAATTTCGAAAATTTATCACAGGTTGTTTATTGGTCGAGTTGGAAACTTGACCGATCTAGTGATGGATTTTCTGGAGAGATCAATCGATCAAGTTGCACGCTCACAGAACTCAACCCACTGACTCATTGAGTAAAACTGAGTTAGGCTCATCACTTGAGTTTCCCAGAACAAACTTGACTGATAGTTTTAAAATTGGCTTTGTCTCTTAATGGATAGGTCGAGTTACCTTTATTGAAACTCGATTGAATATACTGTATAGAAAATGCAGAAAAAGTGATTATAATTGTTGGTGAGTTGTTTTGAGCGAGAATAGATCTGTTGCAACTCAGAAAATGACTATATTTTTCCCTTAAGTGATCCCACACTCAAGGGAACTCACCTAGCTATAAATAGGACCACATGGAGTTCATTCCAAGTTTTCTCATTCATTCTATTCTAAGTCCTTGCTATAGTTGAGTGTGTTGCAACTCCTTGAGCCCCTTTCTCTCACACATTTACATAGAATTTCATGATTATGAGTGAGTTAGGCCAATTGTAAGAGAGATACTTCCTTGTGCTTATAAAGCTCCCATTTCATTCCATCTTCCCTACCCCTTTTCTCAATGAAGCAAAGGTGAAGTAAGGTACTCTGAGTGAAGGTGAAGTTGTTGTTGTTGTTCTTCAAGGTTGAAGAAGAGGTGAAGATCTTCTCTAGGTGAAGGAGAAGGAAAAGGTTGAAGATCCAAGAAGAGTGGGTAATTCCTCGAAGGCTAAAGACTTGTGCAAGAGTAGGTAAGTCCTTGGAAGAAGGCGGAAGACTCATTAGAAAGTGGGTAAGTCATTGGTAAGGTTGAAGACTCTTTGTAATGGATAGTTAAGTCCTTTGGTGGGTCTTGTGTTATAACTCTTATAGGTGAATATATAGATGAAAGCACTTGCAAATTCCTAGAGGTTTACCTCTCTAGGTAGTGGATTAACTCTCTCCTGGTTTGGAGAGTGGAATTACTCTAAACGACCTTGTCCAAGTGCTTGTTTCATTTTCTCTCATCCTTGCTATGCTTGTTAGTTAGGACTTCAAATTGCACTTAATATTTTGGTTTTTATTGATATAATTTGAAGATCTAACCTATCTTGTGAGAATTTTTGAAGCTCTATTCACCCCCCTCTAGAGCCCTATATCCAACAAAACGAAACCCTAATATGGAGGGTAACTTATTCATACTAAATCGGGAATGTACATGAGACTTTGTACAAAGATAATGCTTTTTCATAGTGATGCTTATTGCTTGATGTACACTAGTTGGTAGTCAACCCTTTCATGACAAGGGATGATTAATTTCTCTGTGGAGGAGTGTTATGGATGTATTTGATACATTTTATATCTTGTGATGTTTGTGAATCCAAATGATCTTTGTAATAATCTTATTGGTGTTTATAAGTAACTTGAATAATGCAATCAAAAACACACAACTCACTTAATTAACTAAGTGAAACCTTAATCTTATAGAGACCTGAGTCCATAGAGTGATTCTAGTGTCCAAACTTGTTAGATAGTGAAATGAGCAATCCAAAAGGATCTCAAAGTCGTATATGATTGAGTATATGCAAGCGTAAGGAGGTATATCCATGTAATCTTGATCCCAAGGTTTTGGAGAGCGATCAAGGCCATGTCTCAGATGTGGAAGTAATTAAGAGAGATTTTGGTCATAACTCAGAATTGAGGGTTGTATACCTTAGTTTCTAGTGCCATGGGTTGTGTACCCAAGGAAGACTAGGTTGTTTTGTAGTTGGTTTGATATGCCACTATCGTTGACTCATACTCACTAAGGAGGAGAGATCTTAGGATTCTAGTCATCATAAACCTTATATGGATCTAATTTTGACTTCACAATGGTTAGCTAGTAGTTTGAGTGGTATGCCTAAAACTACCTAAGGCTTAATAAAATGTAACTCAATTGTTAGGTTTACTTGATGAATCACATTGGATGATAACTCATGTATGTTTCTTTTTAATCATAGATGATTTATAGTGCACTAAGAGAAATCAACTATATTGTAATTTTAGCTATGCATGCTCTTATGTGCAAGTTATATAGTATTTTAACTCTGTAATACTATCTATTTAATCTTCTTTCATATATTACCCCGGTAAGTAATAGATTCATTTGGGGTTATATCTCTCGCTGGGACATGGGTCTCATTGTGTGGGTCACCACATCTTGTTAGATGATTGGCAGCACCATCAGATGAAGAGTAGCAAGGAGAGTTTTTTGAAGAACAATAGAGTCAAAATGTTATTTAGGTTGTATAGAGTCCTCGAGTCGACTTTGTACTCATAGGTCCGAGCGAGGAGTTTTAACGATGTTATATATCAATTCTAGTTTTTGGCAGTGTATCTTGTTCTCTGTACATGTTCTAAACATGTGGATAATATCTTTTGTAAGCAGGTTGTGTTTGAGGCCATGGAATAGATGCAGAGATACCTTGTATGGTTATATATATGCAAGATGTTGGACCTTTTCTTAAATGTTCTCTAGTATGGATGAAAAGTTTATTTGGTTTTAATCTTATACCTTTTTGGTAACATGATTAGTATGTGGGATTTAGCTTTGAGTAATCTCATTTAGCATGGAGGGTTGACACATTTGGTGTTATCAGAGTTTTTGGTTCATTGTGTGTAAAGGGACATAGGATTTAGGGTATTGTGTCTGCTCTTACGTAATCCAACATATCTGACGATGGTTTATGGTTATGCATATATGTCCAGAGAAAGTGAAGAGCATGCAGAGATTAGTTTTGTAGCGCCTAGAGGTGGCAGTAGGAGGTCGGTACTGAATGGAGTACCTGAAATGGGGCCAAAGTAGCTCGGTCCACCTTCGTTTGACCCTTCAACCATAGCTGATACAGCTTTTCAGTCTATTTTTGGACTGCTTATGGTGATTATTACGCTTCTAGAGAATAGGGTGCCCGCACCTCAACCAAGGGCACATGTCCCAAATGTGGAATAGTCAAGTCTAGAGAAGACATTTGAGAATTTGAAGCGAGTGGAAGCCACGGAGTACAAGGGCACATCAGACCCAGTCTATGCAAAGATGTATTTGATAGATCTAGAGAATGCTTTCACAATTTTGAACATCTGTGAAGAGGAAAAGGTGAAGTATGTGATCTACCTTTTGAAGGGTAGTGTTGGCCATTGGTGGGAGGAGGAGAAGAAACCAAGAGAGGTGGTAGTTGGGAGGAGTTCTGACAGGATTTTGTCAGTGGTTACTGCCCAAAGACATATCTGGAGGAGAAGATGCCTTAGTTTGAACAGTTATACCCCAGGGATCATTGTATATCAATGAATATGAGGCAAAGTTCATGGAGCTGTTAAGGTTTTATCCTCACATGGAAACCACAAAGAAGAATAGGATCAGGAGGTTTGTGAAAGGTTTGAATGTTGAGATGGCAAGGATGAGATCTGCTTTGGAGATCTGAGAGAAGTTTTCCTCCTTTATAGAATCCATGAGGACGATCAACGGGACAGTTTTGGAGTAATGAGAACCCAATGCCAAAAAAAGATCTACTTATTCCAAGGATCACCATCCGGTAATTAAGTAGTTGAGGTTTTCCTCACCGCAGTACTAGTAGTCTCAACCAAATTCAACATTTTCTGAACCAAGGACACAAGTGTAGTCACAGTGGTCTCCTAGTAAGGGGAGAGGGTGTAGCTTTCTGCCAACTGGGGCAAATGGTTCCGGATCACTATCGGTGATAGTGTCATCTAGGCTACAGTATGATATAAGGACGTGTTAAAAGTGTGGAAAAGTAGGGCATGTGAGATGGTCTTGCGTATGAAGGATTAGGAGGTTTTGTAGTAGTCGAGAAAGAGCTAGCAGGGCTCATAGCAGCAACAATTCAGCGGTGGTGGTGGCAGTAGATATCATGGATAGAAATTGTAGGTAGGGTCACCAGGACCAACTAGTAAAGGTCAAGCATGACAGCAGGTGATAGCTAGATTCTATGCTATGAGTCAGTCAGAAGGAGTGGTCAATTCGTAGGTTGTGATAGGTTAGATAGAACTTTTTCATTCTGACTTATATGCTTCTTCTTTTGTATCTATTTTTGTTGACCCAAGTGGAGTACTCTTATTTATCACTAGAGAAGTGATAAATGGTTGTAACATGTTTGTATGTAGTAGATTTGATAACCTCTTGTTAGAAACCCCTTTATTTGGTTCGAAAATGTTATGGGGGTGTCTCTTTCTTGTGTTCTTTCTTTCTCAGGATGCATCATTCAAATGTGATCATAGGGAGGGATACTTTGGAGAAGTACAAGGTTGTTTTAGACTGTAGTTCCAAGGTTGTAGTATTCTGTGATGGTGATGTCTCTTGGACTTTACAAGGAGATAGGAAGATTCTTCCTACCTGTCTGGTATCAAAGGTGATATTGAATAAGTTGATGAGACAAGGATGTGAAGCATTTTTGGAACACATGGTGAATACCAAGGTGAGGAGTCATAGTATCCATAATGTACCTATAGTAAGGGAGTTTGATGATTTTTTCATGATGAGTTACCTGGTGCTCGACCCCCAAGGGTGATTGATTTTGAAATCAATCTAGTTTCCAGCATGCAATCCATAATACAAGCACCATATAGGGTGGTTGTAGTTGAGATGAAGGAGTTGAAGAAGCATATTTGCCAAAGTTGTTGGAAAAGGTTTCATACATTTGAGCACTTTACCTTAGAGTTCTCTGGTGTTATTTGTGAATAAGAAGGATGGTTCAATGAGGCTTTGCATAGACTACTGAAAGTTGAACAAGGTTATAGTGAAAAATAAGTACTCATTGTCAAGGATAAATTATATGTTTGATCAGTTGAGAGAAGCTTCAATCTTTTCCAAGATAGACCTAAGATCAGGATATCATCAGTTAAGGATTAACATAGCTGAAAAACCTAAGACTGCTTTTAGGACTAGGTATGGTCATCATGAGTTCATGGTTATGTAGTGTTGGCTAACTAATGCACCAATAGTGTTCATGGATCTGATGAATAGATTGTTCAGACCATACCTTGGTTATTTTATGGTGGTGTTCATTGATGGCATCCTAATATACTCTAGGGCTAGTCAGAAACATGAGAAACATGTTTGCCAGGCTTTGGAGTTGTTTAGGAAACATAGGTTGTATGCTAAGTTTAGTAAGTGTGAGTTTTTGGGTAACTGAGGTGTCTTTTCTGGGTCATGTCATCTTTGCAATAGACATTTATGTGGATCCTAAGAAGGTGGAGTCAGTGTTGCGGTGGGAGAAGCCAAAAACACATACTTAGGCTTGAAGTTTCCTAGGTTTAGCTAGTTACTACAGGAGGTTTTACAAGAATTTCAGTGTATTACCTTTACCTTTGACCAAGTTAACTAGGAAGGGTGTTCCTTTTGTTTGGGATGAGAAGTGTCAGCGTTCTTTCTATTTGTTGAAGGAGAAGTTGCAGACTGCTCCAGTGTTGGTGTTTCTAGAGCTGGGGAAAGGCTACATCATTTTGTTTGATGCTTCAAAGAATGGGTAGAGGTGTGTGCTAATGTAGGATAAGAACGTGGTCTCTTTTGCTTTCAGACAACTTAAGAAACACGGGGATATTTACTTAATTCATGACCTGGAGTTAGCAGTCGTGATTCTTTCCTTGAAGATTTGGAGACACTATTTGTACAGGAAGAAGTGCCAAATATTCACTGATCATAAGAATCTCCAGTGCATCTTTTCAAAGTAAGAGTTGAACATGAGATAAAGGAGATGTATGGAGTTGATCATGGATTATGAATGTACGATAGACTACCATCTAGGAAAGGTGAATGTAATGGTTGATGTGTTGAGAAAAAAGCCTTCTTCATTATCATCTAAAGACAAAGTAGAGTTACACTCCATGGTGTGTCACAAGTGGGATATTCTAGTGTAGCTTCAATAGATGAATGTACAGTTTGAAGTATATATATTGGTGAGTTTGTTGGCATAGTTACAAGTGAAGATGATGTTCATACAATAGATTGGAGATGCACATAAGGATGACATTGTGATATTGAACATCATATCAGAGTTTGACACTGATAAACATGATGGCTTTCATGAGACAGATGATGGGAGAGTATGCTTCCACAATAGGAGAATGGATCTTGATGTTGAAAGTATGAGGGAGATGGTACTTAAGGAAGCTCATTCCTCAATGTATGTGATGCAACGTGTCAGTACAAAGATGTATCATAACCTCAAGGATTTGTATTTGTGGCCAGTTCTGAAGTGTGATGCGGTCGAGTTTTTGGCCAAGGGTGAAGTGTTTCGGTAGGTCAAGGTAGATCATCAAAAGCATGCAATAACATTACACCCTTTATGAATTCCTCAGTGGAAATGGGTGTTGGTATGTATGCCCATAGATCCAATCATATGATAATTATGATGGGGTATCATATACTTGATTTGATAATGATAAAGGTAATTCCATATATTATATTTGTCTCAATCATGAGATGATGACACAAATATAATAGATGTCTAAAGAAACATGTTACTCGATGACATATGTCTTCAAGTTGAGGACCTAAACAATGAGATCATATGTATGATAAGAGTACATACATTCTTGTCCTATCCCTAGTAGGATATTACTATGAAAGCAAAATATACGACAATATTATATAAGACTAGAGTGTGTGTTGACTGATGACAGAGTCGCATTAGTCATGATTTGTGATATCAAGTCAACCACACATGTAGATGTTAGATAACAATGTATTGGACAGACCCACCTTGGGAGTGATACATGGAGACCATGGTATGGTAGTTAGGATCAGCTCTCATAGTGATAGTGTTGATTGTGGTTCTTAGATTGTAAATCACTACACTCATCACATTTTTCTTGATATACTTTGAAATCATCAAATGTGACCTAGAATAAGGGTTGCCATAAAGGTGATACTCAAATACATTTTAACACATGGGGATTGAGTGTGAGTGATATAGATGTGATTTGTCCCTCCTATAGGATATTCATATCCCAGTCACTTGATTAGCAAGACTGAGAAATTATTGCCATACTCATGTGATTCAATATGTGATATATAAATTCACATGCATCTCAAACAGTCTACTCTAGTTCAAGGAACATGGATTGAATGTTGAGAGGATGACGATTCAATGCCTCAAGCTCAATTTGGATATTAGAGACAAAGGAACTATACAATCACAGTAACACAAATCACAGATTGTACGTTGAAGTTGTTCTCCATCTTTCTGAATTACTTGGTTCAAAATGATGTGTTTCTAGATACCACTCATTGCATGTGATGTCTTAAGTTAGTTATGGACATTCACTGCCAACATAATTTGATACCTATAGAGTCACACGCATAGGATGCACTTGGAATAGGAGTTTAATCATGAATGATGTTTAACTTGATTATGAAAGTGTTTTGGTATTCAATTTAAACAATAATGGTTGGAAATTGGTTGATTAGACTATGAACTGACCAATTCAAGTGTTTAACTGATCGATTCAAGTGTCATGTCAATTGGAAACAATATTAGTTGAACAATGCCAAACCAGGGCATGAACCAACCAGTTTAAGGTCTAAGACAATAGGTCCAAGTGTTGAACTGTATGGTTCAAAGATACATACGATTGGATCAAGGATTGATGATGACATCATGTTTTGCATTAATCAAATATTGAATGCCAATGTGATTCAAAATAGGAATGCATAAGAATCAGTCGGTTCAATGCTTGAACCGATGAATTCACCTGTGAACCAACCAATTCACTATTTGTATCTTCCAAAAAATTCATGAAATTATGTCTCTTTGACTCCCAGATGAACTGGAAACTCTGACCCTGACTATCCTCTATAGGGGGATGGTGTAGTCTAGACTTTTAGAGAAACAACAATAATTTCTTATAATTATTGTCCTCTTTGGTTATCGTAAGCAAGAGAAGCAAGTCTTACCTGTATAAGGGAGGAATAGCAAGGGAGACATAATTGGGACAGAAAGTCCTACCCATTTGGGTGCTTATTTCAGGAGCTTTCACTGTGGGTTTTGGTTTTTGTTACCAGGCGAGTTATATAACTTTGAAGCATTTCTTGCCTACTAGCTACTTTGATGTCACTAATCTTGATCTAGACACTTGTAATCATGCTAAAGATAGTCTTGATAAGTGTTGTTTTGGTATCCAATGTTAAAACTTATTGAATTAGTGGTTAATCAATGATATTTATATTGTTTTTCTCTATTTTTGTGGTGGTGTGATCATGGTAGGACAAAACTAAAATATAGAGGGTAACATGTTTATACTAAATATTGAATGTACATGAGACTTTGTACAAAGTCAAAGCTTTCCTTATCATAGTGATACTTATTTCTTGATGTACACTACTTACTGGTAAATCTTTTCATGACAAGGGATGGTTAATTTCTCTGTAAAGGAGTGTTATGGAACTGTTCAATATGTTTTATATCTTCTGAGATTGTGAATCTCAATGAACTTTGTAAGAATCTTACTAATGTTGATATGTAACTTGATTGATGCAGTCACAAACACTCAACTGGCTTAATTAACTAAGTGAAACCTTAATCATGTCGTGCCTTGAGTTTGTATAGCTATTCTAGTGTCAAAACATGCTAGATAGTGAAATGAGTAATCTAAAATGAGCTAGGAGTTGTATACTATTGAGTGTATGTGGGTGAAGGGAGGGTATATCCCTGTCATCTTGATCCCAATGTTTTGGAGAGTGGTCGAGGACGTGTATCACATGTGGAAGCAATTGACTGTGACTACTATCGTAACTCATATGTAATAGTTGTACTAGTCAACGCATGCGTGCACATGCACATGTCATATAGTATTTTTTGTTATTATAATAGAAAAAAATTACAAATAAAATATTAAGAAATAAAAGAAGTTAAATTCGTGAATGTATGTTACACGTAGACATTTTGATTTGAAAATAATGAAGTCACATATTCATTTTGTAAGTAAAATTGGATGATATGACAATAATTTGCAAGTGACATGAGGCATATATTTTTGCATCAAATATTGAAGTTTCATGAGCTCGTCCTCATATTATGTATAGAAGTGAGGTTGATCCCTAATAGAAGAAAAAAAATATCCATTTAATGATTTATTAAAAATCATGGAATGAATAAATAACAAGTTAGATAAATTCTACTAACCATTTAGCAAAATGATGTATTTCAACTATTATTGTTGATATTCTTATATTAGTTGTGACATGAAGATTTGGAATGACTTTTGTTGTAATATATGGAAAATATCAAAGAAAAAAATATAGTATGACATAAATCAAACCGACATATGTCATTATAAGGAAAAGACACACGTGTCATTCACATGAATAATAAATTAATTTATTTTATACTTGTCAACAATTTTCCAAAAATAGAATGAATGTATATTAATAATAGTTGTAATATTTAATGGATATCGATGTTATGTCCCATACAATAAATTTAGAACAATACTATAGATAGAAAATGATAGGTATAGACAACACTTGTTCTTGGAGACTTTTAGTGTCTAAAGAAAGAATAATAAGGATAAAGATAAAGAGTGACTATAAAACAATGCCTACAATCAAGGAAAATCATTCTATAGTGTGTGCAATTAAGGAAAAAGTATTAATCAATATTAAATAAGTACAATCAAGGAGGAGATAGGAGATACTAAAAAGTAATTGAAATTAGTAGGAAAAGGAGATGTTAATATGACCTTATGAATAAGTGCAATCAAGGAGGAGATAGGAGATACTAAAAAGTAATTGAAATTAGTAGGAAAGGGAGATGTTAATATGACCTTCTGAATAAGTGCAATCAAGGAGGAGAGAGGGAAGATTTAATGCATTTTTCTCAATTTATTATTAAAATGCCAAAAGTAAGAGCATTTTATGACCATGGTTATGTGAGACATCATTTTATGTGGAGTAAAAAATATCCATGGTGCATAATCAATAAGACAAAACATATAGCCTAATGCTTGTAGAGCACACACATTTTATAATGTAGTTTGTTAAAAATGGTATTTCCCTTTCCTTATTTGTGCCAACCTAACACAACAAAATTAATATCCCTAGCAATCCTCTCCCCTCACATCCCTTCCCCTATCCTCCTATCCCCTCCCCTCTCATCATTCTAAGGAATGACAAAGATAGTGTAAACAGAGATGCCAAATTATAAGGAATGACAATGTTGTGTGGCAAGACACACATAAGGTACTTAAAAAGTGAAAACATTGTCCTCTTTTGGTCTAATTAATAAATTAAAGACTGTAAAAATGTAAGGCATAACTGATTGGTATGGGAAGAAATGATAACAAATAAGAAAAATGAAAAATGTATTCTCCCTAATAGTTCTCATTATTCATTATTCAAAGGTATATTGTTGCACTTCATGTTGTATAATAATGCGAAGAAAAAAAAATCAATCAATTAAGGATAAATGTAGCTTGTGTATGCGGGTACTAAAATAACCAATGTTTTTCAAAAAGAAAACAAAGAAAATCAAGGAAGAACAAGTTAAAAGTTCATGTAACATGAAAATAATACTTATTGGAATATTTGGTCACAATAGTAGAAGAAATAGGCAAAGTTTTGGCCATGAATGATAAAGAGAATAGTCAGTTTCTTAGACAAATATATATTAAGAAATATGAAAAAATGTAGAAAATATTTAAATAGAAAATAATTGAAATAAATAAATGCTCTAATTTTATAACATAAACAGTTCTATATAATGCATTTCTTAAACATTAAGTATTATACTTGCACGGAATAATATAAAATATATGGCTTAATTTTAAGAACAAATAGTTATATTGTAGAAAAGTTAGAAATAACTTATATTTTAATAGAAACTATAAGAAAATACCATATATATATAAATCAATTTTTAAATAGAAATATGAAAAAAAATCAAAACACAGTATACTTGTAAAGCACACAATTGATGAAAAAAATCATACTATAATGTTTGGAACATTTAAAATATTATATTGAATGTTGTTATATATGGAGTAAAATATATGTATGGTGCACAATTTATAAAAACATATGTCTAATTTTTTAGAGGACACCCGTTTTATATGATAGTTTGCTAAAAAATGATATTTTCATTTCCTTCTTTATGCACCTAACAAAAAAAATTAGTATCGCTGGCCCTCCTCTCCCATAACCTCATATCAAAGATAGCATATATGGAGATGCAAAGTTACAAGGAGAAACAAATTTGTATGACAAGACACACATAAGGAACATAAAAAAATGAAAATGTTGTCCTCTTTTGTTCTTTGAAATACATGGAAGATTGTAAAAATTTTGCATAACCGATTAGAATGAAAAGACATAATTACATACAAAGAAAAATTAAAACATTATTCTACCTGATAGTTCTCATTATCCAAAAATGTATTGTTGTCATTTTGTTTTGTATTATAAGATGAAGAAAACAAAATCATTCAATAAGGGTAAATGTAGCTTGTGTATGCAGAATTGATATAAGCACCACTCTTAAAAAAATAAAGAAACTAAAGGTTGAATAAATTAAAAAGTTCTTGTAACATGATAAAAAAAGTGTGTACCAAAAGACTTGGACAAATCAGTAGAAGAAACAATCAAAGACTTAGCCATGACAACAGAAGGGACAAGAGAATGTGTGTTGTCAATTAAGGATATGATCCATTCAGAGGAAAGTGAGTGTAGAGACATAACTGACCAGATGACAATATGTGGTCAATAACTCAATATATACACACATCAACATTAGTTTGTAGCAATTTTTTGCCTTTTTTTGTGCCCCAAGTCCAAATGTTGTTGAAAAAACTGAAAAGATTAGATATTAACACCAAATCCAGTAAGTTAGGCAATAATGGGACACTCAAAGTCATAGTTATCCAAGAAAAGTGAAGAAGTATCATCTAGTTTGAGGAAATGTATTGTTGAAGAAACTGAAAAGGTTAGATATTAGCAAGTCAGTAAGTTAATATTGGGCCACACAAAGTCATAATTATCCAAAAAAAAAGGAAAAAATACCATCCAATTAGAGGAAAATTATTATTGTCATGATGTGTTGTATTATAAGACGAAAATGAAATTGTTCAGCAAAAGATAAATATTCCTCGTAGAATCAAATTTTAAAAATGTTCCTCAAAAGAAAACAAAGAAACGTAAGGTCTAATAAATTAAAAAAATCACACAACATGATAACAAAAATTACTTACTGAAAGAGGTGACTGTAACAACAGAAGAAATAGAAAAAAGTAAGTGGCCAATTAAAGATATTATGGATGGAGAAGAAAGTGAATGTCTGATTAGCAAGCAGTTGATTGTAGGGCTCGTAATCAACTTATATCTTTTCTTTTTATCATGTCTTCTAGAGGGTTCTTATGGAACTGAAAAGATTAGATATTAATATCTAGAGGATGCTTAGGGAACTAAAAAGATTAGTTATCAATACAAAGGCCCTAGGTAATAGAAAATATTAGAAGGCCTATAGTGCAGTATAGTTTAAACAATAACTTGGGACAGTAAAGTTTAAACAATAGCCAAGAAGACAAAGTCATAGTTTTTCAAAACAAATGGAGATAACATCCATCCCCACCCCCACAATGACTCTCTTTATAGAGCATCTTCTGCTGGAGTAATATTAAATGACATGGTGGAGACTTCCTCATCTAAAAAATTAGACAGAACTAGAGGGGAAAATCATTGCATCATGATAGAATATAAAAAGGCACTAAGAATTATATTTAGTCAGACAGTCTCACAAATAAGCGTGCCTCCTAGAACTATGATCTTCATAACCTTTTTTGTCTCTAAAAAATAATGAAAATTCAAACCTACTCGATAGGGTAGGAAAGAAGATTGAAAGTTTCAAAAAAAATCCTTTGAACTAAGTGGCTAGATGATGCATGGAGTAAGGTGTAGCAGGTTTAAGACGTGTCCCTGACAAATGGAAGAAGATGATCGATGGAAAGAGTAGAGGGAGTATAGAATAGAAAACCAATTAAGGTGTCGTAGGTTGAAGAACATCAATGGGGTCAGTTGTTATTGATAGACTTGAATGGAGGGATAAAGGCATGTGATTAGTGGAAGGTTGTTTAGCAGAGAGATAATAAATTTGGTTTAAACCGCTTCCTAAAATGGTGAGTGAGGGAGGGATTATGATGTTGTTGTAGGTTGTTATGGAGGATGAGAGAAAACGTGGTTAGTGGGAGGTAGTTTAGGGGAGAGAGAGAAAATACCAAGAAAAGGATAAAATGAGAGAAAAATGTGAGAAGAAGGTGAAAGTAGGAGAACGCATATTTCAAATTCTTGCTTTCTGATTGGTTGGCCAGGCTTGAAATGATAGAGTTGTAGTTTTTAAGAAAAATTCTCTCCTTTTATAGTAGTATAGATATACTCTAGTTTCTGATGTCTTGGCATGTGTACCCAGGGTGCCACTACCACTGACTTGTACTGACCAAGCGAAAGATATCTTAGGATTTCTTTCATTCTAGATCCTATACGGGGTTAGTTTCAACTTTGTAGTGGTTAGATAGTAGTTTGATTGGTACATCTCAAACTACTTGTGGCTTAATAAAATGTAACTCAGTTGTGTAGCATAATTGTTAGGTTACTTGATGAATCACATTGGATGATAACTCTTTTTATGTTTATTTTTAATCATAGACAATTTATAATGTGGTAACAGAAATCAAGTGTACAATAATTGTATCTATGCATGTTCTTATTTGCAAGTTATATAGTCTCTATAATAGTATATGTTTCATCTACTTTAATACATAACCCTGGAAAGTAGTAGATGCCTTTAGTGTTATATCTCTTGTTGGGACATGGGTCTCATCTTGTGGGTCACCACATGTTCGTAGGTGATTGATAGTGTCGACAGACATAGAGTAGTGAGGAGGAGTTGTTTGAAGAGAAGTAGATTCAAAAGGTTGGTTAGGTTGTATATATTCCTAAAGTCATCTGTATACTCTTAGGACCTTATGGGAAGTTGTAATGATGTTGTATATCATCTCAAGTTTTTGGCAGTGTATCTTGTTCTATGTGCATATTGTAAATATGTGAACAATATCTTTTATAAATAGGTCGTGATTGAGGCCACAAAATAGATGTGTAGATACATGGTATGGTTATATCTATATATGCAAGATGTTGGACCTTTGCCTAAAAGTTCTTGAGTATGGATGAAAATTTTATTTGGTTTTAATTATGTACCTTTTTGGTAAGGTGATTAGTATGTGCTTTATGAGCAATTTAGTTTTAAGTAATCTCATTAAGCTTGGTGGGTTGCCACAATAGTCGTATTTCTTGAGATCAACAAACACATATATCCATGTCTTTTTTTTCATATTTTCTTCCCAAAAACATTTCCTTAGTACCATTCCCAATACCAGACACATCTAAGAGTTTCTATGAAAGTTTAGAGAGTCTCTTAGAACAACAAATATGCATATGATATGACCGTGGGGTGTGAAAAAAGGATATCCAAATGAGACAATTCATTGAGCTCTAGGAGAAAAATAGAGTAAAAAATGTTGTGGAAGGAATATTAAAAAGTCTCCTCTACTCAACTTGAGATTGCATTTATTTGTGCAAATATATATATATATATATCATTTTTGTGTGCACATTGACATCTTTTCTCTTTGGTGGTACGTCCCTATTACATAATGAGGGGTATGAAAGAAAATAATAGAGTAGCGAGGGAGTGTGCCACCCCAAACCTAGAGTTTAGCACTTTTTATGGATTTTTGTTTTCTTTTTTAATGGATGGAAGGTAAAAATATGGAAGAAGAAGAAGAAGAAGAAGAGTAGAACATGGGTCAGATTAGCATCCAACATGATTTAGGATTCAGTGAACCGAGTTGTTCTCCTAATATAACTATGCTCAGATAGTGACATGATAAGGAAAAGATGATTCCATGAATTTGTTTCAATATTAAGTTAGGATAATTGTGTGTTAGGTCCCTCTTAGTTCATCAAACGCCTGCCATATTTTTCATAAAAACATGATGTTTGGGTTCCTAGGTCGAATGGGTGATTTCCAGTCATTGGTTGTTTCAAAAATTGGTCAATGTGAGGTTTTGCTTCGGGTAAGGGGAGTCAAATGACACTGAGATACAAGGATGCAAATAAGAATTTGAATCTAAGTCGTCTAGATAATAGCTTTAATTATTATGGAGATAAAAAGTTTGAAATATTTAGCTGCATGCAATGTATGAATGCAATGATAAGGTCCTAAGTTACAAATACATAGGTGAGGGTAGAAAGTAGAATACATACCACCCACCATCCACCCCAAATTTATGTATTTTACTATCTCCTAGTAAACACTAAATCCAAGATGAGGGTAAGAGCTTTGGTGGTTTGGTCCATGGGGAATGGTTTCTCTCCACTCAGCAAAAGTCATTCACCTACTATTAAAATTGCTCATAAATATATTGTCATGATATGTATTAATTAAATAAATGCAATATGAAATAAGAAGTAAAAACAATTTGAAATGAAGGTAATGCTCAAGTTACCTCCTGAGAAGTACCTTTGTTAACATAAATTGTTTGATGCCTGAAACTCAATCATGATATGTTGGAGGGAGAAGTGTGAGTGGTTGTTTGGCCTACATAACAGAGGTGTTGAAACAATGTTTGAGTTATTGGCCATTGACAGTGAATTATCTGGTCTTCTCATTCCAAATTATAATAGCTCCATGGGGGAAGATACATTTGGTAATGAATGGACCCGACCATCGGTTCTTGAGCTTTATGAGAAATACACAGAGACGTGAGTTGTGTAGTAATACTTGATCTATGACTTGTGTATATTCCCTCTTCAAGATGCCATCATGCCACATCTTTGTATGCTCCTTGTAGACACATGTGTTTTCATAGCCATCAGTCTATCTCTTCTAGCTCTTGCAGTTGAAGTAGACACTTTTCCTTTGTTGTATAGAGGTCAATCTTGAGCTACTTGATGGCCCATTGTGCTTTGTGTTCAATCTCTACTAGTAAATGACAAGACCTCCCTAACATCAGACAAAAAGGTGTAGTGCCTATGGGAGTCTTATATGCAGTTTGATGTGCCCAGAGTGTTTCATTAGGTTTGTGAGCCCAATCCTACCTTGTCCTCTCAAGCATATTCCCCATAATAGCTTTGTATGGAAATTGAAAACCTCCACTTGACCACTTATTTGAGGGTGTTATGGAGTATCTACATGTTGGGGAGTCACCATACTTGTGAAGGAGAGCTTCAAATTTGCATTGAAGAAAGTATGATACTCCATCAGAAATGACAATGTGGAGGACTCCAAAGCATGGAAAGAAAATATCTTTGAATAGTTTGATCATTGGATTTACGTCTTTGGACTTTGTGGGTATAGCTTCAAACCATTTGGAAACATAGTCGATATCTACCAAGATGTAGGAGAATCCATAAGAGGAGGGGAATGGACCCATGTAGTCCACACCTCAAACATTATAAATCTCCACTTCTTGCCAAAGATTGAGGGACATCTCAGTCCTCTTAGAATTATTGTTTGATATTTGGCATTGATCACATGATTTGGCATATATGTGAGCTTCCTTGATGATATAAGTCCAAAAGAACCCACATGGATAACCTTGAATGCACTCTTTTTGAAACTCAAGTGAACCCCAATCGGGCAGTAATGACCATGTTCTAGAATAAGAAGAGGTTCTTCTTCTAAGATGCATCTATGGTAAAGGCCAACAAAACACAACCTGGATTGGTAAGGTTCATCCCAATAGTAATGGTGTATGTTAGACATGAACTTCTTCCTTTCATTCCTAGTGAAATTTAGAAGGAGGACTTCTGCAGGTAGGTAGTTTACAAAATTAGCTTACCACTGTGTGAATCTAAATACCATTAACAAGTGGTCATCAGAAAAAGAGTCATTGATTGGGATCCTGTCACTGTCTTGTATGTGTAATATGCTAAGATGGTCAACACCAACATTCTCAGTCCCCCTTTTTCCTTGAATTCTAAATCAAACTCTTGCAACAATAGGATTCACTTGATCATCCAAGGCTATGTGTCCTTCTTTGATGATAGATACCTGATGGAAGCATGATTAGTGTAGAAAATCACTTTTGTTGCTATTCAATAGAAGAGAAACTTGTTAAAGGCAAAGACAATAGCAAGAAGCTCCTTATAATGAACTGAAATCCATGTATAATAATAGTTTCATTCTTTTTCTAAGCTTTTCTTTCCTTTATGTCCTTGATGTTGAATTAGTGGAAATTATTAAGGTTTGGTGTACATTTGTTCCCAATATTTTACTTTATAAGGAGTAAAGTACAAATACCTCGATAAAAGTTGTTAATGGGTTTAATTTGCAAAATGTCTGCTTAAGAGAGATAAGGATAAAATAGGATCGATCTAGAAGTTTTTTTTTTAGCAATCGGAACATCGTCATTACTGAAAAGCCATACGGCATCTACACATAGAAAAAGTGATTTTAGAAGTACATACAACCAACAACAGGGCTATCTGATCCCCAAAACTCATATTGGAATGATAATAGAACGCTTCTCAATTCATCTCTTTTCCACTAGGCTGACATAAGCATCTTTTCATAAGAGATTCCTTCAACCTGAGCATAGATCGGAGATGATAAACCTGCAAATGAAAAATATACAGACTAGTGTTTTCCGCCACATGCAAAGCCATAGACCCAGTAGTGAATCTGAACAGAAGAAATCGAGGCCAACAAGGGCCAAGACTCATAACTCCCAAACAGAGAGAACAACAACGCCGACAAGCAGCGACAACAACGCCGACGAGCGGCGAGAAACAGATAGAATAACCTGTAGCAAAGAAAACAAGAAAAAAAACAGGGAGACCCACGAAGAAGCACGGGGGCGGGGGGTCTCGACTGTCGTAGGGATTGACAATCAGGGCAAGTCACCCACTCTCCCCTCCACCCCAGTGAGCCAAAGGACCACCAGGGCACGCCGCCCAAACCACCAGCGCCGCAGCCTCAAGATCTGAGGCTGAGTACCAATGCTGAGAAGGACGGGTCCTGGACAAAAAGTAGGCGAAGGCTCTGATCGTTGAAGCACCTTGAGACAGCCGAGGAAGAAGAAGCCCAGGGGGGAGAGGGAACGTTGCGCGTCGGCAGGCAGCCTCCCCCCCCCCCCGAGCAGAGTCGACGACGGAGCAAGCCCTAGATCGCGGGAGCTAGGGAGAGATCCACCGCTAGTGGCAGTTCCCGTGGATCGATCTAGAAGTTTATGTGGCTTTTGCATGGAAAAAAGAAAGAAAATCCTAAAAGTGAAGATAATGTGACAATAAATGAGTTTATATTCCCATTGAGTGAATATAAGAATAAATTGCCTAAAAATTATAAAATTGGAACTTAGGGGATGACTCTAAACCCAAATTTGTTTCTTTTGAGTATAAGTTTTCTTGGGTGATAGGTTTTACAACGTTTGGAAAATTGGTAATTATAATTGTGTTTATTGAAAAGGGAAAATAGGAGATAACTCAAAAATACAAAATAAATCTTTAATGACTCCAAAAGTAACAATGGATGCCAAATTCAAGTTCTACACATTAAAATATACCTTTGGGTGAATTTTCACTCAATTTGGAGAATATTTGATTAAAGGGTGATATTAGAAGAGAGAAACTGTATAGAACCTTCAATGTATTAAATAAATGAACAAATAATCCCAACATGTAAAATTGATGGAAATTTGTATCCAAGGCACTTAATGTGACTTGTGGGTGAAAATTCATCAAATTTGGAGAATCTTATCACCATTAATGTATTCGGAAAGACAAATACATTTTGATTTATTTAACACATTAAAAGTTCCCAAAAGGCAAAACTAATTGCATATTTAGATTCCTCATATCAAAAATAGGCTTGGTGTCAATTTTCATTTAATTTGGAACATGTTTGCCCCTTCAAATGAGGATAGAGAAAAAGGAAATTAATGCACAAATACACTATATACTAATATGATTGGGGATTTAATCTATGTGTCATGCATTGACCTTTGACCCTCATGATTTTTACCGTTGGATCCGCAATCCAATGGCTCACGTGTCATCATCTAGCTCGCATGGATTGAGAAATAGGAACTTATTTGGCAATGTTTTAATTCGATGATTTCTTGATTGTTTCCGGATCAAATTTCACAAAATCTTTTCCTAAAAATTCTAGAAACAAATCCGCATCAACCCACCCCCTATTTGCCATGTTTTTTTAAGAAATTGGGAAACGTCCAATTCTTGTTCTCTAAGGTTTTCGGGTGACCTAGCTATCTTCGACTTTACGATCCCCCACCTACATATATTGCCCCCTCGGTCTTCATGGCCTTTTACTCGAACTTTCTCTGGCTTCAATTGTTCATTTGTTGGCATCCTCATGTTCCTGTGTTTGACTTTGGTCCAGACCCTTGTGGTGGTTCATGCTTGAGATTCTTGGTATCTCGGTCCCAATTGACTGGCTCATCAGGTTTGTGATCATCTACTTGCTCTTCTCGGGTGCTTGTTTTTAAACTTGATCAACTCACGCGATTTTGGCCAAATCACAAGCTGCTGCTTTTCGGTCATGGTGTGGCACGACAAAGGGGATCAATCCCCTGTGTGCATGTTCTCTTCTTCCCTTCTCATTGACTTTTTCCTTTGTTTTCCATGTAAGGGCAGTATCATCTTTTCACACGATTTTCTTTGCTTTGGGTTATTCAAAGCCGCGCCTTTGACCCCTGACTTGGCTGGCTCTTATTGGGCCAAGTCAACAAGGTGGGCCTGTTCTTTTCTTTTGCTTTTGTCTATTTGTGATTTCTTAGATGATGTGGCACTCACTGATTGGTCAATATTCGAAAAATCATAACTTTTTACTCCATTTCCCAAAAATTAAAAGAAAATATGTTTTGGAATCAAAAAATTTAAGCTTCCTAATAAAAATGTTTTTGATACTTGGTTTTGAGTTTTACCGAAAAGTGTTTTCTAAAAACTAAATTTAATAGATAAAAATCACCAAAAATGCACTTGTAACCTCATAACTCCAAAATAGACAAAAATATATGTTTTCTTAATCAGAAGAACCTGATAAGTCCAATGGTGATAATTTCATAGTCAAAAATGAGGTTTTGTTCGAAAAGACCAAAAGTTAGGTTTTCCTTGCCTTTATACATGAGTAAACCCTAATTCAAACTTAAACATTGGAAATAGGAAAATAAGCCCTGGAATTGATTAAAGTAGTGAGGAAGAAGTAATTGAATCTCTTAAGAAAAGGTATGTGCTTTCCTTACACATAAATTGGGAAAATTTGTAACCTTAGCCTAGTTTCCCTAATGAGACTTCTATAAAACCCTAATTTTCCTTTTGACAATTCCTTTTCCATATTTGCCTCAAAATCAATTTTAATATTTATTTCTGGGGTCTTGTACCCCACTACCATGTTTATATTTACTTAATGCTTATACTTGTCATAGTTCATAGCATGTTAATTTTATTAGACTATTGAACTAGTGTAGTGGAACTTTTGTACAACCACCCATAGATAGGGCATGTGTAAATTTTCCTTGTGGAATATGTTACTCTCCCCAATATAGAATATTTGTAGGTGATTGAAATGTGTTACTCTCCCTCATCTATTGGTTGAGGTTAGGTAGGTGCCTCAACCCTACATATTTTAGGTATTCAATATTAATCATGCATGCAACCCTTTTTACTATTTTTTATGGCAAGCATCTATTTACTTATTCATCGTTCTTTTGATAATTTCATCTTATGATGAAATCTTAGCCTTAATTCTATATAGTTTTCTTATCTTTTGTCCTTGTTCATTTTCTCTGACACATACCTTGTTTTTCCTTCCCTTTTGCTAGGTTCTTTCCCAACCACCCAAGATTAGATCAAGGTGTTGAACAAGGCCAAGGTGACCAAGTTCAAGAGTAGTAGATTCAAGTTTTGCTATAAAGGATGACGAAGTTGCTTTTGCTAGATCCTATAATTTCTTTTCTGTTTCATTCCTTCTCAAAGAAACTCATGTAGTGAACAAAAGATCAAAAAGCAAAGTAATAACTTAGTTTCTTTCTGCTGCTATTGACATTTCATATATATCTGAATCATGCTTATTTACTTGGATTATTATACATACATCCCACATGTCTATTGTTTCTTGAAAGAAAAAATGTGGATGTTTTGTATTTCCTTTAAATTTTAGTAAGGAGGTGATCTCGCCTCTTTACAACATGGTATTAAAGCCTTTGGGCAAATACTAGGGCATAAGTTGAAAGCAAGGGTGTCTAGAATGGATTAGGGTCTGGGGGTTGGCAATATATTCATTCCTTCACGCCACTAGTTTGATTTACAGGAACTCCCAGATCCATATGATATCGCACTGGCCTACGTTGATACTGACTGCCTGAAATAGTATGCTCAGAGGCAATAGTAGCCTTAGATATCCTTATTGTCTACTCCTATTATCTTATGTCTTACCCTTATCTTTCAGGAAGGGAGACTTGTTTGGAAACATGAACAACTCTTCTTCAGGAGCCACCTTCGGCAACACCGACAACTAGAATACTCTGATTACTCCCTCCCAACACTGGGATAGTCCTAGTACCCATGTTGGCACCCCTCTTCTGACCCCTGAGCAAGAGTTGACCTTGTTGTGCCAGCTGCTTTCAACTACCTTGGTGGGACAACTTTCCAATGCTACATCTACTGCAGCCAAGCCGAAGGAGTTCACCCTTACGGACTTCATCAAGATGCAACCAATGTACTTAAAGGGTGAGAGCGAGCCAAACATGGTGGATAAATCTGATGATTGGGTCCAGGATCTAGAGCATACCTTCAAGGGCATGGCATGTCCTCCTCACCAGAAGGTTTGTTTTGTGACGTATGTGCTGGATTGGCCTGTACGAGTGTGGTGGACGGGTATGTCTCGTACCCGTGATACTTTGAACATGACTTGGGAAGAGTTCCTCAAGATATTTTGTGAGAAGTATATCTACCCTACATATATGAAGAGAAAGGAAGCTGAGTTTTACAATATACGACAAGGAAGCTCGAGCGTCTCCAAGTACATCTAATGTTTTCTTCTCCTGGAGCACTATGTGGTGGACCTAGGAGCTAAGAGGAGATCAACCCTATTTCTCGAGGGTTTAAACTACAGCGTAGGATGTAACCTTGTTCCCTAGTTGTCGTTGACCTTTCAAAAAATGGCAGACAAGTCTTTGGTGATCAAATCTTACCCTGGGTTCCAGTCTTCCGAGCACAACAACAACAATAAGAGGAAGAATGCTAGTGGAAACCAAGGGCGCAACAAGTGAAACCGTTGCTCGCATTCTCACCCGTCGGGAAGATGCCCTATTGAAAATAGTCAACCTCGTAGGAATAATCGACCTACACATATCTATCACGAGTGCGGTCAAGCTGAACACATTCGACCCAACTGCTCCAAGCTTGGACAAGGACCAACTCCAGCTCAGTAGCTTGCTCAACAACCACAATAGTAACAGAGTCTGCCTCCACGAAACAACAATTAGAACTGGCAAGGCCGGAAGCCACCTATGGAAAGGCAGAACGAAAGGGTGTTTGCCCTTAATGCTAAGGAAGATAAAGTAGATAATGAAGTTATCGAAGGTACCTTACATCTTAATATGCATCCAGTTAAAGCACTCTTCGATTCTGGTTCATCGAATACATTCATATCATCTAAGTTTGCTGCCATGTAAGAGATAGAATTAGAGTATACGGATCACATTTTAGATGTTAAAACCCCTAGTGGTAGGATCTACTCTTCTTATCTCAAACTCCCGACCTTGGACCTTTGTATCTCTGGTATAATATTTCCCTTGAATTTCATGTTTCTTAACATGATCGTCTTTGATGTCATCCTGGGGATGGATTGGTTGAAGAGGTACAAAGTTACTTTGTTTTATGAGGTATCAAAAGTCAATTTGTTACATCCTATTATGGGAAGAATGTGTGTCAAGCGTAGGAAGCAAGAGGATCGGCAGTTGTCATCTCTGCCATCAAAGCTGAAAAGCTTATCTCACAAGGGTGTAGAGCATTCTTAGCCTCTATCGTCCTCGATGCTACACCTCCTACTCTCGATCACATACATGTCATGAAGGACATCCATGATGTTTTTCCAGAGGAGTTTCTTATCTTACCCCCAACTTGTGAGGTGGATTTCTCCATCGAGCTCACACTAAGAACTTCTCCCATCTCAAAGACTCCTTATCGCTTGGCGCCTGTAGAGCTCACCGAGCTTAAGAAGTAGTTTCAGAAGCTTCTCGACACGGGCTTTGTACGCCCTAGTGTTTCACCATGGGGAGCCCCTATCTTATTCATGAAGATAAAGGATGGATCGTTGCTCATGTGCAAGGATTATTGTAGGCTTAATCAAGTGACAATAAAGAACCGCTATCCATTGCCTTGTATCGATGATCTGTTTGACCAGCTGAACTCAGCCACTATGTTCTCAAAGATGGATCTGTGAAGTGGCTACTACCAGATGCACATGAAGGATGAGGATGTCCTAAAGATAGCTTTCAGAACATGTTATGGGCATTATGAGTTTCTGGTCATGCCTTTTGGTTTGACTAATGCCCTTGCTGTTTTCATGGACTTGATGAATCAAGTGTTTCATCCTTACCTCAATCAGTTCGTGGTGGTGTACATCGATGATGTGTTGGGCTACTCTGAATCTAAAGAACAACATCGTGAGCATCTACGGACCATTTTGAACACACTGAGAGAAAATCAATTGTATGCTAAATTCTCTCAGTGTGAATTTTGGATCACAGAAGTGATGTTCTTAGGTCATGTGATTTTTGTGGGACATATTGTTGTTGATCTTGCAAAGGTAGAAGTTGTGACCAAGTGGAAAGCTCTAAAGACCCCGTCTGAGATCCATAGTTTCCTCAGTTTAGCAGGTTACTATCGGAGGTTTATCAAGAGTTTTTCTGAGTTGGCTCTTCCTCTGAAAAAGTTGACAAGAAAAGAAGTCAAGTTTGTATGGACACCTGAATGTGATGACAGTTTTCAGAAACTAAAGAGTTGTTTGACATCTGCTCCTGTCCTTGCTCTACCTGTTGAAGTCAAACCCTACATTATCTTCATAGATGCTTCTAAGAAAGGATTAGGGTAGTCTTGATGCAAGAAGATCGAGTGATTTCCTATGCTTCACACTAATTGAAACCCAATGAAGCGAACCGGCCTACCCATGAATTAGAGCTAGCAGTTATCATGCATGCTTTAAAGATCTGGAGACACTATCTGTATGGAGTGAAGTTTGATGTTTTCTCATATCACAAAAGTTTGAGGTATCTATTGATGCAGAAGGATATGAATCTGAGGCAGCGTAGATGGATGGAGTATCTCAAGGACTCAACTTTACCATCACCTATCATCCTAGTAAAGCAAATGTAGTTGTTGATGCATTGAGTTGGAAGAAGAATGCAATATGTGCTGCCATGAACCTGGAGTTTGTTTTCAAGTTGGAAACTGCAACCTGATGATGATGAAGATGCTGAGAATTTGTGTGTTCACATCTCTAGTTTGTCCATTACACCTTCTTAGATCTCAGAAGTTGTTGTTGCACAGTATGAAAGTTTTGAGCTTGAAGAGATGAAATCCTTAGCTAAGAAGCCACAGTCTGACTTTTGAGTTGAAGTTAATGGAGTTGTATGTTTCTGATAAAGTTTGTGAATACATGAAGTTGGGAACCTACAACAGAGGGTACTGAGTAAAGCCCATGGGTCTAAGTACACCATACACCCTGGTACTACCAAGATGTACAAGGACTTGCAATGAAGTTTTTGGTGGAAGAAAGAAGGATATTGCTCTGTTCGTCACAAAGTGTTTGACTTGTCAACAAGTCAAGATCGAGCATCAATGACCTGATGGTCTTCTACACTCACTTGAGATTCAGGAATGGAAATGTGAGAAGATTACTATGGACTTTGTCACTATTTTCCCTAAGACTAGGAAGGACTTTGATGTTGTGTGGGTTGTGATTGATCGGCTTACTAAATCTGCCCACTTTTTGCCTTTCAAGTCCACTTACAAGGTTTATGAGATAGCTCAGTTGTATATGGATTGGATTGTTCATCTGCATGGAGTTTTCAAGGTGATAGTGTTCGATCGTGACCCAAAGTTCACCTCTCAATTGGATTCAGATTCAAGTAGTGATGGGTAATGACTTGTGTTTCAATACAACCTATCATCCTCAAACTGATGGTCAATCCAAAAGGACAATGCAAATTCTAGAAGATCCACTTCGTGCATGTGTTATGGATTGGGGAGGTGTATGGTATAAGTTTCTTCCATTAGCAGAGTTTGCTTATAATAATAGCTACCAAGCTAGTATTGGTTTGCCACCTTATGAAGCTTTGTATAGAAGACCTTGTTGTTCTTTGTTACATTAAGATGGTGTGGGGGAATGTGCTCTAATGAAGTCTAATGATATGCAGATGATGATAGAGAAGGTTCAGTTGATCAAGAAGTGAATGAAAGTTGCTCAAGATTGACAGAAGATGTATGCTGATAAGAAAAGGTCTGATGTGAGTTTCTTAGTAGGAGACTATGCCTTCTCCAAGATCAAGCCTATACATTCTATTATAGATCTAAATTTAAAGGCAAGCTTAGTCCCTGCTATGTTGGACCATTTGAGAACTTGGATAAGGTTGGAGGTTGTGCATATTTTTTAGCTCTCCCTCCTGCCTATGACAAGATCCATAATGTGTTTCATGTCTCTATGTTGAGATGGTATGTGAATGACCCTTCTCATGCACTCTCAATTGAACCTCTGGAGATTCAAGAGAATCTAACTTATGAAGAGTTACCTGTGAAGATTCTTGACTTCTGAGTTAAGAAATTGAATAACAAGGAGATCAAGTTGGTGAAGTTTTATGGTAGTATCATGGTTTGGAAGAAACCACTTGGGAGCTTAGAGATGAGATGTTACGTACTCACCCTTCTCTTTTTGTATGAGATTTCGGGGACGAAATCCTTTTTAATAGGTGGAGTTCTATAATGAACTAAAATCCATGTATAATATTAGTTTCATCCTTTTTCTAAGCTTTTATTTCCTTTATGTCCATGATGTTGAATTAGTGGAAATTATTAAGGTTTGGTGTACATTTTTTTCCCAATATTTTACTTTATAACGAGTAAAGCACAAATACCTCAGTAAATGTTGTTAATGGATTTAATTTGCAAAATGTTCACTTAAGAGAGATAAGGATAAAATAAAATCTATATAGAAGTTTCTATGGATTTTGTGTGGGAAAAAGAAAGAAAATCTTAAAAGTGAAGATAATGTGACAATAAATGAATTTATATTCCCATTGAGTGAATATAAGAATAAATTTCCTAAAAATTATAAAATTGGAACTTAGGGGATGATTCTAAACTCAAATTTATTTCCTTTGAGTATAAGTTTGCTTGGGTGATAAGTTTTACAACTTTTAGAAAATTGGAAATTATAATTTTACTTATTGAAAAGGGAAAATAGGAGATAATTTGAAAATACAAAATAAAATATTTAATGACTCCAAAAGTAACAATTGATGCCAAATTTGTGTTCTACACATTAAATATACCTTTGGGCGAATTTTCAATCAATTTGGAGAATATTTGATTAAAGGGTGATATTAGGAGAGAGAAAGTGTATAGAACCTTCAATATATTAAATAAATGAACAAATAATCCCAACATAATCCCAACATGTAAAATTGATGGCAAATTTGTATCCAAGGCACTTAATGTGACTTGTGGGTGAAGTTTCATCAAACTTGGAGAATCTTATCACCATTAATGTAGTAGGAAAGAGAAAATACATTTTGATTTATTCAACACATTAAAAGTTCCCAGAAGGAAAACCTAATTGTATATTTGTATTCCTCATACCAAAAATAGATTTGGTGTAAATTTTCATTTAATTTGGAACATGTTTTCCCATTCAAATGAGGAGAGATAAAAAGGAAATTAATGCACAAATACACTATATACTAATATGATTGGGAATTTAATCTATGTGTCACGTGTTGACCTTTGGCCAATGTGATTTTGACCATTGGATCCGCGATCCAACGGCTCATGCATCATCATCTAGCTCGCGCTAAGCGGGAAAGAGGAACTTATTTGGAAAGGTTTTAATTCGATGATTTCTCGATCATTTCTGAATCAAATTTCATGAAATATTTTCCAAAAAAATCTAGAAACAAACCTGCATCGACTGACCCCCTAGTTGCCATGTTTTGTTAATAAATTGGGAAATGCCCAATTCTTTTTCTTTAAGGTTTTCGGGTGACCTAACTATTTTTGACTTTACGATCCCCCACATATATATATTGACCCCTCGGTCTTTGTGGACTTTTTCTCAAAGTTTCTCTGGCTTCAATTGTTCATTTGCTCGCATCCTTGTGTTCTTGTGTTTGACTTTGGTCCAAATCCTTGTGGTGGTTCGTGCTCGAGATCCTAGGCATCTTGGTCCCAATTGATTGGCTCATCAGGTTCATGATCATCTACTTGTTCTTCTCGTGTGCTTGTTTTTGAGTTTGATCAACTCATGCGATTTTGCCCAAATCGCAAGTTGCTACTCGTCGTCCATGGTGTGGTGCAATGAAGGGGATAAATATTGTGTGTGCATGCTCTCTTCTATCCTTCTCATTCCCTTTTTCCTTTGTTTTCCATGTAAGGGAAGTATCATCTTTTCACCCGATTTGCTTTTCTTTGGGTGAGTCAAAGTCACGCCTTTGACCCCTGACTTGGCCAAGTCAGTGAGGTGGGCCCGTTCTTATCTTTCACTTTTGTCTCTTTGTGATCGCTTAGATGATGTGGCACTCTATGATTGGTTTGTATTTGAAAAATCATAACTTTTTACTCCATTGTCCAAAAATTAAAAGAAAATATGTTTTGGAATCAAAAAAATGTAAGATTTCTAATAAAAATGTTTTTGAGACTTGGTTTTGAGTTTTATCCAAATTTTTTTCTAAAAATGAATTTAATAGATAAAAATCACCAAAAATGCATGTTTAACCTCATAACTCCAAAATAGACAAAAATATATGTTTTTTTAATTAGGAGAACCTAATAAGTCCAACGGTGATAATTTCATAGTAAAAAATGAGGTTATTTCCAAAAAGAACATAAGTTAGGGTTTCCTTGCCTTTATACATGAGTAAACCCTAATTCATATTTAAACATTAGAAATAGAAAAATATGCTCTGGAATCGATTAATGTAGTGAGGAAGAAGTAATTGGATCCCTTAAGAAAATATATGTTATTTCCTTACACATAAGTTGGGAAAATGTGTAACCTTAACCTAGTTTCCCTAATGAGGCTTCTGTAAAACCCTGATTTTCCTTTTGACAATTCCTTTACCACATTTGCCTCAAAATTAGTTCTAATATTTATTTCTTGGGTCTTGTACCCCACTGCCATGTTTATATTTACTTGATGGTTATACTTGCCATAGTTCTTGGCATGTTGATTTTATTATACTATTGAACCAGTGTAGTGATACTTTTGTACAAAAACTCATAGATAGGGCATGTGTAAATTCACCCTGAGGAATGTGTTACTCTCCCCAATATAGAATATTTGTAGGTGATTGGAATGTCTTACTCTCCCTCACCTATTGGTTGAGGTTAGGTAGGTGCATCAACCCTACATAGTTTAGGTAGTCAATATTAATCATGCATGCAACCCTTTTTACTATTTTTGTTATGGCAAGCATCTATTTATTTATGCCTCATTCTTTTGATCATTCCATCTTATGATGAAATCTTAGCCTTATTTATTTATAGTTTTCTTATCTTTTGTCCTTGTTCATTTTCTCTAACATTTACCTTATTTTTCCTTCCCTTTTGCTTGGTGCTTTCCCAACCACCCAAGGTTAAATCAAGGTGTTCAATAAGGCCAAGGTGGCCATGTTTAGGAGTAGTAGATTCAAGTTTTGCTATAAAGGATGACTATGTTGCTTTTAATAGATCTTATAGTTTCTTTTTTGTTCTATCCCTTTTCAAAGAAACTCATGTAGTGAACAAGAGATCAAAAAGCAATGTAATAACTTAGTTTCTTTCCGCTGCTATTGGCATTTCATATGTATCTGAATCATGCTTATTTACTTGAATTATTATACATGCATCCCATATTCTATTGTTTCTTGAAAAAAAGTGGATGTTTTGTATTTCCTTTAAATTTTAGTAAGGAGGTGATCTTGCCTCTTTACACTCCTTTTTGTGGTCACATATTTTTATGCATCGTCTAATGTCTTACTTGCATAGTAGATGGTGTTATGTTTCTTGTTGAGATGTTGCCCCAGAACTACCCCTATGACATAGCCATTCTCATCATACATGATCTGAAAAGGAAGAGACCAGTCTGGGTCAAGAAGGATGGTAGTTTATATGATATCTCCCTTCAGAGTGTTAAATCTCTTCATGTGGTCACAGTTGAATTGAAGTCCACATAGTTTTAGAGAAGGCTCATTAGGGACTTGGGGATTTTCTTGGTGATTTTACTAAAATCATGAATAAACCTCATATAGAATGTGTCATGTACAAAAAATGCATGTACTTCTTTGATGGTGGTTGGAAGATATAGATCAAAGATCACTTCTATCATTGCTTTGTCAACTCCAATGCCTCTAAAGTTGAAATTGTATCCTAGAACAATGCCCTCCTTCACCATGAAGTGACATTTTTTCCAATTTAGAACCAGGTTGTGATAGTCTATGCACATGTGCCACCCATAAATAGTGAGGGTGGGAATGAACTCATTTTACTCATTTTAAAAAATTATAGTGCCTCCTTTATTTGGTATTACTTGTACATGAATCACCTATGGTGGGTCATAAATGGGGTAAGTAATTCTTAAAAGAAATATGTTTATTACCTTCTTGCACACAACCTCCTTCAAAATAGGGTTCAACTTGTGTTGAGGTTTTATGGAGGGCTTTTCGTTGTTGACCATGTTGATGCAATTCATCCAGAGTGCCTGGGTCGCTCCAGTCAGATCAGTCATGTTGTAGTCTAATGCCTTCTGCCTCTTTGTTAGTTCTATCAACAACTTGACTTCTTTCTTAGTTGTGAGTTTTGAATTGAGGATCATTGGGTAGACTTATTTCTCATCTAGGAAGACATATTTTATCCTCTTCAGTAAATGTTTCATCTCTGGTGCGGTAGGCTTGTCTTCTTCATCAATCATGGAGATGGACTTTAGATCTTAAAATTTAGCCTTGGGGTCTTACTTAGTATAGTCTAAGTGGAGGATAAATTGCTCAACTTGCTCATCATTTAGGTCATGAGTGTTAGGATTGATGAGTGTGGTTTCAAGAGGGTCATCAAAAGTGTGTGTTTATTGCTACATCTGTGCCATTTTGTCAACACAATCAATTAGATAGAATTGCTATTGGAAAGAGGGTTCTTTGAAGCTCTCAAAGACCCTGAAATCAATCATTTTAGATCCTAGTCTCAGCATCAAGATTTTGGCTTCAACATGGATGAGAAAACGAGCAGTTGTGATGAAAGGAAGCCCAAAGATAAGAGGATGTTGAAGATCCTCCTTGATATCCATGATAACAAAGTCACAGGGGCAATATGATTTAGGACTCACTTTGACAAGGATGTCTTCTACAATTCTCATAGAGGTGATCATAGAGGAATAAACAAGTTTAATTACAATGCATGTGGGAAGGATTTTAGTGGTGAAGCTTAATCATTTGCACATGTTATAGGGCATGATGGAAATGCTTGCCCCAAGGTCAGCTGGTCCTTTCTGACATGTGGAGTCCCCAACAAAGCAAGAAAGGCCAAAAGATTTCATATCTTTGAGTTTTTTAGGCATATTGCTCTGGTAAATGTCTGATGCCACACGTACAAGTTTGATAGTCTCAACTTCCTTAGTAAGGTACTCACAAGTGAGGAGATATTTGAAGAACTTTTTCCAAGAAGGGGTTTCTTCGAGATTTTCAAGGAAGGGAATATCAACATGTGGATTCTTCATTGCTTCCTTGAACTTTGTGAATCTTGAGTCTAGATGTGTCTGATCTATGTGGCTCTGGTAAAGGACCCATGGTTTGTAGATTGCCACCACCGGAATAGAGGGATTTGGGGTCATTTTTGGTGCCTTTTTAGACTAGGGCAACCTGCTTGTCTTTGGAGGTTCAACCACTAGCTCCACTAGTGTAGTTGTTGGTGTAGCCATTGAAGTGACTTCCTCATCATCATCATCATCATCTTCAAGAATGAACATTTTGTTTTCGATGAGTGGATTTGGATGTTCTGGAAGAACGAACCTTAAATGTGTGGTTACTTCCTTCAGATCCTCCTGGTGCTTGGGATTGTTCTCAAGTTAACCAGCAAGCAAACCTATCAGACGATGAATTGCAGCGACATTTGTGCAAGTTGGGCCTCCATGGATTTGTTGTAAGCCTGGTGGTTAGCTAGAATCTTCTCAATGATATCTATATGACTTTGTTCATTAGAGAAAGGCATATTCTGTTGCCTATCCTACCCTAGGAGAAGTTGACCTTATGGGTTGCACGGTTGTTGTTTATATTGCAATTTTTGATGTATTGTCCATGATTTTGGTTATTCAATCAATAGCTTTGTTGTTGTTGGAAACTAGGAGGACCTCATAATTGATTCTGATTGTGGTCCTACTTGAGATGGTGAGTGTTTTCTATTTTGTAGACATATAAACAGATCAAATATGGAGTGGATATTGCTATAACTGATACCCCAATCTTGAAAAAAAAAGTTCGATCTAGTAATTGATCTAATATTTGACAAATATCATATGGTAACATCTAAATTTTATCTGAATAGATAATATCTGAATTAAGATAAATATCTAATCCGAACTAAAAAAACATACGTTTAATGCTAACAAATATATTATATATAGAAAATATTGATACTATATTACATATATATATGAAATAGTGTTGATATTTTCATGTTTTATGTATAAATAATATATATTTAATAATGCAAGTATGTATTTGTTAGATTCAGATAGTTTGTGGAGCGAATTCAAAAAAAATCCTATATCCAATCTGAAACTTTTAGATCCAAAATACGATCCAAATTTGTGGATGATGATTTTTTAAAAAAATCTCAGATTCGAAACTGGATTGAATGTGCGAATTTTAGATATCCATTTACATGTCTATTATTTTGTTTGGTTTTCCATATTACAAGCCCAAATAATTTCTTAGCTAGTTGGGGTTGTAGTACCCCTATCCTAGAATAGAGTTGACAACATTGTCCTCTTCGATGAGTGGGCTGCTGTCAAATTGAGGTTGGTGGATGTTCAACATGGCGTGGTATAGATGGTTTCATTATAGACTCAAGTGGCCTTCTATGCTACAAACTTGATACACTTCTAGGGATAACCCTTCTTGAATAGAGGATTGCCCTCTCTACCCATTCCTCATGAGAGTTGACTCCAGGTTGTTTGTCTTCTGGGCAAGGGCCTTCAAGGATTTATAACTCAGATATTCCTTCTTCCATGGCCACCTTCAAGACTCCTTTCTTGCGTGAGGATCCCCAATTTTCTTGGTTCTCAAATCCTCTTCTCACGACCTTTCATGCATCGTCATATATCTATTCACATGAAGTTTCCATTAGAGGCGGCATCTAAAAGGTACTTGACATCATCATAGACTCCCTATAGAAGGTTTTAATAAGTTCTATAGAGAAGATGCCAAAATGAGGGCATGTGCACAATAGATATCTAAATTGTTCCTTGGTTTTGAAGAAGGTTTATCTTGGGAGTTGTTCAAATTAGGTGATTTCCCCTTGGATCTGGTAAGCGAGTAAGGGAAGAAAGAACTACATGAGGAACTAGTTTTGAAGTTCCTCCAAAGTTTTGATTCTATGATCATTTAAGGAATTGTACCACTACCTATCCTTGTGAGAGAGGGATTAGTAGAATATTTGTAGCTTCATTGATTTGTCAGAAACACTTATTTTCTTGATCGGTCCACATAAATCTATGAACTTTTGTAGATGATTGTGTTCATCCTCATTGGGTCTCCCTACAAAACTATATTTTGCATCATCGCCACCAATTGCATCTCAGTTTTGAAGTTGGTTGTCACAATGCCTAGTTGGACAATTGGGTTACAAATGGCAGTAGATTTAGGGATGGAGAACTCTCGTGGTTCACTCTATCATTCAACTTCTACTGTTGCATGTAACTCGGCTTTCACTATAGCTCTGGCTTCAGCCACGAGTTTGTTACATTGTGTTGCTAGTGTTGCTTCAACCCTGTAGTTGATCTCTTCTTCAGCCATCTTTGTTTGGTTCATGTGAAGGAGCATGTGGTAGATTTTCTCAATTTTAGGATCAAACTGAAGTCTTGGACTGATGCTAGAAGAGTGTCACATGCACTAGAAAGGCTTCTAAGGAAGAAAGAATACCATGAGTAAGATGAATGATGTGGAGTTGACTTCAAGAAGACATGTATAGTTCTCAATTGTAAAAGAAAAATCCTAACTAATCCAAGATAGCTAAAATGATTAGAAAATAACATTTTCCCCAAAAATTGTATCAAAATTTGATGTGTATGATATTGCACAGGAAAAATCACTAGGGGTGAAATCCCTAGAGTTTGCCTTAACCAACTTACAATAATCACCACCCACAAGCAGACAAGTCATTTTGAAGTATAGTTCCAAATTGAACCCAAAGTAAAACATATTTAAAAATCAACTAATCAAAGTAACCAAACAAGAACTAGTATTGATCACAAGATGGTGGATTGTTTGTTACACTAAGATTGGAAAACCAAAGGGTTGAATTAAAGGTTATTTATCGGATGATGGGAACACTAGGGTGGAATGGGTTTTATCATATCTACCTATCATTCACTCTCTCACTCCATCATATTAAGCATAGGAATACATATAATGAGGACAAGAATATCCCCCTTTTGGCATTAGGAATAACACCCGAATAGAAATCACACGAAGCTTGTCATCATGTTACATAGAGATCACACACATATCATCTTTGGAAGACACCTATCTTATGTTCTCATCAAAGTTTTAATAATAAACAACCAATGTCCTAGATCTTGGGTTCAAAAATATTTACATCCAAGATCGTGACAAACATGTAAACCTACTAAGAAGACAAGCATACAAGCATAAAACAATTGATTCTAACATATAATGGTTCATACAATATTAGATGTGTAATATAATAAGATTTGGCTATGCAAACTCTAGAAAACCCTAATTCTACGAGTAGGAGTTCATCTGTCTAGATCTTTAGAATTGGCCAAACAAGGTTAGAACTATGCTCAGACATGCTTGGTTGTGAACCTAGTGAACACTTAACACACATAATTTGAGTAATTCACATATTAACCCTAGTTATAGATACATATGATTGTCACCAGGCCATGGACTAATAAGATCTAATTGATTATGAGATGATTTATGGAGCCTAACCCTAAACATTTGAGGTGATATTATGTGTATCATATGGTTAGTAATCATGTTGATCTAAACCCCAAACGGTCTTGAGACCGTTTGGATCCAATCGGTCTTGAGACCGTTTGGAGGTGAAGACCGTTTGGAAGGGTTGACTTCCAAACCGTTTGGAGCTTCAATCGGTTTGAGACCGTTTGATCAAACTTGCTTGAGATCGATTGGACCAAACGATCCTGAGGTCGTTTGAGCCCAAACGGTCTTGAGACCGTTTGGTCCAAATGGGCTCAAACCGTTTGGACCTCCAAAGGGGTTCAAAGGTCATCAATGTTCATGGATAAGTGTGTTGAAGCCCTCAATTGGTTAAAACTATGCTAACCACTTATAAATTGAGTCAATTAGGGTTAGCCTTAACCACTTAGACATCCAATTGACCCTCAATTGCAAGCCAATTAGGGTTCAATCCTCCTCAATTAGGGTTTCAAATCGATTGGTCATCAATGTTCAACAATATGAATCAATTCAAGGTTGAACCTATCAATTGACCTCCAATTGGGCTCAAACTTGGCCCAAACGGTCTTGAGGTCGTTTGGACATCATCCAAACGGTCTTGAGACCGTTTTCCCAAAGTTTGACCGAAATCCAAGTCGTTTTGACTAAGGTTGAAGTCCAATTAGGTCAAAATCAGCAATTTTCATTAATTCATCAATTTCCTACAATTGGACCCTCAAACCATTAGATTGACTCAACCCTAGACCTTCAAACGGTCTTGGGTTGTGCCCAAACGGTCTTAGGACCGTTTGGAGGAACCCCCAAACGGTCTTGAGACCGTTTGGGTCCTTCAACCCAAAACTCAACAAGATCTATACTTAGAAAACAGCAATTTGATTGTTTCAGTATCCCACTGTAATTGGGCCCTCAATTGATCAAGTTACCTTAACCCTAGACCTCCAAATGGTCTTGGGTTGACACCAAACGGTCTTGAGACCGTTTGGATGAGTTCCAAACGGTCTTGAGACCGTTTGCCCATCCATCCTTTGGACTCTAGTGAAAATTCATCAAGGTTTGATCTATTGAGTTGATCATCACATCAATACTTAATTGCAATATGATTTGGTACCTTTGGACCTTCAATTGATCAACTATTATTGACCCCAGACCTCCAAACGGTCTTGGGGTGACCCCCAAACGGTCTTGAGACCGTTTGGGTGATTCCCAAACGGTCTTGAAACCGTTTGGGATAATCAACCCAAAATCTCAACTTAACTCATTGGAGATTCAGCACTAATTTCAATTAGGGTTTGCCCTATTAATCATCCTTCAACTCATGACTCGTTTGGAATTAATCCATAAAATTTGGTGAGTCGTTAATTAACATCATTATGAACAGTAATCCCAAACGGTCAACGTTTAGTCAACCATCTTAAACGGTCTTGAGACCGTTTGCCCAAAAAGGGCAAATTAAACAGATTGCAAATCAGAATTTAATTCAATTCGTTTTGCTAATTGATTTGCTCATATCTCACGATTCCTTTGGAGTTAACCTCTCACATTTTGTGGGTGATTAACCTACATAATTATGAACAAGATTCCCAAACGGTCTTCGCTTGGTCAACGGGACCAAACGGTCTTGAAGACCGTTTGCCCTCAAACGACCCTGAAACCGTTTGCCCACCAAACGGTTTGGAACCGTTTTGAGCAATAGGTGGAGGTCGTTTGATAAAGTGAAAATCTGTGGATAAGCATAGGAATTAACGCCCTTATCTTCCACCTTAAGAACAGTAGCAGTTCTTCACGATTTTGCTTGCAAGGATGCAAGGGAAGATAGGGAAGAAGAAGATCTATCAACTATATGCATAGAAAAGATGTATAATCAAAGCATAAAGTTTAGAGTTATAAAACCCGCCTAAAGCTTGCTCCTTGAGCTCCAAGCTTTCGAGCTCCAAGCCTTTAATGGCGTCCTAGAAGCTCCACAGGTCGGCCAAGGTGAATCCTCCAAGGAAGGTTGAGAAGAGATGGCTAGAAAGATGGAGCTAAGTGAGCTAGCCATGAATTTGACCTTAAATCCGAGTTTCATCCAAGAATTGAGCAAAAAGGAAGGATCCAAACCTACCTTGCACTCCCTTGGTCGTCCTCCTGAGCTCCAGAGCTCTCCTTAGTCGGTTTGAGCAAGGGGAAAAGAAATGAAAGGGAGAGGGTCGTTCCCTTGCTAAGTGAGAAAAGTTGTATATATACTTAGATGAATTTTCAACATAAGAACATATGTTTTCCTCATTTCTCATCTAAGTACTCCCTTTCTTCCTTGCACGTCCCCACATCTTATTTCTAAGGACAAACTCCTTCTATGGTCAAGAATTGAAGGCATAGAGGATCAACCCATCACTAAAGCATATACATAAAAGGGCTATTATACATACACCTTGATTATTCAATCACAAGGGTGTTCTTTACTATATGATTATTCACATAAAGTAATCTTTTCATAATTCCTCTTCTAAATGATGCCAAGAGCCATAAAAGATGTTTTAGATGATGTATTTTACAAGTTGCACCCCTCAAATTGGGTAAATTGCATTTTACACCAATTTAGGGTTTTCAAGTACAGGGGTTGCTTCCACAGCTGCACCTTGGTGCTCAAGCTTGGGAAATCCCTTAAACCTCATCATATTCATTCCTATGTTGTCTCCACATTAAAGGAACATATAAACATGTGAAATTTGCAGTTTAACCCCTCTGGTTGGGCAAATTGCACATAGGTCCCCATATTGCAACCAATCACTTCAACATTGGTTTATAAGGGACAGAAAGGGAAACTTATGTTCCATAAAAGCTTTAATTACATACCAAAGGATAATTACAAACTTTTAATTTCATATTTAGGCAAAACACCTAGGGTTAGCTTATAACCCAGGTCAGGGGTGTTACAAATCATAAACCCCTAACAAGGATTTCGTCCCCGAAATCTCAGACAAAAGGAGAAACATAGTATTCATTAATCATGCCCTCAAGTCTCCACATATTATCTTAATATCATGGAGGTATCATGAATTCTGCAATTCCACACAAGGCTCCTTTCACTAATTCAACCTTACCAATGTTTATGCAGAGCATAAACCCCTAACATATGATGTCTATATTATTGGAAAGAAGAGGCATAAAAGAACATACTTCTATCATCACCCAAGAATATTTATCAAAAGGAACAACATATATATCTAACAAGGATAATATACTCAGTAATCCTTTACAACTCTATGTAATTGGGATAGTTCACATAGTTCTTCTTATTAATTGGAAATGCCACATAGCTTTTCCCTTTTTGATTGGGAATGACACATAGCTCTTCCATTTTTAATTGGGAATGACACATAGCTCTTCCCTTTTTGTTGGTTTGGGAATGACACATAGCTCTTCCCTTTTTGTCGGTTTGGGAATGACACATAGCTTTTCCCTTTTTGTTGGGGATGACACATAGCTTTCCCCTTATTAATTGGGAATGACACATAGCTCTTCCCTTTTTGTTGGGGATGACACATAGCTTTCCCCTTTTTGATTGGGAATGACACATAGCTTTTCCCTTTTTGTTGGGGATGACACATAGCTTTCCCCTTTTTGATTGGGAATGACACATAGCTTTTCCCTTTTTAATTGGGAATGACACATAGCTCTTCCCTTTTTGTTGGGGATGACACATAGCTTTCCCCTTTTTGATTGGGAATGACACATAGCTTTTCCCTTTTTGTTGGGGATGACACATAGCTTTCCCCTTTTTGATTGGGAATGACACATAGCTTTTCCCTTTTTGTTGGGGATGACACATAGCTTTCCCCTTATTAATTGTTCCATATTTCTTATTTCATGATACTCATTAGATTGTATCAGAATGATTGCTTGATCAGGGCAATCAAAAAGATATCAATCTAGGAGTTTCCATACTCACTTTATCATCAATAGCTGTATACCTGGCCAGGGTTTACAAATATTGAGATCAAGTAGTATGCACTTACATACTGTCTCATTCCTCACTTTTCATATCCTTATACACACAAGATTTTCCATTCCTATATTTCCTCTGACCTGCCCGGGACGTCTGTCCACGTCCTCTATTGTTACTAGAAAACTGCCTCCTTTGTGATCCTTGCTGACTCTGCCCCTGAGGTTGAGTCATCATTGGATTCCCGTCTGGACAATCTTTTACCAGATGTCCCGGTTGTCTGCATTGATAACAGATTCTAGGTATAGTATAAGGTCGGTGAGGTCCAGACACCGATGTTGATGCTATATTGGAGGCCTGATTTGGAATATAACTAAGATCCCTATCCCTACTTGGAGACCACTCAGTCTGAGAATTAGGTCTAGATGGTGGAGGGTTAGGTGTAGAGGATCTAGACTTCTTAAAGTCCATAGATGAAGAACCCTGGAATTGTGGATATCTTTTCTGGGTTTGCCTCTTCTCAACCACAGATCTCTTTATCCTTCGGACTGATTCAACGAAGATAGAGAATCTGTCTCGGTTCTCTAAGGCAGACACTGGGGTAGACATGTCAGCATTCAAACCCCTCTCAAATCTCCTGATTCTCTCTTCTTCTGTGGCAGCCATGTGCGGACAAAACCGCAACAGCTCCATGAACTTAGCTTCATACTCGCTAATGTTCATCATACCCTATCTTAGTCTCTCAAACTGAGAGATCTTCTCGTCTAGGAAGGTCTTCGGGAAATATCTTTGGACAAATTCCCGCCGAAAGTCTTCCCACGAGATTCCTATTCCAGGTCTCTTCTGCTCTTCCATGGTCTACCAGTGACCAGCACTTCCTTTGAGAAGATAGACAGCATGTCTAACCTTCTCAGCTTCAGGGATGTTGAGGATCCTGAAAGCCTTCTCCAGCTCTGTCAACCACAGATCAGCATCTACGGGGTCAGCAGTCCCATGGTACTCGGTAGCTCCTACATGACGTAGTCGCTCGAACGTCTTCCCGATACCTTGCCCCTCTGGTTGGACAGGTGCCCTAGGTGCAGGCATAGGCAACCTGTCTGTTATATGTATTATGGCAGTCATAAACTGCCCAAACATAGTCTGGGCTGCTGGGTTACCCATATCAGCTGGGTCAAACTGGGGTGGCTCTCTAAGTTGTTCTGGTACAAGCTGTTCCACCTCTGGTACTTCTGCACCGCCTTGAGGTGCACTAACACTACTTTCTCCCACATACTCATCATGTGGCATTGACATCTTAAGTATCTTCTTCTCCTGAGGAGTAGAAGACTCTATTAGATAAGGAAGGAATACTAAAGATAGACTCGACTTCCTATGTCCTATGCCTCTGTAGACTCGGCGAACCTAGAGCTCTGATACCACTTAATTGTGGGCTCCGATCTCCAAACCACGAATTAATCTCGATTTAAACATGTGCGGAAGCATTCGGTAAACAGCGGAAGACCAAAAATCACGAGAAATTAAAACTTTTTGAGACAAGAGCTTAAAACCTCAAACCTTTTCCATAGAAAAAGGATTTAACTGTTTACATCACTGACAATTACTTCTTGAGTAATTATATACAACATGATACAAAACTTCTCAAGAATTCATACTCAAAACACTCCAGGACCTGAGAGTACAGAGGACACATAAGACTGACTCTATACTACACCATGAAGCAGGCTAGATCTCCACCTGAGATAACTACTGCTCCTGATGCTGCTGGGATTGGTCACCTGAGTTCTTGTTCCTCCGTCTTCGACGACCACCTAAAAAGTAGAAGTCTACGGGGTGAGACAATTATACATAATTGCCCCAGCGAGAGTTATAACTCTCCACTAGAAGCTTTATAAGCAAAGCAGGGAATAACTAAGCAATAAAAGCCTTCAAGGTATTCACTAGCAGTTTGATGGTAAGTAAGAGTTCAACCAATAATAAAATATGAGAACATCTATGTTATTCAAGGTAACATCAATCAAATAACTCGTAGATAACTCTAACAGATATACTACGCTGTTGATCATGTTTTTAAGGGAGTGTAGGGATGCATCTCACCTTTAAAAACGGTGTGGTGGGGAATGATGGACTACATGAATCTACATCAAATCCTCTCACCATTTCTCTTTTAGTGAAGGTATGACGGACTACAAGAATCTACATCAAATCCTCTCACCATGATGTAAGGTTCTACACATCCATGTACCCCATATACTCAAAAGTATATGATCCAGGAGTTCCTTGGGAAAAAACCTGCTTCACCGTCATTTAGACTATGACAATGATGGATCTATGATCAGGTCTCTACATTTCACTTGATTAGTTAGGTACATTCAGTATTCTTATCATCATACAACAACACAGCTATATATGAGAATACTAAAATGTAGCAGGCCTAACTTATCACAATCATCAGTTATTTCATCTCAAGTCATCTGTCAAGCTTGACCTTGACAACATTTATGGCTCTTACAGCCCATAAATCACAAAAGATGTCACTTAACAGTGCATCAAGATGATTCATTATTCATAAAGCTTAAGACATGCTTTTAATGAATATAACATGGCATTCTATTCCTGAATATAACCATCATCTCATAACAACCTGCATGGTTTATTAATATAACATGGCATTCCATACCTGGATATGCCCATCATCTCATAACAACCTGCATAGTACATTCAACGTATAATAGTAAACAATTCAACAATTAAGGATGCATTCTCAAATTAGGGTTTCCCTTGGAATCCCCCTCAACTAGGGATTCACATGGAATCACCCTCAACTAGGGTTTCACATGGAATCACCCTCAACTAGGATTTCACATGGAATCACCCTCAACTAGGGTTTCACATGGAATTACCCTCAACTAGGGTTAAAACCCAAAAGCCCTGTCAATAAGGGTTTATAAACATGATTAGAGTTTCATGATCTCTCTTCTTAAGGATCATACCCTTAATCACCACATGAATCATATTCATGTATGAATTCATGTTAACATCATCTCAAATTGATTAGGTCATATCAACCCTTCAATCAAGAGCATACAACTCTACTTATCGTAGTGTATCAAGTCATTGGTCCAAATAGCAATTAGGGATTCATTCCTTAATTGGTACTAGTCCCTTAGATACTGTTAGGGTTTCAACCTTGTACCTTATTTGTTTATCAGTACTAATCATCATTGGGTTAATGGATCATTCATCATCTTAATTCTCAAGAGATTCAATCACATTGGGCCTCCATTACATAAAGCATCCAATTGAATTAGGGTTTCCAATGTTGATTCCTTCAATCATTGGATTCATGGAACCAGTCATCAATTGGACCTACCCTCATACTTCAATTGAGTTAAATAGGTCAACCTTCAACTGATTTGACCCTTAATTAACCCTCAACTAGTCATCAATTAGGGTTTTATTCAATTGAATTAGGGTTTACTATTCATCTTTCATGTCTTCACCCTAAACTTAGGGTTTACTATTCACTCCATGGTGAATTGTACTCATTACATCATTATGTAAGAGAAACATCATCATTAAGGCTCTTAATTAGTATTAAGATCCATTAGATATTATCAATAGGGTTTCCATGACCTCACATAGGTGGGTCATTCCCTAATCATGCACATTCATGTGTATTTGAAGTATCTTACTAGAGTTTCCTCCTAAAAAGGGTACTTTCTCCCTCTAGGATACTTTCTCTCTCCTCTCACTAGTAGATGGTGACAACACCACTCTAGATCGGGTTGAGATAAGTCTCCATTGACTAACATAAGCCAAAACATCAACATCATGTGATTAGGATTTGATTAGAACAAGGTTTTATCCCTTTAGACCCCTCAAGGGTATTTTGGTAATTTGCTACATGATTGCCATCATGGTTTAACTCACTAATCACATAGTCCCCTAATGACCTTGGTTATCATTAGGGTTTAATCTGGATCAACATTGAACTAATTACATCATCAAATGGTTAAGTACAAACCATCACCAATCTCCAAACGGTTTCAACCACCCCAAACGGTCTTGAGACCGTTTGGATCCAATCGGTCTTGAGACCGTTTGGAGGTGAAGACTGTTTGGAAGGGTTGACTTCCAAACCGTTTGGAGCTTCAATCGGTTTGAGACCGTTTGATCAAACTTGCTTGAGATCGATTGGACCAAACGATCCTGAGGTCGTTTGAGCCCAAACGGTCTTGAGACCGTTTGGTCCAAATGGGCTCAAACCGTTTGGACCTCCAAAGGGGTTCAAAGGTCATCAATGTTCATGGATAAGTGTGTTGAAGCCCTCAATTGGTTAAAACTATGCTAACCACTTATAAATTGAGTCAATTAGGGTTAGCCTTAACCACTTAGACATCCAATTGACCCTCAATTGCAAGCCAATTAGGGTTCAATCCTCCTCAATCAGGGTTTCAAATCGATTGGTCATCAATGTTCAACAATATGAATCAATTCAAGGTTGAACCTATCAATTGACCTCCAATTGGGCTCAAACTTGGACCAAACGGTCTTGAGGTCGTTTGGACATCATCCAAATGGTCTTGAGACCGTTTGCCCAAAGTTTGACCGAAATCCAAGTCGTTTTGACTAAGGTTGAAGTCCAATTAGGTCAAAATCAGCAATTTTCATTAATTCATCAATTTCCTACAATTGGACCCTCAAACCATTAGATTGACTCAACCCTAGACCTTCACACGGTCTTGGGTTGTGCCCAAACGGTCTTAGGACCGTTTGGAGGAACCCCCAAACGGTCTTGAGACCGTTTGGGTCCTTCAACCCAAAACTCAACAAGATCTATACTTAGAAAACAGCAATTTGATTGTTTCAGTATCCCACTGTAATTGGGCCCTCAATTGATCAAGTTACCTTAACCCTAGACCTCCAAACGGTCTTGGGTTGACACCAAACGGTCTTGAGACCGTTTGTATGAGTTCCAAATGGTCTTGAGACCGTTTGCCCATCCATCCTTTGGACTCTAGTGAAAATTCATCAAGGTTTGATCTATTGAGTTGATCATCACATCAATACTTAATTGCAATATGATTTGGTACCTTTGGACCTTCAATTGATCAACTATTCTTGACCCCAGACCTCCAAACGGTCTTGGGGTGACCCCCAAACGGTCTTGAGACCGTTTGGGTGATTCCCAAACGGTCTTGAAACCGTTTGGGCTAATCAACCCAAAATCTCAACTTAACTCATTGGAGATTCAGCACTAATTGCAATTAGGGTTTGCCCTATTAATCATCCTTCAACTCATGACTCGTTTGGAATTAATCCATAAAATTTGGTGAGTCGTTAACTAACATCATTATGAACAGTAATCCCAAACGGTCAACGTTTAGTCAACCATCTTAAACGGTCTTGAGACCGTTTGCCCAAAAAGGGCAAATTAAACAGATTGCAAATCAGAATTTAATTCAATTCGTTTTTCTAATTGATTTGCTCATATCTCACGATTCCTTTGGAGTTAACCTCTCAAATTTTGTGGGTGATTAACCTACATAATTATGAACAAGATTCCCAAACGGTCTTCGCTTGGTCAACGGGACCAAACGGTCTTGAAGACCGTTTGCCCTCAAACGACCCTGAAACCGTTTGCCCACCAAACGGTTTGGAACCGTTTTGAGCAATAGGTGGAGGTCGTTTGATAAAGTGAAAATCTGTGGATAAGCATAGGAATTAACGCCCTTATCTTCCACCTTAATAACAGTAGCAGTTCTTCACGATTTTGCTTGCAAGGATGCAAGGGAAGATAGGGAAGAAGAAGATCTATCAACTATATGCATAGAAAAGATGTATAATCAAAGCATAAAGTTTAGAGTTATAAAACCCGCCTAAAGCTTGCTCCTTGAGCTCCAAGCTTTCGAGCTCCAAGCCTTTAATGGCGTCCTAGAAGCTCCACAGGTCGGCCAAGGTGAATCCTCCAAGGAAGGTTGAGAAGAGATGGCTAGAAAGATGGAGCTAAGTGAGCTAGCCATGAATTTGACCTTAAATCCGAGTTTCATCCAAGAATTGAGCAAAAAGGAAGGATCCAAACCTACCTTGCACTCCCTTGGTCGTCCTCCTGAGCTCCAGAGCTCTCCTTAGTCGGTTTGAGCAAGGGTAAAAGAAATGAAAGGGAGAGGGTCGTTCCCTTGCTAAGTGAGAAAAGTTGTATATATACTTAGATGAATTTTCAACATAAGAACATATGTTTTCCTCATTTCTCATCTAAGTACTCCCTTTCTTCCTTGCACATCCCCACATCTTATTTCTAAGGACAAACTCCTTCTATGGTCAAGAATTGAAGGCAAAGAGGATCAACCCATCACTAAAGCATATACATAAAAGGGCTATTATACATACACCTTGATTATTCAATCACAAGGGTGTTCTTTACTATATGATTATTCACATAAAGTAATCTTTTCATAATTCCTCTTCTAAATGATTCCAAGAGCCATAAAAGATGTTTTAGATGATGTATTTTACAAGTTGCACCCCTCAAATTGGGTAAATTGCATTTTACACCAATTTAGGGTTTTCAAGTACAGGGGTTGCTTCCACAGCTGCACCTTGGTGCTCAAGCTTGGGAAATCCCTTAAACCTCATCATATTCATTCCTATGTTGTCTCCACATTAAAGGAACATATAAACATGTGAAATTTGCAGTTTAACCCCTCTGGTTGGGCAAATTGCACATAGGTCCCCATATTGCAACCAATCACTTCAACATTGGTTTATAAGGGACAGAAAGGGAAACTTATGTTCCATAAAAGCTTTAATTACATACCAAAGGATAATTACAAACTTTTAATTTCATATTTAGGCAAAACACCTAGGGTTAGCTTATAACCCAGGTCAGGGGTGTTACATTTAATGTAAGTGAAAGTAATTTATGTGCCATATTTGAGTAAATGTTGAAATTAATGGACAAAATGAAATTAATGAGAAAAATGTCATAATTCATATAATATAATACCAAAAAAACTTGATTTTTAGTAAGACAATGATGATGGGAATATAAAGTCTAAATATTATTAACAAATTTTGATATATAATACTAATATTGAGATAAAAGAATGAAACCCTAAGTGTACCAAAACTCATATAAGATAATTTTAATAGTTAAATCTAAGCCCAAAATCGGATTCCTTGGGCCCTAATCAGTGTAGATAAAAAATTTCAACATAATAGGATAATGTTTACTATCTCAATTTAATTAGAGAAGAAAATATCTAAACAATAATCATTATGCAAATTAGACTTTGGCTTATTTGATATAAATCACAATTTCCTTGGTATATTTTTTATTTCTTGATCATCCTAAGGTATGTCATGTAACGTGGGATTTGTGTTTGCTATTATGTGGGTTCTTTATGAACCGTCAGATCAACATCGTGTGTTTTCTAGACTTTCTCCTACCTCGAGTCCGAGGGACCTTGAACTCCTCACAGTTCATTTCTCATCCTCCCATAATATTTCTTTTATATCCTTCTCACCCCTAAAGCTCTTTCTCTTTGTGTTCCAAGCGTGCAAAATGGGATAAGCCCTAACTTGATTGGGATGGGTTCTCCAACATCCCACTCGATGAGGGATTCCTCTCCTCCCCATGTTCCCCTTTCCATCAAAAATCCTAGTTGTTGTGGACACAAACTCTCTATAAAATCACCTCTACACCATCCTAGAATCCACTACATTTGATCATAATTGACCCTACGGACCCAAACACCCTAAACCTATCTTCCCCAACTCAACCTCCCTAGAGCCACCCTTATCATTCCATCAGTGCTCTCTTGGCCATCAAAATATCCTCTAGGAATCAGTAACCCTTCAGAGTCACCTTGCAAAGTTTCTCACACTACCAATCTTTCCTTGCACCTTGTTTTTCCTTGTTTACTTTTGGTTTTCCTACTCTCTGGTTCATGTCGATGTTTCTCATCTGCTGACCTTGGGTTGATCTAGTTTCACTTCTAGTGACTTCGTTTTGGTGGTAAAGAACTAGTTTTCAATATTGGGAGGAATGTACCTTAATACCCACTGTGTTTTCTAACCTTACCCTACAAACTTGTCAGGGCGGCTGTTGTTGGATTATCTCTGACTTGCTTCATAATGGTTGTTAGGGATAGTTGGGTTTTCCAGGACCAGTGGACATTTTGGGAAGGTCTAATGGTGTCCTCCTTGTCAGATCTTACTTATGTTTTGATATTTCTCGACTCTACATTTTCATGACATGTGCGACCGATGGGAAGAATATGGCTACTAGCGGTTTCTCATTTATGTCCTAATTCTATTTTGATATTTGTCATGCAGTGTACAAGCATTCTAGTCTTTTTATCTTTAATATGGAATAAAGTTGCATGTTTAATTTAAGTGTTTGATTTTATTGAGATGTCTTATCATGTACCAAGATGATGATGCATGATGCAGGGGCTCATTGGTCTTTTACATCAATTTTTTGATGTTAAATTTCAATAAATAGTATATCTTGTAAAATTTGTAGTAATTTATTGGTAAGTCAGAAAAATTGACTAAGACATGTTTTGGAATCAAGAAAATAATATCTACGATTTGTTATAGCTTAATGTCACTTGATTCCAACAAATTAGTTACATGATTTTTGTAGGAGTTTCCTAATTTCCTTAATTTTTAAAATTCATATCTAATGATTTATAAGTTAGAAAGTAACAAATCAATATGTTTTAAAATCATAAATTATAATTGATCTGAATAATTTCATAGTCTCAATTAGTATAGATTAAAAGGTCATTTTTAGGGTTTTTTATGGGATCCTAAACCCTGATACATATAGATATTTAATAGGTAGCTTCATGCCCTGATTTGAATCTAGTTTTGGACTTTTGACCTTGGATACTCAATTTGGGGTATGTTGCTTCTTATGAGTCATATTAGACAATGATTCGTATTTCCTCTTCTCTTTGACTTAATTATGGCGTGTTGCTTTATATGCCACTTGGTTACACCTATTTGATCCTATTGGTTCCAATCACTAAAATTTTTATTATATCACATTGAAGGTGTGAATTGAATCTAATTTCTTTGTTCTTGTAAATACTTAATCGATTTGAAACCCTTATTGTAGTATTTCATCATGTTGTTCCATTTAATAATGGAGACTATAAACCAATGAGTTGATTGGACTTAACTTTTCTTGTCTCTCTATTATATGCATGTTTGATTATTGAGACTATTTTTATCTATTAGTAGTAATACATTATGGGGTTGGATCCCATTGTATAAATTTTCCAATATATGGGCTTCTAGTTCTCTCACCTAAGACCTAGGTTTTCTAATCTGATATATATACCATCACATAGAGGATTGTGGGTTTTCTCACCTCCTTCCTAAGTGTGGAATGTGAAAGTGTTTCGACCCTAATTTTAGATGGTTGTAGTCTAATATTTAATCTTAATACGATAATTTTATTATTTATTTGTTGTTCTTTAATTTGAGATTTTAAAAGGCAAGAATTGTTAATTGTAAAATTTGTCATTTTTTCATATAATCTCTTCACCTTACTATATGAAGAACTCTTTTGATATTCACTTGGATTTTCTTCCTCCCTCTTCATTGGGAACCATGTTACTTTACTTTTTATATACTTTGTTCTTATATGATTGTCCAATCCCTATTACGAGCATATACCATCTTTTGTTGATAAACTTCCACCTTATGGGGGTGTTCCCAACCCCTAATCTGGAGAAGATGTTGCCATATGTGATCATGAGTTGCATCCTGCTTGAGAGTAGTTGTTCTTCTTTGAGATAGATTAGAGTAGACATGTTTCCCTATGCATCCTCTGAGTTATAGTCTAGTTTCCTTTAGTTTTTGTATTTACCCTACATGGTGATGGAGCTATAATAGGAATGATAATTGTGATAGTTAGACTTTTATCTTCTGTTGCTCCATTTTTGTGAATGATATTTTAAATACTTTAATTATAATTTATCATCCTTTGTGAAAAATTATTATCAAGGTTGGCATTAGATGCTTTTCAATTATTTCCCTAAAGTAAGTGAGTGGATCCCCTATCAGGTTCCAATCCTTACAAGATGCTATGAAGAGAACAAAATCTAGTAGCAGGGTATTCTCTACACCCTAATGAGATGACTACTCACTCATGGAAGCATCAACAAGAGAAATAAATGAATAAAGAAATAAATTCATGATCAAAGAAGAAGAAGGAATCCCAGTCATGGTGTGTGCAGATGTGGATCTTTAGACTATGAGATGAAAGCATAAACAAATAGGCAAGGACACCCATTGAAGTTTGTTATGGATGGAGTCTAAGTGTTGTTCCTTCTTCCTTATGAACTAGATTTGCTTCTGTGTAGGGAAAGTAGCAGGTTGACGGTGGTGGAAGTAGTCAACTGATGGAAGGAGACTCCTTGAACAAACCTCTTCTGAGGTCAGAACATTGGGATCTTAGCAATAGTGGATATGGAAGGACCTTCAGTTTTCATTTGTCCACCAATGGAAAATCTTGAAGGTTTCTAGAGGTGGAAGGTTTAGAATGAGAATGGAAGCTTGGCAGCATCAATGATGGATCCCCTTTCCTAGAGGAATAGGTCTTATATTTATTGGCAAAGTTTAGTGTTTGGAACCCTCTCAACCTCCTTGGAGTTAAGTCTTGGGTGCCATGGAGGTAAAGAGACACTTGTGGCTTGAGGAAGATGAAGGGTTTGTAGCATTTAGTATCTCCTTTAGTAGGTGAGAGGCTAGGACGACCACTGGTTGTTGACTGTAGAACTTCCTTTGGAAGGCAGAGTAGAAAGTTTGTCAGTTGAAGAGTGCAGGTGTTCCATCAGAAGATGCATGCAGTACTTCCTTTAGAAGGTGACCATCAAAAGACTACATTGAAGATCCTTTGGTTGTTGTCCATTAGAAGATATATATAGAATTACCTTCAAAAGGTGGAAGTAGAACTTCCATCAGAAGGGAACACAATTTTGTTCAGAAGCCATTCACTAGGTAGCCATTGGTAGGTGGGCCATTAGAAGATAAGAGTGTTGGATTTCTTTTGGTTTTTGAATGTAGGGTGGCCTTCATAATGCTACCACCAAATGTGGGCGCTTGGCTTCCTTTAGTTTTCAACCAAAGGAAGGATGCAGTGATGTAAACCAAAGGTTTTGCAGACACAATGCAAACCTGAAGCAACCCAAACCCACTAACCAAGGATAGGAACCGACAAGGAAGGATTACAACTAACCATCCATTTTGTAATATGACATAAACTGCCTTAACTTTTTCGTTTCATTAGTCATAAAGAAACTTGCAAAAGCATGAACTTTTTTCAATTAAAAACATTAGATAACAACAAGCACTGAGTATCACAATATAGTTAGACTTTTACATAAAGAAAGAGCTTCACATTTAATATACCTCAAGTGGAACTAATTACAAACTTCTCTCATCTCACTATCTCCTCATCCCAAGATCTAGAGGAAGGAAAAGAGACCATCTAACTAACTAACTACACTTCTCGATACCTCTACTTTATTCTTGATAAAAACTAACTTCTGTCTCTTTTTGTGGAGTTCACCCTTTTCCTAAAAAACATTCAGTAGGTTGATGAGCTACTGAATCAGTGTATAGAAAATCAACAAATTACCTAGATCAAGCAATTTAGTAATATTCACAGCTTCAGAATCTAAGAAGTTAAGCAATACACTCAAACTTTGAGAAACTAATGCAAGATAACAAGAATGTGTAAACAACTGATCAGAGTAAATCACAACTAACTATTTTGTTCTTTAGTCCAATTATTATATGCCACTAGACTCACATGAGGTGTACCACAACATGTGAAAGAATTACAACAAGCTACAATCTCACTGTACAAGATTGAGAAGCATGCTAGAGTTTGTAAGTCTTTAATCTCAATACCACATCTGCAGTTGGCACCGCCACTTCTAGCTCTTAATGTCTAATGGGGGCAGATATATATGTGTACTCCTCCTCTAAAATTGGGTACTCAGGCAGAGAGTCAAAACACTCTAACTTTTTGTGCATTTGTGGACCTACTGAAGATGTCCACTGACCAATAACATAGGTACCACTTGTATTCTTGGTTGGTGTTGGGTACCACACAATCATAAGGTTTATTCCTACTGGTCAAGACCCAAGAACCCTACTAGTACGATATGGAGTACCTCAATCTAGACTACCTCCAGTTTGGAAGTTGTTTCCTCCTCACAGACAGTGTTTTAGCATCCATTGTCTAATGATATTATATTTGATATGATAAAGTCACCATTGTTTCTAATCATTACCTTACTTTTGACAATTTAGCATTTAATATTTATCACAAAAATCATGTGCTAAGTAGTAATGCTCATAAATGTTATAAACTATTGTATGATCATTTAGATCTAGAATAGGGAAAACCCAACTTCTCCGCTACCTCCAATTCCACCATTTCATTTACCATATTGCATAGAAACTTTCATACTAACTATACATAGTGGCACAAAGTACACTAAATGATATATTTGTTATACTAAAATTTAATTAGCATATATGATAATTTTGCAACAAAAACTTGTTATTAATAATTAATACATTAACAACATTATTTATAGTTTATTTGTTGTAAATCAATGTTAGGAGGTGATTTTCCACTCACTTGAACATGTTCTAGCACATACATTGACAAAGTGTTGAAGTGATTCAGCATGGAGAACTCAAAGAGAGGAAACCTACCTACGCGTCATGGTGCCCCCCTCTCTAGAGCTCAATGTCCCAGTTCTTGTGAAGAAAGGGAACACATGAGTGTGATTCCATATGCCTCAAGAATCAGATCAATTATGTATGCAATGTTGTGAACATGTCTAGATGTCTCGTATGCCTTGAGCATGACAAGTAGATATCAATCAGATCTAGGTGATACTCACTAGATAGTCGTGAAGAACATCCTCAAGTACTTGAGAAGGACTAAGGATCAGTTCTTGGTCTACGACAGAGAGTAAGAGTTGGTGGTAAAAGTTACACCGATGCAAGCTTCCAGACTGATCAAAATGATGACAAGTGACAATCTGGATTCATGTTCTGCCTCAAAAATGGAGTTATAAGGTGGAAGAGTTCCAAGCAAGAAATTGTTTTTTATTCTAGAATATAGGTCAAGTATATTGTTGCATCAAGTGAAGCAAAGGAGGTTGTATGGATCAAGAAGTTCATCATAGAACTTAGGGTCATTCCAAGAATCAGTGAGGTAATTGATCTATATTGTGACAACAATGGAGCTATTGCGCAAGCTAAGGAACCCAGATCGCATCAGTGCTCAAATCATATACAAAGGTGATATCATCTCATATGAGAAATCATACAACAAGTAGATTTAAAGATTTGCAAAGTACCAAGTAAGAACAATGTTGTTGGTCCCTTGACAAAGGTACTTTCACAGAAAAAGCATGATGGTCATGTAAGGTCACTCAGAATAAGATTCGTGGGTGATTGTCTCTAAGTGCAAGTGGGAGTCTTTTGGTTATGTATGCCCAGAGAGCCAATCATGTAATCATTGTAATGGCATATCATGTAAAAACAATTTCATTATTAATAAAAGGCAAGCTTCCAATTTATTATGTTTAATTTAGTTATGAGATAATGATGTAACATTATAAATGTCTAGATAATAGTATTACTAAATGACATATGTCTTCAAGTATTAGCCTTGTTTAAGTGAGATCATACGGATTTTAAGAGTACATATACATTCTCATTATGTCCATGATCAGTTGTTATTGTGGAAGGCTGATAGACAACAATGACACATAAGATCAGAGTGTGAGTTGGTTGATGACTAAATCTCATTAGTCATGATATGACAATATCAAACCAAGCACACATGTACATGTTAGAGAATAGTGTATCAGACAGACCTACCGTGAGATTGACACATGGAAGCCATCATCATGGAAGTCATAGTCAGTTCTCACAGTGATGGTGGTGGTTGTGGTTCTTAGACCTGAAATCACTGCAATCAACACATGTCGTTGGGTACACTTTGACATCATCAAACACAGTCCTGAAACATGGGTTGTTATAACAATGATGATTGGGTGTCTTTGACACATGGGGATTGACTATTAGTGATACATATGGGATTTGTCTCTCCTACTAAAGTGTGATGTCCTAGGCCTCTTGATTAGAGAGATTGAGAAAAGCATGGCCATGCACATGTGAGTCAATATGGGATATTGGGCTTACATATTCTCAATCAGTTTGTTGTTGGTTCAAGAAACAAGATTAAATAATAATGTGGGTGACTTCTTCATGCCTCTAGTTCAATCTGGACATTAATGACAAAGGAACTATACAAACACTACAACACCATACACAGATTGTAGGTTAAGGTTGTTCCCCAACTTTCAATTCACTTGGGTAGCAGTGATGTGTGACTAGGCACCACTCCTTGCTTGCGATGTCATAAGTTGTTATGAACATTCACTTCCTACGTGATATGGGACCTATAGGGTCACACACATAGGTATCTACTTAAAAGAGGAGTTCTGATCTTGAATGACATTCAAATTAAATGCTAAAGTGATTAGGCATTTGATTCATGCAACAAACAAGCTGATAGTATTGCCAAACGCCCATCTCAAGTGTTGAGACGGCCATCTGAAAGAGCCAAATGGCCGTCTCAAGAGTTGAGACGGACGTATGGGTGTAAGGTCTATTGTGAGTTGAATTTGACTAAGGAACCAACTAACCCAACCAAACTGGTCGAATCAGGTCATCGGATGATCGTTTGGGTGACCGAGATGGTTCTCTTGCATGGGCAAGATGGTTTCGTTTGGTCGTGGAAGGTTAGATGTTTCCCTATTTGTTTTGCTTGAGCAATACTTGTTGCACAAGGAAATCAATGTCTAACAATGATGAGAATTGATTTTCCAAATTTGTGTACAACTGAGAAACTACAAAACGACCATCTTGCTTGTGAGAACACCATTTTGGCTATAGCATGTTGTAAATTTCTAGAATTATTGTAAAAATTCAAGCTCTTTCGATCCCTTCCACTCTTGCATAGACTGGGAACCTGGACCCAAACCTTACCTATAAATAGAGGGGGTATTGGGGTTTCTCATAACGCAACACAGATAATTGAGAAACAATTTCTCTAATAAATGTTGTCCTCTCTGGTTCTGGAAACCACGAGATACTAGGAAAGTCCTACCTTAATAGGGAGTGATATCCAAGGGAAAGAGCAATTGAGATCATTTTTGTGGGAGAGCAAGTCGGTGACTAGTACACTGATGAAGAGGAACAACTCCTTTCTGATCATTCTAGCGGGACGGCAGGAGTTCTAGGTTGTCCGTGTGGACTACCATAGAGGCGGGAGGCCATTGTCTACCTCTTGGAGGACAACGTCAATAACCAGTCCATGATAAGAGGAGTTTCTAAAGAAGACGATATTTGTGTCTGCAATCTGTCGTGCAGACTAGGAGGCACAACATTCAGACGAATCCCAGTGCAACTAAGATTTAGAAGTTGCACATCTACGATGATGAGGATTGTTGTTGGACTTACTCTAGGACCAGGTATATCCTCAAAACTAGACTTCCTACATTATAGTTATTGACGCTATCTACTGATTATGGGGATATGGTAGATAAAATTTTAAATTTCTCTTCCTGCTCTGTGACATATTTCCCAACAATGGTATCACAACTAACGTCAATTTACTATATTATAGAATAATCAAATATGATGGGATTTTTGTTTTCTCATTCTATTATTGCATGTGATGTGGATAATATCTTGTCAAATCCAAACACCATGATAATACCAAAATTATATATATATATATATATATATATATATATATATATATGATATATATATGCAATTTGCATGCGTCGCCCTAAAAGTAGTTTTGATGGTGGATGTATATCATAGTTGTGGCCAATAACCCCTATATTTTGTGCATGGTTGTATGGTTGGTTGGTCCTCTAATCTCGGTCTGTGTACTGAGCCTCTATCTTTTCTTCCTCATGTGAAGTTAATTCTTTCCTACCTTTCTCCCCTCAAATGTAACTTGAGGTTTCCAAATAATCATGTAAAAGTATGATAGTTTACTTTCCATCTATGAGGAAGATGATGACGATCCAACAAGTTGGAGGACCAAGGAGGACAAGTCAGACTGATCGCCTAGTGGAATCGACCGATCCGTTGGAGGAGCCAGCCGATGGTGGACTGAAGGACTAGATGACTGGTGGGATGACCTAACAACTGGCCAGGAGGCGAGCCGATTGGTTCAAGGATTGAACCGATCAACCTAGATTGGCAAGTGCAGATCTTCATCAACAATAGGTTTTTGAATGTGATGTAGCCCAAGATGACCATAATTCCTTATGGCTCCAAGGGATTACATTAGTCTGGCCATAACCATCGCTTTCATTTATTGCATCTTTTCTTTGTGGGATATAGCATGTATATGATACATATTATATATGTGGTGATTTTATAAAGTATATGTATTTATACAAACTCCCTCAATTAAAATATTTTCTTAGATTCTTTCCAAAAACAAACTCATTAGTATTACTAAATGACATATGTCTTCAAGTATTAGCCTTGTTTAAGTGAGATCATACGGATTTTAAGAGTACATATACATTCTCATTATGTCCATGATCAGTTGTTATTGTGGAAGGCTGATAGACAACAATGACACATAAGATCAGAGTGTGAGTTGGTTGATGACTAAATCTCATTAGTCATGATATGACAATATCAAACCAAGCACACATGTACATGTTAGAGAATAGTGTATGAGACAGACCTACCGTGAGATTGACACATGGAATCCATCATCATGGAAGTCATAGTCAGTTCTCACAGTGATGGTGGTGGTTGTGGTTCTTAAACCTAAAATCACTGCAATCAACACATGTCGTTGGGTACACTTTGACATCATCAAACACAGTCCTGAAACATGGGTTGTTATAACAATGATGATTGGGTGTCTTTGACACATGGGGATTGACTATTAGTGATACATATGGGATTTTTCTCTCCTACTAAAGTGTGATGTCCTAGGCCTCTTGATTAGAGAGATTGAGAAAAGCATGGCCATGCGCATGTGAGTCAATATGGGATATAGGGCTTACATATTCTCAATCAGTTTGTTGTTGGTTCAAGAAACAAGATTAAATAATAATGTGGGTGACTTCTTCATGCCTCTAGTTCAATCTGGACATTAATTACAAAGGATCTATACAAACACTACAACACCATACACAGATTTTAGGTTAAGGTTGTTCCCCAACTTTCAATTCACTTGGGTAGCAGTGATGTGTGACTAGGCACCACTCCTTGCTTGCGATGTCATAAGTTGTTATGAACATTCACTTCCTACGTGATATGGGACCTATAGGGTCACACACATAGGTATCGACTTAAAAGAGGAGCTCTGATCTTGAATGACATTCAAATTAAGTGCTAAAGTGATTAGGCATTTGATTCATGCAACAAACAAGGTGATAGTATTGCCAAACGCCCATCTCAAGTGTTGAGACGGCCATCTGAAAGAGCCAAATGGCCGTCTCAAGAGTTGAGACGGACGTATGGGTGTAAGGTCTATTGTGAGTTGAATTTGACTAAGGAACCAACTGACCCAACCAAACTGGTCGAATCAGGTCATCGGATGATCGTTTGGGTGACCGAGATGGTTGTCTTGCATGGGCAAGATGGTTTCGTTTGGTCGTGGAAGGTTAGATGTTTCCCTATTCGTTTTTCTTGAGCAATACTTGTTGCACAAGGAAATCAATGTCTAACAATGATGAGAATTGATTTTCCAAATTTGTGTACAACTGAGAAACTACAAAACGACCATCTTGCTTGTGAGAACACCATTTTGGCTATAGCATGTTGTAAATTTCTAGAATTATTGTAAAAATTCAAGCTCTTTCGATCCCTTCCACTCTTGCATAGACTGGGAACCTGGACCCAAACCTTACCTATAAATAGAGGGGGTATTGGGGTTTCTCATAACGCAACACAGATAATTGAGAAACAATTTCTCTAATAAATGTTGTCCTCTCTGGTTCTGGAAACCACGAGATACTAGGAAAGTCCTACCTGAATAGGGAGTGATATCCAAGGGAAAGAGCAATTGAGATCGTTTTTGTGGGAGAGCAAGTCGGTGACTAGTACACTGATGAAGAGGAACAACTCCTTTCTGATCATTCTAGCGGGACGGCAGGAGTTCTAGGTTGTCCGTGTGGACTACCATAGAGGCGGGAGGCCATTGTCTACCTCTTGGAGGACAACGTCAATCACCAGTCCATGATAAGAGGAGTTTCTAAAGAAGACGATATTTGTGTCTGCAATCTGTCGTGCAGACTAGGAGGCACATCATTCAGACGAATCCCAATGCAACTAAGATTTAGAAGTTGCACATCTACGATGATGAGGATTTTTGTTGGACTTACTCTAGGACCAGGCCTATCCTCAAAACTAGACTTCCTACATTATAGTTATTGACGCTATCTACTGATTATGGGGATATGGTAGATAAAATTTTAAATTTCTCTTCCTGCTCTGTGACATATTTCCCAACAATGGTATCACAACTAACGTCAATTTACTATATTATAGAATAATCAAATATGATGGGATTTTGGTTTTCTCGTTCTATTATTGCATGTGATGTGGATAATATCTTGTCAAATCCAAACACCATGATAATCCCAAAATTATATATATATATATATATATATGATATATATATGATATATATATAATACATATATGCAATTTGCACGCGTCGCCCTAAAAGTAGTTTTGATGGTGGATGTATATCATAGTTGTGGCCAATAACCCCTATATTTTATGCATGGTTGTATGGTTGGTTGATCCTCTAATCTCGGTCTTTGTACTGAGCCTCTATCTTTTCTTCCTCATGTGAAGTTAATTCTTTCCTACCTTTCTCCCCTCAAATGTAACTTGAGGTTTCCAAATAATCATGTAAAAGTATGATAGTTTACTTTCCATCTATGAGGAAGATGATGACGATCCAACAAAGTTGGAGGACCAAGGAGGACAAGTCAGACTGATTGCCTAGTGGAATCGACCGATCCGTTGGAGGAGCCAGCCGATGGTGGACTGAAGGACTAGATGACTGGTGGGATGACCTAACAACTGGCCAGGAGGCAAGCCGATCGGTTCAAGGATTGAACCGATCAACCTAGATTGGCAAGTGCAGATCTTCATCAACAATAGGTTTTTTAATGTGATGTAGCCCAAGATGACCATAATTCCTTATGGCTCCAAGGGATTACATTAGTCTGGCCATAACCATCGCTTTCATTTATTGCATCTTTTCTTTGTGGGATATAGCATGTATATGATACATATTATATATGTGGTGATTTTATAAAGTATATGTATTTATACAAACTCCCTCAATTAAAATATTTTCTTAGATTCTTTCCACATGAAAAGTCTGATCGACCAAGCATAGGTGATGCCAAAGTGTGGTACATCTTCTATCTCATGGAAGTGTGATGGTAATGATGTAGGTTCCGCCAAAGTGAGGTATATTGTTATTGTGTTAGTTTTTGGGTCAGGCTTAACTAGTGATTCTTAGAACGTCTAAGCCCAAAAGCATGCAGATGATTATAGCAAGGAGTTTTGCATATCATCTATCCAAGAGTTGCATATGATGCAATTGGCATCATGGCCTACCTAAATAGTCAAGTTGTGGACGATCAACTAAAACTGACTCATGACTTGATGAAATATGGATCTTGGCCCACTAGAATATTGTACGCTACAATATTCTAAATTTATATTGAGGGATATCAATTTGAATAAAATAATGGGAGCGATAATAATTAAAGACCCAATTAATATTGTCAAATTTTTCAAATCAAATATAGTTTTTGACAAATGCAAATCTTCTCTTATAGAATTAATGACAAACAAATCCGGTTTGTGATTGGTCCTAAAGAAGGACAAACTTGACGGAAGCAATTTCTTGAAATACCTCCTCCTAATGCACCTAGGGCACAAGCGGATGCTTACTTGAAGCATGTTGATGATGCCTTGGAGATAAAGTAACTTATGTTTAGCTGCATGAACTATGAGTTGCATGAGCAATGTGAAGACATAAGTGTTCTTGATATGGTAGAACATCTTAATAAAGTGAAATTCAGACTTACAAAGCAAGAAAGGGATGATATCCTAAAGGTGTTGCTTGAATCAAAACTTACAGAGGGAACCTCAGTAGAAGAACATGTGCTCTATATGATTGGACATGTGTATCATCTTGAAGAACTGGGATTCACTTTGAGCCAAGAGTTGGCCATTGATATGATTCTAAGGACTATGCCTGAATCATATAGTTATTTTATTGCATGTTACCATGTGAGTAATTGGGCTGGACATATGTTAGAATTGCTTGCCATGTTGATTCATGTTGAAGCAAAAGAGAACAAGGACAAGTGTAACATCCCAGGATTTGAGGCCTCGGATAACATGATCTTAAAAGTAATGATTGGACTACTCATATCACCAAGGTGCACCTCCTTTTCCAGGAGCTCATCACCAAAGAACTCCATAGTTAAGCGTGCTCAGCTTGGAGTAGTACTAGGATGGGTGACCAGTCGGGAAGTTGATCCTGGCTTGTGTGTCAGTGAGGACAAAGTGCGAAGTTAAGGCTAGTGGTGGTCTGTGGGGCCAGTCGTCATTCCTGAAACTCTACTAGAGCCTAGGGCAGTGGGTCCGGGCATTACAAATGGTATCAGAGCCATAACCCCTCCAGTAGGTGGGGCCCACATGGGCATGTGGCATGCCAGTCTTGAGCCGTGCGGTCCAGGCAAGTTGGAAAGGGCTATCCGTAGAGACGAGATGGAGCCGCCCTTGCGCTGGTAGCCGTGGACGGGAGCTGGGTGTTCATGGGCCATTGTAGGTCTGCACTGAAATGGGGTCAGATTATGAGGCCATATAGTTGAGCCTTGACGAGGACGTCAAGAGTCTAAGTGGGGGAGATTGTAGCATCCCAGGATTTGAGGCCTCGGATAACATGATCTTAAAAGGAATGATTGGACTACCCATATCACCAAGGTGCACCTCCTTTTCTAGGATCCCATAACTAAAGAACTCCATAGTTAAGCGTGTTCAGCTTGGAGTAGTACTAAGATGGGTGACCAGTCGGGAAGTTGATCCTGACTTGTGTGTCAGTGAGGACAAAGTGCGAAGTTAAGGCTAGTGGTGGTCTGTGGGGCCAGTCTTCATTCCTGAAACTCTACTAGAGCCTAGGGCAGTGGGCCCGGGCATTACAACAAGCATGTGATGGTGATCAGTAGGGTTGAGTCCAAGGATCAAAGAAAGACTGAGAAGAGTTATGTGGTCAAGACTAGGTTCAATTCTTTAACACTCAAGATAAGGAGAAAGAAAAGTACAAGAGGAACTCATCCGTTGTACATGAAGGCTTTCAGGAAGCAGAAGATGAGGATGGTGATCTCTACTTCAGGTATATACATTATTGAGATAAATCTATCTACTTCATCATCATGGGTACTAGATACCAAATGTGGATCTCATTTAGGTTCTCATATGCAAGATCTGAAAAGAAGTAGGCCTTTGGGAAAAGGCGAGGTGGAACTGTGAGTTGCTAATGGCTCAAGACTAGGTTCCAAGGATCAAAGAAAGACTGAGAAGAGTTATGTGGTCAAGACTAGGTTCAATTCTTTAACACTCAAGATAAGGAGAAAGAAAAGTACAAGAGGAACTCATCCGTTGTACATGAAGGCTTTCAGGAAGCAGAAGACGAGGATGGTGATCTCTACTTCAGGTATATACATTATTGAGATAAATCTATCTACTTCATCATCATGGGTACTAGATACCAAATGTGGATCTCATTTAGGTTCTCATATGCAAGATCTAAAAAGAAGTAGGCCTTTGGGAAAAGGCGAGGTGGAACTGTGAGTTGCTAATGGCTCAAGAGTTGCGGCCAACATAGTTGGAACCAATAGTATATCCACACCCACATGGCTTCTAATAGAGTAAAATAACTGCTATTATGTACCTTCTATAAATAGAAACATCATTTCTATATCTTGTTTGGACAACAATGCATTTTAATTCTTTATTATATGTGGTCGATGTTCTATTTCAAAAGATGGGATCTTTTATGGTGGTTCCCATGTGTCTTATGGTCTTTACTTTTTAGATCTTAAGACATATGCATATAACGTTATTAGAAAAGTCTAAAACTAAACAAATCAAATAAAACATACATTTGGCATTGCTGTCTAGGGCACATAAATGATAATTGCATATCCATATTCCACAAAGATGGTTATGTGGACTCTTTTGATTTTGAATCATTAGAGACGTGTGTATCTTGTTTGTTGGTCAAGATGGATAAGACCCCTTTCACTGGTAACAACCAGAGGGTTGGTGATCTATTAGGAATCATACATACTGATGTGAGTGGACCTTTTAGGAATGCTGCTACAGGTGGGTTTCAGTACTTCATTACCTTCACTGATGACTTCAGTAGGTATGGCTATGTTTATTTAATGAAACATAAGTCTAAAGCTCTTGAAAAGTTCAAGGAATTTATGAATGAAGTACATAACCAAATAGGTAAAAATATTAAGGCACTTTGTTCTGATCGAGGTGGAGAATACTTAAACCAAGAGCTTGAGGACCTTCTTAGAACCCATGGGATTGTATCCCAGTGGACTCCACTTGGAACACCTCGGCATAATAGTATATCATAAAGAAGGAATCACACATAACTATACATGGTGCCATCAATGGTGAGTTTAGTCGAGCTTCCGACTACCTTCCGGGGGTATGCTCTACAAACCATCATATTTACACTAAACTGAGTACTATCTAAGTCGGTTCAAAAGACACCATATGAGATATGGATAGGGAATCGTCCCAATATGTCTTTTATGAGGACTTGGGGATGTGAATCTTATGCTAGAAAGATGCTTCCTGAGAAGCTTGATCCTAAATCTGATAAATGTTATTTTGTTGGATATCCTAAGGAAACTAAAGGATATTACTTTGACTCCATATCTGACAGCAAAGTGTTTGTTGCCAGAGATGTTGTATTCTTAGAAAAGGAATTTATTTCCAAAGGAATCAGTGGGAGGCAAGTAGAACTTGAATAGGTTTGAGACCAATAAGAAAAGATTGAATCAGTAGATGCACAAGAGGAACCTAAAGATTCACAAAGGGTTGTGGAATCTCAAATTCCTCAAGTAGAATAGGAACCTCATAGATCAAATAGGACACACCTTGAGCCTAAAAGATTAGGGTATCTTGTAACTCAGGAAGGCAGTCAATTCATCATATATGATGAGCAATTTTCTTATAAAGATGCTATAGAAGGACAAGAGTCTGAGAAATTGCTTGAGGCCATGAGATCTGATATGGAATCCATGTATACCAACAAAGTATGGACTTTGGTGGATCCGACCAAAGGGGTAAAACCCATAGGGTGCAAGTAGGTCTTCAAGAAGAAGATCAACTTGGATGGAAAAGTTCAAACTTATAAGGGCATACTGGTTGCAATGGGTTTCAGACAAGTTCAAGGTGTTGACTATGACAAAATCTTTTCTCCAGCGGCCATGGTTAAGTCCATCAATATCATGCTTGCCATTACAGCTTATCATGACTATGAAATTTGGCAGATGGATGTTAAAATAGAATTTCTTAATGGGAATTTACTTGAGGATGTTTACATGATACAATATGCGGGTTTTATCAATCCAAAGGATGCAACTAAAGTATGTAAGATACAAAGGTAAATCTATGGATTTAAGCAAACATCTTGAAGCTGGAATCTTCATTTTGATGATAAGTCAAAGGTTTTGGCTTTATAAAAAATATAGATGAACCATGTGTGTACAAGAAGGTCAGTGGAAGCATAGTGTCATTCTTCATATTATATGTAGATGGCATATTATTGATGGGGAATGACATCCCTACCTTACAAAAGGTAAAGACATGGCTTGGAATTACATTCTCTATGAAAGACGTAGGAAAAGCGTCCTACGTCTTGGGGATAAAGAACTATAGAGATAGATCTAGAAGACTTCTTGGACTAACTCAAAGCACATACATTGACAAAGTGTTGAAGTAGTTCAACATGGAGAACTCAAAGAGAGGAAACCTGCATGTGCGTCATGGTGTCCCCATCTCTAGAGATCAATGTCCCAGTTCTTGTAAAGAAAGGGAACGCATGAGTGTGATTCCATATGCCTCAGGAATTGGATCAATCATGTATGCAATGTTGTGTACCTATCCAGATGTCTTGTATGCCTTGAGCATGACGTTCTGATATCAGTCATATCTATGTGATGTTCACTGGATAACCATGAAGAACATCCCCAAGTACTTGAGAAAGACTAAGGATCAGTTCTTCGTCTACAGAGGAGAGAAGTTGGTGATAAAAGGTTACACCGATGCAAGCTTCTAGACTGATCAAGATGATTACAAGTTGCAATATGGATTCATGTTCTGCCTCAACAATGGAGTTGTGAGTTGGAAGTGTTCCAAGCAAGAAATAGTTGTCGATTATACAATAGAGGTCGAGTATATTGCTGCATCAAGTGAAGCAAAGGAGTCTGTATGGATCAAGAAGTTCATCACAGAACTTGGGGTCCTTCCAAGCATCAGAGAGGTAATTGAGCTATATTGGGACAACAATGGAGCTATTGTGCAAGCTAAGGAACCCAGATTGCATCAGCACTCAAAGCATATACAAAGGTGGCATCATCTCACATGAGAAATCATATAGTGAGGAGATGTAAAGATTTGCAAAGTACCAACTAAGAACAATGTTGTTGATCCCTTCACAAAGGCACTTTCACAGCAAAAGCATGATGGTCATGTATGGTCACTCAAAATTAGATTTGTGGGTGATTGGCTCTAAGTGCAAGTGGGAGTCTATTGGTTATGTATGCCTAAAGAGCCATTCATGTGATGATTGTAATGGCATATCATGTAAAAACAATTTGATTATTAATAAAAGGCAAGCTTCCAAGTTATATTGTTTAATTCAGTTATGAGATAATGGTGTAACATTATAAATGTCTAGAGAATAATATTACTCAATGACGTATGTGTTCAAGTATTAGCCTTGTTGAAGTGAGATCATACAGATGTTAAGAGTACATATACATATTCTCATTATGTCCCTGATCGGTTGTTATTGTTGAAGGTTGATAGACAAAATTGACACATAAGATCAGAGTGTGAGTTGGTTGATGACTAAATCTTCATTATTCATGATATGGAAATATCAAACCAAGCACACTGGTACATGTTAGAGAATAGTGTATCAGATAGAGACATCATGGGATTGACACATGGAAGCTATCATCGTGGAAGTCATAGTCAGCTCTCACAGTGATGGTGGTGGTTGTGGTTCTTAGACCTAAAATCAGTGCACTCTAACACATGTCATTGGGTACACTTTGACATTATCAAATGCAGTCTTGAAACATGTGTTGTTATAACGGTGATGATTGGGTGGATTTGACACATAGGTATTGACTATGAGTGATAGATATGGTATTTGTCTCTCCTACTGGAGTGTGATGTCCTAGGCCTCTTGATTAGAGAGACTGAGAAAAGCATGGTCATGCACATGTGAGTAAATATGTGATATTGAGCTTACATATATCTCAGACAGTCTTCTCTTGTTTTAGGAAACAAGATTGAATAATAATGAGGGTGATTGCTCCATGCCTCTAGTTCAATTAGGACATCAATGACAAAGGAACCACTACTACAGAAACAACATTCAGTGTCGCTTTTATGGGCGTCGGTTATTTAGGAAAACCGACGCCTATAACATTCAACGTCGGTCATCTAGGTCATCCGACGTCTGTATCCAAGACACGGGTACCGCTTGTATTAAGCGTCGGTTTTTTTGGTAAAAAACCGACGCCTAAAACTGCCCGCCAAAACCAATTTTCGAGCAAAAAAATATGTCACATACGGCATCGGTTATTTACCTCAAACCCGACGCCTATTTAAGATGAAAATTTGCGCGAAAATTTATAGCTTAGGTGTCGGTTATCCTTAGATAACCGACGCCGATAGTGGTTCCCGCCAATTTATTTAGGGCAAATTTTTTCTAATTGGACGTCGGTTTGTTATTAGGAACCGACGCTGAAGACCTTAGGCGTCGGCGTTTTAGATAACCGACGCCCTTTGTGCACTTATTAGCCGCACGATCGATCGACTTTAGGTCCCCTTTCCTGTTTCATTGTCTTCTCCGCCGACTTCCTGCCCCTGCTCACCGACGACGCCGACGACGCCGCTGCTCACCGACGACGCCGCTGCTCACCGACGACGCCGCTGCTCACCGACGACGCCGCTGCTCACCGACGACGACGCTGCCCGACCCTCCGCTGTGCGCCGCCGCCGCTTCCTCTCCTGGTCCTTCTCCGCCTGCCTGCTTCCTGCTCCTTCTCCGCCTGCTTCCTGCTCCTTCTCCTTCTGCCGCCGCCGCTTCCTGTTCCTTCTCCGCCGCCTTCCTGCCCGCCGCCTCCTGCCGCTCCCTGCTGCTCACCGGCCATTGCTGCTCACCGGCCACTGCTGGGAGCTCGCCTGGAGCTTGCCGGTCACTGCCACCACTGCTGCCCTGCCGCCTGGAGCTTGCCGGTCACTGCCACCACTGCTGGGAGCTCGCCTACTGGTTAGTATTACTTTAGTGATTACTTTAATTCAACAATTCGTAGTTTGTTATTTACAATTACTCATCTGCTTGCCGATTTTAATGATTAGAGATACTGATTAATAGTAGGTATTGATGAATACTTAGTTAATTACTGATTTGTTGATTAGTGTTGAAATGAATGTATTGATTAGTGTTGAAATGAATGTGTTGATTAGTGTTGATTAATAGTAGGTATTGATGAATACTTAGTTAATTACTGATTAATAGTAGGTATTGATGGACCCTAATGATACAAATTTTTTATGTTGTAAATGAATGTATGTTTCAAGTGTTGAACCTAATGTTGGACAATGAACAATGAATTTATGTCCCATATAATCCACATTGTTCTTTATATTACTTGTACATTGGTATAAATTAGAATGAACAATCACTAAATTATATATTGTTTGTATGGAGTATGGCTTCATTGTAGATATCTATTATTGTATTTGTTGGCCTAGAAACCCGTCCAAGATTGACTCATTAGGAGTAAATCTTGGATAGTCCCCGGTTTGGGACTGTTCTTGAACACCTAATCTCACTTAGGATGTAAGTGTATAATGTGTATTGGGTTTTCGAGAAAATTTTGGTAGCATTTCCCCGTTTGTTCTCTAAGTACATATGTACTTAGAGAACAGCGGGGAAATGCTGCCGAAATTTTCTTGAAAACCCAATGCACATTATACACTTACTAGTGAGATTAGGTGTTCAAGGATGGGATAGGTGATACACATTTATTATATATAAGAATGACATCAAATGTGTTTGTTGGCCTAGAAACCCGTCCAAGATTGACTCATTAGGAGTAAATCTTGGATAGTCCCCGGTTTGGGACTGTTCTTGAACACCTAATCTCACTTAGGATGTAAGTGTATAATGTGTTTTGGGTTTTCGAGAAAATTTTGGTAGCATTTCCCCGTTTGTTCTCTAAGTACATATGTACTTAGAGAACAGCGGGGAAATGCTGCCGAAATTTTCTTGAAAACCCAATACCCATTATACACTTACTAGTGAGATTAGGTGTTCAAGGATGGGATAGGTGGTACACATTTATTATATATAAGAATGACATCAAATGTGTTTGTTGGCCTAGAAACCCGTCCAAGATTGACTCATTAGGAGTAAATCTTGGATAGTCCCCGGTTTGGGACTGTTCTTGAACACCTAATCTCACTTAGGATGTAAGTGTATAATGTGTTTTGGGTTTTCGAGAAAATTTTGGTAGCATTTCCCCGTTTGTTCTCTAAGTACATATGTACTTAGAGAACAGCGGGGAAATGCTGCCGAAATTTTCTTGAAAACCCAATACCCATTATACACTTACTAGTGAGATTAGGTGTTCAAGGATGGGATAGGTGGTACACATTTATTATATATAAGAATGACATCACATGTGTTTGTTGGCATTTCCCCGTTTCTTCTCTAAGTATATATGTACTTAGAGAACAGCGGGGAAATGTTGCCTAATCTTTTCCTAATATATACTTGTTTCCTAATATATACTTGTTTTCTCTGATCATAGAATGGATAGATCATGGATGTCGATTCGTAATCGTTGTACCCCAGAGTTTATATCTGGTCTTGATCAGTTTATTAGATTTGCCGAGGAACATAGGAAAAAACCTACAGATAGGTTCTACTGTCCATGTAGGCATTGCGGTAACAACTTGAAAGTCAACACTGGTGAGGAAATCAAAAGTCATGTCATGTGCAACGGGATTGTACAAGGCTATACAGAATGGCACTGGCATGGAGAAATTTCAAAATCGAAACCAGTAGATGTCGATAGCAGTGCTTGGGTGGAAGAAGAAATTGCCTCTGATGACGTAAATGTGAACGAACCAGTTCCAGCAGACATCGTTGATGCGATGCTGGATAGTTGTAGGGTAGAGCACACCGATCCACCTCCTATCTTTACAAACATTGTGCATGATGCTGAGATACCGTTATACACAGGTTGTGCTAAGTTTACGAAGCTTAGCGCTGTCTTGAGATTGTATAAGTTGAAAGCTAACAATAGATGGAGCGACAAAAGCTTCACTTCATTGTTGACTTTGTTGAAAGAAATGCTTCCTGAAGGAAACGAGCTTCCAATCTCAACATACCAGGTAAAGAAAATGTTGTGCCCAATGGGAATGGAGGCCAAGAAGATACACGCATGCCCGAATGATTGTGTATTATTTCAAAAGGACTATGTAGATTTGAAAGATTGTCCAAAATGTGGTGCGTCACGGTATAAATTGACGACTTCGGGGGAGTTCAAAACTGGTTCTCCTGCCAAGGTGTTGTGGTATCTACCTATAATATCACGGTTTCAACGCTTGTTTGCAAATCCGAAAGATGCGAAGAATCTGAGGTGGCATGCAGATGTTAAGAAAAATAATGATGGGATCCTACGACATGCGTCTGATTCCCCACAGTGGAAGAAGATTGATCTATTGTACCCTAAATTTGGTGAAGAAGATAGGAATCTAAGACTTGGGCTTTGTACAGATGGGATGAATCCGTACGGGACATTGAGCAGCCAACATAGCACTTGGCCAGTCATGCTTGTTATATACAATCTTCCTCCCTGGATGTGTATGAAAAATAAGTATGTTATGTTGTCATTGTTGATATCGGGCCCTAAACAACCCGGAAATGATATCGATGTTTATCTTGAACCTTTGATTGATGACTTAAAGAAACTTTGGGCTGAAGGTGTGATGACCTATGATGCTTCAGCAAAAGAGACATTTCGTTTGCACGCTATGTTGTTTTGCACTATTAATGACTTTCCAGCATATGGGAATTTGTCTGGATATAGTGTCAAAGGAGCTAAAGCGTGTCCTATATGTGAAGAAAACACTGATTCAATAAGACTAAAACATGGCGGCAAGACTGTATATCTTGGTCATCGAAGGTTTCTTTCAAAATTCCATCCGTATCGTAGGAAGCGCAAAGCATTCAATGGATGGAATGATGAACGAAGTGCACCTAAACCTATACCAGGGGATGTTGTTTATGAAAGAGTAAAAGACATTGTCAATGAATTTGGTAAGAAATCACAATGTAGTATGGCCACACGGAGTGACAATTCTTTATTCAAGAAGAAGTCAATATTTTGGGATCTTCCTTATTGGAGTTCTTTGACAGTCAGGCATTGTATCGATGTAATGCACGTTGAGAAAAATGTCTGTGATAGCATCATTGGTACTCTATTAAATATACCAGGTAAGACTAAAGATGGGATAAAATCCAGACTGGACCTACGTGAAATGGGAATAAGGTCAGAATTAACAGAATTACGTGAAATGGGTAATAAAAGAACATACTTACCTCCCGCTTGTTACACGTTGTCTAGAAAGGAGAAGAAAACTTTTTGTGAATGCTTGGTAAATGTTAAGGTGCCACATGGTTACTCATCCAACATCCGTAGATTGGTATCAATGAAAGATCTGAAGTTGATAGGTCTTAAATCTCATGATTGTCACACTCTAATGCAACAAATATTGCCTGTGGCAATTCGATCTATATTGCCGAAGCATGTAAGGTTTGCGATTACCAGACTTTGTTTCTTTTTCAACAGTCTATGCAGCAAAGTTATTGACCCTGATACTCTCGATAATTTGCAAAGAGAAGTGGTTGTTACCCTATGTCAGCTTGAGATGTATTTCCCTCCTTCGTTCTTTGATATCATGGTACATCTTGTTGTCCACTTGACTAGGGAAGTGAAAATGTTGGGACCAGTTTTCTTGCATTGGATGTATCCCTTTGAACGATACATGAGCGTTTTTAAAGGTGATGTTCGAAACCGTTATCGGCCTGAAGGGAGTATTATTGAAGGTTATGTGGCGAGAGAGGTTATGGATTTTTGCAATGACTTTCTCAGTGGTAATGACACTCCTAATAATGACAAGAATATTGACGAGGGCAAAGGAATTTTGGGATCACGGGTGAAAGTAATCAGCCGTGAGCAGTTGGAACAAGCTCACTTGTATATTTTACACAATATGGAAGAAGTGAGTGTTTATATCGAGGAACATACCAATTTCATAAAGAGACAACATCCTCGAGCAAGTTCAATGTGGCTTGCTAGAGAGCATAATAAGACTTTTACTAAGTGGTTTGAAGATAAAGTCTTACATCAACTATCTCAAACACCAAATGATATTACAGAAACTATCAAATGCCTCGCCTTTAAACCAAAACCGAATGTTATGTCTTATGAAGGGTTTGACATTAATGGATTCACATATTACACAAAGCGCCAAGATGATAAGAGTGTCGTCCAAAATAGTGGGGTCACTCTTCAAGCGTCGACTATGTACTTTGCAAGTGCAAAGGATAAGAGTCCACGTGAAGCTAAAATGTCATATTACGGTGTCATTGAGGACATTTGGGAGTTTGACTACATAGATTTCAAAATTCCGCTATTTAAATGTAATTGGGTTGATAACACCAAAGGAGTTATAGTGGATGAATTGGGTTTCACTTTGGTGAACTTTGAAAAGATCGGCGAGAAGGGTGAACCATTCATATTGGCATCACAGGCGAAACAAATATTCTATATCGATGATCCTGCAAATGATAAATGGTCGGTTGTTCTTCATGGTAAAAGACAGTTCATTGAAGATCCTATAGATGAAGAAGAGTACTATGATAAGTATGATGACTCCAGTCCATTCTCAGTTGGGTTGCCAACTTCACAAAATATTGAAGCTAATGATGACTTATATGTGCGCGGAGATCACAATGAAGGATTGTTAATTGATAAAAGATCACAATTTTAGAGACATGTATGTTTATACAAATGCTAAATGTTTGCCTTTTTCTAGTTAATACAAATGCTAAATGTTTGCCTTTTTCTAGTTAATACAAATGCTAAATGTTTGCCTTTTTCTAGTTAATACAAATGCTAAATGTTTGCCTTTTTAATGACATTTTCAGATGGCTGACCATGATGAGCATGATGTCCATGATGAGCATGAAGTCCATGATGAGCATGGCGAGGATACTAATGTAAGTTCTAAAAACATATCCTGTATTTCTATAAAATTCATTATCTTCTAGTTATGTCATATATCCTATATTTCTATATTGGGCTAAATTAGTGTGTTTTATTTTTGTCAAATTTTAGGTTGATGCACCTGTACCCACTGAAGCACTGGAGCAACTTGATGCGCAACACCAGACACTTAACAAGAAAAGGGGCATCACTCTGTTGAAGAAGTTATTAGCGCTAAGTGGTAGTGGATCTAAATTGGCGGTGGAGTTTGATAATGGAGGAAATCCAATTGGAGTGAACCGCAATAATTTTGTGAACTATCTTGGGTGTACCACTCGGAGCCATTGTGGTGTTAAGTATGACAATTGGCATAAAGTTCCTCAAGCGAAAAAAGACTCGATATGGAAGGATTTATGCGTGAGTTATTATTATTTGCAATTCTATTTTGTAGATTACAAATTCTATTATTTGCAATTCTATTTTGGATACTAGTTAATAACATTTCTATTTTACAGAATCTGTTTGCATTGGATGAGAAGTTGCATCGTAAAAATGTGATGCAACGCGCTGGAAAGATGCTTAGGAATTATAGGACAAATCTGAATAGAGAATACATAAAAGAGGGTGATAAGAAGAAGAAGTCAGCCCTTGAACAATGGAACTTCTTGGACAAAGAAGATTGGGACAATTTTGTTGCTTCAAGAAAATCTGAAGAATTCAAGGTATTAGGCGTCACTCCTAATTTAATTAATATACATTGTATTCACCTATTCAAGATTAGCATTTAGTGCTACTAACCAAATCATTAATGTGCATACTAACTAGGCCCTCAGTGACGCACAAAAAGCAAGGCGTGCACTGAATGTGCATGACCACACTATGGGTCCAAAAGGCTATGCAAGCGTTCGCCAAAGACTACAGGCGGAGTCTGCGGCTACTCAGGAGTCTGCTCCTACTCAGGAGTCTACCACACCCATTCCTCGCCATGATATCTGGATAGCTGGCAGGCAAAACAAGAAGGGTGAAATAAAGAAGCCTGTAACTGCTGAGGCGGCTGAAAAAATGGTAAAATACAACTCTTACAGAAATCGTTTGAATATTGATTATTTGTGGTGTTAACTTACCAATTTCTGTTTATGGTGATTAGCGGGAGCTGCACGAGCAGAGGAAACAAGGCACGTTCATCCCTCAGGGCACAAGGGATGAATTGACAGTTGCTCTGGGTAACCCAGAGCATCCTGGACGTGTTAGAGGTGCCGGCGCTGGTGTTGGCATCAAAGCATTCTTTGGGCCATCCCAGCGCAAACCCAGAGCGGGACTTTCTCAAGAAGAGGTAACCTATTCTTTTTTTAGAATGTTACTGCAAAAGGAAATTCATTAATAAGAATCTAATGTTTCTTTTATCCATGTATAGGAGAATAAGAGAGTTGAGGATTTAGTTGCTAAGAAGGTCAACGATGTAGTTGCTGAGAAGGTCAAGGAAGAATTGATGCAGTGGCAGGCATCTCAGGCTTCCAATACGCCTATGGCGACCCACTCTTCTCCTGATGCACACACTGCGAGTAATCCTGGAGACCCATCGCCTAGCACGTCTGCTGTAAGTATTGTTTATGACATTGTAGTTAGTCTTTTCAAGTTGTTATGTTTTCAAGATGATATGTATATATGTATAATATTCTTTACGTAAATTTGTAGGCATTGAAGCCATGCCGCTTAAGAATGCAAAACTACGTTGTCGCAGAGGCGCAGGCTTACCCGTCCCTTCCTGGGGCAATGTTTCACGGGACTCCAATGCCACAGGGCTACGTTCGTGTGAGCCCGATACGTGTGTTACCCGATTGGAGAGAAGCTACATTGCCATATGCCCACCCGGATATTGATACACTTGGTGAGGCAGAAGGCGGGGTCATATTGTGGCCCAAAGCAGATGTCATCTACACGACTGAAATTGTAAGATAAATTTACATTGATTTAGACTGTTAATGTGTATATATGATGTCAACTGATCTGAAATTATATGTACAGGTTAAAAAGAAGACACCAGGAGCACCTAGGCCTCCACTTCCAGTTCCCACATTACCCGATTGGGTTCCAACTGACCTAACATACCCGTTAGGTCCTGCTTGTAGGGGAATGGCATGTTGGCTACGGGCACATAATGTACATTGCCCTATAATTATTTCTTTAGATGCAGATTATGCAGGTCAATCATACGATAGCTCTTTATTGATAGAAGATATTATTGAGCTGTTTAAGTATGATTGGCTGAATACATCAATGATAGAGACATGGATAAGGTGAGATCTTGTTTATACATCCATATACCTTGTGTAAGCTCCGGTGATCTGGTTTCTTATATATTAATGCATACGCCTATATGTTTTGCAGCTACCTAGTCGAAGATCATTGCAAACAATTTGCATTTGATCATGTGGGATTTTTGATTCCATCATTGATTAGTTTGGTAGCTAAAGACCCTGATAATGTTCAACAATACTGTATAGATGCTTTTACAATTTTTGGTCAGCAAAAGAAGAAGATAATAATAGCTCCATTCAATGTCAAGTATGTTTACTTTATTTATAATTTGGACTTTAGAAAATTCCATTTTTATTTTGCATTTTGAGTTATTAATTGTTAACTTCTACTTGTAGCGGTAGACATTGGGAGTTACTAGTTATTGCCCCCGAGACATTCACTGTTTATTATCTAGATCCTGCGGGGAGTACATTGAACACTAAAATTGGACACGTAATGAGAATGCCACTATTCTGGTGAGAAATATTTCATTTTTATATCCGTTAACATCTTTTATTACATTACTATTTACTTATGCAATTTATTGTGTTATATTAACATGTAGGGGTTTAGATGCATTCAAAAAGGCTGGAGGAACGGTCCCAACGAAAAAGAACCAGCCAATAAATTGGCAGAACGTAAAAGTAAGTTCCCGACTCGAATATATATATTATTGATGTGAATTGTGCTTAGTTGTATTATTTTGTATGTTTCAATTTATAGTGTGCTACACAAGACAATGGCTGGGCATGCGCATACTATGTGATGCGATTTATGCATATGATTATCAAATATGCCGCATTGGACATCGATACCATACATGAGGTATTATATATAGTCTCATTAGTTAGTATGCAATATATCAATCTTATATTATTTTTATATTATTACTTATATATATACATCATTCTCTTTGCAGGTGTTTAAAACTGACCACACTACAGGTAAACGTTTAAAAAAAATAAATGCTCCATATACGATGGAAGCATTAAATGAAGTAAGAGAAGAATGGGCAATAGCTGTACAAACAGTGGCAACTGTAAGATATAATTGGGATGCTGATAGTGATAATGAATGATACTTTGTAAATGAATGTTTGTAAATGAATGTTTGTGAATGTTAATGCATGTATTTGAATGTTTCTATATGTGTGAATGTGAGAATTGAATTGATGTCTGAATGAATGTACTTGTGTAGAATTTTGCTTGTGACTTTTGCAGGTTTGCGGCCTGTTTGTAGGCTGATATCAATGGATGTCGTAAACCTGCAGTTCAGAAAACTGAACTGCAGGTTCTCATCCTACTGACCAGCCACAGCAGGCCTGCAAACTGATATGAAAAAAAATAAATATAAATAGGCGTCGGTTATTTATCGAAAACCGTCAGCAAAGACCTACAGCGTCGGTTTTTTAATATAACCGACGCCTTATGTGGCCAAAGCAGTCCTGGAATTGGCGTCGGATATTCATATCAAACCGACGCCTATTTAAACTGTAGGCGTCGGTCGTTTAGTAGATAGCCGACGCCAAACAGGGTCCGCGCCACAGAAAATGGCGTCAGCTAGGGCACTTTCTGCGTCGGTTTTGAGATGAATAACCGACGCAGAAAGTGCCCTAGCTGACGCCATTTTCTGTGGCGCGGACCCTGTTTGGCGTCGGATATCTACTAAACGACCGACGCCTATAGGCTAAATAGGCGTCGGTTAAAAAACCGACGCCGAAGTGTTCGACCTTTAGCGGCGCCCACATAGGCGTCGGTTGGAAACCGACGCCAAATGGGGTTAAACGACCGACGCCAAAGGCCGTTTCTGTAGTAGTGAACTATACAAACATTGCAACACCATACATAGATTATAGGTTGAATTTGTTCCCCAAATTTCCATTCACTTGGGTAGCATTGATGTGTGACTAGGCACCACTCCTTGCATGTGTGTCATAAGTTGTTATGGACATTGACTGTCAATGTAATATGGGATTAAGTGCTAAAGTGTTTAGGCATTTAATTCATCCAACACACAAGCTGGAAACACTGTCAAATGCTCATCTCAAGTGTTGAGACGGGCATCTAGAAGTGCCAAATGGATGTCTCAAGAGTTGACACGGGTGTCTGGGTGTCAAGTCTATTGTGAGTTGAATTTGTCTAAGGAACGAACTGAGCCAACCAAACCGGTCGACTCGGGTCACCAAATGACCGTTTGGGTGACTGAGACAGCCATCTCACATGGGAGAGATGGTTCAATTTTTTTGGGGAAGGTTCTAAACGTTTCCTTATTTGTTTCTCTTGAGTAATACTTGTTGCACAAGGAAATCAATGTCTAACATTGATGGGAATTGATTTGCTGAATTCGTGTACAATTGGGAAATTACAAAATGAACGTCTCACTTGTGAGACGACCATTTCGGCTGTCGCAAGTTGCAAAATTTCTAGAATTGTTGCAAAACTTTGAGTTCTTCTGATCCCTTCCACTCCTGCATAGACCGAGAACCTGGACCCAAACCCCACCTATAAATAGAGGGGGTGTTGGGGCTTCCCAGAACACAACACAGACAATTGACAAATAGTTGCTTTGACAAACTTTGTCCTCTCTGATTGTGGTAACCACGAGAGCCCAGACAAGTCCTACCTGACTAAGGAGGGATAGCCAAGGGAAAGAGCAATTGAGATCATTGTCGTGGGAGAGCAAGTCAGTGACTAGTACATCAATGGAGAAGGATGTCTCCTTTCTGATCATTCTAGCAGGACGATAGGAGTTCTAGGCAATCTGTGTGAACTACGATTGAGGGGGGAGGCCATAGTCTGGAGCTTGGAGGACAACATCAACTAGAATTCCATGACAAGAGGAGCTATTGAAGAAGACATTTGTGGCTACAGTCTGTGGTGCAGACTAGGAGGCGCAATAGTCAAATGAGTCCCAATGCAACCAGGATTCAAAAATTACACATCTATAATGATGAGTATTGTCCCTAGACTTTCTTTAGGACCAGGTATATCCTTGAAACCATCCTTCTTGTATTAAAGTTGTTGACGCGGTCTATTAAATATGGGGAATATGGTAGATAAAATTTTAAACTTCATTGTCTAATGAAGGTTAACTAAAACCTTTTTTTGTTGGACCAGGAAGTGACAAGAAAGCAAACATGAAGAGGAGAAGAGATCTTCTACCAAAAACTATTTATCAAAGTTGATGTATGCTAAACCTTCATTTCCTCCTACCCTTTCACATTCTTCCCAAATATCACCCCAAACATCACCTTTTAGTTTGTGATTTCTATATTTAGGGATATTTCTATGTAGAGGATTGTAAAAGGAATCCAATACAACAAATTTTATCAAATTCTAATATATATAACAAAAGTTATGGCTATTTTTGTGATTGGTTGTGTTGGGCGGTAGTGCATCTCAAAACCATCAGTTTGTGAGTCTTGTCAATCCTTTGGTTTGTGAGTTTTCCGAACCATGGGTTGTTGAATTTTACCAAGACATAGGTTTTTGAAGTCTATCAAGCCATTGGTTTGTGAGTCTGGTGAGCCATTGGTTTGTGAGTCTGTCGAGCCATTAGTTTGTGAATCTGCAAAGCCATTAGTTTGTGAGTATGTTGAGCCATTGGTTTGCCAGTCTTTCGAGCCATCAGTTTTGGTTTATGAGTCTATCGAGCCATTACTTTTGGCTTGTGAGTTTGTCAAACCATCAATCTGTGAGCCTGCCTACCGATCGGTTTGTGAGTCTGTTGAGCCAACGGTTGTTGAACCAAAGGTATTTCTATGTGAAAACTAAAAGTTCCATCTCTCTCTCATGTCAACTCGAATTTGGGTCATTCTTTTTGCATTCGATTCATAATTGAACTTTCTATCATTATACAGTAAAACTTTGATGAAATTGTTAATCAATACTTTCTTTGTTAATAATTTCCTCAATTTGTATAATACCCTTCCACACACATGTGTGGATCATTACCATATCAACTAGGGTTCAAACCTTTATGTATTCACAACACATATTTATTTAACTTATCAATGAATAAGATTAAGCTGAATCAAAACATCAATTAACCAGTCAATAATAAAAAGTGTTAACAAGGATGTAATTAACTCCAATATTGACCTAAATACTCAAATTACCAGTAGGCAAAAAGTGGGTTGTAACAATTCTCCCCCTCTAATAGAAATTTCATCTCAAAATTCCTAGAAGAGGAAGGGATACTTGTTACACATATCTAAATCTAACTCCCATGTAGCTTCTTCTACACCATGGTTCCTCCAAAGGACTTTTACTAAGGGCATCTGTCTCTTTTTAAGCTTTTGTATCCTACGATGTAGAATTTGGATAGGTACTTCAACATAGGATATATTCTCTCTAAACTGTATAGGCTCTAGGTCTATGATCTTTTATGTACCTAGATGGAACTTTTTCAACATGGATACACAAAATACATCATGTAGATTGGCTAGATCTGGGGGAAACTCAAGTTTATATGCTTCTGGTCTAATTTTTAGAATGATTGGATAGGGACCCATGTATATAGGAGTTAGTTTGCCTCATTTCCCAACCCTCATCACATCTTTCCATGGTCTAACTCTCAGGTAAACATCAACCCAACCTTAAAATCAGGCAATATACACCTTTTTGTGCATAATTTTCTATCTATCTTGTGCATCTTTCAGCTATTTCCTGATCACCGATCTCTTTTCTATTGTTTCTACCACTAACTCTGGACCTAGAATTTTCCTTTCTCCTACTTCATACCAGAAGATAGGTGACCTACACTTTCTTCCATATAGAGCTTCAAAAGGAATCATGCCTATGATGGAATGCTAACTATTGTTATAGGAAAACTCCATATGAGTGAGATGATCATCCCAACTACCACTAAACTGCAACACACATGTTCTCAGCATATCATGTCTGAATTGTCCTCTCTGACTGTCCATCTATCTAAGAGTAAACATGTTGTGATAAACTTCAAATTTTTTCCCAAGTAATGATGTAACTAATTCCAGAATCTAGATGTGAACTTGGGATCTCTATTAAATAGTATAGAAATGGGTAACCCATACAGTTTGACTATCTCATATATATAGACTTTGGCTAACTATTGTGCATCCCATTTTTCTTAACTAGTAGAAAGTGAGAAGACTTAGTTATTCGTCTACTATTATCCATATAGACTCAAATCCACATGGTGTTCTAGGTAATCCAACCCATAAAATCCATAATGGTATGCTCCCATTTCCATTCAAGAATAGGAAGTAATTGTCGAGTATTGCTAGTTTTTGATGTTCTGCGTTAACCTACTAACATACACCACACTTAGCTACATATTCAACCACATCTTTCTTCAAACCTGACCACCGATACAATTCTCTAAGGTTTGTGTACATCTCTATGTTTCACAGATGCATTGCATACATAGAAGAATGATCTTCTTCAAGAATTTGCTTCTTTAACTTAGTGTCATCTAGAACATACAATCTATCTTGTTATTACAATAACCCACCATATGAATATTAAAACCTTGTCCTCTTTCCTTCTGCCATATCATACATAATATGTTGCAGTTCCCTATCACTTTTGTTGAAGCTCCTTGATCTGATCATAGAATGTAGGTCTAACCCACATCTGTGCAATCAACCCACCTTGGTCAAAGACATTCAAATACAAACTCATCTCTCTCATCTTAACTAAAATGTCTCTTTTTACACATGCCATAGAAAACATTTCTACATACAATGTTGACTTCCTACTCAGAGCATCTACTACTACATTAGCTTATCCAAGGTGGTAATCAATGGTAACACCATAATCTTTTATAATCTCTAACAACCTACTTTGTCTCAGGTTGAGATCCTTTTGCGTGAAAATTTACTTTAGACTTTTATGGTCTGTAAAGACCTAACATGATTCACCATAAAGATGATGAAGTCATGTCTTTAAGTCATGTACTACTAATGCCAGCTCAAGATCATATGTGGGATAGTTCTCTTCATTCTTCTTAAGTTGTCTAGAAGCATAGTCCACCACCTTATCTTTCTACATAACAACACATCTTAAACATCTCTTGGATGCATCATATAAAACCACATATCCTTTGTCTGCTTCTCATAAAACCAAAACCGGTGTTGTGGTTCACTTCTTCTTCAATGTTTGAATATTTTTCTCACATGATTCTGACCAAATAAAAGGTGCATCCTTCCTTGTTCAGCGTGTGAGAGGTGCCACTAATGCACTAAAGTTTCTTATAAACTTTGTATAATATTTGGCTAACGCAAGAGAACTTTTGATCTCAATAGGGTTTGTAGGTTGCTCATGTTGAAGAGTAGATTCTACTTTCTAAGGATCTACACTGACTCCTCCTGTTATGACATGTCAAAGAAAAGAAACTTTTGCTAACAGAACTCACATTTGTTGAATTTAGCATAAAGTTGATGTTTCCTTAATAACTGTAGGGTTATCCTTAGATGTTGTTCATGTTTTTCAGCATCCCTAGAATATATAAGGATATTGTCTATGAAAACTACTACAAGATGATCTAGGTAGGGTTTGAAGATTCTACTCATCGTATCCATAAAGGTTGTTGGGGCATTTGTCAGCTCAAACGACATGACTACAAATTCATAATGCCCATATCTTGTTCTGAGTGTTGACTTAGGTACATCAGATGCCTTTATCCTTAATTGATGATAACCTGATCTAAGTTCTATTTTTGAAAAGATGGTTGCTTCACGTAGTTGATCAAACAAGTCATCAATTCTAGGCAGAGGATATTTGTTATTTATGGTTATCTTATTCAATTGTTTGTAGTCTATGCATAATCACATAATTCCATCCTTCTTTTTCACAAAAGGTACTGGAGGTCCCCAAGGTGATGTACTAGGTTAAATAAATCCCTTATCCAAAAACTCTTCTAGATGAGTTTTTATTTCCTTTAACTCTGTAGGTACCATTCTATATACAGGTAATGATATTGGGTGACTATCAAGTAAAATTTGTATCTAAAAGTCTATATCTCTTTCAGGTGGTAAACTCGGTAACTCATATAGAAAGACATCTAGAAACTCACATACTACTAGAACATCCTCTATACTGATTATTCTTTTCTCTGCCCTAGCATATACCACATGTGTTAGAAAGGTCTCACACCCCTTTATCATCATCTTATCAACTATAATAGTTGATACTATACATATGGGTAAGACTTTCCTGTCTGTAGTAAAGACACATGAATAGCCACCTTTCTTAAAGATAGATTCATTCTTCCAGAAATCCAATTGGACATGATATGTAAAGCTAGACTCATTTTCCAGAAATCCAATTGGACATGATATGTCTCAAGGTAGTCCATACCCAAAATAATTTGAAAAGTATCCATATCTAAGGGTATGAGATTAACTACTATAGTATACCCACCAAAACTCAATAGATATCTAGGACTTACTTCATCAAAATTGATGTTTCACCTAATGGAATTCTTAACAACAATTCATAAGATAAGCCCTAGGCTAAGATGTTTAATCCACTCACTAAACACTTTTATATAAAAGAATGTTTTGCACTAGGGTATATTAATATTGTAACTGAAGTATTGTTGAAGAGAAGCATCTATCCTGTCACAATTCTGGGTGAGACTACACTTTTATATGGTGTCATTCAGAAGAAGTGTCGTGTATCTCTCCCTCTTCCACTTTGTCCTTGTTGTACACTACTAGTACTAGGCACCCTCCCTCTACAACCTGAAGCCACTAAAGAACTTGCCCCACTAATTGAAGCCCCTCTAACTGAATCATGTCTCTGTAGAGTCTAAAACTGTAATTTCAAACCTTGTTCCAAAATATATTGAAGCTTTAGGAAATCTCTTTTTACATGTCCCATCTATCCATAGTGAAAACATAATGGAGCATTAGCTCCCCAACTCTAACCAAAATGTGTCCTGTCGCAATTGTCACACATGGTTGCATCTTGTCTCTACAGACATGTCACAAATGTTGATGACCTTGAAGGCCTTGATGAATGTGTCCACCTAGGTGGTGTATTTCATCTACTGGAACTAGACCTTCCTCCACTCTATGAGGAACTAGATCCTTGTCTTCTAAAACAAACAAGACCGTGTCCAATTTTGGAAAAGAAATCACCAACTCCTCTGTATCCACCACTACTCTATCCTCCTCTATTGAAATCTCCACATCTTTTCTTACTCTCGGTGTGCTTATCAGCACAAATTGATTCTTCAATACATTTTTCTACTCACACAAACTCCCCAAATTTTCCTCTATCTCTTCTTCTGATAGATGATATGATATATCTAATTAGTGACCTTAATACTTGTTGTAATGTCTTGTAGTTCTCTATGTCATCTGGTATAAGTTGTAGGAAGAAATTAGCCAACCTTGTAAAATAAGCCTCATATTTGCCAATTAACATGTTGCCTTGTCTAATATTATCCTATTGTGATATCTTGTCACTTAAGAAGGTAGGAGGAAAATACTTAAGGTGAAACTCATCCACAAAGTTCCTCCATGTCATCATTGTATTCCTCCTCTTATCTTTCACTCCAAGCCACCACAACTCAGCATCTCCTTTAAATAGATAGGCAACAATATTAATTTGCTTATCCTCTAGTAACTCCATTAGGTGAAAAACCCTTTCTAGTTGTTAGAGCCAGACATCTTCTGCAGTTGAATCTGTTGTTCTAGAAAATTTAGTCCCACCAAGCTTCTTTACCAACTCATAGGATCTAATCTTATATTTTTCTTTTGTCTCCAAGATGATACGGTACATACTTTTTGCTGCATCCCTATCTTCTCCACCTTGAGGCATTGCTCCAAGGTTAGGGTTATAATGACTCTTAGCTTCTTTATCACCATGTCCACATCCTTTTCCTTCCATCTATATATCCATAACAGAATACCTCTGTTAGAAAATTATAGCTCAAAGAGGAAAGAATTCTAATCATGTTGGTCTCTGATGCCCTTGTTCCATTCCTAAACTCAATTTAGGTTAAACCTATATTCTAATACCAAAACGTTGACATGACCTGAACCCACTAACCAAGGTTAGGGACCACCAAGGAGGGATTACAACTAATCAACCATTTTATCATATGACATAAGCCACCTTAACTTTTTTTCCTTTCATTATTCATAAAGAAACTTTCAAAAGCATGGATTTATTTCAACTAACAACATTAGACAACAACAAGCACTAAGCATTACAATAAAGTTTGACTTTTACATAAGGAAAGAGTTTCATATTTAATATACCTTAAGTACAACTCATTACAAACTTCTCTCATCTCACTCTCTCCTCATCCCTGGATCCAGAGAGAAGGATAAGATGCCATTTAACTAATTTAACTACTCTTCTCGAGATATCTACTTTATCCTTAATAAAACTAACTTCTACCTCTTCTCGGGGATCTATCTCTTTTCTTGACAAAATTATCAGTAGGTTGATGAGCTACTGGCTCAGTGCATAGACAATCAACAAATAACCAAGATTAAGCAATTTAGTAATATTTGCAGTTTTAAGAATCTAAGCAGTTATGCAAGATACTTTAAATCTTGAGAAACTAATGCAAGGTAACAAGAATGTGTAAACAATTGATCAAAGTAAATCTCTAACTAACTATTGGGTTCTTTAGTCCAATTAGTATATGCCACTGGACCCACATGAGGAGTACCACAACATGTGAAAGTTGATCTATGCTAAACATTTGTTTCCTCTTGCCCTTTTGCATTCTTCCCAAAGATCACCCCAAACGTCACCTTTCAGTTCCTCTTTTCTATGGTTTAGGGATCTTGCTATGTAGAGGATCCAAAGACAAATCCAACACAACAAATATAATCAAATTCAAATATATATAGCAAAAATTATGGCTATTTTCATGATTGGTTGTGCTAGACGGCATGTTAGCTCAAAAACATTGGTTAGTGAGTTTGTCAATCCTTTGGTTTGTGAGTATGTCGAGCCATCATTTGTTGAAGTTTGCCAAGCCATCAGTTGTTGAAACCTGCTGAGCCATTGGTTTGTGAGTCTACCAAGACATTGATTTGTAAGTCTGTTAAGCCATCAGTTTGTGAATCTCTCAATCCATCTATTTGTGAGTGTACCAAGCCATTGGTTTGTGAGTCTACAGAGCAACCAATTTGCAAGTTTGTCGAACCATCAGCTGTTTGAACAAAAGTTATTTCTTTGTGAAAATGAAAAGTACCATATCTCCCTCATGTCAACTTTGATTTGGTTCATTCTTTTTGCATTGGATTCACAAATGAATATTCTATCAATCTACAACAACACTTTAATGAAATTATTAAATAATATTTTCTTTGTTAATAATTTCCTCAAATTTTATAATATCCTTCCACACATGTATGCGGATCATTACCATATCAACTAGGGTCCAAACCCTAATGTATTCACAACACATATTTTATTTATCACATCAATGAATAAGTTCAAGCCGAACCAAAGCATCAATTAACTAGTAAATAATACAAGTGTTAATAAAGATGTAATTAACTCCAGAATTAACCTAAATACTCAAATTACCAGTAAGGCAAGAAGTGGGTTGTAACAAAACTGATGGCTTGGTAGAAGTAATACAAACTGATGGCTTGACAGATGTAATCCAAATTGATGGATTGGAAGATGTAAGAACACCCAGGGGGTTGTTGGCATGTGTCATGGGGTATGTGCATGAAGCATCAACCAATGGAATGATCAACTGATGGAGGGACAGATCAATGGATGTTTGGTTCATTTAGTCAAAAAAAAAACTGGGCAAGCTAGCCAGTTAGTGGGCCCATAGCCTCCTATGCTTCTACCATGCAATGAAGATCAAGCATGTCATGAAAACTAAGAATTTGGATTGAGACCTTATAAACTATCAAAAATAAATAAAACCTAGATGCAAGGTAGTTCTAAGCTAAAATGATGGAAATAAATATAAAACTAAGATGAAATTGTAACTAGCACTAGGATGAATATGCATTCATTAGTACCTTACCTAATCTCAAACTCAAATATGTTCACTATATTCCTCATTTTCTTTTTAATTTGATGTTTGTTTCTAAGTTAGTTGATTCCATTACTTGAAACATCACCTATGGTAGCCATGGTTTTGTAAAGTAGGATTCTCAAACTTTCAGGATGATTAAATAGGGTTCTAGAGTCGATGACCTTTATACTTTATGGGGATGGTGTTCCTTCTTTAACCCTTCTTGTGAGTACACCTCTTCAGGTCCACCAACATTATGGTAATCCCTCCCTTGACAAGTTAAGCACATGGATCCTTATTTTAGTTTAAAAGGTCTCTAATGTGACTCATGTGGGTTTAAGCATCATATGATTTCCTTTTTTATAAAAATTATTCAACGTTCTAAAGTAGTCTTTGATGATATTCACATTGGCATGTTAGTGGTCTTTTCTTTTTGACCAATGGATCTTAAAACCATCACCCATCCCCCTATCATTCCTCCTCTATCAGCATATGATTCGACACCAATGTTCATGTATGAAAATCTATCACGCCTTGTGTCTCTATGTAAATGTATATGATCTTACACTCTTCACCAGCCTTTACTTCATACATGATTCCTATCCAAGATTTCATGTGTTGCTAAATCTATTTCCCAGCAACTCAACTCCATCCAAATTCTAAAAAAAATTGAGGCACTTCAACACCCTAGTCAAAAAGTTTTGATTCTTGAAGAAATGATAAATGGGACATGGGATCATATCCTTCCTCCAAACAAAAATATTGTCGGTTGTAGATGAGTCTTCTCTATCAAATCCAATTTGTATGGATCAATGGAATGGCTTAAAGTGAGGCTTGTTTCTAAATGATTCACCTAAACATATGTTGTGCATATTCTTGAAACCTTCTCACTGGTCACTCACATTGATTTTGTCAAGATTGTAAGATCCATTGCACCTCGCATACATTGGCATGTATCTCATCTTGACATTAAAATGCCTTCCTTCATGGTGATATAGAGGAGGAAGTGTATATGAAACAACCTTTGCATTTTGTACTTAGGGGTAGTATTCACAAAGATTTAGTCATCTCAAACACTCTTTGTATGACCTCAATAAATCACCACAAGCCTGGTTTATAAAATTCAATGAAGTTCTTACTAGCATGGGTTTTTCCAAATTGACTCATGATCACAAATGCCTTCTTTAGTTCTTCTCCATATGGAACCATTATTTTCATCGTTTATGTTAATGATATCATTATCATTGGTAGTGATGCCCATGGGATTTCAACATTGAAATAGAAACTCCAACAACACTTGAATACCAAGTATCTAGGACAACTTCCGTACTTCTTGGGCATAGAGGGGCTACATTCTTGTCATGGAACTTAATTATCTCAAAGGATATACATCCTCGACCTCTTGAAGGACTCTGGTATGCTGAATTCTAAGCATGTTTCTTCACCTATGGACTATCATAATAATGATTTATCTGACCAAGATTCTTTTACCGATCCTAAACAACATAGACACGGTTGGGAAACTTATACATCTAACAATTACCTGAACAGACATTGCCTTTATTGTTATTGTTATTAGTCAACACATGGTTAGACCTCTTGCGTGTTACTAGAGTCAGGTACAATGTATCCTACGCTATCTTAAAAGTGCATGTAGAAGAGGTCCCCTCTATAAGAACTCATAGTCTCCAAATATCTCTTTCACCTGATATGCAGATGTTGATTGGATTGGAGAATATTGTGCTATGGTGCACACTTATTGTGAAATTCAATAGATGACTTCTATTCTTAAAGAATTAGATTTTCCTCTCTCACCTACATAAACTCTCAAGTGTTGTAACCAAGTATCTATTCGTATAGGCAATAATCTAGTATTTTGTGAACCTACCAAGAACATTTATTTGAATGTCACTTCATGTGAGAATTGATTTGTGATAAAAGGATCATCACACAATATGTAAAGACTGGAGAAAAAACTATGGATATCTTCACCAATCCTCTTCCACCTTCATCCTTCTCCTATATGTGTTCAAGATGGATATACATGATGTGTACTCTCCATCTTGAGGGGTAGAGTTGGTTCTATTTTATGTTATTTTCTTTCTCTTTTATTATCTAATTGGGATCCCTATACTTAGGCCTATTAGTATTGGTTTAGTTTATGTAATTTTTGTCTCTGGTACATATTTTTTTTATTTTAAAACATATATTTATATTCTTCTAATAATCTAGTAATTTACTATTATTTTTACAAGTTAGATCATTTGTTATTATTTCACTAAAAAGGTAAAATGATTAATTTTCCTTCAAACCTTATTAATAAATAATAATGTCTAATAGGGTAATATCATCACCTTAAACATTTGACTATCCCACATCAAGGAGGACATAAAGGGAGGAATATACACAATTACTCTTGGCAAAAACATTGGCTTGAGGCCACATGAGAGGAAAAAAAGATAAATCATAGGAGAAAATTCCCCCTTCTACCTCTCCCCATGGAAGTCAAATCTCTATGGATCTTGTTTCCTTTGGAACAAAGAACTCCTCTTGTCATCCTCAAGTCTGGGGAGAAGCCCAACGTGTTCCTCGGATCGAGCCAATAGATACGGACCAAGGCTTCTGTCTGGGGAATCTATGGTAGAAAACAATGAGATCTTCCATGAAGACAAGGGAAGAGGGAGTCCAATTGGAAGAACGAGCAGCCAAGGATGCTTACTACAAGTTTTGATAAAAAAAATTAGAAGCCATGACAAGGTTGGTAGTCAAGAAACCATGTGTATATATAGTTTGACACGAACAAACACGAGCAAGAAACTCAAGAATTGAAAATAATGCAACACATCCATTTGTTTCCAATTAATATACCCATGATATTCACTATGTCCCCACAAAGGGTTTGACATCACTTATAGGGTATGGGGACTTCCAAGTCTCATTGGTGGAGTCTAGCTAAGGAACCAGTGAAGGAGGAGTTTGGGAGAAGAAACTAGCAATACTTGTGAATATATAGGAGCAAAAAAAGGAAATGAAGATGCAATGGTTCTTAACATGCAACTAATATGGCAGTGATTGCACTTCTAGGTGCAATATCCCTCAAGTAGCCATAGATGAAGGTTGAGTTTGTACAGACAACAAAAGGTGTCACACGAGTAGTTAGGAGTGTGGGGGTGGTGAAAGAGGAGAAAAAAATCTTTGTGGGTGGGTATAACCTCGTGGGATTTAGGGTATAAGGGAATTAAGGCTTTTCTAAATTGTGATATTGGAGGATTTCAAAAGGAAAATGGGTGTTTCCCAAATAGGAAATGAATTCCTAAAAATCAGGGCTCATTGAACCCAAAACATTGAGAGGAGTTGAGAGGAGAAGTGTAACAAACTAAAACCTAGCCTTTTGACTCTAGAAATCCAAATTACATGGGTAAGAGATTGGTATGCTTGATCCTTCAGATTTGACAAAACAAGGATAAAGTTATATCTTAACAAACATTGTTAACACATAACATATTGTGTGACAAAAGGTTCTATAATCAACATCACATATCAAAATACACTCATATTAATATAATAACTTAATCATTTGCAAACATGTAAGGAAATTCATTAAATATGTCACATATATTTCCTATGCTAAATAATATGTAAATTATAGCTAAAATATGTTTAATAAGTGGCATAATGTGCTTAACACATGTGTATGATCAATAATGTGAATTTTCATGGTCATAAACATGAATTATATCCCATTATCTAAATAAGTATTTAATTAATGGACTTAATAGATTGAATGAGTAAAATATTTATTTTCATGCATAATAATATAGATTAAATTTTTTCGTAACAAAGTAAAGATAATAACGCCCTATTAAATGGATCTTGATAATAATGATGGAATATTTTGATAAATATAATTGTAAAAAGATAAAAGTCCTAATTATATGAACTCATAAATAGATGTCTCAAATGTTAAATACAATATTAAAAGTGGATTCATTGGATCCTAATTATCTCGGGTGTCAAGTTTCACATTAAATAAACAATCCTAGATATGCTAATTTCTTTTGGGCAAGAAAATATGAGTTTTTATCTAAATATTAAACAATATAGTTAATGACTTCAAAGGTGTAAATTAATCCCAAATTCTAACTTTGCTTACCAAAATAAGGCTATGTGTGAATTCTCACATTAATTGAACAATCTTATCTATCCTAATTTTATTTATGAGAGAAAATATAACTCAAAGCCAAAAATATTTAATAAAATAGTAACCAAAAATGCAAACTAATGCCAAAAACAAATTATACATGTCTCATTTAGTCGAAATGTAAGATTTCATCTAATTTGAGCATATAATGCACCTTCAAATAGATTTAGCAAGAAATATACATTTACAAGCTTGATTTGATAAAAGTTCCAATTAATACAATCTATTTCACATGGTTTCCTAATTCATTTGTCACGTGCATCAAATTTTAGGTTTCCTAATGTTTCTTGGGCTAATATGTGTCATGCATAGTTTTCTGTCTTTGTTATATAGAATACTCAATTTGGACCATTCATTTTGAATTGTGTGAACCCAACCTTGTCTCCTACCTCCGGTCAACTTCTATTTCTCTGGATATAGTGTTTGTGATTTTGTCACTATGTTATCTCTCCTTCCTCCTCACCTTTTTCTATGATGTCCTTTTCTACAGATTTCTTTCTCAGTTTTGAGCATCAGACCCTAATTTTTTTAGGGTTTCACCATCTACTGTCCTTTTTCATCTCTAGCCCTATTAGTTGGCATGAAATCTTCTCCCACATATTCCCCTATAGAGCTAGAGCCTCATTCTCAAGGGTTACCTTTGGAAAATAATGATCAATTCCCCACGAGATCATCCAGACCCCCAGAATTTCCTCCTTTGGCTGCTACCTATGGTTCTGATCTCCATCTACAAAGATTCATCCTCCCTTGCTCGTCGGAAGATGTGAGACTACCCTAGACCTTGGATTCAATCTAGAATGTTCACACACAACCTTTAGAAGCTTATATAGCCTTCAATTTGGGTTTTTCTATGGTATAATCTATAAACCCAACTTTCCCTCCTCATACAGTGTTGGCTATCAATCTGGAAGTTCAAGTTCTTCTTTAGCCTTTTTCCACCATTTATTGGATCTTTAGTTTCACAAGGAGGTCTTGATCCTCCCTTTGTGCTTCATTCCATGTTTTGTGGTTCGTGGAAGCTTTCCCCATGTTTTCCCTAGTGATCAGCGATGGCATGGCATGAGAATGCTATTTTGATTGGGAGGTTTTCTCTAGACCCAGAGTTGGGTTCCATGGAGCTGACCGGTGAAGGTGATGACAACAACCACCCATTGGAGTCACTTTTCCGATTAGGAATTTTCCAGGTTGATCTCCCAAAGCTCTATGTACCTCACGATGGTTAGCATAAGGGAGGAGATATATGGGTTTAGTTGTATGTGTATATTTGTGTTTTAGGTTTTGATTTAGTTTTGGATTGAGGGGTAGTGTTGACTTCTCGCATCTAGGTTCTTTTTTACTGCATGTTTATTTTGTCTAGTTGGTTGTAGGCTCAGAATAGGTGGCCTAATCTTATTGGTCCATGTCATTTTGGTTATAAAATGCAAAAATGTTATATGCATGGATTTAAGGATTTTTTGAATTGGTAAGTTCTTCCAAAATTCATAATAAATTACTTATAGCTCAAAAAAATAAAATAAAATGTGTTTTAGAATTGTGAGGTCATTTCCTATCCAATGGTATCAATTTCAATGCATAAATCAAATAAAATAAATATGTGATTTTTAGTTATTTTCCAAACTAGATGTCACTTCTAAAAATGATTATATAATAATCCATAAGTTGGAAAAATAAAGTACAATATGCTAAGAATTCACTAAAATATAATCTATAATATCACATGGTTTGAAAACTGAATTCACTAGTGACAAAAATGTATCTTTTCGGGTTTATATAATTAATGTAAACCTAACCCTAATCTATATATGCATTTACTAAGATGGAATTAGGATTTTGACCTCTTGAGCAAAAAAAATTAGGATTTTGACCTTGGACATATGTACAATCGATCTAAGGTATGTTGCATCTCAAAATCATATAGAGAAATTTTTTATTTCACTCTCTTAATGTATGTTGCATTCCCCATTATTCAAATAGAGCAATACCTAGTTTTTATCCCTCTCTTGGTCATACTGACAAATTAGCATACACAATTTCTATTGCTTCTGAGAATTTATTTCATGTGAAATATTATATGTTGTTTAGTCTTATGATCATCTTACTTTGTTGGATATTCTTATTGGACTCTTATTTGTATCATTTTTTTCTCATACCCTGTGGAACCCTGATTTGAGATATTGAATTAAATTTGGACTCTTGTGCATCTTATTTGTGGAGATTGATGGATCTTTGTTTATGGGTCCTCTGACCCCACATTATAGTTGTTAAATGTTCTCATCCTATTATCTCAGTTTGACTAAACTTTAAGTTTCCTTTCTCTATTTAAATGCATGGCTTAGACTAATTTGATTTCTTGTAGTGGTACATGTGCACAACCATATTTATATAGAACGCACTTTCTCTGCCTCGAGTGTGCTATTATTCTTATCACTTACACAAGGGAATACTATTTTCACCTGGGGTGCACTATCTCCACCCAATATTTTTAGGCTGAGATCCTATGGTGTCTTAGCCCTGCTTGAAATAACTTTAGTCTCTGTTGTTTATAAGCACACTTATATTTGTGATATTTTTTTAAGGAAAGAAATCTACTACTACTGGTTATCCTTTTATTGAATTTATATTTGTTTGGTACCCACTTGGGTACTTTCCTCTTTTATGGGAGGCCTTGTTATATTTGATGTCCTTTATTTCATAATGTTTCTCAATCCATATTTTATATGTGTAACATACTAGATCTTGGACACTACCCTTGAACTTTGATCTTTTCAGTTTGGCCAAACAAGGTTGAGGTTAGACCTAAGAAGATGTTTAATAAAATCCTAATAAGCTAATGCATGTAAAAATCACCCTAATGGAACCTAATTAAATGAGTAATTAAGATAATGGGCCATTAGTGGGCCAGATGACATATCTCATACAAAGAAGTCACAAAAGTGGAAACAAACTTCAAATTCGTAATATACATATCAAAATAAGCCTACACGTCAATTTTTCATCTAATTTGGACAACCTTGAAATATTAGGGTAAGTTCAGGAGAGAGAAAATGCATAAAGGCATAAGTAATAAATAATGTGTTATAAGGCTTCAAAAGATGGAAATAATGGCAAATTTGTACTCGAGACATCAAAGATAACTTATGGGTGAAGTTTCACTAAAATTGGATAATCCTAATGTCATTAATGCATGAGGAAAGAGAAACTAAGATTTGGATAATTAATGCATCAAAAGTCTTCAAAAGGAAAATCTAACTAAGGAATCATAATCTACATGCCTAATTTAACCTATGTGCAAATTTTCACTTAATTTGGATAAGGATAAAACCCTTAATTGAAGAGAGAGAGAAAAGTAAAATAATGTCCATATTTCACTTTATTGGATTTTGATTTGAGCAACGTTTCCTAATTTAATGTGTCACACTATAGTTTCCTATTTTGGACCTTATCTTATCGTGTGCCCACTTCTAACCATTGTATTGCGATCTGCTAGTGTCAAGATTGTCTCCTACCTTGGGTAGGAGGCCGACTCGCACGAATACAGTATACCCAATGAACACCCGACCTGTTCTCTCTCCACAGTGCACCATTTTCCTCTATTCTTTTGCCTAGGACTTCGTGAGGATCAGACAAATCCAACAATCCTGACTCTTTTGTGGTTTCCTACCCTGATGAGGAATGCCCAAAGTGGTCGCCACACCTCCTTGCCACCGAGGCTTGCATAATCCTTCTCTTTGCTTCAAACTCCTATATTATAACCCAAAAAGCTTCACGTGGCCAAGGGGCACAACTTCTCACCCTCAATTGAATCCCATACCCTTTGTGCTAATAGAGAGATCCCAAGGTTCTTCTTCAGTCATCTCCCCCTTCGTTGGAGCCGCTCTGATCGTCACAACCAAATTCGGCTCGAGGTGAGCTTCTTCTGACCCATTCCTTCCTTCTCCTTAAACAGACTTGATCCAATTTTGGGCTTGTTACTCTCCCCTTGAAATACGAACCTTTTCTCTCTATTTTGTAGAACTGGCAGTACTTGCTGATGGTTTTCTTAGTATCTCCTCTTGGGGAGTGTTCCTGTGTGTTCGAGGCTACTCAGCGAAGCCGTTTTGATTGTTGGTTTAGTCTGTTGTGAGGTAATGTCTGACTTCTCTATTTGAGTTCATCTTCTTCAAGGTCTGGTTTTGGTGGAGGTGTCAACTCTCGACTTTGGGCACCCCAGGTCTCTAGTTGCTGGTTTGTTCATGTGTCGGAGCTTCACGGTGACATTCAACATATCCCTTTGTGTTTTGGCCCTGATTTCCAGTTTCAAGCACTCTTGGAACTAGGAAAGTAGGAAACATGGCCGTCTCCTTGGTTTTGGTTCTCGAAGGTGTTTAGAGTAAGAAGATAGACCATGTTATGATATATTATCTACCCTTCTTGATATTCTGTGTTTTATTTTTTGAGCAAGGACATAATTTCCTTTTTGCCTCGATTTTGATTTCTTTGAACACGGGCCTCGCCTCTTGCCCACTTGATTGAGTTGGTCCCTGGTCATTGGGTCAACTCAACAGTGTTGATTGCTGATCGGGCTTCAACTACTGACAAGGATTTTTTAGATTTTTTGATTGGTCCTTTTTTGTAAAATTCATAATAATTTATTCATATCTCAAAAAATATAATATAATATGTTTTGAAATTATAAAAATATAAATCTAATGGTGATAATCTTGTTGCCTAAATCTGATGTTAAAAGTGTGTGATTCATGGACTTTCCTTATTATACAATAACTTGTAAAATTCATAACTAAATATCTAAGTCAAAAAATGTAATAAAATTTGTTTTGAGTTCAGAAAAAGACAATCTAAAATGTGGCATGGTCTTGATAACCTACATCACATAAAAGGAAAAAGGTGATTTTTAGGGTTTGAATAATCAATGTGAAATTGACTTAAAATCTATATAAATGTTTAATAGGATCTTTGGAAACCTATACTTGAATCTAGAAGTGACTTTGTACTTTGGACTCTGAAATTGAGGTATGATCGCATCCCACATTATTTCTATATTGAGCAATTTTTAATTCCTCTCTTTAAATGTATGTTTGCATCCTCGATTATTCTTTTGAGAAATTAGCATATGTTCTTTCTCTTGGTCATATGGACAATAGCCTATATACCATGTCTTTTCTTTTGAAATTATGCTTCATGTGAAGTACCCTACTTGTTACTAATCTTGTGACCATGGATATTCTTTTGGAATCTTTTTCTTATGCCTTGGTGCATGTTGGTTTTATTTGATGCTATGTGCCCACTTTGAGGTGGATGTTTATTTGTTGATATGTGATATATTGTGCCCACTTACGAGTGGATGTATGTGTTGTCCATTGTGTGATGGCAACATTGTATAATTCTGACTATGCTTTCTACTTGCTTATACTCTTTACATGCTATGTGAATCAGTAGCACTAGAGTAGTGTAATTGCATTGGTTTTTGGGAAGATGTGTTTCGCTGCTCTTATTATTTTATTGGGATGGAGGTTATGTGCCCCATACCCAGGTTTCAAATTTATAAGGTTTGGCCCACTTTATATATTGGGAGTTTGGTTACGTGCCATTCTCTATTAGGGGACTTGGCCACCATGTCTTTATATTGTTCTAGGGATATGATTATCTCACATGCATGTATATTGTTGATGAAGATGAAGGGTGTGTGCCTTAAATATTTTATATGTGCTAGTATGGCACAATTTTATTGGTTATGGCAAGTATCTCTTTATTGTGATTATTTTCTCTTGATACCCACTTGGGTGGTACTTTTATCTTCTATGGGAAGCTTCTATTTATTTTGATGTCCTTTACTCTATATATTTCTCAATTGTCTTTTTAGTATGCACATACCAGCCTTTACTGATGTCTTCTATTTTCTCTTCTTGCTAGGGTATTCTTCCAACCCTAGTTGAATGATATGGAGGATATGGCATAAAGATATGGACTTAGATTAAGATGTTAAATCTTGGAGACAATCTGATGTGGTTTGGATTTTCCTCTACATGGATCCTTATGATGTACCTTTACATGTAAGTATAAGATGTTCTTTTGTAACCTTATGAGAAATTAAATATAGTCAATGTTTTTATTCCATTGCTATACTTTGGTTGTTTGGTATACCATTAATAAAGATTTGAAACTTTTATACCCACTCCAAGCATACCTTTGAAGTTTGTTTGGAATGGAGTTTCTATTGTTCAAATTTTTAGTAGAGAGGTGGTTTCACTTCTTTGAAATATGCACATACCAACATTTTTGTTGATGACTTCGATTTTTGTCTTCTCTTCTGAGGTATGCTTCCAACCCCAAGTGAAGGACTTGGAAGACTAGACACAGTGACATGAACCTTCTAGGTGGAACTTTTGGGGAGATAGAGTTGAGAGAGTTGGATATCTATCTACTTAGATCCTTATGTTGTAACTTTCATGTAAACCCTATATGGGAGATGATACTGTACTTTTGTAATATTAAATATAGTCATGAAACATTGTTCTGCTACTATACTTTGGCTATTTTGTATAGCATAATTTGAGAAATGAAAATTTACACATATTCTAGCATGTCTTTTGAGTGTGTCTAGAATAGATGGATTATTCCTCAAATTAAGTAGGGAGTGGATCCCCTCTCGGGTCCCATTCCTTTTAAGAAAATATTCGGATAATTGAAATACTAGAGATGGAAAATTAGAAGGCAAAGAAATTCTCATAAGGACAAAATTATAAGAAGAAGAATAAAAAGAAGAAGAAGAAGTGGTGTAGGAGATGACAACTCTCCACCTGTGTAAGGCCCCTAAACTTGCTTAATGAGTTGAATAAGCTTAATTACAATAATTCAATTCTTAGAGCCCTAATCTAACCTTGTGATATTCTTTTAAATCATAATACAAGCTTAAGTTTCAAATTTGGTCCAATTTGAACATTGTTTGAGCAAGTTATGCAATTGTTTGCACATTTTGGACTTTTCTACAATTTAGCCAATTGAGAGGTTTATTTGCAATTTATCACTTGCATTATGTTTCTTGGATATTCTCTCATCATTCTTGAGATTTTTGATCCATGGGGCACCTATTTAATCCTTGGTTTGAAGGTGTTTTCTCAAAAGGGTATTTTAGGGTTTACCCCTTCACGGATGAGCTACCTTTAGTAGCTATCAACTAATGAATTATGTGATTGGCTGGGAAATTCAACAAAGAAAAGATACGAAGGTCTATAAGGACAGTGGGGGAGTTTCTTGTGTGTGTTCTTGTATATTCTTAATAGTTTAAGGCCATAGAAACATGGGGAAGCTACTTTTACACCTCATGCTTGCTTTCATCCTTATCCATGGGCTATATTTACCTCTTCCTTGCCCAAGTAAGAAACTTTGCTTGCTTTATGTTTCCTCTAACCTGGAGAAATTATTCCACTCTGTTTTTCTATGGAAACAAGTTCTCTAAGTTAGAAGACAACCTCTTTTTGGAGAAGGTCTCCTACAACTCCATTTGGCCCTACCTAGGGTTTCCAAGGTCATTTTCTAGGGATTTCGACCAAGGCAAGTTATTTTCTTCCTTCCTTGTCCGTTTCTCTTGCTCTTCTCCTTCCTTAGACCTTCCTCTAGGTCGGAACCTTGCTGTTCCATGGTAGAAATTTCTCTAAAGCTCTAAAACCCTACCTTTCTTGCTCATTATGCTTAGGGTTTGCTCATTTGATGAAGAAAGGTGCTAGATGGACGAGTTCATAGCTTATTCTTGGATTTTATACCCTACCTACTCGAGATTTCTTCTGTGTGGGGTTTCATCTTCTCATTATAGGCAAGTTTTATAACTTGCTCCACGTTTATTGCTTATCATAAGCTTTCTAGATCATGTTCTTGCTTGAAAATGATGATTTATGCACTAAAAAGTTATGCTTGACTTGGATTTCGCTTTTTATAATGTTACATGTTCTTATTTCAGTTCTAGATGAACCCGTGATCATTTGTATGTTATTCCTAAGGTATAATATGACTTGGATCAGGTTGGTTTGACAACCTGTGGTGCTAAGAACCTATCAACCAATGGTCAATTTTAGGGTTTAAAGTTGATTTCTTCTATAAACCCATGACCCGATGATGGTACCATTGCAACAACCCTATGGTGTTGTCTTCATGATAACTAATGGTCAAGATCAAATGTGTCATATGATGGTGAAAACCTATGGTCGCCCCCTTAGTTCAGGTTTTGGATCAATTAGAAGTTTAATGATCAACCATTAAGTACCCTACCGATGTTATCAATCAATGATGACATTAGTTTAATATTTGATGTTGATTACTGAATATATTGTTGATATAAAAACCTAGATTTAATGGTCACTAATGATTGTGGATCAGGTCTCTACAGCCTATGTTGAGTTAAGCATTGTAGTTGTAGCATCAATTAAGCCTTAGACCAATGGTTTCTTGGGTCACTTGATGCAATGGTCGGACCTATACTGTAATTGATGGTTTTAACATATGAACTTGACCCAATAGTCAAGATCTAATTTTATTCCTACAATAAAGTGGAATTATGGATAATGTAATATATTGGTCTTAATAATGTGATTTATATGGTTTCCTTTATATGATCAGCTTAAGGAGCTTACTTGTTGACAATGGATGACTTGTTTTAAATGAACAATCGATTGTGGGTTTTACCCTACTTTCAATGGAACTTTTTGTATTGTTAATCGAGGGATGTCTAGGATTAGATGGTGACTCTTAATATAGAACAAATCAAGTACTTCATAGGTGGTTTATCCAAGGTGTTTACTTATGTAAACAACCAATGCAACCTTTTAAACATCCAATGGTTCTGGGTGACATTGTGGCATAGTGATATGAGTTGAATAATGATGGAACAAAAGGAGGGTTACCCTTAATAAGGTAGTCTTACCTATTCACTCATATGAATAGAAGGTATGATAACCATATTTTGTTGATATGTAACCCTAATGAGATATAGCTTGTTATATATAGCATTAATATAACTAAATGATGGTAATTGGGTATGAATAGTCCTTGAATGACTAATACAATCATGAAGTACTATGTTAATGTTGTTGAAACCCTAGTATGCTATAACACAATGGTTACACCTTGATTTATGTGTGGGTTCATACTTGACAATAGTATGGAATGTGATGGTGATGCTTCACCTTATGCATCCATGATCCAATGGGGATGTCGTGAGTTAGGGTTTGGGTATAAGTGTTGATTAGTAATATTAATATAATTTATCTTGTTGAAGCTAACTCTAATGCAAATAGATAAAGATGAGCATTTATGTTTAACATTCGTATATGATGGCATAATGGTGAAATAACCTCCTTAACATGATCATAACCTTAATGTGTTAATTGGTGGTTGTCATCGCCACATGGTAGATACTTGCTTATGTGAAACATGTGCATTATGAATATGATGAGGGTTAATCATATCTAGATTTCTTGCATGTTGATGTAATAAAGGAATGCTCTTAATGTTAATATAACCCTGCTATGATTGTTTATGAATATCTCCTAGCTCATTAATGCAATATTGTGTTGATCTGGTGTATTATATGTAAGTGATGTTGAGACTTGTTATAAGGCATGCAAAGATAATGATGATCTTGCAAGGAATAGTAAGATGGTCTTAATGACCTTTGGGCTTGGTTGAGCCCTGAATGAGGTGTAATCCTCTTATGTTGGTAAGGATTTATATCTTGTGATAGTATGATGACTAGTGTGGTCTCATGAATGGCAAGTGAATAGTACCATGTGATGATGAGATGAGAAATTATGTTTCACATGTTTTATATCTTTTAAAATTTGTGATATGTATATGCTTGATAGAAGTGAATTAGGATTTGTATGTCCACTTGTTTGATGCAACCTTAATTCACCCAATTGGCATAACTAATCAAGTGCAACTCTAATCATGTAGTGCCCTGTGTCGTAGAACCATCTTCAGTGTCAGAACTTACTGGATGGTGAAACGAGTATTCCTAAAGGAAACTCAGAGTGCATATTGTTCAGTATGTGGGGTTGGAAGGTTGAGGATATATCCTTGTCATCCACAATGCAGATTGTGGAGGTTGGCTATGGTCATGCCTCATACATCTGATGTGATTGAGAATGGCTGCGGTCGTGTCTCGATGACTATAACATGATGTGATTAGAGGACAATTGTGGTTGTACCGCAGTGATTGGGTTTGTATACCCTAGTTTCTAGTGTCGTGACTTGCACCAAGGGAAGACTAGTGGTTAGTAGCTTGACTATATGTCACTGTGGTGGCAGCTTTGACTAATATGTCACTTCCTTTTACTCATACTGACTGAGGGGAAGAGATCTTAGGATACCGACACTCCTAGATCTTGTATGGAACTGAATAGCCCTCCGTAGGGGTCGGTTGGACTTTGAATGGTACCATTCAAATTCCCTAGGGCGTAATAAAAGATGTAATACAGCCGTGTAGCATATTTTTTTAGGGTTATACATGATGATTCACATTGGATGATAACCCTTGTTTGTTATCTTTACATAAAGATGATGCTTAGTGCAATTAAGAGATAGTAGATATACTTATGTTGTGGATATTCTTAAGATTGTAGATGCGTACATACAGTAGCCATGCTTATGTTGATAACTATACCACTACTACTGATTATAATCATGATGCTATATATCTCATGTTGATAGTTATGTTTAGCATGCTAGCAAAGCCTTTGTAACTAGATATGCATATACTGCTAATCATACTTATCTAGATAGTTGTGCTTATGTTTTTAGCTCTTCTTATGATGTTTATAGGTTCAACCAATTAGACATGCTCATGTTGTTAGCTATGCTATGTTAATAGACTTGCTCATGATGCTAGATATGCATATGCTACTGAATTGCTTATATTGTCAACAAGATAAAGGATGATAGTCTGGCTAATGATAATAGTTATTATCTTCTCCTTTATGTATTTTGTTAATCATCAGTAATGTTGATCTTATTTGTTATATCTGATTAAACTTATTAATTGTTTAATTACTTAAAAATGTTGTAATCAATAAACGTTGTTGGAGGTTATATCTCTTGCTAGGACATGGGTCTCACCCTTGTGGTTCGCCACATTTTTTAGGTAATCAATAGTGACAAAAACAAACTTGTGGAAGCAAAGAGGATATATAGTAATGAATCTTTGAGAAAGTTGATTAGATGTCTAGTGTGTCCTAGATTCGTCCCTATACTCTCAGGTCCGGGTAGGAAAAGTTTGTATATGGTGTTTCAAACGAATCGAAATTTTGTTAGCGTGTTAATGTTTATTGTGTGACATATACAAATATTGTTCTCTTGTGTATATATGTTGTGGCTAAGGTGATTGAACACTTTGTATCAAATTCTTGGCATAGTATGGATATAAGAAAGATGTTGGGCTCTTATGCAAATGTTTCTGAGTGGGTGCTGACATTGAAATCGATTTTAATTTTCCCATATTGTTGGGTATGTGATTAATTAGTGATCGATTGTGCTTTATGTTTTGAGTAATCTCGTTTAGTTTAACGGGTTCTCACAAGTTGGTATCAAAGCTTTAGGTTCACTGGGTCTACATGGACACTAGGACTTAGGACTAGGATGATGTCTAAGTTAGGAATATGACATAAAAATATGCTGCATACTGCCTAATCTCAGTATTTGGGTGCCCTGGCTAGGTATTCAATTATTGAAGAAATGGTAAGTATGGAACTCTTATATTGTTATCTTTCTGATTATTCTGATCATGTAGTCATTTTGAGACAATCTAATAAGCATAACGAATAAGAAATCATGGTGTGAATATCTTAATCCTACCTTAAAGAATATGAGAATTGCATCATTATCTATCAAAACTTGAATGTTTGGTAACTATAAGGAAATATACAACACCATGAAATCTAAATCTGAATACAAATAAGGAAAAGAGGAGTTCTTGAAGATGTGATTCAAGAAGATAATAAAGTAAAAGATAGATCGGTCTATGCTTATAAAGTGAATCAAGGTATGAAATCCACATTAGATGGAAAGAACTCCTATAACACGTACAAAATGAGAAGATAAATGGGAACAATGACAAAGGAATAAGGTGGAACCTGAGTTAATCTCAAACCAACCTATGTGTGTAAGAAAGTGTTAATGAAAATTAGCATGGCATGTGAAAGAAATTAAGGCAGATGATCCATGTTTAATGAAGAAAATGTTGAATATGATGATTTACCTGTTGATAAGTGGCTGAAAAATATAATAAAAAAAAGAGAACATACCCAAGTGTGATAAATAGTCATCAAGGAAGGAGTAATGAGATATGTTAATCATGATTATTCTTATGCTAATGGCAAGGAACCCAAAAATGAAAGGGGTAAAATGATACATAAGAAGTTGTAACCTACATAATGAATATAAAATTGGTTACCTTTTTTCTAGTAACCCTTGAGTAATTCTACTATGACGTGGGAAGTGTGTTTCCCTTTGTGTCTTTCCTTTCTAGGGCACAACTTTCAAGTGGATCATTGACACTTGATATGTGTGGATTCATTGTAAACATGAGGGTGGATGGCTTATTATAGCATAAGGTTGTTTGGACTATGGTTCCAAGTTCATAAAGTTTGTGATGATTTTTCTTTTGTGCCTTCCAATAATTAGGAAGACTCCTCTTATATGCCTTGATATTTGTTATGTTGGTAAAAGTAGATGATATAAGGATGTGATTTTCTTATAGCACATGAGGTGGATACCAAGGTAATGAATCCTAGTATCCAAGATGTATTAATAATATGAGAAATATGTGAAGGTTTGAGATGTTTATTAAATGAACATTCCAAGTATTCCGCTTCCATAGAGAGAGAGGGAGAGAGAGTTGATGATGACCCTCTAAATGTTGTTTGGAAGGAAAAACAAAAGTGATTCTATAATGTTGTGTATGGTTTAGTGATAGCTGGGAATGACCACTATCAAGGATAGATGGTTTTTTGGTTAATAGATATGTGATACAATGTTCCTTTAAGATAAACCTATGATCAAATATCAATGCATACGAATTAGATTGGATGACATAATTCACATGACCATGATGATTTCAGAGTTATGTCCTTTAGACTAACCAATGTACAAATAGAATTTATGAATAGGAGGAACAAAGTGTTCCAATCATGTCATACAAGTTATATCAAGCTTTGAATGATGACATGTCAAAGTATTTCAAATATGATAAAAAAAATATGATCGATATTTATTCAAAAATCTTAGGGTTGCTGAAGCAGCAACAGCTATGAGATAAGTTGAACAAGAGTGAGATGGGGTTGAATAAATTTCTTTATGGGATCATGATATGTCTTTTAAGTAGGTTGTGTAAATCCTAGTAAGGTGAAGATAGTGTTGTTGTTTCACCCCTAACAAGGTTGACTAGGAATGATGTTTCCTTGTATGGAATGACAGGTGCCAGCTGATCCAACCCTATTCTAGGGTTGTATCTCGTGTCATTTTGTGCTTTTATCACATTCAAATGCATTAGAATTAGAGGTTATTCTCCCCAATATGAGTATCATTGCAAATACGCTTATGGATGTTCTTTGCACTGTTTTTCAGGTACTTGGACCATGCTTAGATGGACGAGAGAGAGGGAGGGACCCAAAGAAGGCCCCAAACTCTCCCTCAACCTACCTCCAGTGGCCAAGAATCATCCATGAGCAAAGACATCCGAAATTGACAAAGTAAGAAGCAAAATCAAGAAGTCAAGCCTCACCACGGCCGTGGCCCCAATGCCACGGGCGTGGCTTTATTGCCAAATTCCAATAGGCTGCAACAGGGAAATCCACAAAATCCCACGGCCGTGGCCACCTGCCACGACCGTGGCCCTTGAAGACACCACGGTCGTGGCCTTCAGAACGGTCGTGGTCAGTAGAAGAGAACACAACCGTGGCACCCTGCCACGGTCGTGGGAATTAAATTGTGAAAAATCAGTTTCCAATAGGGAAGTTGCCCAGAAAGCCACGACCGTGGCCGATGCTGATCAAGACGCCCATGGTCCCTCCCCACGGTCAGCTCCAACTCCTCCAAAACGGCCGTGTTACCCAACACGGTCGTGGTGCATGCTACACACCACGACCGTGGCACTCCGCCACGGCCGTGGCCACCACCCTACTTTGCTTTTTCACCACTACCTTCACCCCACGACCGTGTTCACCACCCCACGGTCGTCCCCCACTACCCTCACCACGGCCGTGGCACACCCACCACGACCGTGGTGATCACATACCCTACATAACTTTCCACTATTATTCCTATTCTACCCCCACTTAACCCTAGCTCCTATATAAGCACTAGTTGCTTCTAGGGCTAAAAAAAAGCACTCCTAGCCGACCCTAGCTGCTGCTCTTGCATCCCTTGCTCCAATCCACCCATTTCCTTGCAATCTACCCCATTTCCATCCATTTTCCACTCATTTCCACCATAGAAACCTAGTTTCTCTAGGTTTCTATCCATCCATTCCACCATTTTCATGCACCCCTGCACCTTTGGAGGAGGGAGGTCGTCTGCAGCTACTTGGAGGTGAAGAAGGAGGCCACTACATAGAGCTTCATGGCGTTTTCCCTTCTTCTACCCCTTTCTTTTCCTGTTTTCATGACTATGTCTAGCTAAGCCCCCTTGTGGTGGGTTGTTTGGGATTAAAATGTTACTTTGATACCATGTTGGCGGATAAATTCTTGTAATGAACTCAATTCATATCTATGATGATTACTTCTTGCTTCCATCTCTTTTCCTATCTTATTGCATGTGGTTTGTGCTTCTTGTATGAATTGCTTGTTTTGAGGTTTTTGATGACACTTCATTTCTAGGAGGAATTGGGGTGTATGTGGCAATCTTAGGAATGGCTCCTAGGTCCAATTAGTGGATCCCTAGCTAGCCCCCTTTGTTCCTACATACACTTCCTTCCCCCTACAAATGAGTGTGAGATTTAAGTGGCTAGTGCAAGTGAGAGTGATGCAATTGCATAGGGCCTTCTAAAGGCTAGAGTGGCTAGTGGCATGAGGTTAAACCCCTTCATCTCCACTCCCATCTCTACCCTCAACCCTCAATTGTCCACTATCACTTACCCTAGAAACCTAGATTTGGCCAATCTCACTAGAACTACACCTAACCCTAGTCTTCTACTAGTAGTATAGGGTATGTTCTAATGGCATTGCCCTTATTGTTTGGTTTGGTAATCTAGATATGAATTGAGCACCATGCATGTTTAATGAACTCCCCCAACTAAAATCAAAGTGACATTTCCCAAACGGCCCACCCGCCTTAATCATCTTACTTAAAACCCTAATCGCATAGTTTGCTTGTTAATGCTAGTGTAGTCCTAATTGCTTTAGTCACCTTAGCTAATTTCCTAGTTCTGCTAGCTAGTGTTAATTTAGGTCTTTGATCTTGTTTAGTAGTTAATTCAGTTCTTTAGTTATAATTGCTTGCTTAGTCTAGTCCCTCTTGCCCTTGCCTTAGTTTATCTAGTTTGTCACCTAGATTGCTAGTTTAGTCTTTTGATAACTTAGTTTCATTTTGCTTTTCATACTCGCTCTCTTAGTTTAATCAACCAACAATCAACCTTAAAACCCTAAAAACTTTACTCTCCGCACTAGGAACGTAGCTCACGCCAACTAACTCTAGCGCCCCCTCTATCTCCGAGGTTTGACCCCGTACTTGCCGCCTCACCTATACTACGACACGACCCCGTGCGCTTGCAGGCGTAGTATCTTAGTAGACGTAGGTAGTTAGTGTGGGACCATACAAATATCGAAAGCTAAGATCCCATCTCATCCTGTGCCTCCCGACCTCGTGGATTGCACTCGTTGCAAGCCTCTAGCGGGAGCGCACCAAGCTTTCTGGCGTCGTTGTCGGGGATAGAGGCGCTCGGCCTAGTTAGATAGCGTAGCTTAGCCTTTCCTTTTGCCCTCACCATTGCTATTCTTTATTCTTTGTGTTACTCTTGCATATTGGTTCGCTAACTTAGCTCCTTGTTGTTTGTTTGTGATTTGCGCAGGTGATAGTTGTGCATGCGCAACACGCGTTCGAATTGCACCGACTTGGTGGTTTACGACCCCGAGATTGGGAGAAGAAGACGTCAAGCGCTCCGCAATCTACACCGAGGGGCCGAGATGGCCGATAACAACCCACCACCGGAAGTTCCACCTCCGCCGCATCGCCCGCTTCATGAGTATTTCACGCCGCGGAACTACAATTCCCCCATCGCCACGCTAGTTGATCAAATGCCCGGGCAACAGTTTTCCATCCCACCGGCACTCTTGGGGCTTCTTCCCACGTACTACGGAATGGAGAACGAAAATCCTTATCACCATATAGATGCATTCTTGGAAACCTGCTCCACATTCCGTATGCCTGCCGCCACAGACGACTCGATTAGGAGGACGCTCTTTCCCTTCTCTCTCAAAGAGAAGGCCAAGGAGTGGTACGTTTCGAGGCCCGAGCTCGTCACATGGAATGAAGTAAAGAATGAGTTTTTGAAGAAGTTCTTTCCGATAGCCAAGTTATCCTACATGAGAAGGTGCATCACGTCCTTCGCCCAAAAAGAGAACGAACCCTTCCATGAGGCATGGGAGCGGTTCCAGAAGTTGCTTCGTGACTGCCCTCACCACGAGGTTCTTCTTTGGCAGCTAGTTCAGGCCTTTTACACTGGGCTTGAGGAGTAGAGTCAAAACAACGTAGATTCTTCTTGTGGGGGCATGTTCATGGCAAAGCCACCCGAAGACTCATGGCCGCTGTTTGAGCATCTAGCCGAGAACTCTCGCCACCGAGCTTCCACAAAAGGGGGGCATTGCAGCCGGGACTACACTTCCCCACCCTCCTCCGTGGCTCCCGCATGCAACACCGCCAACCCCGATATGATGAAAATGATGGCAGATATGATGCAAATGATTAAGAATTAAGTGGGTGGCTCTTCTAGCCAACTCGCGATGGTTGTGGAGACTGTAGACGAGGAAGTTAATGCCTTGCATTCCTTTGGTGGCCGCAACAACCAGGGCCCGATGTCCCAATCCTACACTCCCGAGTGGAGGAACCACCCAAATTTCTCGTGGAAACAATCAAATGAGGATGGACAAGGACAGGGGCAGCAGAAGCCATGATAAAGCTCCAAATTTGAGGATGAGGTTCTTGGAAGGCTAAGAAGCCTTGATGAAGTCAAAAAGGATGTTAATGCACATGGCCAGTCTATAAGCCGTCTTGAGTAGAGGATGGATCAGATCTCTCTCTCCTTGGCTAGAAGAGAAGAAGGAAGACTCCCTTTCAACCTATGCCAAATCCAAACAACGATGGGAATTTTCTAGGAAGCACTTCGAGTGCTTATGTTCCGCCACCCTGCCAAGCCCCACTGAACCCTTATGCTCCTCCGCCTCCTCAAGCGCCGCTCAATTTTCAATATGCTCCACCTCCACCTCACACTTACCAACAACCACCCCCACAATATCACCCTCCACCACAACAACAACCGCAACCCCAATTCATCCTCCAAAATCCCAATTCCCCTCACCAAAGGGCTTCACCACCCCAACATCCACAACCACCTGCACAAGATCCCCCTTCTACCACCCATGAGCATGTGAAGGCTGTGACTACATTGAGGAGTGGTAGGACTTTGGAGAGACCCCATGGTACAGTTGTTGGCAGAGATGACACCGAGGCAGAGCAGGTTGATACTGAGATGCGGATGGATGATACTGTGATGAGAGGCAATGTTGATACCGTGACACCGAGCAATGATACCGTGATACCGAGCCATGATACTGTGATTCCAGTGATACCAGTAGATGATACTGTTGATTTGGACCGATTGGGGTCCCAACTCCCGCCATATCCTGATGCGGTTGAGGAACCTTCTTCTGCAAAGAAAAAGAAGAAGCATGCGGATGATATTTTGGAGATCTTCAAGCAAATGAAAATCAATGTACCTCTTCTAGATGCGGTCAAGCAAATTCCGTCCTATGCAAAGTTCCTTAAAGAATTGTGTACCTTCAAGAGAAAGACAATAGGGAGGACGCCTAAGAAGATCAAGCTCACTGAGCAAGTGAGCTCCATTCTCCAACACACCATCCCCCGGAAAAGAAAAGACCCCGGTGCTCTAATCATCTCGTGCTACATCGGGGCACATCGCATAGACCAGGCTCTTCTTGAATTGGGGTCTAGCGTAAACTTGATGTGTTTGCTGAGCTCCAAATGGGAGAGTTGAGACCGGCCCATTGCACTCTACAGTTGGCCGACCGATCTGTGAAGACGCCTAGAGGGTGTGTGGATGATGTGTTGGTCCGTCTTGATGAGTATACTTCTGCCTTCTTCCCAGCCGATTTTATCATTCTTGATATGGAAAAGGAAGCTAGAAAGGTGCCAATCATCCTGGGGAGACCTTTCTTGGCCACACCTGATGCCGTGATCCATGTGAGGACGGGGACCATGTATGTTACCTTCATGCACATGAAGATCAGGTTGAACATCTTCAAGTCTTCTACGACAGCCGAAGTGATAGGGGTCACCGAGGAAGATTGTTATTTGGTGGAATGCCTAGATGAGATTGTTGAAGAGTGCCTACCTGCGTGGATTGAGACTGCCACCCAAGGTAGAGGTCTCGAACCAATTGTAGAGTTCCCTGATGATGATGATGAAGAGGATGAAGAGTGTGAGCTAGCCTTAGTGGCTGCAAGTCAGAACCTCCCTTCTATTTCTGCACCTTTGAAGAACTCCCTTGAAGCACCCCCCGTTCTTGAGTTGAAAAAACTTCCTGAAGGATTGAAGTATGCTTTCCTTGGCTCAAATGACACCCTCCCGGTGATCATTTCCTCCATTCTCTCTCCTGAGAAAGAAGATGCCTTGATGGAAGTCTTAAGAAAGAACATCCAATCCATTGGATGGTCTGTTGCTGACTTGAGAGGGATTGATCCCTCTATCTGTGTGCATCGAATATACTTAGAAGAAGATGCGAGACTGACCCGTCAAATGCAAAGAAGGCTAAATCCAAAGTTGAAGGACGTTGTAACTCAAGAGGTTATAAAGTTGCTTGATGCAGGGATTATCTATCCCATCTCTGACAGTACGTGGGTGAGTCCCATCCAAGTTGTGCCCAAGAAGGGTGGGATTACGGTTGCAGAAAATGTCGATGGTGAGCTTATGCCGGTAAGAGAGCAATCCAAGTGGAGAATGTGTGTGGATTACCGGAAGCTAAATGAAAAGACAAAGAAAGATCAGAACCCACTCCCGTTTCTTGATCAGATTCTAGAAAGATTGGCTGGGCAGAGCTTCTACTATTTTCTTGATGGTTACTCAGGATATTTTCAGATTGCAGTGCATCTGGCGGATCAGGAAAAGACAACATTCACTTGTCCAAGTGGTACATTTGCCTACCGGAGAATGCCATTTGGACTGTGCAATGCCCCCTCCACTTTCCAGAGATGTGTAACGTCAATCTTCGCTGACATGCTTGATTCGTCACTTGAAGTCTTCATGGATGATTTTTCAGTTTTCGAGAAAACCTTTGATGAGTGCTTGCTACATCTAGTTGTTGTTCTCGAGATATGCGTGAAAGTTCGGCTAGTTCTTTCTTGGGAGAAAAGCCACTTCATGGTGCTCGAGGGCATCGTCCTAGGCCACCGAGTCTCTAAAGATGGGATTGAAGTTGACAAGGCCAAAGTGGGCCTTATTTCTACACTCGACATTCCTTCGACCGTAAGACATGTTCGATCTTTCTTGGGACATGCAGGTTTCTACCGTCGCTTTATCAAGGACTTTAGCAAAATCTCAAGACCACTCTGTCGATTACTTGAGAAAGATGTCGAATTTCAATTTGATGACAAATGTGTTGAAGCCTTCAATCATTTGAAAGAAAGGCTTATTTCTGCTCCTATTATGCAGCCCCCGGATTTCTCTCGGCCATTTGAGATCATGACGGATGCATCCGATATGGCGGTGGGGGTTGTGTTGGGTCAACGCATTGGCCGAATTCCTCATGCTATCTATTATGCAAGCAAAACATTAGACGATGCTCAAAGAAACTATACGACTACCGAGAAGGAGTTGCTTGCAGTGATCTTCGCTCTTGACAAGTTCCGGCCGTATCTCTTGCAAAACAAAGTGACAATCTACACAGACCATGCTGCGTTGAAGTATCTCATGTCCAAGAAAGACTCAAAACCAAGGTTGATCCGATGGATTTTGTTGCTCCAAGAATTCGACATAGAAATTGTAGATAAGAAAGGAGTAGAAAACGGTGCTGCAGATCATCTCTCCCGCCTTGATGGACCTTTTGATATGACAAGTCCAATCAAAGAGACAATTCCACATGAGCAACTCCTCTTAGTCTCATTTGTCCAAAAGCCATGGTACAAGCACATAGCAAATTTCCTAGCTAGTGGGAGGATACCGAGCATGTGGACAAGAGATAAAAGCAAGAGATTGTTTGCTATGGTAAAGAACTACATTTGGGATGACCCTCACCTCTTTAAGTATTGCCCGGACCAACTCATTAGGAGGTGCATTCCGGAGATGGAGCAGCAAGAAGTCTTATCTATGTGCCATTCCGGAATATGTGGAGGCCATTTTGGGGGAAAACGTACGGCCGCCAAAGTTCTTCAATGTGGATTCTACTGGCCGATGTTGTTCAAAGATGCTCATGACTTTTGCAAGAGTTGCTTCAAGTGCCAAAAAGTGGGCACTATCTCAAAGAGGGACATGATGCCTTTGTCACCTATTCTGGTGGTAGAAGTGTTTGATGTTTGGGGGATTGACTTTATGGGTCCTTTCCCCCCTTCTTTCGGGTATGTCTACATCTTGGTCGTCGTAGACTATGTGTCAAAATGGATTGAAGCTGTGGCAACAAGAACAAATGATCATAAGGTGGTGTGTGATTTCGTGAAATCCAACATCTTTAGTCGTTTTGGTGTTCCAAGGGCTATGATTAGTGATGGCGGGAGTCATTTCATCAACCGCACCTTCGAAGGGCTGCTGAAGAGACATGGGGTGAATCATCGTGTAGCTACTCCTTACCACCCTCAAACGAGTGGTCAAGTTGAGTTGGCAAATCGGGAGATAAATCTCATTTTGGAGAAGACGGTGCGACCGGACCGCAAGGATTGGTCACTTCGCCTCAATGAAGCTTTATGGGCATATAGGACTGCTTACAAAGCCCCGATTGGCACTACACCGTTCAAGCTTGTCTATGGTAAGAGCTGCCATTTGCCAGTTGAGATGCAACACAAGGCACTGTGGGCTTTGAATAAGATGGACTTTGATGAAGAGAGCGCCAGAATGAAAAGAAAGTTTCAATTGCATGAGCTAGAAGAAATGCGGCATGAAGCATATGAAATGTCAAAGAGTTACAAGGAAAGAACCAAGTTTCTACATGACAAGATCATAAGAAAGAAAGAGTTTGAGCCCGGCAAATGAGTATGGCTCTACGATTCTAGAATTAAGTTCTTCCCCGGGAAACTCCGATCGAGATGGGAAGGACCTTACCTAGTCAAGAAGGTGTACCCATCCGGGGCACTGATAATTTGTGCAAAAGAAGGAACTAAGGAATTTTTCGTCAATGGGAAAAGGTTGAAACATGTCGTTGAGGTCGGCCCAGACAAGGCCAACCAAGATTTTGATATTGTCATGATGGTAGAAGAAGAATTTGATGAAGATGAATGCTTAGATGAGGATGAGAAAGGGATTTACTACAAGGATCTCTTAAAAGTCCCAAAGAAGTGAAAAGTCCAACAATCAATAAGCCTGGCTGAAGGCGTTAAATTTAGCGCTAGTGGGAGGCAACCCACATGGTTTGAGACTATCAACCCTTCTTTTGATACTTTAGTTTTGTTTTACACAAATACACACACGCACACTTGTGCTTTACAGTTTTTGTTTGAGTTTTGATGATGGCAGGTGATAGACATTAGAGAGAGAGAGAGGATCTAGAAGTTAATCATGGTCATTCAGTCAAATTTGTGGCAATAGAACAAGTGAAACCAAAAGATCGTGTTTTAAAGTTTGAAAATTGAAGAGACAAATCCACCACGGCCGTGGAGCTCGACCACGACCGTGGCGCAGGCAGCCAAACACGACCGTGGCTCTATGCCACGGCCGTGGGAATTAAAGCACCAATTTGGCCGAAGTTACAGGTTGTTTCGAAGATCAGCCACGACCGTGGCAAGTCGACCACGACCGTGGCGTGAAGACAGAGCCACGACCGTGGCGAGCCACCACGACCATGGCGAGGTCAGACCGGGGAGTTCTTCATCGACAACACGACCGTGGCACCCGCCACGGCCGTGCTACCCAACCCTGGCCACGACCGTGGCCACCTGCCACGACCGTGGCCGAACTCGGTTCAGGAAAAAAAATACTTTTAAACGTCCAAACCCGACCCCCCTCCTCATTTCATCATCTTCCACCTCCAGAAAACGTCCGTGGTGGCAGAAAACGACCTTGGGCTCCCCCGTTTGTCGCCCCTAACCCCTAAATCCACCTCCTTTTGATCCCCAATCCATCCCAAATCGATCCCCAACCTTCCCTCTCCCATTCCCACCGTCCAACCTCTCCCAATCGCATCTCAATCTCCATTTCCATCTCCATTCCGCCCAACAACTCCCCTACACAAAACCTTCACAAAAACCCCTCCATTCTCGCCCAAATCCACCACTAATCACATAACCACCATCCGTACATCACTATCCTTCCATTCCACCCATAAAACCACATCCACACCACCTTCTCCACCAAATCCGAAAATCACCACTTCCACCTCCATCCTCACCATGAAGAAGATTGGCAAAGCCTTATCCAAGGGGACGAACATCATCACCGGAGGGAAGCGGCGTTCTAAAAATGCCTCCTCTGATGTGTCCGTTCCATCCCACACCCCATCACCCACCGCTTCCGCCCATCACTCCCTCCGCCAGTCGCAATTGGTGAGCGGATCACACACCCGCTCATCCGATAGCCACCATATCACAGACGCTACCTATGAGGGGGAGGACGAAGAAGAGGAGGAGTCCATAGAGGTCGACTTGGACAACTTCATTGATGAACTCAAGCCGGTGGCCGTAAAGAGAAACCAAAATCGAAAGCGGCACCATCCTCATCCAGGCTGCCTCCAAAGCCCACACCACCCCGCCACTCGATGTCTCAGGAGACGGCAAGGCATGGTGTGCAGCTGCAACCCTCGCGGAAATTGCAGCATGACGAGGAGCAGTCGGCCCACTGGTACAATTTTGATACCAGCTCGGGGTCGCAATCATATGCGATGGAGGAAGAACAAGATAGCGAGGAGGAAGAGGTGGAGCTGGAACCGGAAGGAGAAGATGTCGTGACATTTTTGGAGGCAGACAGAGAAAGAACCCTGGGCAAAGCACAGGCGGGAGTGTCCTATGGAAGAGGACACATGCAAAAGAAGGCTCATCTCATTTACCCCGAGTGCATGACAAGGCGAGTCTTCGCCTCCAGGTACGGTTGCGAGAAGACCATTGAGGATCTTGGATACAAGGAGATAGTGGAAATGGGTTTGAAGACAATTGGGTTGTGGGGCGTTCTTTTCACACCCCAACCTACATATCCCACATTGACCCAAGAGTTCTTTGCCACTCTGGAGAAGACAAAAGTGAGGGGTTGTGATGCACTCAGATTTTCCATGATGGGCAACATGCACACCCTCACTTCCACTGAGTTGAATGCTATCTTCCCCTCTAGTCCTGAAGAAGCCATGAAATTAGATGACGGCTTGGTAGAGAGAGACGGCACTCTGGACTATGCATATTACTGGAAGAAATTCACAAGCAAAGAGGACTACTATGCGGGTAGATCAAAAACTGCTGCTATATGTAACCCGCTAATGTGCTTTGTGCAGAAGGTCGTGGAAAACACTATTGTAGGGAGGTACGATAATCAAGGCTCCATTTCCCAAAAGGATATGATTGTCTTGATCGGTATGCACCACAAGAAGTACATTGACCTTGGAGTTCTTTTGATTGATCATATGAAGTCCATACCCTACAAGAGCACAAAATCCTTTATCATGGGTGGGTTTGTGACTTCTATTGCACTAGCGTTGGGATATGATCTTTCGGGGACACAAGACGCGATTGAGGCAGAACGTGTTGACCTCAACTATCTGACGCGTTCGCACACCATAAAAATGAAAGATAAAAGAATGTTTTATTTGACTACAAGTGTGCAGGATTTTGAGCTAGATCTGCCTTATCACGCAGAACCCCTTATATCCGTATTGGGACCTGGCGACAGGTTGAGGGAAAAATTGATGGCATGGTAGCTAGACCACCCGAGAGAGTCGTATACTAGGGGAGCCGCTGCCGTACAGGAAGACGTTGCTGAATCAAATGTACAAGGGCAGGAGCATGAAGCATAAGAAGCAAGGCAACCCCGAAGAACTAAAAGGAGGGATGAGGGGACATCCCAGCTGCAGCCACCCTCAGGGAACGCCTATGACATGGCTACCATCCAGGCACACCTTGAGAGTATTCAGAAGACTCAAGGTGACATGCAGCTTGTCCAGCAGTACATGTGGCAAGATCAACAACAAATGCATTACCAGATCAACCACTTGTACCAATACCAACATGCCCAAGCAGCACGAAACCCCGAATGGGGTGCAGACTTTTGGGGTGGTATATCTGGACATCCACAGGCATATCCTCCACCCTAGGATGACTACTGGGGGCACTACTATTAGCACCCTCCTTCTAGCTCGGCTCCAGACTCAGCTCCTCCTCCGGATCCTCCTCAGATGCCGGAACAGCCACCACATCCTTGATTCTTCCCCTATCTTCCCTAAGCTATAGTTTCATGCTGAGGACAGCATGATTCTAAAGTTTGGGGTGGGTAGGGCGGTATGCACCACTCCTTTTCTCTTTTTGTCATTTTGATATCACCTCTGCCATCTAGTTTAGTTTTACTGATTTTGTTGCATAACATGTAGTTCATTTCACATGTAGTTCATTTCTGCATTTTTGAGTAATTTTTAAAAAATTTTGCTTCTTCAGCCATGCATTGCATCTCATGTAGGTTTTTGCTCATTTTTGCATGTTTTAGCTAGGATTTACTTGCTTTTTACCTAAAATTGTGTTTGAATGTGATTTAGTACAATGTGACACATTTTTGGCCAATTTTGCCCAGATTTGATGTTTCTTGTCCAAAAAGCGTGTTTTGACTCAATCTTCACCATATTGAATGAAATTGCTCATCTTTGACAAATACAAGATGATATGCTATGATAAAGTGCTATGTGGTATCAACGAGTGACTTCTTACATGCTCGTCACCTCCCTTGGGAATGTGTTGGTTTGATTGAATTATGATCCGAGCAAGCATAGAACGTTTAATGTTTGTGGAGTTACTTGATTGATATATGGATTTCATTTGGTTCATTCATGTGATTTGATATCTATGGTGAAGTGTCGGACTAGTTTTCATGCAGGAGACCTTATGTGGAAGTTTATGCCAAGTTACCCCTCTTTGACCCGACCACTCTTTCATCATCTTCATACCTCTCCACCTCATTAAAAGATGCCAAAGTGCACATATTAGTCGTGGCCACCTCCAAAAGTTTGGGGTGGCCACATCTTTATCTCCCCGCTTCACTCTATCCACCATATGCCCTATCTACACCAAGGGCAAGAAAAAGAAAAGAAAAATAAAAATAAAATAAAATAAAAGGATGCTCCTGTTTAAGAGCATTCAAATAAAGAAAAGATGAGTGTGTAAAAGCACTCCAAATCTTACCGCAACCCTTTCTTCTCTTTTCATACCCATGGAGCTAGGAAACATTAAACCTAGCTCACTTTATCCCTTTTCCGCAGCCATGTGGGTCATTTGGCATAACTTGAAGCATAAGGTTGAAGGCATGAAGGTGAAACGACACTCCTAGTCATCGGCGATTAATATCATCATGAAACGGTCTACCCAGAACCTTATGGATGAGATATTGATAACTTGTGCAATCCATGCATTATATGTGAAGTTCTTGTGCTCTGTGCTCCCTTCATGGTTGGTTTGTGAAAGTAGAAGAGGAGGGAAGTGATTTGCATGTACCTAGTCACCATTGATCCCATTTAGCATTTGTCACCCATCATATTGTATTTGTCATATCTTTTGATTATGGAAAATGGAAAAGAGATTGAGTTGGAGCATACTTGAGGACAAGTATGTTTCAAGTTTGGGGTGGTGATCCAACCCTATTCTAGGGCTGTATCTCGTGTCATTTTGTACTTTTATCACATTCAAATGCATTAGAATTACAGGTTATTCTCCCCAATATGAGTATCATTGCAAATACGCTTATGGATGTTCTTTGCACTATTTTTCAGGTACTTGGACCATGCTTAGATGGACGAGAGAGAGGGAGGGACCCAAAGAAGGCCCCAAACTCTCCCTCAACCTACCTCCAGTGGCCAAGAATCATCCCCGAGCAAAGACATCTGAAATTGACAAAGTAAGAAGCAAAATCAAGAAGTCAAGCCTCACCACGGCCGTGGCCCCAATGCCACGGTCGTGGCTTTATTGCCAAATTCCAACAGGCTGCAACAGGGAAATCCATAGAATCCCACGGCCGTGGCCACCTGCCACGACTGTGGCCCTTGAAGACATCACGGCCGTGGCCATCAGAACGGTCGTGGTCAGTAGAAGAGAACACGGTCGTGGCACCCTGCCACATTCGTGGGAATTAAATTGCGAAAAATCAGTTTCCAATAGGGAAGTTGCCCAGAAAGCCACGACCATGGCCAATGCTGATCAAGACGCCCGTGGCCCCTCCCCACGGTCAGCTCCAACTCCTTTAAAACGGTCGTGTTACCCAACACGGCCGTGGTGCATGCTACACACCACGACCGTGGCACTCCGCCACGGCCATGGCCACCACCCTACTTTGCTTTTTCACCATTGCCTTCACCCTGCGACCGTGTTCACCACCCCACGGTCATCCCCCACTACCCTCACCATGGTCGTGGCACACCCACCACGACTGTGGTGATCACATACCCTACATAACTTTCCACTGTTATTCCTATTCTACCCCCACTTAACCCTAGCTCCTATATAAGCACTAGTTGCTTCTAGGGCTTGAAAAAAGCACTCCTAGCCGACCCTAGCTGCTGCTCTTGCATCCCTTGCTCCAATCCACCCATTTCCTTGCAATCTACCCCATTTCCATCCATTTTCCACTCATTTCCACCATAGAAACCTAGTTTCTTTAGGTTTCTATCCATCCATTCCACCATTTTCATGTACCCCTGCACCTTTGGAGGAGGGAGGTCGTCTACAGCTACTTGGAGGTGAAGAAGGAGGCCACTACATCGAGCTTCATGGCGTTTTCCCTTCTTCTACCCCTTTCTTTTCCTGTTTTCATGACTATGTCTAGCTAAGCCCCCTTGTGGTGGGCTGTTTGGGATTAAAATGTTACTTTGATACCATGTTGGGGAATAAATTCTTGTAATGAACTCAATTCATATTTATGATGATTACTTCTTGCTTCCATCTCTTTTCCTATCTTATTGCATGTGGTTTGTGCTTCTTGTATGAATTGCTTGTCTTGAGGTTTTTGATGACACTTCATTTCTAGGAGGAATTGGGGTGTATGTGGCAATCTTAGGAATGGCTCCTAGGTCCAATTAGTGGATCCCTAGCTAACCCCCTTTGTTCCTACATACACTTCCTTCCCCCTACAAATGAGTGTGAGATTTAAGTGGCTAGTGCAAGTGAGAGTGATGCAATTGCATAGGGCCTTCTAAAGGCTAGAGTGGCTAGTGGCATGAGGTTAAACCCCTTCATCTCCACTCCCATCTCTACCCTCAACCCTCAATTGTCCACTATCACTTACCCTAGAAACCTAGATTTGGCCAATCTCACTAGAACTACACCTAACCCTAGTCTTCTACTAGTAGTATAGGGTATGTTCTAATGGCATTGCCCTTGTTGTTTGGTTTGGTAATCTAGATATGAATTGAGCACCATGCATGTTTAATGAACTCCCCCAACTAAAATCAAAGTGACATTTCCCAAACGGCCCACCCGCCTTAATCATCTTACTTAAAACCCTAATCGCATAGTTTGCTTGTTAATGCTAGTATAGTCCTAATTGCTTTAGTCACCTTAGCTAATTGCCTAGTTCTGCTAGCTAGTGTTAATTTAGGTCTTTGATCTTGTTTAGTAGTTAATTCAGTTCTTTAGTTGCTAATTGCTTGCTTAGTCTAGTCCCTCTTGCCCTTGCCTTAGTTTAGCTAGTTTGTCACCTAGATTTCTAGTTTAGTCTTTTGATAACTTAGTTTCATTTTTCTTTTCATACTCGCTCTCTTAGTTTAATCAACCAACAATCAACCTTAAAACCCTAAAAACTTTACTCTCCACACTAGGAACGTAGCTCACGCCAACTAACTCTAGCGCCCCCTCTATCTCTGAGGTTCGACCCCGTACTTGCCGCCTCACCTATACTACGACACGACCCCATGCGCTTGCGGGCGTAGTGTCTTAGTAGACGTAGGTAGTTAGTGTGGGACCATACAAATATCGAAAGCTAAGATCCCATCTCATCCTGTGCCTCCCGACCTTGTGGATTGCACTCGTTGCAAGCCTCTAGCGGGAGTGCACCACCAGCGTCAACATTTCTTTTGATGCTAAAAAAGAACTGACAAGTGTTCCAGTGTTAGTGTATCTAGAAGAAAAAAAAAGGATGGATACATTGCCTTTTTTATGCTTCAAGGAATGGTATGGGACACATGCCATGATTGGTAAAAATCTAGCAAGTATGACTTTTGAGTAATGTATTGATACAATAGATATAATTTTAGGATGATAGCTATAATTTAAAGTTCAAAGTTACTATTAGATTTGTACAGGTGGCACAACAAGTTTCTACATTCCATATTGAGAATGTCTTCTTAGGTGGGGGTTTTTGTGTTGACCCAAGAGGATATATATATATATATATATATATATATATGAATGATGTGACATCACCATGATATGAAAGTAACCATATGAAGATAATAGGATGAGGTGCAAAGGAAGTACCCATCTTTCTTTACCTTGGATTTTGGGGGCAAAATCCCTGTTAGGGGTTTATAGTTGTAAGGCCCCTAAACTTGCTTAATGAGTTGAATAAGCTTAATTACCATAATTAAATGCTTAGAACCCTAATATAACCTTGTTATATGCTTTGAAATCATAAGACAAGCTTAAGTTTTAAATTTGGTCCAATTTGGACATTGTTTGAGCAAGTTATCCAATTTTATGCACATTTTGGACTTTTCTGCAATTTACCCAATTGAGAGGTTTATTTGCAATTTATCACTTGCATTATGTTCCTTGGATATTATCTCATCATTTTTTGAGCTTGTTGATCCATGGGGCACCTATTTAATCCTTGGTTTGAAGGTGTTTTCTCTAAGGGTATTTTAGGGTTTACCCCTTCACGGATGAGCTACCTTTAGTAGCTATCAACTAATGAATTATGTGATTGGCTGGGAAATTAGACAAAGGAAAGATAAGCAGGACTATAAGTACGGTGGGAGAGCTGATTTTGTGTGTGTTTGTATATTCTTAATAGTTTAAGGCCATAGAAACATGGGAAAACTACTTTTACACCTCATGCTTGCTTTCATCCTTATCCATGGGCTATATTTACCTCTTCCTTGCCCAAGTATGAAACTTTGCTTGCTTTCTCTTTCCTATAACCTGGATCAACGACTACACTCTATTTTGCTGCACAACCAAGTGCTCTAAAGTAGAAGACAACCTCATTTTGGAGGAGAAGGTCTCCTACAGCTACATTTGGCCCCACCTAGGGTTTCCAAGGTCATCTTCTAGGGATTTCGACCAAGGCAAGTTATTTTCTTCCTTCCTTCTCCGTTTCTCTTGCTCTTATCCTTCCTTAGACCTTCCTCCAGGTCTAAAATTTTCTATTCCATGGTATAAATTGCTCTAAAGCTCTAAAACCCTACCTTTCTTGCTCCTTATGCTTAGGGTTTGCTCATTTGATGAAGAAAGGTGTTATATGGATGAGTTCATAGCTTATGCTAGGATTTTCTACCCTACCCGCTAGAGATTTCTTCTGTGTGAGGTTTCATCTTCTCATTAGATGCAAGTTTTATAACTTGCTCCACGTTTATTGCTTATCATTAACTTTCTAGATCATGTTCTTGCTTGAAAATGATGATTTATGCACTAAAAAGCTATGCTTGACTTGGATTTCGATTTTTATAATGTTACCTATTCTGATTTCAGTTCTAGATGAACCTGTGATCACGTGTATGTTATTACTAAGGTATAATATGACTTGGATCAGGTTGGTTTGACAACCTATGGTGCTAAGCACCTATCAACCAATGGTCAATTTTAGGATTTAAAGTTGATTTCTTCTATAAACCCATGGCCCGATGATGGTACCATTGCAAGAACCCTATGGTATTGTCTTCATGATAACTAATGGTCAAGATCAAAGGTTTCAGATGATGGTGACAACCTATGGTCACCCCCTTAGGTCAGGTTTTGGATCAATTAGAAGTTTAATGATCAACCATTAAGTACCCTACCGATGTTATCAATCAATGATGACATTAGCTTAATATTTGATGTTGATTCATGAATATAGTGTTGATCTAACAATCTATGGTTATTTAATGGTCACTAATAATGTTGGATTAGGTCTCTACAACCTATATTGAGTTAAGCATTGTAGTTGTAGCATCAATTAAGCCTTAGACCAATGGTTTCTTGGGTCACTTGATGCAATGGTCGGACCTATACTGTATTTGATGGTTTTAATGTATGAACTTGACCCAATGATCAAGATATAATGTTTATTCCTCCAATAAAGTGGAATGATGGCTACTGTAATGTTTTGGTCTTAATAATGTGATTTATATGGTTTCCTTTATATGATCAACTTAAGGAGCTTACTTGTTGACAATGGATGACTTGTTTTAAATGAACAATCGAGTGTGGGTTTTACCCTACTTTCAATGGAACTTTTTGTGTTGTTAATCGAGATATGTCTAGGATTAGATGGTAACTATTTATAGAGAACAAATCAAGTACTTCATAGGTGGTTTATCCAAGGTGTTTACTTATGTAAACAACCAATGGAACCTTTTAAACATCCAATGGTTCTGGGTGACATTGTGGTATAGTGATATGGGTTGAATAATGATGGAACAAAGGGAGGGTTACCCTTAATAAGGTAGTCTTACCTATTCACTCATATGAATAGATGGGATGATAACCATATTGTATTGATATGTAACCCTAACGAGGTATAGCTTGTTTTACCTAGCTTTAATAAAACTAAATGATGGTAATTGTGTATGAATAGTCCTTGAATGACTAATACAATTATGAAGTACTATGTTAATGTTGTTGAAACCCTAGTATGCTATAACCCAATGGTTAAACCTTGATTTATGTGTGGGTTCATACTTGAGAATAGTATGGAATGTGATGGTGATGCTTCACCTTATGCATCCATGATCCAATGGAGATGTCGTGAGTTAGGGTTTGGGTATAAGTGTTGATTAGTAACATTAATATAATTTATCTTGTTGAACCTAACTCTAATGCAAATAGATAAACATGAGTATTCATGTTTAACATTCTTATATTATGGCATGATGGTGAAATAACCTCCTTAACATGATCACAACCTTAATGTGTTAATTGGTGGTTGGCATAGCCACATGGTTGATACTTGCTTATGTGAAACATGTACATTATGAATATGATGAGGGTTAATCATATCTCGATTACTTTCATGTTGATGTAATAAAGGAATGTTCTTAATGTTAATATAACCCTGCTATGATTGTTTATGAATATCTCCTATCTCATTAATGCAATATTGTGTTGATCGGGTGTATTATATGTAAGTGATGTTGTTGAGCCTTGTTATAAGGCATGCAAATATAATGATGATCTTACAGGGAATTGTATGATGGTCTTAATGACCTTTGGGCATGGTTGAGCCCTGAATGAGGTGTAATCCTCTTATGTTGATAAGGGTTGATACCCTGTGATATTATGAAAAGGATTTATATCTTGTGATAGTATGATGACTAGTGTGGTCTCATGAATGGCAAGTGAATAGTACCATGTGATGATGAGATGATAAATTATGTTTCACACGTTTTATATCATTTAAAAGTTGTGATATTTATATGCTTGATAGAAGTGAATTAGGATTTTTATGTCCAGTTGTTTGATGCAGCCTTAATTCACCCAATTGACATAACTAATCAAGTGCAAGTCTAATCATGTAGTGCCCTGTGTCGTAGAACCATCTTCTGTGTCAGAACTTGCTGGATGGTGAAATGAATATTCCTAAGGGAAACTCGGAGCGAATATTGTTGAGTATGTGGGGGTGGTAGATTGAGGATATATTCTTGTCATCCACAATGCAGATTTTGGAGGTTGGCTATGGTCATGCCTCATACATCTGATGTGATTGAGAATGGTTGCGGTCGTATCTCGGTGATTATAACATGATGTGATTAGAGGATAACTTTGGTTGTACCTTAGTGATTGGGTTTCCATACACTGGTTTCTAGTGTCGTGACTTGTACCAAGGGTGGACTAGTGGTTAGTAGCTTGACTATATGTTATTGTGGTGGCAGCTTTGACTGATATGTCACTGCCTTTTACTCATACTGACTGAGGGGAAGAGATCTTAGGACACCGGCACTCCTAGATCTTGTACATAACTGAATAGCCCTTCATAGGGGTCAGTTAGACTTTGAAAGGTACGATTCAAATTCTCTAGGGCATAACAAAAGATGTAATACAGCCATGTAGCATATTTTTTTAGGGTTATACATGACGATTCACATTGGATTATAACCCTTTCTTGTTATCTTTACATAAAGATGATGCTTAGTGCAATTTAGAGATAGTAGATATAGTTATATTGTGGATATGCTTAAGATTGTAGATGTGTACATATAGTAGTCATGCTTATGTTGATAACTATACTGCTACTGCTGATTATAATCATGATGCTAGATATCTCATGTTGATAGTTATGTTTAGCATGCTAGCCATGCCTTTGTAACTAGAGATGCATATACTGCTAATCATGCTTATCTAGATAGTTGTTCTTATGTTTTTAGCTCTTCTTCTGATGTTGATATGCTCAACCAATTAGACATGCTCATGTTGTTAGCTATGCTATGTTACTAGACTTGCTCATGATGTTAGTTATTCATATGATATTGAATTGCTTATATTGTCAACAAGATAAAGGATGATAGTCTGGCTAATGATGATAGTTATTATCTACTCCTTTATGTATTTTGTTAATCATCAGTAATGTTGATCTTATTTGTTATATCTGATTAAACTGCTTAACTGTTTAATTACTTTAAAATGTTATAATCAATAAACGTTGTTGGAGGTTATATCTCTTATTGGGACATGGGTCTCACCCTTGTGGTTTGACACATTTTTTTAGGTAACCGATAGTGACAAAAACAAACTTGTGGCAGCAAAGAGGAGCTATAGTAATGAATCTTTGAGAAAGTTGATTAGATGTCTAGTGTGTCCTAGAGTCGTCATTGTACTCTTAGGTCCGGGCAGGAAAAGTTTGTATATGGTGTTTCAAACGAATCAAAATTTTGTTAGTATGTTAATGTTTGTTGTGTGGCATATACAAATATTGTTCTCCTATGTATATATGTTGTGTCTAAGGTGATAGAACAATTTGTATCAAATTCTTTGCGTAGTATGGATATAAGAAAGATGTTGGGCTCTTATGCAAATGTTTCTGAGCGGGTGCTGACGTTGAAATCGGTTTTAATTTACCCATATTTTTGGGTATATGATTAATTAGTGATCAATTGTGCTTTATGTTTTGAGTAATCTCATTTAGTGTAACAGGTTCTCACAACCCGATCTGGTGGATGAAAAACAAATGTCGTCTAGGTGCAAGGAATTGCATAGAGAAAACCCCAGACCCATGTGATTGAGAATAAAATGGAACTATATAGAATCAACATAATTAAATGATTGTATTATATAAATATAGGTTAATCAATATCTTTATTGTGTAATAAAATTTCAGGGAGAAATATGCATCTTCTTGAAATGTAAGCTAATCATGATATGAAGAATCTAATTTTATAATCAATTTCACCCTTTGCGGGCCATTGGAATAGTATCTCTCTACTAGAGTGATAAGTACACATTCTAATGTACTATTATTATTAATTTTAATAAATGAAATACAATAATTTGTGTTTATATTTTTTCCATTTTCTACTAAGCTCAGGAAGACTCTAGGGTGCCAAGTTAATGTCAATACTTATTAAATGGTGAATCTGTCGAACTAACCCTATTTGAAGACTTAATTTATTTATTTATCAGAAATCCTCATATAAAAATTTATTACTAACATAGAATATTACTTGACTCCAATTACTCTTAATATAATATAAATCAAGGAGAAAGGAAACCTACATAATTGAAAAGGTTATAAGAAAAGAGAGGGTCAAGCTAAGTAAATGGATATTGGTATGTTACTGTACAAAATCAGTTGCTTTCATATTTACAACATAGTGATATTAAGAACATTATCTTAAAATTTCCTAATATGAATTAAGTGCATCCCTTATTCTGAAATGTATTGGTAAAACATTAAAATATCCAATCAATGGATAAGAATTATGATTCTTGTCACTCATGTCATTTTATATTATCTCACTAAATACTACTATTATTGTAAGTAGGGCTACCACAATGTTGGATAAGTTCCAACATCTAAAGACAATTTTCACCTTCACTTGTATAACCAAATGCTAATATCATTTACGCCATCCCAACATATACACATATCACCCAAGAAACATATTTATATTAAACTCTATGAGTACTTTTACATATCAATACTATGATAAAACCCACAACTTTGACACTTGATTACTCTAAGTTACAAGACAACCAATATACTAGGATTAAAATTTACTTTTAATAACTCATTTCCTAGAGTTTCCCATACCTTGATATTCTTTTATCATATTGAAATTCACTAGAATACATATTTATTTGAAGAGGAGGAATCATTGGATTACTGCCTTCATTATCCAAAAATCATATGATTTTTTTGAACCATTGATATATTTATAAGTTTTTCTAGTATATTCTTTTAGACCATGGGAATTAGGAAGATATTTTAATCATAATTCATCCCATTATATATTAATAGGTTAAAGCAATAGGAGTATCATTCCTCTCCCAAAAATTCAATTCCTTAACCTACATACCTTGATACTAACTTATCACTTTACATTTGGACTATTGAGTGTAATTCCTATTGTATTAGTAATGTGTAAGACCCTTGACCTTAATTTTTGGTTAAACATGCTTTATTATCATAATTATATGCCTAAAACCTTAAACAAACCTTTTTATGTGTTTTGATATCTTGTGACAAGCTTATGATTCAATTTTGGTCTAGTTTGAACATTGTTTGAGCAAGTTATGCATATATGTGCTTGTTTTTGACTTAATTGCAATTTACCCATTTCTATGGTTTTTCTTGCAATTTATTAAATGCTTGTTGTGCCTCACATGTTTTTACATCATTTTTATATGGTTGTTCTTTGGGGATCCTTGTTACACCTTATTTTGAGTGGTGGCATCTTGTGTTGAGATTAGGGTTTGCATGGATGCCCTAAGTCTATGTTTGACCTTGAGTGTGAGCTACCTAGTTTGACGATCACCAAGTTTTCCTTTGGTCCTAAGTTTTAGCAGTCAATGAAGTCCTATTTAGCCATCTAGGGTTGGAATTCGATGAGGTTTCTGACTCATCTTGGTTGCCAACATCTAGGGCTATTGTTCGATGAGTTTTCTGACCACTTTGGTCTCCAACATCTTGACTTTGGTCGCTATGTTTTTCTGGACCACCTTAGTTGATGAGTTTTCTTAATGGGGTCGCCTGGTTTGTGTTTGACTTAGTTGCATGGATGGGATGTGGTGTGCCCCTGCCAATGGTGTTACACACCACTCAATTGAGACTTGAATGGATGCAACTTCGCGGATGGGAGCACACGGTGGATTCACTTTAAAATTTATAATGACCTACACTCAACACACTCACACAAACTAAAACACTACACCCACAAGAGCACAAGGTCATGTCGTAGTATAGGAGGGAGGTAAGTATAGGGTTGATTCACGTGGAGAAAATGGGACACTAGAGCTAGGTTTGTTTTGCTAGGTTCCTACTGTGGGGTCTAGGGTTAAGGGTTGATTGGTTGATTTGAGTAAACTAATGTAAGAAAGAAAGAAGTTAAAGGCTATAATTAAATCTAAATTACCCCTAGACTAGATTAAGACTAATTAAGTAGGAAAAGACTAAGTTAGGTATGAAAAGGCAAGAAGAGAACAATCTACACTAAGGCAACCAAGACAAGGCAAAAGAGAAATTAAAGACCTAAGCTAGCAAGAACAAAGCAAGAATATGGCAAGAAGCTATTTAAGAAATAAAATAGCTAATTAAGCTAACACTAGATATGCAAGATAGAAACTATGGTTTTAAAGCAATAAAGGGGGATGTGGGTTGTTTAGGGATGCACTTATCAGTTAGGTTGGGGGGGTGGCATATGAACATTATGATTCCATTTAGATTATCAAAACAAACAACAAGTTAGGGTCTAATGAATTATCCTAAGCTACTAACTGGCCATGGATATGCTAGGTTGTGTATACGGGAACTAGTCTCTAACACTCCCTACTACCCTTGCAAGGCTCAATTAGGTTAGGGCTTAGGTATAATCCAATTAGAGTCTAATCAAGCTTAGGTTTCTAAGTTAAATGATCTTAGGATGATTAGGGGCTGAGATTAGTAATGGGAGTGGAAGTGAGGCTTTAGGCCTCCCATCACCTACATTCTAACCTTGAGAAAGCTTCATGCTAAACACACCAATTTCATCTAAACTAGCTACTTATATCTCTCAACTAGGGTTAGGAATATTGATTAAGATGTAGGAGGATGGGTAGCTAGCTAGGGATCCAAGAATTGGACCTAGGAGAAAATCTCAAAATTCACACATTTAATTAATTTCCCTAAATTCCCAATTGATTTCAAGCACAAACCAACAAGCAATTCATGGAGAATGAGATAAAAATAAAACATAATCATTAGCAAATGGAATTACAAAGTTCACATATCATTTTCCCCCCAACATGGTATCAAAGTAACATTTTACACCCCAAACAGCCCACCCAAGGGGCCTAGCTACTCATGACAATGCAAAATACAAAAAGGAAAGAGAAGGAGATAGAAGAAGCCATGGAGCTCAGTGTACATGAAGAATTCCTCCACTTCAGCTGTTGTAGGGCATCCTCCTCTCTCCTCTAAGATGTAGGGGCATGGAATGATGGTGGAAATGGGTGGAAACGAGGGTTTTGATGGTGGAAATGGTGAAATGGAGTGAAATGGCTAAGCAGAAAAAATGGGGAGCTAAGAGGTGGTAGAAGGTAGCTAACCTTGTGTTGGAGCCCCCACCTAGGTATATATAGGTGTGGGGGAAGCACTAGGTCAAGTAGGGGTAATATGGGAAAAACAGTGCAAACGTAGCTAGGTTTTTATTGGTAGCACAACTGTGGTGGTCACCACAGCCGTGGTGGGGAGGGGTGAAAACGGTCATGGTGGATGGGAATGACCGTTATGAGAAATGGGGAAAATCATAGGGAATAGGTCATTTTTGTACTGAAGGTGGCACAACCATGGTGGTCGCCACGGCCGTGGTGGGACTAGAGTAGCATGGCCGTGATGGATCGAATTCAGTTGCTTGTTCTCGACTCCACAGTTGTTCTCTCTACAAGTACCACGGTCGTGCTGGGAAGCACGGTTGTTCTCTCTACAAGTACCACGGTCGTGCTGGGCAGCACGACCGTTCTGGATTTAGTGCACCACGGTCGTTCTGTGCTCCACGACCGTGGTGATTTCTACACAAATTAAACTTTGAACTTATTGATTTTGCAAGTGGGCTAGCACATCTGCTATGAGGCACCACGACCGTGTTGCTTCCTAGATCAGCAATTTGACTTGATTCTCTATTCATTCTTGGACATCTTTGCTTCAATGGAGCTTTGGCCACTAGGGGTGGGTTGAGGGAGCATCAGACTTCACTTTAGGCCTCTCTAGGAGCATAGAAACCCTAGGATCACTCGTCTTCTCTCTCATCCATCCAAGCATCGTCCAAATGCCTGAAAAACTTGCAAATAATGTCCATAAGTGCATTTTATACAAATATGCATATTGAGAGGAATAACATGTAATCTAATAGGTGTAGATGTGATTGAAATGCAATATGACACAAGATGAAGCCCTAAAATAGGGCTAAATCACCACCCCAAACTTAAAACATACTTGTCCTCAAGTATGCACCAACTCAATCTCTCTACAAATTTTCCAAAATCAAGAAGTGACAAATGCAATGCAAAAGGTGATTATTGATGAATGGGATCAAAGATGACTAAGTACATGCATTCCACCTCTCTCCTCTCCTACTTACACAAACCAATCATGAAAAGAGCACAAAGCATATGAACTTCAAAAATAGCACATAGAACACACAAGTTATCCATATTTCTTTCCTATAGTTCTGGGTAGACCATTTCATGATGGTGTTATTTAAAGATGTTGAGGAGTGTTGTTTCACCTTCATGCATTCAATCTTATGCTTCAAATCACACCAAATGACCTGCGTGGTTGTGGAAAAGGGTGAAGTGAGCTAGGTTTGATGTTTCCTAGCTCAATAGGTATGAAAAAAGGAAGAAAGGATTGTGGTAAGATTTTTGGAGTGCTATTACATAGAGCACTCATCTTTTCTTTATTTTAGATGCTCTTAAATAGGAGCACCTTTTATTTTCTTTTTATTTATTTTTTTTCTTTTCTTTTCATTGCCCCTGGTATAGGTAGGGCATAAGGTGGATGGAGTGAAGTGGGGAGATGAAGATATGGCTACCCCAAACTTTTATAGGTGGCCAAGGCTGATTATGTGCACTAAGGCATCTTTTCATGAGGTGGAGGGGTAAGGAGATGGCGAGTGAAATGTTGAATCAAAGAGGGGTCATTGGTGTGATTCTCAACATAAGACTTCCTTCATGAAAATTAATCCAACGCTTCATCCTAGATATCACACCACATGAATGAACAACATGAAATTGATATTTCTATCAAGTGATTCCATCGACACTAAACGTTCAAAGCTTGCTCAACTTGCAATTCAACCAAATCAATCATAAACAAAAGAGAGGTGATGCACATGTACAAAGTCAAACATTGATACCATTTAGCAATAAATCATGACATTTCACTTGCATTTGTCAAAGGTCATCATATTTAATCAGAACCAGTAGAGATTGGGTCAAAACACACTTTTTAGACAAGGAATTTCAAATTTGGGCAAAATTGGCCAAAACGGTGCCAAGTTGCCTTCAATCACATCTAAACCCTAATTATTGAGCAAAAAGTCTTAAAAAAGAAAATCCTAGCTAAAACATGCAAAAATTACAAAAATCTACATGACGTGCAATGCATGGCAAAAAGAGAATTTTTTTTGAAAATTACGCAAAAATGACAAGAAAGCAAACTACATGGCATGCAGGTATGCAAATCAAGTAAACTCTAAACTAGATAGCAAAAACAAAGAAAAAGTGAACAGAGGAGACAGAAAATCAAAACAATAAGCTGATAATTGAGGGCTTACCGCTCTACCACCCCAAACTTTTGAATCATGTTGTCCTCATCATGAAACTCAAGCTTAGGAATGATAGGGTAGAAGTCATGGTTGTGGTGGTGTGGGATCATGTGGTGGGCTTGAGTGCATAGGCAGGTGGTGCTAGTAATGGCCTCTGTAGTCCACCTGTGGAGGCGAGTATGTCTCCTGCTAACCAGAAAGTCCTCCCCATAAATCCTCCCCCCCATTGGGGGTTCCTCTGCGCATGCTGATAGTGGTACATATGGTTGATCTGATGATGCATCTGTTGTTGATCTAACCACATGGACTGCTTGTCTGCCGAACTGCCTCCAATTGTGCATGAATGGCTGGCATGTTGTATGCATTTGTTGAAGGTGGTTGCACCTCAAAGTCCTCCTCTCTCAGTCGTGTGTGGTGTGTCTGCTCAAAAATGTGTTGCTGCTCTGGCACATTTGTCTCTCGTCCTTCTTCATGTAAGTCCATGTTTAGTGCATTGAACCCCTCTCTTGTGTTCTCCTCGTCATACTGTGCTATCACCTCAAAAAGGTTCTCTGGTGGCCCCACATCCATGAGTAGGGGGTGGCATAATATGGGAGCTCCAAGGTGATTCCAGGGTACGGGGGGTTTAGAACATAAAAGATTTTGCTATCTCTGAGGAATATCATTTGGGACCTAGCAAGATAATTTAGATCAACATATTTGCTTCCTTCTACCTTGGTAAGCCCATCTAGATTGCATCCCACTACCTTTTCCATTGTGGTAATAATCTCCCCCATGATGAATGAATTTTTACTCTTGGAGGGAACTGTCTTCAAGTGGTCAATCACCATGGTACCTATGTTTACAAATCCCCTACTTGCAGTTGTGACCATAACAAACAAATCTTTTTGTGAGCAACACCCTTGATTGTCATAATGGACAAATAAGGTGTTTGCTAGGACCTTCCATAGGTATATCATGAAGGGGTTGTAAATCTTTCTGGTCTTGGATTTTCCTATAGAAAAAGTAGCTTGACCAGTAATTGCCTTCCACATCTTGGACTAATCTGCTCTACAAGTCTTGTCAAGTCTTCCCTCATTGAATTTCTCTGCCATTTCTGAATTGGGGAAAAGATAGCATTGATTTGGGAAGCTTTAAGCATGTGTGTTGAGCTATTCATCTTGAACATGATGGCATCTTCTCCTTGGTATTGCACCTTCTCTAAGGTTGTAAAGAATTCATGATTCAGCTCCAAGTAGGTTTCTTCAACCTCAATAAAGATCTTGTACAACCCACATCATTGCATTTGCTCTTGAATGTGTAGTTGATCCCTAAAGCTTGCACGGTAGTCATACATGCATATCTAGTGGGAATCACCCTCCTTGTTAAGCACCCGGGGTGGAGAGGCCTCATCACAATTTTTCTTGTCGTTCCCCATCCGTAGGTGGTTCCCTCTGTGTGACGCCCCAATCCCCGTGCCATCTCTAATGACCCTGGTGACTGGGGGGTCACCCTCGGTAAACCACCCTTAAATTTTTCTTTTCTTAATCACTTAAAATTTGCTTAAAGGAAAAAAATATTTTAACTTAGAATAAAATGAAACCTTACTAACTACGGAAGCAACTACTGTTTACATTACTAGACAGATAAAACAGATTTACACATCATATTACATTTTTTTCATGCAGAAGGTAAAACACAACAGTTAACTGAAATCTAAACTACATATTACATTAATTTCTCTCTCTACCACACCACATGCCCAAGGACTGAGGGGAAAGGACTAAGAGACCTCTAACTAACTACGAACTACCTTCTAAGTACTTGGGTGATACGATTCTTTAGCTTTCTCGTGCTGACACTGACCTGAAAAATGTTTCAGTAGGTTGGTGAGCTACTTGTTCAGTGAATAGAATTTCACCCAACCATCGCAGATAACTCATTTATGTTTATTCATTGGAATAAAATACAAGATAATACTATACTGAGAATATCTAAGCAATATAATTTAAACAACAGGAGATGTCAACAATTCATTATGATAACAATTGATGTGAAGTTGTAGATACAATTTATTAACATAAAATACTACAATTTCATTTAAAGGACAACTATTATGAAACTAACTCAAACCTTTCTTAACTCTTTAACTTATAAGAAACTCTGTGAACCTATTTGAAAATATTTTATCTTATGCCCTAATCATATGCAGTGTACTCTACATATGAAGACTTGTAGCGAACTACGATCCCACCGTACAAGACTTAGTCGGCACCCCGGGATAGACAAGTCTGGCTGTTGTCCTGGTCTGCAACTAAGAAAACTAGCTCTCTGGCCTCGGCACTTCTATGGTGTCGTAAATTGGGCTCGTCCTCTAGGCTGAGTAGATAGGCGGAGGGTCTGAGACGCTCTGTGGGCCTCAACTTGGTACGCTCTGTGGGTACCTCTAGGTTACCACCAGGACTTTCAGTTCATGTTGGGTAACCTATCTTCTCTTAGGAGACTTCCTCAAGGGTTTTGTCTCCCCGCACACTCTATGGGTGCATTCCAACCCCCATATACTGGACGCACCGCCAGGGTAGGTCATTTCATCCCTAAGGCGCAGGCCTCTCATAGGGATTCTATGGTGTCAGGGCCCTTAATCTATTATTTTATTATCCTAGAAAAGCTCTTACTACATTGCATCTCTCTCTTACTTATTCTTGGATTTGGTATCTCTATGGTATCAAGTCTATTTATCTGAAACTTATAAATACAACATGTATATCATTTCTAACTTGGCAGTGCAATAAGCTCAAACATGGTAATTTACTAAGAAATCAACATATTGTACTTGCAGGAAGATTTAAATAAATAGAATACTTGTCAACTTGGCACTTATACATGAAAATCATGCAATTAGACCTCTTAATGCACTAATAAGAGTAAATTACTCGACATATGAGAAATTGTCAGTAGCATTTATAAATTATCTAAAATTCCTCGAAAAACGTGCACATTGACCCTAGTCCTGGTTTGTGCATCACATAACTCAGTTAAGAGTTAATTACTTATTATGAAATGAATTATTAATAATAACTGAGGAATTCTAATGATATTTCTGAGAAACGTGCCAACTCGTGTAAATATTAAATCACTCACATTAAACATAGAAGAGAGCATTCAACTAGGGTTTTCATTGAATATTTTCATGTCATCGTCATTTCTTTGTAATCGTGCATCAATTGAATTACTAAAATCATGCAGCTTGGGTTTATACCCAAAATGTCTAGTTACTGGTCATGTGCTACTATTTTCAACCTTTATCTGAGTAACTTAGGTTTTAATCAACCATATAATGCCACTAACCAAAACCATACGCATCAATTAATAAACCAAATCATGTAAAATGTGATGAATCAAATAGTGCAATAAAAGTCAGGCGATGATGTCACTGCCTGACACCTGGGTAAGCGTTGTTACCCACGAATAACACAAATCGAACCAAAATTTTCCGTTTCATGGAGTTAAATCGTTATTTGGGAAGTGAGATTCTACTCACAGCGGTTTGGGATGTCCGAATTCGTCTGGAAACACATCCAGAGCCTATTTGTAGGCTTTTTTGGGTCATCTTCTACCTTGGGACAGCCCTGGTTTGAACGTGTTGCACACAACAGCAGCTCCACACACGCGTACAGGTCGAAGGAGGTTAGGCTAGCCACTAGCTATGGCTAATGACTTCAAATTCGAGCATGGAACTAACGATTGGAGCTTAACGATGCGGTTGGATGCTACTGCTCATGCCCAAATGGCCCTAGTCGCTGCTTCACGCAGCTACTGTTGCTGCCTGGTAGGAGCGCCGCCCTAGGGTACAATTGGGGTGAGGAAGCTAGTTGGGAGCTGCGGTTTCCTGCCTTGGGCTCTTGGTCAGAGTCGAGGGCAGCGTTTGGTGCTGCTGGCCATGCCCAAGGTGGCCCCTGGCCGCTTGTGGGGCTGCTTGGCCGGCCACTGCTGCTGGGAGCCGCCCATGCTGCTCTATTGATTGGCTACAGATGGGCGAGGTAGAGGAAGGATGGAGGAAGAAGAAGGGGAGTAGGGCGCTAAGCTTCCTCGCCCAAGAAGCCCTAATCGATCGCACCCCTTCTCTGCTGGTCAGGCAGCATTGCGCCGCTTAAGCAGTTGTTGTGCTATCGGGTGAAGAAGAAAGGATAAGGGAGAAGGAAGGAAATTAATAGCCAAATAAATTGGAAAATTTGCATATTCAATCCAAAACCTTCAATTCATCATAACTTTCTCTCTGTAAGTCCGAATCGAGTGGTTTCTTTTGCAAACTTTCAAGTACGAGATCGACTACAACCTCAAGGCAAGAAATCATGCTAATTAGACTATCTCACTTGATCAAAGTACTAATTGCATCTGTGAGTACTTAACTTAAATCTAATCAACTAAATGATGCACTAAGCGTTGTGCTTACTTAACTTAATCATCTTAATGATGTTGTGATCATTGAACTTACTAGTTAGCTTTGGAGTGGGTCACAACAATCTCCCTCCCTTATAAGAATTTCACCCTGAAATTCCTAAAAGAGAAAAGGAAACTTGTTACGCATCTCTGACTCAAGCTCCCACGTGGGTTCCTCTAGGTTGTGGTTCCTCCACAGAACTTTCACTAATGGTATCTCGTGATTCTTAAGCTTATTGATCCTTCGATCAACTATCTGAATAGGTCCTTCAACATAGGACACATTTGTTCTGAGTTGTGTAGGTTCTGGATCAACTATTTTCTCTATACCAAGGTAACACTTCTTCAGCATCGATACATGAAATACGTCATGTAGATTAGCCAAATCGGATGAAAAATCCAACCTGTAGGCTACAGGTCCAACCCTCTCAATGACAGGATATGGGCCCATAAACCTAGGAGTCAGTTTGCCTCTCTTGCCAAACCTCAACACTCCTTTCCATGGTGAAACTTTCAGATACACTTCATCACCAACCTCAAACTCAAGAGGTCTACGTATCTTCTCAACGTAACTCTTATGTCTGTCATGTGTAGCTTTCAACTATTCTCTGATCACTGTAATCTTTTATATAGTCAAATCCACTATCTCTGGTCCAAGAATCTCTTTTTCACCCACCTCGTACCAACATACAGGTGATCTACACTTTTTTCCATACAGAGCTTCATACGGGGCCATACCAAGACTGGAATGGTGACTATTGTTGTATGCAAACTCTATAAGGCTCAAGTGTTCTTCCCAACTTCCATTGAAATGCAAGACACATGCTCTCAGCATGTCCTCAAGAGTCTGAATGGTCCTCTCTAGCTAACCATCCGTCTACGGGTGAAAAGTTGTACTGAATCTCAACTTTGTGCCCAAAGCACGATGCAACTGATTCCAAAACCTAGATGTGAACTTAGGATCTCTATCTGGTATAATTGAAACTGGGATACCATGCCGCCTGACTATTTCATCCACATATATCTTAGCCAACTTCGGGACATCAAAGGTTGACTTAACAGGAAGAAAGTGAGTAGACTTAGTCAGTCTATCCACAATCACCCATATCAAGTCACAACATCTAGTTGTCTTGGGCAACCCTACCACAAAATCCATTGTGATATGTTCCCACTTCCACTTTGGTATAGGAAGAGATTGCAAGGTACCTGTAGGTTTCTGATGCTCAACCTTAACCTTCTGGCACACACTACATCTAGCTACGTACTCAGCTACATCCTTTTTCATACCTAACAACCAGTACAACTCCTTGAGATTCATGTACATCTTAGTGTTGTCTGGATGCATAGCGTACATCGATGCATGTGCTTCCTCAAGAATATGTTCCTTCAAATCACTGTCTCTAGGTACACACAACTTGTCTGCTGATACAACAAACCATCATTTGAAAACCTAAACTCTGGTCTTTTTCCCTTTGTCATGTCCTGCATGATCTATTGTAACTCAATGTCACTCTACTGAAGTTCCTTGATCTGATCATAAAAGGTAGGCTTGATTTGCATATGTGCAAACCACTCTGCTCTGTCACCCCTAAGTCTAAGTTCAACTTCCGCATTTCTACTAGCAAGTCTCTCTTGAAACATGCCATAGAGAATGCATCAGTTGTTGAACTTGACTTCCTGTTGAGGCCATCTGCTACTACATTTGCCTTACCAAGATGATAATCTATCGTCACATCATAATCCTTGATCAATTCTAACCATCTCCGTTGTCTAAGATTCAGATCCTTCTGAGTGAAAATATCTTTCAAACTCTTATGATCTGTAAACACCTAACATGACTCACCATAAAGATAGTGATGCCATGTCTTAAGAGCATGAACTACAACAAATAACTCCAAATCATGTGTCGGGTAATTTTCCTCATTCTTATTAAGCTATCTAGATGCATAAGCCACTACCTTGCCTTCCTGCATCAACACACAACCTAAACCTCTCCTTGAAGCATCACAAAACACTGTGTAGCCTTTACTTGCCTCGGGCAGGATCAACACTGGTGTTGTAGTCAACTTCTTCGTCAAGATCTGAAAACTCTTCTCACAGTTGTCTGACCAGACAAACAGTGCATTCTTTCTTGTTAAGCTGTTAGACGTGACGCTACAATACTAAAGTTTTGGATGAACCTCCTGTAGTAACGTGCCAATCCTAAGAAGCTTCTGATCTCAGTAGGAGTCTTAGGCTGCTCCCACTATAGAATAGACTTGAATTTCTTAGGGTCAACACTTACTCCATCTCTTGAGATGACATGTCCAAGAAAACACACCTTAGCTAACCAAAACTCACACCTACTAAACTTATCATATAACTGGTGTTGTCTCAACAATTGTAATGCTATCCTCAGATGCTGCTCATGCTCCTCATCATCTCTGGAGTAGATAAAAATGTCATCTATGAAAACCACTATGAACTGATCCAAGAACGGCTTGAAAATCCAGTTCATCATATCCATGAAAGTTTCTGGGGCATTATTCAGTCCAAATGACATGACCAGAATCTCATAATGCCCCTATCTTATTCTAAAAGCCGACTTAGGAATATCTGAAGCCTTTATCTTCAAGTGATGATGCTCGGATCTCAAATCTATCTTATAAAAGATTGTCGCTCCATGCAACTGATCAAACAAATCATCTATCCTTGGCAGCGGGTACTTATTCTTGATGGTGATCTTATTCAACTGTCTGTAGTCTATACATAACCTCATAGTACCATCTTTCTTTTTCACAAACAAGACTGGAGCTCCCCATGGTGAAGAACTAGATCGAATGAAACCTTTATTCATTAATTCCTATAATTGAATCTTGAGTTCCTTCAACTCTACAGGTGCCATTATGTAGGCTGGCAGCGCTATAGGTTGACTACTGGCAACACCTAGATTCTATCTCTCTTTCAGGAGGTAGACCTGGCAACTCATCTAGGAAAACATCTGGGAACTCACAGACCACTGGCACATCCCATAGACTAATTGTGCTCTTCTCTGCTTAGTATCCACTACATGTGCCAAGAATGCCTCACAACCTTTCTGCAACATCTTATCAGCTACAGAGGCTGATATGATACACGTAGGCAAAACTTTCTTGTCTCTAGAAAAGACACAAGAAAATTCACCTTGTTGAAAGATAGCCTCCTTCTTCCAACAGTCAAGCTGAACTCAATACGTTTCTAGGCAATCCATACCCAAGATAACTTGAAAAGAGTTAATATCTAGGGGTATAAGATTAACCGCGATGGTGTAACCACCAAAGGTCAACAAACATCTGGGACAAAACTCTGTCAACATCGTCGGTTCACCTAACGGAACCCTCAAATACAACTCAACCGGTAACTCCTGGGTTAACGGGTTAAGCTCGCAAGCTAAAGCATGTTATATAAATGAGTGAGTAGCACCCAGATCTATCAAAACTATAACTGAAATGTTGTTAAAGAAAAGCATTTCTCATGTAATCACTCGAGAAGAAACAATACCTTCTTGTGGTGTCAAAGAGAAAAAGCATCCTGAAGCTCTTCCTCTCCCATGATGTCCTCGTTGTCCTTCCCTAGCATTGGGTGTTGCACCACCTCAGGAACCTAAAGCTATAGAGGAACCAGGTCCTCCAGCTGGAGCCTGTCTCGGGACATTCTGATACTATGACTGGGAACCTTGTGATGTTGATTGTTGTAATTGGGGGCAATTCCTATTGATATGTCCCATTTGTCCACACTGATGACATCCTTGAAACCTTGTTCCCCAACACTTTCCTAAGTGTGGTCTTCCACAGATATCCCATGCTTGCATCTCTCACCTCGGTGGACATGTCACTGACACTGAAGATCCTGAAGACCTAGTTGGAGGCGTCCATGTAGACTGTGTATTCCTTCTACTGGAGTTGGGTCTTCCTCCACTTGATGAAAAACTAGATCCTTGTCTACCAAAACAACCAAGTCCTCATCCTATCTTTGAAAAGAAACCACCACCTCCTTTGTATCCACCACTGCTTTGTCCCCTTCTAATAAAATCTCCATATCTTTTCTTACTCTCAGACTGCTTATCAGCATTAACTGACTCTTCTACATGTCTCGCTGCTTCCACATCATCTCCACCACCTGGACCCATCAACTAAGGGTCATGTCCAATGTGGCTCTCAACTTGGTCCTCATGACCACGTCCTCTTTCTGCCATCTACAATATTATAACAGAACACTTCCTGTTAGAATACTACATTTAGAAGGAAGACATCTAAGTACTAATCTTATTGGTCTCTTATCATCCCCTGACCTTCACTTAGAGTATCTACATACTCAACCTATTCTTTGATACCAAAATAGTTGTGACTCCCTGATCCACGTGCCATCTCTAATGACTCCGGTGACCGGGGAGTCACCCTCGGTAAACCACACTTAAAATTTTCATTTCTTAATCACTTAAAATTTTCTTAAAGAAAAAAAAATCTTTTAACTTAGAATAAATTGAAACCTTATTAACTGCGAAAGCAACTACTATTTACATTACTAGATAGATAAAGCAGATTTACACCTCATATTACATTTTTTTCATGTGGAAGGTAAAACACAACAGTTAACTGAAATCTAAACTACATATTACATTCCTTTCTCTCTCTAAAACACCACATGCCCAAGGACTGAGGGGAAAGGACTAAGAGACCTCTAACTAACTACAAACTACCTTCTAAGTACTTGGGTGATATGATTCTTCAGCTTCCTCATGCTGACATTGTCCTGAAAAATGTTTTAGTAGGTTGGTGAGCTATTGGCTCAGTGAATAGAATTTCACCCAACCATCGCAGATAACTCATTTATGTTTATTCATTGGAATAAAATACGATAATACTATACTGAGCAGATCTAAGCAATATAATTTAAAAAACAGGAGATGTCAACAGTTCATTATGATAACAATTGATGCAAAGCTGTAGATACAATTTATTAACAGAAAATACTAAAATTTCATTTAAAGGACAACTACTGTGAAACTAACTCAAACCTTTCTTAACTCTTTAACTTATAAGAAACTCTGTGAACCTATATGAACATATTTTATTTTATGCTATGATCATATGCAGTGTACTCTACATATGAAGACTCGTAGCAAACCACGATCCCATCGTACAAGACTTAGCTGACACCCCGAGATAGCTAAGTCTGACTGCTGTCCTGATTTGCAATAGGAAAACTGGCTCTCTGGCCTCGACACTCGTATGGTGCCATAAACTGGACTCCTCCTCTAGGTTGAGTACACAAAATGAGGGTCTGAGATGCTCTATGGGCCTCAACTTGGTACGCTCTATGGGTACCTCTGGGTTACCACCGGGACTTCCGGTTCATGTTGGGTAACCTATCTTCTCTTAGGAGACTTCCTCAAGGGCTTCGTCTCCCCGCACGCTCTGTGGGTGCGTTTTGACCCCCGTATACTGGACGCACCGCCAGGTAGGTCATTTCATCCCTAAGGCAAAAACCTCTCATAGGAATTCTACGGTGTCAGGGCGCTTAATCTATTATTTTATTATCTTAGAAACTCTTACTACATTGCATCTCTCTCTTACTTATTCTTGGCTTTGGTATCTCTATGGTTTATCTGAAACTTATAAATACAACATGTATATCATTTCTAACTTGGTAGTGCAATAAGCTCAAACACGGTAATTTACTAAGAAATCAACATATTATACTTATAGGCAGATTTAAATAAATAGAATACTTGTCAACTTGGCACTTATACATTAAAATCATGCAATCAGACCTCTTAATGCACTAATAAGAGTACATTACTTGACATATGAGAAATCGTCGGTAGCATTTGTAAATTATCTGAAATTTCTCAAAAAATGTGCACATTAACCCTATTCCTAGTTTGTGCATCACATAACTTAGTTAAGAGTTAATTACTTATTATGACACGAATTATTAATAATAATTGAGGAATTCTAATGATATTTCTAAGAAATGTGCCAACTCATGTAAATATTAAGTCACTCACATTAAACATAGAAGAGAGAGTGCAACTAGGGTTTTCATTGAATATTTTCATGTCATCGTCATTTCTTTGTAATCGTGCATCAATTGAATTATTAAAATCATGCAGCCTGGGTTTATACCCAAAATGTCCAGTTACTGGTCGTGTGCTACTATTTTCAACCTTTAACTGAGCAACTTAGGTTTTAATCAACCATATAATTCCACTAACCAAAACCATACGCATCAATTAATAAAAAAAATCATGCAAAACGTGATGAATTGAATAGTGCAATAAAAGTCAGGCGACGATGTCACTGCCTAACTCCTTGGTAAGCATTGTTACCCACGAATAATGCAGATTGAACCAAAATCGTCCATTTCATGGAGTTAAATCGTTCTTTGGGAAGTGAGATTCTACTCACCGTGGTTCGGGATGTCCAAATTTGTCTGGAAACACGTCCAGAGCCTATTTCTGGACATTTGTTGGGTCATCTTCTACCTTGGGACAACCCTGGTTTGAACTTGTTACACACAAAAATAGCTCCACACACACGTACAGGTTGAAGGGGGCTAGGCTATCCACTAGCTATGATTAATGACTTTGAATTCGAGCATGTACCTCACAATTGGAGCTTAACGACGTTGTTGGATGCTGCTGCTCATGCCCAAATGGCCATGGTCGCTGCTTTGCATAGCTACTGTTGCTGCTTGGTCGGGGTGCCACCCTAGGGCACGATTGGGGTGAGGAAGCTAGCTGGGAGTTGTAGTTTCCTGCCTTGGGCTCTTGGCCGGAGTCAAGGGCAGCGTTTGGTGCTGCTGGCCGTACCCAAGGCGGCCACTGGCCGCTGCTTGGCCAGCCACTACTGCAGGGCACCGCCCGCACTGCTCTGTCGCTCGGCTATAGGTGGGCGAGGTAGAGGAAGGATGGAGCAATAAGAAGGGGAGTAGGGTGCCAAGCTTGCTCTCCTAAGAAGCCCTAATCGATCGCGCCCCTTCTCTACTAGTCGGGTAGCAGTGCGTCGCTTAGGCTGTTGCTATGCTATCAGGTGAAGAAGAAAGGATAAGGGAGAAGGAAGGGAATTAATATCCAAACAAATTGGAAAAATTGCATATTCAATCCAAAACCTTCAATTCATCATAACTTTCTCTCCGTAAGTTCGAATCGAGTGATTTCTTTTGCAAACTTTCAAGTATGAGATCCACTACAACCTCAAGGTAAGAAATCATGCTAATTAGACTATTTCACTTAATCAAAGCACTAATTTCATATTTGAGTACTTAACTTAAATTTAATCAACTAAATGATGCACTAAGCGTTGTGCTTACTTAAATTAATCATCTTAATGATGTTGTGATCATTGAACTTACTAGTTAACTTTGGAGTGGGTCATAACACTATGGTAGCTTTCCCACCCATTTCAACCTACCCTCTTCTAGCTTGGACACATAGTCCACTGGTTCATCTTCCATCTCCTTACTTTCAGAATCATCTTCCTCCTCTTCTACATAACTGTGTGACCTTGAACTTGTGTCTAAGTTCAAGGGAACCCTCTCGAAGCTTGCACTAGTTTGAGCTGATGAAGTGGAATGTCTTGCTAGAGCTGGTTACAGCGGTAGGCATGGGATGAAGATGCATCGTTTGTTTTCTTAGCCCTCCTTTCGTGAGCCGGTACATCAACATTAACTAAGTCCACTATGTTCTCCAACTCTTCTTCTTCATCCTCCTCCTCCTCTTTGGGATTGTTGTAGCTTGGATCCGAAGTGTTACCGTTGGAGGAGGATTGGTGTCGGGAGGCGCTCGTCGATGTCGACCGTCGAAGGGATCACAAAATCAAATTTGACAGTGATGAAGCACTACTGGACTGCTATGACAAATTAGATACCCGTTTGGAGCAACTTTTGCCTCCGTTGAGGATGTCCATCATCTTCTCTACCTCCTTCCTGATTGCCTTGCTCGTGCTCTTCATCTTGCAAGGATCTTCAGTTAAAAATGAACAAGAGCAGCACCAAACGTGCTTCCGGGATGTAGGGGTGGATTCTCCTTGGAGATGGAGAAATAGATGGTGATGGGGGGGTGGAAAACAAAGCTTGAGGTTAGGGAAGATGATTGAGGACCAAGGGGAACTCAAATCTAGAGTTTGGGAGAAAGAGGAGTTAAGTTGGGGGTGAAGGAGGCTCACCCTAGTTGCCAGTCTGCGCGGAACGGCCGTTCTCTATCGTGAAAGTGAGTTTTGGGTCGTGCTGGCTCGGGAAAAATTGGGCAACTTAAGTGTTGGGCCTGAGCCAGTATGGCCGTTCTAGTGGGATGCCAGCACGGCCGTTCTGTCCAGCATGGTCATGCAGCCCATGCCCAAAACTTGAGATTTCCCTATTGAAATCCAACTTAGCTAGCATGACCATTTCGCGCCAACATGTCCGTTCTGGATGGACGCCACCATGGTCGTTCTAGCCAACACAGTCGTGTTGCTGGAGACCAAATCTTGGATTTTCCTTGTTGAAAAATCATCCGTGCCAGCACGGCCGTTCCACACCAGCACGTTCATGCTGGGCTCTATTGGTTCAAAAATCCTCAGAAATCATCAAATCATTTCATCAATCATAATCCAATCATGTTGAATGATCCCTTTTGATGTTGTATCAATCATTTTTCACTGAATGTGCCTCATTTCTCAACTTGCACCTATTTCACCTGTCTATTCATCAAAACTAAAACTAAAACTATCAAGCATAAGTGTGTGTGTGTTTTTAGGTTTGTATAAAATAAAGAAAAAGTATAAAAAATGAGAGGTTGGGTAAAATATTCCCCAAACCTAGGTGGGTTTCCTCCCACAAGCATTGAGTTTCTTACCTTTAGCTTGGCTTCTTGGTAATTCTTCATTCACTCATTTGTTTGGTACTCTCATGTGCCCATTCTTGCAATAGATACATCTCTCATTTGCACTTAATCTATGTCCCTCACCCCTTTGATCACCAAAGTTGTCATCAAATCCTTCATCTTGATCTCCTCTTCTCAAATGATTAATAGGACTCTTGAAGTGACCATATCCAATATCCTCATCTCGAACTTGCTAATTTGAGGACTTGTATATGTTGATCTTTATCTTCATGTCCTTGAAAGAGACTATCAGTATGCCGCTGCAAACATGTATCTCAGAATCAGTTGTAGATAAGAACGGTCTCCCCAAGATGATGGGGATCTTCCTATCAACTGGCTCCATGTCAAGAACAATGAAATCAGCTGGGAACACGGCTCCTCTATCCTTGTCAATCATCACCAAGACATCATCCACTCATCCTCTAGGTACTTTAATGGAGTGATCCGCCAATTGGAGAGTGAAATGTGCCGGTTTCAATTTGCTTAAACCCAACACAACATAGACACTATATGGCATCAAATTCACATTGGATACCAAATCAAGTAGGGATTGACCTATGTGATGTCCCCCAATGTATCTAGGTATGATTGGGGCTCCTAGGTCTTTCCACTTCACAGGGAGTGAGTGCTGGAGAATGGAGCTCACTTGTTTAGTCAACTTCACTTTCTTTGGTATCCTCCCCATTGACCTTCTCTTCACAGTGCATAGGTTCTTGAGGAACTTGGCATATGATGGTATTTTCTTGATATCATCCAAGAGTGGAATGTTCACTTTCACTTGGAAAAACACCTCAAGAATATCCACATTGTGCTTTGGCCTCCTCTTCATTTCTGTTGGCTCATCTAGTGCTTCAATAAATGGAGGATCATTGGCTTTTACCTTGCTTACATCAATGTGAGGTGGAACATTAGGGATGGTGGGACTTGCAAATGGAGTATGAGGTGGAGAAAATGGTATCCCAAAATCAACATAACGTATCATAGAATCATCTTTGGCAATCTCAATCACAGTACCACCACTTGGCTGCCTTTGCTTTGCTTTTTCAACCTTTCTTTGACTTGAGGGTTGCTCAAGAGATTTCCCACTCCTTCAACTGTCACAACACTTCCTTGGTCATGGTGGAGAGGGGGAGCTAGTTGTGGATGTGTAGGAGGTGGAGGTGACACTTGGTGTTGAAATTGAGGTGAAGGGGGGAATTGAGGTTGGAAGGTGAATTGTTGGGAAAATGATGGTGATAGAGGTGGAGGTGGAGTATAAGGCTTGGGATCACCTTCGAAGTGATAGATGGGTTGTACTTGCGTGGGAGGTGGGCTATAGAAAACTTGAGAAGAGGGCATTGGTCCACTTGTTTCATGTTAGCTCACGATGGGTCTTGAAGACAAATTTTCCTTTTGGAGAGAAATTATGGAAGATAGGTGCTCTATTCTCTCTTCTAGCCTTGCAACATCTTTTTGAACATCATCAAATATTTTCAATCTAGAGAGAAACTCTTCATCAAACCTTGAGCTATATTTTGGACTTTGTGGCTCTTGGTAGCTATAGGAGTGAGGTGTCTTCTCTTCCTCACCATAGAACTCAATAGAATTGACCGGGTGGCAAGGAACATTTGTCACCTGGTTCTTCATGAAGCTCACCATGTCACCAAGAATCTTCATCACCTACATACTTGAGTAATTATGAGTAGGAGGTGTCACACCAAAATCATAGCCCCTACCATTCATCATGTTAGAAGCTCAAATTCTTGATCATGTAGCTAGCTGCTCAGACAAAGGCCATATCTCCTCAGGTGGCCTAGCCATGAAAACTCCTCCATAAGAAGAATCCACGGTATCTTGGTCCTTGAGAGATAAGGAGTAGAATGATTGAACTAGCTGCCACAAAGGGATCTTATGGTGCGGGCACTCTCTCAAAATCTTCTTAAATCGCTCACATGCATTATGATACTGCTCATTGCCCATTTGACTAAAACTTGTCACGACACACCACATTTGAGTTAACCTTTATATAGAATAGAATTTCCTTAGGAAGGCATTCTTCATTATTTCCCAACTCATGATGTCCCTTCTAGAGTCATGCCAATCTTTGGCTCTATCTTTTATGGAGAATGAGAACAAGGTCAACTGGATGGTATCATCAGTAGCCATTGACATCCTGAAGGTGGAGCATACTTCAAGAAAGGAGTCCAAGTGCTTGTAAGGGTTCTCACTCTCTGAGCCGTACAAGATGGGAAGGAGCCCAAGAAGACCTGGAGGAATGGAGAATTGCTCCCTTGGCATTTGATCAACCTTGCTAGCAATTGGTAATTTATAGTTTTTAGGCATAAAGTAGCCTTGAAGAGGCTTATGGGGTGCATTTTGGCCTTCCATCTTGTCTTCCTTGAATGTCCTATCACATGCACAAAGCACAACCAAACAAAAGAGAACAAGTTAGTAAACTGTTATACACAAAGAATGCAAAGAATAAAGAATAAATAATAGTAATGATGAGGGTAGTAGGAAAAGTCAAAGAAAAACTAACTAGTGAGGCTGAGCACCTTTCTCCCTGGAAACATCGCTAGAAAGCTTGGTGTGCCCCCACCAATGGTGTTACACAACACTCAACTAAGACTTGAATGGATGCAACTCTGTGGATGGGAGCACATGGTGGATTCACTTTCAAATTTATAATGACCTACACTCAATACACTCGTACAAACTAAAACACTACACCCATAAGCGCACAGGGTCGTGTCGTAGTATAGGAGGGAGGTAAGTATAGGGTCGATCCATAGGGAGAAAAGGGGGCACTAGAGCTAGGTTTATTTTGCTAGGTTCTTACTACAGAGTATAGGGTTAAGGGTTGATTGGTTGATTTGAGTAAACTAATGCAAGTAATGATGCGCATCATTTAACACACCAATTACTAGGAAAATTATCCTAGAGTTTATCCTTTTTCTACTTTTTGATAAAAGCTGGTATAGAAGGGTCGATCCACAAAGATGGTGAAAAGAGAAGTTGAAATACAAATCCGATTGCTAAAATGGGAAAATAAATTTTGATGAGAAGGTTGTTTAAAACTAAGAACAAAAATAAAAGTGTTGAAATAATATTCAGTTAGTCAAGAAATAAAGATATGGGGGTCTGAAAGTTCATCACCAAAATCACGTTCATATTCAACTAATCAAATTCTAAACTCCAAAGATCAAATCAGGACCTTATGGTTGCATGTCCTTATGGACAAACTCACAAGGGTTGGACTTTCCGTGAACCCGTTGGTCCCGGCATTCACAGATCATTGCCCAACCATCCAATATGCCACTATCCACGGTCATATCAAGAAGCATGTGAATTCAAACTGGCATTCAAAACCAAGGCTCAGGTAGTCACATCACTAAGGATTATAGCAAGAATAAGATTAAAAAGATGAAAAGATGATAATCGCAATTAAGGGACTATTGTTTCATTCTTACAGACATCCATGGTCATATCACTCCATAAGAATATATTAGACTATCCAAATAACCACACATAAACAGAGAGAAGACATTTTTCGATAGAGGAATATAATTGATTATATTGAATAGAACCGGGATAAGGGGATACTCCCATGTCGCAGAGAAATTTACTTAGACATAACGAGACGAGAAGAAATGCAAACTAAAATAAGATCCAACATTGTACAAGATATGGTCTATAACTAAAACTTGGATGTATTTTCTTATAGAATCCCCCTCCTTTTATAGGGGAAGGAGGGGTGGAAAACCTAGATACAAGATTCTCTAGAAAATTCCTGGCCGAAGGCTAAAATTTTTCTGGATCTGGTCAATAGAAGAAATAGTTGATTGCTTTTAATTATGTTGGTCGTTCACATTCTTTTTGTTGTAGATTCTCATAACAGTGATTTTGACCAGATTTTTCTCTCATCAAAGGCTCTAAATCGATCCAAATAATAGAATTTTCTTTTAGCAAATTAAATTTACTTTCCGACAAATACTTGTACATCTAATTTAGAGTTTGTATGCAAAAGTTATGACACTTCTGGTGTTGGGTATACATTAATTTCAGGTACTGCGAGAATTGTGCAAAACATCTTCCAAGGAAAATTGATCATTGGAGTGGTTAGACAATTTTCCTACAAAAAATCAACCAAAAATAATTAAAACTCCAAATAAAGAGAAAAATCTAAATTAATACAATCAATTACAAAATTAAGAAAATAAATAACAAAACAATCCTAAAAATATTTCAAAAAGATTAAATTAAAAAGGATAAATACACATTTATCAAAATACCCCAAACTTGAATCTTTGTTTGTCCTCAAACAAATAAAATCACAAATTATTCCAATTTATACTAACAACATGCCTATCCTAACCCTTGTAACATCACTTTATTCCTTACCTCCAAATTTGGCCAAGCAACCCAATCTCCTAAAATTAAAATATATAAAATTATATATTCCCTATCAAAAAAAAATATCATATCTTGTTTCTAAATCAAGACTTTATAGAAAAACATGCTTCATATTAATTTTTCTTTGACACTCTTATTTTTATTATTATATTTTTTTATGTTAGTTGTTGCATAAGAACAGGATGAAATTGGGGGTGTGAAAACAAAGAAGGAAGTGATGAATTTTTTTTAATCCCTCTTTTATTCGACTCAGGATTTGAATTTGTGGAGTTTTGGCTACATTGGTCACAATTTTTTCATGTGCACTTTTGGCATCTTTTGATGTACGCCCCTTTGTGGGGTATGAATATTTTGATATGAGAAGCATTCCACCCCAGACTTGATTTTTGTCCGATGGTGATTCTTTGCTTCTCTTTTTTTAGAAAGAAAATAAGGGGGAAACAAAAGGTGTCCTTGTGCTTATAACTTCACATAGTTATTTTCTTTTTTAAAAGTGTCATTACATCAGAAAGAATATTCATATCAATTACATTATACAAGATTTATATCAAGTTAATCCATAGTTTTAAAATAGAGAAAATTTATGTTTGGTTTTGATTGATTCCATACAGTTTACCAACTTTTCCAAGTAGTGATGCTATTTTGGGATCCTAGTTGACATGATGGTTTCAGACATGGCAATTTGTGAAATTTTTTTCAAATGATTTACTAAATTCAAAGAGGTACAATGATAATCATCTATTCATATTGGCCGACTAGATAATGGCCATTTTGAAATAAAAGAAATAGTAACATGGCTGACTAGATAATGTCCATTTTGAAATAAAAGAAATAGTAACATGGCCGACTAGATAATGGCCATGAACAAAGCAACTATACACAAAACAAATAAAAAGACAGAAATAATGTAAAAATATAAGGGGGTGGAATAGAAACATACCACCCACCTCCACCCCGGACTTAGATTTTTACTCGTCCCGAGTAAAACCAAAACCCGAGATGGAGGGCAGAGAAGAGTGAGGATTTCCAGGTGGCCTTAGTATCTTGAAGAATGTCCAGCTGAAGGGGATGTGTACGGGGGCTGGGACCTTCATAAGAGGAGCTCCATAGTTTGTCCTATGATAGGGTAATCGTGAAAGCTTAGTGGGATGCTCATATTTTCTTTCACCTTGCATTCCCAATAATAAGATCCACAGATCTTCCTTTGATAGAAAGGGAAGTGTTGAAGGTGGATGTGGATCGGGGGAGGTTGGTGGGTACCCGAGTAGTAATGTCGGTAGAGAAGGATGTACAGAGTTGGGTGGAGGATCTAGCTTAGGTTTTCCACCATCATAATGACATGCATATGGGAGAATATATACTGATACAAAAGATTTCAAATATATTTACAAAAGTGTTTTGTTTCTCCTTAAAAATAATGCCATCAACATTGAGTTTGGTAACTTTCATTGTTGATATACCATATGGATCTAATTCTTTTGTATAAGGGCTCCCAAAGGATTCAGGAGGTATGATGACGTCTTCCTTGCAAACAACAGAAGGGGTGTATGCGCTTCTTCAAAGGGTGGTATCTCCCCTTATACATTAGTCTTATGTGGAATAAGAACTGGTTGTGTCAAAAAGGGGGTTAGATGCTCATTATCCAAAATAGACTCAAAAAAGGGTATTGGTCTATGGTATCATTCAGATTTATGTTAAGGATGGGAGGGCTAGTTAGATCTTCATAATGATTATCCTACTTCGAATTTTCATATTCAAGTAATAAAGTCTCTAAAGGAAAGATAGGGATACCAACGTCCTCATCAAATGCAAAATATGGCTCCATTGATTGTGCTATTTCTTCAGGATCCGACACATATGACACAAAAATAGGATCATCGTCGTCATCATCGGGAAGAACTATCTTGGATTTCTCAAGCTCTATAGGGGAGTCTGTGATTGAGCCTCTAGCAAGGTAGCTAACACGGCTTGACTGGATTCAACTTTTGCTTGTCCTTCTGCTGCCATCTTCTCTAGGGTCATAAGTCTCTCTTCAGTTCAAGATTAAATTGAGTTTCACCATAGGATTTATACACCCTAAAATTTTGGCCATCCTCACCATACCCCTCATGGTAGTCTTGGTCCTTGTGCTCCTCATATTGATTGTGACATTGCTCCTCATAATAATCTTCAGAAGATGGTGGATTGTAATTTCCATTCCATTCATCATGGTGGGAAGTATCAATATTACAGGGTGTCAGCAAATCATGGGGGAACATATTTGCAACATTTAGGTTTTGGGATTGGGCTTTCAACAAAGTGGCTAACAAGGTTGGCTAGTTATCCATTTTCTTCCATCTTCTCTAGGGACCTAAGTTTCTCTTCTTGCTGAGGATTATATTGGGTATCATAAATAGGTCCATTTCCCCCAAAGTTATGTTGGTCATACCCTCCAAAATTATGTTGATCATACCGCCCCTCAGAATATGGATAGCAAGGTTTTCCACAATGGTTCTAAGACAAATATGGATTTGCATCGCACCCACCAGGATGAAAGGGCTCGTTAAGAGGGGTGATATGGCATAAAGTCAAATAGGCAAGAGATGCATGGTGGTAAAGACCACAATAATAACATTATAGGGGGTATTGGGATGCCCAATCCATTAGAAAAGTTCATGAAAGATATGTCAATCAACACACGAGAGAAGAGATATTACAAGATAATAGTTTAGTCAAAATTACAAAGAGAACTAAAAATTATAAAGCTAAAAATTTATAGAATAAACTAAAATTATATAAAAAATAACTAGAAAGCAGTAATGCTCGAATGAAAACTCAGCAGAAATAGGAGATACACTTCTATAATTGTGCTCAGAAGGTAAAAATAAATTACAAAAATCTAATAAGGAAATTATAAAATAAGGCTAAAAATTATTGAACATGCTAAAAAAATTATTAAACAAAAATAAACTATGGAACGAGATTAAAATTACAAAAAGAATAAACTAGAAAGCAGTATTGTCAAAATGGAAACTCGGTAGAAGGAGGAGGTACAGTACCAGAATGTTACTTGGTAGGAAAAAAATTACAATAATCTACAAAAAGAAATTATGAAACAGAAGATGTAGAACAAGACCAAAGTTATACAAGTTAGAGTATGAAAAAATTTATGCAAGATATACAAGCAACCAGATTAGAAAAATAACCTTGTCGTCCCCGACAACGGCGCCAAATTAATATGTGTCATTTAACACACCAATCACTAGGAAAATTATCCGAGAGTTTATCCTTTTTCTACTTTCTGATAAATACTAGTATAGAAGGGTCGATCCACAGAGATGGTTAAAAGAGCGGTTGACATCCAAATCCGATTTCTAAAATGGAAAAATAAATTCTAATAAGAAGGTTGTTTAAAACTAACAACAAAAATAAAAGTGTTGAAATAAAGTTCAATTAATCAAGAAATAAAGATATGGGGTCCAGAAGTTCACCACCAAAACCGTGTTCCTATTCAACTAATCAAATTCTAAACTCCAAGGATCAAATCAGGACCTTATGGTTGCATGTCCTTATGGACAAACTCACAAGGGTTGGACTTTCCGTGAACCTGTTGGTCTCGGCGTTCATAGATCATTGCCCAATGGTCCAACATGCCACTATCCACGGTCATATCAAGAAGTATGTGAATTCAAATTGGCGTTCAAACCCAAGGCTCAGGTGGTCACGTCACCAAGTATTATAACAAGAATAAGATTAAAAAGACAAAAAGATGACAATCACAATTCAGAGACTATTGTTTTGTTCTTACAGAGAACCACGATCATATCACTCCATAAGAATATATCAGATCATCTAAATAACTACACATACACAGAGAGAAGACATTTTTTGATAGAGCAATATAATATATTATATTGAATAGAACTGGGCTAAGGGGCTACTCCCATGCCCCAGAGAAATTTACTCAGACACAATGAGACTAGAAGAAATGCAAACTAAAATGTGATCCAACATTGTATAATATGTGGTCTACAACTAAAAATTGGATGTCTTTTTTTGTAGAATCCCCCTCCTTTTATAGGGGAAGGAGGGGTGAAAACCCTAGATACAAGACTCTCTAGAAAATTCTTGGCCGTCGGCTGAAACCTTTCTGGATCTGATCAATAGAAGAAAAGGTTGATTGCTTTTAATTATGTTGACCGTTCACATTCTTTTTAATGTAGATTCCCATAACAGAAATTTAGAGTGGATTCCGCTCCCATCAAAGGCTCTAAATCGATCTAAATAATAGGATTTTCTTTTAGGAAAATAAATTTCCTTTCCAACGAATACTTGTACATCTAATTTGGAGTTTGTATGCAGAAGTTATGACACTTTTGGTGTTGGGTATACATTAATTTCAGGCACTGCGGGAATTGTGCAAAACATCTTCCAAGGAAAATTGAACATTGGAGTAGTTAGACAATTTTCCTACAAAATACCAACCAAAAATAATTAAACTCCAAATAAAGAGAAAAATCTAAATTAATACAATAATTTCAAAACTAAGAAAATAAATAACAAAACAATACTAAAAAGATATTTAAAAGATTAAATTAAAAAGGATAAATACACATTTATCAAACAAGAAAGCAATTAAAGGCGAGAATGAAATATAAGTTAACCCTAGACTAGATTAAGACTAATTAAGAAGGAAAATACTAAGCTAGATATGAAAATTCAAGAAGAGAACAAGGCAATCAAGACAAGGCAAAAGAGCAATTAAAGACCTAATCTAGCAAGAACAAAGCAAGAACAGGGCAAGAAGCTATCTAAGCAAGAAAAGAGCAAATTAAGCTAACATTAGCTAAGCAAGACGAAAACTAGGGTTTTAAAGTAATCAAGGTAGATGTGGGATATTTAGGGGATGCACTTATCAATTAGATTGGGGGTGACATATGAACATTATGATTCCATTTAGATTATCAAATCAAACAACAAGTTAGGGTCAAATGAATTATCCTAAGCTACTAACTGGTCATGGATATGCTAGGTTGTGTATAGGGGAACTAATCCCTAACACTCCCTACTTCCTTGTGAGGCTCGATTGGGTTAGGGATTAGGTATAATCTAATTATAGTCTAGTCAAGCCTAGGTTTCTAGGTTAGATTATCTTAGGATGATTAGGGGATGAGATTAGTAATGGGAGTGGAAGTGAGGTTTTAGGCCTCCCATCACCCACATTCTAGACTTGAGAAAACTCAATGCTAAACACACCAATTTCATCTAAACTAGCTACTTAGATCTCTCAACTAGGGTTAGGAATATTGATTACGATGTAGGAGGATGGGTAGCTAGCTAGGGATCTAAGAATTGGACCTAGGAGCAAATCCCAAAATTCACACATATAATCAATTTCCCTAAATTCTCAATTGATTTCAAGCACAAACCAACAAGAAATTCATGGAGAATGAGATATAAATAGAACATAATCATTAGTAAATACAATTACAAAGTTTACATATTATTTCCCCCAACATGGTATCAAAGTAACATTTTACACCCCAAACAGCCCACCCAAGGAGCCTATCTACTCATGACAATGCAAAATAAAAAAAGGGAAGAGAAGGTGATAGAAAAAGCCATGGAGCTCAGTGTAGATGAAGAATTCATCCACTTCAGCTGCTACAGAGCATCCTCCTCTCTCTCCTCTAAGGTGTAGGGGCATGGAATGACGGTGGAAATGGGTGGAAACTTGGCTTTTGATGGTGGAAATGGTGAAATGGAGTGAAATGGAGGTGGAAATGGGGTGGAATGGCTAAGGCGAAAAAATGGGGAGCTAACAGGTAGTAGAAGGTAGCTAATCTCATGCAGGAGCCACCACCTAGGTATATATAGGTGTGGGGGAAGCACTAGGTCAAGTAGGGGTAGTATGGGAAAATAGTGCAAAAGTAGCTAGGTTTTTATAGGTAGCACGGCCGTGGTGGTCACCATGGCCATGGTCGGGAGGGGTGAGAATAGTCATGGTGCATGGGAATGACCGTGGTGAGAAATGGGGAAAAATCACAGGGAATATGTCAATTTTTTATTGAAGGTGGCGTGGCCGTGGTGGGGCTAGGGTAGCACGGCCGTGGTGGGGTACCACAGCCGTGGTGGCTCGAATTTAGCTACCCGTTCTCAACTCCACGACCATTCTCTCTGTAGGTACCACGGCCGTGTTGGGAAGCACGGACGTTCTGGATTCATTGCACCACGGTCGTGGTGATTTCTGCACAAATTGAACTCTGAACTTGTTGATTTTGCAAGTGGGCTAGCATGACCGTTCTGAGGTAACAAGGCCATGCTACTTCCTGGACCAAAAATTTGATGTGATTCTTGATTCATTATTGGACATCTTTTCTTCAATGGATCTTTGGCCACTAGGGGTAGGTTGAGGGAGCATCGGACTTCACTTTAGGCCTCTCTAGGAGCAGAGAAACCCTAGGATCACTCGTATTCTCTTTTTTCCATCCATGCGTGGTCCAAATGCCTGAAAAACATGCAAATAAAGTCCATAAGTGCATTTTATACAAATATGCATATTGAGGGGAATAACATGTAATCTAACAGGTGTAGATGTGATTGAAATGCAATATGACACAAGATGAAGCCCTAAAATAGGACTTAATCAGGATGCTTGCATGGATGAGATCTCTTGGACACATGGCAATCTTAGCTAGACACCTCTACCCCCTCTTCTCTCTCACCTTGAACCCTACATATACCTTGCTCCATTCTTGAAACTAAACCCTTTTGAACCCTCTTTCTCTCTTCTTACACTTGGAGCTCATCCCTTCTCTTGTTTGGTGGAGGAGGAGCTCAAGGTTGAAGAAGAAGGTTGATCTTGCATGCATGTGTGCCTAGGGTTTGGATATAGCCTAGTTGAGGTCGTTTGGTGCTTCCTTGCTTGGTTTCTTGATCTTGGTAAGTGAGATCTCTCTCTTTGCCTTTGTTTTCCTTACTTCTTACCTTCTTCTTCTCTTCCTGGCCAAATCCATGGTGTTCCACAGTAGAGCTTGAGTTTGAGGTTTAAGACACTCTCTTTCTTTCTTCCTTGACCTAGGGTTTTCTTCCTTGTTGGAGGAGAAACTAGCTTGGTCAAGAGGAGTGCTCAAGATAAGGTTTATCCCCCCTTTCCTTTGAGCTACCTCACTATTTAGAGTTCCTTCATCATCTCTAAGGTGAGTTATATAACTTTATCCATGATTATTGCTTACTTTTACCTTGTAAGGACATGATCTTTCCCTAAATGATGTTCCAAGTAGAAATATGTTGTCTTTACCTAGGGTTTGTGTTGGTATGATAGTTCTTGAATGGTGCATTTTCTTTGATTAACTCTAAATCCTTGTACATGAACTTTCTTTGGTGATAGTTTTGGTCTATGCATGCTTGTGAAAACAATGGTTTTGCTCTCTCTTATGATGGTTGTTAAATTAGGTTTTTGAACTAATCTCTCTCTCAGAGATGCAACTTGATGACCTTTTGGATTCTTGGTGGTAACCAACCTATTTTGGATTCTTAGTGGTCACCAAGATTTCACCCTCTTAGTGGTCTATGTGCTTTTGAACTCTCCATGGTTCCTGAAGATTTTGCATATTGATGGTCGCTAAGTTTTCACCCCTTACGTGGTCGATAAGGTTTTAGAGCTATAGTGGTTGCTAATATTTGAACCCATTATGGTTGCAAGTCTTTGTACTCTGATGGTCGATGAGTTTTTGTACCTTATGTGTTCGATGAAGTTTTGGGCTCTTGATGGTTAATGAGGTTGTACCTCTCTATGGTCGCTATGTTTTCTAATTCATGTGGTCGCTAAGGACCTCTAAACCTAGTGGTCGATTAAGTTATTCATCCCTAGTGGCCGATGAAGTTTCCTAACATTAGCAGTTTCTGATCTTATATGGTTGCCAACCTTCTTTATTTTTTGTGGTTGATGGAATCTTTGCCCCCATAGTTGTCAATGAGAATTTATGGCTTCATGATCGTTATGTTTCCTGACTTATGATTGGTGATGTTGATCTTATACTTTCACGATATGATGGTGATGTCGAGAATTAGGGTTTATCTTTAAAGGTTGTTTTGTAACCCTAATTCATCTTATCTTGTTAAACCTAACCCTCATATAAGTATGTGACGATGATATATAGCTTCTTGTGTGAATAGAATGATGATAGAATATGTTCTCTCTATGTTTTTGTAACCCTAATTTGCTATCCTATGAACATCATAGCTCTTAAATATAATGTTGTATCAACTTATTTGTCTCATGTACGGTGATGGTATGAGGAGCCTTGATGGGAAATGGAAAGATAATGATGTTCTTGCATGGAATAATGTGAATGGTCTTATGACCTTGGACGTGGTTTTGTACCCTTAGTGAGGTGTTATCCTCTTCTTGATGTGAAAAGGATTCGATCTTGTGATGGTATGATGATGAGTATGATCCCAAGTACGGCAATGAAATAGTACCATGTGATGGTGTGATAAACATTATATCACATACGTTTTATATCTTCTGAGGTTGCAATCTACCCATGTTTTTGTAGAATTATTTTAGTTTGTGTATGTAACTTGATTGGTGCAAGTAAAATATACCCAATTGACATTAACTAATCAAGTGAAACCCTAATCATGCAGTGCCTTGTGCCATAGATCCATTCCAGTGTTAGTGGACTTGCTAGATGGTGAAACGAGTATTCCTAAGGGAAACTCAAAATGCAAACTGTTGAGTATGTGGGGTGCATGAGACTGTGTGTCCTTGACATCTTGATCCCAAGGTTATGGAGGATGGTTGCAGTCATACCTCAGTAGGAGAATGGTTGTGGCCGTATCTCAGGTTTTTGTTTATATGATGAGATAGAGTACAACTATAGTTGTGCCTTGGATAATAGGATTTTGTATACCCTAGTTACTAGTTCCGTGATAAATATACCAAGGGTGGACTAGCTTGTTTTGCATCTTCACTTTATATGTCAATGTGGTTGACTCGTACTAACTGAGGGCGGATGAGATCTTAGGGGTCTGGCTCTCCTAGATCTTGTATGGAACTAATTTCTACTAAGCATTAGTCAATTGGAGTCTAAGTTGTATACCTCAAACTCTTCAGGGCTTAATAAAAGATGTAATCCAACCATGTAGTATATTCGCTTAGGGTTAAACATGATTCACATTGGTTGATAACCCTTGCCTTGTTTCTTTTAATTCTTAGTTGTTATACAATATGGTAAGAGAAATTAACTGTATAGTATATGATAGTTTTACATGTTGTTATGCCTATTTGTTTAACTAGTTTAGTGTATTCAATATGTTCAATCTTCTTAACTTGTTTAATTTGTTTAGTAATAATGATACTTGTTCTGATCAATAATTGTTGGTTGAGAGTTATATTTTTTGTTGGGACATGAGTCTCACCTCGTGGGTCACCACATCTTTTTAGGTGGTTATCATTGGCATGGTCAGGGTCATGGTGTTGAGGAAGAGAAGCTTGGAGAGTAGTAGGAGCAGAAGGTTGGTTAGCATTAGTGTGTCCTAGAGTCATTCTCGTACTCTCAGGTCCAGGCATGGGATGTTTTGTAGATGATCTGTATAACAACTCAAGTTCTGGCAGTCTGCCTATGTTTTGTATATGGCATGTATATGCAGAACATCTCTTTTGTATACATGTTGTGGCTGAGGCCACTGGACATACATGTAAATACCTGATATGGTGTGTGATGTTATGTTAGTTGTTTGACCTTTATGTAATGTTTCTGAACATGATGGTAATGTTGAATTTGGTTTTAGTTTATCATTTTTCTGGCTATGTGGTTGTTTAGTAGTTGATTGTATGTTTTGTTTTGAGTACTCTCATTTAGTGTGATGGGGTGTCACATGATAGGTTTTAATATCATAGCTCTAGGTTTGCTAAGTCTACAGAGACATAGGACTTAGGTTTTTGTATGTTTTTACATAATCTAACACATCTTATTATAGCTTATGCTTATGAAAATATGTCTGGAGAACGTCAAGAGCATGTTGAGAGTAGCTACGTCATGCCTGGAGGTGGTGCTAAGAGGTAGGCATGAGATGATAGAGTGCCTGAGATAGGGCTGGAGTAGCCCATGGTGCCTCAGTTTGACCCTACAACCATGGAAAATCCTACCTTTTAGTCCATGTTAGGACAGACCATGGTGACGATTATGCATATAGCAGATAGAGCATCCATACCAAAAGCTAGGGCAGTTATTCCTAGTGTGGAATCCCAGGGATCTGGGAAGATGTTTGAGAGGCTGAGATGTGTTGGAGCTATCAAGTATGTGGGTACAAAAGACCCGGATGATGATGATATGTGGTTGATGGAGCTTCAGAAGGCGTTCAAGGTCCTCAATATCCCAGAAGAGGACAAGGTGAAGCATGTTGTTTACCTACTGAAGGGTAGTGTTGGCCATTGGTGGGCCATAGAGGAGGGGAAGATACCTCGAGTTGTGATAGGTTGGGAAGATTTTTGGCGGGATTCGTGAACCGATACTTCCCTGAGACATATCTAGACGAGAAGATAGCTCAATTTGAGAAGCTATTATAGGGCTCAATGTATATCAACAAGTATGAGGCCAAGTTTGTGGAGCTTTTCAGGTTTTGTCCTCATATGGTGGTGATAGAAAAGTAGAAAATCCATAGGTTTGAGAAGGGTCTAACCACAGAGTTGTTGACGATAGCATCTGCTTTGGATAACATGGAGAGGTTCTCTACCTTTATGGAGTCAGTGAGGAGGATTGAGAGGTCTTCTATTGAGAAGATTGAAGCCAAGGCTAAGAAGAGACCAACTCAATTTTAGGGGTAGTCGTATGGTGGCTTCAAGAAGCTAGGGTTTTCTTCACCTCAGTCACAACAGCGATCAGCCTTTTCCAAGCCTAGGTCAGGAATGTCATCATAGTGGTTCCTGAGTAAGGGTAGATGTCATAGTTTTTTGCCAGTAGGAGCATGCAGTGTGGTGTCTGTGTTAGTGATAGGGACGTCTAGGGTGCAGTATGATTCAAGGACTTGTCACAAATGTGGGAAAGTGGGCATATAAGGTGGACATGACCTTTGAAAGATGAAGAAATGACACAATAGCCGAGGCAGAGTCAATGAGGTTCCCAATAGTAACAGTTTAGCAGTGGTGGTGGTAGAGGACACGGTAAGGTCTCACAAGGGGGGTCATCTGGACCGGGTAACAGAGGATGAGGATGACAACAGGCGACGGCTAGATTCTATTTTATGAGTCATCCAGAGGGAGTGGTCAATTCACAGGTCATGACATGTCAGATGGAACTTTTTCATTCTAACTTATCTACTTCTTCTTTCATATTCATTTTGGTTGACCTAGGTGCAACACACTCTCTCATCACCAGAGAGGTGATATGTAGTTGTGATCTACCTATTATTAGTAAACCTGATAGTCTTTGGCTAGAAACCCCTTTAGTTGGTTTTGTTGATTTGTGGGAGATGTGTCCATCTTGCGTTCTTTCTTTGTAGGGACACATCATACAAGTGGATATTGTGCCACTTGACATTCATGGATTTGATATGATCCTAGGGATGGATACCTTGGAGAATTACAAGGTTGTTTTGGACTGTAGTTCCAAGGTGGCGACGTTCTGTGATGGATCTATTTCTTGGATCTTCCAAGGAGATAGGAAGATTCTTCCTATGTGTTTGGTGTCAGCTATGATAGCAGAGAGGATGATGAGACAGGAATGTGAGGCTTTCTTGGCTCTAATAAATAGAAGAGTCAGGATTTGGCTAGCAGTATAATAAAATGGGGAAATATGAAAGAGAAGAGGAACTTGTACTGGAGAATATGTCGGATTGAGTAGAAGAACAAAAGTCTCTCACTGAGATAGGACTATTGAATCCCACTTTGGCCATCACCTTCACTGCTTGAAAACGGCCCACTTCATTGACAGAGACCTCACTTCCTATGACATCCCCCAGGGGCATTTAGGACAACTCGTTAGGAATCCTAGTATCCAGGAGGTGCCTATAGTGTGAGAGTTTGATAATGTCTTTCCTAAAGAGTTTCCTGGTGTTCCCCCTCCTAGAGAGATTGATTTTGAGATCAATCTTGTTCTTGGAACACAACCCATAGTGCAGTCACCCTATAGGATGACACAAACGAAGATGTAGAGTTGAAGAAATAGTTCCGAGAATTGTTAGAGAAGGGTTTCATCAGATCGAGTACTTTCCCTTTGGATTCTCCCATGTTGTTTGTGAAGAAGAAGGATGGATCTATGAGGTTATGCATAAACTACCAACAGTTGAACAAGGTCACAATAAAGAACAAGTTTCCGTTACCGAGGATAGATGATTTGTTTGATCAACTGAGAAGTGATACATTGTTCTGAAAGATAGATTTGAGGTTAGGATATCACCCATTAAGGATCAAGGCAGATGACATACCCAAATCTTCTTTTAGGACTAGGTTTAGTCACTATGAATTTGTGGTTATTCCATTTGGGCTAACCAACGCACTAGCAACTTTCATGGATCTGATGAATAGAGTGTTTAGACCGTACCTAGATCGGTTCTTGGTAGTGTTTATTAATGATATCTTGATATACTCCAGGGATAGTCGGCAGCACGACCAACACCTTCTCCAGGCATTTACATTGTTGAGGCAGCACATGTTGTATTCGAAGTTCAGTATGTGTGAGTTCTAGTTTACTGAGGTATCTTTTCTTGGTCACATCATATCAATTAAAGGAGTTTGTCTGAACCTAAGGAAGGTACAGTCTGTGCTAGAATGGGAATAACCCAAGAGACTGACAAAGGTTCCAAGTTTCCTAGGCTTGACAGGTAACTATAGGAGATTCATAATAAAATTTTACTATTGTGGCGTTACCCCAAACCAAGTTGACAAGGAAGGGTGTTCCTTTTTTCTGGGATGACAAGTGTCAACATTCTTTCTAGTTATTAAAGAGAAGTTGACCAATGCCCTGGTGTTGATTCTTTTAGAATAAGGGAAAGGCTAAATCATCTTCTTGTTGCGTCGAAGAATGGTTTGAGATGTGTGTTGATGCACGCCAAGAATGTGATTTCTTTTTCTTCATGACAACTTAAGAAACATGAGGATAACTACCCAACACATAATCCAGAGATAGTAGTTGTGGTCCATGCCCTGAAGATCTAGAAGGACTATCTATATGGAGAGAAGTGTCAAATCTTCACAAACCACAAGAACCTTCAGTATGTCTTCTCAAAGTAGGAGTTGAACATGCAACAGAGGAGATGGATGGAGTTGATCAAAGACTATGATTTCATGATAGACTATCATCTAGGGAAAGAGAATGTGGTGGATGATGCACTAAGTAGGAATTCATCTTCGATGTCATCTATAGATATGGCACAGTTACATGCCTTGGTATGCCACACGGTGGGACCTGTTGGTGTCGTTGCGGTAGATGAATGCTCAGTTGGAGGTCTCCTTGTTGGTAGGGTTGTTGGCAAAGTTGCAAGTGAAGCATACATTGATGCAACAGATCAGATATGCATAGAAGAATGATAATGTGATACAGAACATCTGAGTAGAGTTTGGCAACAAGAAGTATGATGGCTTTCACAAGTCAGAGGATGGGACAGTTTGCTTTCGCGACGGGACAATGGTTCTAAATGGTGAGGGCCTAAGGACAATGGTTCTCGAGGAGGCTCATTCCTCAATGTACGTGATGCACCATGGCAGTAAAAGATGTACCATGATCTGAAGGATTTGTATTGGTGGTCAGGATCGAAGCATGATGTGGCAAAGTTTGTTGCTAACTGTCCAGTTTATCAGCAAGTTAAGGCAGAGCATCAGAAGCCTATGGGAACTTTGAAACCTTTTACTATACCATAGTGGAAATGGGATCATATTACTATGGATTTTGTCATTGGTCTTCCTAGGATAGCCAAGGGTTATGATTCCATTTGGCTGATAGTTGACAGGTTGACCAAGTCAGCTCACTTCCTTCCAGTCAAGATGACGTATACGAAGGATAAGCCGACACAAATATATGTCGATGAGATAGCTTGGTTTCATGGTATTCCAGTTAACATAGTATCTGATAAAGGTCCAAAGTTTATGAGTCAATTTTGGCAACGTCTACACACAGCTATAGGGACACAGTTGAGGTTTAGCACAACCTTTCATCCACAGACAGATGGCCAATCTGAGAGGACCATTTAGACATTATAAGATCTTTTGAGAGTGTGTGTCTTGTAGTTTCTGTAGGGAAATATAGGCATAGAGTATAGTAGTAGAAACAAAATTTTTATCTATTCGTATTCCCATGACAACAAGATCGTGTCAACTACTATGAAATAGGAAGGATGGTTTTAGTGAGTTATACATGGTCCTGGAGCAAGTCTAGTGACAAAACTTGTTTCTTTGCAGCTGCAGATAAGTTCCTCTTAGATGGTGGTTGTGTAGCTCTTGATCTTTACCACAAACAACGTCTATGCAACCTCTGTAGCGACTCTGGTGGTCTCACCACATACTACAAGTTGACGTTTCTCTCTGAGCAGTAGCCAAAGGACCCCTTCCTCTAGAGTAGTCCATACACACAAACTAGAACTCTTGTCGTTCACCAAGAACAGACAGGAAGGAGTTGTCCTCCCTGTTGGTGTACTAGTCACCAACCTGCTCTCCCACATCGACAACTATCACTTGTTCTCTCCCTTTGTCTATCCCTCCTTTACAGGTGGGACTTGCCTGGACTCTCGTGGTTACCACAACCAGAGAGGACAACCATTTTTAGAGGAACTAATTCTCAGTTGTCTGTGTTGTAGTTGTTTTCTAGGAAGCCCCCAGTACCCCTCTATTTATAGTAGAGTTCAGGGTCAAGGATACCAGTTGCTATCTGATATAGGATTAATGTGTGGGAGTGGAAAGGACCGGAAGATCTTGAACTTTCACAACCTACAACATTCAAAACTACCATTTTGCACACCCAAATGCTCATCTGGTGCGTAAGATGGTCATCTCGCACTATCAAACAGTCGTTTGGAAGTTCTCAATCTGAAACAAATTTGGCTATTTCAAATCCAATCAATATCTCATATTAATTTCATTGTTCCTCAAGTAAAGAACAATCGAAACTATTCGGAAAACATCCCAAACCTTCGTTCAACCCAACTGGGTCATCTCACCCAAGCAAGACGCTTGTCTCACTCACCCAGACGGTCGTATGGTGAGTTGAGATGATCTGGTCCTTTCAATCATATTGAACCAGTCGGTTCAAGGTCAAGGGTAGAACTAAGCCAAATCAATCTTTGATCAACCTGACCCCCAAACGGTTATCTCAACCACTTGAGATATCGGTCTGGCTGCCCAAATGGCCATCTCACTCAGTGACATGGTCGTTTGGAAGACCTGGTCAACCAATCGAGCAATTAGTTGTGTGGATTGAATACCTAAACACTTTAGTAATCAAACCAATTGTCGTTCAAGATCAAGCTCCTCTTCTAGATGAGTTCCTATGTGTGTGACCCTATAGGTCCCATGTCATGTTGGCAGTGAATGTCCATAACTAGTTTATAACATCACAAGCAAAGAGTGGTGCCTGGTCGCACATCAGTGCTACCCAAGTGAAATGGAAAGTTGGAGAACAACTTAAACCTACAATTTGTGTAAGCTGTTGCAATGATTGTATAATTTCTTTATCTCTGATATCCAGGATGAATTCGAGGCATGGTGGGTCATCCTCTCAACATTCAATCCATATTTCTTGAACCAAGAGTAGACTGTCTGATATAATTTGACCTCAATATCATATATTGATTCACATGTGCATGGGCATGCATTTCTTAGTATCACTAATCAAGTGGACATGATATCATACTCCAGTAGGAGGGAAAAATCCCATATATATCACTCACATTCTATCCCCATGTGTCAAAGTCACCCAATCATCACTGTTATAACAACCCATGTTTCGTGATTGCATTTGATGATGCCAAAATGTACCCAACGACATGTGATAAGTGTAGTGATTTCAAATCTAAGAATAACAATCACCAACTTCACTATGAGAGATGATTGTGACCACCATAACCATGTGTCACTCTCAAGGTGGGTTTGTCTGATACACTGTTACTTAACTTTTGTCTTTGTGCTTTGTTTGATATAGCCATATCATGACTAATGAGATTTAGTCATCAACCAACTCACACTCTGATCTTATGTGTTATTGTTGTCTATCAACCTTCCACAATAACAACCAATCAAGGACATAATGAGAATATATATATGTACTCTTAACATCTGTATAATCTCATCCACAAGGTTAGTAACTTGAAAACATATGTTGTTGAGTAATATAATTCTCTATACTATCACTGTGTATCCTCATTATTGCATAACTGAGTGAAACAAATGAATTGGAATCTTGCCTTTATATATGTTATTATTAATAAAATCCTTTTAGGTAATTATCCCATGTCAATCATCATATGATTGTCTCTACAGGCATACCTGACCAACAGAATCCCATTTGCACTTAGAGCCAATCACCAACGGATCTCATCCTTAGTGATCTGAACATGTCCAATATGCTTCTACTATGCTAGTACTGATTTAGCAGGTTAGAAACACTTTTCTTATATTTGGTAACTTGCATGTGTATTATCTCTTCGCTTTGAGATGAAACCACCATAATATGGTATCTTATATTTCTTGCCTAACAATTAGCTCCATTGTTGTCACAGCATCTGTACTGAGTCATCAATGGTCAGAACATCTATAAGTTCATCATATGAACCTTTTAGATCCATATAGTATCAATATGTGTTCACAACACAACTATACTCAGATTCTATTATAGATTAGAATTAATGGCTAATAGTTTGGAACCTTTCCATCTAATCATCATGTATTCTTTTAAATCAAACATATTTTAATTTGCGATCATTTTTGTCATTATGGAAGCTTGCATCGATGTAACTCTCTACTTTCAACTCTTCCTCTTATTGCTATCATCATTGACTAGCAATCTATCCTTAGTCACTTCTCAAGTACAAATGGATATCTTTAATGACTTTCCAATAACCCTTATTGAAATTTATATCATCTTGTCATGTCGAATACATATAAGATTATATGGGATACATTTGTTAATAGCTTATATGATAGATCCACTATTGGGCTGGCCCATAGAATCTTATTCATGATATTTCCATTCTTCACAAGAATCAAAACATAGGGTTCATAGAGACTAATCCAAATTCTCTCTCATTAAATTCTACCATGTTGAACTCTTTCAAAACATTGCTATTGTATGTTCTCAAACTTCCATTGTGAAATATTCAAGAACTATCTCATAGGTCTTGGTCCTTATCTTGTAAGATGTATTACTTAACCCTTCATTGTTGAAGGGGTTTCATGCCAATTCTCAATATTCTCAATATTGAAATGTTATTCCCATCATATGTGGAATATTCATATATGCTCCCACTAAATCTTTTGTAATCACATATTTCATATTTAATCTTGATTCAAGTCAAACTCTTTGACTACCTTGTCAAAACAAAAGGTCTCATTTTTTAGATGCTTGTTTCAATCCCAGATTGAACTTTGTAGTTTATAGACTTAATTTGCATTCATGAAGATGGAACCTTTTAGGTTGTGTCACGTATACATCCTTTGATGTATTCCAATAAGGAATCTGGTTTCGATTCTTCATAAGCCAAATTTCATATTCTATCTTTACTACTACAACAAGCATGACAATTGGTATAGGATTTCTATCATATTCAACAACCTGAACTGGTTTGAAAAACTTATTCAACCAATTTGTCCTTTTATGTAATCCATGTAGGTCTATGCAACAAGACCCTATTGCACCCTCTTGGGTATTACCCCTTTAGGTATCGCTATCAAGGTCATACCTTTTTAGCTTACATGGTTTCTAAATTACTCAAAATAGCTTCTAGTTGGATCATCATGTATGACCAACCCATCTGAATTGTTGTATTCAAAATCCTCCAATCTCAGTTGTGTTCTACTACAAATATTTCATTCTATGTTATATGATGAACCTGATATTCCACAACAACTTGTGATTCTCATTGTTCTCATTGTACCTCTTTATTGATCTCAAACACTTTGAGTTCTACTTTTACTCCCACTGAATCTTTAGGAACTCATTTATCCTGTTAACAAAACAATTTTGTTATTGGATAGGGATTAATAGTAATCTTCAACAATCATGGTTTATGGATAAATCTTCTTCAAAAACAACTTTCTCAATGTAGGTTTTAATCCCGTAGACATATTGGGACATTCCCAAATCATATCATATATGACGCCTTTACAAACCATTCTAATGGTACATTATTTAGTGAAAGGTATATATTTATGAGGATGTAAGAAGACTATATTAATTGACAATTATATCATGACTTATCATGGTATAACTCCTTCATTGTGACACATCATCATGCTCAGGTGGAGTTGACTTGTGATACATTATCATAGTCCTTTCCAGAAGGTTCTCAAGATATTGATGTAATAGTATTTCAACATTTGATCATATCAAAGTATCCTAATACTTCTATCAATGTCACATTTCATTTACAATCTCCATGAAAACTTCAAGAGATTAATGTTTTCATTCCATTTGGTACATATCATTATATTACCATTAAATGAAAATGAAGTATTAGTTAATTATCTATGGCATCCATTTCATAAGATCTTCATGCATCACATGCATAAGGTCTAATGAAAGATTTATCCTCCCACTATGTTTAGTAAAGGATGTCATGTCATATAGTGCGTGAATAAGACTTGGATTTTTCCTTAGGTACAATAACCAAGGGAATCTACATCAACATTGATATGTATTCTAAGCATGCACTTCTCATATTCATACAAGATGACTACGCTAATGATAGTCTTAAGTTGTCAATTATTATCATTTGGTATAAAGATTATAAACATTCATCTTTGGATCATTTCACATAAATATCGCAAGATGTTTTTGGGTAAATGCCATGTAAGATCATATATTTTGAAATAGAAGCACCAATAATTCTTTATTTATAATCATCCTTGTCCATACAAGATGCGTAAAGAAAATATTTTTTTTCTAATGACATAATGAAATAGTAGTTCTAATAACTCTATTACATGCCCATTGGGCTAAGATAAATTTTAATGTAGACTATGTCTTCCACAACATTTACTCCACCTTATCCATCTATGTCCTTCTAAGAGGGCTTTTACTTCTTGTCAGATCTTGCACATCAGTATGTTAGATCTCTATTCGGTATTACATACCAAAATGAAGAAGTAATCAAATTTATCTTATGTTGTTTATACCTGAAGTGGAGGCCTCAATGTCACCCTCCTTCTTTACATCCTCTAACCAGAGTGGGCAATTTCTCTTCCAATGTTCAAGCTGGTGACAATCGCCTCTTTGTTTCTTTACTCCACCTTTTGCCTTGAGATCAGAAGACTTGGGCTTCTGGCTAGCTTTAGAACTCTTCTTAACTTTGCCTTTGCCTTTACACTTCCCCTTTGTCTTGTTGATCATCATCACAGACTTGGGCTTGTCTTTCTTCATTTGTGTCTCAGCTATTCTCAACATGCCCAACAACTTTGTCAATGGTTTGTCAAAGTCGTTCATGTTGTAGTTCATGACAAACTGACTACATGAATCTAGCAGGGATTGTAGAATCACATAGTGGCCAACTCTTGTCCCAATGGGAATCCCAGTCTAGATAGGTTCTCTACATACCCAATGAGTTTGAGTACATGAGGACCTACTACTGGATCTCCTTCTATCATGATGCACTTGAATAACATCTTGGAGACATTGTATCTCTCCTATCTTTCCTGATCTTGGTACATGTTCTTGAGATATGTGACCATCTCAATCACCCCCATGTTCTCATCTGCCTTTGCAACTCATGGTTCATGAAACATAGCATCAGACACTTGACGTCCATGGCGTCCTCTGTATGCTTCTTATAAGCATCCTTGTCAGTCCTTGGAGCATTTTGAACAGGTTCCTCTAGTTCTGACATTTCTAGGACGTAGAGCTTGCACTCTTGTGTGAGAATAATTCTCAGTATCCTGAACCAGTCGTAGACGTTGTTCCCAACAAGTTTATCCTTCTCAAGGACTGATCGCAGAGAAAAGTGCTTGTTGTTCTTTGTCATTTGATTCTATAAAAGAATTTGTAATTTTGTCAAAACTCAATTTGATTTGATTTGATTAAAATTTGGGAGATGATAATTAGATCTTTAATTAATTATCATTCTCATTATTTTGTTCAAATTGACAACTCTCAAGTATTAATTTGAAAATTTGCAGTGAATTATTTTCTAATAATCCAAGATCCAAAATGATTCAATTATTACCCGGCCTACACCATTGTCCATAATCAACCATTAAGGTAGGCAATCATGCCAATTTCATCCTATGGGTAACACCCGGGCCCACCGCCCAAGGCTCTAGTAGAGTTTTAGGAATGACAACTAGCCCCACAGACCACCACTAGCCTTAACTGCGCACTTTTTCCTCACTCACGCGCAAGTTGGGGTCAACTTCCCGACCATTCACCCATCCTAGTACTACTCCAAGATGAGCATGCTTAACTATGGAGTTCTTTAGTGATGGGCTCCTGGAAAAGGAGGTGCACCTTGGTAATATAGGTAGTCCAATCATTCCTTTTAAGATCATCTTATACAATTTGTAACACCCGGGCCCACCGCCCAAGGCTGTAGTAGAGTTTCAGGAATGACGACTTGCCCCATAGACCACCACTAGCATTAACTGTGCACTTTTTCCTCACTCACACACAAGCCGGGGTCAACTTCCCGCCTGGTCACCCATCCTAGTACTACTCCAAGCAGAGCACGCTTAACTATGGAGTTCTTTAGTGATGGGCTCCCGGAAAAGGAGCACCTTGGTGATATGTGTAGTCCAATCATACCTTTTAAGATCATGTTATCCAAGGCCTGAAAACTTGGGATTTTATATTATGCAACTCTTGGATAGATGACATGTGCAAATCTTTGCCATGATCATTTGCATGCCTCTGGGATTGGGTTCTCCAAGTCACCAGTTAAGCCTGACCCAATAGCTAATATGATAGATACGCACCATGCTTTGAGCAAATCTACATATCTACCATCACACTTCCACGAGATAGACGACACACCATGCTTTCTGCAAATCTATGCTTGGTCAATCAAGCTTTTCATGTGTATTTCTATTGGAAAGCATCTAAGACTTAATATGTTTGATTTGAGGGATTTTACATATATCATATATATACATATGATGTATACAATCACCACATATATAGTACATATCATATACATGCTATATAACTGATGTTTGGACTCCATCCAAACCGTCGGTTGGACCCACTGGGACGGTCTTATGGCCTCTAATCTAACAGATGTCTGGACTCCTTCCAAATGGTCAGTTGGGCCCACTAGGCGGTCATTTGGTTCCATCGTCCTCTATCCTCCATGGTCCTCTAGATGGTCGTCTCATCTCACGAACTAGTTGTATCAACCGGTGATGAACATCTTCAACGTCATTGCAAGAAAATAAACTATCCTATTGCTACTTTATTACATTGAATAAGAGAAACCTTGAGTTACATTCGAGTGGAGCAAAGGTAGGAAGGCATTAACTTTACAATGGGAAGAGGGAGGCAAATGCTCGATATGTAGACTGAGATAAATGGAACCAAACCATCCAACCACACACAGATATAGGGTTTACGCCATAACCACACTATACGTCCACCATCAAAACTGCTTTTAGGGGGACGTGTGTAAATTGCATATATATCAGACCACACACACACAGAGATATATATATATAAATATACATATATAATATTAGTTTGGGATTATGTGGTCTTTGATCGGATACATATATGAGGGCAGTTTAAATATTTGCATCGTAGGCAATAAATAAATGATAAAACCAAAATTCGATCATATCGATTATCCTAAAATGTAGTAAATTAACCTGACTCTAATACCATTATAGGGAAATACGAGCATAAAGTATAGAAGCAGAAACAAAAATTGTATCTATCTGTATTACCATGATAGCAAGATCACGTCAACTACTATGAAATAGGAAGGATGGTTTTAGTGAGTTATACATGGCCCTAGAGCAAGTCCAGTAACAAAACTCGGTTCTTTGCAACTGCTGATAAGTTTCTCTTGGATGGTGGTTGTGCATCTCCTGGTGTTCACCATGAACAATGTCTACACAACCTCTGTAACAACTCCAGTGGTCTCGCCACATACTATAGGTTGACTTTACTCTCTGAGCAGCAGTCAAAGGACTCCTTCCTCTAGAGTAGTCCACACGGACCAACTCGAACTCATGTCGTTCACCAAGAATGGTCAGGAAGGAGTTATCCTCCCTATTGGTGTACTAGTCACCAACCTTCTCTCCCACACTGACAACTATCAGTTGTTCTCTCCCTTTGTCTATCCCTCCTTTATAGGTGGGACTTGCCCGAGCTCTTGTGGTTACCAACCCTAGAGAGGACAATTGTTACAACCCCAATTTTCAGATTCCTTTGGGGGAGAAATGTAATTTCTCCTATTAAAAATATATGAATAAATAATGGTGTGATTTTATTTTGAAGGAATGAATTTCGTTTATAATAACCTTGTTGGTTGCTTAGTGGGATTTATTGGCTATTGGGCCCAATAACAAGGAAAAGAAAAAGGAAATTCAATTAGTAAATGAATAATTAAGAAATGGAGAAAAGAAAGATGTAGAAACCTCTAGAAGGCAAAGGAATATTGTCTAAAGGTGGATTCTGTGCCTCTTGGGTTCCTTGGGTTCTAAGGAGTGCAAAGATAATGCAACAAGAAAGAGAAAAGATCAATTAAATATTTCTTTATTAAGAAGAAAATTGGAGATAATGATAACATATGGGAAATAAGTGGAAAGATGTATGATTGAGTCATCATGGGTGGATTTTCGTATCCATAAGGTTTCTAATGGTAGAAGGAATTCAAATAAGGAAAATAAAAGAGAAATAAAGAGAAAATATGAATAAAATAAGTTTTATTAAACAATCTCTTGCATATGAAGAAAACACATCTTTCCTTTGGAGTTTAAGGCTCAAAATTGGAATAAAGGAAGATAATGCAAATATAAAGATTTCCCTAAAAATGGTTGAAAAACAATGCACGATTTCCAAGATATGCAATTTACAAATTAACCTAAAGTGTGGATATTAATTGCCTAAGAAATCAAATGTCACGATAAGGTGGGGATAAGCATCCCAATTTTCAATTTTGGTTTAACTGAGGACCGTTGGATCGCCATCCAACGACCGGGGTTAAATCCTAGTGGCGCAAGGAGTCTGCACAGAATAGGCTTGTGAAGATCTAAGGTCGGATCATTGCGCGAAAAGGAAAGCACCTCACCCTGTGAGGAAACCACCTTTGGGTTTGGGAGAGAAAACCGGTGAGAACCAACCCTACTTGTTAAGGGTTTGGTCACCGATTGGGAGAGTCCCAAATCCAACAGGGATCTGCCTCCGACCCTATATATATAGGGGAGAGTTCGTGCTGGCACCAGCATGCAAACTCATCAACCCACAACCTTCGGAGAGTAGCAAGGAGCGATTTTGTGCAACCAATTCAAAGATCCACCCTGACCTTCCCCCTCGTCCACCCAGTTTGCCTCACCAGAATCCAGCAAGTTGGAGGTGGTGCTAGCACAGCAAGGACGAGCAATTAAAGGCTCGATCATGTTCGGTGGAGGGAGACAAAGCTCCCTGACCTTTCGGCATGCTCGCAGGTGGTTGGGATCGCAAAGTCAACTAAGGAGTTGACTACAAGGAGAAGGCAGGCTCGGCGCGAGGAAGAAGACCAACTTGTCTTTTACCAAATTGCCCCTTCACGCCCAGTACAAAGGTAAAGCCCTTTTCATCTTTTGCCGATTGGCTCAGCCCGGCCCCTCTGGCTTGACTCAACGAGTCGCCAGTACACGTGGCATGGATTGATTGTCCAGAGTTATTTAATCTTCAAAAAATCATAGTAATTACTAGGAAGCTCTGATGAATAAAGTTTATATATGAAAGTTGCTTATAAAAATAGTTTGAGAATCTGGTTTCGTTCCTATTTGCAAAAGTATGCTAAGTTAATGAAAAGTTCTTTGACATTATGTTAGAAACCCTAATTGAAATTAATGGTTAAGTTCATGATGCTTAATTGGTGAAATTAAGTAATAGTAACTTGTTGAAATGTTAATGATGAACTTGAACCTGATCTAGATGAATTATTGCATGGTTTAGGGTTTTACACCAGTTATGAATGATAAAGCATTTAGAAACCCTAATTTAGGAAAAGATCATAATTATTTCGAAATATGTGAAAATATGTTGTTAAATGATGATCCTAAGCCTGTTAGATGAGATAGGTTATGATCCTTAGGGTTTGTGAGTTATTTTTCTTAATTAGGGTTTGTAGTAATAGAAGTGAAAGAAAAACCCTAAATGCAATAAAAACCCTAAAAGTGGATTAGAAACCCTAGGAAGTGAGCTAGGTTTAATAGATCTTGATGGTATGGTCAATGATAGGAAATTATATACATATTTCAGGATCTCTTTGTGTTCTTGCTTGCCTATTGGATTTCTTGCATTGATTGGATTAATTCTATCTCAAATAAGCCTGACAGGTATGTGGTTACGCTTATGGTTAATCCCTTTAGTTTCACAACAATTCTCATATGTTTTATCGATTGCCTGAAAATAACTGCTCGGATGACTTTTATTTCATGAAACTATAAAATGACTATGATTATCACCATAAATATGTATACATGACTAGCTCAGATCCTAGTCCTCCTCTGTGGCTTTTTTAATGATGAAAAGGATGACCTAGTACATGGTCTACCTGTTAGGTAGGACCATCAGGTTATCATGAGTCAGTGATCGGGCTACTTATGGGTAGTGCCATGCGACTCTTCAACACATCATGATTTAGTGATTGGGCTGCCAATGGGTAGTGCCATGAGACTATTCAAATGAGTTAGTGATTGGGCTACCTATGGGTAGTGCCATGCGACTTTTCAACCATAGATATTGATCTACCTATTAGGTAGGATCATGCGGGGTTAATTGGGATCTACCATATGAGAGGTAGTATCCAGGTCCACTACAGGGACAACGCAGAGGCTAGGGTATGTATGGATTGCGTAGTTATGCTTAAAATGTAAAGTTGGCTTGCTAAACCATAATTGCTTGCAATATGTTTTTACAGTTAGTTGCATAATTTTGGTTGTCCCCACATACTGACATATTCATTTATGCTGACCGACATTTTGTTTGTCAACGATTTAGGTACAATATGAAAATGATAAATAGTAGTGATACATTGTGAATATATGAATTAAAGTACAAGGAGGATTAGTTAGAATAGACTCTGGTTATGGATAGAAGTCTAGAAATCCAAGATTTTAAAAAGGTATGCAAAGCTTTATTTTATTCCAAAATTTTAGTATAGTTTTGGTAGAATTTAGTAATTGTTATTGCTTATTTGTCAAATCATTGATCTGGGAAATTGGGATAACGGCTATGACCTTTTGGTCTCCCTTAATTGGGGGTTACCGGGAGGCAGGGTCGTTACAACAACAATTGTTAGAGGAACTGATTCTTAGTTGTCTGTGTTGTAGTTGTTTTCTGGGAAGCCCTCAGTACCCCTCCATTTATAGTAGAGGCCAGGGTCAAGGTTCCCAGTTGCTATCCGATTTAGGATTAATGTGCGGCATTGGAAAGGATCGGAAGATCTCAAATTTTCACAATCTACAACAGCCAAAATGGTTGTTTCACACACCCAGACGGTCGTCTGGTGTGCGAGATGGTCATCTCGCACTATCAAATGGCTGTTTGACAGTTCCCAATCTAAAATGAATTTGTCTTTTTGAATCCAGTTAATATCTCATATTAATCTCCTTGTTCCTCAAGTAAAGAATAATCGAAATTATTCAAGAAACATCTCGAACTTTTGTTTGACCCAACTGGACCATCTCACCCAAGTAAGATGCCCGTCTCACTCACCCAGATGGCCGTCTGGTGAGTTGAGATGAGTTGGTCGGTTCAATCATATTGAACTAGTTGGTTCAAGGGCAGAATTAAGCCAAATCAGACTCTGATAAAGTTGACCCCCAAACGGACATCTCAACCACTGGAGACGCCCATCTGGCTTCCCAAATGACTGACTCACTCAGTGAGAATGTCGTTTGGTAGACTTGGTCAACTAATCGAGCAATCAATTGTGTGAATTGAATACCTAAACACTTTAGTAATAAATTAAATTGTTGTTCAAGATCAAACTCCTCTTCTAAATGAGTTCCTATGTGTGTGACCCTATAGGTCCCATGTCATGTTGGCAGTGAATGTCCATAACTATCTTATGACATCACAAGCAAAGAGTGGTGCCTAGTCACACATCTGTGCTACCCAAGTGAAATGGAAAATTGGAGAACAGCTTCAACCTAGAATCTATGTAAGGTGTTGCAGTGATTGTATAATTTCTTTGTCTATGATATCCAGGATGAACTCGAGGCATGGTTGGTCATCCTCTCAACGTTCAATCCATGTTTCTTAAACCAAGAGCAAACTGTCTGAGATAATGTGACCACAATATCATTTATCGATTCACATGTGCATACACATGTGTTTCTCAGTCTCACTAATCAAGTGGCCAGGATATCATACTCTGGGATTGCGCTTGATGATGTCAAAGCATACCTGACCACATGTGATGAGTGCAGTGATTTCAAGTCTAAGAATCACAATCACCACCTTCTCTATTAGATATGATTGTGACCACCATAACCATGTGTCACTCTCAAGGTGGGTCTGTCTGATACATTGTTCCTTAACATGTATCTGTGTGCTTGGTTTGATATAGACATATCATGACTAATGAGATTTAGTCATCAACCAACTCACGTATGATCTTATGTGTTATTGTTGTCCATCAAACTTTTACAATAACAACTGATCAGGGACATAATGAGAATGTATATGTACTCTTAACATATGTATAATCTCATCCACAAGGTTAATAACTTGACAACATATATTATTAAGTAATATAATACTCTAGACATTCACTTTGTATCCTCATTATCTCATAATTGAGTGAAACATATGAATTATAAGGTTGCCTTTATATATGTTATTGTTAATCAAATCCTTTTAGGTAATTATGCCATGTCAATCATCATATGATTGGCTCTATGGGCATACCTTACCAATAGTTTCTTGGCAGTTGGGATGTGTATCTGAGTTTGATAGAGTTTTCATACAACAATAATTATTAGTGGATTACAGATATGGCACCATATGAATCCATGCATGGGAGACATCATCAGTCACCGCTTTGTTGGTATGAGACGAGTGAGTATCATCTTTTGGGTCCTGAGGTAGTGCAACAGACTACCGAGAAGGTCAGGGTGATACATCAACATTTGAAGGCAACCCATGACACACAAAATTCTTGTGATAATAACCTGGTAGACCTCTTGAGTTCCAAGTTAGAGATTGTGTATGTCTTAAGGTTTCCACTTAGAAGGGTGTGCTAAGGTTTGGTAAGAAGGGTAAGTTGGTCCCGAGATATATGGGACCATACCCTATCTTGGCACATGTTGGGAAAGTTGCATACAAGTTGGAGTTTCCACCAGAGTTGCATGGGTTGCACAATGTTTTCCATGTCTCTACATTGAGGAAGTGTCACCTTGATACACAGTTGACATTGCATCCAGTGGAGGTTGAGTTGGAGGAGTATGTGTCGTATGTTGAGGGTCCTATGTTGGTTCTGGATAGGAGGGTGAAGAATTTGAAGAAGGATATAGTCTTAGTTAATGTTTTTTAGCATCACTGTGGTTTAGAGGAAGCCGCATGGGAGTTAGAGGATGATATGTGTAGGAAGTGCTCATATTTGTTCGCATAGGATTTTGGGGACGGAATCCTTGTTAGAGGTTTATGGTTGTAAGACCCCTAACCTTTCTTTTTGGTTGAACATTCTTTATTATCATAATTAGATGCCTAAAACCTTAATCAAACCTTGTGATGTGCTTTAATATCATGTGACAAGCTTGTGTTTCAAGTTTAGTCCAGTTTAGACATTGTTTGAGCAAGTTATGCATATATGTGCTTATTTTTTGACTTAATTGCAATTTAACCATGTCTAGGGTTTTTCTTGTAATTTGTCACATGCTTGTTGTTTCTCACACGTTTTCACATCATGTTTTATATGGTTGTGCTTTGGGGTTCCTTGTTACACCTTGGTTTGAGTGGTGGCATAAAGTGTTGAGATTAGGGTTTGCATGGATGCCTTAAGTCTATGTTTGACCATGAGTGTGAGCTACCTAGTTTGGCAATCGCTAAGTTTTCCTTTGTTCCTAAGTTTTGGTGATCGATAAAGTCCTCTTGATCCATCTAGGGCTAGTGGTCGATGAGATTTCTGACTCATCTTGGTCGCCAACATCTAGGGTTGGCGGTCGTTGAGCTTTCTGACCACTTTGGTCGGCAACATCTCGGCTTAGTGGTCGCTATGTTTTTTTGGACCACCTTGGTCAATGAGTTTTCTTGGTGGGGTTGCTTGGTTTGTGTTTGACTTATTTGCATGGATGTGATGCTTGCATGGATGAGATCTCTTGGACACATGGAAATATTGGGTAGACACCTCTACCCTCTCTTCTCTCTCACCTTGAACCCTATATATACCTCCCTCCTCTCATGCAACTAAACCCTTTTGAAACCTCTTTATCTCTTCTTACTCTTAGAGCTCGTCCACCCCCCTTATTTTGTGGAGAAGGAGGAGCTCAAGCTTGAATAAGAAGGTTGATCTTGCTTACATGTGTGCCTAGGGTTTGGATCTACTCTAGTTGAGGTCGTTTGGTGCTTCCTTGCTTAGTTTCTTGGTCTTGGTAAGTGATATCTATCTCTTTACCTTTGTTTTCATTGCTTCCCTACCTTCTTCTTTCTCTTCTTGGCTGAACAATGGTGTTCCATGGTAGAGCTTGAGTTTGAGGTTGAAGACACTCTCTTTCTTGCTTCCTTAACCTAGGGTTTGCTTCCTTGTTAGAGGAGAAGCTAGCTTGGCCAAGAGGAGTTTTCAAGCTAGGGTTTCTTCCCCCTTTCCTTTGAGCTACCTTGTTGTTTGGAGTTGCTTCATCATCTCTAAGGTGAGGTATATAACTTTGTCCATTTCAATTGCTTACGTTTACCTTGCATGCACATGATCTTGCCCTAAAATGTTGTTCTAAGTATAAAGATGTCATCTTTACCTAGGGTTTGTGTTGGTATGATAGTTCTTTAATAGTGCATCTTCTTAGACGGACCCTAAATCCTTATGCATGAACCTTCTTTGGAGATGGATGTTTTGGTTTATACATACTTGTGAAAATGATGGTTTTTCTCTCTCTTATGATGGTTGTTAAATTAGGGTTTTGAACCGATCTCTCTCTATCTCTCTCTCTTTGAGATGAAACTTGATGACCTTTTGTATTTTTGGTGGTAACCAACCTATTTTGGATTCCTAGTGGTTTCCAAGATTTCATCCTCTTAGTGGTCGATGAGCTTATGGACTCTCCATGGTCACTGAAGATTTTACATCTTGATGGTCACTAAGTTTTCACCCCTTATGTGGTCGATAAGGTTTTGAACCTATAGTGGTCGCTAAGATTGGAACCCACTATGGTCGCCAAGTCTTGGTACTCTGATGGTTGCTGAGTTTTTGTACCTCATGTGGTCGATGAAGGTTTTTGGGTCTTGATGGCCGATGAGGTTGTACCTCTCTATGATTACTATGTTTTTTGATTCATGTGGTCGATGAGGACATCTAAACCTAGCGGTCGATGAAGATATTTATCCCTAGCAGTCGAGGAAGTTTCCTAACTTTAGCGGTCACCAACCTTTGTGATCTTATATGGTTGCCAACCTTCTTGATTCTTGATGGTTGATGAGAATTTTGGCTTCATGGTTGCTATGTGCCCTGACTTATGATTGGTGATGTTGGTCTTATGCGTTCATGTTATGATGGTGATGTTGAGAATTAGGGTTTATCTTTAAAGGTTATTTTGTAATCCTAATTCATCTTATCTTGAAACGTAACCCTAACATAAGTATGTGAAAATGATAGATTGCTTCTTGTGTGAATAGCATGATGATAGAATAATTTCTCTCTATTTTATGATAACCCTAATTTGCTATCCTATGAACATCATAGCTCTTAAATGTAATGTTGTATCAACTTATCTGTCTCATGTATTGTGATGGTATGAGGAGCCTTGATGGGGCATGGAACGATAATGATGTTCTTGCAGGGAATAATGTGAATGGTCTTATGACCTTGGACATGGTTTTGTACCCTTAGTGAGAGTTTATCCTCTTTATGATGTGATAAGGATTTGATCTTGTGATGTTGTGATGATGAGTATGATCCCAAGTACGAAAATGAAATAGTACCATGTGATGGTGTGATAAACCTTACATCTCATACATTTTATATCTTTTGAGGTTGCAATCTACCCATAGTTTTGCAGAATTCTTTTAGGATATGTATGTAACTTGATTGACATAGTTAAAATATACCCTATTGACATTGATTAATCAAGTGAAACCCTAATCATGTAGTGTCCTATGCTATAGATCCATTCCAGTGTCAGGACTTTTTGGATGGTGAAACGAGTATTCCTAAGGGAAAGTTAGAGCCTATATTATAGAATATGGGGAGTGCATGAGATTGTGTCCTTAACATCTTGATCCCAAGGTTATGGAGGATGGATGTGGTCATACTTCGGAAGGAGAACGATTGTGGTCGTATCTCAAATTTTTGTATATATGATGAGATAGAGGTTGTATACCCCAGTTACTAATATCCTAACCTATATACCAAGGGTGGACTAGGTTGGTTTGTAGCTTGACATTATATGTCGACGTGGATGACTCGTACTGACTGAGGGCAGTTGAGATCTTAGTAGTCTGTCTCTCCTAGATATTATATGGCATTGATTTTGGCTTAGCAGTGGTCAATTGGAGTCTGAGTGGTATACTTCAAACTCCTCAAGGCTTAATAAAAGACGTACTCCAGCCATGTAATATATCTTCTTAGGGTTAAACATGATTCACATTGGATGATAACCCTTGCCTTGTTTCTTATACTGCTTAGTTGTCATACAATGTGGTAGGAGAAATTAAATATCTAGTAGATGATAGTGTTACATGTTGTTATGCATATCTATTTAACTTGTTTAGTGTATTCAATATGTTTAACCTACTTAACCTGCTTAAATAGTTAAACTTTCTTAATATGTTTAGTAATAACAATACATGTTGTAATCAATAATTGTTGGTTGAGAGTTATATGTCTCGCTGGGACATGAGTCTCACCATGTGGGTAACCAAATCTTTGTAGGTGGTCGTCAGCGGCGTGCTCGGGATCAGGGTGCTGAGGAACAATAGCTTCGAGAGCAGTAGGAGCATAAGGTTGGTTTGTGTTAGTATGTCCTAGAGTCATCCATGTACTCCCATGTTCAGGCATGGAAGGTTTTGTAGATGATTTGTATGATGACTTGAGTTTTGGCAGTGTGCCTATGTTTTGTATATGGCATGTATATATGGAACATATCTTTTATATACATGTTGTATCTGAGGACACTGGACATACATGTATACCTGATATGGTATGTGATGATATGTAAGTTGTTGAACCTTTTTGTAATATTTTTTAACATGATTTTATTGTCAAAATCGGTTTTAATTTACCTATATTTCTGGATATGTGGTTGTTTAGTAGTTGATTGCATGTTTTGTTTTGAGTAATCTTATTTAGCATGGCAGATGGCCACATAATGTGTTTGACATTCTTTTATTACAAATTTATTTTCTAGATTCCCTAATCAAATTTGAGATATTATCAATGACCCATTAGTCAAAAACATTAAAAGTTGGGGTTCATTGAACCCAGAACATTGGGAGGATCGAGGGAGAAGATAAATGGGAGAAATGGCATACTATAGAGGGAAAATGATAAGGCTAAGAAATGCTCATTATGACACAAGTAGGAAAAGAAGGAGGTAAGAGACAAAAACTCTCCATCTGACCTGGTGGATGAAGAAGAATGGGGAGGTAGGAGATGACGTCTCCCCATTCAATTAGGTGGATGTTGATTAAAAGTCATCCAATTGCAAGGAATTGCATAGAGAAAAGGACATACCCATAAGACTGGGAACAAAATGGAACCATATAGAATCGACACTACTAAAATATTGTATTGGTTAAATATAGGTTAATCAATATAGTTGTTGTTTAATTAATTTTGAGAGAGTAATTAATTTCTATTGACATGTAAGATAATTATGATATGAATAATTATATATCATTGTCAATTTCTCCTTTTGAGTCTCATTGGTATATTATCTCTCTACTAGGGTGATAAGTTAACATTTAATATATTATTTTTTATTTTTAATCAAAGTATTATAGTAATTTGTGTATATCTATTCTCCATCTTTCACTAATCTTAGGAAGACTCGAGGGTGCCAAATTAAAGTCAAAACTTATAAAATGGTGAATTTGTTAAACAAACCATACTTGAAGACATAATTAATTTATAAAAAAACCCTCATGCAAAATTGATTACTAATATAGAATATTACTTGACTTTATCATCAACATAATCAAAAAGATTTGAAGAAAAGAGAGGGTTAAGATATGTACATAGATTATGATATGTTACAATACAAAATCCATTATTTATTTATTCAATGAGATGGTTATATTGAGAACATTTTCTTAACATTCCCTAAGATGAATTATGTGAATCCCTTGCTTTGAAACGTATTGGTACAACATTGAAATATCCAGTCAATGACTAGGAATTATTTTGTTGTCACTCATGTCATTTTATCTTATTTCAATAATTTTACTACTATTGTAAGTGTGCCAACCACACTATTTGATAAGTCCCAAGTCTAGTGATAGTTTTCACCATCACATGCATGCTAAATGAAAATATCATGTATTCCATCCCAACATATGCACGTGCCACCTAAGGAACATATATATTCAACTCTAAAAATATTTCTACATATTAATATTCTAATAAAACCCATTACTTCATCACTTACTCTAAGTTATAAGATGATCAATATAGCAGGTTTAAAATACCTTTTGTGTTTCTTATAATAATTCATGTCCTAGAGTTTCCCATACCATCGGGAGCAGAGCCATGGGGGGAGCAGAGGCCACGGCTCCCAAAAATATTAAAAAAGTTGATATAAATATATTATACAATGATTTCAATACAGTGATACATCTCTAGTGCAGTGGTTAGTATAGCAACATCTGTTCTTGTGATCCCAGAATCTGTATTCTTTTGGAATCGGGCCACGAACGGTACAAATATATTTTTAATCAATCTTGATGCCAAAATATCTTAAAAGTCTATAGCACTAGAAGGATTATTATTCTCCTCCCTAAAATTCTAGTCCTTAACATGCATGCCTCAACACCATTATATCACTTTGCATTTTAATTATTGAGTGTGATTCCTATTATATTGGTAATGTGTTTTTCATTCTTTTCCTTCAATTTCCTTTTGAAAATTTAGCTTGTTGGTCAAGAGAAGAAGTTTAAACCACATGACTATGTTCCTCCAATATGTGTTTGCCGCCGTCACACAGACACCATGTTTGCCAACCTTACGCAATCATCATCATCATCATCATCATCGACATCACCAGTGGCCAATCTCTTTGGGGAATCTCAGGGGACGCCCCCCTTAAAGATGTTATCAAAAACATTAATATCTATGATTGATAATTGACATGACCTTATCACATTTAGGCTCTGACTGGTTTGTCGTAATTGGTCCAAAAAACTTATGAATTGGAGTTCCTTAATCAAAATTTTCGTGATTAATTTAAAGTAAGTGTTGGAACTTGAGTTCTGTGACTTCTAGTGAGTTACAAACTTACATACAAAACACATTTCATGAGTTCCTCTTAAAAAGAGCAGAATACGAGTTTCAAGACAACTAATAACATTCTTATATAATCATATTCTTCATTCATCATAACTGATACATGTAAAATATTTATCACTAGAAATATTAGCGGCATGGATATAGTTCATTGCTAAAATTATAACATAATATGACAAAATATCATACACTATAATCGTACCATGTAAATATTTTACACTATAATCATCGTTATCAGTGTGATTTACAAAATAAAAAATACAAACATCATGAAAAAGAAATAGCACCATGTGAAAACAATGTGATTTATCTAACATGCTATTATTCTTCAATTTTAAATAATATGATGTGAAAAATGATATAATCATGCATAGATAACATAGTAAAGTTTCCCTACAAAGGTAATGTAAAAATTAATATCCTACATCATGTTAAACAATGATGAACCAAAACTTATATTTACAAGCACATGAAATGTGGGCATTATTAACATGCTTTGTATACACAAAGTGAAATAAAAATATTTTGATGTGATTTTAATCATAATATTTTTATTAAGATTTTAATTGTACCATAATAATATTTTTTTGAAGAAATAACATCTACAACATAATCATTTGCTGAAGTTATTATGATCTAAGAATATTATAATTTTTTTAAGGATATGATTCCTTTTTTATGTCTTTTCCATCCTTATTTATATGACATGGTGAAAATTAATATTTTTTTAATAATTTCCATATTCACACTTACAACAAATGAATCACATAGATGTGAATGGAACTTAAGTTCTAAAAACTGAACTAGAATTCCAAGAAAATGAATTCCACAAAACTCATGACTTACACAAACCAATAGGAATCTTATGTACTCCCCACTTCAAAATATCTAATAACCAATTTGTTTATACTTATTAACCTTCTTATCTTCTAATCAGTTGATAATCTAATATCATTCAAAAAAGATTTTGTGACTATCTCAATCGAGAAAACTGTAAAAGAATCAAATTTTCTTTTTTTATTTGTGCTGAATTTATTTAATTAGTTTCTGGACTCTCATAACTAAATTATTAGTGATTAGTTAAATCAACTAAAAGACTTGTCATAAACATTTCAAATGTTGTTTGGTTTAATGATTCTTTTTTGTAAAAGATGTTTATTGTAAGTGAATTATTATGCATTGATTGAGAGATATAGTAATTAGTGGAGATAAAATTAAGTTTAAAGGAAAGGTGAAAAGGAAATATAAAGACATAAAAGAGAGAAATAGAGACTCAAGAAGAGATAATTATATCAAAAAAGAATAAATTCGATTGTCGTTCAAGATCAAACTCCTCTTCTAGATGAGTTCCTATGTGTGACTTATGCAACCCTATTTTAGGGCTCCATCTTGTGTCATATTGCATTTCAATCACATTTATACATGTTAGATTACATGATATTTCCCCTAATATGCATATTTGTGTAAAATGCACGTATGGACATTATTTGCATGTTTTTCATGTACTTGGACCACACTTAGATGGACGAGAGAGATGGAGGGGCCCAAAGAAGGCCCCAAAGCTCCCCCAACCTACCCCTAGTAGCCAAGAGTCAAGCTTAAGCAAAGAAGTCCATGAATCATGAAGTTTGAAGCTCAAAGTGCAAGCAAACCCCTAGCACAGCCGTGGCAACATGGAACAGTCATGCTGCAAATAAAGAAATCACAGGAAAAATCTCAGTTTTGAAATAGCTGCAAAACATACCCCAACACGGTCGTGTTACGCAACACGACCATGCTACGACCCTCCAACACAGATGTGCCATACATCACAGCCATGTTGTCACTAACCCAACACGGCCATGCCACGCAGCATAGTCATGCCACATATAACCCAACACGGCTGTGCTACCCAGCATGGTTGTGCTACCCAACACGGCTGTGCTACCAGCTCCCAATACGGTCGTGCAACCAGCCAGCCACTCCCCCAAAACAACCTGACATTTTTGACCATTTTAATTCCCACGATCATTCTACTCCACCACGACCGTGCTCACCCCTACCCACCACGGTTGTGGTGATCCACCACGGCCGTGCTACTCACAAAACCTAGCTACTTCTGCACTACTTTTCCCATACTACCCCTACTTGACCTAGTGCTTCCCCACACCTATATATACCTAGGTGGCATTTAGAGGTCGAGGTTGGACACCCCTAGCTCACTCCTACCACTCCATTTTCTCCCCTTATCCATTTCCACCTCCATTTCTCTCCATTTCACCATTTCCACCATCAAAACCCTACTTTCCTTCCATTTCCACCTATTTCCACCATCATTCCATGCCCCTTCACCTTAGAGGAGAGAGAAGGATGCCCTGGAGTAGCTGAAGTGGAGGATTTCTTCATCTACACTGAGCTCCATGGATTCTTCTACCTCTTTCTCCTTTCTTTTTGTATTTTTCATTTCCATGAGTAGCTAGGCCCCTTTTGGTGGGCTTTTTGGGGGTGTTAAATGTTAATTTGATACCATTTTGGGGGAAATGATATGTAAAATTTGTAGCTCCATTTTCTAATTATTATTTTCTATTTCTATCTCATTCTCCATGGATTTCTTGTTGGTTTGTGTGTGAAATCACTTAGGAAGGTAGGCAAATTGCTTATATGTGTGAATTTTGGGATTTGCCCCTAGGTCTGGTTCTTTGATCCCTAGGTTTCCTCCCATGTTCCTACATCCTAATCAATATCTCTAAGCCTAAGTGAGAGATCTAAGTAGCTAGATTAGGTGACTCTAGTGCAATTAGCATGGAGCCTTCTCAAGGCTAGAATGTGGGGGAATTGGGGTCCAAAACCCTAATTTCACCTCCCCATTACCACCCTCAGCCCCTAATTGCCCTAGGCATGTCTAATATAGAAACCTAGACTTGATTGGAATCTAATTGAATTGAACCTAATCCCTAGCCCAATTGAGCCTCGCAAGGGTAGTAGGGGGTGTTAGGGACTAGTTCACCTATACACACCCTAGCATATCCATGGCCAATTAGTAGCTTAGGTTAATTCATTAGACTCTAACTTGTTATTTGGTTTGGATAATCCAAATGGAATCATAATGTTTATATATCACCCCCCAATTTAAGTAATAAGTGCATCACCCCCTAAACAGCCCACACCTTCCTTAATTGCTTTGAAACCCTTGGTTTCATCTTGCTTAGCTAGTGTTATCTTAATTAGTTGTTTTCTTGCTTAGATAGCTTCTTGCCCTATTTTTTCTTTGTTCTTGATAGTTTAGCTCTTTACTTGCTCTTTTTCTTCTCTATTTCTTGCCTTAGTGTAAATTTATTTTTCATATCTAGCTTAGTCTTTTCCTACTTAATTAATCTTAATCTAGTCTAGGGTTAACTTAGATTTCATTCTTGCCTTTAATTTCTTGCTTGCTCACCTTAGTTAACAATCAAAACCCACCTTTAAACCCTTAACCCTAGTCTCTGTAGTAGGAACCCAGCCAAACTATCCTAGCTCTAGTGCCCCCTTTTCTCCCTGTGGATTGACCCTATACTTACCACACTCCTATACTATGACACAACCCCATGTGCTTGTGGGTGTATCTATTTTAGTAGAAGTAGGTGTGTTAGTTAAGTTCATAAACTTTGAAAGTGAATCCACCCGTGTGCCACTGTCTGTGGAGTTTCATCCATTCAAGCTTCAATTGAGTGGTGTGTAACACCATTATTGGGGGCGCACCAAGTTTTCTGGTGCAGTTGTCGGGGAGAAAGGTGCTCGACATAGCTAGTTAGTTTATCTTTGAATTTTCCTACTGCCCTCATCATTACTATTCTTTATTATTTATTCTTTGTATTATTTGTGCATATTCGTTTGCTAACTTGCCCTCTTTTGTTTGATTGTACTTTGTGCATTTGGCAAGCCACTCAAGGAAGACAAGATGGAAGGACAAAATGCACAAACCCATCCATTTCCTCCACCGCCCTACCTCCAAGGCTATCCTAAGCCTTACACACCCCCACCACCTCCATCGCCACAACCTTCCCACTAGTTCACCTTCCGACCTCAATTTCCTCCACTTAAATTCCAAGGGGCATTAACAATAGTGCCACCACCACAACTATCACATGCTCCCCCTACTTCCTATGAGCAAATGGATATGGTTTCAATCATGGGGTGTGACAAGGTTGTTGAGAAGCTTATCAAGGGAGGGAATCAATTTGACAAAGATCTTAATGGAGAGCCATTGCCTGAAAGTCCTTGTTCGCAAGTGTCCCATATGATTGATACCCCTCTCTTTGATGCATATGAAGACCCATTCCTCAAAGAGAGAGAAACTATGGCATGAAATTTTTGAAGGTCTTAATGCTGACTAAGATCTATGATGATGATCCCCAAGGAGATAAAACTGCTGAAAAACACTTGAGAAGCTCGCATGACCCTTGGGAAGAAGATCAACCAAGGAAAGCATTTGAGAGGATTGCCTATGATGGGGATGCAAACATTTTGTTTTTGGATAATGGTTGATGGTGAAAGAACAACAAGCCCAACTGAAGGCATGAAACTCAGCGCTTGTGGGAGGCAACCCACCTAGGTTTGGGAATTTTTCACCCAACCCTCCATTTTAGATACTTTCTTTTTCTTTTACACTTTTCCAAGAAAACACTACACACTTTATACTTGATGGTTTTTGTTGTTTGCGAATAATTTTAGAACATGTACAATGGAGGAAATATGATGCATGGAAGAGCCAACCAAGGAGAAGATCATAATTGAAGAGAAAATTGCAAATCAATAGAAAAGCTACAGGAAGGTGACCAACACGACTGTGCCACACAACACGGCCGTGGAGGAGGTAATACAAAATGGTCGTGGTGGCCACCATGGCTGTGGTGGATATCCCTGCTCACTGGACACCTCGATATCTCTCTCCCTTGTTGGCGTTTGCCTACCATGACTCCATGCCCCTACCCTATCATCCTAGACTTCTATTTCATGTTGAGGAAAACATGGTTTAAAAGTTTGGGGTGGTGGGGCGGTAAGCCCTTTCTCTACCCCCACTTTCCTCTATGTTCCTTATTCTAATTTTTTGCTCAAGATGATCAAATAGTATAACCATCTCGCATACTTGTGTATCCATGCTTTGTGTGATTGATTTGCATACATGCATGCTATGTAGTTCACTTTCTTGTCATTTTTGTGTAATTTTCAAAAAAATTGCTCTTTTTGCCATGCATTGCATAACATGTAGATTTTTATGTAATTTTTGCATGTTTTAACTAGTATTTGCTTGTTTCCTACTTTAAGTTCAATAATATAGGCTTAGATGTAATTGAAGGCAGCTTGGCACCATTTTGGCCAATTTTGCCCAAATTTGAGATTTCTTGTCTAAAAGTGTGTTTCAACCCAATCTCTACTTTTTGGATTAAAAATGATGACCTTTGACAAATGTAAGTGAATTATCATTGTTTATTACTAATTGGTATCAATTCTTGACTTTTTACATGTGCATCACCTCTCTTATGTTTGTGAATGATTTAGTTGGATTGTGACTTGAGCAAGCTATGGGCATTTAGTGCCTATGAAATCACTTGATTGAAGTATCAATTTCAGGTTGTTCATTCATGTGGTGTGACATTGTTGGATGAAGTGTTGGATTAATTTTCATACAAGATACCTTATGTTGAGAATCATGCCAGTGACCCCTCTTTGACCCGATTATTCACTCACCATCTTCTTACCCCTCCACCTCATGAAAGGATGCCAAAGTGCACATATCAGCTGTGGCCACCTCCAAAAGTTTGGGGTAGCCACATCTACATCTCACCGCTTCACTCTCATCACCATATGCCCTATCTACACCAAGGGCAAAGAAAAAGAAAAAAAATGCAAAAATAAAATAAAAGGTGCTCCTATTTAATAGCATCTAAGTAAAGAAAAAATGAGTACTCTATGTAATAGCACTCCAAAAATCTTACCACAACCCTTTCTTCCATTTTTATACCCATTGAGCTAGGAAACATCAAACCTAGCTCATTTTGCCCTTTTCCGCAGCCACGTGGGTCATTTGGTGTGATTTGAAACATAAAGTTGAAAGCATGAAGGTGAAACATCACTCCTATTCATCATTGATTAACACCATCATAAAACGATCTACCTGGAACTACATGAAAGAAATATGTATAGCTTGTGTGTTTTATGCACTATATTTGAATTTCATACGCTTTGTGCTCTTTTCATGATTGGTTTGTGAAAGCAGGAGAGGAGAGAGGTGGAATGCATGTACTTAGTCATTTTTTATCCCATTCAGCACTAATCATCCTTTGCATTGCATTTGTCATTTCTTGATTGTGGAAAAATTACAGAGAGATTGAGTTGGAGCATACTTGAGGAAAAGTATGTTTTAAGTTTGGGGTGGTGATGCAACCCAATGTTAGGGATCCATCTTGTGTCATATTACATTTCAATTACATTTATACATGTTATATTACATGATATTTTCCCTAATATGCATATTTGTGTAAAATGCACTTATGGACATTATTTTCATATTTTTCAGGTACTTAGACCACACTTGGATGGACGAGAGTGATGGAAGGGCCCAAAGAAGGCCCCAAAGATCCCCCAACCTACCCCTAGTGACCAAGAGTCAAGCTTAAGAAAAGAAGTCCATGGATCATGAAGTTTGAAGCTCAAAGTTCAAGCAAAGACCACAGTATGACTGTGGTAACATGGAACAGTCGTGTTGCAAATAAAGAAATCACAGGAAAAATCTCTATTTTGAAGCAGCTGTAAAACATACCCCAACACGACTGTGGCATGACCATGTTACCACTAACCCAACATAGCCATGCCACACAGCACGGTCATGCCACATATAACCCAGCACGACCATGCTACCAGCTCCCAACACGGTCGTGCTACCAGCCAGCCACTCCCCCAAAACAACCTGACATTTTTTACCATTTTAATTCCCACGATCATTCTACCCCACCATGACCGTGGTGATCCACCACGGTCGTGCTACTCACAAAACCTAGCTACTTCTACACTACTTTTCCCATACTACCCCTACTTGACCTAGTGCTTCCCCCACACCTATATATACCTAGGTGGTAGTTGCAGGCCAAGGTTGTCCACCCCAAGCTCACTCCTACCACTCCATTTTCTCCCCTTAGTCATTCCACTCCATTTCCACCTCCATTCCACTCCATTTCCACCATCAAAACCCTACTTTCCTTCCATTTCCACCTATTTCCACCATCATTCCATGCCCCTACACCTTGGAGGAGAGAGAAGGATGCCCTACAGTAGCTGAAGTGGAAAATTTCTTCATCTACACCGAGCTCCATGTCTTCTTCTACCTCTTTCTCCTTTCTTTTTGTATTTTCCATTTCCATGAGTAGCTAGGCCCCTTTTGGTGGGTTGTTTGGGGGTGTAAAATGTTAATTTGATACCATGTTGGGGGGAAATGATATGTAAACTTTGTAATTCCATTTGCTAATGACTATGTTCTATTTTTATCTCATTATCCATGGATTGCTTGTTGGTTTGTGTGTGAAATCACTTAGGAATGTAGGAAAATTGCTTATATGTGTGAATTTTGGGATTTTCCCTAGGTCCAATTCTTAGATTCCTAGGTTGCCTCCCAACTTCCTACATCCTAATCAATCTCCCTAAGCCTAAGTGAGAGATCTAAGTAGCTAGATTATGTGACTCTAGTGCAATAAGCATGGAGCCTTCTCAAGGCTAGAATGTGGGGGAATTGGGGTCCAAAACCCTAATTTCACCTCCCCATTACCACCCTCGGCCCCTAATTTCCCTAGGCATGTCTAATCTATAAACCTAGACGTGATTGGACTCTAATTGAATTGAACCTAATCCCTAGCCCAATTGATCCTCGCAAGGGTAGTAGGGGGTGTTAGGGACTAGTTCCCCTATACACACCCTAGCATATACATGGCTAGTTAGTAGCTTAGGTTAATTCATTAGACTCTAACTTGTTGTTTGGTTTGGATAATCTAAATGGAATCATAATGTTTATATATCACCCCCCCAACTTAAATGATAAGTGCATCCCCTAAAAAGCCCACACCTTCCTTAATTTCTTTAAAACCTTTGTTTTCATCTTGCTTATCTAGTGTTAGCTTAGTTGGCTCTTTTCTTTATTAGATAGCTTCTTGCCCTATTTTTGCTTTGTTCTTTCTAGTTTAGCTCTTTACTTACTCTTTTGCTTCTATCTTTCTTGCCTTAGTGTAAATTGCCTTTTCATATCTAGCTTAGTTTTTTCCTTCTTAATTAGTCTTAGTCTAGTCTAGGGTTAACTTATATTTCATTCTTGCCTTTAATTGCTTGCTTGCTCACCTTAGTTAACAATCAAAAACCACCTTTAAACCCTTAACCCTAGTCTCCACAGTAGGAACCCAGCCAAACTAACCTAGCTCTAGTGGCCCATTTTCTCCCTGTGGATCGACCCTATACTTACCACCCTCCTATACTATGATACGACTCTATACGCTTACGGGTGTATATGTTTTAGTAGAAGTAGGTGTGTTAGTTAGGTTTATAAATTTTGAAAGTGAATCCACCGTGTGTTCTGATCTCGTGGGGTGCATCTAGTCGATTCTGATCAGCTAGTGTGTAGCACCTTTGGCGGATGCACCAGTGACCCTATAGATCCCATGTCATGCTGGCAGTGAATGTCCATAACTAGCTTATGACATCACAAGCAAAGAGTGGTGCCTGGTCACAAATCAGTGCTACCCAAGTGAAATGGAAAGTTGGAGAACAACTTCAACCTACAATCTATGTAAGGTGTTGCAATGATTGTATAATTTCTTTGTCTCTGATATCCAGGATGAACTCAAGGCATGGTTGGTCATCCTCTCAATGTTCAGTACATGTTTCTTGAACCAAGAGCAGACTGTCTGAGATAATGTGACCTCAATATCATGTATTGATTCACATGTGCATGCTCATGCTTTTCTTAGTCTCGCTAATCAAGTGGCCATGATATCATACTCCAGTAGGAGGGAAAAATCTCATATCTATCACTCGCAGTCTACCCCATGTGTCAAAGTCACCCAATCATCACCGTTATAACAACCCATGTTTCATGATTTCATTTGATGATGTCAAAGCATATTTAATGATATGTGACGAGTGTAGTGATTTCAGGTCTAAGAATCACAACCACCACCTACACTATGAGAGATGACTGTGACCACCATAACCATGTGTCACTCTCAAGATGGGTCTGTTTGATACATTGTTCCTAAATATGTATTTGTGTGCTTGGTTTGATATATCCATATCATGAATAATGAGATATAGCCATCAACCAACTCACACTTTGATCTTATGTGTTGTTTTTGTCCATCAACCTTCCACGGTAACAATCAATGAGGGAGATAATGAGAACATATATGTACTCTTAACATATGTATAATCTCATCTACAAGGTTAGTAACTTGACAACATACGTTATTGAGTAATATAATTCTCTAGACATTCAATATGTATCCTCATTATCTCATAATTGAGTGAAACAGATGAATTGGAAGCTTGCCTTTATATATATTATTGTTAATCAAATCCTTTTAGGTAATTATGCCATGTCAGTCATCATATGATTGGCTCTACGGGCATACCTTACCAATACTTTCTTGGCAATTGGGATGTGCATCTGAGTTTGATAGAGTTTTCCTACAACAATAGTTATCTGTGGATTATAGATATGGCATCATATGAAGCCCTGCATGGGAGACATTTTCAGTCACTGCTTTGTTGGTATGAGATAGGTGAGTATCATCTTTTGGGTCCTTAGGTAGTGCAGCAGACTATCGAGAAGATCAGGGTGATACATTAACATTTGAAGGCAATGCATGATAGACAAAATTCTTATGTTGATAGCCATGGTAGATCTCTTGAGTCCCAAGTTAGAGATCATGTATATCTTATGGTTTCCCCTTGGAAGGGTGTGCTAAGGTTTGGTAAGAAGGGTAAGTTGCCCTGAGATATATGGGACCATACCCTATCTTGGCACATGTTGGGAAGATGGCATACAAGTTGGAGTTTCCACCAGAGTTGCACAGGTTGCACAATGTTTTCCATGTCTCCACATTGAGGAAGTGGCACCCTGATACATAGCTGACGTTGCAGCCAATGGAGGTTGAGTTGGAGGAGGATGTGTCGTACGTTGAGGGTCATGTGTTGATCCTGGATAGGAGGGTGAAGAAGTTGAATAAGAAGGATATAGTCTTAGTTAAGGTTTTTTTGCACCATTGTTGTTTGGAGGAAGTCGCGTGGGAGTTATAGGATGAGATGTGTAGGAAGTGCTCATCTCTATTCGTGTAGGATTTTGGGGATGAAATCCTTGTTAGAGGTTTATGGTTGTAAGACCCCTAGCCTTTCTTTTTTATTTAACATGCTTTATTATCATAATTATATGCCTAAAACCTTAATCAAACATTTTTATGTGCTTTTATATCATGTGACAAGCTTGTGTTTCAAATTTAGTCCAGTTTGGACATTGTTTGAGCAAGTTATGCATATATGTGCTTATTTTTAGCTTAATTGCAATTTACCCATGTCTATGATTTTTCTTGCAATTTGTCACATGTTTGTTGTTTCTCACATATTTTCACATCATGTTTTATATGTTTGTGCTTTGGGGTTCCTTGTTACACCTTGGTTTGAGTGGTGGCATCTTTTGTTGAGATTAGGGTCTAGTTTGGCAATCACCAAGTTTTCCTTTATTCCTAAGCTTTGGTGGTCGATAAAGTCCTCTTGATCCATCTAGGGCTAGTGGTCGATGAGGTTATTGACTCATCTTGGTCTCTAACATCTAGGGTTGGTAGTCAATGAACTTTCTAACCACTTTGGTCGACAACATCTTGGCTTAGTGGTCGCTATGTTTTTTTGGACCACCTTGGTCAATGAGTTTTCTTGGTGGGGTTGCCTGGTTTGAGTTAGACTTGGTTTCATGGTTGGGTTGCTTTCATGGACGGGATCTCTTGGACACATGGCAATCTTGGCTAGACACATCTACCCTCTCTTCTCTCTCACCTTGAACCCTATATATACCTCCCTCCTCTCATGCAACTAAAACCTTTTGAAACCTCTTTCTATCTTCTTACTCTTAGAGCTCGTCCACCCCCCTTAAATGGTGGAGAAGGAGGAGCACAAGGTTGAAGAAGAAGGCTGATCTTGCTTGTGTGTGTGCCTAGGGTTTGGATCTACTCTAGATGAGGTCTTTTGGTGCTTCCTTGTTTGGTTTCTTGGTCTTGGTAAGTGATATCTATCTCTTTACCTTTGTTTTCATTGCTACCCTACCTTTGTCTTTATCTTCTTGGCCGAACCCATGGTTTTCCATGGCAGATCTTGAGTTTGAGGTTGAAGACACTCTCTTTCTTGCTTTCTTGACCTATGGTTTGCTTCCTTGTTGGAGGAGAAGCTAGCTTGGCCAAGAGGAGTTTTCAATCTAGGGTTTCTTCCCCCTTTCCTTCAAGCTACGTACCTTGTTGTTGGAGCTGCTTCATCATCTCTAAGGTGAGTTATATAACTTTGTCCATGATCATTGCTTACTTTTACCTTGCATGCATGTGATCTTTCCCTAAAATATTGTTCTAAGTATAAAGATGTTGTCTTTACCTAGGGTTTGTGTTGGTATGATAGTTCTTTAATAGTGCATCTTCTTAGATGAACCCTAAATCCTTATGCACTAACCTTCTTTGGAGATGGAAGTTTTGGTTCATACATGCTTGTGAAAATGATGGTTTTGCTCTCTCTTATGATGATTGTTAAATTAGGGTTTTGAACTGATCACTCTCTCTCTTTGAGATGCTAATTGATGACCTTTCAGATTTTTGGTGGTGACCAACCTATTTTGGATTCCTATTGGTTTCCAAGATTTTACCCTCTTAGTGGTCGATGAGCTTTTGGACTCTCCATGGTCGTTGAAGATTTTTCATCTTGATGGTCACTAAGTTTTCACCCCTTATGTGGTCGATAAGGTTTTGGAGCTCTAGTGGTCACTAAGATTGGAACCCACTATGGTCGTCAAGTCTTGGTACTCTGATGGTCAATGAGTTTTTGTACCTTATGTGGTCGATGAAGGTTTTTGGCTCTTAATGGTCGATGAGGTTGTACCTCTCTATGATCGCTATGTTTTTTGATTCATGTGGTATCTAAGGACCTCTAAACCTAGTGGTCAATGAAGATATTTATCCCTAGTGGTCGAGGAAGTTTCCTAACCTTAGCGGCCACCAACCTTTCTGATCTTATATGGTTGCTAACCTTCTTGATTCTTGGTGGTTGATGAGAATTTCTACCTTCATGGTTCCTATGTGCCCGGACTTATGATTGGTGATTTTGATCTTATGCTTTCACGTTATGATGGTGATGTTGAGAATTAGGGTTTATCTTTAAAGGTTGTTTTGTAACCCTAATTCATCTTATCTTGAAACCTAACCCTAATACAAGTATGCAAAAATGATACATTACTTCTTGTGATAATAGCATGATGATAGAATACTTTCTCTCTCTATTTTGTGCTAACCCTAATTTGGTATCTTTTGAACATCATAACTCTTAAATGTAATATTGTATCAACTTATTTGTGTCATGTATGATGATGGTATGAGGAGCCTTGATGGGACATGGAACGATAATGATGTTCTTACATGGAATAATGTGAATGGTCTTATGACCTTGGACATGGTTTTGTACCCTTAGTGAGGTGTTATCCTCTTTATGATGTGATAAGGATTTGATCTTGTGATGTTATGATGATGAGTATGATCCCAATTATGATAATGAAATAATACCATGTGATGGTGTGATAAACATTACATCTCATACATTTTTTATCTTCTGAGGATGTAATCTACCCATGTTTTTGTAGAATTCTTTTAGGATTTAATTGTAACTTGATTGACGTAGTTAAAATATACCCAATTGACATTAATTAATCAAGTGAAACCCTAATCATGTAGTTGAAAAACACTAGAGGGGGGGTGAATAGAGTTTTTAAATATTTTAGCAATTATTTAACTCAAACAACCACAAATAAAGAATGGAATAAGGAGACAGGTGTTTAGAGTGGTTCCAACTTTAGAAAATACTAAAGTCGTCGGTCCACTACCCGGTTGCTTACCCAACTGGGATTTTGAAAGTATTAATTTTATTACCTTCACAAGGATTTACACAAAATACAATACTTTCTTTACACCCCTTGAACAACCTTCACTTGAAGTAGATGCACCAACTTGAGGTAGCCTTCTTGAAGTAACTCCAAGCTCCCCCTTGAAGTAGACTTCCTCTCTAGAAGTAACCTCCCGTTGCACCAGCCTTCTTGAAGTAGCTCAAGGTCCCCTTCTTCACCAAGAAGATTTTCAAACTCTCCAACCTGCAGCCTCCAACCTAGGAGTAGCAAGGAGAGTACAAACAACAATAGAGAACAAGAAAGAAAATAGAAATTACAACTTATCCTTTTGTAGCACAAGGCTTGATTTGCCTAGATCAAGCGTGTAGATCTCCTAACCAAAGTGTATGGAAATGTAATTGCAGTGGATAGGAGATGCTAGCCTATAGGACACGAAATTTGAGCTAAGAGAAGAAGTAACCAATTGTCACTATGCTCAATTTACTCACAAACAGGTTGCTCAAAGTATGCTCAAAGATTTCTCAAGTGTAACTGGTGTATTTAGGTGTCCTAAGGCATGTCCTATTTATAGGAATGTCCTACAAGTGCTTAAGGACGTTCTAGACACCTTCTAGGGGTTTCTAAGTGCTTAACTAGCCGTTAGGTACAAGTTTTTTGTTTTAGCAACGACTAATTAATTAATTCTGCAGTTGCTGTCAGAGTCCATCTCGGTCGAGAAATGGTCGACCGAGACACCTACTCGGTCGAACTTTTGTCGACCGACAGGCTCTCTGGATCAAGTGTATGCAACGTTTATCTCCAACTGCCAACCACCTTGTCAGCTGTGTCTAACGGCTACTTGGGTCTTTCTCGGTCGAGAAGATTGTCGACCAAGAGTGTCTCAGTCGAGGAGTTAGTCGACCAAGATTGACCCTATTTCAATTTTTCAAGTAAGGCACTAAGTGTGTGTATGAGTGTTCATATGTGACACTTATTTGAAAGGGGATGACCTATCTAAATGTGATGTTTAGCTAGGGAGAATCTAACGCTTGATTTACATGAAATCTAAGTACTTGTACATTATATATTTGTACAAGTTTTTACAAAGTGATTACATTTCATGAAAATATAAATATGTAAGCATATGGATTTCCCTAATTGCTTTTTCATCCACCTTATTCCTGCAACACTCAAGTAGCACGTTAGATAAACAAGAATGAAATGTTTGTCATTATCAAAACAAAGGGATTTACAAATGTCCATTTAGCCAACAATCTCCCCCTTTTTGAAGATGACAAACATTTCCTAAATATAAAATAAGAAAGTATAAAACATGTGATTTTCATACCTGAAACTTACCTTTGTAAATTTCTTCTCTTGTTTATAAAATGTGTGCTTATTATTCCCCATGAATTATGGAACATGAAATCCAATCCTTTAGGGAATATAGCAACTTTCAATGTAAAGCCAAGAGTTTATGAAACTCATTGATTGAGTTTTGCACAAATACTAAGTTTATTGTTTTGCACAAATACTAAGTTTTATATTTATTTCTCCCCCTTTGTCATCTCAAAAAGATATCCATTTAAGAATAAAACTCCCCCTTAATTAGATGTCCCCAAAAAAATGTCCATTAAAAGCCAAAATGATGTAAGTAAAAGTTATTTTTTAAGAAGCACAAATATCAAAGAAGACATCTTCCAAAGGAGTGATAAGCAATTGCTTCCTAATCTTGTTAAATTGGTCTAGTGGAAGCGGTTTTGTAAAAATATCAGCCAATTGATCTTCCGTATCAACATGATGAAGAGAAACATGATTTTTAGAAATATGATCCCTTAAAAAGTGATGACGGATTTCAATATGTTTAGCTCTGCTGTGTAAGATAGGATTATGTGCTAAGTTTATAGCGCTTGTGTTGTCATAAAAAATAGGTGTAGATGAAAGAGTAAAACCATAATCATTTAATACTTGTTGCATATAAAGCACTTGAGCACAACAGGATCCGGCTGCCATATATTCAACTTCAGTTGTAGAAAGGGCAACCGTGTTTTGTTTCTTGCTAAACCAAGATACTAAAGCTCTCCCTAACAAGAAACAACCACCACTAGTGCTCTTGCGATCAAGTCGACAACCAGCATAATCAGCATCAGTATAAGCTTTAAAATCCAAGAATTGTCCTTTTGGATACCATAAACCAAAACATGTAGTGCCGGCTAAGTATCAAAGAATTCGTTTAACTGCTTGAAAATGAGAGTGCATAGGTTGGGATTGAAATCGAGCACAAAGACCAACGGAAAACATGATGTCCGGTCTAGAAGCAGTTAAGTAAAGCAAACTACCAATCATGGCTCTATATAAGGAATCATCAATAGGTTCCCCATCTTCATCCTTATCAATTTTAGTAGAAGTGGCCATAGGAGTAGTAGCATGTTTGCACTGATCCATCCCAAAACGTTTTAAGAGTTCTTTAGTATACTTTTCTTGGCTTATAAAAATCCCGGCAGGTGTTTGTTTAATTTGGAAACCAAGGAAGAAGGTTAGTTCACCCATGAGGCTCATTTCAAATTCTTTTTGCATAATGTCACTAAATTGTGTACACAATGATTCATTTGAAGCTCCAAAAATAATATCATCAACATATATTTGAACAACAAGAAAATTAGATGTATATGTTTTGAAAAATAAAGTAGAATATGAATTTCCAATAGAAAAACCATTATCAAAAAGATATGTCTTGAGCCTTTCATACCAGTTCCTAGGTGCTTGTTTTAAACCATAAAGTGCTTTCTTAAGTTTATAAACATAGTCACCTTTTTTCGGTATTTCAAAACCGGGTGGTTGGGCAACATAAACTTCTTCTTGAATGATTCCGTTTAGAAATGCACTTTTTACATCCATTTGGTAGAGTTTGATGTTTTTATGTGCAGCAATAGCTAGTAACATTCTAATAGCTTCAAGTCTAGCTACTGGTGCATACGTTTCATCAAAGTCTATTCCTTCTTGTTGATTATATCCTTGTGCTACTAACCGAGCTTTATTTCTTATTACTTCTCCTGCCTCATTGAGCTTATTTCTAAAAACCCATTTAGTTCCAATGATGGTTTTATCTTGTGGTTTAGGAAATAAATCCCATACATCATTTTTTGTGAATTGATTTAATTCTTCTTGCATTGCTATTATCCAATAATCATCTTTAAGAGCTTCAGATATCTTCTTAGGTTCAATGATAGAAACAAAAGCCATGTTTGCAACATCTTTAAAGGAAGACCGAGTTTTTACTTTATCATTTGGATTTCCAATAATTAATTCTTGAGGATGATCCTTAATAAGTCTAGGTATAGGTTGTGTTTCACTTTGGTTATTGTTTGTAGTATCTTTCTCACTATCATTTGGTATGTTTAAGTTTTCGAATTGATTAGTAAGATCAATTATTTCTAGATTTTCTGATTTGGAATCTTCATGAAAAGAGACATGAATAGATTCCTCAACTTTTCTAGAGATAGTGTTGTAGACTCTAAATGCTTTTCTAGAGGTAGAATATCCCAAAAAGAATGCTTTGTGTGATTTAGAATCAAACTTATCTCTATCATCTTTGGTATTTAAGATATAACATGTAGATCCAAAGGTATGAAAATAGTCAACTCTAGGTTTCTTAGAATGTATTATTTCATACGGAGTTTTCTTCAAATGAGAGTGAACAGTTACTCTATTTAACACATAGCATGTGGTGTTTACAGCTTCAGCCCAAAAGGTTTTGGGGGTGTTATGTTCGAGCATCATAGTTCTAGCCATTTCTTGTAGTGATCGATTTTTCCTTTCAACTATGCCATTTTGTTGTGGAGTGCGTGGAGCAGAAAAAATTGTGAGTGTACCCTTGAGATGTGCAAAATTCTTCAAATACATGATTTTCAAATTCTCCACCATGATCACTTCTAATGGTACATATTTTTCTTTGTAATAGATTTTCAATCATAGGGCAAAATTTTATAAAAGCATGAATAGTATCATCTTTGGTTGCAATAAAATGTACCCATGTATATCTACTATAATCATCAACAATAACAAAACAATATCTTTTGCCACCGATAGATTGTGTCCTCATAGGTCCAAATAAATCCATGTGAATTAATTCTAAAGATCTACTGGTGCTAAGTTCATGTTTAGGTTTAAAGGAGGTTTTTGTTTGCTTTCCCAATGTACATGGTTCACAATTTTCAACTTGATCAAAGGATAAAGTAGGCAAACCACGAACAAGATCATATTTCACTAACTTTTTGATAACATGTGAACTAGCATGTCCTAGCTTTTTATGCCATAATTGTAAAGTATTTTCATTTGCAAGCAAGCATTTTCCTACTACATATTTCATAGAGTTAGGTCTAAGAATATAAAGATTTCCAACTCTTTTTCCTTCATAGATAACATTTGTAGTGTTTTCTATTAATAATTTGCAGCAGGTTTTGTTAAATAAAACATCATAGCCACTATCACATAATTGACTCACACTTATTAAGTTATGGTGCAAACCATCAACAAGTAGAACATTTTTTATTTCGAGGTTTGTGCCAATATTACCTATTCCAACAATTTTACCTTTACCGTTGTCTCCAAAAGTGACTGTTCCACTCTTCTTTTCTTCAAAAGTTTGAAATGCATCCTTGTTTCCGGTCATGTGTTTGGAACATCCACTGTCAACCACCCAATCCTGCATTAGAATGTAGGTTTTGGTACCCATGTGATGGTTCGGTATGGTTAGAAGCATTTAAGTAGAGACTGTATAAAAATTCTGATTCAGAACTTCAGTCGGTCGACAATTATTCGACCGACATCTTTCTCGGTCGACTAATCGTCGATCGAGAAGGTTGTTGTATTGCAAATTAAAGACAGAAATTCAACCGTTGACCAATTTTCGACCGAAATAGTTGCTGTTTGATTTTGATTTGTCACAGGCATCTGGTCGGTCGACAAAAGTTTGACCGGTTATATTTTTCGGTCGACAATACTTCGACCAACTAAGTTTCTGTTTCAGTACAGCAGTTCAAAAAATTATTATAATGCATAAAACCTTTTATTAAGTTGAGATAAGACAATATGAATTGCAAAATTAAGCATTTGATCATATCTCAACTGAATTGCATTCGACTCTACTAAGTTTGGGATTTTGGGACCCAAACTAAGTAGGAATCCTTGGTCTTATACGGGCATGAAAATGAATAATGTCCAAGGCGTAGACAAAAATGACAAGTAATAGAGTCAACTTCATTTCTCTTTCTAGGAATTGTATTCTTAGGTACAAACATAGTCCGAGTTCTTTTGGTTTGATTTTTCTTTGGATCATATCCCAAACCTTTTCTTCCATTGAAACTAGAGGAGGCTTTTAGGATGTTGTCAAGGATATCTTTTCTTCTTAACTCATGTAGGTTTCTTTGTAGCTTAGCAATGTCATCCATCTTCTTGTGTAAATATTTTCTAGCTTGATCTAAATCAAATAATAGGGAGTCTCTTTCTTTTACAACATTGTCATAGTCTAGATGGTTACACAGAATTGGTTGAGTCTGAAAATCTTTTAGTTTAGCTAACAATTCAGTCTTTTCTTGAGAGAGAAGATCAACATTTGTTTCTAGAGTGAGTAGCTTGTTAGTACAATCATTTAAAGATGTTTTTAAAGAAAAATTCTCAAGATCAATGTTGTTCTTTTCAGAAGAGAGATCATTTAATTTAGCATATAACTCATCATTTGTTTTGATAACCTTCTTTAGTTTCTTCTTGACATCAACATACTTATCATGAGTTTCTTGTAAACTAGTAATTAACTCTTCTTTAGGAAGATCAAGTAGGCTTACCTCTTGAGAGTCTTCATCATCTTCTTTTGCCATTAGACATTCCACCTTTTCTTCTCCGCTTTCACTTTCACTTGACTCATCCCATGCAGCTTTATAGGCTTTTTCTCCCCTCTTCTTGTGTGAGCTTTTCTTTCCTTTATTTGCTTTAGGACATTCATTTTTGAAATGTCCTTTCTTTCCACACTCAAAGCACCTAGGAGGATAAAAAGAAGAACTAGAAATTTTGTTAGATTTAAATCTTCTATATTTCTTACCATTGACAATCAATGCTTCTTCTCCTTCTTCTTCACTTGACTCCTCACTTTCTGGTGTAATTATCCTTGAAGCTTTTAGAGCCACATCCTTCTTATTTCCTTGCTGAAGTTCACGTTCTCTTCTTTCTTCCTCTTCTAGGGTTACTTCATGAGCTTCTAGATTGCCAATGAGTTGCTCCATTTTCAGCCGAGTGAGGTCATTAGCTTCTTCAATGGCTGTCACCTTTGGCTTGTATTTAGGAGGAAGTGATCGAAGGATTTTTGATACCTGATCTTCTTCAAGAACAGTTTTTCCTAGAGCATTTAAACCATTAACAATAGAAGAGAATTTTGCAAACATTTCACTAATAGATTCATTTGGATCCATACGAAAGTGTTCAAACTTTTGTTTAAGCATGCTAATCTTAGAATTCTTGACTTGAACTGTACCTTCATAAGTTATGGACAGTCTATGCCAAATGTCATAGGCTGTGTCACAGTTTGATATCCTATTAAATTCTCCTACTGAAATTGAACAATATAAAATGCTTACAGCTTTGGCATTCATTTGAGCCAACTTTACCGTGTTTGCATCCCACTCTGCATATTGTGTTTGAGGAAGCTCGTATGGGGTTGACACCATCCTCCATAAGTCCCAATTGATGCCTTGGAAGTAGAACTACATCCTTCTCTTCCAATATGTGTAGTTTGTTCCATCAAACGCTGGAGGTCTAGCAACAAGTGTCCCTTCAAGGTTAAGATTGTTAAGCACCCTGTCACCCATTCTTAAAGACCTTGTTAAGGTTCCTTGAAGCCCGCTCTGATACCAATTGAAAAACACTAGAGGGGGGGTGAATAGAGTTTTTAAATATTTTAGCAATTATTTAACTCAAACAACCACAAATGAAGAATGGAAGAAGGAGACAGGTGTTTAGAGTGGTTCCAACTTTAGCAAATACTAAAGTTGCCAGTCCACTACCCGGTTGCTTACCCAACCGGGATTTTGAAAGTATTAATTTTATTACCTTCACAAGGATTTACACAAAATACAATACTTTCTTTACACCCCTTGAACAGCCTTCACTTGAAGTAGATGCACCAACTTGAGGTAGCCTTCTTGAAGTAACTCCAAGCTCCCCCTTGAAGTAGCCTTCCTCTCTAGAAGTAACCTCCTGTTGCACCAGCCTTCTTGAAGTAGCTCAAGGTCCCCTTCTTCACCAAGAAGATTTTCAACCTCTCCAACCCGCAGCCTCCAACCTAGGAGTAGCAAGGAGAGTACAAACAACAATAGAGAACAAGAAAGAAAATAGAAATTACAACTTATCCTTTTGTAGCACAAGGCTTGATTTGCCTAGATCAAGCGTGTAGATCTCCTAACCAAAGTGTATGGAAATGTAATTACAGTGGATAGGAGATGCTAGCCTATAGGACACGAAATTTGAGCTAAGAGAAGAAGTAGCCAATTGTCACTATGCTCAATTTACTCACAAATAGGTTGCTCAAAGTATGCTCAAAGATTTCTCAAGTGTAACTGGTGTATTTAGGTGTCCTAAGGCATGTCCTATTTATAGGAATGTCCTACAAGTGCTTAAGGATGTTCTAGACACCTTCTAGGGGTTTCTAAGTACTTAACTAGCCGTTAGGTACAAGTTTGTTGCTTTAGCAACGGCTAATTAATTAATTCTGCAGTTGCTGTCAGAGTCCATCTCGGTCGAGAAATGGTCGACTGAGACACCTACTCGGTCGAACTTTTGTCGACCGACAGGCTCTCTAGATCAAGTGTATGCAACGTTTATCTCCAACTGCCAACCACCTTGTCAGCTGTGTCTAACGGCTACTTGGGTCTTTCTCGGTCGAGAAGATTGTCGACCGAGAGTGTCTCGGTCGAGGAGTTAGTCGACTAAGATTGACCCTGTTTCAATTTTTCAAGTAAGGCACTAAGTGTGTGTATGAGTGTGCATATGTGACAATTATTTGAAAGGGGATGACCTATCTAAATGTGATGTTTAGCTAGGGAGAATCTAACACTTGATTTACATGAAATCTAAGTACTTGTACATTATATATTTGTACAAGTTTTTACAAAGTGATTACATTTCATGAAAATATAAATATGTAAGCATATGGATTTCCCTAATTGCTTTGTCATCCACCTTATTCCTGCAACACTCAAGTAGCATGTTAGATTAACAAGAATAAAATGTTTGTCATTATCAAAACAAAGGGATTTACAAATGTCCATTTAGCCAACAGTAGTGCCCTATGCCATAGATCCATTCCAGTGTCAGGACTTTCTAGATGGTGACATGAGTATTCCTAAGGGAAAGTTGGAGCCCATATTGTAGAATATGTGGAGTGCATGAGACTGTGTCCTTGACATCCTGATCCCAAGGTTATGGAGGATGTATGTGGTCATACTTTAGCAGGAGAACAGTTGCGGTCGTATCTTAGGTTTTCGTATATATGATGAGATAGATGTTGTATACCCTAGTTACTAGTGTCTTGACCTATATACCAAGGGTGGACTAGTCTGGTTTGTATCTTGACATTATATGTCGATGTGGATGACTCGTACTGACTGACGGCTGATGAGATCTTAGTAGTCTGACTCTCCTAGATATTATATGGGTCTAATTTTGACTTAGCAGTGGTCAATTTGAGTCTGAGTGGTATACCTTAAACTCCTCAAGTATTAATAAAAGACGTAATCCATCCATGTAGTATATCTAATTAGAGTTAAACATGATTTATGGTTGATAACCCTTGCCTTGTTTCTTATACTGCTTAGTTATTATACAATGCGGTAAGATAAATTAACTATTTAGTAAATGATAGTGTTACATGTTGCTATGCCTATCTCTTTAACTAGTTTAGTGTATTCAATATGTTTAACCTACTTAACCTGCTTAAATAGTTAAACTTTCTTAATATGTTTAGTATTAATGATACAGGTTGTAATCAATAGCTGTTGATTGAGATTTATATCTCTTGTTGGGACATGAGTCTCACCTCGTGGGTAACCACATCTTTGTAGGTGGTCGTCAACGCCATGGTTGGGATCATGGTGTTGAGGAACAACAACTTGGAGAGCAGTAGGAGTAGAAGGTTGGTAAGTGTTAGTGTGTCCTAGAGTCATCCATGTACTCTCATGTTCGAGCATGGAAGGTTTTGTTGATGATTTGTATGACGACTCAAGTTTTGGCAGTGTGCCTATGTTTTGTATATGGCATTTATATATGGAACATATCTTTTATATACATGTTGTGGCTGAGGCCACTGGACATACATGTATACCTGATATGGTATGTGATGATATGTAAGTTATTGAACCTTTTTGTAATATTTTTGAACATGATGGTAATGCCGAAACCAGTTTTAATTTACCTATATTTCTGGCTATGTGGTTGTTTAGTAGTTGATCGTATTTTGTTTTGAGTAATCTTGTTTAGCATGGCAGATGGCCACATAATGTGTTTGTCATTCTTCTATTACAAATTTATTTTCTAGATTCCTTAATCAAATTTGAGATATTATCAATGACCCATTAGTCAAAAACATAAAAAAGTAGGGGTTCATTGAACCCAGAACATTGGGAGGATCGAGGGAGAAGATAAATGGGAGAAATTACATACTAGAGAGGGAAAATGATAAGGCTAAGAAATGTTCATTAGGACGGAAGTAAGAGAAGAAGGAGGTATTAGACAAAAACTCTCCATCTGACCTGGTGGATGAAGAAGAATGGGGAGGTAGGACACAATGTCTCCCCATTCAATCAGGTGGATGTAGATTAAAAGTCATCCAATTGCAAGGAATTGCATAGAGAAAAAACCATACCCATAAGGCTAGGAACAAAATGGAACCATATAGAATTGACACTACTAAAATATTGTATTGGTAAAATATAGGTTAATCAATATAGCTATTGTGTAATTAATTTTGAGGGAGTAATTAATATCTAATGACTTGTAAGATAATTAAGATATGAATAATCATATCTTATCATCAATTTCTCCTTTTGAGTCCCATTGGTATATTATCTCTCTACAAGGGTGATAAGTGTACATTTAATATATTATTTTTTATTTTTAATCAATGTATTGTAATAATTTGTGTACATCTACTCTCCATCTTTCACTAATCTTAATAAGACTTGAGGGTGCCAAATTAAAGTCAAAACTTATTAAATGGTGAATTTGTTAAACAAACCATACTTGAAGACATAATTAATTTATCAAAAATCCTCATACAAAGTTGATTACTAATAAAGAATATTACTTGACTTTATCGTCAACATAATCAAAAAGATTTTAAGAAAAGAGAGGGTTAAGTTGTGTACATAGATTATGATATGTTACAATACAAAATCCATTATTTATGTATTCAACGAGATGGTTATATTGAGAACATTTTCTTGACATTCCCTAAGATGAATTATGTGAATCCCTTGCTTTGAAACATATTTGCACACCATTGAAATATCCAGACAATGACCAATAATTGTTTTATTGTCACTCAGGTCATTTTATATTATTTTAATAATATTACTACTATTATAAGTATGCCTACCACAATGTTGGATAAGTCCCAAGTCTAGTGAGAGTTTCACCATCACCTACATGCTAAATGTCAATATCATGTATGCCATCACAACATATGCACATGCCACCTAAGGAACATATATATTCAACTCTATAAATATTTCTACATATTAATATTCTAATAAAACCCATACCTTCATCACTTACTCTAAGTTATAAGATGATCAATATAGTAGGTTTAAAATACCTTTTGTGTTTTTTACAATAATTCATTTCCTAGAGTTTCCCATACCATCAGGAGCGGAACCACTGGGGGGTAGCAGAGGCCACGACCCCCAAAAATATTAAAAAAATCGATATAAATATATTATACAATGAGTTCAATATAGTGATACATTTCTAGTGCACTGGTTAGTGTGGCAACATCTGTTCTTGTGATCCCATGATCTGTATTCTTTTGGAATCGGGCCACGAATAGTAGAAATATATTTGTAATCAATCTTGATGCTAAACTAATTTAAAAGGTTATAGCACCAGAAGGATTATTATTCTCCTCCCAAAAATTCTAGTCCTTAACATGCATGCCTCGACACCATTATATCACTTTGCATTTGAATTATTGAGTGTGATTCCTATTATATTGGTAATATGTCTGTCATTCTTTTCCTTCAATTTCCTTTTGAAAATTTAGCTTGTTGGTCAAGAGCAGTGGCGTAGCCACATGGAGGCCTGGGTGGGCACATGCCCTACCTAGGTTTCCAAATTTACCAATAATCAAGCATAAATAGGGTGGATTTTAATGGAAAAATACATATTGTGCCTCATCTAATATCTCCAATTTAGGCTCTACACTAGTGGTTCCTCCCTTGGTCAGATTTTCCGGCTCCACCACTGGTCAAGAGAAAAAGTTTAAACCACATGACTATGTTCCTCCAATATGTGTTTGCGGCCGTCACATAGCCACCATGTCTGTCAACCTTCCGCAATCATCATCATCATCATCATCGACATCACCAGTGGTCGGTCTCTTTGGGGAATCCTGGGGAATGCCCCCCTTAAATATTTTATCAAAAACATTAATATCTATGATTGATAATTGACATGACCTTGTTACATTTAGGCTCCAATTTATTTGTCGTAACTAGTCCAGAAAACTTATGAATTGGAGTTCCTTAAGCAATTTTTCATGGGGATGGCTCCCTTAAATATTTTATCAAAAACATTAATATCTATGATTGATAATTGACATGATCTTGTTACATTTAGGCTCCAACTGATTTGTCGTAACTGGTCCAGAAAACTTATGAATTAGAGTTCCTTAAGCAATTTTTCATGATTGGTTTAAAGTAAGTGTTGGAACTTGAGTTTCGTGACTTCCGGTGAGTTAGAGACTTACATATAAAACACAGTTCATGAGTTCCCTCATAAAAAGAGCAGAAAACAAGTTTCGTGACAACTAACAATATTTCTTATACAATCATATTCTTCATTCATCATAAGTGATACGTGTAAAATATTTATCACTAGAATAATTAGTGGCGTGAATATAGTTCATTGCTAAAATTATAACATAATATGACAAAATATCATACACTATAATCGTACTATGTAAATATTTTACACTATAATCATTGTTATTAGTGTGATTTATAAAATAAAAATACAAACATCATGAAAAAGAAATAGCACCATGTGAAAACAATATGATTTACCTATCATGCTATTATTCTTTAATTTTAAATAATATGATGTGAAAAGCGATAATTAACTATAATCATGCACATATAATATAGTAAAGTTTCCCTATAAAAGTAATGTAAAAATTAATATCCTACATCGTGTTAAACAATGATGAACCAAAACTTATATTTACAAGCACATAAAATACATACATTCTTAACATACTTTCTATACACAAAGTGAAATAAAAATTTTGTGATGTAATTTTAATCATAATACTTTTATTAAGATTTGAATTGTACCATAATAATATTTTTTTGAAGAAACAACATCTACACCAGAATCATTTGTTGAAGTTATTATGATGTAAGAATATTATATTTTTTTACGGATATGATTCCTTTTTTATGTCTTTGTCATATTTACTTATTTATATGACATAGTAAAAATTAATATTTTTTAATAATTTCCATATTCTCACTTACAACAAACGAATCACATAGAAGTGAATGGAACTTAAGTTCCAAAAATTAAACTATAATTCTAAGAAAATGAATTCCACAAAATGCATGACTTACACAAACCAATAGTAGCCTTATGTACTCCCCACTTCAAAATATCTAACAACCAATTTTTTTATACTTATTAACCTTCTTATCTTCTAATCAGTTGATAATATAGTATCATTCAAAAAAAGATTTTGTTATTATCTCAATCGAGAAAAGTCTAAAAGAATTAAATTTTCTTTTTTTATTTGACGCTGAATTTATGTAATTTTTTTCTGGACTCTCATAACTAAATTATTAGTGATTAGTTAAATCAACTAAAAGACTTGTCATAAACATTTCAAATGTTGTTTAGTTTAATGATTCTTTTTTGTAAAAGATGTTTATTTTGTAATATGTTCCTTTTTGTGAGAGAAGCATAAATGCTTCTGATGTTTCCTTCTTTGCAAATAAGTTCAAGTCTCCATAATGGTAATCATTGTAATATTGGAAATTGGTCAAACTTTAAGGAAACTATCCAACTCCTCAACACGTTGTCAAACACAAACAAAATTTCTAGATAGCCATGATTTGATACATGCATATAAAAATATACAAAATAAATAGGATGGAGGCCCCATACCAAAGATCTTGTCAATGAACTCTATAGTTTTTTCACTACAATATGCCATTTTTTGGTACATGCAATATAGGCATATAAAAAAATGTTTCAAATCTCCTTTGAGACTACGGATGACAGGGGTACATATATGGTACAATTTATGTGAAAAACCATAACCGCACCATAGTTAAAAATCAAACACCATATATGTACCATATTCATTGTGATGTTTGATACAAGAAACTATATCATCACAGTCAAAAAATTGTGCTTAACCACACCACACCACTCCAAGCTGAGAATAAATTGTTTATTACTCTTAATAGCAATTTATATAAAAAATTAAAGATGTTTTACACAGTAAATAAAATAGCAACTTCAAAATATGAATAATTAATGTCATATTCATATTACATAATAAAAAATATTAAAATTTGTATTCGTGTAAAAATATATTCTATCATTTTTTAAAACTAGACATAAATAAAAAAATTTCCAACTAGTCATATTTTTCCATTCACAGTCAAACATGATCCTCTTCTAAAATGTATTATGTTCCCCCATTAATATAATTTTTTTAACCAATGTTATTTGGTTTAAAATAGTTTCTTAAGTCTTTTCCCTATCAGTTTCATATAAATCATGAATTAATATCTTGAATTAAGTGTAACAATATTTTCTCAGATAGAGAGGGGAAATTATAAACTATTAGTGTGGGAGGATGATAAAATATTTGAATAAATTATGGAGAAATATGACTAGTAATAATAGATATAATTATCTCTTCTTGAGTCTCTCTTTCTCTCTTTATGTCTGACTATTTCCTTTTCACCTTTCCTTTAAAGTTAATTTTATCTCCACTAATTACTACATCTCTCAATCAATGCATAATAATTCACTTACAGTAATAAACTAAATTTTAAATTTAGTTATCTATCTTTTATTTTCTAATTATTACATCTTACTTTCAATATTAGCATGAAACAAATCATTGAAATCTACATAGAATGCATTATCTACCACCATTATATGTATGGTTCAATAAATTTGTAAAAATACACATAGACATGAAGTATAATATATATAAAAGTAGAAGATGGTACGTAATATATTTATATGTTAGGGGCACATGTATATTTAGTAGTAGTACAAATATGAAAACTTATGTGTTTAATAATTGGAAAAAAATAAATTTCTATTTTTATACATAAAATGCCATTTAAAATAGAGATTTAGTTATATGTGTGAGAATAACAATAAATGACATGATAAGAATAATTTTCTAGATATATTTATATATATTTAAAATAAATTGACGACAGTGTAGTTTTTATCTGTGGTTATTTTCTCTAAAATCATAATCGTACTATACCACTGTGTTTTAAATTTTAAAACTATATATGCACTATAACCATTCAGTATCTCATACATGTCAAATGTCATACAATTACCGCAAATATGGTTTTATTATAGCACCGTTGTCATCCCTAATTGTGACAGGAAATTTGTCTTAGAAAAAAAAGAATACATATGGTTAACAACTAATGTGAACTTGGTACAAAATAATACACCCCAAAATGAATTATATGTGAATCACTTTATCTTTCCTCATTTGATGTGTTTTCTTCTTATTAGTTAGTAATGTAGTGCCACAGAGAAAATAAACATTCCATGATTATCTCATTGGTGAAAACTCCAAGAGTTATAAAACTTGCTTTTGTTTTAATGTTTGACACTATATTACTTTAGTTTATTGATGTGCTTTTCTAGTTAGATTCTTTGTGATTAGTTGAATTGACGCAATAATTTATTCATGAGGATTTCAGACGTGATTTGGTGCAATTAATTTTATTTGTAAAAATATATTTATTTCTAGTATGTTTATTTTTATGAGATTCACATTGATAATCGATGTTTTTATATTTTCTCTCTTGTAAATAAGCTTACAAGTCTCCTTAATATAAGTTCCTCAATTTTAACCACTAATAAAGCTTCAAAAAAATTATTCAAACTCCTCGACATGTCGTCAAACACAGTCAACTTTTTCCGTTAGCTATGAATTTATGTATGCATGTGTACAAGGATGTAAAAAGAAAACAACGGTAGTGCATGGTAAAGATCTTGTCAAACAACTTTATAGTTTTTTTGACATAGTATATCATTCTAATGAGTGTGTGCAACGGAGATATATAAAAGACACAATAAAGTCATATGGATCATTTTGTAGTTGCAGACTAAATATATAAAAGACACAACAACGTCATAAAGATGTTTATTTTGTAATATGTTCCTTTTTGTGAGATAAGCATATATGCTTCTGATATTTCCCTTTTTACAAATAAGTTCACGTCTCCATAATGTTAGTCATTGTAATCTTAAAAATTGGTCAAACTTTAAGGAAACTATCCAACTCTAACACATTGTCAAACACAAACAAAATTCTACATAGTTGATAGATGCATGTAGAAATATATCTACATAGTTGATAGATGCATGTAGAAATATACAAAATAATCAGGATGGAGGCCCCATACCAAAGATCTTGTCAACGAACACTATAGTTTTTCATTATACTGTGCCATTTTTGGTACATGAAACATAGGCATATAAAGAAAATATTGACAGATCTCAATTGAGACTATAGATGACAGTGATACGAATATGGTGCAATTCGGTATAGAAAATTGTAACCGCACCACAGTTAAAAATTAAACACCATATATGCACCATATCTATTATGATGTTTGATATGAGAAACTATATCAGCACTGTAAAAAAATCGCGGTTATTCATAACAAACTGGGAATAAATTGTTTATTATTCATGGCAGTAATTTACATAAAAATTTTAAAGATGTTGTACACAATAACTAAAAGGAAAATTTAGAAATAGGAATCATGGATGTCATGTTCATATTATATAATAAAAAATACTAATTTTTTATTTGTGTAGAATATATTCTAATATTTTTTCAAGACTAGACATACACAATTTTTTTCCAACTAGTCGTATTTTTCCATTTCCAATTTAAACATCATCCTCTTCTAAAATATATTAAGTTCTAGGAATAATATAAGTTCTTTTTTTTTCAAACAATGTTATCCGATTTAAAATGGTTCCTCAAGTCTTTTCCCTATTAGTTTCATATAAAGCATGTAAGTTATGCATTTTCCTCTATATACATATTTGTAAAAGAGAAAACTAAATTAATATCTAGAATTAAGTGCAATAATTTTTTCTCAAATAGAGAGAAGAAATTCTTAACTATTAGTATGGGAGGATGATAAAATATTTGAATAAAGTATGGAGAAATATGATTAGTAATAATAGATATAATTATCTATTCTTGAGTCTCTGTGTCTTTCTATTTTCTTTTCATTTTTCTTTAAATTTTATTTTATCTCTACTAATATCTCTCAGTCATCGCATAATAATTCACTTATAGTAATAAATTAAATTTTATCTTAATTATCTATCTCTTATTTTTAATTATTGCACGTTACTTTTGATATTAGCATGAAACAAATGAATGAAATCTACATAGAATGCATTATCTACCACCATTATACGTATGACTCAATAAATTTGTAAAAATACACATAAATATGAAATATAATATATATAAAAGTAGAATATAAGTAATATTTTTACATGCTAGAAGCACATGTATATTTAGTAATTGTACAAATATGACAACCTATGTGTTTAATAATCACAAAAAAATAAAGCTTCTATTTTTCTATACATAAAATGCCATTTAAAATAGAGATCTAGCAGTATGTATGAAAATAACAATAAATGATATGATTAGAATAATTTTCTACAGATATTTATATATATTTAAAATATATTAACTACAATACAGTTTTTATCTATGGTTATTTTCTCTAAAATCATAACCGTACTATACCATTGTGTTTTAAAATTTATAACTATACCTACATTGTAATCATTAGGTGGGGTTATATGTGTAAATTTTGGTACAATTATCTGCAAATATGGTTTTATTACAGCACCGTTGTCATCCCTAGTTGTGATACGAAATTTTTCTCAGAAAAAAAACAATACATATGGTTAACAATTAAAGTGAACTTGGTATAAAATACGCCCTAAAATGAATTATCTATGAATCACTTTATCTTTCCTCATTTAATGTGTTTTCTTCATTTTTTTTTTTTGGGGTGAACTAGGCTCGCTAGTTACATCATCAAGTTTCTTGGAAGAAGGACGGGAAGGCCTTGATGTCTTCTAGGTAGATCTGACTTGCTTGGGTAGGACATTCATTCCATACCGTAGCTAAGGTTGGTTGCTTCAGACATATTTTAGCTAAAGTGTCCGTGAGCTTGTTCTGACTTCGTTCCTGGTAGACAATCTGCTTGATAGGAGAGACTCGTGTAGCTTCAATGATCTTGCGAGTGAGCAGAAGGTATTTATCTGGTGGCTGCTTGGTAGAGGTGGTCCAAAGAACAGCATTCCATGAATCGGAGATGAGTAGACAATCTGAGAAACCATTATCATTAGCTAGTTCGGAGCCTAACAGGATGGACTTCAGTTCCCCTTCCATGGCGTCAGTACCAGGTGCTATAATGGCATTGCCTCGCATCCATTGACCATGGCGGTCTCTGGCAATGGCACAGGAGCTGGAAAGCTTCATGTTGCTGGAAAGGGCGACGTCCACATGGATGATGGTTGTGGAGGGCGAGATCCGGGAGTGATGAGCTGGGTGGCAGCCTTCAGGAGAAACCATTGCTGGTATGGGAGGAGCCGTGAAAGCTTGGATAATGGTTGAGTAGTCCGCAATACATTGGATAGCCAGGATCCGTGGAGGGGTCTTCCTGTTCTCGAAGATTAGTTGATTTCGATTCTTCCATATCTTCCAGCAGGTTACAGCAAACTTGGTTTCCCAATGCTCATTCGTGCGAAGGTCTAGGAGGTTATATGATAGCCAATCATGGATGTCCTGAGAGTGAAAGAAGCTTGAGGATGAACGTGGCAGGATCAAGGACCAAGTATGTTTTGCGTCTGCACAGTCTCTAATGGCGTGGAGGCATGTCTCCTCAGCATTGTTGCAACTGGAACAGCTAGAGTTATCGGTAAGATGTTTATGGGATCTCAGTGAATTTGTTAGAAGGTGATTGTGCAGCATAAGCCATAGGTGAATCTTAATGCGGTGGGGTATCTTCAAGGCCCAGATGATTTTGAATAGTTGTTGGTCTGTTTCCTGCTGCTGAGTGATAGCTGTATAAGCAGAGCTTGATGAGAAAATACCATGGGGGGTGAGCTTCCATATTCTTCTGTCAGGGCCGAAGGAGCTGTTTGGAGTTGGTGTACTAAGCATGACTTGGCTGCTGTCCTCATCGAACCAGTAGTTGATAAAATCACAGTCCCAGCTACCATCCTCCCTAACCAGACTGGAAACCTTGAGGTCGAGCAGGTCCTCAGGGATTACACGTCCCGGTTTGAGCATCGGCTTGAATCCGTCACCTAGCCATTCGTCTTCCCATACTGATGTATCGAAGCCAGAGATGGCGATACGTCTAGAGTTTGCCAGCAGAAAGGGCGTTAAGCACCGAATGCTGCGCCATAGGTGCGAGCCATTGCGGCTGGGTTGTCCCCGGCCCAGGTATTTCCCCACCATGAGCTCGACCCAGGGAATGGGTTGTCGTTGGAGGAAGGCCCATGCCATCTTCAGTAAAAGGGAGACATTGAAGTCCTTGGAGCGCTTGAGAGCGAGTCCGCCACGCGCCTTAGGCATGGTGACCTGTTGCCATGCCACCAGATTGAGCCGTTTGCTTGAAGTACCATTCCATAGGAAATTCCTGATCAGTTGATCAATCCTGTCGCAGGTAGAAGAAGGCAGTTGGATGGATTGCATCACATAGCAAGCTTGTAATTGAAGCACTGAACGAGCCAAAGTGGTTCTTCCTGCAAGTGAGAGGAGTTTGTTCTGCCATTGGTTTATCTGGGTATGAACTTTCTCGGTGAGGGACAAGAACAGTTCCTTACTCTTCCTGTTGTGAATGATGGGGACTCCAAGGTGACGCCCCAAGTTACTTGTTTCTTGAATGCCTAGTCTCCTGCTGAGTCTGTTTCTTAAGTTCCTGGGAGTGTTATGCGAGAAGAACACTGATGATTTTTCATGTGATAGGAAGAGGCCGGATGCATCACTAAACTTTTTAAGACAAGCCTTTATAGTTTTAGCTTGGGCTGTAGAGGCTTCTCCAAAGATTATGATATCATCTGCGAAGCTGGCGTGTGTGATTGGAATCTTAGCTTTGGATAGAATGATCGGCTTCCAGGTATGGTTGGCAACCTCCCGAGCAATTAATTGACTTAGTCACTCGAGGCAGAGGACGAAGATGTAAGGCGACAAGGGGTCTCCTTGCTTCACTCCACATGAAGGTTGAAAGGAGCCTGCTATATCGCCATTCCAGAGCACAGACGATTTCCCAGAAGTAATAATCTGCATAATAATGGTGATTATGATGTCCGGCATGGATGTTTTAGTGAGTGTGTCATGAATGAATTGCCAGCTTAGCTTATCAAAAGCCTTGACAAGGTCAAGCTTCAGCGCCATAGATCGTTTCTTGCTGGACTTGGATTCCATGGAGTGAATGACCTCTTGAACTAGAGCAGTATTATCGCCTATCCTTCTTCCAGGGATGAAGGCTGATTGGTGTGGCGAGATCCAGTCGCAGAGAAAGGGCTTGATTCTGCTTGCTATCACCTTTGAGAGGATTTTGGAGCATACATTATTCAGAGAGATGGGTCGAAAATGAGAACACCTCTCCGGGGTAGTAATCTTAGGTATAAGAATGATGATGGAGTCCGACCAACCAGGTGGGAGAACCTCACCGTTGAAGGGTCGTTGAACAAAGCCGCATAGTTGGGATTTGATCGGCGCCCAATTTTTCTGGTAGAAGTCTGCATCTACTCCGTCTGGTCCCGGAGCTTTGATAGGGGACATGGAGAAAAGGGCCTGGTGGATTTCCTGCTGGGATGGAATAGCAGCGAGCTGATCGCGCTGGGTGCGGGGGAGTGGCGAGAACAAGCCCGGGAAGGAGGAGCTGACATTACTCCGCAGCGCACTGTTGGATTCCTTGTAAACGTTGGAGAAGAAAGAAAGTATAAGCGATTTGAGCTCCAGTGGATCGTGGATCCAGGTACCATTGTCGTCCTTGAGGCATGAAACTCGGTTCCGCTGCCTTCTGGCTTTGGTGAGTGAGTGAAAGAATCTGGTATTGTTATCACCCAGTCGGATCTAGGTGCATCGCGCTTGCTGCTGACTCGCGGCTTCATCCCTCCGAAGAATCGCGTCTAGATGCCCTTGAAGAGTTATGGTTTCCCGGGCTATGTCCTGATCGAATCGGAGGGCGAGGTTCATCTGGTTCCATTGAATTTTATTGGATAGTCTGTCCTTCTCCTGCCTGTCCTTCTTCCTCATCGTTGAGTCCCAATTCTTGGCTTTGGATAGGAAAGTTGCGGCTACAGTCATGAGGTCCTGATCCGGTGGCCAAGCTTCCTTGAAGAAATCATTGAAGCTGGATATTGAGTACCATCGGGCAGAAGTGCGAGGTTGGATGATATTGCCGCCGGTCATACGGTCGGTATAGGATACCATGATAGGGGCATGATCGGAGTGGTTTTTCTCTAGAACACGAACCACCGTTGTGGCAGACGAATCAATCCAAAGCCTGTTCGCCAGGGCTCTGTCGAGCTTTTCATGGAGGAGCCCTCTCCGAAAGGTGGTTCTGGCTCCCGAGGTGCTCAAATCAAACAGTGAACAGGAGTCCATGGCCTCGATGAAGTCATTGCTGTTAGCAGAGTCGAAAGAATTACTCCCAAACTTCTCCGACGGGTGCATTACGACGTTAAAGTCACCCATCACCACCCAAGGGGCGGTGGTGTCGGAAAGGGTGATCAATTGGTTCCAAAGAAGCTTGCGCCCACCTCTGGTTGTGCTTGCATAGACAAAAGTAAAGAGGTTACCCTCGATGTTACAGTGGACAAACTGTTTATGGGAGTAAAGGATTTCCATGTTGATATTGTGTTTCCATAGCACCCAAATCCCCCCAGAGAAGCCCACGGCCTCCACTCTGTGGGAGTGCGCATATCCAAGCTTCCGAATGATCCCTGATGCCCTTTCGCCGCTACATCTGGTCTCCATCATACAGAAGACCGAGGTGTTATACTTCAGAGTAAGATCCTTGACAGCGAGCTGGGTGTCTTTGTCACAGGCACCCTGTACATTCCAAGAGATGACTTTCATTGATCGGGGACGTCTAGGGTAGAGGTACCCATCGACCTTGCTTCTTCCTCAAGATCCGGCAGGAGGGACGTCTTGGTTCTCTTCCGATTAGATGGGATTGAGGGACCCCCAGGATGAACCACCTTCCTGTTTCTGAGATGGATGCCCACCGAGTTCCGGCGAGGGCTCCGGTAGGGGTGAATTGGGTTGTCTCTGGATGATGTATCACCCAAGGAGAAGGGTGTGGTGACGAAAGGATGCGATTCTTGCGTTCTGCCTGCGAGGACCGTGTCGCCCGTTGGATTCACCGCTGTGTGGTTATCAAGATTCTGTAAAACTGTGGTTCAACTTGCAGCAGTTCTCGGGTTGTTCGGCCTGGGGTCTGATTGCTGTCCATCATTGCGGTTGCTTGCACTGGGGCGTTCTTTATTCTGTCTTGCATTCCTCTTGCGTGCGCGCCAATCTACTCCGTTTGTCACCCGTTCGGCAATGTTGTCAGCATCAACGATTTCAGTAGGAGCTTCATCCCCTTCCTGCGATTCAAGGATCTGGAAAGGGTTTCTCGAGGTAGATGGTGGGATGTTACTGGCGCCTCGGGGTGGTGGTCGGGGTTTGCGTTGAATTGGTTTGGCGTAGATGCTGTCTGTGAAGCCTTCAGCTAGCGGAGATGGCACCGGCACCGGGTCACCCTCCGAGGACAGCCTCCTAAGATCGTTTTCCGCCGTGATACGATTGATGCAGTCCTTCTCAAGATGTCCCGCACGGCCGCAGTGCATACAGATGAAAGGGATATTTTCGTATTCAACGCGATAATGTACCCCCTCGATCATGATTTGTGGCGTCAACGGTTTAGAAGTGTCCAGCTCCACAGCAATTCTCGCAAATCGGCCCCGTCTTTGCGTTAGGGTATTAAGATCGACTTTGATTGTCTTCCCGATAGTGTCTCCTATCCTCGCGAGCAGAATTTCCTTGTAGAGGTGGATTGGAAGATTAGGGATTCGAATCTAGGCCACCAGGCGCGGGGCGGCAGCAGAGTCGGGCCTGAATTCCGGTAACCATCTCTGGACGGAGAGGTATGAACCGAAGAGCGGCCACGGGCCTCCGGCAAGGGCATGGACGTAGTCGTCCTCTCGCTGCAGCTGGACGGCGAAGTAATCGTTTGCAAGGTCGATGAGATTAAAGCAGCCTTTAGGTTTCCACATGAGTTTCAGACGATCTTGGAGGGTGAGGAAGCCGATCTCTTTGGACAATAACTTGACAATCACCGTGAACTGCCACGGTTTGAGGAGGTTGGCTCTGGCTTCCGACTTCAGCCCGAACGATGGCATACCGTTCTCGGAGGTGCATATTATGTCTTCAGGGCTTAAGGCCGTGTGGTTGTCTTCAGGGTCGATGCACAAGTAGCCTTGGTCCTCGGTCATGTTCCTCCCGACAGAGTCCTTGTATGATCGTTTGGACGCTTCCACAAATTGTAGAATATTTGAGTTCCTAGTAGGTAATTCAGGGAATTGTGTCTGCTGCGCAGGCATGGTGGCGCCGGAGTCGACGTCCATGACGCTTGCTCGGGAACTCGTTGTGGGCGGCGTCTGTCTTGTTGTTGAAAAATTCAGGCTTATGCCTGTGTTGCCGAGCGGCACATGCATGGAGCGTTTGGGGTTGTTGTTGGCTCCGCCGTCCCGACGATCATCCTCCATAAGCGTCCCTCGTTCCGTGGAAGTCCCACGAGCTAACATCGCAGAAGAGTCGTTGTTGGTCGAGGGCATTCCATGCACTTCTTTTGACATCGCCGTCGAGAACGGGACCTCTCGGTCCACCCTAGGCAGCGTGGAGTTGTCAACTTCATCCTCTTCCGCCGGTACGTAGAAGCTTCCGTCCGTATTGCAGTCCGCGTCCGGGGGGCGTGAACCCCCGAAGTGTCCACGTCCGCCGCGGCCTCCACGGCCCGCGGCTCCTCCACCGCGCATACGCGCTCGTTCACCGGAACCCTAGCAGAGCAAACCCTAGCAGAGAATCGGCTAGATCCATGTTTTCTTCATATTAGTTAGTAATCTAGTACCATTGAGAAAATAAACATTCCATGATTATCTCATTGATGAAAACTCCAAGAGTTATAAAACTTGCTTTTGTTTTAATGTTTGACACTATAATACTTTAGTTTATTGATGTTCTTTCCTAATTAGATTCTTTGTGATTAGTTGAATTGACTCAACGACTTATTCAGGAAGATTGTGGACGTGATTCGATGCAATTATTTTTATTTGTAAAAAGTTGTTTATTTCTAGTATGTTTCTTTTTGTGAGATTCACATTGATAATCGATGTTTTTATATTTTCCCTCTTGTAAATAAGTTTACAAGTCTCCTTAATATAAGTTCCTCAATTTTAACCACTAATAAAGCTTCAACAAAATTGTTAAACTCCTTGACATACCGTCAAACACAAACAACTTTTCCCTTTAGCCATGTATTGATGTATGCATGTGTGCAAGAATATAAAAAGAAAACAATGGTAGTGCATGGTAAAGATCCTCTCAAACAACTTTATAGTTTTATTGACATAGTACACCATTCTAGTGCATTCAACGGAGATATATAAAAGACACAACAAAGTCATATGCATAATTTTGTAGTTGCAGACTAAATATAAATCTATTTAGGTGATACGATTATTAATTATTTATCAATTGAACTAAACATGTTCCAAAAGACATTTAGATTAATCTATCAACGTGTATTTTAGGCATGTTTTAGAAGGCATAATGTCTAAAAATAAGACTATGTCGTGATTTCTACAAGAAAGTTACAGGTTTGGCAGCTAAGAATCAATTAGACTCTAAAGGAACTGGAAAAACCCAACCCGGTCCGTGTTGCACCCTACCGCTCCGGCGATTAGGGCTTGCACGACGTGGTCGTCTCTCCCCCTTAGATTAGGGTTTGCCCTTGCAGGTTCAAGCATGATGTGGCAGTGTTTTGGGTCTTGGCTTCATGGCAGCAGAACTGGTGGATCGATATGCAGGTCTGCGACTGTCAGATGAGGAGGAGGAACCACTTGACGTCAACCCAACAGGGAGCGACGAGGGGGAAGAAGATCACACGGAATTGGCCCTAGTAGGGCGGTTGCTTACGGATCGAGCATATAACTTCAAGGCGATGGAGAGAACATTAACGCAATCATGGAATCTGAAGGAGACGGTCGATTTCAAACAACTCGAAGGCAATGTGTTTGTGATGCAGTTCCTCCATTGGCGGGACAAGCAAAGGGTCCTGGATGGAGCACCCTGGAACTTTGATGGCCGATTACTGTTGTTCAAAGAAGTGGACAAGGAGGAGCAACCGGGACGACTTTCCATTAATCAATCTCCTTTTTGGGTACGTTTATATGGACTGCCGCTGGGTTACAGGGGGGAGAATACGATCCGGGAGGTGGCAGGTCGAGTAGGATCGGTGATTGCTACTGATAGAGATGTATCCAGTTGGGACTCATCCATTAGAGTCCGAGTTCTATTGGATGTCACTCGTCCTTTGAAGAGGTCGTTGAAGATCAGGGTGAAGAGCGGCGCGATCGCGGAGGTCGAAGTCAAATATGAGCGATTAGCGATGTTCTGCTTCAACTGCGGGCTACTGGGTCACATCGACCGAGATTGTCATCATCTGGAGGAGCACGAGGAGGCTAGGCAACAGTGGGGTGGCTGGCTGTGAGCTTCACCATGGAAACAAAGGAGGCAGGAAGAAAATCGAAGCGCCGAGGGTGTGTAAAACCTAGAAGAAAACTAATCTTCAGGAAGGGCGGGAGTTCGGGGGAGGGGGGATCGCAGACGACGGAGGAGGTGGGAGAGAACATCACTTATGGTTGGGGAATAAACCGGAAAGGAAAGGCAGAGCACATCGACGGGGAGCAGAAGATAATGGATGGTAGAGGAGGAAAAAAGGGGATAGGTGGGGGAAGTGTGGGTGGCGAGATCCAGGAGGAAGATAGTTCCAACGCGGGGGTCGGCGGGCAGACGAGAGAGGGGTGGCAGGGAAGTCGGTATGGAGAGGGAGAAGGGGAGGGGACGGGGAGGGAAAGAAGAACGGGGGACCGGGGGTCGGGGGGCAGGGCAGAAGAAATAGAAGGCGGAGGTACAACGTTGCTGGACGGAGATGCAGGGAGGACGGGCCAGCAGGTGACTTCGGCGGAAAAGAACGAGAAGATGCATGAACAAAGAACTGTTGTCTATACGTCAGACGAGCTGCGAGGAATAAAGGAATCAATGTGTATTGCGGAGATGCCTGAGGAGGAAATAGACGACATGGCAGATGATCAGCTTAACAAAGACATGTACGTGTACTCAAAGAAACAGTGGCTGACGGAGATAGAAGGCGAGAATTTGAGGGATCATTCGAAGCAACCAAAGTCCAACATGAGAACGGGCAGAACAGGGCAGTACGAGGAAGGAAATCGGGCGATCACTAGAGCACAAAGAAAGGAAATAGCAACAGCAAAGATGAAGCATGGACCAAAGGGGAATAAAAGCAAAAAGAAACACCATCCTTGGGTGTACAAAATGAGCAGAGGTGAAAGAATGGGCATTCCAGAAAATGAGGTTGTATGGGAACAACATACGGGGAAAAGAGGGAGATGCATGGATACATGTGACATGGACATGGATGAGCGGAATCCACAGATAGGGGAGGAGAAGAGACAAAGACTAGACCTAGAGGTGACAGCAGAACATGGGATCGACAAGATCCAAGTAGCGGAGATTGGCGGAGTCCAATCCCACGAAGGGCAATGAAAATCTTCAACTGGAACTGTCGGGGGTTGGGCGACCCTGACAGGTGTAGAGCTCTCCAGTTGTGGACATGGAGAGAACGTCCAAACATAGTCTTCGTTATGGAGACTATGATAGCTGAGAGGAGACTTGAGGAAGTCAAAAGAAGTTGTGGTTTCATTGACGGGATGTGCATCTCAAGCGAGGGAAGGGCGGGTGGTTTAGGTTTTTGGTGGAAGGACATGAACGTTGAAATCCAGAATTATTCACAAAGGCATGTAACAGCCATTATAAGGGAGGAAGACAATGATAAAACCTGGAGAGCGGTGGGGCTTTATGGGTGGGCGGATCAGGCAAGCAAGGTGAAAACTTGGGAGCTGATGAGGAAGATAAAAGGTGAGTCTGAGATTCTTGTCATATTCTTTGGTGATTTCAATGAAATAATTTTAAACTCTGAGAAGTAAGGCGGGCCTCCTAAAGATGAAAGATTCATACAGAACTTTCGTGATGTCATTGATGATTGCGAGCTAGTGGATGTGGGGTTTGAGGGTAATATCTTTACGTGGAAAAGAGGTTTGACAGAGAAAACCTTGGTCTAAGAACATCTGGATAGATTCTTACCTGATCTTGAATGGAGGAATTTGTTTAGCTTCTGTAAGGTGTATCACCTTCCTATTCATGAATCGGACCATGCACCCATATTCCTGAAGGCAGATGACAAGCGCACCCAGTCAAAGAGGAGGACAAGACAGTTCATGTTTGAGCAGATGTGGGTTGGAGAAAAGGGCTATGATGACACTATCAAGGAAGCATGGAAGTCTGCATAAGGTGGGGTCCTTAAAACAAAGTTGCAACGGTGTAAAGAAAATCTTTATGAATGGGCAACGGAAAAGTTTGGGGAACAGAAGAGGAAGATAAAGGAGCTGGAAAATGAACTGAAAGGGCTGCAATCTCTACACCCGATCCAAATCAATCTTGATAAGGCGGAGGAAAAATCAAAGGAGCTCCAGTATTGGTTACAAAAGAATGAGGAATATTGGGCGGCTCGGGCCCGGGTGAAGGAACTGCGAGAGGGTGACAGGAACACTGCATATTTCCACCAAAAAGCAACAAACAGGAAAAGACGAAATCATATCTCTGGGCTAGAGGATGAGCACGGGGTGATGCATAAAGATGAAGGGGAGTTAAAAGCAATCATTCTGAGTTACTTTGGAAAACTTTTCCAAACGTGTTCTCCGACGGGTTTTGAAGAGGCAACAAAAGGGCTGCGGCAACTTGTTACGGATTCCCAAAGAGAGGAGTTAGAAAGGGATATTGAGGATGAGGAAGTATGGACAGCGGTAAAATAAATGCATCCTAGTAAAGCACCGGGACCTGATGGTTTAAAGGCAATGTTCTATCAACAACACTGGGCGACGGTAGGGAAAGATGTGGCGAGTTACATCAAAGGTTGGTGGAAAGGAGAAAAAATTATAGGGGAGTTCAATGAAATGCTGGTTGTGCTTATTCCAAAGACCAAACAACCCAAATCCATGGGGGAGTTTAGACCCATTAGCCTATGCAATGTGATCTATAAAATTGCATCAAAAGTGATGACAAACCGCCTGAAATCAATTATGGATGGTATCATTTCTGAAAATCAAAGCGCCTTTGTCCCGGGGAGACTGATAACTGATAACACCCTCATTGCTTATGAAGTGTTCCATTACATGAAGAGAGATAAGAGACAGAAAAAGGGTAGCTTGGCACTGAAACTAGATATGTCCAAAGAATATGATAGAGTTGAGTGGGATTTCCTTGATGAGGTGATGAAGAAGATCGGGTTTGGGAGTCACTGGAGGAACAAGGTTAGAGACTGCATATCATCCGTCCAGCACACATTTGCCATAAATGGAGACGGGACCCAAAGCACAACGCCATCACGTGGACTACGCCAGGGTGACCCTCTTTCCCCTTTCCTTTTCGTCTTATGTGCTGAAGCTTTTTCTACGTTACTTTCCACTGCTACCCGCGATTCCCAGCTACACGGGATCCGCCCGTGTAGGGGAGCGCCGTCTATCTCACATCTTTTTTTCGCAGATGATAGTATCCTTTTTGCTAGAGCCACCAATGCAGAGTGCCTAAAGATAGCTGAAATTATCAACCAATATGAACAGGCATCGGGTCAGAAGATCAATCTATCTAAGACAGAGGTGGTGTTTAGTAAGGGAGTTCCGGCGGAAAGGAGGAATGAGATGAAGCGGCTGCTGGGTGTCAAAGAGGTGGACAGGCACGCTAGTTACTTAGGCCTACCAACAGCCATGGGCAGGTCCAAGAAGCAGGTGTTCAGTTTCATCAAAGAAAGGATATGGCGAAAGCTTCAGGGATGGGCGGAAAAACTACTGTCAAAAGCTGGGAGAGAGGTCCTGATTAAAGCAGTGGCGCAGGTCATACCCACGTACATTATGAGCATTTTCCAGTTGCCAGCAGGAACTATAGACGAGATACAGAGAATGGTAGCTAGATTCTGGTGGGGTGCAAAGGATAAGGAGAGGAAAATAGCATGGATGAGTTGGGAGCGAATGTGCAAGCCAAAGCGTCAGGGAGGGCTTGGTTTTAGGGACTTTCAAACCTTCAACCAGGCTCTTTTGGCACGACAGTTATGGAGAATGATCACTCATCCAGAGGCGTTAGCAACCAGAGTTCTAAAGGCCAAATATTTCCCAAGAATGTCTATTTGGGAGGCTAGGAGAGGGCATGCACCGAGCTACACATGGAGGAGCCTTTGGGGAGCAAAGGCACTTCTAAAGGAAGGTACGCAATGGCGAGTGGGAGAGGGGACAGATGTGAGCATATGGCAGGATATATGGCTGCCGGGACAGATGGAAATGTTGGAAAATTACAAACAAGAAAATGGCCCTGCTTATGAAGTGGTCCGAGAGCTTATGACGGAGGAGGGGCACGGTTGGGATGGTGACCGAGTCCGAGAGTATTTTCTGGATGACATAGCCAGGAGAGTATGTTCTATACAGCTGAGCTTGAGGAAGCCCAAGGATACATGGATGTGGTGGCCTGCAAAGAATGGTGAATTCTCGGTGCGATCGGCGTATTGGCTGGGCTTGCTAGGGGTAGAGGAAGCAAGACGGTACCGGAGCCGACAAGATAACATGTTGTGGAAGAGGATATGGCATGCGGGATGGTGTCCAAAGATTGCACATTTCTTATGGAGGATTTGCACGGGATGCTTAGCGATGCGAGGCCGGCTGTTTGATAGGCACTGCACTGACGATGGTACCTGCAAGCTATGTGGTTCGGAAAAGGAAACCATTACCCACATGCTCTTCCGCTGTCCGAGTGTAACTGAAATATGGGAACAAACACCACGGGAGACTCAAGAGCTGATGGACGAGTACAGGGACGTGGAGGTAGGTGTAATGATGGAGGCCATGCTAGACAGACTGTGGCATACAACTCATAAAAACATAATTAACTAATGCGGAAGCGTTCATCAAGCAGCGGATTAGCAAAAATCACTAAAAATTAAAACTTTTTGCAAAGAGATCCATTCACAGGAAAACCCCTTTCATTCAGAACCAAAGTAAAGCTTTACATCCTGGTTCATATATATACATCTCATGTACTTTTGCTTCTCGAGGAATGCAAACATTAACTACTCTATCTTAACTATACACAGGTAGTATAAAACCTTCGAGGCATTAAGCCAAAATCTCGAAATCACTAACTACTACTCCGAGGACCTGAGAGTACAGAGACGACACATAGGACTTTATATACATCTGAACATGACATGACAGCCAATGTCTCCACCTGAGGCTTCACTGCTGTCCCTGCTGCTGCTGTTGTTGTCCTTCACCTCCTGAAGGATTCCTGTCTCTTTGTCCGCGTCCACCTAAAAATGTGGTTCCCACGGGGGTGAGACAATTATAAAATTTTCCCCAGCGAGAGATATAACTCTCCGCCAGAAACATTGTTATTGTAACTTAAGAAGATAAATATGAACAGAGAAATCATATTTAATTGACAGCAGGTAAATGTCTAACAGTTTAGAACATCATTCTATGTCAGAAGCATTACAGTTAAAATAAAATCAACATATCATTTATCCTTTAAGGAATATGAAGAACATGTATAACATCTATTCAAACTACAGAATCATTATCACTGCATTAACGTTCTTCAGGCTTAGATCATATAACTAAAGCATGGCATTATCATTGTGGAGTCATGGCCCGTAGCCACACTCTTTTCACAAGGTGTTGGGATCTCAATCCCTTATTTCAACACTGGGAATTCTCATCCCTTCACAATTTCAATGCACTAACATGTGATTCTGGGTAGTTAAACCCTTAGCTCATCACCTGAGCATTGTTACCACATTCTCCAGCAATTAACACCTTTAGGTCATCTGACCAAGATAAGCATGATACTTGTTATACAAGCATCCATCATGGCACTTGAGGCCCATCAACTCTCTTGCTACCTCTTACCGGGCACAAGGTATATTATGGCACACAAGGCCCAATAAATAAATTCAAACTAATAACACATCATAGCTCATACCTGACTATGCTCATCATCTCATGATACCTGCATGGTTAGCACATATGATAGCAGCACATCAATTATCTATCATCACCATGCAAAAACAATATATTAATAATTCAAGGGTATTACCCTTAATCCTTTAACAGGATTAGGATTTCCATCACACATCTCATGTATCAGTATTACCCATAATCCTTTACCAGGATTAGGATTTCCATCACAAATCTCATGTATCAGTATTACCCTTAATCCTTTACTAGGATTAGGATTTCCATCACACATCTCATGTATCATATTCAAGTATGAATTCTATTCTTTTATTAGGGAATTATGGTTTCACATACCATTTCCCTCCATTAGAATAGGGATTGCATATAGCATCACCCTTCATTAGGGTTTCATATCACATTGCCCATAATTAGGGTTTACTAATCATTCCCAATTAGGGTTTCTCATAAAATCACCCTCAATTAGGGCTTCACATGGATACACCTTCAATTAGGGTTTCACATGGATACACCCTCAACTAGGGTTTGAGTTCAATAACCCTGTCAATTAGGGTTTATGTTCATGTTTATGGTTTCATGATCTCTTTGCTTAAGGATCATGACCCTTAATCACCACATGAATCATATTCATGTATGAATTCATGCTATCAACTTCTTAACTTGATTAGGTCATATCAACTCTTTAGTCGTGTACATACAACTATGATTAACATAGTGTATCAAGTCATTGATCCTATAAGCAATTAGGGATTCATCCCTTAATTGACACTTAATCACTTAGGTACTATTAGGGTTTCAACCTCTATACTTTCATTGATTGTCATTACTAATCATCATTGGATCAATAGTACATTCATCATCACATTGGACCTCCATTACATAAGGTATCCAAATGAATTAGGGTTTACTATTCATCCTAATTAGTGATTTCACATGTAGGCAACCTCTTAATAGGGTTATACATGAAATCGGCCTCAATTAGGGTTTACATCATGTATTGGATCCATGAATTTGTTATGCATTAATGACTAGTACCATTAAAGGTATCTCCCACCTAATCACATTAGGTTTTCAAAAAGGTTTGATCGATTGAACCTTCAATGACATAAGGTATCCAATTGAATTAGGGTTTTCAATGTTGATTCCTTCAATCATTGAATTCATGGAACCAATCATCAATTGGACCTATACCCATACTTCAATTGAGTTTAAATAGGTCAACCTTCAACTTATTTTACCCTTAATTAACCCTCAATTGGTCATCAATTAGGGTTTGATTCAATTGAATTAGGGTTTGGAATCGATGATTCAACAACCCTAATCAATGTAAGACTAGTTGCTTTGAAACCATTGAACCATCATCCAAATTGGGTATGACCTGACCCCAAACGGTCTTGAGGTCGTTTGGATGACCTCAAAACGGTCTTGAGACCGTTTTCCCATCATATCACTCAAATCTAAGCAATCCAATTAGGGTTTGGTTCATTGGATTGATCACCAAATCAGCATTACATTGTTTAACAGCTTGGTACCTTTAGACCTTCAAACACCTAACCATACTCAACCCTAGACCTCCAAACGGTATTGGGTGACCACCAAACGGTCTTGAGACCGTTTGGATGAGCTCCAAACGGTCTTGAGACCGTTTGCCCATCCAACCTTTGGACTCTAGTGAAAATTCATCATGGATTGGTCTATCGAGTTGATCAACAAATCAGCACTACATTGCAATATGATTAGTACCTTTGGACATTAAATTGGTCAACTATACTTGACCCCAGACCTCCAAACGGTCTTGGGGTGATCCCCAAACGGTCTTGAGACCGTTTGGGTGATCCCCAAACGGTCTTGAAACCGTTTGGGCTAATCAACCCAAAATCTCTAATTAACTCATTAGAATTTCAGCACTGATTTCAATTAGGGTTTGCCCAATTGATTAGCCTTCAACTCATGACTCGTTTGGAATTAATCCATAAAATTTGGTGAGTCATTAACCAACATCATTAGAAACAGTAATCTCATACTTTCAATGCTTAGTCAACCATATTATACGGTCTTGAGACCGTTTGCCCAAAAAGTTCAATTAAATCAGATTGAAAATCAGCACTTAATCCAATTAGGTTTCCCTAATTGATTAGGCTTCAACTCACGATTCCTTTGGAGTTAATCCCTCAAATTTGTAGGGTTATTAATAAACATAATTATGAACAGGAATCCCATACGGTCAATGCTTGGTCAACCATCTCAAACGGTCTTGAAACCGTTTTCTCAACCAGGTCAAGTTAATCAGGTTGAAAATCAGCACATAATTCAATCTGATTGCCTAATTGATTGGCCTTCAACTCTCGATTCCTTTGGAGTTAATCCCTCAAATTTGGAGGGTTATCATCCTACATAATTAGGAAAAAAATTCCCAAACGGTCAACGCTTGGTCAACCATCTCAAACGGTCTTGAAACCGTTTTATCCCAAACAGTTTCAAACCGTTTGCCCTTAAACGGTTTGCTGAAACCGCATAGCCAATCAAATTAAAACGATTTGGAGTAGCTATCAAAACGGTTTTGCTTGGTAATTTTCTTTGGATAAGCATCTAGGATGATGTAATAATCCCCTTCCTTCGAACAACCAAGAACAGCAACCGTTCTTGATGGAAATTGCAGCAAAGAAATAAGAGTGTATCAAATTGAAGAAATCAATCAACAAAGCATAGAGAATTGATGCAATAGCAATGTTTAAGGGTTTGAGTTTAAAACCCACCTCCAATTGAGCTCCAAAGCTCCAAGATCACGCCATTAATGGTGGATGAAGCTCTAGCAACTCCCCCTAGGCTCGTCCTCAAGCTTTTGATTGCAAAAGTTGGCTAGGGTTGAAGAGGAGATCGAAATAAGAAGGAATCCATAATTTATTTTCGATTTCCACCATGAAATCAAGGAGAACGAAGGTCAAGGGCTTACCCACAGGTTTGGGACGTGCTCCCTGCTCCTCCCTAGCTCCTTGGTCGGTTTTGCAAGCAAGGGGAAGAAGAAAATCCGAAAAAGGCCTTGGTTTGGGCTTGGAAATGACACTTTTATAAAGAAATTGATGAGAGAGAATATGCCTTATAAAAATCCAATTAATCCAAAAATTATGGCCGCCTCTTCCCCCTCAACTCCATGGATACGAGGCATATCCCTTTGCCTTTAATTATCCTTCATTATCCTCAATTTAAAGAAAATCAAATTAAGCACCTTAATGCTTATTATATTAATATCCCATATGTGAGTGGAAATTACTTTTCTTTATAATAAGGTGAGTGGAATTTCACCTACTTAAGATATTTTCGTTCCTTATCTTAGGCAAAGGAACGTCCATCCTTATTCAAAATCAACCCAAAACATTTTGGTTGAAAGCCCTTCAATTATTTTTATTCATTTTTGCCCTAAATTGAATTAGGGTTTCAATTAGGATTAAATCTTGATTATTTTAATATCAAGATTCTCTCTCCTCCATCTTAATTCAAATGAGAATTAACTCTCATTTTCTTTGATCTACATGATGCCAAGAAACATTAGGGACTTTATTGAAGTGGTAATTTGCATATTGAACCCTAGATTTTGGGTAAATTGCACTTTTCACCAAAACTAGGCTTTAATGCACAACATTGCTTTACAAGCTTAATCTTGGTGCCCAAGCTTGTGGAAACCATACCACTACATCACATTCATTATTATTATGTCTTAACATCAGAGGAACATCTTATCATGCAACATTTTCAAGTTAACCCCTCGACTTGGGTAATTTGCACTTTAATCCAAAATAAGCAAACATTGCTTCAACATTTGCTTAAACAGGACCAAAATTGAAACATAAGTTTCTTATGAGGCCTAATTACTTTTCCCAAGATAAGATTAAGAATCTACTCAACCTTATTAGACAAAACATCTAGGGTTAATTCATAACTCAGGTCAGGGATGTTACAAATTATAAACCCCTAACAAGGATTTCGTCCTCGAAATCCCAGGAAAAGGAGGAACAGATTGTTCATTAATCATGCCCTCAAGTCTCCACATATCATATTAATATCCTGGAGATATTATGAACTCTGTGATTCCACACAAATCTCCTTTCATCAATTCCTCCATATCACTGTTTATGTTTATGCAAAGCATAAACCCCTAACATATGATGTCCATGTCATTGAAAGGAAGAAGCATAAAAGAACATACTTCAATAATCACTCAAGAATACTTATCAAAAGGAAAAAAATATATATCTAACATAGATAATTCACTTAGAAAACTCTATGTAATTGGGAATGTTCACATAGTTCTTCCTATTAGTTAGGAATGTCACATAGCTTTTCCCTTTTTGTTTAGGGTTGGAATTGCACAAAGCATCTTCCTTTATTGGAATTGCACAAAGCATCTTCCTTTATTGGAATTGCACAAAGCATATTCCTTTATTGGAATTGCACAAAGCATCTTCCTTTATTGGAATTGCACAAAGCATCTTCCTTTATTGGAATTGCACACATCATCTTCCTTTATTGGAATTGCACAAAGCATCTTCCTTTATTGGAATTGCACAAAGCATCTTCCTTTATTGGAATTGCACAAAGCATCTTCTTTTATTGGAATTGCACAAAGCATCTTACTTTATTGGAATTGCACAAAGCATCTTCCTTTATTGGAATTGCACAAAGCATCTTCCTTTATTGGAATTGCACACAACATCTTCCTTTATTGGAATTCCACAAAGCATATTCCTTTATTGGAATTGCACAAAGCATCTTCCTTTATTGGAATTGCACAAAGCATCTTCCTTTATTGGAATTGCACAAAGCATCTTCCTTTATTGGAATTGCACAAAGCATCTTCCTTTATTGGAATTGCACAAAGCATCTTCCTTTATTGGAATTGCACAAAGCATCTTTCTTTATTGGAATTGCACAAAGCATCTTCCTTTATTGATTCCATATTTCTTATTTCATGATACTCATTAGATTGTCTCAGAATGACTACTTGATCAGAGCAATCAAAAAGACAACAATCTAAGAGTTTCCTTACCCACTTTATCATCAATAGTTGTATACCTGGCCAGGGTTTACAAATACTGAGATCAAGTAGTATGCACTTACATGCTATCATATTCCTTGCTATTCATATCATTATACACACATGATTTTCCCTTGTTCCAACATGACTAAGTCATTTAAGAACTCTTTTAAAGCTCAAACTTTCTGTATTAAGGACTGATAACCTAGATTGTAAAGCTAGTATCCAGTCCCCTATATGCATTATTGTTGCCCTAATCTGCCCAACAAGAGCATGATCATAGGATTCTCTATCCTGATCAGGTCTTAATGGGGATTCTCAGGCACACATTCTATTCTTGCATGATCCTTGCACCACTTCTTGGTGCAACAACATTGCCCTAAGCAATGTGTTCCTTGTGCTCTCCAGTCATTTTAAAACTTTACCCTTTCTCTGCACAAGCAGAAATCATTATAGGGTATATTGGAGGACACTAACACAGACTCGATACCTTAGTCCTATGTCTCTGTAGACTCAGCGAACCTAGAGCTCTGATACCACTAAATTGTGGCATACAACTTATAAAAACATAATTAACTAATGCGGAAGCGTTCATCAAGCAGCGGATTAGCGAAAATCACTAAAAATTAAAACATTTTGCAAAGAGATCCATTCACAGGAAAAACCCTTTCATTCAGAAACAAAGTAAAGCTTTACATCCTGGTTCATATATATACATCTCATGTACTTTTGCTTCTCGAGGAATGCAAACATTAACTACTCTGTCTTAACTATACACAGGTAGTATAAAACCTTCAAGGCATTAAGTCAAAATCTCGAAATCACTAACTACTACTCTGAGGACCTGAGAGTACAGAGACGACACATAGGACTTTATATACATCTGAACATGACATGACAGCCAATGTCTCCACCTGAGACTTCACTGCTGTCCCTGCTGCTGCTGTTGTTGTCCTTCACCTCCTGAAGGATTCCTGTCTCTTCGTCCGCGTCCACCTAAAAATGTGGTTCCCACGGGGGTGAGACAATTATAAAAATTGCCCCAGCGAGAGATATAACTCTCAGCCAGAAACATTGTTATTGTAACTTAAGAAGATAAATATGAACAGAGAAATCATATTTAATTGACAGCAGGTAAATGTCTAACAGTTTAGAACATCATTCTATGTCAGAAGCATTACAGTTAAAATAAAATCAACATATCATTTATCCTTTAAGGAATATGAAGAACATGTATAACATCTATTCAAACTACAGAATCATTATCACTGCATTAACGTTCTTCAGGCTTAGATCATATAACTAAAGCCTGGCATTATCATTGTGGAGTCATGTCCCGTAGCCACACTCTTTTCACAAGGTGTTGGTATCTCAATCCCTTATTTCAACACTGGGAATTCTCATCCCTTCACAATTTCAATGCACTAACATGTGATTCTGGGTAGTTAAACCCTTAGCTCATCACCTGAGCATTGTTACCACATTCTCCAGCAATTAACACCTTTACGTCATCTGACCAAGATAAGCATGATACTTGTTATACAAGCATCCATCATGGCACTTGAGGCCCATCAACTCTCTTGCTACCTCTTACCGGGCACAAGGTATATTATGGCACACAAGGCCCAATAAACAAATTCAAACTAATAACACATCATAGCTCATACCTGACTATGCTCATCATCTCATGATACCTGCATGGTTAGCACATATGATAGCAGCACATCAGTTATCTATCATCACCATGCAAAAACAATATATTAATAATTCAAGGGTATTACCCTTAATCCTTTAACATGATTAGGATTTCCATCACACATCTCATGTATCAGTATTACCCATAATCCTTTACCAGGATTAGGATTTCCATCACAAATCTCATGTATCAGTATTACCCTTAATCCTTTACTAGGATTAGGATTTCCATCACACATCTCATGTATCATATTCAAGTATGAATTCTATTCTTTTATTAGGGAATTATGGTTTCACATACCATTTTCCTCCATTAGAATAGGGATTGCATATAGCATCACCCTTCATTAGGGTTTCATATCACATTGCCCATAATTAGGGTTTACTAATCATTCCCAATTAGAGTTTCTCATAAAATCACCCTCAATTATAGCTTCACATGGATACACCTTCAATTAGGGTTTCACATGGATACACCCTCAACTAGGGTTTGAGTTCAATAACCCTGTCAATTAGGGTTTATGTTCATGTTTAGGGTTTCATGATCTCTTTGCTTAAGGATCATGACCCTTAATCACCACATGAATCATATTCATGTATGAATTCATGCTATCAAATTCTTAACTTGATTAGGTCATATCAACTCTTTAGTTGTGTACATACAACTATGATTAACATAGTGTATCAAGTCATTGATCCTATAAGCAATTAGGGATTCATCCCTTAATTGACACTTAATCACTTAGGTACTATTAGGGTTTCAACCTCTGTACTTTCATTGATTGTCATTACTAATCATCATTGGATCAATAGTACATTCATCATCACATTGGACCTCCATTACATAAGGTATCCAAATGAATTAGGGTTTACTATTCATCCTAATTAGTGATTTCACATGTAGGCAACCTCTTAATAGGGTTATACATGAAATCGGCCTCAATTAGGGTTTACATCATGTATTGGATCCATGAATTTGTTATGCATTAATGACTAGCACCATTAAAGGTATCTCCCACCTAATCACATTAGGTTTTCAAAAAGGTTTGATCCATTGGACCTTCAATGACATAAGGTATCCAATTGAATTAGGGTTTTCAATGTTGATTCCTTCAATCATTGAATTCATGGAACCAATCATCAATTGGACCTATACCCATACTTCAATTGAGTTTAAATAGGTCAACCTTCAACTTATTTGACCCTTAATTAACCCTCAATTGGTCATCAATTAGGGTTTGATTCAATTGAATTAGGGTTTGGAATCGATGATTCAACAACCCTAATCAATGTAAGACTAGTTGCTTTGAAACCATTGAACCATCATCCAAATTGGGTATGACCTGACCCCAAACGGTCTTGAGGTCGTTTGGATGACCTCAAAACGGTCTTGAGACCGTTTGCCCATCATATCACTCAAATCTAAGCAATCCAATTAGGGTTTGGTTCATTGGATTGATCACCAAATCAGCATTACATTGTTTAACAGCTTGGTACCTTTAGACCTTCAAACACCTAACCATACTCAACCCTAGACCTCCAAACGGTCTTGGGTGACCACCAAACGGTCTTGAGACCGTTTGGATGAGCTCCAAACGGTCTTGAGACCGTTTGCCCATCCAACCTTTGGACTCTAGTGAAAATTCATCATGGATTGGTCTATCGAGTTGATCAACAAATCAACACTACATTGCAATATGATTAGTACCTTTGGACCTTCAATTGGTCAACTATACTTGACCCCAGACCTCCAAACGGTCTTGGGGTGATCCCCAAACGGTTTTGAGACCGTTTGGGTGATCCCCAAACGGTCTTGAAACCGTTTGGGCTAATCAACCCAAAATCTCTAATTAACTCATTGGAATTTCAGCACTGATTTCAATTAGGGTTTGCCCAATTGATTAGCCTTCAACTCATGACTCGTTTGGAATTAATCCATAAAATTTGGTGAGTCATTAACCAACATCATTAGGAACAGTAATATCATACGGTCAACTCTTAGTCAACCATCTTATACGGTCTTGAGACCGTTTGCCCAAAAAGTTCAATTAAATCAGATTGAAAATCAGCACTTAATCCAATTAGGTTTCCCTAATTGATTACGCTTCAACTCACGATTCCTTTGGAGTTAATACCTCAAATTTGTAGGGTTATTAATAAACATAATTATGAACAGTAATCCCATACGGTCAATGCTTGGTCAACCATCTCAAATGGTCTTGAAACCGTTTGCTCAACCAGGTCAAGTTAATCAGGTTGAAAATCAGCACATAATTCAATCTGATTGCCTAATTGATTGGCCTTCAACTCTCAATTCCTTTGGATTTAATCCCTCAAATTTGGAGGGTTATCAGCCTACATAATTAGGAACAAAATTCCCAAACGGTCAATGCTTGGTCAACCATCTCAAACGGTCTTGAAACCGTTTGCTCTCAAACGGTTTCAAACCGTTTGCCCTTAAACGGTTTGCTGAAACCGCATAGCCAATCAAATTAAAACGATTTGGAGTAGCTATCAAAACGGTTTTGCTTGGTAATTTTCTTTGGATAAGCATCTAGGATGATGTAATAATCCCCTTCCTTCGAACAACCAAGAACAGCAACCGTTCTTGATGGAAATTGCAGCAAAGAAACAAGAGTGTATCAAATTGAAGAAATCAATCAACAAAGCATAGAGAATTGATGCAATAGCAATGTTTAAGGGTTTGAGTTATAAAACCCACCTCCAATTGAGCTCCAAAGCTCCAAGCTCACGCCATTAATGGTGGATGAAGCTCTAGAAACTCCCCCTAGGCTCATCCTCAAGCTTTTGATTGCAAAAGTTGGCTAGGGTTGAAGAGGAGATCGAAATAAGAAGGAATCCATAATTTATTTTCGATTTCCACCATGAAATCAAGGAGAACGAAGGTCAAGGGCTTACCCACAGGTTTGGGACGTGCTCCCTGCTCCTCCCTAGCTCCTTGGTCGGTTTTGCAAGCAAGGGGAAGAAGAAAATCCGAAAAAGGCCTTGGTTTGGGCTTGGAAATGACACTTTTATAAAGAAATTGATGAGAGAGAATATGCCTTATAAAAATCCAATTAATCCAAAAATTATGGCCGCCTCTTCCCCTCAACTCCATGGATACAAGGCATATCCCTTTGCCTTTAATTATCCTTCATTATCCTCAATTTAAAGAAAAGCAAATTAAGCACCTTAATGCTTATTATATTAATATCCCATATGTGAGTGGAAATTACTTTTCTTTATAATAAGGTGAGTGGAATTTCACCTACTTAAGATATTTTCGTTCCTTATCTTAGGCAAAGGAACGTCCATCCTTATTCAAAATCAACCCAAAACATTTTGGTTGAAATCCCTTCAATTATTTTTATTCATTTTTGCCCTAAATTGAATTAGGGTTTCAATTAGGATTAAATCTTGATTATTTTAATATCAAGATTCTCTCTCCTCCATCTTAATTCAAATGAGAAGTAACTCTCATTTTCTTTGCTCTACATGATGCCAAGAAACATTAGGGACTTTATTGAAGTGGTAATTTGCATATTGAACCCTAGATTTTGGGTAAATTGTACTTTTCACTAAAACTAGGTTTTAATGCACAACATTGCTTTACAAGCTTAATCTTGGTGCCCAAGCTTGTGGAAACCATACCACTACATCACATTCATTATTATGATGTCTTAACATCAGAGGAACATCTTATCATGCAACATTTGCAAGTTAACCCCTCGACTTGGGTAATTTGCACTTTAGTCCAAAATAAGCAAACATTGCTTCAACATTGCTTAAACAGGACCAAAATTGAAACATAAGTTTCTTATGAGGCCTAATTACTTTTCCCAAGATAAGATTAAGAATCTACTCAACCTTATTAGACAAAACATCTAGGGTTAATTCATAACCCAGGTCAGGGATGTTACACAAACCTTCCAAGAGGGAGACGAAAATAGTGGTGGCTGCTATGTGGACTGCATGGCGGGTGAGGTGCAAGAGAACTTTTCAGGACAATGGGATTCAATGTGGCTACATATACCGAGAGGCTTTATCGGTGGTGAAGGCGGGACGTGCAGCAAACAGCAAGCAAAGGGCAGTAGATGAAGTAGCTCGGACGACTACACACCCAACGGAAGACAATGTGCGAGTGGGTATCCAGCTGAGGGAAACAAGGGCAGGAGCGCGCGCGGGACCGTTGGGGCACGGGCAACCGAACCAGCGAAGGGACGGGAGTGAGGCCGAAGGACAACAGTGTGTGGAGGCGAGGGATGATGGAGCGGACAGTAGAAGAAGGAGCAGCTGGGTGAAACCAGCAAGAGGAAGGATAAAGCTTAATACTGATGGATCGGTAGGGGAGGACGGGAAGGCTGGTGTCGGGGTGGTAGCTAGAAACGACGTGGGCGGGCTGCTGGGAGTGATGGGAAAGAAGGTAGAGTGGGGAAACGACGTCGCCACCATTGACGCGCTGGCTGTTCGTGAAGCTCTGGTGTGGGCGAGGGAGCAAGCCTTCGATCAAGTGGAGATCGAAACAGACTCCATGGACGTAGTCTATGCATGCAACAACAAAAAGAAACGACGGGATTACTTGGGTCTTCTGGCTAAGGACATTGGCTCGATCAGTAGGATGTTTTCTTTCTACAGTTTATGTTATGTCAGTCGTAAGGGTAATAGGGTCGCCCATGAGGTGGCCAATTCAGCTCGTAGAGGTCTAGCTGATAGTTTTTCTTTTTTTTCAGTCTTTCCCTTGAAGTCTTTTGTCCATTGTAAACCTTGATTTATGTCTTTAGTAGTTTTTTGCGGGGAGCCCCAACCATAGGGCTTCCCACCCTCCCTCAAAAAAAAAGACTCTAAAGGAATCATTTTTGATGTGCTATTCAATACTGATTTGATAATTTATAATTTCAAAAACCTCAAAGAGAGAAGTGTTTTATTTTTGTTTTTAGAGTTGTATCAACAATTTATATTTTCATACTTTTTGTTATATTAAGTTTTGTTCATGAACTTAAATAAAGATTTTATGTCGACTTTATGATCTTATAATAAAAAAAAATGTTAAACCACCACCTATTGGCATTGTCTTTCAAAATTTGTGTGTTTAAACCACCACCGAAGGCTTGCTTGATTGGATGTCGTGGAACATGATAGTATAGTATAGTGTAGTGTAGCGTTGGAAGGCATAAATGGCAACCTCACAGTGCCTATCTACAACTAACCAAAACCAGCAGAATACTGACGAAACACCAAGAGGAGACAAACAAGTCAGAGGCGACGATACACCGATGGGCGATGGCTGCAATGTTAGTTCAGAATACGCTCCCAACAAACGTGTTGGGTCCATCAGTCTTATAAAACCCAACACAACACAGATATGGTCCACAACAAATTATATAACGAGTGCTACAGCTCTTCTACGTTTGTCAGCCTAACCCATTCACCAAACACGGTTTAATTTTTGATTAATAAAACCCACATGGTATTGTTCGTAACTGATAAGCAAGCCTTTTCCCCTGGCTCCAATCAACAGCCAAATCAGTGCAGCAGCCAGCCTTAGAAAATAGAAACGACAAAAGGGGGGCAAAACGGTCACTGATTTTTTTTCCTCCTCCATATAAATACGGCCTGGGGGTTTGACTATACAGTGTTGCCCCCACAATTTCAATCCTCGCTAGGTTCGCCCGCCTCCTTCCTTTTCTTTCGCTCCTCCTCTCTTCGTCCCCGTTGTCTGTTCGGGGAAAGCCCGTCGTTTCCGCAGAGACAGAGAATAGAGAATGATAAAGGAGTGACTAGAAGAGACGGTAACTGGTGGAGTGAATGATCGTCGTCGCTGTACTATTCAATCCAGAATCTTGACGGTGGCGGTGGCGGCGGCGGCGGCAGCAGCATAACGTCCAGTGCGGCAGTGCTTCCCCCTCGCCCAATCCATTCATCTCTACGTGGCGCCTCCCTAGTCCATCCTCTGCTTCCGTCCGGAAAGGTAAATCCGCACTTTTTACGCCGATCCTTTCTAACCGGCGTCTCTCCCACGTCATTTCTCTCCTCTTCTTCCTCTTTTACATACCCGTTCACTCCCTCACCCCGTCTCCGCACCAGCCCACTGTAAATACACTCCTTACCATACCTGTCTCTCATAAAAATCTCGCCTTTGCCGCCTCCCGCCAACCCAGTTCGCCGCACCCCGCATTGACGTGCGCGCGCGCCTTACGTGGTCGAGCATCGGATGGGCTCATTTTCCGAGCTGTATATTTTTGTTTTTATTGCCTCGCCTCCGTTTCCCGGCGGAGGCAGTACGCCTGTACCGGCGCTTGCTTGCTGTTTATGGGCCCATGATTATAATACGCTCTCTTCGTCGCTGTTCCGCGCTGTTCCCCAGATTGTATATTACCCCAAGTTGCAGCGGCGGTTGAGGGTTTTGAGGCCGTATGTGTCGCCAACCCGCCGATACAGCGCTGGCTTTCCTTGATGGTTTCCTCCTGCTATTATTGAGTTTGCGGTTATGATTTCGAAAAAAGCCCAGGTTCCTCTGCTTTCCATTTGGTCGGGCTGCTCTACTGTCTGAGTATCTACAGGTAGCTGCTTCTTCTTCCTCTGACGAATCCATTATCGGAACTTCCTTCCTCTTGCGATTCCATTATCGGAGGTGGTGCTGCCAGGAACGAGGTCGACCTGGACGTAGTCGAAATGTCAGTGCCTCTTGAGCTCTGCACGTGGGATTTCGTCGCAAGTACTCGATTCTATTTGCTTCCTTGTTTCTCCTGTGTTTCGCCTGAATCACTCGTTCACTGCACCGATTGCTGCTCTCTTTTCTTCCATTATTATATTTCAATCCTGAAACTTAGCTCTCAGATTGCAATACCCAACAGGTGTTAATCACATTGAACTCATAGCCTACGTCGGTGTGAATTTTTGTTTGTTTGTTATGCAATTGCTCTGAAAAGCAGTCGCTGACACGCAAGTCTTGATTAAAACCCCTGTTTTTTTCTCTCTGGCGGGTCCTTTACTCAGTCATGCATTTTCTGATAAGCCTGCAGCAACACTAACCCGTATTTTCTATCCCGTACTGGTTCTCAAAACAACTACGTGAAACCCTACGTGAAACCCGAGCGCCTCTTATGCGATTTGTAGGTTTTTCCTAACTCTAGGAGGGAACATGGCGGTCCCAGCTACGGGCTCTAAACATAATCCTATTCAATGTTTTTCAGTTCCCTGATTCTGCAGTCTTAAGCATCAGTCCAATTTATTCAATTATTCAGATTTCTGACAATAAGGCCGGTAGAATTGTGGTCCCTGAACAGGCCTCTGCCCTTGTGAATCTTTTCAAGTCAAAACTATTGGTTGGCAACGGGATTTATCTGGCCACACCTTCTCTTTCCCGCCAGTCTCTGCATCTGTCGACTCGACAGTTGTATTTCATTTTTCTCGTTCGCTCATTACAGATCTCTTGGTTCTTCTGTTTGGACTGTAGTGATAAAAATGAAAATGATATTGCACAAGTCCCCTTTTTCTTAGTAATGAATATTCAGACAGACTCTACTTAAATGTGCACATCTCACAGGCACCTAAAAAACCTCTCCTCCTGATTCAATTAACTGCAGCCCGACTTAATCACTGCCTTGCTATATGTAGATTTTTCTGATACCACAGTTGGATCACGATAATTATAACTGTGGGGGAGCAAAGGAGAGAACTTGAATAAAAGCATGGCAGTAAATGGCATGATAAAGGGCTTTAATGCAAAGGATCAGGTGGCTAATGGAAAAGGTTCTGCAACTCGTCAGAATAATGTGGAAGACCTTGATCCCTGGACTGCATGGGCTTATAAGCCTCGAACGATTACATTGCTTCTATTTGGTGCATGCCTCTTAATGTGAGTTATTAGTCCAGTCATATCTTGCTTTCTTCTCAAGGAAAAGCATCGGCCTGTTTGTCTTGAGTGTAGCCTGTGATGCCTTACTTATATGGTGTCTGTGAAACTGCATTAAACTACTGTTTTTTTCAGATGGGTAAGTGGGGCACTTGATCCAAAGAGCACAGCTTCTCATGAACGCATCACATCTGTGAAGAGGTATTTCTAAAGATGTATAGCAGACATGGTGGACTTTTACTTCCAGTCAGGAGTTTTGCATTCAATATTTTTTTTGTTCTAATAAATATTTCTGTCATTGTATAACAAAGAAATAGAAGGCAGACAGGCAATAAATACTTTTATGTTTTTTTTACAGTCGAATATATTTTTCTGTATTTCAGGGGAATTTTTGCCATGATTTTGGTGTTCCTTGCATATTGCTTGCTTCAAGCTCCCTCTACGTAAGTTTCTTGATCAGCTGTGCAGGTTCATTTATGTGGTTCGTCTGCTAAGTTCTTGTGAAAATATTCGCATGACTCCACGTTCTTATTTATAACATCTTTTTTTTCTTCTATTTATTTGAGAATATTTCATACTGTATACACATACATTGATTATGCTCTTGAACTGAAGTAAAAAAAAACAATTTCAGGGTGCTGATTCGACCACATCCTGCAATATGGCGTTTGGTTCACGGGATGGCTGTCATATATCTTGTTGCACTCACATTTTTACTTTTCCAGGTATTTATATTTTCACCTTATTTTAAACATAAATTAGATGACAGTTCCTATTGTGTTAGTAACCTGAAGTTCCACATATCTATTGTGTTCATTACTTTGTTCTTAAGGTCAAATGACCATGTCTGACTCTTTACCAGTATCTCATCTTGGTATGTACTTCTCAGAACATTTACACATAATTAAGCCCCTTTCTCATTGTTCTGTCGTCTAATATGCTGAGAAATCAACACTCTTGTTTTAATAGTGGTGTTTGTTATTGTTAACTTTGTTTCCTTGGGGATCTAGATTGTCTTTACTTTGAAGCTTGCCTTGTGTTTCCTTTTCTTAGTCTGTATTTGATCCATACTATTACTGGGTTTTAATTTTTTTTTTCGTTTTTATTCAGAACCGTGATGATGCACGTCAGTTCCTGAAGTTTCTTTATCCTGAACTTGGTGTTGGTATAATCCTCTAATTATATACATTCTGTCTCATCATCATGCTACATACCTTACTCAGAACTTATACATTTTGTTGTTTCTGACATTTTTTTTCCTTGTTCAGAACTTCCAGAAAAATCATATGGATCAGACTGCCGTGTATATGTTCCAGAGAATCCAGAAAGCAAATTTCATAATGTTTATGTATGGTTTATTTTATTTCTTTAATATGTATTTTGGCTTGCATTAAGTATTGAGTATTGAATATAAGCTATTATGATATCAGGATACACTGTTTGATGAATTTGTTCTAGCTCACGTTTTTGGCTGGTGGGGAAAGGCTATAATGATAAGGAATCAACCACTTCTATGGGTCCTATCAATAAGTTTTGAATTAATGGAGGTGCTATTCTTTTTATAGAAGTTCACCTTAACAATGAAGATCGTGATAATCTTTAGACTTTTCTGTATGTTATTGACACATCTTTCCCATGAAACGTGCAGCTTACTTTCAGGCACATGCTACCAAATTTTAATGAATGCTGGTGGGATAGTATAATCCTGGATATCCTCATATGCAATTGGTTTGGTGAGTTCATTAATGATAGACACCTAATAGTAAAAATTCTATTGTTCATATGTTTTGATTCCTCCATTAGCATACGAAATCCTTAAATGATTATTTGACATGTATAAGAGATAAAGTGGAAGTGGTGAATCTCGAGGAAAAATTTACCAGAACATCTTATGTGGTTTTATCATAAGCAATATAGGCCGTGGTTGTTGTCATACTTAGATAGGAAAGAGATTGCTCTAGATTCTAGAATAACATGAGGACATCTAAAAAGGATGTATCGTCGTGGCATATCAAAGAAAAGGAGCTGTAACAACTGAGATGAAAGGAAAAGAAGAAACCCTTTAACCTGTATGTCATGGTTGAAATCGTTCTTGGATCGATGTTCTTGTAGTTGTTGTTATCTATATAAGTAAATAAGTATGTGGTTTGAATTGATTTGCTCCTTCTTTCTAGTTTTGGGGATTGGGAAAGCCATTGAGTTTCCCTTTCAAATGCTATCTAGTATTGGAGATCATGCAATTTATAAGAAAATGCTTCCACATCATTTAATGTAGCTGTAGGACAGTCTAGGAAGTACAAACACTTCTACTAAGTCCCAATGTCCGTCACAAACCCGTTTTGGACATGAACAGGATTGGACATGACCCAGAATATTTCGGGCACAACTAGGACGTGTCCGGTCCCTTTTAGTCCTATTGTGCATCCACATGGCTATTCTGCATCTACATGGTTGGATAGTCCGTGGACACGCCAGTTAAGAAGCTGCTGCTGCAGTAGGTTATTTCAGAATATATACAAAACTCCATAATAAACCACACTATATAAGCTCAATTTGTGTTCGAAAGAATGTTGTGCAAGGCTGAGATCTAAAGAATGTTGTGCAAGGCTGAGATCTAATGAGCAAGAAAAACAATCTCTCAGAAATATATTCAATTGATATGTATTAGATAGCATGAATCAAATTGAGGTCTTGTAATTATCAATTGAGTATTAGGAACTCATCTATGTATTCTGGGAAATCTACTATATTCTGAAGATTATTAGACTCTTCTCTCTCTCTCTCTCTCTCTCTCTCTCTCTGTGTGTCATCTCGAGCCATTTCCATGTCCTATATTTTATAAAGTCGCCGTGTCCAAGTCCCTTTCCATGTTCATGTCCAGAAACGCGTTCATTCTTCCTATATTAGCAGGGGAATCTCACCAAGTCACTAATTTGCATAAAGAAGTTACTTGATTAACTGTGACCAAAAAAGGACGTGGTCAAGATTTACCACCTGATATGGCATGGTGTAGAGTTAGCCTCTCATGTGGGCAGTCAACTTGTCAAGCCATCATTTCCTTGTGTTCTGATAGCCTAATGTTCCTTATATGACCACAGGTGAATAGAGTTGCAATAACAAGTAAAACATTTAGAGGCAAAGGGGATGAGGTTGTGCTTTGGGACCATGGCTATCAAAATGGGTTGGTAGTTATACCGGTGGCTTGGGATGTTTCTTTGATGATCTGTGGACTGTGGGAAAATGGCCTGTCTAGGTTGCAAACCCCTCAACCGTAATTTCATTTGTTAAAATGACATCACAGGAAGTTCTTAGTGCAATAAGCCAATAAGAAACAGAAAGAGGACAACTAAAAAAGAGATGTCTAAAATTTTCCTGATAGTGAGTTGTGATCTCTGAACCCAATAGCAATTCCGTATTCTTTATCTTGTTGTTTTCAGTAAAGTGAGTTTTTTGGAAAGGTTTAACCTTTATTGATAGACTAATTCAAATAGAATCAGCACTATTAAAGTAATATTTACTGAAAAAGATTGCTGTTTTCTCACATTAACAGGTATCTGGACAGGAATGCACACTGTTCGGTACTTTGATGGGAAGACATATGAATGGGTTGGAATAAGCCGTCAACCTAATATTCTTGGTAAGGTATGTTATAATAACTGTTCCAGGATGACATTAGTGTTTAATGTAGTCAGAAAGACATGGACTGAAAACTCATGTTAGCAAGATCAATAAGTTGCTATAAGCTCTCTTCCTTTCTCTGTTGGTGGAGGATTCAGAGCTTCGGATTTATAGTAGATCAAATAACATGTACCTTCAAAATGTGGTTCCGTGTATATATTTGTCATAGTTTCAGGGATTGATGTACCATCTACAGTTTTTGTAAAAACTTGGCATTTGAATCGTTCTTAGACGGATTTTTAAGAATCTTACGTTTGTTAAAGCAACGGTGATCCACTATGGATGCTACCTAAGATCAGGAAACTTGTTCTTTATATTTCTTCACACATTGGTCCATATAAATGTATTTCAAACCATGTTCCGGCTATTTGGAATTCCCCTTGCTGGTGTCTGTGCTCAGAAAATAATTTGTTGCAGTCCCTTGTCTAATCTAGTTTTTTGTTCTGTGGCACGATACAGGTATATGAGCCATCTATACTATATTTGTATCGTCTTCACATTCCAAAGCTGATAATAAACTGCTATTTATGTCTGCATTTGTATTGCTTATTTATTGTTTATTGTGTATATGCCCACCAATTTCAACGGCATGTATTAATGTTGCATGACTTTCTTGTCTGATTTATGAACCTGAAAGGATACTAAATAGTTTTTTTTTTTTTTATCGAAAGAGTGGTTCTCTTTTAGAAATAATCTCACTTGATACTCTTTTCGTTAAGCTCAAACGGACACTTTTTCAATTTACCCCCGCACAATGGGACAGAGATGAGTGGCACCCATTGCTTGGGCCGTGGAGGTTCATCCAAGTATTGAGCCTTTGTGTTGGATTTATGACTGTGGAGTTAAATACATTCTTTCTAAAGTTCTGCCTATGGATCCCTCCTCGAAATCCTCTGGTCATCTACAGGTTGATCTTGTGGTGGCTAATTGCTATTCCTACTATCCGTGAATATAATACTTACTTGCAAAATAGGTCAGTTCTCTTTTTCTAGCAATGCTTCTTTTGGATATACTATATTGTAATGTGTAATTGTGTATATGAAAATGCATAATATGCCTGAACAAGATTCTGTGACTTTCCCAGGTCAAAAGTGAAGAAGGTTGGGGCATTCTGTTGGCTCTCTCTTGCCATTTGCATAGTGGAACTTCTCATTTGTATCAAGCTTGGTCGTGGTAAGCTGAATCTATAAAAGAAGTTACCACGATACTTTTTGGCAATGACCTCCATACAATTCTAGCATAATGTGGATATCCGTAATTCTCAATTCAGTTTTGAATTGTCCTTTTCAGGTTTATTTCCTAATCCAATGCCTGTGTGGCTAGTAACTTTCTGGTCATCTGTTGGATTGGCCCTTTTGGCATTTTTAGGAATATGGTCATGGTATAGCCACAGAAGCTATTTGAGAAAGAGCCGTTGAATAACACAGAAGAGTTCTGTGTTTCTTCCACATTCTTTGTTATTGGTTTGTAGATATCATTGATTTCATAATATCTGTGAATGAGCAAGCTAGGCCACCGTCTGGAGTTCAGTTTGTGGCAACTGCATGTAGACTGTCTTGGCGGTGTAATTGTTCTCTATTATCTCTTGCTCTTAAATCTCTTCAAAAGTTTTTTTTTTCCAATGTCGTGGGGTAAAAAAGGAATACTTCCATTTGTAAATTGCAGCAAATAGTAAAATGTTAAAGTTGTTTTTATTGATTTTTGCTGCCTCGAACCTCAAAATAGGGAAATTTGGAGCACTTTCCGAGTGCAAAGCGTTTTACTGTTATTCTGCTCAAGTAGAAACGGAATTGAGTGCATCCTTTTGAGACGTTTCTGAGGGAAGTGGACGAAGTGTGTGCTGGAGGGCAACCAGCCAATAGCCATATAGGCTTAAAGCATAGTGACTTTTGGCCACTCTGCTCAAAACCTGTAGGGATGGCACAGTAAAATGCAAAAATCAACCATTAGGCACTTCTTGTATATACCTCTAAACATAAACCCACCAAATACCAACTCAAACAAACTCGGAATAGAGGAAATAGGAGGAAGAAAGGAATAAGCACCATAAAGAACGTTAACTGTTTTACGGATCCAGATGAAGTTGTAGGTACATGGGAAGGAAAGAACCAATTCCTTTACTGAAGGCATAGAGTCCATAACTATGTCTCAGATATTGAGGAGTCCTTTTCATTACGTGCCAACAAGCTTTCCTTGAATAACCATCTAATGGATCACAACACCGTACGAATCGTTGCATAAAAATGAAAGTTGTAAAGCTGTTTGGTTGGCATTTTGGATATATTGACTTTTATGCATGAATTCTCTAAATAGTTGATCAACTCTGGTGATGACAAGAAATGATAAATATAAGAAAGTACCTTAATTTAGAGAAATGACTTATGCATTGTGGGTGTAACACCCATGATTACATAAGCCACATCATGAATGTTCCATGGCCGCTATTTCAACAATCAACACATGCCACCTCTCTCCGAACTATTTCCTTGAGCCTCACATCATGCTTGTGACACCCAAACTCCTAACTTGGTTTAACATGCTAAAGTGAAACAACTAATGAATCGACCCCTTTCACTTTTAAGTAAGTGACATAACTTTTCCCTTTTTCTTTTCCCAGTAAACAAGCAAACGGTAAATTAAATAACAAATCTATAGCGCAAAGCGTGGGTCAATCTGCCCAAATAGAGTGGACTTCTTAAACCAAGTTAAAAGGAAACGTGGGAGACAAATATGATTATCTTGTTTTGCACTTCTTAAAGTTGGTGGAGGAGGCACTTCAAGCCTAAGAAGCTAGCAACAGGGGCCACTTCAAAACCCAACTAGAATTCAAGTGAATAATAATTTTTTTCATCTGGGCACAGGTCGTGCCAAGATTGAATGCTACACTAGCATTAATTTTCCTTCACCTAAAAAGCCAATTCTGCACTAGCTCTGTCAAAGTGAGTGAGCACACACATAGCGTTCACTTTCACTCTATTGCCACTTGATGGATTATGTGGTTAATGGTAATTCTTCAAATCAGATGTTTTGTATAAACATTTCATTAATGCACAATCCAAGTGAACCATTGCACAAAAGGCCTCCATATTTTGCAAGACAATGAAGGTACACTCCACCAAACTTTCGATGCATGTTGCAGCTCCTTACATCAATTAAAGTTCTTACATGAAAAGTTGATATCTTCAATCAAACAACACATGATATATATCATATAATTGTGTTTAGTCTTTTTGAAAATGCATGTCTCAAAGAGATCATTGTAATTTGGGCATCATCAAAAATCAAATGATAATCACAAATTTTAATGTGTAAACATTCCAAGTGTAGACTCTCTTGAAAATATCACGTGAACTACCTTCGTAATTGAAAGAAAAAGAATAGTTAGCTTCAAAGAATTGTCTATAGAAGAAATAGTTCACAACCAGTTAGCAACCTTGTCCTATTACTAAGATCTTCAACATAGCAGTTGGATATGCATGCAAAACATAACCATGCTTGAAATGAGAATGAAACACAATCCCATAGTAATAGCTACCTCTTATATAGTGAAGGATCCATTGCATTTCATATAGATCATCTTTAATGGACTAACCATATAATGAATCACAACATGCTCATCATATAAATATTAGGTCTAGTGCATTGTAACGTATCGAAATCTGGTATTCTGACTTTAAAGGTCTTAATTCTATAGATCAAATGTTATTCTTAGCTCTTTAGAAATCACCAGAAGAGGCTTAAGATATACCCTAATACACTCCTTCTACCCTAGTGAACCCATAATACACATATAATGAGTACTAGGGTTGACAATCAAGTCGGATCATATCGGGTCCTAACCTGTAAAGTGAATTTTGGGTCTAATTTGGGTCCTAAATAGGGTTTGCACTACAAAGTTTATGCAATCCATGTATTTTTGAAATATTTAATTGTAACATTTTTATATGACATGGCAAAAATGGTATGCAATATCAATATTTAATAAATCTTTAATAAAATACATCAAAAGGCATATTTTGGGTCATTTCAGGTTACTCTCGGGTTGAATGGGCCAGGTTTAGGTTATTTGGGTCCCTACAAACTAAAATTTGCATGCATGACTGAATTTTGGTTTGGAACTGAATTAACATTTTTTGGTTTAATTTAGGCCATTTCGAGTAAGATTTTTGGGTTGGGTTGGGTCGGGTCATTCGGGTCGAGTTTGAGATTGCCAACTCTAATGAGTACCTTGAATAATCATCCTAGCTCTGGGTACCTATGGCACTAACCATGCTTTGGATGAATGAACCATGTAGTAATGATGACTTTAAATCACAGAAACCTAACCGCAAACTTTTGGAACATTTATGATGTGTAATCAATGAACAAAAATTGTTTTGACAAAAACCCTAAGTTGCACTTGACTAACCTTAACATAAAGAAACTCTTATACATATATGATGTTGTGGTGACTTTAGATGGTTAGAACACTAACATGGCTAAATTCACTTATGATGAATGTAATAACCTAATGCAACCTAATATGTAGGTTAACTTCTGTAACACATGTCACATTATTCATTATTATATACATGACAACTTGAAGGGAATTAATTAGTAATGGATGAGAGTAAAGATGCATACATGACTTGTCTGGTTAAGATGTGTTTAAAATATGAGAAAGAGTGATAATTTGATGATTTATACCAAATTAGGAAAACAAATGTGCCATAAACTGAGTTGATATTGGAATTAATGGACTTGATAGATTAATTGGGTAAAATTTTTGATTTCATGCAAGATAATTTGTGCTACAACCCCAATTTTTGGGTACATATGGTTGGAAATGCAATTTCCCCAATAAATGTATGTTTATGGGAATTTTATGATTTATGTGTATGGAATGGATTTCCTTTGCCATATTTCCTTTATGCATGTGATTTCGTGGATCATAATATGTTATTGAGTCCAATATGATTAAAAGAAAAAGATAAAATCAAATAATGCATTATTAAGAAGGAAATTTGAGATAATGATGAAAATATGAGAAATACGTGGAAAGAAGTACGATTGAATCATCATTGATGAGATTTAGAACCCACAAGGATTCTAATGGTAAAAAGAATACAAATAAATGATATAAAAGAATAGGAGAGAGAAAATATGCCTTAATAAATAATAACTTGCATATGAATAAAAGTCTCTTATACTTTCGAGTTTAAGTCCCAAACTTGACACGCAAGTATTTTAAATCATTATGGACTTTCTCTTAAAATTTGGGATCAACTGGATAAGTGGTTTGAGAGTTATGATTTTTACAAGATTCCTTAAAGTGAGAGGATTGATATTAAATGTCACAATTTTTCTATTTCTAATAGCATTTCTTTTTCTTGGGCGTGTATTGAGGGTCTTCAGATCAGCAAATCAACAGAGGACAAGTCGCCCCCTAGCTCTCGCAGAAACAGGAAAGAGGAGCAGTGGGAACTGAGTTTTCCCAATCGAATTTCTTGCGAACCAGGACACATCAGATTTAACAAACGTTTCCAATAGATTTGGGAGATCATTCAGAGTTGATCTACCCCTAGTTTCCATGTGTTTCATTGCCTCTAGGCATTTTTCCCAAACCAGGACTTCTCGGTAGCCATAAGGGGACCTATAAATACGGGGCCTTGGACCCCCTCCGAGGTGGATGTTTGTACTTGTGGCTCCAACCGAGTGCCACGAGTGGGTTGGCACCCTCAATTCCACTAGATATCACGTTCACCGCCCTATTGTCATGAGGACCTCACCGGCAGGTCAAAGGAGTCGTACGCTCGTCTTCGTCTGCCTTTGGGGCAATTGAAGACACAGATGGCTTTGGAGGAGGCTAGTAGAGGTGTGTGCGCCACCACATGCCCTTCAGGTGCTTCAGAGCCCAAAGTCAACCACATAGTTGATCGTGGCTGGGCGCTGCTTCACAAAGCAGGGGCTCCCGAGGTTGAAGATGCAATAGGAGGAAAAGACCGCCGTGCCCCCAGTGTTTGTGAAGGAGGGCAGGGGCAAAAGTGTAACCAACCACTCAGCGAGTGCCTTGCTCGCGTGGGGAAGGCAGGCCGCTTGGCCGAAGCTGATTGGTTAAGCCTAATCCACGTGGAAATAAAGTAGACTATCTTTATAATGAAGTGTCATCTTCTTATTGGTCTAAAAGTGATTAACTTGTGAAAATCCTAACTAATTACTAGTAACTCTGATGAAATAATGCTATATATGAAAGTTGATCAGAAAAATGCAAGGAATTCAATAAAAATATAATGGAAGCATGATTCTTCCTACAATTAAAAAAGGATATAAAGATATCATCTTTAGTGGTTTAATTGATGAAAAACCCTAAGAATTGATGATAATTAGATCTAATAATGTTCTTTGTATGTTATGATCAAATATTAACTTGTTAAAAAAAGAGAATTAGGTCTAAAAAGATGATCTTTATGCATAATTGGCTTAATTTAGGGTTCCATGTACATGAATATGCATTAATGGGCCTACAAACCCTAATTTTAATAATTATGACTTCTAATGGTTTTAATTATGCAAATCCATGAATATGATAGAGATATGTTGTTTCAAAGCCAATTTGGGTATAAAAGGTCCTTAATGGGGACAATTTGAGTAATTAGGGTTTTTATGAGTAGAAAAGCTATTTTAGGGTTTGTTGACCTAAAAAGGATAAAGTTTGAGAAATTGATCTAAGATGCCCTAATGAATCCTAATGAGACTTAGAAACTTTGGAAAGGTGTCCCAAGTCAATAAGAAGTTGTTTGGGATATGTTTGTGACAATTAGACATTATACATGTTTTCAGGATCAATGTTTGCTTGCTTGATTGATTGGCTTGCTTGATTGGACATCTAGTTGGATTTGGATATGTTGCTTCTTTGAAATCACTAAAATATGTATATGGTTATGCTTATGACTAATCACTCTAGTTTCATGGCGATTTCTGAAGTTTTACCAGTTGCTTGAAATTAACTGCTTAGTTGACATTTATTTCATGCAACTATAAAGTGACTATGACTATCACCATAAATATATGTGCATGACTAGCTTAGATCCTAGTCCTCCTCTGTAGCTTTGGTGATGACCTAGTGCATGGTCTACCCTTGGGGTAGGATCATCAGATTATCATGAGTTGATGTTTGGTCTACCCTTGGGTAGGACCATATGACTACACAACCCTATGTAGTGATCTATTTGTAAGGTAGGATCATGGGGGTTATTTGAGATATACCATATGAGAGAGGTAGTATCCATGTCCACTATAGGGATAACACAGAGGCAAGGATATGTACAGATTGAGTAGTTATGTTTAATACGTAAAGTTTGATATGTTAAGCAATAATTTGGTTGCATTATGTTGTTACAAATAGATGCAAGATTTTGGTTCCCCCACATACCAGTATAATTCATTATACTGACCGACGTTTTATTTGTCGACATTTTAGGAATATATGAAATTGGACAAACAGTAAAGTCGAACTTGTGAAGAATAAAGTTAAATCATAAAGGAGGATTTATTAGATAGAACTCTACAGTGGGTAGAAGTTCCAGATTCCTATTTTGATAGGTATGTAAAAAGAAATTTTTTATCTTGTTTCAAGCTTAGTAGTAGTAGAATTTATTAATTATTTTTTATTATTTACAAAATCATTGATCCTATTTTGGGATAGCGGCTCTGACTTTTTGGTCTTCCTTACTTGGGGGTTACCCAGAAGTGGGGTCGTTACATTTGGTATCATAGCATAGTTTTCCATTTAATCTATAATAACTATTAAATTTACAAACTCTTTAGAACCCAAGGGAGTTATTAGAGGATTTTATAATGATGGAGGTGTCTAGAAAAGGATCATGATCTGGGGGCTGGCAAGATTTTCCTCCGCCCCGCTAGTCGGTCTACGAGGACTCCCAAATTTTGTGTGACTACCTGGCCGAAATGAGAGGATCTAACTCGAAATAAGATACCTCTAGGTCTCCTCTCATCTGTATTCGTCCCTTCTCTACCCCATTCATTGGCTAACTCTAAGAGATTAGGGTTTCACTCTCTCCACCACCCTCCTAAGTTTTGGGGTTAAGAATGATAAGGATTAAGGAATCCTCCACCAAATAATAAAAAGCATGTAAGAAAGATGGCATGGACGTAAGTTTTGATAATTAGAAACTCATACTGAGTTTAGTTACATGCTTAGGTTGCATGGCATGTGTTTTCATGCCCTCAGGAGAGCTTTGAGGTTAGACCTTCTTGTAGGAGGATGAGGAGAGAGTGAGCCTTAGAGGAAGAGGCCTCCAGGAAGAGGTAGAGACCTGATGCATCCTCTGAGGATGATGCTCAACCCAAACCCTAAGTGGTAGTTAGAGAAAGAGATGACAAGATGAGTTGAACACCTTAGTCTTCTATACCTTCAAGTATGTAGGTTAGACATGCATGCTTTACACAAGGGTTTTGAACACACATGAGAAGCATGAACTATGTGACCCTAGTGCCTTTTAGTGACCCGACCTTGGGTGGTCGTGCCTGTTGAGGGTGAGCTATTGCTCGCCTCATTGGGAAGGTTAGTGATGACCATATAGGAACCCTAATAGGTATATATATGAGTAGAAAAGAGGCATGCATAGAAGAGTTGAAGCAAGGCTGGTAGTAGGTTTTACAACTAGGCCAAAAGGGTTATACCTGATAGTTTATGAGACAAGCATGCAGAGCTTTAGATAATCCTAGTCGGACATAGGTTTTGGATCATTTGTTTTACCTAGGTAGGTGTAGACATCTATCCTTAAGAGCTTGACCCATCTTCTAAGAGAGAACCTCCAGTGGTAGGACCAGTTGTAGGGTTAGCTCTAGAGAGAGGGAGCGAGACCTGATGAAGAAGGTTGGAGACCTTGACTCTGAGACATGAGGAGTTGGGTATTATATTGCTTGGAATAGACGACCCTGAGTAGATATATGTGGCTGCCTCATGCATGATCCTTGGAGGCTTATCGTACCTTGGATGCCTTTGGAGGGACCAAATCCTAGAAGAAAGAAAGAGGCTTTGTGAATGAACGTATGGATGATATAAGTGCCTACCTTAGGGGTGTAGGAAAGAGAGTCCCAAGGACCCTAAAGAGGTATGGTAGTAAGTTGTGAGGGCTCGCATGTTGGTTTTCCTGGTGTAGGACTCTAAAGGTTGTTCACATGGAAGAGTGTTAGGACATAAATGCGCTATCTAGTATTGGTTTGGTTCATGGTGGAACAGTTGAACATGCTCTTAGACGGATGATGCATTAGACGTGAACCTGGGGTTCCTAGACCAAAGAGGGGAAGTAGTAGTACCTAGTACACATGATGCTCGCGAGGATGATTGAGCTCATAGGATATGAGTACGACACCCCTCATGTGTTACAGCAAAAGGAAACTGTAAGGACCCTGACCTGCATTTAGGGTTTACCCTGTTTGTTTTGCTTGATATTGGTGCTTTGGTGCTTTCTAATCACCTTTGAGTGGTGATTAGGGTTTTGTTGTGCTTTGTTGAGAGTTCGAGGGGCTACTTGCAAATAACCCAAGTTTAGGGTTTTGTGGGCAAGTTTGCCATCTTGTGAGATGTTTTTCCTCTTTGCTTCCTCTAGGGTTGAGAGGAAGGCTTGGTCTTGTTGTTTGAGTCCTTTGGGCCTAAGTTGAGCTTGTTTGGGCCTTGGAGTTCCTTGTCTGGGCTTGCTTGAGCCTTGTGTCGCCCAGGGCAGGTGGTGTGTCGCCCAGTTGCTTGGTGTGTCGCCCAGTAGCTCTTGTTGTGTCGCCCAAATGGCTTGGCTTGGTTGGTGGACACATGGTGCACATCTTGGACAAGTGCCTTATGGCTTGCATGAGAGGTGGCTTGAGTTGGTGGACATGTGTCCCTTGGGTGGACGACACATAGCATGGTTGTACCTTGGTTTCTCCTCCCCTTCTTCCTATATAGGTAGCTCTTCTCCTTGCCTTAGTCTCCTTTGCTCTTTTGGTCTCCCCTCCACCCTTGGTGCATGATATCCCTCTCCATCTTGCTTGTGTTGGCCGATACACTTCCTTGGAGCTGAAGTGGTGGCCGATACACCTTCCTGGAGCAGCTTGGTGGACGATAGCTTTGGACCTTGGAGTGCTTTGGAGCTTTGGTGGCCGACAACCTTGGAGCTCAAAGTGCATCTTCTTCCTTGGAGCTTAAGGCGGGTTGCATAGTTTCTAACCCTAACTCTCTTACCTCTAGCTTTAACCTTGTTACATGTGAGTAGACTAGCTTAGTTCCTTTCTTGTGCACCTTGCTTATATACCTTAGTGGCCGATATCCCTCTCTTGGGTTTAGGGTTCCTTGTATACCTTGCTTTTCAGGGTTTGTGCTCCCTTGTGTTGGAGGTTGAAGGTGACCTAGGGTTGGGCGATATCCCTTCCTTGTGGGTGTGTTGGGCGACACCCTTGTCCTTGAGTTGAACGATATTAGTGTTCTTGGTGTTGGGCAACACCCTTCCTCTTGGGTTGGACGATAGGTTGACCTAGTATGGATGTTGGCCGACATGGTGACCATGTTGGGCGATATGGTTCCTTGGGTTGAGCAACACCTTTGTTTTTGAGTTGGACGGCATGGTGTTCCCCTTGGTGGACGATATGGTAGCTGGTGTTGGGCGACATGATGAGTCCTTTAGGTTGGTCGATACCCTTGCCCTTGAGTTGGGCGATAGGGTGAGCTAGGGTTTGTTGGCTGATATGGTGAGTACCCTTGGAGATGGGTGATACTCTCTCTCTCTCTCTCTCTCTCTCTCTTGTTGGGCGATATGGTCTGATGGTGTTGGGCGACATGGATGTCCTTGAGTTGGACGATAGAATGGGTGCTCTTGTGTTGAGTTATCTCCTTGTCCATGTGGTGGACGATAGGGCCAAGTAGTGCCATGATGGACGATAGGCTATGTGCCCTGATGGCCGATACCATGATGGCTGATACCATGTTGGGCGACATGCCTTGGGCCATGATGGCCGATAGGGTTAGTGTGGTGGCCGATACCCATGTTGGGTGATAGGTTTCAGATGAGGGTTGTGAGGCTATAGTGAGGGTATGAGTTTCTTTGGTGACGGTCCCTTATGTGATAGAAGTGGATGTTTATACATTAACCAATAAAACGATGGTGGTGTTTGTGATATCAACAATGTAATATGTTGCCTTGCAAATAATAAGGATGCTAATGATAGTAATGTATATGATGTTAGCCCTCATGTAATTGATGCATGATGTGACCCTTATGCTTAATTGTTATGATAAAGAAGATGATGATAACTACTCTAGTAGTTTGTTTAATGATAATAATGTTGGTAATAATGATGCTAAGTGACAGTTACATTAAAGGTTGCTTCATGATAAAGATGACAATAGTTGATGACATAGTAATGACCTTATTAATAATAGTGTTGGTTCTGTAAACACAACATGATCTCTATATACCCTGATTGTTTGTACAATCTCGATATAAGGGTAAGTATCAGTATGGTTGTTTAATGATGTACTTAACATACTTGATTACCAAATAACTGTCATATTGATAAGTAGATTATCTTGAATGATATTTCATGATAGTGAGCATATTCCTTATGTTGAATCTACAATTATTGCATACCTTAACCTTGCAAGTGATGACTTAGCCATGAAAGGGCTATGTGACATATGTAATGAGTAACATTACTTTGATAATTGCTCTATAAGATTATGTATGTGATGTGTTGGTCCCATGATGATGATGTGAGCCTTAAGAGGCAGTGACAGTACATGATGAAGGATTGAGACCCCGTGGTATGTGATGATCCTTGAGATGGATCTGGATGGTTGGCAAGAGGCCAAGTGGTAGCATGTGAAGTGGGATCCCTGAGATGGATCAGATTGATGTGTTTTTAATAATATTATGTTCTTTACTTTCTGTTATATCTTGCATGTTATACAACTTGGTTGAATCTTGCAATCCATCTAAAAGATACTAATTAATCACAGTGAAATATATCATGTAGTTTGCCCTGGCCATAGATCCATCATCGTCAGGACTTGGTGATGGTGAAACAGGTTTTCCTACGGGATAACCTGGAAGCGCATATTGTTGAATATGTGTAGGTTGCTCCTAGCCTGAAAATGAGGAGGTAAGAGTGTAACTTCGGTTGCAGACTCAGATATGTATGTAGAGCATGGTGAACAGGCCCATGGCTCAGGATATGTGATGTATGGAGCATGAATGCGGTCATGGCTCAGAGCACGGTGATCAGGCCCGTGGCTCAGTTTTACTAGCGCCGTGACCTGTACCAAGGCAGGCTAGAGAATGGGTAGCCTATAGAGCTAACCCTGTGGCTTAGACCACTTCAGCATGTGACTGCGGTCCTGCTTGTGTTGTACTCATGTACTGACCATGAGGTGGGAGGTCGTGGAGTCCGGCTCTTCCATTGACCTTGTATGGCACCGTCTTGGGTTTCGTAACCGAAGGTTGGATTTGAACGGTACGGTTCAAATCCTCAGGGCATAATAAAATGTAATACAGCCGTTTAGTATTTACTGATCAAATCAAACACGAAACATTGGTTGAGGCCTTGTTTGTGTAATATTCCGTTATACCTTGCAGGTTATGTGTCAATCTGTCTTATCTTGATAATCAGGTTATATGGCATTATACCCTGTTCTAATAATCCTGTTACATGTTGATATATCTCATCTTGATAGTCATGTTCCTTTGAAAGACATCTGGTTTTACGCTTTAGTACAGCTGGTATGCTTGCCGGTAAGAATGATCTTGCTATATATATATATATATATATATATATATATATATATATATATATATATATATATATATATATATATATATATATATATATATATATATAACTGCTTCTGATATATCTGCTCATGTTATAATTGCTGTTATAGTTTCTCTTGCTGAGGTTCTATGGTTGCGGTGGGGAGCTATGTTTCCCACTGGGACAATTGTTCAATTGTCTCACTCCGCTGGTTTACACCCTTTTTAGGTGGTCGAGGTAGACGTGGTCGTGGTTGTGGTGTTGCGGACGAGCAGCTTGAGGAGCAGTAGAAGGCAAGTGATGGACATGCTGCTGTTTTGGATGTTTTGTAGTAGAGTCTAGAGTCATCCCTGTACTCTCAGGTCCTTGGCAGTGTTTTGACGATGTTTCATGAAGATCGTTCAATGATATTTGTATATCCTGCTGTTGGCCGGATGTGGGCCTTTATGTATATATGAACAGGTGGTGAACTCATGTGATGGATGGACAGCTGTTCCTGAGCTGTGGACACGTGTCAGATCTTGTGTATGTACATATTTATATGACATGTTTCTATGCAGGATGAGGACTGGAAAGTAATAGTTTCACAGTTTATCAGTTTTCCGCAATCGGTTTTAATTAACCCGTGTTTTGATAATCTGTGGTTATGGTGTTTTCCGCACATTTTCGCGTAACACCTCGTTATCTGTGTGATAATGGGATGTGTTGCCACAAGTTTTGGTATCAGAGATTTAGGTTCGTTGAGTCTACAGGGATCTAGGACTAGGTTGAGTCTGTTCTTATGAGTTTTCCAGGTTATCTTACAAAAATCTTCTGCCCTAAGCAAAAGAAAAGCCAAGATGTCTGGAAACCACGAAGAACATGCTCCTGAGCATAGTGATGCTGCATCGGTTGATGGAGCAGATGGACGGGCACATGAAGATCGGGTGCCTGAGGTCCCCCAACCAGACCCAGCCATACTTGAACACCCTGCCTACCAACAGCTTATGGGGCAGTTAATGGCTACGATGAATCTCATGGTTGAGCGATTACCAGTGCCTCCTCCGCGAGCACAGGTTCCCCATGGAGAAGCATCGGGTATCGGGAAGACCTTTGAGCGGCTTCGCCGAGTCAGAGCTTCAGATTATGCTGGAACGGCTGATCCAGCGGATGCAGATCTGTGGCTGACGAGTCTTGAAAAGGCTTTCTGGATCCTCGACATCCCCGAAGCAGACAAAGTAAAGCATGATGTCTACCTTTTGAAAGGTAGTGCTGGTCACTGGTGGACCATCGAGGAAGAGAAGCGGCCTGGTGAGGTGATCTGTTGGGAAGTGTTTCGACGCGAGTTCGTCACCAAATACTTTCCGAAGACGTACCTGGATGAGAAGATCAGTCAGTTTGAGAAGTTGCGGCAAGGAACGATGAACATCACCGAGTATGAAGCTAAGTTTATGGATCTGTTGAGGTTCTGTCCTCACATGGCGGCGACAGATGATGAACGGATCAGACGTTTCGAGAAGGGTTTGAGTGCTGAGTTGACAACCCCTGTGTCTGCGCTGGAAAACCGAGAGCGGTTTGCTACATTTGTGGAATCAGTTCAACGGATCGAGAGGACAGTAAGGGAGAAAAGAGAGTCGGTGTCTCTTAAAAGACTTGCTCAGTTTCAAGGACGAAGGTTTGGTGGCTTCAAGAAACCCAGGTTTTCAGCACCGTCAGTGATGAGAAGTGCTGGTGTACTATCTCAGTGGTCTCCGAGTAAGGGGAAAAGTTATGTTTCTTCACCGTCTAAGGCGCACAGTTCAGCTTCGGTGGCAGTGACAGGGCCATCTAGGCCACGAGTTGACAATAGAGCATGTCATCTCTGTGGACAAGTCGGGCATTGGAAGTTCAATTGCCCGAATAGAGATGTTGAAGTGACGCAGCAACTGAGGCAGAGTTTCCAGAAGTCTGAGAGACCACAGCCCAGTGGTAGTAGAGGAAGAGGACGCGGTCAAGCGTCTCAAGCTGGATCGTCTTCTCAAGGGAGCAGAGGTCGTGGACAGCAAGCTACGGCTCGATTCTATGCCATGAATCAGCCAGAGGCGATAGTCAACCCGCGAGTGGTGACAGGTCAGATGGAGTTATTTCATCCTGATATGTCTTCTTCTTGCTTTATATCTGTTCTGGTTGACCCAGGTGATACACACTCTTTTATCGCCTATAGTATGCTTGAAAACTGTCATCTACTTGTTAGTTGTAAGAAGGATAGCTTGTTGTTAGAAACCCCTCTTGATGGTTCCTCTTTGCTTCGAGAAGAGTGTCCATCTTGTGTTTTGTCTTTTTTGGGACACAGCATTCAGGTGGATCTCATACCACTTGATATGCATGGTTTCGATGTTATCCTTGGGATGGATACCTTAGAGAAGTATAAGGTTGTCTTGGACTGTGGTTCCAAGCAGGCGGTGTTTGATGTTGCTGGAGAGAAGTGGATCTTCCAGGGAGATAGGAAGATTCTTCCGACGTGTCTGGTGTCAGCTATGGTGGCAGATAGGTTGTTGCGACAAGGATGTGAGGCGTTCTTAGCTCACGTTGTGGATACCGTTGTGGATACCAAGGCGAAAGGCCTTAGCCTTGAAGAAGTGTCAGTGGTCCGAGAGTTTGCAGATGTGTTTCCCAAGGAGTTTCCTGGTGTTCCTCCACCCCGAGAGATCGACTTTGAGATCAATCTGGTTCCGGGAATGCAGCCGATTGCACAGACACCTTATAGGATGGCTCCAGCAGAGATGGTAGAGTTGAAGAAGCAGTTACAAGAGTTGTTGGAGAAAGGTTTCATCAGACCGAGCACATCACCTTGGGGTGCTCCCGTGTTGTTCGTTAAGAAGAAGGATGGTTCGATGCGGTTGTGTATAGACTACCGACAGTTGAACAAGGTCACGATCAAGAATAAGTACCCGTTGCTGAGGATAGATGACCTGTTCAATCAGTTGCGTTGTGCTACAGTGTTTTTGAAGATCGGTCTACGGTCTGGATATCATCAGTTGAGGATAAAGGCGGATGACATACCAAAGTCAGCTTTTAGGACGAGGTATGGTCATTTTGAGTTTGTGGTTATGCCGTTTGGATTAACCAATGCACCTGCTGCTTTCATGGACCTGATGAACAGAGTGTTTCGTCCGTTGTTAGATCAGTTTGTTGTAGTTTTTATAGACGACATATTGATCTATAGTCGGAACCGGCTAGAGCATGAGCAACATCTTCATTAAGCGTTGACTCTCCTTCGTCAACATCAGTTGTATGCTAAGTTTAGTAAGTGTGAATTCTGGTTGGATGAAGTGACTTTCTTAGGTCATGTGATATCTGCTGAAGGAGTCAAAGTAGATCCGAAGAAAGTGGAATCCGTTGCGGATTGGGAACAGCCGAAGACGCCGACGGAAGTTCATAGTTTCCTTGGTCTAGCAGGATACTACCAGAGGTTTATCAAGGACTTCAGTTCGATAGCTCTACCGATGACGAAGTTGACCAGGAAGGATGTACCTTTTGTTTGGAATGATCGATGTCAGCAAGCTTTCCAAAGTTTGAAGGAAAAGCTAACCAGTGCTCCAGTGTTGATCTTGCCAGAATCTGGAAAAGGCTATGTTGTTTTCTGTGATGTGTCCAAGAAAGGTTTGGGTTGTGTGCTGATGCAGGAAGATCATGTGGTTTCTTTTGCTTCGCGACAGCTTAAGAAACACGAGGAGAACTATCCGACCCATGACTTGGAGCTGGCAGTAGTGGTTCATGCGTTAAAGATTTGGAGACACTATATTTATGGAGAAGTGTGTCGGATCTTTACAGATCACAAGAATCTGAAGTACATCTTCTCACAGGAAGAGTTGAACATGCGACAGCGTCGGTGGATGGAGTTGATCAATGATTATGATTGCACTATCGAGTATCATCATGGTAAGGCGAATGTGGTAGCATACGCGCTTAGCAAAAAGTCTTCTACTCCCAAGAAGGCACAGATGAGTTCTTTGGTATGCCATAGGCGGGACATGTTAGTCTCCTTACGGCAGATGAACGTACAGATGGAGGTTTACTCGTTAGCTGGACTTTTAGCACAGATGCAAATCAAGCCCACGTTGAGACAGCAGATCAAGGATGCACAGCAAACGGATGATACAGTACAGCTAATCAGATCAGAGTTTGGCAGCGAAAAGCGTGATGGGTTCTATGAGTCCGAGGATGGAGTGGTTTGCTATCATAATAGGATGGTGGTTCCAGATGCTGATAATCTGAGGGAGTTGGTGCTCGAGGAAGCACACACGTCGATTTATGCTATGCATCCAGGCGTCACCAAAATGTATCATAGCCTAAAGGACTTGTACTGGTGGCCCGGCTTGAAGAAAGATGTAGCTGAGTTTGTGGCTAGGTGTGCGGTGTGTCAGCAAGTCAAGGCTGAGCATCAAAAGCCGGCAGGTACGTTGCAACCTTTGCCTATACCACAGTGGAAATGGGATCATATAACCATGGATTTCGTAGTTGGTCTACCCAGGACAACTAAGAATCATGATTCCATTTAGGTGATAGTGGACAAATTAACGAAGTCTGCCCATTTCATACCTGTGAAGACCACGTATACAGCTGAAAAGCTCACTCGAGTATATGTGGATGAGATAGTTCGTTTGCATGGTGTGCCAGCAATGATAGTTTCTGATAGAGGTCATCAGTTTACAAGTCGTTTTTGGGAACAGTTGCACAGGGCGATGGGAACGCAGTTGAAGTTCAGTACCACTTTCCACCCGCAGACAGATGGACAGTCTGAGAGGACTATTCAGACTTTGGAGGATCTTCTTCGTGCTTGTGTTTTGCAGTTCCTAGGTAGTTGGGACGTACATCTCAGTTTGGTAGAGTTTGCCTACAACAATAGCTATCAGCGGAGCATTGACATGGCTCCCTATGAGGCTTTGTATGGGAGAAAGTGCAAATCTCCTTTGTGTTGGTATGAATCAGGTGAATATCAGCTTTTGGGCCCTGAGTTAGTACAGCAAACGACAGAAAAGATCAAGGTGATACAACAACAGTTGAAAGCGGCACAAGACAGGCAGAAGTCTTATGCAGACAATCGCCGACGACCCTTGGAGTTCCAGGTAGGAGACAAGGTGTATCTTAAAGTCTCTCCGTGGAAAGATGTGACTTATGAAGAGGGTCCTATGATGATCCTTGACAGAAGAGTCAAGAAGCTGAAGAGAAAGGATCTGGTTCTTGTGAAGGTCCTTTGGGATCACCGTGGCGTTGAGGAAGCCACGTGGGAGCTTGAGGAAGAGATGAGGAGGAAGTATCCCTCGCTTTTCTCTTCGGATTTTGGGGACAAAATCCTTTTGTAGAGGTTTATGGTTGTAAGGACCCTGACCTGTGTTTAGGGTTTACCCTATTTGTTTTGCTTGATCTTGGTGCTTTTGTGCTTGCTAATCACCTTTGAGTGGTGATTAGGGTTTTGTTGTGCTTTGTTGAGAGTTTGAGGGGCTACTTGCAAATAACCCAAGTTTAGGGTTTTGTGGGCAAGTTTGCCATCTTGTGAGATGTTTTTCCTCTTTGCTTCCTCTAGGGTTGAGAGGAAGGCTTGGGCTTGTTGTTTGAGTCCTTTGGGCCTGAGTTGAGCTTGTTTGGGCCTTGGAGTTCCTTGTCTGGGCTTGCTTGAGCCTTGTGTCGCCCAGGGCAGGTGGTGTGTCACCCAGTTTCTTGGTGTGTCGCCCAGTAGCTCTTGTTGTGTCGCCCAAATGGCTTGGCTTGGTTGGTGGACACATGGTGCACATCTTGGACAAGTGCCTTATGGCTTGCATGAGAGGTGGCTTGAGTTGGTGGACATGTGTCCCTTGGGTGGACGACACATAGCATGGTTGTACCTTGGTTTCTCCTCCCCTTCTTCCTATATAGGTAGCTCTTCTCCTTGACTTAGTCTCCTTTGCTCTTTTAGTCTCCCCTCCACCCTTGGTGCATGATATCCCTCTCCATCTTGCTTGTGTTGTCCGATACACTTCCTTGGAGCTGAAGTGGTGGCCGATACACCTTCCTGGAGCAGCTTGGTGGACGATAGCTTTGGACCTTGGAGTGCTTTGGAGCTTTGGTGGCCGACAACCTTGGATCTCAAAGTGCATCTTCTTCCTTGGAGCTTAAGGCGGGTTGCATAGTTTCTAACCCTAACTCTCTTACCTCTAGCTTTAACCTTGTTACATGTGAGTAGACTAGCTTAGTTCCTTTCTTGTGCACCTTGCTTATATACCTTAGTGGCCGATATCCCTCTCTTGGGTTTAGGGTTCCTTGTATACCTTGCTTTTCAGGGTTTGTGCTCCCTTGTGTTGGAGGTTGAAGGTGACCTAGGGTTGGGCAATATCCCTTCCTTGTGGGTGTGTTGGGCGACACCCTTGTCCTTGAGTTGAACGATATTAGTGTTCTTGGTGTTGGGCAACACCCTTCCTCTTGGGTTGGACGATAGGTTGACCTAGTATGGATGTTGGCCGACATGGTGACCATGTTGGGCGATATGGTTCCTTGGGTTGAGCAACACCTTTGTTTTTTAGTTGGACGGCATGGTGTTCCCCTTGGTGGATGATATGGTAGCTGGTGTTGGGTGACATGATGAGTCCTTTAGGTTGGCCGATACCCTTGCCCTTGTGTTGGGCGATAGGGTGAGCTAGGGTTTGTTGGCCGATATGGTGAGTACCCTTGGAGATGGGCAATACTCTCTCTCTCTCTCTTGTTGGGCGATATGGTCTGATGGTGTTGGGCGACATGGATGTCCTTGAGTTGGACGATAGAATGGGTGCTCTTGTGTTGAGTTATCTCCTTGTCCATGTGGTGGACGATAGGGCCAAGTAGTGCCATGATGGACGATAGGCTATGTGCCCTGATGGCCGATACCATGATGGTCGATACCATGTTGGGCGACATGCCTTGGGCCATGATGGCCGATAGGGTTAGTGTGGTGGCCGATACCCATGTTGGGTGATAGGTTTCAGATGAGGGTTGTGAGGCTATAGTGAGGGTATGAGTTTCTTTGGTGACGGTCCCTTATGTGATAGAAGTGGATGTTTATACATTAACCAATAAAACGATGGTGGTGTTTGTGATATCAACAATGTAATATGTTGCCTTGCAAATAATAAGGATGCTAATGATAGTAATGTATATGATGTTATCCCTCATGTAATTGATGCATGATGTGACCCTTATGCTTAATTGTTATGATAAAGAAGATGATGATAACTACTCTAGTAGTTTGTTTAATGATAATAATGTTGGTAATAATGATGCTAAGTGACAGTTACATTAAAGGTTGCTTCATGATAAAGATGACAATAGTTGATGACATAGTAATGACCTTGTTAATAATATTGTTGGTTCTGTAAACACAACATGATCTCTATATACCCTGATTGTTTGTACAATCTCGATATAAGGGTAAGTATCAGTATGGTTGTTTAATGATGTACTTAACATACTTGATTACCAAATAACTGTCATATTGATAAGTAGATTATCTTGAATGATATTTCATGATAGTGAGCATATTCCTTATGTTGAATCTACAATTATTGCATACCTTAACCTTGCAGGTGATGGCTTAGCCATGAAAGGGCTATGTGACATATGTAATGAGTAACATTACTTTGATAATTGCTCTATAAGATTATGTATGTGATGTGTTGGTCCCATGATGATGATGTGAGCCTTAAGAGGCAGTGACAGTACATGATGAAGGATTGAGACCCCGTGGTATGTGATGATCCTTGAGATGGATCTGGATGGTTGGCAAGAGGCCAAGTGGTAGCATGTGAAGTGGGATCCCTGAGATGGATCAGATTGATGTGTTTTCAATAATATTATGTTCTTTACTTTCTGTTATATCTTGCATGTTATACAACTTGGTTGAATCTTGCAATCCATCTAAAAGATACTAATTAATCACAGTGAAATATATCATGTAGTTTGCCCTGGCCATAGATCCATCATCGTCAGGACTTGGTGATGGTGAAACAGGTTTTCCTACGGGATAACCTGGAAGTGCATATTGTTGAATATGTGTAGGTTGCTCCTAGCCTGAAAATGAGGAGGTAAGAGTGTAACTTCGGTTGCAGACTCAGATATGTATGTAGAGCATGGTGAACAGGCCCATGGCTCAGGATATGTGATGTATGGAGCATGAATGCGGTCATGGCTCAGAGCACGGTGATCAGGCCCGTGGCTCAGTTTTACTAGCGCCGTGACCTGTACCAAGGCAGGCTAGAGAATGGGTAGCCTATAGAGCTAACCCTGTGGCTTAGACCACTTCAGCATGTGACTGCAGTCCTGCTTGTGTTGTACTCATGTACTGACCATGAGGTGGGAGGTCGTGGAGTCCGGCTCTTCCATTGACCTTATATGGCACCGTCTTGGGTTTTGTAACCGAAGGTTGGATTTGAACGGTACGGTTCAAATCCTCAGGGCATAATAAAATGTAATACAGCCGTTTAGTATTTACTGATCAAATCAAACACGAAACATTGGTTGAGGCCTTGTTTGTGTAATATTCCGTTATACCTTGCAGGTTATGTGGCAATCTGTCTTATCTTGATAATCAGGTTATATGGCATTATACCCTGTTCTAATAATCCTGTTACATGTTGATATATCTCATCTTGATAGTCATGTTCCTTTGAAAGACATCTGGTTTTACGCTTTAGTACAGCTGGTATGCTTGCCGGTAAGAATGATCTTGCTATATATATATATATATATATATATATATATATATATATATATATATATATATATATATATATAACTGCTTCTGATATATCTGCTCATGTTATAATTGTTGTTATAGTTTCTCTTGCTGAGGTTCTATGGTTGCGGTGGGGAGCTATGTTTCCCGCTGGGACAATTGTTCAATTGTCTCACTCCGCTGGTTTACACCCTTTTTAGGTGGTCGAGGTAGACGTGGTCGTGGTTGTGGTGTTGCGGACGAGCAGCTTTAGGAGCAGTAGAAGGCAAGCGATGGACATGCTGCTGTTTTGGATGTTTTGTAGTAGAGTCTAGAGTCATCCCTGTACTCTCAGGTCCTTGGCAGTGTTTTGACGATGTTTCACGAAGATCGTTCGATGATATCTGTATATTCTGTTGTTGGCCGGATGTGGGCCTTTATGTATATATGAACAGGTGGTGAACTCATGTGATGGATGGACAGCTGTTCCTGAGCTGTGGACACATGTCAGATCTTGTGTATGTACATATTTATATGACATGTTTCTGTGCAGGATGAGGACTGGAAAGTAATAGTTTCACAGTTTATCAGTTTTCCGCAATCGGTTTTAATTAACCCGTGTTTTGATAATCTATGGTTATGGTGTTTTCCGCACGTTTTCGCGTAACACCTCGTTATCTGTGTGATAATGGGATGTGTTGCCACAGAAACCCCACTCGAACTGAGATATATGCTTGAGGAACCACTCATACAAGTTGGTGACATATGATATTGGTCCAACCTTATGGAATGATGAATATGTATGACATACAATGGAACTCAACATGGTTTAGTAGGTTGTCTTCTTTCTAGATATGTGCATAAGTATCATGCTAGGAGCTAAGCATATACATGATGATGTAAACCTTAGAGATAAGAACATTTTGTGACCTTTGTTACTATCAAGAGATAGTTTTCTCCCATTCTGGGAAGGGACCCTTCTTGTTGGGGTGAGCACCAACTCTTGTTTAGGTTTGAGGTAACCTTAAGAGGCCACTTATAAGAGCTTGATGAGCTAAGTGAAGAACATATAGTATGATCATGAATCTATAGACCCATATGTGACCATCTCTAAGGGGCAGGAAGACCATGGAGGTAACCTGTATGGGGCCAGACTGAGGTAGGTAGGTCACCATGATTCCTATGAGGGATGCACAGTTAGCCCTGAATGCCTGGAGAGAGGATGGAGATTTGGGTGAGGATTCAAGGATGAGATGCGCTTGAGTATCAACACAAAAACCATGAGCTACAATAGAATCCTAAGTCAGCACTAAGGTCAAGTAGGGATAAGACCGATGGGAGTAGGAGTTGTTTGTTCCCTGAATGCACAAGACCATAGGGCCAGGAGGTAATAGCTACCGTTGCCCGAGGCCCATGGGTTATTAGGTTGGCTACCTTCATGAGTTCATGGGGCCTAAGGGGTAAAAGTGAGAGGCACTCCTTAGATGCATAAGGGTCAAATGACCCCAAAAGTACCATCACCCTAGGGACCTTGAGGTAATGACTAAGGATTGTACATAAGAGAGATGTTAAGATCCATATGTGATGGGAAAAGTCTACCCATGGGTGTAGACCCATAATGGAGATGTTCATGGTGTGGAGTCATGTTTCAACTTAGAATGGAAAGTGTGATGGTGATGTGTGATGTACCATCTCTACTCTTGGAATGAAATGAACTCTGTATTTGGACTGTAGCCAAATGCTTATTTCATCTTGTTATGGGGGTGAGAAACAGGACAAAACACATTCCATATACTAAGGATCAAGGTGATATGAGTTGAAACCTTTCTATGATGCTTGAGGATAGAGGAAATACCACACCTTTTTGGAAGTACTTTGGATTGATGGTATGAAAGCATAGATGAACTAAGGTAACCATCATATGAGAATGTACTTGTCAAGAGTAGTTTGGAATCTATGAGTTATAAGTTTGGGTTTGATAACTGTGATGATGAGCTCAAAGTTTTCTTGATGCAGATAGACCTAAAACTGAGACAAGGATGAGGAGTGGAGTATATGAAGGTTTATGCCTTCACCATCACCTAGCACGTAAAGGAAACTAATGCGGTAATGAGATGCTCTCAGTTGAAAATAGCTCAGTTCTATAGTTTTCTTGTTTGTCCATTAGAGAGGCTGGCAGAGGTTGTTGGGTGAACCCTACGATCGTTAGATGATGAGACGTGTGTGGCTAATATCTAGATACACCCGGACTCATTGGTCAAGTTGGTGGTTGCTCAGTTAGCCAGTCCAGAGCTTGATGAGATAAAAGGGTTGTTTTAAGAACCTCAGATACACCTCTCAGGAGAAGAAGGTGGCGAAACCCTCTACTAGAGTGTTTTAGGGTTTCTGAGGAGTCAACCTTGAGGAATCATGACATGTAGGAGCTCATGATTTCAAGTACATTGTACACCATGGTGCGACCAAGATGGTTAAGGTTTGTAGTAGTACCTTGAAGACCTAGAATGAAGAGGGATATAGAGTTGCATGTGGCCAGTTACCATACATACCAGAGGGTGAATGTTGAACACCAGTAACCCAGTGAGTTGCTACAGATAATGAAGAGTCCCCGAGAGAGAATGGGAGCAGATCACCATGGATATTGTGGTGGGTCTCCCCTGGGCCAAGAGAGGTCGTGATGCAATATGGGTTATGGTAGATCGCTATACCAAGTCGACACGTTCTAGTATGACAAGATCTGTATGAACCATATATTTGAGAGAGAGAGATGTTTCGAATGCATAGTGATTCGAGTTCAAATGGTCTTGAGTATGACCTTAAGTTCACTTCCATGTTGTGGAAGTAGGTGTAAGAAGAACTCGATGCTCAATTGAAGTTTAGTACAACATATCACCCTTGACTGATGGACAGTCAAGAGAGTATGATCCAGACTTCAGAGGGTCTAATGAGAGCATGTGTGCTCGTTCAGGGTGATTTTTGGGAGCAGTTCCTGCCCCCAACAGAGTTTGCTTGTTATGATAGCCACCATAGACAATATAGGGAAGTAAGAAGCTCTGTAAGGGAGGCTGCGTCGATCACCGATTCATTAGGATGATGTTAGTGAGAGGACCTTATGAAAGTCAGAGAGAGACCATAGTGTTTGCAGATGAAGTCGCTTTGATCAAGTAATGGTTGAGAAATCCCAGGATTGACAAGAGTTGTAAGCTAATGCGAAGTAGACTGACATGTTGTACACTGTGGGTGAACATGTGTTATGAAAAATCCGACCCCTCTGAGCTATAGCTAAGGAAGATGGGTCCTCGATACATGGGTCCACTTGAGATGGATTGGTAGAGTTTCATATGTTTAGCCTTACCCCTCAGGATAATATGATGTATGATGTGTTCCATGTGTCCGATCTAGAGCACTATGTGAGGTACCTGAACCATGTGTTGGGCATTGAACCTATTGAACTCCAAGGGAGGCTAACTTACCTTGAGTCACCTATGAGGGTACGGGATACCGAGGTGAGAGAGAGAGAGCTCAGGAGTAAAGAACAAAAGATGATAAAGGTTCTTTGGAAGCATCATGGAGAGGATAAAGTCACATGGGAGCCAATGATGGACATAGGAAAGTCTTATCCAGAATTGTTTGTATGTTTGGCGGAATTTTGAGGGAAAAATTCCTATAAGAGGGGAAGGATGTTACAACCCCATTTTTTGGGTACTTATGGTTGGAAATGCAATTTCCCCAATAAATGTATGTTTATGGGAATTGTATGATTTATGTATATGGAATGGATTTCCTTTGTAATATTTCCTTTATGCATGTGATTTTATGGATCATAATATGTTAACAAGTCCAATAAGATTAAAAGAAAAAGATCAAATCAAATAATGCATTATTAAGAAGGAAATTTGAGATAATGATGAAAATATGAGAAATATGTGGAAAGAAGTATGATTGAATCATCATTGATGAGATTTACAATCCACAAGGCTCCTAATGGTAAAAGGAATCCAAATAAATGATATAAAAGAACAGGAGAGAGAAAATATGCATAAAATATGCCTTAATAAGTAATAACTTTCATATGAAGAAAAGTTTCTCATAATTTCTAATTTGAGTCCTAAACTTGGCACGCAAATAGTTAAGTCATTATGGATTTTCCCATTAAATTTGGGATCAATTGGATAAGTGGTTTGAGAGTTATGATTTTTACAAGATTCCTTAAAGTGAGAGGATCGATATTAAATGTCACAATTTTTCTATTTCTAATAGGACTTCTTTTTCTTGGGCACGGATTGAGGGTCATCGGATCAGCAAATCAATGGAGGACAAGTCATCCCCTAGATCTCACTGAAATAGGAAAGAGGAGCAGTGGGAACTGAGTTTTCCCAATTGAATTTCTTGCGAACCAGGACACATCATATTTCGCAAACGTTTCCAATAGATTTGGAGGATCAATCTGAGTTGATCTACCCCTAGTTTCCTTGGGTTTTGTTGCCTCTAGGCGTTTTACCCAAACCAGGACTTCTCAGCAGCCATAAGGGGACCTATAAATAGGGGTCCTTCGACCCCCTCCGAGGTGGATGTTTGTACTGGTGGCTCTGACCGAGTGCCACAAGCGAGTTGGCACCCTCAATTCCGCTAGATATTGCGTTTACCGCCATGTTGTCGTGAGGACCTTGTCGATAGGTCAGATGAGTCATCCGCTCATCTACATCTGCCTTTGGGGCAATTATAGACAGAGTTAGCTTCAGAGAAGGCTAGCAGAGGTGTGTGTGCCACCGCGTGACCTTCAAGTGCTTCATAGCCCAAAGTCAACCACAAGGTTGATCGTGGCTGGGCACTGCTTCACAAAGCAGGGGGCTCCCGAGGTTGAAGATGCAATAGGAGGAAAAGACTGTCGTTCCCCCGGTGTTTGTGAAGGAGGGCAGGGGCAAAAGCATAACCAACCGCTCGGCGAGCACCTTGCTCGCGTGGGGCAGGTTGGCCACTTGGCCAAAGCTAATTAGTTAAGCCTAATCCACGTGGACATAAGGTAAACTATCTTTATAATGACATGTCATCTTCTTATTGGTCTAAAAGTGATTAACTTGTGAAAATCCTAACTAATGACTAGTAACTCAGATGAAATAATGCTATATATGAAAGTTGATCAGAAAAATGAAAGGAATCCATTAATAATATAATTGAAGCATAATTCTTCATGCAATTTCAAAAGGATATAAAGATATCATCTTTAGTGGTTTAGTTAATTAGATCTAATAATGTTCTTTGGATGTTATGAGCAAATATTAACTTGTTGTTAATAAAAGAGAGAATTAGGTCTAAAAAGATGATCTTTATGCATAATTGGCTTAATTTAGGATTCCATGCACATGTATATGCATTAATGGGCCTAGAAACCCTAATTTTAATATTTATGACTTTTAATGGTTTTAATTATGCAAATCCATGAATATGACAGATATACATTGTTTCAAAACCAATTTGGGTATAAATGGTCCTTAATGGGGATAATTTGAGTAATTAGGGTTTTTATGAGTAGAAAAACTATTTTAGGGTTTGTTGACCTAAAAAGGATAAAGTTTGAGAAATTGATCTAAGAAGCCCTAATGAATCGTAATGAGACTGAGAAACCTGAGAAAGGTGTCCCAAGTCAATAAGGAGTTGTTTGGGATATGTTTGTGACAATTAGACATTATACATGTTTTTAGGATCAATGTTTGCTTGATTGATTGATTGGCTTGCTTGATTGGACATCTAGTTGGATTTAGATATATTGCTTCTTTGAGATCTCCAAAATAGGTATGTGGTTACTCTTATGACTAATCACTCTAGTTTCACGGTGATTTTTGAAGTTTTACCGGTGGCTTGAAATTAAATGTTTGGTTGACATTTATTTCATGCAACTATAAAGTGACTATGACTATCACCATACATATATGTGCATGACTAGCTTAGATCCTAGTCCTCCTCTGTAGCTTTGATGATAATGAGATGGATGACCTAGATCATGGTCTACCCTTGGGGTAGAATCATCAGGTTATCATGAATCGATGTGTTGGTCTACCCTTGGGTAGGACCATACGACTACACAACCCTATGTTGTGATCTACTTGTAAGGTAGGATCATGGGTGTTATTTGAGATCTACTATATGAGAGAGGTAGTATCCATGTCCATTGTAGGGACATCATAGATGCAAGGACATGTATGGATTGAGTAGTTATGTTTAATACGTAAAGTTTGATCTGTTAAGCAATAATTTGGTTGCATTGTGTTGTTACAATAGATGCAAGATTTCGGTTCCCCCACATACCAGTATAATTCATTATACTGACCGACGTTTTGTTTGTCGACATTTTAGGAATATCTGAAATTAGACAAACAGTAAAGTGGAACTTGTAAATAATAAAGTTAAATCATAAAGGCAGATTTATTAGATAGAACTCTATAGTGGGTAGAAGTTCCAGATTCCTATTTATGAGAGGTATGTAAAAAGAAATTTTTTATCCTGTTTCAAGCTTAGTAGTAGTAGAATTTATTAATTATTTTTTATTATTTGCAAAACCATTGATCTTGTTTTGGGATAGTGGCTCTGACTTCTTTGTCTTCCTTAATTGGGGTTACAGGGAAGTGAGGTCGTTACATTTGGTATCAGAGCATGGTTTTCCATTTAATCTCTAATAATTATTAAATTTTACAAACTCTTTAGAATCCAAGGGAGTTATTCGAGGATTTTCCAATGATGGAGGTGTCTAGAAAAGGATCACGATCTGGGGGCTGGCAAGATTTTCCTCCACCCTTCTAGTCAGTCTATGAGGATTCCCAGAATCTATGTGACTGCTTGGACGAAATCAGAGGATCTGACTCAAAATAAGATACCTCTAGGTCTCCTCTCATATGTCTTCGTCCCTTCTCTACCCCAATTATTGGATAACTCTAAGAGATTAGGGTTTCTCTCTCTCCACTACCCTATTGAGTTTTAGGGTTAAGAATGATAAGGATTAAGGAATCCTCCACCAAATAATAAAAAGCATGTAAGAAAGGTTTCATGGACATAAGTTTTGATAATTAGAAACTCATACTGAGTTTAGTTACATGCTTAGGTTGAATGGCATGTGTTGTTGTGCCCTCAGGAGAGCTCTGAGGTTAGACCTTCTTATAAGAGGATGAGGAGAGTTTTAGCCTTGGAGGAAGAGGCCTCCAAGAAGAGGTAGAGACCCGATGCATCCTTCGAGGACGATGCTCAACCCAAACCCTAAGTGGTAATTAGAGAAAGAAATGACAAGATGAGTTGAATACCTTAGTCTTCTATACCTTCAAGTATGTAGGTTAGACATGCATTCTTTACGTAAGGGTTTTGAGTGCACATGAGAAGCATGAACTATGTGACCCTAGTGCCTTTTAGTGACCCGACCTTGGGTGGTCGTGCCTGTTGAGGGTGAGGAATCACTCGCCTCATTGGAAAGGTTAGTGATGACCATATAGGAACCCTAACAGGTATATATATGAGTAGAAAATAGGCATGCATAGAAGATTGGAAGCAAGGCTGGTAGCAGGTTTTAGACCTAGGCCAGAAGGGTGATACCTGATAGTTTATGAGATGAGCATGCAGAGCTTTGGATAATCCTGGTCGGACATAGGTTTTGGATCATACGTTTCACCCAGGTAGGTGTAGACACTTATCCTTAAGAGCTTGACCCATCTTCTATGAGAGAGCCTCCAATGGTAGGACCAGTTGTAGGGTTAGCTCTAGAGAGAGGGAAAGACCCGATGAAGAAGGTTGGAGACATTGACTCTGAGACATGAGGAATCATGAGGAGTTGGGTATTATATGGCCTGGAATAGAAGATCCTGAGTAGATATACGTGGTTGCCTCATGCATGATCCTTGGAGGCTTATCATACCTTGGAATCTTTGGAGGAACCAAACCTTAGAAGAAAGAAAGAGGCTTTGTTAATGAACATATGTATGATATAAGTGCCTACCTTAGGGGTGTAGGAAAGAGAGTCCCAAGGACCCTAAAGAGGTAAGGTAGTATGTTGTGAGGGCTCGCACCCATTTGGTTGTCCTGGTGTAGGACTCTAATGGTTGTTCATGTGGAAGAGTGTTAGGACGTATATGCCCTATCTGGTATTCGTTTGGTTCATGGTGGAACAGTTGAACATGTTGTTAGACGGCTGATGCATAAGAGGTGAACCTAGGGTTACCTGGTGCACATGATGCTCACGAGGATGATTGAGCTCACAGGATATGAGTATGGCACCCCCTCATGTGTTACAACAAAAGGAAACCCCACTCGAACTGAGATATATGCTTGAGGAACCACTCACACAAGTTGGTGGCATATGATATTGGTTCAACCTTGAGGAATGATGAATATGTATGACATACCAAGGAACTCATCATGGTTTAGTAGGATGTGTTCTTGCTAGATACAGGCATAAGTATCATGCTAGGAGCTAAGCATATACATGATGATGTAAACCTTAGAGATAAGAGTGTTTTGTAACCTTTGTTACTATCAAGATATAGTTTTCTCCCATCTTGGGAAGGGACCCTTCTTGTTGGGGTGAGCAACAACTCTTGTTTAGTTTTGAGGTAACCTTAAGAGGCCACTTATAAGAGCTTGATGAGCTAAGTGAAGAGCACATAGTATGATAATGAATCTATAGACCCATATGTGGCCATCTCTAAGGGGAAAGAAGATATGTTGCCATATATGTAACCTATATGGAGCTAGACTAAGGTAGGTAGGTCACCATGATTCCTATGAGGGATGCAAAGTTAGCCCTGAATGCCCAAAGAGAGAGTGGAGATTCGGGTGAGGATTCAAGGATGAGATGTGCTTGAGTATCAACATAGAAACCACGATCTATAGTAGAATCCTAAGTCAACACTAAGGTCAAGTAGGGATAAGACTGATGGAAGTAGGAGTTGTCTGCTCCCTGAATGCACAAGACCATAGGGTCGGGAGGTAACAACTACCTTTGCCCGAGGCTCATGGGTTATGGGCTGGCCACCTTCACGAGTTCATGGGGCCTAAGGGGTAAAAATGAGAGGCACTCCTTAGATGCATAAGGGTCAGATAACCCCAAAAGTAATAGCACCAAAGGGGCCTTGAGGTAATTACTAATGATTGTACATAAGAGAGATGTTAAGATCCAGAGGTGATGGGAAAAGTCTGCCCATGGGTGTAGACCCATAATGGAGATGTTTTTCGTGTGGATTCATGTTTCAACTTAGACTGGAAAGTGTGATGGTGATGTGTGATGCACCATCTCTACTCTTGGAATGAGATGAACTTTGTATTTGGACTACAGCCAAATGCTTATTTCATCTTGTTATGGGGGTGAGAGTCAGGACAAAACACATGCCATATACTAAGGATCAAGGTGATATGAGTTGAAACCTTTCTATGATGCTTGAGGATAGAGGAAATACCACACCTTTTTGGAAGTACTTTGGATGGATGGTATGAAAGCATAGATGAACTAAGGTAACCATCATATGAGAATGTACTTGTCAAGAGTAGTTTGGAATCTATGAGTTATAAGTTTGGGGTTGATAACCGAGATGATGAGCTCAAAGTTTTCTTGACGCGGATAGACCTAAACCTGAGACAAGGATGAGGAGTGGAGTATATGAAGGTTTATGCCTTCACCATCACCTAGCACATAAAGGAAACTAATGCGGTAATGGGATGCTCTCATTTGAAAATAGCTAAGGTATACATCTATCTTGGTTGGCCAGTAGAGATGCTGGCAGAGGTTGCTGGGTGAACCCTACGATTGTTAGACGATGATACATGTGTGGCTTACATATAGATACACTCAGACACATTGGTCAAGTTGGTGGTTGCTCAGTTAGCCATCCCAGAGCTTGATGAGATAAACAGGTTGTTTTAAGAACTTGAGATACACCTCTCTGGAGAAGAAGGTGGTGAAACTCGCTATTAGAGTGTTTTAGGGTTTCTGAGGAGTCAACCTTGAGGAATCATGACATGTAGGAGCTCATGATTTTAAGTACACCATACACCGTGGTGCGACCAAGATGGTTAAGGTTTGCAATAGTACCTTGAAGACCTGGAATGAAGATGGATATATAGGTGCATGTAGCCAGTTACCATACATACAAGAGGGTGAAGGTCAAACACCAATAACCTAGTGAGTTACTACAGATGATGAAGAGTCCCTGAGAGGGAATGGGAGTAGATCACCATGGGCATTGTGGTGGGTCTCCCCTAGGCCAAGAGAGGTCGTGATGCAATATAGGTTATGGTAGATCACCTTACCAAGTCGACACATTCTAGTATGATAAGATCTAGATGAACCATATATTTGAGAGAGAAATGGTTCGACTGCATAGTGATTCAAGTTCAAATGGTCTTGAGTATGTCCTTAAGTTTGCTTCCATGTTGTGGAAGTAGGTGTAAGAAGAACTCGATGCTCAATTGAACTTTAGTACAACATATCACCCCTTACTGATGGATAGTCAAGAGAGTATGACCCAAACTTCAGAGGGTCTGATAAGAGCATGTGTGCTTATTTAGGGTGATTTATGGGAGCAGTTCCTACCCCTAGTAGATTTTGCTTGTTATTATAGCCACCATAGCCAGTATTAGGAAGTAAGAAGCTCTGTAAGGGAGGCTGCATCAGTCACTGCTTCATTAGGATGATGTTGGTGAGTGGACCTTGTGAAGGTCAAAGAGAGACCACAATGTTTGCAGATGGTGTCACTTTGATTGAGTAATGGTTGAGAAAGCATAGGATCGACATGAGTAGTGAGCTGATGTGAAGCAGACTGACATGCAATACACTGTGGGTGAACATGTGTTATGAAAAATTTGACCCCTCTGAGCTATAGCTAAGGAAGTTGAGTCCCCGATACATGGGTCCATTTAAGATGGATTGGTGGAGTTGCTTATGTTTAGCCATACCCCTCAGGATAATTGATGTATGATGTGTTCCATGTGTCCGATCTAGAGCACTATGTGAGGTACATGAACCATGTGTTCAATATTGAACCTATTGAACTCCAAGGGAGGGTAACTTACCCTGAGTCACCTATGAGGGTATGAGATACTGAGGTGAGAGAGAGCTCAGGAGTAAAGAATAGAATATGATAAAGGTTCTTTGGAAGCACCATGGAGAGGATAAAACCACATGGGATCTAATGATGGACATAGGAAAGTCTTATCCTGGATTGTTTGTATGTCTAATAAAATTTTGAGGGCAAAATTCCTGTAAGAGGGGAAGGATGTTACAACCCCAATTTTTTGGTACATATGGTTGGAAATGCAATTTCCCCAATAAATGTATGTTTATGGGAATTGTATGATTTATGTGTATGGAATGGATTTCCTTTGCAATATTTCCTTTATGCATGTGATTTCGTGGATCATAATATGTTAATGATTCCAATATGATTAAAAGAAAAAGATAAAATCAAATAATGCATTATTAAGAAGGAAATTTGAGATAATGATAAAAAATGTGAGAAATATGTGGAAAGAAGTATGATTGAATTGACATTGATGAGATTTAGAATCAACAAGGCTTCTAATGGTAAAAGGAATCCAAATAAATGATATAAAAGAATAGGAGAGAGAAAATATGCATAAAATATGCCTGAATAAGTATTAACTTGCATTTGAAGAAACGTCTCTCATACTTTCAAGTTTGAGTCCTAAACTTGCCACATACGTAGTTTAAGTCATTATGGACATTCCCTCAAAATTTGGGATCAATTAGATAAGTGGTTTGAGAGTTATGATTTTACAAGATTCCCTAAAGTGAGAGGATTGATATTAAATGTCACAATTTTTCTGTTTCTAATAGGATTTATTTATCTTGGGCGTGGATTGAGGGCCGTCGGATAGCAGATCAACGGAGGACAAGTCGTACCCTAGATCTCGCTGAAATAGGAAAGAGGAGCAGTGGGAACTAAGTTTTCCCAATCGAATTTCTTACGAACCAGGACACATCAGGTTTAGCAAACGTTTCCAATAGATTTGGGGGATCAATCCGAGTTGATATACCCCTAGTTTCCCTAGGTTTCATTGCCTCTAGGAATTTTTCCCAAACCAGGACTTCTCGACAGCCATAAGGGGACCTATAAATAGGGGGCCTTGGACCCCCTATGAGGTGGATGTTTGTACTGGTGGCTCCGACCGAGTTCCATGAGCGAGTTGGCACCCTCAATTCTGCTAGATATCGTGTTCACTACCCTGTTATTGTAAGGACCTCACAAGAAGGTCAGAGGAGTCATCCGCTTGTCTCCGTCTACCTTTGGGGCAATTGAAGACATGAATGACTTCTGAGGAGGCTAGCGGAGGTGTGTGCACCATCGCGTGCCCTTCAGGTGCTTTAGAGCCCAAAGTCAACCACAAGGTTGACTGTGGCTGGGCGTTGCTTCACAAAGCAGGGGCTCCCGAGGTTGAAGATGCAATAGGAGGAAAAGACTGTCGTGCCCCCGGTGTTTGTAAAGGAGGGCAAGGGCAAAAGCATAACCAACCGCTACGCGACTGCCTTGCTCTTATGGGGCAGGTTGGCTGCTTAGCCGAAGCTGATTGGTTAAGCCTAATCCACATGGAAATAAGGTAAACTATCTTTATAATGACATGTCATCTTCTTATTGGTCTAAAAGTGATTAACTTGTGAAAATCCTAACTAATTACTAGTAGCTCGGGTGAAATAATGCTATATATGAAATTTGATTAGAAAAACGCAAGGAATCCATTAAAAATATAATGGAAGCCTGATTCTTCTTGCAATTCGAAAGGATATAAAGATATCATCCTTAGTGGTTTAATTGATGAAAACCCCTAAGAATTGGTGATAATTATATCTAATAATGTTCTTTGGATGTTATGAGCAAATATTAACTTGTTGTTAATAAAAGAGAGAACTAGGCCTAAAAAGATGATCTTTATGCATAATTGGCTTAATTTAGGGTTCCATGTACATGAATATGCATTAATGGGTAATTATGACTTTAATGGTTTTAATTATGCAAATCCATGAATATGACAGAGATATGTTGTTTTAAAGCCAATTTGGGTATAAAAGGTCCTTAATTTGGATAATTTGAGTAATTAGTGTTTTTATGAGTAGAAAATCTATTTTAGGGTTTGTTGACCTAAAAAGGATAAAGTTTGAGAAATCGATCTAAGAAGCCCTAATGAATCGTAATGAGACTTAGAAACCTTGGAAAGGTGTCCCAAGTCAATAAGGAGTTGTTTGGGATATGTTTGTGACAATTAGACATTATATATGTTTTCAGGATCAATGTTTGCTTGATTGATTGGCTTGCTTGATTGGACATCTAGTTGGATGTGGATATATATTACTTCTTTGAAATCTCCAAAACATGTATGTGGTTACGGTTATGACTAATCGCTCTAGTTTCACGATGATTTCTGAAGTTTTACTGGTTGCTTGAAATTAACTGCTTGGTTGACATTTATTTCATGCAACTATAAAGTGACTATGACTATCACTATAAATATATAAGCATGACTAGCTTAGATCCTAGTCCTCCTTTGTATCTTTGATGATGATGATGAGATGGATGACCTAGTACATGGTCTACCATTGGGGTAGGATCATCAAGTTATCATGAGTTGATGTGTTGGTCTACCCTTGGGGGTAGGACCATACGACTACACAGCCCTATGTAGTGATCTACTTGTAAGGTAGGATCATTGGGGCTATTTGAGATCTACCATATAAGAGAGGTAGTATCCATGTCCACTACAGGGACAACACAGAGGTAAGGATATGTATGGATTGAGTAGTTATGTTTAATATGTAAAGTTTGGTATGTTAAGTAATAATTTAGTTGCATTATGTTGTTATAAATAGATGCAAGATTTTGGTTCCCCCACATACTGATATAATTCATTATAGTGACTGACGTTTTGTTTGTCGGCATTTTAGGAATATTTGAAATTGAACAAACAATTTAGTGGAACTTGTGAAGAATAAAGTTAAATCATAAAGGAGGATTTATTAGACAAAACTCTATAGTGGGTAGAAGTTCCATATTCCTATTTTTGAAAGGTATGTAAAAAGAAATTTTTTATCTTGTTTCAAGCTTAGTAGTAGTAGAATTTATTAATTATTTTTTATTATTTGAAAAACCATTGATCATGTTTTGGGATAGCGGCTCTAACTTCTTGGTCTTCCTTACTTGGGGGTTATCGAGAAGCGGGGTCATTACAATTTGATACATCTTTATTCATGATAAGTTAGGTGAAAAAACCTAAATTAAAATATTAAATAAAGTGAAATAATGATAATAATAGTTAGATAATGAATAGAAACTCTAATTGGTACATGACCTAAAATATTAACTCAAATATGGAAATTAAGTCCAAATAGATTTGATATACACATGTTAGCTAGGAGGTTAAGGTTTACATTAATTGGATAGTCTATGCTAGCCTAACTAATTTAAAGAATAAAAATATCTTAATATTAATTATGATACCAATAAAATTTAGATCTAATTATTTAATGCAGGAGTTTCTTTAAGTTGTTGTCACAGGAGCATTGCCTTTCTTTTATGATTTTGGTATGCTAGTCAGATGACCACTTGGTATGGTTCTCTTTTCTTGATTTTCCCGACCTTAGAAAATGACAGCCGACTTATATCCTATCTCTTTCTTATAAGCCCCCATTGGAATAGTATTTGATTCCTTCACCCCTCTTATTTTATCCTCTCCTCTATATCATTTTCTTTCATCTTGTTTTTATTCATCATTTAACTCCGACACCAAAAATCCCTAATTCTAGTGGGGTTCATGACCCAGAATGTCCTCAATACAACATTTTTTAATTTTCCCCTATTTTGATCTCTACAAATAGTACCAACCTCCCCATCTGCCCCCTATATATAGTTAGCAAGCCTCATATGTATCATTTTTTCAAACTCCATGCATTATGGTTTTTAATCTTTTTCCTCTTCTCATGTAGTTTCTGAACCTCAGTTATAACATTGGTCTTCTAAATGGATTCCTACATGGTAGTCGACACTTTTGGGTTCTACTATATTTCGTGAATCTAGATAGCAAGTTATGATTGCTTTGAGCTGTGTTTTCACTGAGGATTTGGATTTCATCTCCTAGTAGGAAATGGTCGGAGCTTTTTCTTGAGCTTTTGTCCATCATGTAACCCTTATAAGGGCTTCTCAAGATATACATGGTGAGTCAAAGTTGATGGTGTGCACTTCTTATGTTGTCATCTACTTCATTGGGACTTGATCCTCAAGTTGGAGATCAGATGGCTCTATATTTTTATGACTTGGAGGACAAGAACAATGCCATGTTGTATTATGCATTTCTGCTCTTATTTCCTTTTAATTTTTCACATAGTTTGAGGGACAATCAAACTTTCCCATGATTTTTTGGGTGGGTTTTGCAATGTTTTGGGATTTGATGAATTCCCTATGTTATCACGTTATGCAACAAATAACACAAGGATATTTCCATTTTCAGATCTTTTTGTATTGTAATTCTTATATATATTTTAGTTGTCAAAAATTCTATGAACTATTATAAGGATTCAGAAACATATAAATAAATAGTGATTGGAATCAAAGAAATATCCACCACATATATATATTTAAGGTCCACAACCTAAATACAATATAGTTGAAATTTGATTTCTAGGTTTTGATGTATACATATAATTAGTCAACTTGATAATTATGTGAATGGTGGGTGGAGGAACACTTTGAGTTGAACTTAGGGTTGTTTGGAACTATCGTCAAAATAACTAAATTATGTTGAATCACTTTTTACTCATATTGGATCATCGAATTCTATTTTCTCTCTTTGTCCTAGTTGTAAACATATTTTCTTGAATAGCCCTTGTTCACATATATTTGACCCATTTGGTTCCAATCCCTTCAAATTGATCTTATGTCCCCTTTAGAATGTTATAATTACATATTGAATTTATTTTCTTATTTGTTTTTTATATTCATTTAACTTGCATATTATTTATATTTTCACTATATTGATCCATTTTTGTGATGAACCCAAAATCATATTCTTTAATAGACTAAAATTGACCTGTATTATATTATCCATATTTTCAATGCAGTAATTGTTGTAGAAAAATAAAATCATTTGGTTACTTCATATATTTTCAGGAATGGACGTTATGCACCCTATTCTCGAGTTATGTTATCACGTTATGCAACAAATAACACAAGGATATTTCCATTTTCAGATCTTTTTGTATTGTAATTCTTATATATATTTTAGTTGTCAAAAATTCTATGAACTATTATAAGGATTCAGAAACATATAAATAAATAGTGATTGGAATCAAAGAAATATCCACCACATATATATATTTAAGGTCCACAACCTAAATACAATATAGTTGAAATTTGATTTCTAGGTTTTGATGTATACATATAATTAGTCAACTTGATAATTATGTGAATGGTGGGTGGAGGAACACTTTGAGTTGAACTTAGGGTTGTTTGGAACTATCGTCAAAATAACTAAATTATGTTGAATCACTTTTTACTCATATTGGATCATCAAATTCTATTTTATCTCTCTTTGTCCTAGTTGTAAACATATTTTCTTGAATAGCCCTTGTTCACATATATTTGACCCATTTGGTTCCAATCCCTTCAAATTGATCTTATGTCCCCTTTAGAATGTTATAATTACATATTGAATTTATTTTCTTATTTGTTTTTTATATTCATTTAACTTGCATATTATTTATATTTTCACTATATTGATCCATTTTTGTGATGAACCCAAAATCATATTCTTTAATAGACTAAAATTGACCTGTATTATATTATCCATATTTTCAATGCAGTAATTGTTGTAGAAAAATAAAATTATTTGGTTACTTCATATATTTTCAGGAATGGACGTTATGCACCCTATTCTCGAGTTATGTGCCCACCAATTTAATTATTAGCATGAGTTGTTATGTGCTTTGTTTTGGGAATTTGGCTTATCCACCTTGCAATATGAAGCTTAGGGTTATGCACTCCAAGTTCCAAATGTTTTTATGTTTTTTTTGCTCCTATGTTTATATTATTGCACGTGATTATGGATTTTTAAGATGGATGATGTGCCCCAATATAATTGACTAGATTTTGTAGAATGTAATTGAAATTTTAATATGGAAAGTATGTGATGTACTTTAAAATGTTTCTTCACATAATCATGAATCATCCTATTTATTTTTCTTTTTTATCCCAATTGGATATTATTCTTCTCTCTTTGATTGGGAACCTTAGTATTTTAATTGATATCATTTATCCCTAATATTATATCATTTCTATTTATAAGCACATACCGACAACTAATGATAATTTTTATCTTGTTCTTATTTTGTGGGTTTTTTCCAACCCCTTTACATGAACAAAGTACCAGAGTAGTTTAGACAACCAAGAACCCACACAAGTTTATATGTACCTTGGAGATAAAGTTGAGATGAACATGTTGTCCTATACAATTAGTCAGTTACTAGCTCAGCTAATTGATTTTCTTACTTATTCACTATTCTGAGTGAAGCTATCTTAGTTTTGGTAAATTTTGTAAAAGTTATATGTTTTTATTCTTGATACATTGTGGTGTTTTAAGAACATACTTATTGAATATTATTGGCGTACTCATCCGTATAAAAAAATATGTCATGTTGTTTAGCATTGGGGATGTTCCATCTTACTGGATTCAGTAATGAGTGGTGCCCCTCTCAGATTCCAATCCTTAAACCTATGGTATTAGAGACAAGGAAAGAAACTATTTCATCATTATCTCCCATAAGAATTTATAGGACTATTACCTTATGTGGAAACTCTCCAGTGAGATGCCTAACCTAGAATTCACTATGTTTTCTGTGTTAGGATGACAAGACAATATATACTAAAATGAGGTGCCAGTGAGGATGTTGAGTATTAAGACGTTGTGTGGTATACAACCATGTACCCTTCTTATATAATGAGGAGATATTGGTATAAAGGACATTGTGTTTTGTTGTTGCATTGATTTAGGGCCCATACTCATATATGCGTAGAAATATTTTGTTGTCAAAAGATTTATTTTTCCTTATAATACTACATGTATAAATAGTTTTTTGAACTTTATCAATGATTTGTGAATCTAGGTCACAATCAGGAAGGGATTAATTATTTAAATAAATGCCTAGATAAGAACTATATGATTTGGTGATCAACCCTTAAAACTTGGACTTGGTGTAGGGTGGCATCTAAGAGAAAGTGACGAATTATTAATATTATTTGACATACCCTTTACACCTCTTCAGTCTGTTGGTTGAGGAAAATCCCTTTAAGATGTGGAGTGTAGTACATATTAGACTTTTTATATTTTTATTTCAAGGATAAAATCCTATTTGAGGGGTGGAGTCCTGTAACATATGAAGATCTTCAATCCTAACTTTAATAACTATAATTTCATAAATTGGATGTCATTAGTCTTATTTTATTATAAAGCATTAAACATATTTTAATATATACCCTAATACACTCCTCGTACCTTAGTAAACCCATGATGCACATATAATGAGTAACTAAAATACAAACCCTAACTCTGGTCACCTATAACTCTAACCATGGTTTGAATCAATGAACCATGTAGTGATGATAAACTTGAATCATCAAAATATCATCCTAGACTTTGAAAATGTTGGTAATTTGTATCTGATAATATAGATACTTTTGACCTGAACCCTAAGTTTTAGTCAACTAACTCTAGCATATACTTACTTGGTACCATATATGATCTAGTGGCGAGCTTAGATGGTCAGAATACCTTAGCATGTATTCGTACACTTAAATTGGAAGTAATAACCTAATGTGACCTAAATATTTAGGTTAAGTTCAATAAACATCTAATACATGTCACATTTTTCATAAATAATACACATCACTACTTAAATGGGATGAATAAGAGAGTGGACGTGGGTAAACATGTACAAATGATAAGTGTGAGTAAAAATGTCTTCAAAACATATGAAAGAGTCCCAATTTGATGCTATGTATAAGTTCAAATAATGAACGTCGTGTCACCTAAATGAATATTGAACTTAATATAGTTGATAAATTAGTTTAGTAAAATATTAACTTTTGTGCAAGATGATTCATATAACTAGGTCAATGATAAGTTTATGTGACAACAATCCTAAGTCCTAAATATTTAAGATACATGTGAATCATACTCACATATATTTAGATAATGAATAGAAACCAAAATAAGGTAGACAACCTAAAATATTATCTCAAATAGGGACAATATGTTCAACGATGGATTTTACATGCATAATTAACTAGGAGGTCAAGCTTCACACTAGTTGGAATTTGTTCGATATCTTTACTAACTTGAAGAGGACAAAATCTTGAAATTAATTCTAATACCAATAAACTTAGAATATAATCATTCAATGATATGATTTCTTTAAGTTGTGTCACAGACATGTACTTTATTTGTTTTATGGTTTTGGTCTATAGATCTTTTCTTAGTCCATCATGTCTCATCCAAAAATAGTTAGCATATCTTCTGCCTCTGCCAGGAAACTCCATCGCTGTCATAATGGTAGTTGATTCAATATGCCTCTCATATCATTATATTCTCTCTTTAATATCATATTATTTCCTCCCATTTATCTTCCTCACTACTCTATGAATCCAACAAGTCATAGTGGTAGTGCCTTTCAAGACCCTAAGTCTTCTCCCTATCTATGAATTCCTATTCTCCCATGTTTCAAACCCCACAAGTAGTACCAATCCCATCCTCCTATGTAAATAGCTACTCCATGACTATGAGGCATGGTCATACAACTAACTTCACCATTGCCTTACATCTAATTGACCAAAACTTTTCTTTCCCAACCTCTGGTGGCTATTGATGTTGCAACGAGTCATACAGAGAATTCTAGACCATCGAGTACGTTGGTAAGTATTTAGCTTTATATGGTAGACATTCATAAAGCCTCATATGCATTTAGTTTTTTTTCCAACTCTAGGTCTTATATGTTTCCCCATTCTACTCTTCTCATGAGGTTTTTTGAGCTCGAGTTACAATGTTGGTCTTTCAGATGAATTCCTTCCCAGATTTGGGCACCTTTGGATTCTCTTGTGTTCTTTAAATTTAGATAACAAGTTGTGATTTCTTGTTTTGCACTCTTCTAGTGCCTTTGGACTTCATCTTTTGATCTAGAAGGCTAGATCTATTTGTTGATCTTCTACCCATAATATAACCCTTGTAGGGGATTTTCAAGACCAACAGAGTGATTCAAAGATGATGGTGTGCACTACTTTTGCCTCCATTTTCTTCTATAAGGATTTGATCCTCAATTTGGAACTCTTGTGCTCTATTCTTACACTAACCAAAGGGGAAAACAATGTCACATTTTATTACCTATTTTTATCCTTCTTTTCTTTTTATCTTGACACACAGTTTGAGAGAAATTCGAACTTCCCCTTTTTTTGGAAAGTCATGCAATGTTTTGAGATTTGATAATGACCAATGTTATCTTTTCCATCATAAAGGATATCAACCTAATGTGAGGGTATATGGATCTTTTGTTGCATTTTGTTTTTTATTCTAATATCTAGTTTTATCTTCAATAAACCATAAGTAATTCTAAGGATCTAAAAAAAATTACTAAATCATTATTGGAATCTAAGGGACATTCTTCACCCAAATATTAAATTTAACTACCTATTTCGTGTATGTTGTACATGTGATTGATATGGTTTGATAAAAGCATATTATTGATAATCTTGAAAACTATTTAATTGCATGTGGAGGAACACTTTGAGTTGGGCCTAAGGTTGTTTGAGACCTCCGTGAGTCCTAAAAACTTCTAAACCAGTTCCCCATGTCTATGAAAACCTTCTCGTTCCTCTACTTTTCATCTTGAGTATTGTCTTGTTTTCCCTCTTTTTGTGTTGTTGGTGTTACTCTGTTGAATTCTTTTGTGGTTTGGTAGTTCCATTCATCACTTTGCCCGATTTCTCTTTGTCTATTTTCATATGAGTGTGTTGAAGTGTGTTCTATGTTGTTTTGCTCTTGTTTTGTGTCCATGAGGGCCTTTGCCCCTTCCACCCAGCCTGCCATGGTGGCAGTTGTTGGGTGAGGCCTCGTTCTCCTCGCGGCCATAGTCTAGGCTTGGCGAGAATGATAGAGCAAAGCTAGTGCTTGACTCATGTGGTGCTAATGGTTAAGCTCATGAGGATTCAATCCTTGAGTTGAAGTTGTGTTTTCTCTTGTGTTGTCATCTCCTAGATGGAAGATGAAGAAGAAGATTATTTGTGTGTTGTTTACGGTTTTGCCCTTTGTTTCACTTAAATTGTATCACAATTCAATGGGTAATATTGTCTTTTGTCCTACTGATTTATTTAAAATATGCGGCCACTTGATTTTTGGCAATGTACTAATATGCCGTGTCACACATCAAGCTGATGATGCATAATGCAGGGGCTCTTTGGTCCTTTATATCTAGTTTTCAATTTTAATTTTATGAAAAAGATTATATCTTGTAAAATTCTTAGTAATTCACTACAATGTCAGAAAAAAATAAGGATATGTTTTGGAATCAGAAAAATAAGACCTATCATTCGGTATAGTTTTTGTCACCTAATTTCACAAAGATTTAAATACATAATTCTTAGGATTTTCAATAGTTATCTTTAATTTTGTAAAATTCGTAAATAAATATGTTTTGAAATAAGTAAAGTATAATCTATCAGATTATGTAGTTTTCATAACCAAAATCAACAATTTTAAAAGGGCTATTTTGGGGGTTTTATCTATAGGGGTATACACCCCGATTCATCTAAATTCTTAATAGGTAGCTTTTGGCCTTGGTTTGGATCTAGGGTTTGACCCTGACTGATTAATTGTATCTATGTTGTACAATTGTGCACAAAAACCCTAATTTGCTCATGATGGATTTTTATGATCTGATGTTCCACTTTTAGTTGGACAATCTTATTTATTCAATATCATGACTAAACTTTAGTTGCCTCTACATTGCATGCTTGTCGATTCGGTAGTACTATGGTTTTATAATATTCTTTGGTTTTTGGGTCGTGTGCCTTTCATGTTTTGGGATGGAGTTCATGTGCCCCATACCCATATTTCTTGTCCACTTTTATATATTTGGGAGTTTGGTTATGTGCCATGATCTATCAAGTTTAGGTTTATGCGTTCTAGCTGTCACTATTTATTATTGTTCAATAGTACTATGCTTATGTCACATGTATGCTGAATATTCATTTATTATTGATGGGTCATGTGCCCTAATTTCTTTGTGTATACCCTTGAGGTATACTTTAATTTAATTTATGACAAGTACATCATTTATTTTCATCTTATTGGAATGTTTTCCTTTCATATCCACTTGGACAGTTCTTTACCCTCTTTGTTAGGGAAGCCTTGTTATATTTGATGTCCTTAGTCTCATATAATTGCTCAATCATTATTTATATGCACATATCAGCATTTTATGCTGACAACATCCATTTTATCTTCTCGTGTGGGGTATGCTTCCAACCCCTTAGGTAGAGAACAACGAGGAGTTGACTAAAGTTGACTAGGACTTATCCAAGAGTTAGCTAATCTTTCTTGGGAGGTAGATTGAAGTAGTTAATTTACCCTTTGCGACTTATTTCCTATAGTTTTATTTTATATACACTCTGCGTGGCAAAGAATAATGATAGACAGAAATATTGTAATAGTTAAATTTTATCTTCTACTAATACACTTCTGGTATTTGATGCATTACATACTTTAATTACAGTACATCATCCTTTACAAAAAAAATATTCTTAGAATTGACATTGGATGGTTTTCTATTATTCCATGTCGAGTAAGTGAGTGGATCCCCTCTTAGATCCCACTCCTTACATGTGTCCAACAATTTAACGATAAACATTAGAGGTTACAGTTTCTCTAAGGGGATAGGTTATCCACCTTGCTCCATCCAGCTTAGGGTTATATTCCCTAACGACCATATGTTATGTTTTCAATAATACTACTTTATATCACTACATGCCTATAACTAATTATTCAAATGGGTTATCTGCATGAATCTAATCATTTTTGGCATATTTTTCAAATATTGATGTGGTGAGTATTTGATACACTCTTGAATGGTTCTTCATATAATTGTTATCATCCAATTTCAAGTTCTTTTTAGTATCTACTTGTATACTATCATTCGCTCTTTCGTTGGGAACAATATGAAAAAACAAGGTGTGATTGTGGCAACACATCCCATTATCACAAAGATAATGAGGTGTTACGCGAAAACGTGCGGAAATCACCATAACCACAGATTATGAATATACGGGTTAATTAAAATCGATTGCGAAAAACTGATAAACTGTGAAACTATTACTTTCCAGTCCTCATCCTGCACAGAAACATGTTATATATACATACATGAGATCTGATACGTGTTTACAACTTACTGAAACAGCTGTCCATCCATCACATGGGTTCATCACCTATTCATATACACAGAGGCCCACATCCGGCCAACAGCAGGATATACAAAACATTATCGATCGTTCATCGTGAATCAACGTCAAAACACTGCCAAGGACCTGAGAGTACAGGGATGACTCTAGACTCTACTACAAAACATCCAAAATAGCAGCATGTCCATCGCTTGCCTTCTACTGCTCCTCAAGCTGCTCGGCCGCTACACCACGACTACGACCACGTCTACCTCGACCACCTAAAAAGGGGTTAAACCAGCGGGGTGAGACAATTGAAAAATTGTCCTAGCGGGAAACATAACTCCTCATCGCAACTACAGAACCTCAGCAAGATAGATTACAACACCAGATATCTAATAATGGGTATAACAAGAGCAGTCTATATAAGACAGATTATTCTTACCGACAGGCTTACTCACTATACAAAAGCATATAACCAGCTATATCTCAAGGAATATGATTATCAAGATAATATGTATCCCTATGTAACATGATTATCAGAACAAGATATAATGTCACATAACCTGCTTATCAAGATGAGACATATTATCACATAACCTGCAACATATAACGAAGATATTACACAAACAAGGCCTCAACCAATGTTACGTATTTATCTTAAGCAGTAAATACTAAACGGCTGTGTTACGTATTATTATGCCCTGAGGATTTGAACTGTACCGTTCAAATCCAACCTCCGGTTATGAAACCCAAGCCGGTGCCATACAAGGTCAATGGAAGAGCCGGACTCCACAACCTCCCACCTCGTGGTCAGTACACGAGTACAACACAAGCAGGACCGCAGTCACATGCTGAAGTGGTCTAAGCCACAGGGTCAGCTCCATAGGCTACCCTCACTCTAGCCTGCCTTGGTACAGGTCTCGGCGCTAGTAAAACTGAGCCACGGGCCTCTTCACCGTGCTCTGAGCCATGAACGCATTCATGCTCCTCATATCACGTATCCTGAGCCATGGGCCTGTTCACCATGCTCTATATACATATCTGAGTCTGTAACCGAAGTTACACTCTTACCTCCTTACTTTAGGCTGGGAGTAACCTCGCATATTCAACAATATGCGCTCCGAGTTAACCCGTAGGGGAACCCGTTTCACCATCACCAAGTCCTGACGATGATGGATCTATGGCCAGGGCAAACTACATGATATAATTCCACTATAATTAATTAGTATCTTTTAGATGGATTGCAGGATTCAACCAAGTTATATAACATGCAAGATATAATCAGAAGGTAAAGAACATTATATTATTATTGAAACCACATCAACCTGATCCAGCACAAGGATCCAACATCACATGTTACCACTTGGCTTCTTGCCAACCATCCAGATCCATCTCAAGGATCATCACATGCCATGGGATATCAATCCTTCATCATGTACTGTCACTGCCTCTCAAGGCTCACACATCATCATTGTGGGACCAACACATTACATATATAATCTCATAGAACAATATCAAGGTAATGTTACTCATCACATATGTCACATAGCCCTTTCATGGCTACACATCACCTGCATGGTTAGGATACACAATAACCAAAGATTCAATCATAAGGAATATGCTCACTATCATGAGTTATCATTCAAGGTAATTTATTTATCAATATTACACTATTTGATGATCAAGCTTGTTAAGCACATCATACCATAATCATGCCTACCCTTATCTTAGGATTATACAAACAATCAAGGTATTCACTTTATATAATAATTATGTTGAGTATACAAAGCAGTTACAATTGTTACCAAAATCATTATTGTTACCATCCACTATCATCATTCATATCTTTATCGTTAAGCAACCATTAATACCACTACCATCTATCATTATCATTAACCATTAAGCATAATACTTATATCAATATCATGTCATTACTACTCTTGTTACCATCATTACCATTATTAGCATCATCATCTACTATTATCCTTATTGTTATGTCATTAAGCAGACTGTTAATGTAGCTGTCACTTAGCATCATTATTATCATTACTAATACTTCCACTACTAGCAAGGCACCACCATCATCCTTGTTATCAACAACATTATCATCATGGTTATCATTTACATTGTCATAGTTATCATAAATCAAGACAGCACTGTTGTTATTATAGAGATCATTATTTAGCAAGGCATCACTAACGTTGTGTTGTTTAAGCATAAGCGTCTGCTTCTATCACATAAGAGACCGTCACCAAAGAACTACTTACCCTCACTAAAACCTTACAACCTTCACCCACACACTGCTCACAACGGCCATATCAAGGAGTGCAGCAACGCTACGCTGCTACCCAGCACTCAACCCGTGACACAGCGTTACAAGAGTGTCGCGCGTCAGGGATGTCGCGCGCCAGTGCTATCGGGCAACACTCGTTGCACCCCTACCGCCCGTCACAGCTCAACTCGACGCCCGATCCTCAAGGGCTAACGTCCAACTCACAACCTTACAACTGCCAAGAGAGAGAAGGAAAGAAAGAGGGAAGGAAAGAGGGAAACACTCCTGATATCGTGCAACCACTCACAAGGCCTAACGGCCGACACTCACCCAAACCAGGGGCGTGACGCCCGTCACAACTCTCCCTGTCGCGCGTCACACAACAAGGTGTATCGCCCGTCAGGGCTATCGGCCAACCAACCCTGTTTGTATATCGTTCAACCTCAAGAACACATCACACTAGGCCCTGTCGTCCACCATGATACTAAGTCCTATCGTTCATCAAAAGGATAACGCTCAACCTATCCATATCGGCCAACCAAAACCATAGCTCACCCTATCGCCCAACACATGAGCAGGGTATCGCCCGTCACAAGGCTGACGCCCGTCAGGCCTGCTACCCAACACAACCATATCGACCAACACCCTCCCTAACCTATCGTCCAACAAAGGTATATCTGACACCCAAGGTACCAAAGCAAGATATACTACTTAGCATACGAAAAAGAATGCAACGAGAGGAAAGGAGTTAGGGATAGAAATTATGCAACCCGCCTTGAAGCAAGGAAGAAGAAGCACTCCAGCTCCAAGGGGTATCGTCCACCTAGCTGCTCCACCAAGGAAGTGTATCGGCCAACTCAGCAAGATGTAGAGGGATATCGTGCACTCAAGGTGGAGGAGACACCAAAAGATCAAAGGAGACTAAGGCAAGGAGAAGAGTTGTATATATAGAAGGAAGGGGAGGAGAAACCAAGGTAGATCCAGGCCATGTGTCGTCCACCCAAGGGACACTTGTCCTAGGGTTCAAACCACCACATGCAAGGTCTAAGACACTTGTCCAAGATATGCACCAAGTGTCCACTACACAAGACCAAGCATCATGGGCGACACAGGCAGCAGCTCTGCTGGGCGACACACCAGCCTGATGGGCGACACAAAGCAGGTCATGGCCGACACAAGGCTCAAGCAAGCCCAACCAAGGCACCTCAAGGCCCAAACAAGCTCAACTCAGGCCCAAAGAACTCAAACAACAAGCCCAAGCCTTCCTCTCAACCCTAGAGGAAGCAAAGAGGGAAAACTTCTCACAAGATGATCAACTTGCACACAAAACCCTAAACTTGGGTTATTTGCAAGTAGCCCCTCGAACTCTCAACAAAGCGCAACAAAACCCTAATCACCACTTAAAGGTGATTAGCAAGCATCAAACCACCAAGGTTAAGCAAAACAAATAGGATAAACCCTAAACGCAGGTCAGGGTCCTTACAGTGATGATATAGAAGGAATTCATACAAACCTATATATACAACAACACATAAATATGTAGAGTGAGACATGTGAAAATATGTTAGACTCTTAATCCTGGATTCTAATTTGTTGCACATTATCTCTTTTATAAGATCCCTCTTCAATTTGGAGCACCACCTGCAGATTTGGTACACATGTTACCAATCTTAGAAACAATATTTCAATAAGAAAGGAAAACCCCCCAAAAACCTATCATTATTAGAAACCATCATATGCAAGCACCCCCCCAAAAACCTATCATTATTAGAAACCAACATATGCAAGCATATTGTGCAACCAATATTAAGAAAAAGGATCGAAGGGAAACTCAAACATGGTCAGATGGCCTAGGGGAAACCAAGGCAACTAACAACCTTCATGTAGGGAGGAATAATTAACCTCAAACACTAAGGTGAAACACCACCAATGATGCTCGAGAAATAGGAAGGGACTTCTTGGAAGGACTCTCAATCTAACAATTAAAACACAACATTATCACACAAAACATATAGGGAACAAGGAAATGGCCTCCCTTATTAGAGTTGTACAAGTGAAAAAGACCCCAAACATATTATCACCACCTACAGAGCACCCACTATGACTAGAGGTTGTAGAAGAGGCTTATAACTACCTCCCTAAACTACACAATCCAGTACTAGGTGGTAGTGTGTCATATGGCACCATTTGATAGAAGAGGAAGCATGGGGAAGAGGGTTACTGAAACACTTGACTTGTTGACCATACACTAAAGGAGAACATAGAAAAGTGTAGGAGGAGTAGGGTAGCTATGTGCCAACAACTGAACTGTCTCCCCCAATTTGTATTGTCGCTTGCTGAAACCCTAGATTGTCAGGTGATCTCTTGATCTCTTCAAACCTATAACGTCCTTGAATTTCACCTACCTGAAACCCCATAGGGATGAGAGGATGAAATCTAAAAACGTTACCCAGAGTGCCTTGTGGAAGAGGCATACACATACATGAACAAACACTATAATATATACACTATAAACAATCTCAACATTCAACATGTATATTACAAAATGATTTATTATTGTTGGGTTTTAAGGGGAGACAGAGAAGGCAGCGGAAATAAAAAAATTCTTCTTCCCAAACCCATAATAAAGGAATCACGTCAACATCTATATAATAGGAAGGATGGTTTGTAGAGACATACCTTGTCCCAAGGCTTGCTCGGAGACGTTACCTTGCGGCTTGCGCGGTTCACCTCCGGTCTTGGACGATGTCTGTGCAGCTCCTGGTCTCACCGGGACTGTCTGGATTGACAGTTGTCCTCTGAGCGGCAGAAGTCTCTCGCCTCTGTAGTAGTCCACACGGACCACCTGGAACTTCGATCGCCTTGTCGCACAAGGCACCAGAAGGAGTCGTACCCTCCTGTCGGTGTACTAGTCATCGACACACTCTCCTGCAACCAGATGCCTTTCTACAGTTGTCTTTCCATTGTTGTGCCTCCCTTATCGGGTAGCACTTGCTCGGGCTCTCCTGGTTACCACAACCAGAGAGAATGACAACTTTGCAGAGCAATTGGTGTTCTTATTTGTACTTGATAAGCCCCCAATACCCCTATATATAGGAGGGTCATGGGGCATGGTTCTCTACCCTAGGCAATGCGGGATTAAAGTAGGAGTAGAAGGGTTCGAGATTTTCCAAAAAACAACCAACTGCACCAACTGAACCAATCGTTTCAAGCATGAACCGATTGGTTGGGGACCTGAGCCGATCGGTTCACACCTGAATCGGTCGGTTGGGACACCTGAACCGATCAGTTCAAGCATGAGCCAATCGGTTCGTAGTCATGGGCCAACTCGAATTGACTTTCCATGTTTGTTTCCCACTAATAAAATATTAGTCCTTGTCCAAATCAAATTTGTATAAGTAAATAAAATATATATTTGAAAAAAGAGTCTTCTGACTTTCCAAATGATCTCGGTTGGTCACACGAATCGACCGGTTCAACAATTGAGCCGATCATTTCATTGAAACATGAGTCGATCGGTTCATCAACCTAAGCCGATCGGTTCAACCTTGTGAGCTGATTGGTTGGGGTAGTAGATTGTGCAAATGAGTCAATTGCAATTCCAATCAATCTGATACTCTTAATCATCTGGTCCAACACCTTGAACACTATGATTTTGAGCTATCAATGAATTGAGTGTTTAATTGAACTACTAAACTCCTCTAGTAATCAATCTAAACATCATTTGTGGACAAACTCCTCTTCCAGGTTAAATCCTATGTGTGTGACCCTACAGGTCCATCTCACGTTGGCAGTGAAAGTCCATAACACTTATGACTTCACAAGTAAAGAGCGGTGCCTAGTCGCACATTAGTGCTACCCAAGTGAAATAGAAATTTGGAGAACAACTTTCAATCCTAAAATCCATGAATGGTGTTACAGCGAATGTATACTTCCTTTGTCAGTGATATCCCGAATGAACTCAAGGCATGGAACAGTCATCCTGTCAACGTTCATTCACTTTCTTGATCTCAGAGTAGATGGGAGGATATATGTATGACATCAATATCACATACTGATTCACACATGCGTGTGCACGCCTATCTCAATCCTACTCATCAAGTGACCATGGATATCAAACTCCCTCAAGAGGGACAAATCCCATATCTATCACTCACCCCTCAAAAGCCCCATGTGTCAAAGCCACCCAATCATCACCTTTATAGCAACCCATGTTTCAGGATTGTGTTTGATGGTGTCAAAGTGTACCCAACAACATGTGTTGAGTGTAGTGATTTTAAGTCAAAGAATCACACTCACCACCATCACTGTGAGAACCGATTGTGACTGCCATGTCATGGTTCCATGTGTCAAACTCATGGTGGGTCTGTCTGGTACACTTGTTCTCTAACAAGTACCTATGTGTTTGGTTTGATATCTCCATATCATGACTCATGAGATTCTGTCATCAACCACCACCACAATCTAGTCTTGTGTGTCACTGTTGTCTATCTACCTTCCACAATGACATCCGACTAGGAACATAATAAGAATGTACAAACTCTTAGCATCCATATGATCTCATCATTCAGGTCCTCAACCTGAAAGCATACATCATTGAGTACTGTCATTCTCTAGACATTCAATTTGTTCTATCATTATCTCATATGACTGAACTAGAAAGAATTGGAAGCTTGCCTTTGATGTTTATCAAATCAATCTTAATGTATCCCACCAATCATCCCATGATTGGCAATCAGGGAATACATACCAACAGACTCCCACTTGCACTGTGAGTCAATCACCCTTGAATCATATTCATAGTGATCTTCAAACATGTCCCACATGTTACTATGCTCTAGTGCTTACACAGTGAGTTATGGCAACACCTTGACAGAGTCGGTATTAATTGCATGTCTCTCATCTCTTCATTGTACGTCACATGTATGAGATGGAGTTGTCGTAATATGTGATCTAGTATTCCTTTGCTAACCTTTAGCCACATTGCATGACCAAGCACTCCTCACTTGTCATCAAAGATCGGAATATATATAGGTTCATCTCATGAACTTCCAGATCCATATAGTATCCACTAATGTTCTCTAACACATGGATACTCGACTTTTCCTTTTGAATATCTTTATTGGAACGTTTCCATTTATCAACAAGCATTCACTTTTATATATCCCATATATATTTTGTGATTAATTTTCTATCATTTTCAGAAATTCACATCAGTGTAACTCTTTACAGTGAACCCTTCCTTATTTCCATAGAACTAGTACTTCTCAAGTACTTATCAAGTTCTTATGGTATTCCAGTAACCCTTACTGGAACTAGACAGACATCCACTCGTCATGTCCCACATGCGAGTTATCAGGATGAGCACATCATATTGTCATGTCCTACATACAAGATGATGAATGCATTTTATTCTTACTATGTCCATACATGCAAGATAATGGGATGATTACATACATGATAGATCCATATCTATTCTTAGTGTTCCCATTATTCATAAGAATTGGACACTTGTCCTTGGGATACTAACTCCATGTAACACAGACAAGTTTTCTCCCACTGAATCTGTGCACACTAAACCCTTCAGTATAGATTGCCAATGTATGCTATCTCTTTTCAGGTCAAGAGGTTTTTGAGAACTGTCTCTATAGATCTCCATTCCTATCACATAGGAAACGTCTCTATCTTCCTTAAAGATAATTTCCACTTTGGATTTCTATTCTAGAACATCTCATTCCTCATCGACATGTGGAATACAAATACGCTCCCACTAAATCACAGATCCCTTCTTTATCTTTGTCATATCGGTCAAACCCTTTGACTATATCATCAAATTAAAGATCCAGCTCTGAGTTGCTTGTACTTAATCAATCACATTGATTAGTCCATTGTAACTTATAGACTTCATTTGCATTAATGGATTCATAAACCTTATAGGTTGTGTCACATACACATCCTTGTTTTTATTCCTCATAGGAATGCAGTTTTAGTATCTGTATGCCAAATTTCTTAGTCATTAAGTTGCAATCAACAAGCATCATCCTTCTCAAAATGTTATCCATGTGTCTTAATGCTTAAGACTCATTCGTGCTTATGGATTTCATCACAATGGGTGCTATCATCAAGGTCATACCTTATGGTTCACATGGAAGTCATTTAGGATGTAATGGTCATAAACCATAACTCAAAATCTGGTTCCTCATATTCATATAGATAGTTGACTCATCACATGACCAACTCATCACATAGATAATCGAGGTGTATCTGTCAAGGATATAAGAACTCACAACCCTTTGTGATTCTTAATGTCCTTTATTAGTGTAGGGTATTCTTTATTTAAGAAGAATTTAGTTATTTGATAATCATCCTCTAACTCCTTAGAGTATGACTCCTTTTTTATTTAGACATCACCATGCCTTAATCATGAGCTCACTATGATACATTATCATAATCACTCATAAGGATCTCAAACATTTAGTTCAAGTATTTCATTCATTGATCTCATCAAGAATTAACACTTTACCAAATTCATACTTCATCTATGATATTCTTGAACACTTCAAGATATTCATATTGGTATTTCTCTAAACACTGTTTGAAGTATTAGCATTTGCTCCTATAGGTATGTAAATACATCACATGTTTTATACCTAATAGGATAATCATTCTCCCACTACCACTAGTGAAGATTGATTAATCATGTCTAAGAGATTCATGTCTCTTACTGGTTCTCTAACCAAAAGAGTCTAGACTTATCCATCATATGGAAACTAAAAAATGAATTTCTCATGATTTATGCTAATTTGTTGGTTTGAGTTATCAGTAACCTTTTAGGTATCATTTTATCTTATGCATACCAAGTACCACAAGATAAACAAGGCATTGCCACAAGGAAACAATCAACTTTATTAATTGCCATTATTGTCATACAATATGCAAAAATAAGATGTTTCTATCCATTAGCAAATATGAAATAGCAGTTTATAACTCTATTACATGCCTTCAAGGCTGAAAATAAACTAAAGTACTCCTATCTATGGTGGCAACACTTACCCCATTTATTGGGTGCTTTACACTTTATATCTTGGTATCATATACCTCAAAAGTGTTATAAGTTTATTTCATGACACCTTCAGGTGGAGACGTTTGTCGCCTCCTTCTTCTTTAGTTCTTCCAGATAGAGTGGACAATTCCTTTTCCAATGTCCTGGTTTTTGAAAATGGTGGCAATTACCTCTCTTTGTCACGCCTCCCTTGGCCTTGAGAGTTGAAGACGACTTGGGCTACTGGCTAGCATCAGAACCTTTCTTAGCCTTTCCCTTGCCCTTGCGCTTGGACTTGCCTTTCTTATTGCTGATCATCATCACAGATTTAGGCTTATCCTTCTTCATTTGTGCCTCAGTTATCCTCAACATGCCCAAAAACTCTGTCAATGGCCTGTCAAAGTTGTTCATGTTGTAGTTCATCACAAACTGACTGTAGGATTCTGGCAATGATTACAATATCACGTTAGTAGCCAACTCTTAGCTCAGGGGAAATCCCAGTCTTGTCAGGTTCTCCACATACCCAATCATTTTAAGCGTGTGTGGACCAACTGGATCTCCTTTTGTCATGACACACTTGAACAGTGCCATGGAGACATCATATCTCTCTTGTTGTGCTTGATCTTCATACATGTTCTTGAGATGCTGAATCATCTCAATGACACCCATGTTCTCATGTTGTCTCTGCAACTCGTGGTTCATGGATCACAACATCAAGCACTTTGCATCAATGGCATCTTCAGAATGCTTCTTATAAGCATCCCTTTCTGCCTTTGGTGCAGTAGGAGTTGGTTCCTCTGGAGCTAGAGTATCCAGGACATAGAGCTTTCGCTCTTGAGTGAGAACAATTCTCAATGTCCTAAACCAGTCGTGGAAGTTAGTCCCATTCAACTTGTCCTTTTCAAGGACCGATCATGACGAAAAGTGATTGTTGTTTGTTGTCATTTGTACTCCAAAAGGAAATATATGCAATTTAGTCCAAAACTCAATTTTGACTTATTTGATTGATTTGAAAGGTTGATGATATAATTAGGACTTTAATTAATTATCGCTCCCACTATTTTTGTTCAAATTGATAGCCCTCACCATCAATTCAGAAGATTATAGCGTACAATCTTCTAGTGGGTCAAGATCCTAAAATCCTATGAGTCATGGACCAGCTAGGGCTGTCACCCACAACTTAGATCTTCCAGGTAGGCAACTTTTGCCAATTGCATCATATGCAAACTCTTGAAAGATGTCATATGCAACTCCTTGCCATGATCACCTCCATGCCTCAAGGTGCTAGATCCTATCTAGGTCACCTTATTAAGTCTGACCCAAAGCCAACACAATGAATATGCACCCCGCTAGGGAAGACCCACATATCCATCCTTCACGCTTCCATGAGATAGACGGTGCACCATGCTAGGGCGTTCCTACACTTGGCCGATCAAGATTTTCATGTGTGTCACATTTGAAATGCATCTAAAACTTTAATATTTAATGAGGGATTTGGTTTTATAGGTAGATATACATATCCAATCATCACAATATATAGTATGTATCATATACATGATATATCCCACAGAAAATATGTGAAATGATAAAAGCGATGATTATGGACATCCTAATGCGATTCCTTGAGCCAAGAGGAATCACGGTCATCTAGGTCTACATCACATGCAACCTGTACAAGATGAACTCTATGTTTTGTCATTCTGGGTTTGATCAACTCATCTCCATGATTGATCGGCTCGCCATCAGGTCGGTCGTTTTTGTGCCACCAGCTGATCGATTGGCTCCTCCAACCAATCGATTTGCCTGGTCTTTGTGCATCTCCTCATGGCTGCCACCCGCTCGTCTCGCTCCTCGAATCGGTCATCTAGAATGCCAACCGATCAGTTCATGCCTTAAACCGATCGTCTCAGAGGTCGTCAGGTTGTCCTTCGTTCTTTGACATAACAGGAAATAAAAGATCTATCCTATTTACATTTGAATAGGGAAAACCCCGAGTTACATTCAGGGGGAGCAAAGGTAGGAAAGAAATCTCGAGTTATCTCGAGTTACATCAAGAAAAGGAAGTAGGGAATCGGTGTGCAGACTGAGATGCAAGCAACCACATTCAACCATACACAGACATAGGGTTTATTGGCCATAATCACACTATACATTCATCACAAAACTCGTTTAAGGGTGATGTGTATCGAGTGCATTCATATTACATATCATATATGTATATTGGGATTTGTGGATTTAGGACAGACATGCATAAAGCGAATTTTATTCGCATCGTATGCAATAAATAAAGGCGACAAATCAAAATCAATCACATTGATAATCCTAAAGTATAGAGCAGTTGACGTGGCTCTGATGCTACTGTTGGGTTTTAAAGGGAGACAGAGAAGGTAGCGGAAACAAAAAAATTTCTTCTCCCCAAACCCAAAATAAAGGAATCGCGTCAACGTCTATACAATAGGAATGATGGTTTGTAGAGACATACCTTGTCCTGAGGCTTGCTCGGCGGTGTTACCTCGTAGCTTGTGCGGACTTTACCTCCGGTCTTGGACGGTGTATGTGTAGCTCCTGGTCTCACCGGGACTGTCGGGATTGACAGATGTCCTCCAAGCAGCAGAAGTCTCCCGCCTCTGTAGTAGTCCACACGGACCACCTGGAACTCCGATCGCCTTGTCGCACAAGGCACCAGAAGGAGTCGTACCCTCCTGTCGGTGTACTAGTCACTGACACACTCTCCTACAACCAGTTGCCTTTCTACATTTGTCTTTCCCTTGTTGTGCCTCCCTTATCAGGTAGCACTTGCTCGGGCTCTCCTGGTTACCACAACTAGAGAGAACGACAACTTTACAGAGCAACTGGTGTTCTGAGTTGTACTTGAGAAGCCCCCAATACCCCTATATATATAGGAGGGTCATGGGACAGAGTTCTCTACCCCTGGTAATGCGGGATTAAAGCAGGAGTAGAAGGGTTCGAGATTTTCCACAAAAACAACCAACTGCGCCAGCTGAACCGATCGTTTCAAGCATGAACCGATCAGTTGGGGACCTGAGCCGATCGGTTAACACCTGAACCGGTCGGTTGGGACACCTGAGCCGATCAGTTCAAGCATGAGCCGATCAGTTTGCGGTCCTGGTCCAACTCAGATTGACTTTCCATGTTTGTTTCCCACTAATCAAATATTAGTCCTTGTCTAAATTAAATTTTTACAAGTGAAACAAATATGTATTTGCAAAAAGAGTCTTCTGACTTTCCAAACAATCTCGGTTGGTCACACAAATCGACCAGTTCAACAATTGAGTTGATCGTTTCATTGACACATAAGCTGATCGACTCACCACTTTGAGCCGATCAGTTCATCAACCTGAGTCGATCGGTTCAACCCTATGAGCTGATCGGTTGGGGCAGTAGACTGTGAAAATGAGTCAATTGCAGTTCCAATCAATCTGATACTCTTAATCATATGGTCCAACACCTTGAACACTATGATTTTAAGCTATCAATTAATTGAGTGTTAACTACTAAACTCCTTTAGTAATCAATCTAAATATCATTTGTGGACAAACTCCTCTTCCAGGTTAAACCTTACCTGTGTGACCCTGCAGGTCCATTTCACGTTGGCAGTGAAAATCCATAACACTTATAACTTCACAAGCAAAGAGCGGTGCCTAGTCACACATTAGTGCTACCCAAGTGAAATAGAAAGTTGGAGAACAACTTTCAATTCCTCTTCCAGGTTAAATCTTATGTGTGTGACCCTGCAGGTCCATTTCACGTTGGCAGTGAAAATCCATAACACTTATGACTTCACAAGTAAAGAGTGGTGCCTAATCGCACATCAGTGCTACCCAAGTGAAATAGAAAGTTGGAGAACAACTTTCAATCCTACAATCTGTGAATGGTGTTACATCGAATGTATAATTCCTTTGTCACTGATATCCCGAATGAACTTAAGGCATCTCACAGTCATCCTGTCAACGTTATTCACTTTCTTGATCTCAGAGTAGATTGGAGGAGATATGTATGACATCAATATCACATACTGATTCACACATGTGTGTGCACGCCTATTTCAATCCTACTCATCAAGTGGCCATTGATATCAAACTCCCTCAAGAGGGACAAATCCCATATCTATCACTCACCCCTCAAAAGCCCCATGTGTCAAAGCCACCCAATCATCACCTTTATAACAACCCATGTTTCAGGACTGTGTTTGATGATGTCAAAGTGTACCCAACAATATTTGTTGAGTGTAGTGATTTCAGGTCAAAGAATCACACTCACCACCATTACTTTGAGAACTGACTGTGACTACCATGTCATGGTTCCATGTGTCAAACTCACGGTGGGTGGGTCTGTCTGGTACACTTGTTCTCTAACAAGTACCTATGTGTTTGGATTGATATCTCCATATCATGACTAATGAGATTATGTCATCAACAAACACCACAATCTAGTCTTGTGTGTCATTGTTGTCTATCTACTTCCACAATGACATTCGACTAGGGACATAATAAGAATGTACAAACTCTTAGCATCTGTATGATCTCATCGTTCAGATCCTCAACCTGAAAGCATACATCATTGAGTATTGTCATTCTCTAGACATTCAATATGTTCTATCATTTTCTCATATGACTGAACCAGAAAGAATTGGAAGCTTGCCTTTGATGTTTATCAAATCAATCTTAATGTATCCCACCAATCATCCCATGACTAGCTCTCAGGGCATACATACCAACAATTACAACTTGATTTACCTATTGAAAAGGGAATTTTACATAAGTCTGAACATGTATGCTAGGATCTTACATAATACGTACAACTTGTACAACTTTCTCACATCCTGTCTTTTCTCCCATGCTAGCTTTGAACCTAAAACATACATGAAACAGCGGATCAACACTAGGTGTTGCGTATGTGGGTGAAAGATACATACATATTGTGCTTGCATACTTGAAAATTTTGAAGAAAAAAGGTAAAAGAAAGCATTATTAAGGTGAAAATCAAGTAAACACATTATTAATATCATTTCAATGACTCTGTATTACTGTGGTGGAGTAGCACTTAATCACATTTATTGTTGGGCCCATTCCTTGTGTACCATGTATTCTAGTGATCTCCCTGTGTACCATGTATTCTAGGGAGGTGCTAGTCAACATTAAAGTTTTCCCTCTCTTTTAGGGATATTAATGAACACCATTAGTAACTACAATCCATTCTCATTTTTAGTGTTCTTAGTTTTAAGGCGAATGGCATACTACAAGTACATACATACAAGCAAGGTTCTAATTAATAAGACCAACAATACTCTACACTTATTTCACACAAGAAAACTAGTCTTATACTTAGATAGCCCACGTACCTGAGTTCATAGATTCATTATACATCCATGATCATCTAGATAATCTAGTCACCACCTGATTAGTAACAAATTAATCATCATTAAAACAAAGTTCACCATTATTAATGGTTTAGGTCCAATTAGCGTTTAGCCAAACCTAGGTTCAAATTGACCTAAACATGTGTCTGGTATTTTTATACTTATCAAGAGGTCATAATAGACCTGGTCCAATTTACATATTTTTCTAACGATTGGTCTATTTTCTACAATTAATGTGACATTACACTCGTGCATATTTAATTAGAAAAGACCTAGTATTTGGGTATGATGCTCAGATCAAAGTTCATGTTTATTATACACATGATTTTAGGGTTCAACAGTATTTTTGTCAGATTTTATCTCCATCGTTTACTAATTATTCTAGTAAACTTACCCAAAAAGTAGCATTACTCTCTGAATTATATACCATTAATAATAATGTCCCAATGTTTGATCAAAAGGTTTCATAATAAAAAAGGACATTTTTCAGAATCTATGCATATTTTGTGGACATTTATTGGCCAGGGGATCTATTTTTTATAACATTTTATGAGCTTGGGCTATATTTTGGGAAATGAGAAAATGATCTACCTTCAAGGATTTACTAGAACTGTTGGATTTGCAAATCTCTGACTCTGGATGTGTGCCACGTACTCAACATAGGCAACCAAGATGAATGGAACCCCATGATTGGCCCAGCCCATGCAGGTCCCACTCCCTGGGCTAGCTGGACCGGTCGGTTCACTAGCTGGTCTGCCTAGACCAAGCCCACCCTATCTCTCTGGTTCCTGATCAAAGTCACACAAACACAACTGCCCGTGTTGCGTTGGTCTTGCGTGAGAGCCGTTGCGGAAAGGAACTCCGGTGAGAAACCAATAGCCAAAACCTCATCATCGTCATGCGTTAATGAACCCAGAAGATTCCTGAAGGAAGGTAGATCCAAGACGACCGCTCTTGGAGGTGTTGAGTGACCGAAAATGCCACGCCAATCTCTTATTTGGATCCGTAGTAGAGAGAGCTCTGCCAGATTGGGGCTTCACTCCCTATCCATCTCGACACTCCAGAAATAGGTCAAGAAGGATCGTGGCCTCACAGGGGATTCATGGGTGGTACCAGATCACCGTTGAAAGCCTTATAGCTTGTTCCCTTAAAGCGAACAGTCTCTGGTCTGTAGCACGAGAACTTCGTACTCTGTGGTCTAGCTCAGCTGCCGCAAGGGACGCTCCGGTAAACTTCCATGCCGGGATCGACCGAGCCTCGTAAAGGTTTGATCACATAGTTGACCGTGAAAAGGAGTCTGGAGTTCGTATGACAAAAGGTAGGGGTGAGAGAGCTCTTGGACCTTCATATCGGTGGTAGCGATGGAGAGGTTCATAGTAGCAAGGTCTCGTTCTCCCTCCTCAGGCCACCTCATGCCTCATAGAAATTGTGGTTTGAAAGATCCTAATGTTGCTGAACTGATCGGTTAATTGACACGCACCTAGCCTTTACAAAAATAGCAGATTTGAAATTTAGTTTAAGCTATTCTTCACCTCCCGCAATGGTCGGAGGTTGAAGACATATCTATGCCACTGGATCTCGCCCATGGAGGGCTGAGATTGGGCCAAGAATTCATGTTCCAGGCGCCATCCTACTGGAAGCTGTGTGACATCTAATTTGTCTCAAACCTAATACATTATTCCTAAGAACAGGATTTTGTTTAACCATTTAAATCAAAAATCAAAAACTTCAAACTCGTATATCTTCTAATCAAATCCTCAAAATTGAATGAAATTTTGAATCATGGGATCATCATCACACAAGCCCTCTTATTAAAAAGTTTGAAACCAACACTCTTACATTTAGTAATGAACTTGGCTAAATTCAAAAATAAGTGTTTGAACATGAAATACAAGTCAATTAATAATCAATCCTTGATCATAAAGTTCGACTTGCATATTTGACCATGCGACACCTCACAATCCATGGATAAAATATCGTAGTCCTCAATTGGATGTTCATCCTCATAAATACTCAAATTGATTAATAAAGGCTATTTGTTCATAATTGAATAACCAATATCTAAATTTGGTATCAACCATCTACATAACATTCATGATCTGTAAAGACTATATTGGGTTTCAAAATCCCAATATATGGCTTATCACAAAACCGCTCGCATGATTCAATATAATGGGAATGATTGTCTTTAATCAGGTACATTATTACTTTAAATTACGAACTTCATTCAGAATATTGTACAATCTATATTCATATGCACACACCAGTGTTTTGTTATAATTGTCATCTGTTCTTATTTTGTGGGGTTGGTACCCAATCCCTTGAGCTGAAGAAAATCTTGGACTAGTTGAGAAATACCAATAACTCGTACAAGTTTAGTTGCATCTTGCAGATAAAGTTGAGATGGAATGATTTACTAGTTTATTTTATTGGTTTGCTTAAGTATCCATTCTTTCGAGTAATAAACTATATTGTTTTTGGTTAAAAAAAATTAATAGTTATACATTTTTATTTTTCTATAGTTTTGTGTTTTGAGGGCATGATTAGTGAATGTATTGGAGCTTTCACCCCTATGTGAAAAAAATGTATTATTTTGTTATAGTAGATGTTTCCATCTTATTCTATTTACTAATGAGTGGTGCCCCTCTTGGGCCCCATGCTACTTACAACTTAGGTAGGGTTTGATCAAAGACCATTACTATTCATCAAATACAACATTCATATTGAAGAATCCATTCCATTGCATGTCAATTATCTTTCATGGCCTAACAATATAATCAATCAAAAGACTCTCATCATTGAATTATTAGTTCTATCACACCTTGTTCTAAATTGTCCAGTCTAGTGTTGTAATGTCTGGGCCCACTAGGAAAGACTACAATAATGTTTATAGAATTACCAATGTGACCACCACTACCCTCAGTTGTGCACTTTATCCTCACTCATGCACAGTCTGGTATCAAATTCCCAACATGTCACCCATCATAATACTACTATGTGCTGAGAATACTAAACCACAAAGTTCTTAGTGACAAGCTCCCTAAAAAGGAGGTGTGCCTTGGTGATATGCATAGTCCAGTCATTCCTTTTAAGACATTTTATCTAAGACCTCAAATCCTAGAATGTTAGAATCTCCCCTGCTTCGACTCTTGGTGTCCTCTTCAAGGCTCAATAATACGGCTTGGTAATCTTTCCCCATTCTAGTATAGACCACATTTGACCCACATACACCCAACTCCCAATCACAACAACCAGAGAAAGAGTGGCTACATTGCTTTGGACAGCCTTTTCCAACGTGCATGAACTGCACGACTCGAGACTAGCATACCACATTCCCACGTAGGCCCCACCTACTAGATGGGAATGGGATCTGATAGCATTTGTAATATTCAAGATCGATGCCCAAGGCTCTAGTAAATTCTTAGGAATGATGATTGGCCCATATAACACCACTAGCCTCAGATGTATGCTTTGTCCTCGTTCATGCACATTCCACGTTAACTTCTGGACAGGCCATCTATCCGAGTACTATTGCAGGTTGTGCACACTTCACCTTAGTGATAGGCTCCCTAAAAATGAGGTGCACCTTGATGATATGAGTAGTTCGATCTTTCCTTTCAAGATAATTTTATGTGAGGGCTCAAATCATGGGATGTTACAAGTGCACATATTAATGTTTATATCATTTGATCTCTTATGATATAGTTTAGGATATATATGTCTAGTTGTGTAGGACCCATTTTCATATTCAATGGTGGAGCATTGTTTGGATAGGGTAACCACAAAAACCTAAATGATTCTAATTCCAATTCCAATTCCAATTTTGGTGTTGTTTTTGAGTAGGGTTTGAGCACAATGTAAAAGAGATATTTCCAATTTTCCAGAGATTCAAGGAGAGGACTTTGGCCATGATTTACAATATGGGAAACCATGCATATAAAGTTCATTTGTATTTCCAAAGAAAGTGTCTTGTTTGGCATGGCGAGTATGGAAAAAAGAAAAAAAGCACTTCAATAATTAAATAAATGTCAAAAGAATTATAGAAATGAGGTTTGTATTCTCATACATAATTATTTTGTCATCAACTTGATATGTTAGCATGTTCTCTTCTTTTCTCACATAGAGACCTAAAAGATGTGGTATTTGTTGTAAGTTGATCACTAGTGACAGTATTTTTGTTATCAATGTGTATAAGTATATATATTTGATTTATGTCGAGTTATTATAGTATATCCTTGATCCAAACATCCACTTTGGTAGCTTGTAGTGGATAGAAAAAATATCACTTACATGGCTTTTTAAAATGAAATTTGAGGTCCTATATTAACCAATGATCTATGTGGACTATTACTTATTGATAAATTTCAATGATGGACCCATAAAACTCCAAAGATGCAATATCCTTCAAATACAAAACATGTTGTCATGGAGCCAGAATCCCAGCCGCATGAACCAAATGAATATCCAAGACAACATGTGGAATCATGAAGTTCTTAGCATACATGAATGAACAACAAGACGTAAACACCAACATAGTCTTAACATTCAACAATTATATCGATAACAACATAATTTATAAAAAGATTCTAATTACAAGTTTAAGAGCCAATTATACAAGTTTGATCTTGTACACTATCTTTACACCTAAAATATATGAGAAACAAGTGGGTCAAAACATAAGATGTTGAGTACAGGGCAGAAATATACACATATCTAAGGTTTTTATAATCTAAAAGGATTTGTAGAAATAAAGGAGCAAGAGTAAAGGAGTTAAGTACTTTGTAAATAAGAACCCATGTTTCAGTCATGTTACTCAATTATACCAACAATATCATGTATCATAAGGCCTTTGACCAACTTCTTTATGGAAGGGGTTAGTGAGGTTGCTTTGGTATCAATGTCATTAGCTAAACCTGTTTATCGACATGGTCTGCACTAACTTGAAGACTCAGGTAGGATTCCCATCCTTTGTGTCCTTACCCTGAGAATACATGAAGGTGGACATGGTTTTTATAACAGAGATATATTTATGAATTCAAATATAAATTCAATGAAGAAAAGCACCAATTATAATAATACAATACTACATGGAAATATGTACAAGTAACCAAGCATACCTAATATCAAGTTGCAAACAAGATAGCCATAATCATATAATTTTTTGAAGGTTTTACCTGAGTTCAGGAATTCACATCTTACTTATCTTTGATCATCTAGTCACAAGCCACACTTGACTAAGAATAAAATTAAATGCATGTATTATATTCTCATTATTAAACCTAGTTCACTGCATTTTAAAGTTTTTGGCCATGTTAGCTTAAAAATTGGTTGATTACTTACTTAGTGATCTTAACTGATTCAGGGTCCATCATGAAGGTGGTTCAAGTTTCATGTTATTCTTAGGTTCCATCTATTTTATATGGATTATTACAATACTAATGTCATTTTTGTAGATTTTGAGGCCAAAAGGCTCACAATAGAGCAACCAACGTCTCAATTATGAAGACAAGATATTTAGACAATCTATGAGTTCAAATTAGCAAGATAAAGACATGTGGACCCTATTCAAGGTTAGGTGGATGTCCCTTAGGGTCTAGGCATCAAAGTCCAAATTGGGTATCAACATATCACCATACATGCAAACATCAACATAGCTCATATTCCATTAGGAGCCAACATGTGACTTAGGTGGGACATCCATATTAAAAGGGGTCAACAATATTGGGAAACCCCCTAATTTGAGAGGGTAGAATATAAGAATTAGATTCATATCAAGATTGGGACACAATAACTACAAACAAGTAATATAAGTCGTATAAGGAAACCACTAGGAGATATACGGTTACAAGCACCATCATAGGTTAAAAGGGGGCCGATCTTCAGCATTAGTGTCACCAAACATCATGAAGCTTCTGATTTCCAATATTAGGAAGATTTATATGATATTAAGGAGAAACAAGAACAATTAAACCAAAGTGTGTCATCAAAATCCAAAGAAAGTAAGAACTAGAGTACATATAGCATATGGATCAATAAATAATGCACAAGTAGGGCCAAAAGGATTCTTAAATCAAAATATATACAAAAGTTACTATTTGGAACAAGCATAATGATTTGGGGTATCAAAGGCCATTCTTGCTCTCAAAGTTAATGATTTAAGCATTAAAGGCCTACTTTTAGTAACATTTGAGTCAAGAATTTGATTAAGGTACATGAAATAAAATCAAGGTCGAGACTTTAGCAATAGTTAATAAAAAATTACTGATTTTATGAGTAAGGGTGTATTGTGCATCAAAGATTCAAGTTTTACCATGATCAAGCATTAAATATGGTCAAACAAAGTCAAATATTGTATTTTTAAGAAAAAATGAGAAATAGAAGAAAATATAGGGTCTACAAATATATCAATTCTATAGATGTCATTGAGGTGTTAAGTCTAATATTTTTTTTGATATATTTGTCCAAGAAGGAAAAATTTATCAATTTTGAAATTGTGCATTTCTACTATGAGAATATGACTTATGGCGTCATCGAGAAAAATAAATCATTGATGCAACAACCGGACGGGACTGTGGATCCCCGATCATATGGCTACCCTACATGTTCTAATTCCAAATGGTTTGAGACTCCTGCCTCATCCCATGTGAGGGTGCATGAGCCATGGTCCATCTTGTTCTCCCCCTAGCCACCCGTGACAACCCGATGTGGATGGTCGTTTCATGAGTGGCTACCAGTGCTTTGTTAGTACCTAAAACTACATGAGAATCCACTATAAGCTCACATATTCCTTCTTGAAGGCATGATCTACCTTCAAAACTCATGCATCCACCACCTCCCAAAGTAGCTCTAATGTGTGTGCATAATGTTGTGGCCGCAGCAGAAGCTAACCAGAGCAAGATCAAGTTGGTGCTTGAGGCCATGTTGGACTCTACAACAAGGATGTTTGCCTTAATCTTTGACCAAATAACTCAATGTGGGTTGTAACTTTGGCCAAGAGGGTGCAAGAAGAAAACCCAAAAGCTAAGCACCATAGTGGAGCTGACGGGCTAGAGGTAGTAGGCAAATTGAAGGGTGTGGGCTAGGGTGCATGAAGGAGCAAAAGAAGAGAGGGGAAAGAAGTGGGAGAAGAATGAATGCAAATGGGGGTTTAATTTTGTAAAAGGGGGTGAGAGGGTGATTATTTTGGTGGTGGTGGTGGGGCTGCTGTGACAAAGCCACCAAACCCATGGACGGAGGTGGTTGATGATTCTGGAGCCTTTAAATCCTCGATCCCATGATCCAACATCTACGAAATAAGGCATTTTAGTGTTAGGGAAAGGGAGGGGTGGGTTTCAGGTGGAACACACTCTCATGGTCCCTATTGTGGTTGATCTAATCAGTAGTAAAAGGATTAAAAGAGTTAATTATATCAAAACAAGGAAATTTCAAATTTTCAAAACTTAAGCTATGAAGGTACAATTAAGGTGATTTTGTGCCACTGGAATTGTAGTTAATATTAAACATGAAGTATTGGAGCTAAATAAGATCTATATAAGAGGTTCAATTAGAGTTGAAAAAGCATGATAAATTAAAGCATGGAATTTATCTCAATACTCAAACTAAAGTCACATATTGTGAAATTAATCATTGATGTGACCAAATTGGAGTATAACAACATTCTAAACATGAAACTGACACTGGAATGAGTTAGATGAGTCACTTATACAGAGATAAGATGTCCATACATAGAGAGAGACATTCAGGTTATCACATCCTTCCCTTCCAAAAAGAAATGTTGCCTCAAAATTCATCAATTTTCATAGCCGAAGATCAAAGTCCATATTCACCATGTTTAGGAAACCAAGCCTAGGTGTCAAGGAATTTATCACCATTGGGTGCACACCTACATTGTCATCATAAAATGTTTACCCATCCCAATTGTATACATATTACATGATCTTTTATCAAATTATAACATCATCTTGACATTATAGTCTCACAAACCATATTACCACTGCATTAGGATTTTGTTCATGTATTTATACAATATCAAAGTTTTTATTAAAAACATGTCATCATTTATTCAAATGAACATGTTCATTACCACGCCTTTCAACTTAAGGCTAACATTACTCCTATATTTTCCTACACCAATGAGAAACTTCATGTATGGTTAAGTTTTCCTCTGATATTGGTTTAAGCTGAAGGTTAAGTTCAATTCATAAAGAGCACTGGGATGACTAGGTTTTACCATCATTGTAACGACCCCGCCTCCTGGTAAACCCAATTAAGGGAGACCAAGAGGTCAGAGACGTTATCCCAATTCTTGGATCAAAGGTTTGACAAATAATCAGTAATAATTATTAAATTCTACCATGACTATATTGAAAGCTGGAATAAAATAAAACTTTGCATACCTTTTTTATTCTTCAAAAACTTGGATATCTAACTTCTATCCACCTCTTGACTCTATTCTAACTAATCTTCCTTGCACTTTATTTCTTAATTTCACAATATGCCACTTTACTGTTTGTCCTTTTCAATTTGTACCTAAAACGCCGATAAACAAAATGTCAGTCAGCATAAATGAATATGCCAGTATGTGGGGGAAATAATAATCAGGAAATTATCTGTAACAATATATTGCAAGCAATTATGGTATAGCAAGCAAACTTTACATCTTAAACATAACTACTCAATCCATACATACCCTAACCTCTGCGCTTGTCCCTACAATGGACATGGATACTACCTCTCATATGGTAGATCCCAACTAACCCCCATGATCCTACCTAATAGGAAGATCAATACCTAGGGTTGAAGAGTCGCATGGCACTACCCATAGGTAGCCCAATCCCTAACTCATGATATGCTGAAGAGTTTCATGGCACTACCCATATGTAGCCCAATCACTGACTCATGATAACCTGATGGTACTACCTAACAGGTAGACCATGTACTAGGTAATCCTTTTCATCATTAGCAAAGCCACAGAGGAGGACTAGGATCTGAGCTAGTTAGGTATACATATTTCAGGTGATAATCATAGTCACTTTATAGTTGCATGAAATAAAAGTCAAGCAGTTATTTTCAGGAAACCGATAAAACATTCGGGAATCGCCGTGAAACTAAAGTGATTAACCATAAGCGTAACCACATACCTGATCTAGAGTAACTTGATGTCCAAGACAATCAAACAAGCAATCAACAATATTCTGAAATTAATGCATAACATCCAAGTGTCATTATTTTATCTAAAACATTCTCAAGATCGACTTGGATTCTACCTTAGGATTTCTAGGCCAACTTTAGGGTTTTATTAGGGTTTTAGTCCCCATAATACATTTATCACTTTTAATGCCTTTTCAATTCACAGTCCCTAATTTCAACATCATTGGCATACTTGAATGTCAATTAAGTCTAATATCTCTCGTTTACACCAAAACCATCATCTTTATCCTTTTAAGTCATGTCAAGATCATTAGGCCCAATTATCATCTTTGGTTTCTTTTGAATTGACGACTCACATTTCATTAGGGTCTAATTCACATATGAACTCTGTTTATCGCTAATTCCACATTAATCCCCTAGAAAACCCTAATTACCAAATTAAGGGTATTTAACCACAATTAGAAAATTTTATACTCAAAATATCCTAGAATCATCATATCTCAGCTTTATTCATAAATTTGAACAATTAAAGCCATTAAGAGTTATAATTACCAAGATTAGGGTTTCAAGGCCCATTAAAGCATATTCATGTACATGGAACCCTAAATAAATTAAACTACACATAAATATCATCGTTTTAGATCTAGTGTCCTTTTTATAATCAATAGGTTAACATCAACTTTAAACATCCAAATAACCCTTCCCAATTCATTAATCGTCATAGATTAGGGTTTCTTAATCATTAATGCATTAAAGTTGATAACTTCAACTACTTTTCAAATTGCAAGAGGAATTAGGATCTAAATCTATTTTAATTGGATTCCTTGCATTTTTCTAAGAACAATTCATATATTATATGCATCCATCTGAGCTACCATTAATTATATATGCTTTTTACAAAAATCACTTACTTGGACCAATGAGAGGCTGCCACGTCAGCCAACTCATGCACTACGTAGCCTCAGTCGAAATATAACAAATTGATGGTATTTCCCTCGCTTAAGTCGCCAACCCTTCATCACATGGAGGGGCAAAACCATCCAACGCTCCTAGGTTGTCTTCAACCTTGCGACACACGCAGTGGCCACCGAGTGTAGCACTTCGCGGAGCCGCCCTCTCCTCCCCAGGCCTCAAAAGTTGCCGCTAGCCACCGCCCTAACTCTGTCGCATCCTTGCGCACGTAGGGCACCTCCAGGTCATGGCTAGTATGGCTAGTTTCAAGCACGCCGGGCCTACAACATGCGGCTAGTGTTGCGCATAGGCTAGGGTGAGGGGATGACCACCAAGCATCCCATGGTGTCGTGGGAGCAGCACGCCTCCATCGCAACTCCTCCATAGCCCCTCATTGCTCCAGGGATAGCTCTATTCCCTCTTAGTTAGGGTTTGAGAGAAAACAAGAAGAAGGAGAGAGAGGGTTGCATGGGATCCACTTGGACTCGGGCCAAGGGGTCTACCCTTATATAGGGGAGGGTAGCAATGCCCTAACATGCTTGCCCACGAAGAAAACGAAGCCTTTTCCCAAAAGGAAACCTATTTTCCTTATTTATGTATTATATCTCTCTTTTTAGTAATTCCTTGATAATCCATATTCTTTAATTATTAGGAATTCGAAATCTATCTCTTTGTGCTTGGCTTTTAATCCATTGGCCACGAAATTCTACTTTCTTAAAGCAAATAATATCTCTTTTGATAATATCAAAAAGTCATTAACTATGTAGCGCATTATCCTCATATTTTCTATTATTTGTATTTTCTCTTTCTTCTTCTCCATTGGGACTCCTTGGACCCCAAGAAATTCTAATATTTCGAAATTCCTTTTTAAGGATGCTTATTATCCTTCTAGATGCATCCACATCCATTATTTCTCATTATCTTACTTATTTCTTTATTAAAAGATTTTTTTTCAAGTATTTCTCTTTATCTTTTATTTCTATTTTCCTCTTTTCCTATTTCTTCCATTAGAAATCACATATAAACAAAATTTACTCAATTGTGGCCATTAATGCCACCTTCTAGAGATTTTTTATATAATTCTCATAAATACTTTGCTTAATATTCATTATCTTGTATCTTTTCCTAATATTTGGACTTTTCTTCTTTTCTTCTCTTTTATATCCATTATTGGATTAATCTAATAATAGGAACCACGAGATTCCTATCAAAAGGGAGATTTGTAAAGAAATCCCTTATTTGAAGCAAGGCATACAATCTTTTCAATTAAGTCCATATTCATAAAAACATTACATTTCAATTATGAAAACATATGCAAAATTGAGGTTGTAACATCCTTCCCCTCTTATAGGAATTTTGCCCTCAAAATTCCACCAAACATGTAAACAATTCAGGATAAGACTTTTCCATATCCGTCATTGGCTCCCATGTGGCTTCATCCTCTCCATGGTGCTTCCAAAGAACCTTTATCATCTCATATTCTTTACTCCTAAGCTCTCTCTCACCTTGGTATCTCGTACCCTTATAAGTGACTCAGGGTAAGTTAGTCTCCCTTGGGAGCTCACTAGGTACATTATTCAGCCCATGGCTCGGGTACCTCACATAGTGCTCTAGATCAGACTTGTGGAACACATCATACATCACGTTATCCTAAGGGGTAAGGCTAAACATAACCATCTCCACCAATCCATCCCAAATGGACCCATGTATCGGGGACTCAGCTTTCTCAGCTATAGCTCAGAGGGGTTGGATTTTCATATCACATATTCTCCCATAGTGAACTGCATGTTAGTCTATTTGCATCAGCTCACGACTCATGTCACCCCTGGGCTCTCTTTCAGTCATCACACGATCAAAGCGACTTCCTCTGCACACATTGTGGCCTTTTTCTGACCTTCGCAAGGTCCCTTCACCCACATCATCTTAATGAAGTGGTGACCAACACAGCCTCCCTTACAGAGCTTCTTACATCTCGATACTGGTTATGGTGGCTAACATCACAATTTTCATAAAACAAGAACTGTCTCCATGTATCACCCTGAATGAGCACACATGCTCTCATCATACCCTCTAGTCTGGATCATACTAACCATCAGTTAGGGGTGATAAGCTATACTAGAATTGAGTTCGTCATGTACTTACTTCCACCGCATGGAAGTGAATCTTTAGGTCATACTCATGAACCTTTGAACTTGCATCATGGTGTAGTTGAACCATCTCTCTTACATGTAGTTCAACCAAATATGTCCCTAGACGAAGAGCCTATGCGCAACACCAGCCGCATGTTGTAGGCCCGGCGTGCTTGAAACTAGCCTTGTTGTGATGTTTTTACAAATTTTTCTCAAAATAACAAGATGGTGATAATAGCTCCATTCAATATGGAGTAAGTTTACTTTTCTTATAATTTGGAATTAAGAAAATTATATTTTTATTGTGGATTTTGAGTTATTAATTTTTTAAGTTTTTTACCTCTACGGGTATGCATTGGGAGTTACTAGTTATTGTCCCTGAGGCGTTCACTGTCTATTATCTAGATCCTAAGGAGACTAAATTGAATTCAAAATATGGACACACAATGAAAATGACATTATTCCTGGTGAGAAATATTTCATTTTCATATACGTTAACATATGTTATTACATTACTATTTAATTATGCAATGTATTGTGTTACATTAACATGTAGGGTTTTAGATGAGTTCAAAAAGGCTGGAGGAAAGGTCCCCAAGAAAAAGAACCAGCCAATAATTTGGAAGAACGTGGAAGTAAGTTCCCGACTCCAATGTATATATTATTTATGTGAACAGTGCTTAATTAGTTGTATTTTTTAATATTTTGTATGTTTCAATTTATAGTGTGCTACACAAGACAACGGATGGGCATGTGCATACTATGTGATGTGATTTATGCACATGATTATCAAATATGCCGCAGTGGACATCAATACCATTCCTGAGGTAATATATAGTCTCATTAGATAATATGAAATATATCAATCTTATTTATATATTATTAATTATATATATATACATCATTCACTTTGTGGGTGTTTAAAACTGACCCCACTACAGGAAAGGCCTTACTAGGTGTACATGCTCCCTATAAGATGGAAGAATTAAATAATGTAAGAGAAGAATGGGCAAAAGCCATACAAGTAGTGGGGGTTTAAAATATAATTGGGATGTTGATAGTGAATAATGACTAAAGAATGATATTTTGTAAATGAATTTTTGAATTGTAATATGTGTGAATGTTTCTACATGTTTGAATATTTCTACGTGTCTGAATGATTATACATGTGTGAATGTGAAAATGAATGAAACTGCTGGTTGCTATATGAATGTTTCTACATGTGTGAATGTGAAAATGAATGGAACTACAGATTGCTACATGAATGTTTCTACATGTGTGAAAATCGAATGGAACTTCAGGTTGCTAAATGTGTGAAAATTAATGTTGTTAATTTTGCAGGTTTGTGGCCTGTTGTTGGCTGATATCAATGGATGTCGTAAAACCTACAGTTCATAACTGAACTGCAGGTTTCTCATCCTACAACCAGCCACAGCAGGCCTGTAGACTGATAAAAAAAACATACAATAGGCATCGGTTATTTGAAAAACTGATAACAAATGCTTACAGCGTCAGATAATAGCTAAAACTGACGCCTAATGAGGTCGTGGCAGTAGGTGATATGGCGTCGGTTATCAATAAAAAACCGACGCTAATGGTAGGTTTATGGCGTCAGTTTCTGTAGTAATAACAGACGCCTATATCCCCCTGTTGGCGTGTTTTCAGTGGCGCGTGAAGGTTTCTGGCGTCGGTTTGGAAACCGACGCCTAACGGTTTGCCTTTTAGCGGTGCCCACATAGGTGTCACATTGAAACCGACACTAAAGGGCTTAAATAACTGACACTAAAGGTGGGTTATGTACTAGTGACTTCAAGAGATTCAGACTTGTATTTCATTAGATACAAACTACCATATCTACTTAGATCATCAATAAATATAGTGAGGTACTATTAACCACCTCTACAATTTATTCTAAAAGGTCTATATATATATTAGTATGTATGAGCCCTAATAGAGTACTCACTCTCCCACTACATCTAGTGAAAGAATTAAAGGTGCTTTTATAATATTGCCCAATAAATAAGACTTGCATGTATATATTGGTTCAATAACCAAAATATCATAGACAACCATCTACATAGCTTCTAGAAATGCATATCTCATTTATGTGCTCTAGAAGACAATGCTATCAGTATTCATTATTTGAGTCATCAAGTCATCCAATTTATATGTAATACATATTTGTCTCTACAACTATGAAATATAGATTTTGAGACATAGGGCACGGCCATATAAGATCTCATTTTTTACAACAAAACATCAAAATATTCATAATATTCTTGTCTGTACAAGATACATGATGTTTTTATTAATGGAAGGTACATAATAGTAATTCACTAACTCTATTACATGCCTATGAATGATGGATGTCAAATGTATTGGAAGCAATTCTTACTCCGCACACCTCTAGTTTATTTCTTCTAGGGTCTTGAAGTGGAGATCTCTGTCTCCTTCTTCTTCTTGAGTTCCTTTAAGTGAAAACAACGTATTCCTTTTGTACTTACTCCTCTCCTTATATTGAGTGCAGAAGACTTAGACTTTAGCTTAGCCTTCGAACATTTCTTGGCCTTGCCTTTGTCTTTGGACTCCCCATTGTTGATCACGATCACAGGTGTCCTTCTTCATACATGCTTCGGCATTCATCAACATGCCAAGCAATTCAAACAACACTTTGGCCAAGTTACTCAAGTAATAGCACTCAATAAAGTGGCTATATGATTCAAGCAATGATTGTAGAATCATATTCATGGCGAACTCTTGGCCTAAATGAAATTACAGTCTCTCTATAAGTTCCACATGCCCAATCATATTGAGCACCTGGGGCCCTATTGAATCTCCCTTATCAATTTGCACTCAAATAGCACTTTCAAGACATTATACCTTTCTTGCTTTACATGATTCTTAAGATGTGTTATCATCTAGAGAATGTCCATGTTTTCACATTGTTTATACAGCTCATAGTTCATACATCTCAGCATAAGGTCTTGATGTATGTTGCATCATTGGCATGCTTCAAATAAGCATCCATTTTAGCTTTAGATGCATTCGGAGTGAGTTTTTCAGGCACTGGTCTTTCAAGTACATCAAGCTTATGTTTATGAGTGAGAACATTTCTCAAAGTCCTAAACAAGTCATGAAAGTTGTTCCTTGTCCTCCTCAAGGACCGATCACAATAAAACCATGTTTGTATTTGCCATTAGTTTCTACAAATGAAATTTTGCAACTGAACAAGTCATGAAAGTTGTTCCTTGTCCTCCTCAAGGACTAATAAAACCATGTTTGTATTTGCCATTAGTTTCTACAAATGAAAATTTGCAACTGTCAAAACATTTTTTATTTAATTTGATAATATTGATGATATTAATTAGGATTTTAATTAATTATTGCTCCCCCTATTTTGTTCAAATTGATAGCCCTCACTACCAACTTGAAAGATTGTAGAGTACAACCTTCTATTGATCCAAGATACAAAATAATTAAGTTATTACCCAGTCAATGTCGGCGTCCATAACCAATTATTAAGGTAGGAAACATATGTGCACAAGTCCATGTCACAATATATCTATATGATTCTAGGAACTTAATCTTATTAAGGTCACCTAGTTAAGCCTGACCCAAAAGCCAACACTATATAATATGCACCTTGATTTGGCGGACCCACATATCTACCATCACACATCCATGAGATAGACAGTGCACGTGCTTTGCCATAACCTACGCTTGATCGACCAAGCTTTTAATGTATGTATCTTACAGAAAGAATCCTAGACTTAATATTTAATGAGGGATTTTATATATAAGTACATATACATATCCAATCACCACATACGTATAGTATGTATCATATACATGCTATATCCACAAATGAAAACATGAAATCATAAAACATATGAGTGATGGTTATCGCCATATTAATGCAATTTTTTGGAGCCACAGAGAATTCCTACCACCTAGGGTCCACATCACATGTAGCAAACTATACTAGAAACTTTTGTTGGCACGCTTGGTCATATGAACCTTTCAGTCGATCGGTTGGCCTCCAGGTTGATATGTTGGCCTCCTCGCTCCTCCAATCAATCGGCTTGACTCTAAGTCAGTCGACTCGTCAAGTGCAAGATGTCTTCTCACGATAAAACATAGATTAAAACTATCATATTCCATATTACATTGGAAAAGGGAAAACCTTGAGTTACATTTGGGGGAATATAGGAAGAAGAGCATTAATTTACATTTGGAAAGGAGGGAAGAGGCTCAATATGCAAACTGAGTAACAACATGAAAGAAAACCAAACAACCAAGAACACACATCCACAGAAATTTTGACCATAACCTTGCATACATCCACCATAAAAACACTTTTAGGGTGACGGATATTGATTGTATGTGTATATATATATATATATATATATATATATATATATATATATGTATGTATGTATGTATGTATGTATGTATGTATGTATGTATCAAAACTCTTGATAAATATATTCTGAACCCTAAAAAGGGTACAAAGATCTAGTCACATACAATTCATGTGACTATCAACTACAAATAAGAGATATTATAATAAATCCCAATTCCTTAGAATAATTCTACGAATGTCCCTTAACTTATCTTTATGTACCCCATACATAAACTTGATTTCCTTCTTGACTTTACAAAAAATATTAAATTTGTCACTGCGTTTACCTCCCACTCTTCTTGAGTTCCTTTTTAACCAAATCATTTGAACTGTGTTTGTGAGGCACCATAGGCCGATTGTCCTTCTCCCCTTAGGTTGGGTTGAATTTTCTAGTAGAGAATCTATGAGTTTCAAACAATTACGCACGTCAAGTTTAAGATGAGCTCGACTCCAGATGTATTTCCAGTACTTACAATCATCAAAGAGATGATGTGTAGAGTCCTCCTATGAATTACAAAGCAAGAACTTGTCATTAACATCAAGTTTCCATCTCTTTATCTTTTCCGATGTTGGTAGTATATCTTTATAAGCTCTAAATGTGGTCAAGCTCCACCTGGGTAAGTGTAAAGGAAGCCAAAGGCACCTGGACTTGGGATCCAACATGTTACTTTGTCTACTGCTATCCCATAGTTCTTTGGTGGTCGTGTTTCTCCTCCACTTTGGTGTGAGTTTGATCATCCTCCTCCAGATAGTGGAGTATCCCCATCTGTGATTTGGATGGATATGGAGTTGGAGTTGATATTTAGTATTCATCCATTTGGCCCATGTCGATGCCATCTCCCTCAGTCTCTTAATCCTCCTGAGAGTGTAGAAATCTGCCAGATCCTGCAGATATTCAAGACCAAGTCCTCCTTCCTCCATAGGGAAAGATATTTTCTCCCATCTCACTGGATGTACTGCAGATTCCCATAAGAAATCCGAAAGCATAATTTCCATTCTGTGAAGAACAAATTTGGGTATCTCCCCTTGAGCCATCCAAAATCTAATTAATCCCATACATGCACTTCTGAGAAGAACCAGGCAGCCTGCCATGGCCATTTTGGAACCCAGCCATTAGCTTATCATGTCCTTGAGTCTATCAAGGCATTCATGGAAATGTTTCCTTCTTAGGTTACCTCCCACAAGAGGGAACCCTAAGTACTTGGTCGATAGAGCACCCTCTTAGATCCCCACATCATTCAGTAGTACATCTTTCTTTTTACATGACTTTGAGAAGTAAATATTGGATTTGTTGTCATTTAGTATCATACCAGATAGTAGACCAAAATCTTTAAGGGCCTTATTCAAGTTCAGCAACAACCTACTTATGGCTTCCACAAAGACAAGAATGTCATCATCAAAAAAAAAATGGGAGAGGACCTTTGTATTTTTTATAGTATAGGTCCTTATGAGTTTCTCCTCCACTTGACTCTCTAAGAGTCTCGACATACCTTCCATATCTATAGTAAAGAGCAAGGGTGACAGGGGATCACCTTGTCTGAGGACATTTGAACTCCAGAAGAAACCTTCAAAAGTTCCATTAATAAGAAGAGAGAAGTATGTCGTCATCACACATTGTTGGATCAATTTTATCCATTTCTTACAGAAACCTAACCCTCTCAACAAAGACCAAAGGTATGTAGAGTTGATTGTATCATACACTTTGGTGATATCTAACTTTAAGCATGTTGATGGAGAGTTCCTTTCAACATTGAAGTTCAACATGAACTCTGCAGCTAGCTTAGCACAGTCCTCGATATTCCTTCCCCTAACAAACACACCTTTATTGGCTAAATGATCTTAGGTAGAATGATTGATAATCTAATGGTGATTATCTTTGTTATGGTCTTGTAAAGAACCAAGAAACAAGAATTGGGACAAAAATCTATAGGGGTTGATATAATTTCCTTCTTAGGAATAAGAGCAAGGAATACATGGTTGATTTGTTTTACCATATTTCCACCATTGAAGAACCATTTGACCGCAGTCACAATATATTCTTTGATCGTATCCCAATTCTTCCTAAAAAAGAAACCATTGAAGTCGTCGGGACCTAGGCTTTTATCTACACCTATACTCTGTAGTGATTTCTTGATTTCATCTTCTTCATAAACCTTGCAAAGCATGTCATTATCCTCCTCTGTCACCAATCTCGCTCAATTTGTATCATTGTTCAATTGTTCGTGTTCTTTGTTGTGGAGATTTTAGAAGAAATATGTGGGATCCTTCATTATACCTTCATCAGTGTCGATGAATTGACCTTCAACATCATATAGCTCAGTAATGGTATTAATGGCTTCTCTCCTTTTAACTATTGAATGGTATAACTTGGTATTGTGGTCTCCATTTTTAATCTAATTGGATTGATTGTGTTTCCAATAAACCTTTCTTCAGCTTTATCTAAAGTTTTCAAACAATCATGAGTGATTCTCTCTACTTCAATAAGGTCTTGATCTAAAGGATTACGCCTTAGAGATCTTGAGATATCATTCACTTCATTTCATTCCTTGGCCAGTAGATTGTGGATGTTCACAAATTTCCTTGACCATCCATTCAATGCCTTCTTAACATTCTTAAGTTTTTGGTTAAAATAGTAGAGAGGATTACCATAAACCTCCTCATTTCATGCCTTAGAGATGACCTCCTTGCATCTCGTCCAGTCTTGCCACAAGTTCAAGAATCTGAACAGTTTGTATTTCCTAATAACCTCCCTTAGATTGACCTAGAGAGCAGCATGATCAGACAAGCAAGATGTCAGGAGCTTTGTTTTAGATCTTGGAAAACACTCAAGCCAACCATCATTAACCAATGCTCTATCGAGTCTGCATACGATGCATTTTTCAGCCTTATTGTGCCAAGTAAATTATTCATTGCCAATGAAAGGTATCTCAGACAAACTAGCCTTGTCAATCGCTACATTAAACGAGCTCAGAATTTCCTTCAGGACTTCCCTTCTCCTACCTTTTCCTCTCTTTTTCTAATGTTATTGAAATCTCTTATCACAAGCCATGGAGCTCTGATGTTATTATCTAGCTCTTCTAGTTTCTCCCATAATGTTATTCTCTTACACATCAGGTTATGAGCATAGACTACAGTTAGGGTGACATGGAGACCCCCTTTATTGACGTAGTTAGTTGTGATTTGTTGGTCATCAACATTAATTGGATTGAGATCCCAAGATTTGGAGTTCCAACCAATACAAACTCTTCCATTGTTGTTGTACTCATGATTTGAAAGCCACTTCAAGCCTTAAGGAAACATCTTCGCCAATAGTTGCTTACTGTGACTTTTTATTTTAGTTTCTACCAGGCCTGCTATAGAAGCTTGGATTGAACAAATTACCTATCTCACCTCCCTTATTTTTTGTGGTTTACAAGAATCACAGACATTTGACATGAAGAAGGTCATTGATGACTCTTCTTGGATGACCGAGTTTTATGTGTTTTGGTCACCCTAGAGCCACCTCCAACATTCTTGGATCCATTATCATTGTTCTTAGGACTGGCACTAACCTCTTTTGTAGGCTGAGACACACTTTTGATATCCACATCTGCATCTAATCTTTCGATTTTGTTCTGAGTGGACATGTTATTTCTCTTTTCCTTCTCTGTGTTGTCATGCATAGATTTCTTAGCTCCTTCAGTAGGTTTAACTAAACCTTCCTCGACAAATTCACCCTCGGCTTTCTCTGAACCTTCTTCAACATGTTTATTGGCCCCTTCCTCGACAGATTCACCCTCGGCTTTCTCTGAACCTTCTTCAACAGGTTTATCAGCCCCTTCCTCGACAGATTCACCTACATATTTCTTTGTCTGGTTTTCCTCGTTGTTGTTCTTTTTGCAATGGACTTCAACCATACTGTCTTTGGCTTATCTTTATGGGTTTCCTTCCTTTCTTCTTCATGAAATGGACAATCCTCCTCATCATGTCCAAAAACCTTTCACTCAAGACACTTCTTCGGGATATGTTGGTATTGGATCTCCATTGGGGTCGGATCCTTCTTGGGTAGATTGACCCAAATCTCCTTAGGAGGCTCCTCCGTCATCTGAATTTCTACCAGCGCCTTCGCTTCACCCAGAAACTGCTGATGGATAAATCTCAGATCCACCCTCAAAAGTGTCCTGACTCCTAAGGCCACAATTCCCACCGCTTTTTCTTACCAATTCCTCCCCATATTGGGGATCTTAATCTAGACGAGTTTTAAACTGAACTAGTCTTTCTTCAGATCATCACCAGTATGATGCTCCTTCACAACGACAAGACTGACATCGAACCATCTTGGACCTATGTTTATCAGAGCGTTCTTGTCATTGTTGTTGTTGAATCTAACCAAGAAGAACTTATCTGACTTTGAGTACAGATCAAACCCCACTTTCAGCTTCCACACTCACCTAATCCTGGTGAGAAAGTGATAATAGTAGGGTCTTTTACCCATTACGTAAACTGAGATAATACTCCCAGGTCTTCTCCATAGCTTCATAGGTATCATCATCAGTTGTGATGAATCTTTTGCCTTCCTTGATCACCGAAGGATCGTAATTTTGTGTAGGCCTGAACTACTCTGTCCCTCTGAGGACTTGTGTCCATGTTTTCCTATTGGTATCTTGATTAGGGATCGCCATCGTTACAAGCCAGATGGATCTGGCTATGGAGGAGTGTAAGGAAAGACTCCCCTCCAGAGTGGGGTGTCTTCTCCCTTTTGGTCACCGCCTTGATCTCCAAAGCCACCCTAACCATAGGCGATCGCTTGTATGTATGTATGTACGTACGTACGTATGTATGTACGTACGTACGTACGTATGTACGTACGTACGTACGTATGTATGCATGTATGTATGTATGTATGTATGTATGTATGTATGTATGTATGTATGTATGTATGTATGTATGTATGTATGTATGTATGTATATGCATATGTATGTATGTGTGTATGTGTGTGTATGTATGTATGTATGTATGTATGTATGTATGTATGTATGTATGTATGTATGTATGTATGTATGTATGTACGTACGTATGTATTTATGTATGTACATATGTATGTATGTATGTATGTATGTATGTATGTACATATGTATGTATTTATGTACGTACATATGTATGTATGTATGTATGTATGTATGTATGTATGTATGTATGTATGTATGTATGTATGGGATTTAGAGAGAAATATTTCTCCCCCCCCCCTCTCCCACGCCCATGGCGGAGGCCGAACGCCCGGGAGGGTGGTAAATCAAGGCGGCAACTGGGATTCAAACTCGGGTCCCGTCATGAGGAGACACCGTGCTTGACCACTTGAGCCACTTCTTGTCGATTGTATGTATGTATGTATGTATGTATGTATGTATGTATGTATGTATGTATGTATGTATGTATGTATGTATGTATGTATGTATGTATGTATGTATGTATGTGCTATCTAATCAAATGTGCACATTAATTGTTTCAATATTCACAACGTATGCAATAAAATAAATCAGATCATATCGATTTAAATTCTTGATATCCTACAAATTGACGTGGCTCTGATACCATTAGTGGGGAATAGGATTGACGGAGAAGGTAGAAAAAACAAAAAAAATCCATTTATCATGTAATCCCATCAACAATGATACATCTTGGAAAGAAGGTAGCAAGAGATATACCTAGTCCTGTAGAAACTCCAATGACAAATCTTGCACGGTGATGTGCACTCTTCACTAGACGCACAAGGGCAACTGGAAACAATTGGATCCTAGTGCACCACCACAAACTATGGTGGTTGTTGTCCTCCTAGTGTGGCGGCAACAGCCTCTACATAGACCATGTGGACTACTGGGAACTCCATGTTGAGCCAATAGGAAGGAGTTGTCCCTTTGAACATCAATGTGCTAGCATTTATCTGCTCTCCCTTATTATCACTTCCTTGTTGTCTCTCCCTTTTATGGGTAAGACTTGATCGGGCTCTCATGTTACCACAACTATGAGAGGACAACAATTTTCAGAGCTTGTGGTTGTGTCTTCCTGAAAACCTTGATTGCCCCATCTATTTATAGGATGGATAGGGCTAGGGTTTCCAGATCATTGAGTTGAAGAGACATAATTTCATGAATTTTTGGAAGCTACAAACCATGAAGCAATCAGTTCACTATTGAACTGGTTGGTTCTGATGTAAAACTGTCAGTTCAACACTTGAACATGTCGGTTCACTATGTCTCCTATTTGCATACATATTAGATTTCAAAGTGACGATCAATGCACAACATGATGTCAGCATCAATCCTTGATCCAATCTCATTGACCATTGAATCCAGTGATTCACAAGTTGAACATGTCATTTCAGACCTTGAACTGGTAGGTTCACTAACTGGACCGGTCGATTCATGTTCCATTTTAGGCAATGTTCAGCCAATGTAGTTTAAATTGACCTACACTTGAATCGATTAGTTCAACACTTGATTTGGTCGGTTGACAGTCCTATCAGTCAATTTTCAGCCATTGTTGTTTGAATTGAGTACCTAAACACTTTAGTAGTCAAGTTAAACATCATTCATGAATAAACTTCTATTCCAGATGCATCCTATGTGTGTGACCCTATAGGTCCCAAGTTAAATTGGCAGTGAATGCCCATAACTAATTTATGACATCACAAGCAATCAGCGGTATCTAGAAACACACGTTGCTACCCAAGTAATTGGAAAGTTGGAGAACAAGTTCAACCTACAATTTTTGATCAATGTTACAGTGATGGTATAGTTCCTTTGTCTCTGATATCCAGATTGAACTCGAGGCATAGAGTCGTCATCCTCTCAATGTTCAATCTATGTTCCTTGAACTAGAGCATACCATATGAGATGCATGTGAGCTCACATATCACATATCGAGTCACACAAGTATGGCCATACATTTCTCATTCTCGCTTATCCATTGGCCAAGATATCAATCTCCTTTAGGAGGGACAAATCCCATCTGCATCACTCACACTCAATCCCCATGTGTTACAACATACCCAAGCTCCACCTTTATGACAACCCTTATTCAAGGCCACGTTGGGTGGTGTTAAAATACATCAAATGATATGTGATGAGTGTAGTGACTTGGGTCTAAGAATCACAATCACCACTATCACTATGAGAGTTGATCTTGACTACCATTCCATGGTCTCCATGTATCACTCTCATGGTGGGTTTGCCTGATACCTTGTTCTCTAACATGTACCGATGTGTTTGACTTGATATCACATATCATAAATAACGAGACTCTATCATCAGTCAACACTCACTCTAGTCTTATATACTATTGTTGTTTGTTTTGCTTCCATAGTAATATCCAACTAGGGACATAACAAGAATGCATGTACTCTTATCATGCATATGATCTCATTATTCAGGTCCTCAACTTGAAGACATATGTTGTCGAGTAACATCATTCTTTAGACATTTATTATGCATGTCTCATCATCTCATGATCGATACAAACGTAATAGATGGGATTATGTTTATCATTATCAAATAAAGTATATGATTCCCCTTTACAATCATCATATGATTGGCTCTATGGGCATACATATCAATAGCCTCGTCTCTCAGAGATATTCCTGGTAGGGACGTCATGGCTTGTATACTGGCACATTGGGTTCAATTGTTTCAACATGTGGTACTTCAACATTGGGGGCCTTTTTTACATCAAAATCAATAATTGTGCCTTGCACTTGCTCTTTCTCAACCATCACAATATCATTGTCATCAAAGTCTATAGGAACATAAGTTGGCTTCACTGGAAGGGGAGATGGTGCATACACATTCTCAGAACATGTAGAGATAACCTTCAGCTGCTCCAGGTGCTTGGGATTATTTTTTATTCTTAAACAAAGTTACATGTAGGAGGACCAAAGGTGTTGTGAGCTAGGAAAACTAAGAATCAATTGACTTTTGATAAGCTTGCTTATTTTCCAACATCATTTGCTAAAATAGAAGCATTTGTCTATTGTAGAAATTTTGTCATTTGTAAGCAGGAGGAGTCAATTGTTGCATCTATGGCACTTGATTAGGATTTTGGAACTACTGTCCTTGGTAGTTGGCACGATTCTGTAAATTATCCTAGTAGTTGCTTTGGTTTTTGAAGTTTTTTTGTTGTTGCATTGGAACCCTAGAGGGTCACGGCCTTGATTTTTCACTTGAGAAGGTCGTTGTTGTGGTTCATTCTCTACACCGGTTGGATTGCACTAGTACAGATCCCACCTTTAACGTCGGTTAAAATGGGCTTTTTACGTCAGTTTCCAAGTGACACCCAAGTGGTGACACTAAAGGTAGAATCATACAACGTCGGTTCTAAAACCAATGACATAGAGCATATCTCTATGTCGTTAATTTTTTTTGTAGGAAACGACACCAGTAGGACCATAGTCGTCAGTTATGTGTTACAAAACCGATGTCTATCTCCATATCTCAAAAAAAATCTGGTATAGTCATCAATTTTTTTGTAGGAAACCGATGCTTATCTTCATGCTCGAACAAAAAAATTGGCTTGAATTAGAGCATACTTGTCAATTTCCTATATTTAACCGACGTTGTTGATATTAGGTGACGGTTTTTTAAATAACCGACGACTATGTATTTTTTTTATTGTCAGCTTGCAGGCCTGCTGTCCGGCTGGGCAACATGATGCAGAACCTACAATTCAATTCTGAACTGTAGGCTTACAGCATCCTTTGATTTCATCTAACAACAGGCCGCAAACCTATAATAATAAGATGATCAAGATTATATATACATCATGTGTTTCACACACATGTATAAACACAATTAATTCATTCATATGATTCACACACATGTAGAAACATGTAGTTCCATTCTTTCCTCCATTTTCACATTCACACACATGTAGCAACTTGCAGTTCCATTCATTCATTTCTTTTCACATGCACACACATGTAGAAGCACATTAATTCTTTCATCTTCACATTCACACACATGTATATAGATCAAATTTCAATAAGATAATTCAAACAAAGTCATTTACACATGTATATATAAGCTTGTCTTTCAAAGTTTAGAAATGTCATCAAATACTAAAATAATTATGACATCAAAGTTTAGAAATTTCATTCTTTATCATCATCAGTACCCCCATTGTAATCAAAAATTACCTCTGTTTCAAAGGCTTTTGCCCATTGTTCTCTTATGTTATCTAATTGTTCCATCGTATAGGGATCGTGTATGTCTAATAACTTTCCCCTGTAGTGAAGTCACTAGTTTTAAATGCCTGCAAAGAGAATAACGTATATATATATATAATAAATTTCACTAGTGAGACTATACTTATATATGATGATCAAGACTATATAATACATGTTATCTGTTTTCAATTTCTTGTGTAGCATATCTGACAATTACGTCCATATACCACATCACGCAGTATCCACATGCCCAACCGTTGTCTTGTACAACACACTATAAATTTCAACATACAAAATGTTAATAAATTAAAATAAGCATGGTTCACATAAATAATATATGCATTGGAGTCAGGAAACTATTTTTACATTCTCCCAAACTAATGCTTTCTTTTTCTTACACATGACTCCTCCTGCTTTTTTGAAATCTTTTAAAGCCCTAAACGTTAATGTAACACATTAAATTACATTACTAAATAGTAATGTAATAATACACGTTAACGAATATAAATATAAAAAATTCTCACGTGAATAATGGCCTTTTCATTATGTATCCTAAATTGTCTAATTCCTTCCCCTCAGGGTCTAGATAATAAATAGTCAATGTCTTGGGGACAACAATCAGTAACTCCTAATGCTTACCACTAGAGATAAGAAAGTTAAAAATATATAACTCAAAATCCACAATAAAATTTAATTTTCTCTATGTCCAATTTATAAGCAAAGTAAACTTACTCAACATTAAATGGAGCTATTATCACGCTCTTCTTTATATTATCAAAATATTTAAAAGTGATAGAGCAGTATAAGGTAACTGATGAAGGGTCTTTGTGTACCCGATTGATCAAGGATGTAATTCAAAATCCCACATGGCTAAATGAAAATTATGTACATATCCTATGTAAGTGGTTGCAAAACATATATTAAGTATGCATTAATATATAAGAAAATAGATAACTGTATATAAAAAAAGGTATATAGATATATAAACAAGATCTCACCATGTCCATAGTTCTATCATAGATGTATTCAGTCAAGCATAGGTAAAAAACTCCAATATCTTATATAAATATATTATTATCGTATGATTGGCATGCAGCCTCCTCCTTAATAGAAACAATCATATGACAATTTTCAGGATATTCGCCTATCCATATTGCCATACCCCTGTATTGAGGACCTATTGAGTCATATAGGTCCTTTGCAAGCCAACTAGGTACTTCAAGAAGAGGTGGAGGTGGATGAGGATGAGTTGTAACGGGTTTCTTCCATTTGTCATGTATATATAATTTCATATCAATTTTCATGTATATACATATGTACAAATTAACGTAATGTAAATTTACCATACATGATCAGTATAGATGACATCTGTTTTGGGCCATAAGACCACTTCGCCTTCTGTATCACCAAGTGTGTCAAGATCTAGGTGGGTATTTGGTAATAGATGTTGCCTCCAAGTAGCAAACACAAGCCTCAGGCTCACACGAACCGCACCATCGGGTACTGGAGTGTCATGAATCGTGTGCCCTAGAAAACATGGGTAAGCATCACCCTCTGTAATGATGAATTCTTTCAAATTTAGACGTCATGGCTTCAACCCCTACAAATTTACATAGAGTACGTTATATACATAAATAAACATATCATCTTGAAAAGACTAGCTACTATGTCACTAAAATACTTACAGCATACGTGCTATGTGGTGGGTCTACATGATTACTCTAGGTTATTTCCTATGTTCCTCTGCAAATCTAATAAATTGATCAAGACAAGCAATAAACTTTGGGGTGCAATGATTGGGAATGGACATCCATGATCTATACATTCTATGATCAAAGAGAAAACAAGTAAATATTAGGGTTTAGGGATTACATATTAAGTTAAGGATTTACAGATAGATTAGGGTTTGTTATTTTTTATCAAGGGATAAATATTTAAATACTAGGGTTTAAGGTTAAAAGATTAGGGTTTAGGGTTAAAAGATTAGGGTTTAGGGTCTTAAGATAAATGTGTGTACCACCTATCCCATTCTTGAACACATTGTCTCACTAGTAAGTGTATAATGTGTATTGGGTTTTCAAGAAAATTTTGGCAGCATTTCCCCACAGTTTTCCAAATACACTGATGTACATTAGCAAATGCCACTAATATATGTACTTAGAGAATAAACAGGAAAGTGTTGACGAAACATCATGAAAACCAAATATACATTATATGCTTACATCCTAAGTGAGATTAAGTGTTCAAGAACAGTCCCAAACCAGGGACTATCCAAGATTTACTCCTAATGAGTAAATCTCAGACGGGTTTCTAGGCCAACAAATTAAATAAATGTATGTTGTCACTCCCATAACTATGATCCTAGATTTATGTAACATCATTTAATTCAATTCATTCTTCCATTTGGATTTGTTAATCAAGAGAGAAAGCCAATAATATTAATTAATTAAGAAATTAGAAATTGAAATAATTTTGGCTCAACATGTAATCAAACTATTGGTTTCTTATTTCATTTGGGCTCAACATAAGAATTAGATATAAGAACTCCAAACCTTCAGAGGTGTGGTGTCCAACAGCTGTAACAACACTGGCGGTGGTGGTGTGGTGTCCAGTAGCAGCAACGACACTGTCAGCAACCACAGAAAGCTCTGGTAGCGAGCACAACAGCTCCTCACTGGCGGCGGCATCCTCCCAGAGCCTGTGGCGACTCCTCACCGGCAGCAGGGGAGGTACAGTTCAGTATCCCTCAGTAGCTGGGGAGGGGGACTGGTGCAGTTGATCAGCAGCTCCTCAACAGCGGCGGCGGCGAGAAAGCCAACGGCACGGTGACGGCGAGGAAGCCCAATAGTGAGTGGGGGAAGATGATCGGCGGCAGCGAACGGCATAGGAATCGCCAGAATTACCACAAATTCCTAATGAAAACGCGATGAAACAGAGAAGGGGAAGAGTCTATTTTGCACGGGTGCTATTAAGTTACCTTTAGTTGTCTGTTTTTTTACAAAAATTGATGCCTAATACCAGCCAAAAATTGACGCATTGGTCACACTTGAAAAACTGACAACTAACTACAATTTTAAACAAAAAAATTTGCACCCGGTTAGGGTTTTAGTCGTCAATTTCTAGATATAACAACTGACGTCTATTCACATATCATAATAAAAAAAATTGTTCTTGTGTTAGGACCATAGTTGTTAGTTGCCAAACAAAAATAACGCCAAAGAAGCAAATTGGGGGGAAAATATTTTTGCAGGGACAATGCGTGAAAACACCTAGTCGTTGGTTCTTTGTCAAAAATTGATGACTAATGAGGGGATAAATTTTGTCTCGTGAAGGGTGATTAGTCATCAATTTTTAGCAAAAATTGATGACTAATTAGGGATAAAAAATATTGTCGGGACATGGCGCGAAACATGTGTCATCAGTTTTGGTACAATCGACGCCATATTGAAAATTTTGGAGGCAAATTTTTTCCGTCAAAAATTGTATTTCGTGGGGAATTTTAGATGTTAGTTTTTTAGAAAAGAAACTGACACTAAAGTAAAAGTGGTACTTTTGTCTTTTGTAAATTGGTCGGACTTCACATATTGGTGACAGTTGTAGTATTTAGCCGATGTCGTTGTATTAAGGCATCGATTTTTTATGTTTAACTGACGCCATCAAATATGATGGTATATATCATTTTTGTACTAGTGTTTCCATACTGGAAACCAGGATGGTCTCTAGTCTAGTTGGAGTTGTAGTAGGCTTGAGCGGGTTATAATGTGGATGGAGTTGATATCCTCCATCTTTTGTCCGTCTTTGTCTTATGATGGGACATTGTTCACCATAACGTTATAGAGGATTTGCAATTGTAGAGTGGAACGATCATGGCCTTCAAGCCTCACAAAAGAAATTTGCAGACTTCACTTGAGATAGAAAGGATGTTAGTGTTGTTGTTTTTGTCATTATTTTGTTTGTCCCCTCCTTTCATATGCCTTAAAATAGGATTCAAGAGTGTCTTTCTTCAAGGCGATCTTCTTTAAAAATTCCTTGATGGATTTAAACTCATAACTACCTTTGTCTTAGGCTACCTTGAGGATGCCACCTTGTCCTCATTTGGGTCGTGCTTGAGTTTAGTAACTTATCTCGATGACTTCCCTAGCACTGTGGAAATTATAGAACATGAAGTTACCTCCAGATGAGGTGTCAACAAAGGTCTAGTTGTTGTCATCAACACCCCTAGAAAGTCTCAATCAATTGAACTTTAGGAATGTCGTGATGTGGGTAATGGATGAGGAGCTCTTTAAATCTCTCCCAAGCTTCATCTAAGGATTCATCTAGAACCATGATGAACAATGTGTCCCCTGATTTGATGAGTGAGGAATAGATGATAGTATTTTTTAGGAAACTTGGACTTGAGAGCTTCCCACATGGTGATGTGGTCTCCTTCCATGGTATTGTACCAACTACTAGCTTGATCCATCAATGAATATTTAAACATACATAGTTTGATGGTGTCATAAGAAATGTTTGGTATCTTTTGCATGTCACATAGGTCATAGAAATGCTTGAGATGATCTTAACAATTATCACCCTTATGTTCAGAGAAATCACTACTTTGGAGCATGGTGAACCAATGTGTGCAGATCGTAAACTATAGAGCATTGATAGGAGGAGGAACAATGGGATATTGTGTCATTGGACCTGGGGACACAAAGTCCTCAAGATGTTTTTGGCACTCTTCCTATTGATTTGTAGCATCTCAAGCTTCTTTCTTAGTAACCATGGCTTCTCTTTCTCCTTAACAAGGGGATTTTTCTGGGAATCTAGGGCTTCATTCACTTTCTAGTTGATCTCTTCCTCATTCATTATATTTCAGTAGGTGGAGTTCAGGAGATGGAAAGTTATGTTGATCTCTGAATAAAAACAAACAGTGTGGAGTCAACGCTTTGCGAGCATTGCTTACACCCTTAGTGCCTGAAAAGAGAGCAGACAATGTCAAAAATCAAGGAAGTAGTAATCCAGGAAAATAATAATGATTATCAATTGAAATGATAAAGTCCTTACTATTCAAAACGATGGGGTTAGAAAGATATTCCATTGTCTTTTGGCAACGGTGCTAAAATTTGTAGTGAGTTGTTTGCACAAACAAATTCATTAGGGAAGGAAAACCCTAGAGTTTAAGCCTTAACAAACATCAATCAACTTGCCCGCAAGTAAATTGGTCAATTGTAGTAGAGATATGGTTAGAACCGAGAGACAACATGATGAATAACAGCTTCTAGAACCAACCATCAACAATAATATTTAAATCTAGTTTTTGAATGTGATTATGAACTAAGATTGAAATTTATATTGCAAATCAATGGTTTAAGTTGAAGGTTTAATTCAATTCTTAAAGAGCAATGGGAGGACTAGATTTCACCATCACAGCCTACGTATATATCCTATCATTGCAACACAATAAATTTCTCATAGATTTATCTAGGACCAAATTAACTCACCTCGTTACAGACTACAAATTCACAAGAACCAAATTCCCAATGGGCTCATGGTTTCTTTACCCACGGTTCATGATTTAGTCATGCTATAGGATCCCTTCCATGATCACATCTAGAATGCTATGCATCCATTTGGTAATCTAACCCTAAGTTTGGTGATCTCGACACTAAGGATTATTTTAAAAAATGCTAACAAAGTGAACAATTCAAATAGAAAACAAAACTTGAATGAAAAGTAGTCTAATCATATGAGAAGCATCAAATTTGATAACAACAGGATAGTGTATGGGCAATGGATCTCCTCCCTCTGCCCTAGTGATAAAGTCTACTCGCTCATGTTTAGAAAAAGAACATGGATGCAAGGAGTAAGAGATGGCATGTCACTAAATGGAGAAGAAGGTAGTAACTAGTGGTCTCTAGGTACTACAGTTTGCTTAGACTTTGACGATCCAAAGAACTCAACTAGTATGGTCTTCTTCTTTGTCATCTCCTTCAATCTCCAACCCTAGAATCCTCCTCACTTGAGTTAGAATAGAATTTTTATCTAGGTCTAGATGCCACTTTTGGTATATACTTATTTTGGACTGGTGACTATGAAGTTACACTCTATGTGTTGTGATTATCTGGCGACAATATAGTCGGGTCACCCAATCAGTTACATGGCAGCATGACTCTTGGCCTTCTGGTCAGGTAATCCCAGGAAGAGTTCCCCATTCCGCTTTGACTGATCTTGTGAGGCTGCTCGATCAGCATCATTTTTGTGCACTTTTGTTATAGGCAGATTGTTAACCATCACAACGGTCGACAGATCTCTTAGTGTTGAAAATCATCAGGGACTATGGGTATTTTAGTGACATGTTGATTGGCCCATCAGCTGAGTGGATCACCCAATCTAGAATGTCGATTGGGAAGGCGTCCGAACGAGCAGGTAGGTTGGTGAGCAGGTGGTCAGATTGGCTGACATGTGTGCCAAAATGTGCAAAATAGCCAGAATCATGATGTGAACTTGCTTCAATCTTGGATATGAGTTTGGTAAAGAATCCATTGAGTGGTCTAGAGTTTATGTGTGCTTAAATCTACAAAAGAGAAATGAAAATTATCAACATCCTAGTTATTTGAAAACAAGAAAAAGAATAACAAAACTAAGAAAAATATGATACAAATGGCATCCAAAATAAGTGAAACTAAATTAGAAAACACAATGAAAAGGTGATGAATATGCATTCATCATGCACCTACTAAGGAGGAATCCACACGACCCAATCTAGAATTGAAACAATTACCATAAGGCCTAAAGTATGAGTTCCTAAATGTTGATAATGCAACATCATGATCATAAGCTTTGCTCAATCTGAGGAGCAACAACAAAAACTCCTAACTAAGCTAAAGCTGACCAAAAAAGCTATAAGATACTTTATAGATGATATCATATGGTTAAACCCTATAGATTGTATGAACCATATCCACCTCGAAGAGGATGTGAAACCTTCAACCCATGGATAAAGAAGATTGAACAAAATTTGAGAGAGGTAGTAAAGAAGGAAGTCATAAAGCTCTGTCATCCATGAATTATGTGTCCAACTAAAAATAGTAAGTGGGTAAGCCTTGTCCACATGGTACCCAAGAAGGGAGGAATGACGGTTGCTAGGGAAGAGAATGGGGATGAAATAGCCACCAGAATAGGATAAGATGGCGAATGGTATATAATATAGGAAATTGAATGATGAAAAAATAAAGATCACTTCCCCCTTCCTTTTATCGATCAAGTGTCAGAGTGTCTCCCATCACTTGTACTTTTTTTATTTGGATGGCTACTTTGGTTTCTACGGAGTTCCCACACATTCCAACAAGCAAGAGAAAACTACCTTCACTTGTTTCTATGGTACATTCACCTTCAAGCATATGCCTTTTGGCTTATGCAATGCACCTTCCACTTTTTAGAGGTACATGATAACGATCTTAGATTTTGCAGAAGACATAATGGATGTCTTTATGGATGATTTCTCCATTTATGGAACATCATCTGATAATTTTCTAAGGAATATTTCTCCTGTGATGAAACACTGTGAAGAGAAACATATTGTTCTTATTTGATAAAAGTGTGATTTTATGGTATAGGAAGGGATTGTCCTGGGACACGAAGTTTTTGAGAGAGGAATATTTTTTGATGTTAGTAAAGTTGAGGGTATATCAAAACTTTCAACTCCCAAGTTATCACATGAGTAAGAATATTTCTAGGACACACTTGCTACTATAGACATTTTATTAAAGACTTCTCTAAAATTTGAAAGCCTCCATCCAGCCTCTTTGTGAAAGACATTGTCTTTGATTTCAACAAGAACTGCCTGAAAGCCTTCAATATGTTGAAAAATGCTCTCACCACTGTGCCTATTATCCAATAGCCAGACTGGAACCTCCCTTTTGAGCTAATGTGTGATGTGAGGGACTATGTTGTGGGAGTTATCATAGGGTAGAAGAAGGATTAGAATCATTATGTTATATATTATGCAAATGAAACTCTAGATGAATCCCAAGTCAACTATACAACTACCAAAAAGGATATGTTGGTGATAGTCTTTGCTTTTGAAAAATTTAGATCATATTTGACATGATCTAAGGTCGCCATGCATATTGACCACGAGGCAATAAAGTTTTAGATGGCAAAGGACTCTAAGTTGAGGTTGTTAGATGGCTGCTCCTTGAGCATGAGTTTGATCATGAAATCATCAATAAGAAAGGGAAAAAACACGTGGTGGATGGCCATTTTTAAATGATCAACTTGAGGGAGGATAACTCCCTACAAATGGAAATTACCCCAACAAAGTCCTTATGATGGCCAAGGTTGTGGATCATGTTGTGTTTTGGTATGGCAACATCTGTAATTATTTAGCATATCAGTAGTTGCCTCCAGAAATAACCTATAATTAAAATAAAAAGTTATTCTCTATCTTAAGAATTACTATTGGGATGACCTATTGATGTTTAAGAAATATGTTTGATAATATCTACAAACACGTATACCAGAGGACCAAGGGCCACAAATTTTGTATGAATGTCATTCTTCACCTTATGGAGGACATTTAGGCGGCCACACAATCATGGTAAAGATCCTTCACTCTGGGTTCTACTAGCCCAACTTTTTTGAAGATGCTCATGCATATGTTATGTCTTGTAATGGATGTCAACGTACTGGGAACATATCAAAGTGGAACAAAATGCCTCTTTCTGACTGGATAGAGGTAGAAATTTCTGATGTTTGGGGATTAACTACATGGGTGCTTTCCCTTCATCTTGTGGCAACTAGTGCATTCTTCTTATAGTTCATTATGTATCCAAATGGATGGAAGTTGTTGTAACCCCCACTTGTGATTCTAAAGTTATGATGAGGCTTTTTGAAATAACTATAATTCCTAGATATGGGGTATCGAGAACCATCATTGGCGACAGGGATCCCACTTTTGGGAGAGACAATATGAAGCCCTATTGAGAAACTATTGGTTAAGGTACAAGGTGCTACCTCGTACCACCCTAAAATATCTTGACAAATTGAGAACTCTAATAGATAGATCAAGAAACCTAGAGACAATTGTCAGTAGAATGAGAAAAGATTGGGCAATGAAGTTGAATGATGTCTTATGGGCATACATATTGCTTACAAAACACTTATATGGATTATAGGTTGATCTATGGGAAAGCGTGCCATCTTCTAGTGGAGCTAGAACATAAGGCCTTTTGGGAAATCAAGTTCCTCAATATGGATGTTGACATAGCAGGCAAGAAGAGATTCTTACAACTTCAAGAACTTCAGGAAATAAGGTAGCATGCTTATGAGAATGCTCACATTTACAAATAGAGAACCACGTCATTGCATGATGTACAATTGAAGAGAAAATATGTTAGTGAGGGGGGTAAAGTTCTCTTATTCAATTCCTCGATTAGATTATTCCTAGGAAAATTAAGATCATGGTGGTCTAGACATTTTACATTGGCAAAGATATACCCATTAGGAAAGATGAGTTGTTTCATGAAAATTTTTTTACCTTCCCAGTCAATGGACATAGAGTGAAAAGATATTATGAGGATGATACGTTTACTAGGAGAGCTAAAGTGCAATTTGAGAAACCACCACAAGACCAACATTAGAGATAACAGATATAGCCAAGCTAAAGATCATAAATTACCACATCTTGGGAGGCAACCCAAGGATTTCCAAACCTTTTTTTTATTTTCATTTCTAATTTTGATAATTTTTTGTTTGTTTCAATCTCATTATATTTTAGGTTTTCCTTATGTGACTTTTTTCTAATCTTTTTCAAACCTTGCTTGTTTATTTTGATGCAACTTTATTTTACTAATTTTAGTGTATGAAGAATAAAGTATAGTCAATGACATTAGGTTGAAATAATTGATTGCAGGAATATTGCACAAATCAACCAAATAGAACTTCCTTTGGTTGACCACTCAGAGGAACTAGCGGTTTCTAAGAGCCAGGTTTTCCTTCGGTTGACATGTTGCCAAACCTTAAGTTCATGTCAGCTAGCTTTGCCATCAGTTGGTAGTTTCTAGAAAAACAATCAAAGATGGAACTATAATGCACTATTGGTATTCACCCACGGACTACGTACGACTGAGTCTCCATTAATTCTTGAGGAGTGACTAACCTTTAGACGGGGGAACTTGCAAAGCATTCTAAGGGCATAAATTGTTCGTCTATCTGCTCTTGACTATGAAAGGTGAGTTTTGGCCTTCACATAGAGAACACCTTTGGAAGGCATTAGAGTTTCATTTCCTTTGGTTTCCTGAACCACTAGAAACCCATTGGAAGACCCCCAGCTAGTGAAACCTTTGGAAGTCATTTCCGCATTACCCTACCAAAGGTGTGATAAAAGCCTCAGCTAAAGGCTCCATGGGTCCACCATGTGCAAGCATCGAGACAACAAAACAAAGGTGGGGACCAAGTAGTGCACTTTACCTGCTAAGCCCTAATCTATAACAATCCAACAAGTAAACAAGCCCTAATAACCGCCACCTACCTTCATCAGTTGCCAAAACCAAGAACCTTCAACTCTTGGTCTTTGACCTACACCACCGACATTTGAAGCTTCTCATCAAAAACCTCACTTAAATCTCGAAGGGATGCGGCGACCTCTCAGCGTCATATTTTCACCATCTTGCTGTCAGGAGTCCTCTGTCAAGTTAGGAGTGGCAGCAGTTTTTGTCTTCTCCGATGAATAAGGACAAGATATGATAGACCAATAGGAAGAAAGGACCAGACTTTGGCAACCATCGTGACACTATCCTTGATAATAGTAAGTTCCCTTCCTTCTATCATCTTTATTTTTTTGTCTTTGAGCTTTACCAAGCACCAACTTCCTAATGTTCCCCTTTCTATGTGGTATAACTGTATTGATAATCTCCTAGCCTTGTCTTACCTTCATCATGGCCATCAATTTATGATCATCCTTCAGGAGATGTAACCTTCATTTTTCCCCAACCCTCCAACCTTCGATTGTTGAAATCAAAAGCTTGGTTTGGTTTCCATTGGTTTTGCCTCCACATTCAAAACCTTCAAAAGACACATCTAGCCAATTGTCGACTCCCTTTCCTTCAATCTTCACATGCACTGGCAACTAAAAGTTCATTTGACAAAACCATTAGTAGGGGTCATTGCAAATTCTTTGGTTTCTGACACCCTACTGCTTCCATCAGCTTCTATCAAAGTGGATACCTTTGAAAAATGAGTTATGGAAACCAATAGTTTCTAGGGTTTGACCTAACCTTCAGTTTCCTTGCGTTGTTCTCCTCTCATCGATTTTCAAATTGATTCATTGGTAACCTTTTAATCATCGATTTCTCTCTTATACCATTATAACACCCTTTCATATATAATCAGTTATCTAACAAATTGTGCGAGATATTAAATTATATCTATGTAGGAATCAATCATTTCAAATGGCAGATGGTATGGATCCCCAAGGACATACTTACCACCTTAGATAGCTCATAGAATGAAGGAGATATATGTTCTAAGGAGCAATTAAGAAAGGAGAAAATGGGCAAGGTGGAAAGATTAAAGGACGAAGTTGCCACATACTTAGAAACCCATGGGAACCCTACCCCATAAAGTAGGAAGGATATGTTTGAGCCAGATAGACTAAATCACCTTTAAGAGCTAATCTTCAAGAGTCGTTGAATTCTACATAATCAAGAAGAAATGATACTTCAGAATATACACCTTCCCTACAGATTGGCTAGCCAAAAGCAGGGAGAAAAAGGGACTAGTACAAGCATTCCAGTGGGTCAACCAGATTTAGATGTGTCCAACCGACCCCTAGCACCAATTATAACAACAATAACCCATTTGGACAATTACTTCATACCTAGGGACAAAGCACATCAAAAAAGATACGAGGATATGATGAGAAAGAAGATGTTCAATGCAACCAAATATTCTTGTGTGGATACCGTGAGGAAATTAGGGATATACAGTATGGTGAGGGAATGCGTCAACATCGTCAAACTTTACAAGATCTATTTTAATGACCACATCTTATATGCAGAACTCACCCTTTAGTTCATGTGCCCGTTAAAGAAATTACATATTTCTAATGAGGAATTTGAAGATATATATATATATACACACACATATATATACATATATATACATATATATGGTGGGGGCTACAAGTTGGCAGTGTGGATAATCAAGCATGGACACATTCTGACTGAGAAGTGGTTGAACTCAATATTCACTGACATAGAGCATCAAGCAATAAGGCAAAGTGTAACAGAGAAGTTTGAGGGTTCTCTAAAGATAAAACCTAGAAGAGGCTTTCAGGAGAAGGATAACATAATTTTGAACAGTTTAAGGCCTCCTGAATACATTCCAGCCTAAATGCACAAGATTTCGACCAGTGCACTCTTCACTCGCTAAGACACATTTAGTGTAATGAGAATGGATCTCCACATCATATGGAGCATCCTAGAGAAGAAGTCGGTCAACGTTAGAAAATTTTGGACTGACAGGATCATTGTGGAAATAAGACATGAAGGATCATGATACTTCTGCATGGGAGACCTCGTAAGGTACACTTCATGTAGGTAGGGGCACCCTAAGGAACTAATACATTTCACTCGGTCTAGTGGAGAAAGATCGGGGGATGCAAAATATCTAACGTCTATAAATGTTCATACAAGGAAGAAGGACAAATATTTCTACCGATTTTGAAAGTCCAAAAACATGCTTTCTCTGCTTAAAATGAACACATATGATTGTGACATGCTCCTCTTCTGGACAAAGATATCTTGAAAATGATTTTGAGATTGACTTTGTTTCCTCAGATTGGTGAACTACGCACAGTGATAGCACTAACTACACCTCAAGCAAAGAAAAGAAAGTTAATTTTCTGGCTCCTCAAGAAGACAGCCATAGGACCAAGAGGGAAAAAGACTTATGCACCTCAACCTGAAAATGTAGCTAGTGACTATGCCAGTAATCACCATACCTAAGAATCATGTCATCGTGCCTCCAAAAACTCAGGCGGAGAGGGAGAAAACCCTAAAACCCTCTACATCAACAACCATGGCATCCTGCCATGAAATCCCATAAACCAACATAGGCAATGTTTTTATGGAGGCACCTTCTTGTCTGGAGCCAGAACAAGAGGTGTTTGTAGCTAACAAAGCAGAGTCCAATAGTAGGGAGGATGCATACAAGGGGCCTCCATTCAAAGAGCCCACCCCATCATCTAAATGGATGGATAGTAATTTATGCCAAATCAATAAAGGAGGCAACTTCCACTCATCACCAAGATAGGAGATTAGGAAGGAAGCTAGCTCATGGCTCCCCTATGTCGCACACAAAGGAGCCCCTATTGCTAAAAAAATCTTGAAAATTGAGCAAGACACAGATGATTTGTGTGAGATCCTCTCTAAGTCTATTTTAAATATTTCCAATTTTATTGTAGATTTGCAATCACTGATGACGGATGTGAAGGAGGTGATGATGAACTTCCAGCCCATGATGATCATGCCATAATAAATGCAGGTTATGGAAACAAATTAGCTAAAGTCATGGAAGCTTTAGATGATATTCCTATAGAAAATGCCACATTGAGAGACGAACATAATGAACTACACCATGAAAATGAACTATTGTGCTCCTCCATCGACATGAAAAAATGCAAGGAGGCAACCTCAATATCAGAAACTCTTGAAGATTCAAATGCTAAAAAGGCCTAAGATATTCCATGAAATATAAAGTTACCCTCCTAGTGTCGAGATAGACATGGATGTCCACCTCAACATTGATATGGTGTTGAACAAGCTAGGCATCACTCCAGGCGTATCACCACCCAATGATGTTGCAACTGTAGATCTCTCAAGTGAGCACAAAGAAGAATAATTAGTGAAGAACGCTAACATGTCTTTCGAGGAGGATAATGAAGACAATTCTATAGCCTCACAAGGACATTCCACTAACATGCCCCAAATAGTCAGAGGGAATGAGACGGCCGAGCCACCTCATGAGAAGACCCTGCTAGAAGACAATGAAGAGGAGCCTTGCCAAAAAAGTTGAACACATTTTCCACCCCTGCTCATGTAGAAGAAGCAAGTGGCGAAAATGAAGAAGAGCCAAAAATTGCTAATATTAGGGACAAAGAAGAAGTAGGGGAGACCACCAAGGATGTTATGAATGGGTTTGACCCATTATTTGTCTACAAAACCCTTTCAACTCCCCAAGACTATGATGATATTATTGAGTTCTTATTGGATGAACTTGATGAGGGGGGAGCCCAACCCTTCAATTTGTTTAGCAAAACACCAGGAGAAGTTGTTGTAGAAGAAGAAGAAGAAGAAGGAGGAAAGTTGAACTGCTATTATGTAAAGCACTTGAGAATCTAGAGAATCCATTCTTCCTAAAACTGACAGCAACTGATAATGCCAACCTGGCAACACCCCCACCACCACCATGTAAATTGAAGGACATGAATATGACTCTAGGTTTGGTATGTTCCTTATGGACATCCACATTCAGGATGGCATATTAGATGATGACAATACAAAGGATGTAGTTTATAACAATTAACAATATTCTTTAACAATGGAAGACCTAAGGACGACGTTCAAACCTACAGCCTCCATTAGCAAGACATTCCTCAAGGTTCAGTGTGGTGCTATAATTGAAGATTTTATATGCATACATAAAGAAAGGTCAGTTTTCAATGCAACGCCAAGTTTAGTTGCATGATTGTATGGAAACAATAACAAAGCACCATATGTTGAGGAGTTAATCAAAGCCTTAAGAAGTACTAGAAGGCTAGAGTTTATTACACTATCATACTGTAACATACTGAATCTCGGATTGTTTTGTAATTTTACCTATTTTCAAGGTTTCATTTCCTTCTTATCCTTTTGGAGTTTTCCCTAAATTTTCCTAGCTTTTTCTATCCTCTTTGGCCTGAATGTTGAATTTGAGCTATAGTTGATGGCTTGAATGATATTTACCCACATCATGACAATGAATGGGTGTTTGCACAAATATCTCAAATTGTGTGTTAATTAGAGTCTAATAATGCAAAATGGGCAATTATGAGAGATAATCAATAGATTATGTTAATCTAGAGTATTTGTGGCTTTTTGGGATAAGAAATAAGAATTAATGCGAAATTGAGTGTAATTAATGAGATAATAATCCTCTCCCCTTCTCTCTCCTCCTAAATGTTATTAAAGCATTAAAAAGGAGAATAGAAGGTGGGACATTTATATTGAATGAATTAGTAATATCCATCTCAAATGTTATTAAAAGATTTGCGAAGAAAATACCTTTGTATTAATTCACCCTATTAAAATGCATTAATATACACATTAATGGACAATATAGTGGTTGATGGCCATATCTCGTGGAAAATAAAAATCTAATTACATAGAATTAATTTAGGCATTAATATTAGCCTATGGTTCAAATTTGAGGTCATTTGACCCCTGTTTGACCCTCCAAATCGATTTTATAAGATTTGATTAAAGTATAACTATGGTTTTAATCTGATATGCATTCAATGCATTGATTTCCCTAAAGTTGTGAATTAATTGATGTCACACGTTACAGGCATTTAGATTCTGTCGCAAGTGCATGACCCGACAGCCGATATTAGATCATCTAAATTTCACCTCGATCCGAAGGCCAAAACATCGTCCCCTACCTCCGTTATTGCGCGAGCCAGCAGCCGTTTCACGGTCGATTCATTTGACGAGCCCGTTCTCCCTCGACTGACCATCAATTCACATAATTTCTTTGCGATTGAGTTTGTCTCTCTGCATCATTTCCAGCAAGCTTTAACTCCCCTCTTCTCTCACCTTGTGCACAAAACGCCCATTAGAGCAGCGACATCCCTCTCCATCATCGTTTCACAAAGGAGCCATAGGCTCGCCTCCCGCCTATATAAGGGCATGTAGATAACCATCAATCCACACAACATCCTGCTCCTCCAATTTCTCCTCAAAACTGCCCCGACACCCCTGGCCTTCTCGCTCCTCATCTCCGGTGACGATGAGCTTGTCCCGACACTAGGCACCACCTCGGTCAAATTAAGCAAGCGGCTAGTAACCTTGACCCTCCTCCATTTCCACATCATTAGTTGATCCTAGTTTGGCTCATATCGTTGTACCCTATAGCTGTGTTTTAACCCCCTCATCGTGCTAGTTGCCTCGACGCCTCAATGGTCTCCCAATCTTTGTGAGGCGTCGGTTGAGTTCTTCTGACCTTCGTGGACGCATTTCGCATCTCATCTCAGTGTTTCCACGCCTAGTCGATGCTTTGCAGATCCCCCAACCATCTCCTTTGTTTCTTGTCATTCCGGCACAGCTACTCAAGTTCATGTGATCTCTAGAACCTGAGCCTTGGTTCTTTGGGTTTGTCGACACTCAAGGAATGCATCTCGCGTATTCCCTTCGCCTGGGTGATTGCGACTCATGAGTTTTGGATCAGAGGATTGTACTTTCAGGTTCTACTCTCGCCATTACATGGGCTGGAACCATGTCACGCAATGACCTTGGAGTCCATGCAACTTTGATCCATCGATTCTATTCGCAAGGGTATTTTAGGGTTTTCACCCGTGTCTTTGATTTACAACAACAATTCATTTCTTCACTGAATGACTAAAATGCCCCCGCGTTTCCAATTAATCGATTAAATTCACAAGGGTACTTTCGACATTTCACATTCGGTTGCCCTGATCACCTTAATGTTGGGGCGAGCCCCGCTGTGTTAGCTGGCAGGTGCCTATTTGCCCAAGTTAGCGCGGGCCCAGGCCCTTTGACTGCTGAACTAGGATTCTGATATACACACGTGGATTTTTCTTGAATTGTGATTGGTCAATTTTCTAATAAATCGTAGGATTATAAGAAATATACGAATAAATAGTTGTTGTAAAGCATTTTTTGTGTACAATCCAAATTTATGGTTTTCAAGCATTGATTTATATTCCTATTTCAACATTTATTCTAAACATTTTAATTATATAAAATGCCTTAAAATATATATCTAATTCATTTTAACTCTAAACTTAAGAAATAAATATGTTTTCTTAATCAGGAGAATCCAAGTAATCGATTGGTCCTAGTTTTGAGTCCTAAATCGATGGTTTTCATAGAAGGTCCAAAAATTAGGGTTTCTCACATGATATGATTTATAAACCCTAATCCATGTGTATAAACGTGTATCTAGGACAAAAGTGAGATTGGACATTTAATTGATGAAAAGTATTCTTTAAGAATCTCGAGTAAGGTATGTATGTAAACCCTATTTATTTATGAGTTTGAACACTATCCTTCAGTTGGGCATTTGATATCCAACCCTAATTTCCAATGAGGCATTGCTTAGCCTTTTTCTCTTTATTCTATGATCTTGGACCCCATTTGCAAAGTTATTTAGATTCCTTATATCTACCATTGAAATACTTTAGCATGATGATGAAAATAACTAATTAACTAATGTAGTGTACATGAGTACAAACCACCCATAGTTTTGGGCATGAGCCCAGGGGAATGTGACCACTCCCCCCAGCGGAATGTGATAATTCTCCCCACTTTACATGTATTTGGGTGTTTGGGAATGTGTTACTCTCCCTCACCTAGAGGTTGAGGTCTGGTAGGTGCCTCAGCCCTATATTAGTTTAATGTAGTCACATTTAATCATGCATGTAACTTATTATTGTTTAACTTGGCAGAAATTATTATATGTTTTACTTGCCTCATATTCTTGACCCTCTTAACATAGTGAATCTTTATTATTTCCTGCTTTAGTTTATAATTGTCCTTATTCTTTATTTGACATATACATTTTTTGTCCTCTTGTTGGGTGATCCCAACCACCCAGGTTTAGGATCAGAGTGCGCAACAGGAGCATGGTGAACCAGCCTAAGACTAGGAAAAGGAGTCCATCCTTCCCTCATGGATTTACTTGTTAAGTTATTTATTTTTGGAGACGTTGATGTAGTTGAGTCTCCCTCTACTTAGATCATTTATTTGTATAAACCATGTACACCCTTTTGGGAAAAACTTATGTACTCTTTGTTAAATTGATTATAGTCAAATTTTAATCTTCTGCTGCTATTCATTGGATTTTGTTTACCATATTTAGTAGAGAGGTGATCTCACTTCTTTACACATACAAAGCTTTGAACCATTAGTTGTTGAGTGTGGCACATATTTTGATCTGGAAGATAATAACATATAACTACAACCATTGAGATATGTCATGCGGGAGGATGGTCTCTGTAAAATTAGATGCAAGGGAAATATAAAAAATCATAGTCTAATTGGAACACTTGATATAAGGGGCAGACAGATGGTACAACCCCAATTGGACTGGGATTGGATCAAAGGCGATACCCCGCAAACAAAGTCTGGTCGTGCAGACAACACATTTCTTGTGATGTGGATGATTAAAGTGCTAAATAAAAGAATTCCCCTGGTAGATATTGCTAATGAAGACTTCAACGCCTTGTGAGGAAATTATGTTATGGAGATCATCCATGACATAAGATTATTCTATGACCCTCGCATGGTAGATATCCCTAGGAGGATGTATTGCTTGTCCCTCTTCCAGAGAAGAAGTCTTGAAGAGAAAAACTAAAGAATATCTGGAAGGATCATGTTGATCTTATTCAATAGACCATGACAGTAGCTCCACCTAGTCCAACTCTAGAACAACACCATCCCACCCCGCCTGTGCAACCTAAGGCTAAAATTACTACCAACCTTGAGTCTGAAGCAGAGTAAGATGAAAAAAATGAGGATGAAGTACCTCATGAAGAAGTAGTAGCAGAAGAACTATTTTCCACATACTTGGCCACCTCAACATTGAAAAGTTTGATCAAGAATCATTCAACGAGCAATCGATGGAATATTTTGTCCTTATCATGGACATAGTGGAATCCTAAGAGCACTAAATTGTAATTTTATTTGAAAGGGATGATGTCAAACTCCTGAAGCCAAAACTCTGTGAGATCTTTACACTCAAAGGCAATATGACTTTAATGCCATGAAAGCTTTTCAGCTATATTTAGATGATGAGCATGATGACGTATAAATGGCTTACTATGAAATAGTGTGATACATGATTATGAAGAAGGGATCAGGATGGATTGAACAACTCATTGAGAAGCTGAACTCAAGAGTCCATAAGTTCAATTTTGTCCCCATTCTCCACCATGACCACTGGAATCTTCTATCCATCGACACTAACGCCATCCTCTACAACAGCTCTGCACTCTATTCAGTATGAAAAACAACATATCATAAAACTACTAACAGTGTAACCAAATAGAAAGTTGCACAAGTTGCTACACATATTTTGAGATGACTAAATATATGGCAGAGACATTTCAACAAAGGATGAAGATTTTGGGATATTGTAGTTCTATCACATGACCCACAACAAACTCCATGTTCATACGATAGCAATTTCTATGTGCTTTTCTAGATGCAGATCTCGATGATAACTAACAAAAAGGTGGAGCACTTATAGGATGATTATTACCACCACCTACGAGGATATTACGCCATCCAAATCTTGACTTCATGGTGGGAAACCATGTAAATTTTAATTCACTTGTTTACATCAAGCCCCATCCTTTCACACTCTGGGACATAGAGTATGATAAATGAACATATGAGTTAGATATGTTTTCTAGCCCAACATCTTTACCTATGCACATATTATTATTCTTCTTATTGTTCACTTTTTCACCAAAAAAATTGAAATGTTTCCATATTGCACATGTATTAATTATATAAATCTCAATGAAAGGATACGGTTTTGCTTTAGGGAAATTTTGATCCATTTTTTGAGATGTTGTTCTCACTCCCAAACTTAAACCTATTTGTTTTCAAGTTGCTTTTTAGTGTAACCATGGTGACAAATGATGAATCTGGGCAATAAATTCATCTAAGAAATCATTGTGTGATCATGTTTTTATGTCATCTTTATAACAAGACACTACCAACTACCAATAAATGTTTACTATCCCTAGAAAAATTCTCAAAAACAAGGAGGACTTTGTTTGGTGCACTCCTGATCGGTCACTCAAGCCTCATAGTCTGGGTTAGAAAGTGCATAAATCTTGTAGAAATGAAAAAGGTATCTAATCTAGTGCATACAATCGTGTAAGGGACAAAAGGAGGCTTGGCAATCCATGTGTCCTAAAAATCCTATCAAATCCTAAGCCTTGTTAGAAAGAATAAAATCCTGAGAGATCAAAAATATGAGAGTTGTGTTTGGTAAGAGTTGAAGGGTTCTTCCCATCTGGTGTATAGTTGCGCTCATGAGTGCATATATGTCATGCCCGGTAGTGGGACCTAAGAGCCAAAATCGAAGCCCATGTCTTTCAAGGGGAATCTTGTAAACCACCTGACATTACAACATTAATAAAGGTTGAGCAATAATATTACTACAACGGTGCTCCTGGTTAAGTGACACTGGGAAAGACAGGTTACATAGTAGCCTCAGTCCACCCCTGCACACTCTCTCTTGGCCATCCAAAGAAATAAAAGTTGGGAGTGAAATCTACCTTCAACAAGATCAATGTGCAAGTACATATAGGAAATGAGATAATGATTTGAATCACAAAGGATAACCCCTTCCTTAGAAGAAGGTAGTAACATATAAACAAGTCAAGCAACTCTAAAACTTTGAGAATTAAACTGGGGACACAAAAAGAAAGCTAAGCAGTTAGGAAAAATAAAGATGATAGAAGAACATGATCAATGTCAAAAACAACTAAACTAAAGAAATCCCTTTGATGTCATTTAACGTTCTATTTATTATCTTGAGGACAAGCTAGATTCTAAGTTTGAGTGGGTTTGATAACAACCAATTTCGTGGATGTTATATGCCTATTTTATCCTTAATTCTCTACATTAGCATAGACTTATGTAGATATTATTGGATTTATCTTCATGTTTTTCCTCTTTGCATTAAATAAGTAGTAACTACTCACTTCTTGGCAAGACAACTGTCAAATTCTACTTAGGCAGTCATTCCATTGGTTGTTGGCCCTTACAGCCCACGAGCCGATGGAATTCACCATGTGTGGACTAACCATCAGAAGTTTCTTACCGATGGACCAGCAATCCAACTACCAAAGGATCCAGTACAGACATCGAATGAAGGATCTACCAAATATCTTCAAATGTTGGTCTGCTAGTCATGCCTAATGATGGCTAAATAGACCCTCATCAACTAAAGGACCGCCTGTGGTCTCGCCAACTGACTTGGAAAAGCAACCACCTATGGATGGTTTGACGGAACTTCAAGACCGAAGGACTCCCTATCGGCCTCTCCAACTGATGGCTCGGTAGAGTTTCCACCTTCTAAAAGAAGGTATATGGATACATCAACCAAAGGACTCATAGACTCTCGCCTATCAAAGGCTAACTTGTCGACCTTGTCTACTAATGGTTTGGTAGGATTCCACCTATCGACGGATTAACAACTCTTATCTTTTGATGGATGCCCTAGGATCCACCTCCGCAATGAACTATTAAGTGTGTGCCTCGAGGAACTTGTAATGTGAACTTGGAGCATGATAAATGTCCAACCATGAGTGCCTCGAGCACCACTCCATTCCCTATAAATACATACTCATTGCTACATGAAGAAAACCTTCGCATCCATAATGAAGTGTTGCCCCGATCTCCAACTTCTATTAGTCTTTGGAGGATCTAGGACGAGAGTCCAAGATCTTCCCTCGGTCACCAATGACCAAGGATAAGAGTGCAAGGTGTCCACACCCACATCTCACCTCCATCTATTCCTATGATTCCCTTGGAGAGAAATAGGACGACAGGAGCTCCATCTCTCACTACAATTGCCATCACCAGTGAAGAAGGAGGTTGTCTTTGACTATCAGTACCCACCTATGGTTATTGTTTTTTAGTTTTCTTCCTTCTTCACCCATTCTATTCATCCATCTTCATCTATCCATATTGCATGTATTCACCCACTTGTAAATCCATATTTATTTTCATTACCGTGAATTTCTAAACCATATTCTTGGGTTGGGAGTATCCACTAAGGCTCTCCTCACATGTTAAATACTCATCCATTGAATGTATGTTCTTATAAATATTTATCTCCATACTCTTGTTCTTTATTGCTTAACTTCCATGATTAGCTATCATCTTGTGTTGTTTAATTACTAATGCCTTACAAGAGTAGTGTTAATTTCTATCTACACTTATGGAGTAGTATGAAAGCATGAGATTGTTGGAATTAAAGTTCATGAGCATATGGTAGTATTTTTATTGGGTGGCTGCTATCATGATAGAAAGACATTCCAATGATCTAGATCTATCCCAAGCTTGAGAGAAGATGGAATGCAATTGTTCATAAACTATGATAACAGTATAAAATGAGTGTGAGTATTGCATGTTGGTGAGAGACCTTAAGCAGTGAATCCCAATCCAAGTTTGATCCATATATTCAAAATACATCTAAAGATCGAAGTTCTATTCTTGACTTGTTAATATGATTTACTTTATTTTTTTGTCTAGTTCTTTGTATGTATGCCATCATCTTGTGAGGCACACCTTGGTCTCCTTCTGAGTAGACAAACTAAGCCAACGGCTTAAGTCCTTTACACTTGTCACCCTTGTACATGTATTCGGCCTCGTTTATTACAAAAGGCCATGTATTATTGTGTGGGCGTCTAAGTATCAGGTTATAAATTTAAATTTCGGTTACTTAAGATCTACATCTATTTTGGATGTGAGATATACAGGGATCACTTACATAATATCCTCTAAAATTATTTCATCTATTCCATATATCACATATTCTAACAACACTTTAGACATCTAATCTAGAACTAGTCTCTCTTCTAGACTAATGACACCCACTTTCACTTAGGTTGCATGACTACCTCCTACTCATACATGTGTGGGGACACACTTTTTTACTTACTAACATATACATTAAAATATTATATAGTTTTTCCCTGATAGAAAATTTGTTAGAGAAAAATGTCGAAACTTGAGTCGATTGAAAATAAAATCAAATTAGCAAACTGAGTGTCCCACGCATAGTAGAGAGTCTAGTGTCATGTCACCTAGTGAAAAGGGTGATAATACAATGTAGACTAGTGTAGATACCCAAAACACACATGAACGGTGTGTTTAGGGTTTCTCTTCGTGTGATGCCCATCATCTCCAAATAATGTGAAGCACATACCACCACATTTTAAGGGATGACTGACACTTCAAGATTTGCCATATGGTAAGTACCAGTTTAAACCTATTTCTCAGACATTAGGTTTAAACATAGAGGCTAATTCAGATCTCGTCTCCAAAAGACAAAATATAATTCTATTTGTTTACAAGTTTAAGGTTTTACTTAGTTCTGATTTGCATAATGAGAAAACTCTAGGATTTGCTATTCTTCATGTTTTGTCCCTAGATTTTCAACACCTTGACCAAATATGTGACGTCCAAATTGAAACCTCACCTTAGTGTGAATCCCTATTCAAACATCACACACTAGGTCAAGAAGAAGAAACTCATAGGAAGTCAAAGGAAACCAAAGTAGCACATGCGCATGAATAATTACAAACCATAACCACAAGATCACCATTCAACATATGATTAGAAAAAGAATCGTTACATCTTTTTCGATTACATTCTGAACGGTAAAGTTTCACATATAAACATCCTACTACTACTACATGATCATTTAGACAATAGGTCCACATGTACATCTGTTCACCATACAACTCCCAATTTTCAACAGTCTTCAAGATCATATATACACATCACCTAAAGGACATACATGTCAGCACAACATAAAAAGAATTATGCTAAGTACACTAAAAGAATCATATGCCTATTATTACAATGACTTGGAAATAAGATAAATCTAGAACTTGGCATTATTATAAGTAAAAAAATGATAAATCTGAACAAAGATCTTTATTAACAAAAGATAACACATATTTTAAGCATATATCTATTGTATCATCCATACATCTGCCAACCGAAGGGATAAATGCATTAAGGTCTTGTGATCTTCTTACCAAAGAGATAGATGATTTGCTCAGTAAAGAGATAGATCACTCACAAGCACTATGCTTAATTAAGAGATATAGTGCTATAGTATAATGGATCATATATATACATGTTTTATGTGTTCATAACTATATATAAACAAAATCAAGCATGATAACATATAAGAACAATTACTTGATCTAATTACATGCCAAGTATTTGTACACATATAATATAAGCATACTATATAGTAGGCCAAGTAAGAGGTAAAGCGTACCTTAAACTAAGATAACCTAATTTTTACACATTACTCAAGTCAACTACAACATTGGTCCTGATTAAGACAATGCTACATGTACCATGATTAGATGTTTCATCATCTTAACTATAGCTATGCACATTTAGGGTTTAACTTGGTTCATTAGAATATCTCATTGTTTCACGTATGTTTATTTTGTAATTAATTTATTGATGTTATGTTCTAGGTTAGTATATGTTCTCTGAACATTATATTCTTTTGATTATTCATTACATTGGTCATTAATCCTAGCATTAGTTGCATTAATTATGTTAGGGTTTATATCACATTAGGAATCATCTTAGCATATAACGTGAATTATGTGTATCATCATGATCTTATAATTCTACATAGGATTCCTGGTATTGATATGATCTTATATTGTAATTTCAAAAATTTTATTTGCCATTCTATAGACACAGATCCATGGATCCATACATCTCGATCGCAAAAGAATCAATAGAATAAGAATCTATTGTGTTTTTATTTAGGGTTATTAGCCATAAATAGCTATATCAAGAAAATACATGATTACATGTCTAATCATTTTTATATCTAATATTAGATGGATTCTATACACGCTCATAGAGTTCAGGGTGTATTTTCATAATTTTTTACAATCAAATATTATTTGTAACACATGAGATTAGCGTTAGACTTCTTGTATGGCATCATCTAATTATATGTATCAAATTACTAATGCTACACTTTCATGATGTTTTGTATACTTATTTAGAGAATTTTGGTAAATAGTTTGCATTTTTATACTAGAGTTAATGTCTATGATCTTTGAAAAGTTGGGATATTATCTAGATATTAATTAGATTGTTTACCTTGCTCGCTAGGCGGGTCAGATCGGAGATTCATTTGCTTTTGGACTCATGAACCCAGACATATGCCTCACCCCTCTCTCATGTCAGTGTGCCTTTGTTTCCTCTATGAAATAGAGTACCGCCTCAAGCAGACTCTCTAGCAAGGTTTTCATGGTGATCTGGATATCTTTGCCTCACAGAACAAGAATTGTTGAGTCAGTATCACCTCCGCAACATGGATGACATGCTCCTCGTCTGCCATGATTAGAAGGTCATAATATCGCCACCTGTAATGTTGCAATGGAGATAAAGGGTGCACTACCTCCTCTCGACTACCATTGTGGGGCTCTAATCCAGTATGCAATTGACCACCCTATGCTCCACATCCATACCTTTTGATGCCTCCATGAGATTTTTTTGGTCTGTCACCGCGATGTCGACCTAGTTCCTTGCTCTAGCGCTGCTTCTCATCGTGGTTCAACAAACACATCGGCATTGTTGTTGTTAAAGAGGAGCAAAAGGGGGTATCTCATCTACAGTCTGAACCTTCAAGTCGATACACCATCAAACATCATCAGGTCTTCAGGAATCACTCACATCCTCTGTTCGCAGTGGTGAGGTCTGAAAAGATATATCGAGCTTTCTCCTCTTTGTCAGTGAATCAGCTTCATCACCCATGAAAACCACCACCGCATTTCATGTGAACGATGGGCATTTCTTCCTCTCTGTCTGATCTTCCTTTCCCTACCAACTTCCTCCATTATACCATCTTTCTCTACTTCCTTCTTCCACGTCTAACCTGCTTGTTGTTGTAGAGAAAGCAAAAGAGGGAACAACTTGTTCTCCCTCTAGAAACATCCAAAAAGACTCAAATATGTGGTCCTTTGCCTCCTCTGAACGATCACAATACAATTATTGGGTCAGAAACATTTGGATACTACAACTTCCAAGCATCACATTGTGAGGAGGGTTGTCTTCCGCAATCAACTATAACCTTAAGGGAAAGAGTATGAACCCCGCACATTTTATCACATCAAGGGCCAGGATCAACATTCCTCATGGCCGAGTTGTGGCTTCTGAAAGGGGCACCTAATCCATATGCATGATTAAGGGAAGCCTGACATCTCCAGTACTTGATGCTATGTTATAGATCATACTCCTTGATCTTCATTGATCTAACTCCTCAAATATACACATTATTTTGTTATCTTCAAACTTCAGTAAGTTCTTCTAGGAACCTCATTCAATTATGAAACATGGGATATTTCTTTACAACAAACATAACTACACTCTATTCAATTTTGGTACCGAGACTCACTTGTTAGACTAGTCAATTAAATACCTCAAAGAAGCATAAGCTTAGGGAAGTTATTAATGACATCGATATCCATTAGCATCCGTACTTTACCCAAATATTTGGAACTCTTAATAAAACTCAAACACATGTCACTTGATATCATAGATTCCAAAAGTACAGTCCACAACACATGTAATCAGCACCTTGTGTGTTTACCTGTTTATTTCTTGTATGTTTTAGGTGCAAAGATAGCTTGGAAGAAGTTAGCTTGTGGGCAGGTTGTACATATTGTAAGATCCTAGTTTTGGTGTACATGATCAAATTTGTATAATGCATTCTTAATGTGTAATTAGGATTATGTAATAAATGATGTAGTTATTAAAAAGACTTGTTGAATGTTTATATTATGTTGATGTTTTCATCTAGTAATTGTTCATGTATGGTAAGATTTTATGCTTCCACATTCACTCTGTGGTAATGTCATGCTAGGGATGAACGGTGAGGTCCATTTTCCATTGACTTACTAGTCATTTTGATTTTGGATAATAAACAAATACATGAAACTACAGTGTCAAACATACCTTGGTCATATAACTTTCCCTCATGTTTCAACAAATGGTGGTGAAGGCACTAGCAATTTAGGTGTGCACAAGTTTCTAGCCTATGACTCATAATAGCAACAAAAGGAAACATCACAGTGACGAGCCAAAGCATGTGAAGTGCAACTACTGTCATTGACACCACCTCTATGAGATGGAACATGGGTAATCATGCAGCTTAGTCGGATGACGGACAACTCATCCAGCATAGTTAGTTCAGGCACATGAAGCCTTAGTGTCCTCAGCTTTGGAGAGGAGAAACTTCAACTCAACTACTGAAACAACAATAGTAGCAACACCAACCACAAAGAAACAACAACAATAACAACCAAGGACGTAGATAATAACACCCAAATTTAAGCATTTATGTTAAGTATTTATTTATGGTTTCGTGTCGTTATAGCCTTAATATGCCCAAAATAACTCTAGATTTTTACCTTTTAGTAACTTATACCTTTTCATAGATAGACTTGCTCAACTAGTCAGTTTTAGGACTTGCAGACACAAAACTCAAGAAGACATCAATTCTCCAGATTGCCCATCAATCATCACATAATGTGCACCAGCTTACCCAAGAAACTTTTGATATCTTGGACCCAATTTCGATGGTCGGCCCCTTCATCGACGATCAACCTCATGGTCAGAAGTTGCATCGACGTAGGCCCATCGGCCTATGGTAATAACCCCCCGATGGGTTTGTTCCTAAGGAGCACCTTCATCAACCGTCGAGGATTTCCACCCTCAACGATCGCCAAGGATTCTCACCCACAACGACCGCCAAAATCCATAACGATCGACCGATGATGTCCATCGCCAACGGTCACTGAAGAACCAGGATCAACGATCGCTAAAATCATCTGTGACCACAACAACATTGACCGCTAAGATTAGCGACCAATGAACATCATTCCAATTTCAACGATTGATGACATCTCCGGCAACCACATCTTCAGTGACGACACATCATCAATTGCTAAGATCAGCAACCACAACATTAGTGATCGTTGAGGATCCACAACATCATTGATCGCCAAGATCCAAGCTCAGTGACTGATGATATCAGCGACAGCCACAACGTTAGACTGGCCACTTCTATAAATATCCTCCCCTGACTACCTCATTAGGGGTTCCGATCTAGGTTCTGCCACTCTAACTTTTTGGGTTCCCTTTGGCGACCAAAGGTTCCCAGAGCTTCGAGGGAGAGTTTTGAGGTCTGAGAGGGCTGAAGAACACACCCTGATTTCATCCCTACAGTTTGCCTCCATCCACCATCATTTTCCATCATCCTCTACCTCCGCCCAGCCATTTCCACCATCATTCATCCACTTTCCAGCCACCTTCCACCTCTATACATTCACTAAAGCTATTGGTTGGGGCGGAATCAAAGAGAAAGGAGGCCAAGAAATCTAAAAGACCAAGGAGGACAACCCAAAGGATGAGATCAAGCACTTCTGGAGGCTAAGGAGCGAGATCCATCTCTCCTCTATGGGCTAAATCTCATCTTTGACCTCTTTCATCTACTTTACTCCTTAGTTTATGTACAAATAGTGTTCTTCCATCTTTGTTCAGTTCCAACTATGCTTGTACATGGCTAGTTGAGCTCCTTCTTGGCTATGTAGCATGCTTTGGGCATGTTTATGTACTTGTCTTAAACAAGTAGTTTTATTAAAGATCTAGTAAGTTGGTTGTTCTATCTTCTATTTTCAGTTATGATTGTTGGTTTGGTTGATATCTTTCTGGCTTGAACTTGCATTTCTACCTAGATCGAGAGATATTAGTTGTAGAAATGGATAAGAGAAGGTAGTTTGGATCAAAATCTAAAAGGAGGGCATCCAAGGGAGTATTGTTCCTAACATATTTGAATTATCTAGGACTTTGAGAGGGTATCCAAGATATTCAGGGATGTTGATATGTTATCCTTGAAAGAGGTCCCAGATCATTAATGGGGTTTTAGTTAAGTTGTGCGAGAGCGAGTGGATTGACCCCCACGGGCGCAGCTATCACGATGTGTGCTAAGTTTGGATGTTAGATGCTTGTGAGGGTATTCGAGGGTTGCCTATTCCCGAGAACGAGTGCATAGACTGCCCAACATGGAATTACATAGTGAGGAACTCCTTCTCTTGATAAGTAGGATTCCACAGACTATGTATTCTTTACTTTGTTTTGCTTTTTTTCGAATCATTTTGCTAGAATAGTTCTAGTCCCTTGCATATATCAACCATTGGTTTGGCTAAACTGACATAAGAGTGAGATCCTAAGCTTACTAAACGTTCCCATGTCCATGTGCTTGACCTCGTATATCTACTTCGACCCTGTATTGAGTTGTGGGGGTCCTTGAAGGTTGCGAGTTATAAATTTGAAGTGTGATCCTTTTGAATTCGCCTCTTTTCATATGCGTGACTTGGACTGATCAGTAGACCCCTAAGAGGCCTGCAAGACGTATGTATGCCATCGGCACTAAGGATGTTAAAGATGATAATGAAGTGATTCAAGGTATCGTACACCTGAAATAACACCCTATAAAAGCACTTTTTGATTATAGATCCTTTCATACTTCATATCTATATCAGAATTAAAACATGTATTCATGGATCCCATTCTTGATGTAAAACACCTAGTGGTAGAATTAGATCATCTCATTTCATGATCCTTTCTACTTACCTTTGCATATCTAGAATGGTGTTTGATATGCACTTCATCTTCAAAGAAATGGCTAATTTTAAGGTCATTTTGGGTAAGGATTGGTTGAAGAAGTTTGATGTAGCCAACTTCTATGGACAGAGGTCATCTTAATACACCTAGATGGTGGGCACTTATGCATAAAAAGCAAAGGGTGAGACGGTCAAAAGTTATTCGTCTCAACGATCGAGGTTGAGAAACTCATCCCATCTAGTGGTAGAGCCTACTTGGTGCCTATGGTTCTATGTGCCTTACCACTAAGATGGAAGATATCAACGTGGTATGAGACTTCTCTAAAGTTTTTCCTGACAACCTGCCAATACTTCTTCCTACTAGAGAGGTGGAGTTCTCATAAATCTGGTATCTAGCACGACTCACGTCTCAAAGCATCCATATTGTGTGGCACCTGCCATGCTAGTTGAGATCTTGAAGTGGTTGTAGAAACTTATGGACATGAGGTCTCATTCATCCCAGTGTCTCTTCTTTGAAAGCTCCTATCTCATTCATGACATAGAAGGATGGGTCAATGTGTATGTGTGTTGACTACCACATGTTGAACCATATGAAAGTGAAGAATTATTGTCCAATATTGCACATGGATGACTAATCAATCAGTTGAAGTTTCTTGTCACCTTCTCCAAGATGGATCTACATAGTGGCTACTATCATAAGTGTGTGAATGATGAGGATGTTCTATATATGGTGTTTCACACTTGCTATAAGCACTATGAGTTCTTTGTCATGTTGATCGACTTAACAAATGTCCATGGCATCATCATAGACTTAATGAGTCAAGTCGTTCTCCCCTACATGGCAAGCTTCATGGTAGTGCTCATCTACTCTTAAGTCAGTGACACAACATTAGAGCACCTTTTTAATTGTGTTATAATCCATGTGAGACAGCCAATTGTATGCAAAGTGCTCGAATTATGAGTTCTAGCTCAAGGAAGTGTTGTACATGTATCATAGGATCTTTGTTGATCACATTGATGTTGGTCTAATAAAGGCCAATGTTGTCACAAAGTAAAGAGAATCCTTCTAACATGTGTAACTTCCTTTGCCTTGTCAACTACTATAGGAGATTCATTATGTATCCCCCTTCCAAAATATATACGGAATTACCGAGATAAACTCCTTTCTTTGGTGTGACACTCTTGGTAAAGACAAAGTACATCCTATAAACTAGTCCACCCTTTGTTGGCATTAATAGCTTGGAGGGTGATGCATTATCAGCATGTGACAACATTCTCATTGCATGTTTAGTAAAAGATTCGGCATCTCTTTCATGCCGAACATAAACCACTTGGTCCACCTTTTTGCTCAACATACATCATAGGAGCAAGCCTCAGTGAACCAATCTCAAATGTAAGGACTTCATACGCTACCTTCTTAAAGGTACCTACACCATCCAGCTCCTAGGACACTTAAATTCCATCTAGAATCTTGGTCATGTGGTTGCCTTATAAAGTACAATCTAAACATTCAGATTCTTAGTTGTATTAGGAACATCAACATAGATCAAGCTTCTTCCAAAAGACAAAATCAACTTAGTATGCTAATCTTTATCTTAGGGCTTCGTACAATCTCATCCTCTATTTTTCACCTATCTCAACCATTCAACAACAATAGGGTCTCTTAGACGTAGGGTGACAATTATGTTATCTCAAAAGCCTACAACCACTTCAACCACTCGGGTCATTTCTCACTTCATGACAGAAAAAGGAAGATCAAATGCCCACCAGAAGTACACATTATGGCTTGTTGGTTAGAACAAAAGATTGTTATGGCCCTTCCATATGCTTCCTATGCCAAAACAACATTGATGATATTGACTACACTTTTTAATATTTCTCTTACTCTACTGCAAAATGAGCCTATTTCTATAATGGTATCTTTAATGATTTAAACATTCAAGACCTCATCATGTACACTTCAATATCGCTGGTAGAACACCTATTGCGTAGGATCAGCTGGTGTCGCTTAATCACATGCATCTTTTGGCTTTTTAAATTGAAAGAATCAATAGACTTCTTGGAAACTTTAAAAAAAAACTCTCTCTCATTAAAACTAACATATATTCTACATGTCTCATGTAGATATTTTCTCTTCACAAGCTTATGTCGCTCAAAAGCTCAACGGTGTCCACCATCTCCTTCGAGGAGGATTATCATCTCCAACATGGTTCATATCCTTCTCTACAGCTGAGATCAATAATCAAGGTGGTGGTGATGATGATGAGGCATGAGTCAAGACAGCCTTGCTTCCGCTCCTGCTTCCCACAACTTTGGTATGTCTAATGATCATACTATGTCTTTTTTGATTTGTTTTTGTGTGGGTTGTGTGCTAAGGGGAGTTCACCCACCATTTTTTTGGAGTTCCCATCTACATATAGTGTGACATCTCCTCAAATGCTAGATCCATCTTTTCTTGGTCTTGAACCTCTCCTAGAGTCGTTATGTGAACTTATGTATTACCATCAATTGGTCTTAGTAGTATAGTCGTTGGTTTGTCATTAAATATGTTGAAGGGTTACTAGAAACCTTGACGTAGAAAACATAGTTATGTCATAAGATTTCAATGATGGAGTCAATAGCCTATGTTCCATATCAATGGTATCACCAAACCCTAAGAGACTTGGTATTTTTATCATTAAAATACCTCTTAATCATGTGGGTCAAATCATTGTTGGAAAAAAGATACGCAGTGTACGGGCAGAGAGGATATTGCATGTATTAGACGCAGTATGCATGATATATATGAGTATACACAATTTCATAATCTTCAGATAAACTAATTATATATAAGCATAAAATTACATATGATTACAAAATTATAAATAAAAAATGTACAATATGAAACATATATATATATGTTAAAATAATATGTGTTTATATATTCGTATATTAGTATACAAATAAGAAATATGAATATATACAAATATTGATATTCATATATGTAAATGTTCTAATATTCATGATAGAGCATGTGTTTGTATGTTAATAAATCAATGTATACGTATGTGTATGGAATATTTGTATATGTATGCACTTGGTACATATTTAGGTGCATATAAAATATGTGTTCACTTGGATGTAAGTATTAGACTTCTGAAAAGACAGAGTTCAATCGGCCACTTAATCGGCCAAGCGGTCATATGCAGCCCATGACTGCTTGTTGGACCGGTCAGCAATATGTGGAGCTAAAAATGACTGCTTAAATATATGTGGGAGTATGTGAGGTCGTGTGGAGCGATTTCTAAAGCGGGTTGAAAGTCTACCTTAAGCCGAGTGCAACAACCATCTATGGGTTCTTTTATGCCAAATTAGCACGAGCAACTTGAGTATGATAAGACCATTTGATTTCATTTAGAAAAATACATCTACCTAGATACTAAATGACAAGTGGTTGATTTAGCTACCATAAAGAAGAAGAAAGTATTTTTTTTAGGAAGGACGGAGGATCCTATGATTGGGACCCCCCGTCATAACTTAATTAAGCTACATCATCCGTAGAAAGGTTTACAAGACATGTAGGAAAAAACTGAGAAAAGGAAAAACTAACTATTTGTCCCCTTCGTGCCATAGTGGCAACTTCGTGGGCAAGCATGTTACATTTACGACTAACATAGGAAATACTACAGAAAGAAAACTGACTTTTTAAGCAGTGATGTCCTTAGCTAGGACATCCACATAATCTCTTCTCATTGTGAGATCACTACAAGCCTGGACAACTTCAAGGGAATTCGATTCCATTTCCACCTGCCCCACACCATAGCTGCTCGCCCATTGGAGTGCTGCCCTCAATGCAATGGCTTCTGCCGTTGCTATGCCCGTTCTATTGCTGACCTTCTCGCCCGCCACACCCATCAAGGCGCCCTCGCTGTCTCGCATCACCATTCCAATGGTTTTCGCCCCATCTTCCCCACATGTAGCGTCCACATTAACCTTTACCCTTCCGGGTGTTGCCTTGGTCCATTTTGGTGCAGCGTCCCCTCTCGGTTGTGCGCTGCTATTCCTCCTCGTGTGCTGCTCACTCCTTGCATATTTAATCATTGCCAGTGATGCTTGAAATAAGAAGCTGCTATGTACCTTGCCATCTTGGAAGACCCTCTTGTTGCGCCCTCTCCAGATAGCCCACATGGCTGCAACGATCACCTCTTTGTCCTCTCTTTCCAAAGCTGCCCCCATAGTGATGTTTATATTTTCGTCTTTGTAATCATCCACCCACTTTTGGGTCCCCTGTTCCAAGAGTTCACATATCTCAGTTGTGTTTGGACAGCGGAAGAGCATGTGTAGAATAGACTCCTTTTCCGACATACACAGTTGACATTTACCATTGTCGGTGCAGTGTCGGTCAAACAGCCTTCCTTTGGTTGCTAATCCTCCAGTGCACACCCTCCAAAGGAAATGTGCAGCCTTGGGTATCCATCCCCCTCGCCATATGTGTTGCCATAGCTTTTCTCCTTGTTGCGATGAGTGTCTTCGGGCTTCCTCCTTGCCAAGCATGTTGAGCCAGTACGCATAATGAACTATGAAGATCCCTCTTTGCCAGCCACCAAGACCATGCATCTTTCTGGTCCTCTATGCTAAGGGGGATAGCACATATTTTCTCTACATATCTCGTCGGGAAGCACTCCTCCAGCCTAATAATATCCCACTTTCGTTCGTCGGGTGTCATTAGATCTTGTACTTTCCCATAGTGTGTGCCTTCCAACGGCTTGAAGCGCGCAAGAGTGTCCATCTCCCCAGGTAGCCATGTATCCTCCCAAATGTCCACATCTTTTCCATTTCCTATTCTCCATTCAGTCCCTTCCTTTAGTAAAGACTTCGCCCCCCATAAACTCCTCCAAGTGTAGCTGGGATTGTAGCCTCTCCTAGCTTCCCAGATAGAAATTCTCAGAAAGTATCTAGCCTTCAACACTTTATGCACAAGGGAACGCGGATTGACCCCTAACCTCCATAGATGCTTGGCTAGGAGGGCTTGGTTAAAGATATGGAAATTCCTAAAACCAAGAGCTCCCAACCTTTTTTATTTGCACATATTCTCCCAGCTCATCCAAGCTAGCTTCCTCTCATTTCCTTTTGCTCCCCACCAGAACCTTGCTATTATGCTTTGAATCTCATCAAGAGTGCCCCCCGGGATTTGAAAAATACTCATCACATATGTTGGAATAGCATGTGCCACTGCCTTTAAGAGAACCTCCTTCCCGGGTTGGGACAGTAGTTTCTCGAACCAACCTTGTAGCTTTTTCCATATCCTTTCTTTTATGAAGCTGAAAACCTGCTTCTTCGATCTACCAATGGCCGTTGGAAGGCCTAGGTATTTTTCATGCCGATCCACCTCCTTAACTTTCAGCACCCCCTTTAGTTCTTCCTTCTTTGTGGTCGTCATCCCTTTGCTGAAAACTACCTCCGTCTTGGATAAGTTGATTTGTTGCCCGGATGCCTGTTCGTACTGGATGATAATTTCATCTATCTTCAAGCATTCAGACGAGGTTTCTCTAGCAAAAAGGATGTTGTCATCTGCAAAGAAAAGGTGAGATATGTGTGACGCCCCTCTACACGGGGTAATTCCGTGTATCAAGTTGTCACGTGCAGCAGTACTTAACATGGTAGAGAAAGCTTCTGCACATATAATAAAAAGGTAGGGGGGAAGAGGGTCACCCTGGCGAAGTCCCCGTGCAGGCTTTGTTTTCCTGGTCCGGTCCCCATTGATGGCAAACATGTGTTGGACAGATGTGACGCAGTCCTGAATCTTTTCCCTCCACTTCATCCCGAAGCACATCCTCTCCATAATGTGATTTAGGAAACTCCATTCAACTCTGTTATAAGCTTTGGACATGTCCAACTTCAGAGCTAAACTGCCTTTCTTTTTTCCTTTATCCCTTTTCATAGCATGGAAGAGTTCATATGTGATAAGAGCATTATCAGTAATCATTCTCCCCGGTAAAAAGGCACTCTGATTCTCCGTTATGATACTGTTCATGAGAGGTTTTATTCTATTTGTCATCACCTTTGAAGCCAGCTTGTATAGAACGTTGCACAAGCTAATAGGGCGGAAATTCCCTACCATTGTGGGCTTTTCAATTTTTGGGATCAACATCACTAGAGTATCATTTATCTCCTCTATGCTGCACTCCCCTTTCCACCATCCCTTTATATAGTTTGACACGTCTTGACCCACAAAGCTCCATTAATTTTGGTAAAACATCGCCTTCATACCATCCGGCCCCGGTGCTTTGTTCGGGTGCATCTGTTTAAGTGTTGTCTAGATTTCATCATCTGTGATATCTCTTTCAAGTTTTGCTTTCTGCTCGTCATTTATCATCTTATTGATGCCCCTAGAGGCTTGTTCAAAACCTGTGGGGTTGGTGGTTTGAAACATTTGGGAGAAGTATCTGGAAATGATGGTTGCAATGTGATCTTCATTTGTTCTAAGAACACCCTACTCATCCTCAAGACCTGTAATCCAATTTCTCTACTTTTTATTAAAAGCCTTTTGGTGGAAATAAGTTGTATTACGGTCTCCCTCCTTTAACTCTTTTACTCGTGCCCTTACTGCCCAGTATTCCTCATCTTTCTGAAACCAATATTGGAGATCTTTTGATATGTCCTCGACCTTTTGAAGCATGTCATGATCCGGGGGACGGGATTGTACTCTTTTCAATTCATCTTCAAGTTCATGGATCTTCTTTTTTCTGTTCCCAAACTTATTTGCAGCCCACATATTTAGATGATCTTTGCAAGAATTCAACTTTGCCTTCATGTCACTGTTGTTTGTAGATGTCCACGCCTCTTTGATAATAGTTTCACGTTCTTCCTCTCTTGCCCACATAGGTTCAAACGCAAAGTAATGTCTTCTCCTTCTTCTATTGATGTCCCTCTTTTCCACCGTCAAGATAATAGGACCATGATCCGACTCATATATAGGCAAATGGATGATCTTGTAGTAGTTGAAGAGGTCGCGCCAACTAAGCTCGGGTAGATACCTGTCAAGACGTTCCTGTACTAGAGTCCTCTCAGAAAGCCCCCTTCTCCATGTAAAGATATTTCCTTCAAACCCAAAGTCCACCAAGCCGCAATCATCAATGGTATCCCAGAAACTTTGCATGAACTTTTCCTCCCGTGGTGGGCCCCCATTTTTTTCACTGTTAGAGACGATCTCATTAAAGTCACCAAAGAAAAGCACTGGTTCTTCAGCCTCAGATTTTAATCTTCTCATCAAGTCCCAAGTTTTTTATTTGCTCTGTTGGTCCGCCCATTCATAAATCTCAATGGCCCGCCACGTGATTCATGTAACTCTGTCTCGTACAAGACTGGAAACATGTCTATTTGAGTAATTGAGCACCTCAACTTTTGTGTCTTTCCACCAGAAACTCATGCCCCCTGCCCGGCCAACACTAGAGATGCACAGACCGTCTTTGTAGCCACAATTTTGTTGGACTCCTTTAAGATTCTTTCCTGCAAGCATAGTTTCCATAACAAAAACTATGTTTGGGCGCTCTCTCCAACACCAGGATTGGAGAGCCGTGCACGTGTCACGGTCGCCCAACCCCTGACAATTCCAGCTGAAGAATTTCATTGTCCTTCGCAGGATTGGACACTGCCAATCTTCGCTACTTGGGTCGCATAGACCCCGGTTAATTTGGGACCACATGGATTGATTTGTTTTGCCTTTTTCTCGCCAGTACCCGCAAAAGAGAAGTCATCAAGCTCCATATCACACCATTCTGAGTTCATGTCCCTCTTCCCAGCCGCTTTTTCCCACACCACCTCGTCCTCTGGGATGCCAAGACGGGCACCTCTGTTCATCTTGTACACCCAAGGATGATGCTTCTTTTTTGCTTTGTTTGAGTTGGCGCCCTGTTTTGACTTTATCCCTGTTGCCTTCCTTCTTTGAGCTCGTGTAATTGCACTTTGTTCACCCCTTGGTTTGGATGCATTCTGTCCCTCTGGCTCCCGTTGCTGTGTCGGCATCATTCCCGTCAGATTAACACCTTCATTGTGTTGATGCCCACCCTTGTCGAGAGTCACCTCCTCCTCTCCCATAACTGGTGCTTGCTGTTCGATTTTGTCACGCACACGGATAGGATGGATTTCCTCTTCAACCCGGTTTCTTTCCTGGTGTAGCCTCTTGTGTTCATGTGGATCTTCGACTCCATGGTGTACAGCATCCTCCCCCGATATTGCTGACCTTCCTTCCCCCGGCACCTGCCCTCCTCCGCTCCCGCCCTGCAACTCCCGTCCCCTCGCTGCTACTACCACCTCCTGCACATTCGCAGCCAGAAGAAGAAAGTATTTGAATGCTAGTTTCTAAGACAAAATTCTTGAGCGGTTATATTATCATTGGCAGCATGATGAGCAGCCTGGCCGCCACCTTCTCATCATAATCATATTCCATCAATAAGTTGAGTCTCTTTCATGGAATGAAAATGGGGAGGGAATGGAACAAAGATGAAGTGGGAGACTATTTGGGTTCGTGTTTTTATTCATTTTACCCCTTGCCCACTCATTTCTGTATCTTTCAAGTATATTTGTTGAACATGCTCTCATTTCTTAACAATGTACCTTACCAGCTTCATTCACCCCTCAACGACAAAATCAAGGGCACATTGTAGAGTTTTAATATCAATTCGCACTATAGTCTTCACCAGCAGATTCATGCATTCGCTTCAGCATGTCCTCCGTTTAATGATCATAATGATAAGAGGTAACTGCCCTCATTAATGAGGCAGAATCACATAGCAGAGTAAGGAGAAATCCTGACATGCTACTAGGCCATAGCGAAAATGCTGCTGCTAACACATGATACTATTCCAGAGGTGTAAAAAAATGAGGCAAAACAGATATATTATCTTACATCTCATTTTTACAATGACGGCACATATGCAGCTAAACCACTGTGTATCAAAAAGAAAACTTACTAATGTCGAGTTACGCTTACCATCCAAGCACCCACTCAAATAGAGGCCCTGCCTTGAGAAAAGCCTTCCTGAATTGCTAAGTGGTTACTTCCAGAATCCTACAACTTAAAACAGCTCATGACAGATCTCAAACCCAAAGAGAAACTTCAGTAAGAAACCTAAATGTATATAAACTGTTATCACGTAATGTCTGTATTAACACACGAGGGAGCTAGTAGCACAAAAGGAGACAAAAGAAATGACTCAGTTTTCCTCTAAAAATATATATATAACTGTAAAAGAAACAGAAAAAATAATAGAAAGTGACGTGCAATACCAATTTTACAGACATTGCACAACAGTGCCAGTTACAGACTGTTACCACAAATGAAACTAATAACTATCGACCAGTAAGCTTTACCATCCAAGCACCACCCAAGTAGAGACCCAACAGAGGGCCCGCCAAAAGCATCTGGGTAAGTGGGTCTGTAGATGGTGTAAGCACGGCTGCAACAACTACAGCACCAACAACAACGTATCTCCATATCGACAACATTTGATCTCCAGTAACAATGCCAACTTGACCCAAGAGTATTTGGATTACAGGAACCTGAGGGGAAAAAAGGTAAACACATTTACTGAGATGTGCAAATGCTAAAATCTCATTGGAAACCATGCATGCGGCAAAGTACTATGGCACAGTGATGTAGGACATATTAGGCTTTATTTTATTTGCTTTTGCTTTATTTTTATATTTAGGGACCTAAGTACAAATTATCTAGTTAATGTACTTTAGTCATAAATGTTTTATGCTTTTGCACTAGAAAAAACAAATGTGCCATTCGACATCTAAAATGAGCAGGTTAAAATTCAATATTTTGGAAAGAACATATATACCTGAAAAGACAATCCTGTACTGAACATAAGCACTAGAACAAATTCAAAATATTGATCAATAGACCACAAGGATTCCACAGCCCCTTCTGCATAGCTCACAAAGAAGCTCAAAGCTGCCGGGGTGAGAACGGCATAGGAGAAAGCAACACCAGCATAAAACAGGACAGAGGAACCCAGAACAATAGGGCCAAGGAACTTTCTCTCTGACAGTGTCAGTCCAGGAAGAACAAAGGCAATGATCTCATAGAGAATGATAGGACTTCCAACGAGGAGTCCACAATAACCAGATACCTGCACGGAAGTCATAAAATATTCATACATAATGAATTATATTCTCTCAGCAACCAATAAGTTGGCTCTATAAGCAATTATACTCTCAGCAAGTATAAGAAATCTAACAAGTTGCTAAACGTGATCATGATGGTACTTGACATCGGTTGAGATCAAGATAGACAGTAGGGAGTCGCATGATATACTGAAAAGGAAATAATATAGAGAAAATAAGTCGGGATGGTAACAATTCGCAATTAAAATACATGCTTATTATACTCAAGAACGCATTGGATAGCTAGAAATCAAAATGAGCGAGAACCAAATTTAGATTCATTAGCATAACGGACCAACCTAGAGCAAGAATATATTAAGTCCTGGTACAGTTTGAACAATTCAGTGATAAAAGTTGCAAAATCCAGAATTTCAATTGAAACAGGTGAGACAACATTCTCAATACAAATAAGAGAACTTTCTACGTACAAGTAACTAACTTTCCTATGGTCTTAAACTTAAGTAATAATGCTGCCCAAGTAAACTTGATCAGTTAAATGTAGTCCAGCTTGAGCATGGTATTATTTCATAGAAAACAAAATCTGAGAATCCAAATTGAATTAAGATGGATCATAAAGTATTGCTGGTTTCTTTCAAACCACAGATTTAACACCTCCTCCCCCCCCCCCAAAAAAAAAGATCCAAACATCACAGCCAGGTTACACTTTTGACAACTTGCAAACTTTTGCTAAGTTAGCAAGCTTCACTTAGGATTCCACACACCCTACCCCCAATATATACTGCTAAAAAGAGGAAAATAACTACCACACAATACGTTGAAATTATTCCAGCTCTTAGAGTTGGTGAGCCTTACTAAATTATATGAAAACATGTCTACTCGCACATCGTGCAATGAGGAAGTGATACCTTTAGTTCACTCCTACATAGATATGTACTCTTTAATTGTTTTCATCGTCAAGTTCCTTTTTTTGTGTTCTTGTTTAGGTTGCTAATTGCTAGTTGCTACAGTAGTCTCCGCTACAGTGCTGCGCCACAGCTGCCCCTATTGGGCAGACAGACTCGGGGACCCCTCATATGGTTTTCTACCCTCACCTGATTGGTGGTCATCCCCTCCATTCCTCCAGGAATCCTAGGGGGAAACATCTTTCCATCTGCTGCTCCCAGGCTTGATGCCCCTATAGGGTCAGCCTCTCCCTCAGCATGAATGAGGTCATGCAGTCATGGGCCTCTCAGGCCTACATACACAAGGGCTGGGCTTACAGGGGTCGATCGAGACAAACAACTCTCGAGACCGCATCTAGGGCACTTCTTTCTGGACAATTGGGTCTGCCTGTATCTTAAAAAAAATCAGTTCTATGACCTCTAAGCAGCTTTTCTTCATCCTCTAAACCTAGATGATACCAAAGTGCTTTGTTGGTGCGCCCCCTTCCCCAAGTATTATACACCGCCACCCTCACTGTGAAAACCACGTGATATACCCCTATGTCTTAACTATATGTGCACATCTATGAATGGGTTGTTTTGCTAGTACTGCTACTACACACCCTTCCAGCTGTGACTGCTGTTAAAACTGCTGACCTTTTCTTTGTTGATCAATTGTTTCTACCCCGCCTCATCATGAGGCTTCTAAACCTAGAAGTTGCCGCTGCTTTTTTTAGGGGAAGAATTATCTTTCTTGGCACAGATCTCTCGAGGTCTGTCGCTTCCCACGGCAAGATGTGTCCATCTTACCAAGGCTGCACCGGCCTGGCGTAGGGTCAATACCATGGTTGTCAAAACCGAGCCGAACCGGTCTGTAGAACTAGGAACTGGTGGCTGGGACGGTTCGGTTCTCTCACAAACCCAGAAATGACCTCAACTCAGCTAAAACCGATCATGTTGAACCAATGAATTGGTCCTGGTTTTCTCCAATCGATCGGTTATTGGCCATGTGTATAACTTGACCCCAGGATCCAACTTTATGTTTATCCCCACTTATTCCTTCCATGTCCCCATCCCCCTTTCCTCTTCCACTATAATTTGGCACATGAAATGTAGTGCTTGATTGAATTATTGTCATTTCTATGAAATTATTTGATATCCACCTTAATATGTTCACCTTTCCTTGGTTTTTCATATATACATTTTTAATAATTTATAAAGTCATGATGTTGGTTGAACCAGTCCAACCACTGGTTGACCCAATAAAACAAGAACCGTAAGCCTCACTGGTTATATTCAAACAACCTTGGTTGATACTCTAGGTCATGTCATCGCAACTCTTGTCACACCGAAAACCATCGTTAAGCTAGGCACAACACGCCGGCTTGAGCCAGTCAAGTCATTAGACTGACTAGTGAGATGGATCCGTGGTCTTTGCTTCCTCGAGTGTTGCTCCACGATTCAGATGCCACTAGTCCTATGCACCGTGACCTTGATCATCTTCTTCAAGAAAGACGTTTTGCTCTAACCACCACCCCATTTTCCACTACATTGCATGCTTGGAAAGGTAGTTTGGCCTTCCTCATTACAATCGTTTGTTTATTGATTATGGTGTGCCTTCTCTTATCAGTGGCAATATATCTCTATACAAACACCTCAGTCCCTAGGCATTTCAATCGGTATGCTTGTCAATTGTTCTAGGACAATTGTAAAGGGTTGTCACACTACCCACGCCTCTTTTCTATTCCTAAAATCTTCCCTTTTGTAAGTTTCCTCTTAACTTATTGTTTGTAAGCAATCGGGTACAACAAAGCAATGTTCCTTTACTTTCCTTCTTAATTCCTACATTTCATTAGATTTTTGTACACAGATTATGATTGGCGGGGTATCTAGGAGAAGATGACCATTCTTATCTTGATGACAACCTTGTCGTTGGGGTCTGACTTCCTATGCTTTGCCTCTTGATAGCATTTTGATTATATATCCATCATCTGCAAAGTTAAAATTGTGTTCCCCTACTAATAATTTCTACACCCTTGCCAGTTGAGCACGTGCATCTTATCCTTACAAATGTTCTTTATCTAGTAAAGTTATAATTAATATAATACATTCTGATGTACGGGGACCATGCAAGGTTCCTAGTTTGTCTAGCTAGGAATACTTCACCTCTTTCATTGATGAAAAATATTGCACAAGTTTTGATCATCATTGTAGCATTCCAGCATTTGAGGCCTCGCTTAATGAACTTAAAAAGAACGATTAGACTACTCATATCAACCAACGTACACCTCCTTTTCAGGGAGCCCATCACTAAGAGATTTGTGGTTTAGCGTGCTCAATCCAAAATAATACTAGGGTGGGTGACCAGTCAGGAAGTTGATCCTCACTTGTGTGTGAGTGAGGACAACGCGCAGTTAGAGCAGTGGTGGTCTATGGGGCCAGTCAGCATTCCTGAAACTCTACTAGATCCTTAGGCAGTAGGCTCAGGTCTTTACAAGTGGTACCAGATCCAATTGCAGTGGTAACATCCGGACATATTGGAAAGGGTTATTTGAGTTGATGGAGCCACCCTTGCATTGGTAGCCGTAACCGGGAGATGGGTGCACATGAGCCATTTGGGTCTGCATTGAATTGGGGAATGATATTAGGAGTCTAAGTGGGGGAGATTCTAACATCTCAAGATTTGAGGCATCGGACAAAATGAACGTAAAAGGAATGATTGGACCCATATCACCAAGGTGCACCACCTTTTCAAGGAGTCCATCACTCAAATTTCTATGGTTAACATGCTCAACCCAGAGTAGTACTAGGATGGGTGACCAGTCGGGAAGTTCATCCTAACTTGTGCGCGAGTGAGGACAAAGTGCGCAGTTAAAGCCAGTGGTCGCCTGTGGGGTCATTGGTCATTCATGAAACTCTACTAAAGCCTTAGGCAGTGTACCCGTGTCTCTACAACCATCAAGATATTCACTACAAAAATAAAACACTCAATTCTCCATACATATTAAACTCATCACAATGCACTTGAATTTATTTAATAGAATATGACCAACTTCTGTAAGGAACAAGGGGTCCTTCACCAGACATCATGTTCCTATACACCTCAGCAAATGGCAGAATGAAGAAAAAAATCACCCTCTAGATGTTGTCTCAACTCTTATGTTTCTTTCCTACATTCCCTAACACTTCTAGCTCAGCCTTGCTAACTGACTGCTTCCTTAATAATCATATCTTTCTGTCATACAAATTACATTCCTTCTGTGTTTCGTATCCCACCTCAAACCTATTCACCTTACCATCTCCAATCTTTTATTGTACTTATTTCATCATTGATTTACATTTGGGACATTATAAGTTTTCTTCTCTACATGATGCAAACGCATTTTCCTTGGTATTCTAGAACCTAAAAGGGTTATTGGTGCTAATTTTGGGTCACCAATGACTTGTTAGTATAGTTGCAATCTTCTTCAGATGTATGCCTTTTTCACCTCAGTAGGAGCCCCCCCCCCCAATTTCCTACATCAGAAACTAAAATCTTGCTTGCCAAACCTTCCGCTCATGTTCAGCATGAACCAAATAAGGGAAACATTTACTAGTGTACACATGACGATGTACCTTAGAACATCCGCCTTCTATTTCTATATGCAAACCGCTAACTCACTCACTTCTTGAAGATCCAAGTTTTGGGTTTCCCAAAGATCCAAGCTTTGGGTTAAGAAGATTTTGTTCCTACCACTTCTATTTGTAAATATTTTGACGTAGTTAACACTATTGTTGAAAGAAAATCAAGTCTGCTCATACTACCCATGACGTTTCAAGATATTTCTCTCAAGGCCGTCACATCCTTTCTCATTCTTGCTTCACCACTACTGTACTGCCACTCCCAAGGATGTTTATAAAGCTCTCTTGCATGGCAGTTTGTACCAGGTTATGGAACACATGACCTTTATCTGAACGACATGTATGGGATGTGGTTGACCATCTAAACAATTGAAACCCCCTAGTGGCACCGGTCTTATTTAAAACCAGCCATGTTGCATTATTGAGTCTCAAAGGCAGCCTTATTGCCAAAGGTCACATACAGGCCTATGAGATTGATTACTTTGAGGTATTCTCTCCAGTGACTTGGCTCAACTCCAGCCGAGTTTGAATCTATCTCATTGTAAATTTATACCGGCATCTTCTTCAACTTAGTGTTTACAATGGCTTCTTCTTGGTGACACTAGGAACTCCGCTTGATACAAATGCTCCCTGGAATGAGGACTCTGGATTTACCTCTCCTAATAACCAGAGGAATAAAGAGCAGTGTGCAAGCCTATATATCTAATTGTGATTCGACCAAATATCATTGTTGTTGGTTGCTTAAATAGTAGATATCTTGATAAGTCTTGACAGCTCCTTCAAATACAGTGTGCAGTGTATTAAAAAAGGCCCAGGCGGCCGCTTACGATTCGACCAAATATCATTGTTGTTGGTTGCTTAAATAGTAGATATCTTGATAAGTCTTGACAGCTCCTTCAAATACAGTGTGCAGTGTATTAAAAAAGGCCCAGGCGGCCACTTAAGCGGCCGCTTAATCGGCCAAGACCCCCCATCCGCTTAATTTTGCCCTTAAGCGCCCGCTTACTCGGTTTGAAGAAAAGCGTCCGTTTTTTTTCCGTTTTTTCCCGCTTTTTGAAAAAAATGCTGCTGTAAGCATGTAATGTTAATTAAATATATAATTCAAGTAGTATTGAGTATAATATATGAAGCTTGTATACATTAAATGTTCTATGATATACCTAGTCCTACTTTAGAATGCAAACTTTGTGTGTAAGCTGTATATAATAGGGTACTGCTGTAATATATCCAAGTAAATATCGTATTACTCTATTATACTTCTAATGGTTTTACTGATTATACAGATTTTCTTGCAGATTTCGTTCAATACTAATTGATACTACTGGTTAGTATTACTGATTTCCTTAGAAATATATTTTTTATATACACATACATGTAAATTTGTATATAAATATATAAGATTTTAAGCATCCGCTTTTTCAAAAATCGCCCGCTTAATCGCCCGCCTGCCGCTTAATCGGCTACAAGGTCCCGTCCGCACGCCTCCCGCTTCACGCTTTTTAAAACATTGACAGTGTCATGTTTTATACTATCTCAAAGGCTATTTCTGCAAAAGGCTATGGTGTCACAAGCATTACCACTGTGATATCACTAGTTTATTTGATACCGACTATGCTGGAAAATGTGAAGATAAAAAAATCAACTTTTGAGATTAAATACCTTTGTTGGAGGTAACTTAGTCACTTGACATGGTAAGAAGCAAGCTATCATTTCTCAATGTAGTGTCGGTATCCAAAATCACATAATTGCTCGAAATGCATGTGAAACAATGTGGATCAAGGCATTTCAGTATGAATTGGGCCCATCTCCTTTTATACATATGCCAATACACTAATAGTGTTGTCTCCATCTTCGTCGCCAACAATCCACTCTTTTATGAGAAGGCAAAGCACATTCAAGTTAATTGTCACCTTGTACAAGTTAAAAATAAATAGTGTATATACTCCTTTCACTAGATCTGTATAACAAAATTCTAATATATTAACTAAAACCCTGGGAAAGAAGCCATTTTCTACTGTCTGACAGGTTGGGCATTATCAATATCAGTGCTCCAGCTTGAGTGGTGGAAGTAATTTAAGCTCCCTAGAATTAGTGTGTTATTGTGTCTAAATAATTTAACTTACACAAAACATGTTTAGTCCCACATCGTTTCAGCAAGTGATACCTTGTGTTCACCCTTATACAAGCATGTACTATGTAACTATTTCATCAAAAAGTAGAATATAAACTTTATTACAAAAAATTCATTAGATTGGCATCACGAACAACATTGTGTAAAAAACTCTCAAGCTATTGATAATGCTCAATCCGCAAGTGGAAATATTATTTTCATGTTCTTTTCTCTGTTGCCAATGAACTAAACTCATAACAAGAATGATGCCATGCATATAACACAGTCATTAGGTTTTAGCACCAAAAAGCACTCTCTTTTTATGTTTTCACTGCAAGCAGTTTCTAAGAGAGGATTTGTTGGTGGTTTTTGCACCACCTCCTCCCTAGGGCCCTGTTCTCCCATCTTGTCGTCCCAACTTCTTGATGTTTTACGTTCTTCAATAAGACGTGTATCTCCATTGTGAAAGTGGTTCTCCGTCTTTTTGGGGTTTTGTCCCTCCTACTGAGTGTTTCTCCCCTCTTGTGATCTGCACAAGGATTTTACGGGGATTTGACACCATTTTGATACCCGTGGAAATGAAAGTAACTGAGATTATTGAGATTTCGATGGAAGTATGAGGAAAATCTTGCTTTGACACTGGAAATTTTGCTGAAAATTTCAACAAACAACAAAAATTCTGGAAATATAATGAAAATGAAAACTCAACTTGAATATTTAGGATAAGGTTATTCACACAAGCATGCATGCAAAACAATAGTATTCATGAAACCATCATACAAAACAGTATTTGTAACAATCTAAGTCGTTGACTCTAACCTGAAACGATTATTAAGCTTTTTACTTGTAGCCTCTAGGTAGTGGCTACCGAGACCGTGATGGAAACTTTATATTATTAATATAAATTATTTGCATCACTAAGATTTGCAAAAAAATGGGGAATATATTTGTTCATAAATAAGCTAAGTAGGTTTAGATCCAAATAGAATCTAAGTAAATTTAGGTGTTACTATACATGGAGCATTGTCAAAATGGAGTCCCTTCTCAACAATAACTCTTAAAATCCAGTATGTTATTGAAAATCAGCAGAAAGTTGGGTAAAATTTTCATTTTAGTCATGAATTAGCCCATTAGCATAAATCTATGCAAATTTTAGGTGTTACTATACATGATCATGGCGATTAAACTCATTTTATCAACAAAATAGAAGAAAAAATAGGTGATGTTGAGGAATCCCTCCTAGGTAGGGCACATTGGACACACCACAAGAGAATAAACCTCGTGACTAGATGTGTCATGGTAGGTCACCCCCGTGCCAAATGCCCAGTAGTGGGGAATGTCGTCGTAGGGCTTAACCCTGGTTGGTGCTCCTATCTAGAGGGTATTTTCCCTGAAATTTGTCCTCAACGGAATCCAAACCTAGGACCTCATGTCCGACTACAGACGATAATAACTGAAACTGGCAGAAAATCGGGGGAAATATCTTGATAATGGTGGGCTCATTATGTATGGATCTACAACCACTAAACTATTCAAATCTGAATGAAAATGCCAAAACTATGGGCTGATTTAACCTAGATCTATATTTATCTTGCATTAATATTGTATCTTGGTGTTCATAACCATCTAGGTTGTTATATTTAATAATTTACAACTTAAAATAAAATAAAATTGGATTTAATATTCCTTCTCCACATCCATAGTGCCTAATAATCTATGATTCAGAAATTAGAATAGAAAAATATTGGATTTTGCACCTACTGTGGAAAGATGATATGGAGGGGAATTCCCCTTTGTGTAGTTTTTTTGTTGATAGAAGAGCAGCCCCCCTCTCCTATAAATAGGATAAGGGGGATGCATATAGACACAAGACAAACTCTAATGGGCCAAGACACACTTGGACCCATATAACAAAGAGACTAAATAACTTAACTAAATAGACTCTCTAACATCCCTCTCAAGTTGGAGCTTGGGAGAATCCCAAGTCAGCTTGCAAACAAACAGACAGACTAAAGACAAAGAAGTAGAATAAAATGATAAACTAAGCCCATACAAGAAAAATTTCTCCCCCTCAATGTTACAATAAAGCACTCAAACACTCATGTCAAATAGTGTTTTATTTAAGTTCTTTATATTCACTTGTTATTTTCCTATTCTATATGGACCTCTATGTAATTGTTCTCTTTATAAATATACGGGGTACACACATTGTGCACCCTAACCCTTGCAGACAAATCAAGATGGTACCAGAGCAGGTGCTCTAGTCGCCACCCTCCCAGTAGTCGCCGCCTCTCTCTCTCTTTCTTCCCCGGCGGCGCCCCCCCCCCCGCCCCCCCCCCACCCGTCGGTTGTAGCTGTCGTGGAGCTCGCCCGCCGTCGTGCGGCCGGCTGCTGCTGCCGGCGGCCCCTCGTGTGGGCCTGGCTTATTAGTGCAGCCTGCACAATCGTTTTTCGCATCCGACTGTTCGTGTTGAGGGTCATCGGAGCCCTACACCTTCTCTCTACCCGCATCAGCCCTTGAGCCATCGGGTTCTCTACTGCGCCTCGGCGTAGTCTTCATGTAAGTTGGTCCTTCCAGCTGCTCTATCTACCTACTACCGCTTAGCCGGAGGATCTAGGCGATTCTGACTCCTGCTGCTGTTCTCTGCCTTTTTGGACTCGGTCTCCCTCATGGCTTCCTCCCATGAGGACTTTCGTCGTCAAGTGACTACTGTGAAACTAGATGGACGCAACTATCAACATTGGGTTTGCTTCATGGAGATCTTTGCAAAGTCACAAGGCAAGCATTCCCATCTGACTGAGGCTCCGCCTCCTAATCTGCCCAGTACCGCTGAGTCCAAGGAGAAAAAGATATGATGACTGGGTCAAGGATGACTCGACCGTGATGACGTGGATTTTAAACAGCAGTGAAACTCGCATCAGCGTACTCTACTTCGTCTCCCGACTGCCAAGGAGATGTGGGATCAACTGGCCAGCACCTACTCGCATAGTAAGAATCCGAAAAAGGTGTTTGACCTGAACAAACAGCTGTCCCGCCTGCACTTCACTGGGCCCGATATTGCTGACTACTTTTCGACCTTCAAAGGCGTCTGGGCTGAGCTTGAGAATCTTCATCCCTTATCTACCGACTTAGCCACGATGCAGCGACAGGAACTCCAGGCTGTCCAGTTCCTCTGCGGCCTTCCTGACTCATATGCTAGTGTGGTTGACCAGATTCTCGCCAGTGATCCTTTACCCACATTGAAGAGTGTTTTTCAGCGTCTACGACGACTATCGGCTTCCTCGTCGGATCTGCCTTATGACACTAGTGACACTACTACTCTTGCTGCTATGTCTGGTCGTGGTCGCGGTAAGGGTCGCGGTCGACCTCCGGACAACCGTTTTTCTGCTCCTGGACGGGGACGTGGGTCGTTTGGTTGTGGCTCCCTTGGTCGTGGCTCATCTGCTGATGCTTCTGGAGGTGCTGCTACTCAGCGGTACTGTGACTTTTGTGGCCGCAACAACCATATTGAAGACGGATGTTGGAAGAAACATGGCACACCTGCGTGGGCCAATGTTGCATCTGAGGGTGCTTCTCAGACACCTTCTGCTTCTCCCTCGAGCGCCTCCACTACTGAGTTCATCCGCTCCAAGGTGGAACGTCTCCTGTTTGAGAGGACCGGTGCTTCCTCCTCATCTACTGCTGAATCAGGAGCTCACGATGCCACTTACACTGGTTGTGATTCTACCTTCTTGAGTGCTCCTTCTAGTGCTGGTAATACCAAATGGGTGATTGACTTTGGAGCCTCTTCTCATATCTCTGGCAATCGTTCTCTCTTTTATAGACTGTCGAAGCCTTGTTCTAAATCTGTTGTTATACTTGTTGATGGTTCTAAATCTGTTGTATCTGGAATTGGTGATATATGTGCTCAAGTCCTTCTGCGATCTGCTTTATAAGTGCCAAATTTTCCGCTAAACTTGTTGTCTGTCTGTCAGTAAAATTGTACGCAATCTGAACTGCAGTCTGACCTTTGCACTGGGTGCTAGTGTTTTTCAGGACCTTCGTACGAGGATGAAGATTGGTGGGGGGCATGAAGGACCTGATGAATATACTATTAGGATGAGTTGAAACGGATTGGCACTACAGCTCTAGCTTCAACATTATCGTCTTCTGTTTCCGCATTACAATGGCATTTTAGACTTGGGCATCCGTCAGCTAATAAATTAAAACATGTTATTTTTGGAGTAGGCACGCACAGTTTTCAATGTGAGGCATGTCAATTAGGCAGACAGTCCAGAACTGTATTTCCCAAAAAATCTCAGATTGGTAGATCCGGTGCATGCTGATGTATGGGGTCCTTGTCATGTTCCAAGTTTGTCTGGCAATAAATATTTTATTTTGTTCATTGATGACTACTCTCGTGCTACCTAGTTGTTTCTGTTGAAAGATAGATCCCAAGTTCTGCCTACTATTAAGTTCTTTGCTGAAATTAAAACTCAGTATTCTATGCCTATTAAAATCCTGCGTATTGATAATGCTTTGAAATTTGTTCAAAAAAATGTTGAATTATTTTGTCGTTATGTGGATACAATTCTTCAGACTTCGTGTGCTTATACACCCCAGCAGAACAGTGTTGTTGAAAGGAAAAATAGGCATTTACTTGAAGTTACTAGAACTATCATGTTGCATTCTAACGTTCCAAAACAATTTTGGCCAGAAGCGGTTCTTAGTGCCTTTTTTTTATAAATCATATGCCCTCCTCTGTTATTGGGAATAAAAATCATGTACAAGTACTACATCCCCATCTTCCTCTATTTTCTGTACCTCCGAGAATTTTTGGGTCGACTTGTTTTGTTAGTTTGCTTGGACCAACTCAAGACAAGTTGTCTCCTCGAGCTGGAAAAATGTATTTTTCTGGGATACTCATGGACTCAGAAAGGATACCGTTGCTATAATCATGTTAATAAAAAGTGGTTCACGAGTAGTGATGTAGTAGTTTTCTTTGAGGACACTCCATTCTACTCTACTAAGGGGAACATGTTGAGTTCAGATCTTATTGCAGCGCCTACCCATTATTAGTGATTCTACATCTGCTTTGCAACCTGATGAGACTACGTCTCCTCCTCTCATTGTTTACCAACGCAGAAATCAGCCGCCGCAGCCTACTCCGGCTCAAGCCCCCCCCCCACTGACAATCAATCTTCTCCTTCAGAAGGTCGTGCCCCTGCTGTTACAACCCCAGTTTTGGGTTCATTTGGTGAGAAATGTAATTTCTCATATTAAAGATATTTGAACAAATAATGATATAATTTGTTTGGAATAAATGGATTTCGTTTACAATAGCCTTGATGATTATTTGGTGGGCTTTATTGGCTATTGGGCCCAATAACGAGGAAAAAACAAAAGGAACTCCATTATTAATAAGAAATGGAGAAAAGAAAAATGTAGAAACCTCTAGAAGGCAAAAGAATTTAATCCAAAGATGGATTTCGTGCCTCTTGGGTTCCTTCGGTTCCAAGGAGTCCAAAGTTGCAAAGATAATGCAACAAGAAAAGAAAAGAGCAATTAAATATTTCTTTATTAAGAAAGAAATTGAAAACAATGATAAAATGTGGAAAATAAGTGGAAAGAGGTATAATTGAGTTATCCTTAGTGGATTTTTGTATCCTTAAGGTTCCTAATGTTAAAAAGAATTTTAATGAGGAAAATAAAAAGAAAGATAAAGAGAAATCCTCAAAAAAGAGACATTTTAATAAGAAATAAATAAGATAATGAGAAATAATGAATATAGATGCATCTAGAAGGATAATAAGTATCCTTAAAAAGGATTTCAAAATATTAGAGTTTCTTGGGGTCCAAGGAGCCCCAATGAAGAAAGAGGAAAGAGAAAATACCAATAATGCAAAATAAGAGGATAAAGTGATACATAATTAATGGATTTTGTGGTATTGTTAGAAAGAAGGTATTTTCTATTAAAAAGACAATATAATTTCCGTGGCCAAAGAATTAAAAGCCAAGAACAAGAAAATAAAAGGAATAATTTTGAATTCCTTAATAGTCAAGGATCATAAACAATCAAGGAATTATTTAAAGGAGAAATCTTATACTTGTTTAAAGGAAAGAAGGTTTCCTTTGAGAAGGGGCCTTGTTGTCTTCGTGGGCAAGTATCCTAGGACGTTGCTCTCCTCCTCTAAAAAAGGATAGGGCTCCTGGCTAGGGCCAAAGAAAATTCCACGCAGCCATCCCTCTCTTTTTCTTCTTCTCCTTCTTCTTGTTCGTGCAAACCCTAAGCATGGGAGAGTAGAGCGACCAGGAAGCAACGAGGAGCCAACGAAGGGTTTTGATGGTAGCTTGGTGTACCCCGGTGCCAAGGAGCATCATAGCCATCAAGGTCGTGCCCTAGAGCATGCACAACAGCAGCCGCCAGGCTACAGTGACGGCCGCAAACGCATGGCCTGAAGAGTAAGAGATAGGCCGCGCTGGTTGCGACCAAGTGGCCATCCACGTGCATAAGGGGGCGGCGGACCCAGGGCAATGGCTGGAGGTGAGTTCCAAGGCCCAGGGAGGAGAGCAGAACCTCGCACAGGGCTGCAAACGGCGGCCAGGTAGGGTTGATCGGAGCTTGAAGATGACCAAGGCTATTGGACGTTTTTACCCCTCCGGGGTGTGAAGAAGCAACAAATTACGCGGGGGTATAATTGTAACTGGGTTATGTTTCCAAAAAGCAACGTTGCATGGAGGAGGAGGATGTGGCAGCCTCTGACTGGTCCAAAAAGGTAATCCTTGCAAAATTCATATTTAAATATCGGTAGCTCGGATGGATACACATAATATATGAATTTTGCTCAGAAGAACACGAGGAATGCAATAAAAATATAATTGGAGCCTTTTTCTGATTGCAATTCGAAAAGTAATGGAATTTATCAACTTTAGTGCTTTAATGATTAAGAAACCCTATTTTAAGATGATTAATGTAATTAGTAGGGTTTAATGGGTGATTAACGTTGATATTAGTCTGTTAATCATGAAAAGATACATTAAGAACAAAAAGGATGAACTTTGCACATAATGAGTTTAATTTAGAGTTTCATGTGCATAAATATGCTTTAATGTGCCTTGAAACCCTAATATTAGTAAATGAGACTTTTAATGGCTTTAATTGATCAATTTCATGATTAAAGTTGAGATATGTTAATTCTAAGCTATTTCGAGTATAAAAGTTCCTAATTGTGGATAAATACCCTTAATGTAGGTTTTTCTAATGGATAAAGGTAGAATTAATGACAAATAGAGTTCGTATGTGACTTAGACCATAATGAACTATGAATTGATGATAAATGAGCATAATGATCTTGTCATGGATTAAAAGGATAAAAAAAATGGTAGCTTTAATGTAAAAAAGCTTAATGGACTTAATTAATGGTTAATTGTGCCTTAATCTGAGATTAGGGTTATATGATGCTAAAAGGTAACCTTAATATCTGTCGTGAAGAATAGATGAGATAAATAGGGTTTGTGAGTAATTGTATAAAATTAGGGTTTAAAATGGTAAAAGATGAAAGGAAACCCTAATTGCAATGGAAACCCTAAAAGTGGACTAGAAACCCTAGGAAGCGAGCTAGGTTTAGTAGATCTTGATGGCATGTTTAATAATAGAAAATTGTATGCATATTTCAAGGTCTCATAATGTGCTTGCTTGCCTATTTGGATTTCTTGATTGGATTATTTTGTCTCAAACCAGCCTGACAGGTATGTGGTTATGCTTATGAGTAATCGCTTTAGTTTCACGGCGATTCCCGAACGTTTTATCGGTTGCCTGAAAATAACTGCTTTGATGACTTTTACTTCATGCAACTATAAAGTGACTATGAATATCACTATAAATATGTATATATAACTGGCCTAAATTCAGATCCTCCTCTGTGGCTTTGCAAATGCTAAAAAGGGTAACCTAGAGTAAGGTCTAGGCTATCACGAGTTACAAATTGGGCTACCCACGTGTAGTGCCATGAGACTCTATAGCATGCCATGAGTTAAGGAGTGGGCTACCTACGGGTAGTGCCATGTGACTCAACCCTAGAAATTGATTCACCAGTTAGGTAGGATCATGAGGGGTTTAATGGGGATATACCATAAGGAAGGTAGCATCCAGGTCCACTGCAGGGACAGCGCAGAGGATAGGTTATGTATGGCTCGCGCAGTTATATTTAAAATATAAAGTTGGTTGTTAAACTGTAATTGACTGCAATATGTTGTTATTAATTGCACGATTATTGTTTCCCCCACATACCAGCTTTATGTTGACCGACGTTTTGTTTGTCGGCGTTTTATGTACAAGTGAAAAGAACCAACAGTAAAGTGGCATATGTGGAATTAAATATGAATTAAAGTTCAAAGGAGGATTAGTTAGAATAGACTCCATGTGGATAGAAGTAGATATCCAAGTTTTTGAAAAAGGTATGAAAAGTTTAATTTTATTACAGCCTTTCAGTTTACTTTAGTAGAATTTGATAATTATTATTGATTATTTGTTGAACCTTTGATCCGGAAATTGGGATAACGGCTCTGACCTCTTGGTCTCCCTTAATTGGGGGTTACTGGGAGGCGGGGTCGTTACATTTGGTATCAGAGCATAGGTTCCTCATTTAATCTGTAATAATTATTAAATTTTACAAACTCTGTAGAACCCAAGGGAGTTATTAGAGGATTTTCCGAAAGACAGAGGTGTCTAGAAAAGGATCACGTCCGGGGGCTGGCAAGTTTTTCCTCCGCACTGCTAGTCGGAATACGAGGACTCCCGGATTAGTGTGACTGTCTGGCCAATGTCTCAGGATTTGACTCAAAATAAGATACATTTAGGACTCTCTCATCTTGTTCATCCCTTCTCAACTCAAATGTTGTTAAGGATTATAAGGATTAGGGTTTTCTCTCTTTTCCTCACCCTCTTGAGGTATGGGTAAGGTTGATAAGGTTTAAGGAATCCTCCACCAAATTAATAAAAAGCATGTAAATAAGATGTCATGGACATAAACTTAATAGATTAAGTGTAAAAGAATAGATACATGCTTAGGTCGTATGACATAAGTTGTCATGCCCTCAGGAGAGACCTGAGGCTAGGCCTTCTTGTCAGGAGGATAAGTAAAGAGAGATAGTCTTGGAGGTAGAGACCTCCATTATAAGTGGAGACCTGGCACATCCTCTGAGAATGATGTTAACCCTAACCCTAAGTGAAGTTTAGAGAGAGATGGCATGATGAGTTAGATGTCATGGTAGACCAGGTGTTTGGATGGACATGCCTTGGATGCTATATGAGCCATGAGAGGTTTGATGACCGAGTACCTTTAGCGACCCAACCATGGGAAGGGTCGTGCATGTTAGAGTGAAGGATAGCTCATTCATTGATGAGGTTAGAGAAGAACCTATGGAAACCCCATGAGCTTATATGAGCATGGCATAGTAGGCACCCGAAATACGTCAGTAGTGTGAACAGTAGGTCGAAACCCTGGCCAGGAAAGTATGATGGATAGCTTATGAGATAAGCAAGAGGAGTTATGGATAACTTTGAGCAAACATAAGTTGGAACATAGGCTTCACCATGTAAGGGTATGCTTGTAAGCTTGACCCACCTTCATAAAGAGAGGACCTCTAATAGTTAGGTTGTTTGTAGGGTTAGCTCTAGAGAGAGAGAGAGCAGGACCCCAAGCAAGAAGGTTGGAAGCCTAGACTCCGATATATGAGGAAAAGTGGGGAGTTGAGGATGATGCGACCTAAGTGGATGATAGTGGTTGCCTCATGCTTGATCCCTAGAGGCTGATGATATCTTGGTTGCCTTTAGAGGAACCAAACCTTAGAGAGAGGATGAGGCTTTTGGTACCTATGTGCCTATGGTATAGATGTTTACCTTCTGAGATGGGAAAAAGAGTTCCTTAGACCATGGAGAGGTTTAGTAACAGGTTGTGAGGCCTTGTACCTTGTTGGTTGTCCTTGAGGAGGACTCAACTCTGAAGTGTTGCTCGAGTAGAAGGATGACATGAAGTGCATGTCATGCCTTACACATGCTTGATTCGTGGTTAAGAGGTTGAACATGTACTTTGACACCGAAAAGTGAACCTAGGGTTCCTAGGCCTAAGAGGGGAAGTGGTGTACCTGATGCTCATGATGAGATTTGAGTTTCTATAGATTCGAGCATGGTACTCCTCATGGTTAGACGAGAGGGAAACCCCTTAAGTTTAAAGGTATGTTTGATGATCCCCTCACAGCTAAGTGGATGACATGGGAAGGTATGATCGTGATCAAGTGTTGAGGGTGAGAACAAGTATGACCTAGCATAGTTTAATAGGTGATCTGTTTGTGCCTTAGGAGCTTGCTAGGGTTAAGCATGCTCATGTGGATGTAAACCCGAGACATAAGGGTGCTTGTGACCTTTGTTATCAAGAGGTGTAGTTTCCTCCCATCCTGGGAAAGGGACCTTTTTTGTAGGGTGTATATCAGTTTTGTTGGTTTAAGGAAACCTAAAGAGGTTTCATAGGATCTTGAGGAGCTAGGTGAGAAGTACATGGAATGAGAATGAACCTGTAGACCCATAGATAACCATCTCTAAGTGCACGTGGATGTGTTACCATAGAGGTAACTGGTATGGGGCCTGACTGAGGTAGACAGGTTGCCATGATCCCTATAAAAGGATGAAAGTCAACCCATGAATGCAGAGAGAGATGATGAAGGCTTGGGTAAGGTTCTAAGTTGAACATGTACTATGTTAGAATCTGAAGTCTATCCTAGGGTCAGGTAGGAATAAGACCGATGGAAGTAGGAGTTGCCTAATTCCCTAGTTGCACATGACCATAGGGTCGGGAGGTAACAGCTATCATTGTCTGAGGTCCATGGGTTAGGAGATTGATCACCTTCATGAACTCATAGAACCCAAAGGGCAGATGAGTAGAGCACTCTCTGGGTGCATGAGGGAAGAGGGATGCCCCCAAAAGTGCCGGCACCCTATAGACCTAGAGGAGATGACCAAGGATTGTGTGTGGACCCAAGTAGGTTCGAGATCAGTTTTCCATAAGAGTAACTTTGATATCAAGATGATTGTGATATAGAGGCATAAGTTGCACGTTTCAACTTAGATTTAAAGGTGTACTGACAAGGTGGGATGTACCATCTCTACTCTTGGAACAGGAAGAACTTTGTATTTGGACTACAGCCAAATGCTTATTTCCTCTTGTTATGGGAGTGAGAGATAGGATAATATGCATGCCATACATCAAGGATAAAAGATGATGTGAGTTGGAACGTTGCTATAAGGTATGAGGATAGAGATGATAACATACCCTAGTGGAGTGAATGATACATGGATGGTTTACAAACAATAAGAGAAACAAGGTAGTCATCTTATGAGGATGTTTTTAACATGAGCTATGAATTATACAAGGTTGAGTTCGAAAAACCAAGATAATAAACACAGAGTTTTCTTGATGAAGATAGACTTAGAGTTTGAGATGAGATGATAAGTGGAATACATGGAAGTGTATGTCTTCAATATTACCTAACACCTAAGGATGTGAAGTGGTAATGGATGCTCTAGAGGGGATGCAGCTGCCTAGTTTGGCTAGAGGCTAGAAGAGGTAAGTTGGCTAACACTCAGATATAACGAGATTTGTTGAACAAGTTAGTGGTTGTTTGGTTAGCCAGCCTAGGCCTTGAAGCGATAAAAGGATGGTTGTAGATCCTCAGATACACTTCTTTGGAAAAGAAGGTGATGAAACCCCAATTAGAGTAGTTTAGGGTTTCCAGGGAATCGTTCTTAAGGAATCATGACAATACAGGAGATCATGATTTAAGATTACCATATACCATGGTACTACCAAGATAATAAGTGACAGTAGTACTTTGGATACCTAAGATGGAAGTTGCATGGGGTATGTTGCCATGCAAGCCAGGAGGCGAAGGACGAACACCAGTAACCCAATGTATCGATAAAAAGGATAAAAGAGTCCCTAAGAGGGAATGGGAGTTCATCACTATGGATGTCGTGGTAAGTCTCCCCTAGACCAAGGAAGGTCAGGATGCAATATGGGTTATGATAGATCGCCTTACCTAGATGGCATGAGAAAGAAAGAGTTCTGTCAAGGGATAGATCCGATTGAACTACATATGAGAAAGAGATGGTTCAACTACACCATGATGCCAGTTCAAAAGTTCTTGAGTATAACCTAAAGGTTCACTTCCATAAGGTGGAAGTAGATGCATGAAGAACTTGATGCTAGTACAGTTTATCACCCCTGACTAATGGTTAGTACGATCCAGACTAAAGGGTCTGATGAGAGCATGTGTGCTCGTTCAGGGTGATACATAGAGACAATTTTTGTCCTTTGTAAGATGTGATGGTAACCACCATAGCCAGTATCGGGATGTAAAGAAGCTCTGCAAGGGAGGTCGTGTCGGTCACCACTTCAGTAAGATGATGTTGGTGAAGGGACCTCACGAAGGTCAAGAAAGGACCACAGTGTGTGCAGATGAAGTCGCTTTGATCATGCAATGGCTGAAAGGAGCCCAGGAACGACATGAGTTGTAAGCTGATGCAAAGCAGACTGACATGCGGTTCACTGTGGGGGGATATGTGACGTGAAAATCCGACCCCTCTAAGTTATAGCTAAGAGAGCTGAGTCCCCGATACCTGGGCCCTTTTGAGATGGATTGGTGGAGAAGGATAAGTTTGACCTTACCCCTCAGGATAAAGTAATGTGTGATGAGTTCCATGTGTCCAATTTAGAGTACTACGTGAGGTACTCGAACCATGTGCGGAGCAATGAACCTAGTGAGCCCCAAGGGAGGCTGAAATGACATGAGTCACCTGTGAGGTATTATAGATGCCAAGGTGAAAGAGCTCAGAGAAAAGAATATGTGATGATAAAGGTTCTTTGGAAGCGCCATGGATAAGGTAAAGCCCCATAGGGGCCAATGATGGACATGGAAAAGTCTTATCCTGAATTGTTTGTTTGCTTGATGGAATTTTGAGGACAAAATTCCTATAAGAGGGGAAGGATGTTACACCCCCAGTTTTGGGTTCATTTGGTGAGAAATGTAATTTCTCATATTAAAGATATTTGAACAAATAATGATATAATTTGTTTGGAATAAATGGATTTCGTTTACAATAGCCTTGATGATTGTTTGGTGGGCTTTATTGGCTATTGGGCCCAATAACGAGGAAAAAACAAAAGGAACTCCATTATTAATAAGAAATAGAGAAAAGAAAAATGTAGAAACCTCTAGAAGGCAAAGAATTTAATCCAAAGATGGATTTCGTGCCTCTTGGGTTCCTTGGGTTCCAAGGAGTCCAAAGTTGCAAAGATAATGCAACAAGAAAAGAAAAGAGCAATTAAATATTTCTTTATTAAGAAAGAAATTGAAAACAATGATAAAATGTGGAAAATAAGTGGAAAGAGGTATAATTGAGTTATCCTTGGTGGATTTTTGTATCCTTAAGGTTCCTAATGTTAAAAAGAATTTTAATGAGGAAAATAAAAAGAAAGATAAAGAGAAATCCTCAAAAAAGAGACATTTTAATAAGAAATAAATAAGATAATGAGAAATAATGAATATAGATGCATCTAGAAGGATAATAAGTATCCTTAAAAAGGATTTCGAAATATTAGAGTTTCTTGGGTCCAAGGAGCCCCAATGAAGAAAGAGGAAAGAGAAAATACCAATAATGCAAAATAAGAGGATAAAGTGATACATAATTAATGGATTTTGTGGTATTGTTAGAAAGAAGGTATTTTCTATTAAAAAGAAAATATAATTTTCGTGGCCAATGAATTAAAAGCCAAGAACAAGAAAATTAAAGGAATAATTTTGAATTCCTTAATAGTCAAGGATCATAAATAATCAAGGAATTATTTAAAGGAGAAATCTTATACTTGTTTAAAGGAAAGAAGGTTTCCTTTGAGAAGGGGCCTTGTTGTCTTCGTGGGCAAGTATCCTAGGACGTTGTTCTCCTCTATAAAAGGATAGGGCTCCTGGCTAGGGCCAAAGAAAATTCCACGCAGCCATCCCTCTCTTTTTCTTCTCCTCCTTCTTCTTGTTCGTGCAAACCCTAAGCATGGGAGAGTAGAGCGACCAGGAAGCAATGAGGAGCCAACGAAGGGTTTTGATGGTAGCTTGGTGTACCACGGAGCCAAGGAGCATCATAGCCATCAAGGTCGTGCCCTAGAGCATGCACAACAGCAGCCGCCAGGCTACAGTGACGGCTGCAAACGCATGGCCTGAAGAGTAAGAGATTGGCCCCGCTGGATGCGACCAAGTGGCCATCCACGTGCGCAAGGGGGCGGCGGACCCAGGGCAATGGCTGGAGGTGAGTTCCGAGGCCCAGGGAGGAGAGGAGAACCTCGCACAGGGCTGCAAACGGCGGCCAGGTAGGGCCGATCGGAGCTTGAAGATGACCAAGGCTATTGGACGTTTTTATCCCTCCGGGGTGTGAAGAAGCAACAAATTACGCGGGGGTATAATTGTAACTGGGTTATGTTTCCAAAAAGCAACGTTGCATGGAGGAGGATGTGGCAGCCTCTGACTGGTCCAAAAAGGTAATCCTTGCAAAATTCATATTTAAATATCGGTAACTCGGATGGATACACATAATATATGAATTTTGCTCAGAAGAACACGAGGAATGCAATAAAAATATAATTGGAGCCTTTTTCTGATTGCAATTCAAAAAGTAATGGAATTTATCAACTTTAGTGCTTTAATGGTTAAGAAACCCTATTTTAAGATGATTAATGTAATTAGTAGGGTTTAATGGGTGATTAACGTTGATATTAGTCTGTTAATCAAGAAAAGATACATTAAGAACAAAAAGAATGAACTTTGCACATAATGAGTTTAATTTAGAGTTTCATGTGCATAAATATGCTTTAATGAGCCTTGAAACCCTAATATTAGTAAATGAGACTCTTAATGGCTTTAACTGATCAATTTCATGATTAAAGTTGAGATATGTTAATTCTAAGCTATTTCGAGTATAAAAGTTCCTAATTGTGGATAAATACCCTTAATGTAGGTTTTCTAATGGATAAAGGTAGAATTAATGACAAATAGAGTTCGTATGTGACTTAGACCATAATGAACTATGAATTGATGATAAATGAGCATAATGATCTTGTCATGGATTAAAAGGATAAAAAAAATGGTAGCTTTAATGTAAAAGAGGCTTAATGGACTTAATTAATGGTTAATTGTGCCTTAATCTGAGATTAGGGTTATATGCTGCTAAAAGGTAACCTTAATATCTCTCGTGAAGAATAGATGAGATAAATAGGGTTTGTGAGTAATTGTATAAAATTAGGATTTAAAATGGTAAAAGATGAAAGGAAACCCTAATTGCAATGGAAACCCTAAAAGTGGACTAGAAACCCTAGGAAGCGAGCTAGGTTTAGTAGATATTGATGGCATGTTTAATAATAGAAAATTGTATGCATATTTCAAAATCTCATAATGTGCTTGCTTGCCTGTTTGGATTTCTTGATTGGATTATTTTGTCTCAAACCAGCCTTACAGGTATGTGGTTACGCTTATGAGTAATCGCTTTAGTTTCACGGCGATTCCCGTACGTTTTATCGGTTGCCTGAAAATAACTGCTTGGATGACTTTTACTTCATGCAACTATAAAGTGACTATGAATATCACTATAAATATGTATATATAACTGGCTTAAATCCAGATCCTCCTCTGTGGCTTTGCAAATGCTAAAAAGGGTAACCTAGAGTAAGGTCTAGGCTATCACGAGTTACAAATTGGGCTACCCACGTGTAGTGCCATGAGACTCTATAGCACGCCATGAGTTAAGGAGTGGGCTACCTACGGGTAGTGCCATGTGACTCAACCCTAGAAACTGATTCACCAGTTAGGTAGGATCATGAGGGGTTTAATGGGGATCTACCATAAGGAAGGTAGCATCCAGGTCCACTGCAGGGACAGCGCAGAGGATAGGTTATGTATGGATCGCGCAGTTATATTTAAAATATAAAGTTGGTTGTTAAACTGTAATTGACTGCAATATGTTGTTATTAATTGCACAATTATTGTTTCCCCCACATACCAGCTTTATGTTGACCGACGTTTTGTTTGTCGGCGTTTTATGTACAAGTGAAAAGAACCAACAGTAAAGTGGCATATGTGGAATTAAATATGAATTAAAGTTCAAAGGAGGATTAGTTAGAATAGACTCCATGTGGATAGAAGTAGATATCCAAGTTTTTGAAAAAGGTATGAAAAGTTTAATTTTATTACAGCCTTTCAGTTTAGTTTAGTAGAATTTGATAATTATTATTGATTATTGTTGAACTTTTGATCCGGAAATTGGGATAACAGCTCTGACCTCTTGGTCTCCCTTAATTGGGGGTTACTGGGAGGCGGGGTCATTACACCTGCAGAGGTAACTTCTGATCTAGATTTACCTATTGCTCTCAGGAAAGATACTAGATCATGTACATCTCATCATATTGCTAACTATGTCTCTATTGCACACCTGAGTGTTCATGTTAGTAATTTTGTTGCTGCTCTATCTGCTGTCTCTGTACCCAAAAATGTGCATGACGCATTACAAAGTACGGCCTGGACGCATGCCATGACTGAGGAGATGGCTGCTCTCACTGACAGAGTACCTGGGATCTGGTTGATCCTCCTTCTGATTGCAAACTTGTTGGATGTCGTTGGGTTTACACTTTCAAGTATCTACCTGATGGAATTGTTGAACGCTTGAAGGCCCGCCTCGTGGCGAAAGGGTACACTCAAATTTATGGGATTGATTACTTTGAAACTTTTTCTCCTGTTGCCAGGCTAATTCTGTGCGGGTTTTGCTTTCCGTGGCAATCAATCTGGATTGGCCCCTTATCCAACTAGACGTCAAGAATGCCTTCCTTTATGGTGATCTCCAAGAGGAAGTCTATATGGAGCAACCACCTGGGTTTGTTGCTCAGGGGGGAGTCACATAAAGTCTACCGCCTCAAAAAGTCTATCTAGAAGTTGGCAACGAGATTGCTTATTATTGGATGATCTAAAAAGAATACAATGCTCTCTCTTTTATAAGACAAAAGAGTGTACAATATTTAGAGATGAGCAATATGGGATAAAGAGAAGAAGAGAATAAAGAGATAAGCAAATACACTAAGTAAAGAAAAGCAGTAAAGTGTATATACTAATACTCCCCCTCAAGCTGGAGCGTAGATGTCAATCATGCCCAGCTTGGATGTCATAGCAGTGAATCTCGTCTTCGGAAGAATCTTGGTGAAGATGCCAGCCACCTGATCAGAAGTATGTATGTAGGGAGTAGATATCTGGCCAGATAAGACAGCTTCGCGAACAAAATGACAATCAACCTCAACATGTTTTATTCGCTCATGAAAAGTAGGATTGCTGGCAATAAAAGTGGCAGCTTTGTTGTCACAGTACATCGGAATAGGAAAAGAGTCAGAAATGCCAAAATCCTTCAGTAGGCTCCGAATCCAGAACAGCTCACAAGTAGTATGTGCCATGGCGCGATATTCTGCTTCAGCACTTGAGCGAGCAACCACAGTATGTTTCTTGCTTCGCCAAGTAACAAGATTTCCTCCTACAAAGGTACAGTAGCCAGAGGTGGAGCGTCGGCCGATTTTATTCCCGGCATAGTCAGAGTCAGAATATCCAACAAGCTTACAGTGACCATGTTTTTAATATAGTAAACCTTTCCCAGGAGCACTTTTCAGATATTTGAGAATGTGGCAAACGGCATCCCAGTGACATTGACGAGGTTTATCCAGATATCTACTAACAAGCCCAACAGCAGAAGTAATATCAGCACGAGTAACAGTAAGATAAATGAGCTTCCCAACAATGCGGTGATACTGATGATGATCAGGATAGGCAGGAGAGTTCTTATCGTCCCAGTTAGTATTTGGATCCAGAGGAGTACTAGCAGGTTTAGCACCAAGAAGTCTTGTGTCAGAAAGAAGATCCAGAACATATTTACGTTGAGACAAGCATAAACCAGAAGCAGATCTAGAGACTTCAATCCCAAGAAAGTAACGCAAAGTCCCAAGGTCTTTGGTGACAAAGTGTTTCTCCAGATAACACTTAGTAGCCTGAATACCGTCAAGATCACTCCCTGAGAGAATAATGTCATCAACATATACAATCAGAATAACAAGGCCAACAGTAGTGTTTTTAATGAAGACAGAATGATCGGACTGGGAGCGTCAAAAAAAAAACTTCTGAAGAATGGTACTTAGTTTATCAAACCAAGCACGGGGACTCTGTTTTAAACCATAGATAGCTTTCCGCAACCTGCAGACTTTGGAGGACTCCCCCTGAAGCACAAATCCTGGAGGTTGTTGCATATAGACCTCCTCATGTAAATCCCCATACAGAAACGCATTTTTCACATCCAACTGGTACAAGGGCCAATCAGAATTAATAGCAACAGAAATAAGAATGCGTACGGAATTCAACCGAGCCACCGGTGAAAAAGTCTCAAAGTAGTCGACCCCATAAGTCTGCGTGTAGCCCTTGGCAACAAGTCTAGCCTTGAGGCGCTCAACCGTGCCATCCGGTTGATATTTAACAATAAACACCCAACGACAGCCAACTGGAGAACAATCGGTAGGAGGATCGACTAACTGCCAAGTATTGCGATCAGTAAGAGCTTGCATTTTCGCTTCCATGGCCTGACGCCAAGCTGGATGTTTAAGAGCCTGAGAAGCATTTTTGGGAACAGAGACAGCAGAAAGAGCAGCAGTAAAATTTGCAAAATTAGTTCCCAAATGATCAGAAGTACAGAAATTGCCAAAAGGATGTTTAGTACAAGCTCTAGTTCCTTTCCTCAAACTAATAGCAACATCTAAGTCAGAGTATACATGTGGTGGTGTTTGATTTGGCACGGAGGACAAGGACTCTGGAGGGGCCATAGAGAGAGTTGTTGTCTTCTGTCTTCGTTGATAAACTTCCAGAGGACTTTCAGCAGAAGGAGCAGTATCATCAATCATAGGTAGAGGTGTCTCCATTAATAAATCCGATGTAAGGGCAGACCTGGCAGAGGAGTAGAAAGGCATGTGCTCAAAGAAAACAACATCAGCAGATACAAACCATTTCTTTGACACGGGATCATAACAGTGGTACCCTTTCTGAGTGCGAGAGTACCCTAAAAAGACACACTTTATTGCTCTAGGATCAAGTTTGGTGAGACCAGGACGAAGATTTTTGACAAAACAGGTGCTCCCAAAGATACGAGGAGGAATAGAAAAGAGAAGCGCATCCGGGTACAGGATTTGATAAGGGACTTGATTCCCAAGCACAGAGGACGGCATGCAGTTAATAAGGTAGCATGCAGTGGAAACAGCTTCAGGCCAAAAACATTGTGGGACATGGTAATGAAACAGTAAAGTGCGAGCAACTTCAAGGAGGTGTCGATTTTTGCGTTCAGCGACTCCATTTTGTTGTGGAGTGTAGGCACAAGAAGTTTGGTGTATGACTGTATGGTACCCTGTTTGCGACAAAAGTTGCTGACCGAGGCTTGCACGAATTCAAGGGCATTATCAGTGCGAAAAATTTTGATAGGTTTGGCAAACTGGGTACGAATCTCAACAAAATAAGCAGTAATGGTATCAAGTATAGTAGATCTGTCTTGAGCAAGAAAATTCAGGTAGTTCTAGAAAAATCATCAATAAAACTCAAAAAGTAGCGAAATCCAGAAATACTGGACACAGAATAAGGACCCCAAACATTAGCATGAATAATATCAAATGGTTGCTTTGAACTAATACATGATTTCTTAGAAAAAGATGCTCGCGTCTGTTTGCCCAATTGGCAAGTCTCACAATGAAAAACAGAATCTAAAACATCAGGAAGTAAATGTTTCAATTTCACTGCAAAAGGATGTCCTAGACGGTAGTGCCACTGGATGCCTGTCACAGAGGATGTCAGATATGTTGCGGTCTTTGGAACGTCCAAGTAATATAGCCCATCTGGTCCCTCATGGCCCGAACCAATCGTCGTCCTCGTACGCAGATCCTGAAACACAACACCATCCGGGTCAAAGGTAATAGAGCAACGAAGACTTTTTACAGTTCTATTGACAGATAACAGATTTATAGGAAATTTCATAACATAAAGAGTAGACCGCAGAGGCAGGCAACCAGGAGTGCAGATATCACCAATGCCAGTAACAGGTGTCTTAGACCCATCAGCCAGTGTAACAGGAGGTATAACAGAAGTATTATGTAAGTTCGAAAATAACGCAGGATTTCCAAAGATTTGGGATGTCGCACCCGAATCAATCACCCATGAATTTTTACCAGACTGGGTCAAAAGTGCATCGCTCCCGTCAGTAGAGGCTTCAACAGAAGAAGCAAGACGAGCCTGAAGAAGTTTCTCGAACTCCGACCGGATCCAATCAGCAGAAGGAGTAGCAGAGGTAGTGGTAGTCTCGGGTTGATCTGTAGTGACTTGGTTTGCCCAGGCTGGCTTGCCATGCTTGATCTAACAGCGATCTTCATTGTGATTCGTGCGCTTCCAGAAAGTACAGAAGCGTGGTTTAGTAGCCTCAGTACCAGAGCCACGTCCAGGTGCAGAGGAGCGCCCGCGACCACGGCCTCGTCATCGACCGCGGCCACGAGAGGAGTCACTTGTGCGAACAAGGGTCGCTCCATCAGAAGTGTCAGGCAAAGACTGAGATACAGAAGGTAGGCGTTGAACACGTTTTAAAACATCTCGCAGTGTAGGCAGAGGATCACTCGAGAGAATCTGATCAACAACTCCGGCGAAGGAGGAGGGTAGACCAGCGAGGAACTGGACAAGCTGAAGTTCGTTCCGTTGACGCTGGATTTCAGTGATGTCGGCAGAAAGCGGATGGTACACCTGAAATTCATCCCAGAGAGCACAGCAGTTGTTGTAGTAGTCCTCGATAGAATCAATAGTAGAAAACTCTTGCTTGGCCAGCTGCTTGAAGTTCTCAAACACCTTTAGATTTTGCTGGTGAGAGTATACGTGGGAGAGTTGGTCCCACATATCCTTTGCAGTCTTCAGACGAAGGAGAGACTAGCTGATCTTCGGTTCGGCGTTGTTGACCATCCAGGTCATAACACCATAGTCCTCCTTGGACCAGAGATCATAGGCCTGCTTGGTCTTGTCATCAGCATCAGTAGTGGGAGCGTCTGGTCCCTTGGTCGATAGATGAGAATAGCGTCCTTGTGCTTTAACATAGAGTTCAAAGGAAGCTGCCCAGAGGTGATAGTTGGAGCCATCCAACTTCACAGTAGTAACACACAGAGTACGTGGAAGATCCGGAGTCGCCATCAGAAGGTGCAGTCAGGGGCAGAAGCACAGGCGCAGAGAGTTGTAGTAGTCAACAGTCAGAGGCAGAAGTCCAACACATGGACTAGTAGTAGAAGGTAGAAGATCCACGCATGGATCTTAGAAAAACCCACGTAGGGGCAGCAGATGAAAAGAAAAACCTACGCCAACATGGAGGATCAGTCACTCCACCATGAGGCGCAGGCAAACAGAGAGGATGAAGCCCGTTACTCCGTCAATGTGCCAGAACTGGAAAGTTACCGAGGCTATCCGGAGATTTCGGAAAGAGAAACGGAGCTAGACGAAGGGGCCAGTGGTGGATTAGGCCACAAGGATGGGAGAAGGGAAGAAGGAGGTTGGTGGAGAGATGGCGGCTAGGGTTGGGGTGAGAGAGGGATTAGGTTTAAGGTGGATCGGCCAGCTCTGATACCATCTAGAAGTTGGCAACGAGATTGCTTATTATTGGATGATCTAAAAAGAATACAATGGTCTCTCTTTTATAAGATAAGAGAGTGTACAATATTTAGAGATAAGCAATATGGGATAAAGAGAAGAAGAGAATAAAGAGAAATAAGCAAATACACTAAGTAAAGAAAAGCAGTAAAGTGTATATACTAATAGTCTATTTATGGACTCAAGCAGAGTTTGCGTGCCTGGTTTGATAAACTGGGCAAGATTCTGTCTACCTATGGCTTTCTCAGATCTCATGTTGATCATTTTGTCTTTATTAAAAAGACGTACTCTGGTATTGTGGTTCTTATTGTGTATGTTAATGACATTATTTTATCTGGCAGTGATCTCTCTGCAATTAATGCTATTAAAGCCTACTTATGCAAGCATTTTGTCACTAAAGATCTGGGTAAAGTGAGATACTTTTTTGGGATTGAAGTTTCTAGGACTACAAATGCTCTTGTTCTATCACAACGGAAGTATGTTCTTGATCTTCTACAGGAAACTGGAATGCTTGGAGCTCAGCCTACTGATACACCCCTAGATCCTAATGTGAATTGGGATGATGATGAATCTCCTCTGTATCCTAATAGTAAAAGATATAGAAGACTGGTTGGCAAACTGATCTATTTGACTAATTGGGATGATGATGAATCTCCTTTGTATCCTGATAGTAAAAGATATAGAAGATTGGTTGGCAAACTGATCTATTTGACTGTCACTAGAGTTGATATTTACTGTTGTTGGTCTTGTTAGCAGGTATCTTGACAAGCCTAGACAGTGTAACTGGGAAGCACTGTGTCATATCTTGGGATATCTGAAGAAAGCTCCTGGTAAAGGCTTTTTTTATAGTAAACATGGTCATTGCTCTCTTGAAGACTATTCAGATTCTGACTATGCTGGAAGTAAGATAGACAGAAAATCTACCTTTGGTTATTGTACTTTTTTGGTGGAAATTTGGTTACCTAGCGGGGCAAAAAGCAATGTTGTTGCTAGATCTAGTGCCGAGGCCGAGTACCGTGTTATGGCTCATACTGCATATGAACTTCTATGGGTGCGGTCTCTTCTAAAAGAACTTGGTGTGGGATCTTCTGCTCCTATTCCTATGCACTGTGATAATAAAGCAACTATTTTTATTGCAAATAATCTTGTTTTTCATGAGCGGACCAAGCACATTGAAGTTGACTGCCACTTTATCAGAGAATCTATTATGATTGGTCGCATCTGCACTCCTTTTACTCGCTCAGAAGACCAAGTTGCCGATATCTTCACAAAGTTGTTGGCCAAGAAATATTTCAGCTCTCTTGTGGACAAGTTGGGCATGATTGATATCTATGCTCCAACTTGAGGGGGGTGTTAAATAGTGTTTTATTTAAGTTCTTTATATTCACTTGTTATTTTCCTATTCTATGTGGACCTCTATGTAATTGTTATCTTTATAAATATACGGGGTACACACATTGTGCACCTTAACCCTTACAGACAAATCAAGAACTCAAATACTCCCCTCAAGCAGATAATCTCAAAGTGGGTACGCAGACAAGTAGAATCTGAAGCATGTCATAGGTCGCAAATAGGCAGCAGAAGCTTCTTGATCAAAAAGATGTATCATTTAGAATAGTAGTAAACAACAGGAAGGTGTCAGAGTTTCCATCACAGTCGCTATCGTCACAATCCAGAGAGTGTTGATCCACGTTAGAAATCCAGAGAGTGTTGGTCCACAGTAGAAAAGACTACAGGGTGATGGTTCACAGTAGAAGAGTCTTAGAGTGTGTTGGTTTATAGTAGAAAAGTCAACATGCGCTAGGCACGGACAATGTCAACATGCAAATAAAGAACGGACAAAAAATAGAAAGTAGAGTCGACGTAGTCGGACAGAAGACTTGTACACCAAGTAGCAAGCAGATTAAAAGGCTCTAAGATAAATAGCGGTAGCAGTAAATAATAAAGCTCCATCATATACATGTAAGTCACCAAAGATATCATCATCATCTCATCATATAATTTCCATCATAGTAGCAAACGTCACAGTCCAGAAAGTGTTGGGTCACAACAATAGCAGTAGTAGACGTGTGCAAGGCACAAACAAAGAGTCAGCGTGCAAACAGAGAACAGACAGCAAATAGTGCAAAAGTACAAAGCAGCAAGTAAAATGTGCTAATCATAGCATAAGTAGCAAGAATGACGTTGTCGGATAAAAGTCAGTCAATTGATAGCATAAATGAAGTAGATAACTTCATAGCAGCAGACAATGATGATGAATAAGCTTCTCAAGTACTTCATAGGGTAGGAAGATAAATATAGCAGCAAAAGGATCCACATAGCAACAAAAAACATCATATAGTAGCAAAAAAAAATCACATAGTAGCAGTAAAAGTAGCATCTAGATGAAGATCCATATCATGGTTTAAAATTTTGATTTCGATGTCGTTTCCAATGGCTCAGAAACAATTTTATAGGAGTTGCAATGGAAATTTCGACGTTTACGCTTATTTCAACACGAGATTTCGATGACCAAATAAAGAAATCAAGTCACAAATTTTACCAGGATGATCTGCATACATAAATACACTTATTTATGTAATAAAACCATATATTGATCTTGGTGGGGTGTACTACATGTGTGAAAAGATTGAAAACTGTATCGAAGGGGATTTCAGTGACATGTTCAATAACATAATGAAGGAATTGGTTTATAGGTCATCATGTTAATAATCAATTTCAATTGAACTATACAACTTATATCATAGATCATCAAAGAGTGAAAATACTAAAGGTATTCTCAATCAAGCATGAGATAATATATAAAATTGGGACAGATTACTAAAATTAGTTGATATTAATAGTCTAATTTATTGAATATATCCATTGAGTACATTTGACTATATATTATTCCCATTCTTACTTGAAATTTGATCTATTACGTCTCAATTCTAAAAAAAATTAAGGTCTAAAATTATATATAATTAATATTCAAAGTATTACATATAAAACATTGTTACAAAATTCATCTTTAATATAAGATAACATTCAACATTAGTTAAGTGTTCATAATATATACGAATATAATGTTGAAAATACTTCAAAATAGCTCATTTAAAAAAAATTATCCATTATCTTGACAAATAGGATATATATCAAGCTGGATTTGTAAATTAATTGTTTTATATGTAATTTATAGCATAATTTCATAAATCCTAAAGTATAAGTTTTAGTATATCACTTGCAAATTGCAATTTCAGAGTAATCTTTTGATCAATATGGGGTACATAGTTGTAGATGGGAAGGAGAGAGAGTAAACTTACCTTAGATCCAAAGAACAAGCCTTCAAGAGCAAGAGAATGCAAAAAAATACCAAAGAAGTAACCCTCCCAAGTACAACAAGCTTTGGGCCATTGATTTTCATAATTGTGAACCCATTTCGGTTGTGTTTCGCAAAATGCATGCCCAAACTAGCCTTTTTTCAACGATATTTTTGTATTTTGTCAAAATTCGCCCCTCTTTGCAAAATTTCTATCAAAATTTTGAAATTTTACTTACTATTTCTGGACAGGTGCATTTCTATGTCTGACACCCGTCGAAACCGAAATTTCGACCGGAATTTCGAGATTTTGACCGAAATTTTAAACCATGATCCATATAGATATGGAGCAGGAGAACTAAACTCTTCTTCTTCTCTCCTCCATCCCATCTCTTCCCTCTATTCATCATCCTCTATTCTTCCCCCGCACGCCAACCACTAAAAAGAGTCAAGAGAGTGGTTGGAGTAGGAAGTCAAAAAGAATGGTAGAGGTAGTGTTTATATAGGCAAATATGTGGAGGTAACTGACAACTCAAGTCAATGTGCAACATGACCCGATTATACAGATTTGGATAGAAAAATGAAAAAAATGGACTAGGTCAACAAATAATAGGATCTGATTATCATTAGGTGCAATAAAAAAAAGTGAAGAGGGGTAGTCGCAAAAATTCCAATAAGCATAGGGAGGTTGGGGTTAGGGCCGACAGCTTGTGGAGTATTGTCTATGCGATAGGCCCAATGTAGATCTCCTCTCCTGATGCAGATGTATGCAAGCGCGACATAACAAATTTTGTCGCCAATTGCATTCTCTCTAACTAAGCAACCAAGTAGCTGAAAGACGACGCATGCAACAACAATTTTAACCGTGGACAGTGGGCTGAGATGGAGTTCCCTATTTACCAAAATAGCATCCACTTTCTGGCTGAGGAATGTGTTAAGAGAGTTAATTTTCACACGTTGTTCCTATAGAGTAGAATCACAAGGAGCAACAATAGAAATAGATAACTTGAAACACAGGCAACCGTCCAACTTCATGTAGCATGAGTAGGAATCAAAGGCTTGTTCACAGCCCATTGTGCTCCACAGACACCCCAAAAATTATCCTTTTTATAAAGGAGAGGCCAAACTTCAGATCTGGGAGAGTTGGGGTATGCAGTGTCCTACAGACTTGAGATGACAAGTCCACAAGCCAACAAAAGAACGCAGAGTGTCCTTCCAACCTTCGCACGTGGCACGTCACTTTCTACTACGGAACGCCACTTGCTAACAGGACAGGAGAGACGGGAACTACGACAATATTGCCCTTTCATCTATGTTTGCGACGGACTGGAACGGGGAGACGATCCCCTGTAATCTCTTGTACGCTTGACAAAAGAAGCACAATGTCGACAAGCATCTATGTCTTGCGAGTTCGGCAACTTGGGGACGACGGCTTGCAGACGACCCTTGTGTGCCTACCCTTCAGGGACACAGATCAGGATGCCACGGACGAGGAGTAAGAGGTGAGGAAGCGATGACTAGTTAAAGGGACTCAGGGGAGGTAGATAACAGTGATGACGGCTGAGATAGAGAGCATCAACATACAAATGATTTGATTTTTACTAAAGAGAAAGAGAGGAGACGACCATAGAGGCCAGGACAGTGTATTAAAAAACGACCCAGGCGGCCGCTTAATCGGCCAAGACCCCCATCCGCTTAATTTTGCCCTTAAGCGCCCGCTTACTCGGTTTGAAAAAAAGTGCCCGCTTTTTCCCCGCTTTACCCGCTTTTTCCCACTTTTATGCCCGCTTTTTTCCGCTTTTTGAAAAAAAATGTTGTTGTAAGCATGTAATGTTAATTAAATATATAATCCAAGTAGTATTGAGTATAATATATGAAGCTTGTATACATTAAATGTTCTATGATATACCTAGTCTTACTTTAGAATGCAAACTTTGTATGTAAGATGTATATAATAGGGTACTGTTGTAATATATCCAAGTAAATATCGTATTACTCTATTATACTTCTAATGGTTTTACTGATTTTACTAATTTTCTTGCAGATTTCGTTCAATACTAATTGATACTACTGGCTAGTATTACTGATTTCCTTAAAAATATATTTTTATATACACATAGATGTAATTTTGTACATAAATATATAAGATTTTATGCATCCGCTTTTTCAAAAATCGCCCGCTTAATCGCCCGCCTGCCGCTTAATCGGCTACAAGGTCCCGTCCGCACGCCTCCCGCTTCACGCTTTTTAAAACATTGGGCCAGGATAAAACCTGGCGGGCAGCCAAGCCAAGATGAGACGGCGGTCTCCCGTAGGAAGAGGCTCTCTCTCTTTCTCCTTAGGTTAGGATCAATGCCCTGATGCCATGTGGAAAGACGATATGGAGGGGAATTCCCCTTTGAGTAGTTTTTTATTGATTGAAGGGCAGCCCCCCTCTCCTGTAAATAGGATGCAGGGGAAGCATAAAGACACAAGACAAAGCCTAATGGCCTAAGACACACTTGGGCCCATATAACAAAGAGACTAAACAACTTACTAAATAGACTCTCTAACACCTACCTTCTCCATATTGTGTTGCCTAGACCACTTTGTCAGCAGTCAACGCCCATGGAACAAAATATCGATCAAAATTGCCAAATTTTGATCAAATTACATTTTTTCCAATCAAACATTGAAACTTAGAATCAGACATCGAAATGCACAAATGCATGGAATGGGACGTAAATTTCACAGCAAAAAACCTAGTTTGGGCAGTAATTTTGCAAAATGGCACGGAAACACATCTTGAAAAATGTTGTACCTAGGGTTGTTACTACATGTTGGGTATTCAGGTGATTTTTTTTTACTCTCTTGCTTCTAGAAGCTATTTCTCATGATTCTAAGGTTGTTTAACTTATCCCTAGCCCATCGACACCTCCTCCTATTCCTACACTCTTCTATAGAGATTTAAAGAAATACTTCGAAAATAACAAAGTTTTCAGTGCTAGATCTTTTGAGAATCACATGATCTACAAGCAAATGAATAATGTTAATACTTGTTACTTATTACGTGTTATTTATTAGTTACGAGTTAATCCTACTTAGTACTTAGTAATTACTACTTAACTAAATTAGTAGTTACTAGTTAGTAATATATGTTATACATCATGTACTTTGTAAGTAAGTAACTTGCAACTGTATGTTTTAAGTTCTAAGTTGCAACATGTGGGTTTGTAAGTTTGTAGCAGTCTAACAGACTTGACAGTTCCAAAAATTGGTGCATTCATTCATCAAGAGATGGATCACACATCGACCTCGCAACATATAAATTTATTATATAATCTAGTGTGTTTATGTCTACATATTGTGTTTGCAAAATTTCATAATTTTGTTCCTTCAATCCCCCATCGAAATTGTCATCGATATGACTGTTGAAATAATTCAACTTCCTTCACTTACAAATGAGGGAGACCCCCCCTCCCCACATATCCAACATGAAATATTATTGCATATTTAAGTGTATCTTGGTGTTTAGATTGTCCTACCAAATTTTCATGATTTAATTTGCTCATTTTGGCATGGAAATCGTCTAAGCCGTAAATATTGAAATATCGGTTGAAATTTCTATAAATTAATTATTTCTAGGTCATCTAATACAAAGTCAAAATCAGGCATTTAATTCTATGGACACTATCAACTATTTTGGTGAAAATCGCTCAAGGTCGGTCGACAATACACTAGCATGTTGTGTACTAATTTGTCCAAATTGTCAAAATCCCCTTATTTTAGTCAAACTTTTGTCAAAATCCTAGCCTAGTGACAGACCACTAGTTTCGCATGTCGCCTAGCCTCAAAATCAAAAATCTTGACAAACTTTTGAGAATTTTGTGGAAATTTAAAACCATGGTATAGATTGATCTGTTTATGGTGTTGCGTAGAGGGGAATGTAACCGTTCGTCTATAATTTGATTCAGAGATGCCTTGTCCTCTTGAACTTGTGCCAGGTCAAAAGACTCCCTCCCCTCGTGGAATGGTGTATAATGGGTAGCAATATAACATAAGGCATGCATAAGCGTATTCCAAGGATGATTCAGCATCGCTTGGATTACCACTGTTACTATATGTTCATCATACCCCAAAGACCAGCTAGGGCTGCATCCTACGTGGGGCTCAATATGTATGTTGTTCAGATTTGACTTTCGAACTAGCATACAAGATCATTTCAACCAACACCATATCATTAAGGCAATTACGTAAGCAAAGGAAAATGCTCAAGAGTGGGGGGGCAGTGAATACAAAGTCAGCATATAAACAAGGTTATACAAAATACTAAGGTACTGAAATGCAGTAACCACTTATTTTTATAGGAATGCTATAGCCAAGTAATTAGAAAGCAATTAAGTTTAACGAAAAGACAAAGCAGCAACGACCCTGACAATGAAAAACTTTCCTTTACAGGTATTATTAATATAGGTATCTAAAATGTTCACAATCTTTCAGGGGAACAAGAAAATATAAGCATAAATAAAGTAGGGTATCAGCTTTTACCTTCAGAGAAGTAAAAAAGAACTCCCCAGGAGAGAGTTGGAGAAAGCGAACACCTTGAGTACTGACAGGAGCCTCAAGAAGTATAATAAGGTCTTTAGAAAAAAAGAAGCAACCTAAGATGGCTGCACCTACAGCTGCAACTGATATGAATACCCTCTGCCGCAACTCTTCAAGATGGTCAAACAAACTCATCTCTTTATCATCAGGAAGAAGATCTTTGCTGGGATAAAGAAACTCGTAAAGTGAATTTGAACTGCTTTCTTCGAGATTTGACATTGTTCCATCCTGTATTGGAGATGGTGTGTCCACTGCGCCCACCATGAGTTAGATGATACAAACCATAATTGCAATATATATATATATATATACATATATATATATATATATATATATATATATACACACTATAAATCTTACAATTATGAAGGTATGTCTGAACTGCCGAATGCAGATAAGGAATAGTAAACAAATACAACAATTTATTTGCTCAACTGAAAATAAGCAGCAAAATCTTCCGACATTGAGTGTAATCAGGAAAAGAACGCCTACGCCTTTGCCATTGAAGTTAATAGTGACGAACCAATTTATGCAGTTGGAAATCAAGATGTTTCAGTCATACAGGAGTCAAGTTAGGATAAGTGCTTACTCATCATACCTTTACCTTATAATTTAATGGGTAATTAGAAGTACAATTACCTATTCTCTGTACTCTTTACCCACATTTATGGTCTAAGTAAATGGGTAATTATATTATTTCCAACATTGTATGCAGAAGCATTGAATATACTGCAGCTTATATGCATCCACTATATTATTTGCATTGAACTTATTGTAATCAACCACGTACTGGCATCACAATTGGTGAAAATAGAATTTTTGTCCACCAAAAAAAGCGGATGTACACACTAAATGTAATGAGAAAAATGAACCATTAACACAATATGTTACACATTAATAAACGTAGAAAAGAGTGTGTCTCTTTGTATATGAAAATATGTGAAACGGAGAGATGACTTTTAAGGTTTAAATATATGTGTTTATAGATAATTGTAGGGCAATGCACATATAGATATATCAGCACAATAAAAACTTATACCTAGTGAGTAAATGGGTACACATGTATGATTAACTAATCATGTTACCCTACTCAACAGCGTATAGGTGGTTGATACATGGGTTTTACTATAGCCATTGACAACGCTTTTTATGATTTATTTTTATTTTAACCAAAATGCCTGATCAGCGCACATCCGTGGATACCTTGGTACTCTAGATGGGCACAAGGGTCACTATTTGCTCTACTTGATGAACATATCACATATGTCACTAGTGATTGTGATCTACGAACTAGTATTTGTTTACAACGTACATTTGAAAGGGGAAGCCCACCTATGAAATACCTTCCTCCAATCTTCTTGAAGTTGAAACCCAAGTTACATCTTCATCTATTTCATGTCCCAGAAATATCATCCACAGTCCATATCTCCCATGTCTATCAACGAAGATATAACATAGACCAAGGTCCCACTGGGTTGACTCGGACAATCCTACATCATCTAATATTCATGAGTCAGGATATGCTCATGCTAGCCTCTAATTATATTGAATTTCCAATTGCATTATGAGAAAGGTACTCATTCATATGTTATGACTTATGAGACATCCAATTTCTAATGTTTGTCGTTTGTCAGATAATGTGATTATTCCCATTAATCATGATGAGGCACTAAAGGGGTTTGGATGGACCTCTGTAATGATGACAAAATGGTTGCACAGCAAAAAAAAAATGTTTGGCACACCACCTGATAAAAAGGAGGTTGATTGTAGATGGGTATACATTGTCAAACACAATCCAGAGGGTTTGATAATAGTCTCAAAGCTAGATTGGTCATAAAGACTACACATAAGCCTTTGATGCAGACTTCTTTGAAACCCTTTCTCATGTTACTCAGATCACCTCTATGTCATCTTATCCCATTGACAACACATTTTGTGATGTGGGATGAAGTCTGCTTTTAGATTTATTTTGTGATATGTAGGGACCTAACTATAATTTATCTAGTTGTTATACTTAGCCACAATTCTTTTACTTTTTTTATTTTAAATTTGGTTTTATGTTTCAATTAGAAATATTATTATTGCCTTGGGATTAGGATTTCCCATTTTGTTAAAAATACCGGGATTGGGGGCTTCTCCCAGTAGTTGAATATGGCTTGGGAAATAAAGTTATTTTGTTGTCACTGGATTAAGGAGCGAAGTATCCGGTTTCGATGATTTTTGGATTGTGTGGAAATGCAAATTTATGAAAATTTTGACAAAAATTTTGATAAATGCAATTGTGCCTGTTTCGACGCCAAAATGAACAAATTAATCCATGAAATTTTATAGATGTGATATCTACATCGAAATGCATTATTTATGCAATAAAATTGCATTAGGTGGGGGAGAGTCCATGTGGGAGGTAAGGAAACAATCTTGTTTCTTGGGAATTTCGATGAAGGATTTTGATGACAAAATATAGGGAATCAAGTCATGTAATTTTGCAAGCATGAGCTATATACATGCCTGCACTTATTTGTACTATAATATCACATATTGAATATGTGGCATCCCCCCACATGTTTTACTTGAGTTGGTAGTTTGTTGTTGATATAGACCAAGGAATGAGGATTCGGCGAAATGGGCGAAATTTTGCCCAAAATTTTCGATTTCAATGGAATTTGGTACCGAAACGTGCGACTATGTCGATTTCGATGATTTTGATGAGTTTCGCCAAATTTCGATGATTTCGATGAATTTCGCCAAATTTCGATGAATTTCACCAAATTTCGATGAAAATTTCGATAATTGCAATCCTTTTTTTTTAAGAGGTGCAAAGGGGGATTGGAGTTATTTCACCATTTAGCACTTATACATAGTATATACTAAGTATATCATAATTGCATTGTATTTCCCTAATATTTGCTATTCAAATTATTAAATACTTATGCAATGCATGCTTTTTTAGTTTTTACAATGTGGACGACATGTATCCTAGTGGTGGTTTATTAGACAATGAAGGTGCTAGGAAGCCAACCACACCAACAAATAATGATTTAGCTTGGAAACATTGCACTAGTGTTCTTGGGACCAATGAAATGATTGACTATTGAGTCAATATCAACAACAAACTATAAACCCAAGTAAAACGTGTGGGGATGCCATACATATCCAATATTTGATATTATAACACAAATAAGTACATGCATGTATATAGATCATTCTTGCAAAATAGCATGACTTAATTCCTACATTTTCTCATTGAAACCCTTCATCGAAATTCTTAAGAAACAAGACAGTTCCCTTACCTCCCACATGAAGGACCACCCCCCCCACCCTACCCCCACATAAAATTTTATTGCATAAAACGATGTATTTAGGTGTAGAGATCACGCCTGTAAAAATTCATAAATTAATTCGTTCATTTTGGCGTCGAAACGGGCACAGTTGCATCTATCAAATTTTTTGTCAAAATTTCAAAAAATTTCGGTATCCATGCCGTCGAAACGGCATCGAAATTGAATAACTGGTTCCTTGATATAGACTCGACATTCAACCATTTGATTGGCCGTAGGAACAACTATGCAATGTTTCCAAGCAACATCATTGTTATTTGGTGTGGTTGGCAGCACCTCTATTGTCTAATAAACCATCACTAGAATACATGTTGTCCACACTGAAGAAGCAAAAACAACATAAAGCATGCATTGCGTTACTATTTCATATATTGAATAGCAAATGTCAGGGAATGCAATGCAATTATGATATCATCATCATCTAAGCCTCAGTCCCAACTATGTTGGGGTCGGCTACATGGATCCTTCATTTCCATTCAGCTCTATCATGGGTCATATTCTGGTCGAGATGTAGAGATTCAAAATCTCTCTTCATAAGCTCTTCCCATGTTCATTTAGGCCTTCCTCTTCTTCTATTAATTGTGGTTGACTCAATAGCATTATTTCGTATAGGCGCATTAGTCGGTCTGCATTGCACATGTCCATACCATCTGAGTCGGCCCTCAGGCAACTTGTCCTCAATGCTCGCCACCCCCATTTTATTTCAGATATTGTCATTTCTCAAGCGATCTTTTCTTGTCTTCCCACACATCCATCTCAGCATACGCATTTCAGCCACGTTCATCTTGTTGAGACTTGGTTTCTTCACCGCCCAACATTCACTCCCATAGAGCATGGTTGGCCGTATAATAGTTCTATAGAACTTGCTTTTTAATCTGAGAGGGATCTTCCTATCACAAAATACTCCAATTACACTCCTCCATTTCAACCATCCTACAGTGATCCTATGACAAACGTCATTTTTGGCGTCCCTACATATTTGAATAATAGAACCCAAGTAACGAAATTTATCACATTTTGGTATGTCTACTCTGTCCAACTTGGCTCCTCCATTCACACTATGAGTTTGGCTGACATTGCAATGCATAAACTCAGTTTTGTTCCTACTAATCATCAATGCCATTTGATTCCAATGTCTTTCTCCAAAGTTTAACTTTATCATTCAATCCATCTTTAGTCTCATCAATAAATACAATATCATCAACAAATAACATACACCAAGGAATATCATCCGGAACATGCTTTGTCAACTCATCCATAACAAGAACAAACAGATATCAGGTGACTGTGGATCCTTGGTGTATCCCAACCGTAATAGGAAAAGCCGGTGTCTCTCCTCCAGGAGTCTTCACACTGGCAGTAGAGATATCATACATGTCTTTAATCAAGTCAATGCATGGGATTGGCACACCTTTTTTTCTTCAAAACGATCCACAACACTTCCATGAGTTCTCAATCATATGCTTTTTCCAAATCAATATAACCCATATGAAGATCTCTTTTGCTTTCTCTATATTTCTCCATAGGCCTCCTTATTAGAAAAATAGCATATGTTGTTGATCTTCCAGGCATGAAACCAAATTGGTTGTTTGGTATTTGCGTTATAGATCTTAGCCTCTGCTCAATAATCCTTTCCCAAAGCTTCACTGCATGACTCATCAACTTGATATCTCTATAGTTTGTACATCTTGAAACATCACATTTGTTCTTGTAGATGGGGACTATAGTACTATTTCTCCACTCATCCGGCATCTTCTTGGTCTTCATGATCTTGTTAAAGAACTTTATTAACCATATAACTCCTTCATCCCCCATACTCTTCCATACATCAATGGGAATACCGTCCGGTCTGCATGCCTTTCTCATTTTTATCGTTTTCAAAGCATTCTGACCTCAAATAGTGAAAGTCGTCGTGTGTAAATGATATGACTTGTATTCATGTCACACGAGTCGCCAATATTATTTACAGTATCTCCACTGAAAAGCTTATGGAAGTAATTTCTCCATTGGTTCTTGATATCATCGTCCTTCACCAACACTCTTACCATCTTCATTCTTAATGTATTTTACTTGACTCAAGTCTCTTCCTTTCCTTCCTCTTATACGAGCCATTTTATATATATCGTTTTCCCCTTCTCTTATGTTCAGCTTCTTATAAATATCATCAAAGTATCTAAATCTTACCTCCTGAACAACCTTTTTAACTTCTTTCTTTGCTTGCTTATATCTCTGGAATGTTGCATCATCTCAAGATTTGGGCAAGCTCCTATAGATCTCCCTTTTCAGTTTAATAGCCTTTTGTACTTCATCATTCCACCACCAAGTCTCTTTCTGTGGAGATCCACAACCTTCAGACTCCCCCAAAACCTTCTTGGCAATTTTTGTTATGCGGGATCTCATGTTATGCCACATAGTATTAACATCAGACTCCAAGTTCTAAGTTCCCTCCTTGATAAGTTTATCATGAAAAGTCAATTTTTTTCTCCTTTAAGATTCCACCACTTGATCTTGCTATCTTGGTTATGTTATGCTTGTCTTTACTGATCTTCATGTCAATATCCAAAACCACCAACTTATGTTGGGTCATGAGTTCTTCGCCAGGAATCATTTTACAATCCTTACATAGTTTACGATCCACCCGCCTCGTAAGGAGGTAATCAATTTGGCTACAATTGTGCCCACTCTTGAAAGTAATCTTATGAGATTCTCTTTTCTTAAAAGGGGCGTTTGCCAAAATCATATCATATGCAACTACAAATTCTAATATCCTCTCTCCGTTTTTGCTGCCATATCCAAAGTCATCATGAACTCTCTCATATCCAGCATCGCTACTCCCCGCATGGCCATTTAGATCACTCCCAATAATGATCTTCTGATTTTTCGATATTCCCTGCATCAATTCATCCATGTCATCCCAAAAATCCTTCTTAGCCTCCTCGATAAGGCCAACTTGGGGGGGCATAAGCGCTAATAATGTTAAAAATCTTTCCCCCAAGAACAACACAGATAGCTATGATTCTATCACCCACCCTTGTGTTCTTGACAACATCATCCTTCAACATCTTATCAACAATAATACGTACGCCATTTCTATGCTAATTAATATCTCTATACCAGATTTTGTATCTTGTGTCTCCAATCTGTCTACAATATTCCCCTATCCATTTGGTTTCCTGTAAACAAGCTATATTGACTTTTCTTCTCATCGTGGTATCCACTATCCGAAAGATTTCCCTGTCAAAGAGCCAATATTCCAAATTTCAACTCTAATCCTTTTTGTTAAACTTGCTTCTTTACCTGTCTTCGTCAAAAATGTTGCCCTTGCACATTTTTCACTACATCCGGACAATGATGCGGTTGTACTAGCTTCTTTGCCCACACTCGTCCAAGATGTGTTAACCCTTGTACATTTTTCACTACATTCGGGCAATGATGCAGCGGGACTAGCTTCTTTACCCACACTCGTCCAAGATGTGAAAACTCTTGTTTGTCCTTCAACACAACCGGGGGTTGTTGTGTCGAAACCTCTTGCATATTTATCACTGCACCTGGGTGGCGGGTGTCGATGCAACGTGTCGCTAAGTAGGGACGCTCCAACGAAATGCAATTATGATATACTATAAGTATATACTATGTATGAGTACTAGAAAACAATATCACAATTTTTTAAAGTTTGTAGCTTTGTTTTTACTTTTAGGCATGGATTTTTTTAATTAAAAAATGAGCACCAACAATAATTTATATATAATTATACCAATGTCTTAGGGTAGTGATGGATAAGTAATATTACATTAACAAGACAGTTAAGTAAAAAAAAATAGATATAATTATCATCATCATCATCATCTAAGCCTCAGTCCCAACTATGTTGGGGTCGGCTACATGGATCCTTCGTTTCCATTCAGCTCAATCATGGGCCATATTCTGATTGAGATGTAGAGATTCAAAATCTCTCTTTATAAGCTCATCCCATGTTAATTTAGGTCTTCCTCTTGTTCTATTTATTGTGCTTGACAAAAAAAAATAGATATAACATGAAGTAAATTAGACCTGATTTGACCTAGTTTGCCCCATTTAGGCCTAAATCAGATCCAATTTGACATAACATGACCCTATCATATCTAATTTACCCTACATTGACCTGATTGAGAACTAATATGGCCAGATTGGACCTGATTTCCCAAAATCAGATCTAATTTCCTTAAATCGCAGTCCTAATTTGCTCATATTAGACCTGTTTTGGCGTAAATTAGACCTATTTCAACCCTAAATGACTCAGATTGATCTGCTTTGACAAATTCAGACCCTTATTCATGCTAATTTGGCCTTTAAGTGGCTTAATTTGGGCCTAAAAGGCCTTAGGCGCCCACTTAGTCACCTGAGGGTCTTAACTGCCTAGTTTTAGGGCCCCTATTCAGCTTCTCGATCACCTAGGCACGCCTAAGAGGGTGCGTTGATAACTAATGAGCAATACGACAGCAGTAAGTAGCATTGTTGGTATTTTGCAAATGTGTTCAGTACACTCACTTATATCTACTATCTAAAGAAAATTGATAGTTGCACATAAGCATGCAAACATAATGCTTACACGCTGCATTTATTACTGACTCAGTGATGTGACAACAGAATGCACACACCACATTTTGAATCATATTGTGAGGCCCACAAAAATTACCACCCTTTAAGAGAATAACTAACCCCTGTGGTGGTTATGATGCTGTCAATATGTTATCTGCACCAAAGTGTGATCTCCCGTCCACAAGAATAATGCATCAATATGTAAGTCTTGCATGAATATAATAATAATGTCGTAGCATATAGTGTATATGTCAAAAAGAATACTACCACAATATAGGACTTCATGAAAATAGATTTAATGTTGTAGTGGTATATACTGCATGTATATCTTCATTTTCAATCAAAAAACAAATTTGAAGAAATTTCGTTGGAAGATCTCTCGGGAATTATTCTGTTACCAGATCCCTAACGTACTGAGTCCATATAGCAATAAGACGATTCAAACCATAGTTACAACACAAGTTCTTCGCCCTAAACAGGTAAAAAGCACTTCATGTTCATCTACATGATTGTACAGAAATGATTGGTATTCTACGCCTAAAGTACACGATGCCAATTAGTTTATCGTCCGGCATCAAAACTGGTTACAAAATCGAGTAAAACTACAAGGCGCCCCGTTGAAACGCAGCAATACGTTCATTTAAATCTTCTTAGTCAAGAATTAACCATAGGCTGCTTCATTGAATCGTCAATAATTAATTGAGCAGAATAAATTAGATATAGCAGTGAGACCATTCAAAGCACAGTTGAAATAAAAGTTCTAGGCCCTGAACAGGTAAAAAGCACTTCATACCCATCTATACGAGTGTAAAGATATGATTGGTATTCTACGCCTCAAGTACATATTTTATCGCTCGGCATCAAAACTGTTGTTACACTATCGAGTAAAACTACATGGTGCGCCATTGAAAGGCGGCAATAAGTTCATTTAAAACTTCTTAGTCAAGAATTAACCTACAGGCTGCTTGACTAAGTCGTTAATAATTGGTCGAGCAGAATAAGTAGACATAGAAATTAGGTAACCATCAAACTAGACTATTTGAGCTTGAGGAGACTGCTTGCCAGTAGTGAAGTCATACGTTGAGCTATTTAATTGGAAATGGTTGATTGAGAAAGCTGGAGAAAGCACTTACGAGGTCTCTCTTCCAAGGCGGACCCAACTCCTCCCAGGGGCAGCTGCTGTTGCTCCCCAGCATCCTCAGGTACGGCGGAACACCGAAGTAGCCGGGACCTCCTCGCGCTAACGGAGACGGAACGCAAGCTCGATGGAGCACCGCTACCACCAAAACAAGGAGAGGACCGCCGCCGGGTTGGGCTTGACCGACCGAGGCAGCCAAGCTGCGGGTGGAAGAGCACAGCCGTGCTTCCCATCTCCGCCCTCCTCCGCCTTCGAATTGGACCCGGGATTTTTCGGTGGGAGTTCTCGGTTAGCTTCCTTGATACGGTGCTACCTATACCTCACACCTCACTACAGCAACACTATCCCAGGTTCCTAATATTAGTTTTCTTTTTGTATAACATTTTCTCTCAAGAAGGATAGTAACTCCTACCCTCGTGTTTGGTTTTAAAATGGATTTGATTAGATAAGCCAGGGTTAATCCGGATAAACGAATTAATCTATTTTAGTTGTTTGATTATGTTCGACAACCAGTCCGGACAGTTTGGAACCTCAGCCTGGTGGTCTACTTGTCTTTCTAGTCTAGCATATAAGACAGTGTAATATAGAAGGTTGATTCAAACTGGGATTGCGAAATCCTGCAGCAAGTTTGACGTTAATCTGAATTTTGATAATATAGAACTTCGATCAACAAAATTGGATTGAATTTGGATTTTAATATTCAAATTTAGTCCTATGTGGAACATATGTTGTGCAAAAAGGCAGTCGCTAGTCCACTCTTGTCCAAGTGATATCTCAAGCCAATCGCACCCAAAAAGACGTATAAATTGTAAGCCTTTCAAATCCTGAGCAGGGCTACTCAAAGTTAATATCGATAGCAGAAATTGTTTGTTTGAATCGAGCTTGATTATGTTTGAAAATCCAATTTGATTTTGATCGTGTTATGGAGTGTATCTACTTTGTTTTTGTTTGGTTAGTTGAAAACACAATCTGGATCTAAACTAAATGGAGTCTAATTTTGTTTGCTAGAGCTGGACTTGACTGATATTTAGTTTAAAACAACGTAAAATATTATTAAATTCGATAACATTTTTGCCTACAATTAAATTATTAATTGCTAATATATATATAGGCTGTTTTTTTATTGCTCGCGCGGGTACTGTAGCGGGGCTACCCGTCTCTTTGACGCGGTGGCAACTTATGTAAATACGGTCGATTTATGTACGCATCAACCGCCGACACCGCCGTTGCGACATCTTCCTCGTCGAGAATCAGCCGTCGACCCCGCCATTGCGGCATCATCCGTAAACACTCTGTACGCGCGTCTTAACTGGCCGTCTCTGAGCAATTTGGAATCTGCAGTCCTGGATCCGTCTATCTCCGACCTCCACCTGCAGTGCGGTCGAATTCTGTACGCATCAACCGCCGACGCCGCCGTTGCGACATCCTCCTCGTCGAGAATCAGCCGTCGACCCCGCCATTGCGGCATCATCCGTAAACACTCTGTACGCGCATCTTAACTGGCCGTCTCTGAGCAATTTGGAATCTGCAGTCCTGGATCTGTCTATCTCCGACCTCCACCTGCAGTGCCGGAAGAGCTTGTAGACATCGGTTGAGTTCAACAATACCAGCGTACCTCCCAAATCTGTCTTTGGAATCTGCAGTCCTGGCTCCGTCTATCTCCGACCTCCACCTATCTCCACTTACGGTCTTCATCACAAATCCATCTTACACGTCGTTCCAATCTATGACTATCCTTGGAGGTAATCGCATTCATTGAACATCCGGTAGTGTGGTTGTGGTCTGGTGTGTCAAGGTACTTGAGTTTGTGGATGTTTCCGGCAATCGACTAGTCGGCTTCATCAAGAAGCAGGATAGGGGTAAAAGTATTTTTTAGCCGGAAACTGTCTTGCTCCGCCAGCAGCTGACCAGCAACGCAACCCACATTGAAGAAGTAGGTGTGTTTTTGAATTATTGTTTACAAACTGAATACCAAATTCTGTGTTGAGCAGTTGATTATCTGCTAAGTATAATCCCTTCTATGATCTGTTTGTCTTAGTTATTTTTCGTGCTGTATTAGTCATTTTTATAGTTACGTTTTTGTTTACAGAGTTACTTTTCGATCTCTGCAATGGATGCTAGTCTTGATACTGATGCTGCTAATGATATTATTGACATTAACGATGATAATGTTCATTCTTCTTCATCTGTTGTTGCTGATATTGTGTCCTCAGTTGATGTCCCTAGAGTTGGATTACAATTTGGAAGTTTAGATGATGCCATATCGTTTTACTATAGGTATGCTGGTTTGATTGGGTTTAATGTTAGGAAAGATGATAATCGTTATGAACGAGGTACTAAGATCTTACTTGCTAAAGATTTGGTATGTGATAAGCAAGGTCAGAGTAGTTCTTCTAAGAGATCCAAAGGTCTTCTTAGTCCTGTTTGTGACAATATTGGTGAGTTGCATGAGAATTTATCTAAGAAGCATAAGCGTTCTGTGAAAAGGTGTGGTTGTAAAGCAATGATCCGATTTACATTAGATAAGTCTTTATCTGTATGGTTTGTTACTGCTTTTGTTGATAAACACAATCATGATCTTGTCGATGATTCTCACTTGCGGTACTTGAAGTGTAATTCATATCTTGACCAAACTCAAAAAGAGATGCTTTCTTCTATGAGTCAAGCAAATATACCTGTCTCCAGACAACTTGCATTAATAGCAACAGAGTCTGGTGGTTATGAAAACTTGACATTTACAAGTAGACAAGCTCATGGACATCTCAGTAGCAAGAGGAAGGAGTCATCTTTATATGATGTGGACATGGTTTTGGATTGTTTTGCAAGCTTGAAGGTTTTAGATTCTAAATTCTTTTACTCTTATCAAAATGATTCTAATGGTTGCTTGACACATTTGTTTTGGTCTGATCCGGTTTCTGTTGATGACTGTGCATTATTTGGAGATGCTATTGTATTTGACACCACTTACCGTACCAACAAGTATTCCATGGTTTTTGGAATGTTTGGTGGTGTGGATCACCATCACAAGACGGTGTTGTTTGCTTCAGCTCTGTTGGTTGATGAGAAGTATGACTCTTTTCTTTGGGTTTTCAAGCAATACTTACTTTGTTTTGGAAAAGAGCCGGTTTCCATTATAACTGACCAAGACCCGGCTATGAATGCTGCTATCATTACTGTTTTTCCAAACTGTAAGCATCGTTTCTACAGTTGGCACATCCTACAAAAGCTTCCATCTAAGCTTGGCGGTGTTCCAAACAAGGATCGGATTATTAGCTCTTTGAATGATTGTGTATGGAATACAGACGATACAGACACATTTGAAGAGAGGTGGAATTATGTAGTTGAAGAGAATGACCTATTACATATTAGTTGGCTTTCTGATATGTATGCTATGCGGTGGGATTGGGTCCCATGTTTTATGTAGGATTCTTTCTTTGCTAGTATGAGGACAACACAAAGAAGTGAGAGCTTGAATGCTTTCATTCGAAGTCATGTCAATAGTAGGAAAATGCTTTTTGAACTTGTATGTTGCTTAGAGACTGCCTACTCTCATGTGCGGGAGATTGAAAATTTCAAAGATTTTGATGATGATTACAGCAATCTTCCTTTGTCATCAGTATGGCCTTTGGAGGAGCAAATGAGAGGTATATACACCAAGGCAATTTTTAAGATCTTTCAAGCTGAAGTTCATCAAAGTATGGTATATAATGTAAAAGAAACTTCTGATGATGTTGAGTTTGAGGTATATCGTCTTGGTGGTTCTTGTTCTCCTCGTCTTTTGAAGAAAGACTCATCCACTGGTATGGTATCATGCAATTGTTTCATGTTAGAATTCAAAGGAATTCCATGTAGACACATACTTGCTTATCTAAAGAGTCGTGATTTTTGCAATCTTCCTGAGCCATATATACTGAAGAGGTGGACTAAAGGATATAGAGATCATCCTTTGATTTTTAGCAAATCGTCTATCATGCAGCTATCCACTGGGAAGAGACTGCAGTTGGTATCTGCTTGCAATTCAATTGTTAATATAGCGTGTAGGAACAACGCTATAGATATGTGTCTTGAAAAACTCATTGCTTTGCGAAAGGAGCTGTTGGAATTAGATGCTGATGATGTTGGTGTAACTGGTTCGAATACAGCTTCTTCTTCTGCTGTCAAGGTCCATATTCCCAGTGTTTGTAAAACTAAAGGTAGACCTAAATCTACTAATGTGTGGATTAAATCTGGAGTTGAAATTTCTCTATCTAAAACGAGACAGTGCAAGAATTGTTTACAATATGGTGTTAACCATGACAGCAGAAACTGCCCATTAAAGAAATAGGTGTGTGTTTGAATTCAGCTTTTGTGGTTTGATGTGGGTCGTATGGCTTACTGAAGTTGCGGATTTGATGCTACTGCTGCTGTGGTCTGCTGTGGTCTTCCTGTTGTGCTTCATGAAGCTGCGAATTTTCTGCTACTACTGACAATGTTGTTATTGAAGTTGATTTATTCACTAGTTTTACTATAATGGTATCCAATTGTTTAGTGTGTGAGTCATGTCAAATTCTGATGTAATTGTAATGGCCAAGATGTACTGTGTGTCAGTTGTAATTGATATTTGAATATAATGGTACCCAATTGTTTAGTGGGTGAGACATGTCAAATTCGGATGTAATTGCAATGGCCAAGATGTACTGTGTAGCTTCAATTGTATCCAATTTAAATCTTTTATAAAGATCATCCAAAATTTGTTTGTTGTGTGATATGTTATTCCTAAATCAATAACTTACTTGTATTTTGGAATGTTACTTTTTGCAGCTCAGAGTTACTATTTTTATCTAAATCAAATGTTTTGTGTGCACCAGTTACGTTTTTTGTGCACCAGTTACTTTTTGTGTGCATCAGTTACTTTTTGTGTGCACCAGTTACGTTTTGTGTACACCAGTTACTTTTTGTGTGCACCAGTTACTTTTTGTGTGCACCAGTTACATTTTGTGTACACCAGTTACTTTTTGTGTGCACCAGTTACTTTTTGTGTGCACCAGTTACTTCCCTGATTCTGATGTAATTGAATTATTTTATAAATAGAAATACGAATCTTTATTATCTTCATCCTTGATAATACCACGACCGCACTGGAGAACGGGCATATCTGGGAGATTTGATATGTAGCAGTTACTCTTTGAATCACAGAGTTACTTTCATGTCGATATAGTTACTTGTTAGTTCATCTAGTTACTCTTCTTGGATCAAAGTTACTGTTTGATCTGTACCAGTTACTTTTTGAACCACAGAGTTACTTTCATGTCGATATAGTTGTTAGTTCATCTAGTTACTCTTCTTGGATCAAAGTTACTGTTTGTTCTGCAGCAGTTATTCTTTGAACCACAGAGTTACTTTCATGTCGATATAGTTACTTGTTAGTTCATCTAGTTACCTTTCTTGAATCAAAATTACTGTTTGATGTGTAGCAGTTATTTTTTGTAACACAGAGTTACTGATGTACTATAACTGAGTGTCCAAATGCCAAACACAACATAACAACAACAGCCAGCTAAAGTTATATGAACATTCAACTAATATCAAACTGATAGTGTCCAAATGCCAAACACAAAGCAACAAAACATAATTATATACCCACAAAACTGATGAACCCATATGTTCTAATGTCAAACAAAAAGTAACAAACCATAATCATAAACAGCTGATCTGCCTTCTGCGAAGGTTACTTTGCTGAACATCAAAGTTACTATTATTTCATGCATTCAGACTTCTATTTGTGAACGGAATGCTGGACAGACGATGAAGAAGTGTCTCCTGCAGATGTTGAGTTGTCTGATGTTGTGGATGAGTCAACCTGAATGGGATTCACAGCTGATCCCGGTGCTGCTTGGTATATGTCCCTAACGAAGAGCTGATCTGCAGAGTCCTCCGATCCAGAGTATACTTCGTCTCCAGGCATTCTGAAGAGTGGAATAAGCTCAGTTGGTGTTTCTAAGTACTTATCTGTGATCCATGTTGTGATGGTCTGGTGATCAGTTGGCTTGAGGTAGATGATCCAACCTTTGCGAAGACTGAGCTGTGTGATCGTCCTTTTCCAGCCCTTAGCAGTTGAAAGTGACCCGTTTTTGTTCTGCATAAGGGTGATCTGGAAAGACTAGTTTCCGATTAGGAAGGTGGTCTTGCCTGGATTGATGTGTAAATGGAGATGGTTCCATTCTATAGGAAGTTGAATGGTTTCTATTGTCTTGTGGTCAATGGTGTAGTCGATGGGCTGGATGAAAGGCTCCATGGTAGGCTGTGAAGAAGGTAGTTTGTGAAGAATTTGGCTTTGAAGAAGGTAGGTTGTTCTTGTTGGTGCTGCAAAGAAATGAGAGCACTGGATGAAAGGGTGAAATGAGAGCTCTTGGTGAAAGGGCGGAATGAGGGTAGCAGTGATCTGTGTTCCGTTTTGTAAGGACTTATCTTTGCACAGATGCACACTAGAGTCTGCAGACATTCTACTGTTTTTGATAAGTTATGCAGATTTTCTACTGTTTTTGATAACTTACAGATTTTCTAACGAGTTACTTTTCTTGGTGTTGCAAAGATGCATAGTAGAGTTTGCAGACATCTTACTGTTTTTGATAAGTTACAGATTTTTGAAGGTTACTTTTGTTGGTGTTTACATAGTTACTTTTTTGTTTGCTGAGTTACTTTCCCGATTCAATAAGTTAGGTTATATATCGTACAAGTTACTTTATTGTTGGATGAGTTACTTTCCCAATTTAATAAGTTACGTTATACATCACACAGGTTACTTCTTTGTCAATAGAGTTACTTTTTCATCCAGAGAGTTACTTTCATGTCAATATAGTTAGTTGTTAGTTCATTGAGTTAGTTTCTTTCTCAGGGAGTTACTTTTTGTTTTACATATTTACTTTTTAGTTACTTTTTTGTTGGACGAGTTACTTTCCCGATTCAATAAGTTACGTTATACATCACACAGGTTACTTCTTTGTCAAACAAGTTACCTTTTCATCCAGAGAGTTACGTTATACATCTCACAGGTTACTTCTTTGTCAAACGAGTTACTTTTTCATCCAGAGAGTTACATTATACATCACAGAAATTACTTTTTTGTCAAACGAGTTACTTTTTCATCCAGAGAGTTACGTTATACATCACAGAAATTACTTTTTTGTCAAACGAGTTACTTTTTGACCCAGAGGTTACGTTATACATCACAGAAATTACTTTTTTGTCTAACGAGTTACTTTTTCATACAGAGAGTTACGTTATACATCACAGAAATTACTTTTTTGTTTAACGAGTTACTTTTTGATCCAGAGAGTTACTTTTATGTCGATATAGTTACTTGTTAGTTCATCTAGTTACTTTTATCGGATCAAGGTTACTTTTCAGGATACATATTTACTTTTAAGTTCGGAAGAGAGTTACTACACTCATGCAATGAGAACCTGCTGATCACAGTAATTATCATTAAAACAAATTTACAGAGTTTACTTCAGATTCTGTAACATAAGCCTTGCATTCCATAACCATATACACATATAACTGATGAACCCGTAGGTTCAAATGTCAAACAAAAAGTAACAAAACATAACCATAACCATTTACATATAGTACTAGTTGCAGAGTTTACTTCAGTTAACCATTTACAAAACATAACCATAACCATAACCATTTACATATGTCTAAGAGTTCTTTTTAATCTGACTTGAGCCAAGCATTCAGACTTGGCACAACATATTCTTCTTTTTCTTTGTTATGCTTGTCACCTGCTCCTTCTTTGCTCTCTTGTTGATCTCTAGTATGTTCTTCAACTGGCTGCAGTCTCCCCTTCTTCATCATTGTTTGGAAGATCTCTGCCCTTATTGCAGGGACGTCTTTGCTTGTGAAGTTCATTTCCTTCCCATTCACTAAGCATTCTAGATATTTCATAACATAGACTCCACAGTCAACATCATCATCTTCTTACTGGGGGCAATCAGGGTACTCTATTGGCCATTGAGACATTTGACTTCCACGCTCAGGCACCCCCCTGAAGAATTCATGAACGAACCCCACCTGCATGCACAACAAAACATTCATAAGTATAATGTAACCTACACTAGTTCATTCAACTATTTTCTAACAGTTTTTCTTTTTTGTTCCTTACCCATCTATTCACTTCTCTCTCAGATTTTAAACTTCCTGACATTGAGTTATAAGAACTGTGCACCCCATCCCTAAAACTTGCTTCTAGCAAATGCCAGTGATTGTCATTGTTAAGTATTGTAAACACGGAGTCCATTGTCATGAATTCCTTGTCAGGTACATTGAAGAGTGGTGACATCATATCAATCTCTTTGATTGTTATCTCATCCACCATCATGTTTAGCTTTTGCTGTAAAAACAATATTGTGAATTACTTTTCTGCAACCTTTAGTGGCCTTGTTGTGGTAAATGTAATCTAGTGTGATAGCCTATTTGTCTTACCGGAACATAAGTGCTTAAGCAATGCCATGAAAGTAGTCCCTTCTTCCTCTTTCTGCTTGTTGTCTCTTTCAACATTTGTACAAAACAATCCATTATCTGAAAATGCACAAGCATCAATTAGCAATCTATAATTTCGTAATAAATGTTTAATATTCCATTACTTACAGGTGACTGCATCATCTTATCCTTAAACAACAGAGCTGATAAGTCCTTTCCCGTGCACCATGCGTCCTTTCCAAAAATCCATTCTCTTCTTGACCTGTGCATTTTTTTTTTCAAAAGAATTCACACTGAAGATGTGAGACAGAAATTTATGGATTGATCAAGTAATTCATAATAAACATGTGACTGATAGAACTTTAAAAAGTATCTACTTACACTTCATCAATGTTGTCAATAAATTCTTTCACATCCTCTTGCATCTCCTTTGGTCTAAAGTGCTCGAATCCTATGAATGTTGAATTCTTTTTCTATTTTTGAAGTACAAATTTTGGTTAGTAGTCTATGTAAAAGACATATTTTATCGCAGTTACTCTACTGTTTAGTCCATAAAATTGCTTTACATTCCATAATATTACTCTATCATTATCACAGTTACTTTTTATATTAACATAGTTACTTTATGGATGACATATTTTACTTTTTAGTTCAGACTGTTGCTTCATTGATGGAACGAGCACCATTACTAAAAAAAATTTACCTGTGCATGCCTCCTTATCTTGATATTTTCCTCTATGCTCCCAATGACCGTCTGCATCTTCGCCTTCCTCTTTCTCAACATTTTAGTTGTTTTCATCTCAACTTCACCAAAATTTACATCCTTCTCATTCACTCTAACTTCATTGTCTATATCCATCATTATGCTTTCCATTCCATCTTCTGTGAGCTCTGTTTTATCTGCTAGTTGTTCTTTTTCTTATGTGTTTTTTCCTTCAGTTGGATCTTCTTTAGATGGATCTTTTTCCATTTCATGTTGTGCTGGTTCTTTGGTTTCTTTAGATGGAACTTCTTCTACTTTCTTTGAATCTTGTGGTACATTTTCTGTCATTTTCTCCACTAACTTTCTCCTTAGTTTAAGTTTGCTCAATCTTGGTCTTTCTTGTGTAGGTCCATGTTGGTCCATTTCCAACAACTTTTTCTTCAGATCACATGAATGCCAACTTTCATTCTCAATTAAATTGGGAGTTGGTGTAGCTGCAGATTGTGAACACTTGTAATTGTCAGCTTGGATCCTTAGCAATCTATTTTCAGATTCAACTTCCTCAAGTCTTCTCTTCAACTGCTCGTTTTCTACTCTTAGAGCAGTAAAAGCTTCTAGTGCAATTCTGTTGCATGTTTCCTTCTGCAGTCTCAGCTCGTCCTCAAGGATCAATATTCTATTCTCCAAGCTTCCTGAGACTTCTCTGCTTGTGTTATATGATGTAAGTATCTTCTTACTAACTACCTTGCTCTTGGCTTTATTTGCTGCGAGATAATAAGGCAAATCTTTCACTGCCTTTGCTGCTTCCCAATCATCATTGTCATCCTTCTTCAACACTGCAGAAACCTGTGCACAAAAGTTATCAATTTATTACAAAGCTTTTATATTATTTGGCATATTTATTTTCCCTTTACCCACACTAATTCTTACATTGTCATTGTCCAAATCTTTCACCATCTTAACAGGAGTTGCCCATCTTTTTATTCGTGGTTTTGCTTCAAAGAATGTAGGCTCTGCTGTCCCTGTTAACTCAGAAGCCCAGACCTGTGTTGATAAGAAAAGTATAAATCAGTGTTTTAAATGTTCATATATGGTTGTTTAATGTAACCAAAGTAACTATAAAATGTGTCACTTACACACAAGCACATTACACATCCAGTTGTGTAGAGTGTTCTTTTGCTTGTTTCCCCTCTTCTCCTCATCCTTATATTCTCACTTATAACTTTCATTTTCTTGAATATGCTCCCGTGCACTAATTTTGCCCAGTTTAACTGCCCTGTAGCAGTTACATCATCCAAATAATGTAGAAGGTAAATAGGGGCACAATAGCTAGTGTCCGGTAAAAGGAATGTTGCTAACAAGTGCAACATCCATGCACGACACATATTTTGGTAGTTTTCTTCAGAGTCATTATTTGCAAATTCCTGCCACAGTTTACTCAAATTCTCCTTGTGTAACACAACCTTCTCTTTTATTTTCTTACTACTTTCACCAACTGTATCTTTTCCTCTTGTAGCATTAGCAAAATCCTCCCATATTTTTCTTACAATCTGTGATTGCTTTCGTGGAACTATATCAATACCTTTACTAGGCAAACCTAGTATCACTCCTACATCTTCTACAGTCATCCTCGCCTCAAAACCTGGTGCTAACATGAACTTGTCTTCTTCCACATATCTCTCTATCAGATCTTCTAAAAGAGTTACATCTACAGTATGATGAGGCATGGCTATCAGATTTGCAAATGCAGTTGACTTCATCATCCTCATTTGATCAGTGCTATACGACATGCTGTTTTGTATGCTGTTGTAACCTTTTATGTAGCATCTATGGAAAAGCTTTCCTGTACCTGCATATATATGAAAAAGTTTGTGTTAATTTATCTAGTTACTTTTTAGATTTCAGTGTTACTTTTTCAGTTCAACATGTTATTTTCTATCCGTTACATCTACTCTTGTTTTCAGGTAGTTACTTTTTAACTTTCAGAGTTACTATTCATTTTTCAGAGTTACATAGTACAGTATCACATTTGCAAATGCGGTTTAGCTTTCTTGGATCAAAGTTATTGTTTGATCTGTAGTGGTTACTCTTTTAACCACATAGTTACTTTCATGTCGATATAGTTACTTGTTGATTCATCTAGTTACTTTTATTGGATCAAGGTTACTTTCCAGTTACTTTAGTTGCGTTCCTTGGATCAAAGTTACTGTTTGATGTATAACAGTAACCTTGATCAAAGTTACTTTCCAGTTACTTTAGTTACGTTCCTTGGATCAAAGTTACTGTTTGATGTATACCAGTTACTTTTTGATCCAGAGAGTTACTTTCATGTCGATATAGTTACTTTTTTGTTTCATCTAGTTACTTTTATCGGATCAAGGTTACTTTCCAGTTACTTTAGTTACGTTCCTTGGATCAAAGTTACTGTTTGATGTATAACAGTTACTTTTTTATCCAGAGAGTTACTTTCATGTCGATATAGTTACTTTTATCGGATCAAGGTTACTTTCCAGTTACTTTAGTTACGTTCCTTGGATCAAAGTTACTGTTTGATGTATAACAGTTACTTTTTGATCCAGAGAGTTACTTTCATGTCGATATAGTTACTTTTTTGTTTCATCTAGTTACTTTTATCGGATCAAGGTTACTTTCCAGTTACTTTAGTTACGTTCCTTGGATCAAAGTTATTGTTTGATGTATAATAGTTACTTTTTGATCCAGAGAGTTATTTTCATGTCGATATAGTTACTTTTTTGTTTCATCTAGTTACTTTTATCGGATCAAGGTTACTTTCTAGGATAATTACTGTGATCAAAGTTACTCTATTATCAGCACCATTTCAGGATAATTACATTCGTATATAAGTGTAAAAATAATCAATATTACCTTCTTCTGCAATTTTTGCTTTTCCTTTTTGCTTGGTTTTTTGTTCCAAAGTCTTATTCTGGTTTCTTTTGCGATCTTCTGCTTCATCCTGTTCAACTTCTTCAGCATCTTCTGTGTCTTGCTCTTCAGTCTCTTCATGCACTACAGCCAATTGTTTGTCAGTAACGTCATTGACTTGTTTCTCCCTAGATTTGTTGTCAGTTTCTAGCTCTTCAATCTCTTCATGCACTACATCCAATTGTATATCAGTAACCTCATCGGCTGGTTTCTCCCCTGATGTGTTGTCAGTTTCTGGCTCTTCAGTCTCTTGATGCACTGCATCCAATTGTATCTCAGTAACCTCATCGGCTGGTTTCTCCCCTGATGTGTTGTCATCTCCAGCAGTCTTCTGAAGAGTGTTAGTTGTCTCGACGTTGTATTTCTTCTTCTTAACTTTCTTATCTTTTCTCGACATAGCATGTTCACTGTGCTCTTCAATACTCTTCCCCGTTTCATCTCCTTGCAGTATGGTTGTAGCTACTTCTTCTACTATTTTGGACAGATCTTCATAGTGCTTGGTCAACAAATCTTCACTTTCCGTTATTTTTGTACTTCCCTTTCCTATCGCCTTCTTTGCTTTTACCTTTGTTTTCCCCATTTTGATCTCAGCGGCAGAGACTGGCAAATGCAGTTGCGGTGGAAACTGCGGTGAATGCTGCAGCGGAGAAGAACGCCACACACAGCAGTGCAAGTACAGAACAGAGGCCGAAGAATTCGGCTGTTGGGGTTGGGGATTTTGGGAATGCGGATGAATTTGGGAGTTGTGGAGCGGGAAGACGGCGAATTTTGGGAATCTCTGGCGGAGAATCAGTCGGGAATGGCAGAGAATTCTGTAAGTCGCGCGCCCTTGATTTTTTTTGTATTATTTATGATACTGCCACCGCGTCTTCTTAAACGGGTAGCCCCGCTACAGTACCCGCGCGGGCAATGAAAACGCACTCATATATATATATATATATATATATATATATATATATATATATATATATATATATATATATATATATATATATATATATATATTCTACATAATACCATAATTTTTCAGTTTGGAATGAAGTGTCATTTCATCTAACTGTTAACAATCCATGGTAACAGATGTGCTTAATATATACATTTATATTTATGCACAAACCACCACTACTACAGAAATGGCTTATAACGTCACTTTTACAGGCGTCGGTTGAATAATTCCACCGACACCTAAACTATACAGCGTCGGTTGATAACACAAACCGACATCTAATCTATGAAGGGCGACCAGACACGGGTACCGCTTTTATTCAGTGTCGATTACTTAATAAAAAATTGATGCCTAAAATTAATCGCCAAATCTAAAATTTCCAGCGAAAAAAATTACCTCTAAAATTTAACATATGGCGTCGGTTGATAAATAATAAACCGACGACTAAAGGTTATTCGCGAGACAGAAATTGGGCACATTTTGGTCGTCGGTTTTACTACAATTACCGACGCTTATGAGTTTTCCCGCGCTGTCCGCGGGAAATTTTTCACACCTTTTAAGCGTCAGTTTTAAGAAGAAACCGACGACTATGGTCATTAATCGAGAACAATTTTTTTAATCGGCATATGTATATAAACGTCGATTGTTTTGTAGTTAAAATCGACGACTATAATTCAGAATTGGTGTCGGTTTTTGTGAAGAACCGACATTGTTAATTTTATGTGTCGGTTTATTGGAATAACTGACGCCTATGGTACAGTTAATAGCCCCGCGAAACAGAACTTTTCCCCATTGTCTCTGTTTCATTGCGACTCTGCTAGGTCTGGCGATTCTGCTCCCCGCCATCGCCGCCGTTGCTGGTTGGCTCCCCCGCGCCGCCGCTCGTCTCCTCGCCGCCGGTTGGCTGCTCTCCTCTCCTCGCCGCCACTCCGCCGAGCCGATCCTCTCCTCTCCTTGCCGCCGGCGCCGGCTGCCAGCTGCTGGTGGCTGCTCTCCTCTGCTCTGGCCGGGCTTTCTTCCTCTGCCCTCAAGGTACCCTGCCTTCTTCCTCCTTCCTTCCTCCGCCTAGGCTAGGTCCCAAGCCCTACATGTGCCCTCGAGCAAAATGTCAGGTGCCCTGCTGGGCATTTTTTTATTTTTTTAAAAGTTATTTACTTATTGGTAACTTGATAAGTAACTCATATCCATTGATGTTGAAGTAAGTTAGGAAGCCAGTTTGTTGACAGTGATATCTGATTATCCATCTGACTTTTGGTTCTTCATCCTATTCATCATGGTGGCATTGCCTCTTATTGTGGTCAACTAGGGGAAGTAACATTTGTCTGCAATGTAACTTATCAAAATATGTAGAATAAGTAACTGAAGAACTGGGAGTAGGAACATGTATAATGGGTACATCACAATGGTGAAAATTTAACTCAAATGAGTGAATTGCTTGCTTTTTTTGAAAGCTCTAGTTATACTTCTTATATTTTAATGTGATAGGGTGATCAATATGGTAGATAAAAAAATGATTATGTCTTTGTTAGAAAAACCTTGGTTATGACTCCTATGGATGATATTTAGCAGCATGCATATTAGATATTTGAGTCATATCAGTCGCATGATTAAGATTAACTTTCAATAATGCAGATCAAGTAAGTTATCGGGTAGTTGGGCTCGCCAGCAAGTTTTTGATGTTTTCTCAATGTCAATTCGATTATGCATGCCTTTCACGATAAAACTGGACATTCCATACTAATGAATAGTTTAACTATGAAATTGGTAACTTGTTTCATTGTTGAGTATATTGAGAATCCTAATCACCCTTCTTGCTTAATGATGAACTGTAATGCACACATGTGACATGCTTGGAATGTAAATGATGAACTTTTCCCTAAATTGCCAATCATGCTTTTAAAGACATCAATAATCACCCTAACTTGAAGAACTAGGATTTTAGGTATAAGAATGACAACACGTGTATTTGTTGGCCTAGAAACCCGTCTAAGATTTACTCATTAGGAGTAAATCTTGGATAGTCCCCGGTTTGGGACTGTTCTTGAACACCTGATCTCGTTTAGGATGTAAGTGTATAATGTGTATTGGGTTTTCAAGAAAATTTCTGCAGCATTTCTCCGTTTGTTCTCTAAGTACATATGTACTTGGAGAACAGTGGGGAAATGCTGCCGAAATTTTCTTGAAAACCCAATACACATTATACACTTACTAGTGAGATTAGGTGTTCAAGAATGGGATAGGTGGTACACATTTATTATATATAATAATGACATCACATGTATTTGTTAACCCTAGACCCTAATCTTGTTGTAATATATACTTGTTTTCTCTTTGATCATAGAATGGATAGATCATGGATGTCCATTCGCAATTGCTGCACCCCGGAGTTTATTTCTGGTCTTAACCAGTTTATTAGATTTGCCGAGGAACATAGGAAACAACCTGGAGATAGGTTCTACTGTCCATGTAGGCATTGCGGTAACAACTTGAAAGTCAGCACTGGTGATGAAATCAAAAGTCATGTCATGTGCAACGGGATTATACAAGGCTATACAGAATGGCACTGGCATGGAGAGATTTCAAACCCGAAACCAATGGATGTCGATAGCAGTGCTTGTGTGGAAGAAGAAATTGCCTACGATGACATAGATGTGAATGAACCAGTTCCAGTAGACATCGTTGATGTGATGTTGGATAGTTATGGGGTAGAGCACATCGATCCACCTCCCATTTTAGAAACATTGTGCATGATGCTGCGATATCATTATACACATGTTGTACTAAGTTTACGAAGCTTAGCGCTGTGTTGAGATTGTATAAGCTGAAAGCTAACAATAGATGGAGCGACAAAAGCTTCACGTCATTGTTGTCTTTGTTGAAAGAAATGCTTCCTAAAGGAAACGAGCTGCCAATCTCAACATACCAGGTAAAGAAATTGTTGTGCCCAATGGGAATGGATGCCAAGAAGATACATGCATGCCCGAATGATTGTGTATTATTTCAAAAGGACTATGTGGATTTGAAAGATTGTCCAAAATGTGGTGCGTCACGGTATAAATTGACGACTTCGGGGGAGTCCAAAACTGGTTCTCCTGCCAAGGTGATGTGGTATCTACCTATAATATCACGGTTTCAACGCTTGTTTTCCAATTCGATAGATGTGAATAATTTGAGGTGGCATGCAGATGTTAAGAAAAATAATGATGGGATCCTACGACATGCGTCTGATTCCCCACAGTGGAAGAAGATTGATCTATTGTACCCTGAATTTGGTGAAGAAGTCAGGAATCTAAGACTTGGGCTTTGTACAGATGGGATGAATCCGTACGGGACATTGAGCAGCCAACATAGCACTTGGCCAGTCATGCTTGTTATATACAATCTTCCTCCCTGGTTGTGTATGAAAAATGAGTACGTAATGTTGTCGTTGTTGATATCGGGCCCTTAACAACCTAGAAATGACATCAATGTTTATCTTGAACCTCTGATTGATGACTTAAAGAAACTCTGGGGTGAAGGTGTGATGACCTATGATGCTTCATGAAGAGAGACATTTCGTTTGCATGTTATGTTGTTTTGCACTATTAATGACTTTCTAGCATATGGGAATTTGTCTGGATATAGTGTCAAAGGAGCTAAAGCGTGTCCTATATGTGAAGAGAACACTGATTCAACAAGACTAAAACATGGCGGTAAGACTGTATATCTTGGTCATCGAAGGTTTCTTACAAAATTCCATCCGTATCGTAGGAAGCGTAAAGCATTCAATGGATTGAATGAGGAACGGAGTGCACCTAAACCTATACCAGGGGAGGTTGTTTATGAAAGAGTAAAAGACATTGTAAATGAATTTGGTAAGAGATCACAATGTACTATGGACACACGGAGTGACAAATCTTTATTCAAGAAGAAGTCAATATTTTGGGATCTTTCTTATTGGAGTTCTTTGACAGTCAGGCATTGTATCGATGTCATGCACGTTGAGAAAAATGTCTGTGATAGTGTCATTGGTACTTTGTTGAATATACCAGGTAAGACTAAAGATGGGATAAATTCCAGACTGGACCTACGTGAAATGGGAATAAGGTCAAAATTAACAGAATTTCGTGAAATGGAAAATAGGAGAACATACTTACCTCCTGCTTGTTACACATTGTCCAGAAAGGAGAAGAAAGCTTTTTGTGAATGTTTGGTAAATGTTAAGGTGCCACAGGGTTACTCATCCAACATCTGTAGATTGGTATCAATGAAAGATCTGAAGTTGATAGGTCTTAAATCTCATGATTGTCACACTCTAATGCAACAAATATTGCATGTGGCAATTAGATCTATATTGTCAAAGCATGTAAGGTTTGTAATCACCAGACTTTGTTTCTTTTTTAACAATAAGTACAGTAAAGTTATTGACCCTGATACTCTCGATAAATTGCAAAGAGAAGTGGTTGTTACCCTATGTCAGCTTGAGATATATTTTCCTCCGTCGTTCTTTGATATCATGGTACATCTTGTTGTCCACTTGACTAGGGAAGTGAAAATGTTGGGACCATTTTTCTTGCATTGGATGTATCCCTTTGAACGATACATGAGCATTTTTAAAAGTGATGTTCGAAACCGTTATCGACCTGAAGGGAGTATTATTGAGGGTTATGTGGCGAGAAAGGTTATGGATTTTTGCAATGACTTTCTCAGTGGTAATGACACTCCTGATAATGACAAGAATATTGACGAGCAATTTGGCAAATGAATTTTGGGATCACGTGTGAAAGTAATCAACTGTGAGCAGTTGGAACAAGGTCACTTGTATATTTTACACAACATGGATGAAGTGAACGTTTATATCGAGGAACATACCAATTTCATCAAGAGACAATATCCTCGAGCCAATACAATGTGGCTTGCTAGAGAGCATAATAAGACATTTATTAAGTGGTTTGAAGATAAAGTCTTACATTAACTATCTCAAACACCAGATGAAATTACTGAAATTATCAAATGCCTCGCCTTTAAACCAAAATTGACTGTTATGTCTTATGAAGGGTATGACATTAATGGATTCACATATTACACAAAGCGCCAAGATGATAAGAGTGTCGTTCAAAACAGTGGGGTCACCCTTCAAGCATCGACTATGTTTTTTGCAAGTGCAAAGGATAAGAGTCCACGTGAAGCTAAAATGTCATATTACGGTGTCATTGAAGACATATGGGAGTTTGACTACATAGATTTCAGAATTTCGCTCTTCAAATGTTATTGGGTTGATAACACCAAAGGAGTTATAGTGGATGAATTGGGTTTCACTTTAGTGAACTTTGAAAAGATTGGCGAGAAGGGTGAACCATTCATATTGGCATCATAGGCAAAACAAGTATTTTATATCGATGATCCTGCAAATGATAAATGGTCGGTTGTTCTTCATGGTAAAAGACAGTTCATTGAAGATCCTATAGATGAAGAACAATACTATGATAAGTATGATGACTCCAGTCCATTCTCAGTTGGGTTGCCAACACCAACAAATATTGAAGCTAATGATGACTTGTATGTGCGCGGAGATCATAATGAAGGATTGTTAATTGATAAAAAATCACAATATTAGAGGCATGTTTATATTTTTTTATATGTTTTATTTTTTTGAATATGTGAACTTTACAATGTGAATGTGAACTTTACAATGTGAATTACTTTATAATGTGAACTTTACAATGTGAGCTTTACAATTTGAATTACTTTACAATGTGAACTTTACAATGTCAATGTGAATTTTCAGATGGTTGAGCATTCTTCTGATGACCGTGCTGATGATTACCGTGAGGGTGAGGACATCAATGCGCCGCCTCACAATGTAAGTTTTAAAAATATATCATATATTTATATCTATATGTCCATTTATAGTTATATCTTGTAAATGAGTTTATTTTGTCAAATTTTAGGTTGATGATGCACATGTACCATCTGAAGCACTTGAGGCACTTGATCAGCAGCACCAAAAAGTTGACAAGAGAAGGGGCATCACTATGATGAAGAAGTTAATAGCGTAAAAGGGCAATGGACCCAAACTTGTTGTGGATTTTGATAATGCAGGAAATGCATCTGGTGTGAATCACAATTCGTTTGTTTCATATCTTGGGTATGTTACTCGTAGCCATTGCGGTTGTAAGATAGATTCTTGGCATAAAGTTTCTAAGGAGAAGAAAGATGTAATATGGAAGGATTTATGCGTGAGTTATTATTAATTTGCAATTATATTTTGTAGATTACTAATTTTTTGGATACTAGTTATTAGCAATTATATTTTGCAGAGTATATTTGAATTGGATGAAAAGCTGCATCGTAAATGCATGATGCAATGCTGTGGGAGAGTCCTAAGGAACTATAGGACAAATCTCACCCAAGAATACATAAAAGAAGGTGACAAGAGGAAGAAGACAACCACTAAACAGTGGAACTTCCTGGACAAAGAAGAATGGGACGCGTTTGTTGCTTCAAGACAAACTGATGAATTCAAGGTATTAGGCGTCAGTCCCAATCTCATTAATATGTGTTGTATTCACCTATTCATGATTAACATTTAGTGTTACTAACCAAACCATTAATGTGCATACTAACTAGGCCCTCAGTGAGGCACAAAAATCAAGGCATACACTGAATGTGCATGACTACACAATGGGTCCAAAGGGGTATGCAGGCATTCACCAAAGACTACAGTCTGAGGCTACTGCTCAGTCTGCTGCTACTCAGGAGTCCTCTACTATAGGTAGCACACCTCTGCCTCGCCATGATGTCTAGATAGCTGGGAGGCAAAATAAGAAGGGAGAAATAATGAAGCCTGCAACTGCTGAGGCGGCTGCAAAAATGGTAAAATACAACTCTTACAGTAATCGTTCGAATATTGATTATTTGTGGTGTTTACTTAATTACAAATTTTTGTTTTGGCGATTAGCGGGAGTTGCACGAGCTGAGGAAACAAGGCAAGTTCATCCCTGAGGGCACAAGGGATGAATTGACACTTGCTCTGGGTAACCCAGAGCATCCTGAACGTGTTAGGGCTGCAGGCGCTGGTGTGGGCATCAAAGCTTTTTTTGGGCCATCCCAACGCAAACATGTCCCAAAAGTGGGACTTTCACAAGAAGAGGTAACATATTTTTCCCTTGTAGATGTTACTGTAAAAGAGAATTCAATAATTAGAATTTGACGTTTCTTTTATTCATGTATAGGTAGATAAGCAATTTGATAGGAAACTCGAAGAAGCAATGAAAAAGTGGCAGGCATCTCAGACTGCCACTTACCAGACAATACCTATGGTGTCTCCTACTGTAGGCTCTACTCCTACTGCAGAGGTTGGGAGTAATCCTGTAGACCCACCACCTAGAAAATCTATTGTAAGTATTTTTATGACATAGTAACTAGTTTTTTAATTCAAGATGATATGTATATATGAAATTGTAGTCGTTTCAAAAAAAGATGATATGTATATATGTATATAACATTCTGATAACCTCCAATTTTGTGATGTTACCTTAGTAATATTCTTCAGTCTTCCACACTCTTTCTCAGATAAAGTAGACAAAATCTCTAACTATTCTCTTTTATTGCAAACATACTGCTAGATTAACTTTTCTCTCTTTTACTTATAGAATAAGACACAAAAAAATCACAAAAGACTCAAACGGTCTCAAGACCGCATGAAGTCATACGATCTCAAGACCGCATTAATCCATACGATCTCAAGACCGCATGAAGCCATACGATCTCAAGACCGCATGAAGCCATACGATCTTAAGACCGCATGGAGTCAAACGATCTCAAGACCGCATGGAGTCAACCGGTCTTAAGACCGCATAAAGTCATACGATCTAAAGACCGCATGAAGCCATACGATCTCAAGACCGCATGAAGCCATACGATCTCAAGACCGCATGGAGTCAACCGGTCTCAAGACCGCATGCAGTCATACGATCTCAAGACCGCATGAAGTCATATGATATCAAGACCGCTTGGAGTCATACGATCTCAAGACCGCGTGAAGTCCAAACGGTCTCGGGGTTCAAACGGTCTCAAGGTCCAAACGGTTTCTAAGACCGTTTGGACCCAAAATTTACCAAACCATTTGGGCTTCACTTAAGGCCTATAAATAAGACCCAAGGGGGCCTCCCAAAAAAAGGAAGTTTTTCAGACGTCCAGAGGCTGCTTCTATCACTCCCGAGCAAATCCAACTTCCATCTTCTGCCCAGGGGCTGCCGGTCTGAGATCCACACTCCATCTTGAAGCTGCTTTCTCTCTCCACCAAAGAAGGTGGGAAGAGGGGACCTCATCATCAAGCAACCTATGAAGATAGAAGATCGTCTCTCTCTCTCTCTCTCCATGGGGTTTACTTTCCTCTCTCCTTCATGGGGATGACGCTCGCTCTCTCTCTTCTTGCCTCTTTCTTTGTCCTAGCTATGAGCGAGTAGTCTCTCTCACTGGGGTGCGGGGAGTAGCCCCACTACCCATGTTTTCATTTCATGCAATGTAATCCATAGATTGCAATATAGAGTTACTTCCTCTACAGTTCAACATCAATCGTTTAATGAATGCTTGTTGCTTGATCACCAACTTGTGTTATCTTTTATCTCTTAGTATGAATTGTCTATGTTTGTACTACTTGATTCGAAACTCGATTGAATGTTGGTTCTTGGTGCATGTATCCACCATGCACTTGTTTCGGTATCTAGGAGTGCTTTCAAAAAGTGGAGTAAACTCACTTCCAAATGTTGTACTTTCATACTATGAAATGGAATCAGTTGACGTATGAAAGTACGACTTTGGTAAGTCGAGGAACACACTTTGAGAAGGGAATGATGCAAAGTAGTTGACCATTCGTTCGGGGATGGCTGGCGTTGCATTATTCCCACACTTCTTGTAGTTAGTTCTCCAAAAGGAAACTAAATCTACAAAGATACTAACTGTTTAGACTCTTTTTGCAGGTTGTGTTTTATGTTGCATGGTTTGATCCATGTGTAGTGGCGGTGAAAGTCGATCACATCCTAGTGGCTTCTTATCATTGTTTTAACTTCCTTAAATTTACTTGCTTGCTTTATTTTACTTGCTCTTAGTCCAAAAACAACCGAACCAACATTTTTATCTAAATACCAACTATTAAGTGATTAAGTGAAAATCCAACGTTTTTCATCTTGTTGCTCCCAACAAGATCGTTGTCTCGTGGATTCGACCCTTAACTATACTACGATAAGACTTCCACGTATCTTAGCATACGTGGGTGGAGTTCTCTATCTAGTATAAGTAAGGCTAAACCTAAAGACTTACCATCTTTAGGATTTTTAGTGGTGCACGCAATTCCACGTAAGTGGACGCTCCATCACATTCTTTACACAAAAATTTGTAGGGGTTGAAGCCATGCCGTCTAAAAGTTAATGAATATGTCGTTGCAGAGGCGTCGGCTTACCCATCCCTACCAGGGGAAATGTTTCACGGGTCTCCATTAACAGCTGGTTGGATTCGTGTGAGCCTGGTACATATATTCCCCAAGTGGATGTATCTTCCATTGCCATATGCCCACCCAGATTGTGAAACGCTTGGTGAGGTAGAAGGCGGAGTGATATTGTGGCTAAAAGCGGATGTCCTCTTTACTGAAACTGTATGGTAAATTTATATTACGTTAAATTGTTAGTGTGTGTATATGATGTCAGTTGATCTGAAATTATTATTATATATATACAGGTTAAAAAGAAGACACCCACATCATCTAGGCCTCCACTTCCACCTCCTACATTACCCAGTTGGGTTCCACAGGACCTACCTGTCCCGTTAGGTCCTAACTGTAGGGGTATGGCAATATAGTTAGGCAAACATGATATAAATTGACCTATAACTGTTTCTATAGATTCAGATGTTGCATGTCAATAATACGAAAGCAAACTATTTATACAAGATATTTTGGAGTTGTTTCGATATGATTGGCTAAATACATCTGTGATAGAGCTATGGATAAGATGAGATCTTCTTTATACATCCATATACCTTGTGTAGGATCTGGTGATCTGGTTTCTTATTTATTAATGCATGCATAATTAATACATATTTTACAGCTACTTAGACAAGATATGTGCAGATTTTGCATTCGAACATGTAGGATTTTTTATTCCATATTTGATTAGTCTAGTAGCTAATGACCCTCTGTCAGTTCAACAATACTGCTGTGAGGCTTTTACAATTTTTGCTCAAAATAAGAAGACAGTGATAATGGCTCCATTCAATGTAGAGTAAGTTTACTTTGATTATTATATTTGGACTTAAGAAAATTACATTTTTATTGTGGATTTTGAGTTATTAATTTTTAGCTTTTTTACCTCTAGTGGTATGCATTGGGAGTTACTGGTTATTGTCCCCGAGACGTTCACTATCTATTATCTAGATCCTAAGGGGAGTAAATTGAATACAAAATATGGACACATAATGAAAATGACATTATTCCGGTGAGAAATATTTCATTTTCATATCCGTTAACATATGTTATTACATTACTATTTAATTATGCAATGTACTGTGTTACATTAACATGTAGGGGTTTTGATGAGTTCAAAAAGGCTGGAGGAAAGGTCCCCACGAAAAAGAACCAGCCAATAATTTGGAAGAACGTGAAAGTAAGTTCCCGACTGCAATATATGTATATATTATTTATGTGAACAATGCTTAATTAGTTGTATTTTTTAATATTTTGTATGTTTGAATTTATAGTGTGCTACATAAGACAACGGATGGGCATGTGGATACTATGTGATGCGATTTATGCACATGATTATCAAATATGCCACAATGGACATCGATTGTATTGCTGCGGTATTATATAGTCTCATTAGATAATATAAAATATATCAATCTTATTTATAGCTCATTAATTATATATATATATACACATCATTCTCTTTACAGGTGTTTAAAACTGACCACACTACATGAACGACCTTACCAGATGTACATGCTCCCTATACGAAGGGAGAATTAAATGAAGTAAGAGAAGAATGGGCAACAACCATACAAGTAGTGAGGGTTTTAAAATATAATTGGGATGTTGATAGCGAATAATGACTAAATAATAATATTTTGTAAATGAATTTCTGAATTATAATATATGTGTGAATGTTTCTACATGTCTGGATGTTTCTACATGTATCTGAGTGAAAATGAATGAAACTGTTGGTTGCTATATGAATGTTTCTACATGTGTGAATGTGAAAATGAATGGAACTACAGATTGCTAGCTACATGAATGTTTCTAAATGTGTGAAAATAAAATGGAACTGCAGGTTGCATTGCTAAATGTGTGAATATTTTTGTTATTAATTTTGTAGGTTTGTGGCCTGTTGTTGGCTGATATCAATGGATGTCGTAAAACCTGCAGTTCATAACTGAACTGCAGGTTTCTCATCCTGCGACCAGCCATACAGCAGGTCTGCAGACTGACAGAAAAAAAAACAAAAAAAGGCGTTGGTTATTTGTATAAAACCGACGCCACATAGTTACAGTGTCGGTTTCCTACTCCTAACCGACGTCTATTTCCTTAACACCACAGCCGTTCTGGGAGTGATATGGCGTCGGTTACAGTGTCGGTTTGTACTCGTAACCGACGTCTATTTCCTTAACACCACGGTTGTGCTGGCCAGTACGGTCGTGACAGCGGACCAGACACCACGGCCGTGCTGGCCCGCACAGCCGTGTTGGGAGTGATATGACATCGGTTTCTTATCTAATAACCGACTACTGATAGTGCCCAAGATGGCGCCCTTTCTGTGGTGCGAAGGTATATGGCGTCGGTTTCTTACCTAATAACCGACGCTGATAGTGCCCAAGATGGCGCCCTTTCTGTGGCGCGAAGGTATAGGGCGTCAGTTTCTTATCTAATAACTGACGCCTATAGTCCCCCTGCTGGTGCCTTTTCCGTGGCGCGCGAAGGGTTTTGGCATCGGTTTTGGAACCGACGCGTAATGGTTGGGCTTTTAGTGTCGCCCACATAGGTGTCGCTTAGAAACCGACACTAAAGGCCTTAAAAGGTCGGTTATGTACTAGTGCACTTTATTTTGTTCTTATATATATCCACATAATATATAAATGTGTTAACTATTGGACCACACATATGTTATTGCAACTACATTCATAATTGCTATATTTTCAAGATCATTCAATTAACAGTGCAAATAATGACTTGTCTTAAACTGTAGTAGTCATCATATTTTATCTCCCAATTTAATGTTTTCTGATGTGTTTGCTTCGGCACAAAGATGACATGCAATATGTACATCGCATCAACTATTGCAAACAACTATACCATAATGATCATACAACATCCCCAAGAATTGTTTGTTAAGAATATTATTGAATAGCAAACTCTAAAATAAATATTGTATTAAATCATTGTGCAAAGATTTTTTGTTGTTATAAATCCATGAAAGGGGTAAGTGGAGGAAAAGGTGGATCCGAAATGCAATTACACTCATCTAACCGGTTGACTTCCATGAACATTGCATCGTATTCTATGTATTATGATTGGTAAACATCGGATGCATGGAGATTTATTTCAACATAGTCTTTCGAGTTCATTGCACGACCCAAACTAACCCAGCATTTATAACTCATTGACGCGATCTCAATCTACAAGAATTCGTGAGTAGGTTGATCAATTTCATAATAAAAGAATTGGCATCGGCCTTTTCCCTATAAGATATAGTATACAAGAATTCGTGAGTAGGTAGATTAATTTCTCTAACCTGACACATAATGTGACACTTATATTATATACCTCTATCGTTGAACAAATATAGTATACTTATTGTGGTCCTTCACCTAATCTACCAAAATCATGTACACCTACATCATCTATGTCACCCTTAGTGCCAGGAATTTTCTACACATGCAACCACAATCGTGAGAACAATCCATTGTGACGAGCTTCGCTACATAAGATTGATAACATACTTAATTTGCTAAATAAAAAATTATAAGTTTACATCTAGGAGCTACCATAAAAAGTGCAAGCCAATTTTGCTCATACAATTGTAGCGACAGTAAATGAAAATAAAAATAAAAATGATAACTGCATCATATTCCATCCCTCCTCCTACGTAGAGGTGCCACTACATGTTGAGATTTCAAGTCATTCATGTAGGTAGTCGCATCCTCTACTAAGATAATCAATATCTATTATTAACCTATCCATGTAAGTATTTGAGGATGACATGTACTCACAACAACTAGACCATTGTTTGTATTCGCTCCATGCACAACTAAGTCGATTTATCATTAAACCCCTTGTTGTAGTCACCATGGTCAAGTTAAGTTGTAGGTAGTGAATTGGTAGCATCATACAACAAGTGTTGCGTATAGGACCTCGTCTGCAAGTATGATATGGCTAATGTAGACAGTTCTTCTCAAATCAGTCCTCAACTGTGTAGGCAAGCTCACTTGGGCATTTGTGCATCCCATTTTCCATTGCGTAAAAGTTAATATTTATGCACAGAAGAATAAGTATTTAATCGTGAATCAGAGGACACAAAGCCGTACATATGATATTTAGCTAAAATCGTATGAGGCATGCATATATATTTATGGTACACCACAAGAAGTTAAAAGTAACAATAAAAATAATCGATGTTTGAAATCTAGAACAAATGTAAAATTAGTCCATGTATCATCTGATTCCCAATTTTGAGTGGCTATCTCTTTTTAAGCCTCTAACCAAATCCAACATCGACATGCTAGCATGTTGGAATTCGTTACATGTATTATTGGTGTGCTCCATCTTCATTATTGACTTGCTCATCAAACTCTTCCATAATCTGATCATCTATGTGTTGTCGCCTTACGAAGTTGTTCATGGTGCAACACATTGTAGGGTTTTCAAGAATGGGGTCACATCATAATAATAAGAAATCCCAAAAAAATCAATGTAACATATTTGTCATAGCCATAAAAACTCGATATAAAAAAGACAAAGAATGGTATAGATTATACGTCTACAAATTGTTACACCCACAACCCACTATAACCTCTTAACCATGATATTAGGGCATACCTTAAGGATTTAACATAATACAAAGATCACTCCTAACTTTTTCTTTGATTTCAAACTCTTTATTTCGTCACATTAAATCATGCAAACTAACTTATGCAAGGGAAATAAAACATTGATTCCTCTAATCTATTTCCAACAATAAAGATACATATCTAAACATTCATGATGTTTCTCACACTTTCATGTACATACACCTTGATAATTGAATACATACTCTTACATATCTAAAAATAATCGATGTTTGAAATCTAGAACAAATGTAAAATTAGTCCATGTATCATCTGATTCCCAATTTTGAGTGGCTATCTCTTTTTAAGCCTCTAACCAAATCCAACATCGACATGCTAGCATGTTGGAATTCGTTACATGTATTATTGGTGTGCTCCATCTTCATTATTGACTTGCTCATCAAACTCTTCCATAATCTGATCATCTATGTTTTGTCGCCTTACGAAGTTGTTCATGGTGCAACACATTGTAGGGTTTTCAAGAATGGGGTCACATCATAATAACAAGAAATCCCAAAAAAATCAATGTAACATATTTGTCATAGCCATAAAAACTCGATATAAAAAAGACAAAGAATGGTATAGATTATACGTCTGCAAATTGTTACACCCACAACCCACTATAACCTCTTAACCATGATATTAGGGCATACCTTAAGGATTTAACATAATACAAAGATCACTCCTAACTTTTTCTTTGATTTCAAACTCTTTTATTTCGTCACATTAAATCATGCAAACTAACTTATGCAAGGGAAATAAAACATTGATTCCTCTAATCTATTTCCAACAATAAAGATACATATCTAAACATTCATGATGTTTCTCACACTTTCATGTACATACACCTTGATAATTGAATACATACTCTAATAATGAGGAAACAAAGTAACACATCATCTTTTAGTACAACTATCTAATTACTCTACAAGGACCTAGAGTGACAATGATCAACTGAACTTATCTAATATGATACTTAGCTTCCGTGGAAGATCTACTCTAGCATTGACATTCTTCAAATCCACATGGCTTCTCTAAAAACTTGTGAGTGGAGCGGTGAATTTACTCACTCAATGAATGAGTATTTCATAGAAACACTTTAAAGGACACAGATAATGAGAGATACATTATTGAGAAACTAAATATAAAGTAGAATAGTAACAAGCTACAAAGAAACTAGTCATTCACAAATTATATGGAAGGTTACTCTAGATTACTACAAAGAGTAAATCAATCATTGAGCATTCTTGATCAATCATAAAGAAAACTAGTAATTTAGAAACATACAAATAGAGAGTACTCTAGAAATTCCAAGGAATAAATCAATAACTGCACACACTTGATTAATCTCACATTCATCTTATTATGCCCTAAACCCACATGAGGTGTATCACGACATGTGAAAGCATCATAGAAAGTTATGATCTCACTGTACAAGACTTAGAAGCATGCATGGGTTCTTAAGTCTATCTCTCAAGTAAGACCTTGTCTGTAGCGGACTTGGTCACGTCTAGCTCTTGGCGGCTAATGGGAGCGGCCAGATATATCGACTCCTCCTCTCAACCCGGGTACTCAAGTCGGGAATCAAATCTCTCAAGCTTATTGTGCACCAGTAAACCTACCGAAGATGTCCACTGATCGACACAGCTTTACATCAGTGGACCTACCAAAGATGTCCACTAACTAAAAAACTCAGGTACTTTCAGCATCCCCGGTTGGTGTTATATACTAATCATTTAAGGAGTCTACCCTCAATGGCCTAGACCCTCACACCCCACGGGTGCACTCTGGCTTACCTCGACCTGTAAAAAATACCTCCGTCAGGAAGCACATTTCCTCCCCGCAGTGCAAGCCTCCTGTGAAGGATTGTATAATATTAAGGGAATCTAAATGTCTAATTCACTCTTGAAATTAAAAGTTCAATCATCACATCAAAAATTCTAAGATTATATTTGTAAAGAGTCCATTTCATAGATCGTTTGTAATATGTACTACAGGCTGAACTGTTGAGCAACACCACATCTCATACTAAGAAACATTGATATGAAAATACTTGATTCATTGAATACCCTATCCTTAGGGTTCCATTTGCCTCATTCACGTATCACATGACTCACATAAGGATTTGATATATTTCATATATCATAATCTTTCAGTGATAAAAGATTGCTTTCAACGGTTCATATATATATATATATATATATATATATATATATATATATATATATATATATATATATATATATATATATATATATATATATATATATATATATATATATATATACAGTTCATTTCATAGATCGTTTGTAATATGTATCGCAGACTGAACTGTTGAGCAACACCACATCTCATACTAAGAAATACTGTTGTGAAAATACTTGATTCACTGAATACCCTATCCTTAAGGTTCCATTTGCCTCATTCACGCATCACATGACTCAAATAAAGATTCTATGTATCATAATCTTTCAGTGATAAAAGATTGCTTTCAACAATTCACATACAACCACACACACACACACACACACACACATATATATATATATATATATATATATATATATATATCTATATATATATATATATATATATATATATATATATATGTACCCTGGAATGAACTGAACTAGGGATTCCACACCATTCACAAACTGTCATGCATCAAGAATAACCTTGAACAAATGAAGTTATAACAATAAAAGAATCACATCAGTTGAATTTCATGATGCATGTTTGGGAATATATATATATATATATATATATATATATATATATATACCCTGGAATGAACTGAACTAGGGATTCCACACCATTCACAAACTGTCATGCATCAAGAATAACCTTGAACAAATGAAGTTATAACAATAAAAGAATCACATCAGTTGAATTTCATGATGCCTATTCCCAAACTTTTAACTTCCCATTCATCTAGGGTTTCACCTTCTTTACTGAGATATCAAGCAAACACTGATAATATCAAATCAAGTCTAGGATAGTATCCAACATATATGCACTACACACTCAGATAAAAAAAATCATTCATAAACAAGGAGATTTAAATAGGCAGAGTTATTTATTCAATTATACAACAATTTGACACATAACCAAAAATCCTAGATTTCAGCATATACTTATAAATTTTGCAATAACTTTAGGAATTCTATTTTATATGTTTTGTATCTATTTCTAATACGATTCTATCATCTAAAATTCATCAAAACAATAAAACAATTTGTTTCTTGATCATCTTTCATAAGCTTAAACTGAAAGGCAGCTTTAGGGTTTGTAGTCGCCTATAAAGGAATTGAAGATTATTGAGGATTTAATACAATTTCATACAATCTACTATTTAAAGGAAGTACGCACTCACTTAAGGTGTGAAAAAAACCTTTAAAATGTAGCCCAAGAATTGAAATTATAGAATCCATATCAAACTCCTAGCAATCCTTCACTTTCTTCTTCCTTACAACTCATAAACCCTAGGAATGGAGAATTATGGAGAAAGAGTGAAAAATGGAGATATTTGATATCATTTCAAATCAAATCAGAGAAGAATAGAATCTTGACATGTGAGAGAATAATCATCACAAAAATCTATATAGAGATGACAAACTTACTTGATTTCGTCAACTCTAGGAAGAGAAAACCCTAGATCGTCATCTTCACCACTTTCTCATCCAAACCCTTACTCTCTGTCTCTGTCTCTAGGATTCTGTTTCTCTAGAATGAATCAAGAAATATGGGAGCTCCTAGTGTGTTAGGCTGATCATATACAGAAATGAAAGTGCTTGGTTTAATTACAAATTGACCCTTCCTTACACTTCCTCTTATATTAGCAAAATTTTCTGTCATAAAAGTGTTACTATAAATCATATATTGAATAGGTTACAAATTTTTAAAAATGTATGAAAAATTAGCATGTTGTCTAACACATAATTTAAGATCCTCAATAAAAATTTCAGATCATTCTGATTTGCCAATAAATAATTAAAAATCAAACAATACACTATTAAACATCAGTCTGCAGCATGGTCGGTCGAAGCGTAGTTTGACCAAGAACCACATTAAAAAAATCTAAATATTCTAAAATTTTGGAATGACATGCATGATTAAGTTATTCATATCACATCCACACTTAAACTAAATCCAAGTTACATAGAAAATATGAAAAGCCACCACCTCATACGAGAAGTCGTATAATGAGGGGATGTGAAAACTTGCAAAATACTGACTTGAAGCAAACGTTGCTAACCCATTATAATAGTGCTTGCACAATAGAAACATGATGGACATGTTAAAGATCAATTGGAATAAGATTCGTAAGTGGTTGACTCTAAGTGCAAGTGGGATTATGTTGATATGTATGCCTGTAGAGACAATCATATGATGATCATAATGAGACATAATATACTTGATTTGATAATGATAAAGGTAATTCCATTTATTATGTTTTTCTCAATCATGAGATGATGACACGAATATAATAGATGTATAAAGAATGATGTTACTCAATGACATATGTCTTCAGGTTGAGGACCTGAATAATGACATCATATGTACGATAAGAGTACATGCATTCTTGTTATGTTCCTAGTTAGATATTAGTGTGGAAGCAAAATAGACAACAGTGACACATAAGACTAGAGTGTTTGCTGAGTGATGACAGAGACTCATTACTCATGATGTGTGATATCAAGTCAAACATATATGTACATGTTAGAGAATAATGTATCAAACATACCCAGTACGAGAGTGATACATGGAGACCATTGCATGGTAGTTAGAATCAACTCTCATAGTGATAGTGGTGATTGTGGTTCTTAAACCTGAAGTCACTACACTTTCACATGCCATTCGATGCATTTTGACACCTTCCAATGTGATCTTGAATAAGGGTTGCCATAAAGGTGGTGCTTGGGTACGTTGTGACACATGGGAATTGAGTGTGAGTGATGTAGATGGGATTTGTCCCTCCTATAGTAGATTGATATCCTGGCCACTTGATAAGTGAGATTCAAAAAGGTATGTCCATACTCACGTGACTCAATATGTGATATGTGAGCTCACATGCATCTCATACAGTCTTCTCTAGTTCAAGGAACATGGATACGCCGCGAGGATGACGATTCCATTCCTCGAGTTCAATATGGATATCAGAGACAAAGGAACTATATAATCACTATGACACTGATAATGAATTGTAGGTTGTAGTTGTTCTCCAACTTTACAATTACTTGGGTAGCAATGATGTGTTGCTAGATACTACTCATTGCCTGTGATGTCATAAATTGGTTATGGACATTCACTGCCAACGTAACTTGGGACCTATAGGGTCACAAACATAGGATGCACCTAGAATAGGAGTTTATTCATGAATAATATTTTACTTAACTACTAAAGTGTTTAGGTTTCAATTTAAACAACAATCACTAAAAATTGACTGACAAGAACCCACCGGTTCAAGTGTTAAACCGATCGATTCAAGTGCCAGGTCAGTTTAAACTACATTTGTTGAACACTGCCTGAACTAGAACATGAATTGACCGGTTTAGTTAGTGAACCGGCCGGTTCAAGGTCTAACGACCAGTTCAACTAGTGAATCACCCTATTCAATGATCAATGAAATTGGATCAAGGATTGATGCTGACGTCATGTAGTGCATTAATCGCCACATTGAAAATCAATATGTATGCAAATAGGAAACATAGTGAACCGATCAGTTCAAGTGTTGAACAGATTGTTTCAAATGTGAACGAACCAGTTCAATAGTGAACTGATGGTTTCATGGTTCACAACTTCCAGAAAATTTATGAAATTTCATCTTTTCAACTCCCAGATGATCTGGAAACCCTGACCCTGACCATCTTATAAATAGGGGGGCAAGGCTTTCAGGAGATGCAACAATAAGCACTGCTAATTTTTGTCCTCTCACAGTTGTAGTAGCGTGAGAGCCCAAGTGAGTCTTACCCATAAAAGGGAGAGACAATAAGGACGAGTAAATCAATGCTAGCACGTTGATGTTCAAAGGGACAACTCCTTCCTATTGGCTCTAATAACGCAATGTGGAGTTCCTGATAGTCTACGTGGACCACATAGAGGCGTGGAGGCTGCTACCGCCATGCTAGGAGGACAACAACCACCGCCGTCCATGGTGGTGCACCAGGAGACAGTTGTTGCCTATTTTCGGTGTGCGTCTTGTGAAGAGTGCACATCACCATGCAAGAGTTGTCAATGGACTTGCTCCAGGTCAGTTATATCTCTTGCTACCTTCTTTTCTAGATATATTATTATTGATGCAATTCCCTGATCAAGGAATAGGGGCAAATGTTTTGTTTCTGCGCTCTTCTCTACCATCCCTATTCGCCACCGGAGGCTAGATGCCAAATTCGTGAAATTTAAGGAAGCTATGAAGAAGCTTCACATGAACATCCCCTTCTTTGATGCCCTTACTGAAATCCCTACATGGTCAAAATACTTGAATACTTTTGACTAGGAAGTACACCATGGAAGAGTACGAAACTACAAATTGGCAAGAATAACTTCAGACATCATTCTAAATAAAATGCCAAAGAAGCAAAAGGATCTCGATTCCTTCAGGATTGGTTGTTATCTAGGTGACGTTGCACGTATGAAGGGTCATGCTGATGTAGGTTCAAGCATTTCATCATGCAATACATCTTTTGTCAAAGATTGGATTCACAGAGATGTTTTTACAACCATGACTATACAACTTGCATATTCTTCCATGACGAAGCCCATTGGTATCATAAAGGATGTTCCAGTGAAGGCGACAAAAGCCTATGTCCCTTGCAATTTTGTGATCATGGACATAAAAAAAGACTCCTCTATCCTCTCATCTTTAGTTGCATTTTCTTAGCTACATCTCGTTCTTCGATTTTGTGGCTACAAGAGAAACTCTTGAATTTTATGTGTTTGAAAGTATGAAAAACTCAAGCATCCAAAAATAAGTTTTCTTGCTTGATTTCATTGGTAAGGTATCTCATCTTAGGAAATACGAGGATATGTCATAAGACCCATTGAATACAGTCCTCATCATCTCAGTCGGTTCAGATTTTGATTATGAGCAATTCCACTAGTGTTGGTTTCATCTAGATAACTTTCAGGGAGCACTCGAAGCTGAATTTGAAGAACTAAAGATGATATCTATTTTTGAAGAGAAGGTTGAACCACTAAAGGCTTCCAAAAATGTCATAAGCCACTTGAATCCCTCTAATAGCCCCCCCCCCCCCAACACACACACAATACAAAGCTGAATTTGAAGAACTAAAGATGATATCTATTTTTGAAGAGAAGGTTGAACCACTAAAGGCTCCCAAAAATGCCATAAGCCACTTGAATCCCTCTGATAGCTCCATTGCTTCGCTTAGCAGCACGACGCTTGTATTGCTCTCCCACAACCCCGTTTTCACGGTCTAGGCTGCTCCCATTTCGCTCGCCGCTATTATGGGATTTTGCTTTCTTTTCCTCTGACTACTAAGATGTTTCAATTTGCCAAGTTGTCTTTTGTCTGCCCATGGATTCAGCAGCAGGTTAACCTATTCGGGCCGGATCTATGCCCTACCCGTTCGAGAAACAAATACCTACCATGGTTGGTCAATCCACACTGAAGCAATCGCCTGACCACCATCTCAGATTCTACAACTCTGACATCTCGATCGTGCGATCCGTGCTACTAAGATCACCCAGTCACACCTTTATAATCAAGGACAAGGGTAAGTGTTTTAGCATCACCTCACTTGAGAATCCTTTGCCCTTGCCCCTTCTCAGTGCTTCCCCCACCACCCGAGCAGCCGTCGTTGCCGCACTACACAACAAGTAATCGCTCAAACCCAAAAATCCAGCCGTCTGACTCCGAGCAGCTCGTACCTACCATCACCGCACTTCGACCTCTAGTTTTCCCTACCCTAGCGCCCCGACCGTATTGTCTCTGACCTCGTTCACACCACCCACGTCCTTCTCTGCCGTTGATTGCCCAATTAGAAGCATCGTGATTGACCGACCAACATTGTAATCGGCTATTCGCTACTTCAGTGATTCTTCTCTTCCGCCACCACTCAAGCTACAGATTGACCAATCAGCCATCCCTGTTCGCCTGATCCCTTTGCCTCAGATGCCCCAAGCAGTTGGCCAAGCACTTTCCAGGTCGCTCGACCTAGACACACCTGACATATCATGTAAACATTTGGATTGGCCGACCTCCTTCATAGGTCAACCAACCAAACTTTCACATGAAAATCAACCCAGGCATGATCACCCAATCGCCTTCTGTGGTTTCCCGATCACCCTTCATTAGAAGCCTCTGCCCTCCTTAATCATCCGAACACTACCTCTGATCACTCCGACCATGCCGTTTCAGATTCCCAAAATGTGCAAGACTTGAGGTGGCTCTTCAGATCACCCCACCGCAGAGTTAGGCCGCGAGATGCTACATAAACTCAACCCCCTCTGCTCACAGAAGGGGAAGGAAAAGGTCACAACATAGACTTATATATCCCCTTCCTCGCCACCATTATGCGCTGCCCACTAGTGGCATCTCCACATCAGGAGGCGCACTCTACTGACGACATGCCTCTCTCTGACGATGTTGGACAGTAGGAGATTCTCAGCAAGGAAGATATGGACGAATACATGGAAGAAGTTGAGCAGGAGATCAAGGATTTTGACGCTCTGCTATGCGTCTCCACCACTCTCTGCTGTCTCAGGCTAGGGATGAGACACGAGGCATTGAAGCTACCTACCCAACCTACAAAGCCCCTCTTCTGGGAAAATATAAATCTCTAGTCACCCCTAATCACTAAAAGAAGCATAAGGATATGGAGGCGATTGGGGTGGTTCTCACACACTACAGATGCCGCAAGACACTCCAGAGCGTAGGCATCTATGACTCATTGATGCACATCCTCTATCAAGCTCACATCTCGACCTTCTCCTTCACTGTGTGGCTGACCTTCTCTGAGCTAACGACGGAGTTTATTGCTTCTTTATGGAAGAACATTACCAACAATTACAAATATAGATACTCCTTCCTCATGTTTGGGGAGGAACATTCAATGTATGACAATGAACTCACTGCCATCATCATTGACAGCAACACAGCATGGAAGGTGAAATGCCTTGAAAACAATCACAACCATCCGTCCAAATGTACGACAATGCCAAGTTTTAGGCCGATATCCAGTAACTCCCATCATTTCTGCACAACACTAAGGCGTCGTTCATCTATATCCCGGTGGTGCTTATCGAGCATCTTCACATTCAACAATACCAAAACATGACATCTGAGTTCTGCCAAGGAGGAATCATCACCACCATCTCCACGTACTTGGGCTACACCCACATTCCCTTCTCTATGATGATGACTCAAAATCCATATGACTTGATCGACATCAAGTATTTGGTGTTATATAGGAATTTGAAGATTTCCAAGGAGCATGGATGCTTCCATTGGTTGTTCAAAGACAATTAGGTCATGCTCACACTACCTACTCACTCTTATTTCATAGCAGTGAACTCATCTACGAGCTCGCCAATTTAGATGCACACATCCAACATTATATGAGGGAATATCCACCCATTGAGGGTACACACCTTACCTGATGGTTGAAAAATGCAGTGACTCCATGAAGGCAATGATGAAAAGACGACCAACCCCCTTCCCACTCTACACATTTCACGAAGCAACACATGCTAGAGACTACCGGGCTGACTGACCTATGACTTCACCGCTTTCCAATAGTACCTGGACCATATTGAGGTCTCCCAGACCAGCATGGGGCGAGAGAAGTAACGACAGGGCCATCAACTAGACACATGTATCTCATGCATCGCACACATGAAGAATAACATGTGAGTCGTAGCGACTACGACCAAACTTAGACCTACTACAAGCATTTCAGTGCCATCAAGACATATCCTTCCCCTACCTTTGGGTATTGGGGAATCCATTACACCAAGCCGCCTCCCAAGGAGCCCCTACAACATATGTCGATCCAATATTGGTTTGACAGACCAGCCTAGGCATCCTTTCAGAACCAAACTCTTCAGTCCTCTTCTCTGCCTGGACAACATCCACCATACGATCAACATGGAAATTGATGGCTTTTTCAGTTATGCTTCCTTCTTCCCCTCCGTTCTAGACTTGAATTTTGCTCAAGGGCACACAATTTTTTTAGTTTGGGGTGGAGGGTGGGTGGTATGTCTCCATTTCACCTTCATATCTTTCCTTTTCTATTATTTCTTTCAGTCATTTGCTTTCTAAATTGGCACTGCATTTGTTTCCTTCTTTTCTTTTCAAAATTTCATGATGAGTTGCATGTAATTAGCCTTTACCTAGTTGGCCTAGATTCAGTTCCTGTTTGCATGACTTTGAAAAATAAAAAATGTACCCCAAATTTTGAATGAAACTAATTCTTGCTGTAAAAATGAATATCAACTACCAATTCTAGAACCTATCCTATCCCCAATGACCATGAATAATATTACCAGAAATGATGACAAGCCATATGGAATTGAAAGGAGTCAAATTTTAGTGTGTCTATGAATTGATAAACGTAAGTTTCTTGTGGAATTATCATCATTTTGCAATTTACTTGATATGATGGAATTAATTGTTGAAGTTGTTCCAATGCGGCCCGACCAAGCTAAAATTGTTATGTTATCTGAAAGGATAAGCTCTATCATTCAAAACCATTTGTATGAAAAACTTGATGATCTAGGTGCATTCACTCTCCCTTGCCAAATTAGAGATTCAACTTTTGAAAAGGCTTTGTTGATCTTGGCGCTAGCATCAGCTTGATTCCTTTCTCTCTCTATGGCAAAAGCTAGATTTGGGAGACTTAAAACCAACATCAATGACGATACAGTGAGTTGATCTTTCAATTAAATATCTTAAAGGGGTTGTTGAAGACATTCTCATATAGATAGGGAAGTTCTACATCCATTGTGACTTTTTAGTTTTGGACATGGATGAAGATCTGGAAAATCCAATCCTTTTTGGGAGACCATTTCTCTGGACTGCAAGTTGTACTGTAGAGGTTAGAGAAGGGAAACTAGTGGTTACATTTGGAGAGGAAGCTCTAGTATTTTCTATATATGATGCAATGAAAACACCCAACACCAAAGAATATATTTGTTTGATAGATAGCATTGCTACTTTTCCAGAAGAAGACAAGACCAATCGTGAACATGTTTTTGATGATCTTGAAGGTGAAGAACACAAAGATGAGTCAATGATTGTTCTTGATGAAGAAAATGTTGAAACATCATCAAACTCATCATCCAAAGAAATACCAACCGACAAGGAGGCAAGTGACACCACCACCACTTTAGATAGAACTTAAACCCCTCTCACCAGGGTTAAGGTATGCTTTCTTGGACTCACATTTTTCTTCCTCTGTAATGATAAATGTTGATTTGACTCAAGAATAAGAGGATAAGTTGTTGAAAGAGCTTAGATTGTACGAAGAGGTAATAGATTATTCAATTGATGATCTGAAAGGAATTAACTCTTCCATTTGCATGCACCGCATAGCCTTAGAATAAGATGCTAAGCCATGCATAGAACCACCAAGAAGGTTAAATCAAAACATGATGGAAGTTGTTATAAAGGAAATCATTAAGTTAAAATGTGTAGGGATAATATACCCTATCAGTGACAACCCATGGGTAAGTGGTATACATGTTGTACCTCAAAAGGGAGGAACCACTATAATTAAAGGAGGCAATCACGAATTTATTCAAACAAGGGTAGTAACTAGGTAGTAACTGGGTGGCAAATGTATATTGATTACAGAAAACTAAACAAAACCAAAAAAAACATCATTTCCCCCTACCCTTCATTGACTTATGTTGGAGAGACTTGCTAATCACTCTTATTTTTATTATTTGAATGGATATTCTAGATTGTTTCATATTCCTATCTATCCACCCGATCAAGAAAAAACAACATTGGCATGCTCTTATGGGACATATGCTTATAGATGAATGCCTTTTTGGTTGTGTAATGCACTTTATACTTTCCAAAGATGCATGATGGCCATATTCTATGCTTTCATAGAAAAAATTATGGAAATTTTATGGATGATTTATGTGTTTATGATAATTCCTTTGAAGATTGCTTGTTGAATTTAACTAAAGTTTTGCGACGATGTACACAGGTCAACCTTGTGCTCAATTGGGAGAAGTTCCATTTTATGGTATAATCAGAAGTTGTACTTGGTCATGCCATTACTAGCAAAGGGATTGAGGTTGATAAAGCAAAAGTTGAAGCTATTGAGAAGATGTCAACTCCAACAATAGTGAAGGAAGCTTGAAACTTTTTGGGACATGCGGGGTTCTATAGAAGATTCATCAAAGACTTTTCAAAGATTGCAAAGCCTCTCTGCTCCTTGTTAGCTATAAATGTTGAATTCATATTCACTGAAGATTGTAAATTATACTTTTGGAAATTGAAGGATGCTCTTATCTCATCCCCCATCATTCAACCACCAGACTGGAGTGTTCCTTTTGAAATCATGTGTGATACCACTGAATACATAATAGGGGTAGTCCTAGATCAAAGGTGAGAAAATAATCTCCATGCTATTCATTATGAAAGCAAGACCTTAGATTAAGCTCAAATCAATTATGCCACTATAGAAAAGGAGATGCTTTATATAGTCTATGATTTTGATAAATTCCAATAGTATCTTGTGGGCTCCAAAGTCATTGTACATACTAACCATGATGTAATTAGGTATCTCATGACCAAGAAGGATGCCAAACCTCATCTTATGTGTTGGATATTGTTGTTACATGAGTTTGAATTGGAAATCAAAGACAAAAGGGGGACATAAAACAATGTAGTTCATCAGCTTTCATGCCTCTCCACAAGTATCGAAGACAAGGTTCCTATTGATGATAATATTCCCATTGAGAAGCTATGTGTGGTAAACTCACTTATTACTTCATGTTTTACTGAATTCACAAACTATCAAGCTGCTGAACACCTTCCTCCTGATGTCACATATCAATAGAAAAAGAAGTTCCTTCACGGTGTCAAATTTTACTATTGGGATGATCCCCTATTCTTCAAGCAATGTGCAGATGGGATGATTAGGAGATGTATACCCAATGAAGAGATTCCAAGTGGGATTTCAAATTGTCATTCCTCTCATTATGGTGGACATTTTGGAGCAGACAATACTTCAAATAAGATTTTATAAATAGGTTTATTGGCCAACACTATTTCATGATGTACATGCATTTGTTAAAGCTTGTGATAAGTGTCAAAGATCAGGAGGGATCTCAAAGAAGGATGAGATGTCATTGAACTCAATTCTAGAGATTGAAGCTTTTGGTGTATGGGGCATAGACTATATGGGTCCATTTCCCTCTTCATACAGCTACAAGTTCATCTTAGTGTCGTCTCACTATGTATCAAAGTGGGTAGAGGCTATTCCCACTCAAGCCTCAGATGCAAAATTAGTGATGAAGCTATTCCAAAAGATTATTTTTCCAAGATTCAGAGTTGCAAGAGCAGTCATTTCATATGGAGGAAGTCATTTCAATGAAAGAAACTTCAACAATCTGTTGAGCAAATATGTTGTCAAGCATAAGATCTCTACACCATACCATCCACAGACTTCAGGGAAAGTTGAGATTTCAAATAGATAATTGAAGGCAATTCTAGAGAGGACGATCTCTAACTCAATAACAAATTGGGAATTGAAATTAGATGACGCATTGTGGGATTATAGTATAGCTTACAAGACACTTGTTGGTACAACTCTATTCAAGCTGGTCTATGGGAAGTATTGTCATCTACCTATAGAACTTGAGCAAAGAAGCATTGTGAGCAATTAAATTTCTCAACTATGACATGAAGAAAGCAAGACAAAGAAGGTTGCTACAACTCTAAGAACTGGAAGAGCTAAGATTAGATGCATATGAAAACTCCAATATCTATAAGGAGAAGACAAAGAGATTGCTTCATAAAAGGATTTGTACCAAAGACTTCAAAGAACAAGAACTAGTGCTGCTATTCAACTCCAAGCTCAAATTCTTTCCTTGAAAGCCACATTCAAATGGTCAGGTCCCTTCTTAGTGTTGAAGGTCTAGCCCTATGCAACTGTGGAGCTGCAAGGAAAAGAAGCATCATTCAAAGTCAACGGCCAATGTTGCAAACTATACACTGAAGGAGAGAAGATAGACCAGGGATCCTCTTTCTCCCAGTCAGATGCTTGAAGTTGTTGTCTACAGTCTCACTCCAAACTCTAAATGGAGGACCTTGTGGGAGTTGACCCCACATTTAGGATAGATTTATTTATAAGTATTAGATCAAGAACTTTTTCCTTCCTAAAATAAATTTTCCATGGATGAATGTAATAATTTAGACCCTCATAAACATATATCATCGTATTTATAGGTGGTGAGAAAAAGAAAATCAAGTTTTGCAAATATTCAATAAAACATGGTGTGTGTAACAAAGAACTTAGTGTGTCTCTGCTCTCAAGAAAGTGACTCAAGAAAATCTCCAGATCACACGGCGTGTCCTCTTCAAGACACGCCATGGTAAATTTCAAACACGTTGTGTCGGCTAGTTGAATCGGATGCTAATATTTTCTAGAAACTTACATGTCGTGTCTTAATTCAAACACGGTGTGTTGTTATCATCTTGGGAACGTTAGAGAGTTCACTGTGGAAAGTCACAACATTGTGTAAATTCGCATACATGAGTTTCATAAGAAGACTCTTGCTAGAAACTAACACGCCTGTCTTAATTCAAACACAGAGTGTCCTCATCAAGAAAATCAAAAATAAAAAGGATAACTGAAATGTGCATTGGAACACGACGTGTACTTACAAGCACATGTCGTGTCTCAATGATTGAATTAGGTTTTTTAGCCCTAGTCTCTAGCCGCCACCCTCATTTTCTTCTACCCCTTATGATGTGTGCACTTCTCCACAGACGTTTCCATTGTGCTCCATGCATGATTTTGCTCCATTCCTTCATCCATCCTCGACAACCAATGCCTTTTCCTTCTCTATGCAAGCATGCCTCTTCTCTAGTAGTCGAGCATCCAGATCTAGAGTTGATCTCTAGTTGTTTCACAAAGCAATCCACAGCTCTGCGGGTTGCTTCGCAAGACGTCGTCATCTTTGCAAGAAGTAGGAACACTAGAGCAAGCCAGATCTGCCGCCATCATCTTTCCACCATGCACACTAGCGTCGCTCCTCCAACCACATCCTGCAGCATCCAGATTTGATGCTCTTTGACCCCACCATCCACCAAGCTCACGTTGTCGATGCCGTCAAGCCCAGATTACACATCTACTGTGTGAATCAAGTGCCATCGCCGTCATTCGATCATCCGAGGTAAGGAACGTCGTGACCCAAGCAGTAGTCTTCTTCTAAAAAATGACGTGTTCTTACATAAAAACATCGTGTCAGGGTGTTCCAAGGCGAACTATATTCTACAACAAAGGACACATTGTATCCTCATCCCAACACACCGTGTCTCAATGTTTTGAATCTCAATCACAACACAATTACACTGCTCAAGCAAGCATCCAAATGGTGATGGGGAGAAAGCTCTTCCTCAGCCCCCAGCTATGTTTCCTCCACCCAATTAAGAGTCACAGAGGTAGAAGATGCCACTTATCAAATGTAGATCACGGGTGGGTTTCTCCCTACATGCTTTGCCTATGAACAAACATTGGAGGCACAATGATTTATAGATGAAGTCTTAGCTCTACTATAAGAGCTTGGCCTTAAGTACATTTGCTGCTTGGTGAGAAATACCTATCCTAGGCTTACTATGAGTTGCTAAGTACTCTGAAAGCTGAGAATGACTCTAAAATGCCTCATGAGCCTTTTTCTATTATTCAATTTCATATTTTGGTCAGGAGTTACAAGTTAACCTTCAAAAAGTTCTTTGAGGCACTTGAATGTCATTATGGAGGATCTTGTACTTATCCATAACAGTTTAACAATGATGCTTTTTGGAGTGAAATTAGTGATGAAGACGTACATATATCTAAGAAAGCTAGAGCAACCAATATCCATAACACCATCTTCCGTTATGTCCACTGCCTTCTTAGTATAGGGGTTTTTACAAAGAAGGAAACCTAGGGAGTATATGGGAAGCTTGACCTTTTCTTCCTTTGGGCAATGATGAATGATTTCAAAATCAATGCATGATATATATCCTCACTAGGTTCTTTGAAACCAAGAAGAAGGAGTCAGGTGATATCATGTTTGGGGGTTTAATTACCCACATTTTCTACAAGGTTGGTGCTGATTTCACAGGTCTAGAGGCTGCACTTGGAAAGAACTTAGTTGATATATAGTTGCTTGTTTCTTTAGGTTTTAACTTCTTTGGGCTCAAAATGATGATTCCAGGTTCAGACAATTCTTTGATGATGACCAATTCATTGAATTGCCTAACTTAGAGGTCATAACTTTGACAAACAAGGACAGATGGAAGTTTTATCTCTCAGGTTCTGATCAGGGTGAGGATGCCCCCACTACAATTGTTGTTGCACCACCGCCTCCTTCCATCGATACACAGACAAAGTACAGTTGGGGCAATGCCCGATGTGTGTCACCTATACGACTATGTCCAATAGAGATTTGATCAGTAGGATAGACGTTTAGATCTGATGAGCCAACAGTACTCTGTCATGTATGGCATGATTCAAAGGATGGACATGTGGCATAGTTCCCATGGCCACATGCCATGCCTACACCACTACCTTCACCTTAGCTAGAGCTAACTCCTGTAGACTTCCCCACTGATGACGATCTTCTCAACTAGCATTTCCCAGCTTGTCATGAGGGCCCTGGCACTTCATCTTGATTTCTCCATGGCAGGTACCCAGTTGCTACCAACTTGGGTTTGAATGATGCAGTGAGGACATTATAGATTTCAAGCTTAGGGTGGAGCAACTGGCCGCTAATGTAGTTTTAGTTTCACTTTTATCATCTTTTTCTTAGACATTGTTTTAGATTTTATTCCTCCTGTGGCAAATCCAGTATGAAATGAGGCTTATTTTTATATAAGTGGATTGAATCCCTTCCATGCATCCACACAAAAAGTTTGTAAACATAGTGATGCTTGTGAAGCAAACAACTATCATTTTCTACCTTTTGCGTTTGATATCTTTGGGATGCTAGCTAATGATTTAGTTTCTCTCTTACGACACATCGAAAATATCATAACTAGAAATGTAACGATATCATCATCAACATCTTCTAGTTTTGTCTTTTGATCTTTGGGGTTTGCCATCCAAAAAGGTTTGGCAGTCCAATTTGTAGCTCATGCCTCTTCGAAGGCATTTCTTTAGGCTCCTTTGTAACGTGCTACAAATATTTATTATTTGTCTTTGTCTGTCCTCTCTTTGTTGAGAAATATCGTTTGTAGAAGTTGTAAAAGACATTCATTAATCAAATGAAACTTCATGGCCACCAACATGTGCCTAATTTCGATTTATGCTTTTAGCCTAAACATTCATCTTTCACATCCTTGATTTCTTAAAACATGTAATTGTTTCAATTTTTGTGAGTAAATCAACTTTACAACATCATTTAGAACACGGGATGCCCTTGCCAAACTCTTAGTGCATTTTCAACCACTGTTTCAATGAAAAAATTTCAAGACAAATGAACATAATCCAGCTAATGCTGCAATTTAGCTAATTATCCTATGTTTTGGGAAAAATCAAGTTTAAGACCTCATGGTTCTCAAGTGGAACCCAACTCATTTAAAAAATGGCTTACTTCACCTTCTTACCCCCATAAAGAGATGGCTAAACTACCCACATACCATACTAGCCTAGTGTAAGTCTGATCTGGCCACGACGTTTAGGTTTTATGTCTTAAAAGAGGGTAAAATTACCCCAACCGACACTCCATGTGTGCTAAAGCCTATATTAGCTGCTGAGTGTTGGAACCCGTAATCCATTGTCATATCTTTTTTGGGAAACAAAGAGATCATAGCTAAAATTGATAGTATTAACTGAGATTCTATCATTTATATCCTTAATAATTGAGAGCTTTGGTTGCATATTCACTAGTTGTTTGGCTTGGTCATCCAAATTTTACTTAGTGATGTTTAGTTTATTGATTCATTTGAATTGTTATCACCCCTACAGAACTAAAATTTCTCTTTCTTGGGTGTTTAAGTTGAATTCATGGCTATGAGTATAAACCTATTGATTACAATTGATTTGATCTGTGTATTTTATGTATACTTTTTTCTCACTCTTGCACACAAATTCAGCCCATTTTGCTCTCCATTTGGCCTTTAATCATACTCGATTTTCCATATTTTTAGTTGTTTTACATGTTGCATGTTTTCGATAGCAAGTACATGGTAAAGATGATGAAATGGGGTCAATCCAACCCAAATCCGACTTTAGTTGGATTCCTTGATGATTTGCAATCAATTTAGAGGAATTCTTGAAGTTTCTAAGTAAGACATGGTGTATGCCATTTTAAACACGGCGTGTATCATTCCAGAAAGGACATTCCTCAACGACAAAGTAGAGGCACGACATGTGCCTCTATATGCACAATGTGTTCACTTGTTCAAGAATCCGACAAAGCTATTGTTTTAAGCCAACACGACGTATGTTAAATACACATGGCATATCTTATGACTTCAGCAACCCTGCTTTAGAGACACACAGTGTGTGCTAAATAGCACAGATAGTGTATTAAGTGTGCATGTTGATTTTAGATAGCAACAACACAATGTGTACTTTTTGTGAGAGCAATCCTCGTGAGTGGTTATATGCTTCGACACGTCATGTGCCTTCCCAGACATGACGTGTCCTCGACTGATTCTATAGTTTTAAAGAGACAATTGTCCCACCTTTTAAATACAAAAACACTTGGATGGGACAGTTATCTCTCATCATTTGAAACACACTATGACCTGAGAACAATGCATAGTAAAAGGAAGGTGATTTAGGGAGGAAGATGAGATTTCTTAGGAAAGAGCCTCCATTATTCACCATTTCTTCTCTAGAGAGTGTAGTAGAGCTTCTCTACTCCTTCCAAACTTCTTTGTAGGGAAATTAGACCGAGTAGAAGCAACGAAAAGGGTGTAATTTAGTCCTCAAGTTGGAGTTTTACCTCATCTGACTTCACTCTTTGGTTTCCTTTACTTTTCCTCTATCTAATCATGGCAAACTCTAAAATTTGTGCCTTGTACTTGTGTTTCTTCACTATGTGTGAGTATAACCTTTCTTCTTGGGCATGGGAGAGTAGCTCAAATGCTATTACTCATGTGAACTTGTAATTCTAAATGAATGTTAGTTAATTTGCTTCTTTAAGAGTTTCTACAGTGTTATTGTAATGACCCTGACATGGGTTATGAGGTTACCCTATTTGTTTTGGCTAATTAAGTTGCTTAGAAATTTAATATAATACTCTAAGGAGTTTTGTTATCATGTGACACACTTATGTTTCAAGTTTGGTCTTGATTGAATGATGTTTGAGCAATGTTCCTTTGTTTTGGACCAAAGTAAAATTTACCCAATATGAGGGGTTATATTGCAAAATGTCACATATTGAACATGCCTTAAGTGTTTTAGAATCATAAGAGAGAGAGAGAGAGAGTGATGCTAAGTGGTGGCTTGTGGAAAGCCTAAATGCCAAATTTGAACTTGTTTAAATAATGTTAGTACTGTGTGCACCAATTTTGGTACTAATTGTAATTTACCCAAAATGTAGGGTTGATATACAAATTACCACATGTAGAGTGTCCCTACTTCCTATATGTATCATTTATAGGAGAGATAATGAATGATACACCATGTTTGAATCATTTATGAGTGGTAGTATTCTTGGTGATGAAAAGACCAAGAAAGGGGTTGAATGGAAACCCTAAATTGAGCTTGTATTAAGTGTATTGGGTTGTAGTGATTAAATGGGAGTCCCTGTCGGCCAAGGAGCCAAAGAGGAGACCCCCATATCGTGTTGTTAACTCTTTGACTCTTCAAAAACGAGCTAAGCACCTCAATAAAGCAATGGTTATCGGCTTGAAACTTTCCTTTGGAAAAGGTTGAATTGAATTTGTGAATATAATAATGTGAGTAGAAGTGGCTTGTCCTAGAAGATAACCAAACGGGGCCGACCCTTATCCCTTGCATTATCCTCAAGTTTTTATTTTGCATGGAAAGATAAATATGGAGTGCATGCAAGTACATGTATCAATCATGCATGGACATGTGGCACCTAGTAGCTTAAATTAATGACACCTCATTTTCACACTTCTTCATGAACAACAAGTATATATATCCTTTCTTTCACCCTTAGTGAACTTTTTCGAATCCTACCACCTCCTTGCTCTTAGATATCGTGCATGGAGCCTTTGTGTCGTGCATAGGTGATGAGGTTTCGTGCATAAGCCTTGGGTATTGACCTTATCAAGTTGATATCAACCTAGCAAGGTGATATCGGCTTAGCAAGGTGATTTCGGCCATAGTGGAGTGTTTTTTGCCACAAGTGATGGCATATCGTGCAAGGGTAGTTAGGTATCATGCAAGGTGCTAAGTAGTAAGATGGAGATCAATACTTAACCCTAAGGTAAGGCCATGATCATCTTCAACCTTGGATTGAAGCATGATTTTAGGGTTATGATCTTCCATTCTTTTCTTCTTCACCAATTGTTTATCCTTGGTGATTCCTTGTAAATGAAGGAGTTGTGAACAAGCCTTTGACTTTTGATAAGTCATCTTCAACCTTAGGAATGCAGAGCTTTGGAGATTGGATCTTTGAAGTTGTTCTTGAGGCGGGTTATATAACTTGAACTCTAACATGTTATTATTCTTCACCTTTTTTAAAAATTGGCCATTCTATTCATCCCGTGGCCTGGGCTCGATCCTGGGACCTCTCACTAACAAACTGAGTGTCTAACCATCTTGGTGTCTTCTATTAGACAACTTATTATTATTCATCACCTAAATTTCTATACTTAATGATCTACTTTTAATTCCGAAATTTTCTAAAATAGTTGATGACATTATGAGTTCTAGTACTTTTTTAGACTTGTTGCCATGAACTATAACAGTTAGAAAGAAGGTATAGATCTTGAAGAAGATGGTATCACCTTATAAAGTGATATCGGGTTCAAGCACACAAGCAAGTGCCTCTAATCTGATATGGCGATGCACCTACTCCACTAAAATGATATCGATATGATTTTATACCTTCTTACACGATATGGTGTAGTATACACCTCTTGCACGATAGGAGGTCAAGCATACACCTAAAAAATGATATTGGGTTAAGCACACACACACACACACCTCTCTGCCCGATATGGTGTAAAGCACACACACACCTCTCTGCCCGATATGGTGTGAAGCACACACACACTTCTCTGCCCGATATGGTGTAAAGCAAGCATACACCTCTTGCCCGATATGGTAAGCATACATACACCTCTAAAGTGATATGGGTAGCAAGCACACACCTCATACCCGATATGGTGTAAGCACCTCAAAGCCCATATGAAGGAAAGCACCTTAGATGCAATGTACTTGATGGAGTAACACATGAAGTGTCTGATATCAAGTCTTACATTAAGAGGTATGGAGTTTAATGAATATTGATTAAGTAGGCTAATGAACCTTGAAGGAAAGGTTGAGCCAACTTAATAAAGTATGAAGTAATCAACATCCTGGTAAGGATGAGAGAGAAACTCATACTTCTGTGATAACCATGAAATGAGCATACATTGATACTCCTAATATGTGTGGAGACTAAATTAGGGTTTGATTCTTAATAAATGTACTTGAAAACCCTAGATGGTTTTATAAGAGAAATCTTAACCCTAATGAAGGGTAATGATAAGAGTTGAAATTATAATTGGTTATAAAGGGGAAACCTTAACCATATTAAAACCATGCTGGTAGCATGAGATAATGAGCATAGCTAAGTATGAGTTATGATGTTACATATAATACAATTTAATGGGCCTTGTGAGACATGTGATTAGTTGTTGCCTAGTAAGAGGTGACAAGATATTTAATTGGCCTTGTGAGCCATGTGATTAGTTGTTGCCTAGTGAGAGGTGACAAGATGTTTAATGGGCCTTGTGATCCATGTGATTAGTTGTTGCCTAGTGAGAGGTGACAAGATGTTTAATGGGTCTTGTGAGTCATGAGAATAGTTGTTTCCTAGTGAGAGGTAACAAGATGTTTATAAAAGTCTCATGTAAGAAATGATAATGTTCAAATAAACTATGAAATGGAAACTTAGTAACATACTAATAATAATAATAATAAATGGATACAATAATAATAATGAAATCTTAATCGTACATGCTTTATGCTTATAGCCAAATAAGGGCTATAGTGTTTTGAATATGCTTAAAGGAGATAAGAGGAATACTTGTATTATATAAAGGATGTGAATAAGTATGATGGATTGGCCGTGGTATAATGCCTAGTAAAGGTAATGTGGTATTCAGTGATGAGATGCACAAGATTGGCATAGTCCAATGCTTGGAATAGATGCACATGATTGGCATAGTCCAATGCCTGGAATAGTATCACAGGATTGGTAATAACCCAATACCTGACTGTTAATCACATGATTGGTAATAATCCAATGCCTAGTTGTTAATCATAGGATTGGTAATAACCCAATACCTAGTTGTTAATCACAGGATTCGTAATAACCCAATGCCTGACTGTTAATCACATGATTGGTAATAACCCAATTCCTGGCTATTAATCATAGGATTGGTAATAACCCAATGCCTGGTTGTTAATCACAAGATTGGTAATAACCCAATGCCTGGCTGCTGATCACAGGATTGGTAATAACCCAATACCTGGCTGTGAATCACATGATTGGTAATAACCTAATGCTTGGTTGTTAATCACAAGATTGGTAATAACCCAATGTCTGGCTGTTAATCACTGTTAATCACAGGATTGGTAATAACCCAATACCTGGATGTTAATCACAGGATTAGTAATAACCCAATACCTGGTTGTTAATCACAAGATTGGTAATAACCCAATACCTGGCTGTTAATCAAAGGATTGGTAATAACCCAATGCCTAGCTGTTAACCACAGGATTGGTAATAACCCAATACCTTGTTGTTAATCAGAGGATTGGTAATAACCCAATACATGGCTGTTAATCACAGGATTGGTAATAACCCAATTCCTGACTATTAATCACAAGATTGGTAATAACCCAATGCCTGGCTGTTAATCACATGATTGGTAATAACCCAATGCCTAGCTATTAATCTCACAGGATTGGCATAGTCCAATACATAGGATTGACATAGTCCAATGCCTGGAATAACCTCACAGGATTGGCAAAGCCAATACCTGGACAATGATGATGGTGTATATTCACATGACTGGTACAATTCAATATCTGATTAGTAGATTGGCTGAGGCCAACAGATAGAAATGAGAATGATTCATGAATGTCATACCATGATAATGAGTATCACAGGATAAGCTTGAGATGTTGATATAGTATGATGGGTAAATGATATACATGTTCTTCCTATTCCTTATAAAGAGAATAGATGACACTACTACAGAATAGGCCTTTGGCGTCGGTCGTTAACACCCTTTGGCGACGGTTTTCAAGCGACGCCTATGTGGGCGCCGCTAAAGGTCGAACTCTTCGGCGTCGGTTTTCTAACCGACGCCTATATGACTTATAGGCGTCGGTTATATATAGTTGGCCGACGTCTATAGGGTTGGTGCCACAAAAAAGGGCACCACCTAGGACACTTTCTGCGTCGGTTAACAACTGAACAACCGACGCCATACGCCCAGACGACACGGAGAAGCACGGCCGTGCTTCGCTGCACGACCGTGTTTAGTACTATAGGCGTCAATTGTATACAAATAAGCGACGCCTTTTCCACCACGGCCGTGCTTTCCTGCATGGTCGGGTTGTTTGTCATATTAGGCGTCGGTTTTTATCAAATAACCGATGCTATAGGCCTTTGATGACAATGTTTATAAATAACCGATGCCTATACTTTAATTTTTTTTTATCAGTTTGCAGGCCTGCTGTGGCTGGTCAGCAGGATGAGAACCTGTAGTTTAGTTTTCTGAACTACAGGTTTACGACATCCATTGATATCAGCCTACAAACAGGCCACAAACCTGTAAAATCAACAAATATTTTTTCACACAAGTAGATACATTCAGACATCAATTCAATTCTCACATTCACACATGTAGAAACATTCAAATATATGTATAAACATTCAGAAATATTTATTTACAAAATATCATTCAGGATCGCTATCAGCATCCCAATTATATCTTACAATCGCCACTGCTTGTGTGGCTTTTGCCCATTCTTCTCTTACTTCATTTAATGCTTCCATCGTATATGGAGCATGTACATTTTTTAAGCGTTTACCTATAGTGTGGTCGATTTTAAACGCCTGCAAAGAGAATGATGTATATATATAAGTAATAATATAAAAATAAGATTGATATATTTCATACTAACTAATGAGACTATATATAATACCTCATGTATGGTATTAATATCCAATGCGGCATGTCGGATAATCATCTGCATAAATCACATCACATAGTATGCGCATGCCCAGCCGTTGTCTTGTGTAGCACACTATAAATTGAAACATACAAAATATTAAAAAATACAACTAAGTACAGTTCACATAAATAATATATACATTGAAATCGGGAACTTACTTTTACGTTCTCCCAAATTATTGGCTGGTTCTTTCTCCTTGGGACATTTCCTCCAACATTTTTGAATGCATGTAAACCCCTATATGTTAATGTAACACAGTAAATTGCATAATTAAATAGTAATGTAATAACATATGTTAACGAATATAAAAATGAAATATTTCTCACCAGAATAATGGCATTCTCAATATGTGTCCAATTTTAGTGTTCAATGTACTTCCCGCAGGATCTAGATAATAAACAGTGAATGTCCCGGGGATAATAACTAGTAACTCCCAATGTCTACCGCTAGAGGTAAAAACGTTAAAAATTAATAACTCAAAATGCACAATAAAAATGGAATTTTCTTAAGTCCAAATTATAAATAAAGTAAACTTACTTGACATTGAATGGAGCTATTATTATCGTCTTCTTTTGCTAACCAAAAACTGTAAAAGCATCTATATAGTATTGTTGAACACTATCATGGTCTTTAGCTACCATACTAATCAATGATGGAATCAAAAATCCCACATGATCAAATGCAAATTGTTTGCATTGATCTTCGACTAAGTAGCTGCAAAACATGTATTACGTATGCATTAATATATAAGAAACCAGATCATCGGATCTTACACAAGGTATATGGATGTATAAACAAGATCTCACCTTATCCATGTCTCTATCATTGATGTATTCAACCAATCATACATAAACAGCTCAATAATATCTTGTATAAATAAAGAGCTATCGTATGATTGACCTGCATAATCTGCTTCTAAAGAAACAACTATAGGGCAATGAATATTATGTGCACGTAGACAACATGCCATTCCCCTACAAGCAGGACCTAATGGGTATTTTAGGTCAGTTGGAACCCAACTTGGTAATACATGAAGTGGAGGTGGAGGCCTAGGTGCTCCGGGTGTCTTCTTTTTAACCTGTATATATAATTTCAGATCAGTTGACCTCATATATACACATTAACAATCTAAAGTAATGTAAATTTATCTTACAATTTCAGTAGTGTAGACGACATCTGCTTTGGGCCACAATATCACCCTGCCTTCTGCCTCACCAAGTGTATCAATATCTGGGTGGGCATATGGCAATGCAGCTTCCCTCCAATCGGGTAATACACATATCGAGCTCACACGAACGTAGCCCTACGGCAGTGGAGTCCCATGAAACGTTGCCCCAGGAAGGGAAGGGTAAGACCGCACCTCTGCAACAACATAGTCTTGCATTCTTAAGCGGCATGGCTTCAATGCCTACAAATTTACGTAAAGAATGTTATACATTTATACATATCATCTTGAAAACATATCATCTTGAAAAGACTAGCTACAATGTCATAAACAATACTACTTACAGGAGACGTGCTAGGCGATGGGTCTCCAGGATTACTCACAGTCTGTGCATCAGGAGAAGAGTGGGTCGTCATAGGCTGATTGGAAGCCTGAGATGCCTGCCACCACACTATTTCTTCCTTGACCTTCTCAGCAACTATATCATTGACCTTCTTAGCAACTATATCCTCGACTCTCTTATTCTCCTATACATGGATAAAAGAAACATTATCTTCTTATTATTGAATTCCCTTTTGCAGTAACATTCTAAAAAAAGAATAGGTTATCTCTTCTTGTGAAAGTCCCGCTCTGGGTTTGCGCTGGGATGGCCCAAAGAATGCTTTGATGCCCACACCAGCGCCTGCACCCCTAACACGTCCAGGATGCTCTGGGTTACCCAGAGCAACTGTCAATTCATCCCTTGTGCCCTGAGGGATGAATGTGCCTTGTTTCCTCTGCTCGTGCAGCTCCCGCTAATCACCATCAACAGAAATTGGTAAGTTAACACCACAAATAATCAATATTCAAACGATTGCTCTAAGAGTTGTATTTTACCATTTTCGCAGCCGCCTCAGCAGTTACGGGCTTCTTTATTTCACCCTTCTTATTTTCCCCCCAGCTATCCAGATATCATGGCGAGGCATGGGTGTGGCAGACTCCTGAGTAGCAGCAGACTCCTGAGTAGCCGCAGACTCCGCCTGTAGTCTTTGGCAAACGCTTGCATAGCCCTTTGGACCCATAGCGTGGTCATGCACATTCAGTGCACGCCTTGCTTTTTGCGCGTCACTGAGGGCCTAATTAGTATGCACATTAATGATTTGGTTAGTAGCACTAAATGTTAATCTTGAATAGGTGAATACAACATATATTAATTAAATTGGGAGTGACGCCTAATACCTTGAATTCTTCAGATTTTCACGAAGCAACAAAATTGTCCCAATCTTCTTTGTCCAAGAAGTTCCACTGCTCAAGGGATGACTTCTTCTTCTTATCACCATCTTTTATGTATTCTCTGTTCAGATTTGTCCTATAGTTCCTAAGCATCTTTCCAGCACGTTGCATCACGCTTTTACGATGCAACTTCTCATCCAATGCAAATAGATTCTGTAAAATAGAATTCTTATTAACTAGTATCCAAAAATAGAATTGCAAATAATATAATTTGTAATCTACAAAATAGAATTGCAAATAATAATAACTCACGCATAAATCCTTCCATATCAAGTCTTTCTTCGCCTGAGGAACTTTATGCCAATTATCATATTTAACACCACAATGGCTTCGAGTGACACACCCAAGATAGTTTACAAAATTATTGCGGTTCACTCCAATTGCATTTCCTCCATTATCAAACTCAACAACCAATTTGGATCCACTGCCACTCAGCGCTATTAACTTCTTCAACAGAGTGATGCCCCTTTTCTTGTTAAGTGTTTGGTGCTGCGCATCAAGTTGCTCCAGTGCTTCAATGGGTACATGTGCATCATCAACCTAAAATTTGACAAAAATAAACACACTGAATTAGCACAATATAGCAATTTGGGATATATGACATAACTAGAAGATAATGAATTTTATAGAAATACAGGATATGTTTTTAGAACTTACATTGGTATCCTCGCCATGCTTGTCATGGACAACATGCTCATCATGGACTTCATGCTCATCATGGACATCATGCTCATCCTGGTCAGCCATCTAAAAATGTCATTAAAAAGGCAAACATTTAGCATTTGTATTAACTAGAAAAAGGCAAACATTTAGCATTTGTATTAACTAGAAGATAATGAAAAATCAAATCTGAAAATGATATTGATATTAAAAAAGCAAACATTTAGCTTCAATAAAAAAATATAAACATACATGCCTCTAAAATTGTGATCTTTTATCAATTAACAATCCTTCATTGTGATCTCCGCGCACATATAAGTCATCATTAGCTTCAATATTTTGTGGAGTTGGAAACCCAACAGAGAATGGACTGGAGTCATCATACTTATCATAGTACTCTTCTTCATCTATAGGATCTTCAATGAACTGTCTTTTACCATGAAGAACAACCGACCATTTATCATTTGCAGGATCATCGATATAGAATATTTGTTTTGCCTGTGATGCCAATATGAATGGTTCACCCTTCTCGCCAATCTTTTCAAAGTTCACCAAAGTGAAACCCAATTCATCCACTATAACTCCTTTGGTGTTATCAACCCAATTACATTTAAAGAGTGGAATTCTAAAATCTATGTAGTCAAACTCCCATATGTCTTCAATGACACCGTAATATGACATTTTAGCTTCACGTGGACTCTTATCCTTTGCACTTGCAAAATACATAGTCGACGCTTGAAGAGTGACCCCACTGTTTTGGACGACACTCTTATCATCTTGGCACTTTGTGTAATATGTGAACCCATTAATGTCAAACCCTTCATAAGACATAACATTTGGTTTTGGTTTAAAGGCGAGGCATTTGATAGTTTCTGTAATATCATTTGGTGTTTGAGATAGTTGATGTAGGACTTTATCTTCAAACCACTTAGTAAAAGTCTTATTATGCTCTCTAGCAAGCCACATTGAACTTGCTCGAGGATGTTGTCTCTTGATGAAATTGGTATGTTCCTCGATATAAACACTCACTTCGTCCATGTTGTGTAAAATATACAAGTGAGCTTGTTCCAACTGCTCACGGCTGATTACTTTCACCCGTGATCCCAAAATTCCTTTGCCCTCCTCAATATTCTTGCCATTAACAAGAGTGTTATTACCACTCAGAAAGTCATTGCAAAAATCCATAACCTCTCTCGCCACATAACCTTCAATAATACTCCCTTCAGGCCGATAACGGTTTCGAACATCACCTTTAAAAATGCTCATGTATCGTTCAAAGGGATACATTCAATGCAAGAAAACTGGTCCCAACATTTTCACTTCCCTAGTCAAGTGGACAATAAGATGTACCATGATATCAAAGAATGAAGGAGGGAAATACATCTCAAGCTGACATAGGGTAACAACCACTTCTCTTTGCAAATTATCGAGAGTATCAGGGTCAATAACTTTGCTGCATAGACTATTGAAAAAGAAACAAAGTCTGGTGATTGCAAACCTTACATGCTTCGGCAATATAGATCGAATTGCCACAGGTAATATTTGTTGCATTAGAGTGTGACAATCATGAGATTTAAGACCTATCAACTTCAGATCTTTCATTGATACCAATCTACGTATGTTGGATGAGTAACCATGTGGCACCTTAACATTTACCAAGCATTCACAAAAAGCTTTCTTCTCCTTTCTAGACAATGTGTAACAAGCAGGAGGTAATTATGTTCTTTTATTACCCATTTCACGTAATTCTGTTAATTCTGACCTTATTCCCATTTCACGTAGGTCCAGTCTAGATTTTATCCCATCTTTAGTCTTACCTGGTATATTTAACAGAGTACCAATGATGCTATCACAGACATTTTTCTCAACGTGCATTACATTGATACAATGCCTGACTGTCAAAGAACTCCAATAAGGAAGATCCCAAAATATTGACTTCTTCTTGAATGAAGAATTGTCACTCCGTGTGGCCATACTACATTATGATTTCTTACCAAATTCATTGACAATGTCTTTTACTCTTTCATAAACAACATCCCCTGGTATAGGTTTAGGTGCACTCCGTTCATCATTCCATCCATTGAATGCTTTGCGCTTCCTACGATACGGATGGAATTTTGAAAGAAACCTTTGATGACCAAGATATACAGTCTTGCCGCCATGTTTTATTCTTATTGAATTAGTGTTTTCTTCACATATAGGACACGCTTTAGCTCCTTTGACACTATATCCAGAAAAATTCCCATATGCTGGAAAGTCATTAATAGTGCAAAACAACATAGCGTGCAAACGAAATGTCTCTCTTCCTGAAGCATCATAGGTCATCACACCTTCAGCCCAAAGTTTCTTTAAGTCATCAATCCGAGGTTCAAGATAAACATCGATATCATTTTCGGGTTGTTTAGGGCCCGATATCAACAACGACAGCATAACGTACTTATTTTTCATACACAGCCAGGGAGGAAGATTGTATATAACAAGCATGACTAGACAAGTGCTATGTTGGCTGCTCAATGTCCCGTACGGATTCATACCATCTGTACAAAGCCCAAGTCTTAGATTCCTATCTTCTTCACCAAATTTGGGGTACAATAGATCAATCTTCTTCCACTGTGGGGAATCAGACGCATGTCATAGGATCCCATCATTATTTTTCTTAACATTTGCATGCCACCTCAAATTCTTCGCATCTTTCGGATTTGCAAACAAGCGTTGAAACCGTGATATTATAGGTAGATACCACAACACAGTGGCAGGAGAACCAGTTTTGGACTTCCCCGAAGTCGTCAATTTATACCGTGACGCACCACATTTTGGACAATCTTTCAAATATACATAGTCCTTTTGAAATAATACACAATCATTCAGGCATGTGTGTATCTTCTTGGCCTCCATTCCCATTGGGCACAACATTTTCTTTACCCGGTATGTTGAGATTGGCAGCTCGTTTCCTTCAGGAAGCATTTCTTTCTACAAAGTCAACAATGAAGTGAAGCTTTTGTCGCTCCATCTATTGTTAGCTTTCAACTTATACAATCTCAACACAGCGCTAAGCTTCGTAAACTTAGCACAGCCTGTGTATAACGGTATCTCAGCATCATGCACAATGTTTCTAAAGATAGGAGGTGGATCGGTGTGATCTACCCTACAACTATCCAACATCGCATCAACGATGTCTACTGGAACTGGTTCGTTCACATCTACGTCATCAGAGGCAATTTCTTCTTCCACCCAAGCACTGTTATCGGCATCTACTGGTTTCGAGTTTGAAATCTCTCCATGCCAGTGCCATTCTGTATAGCCTTGTACAATCCCGTTGCACATGACATGACTTTTGATTTCCTCACCAGTGTTGACTTTCAAGTTGTTACCGCAATGCCTACATGGATAGTAGAACCTATATGTAGGTTTTTTCCTATGTTCCTCGACAAATCTAATAAACTGATCAAGACCAGATATAAACTCTGGGGTGCAGCGATTGCGAATGGACATCCATGCTCTATCCATTCTATGATCAAAGAGAAAACAAGTATATATTAGGACAAGATTAGGGTATACACTTAAATCCTATCCAAGATTTACTCCAACAAACACATGTGATGTCATTCTTATATATAATAAATGTGTACCACCTATCCCATCCTTGAACACCTAATCTCACTAGTAAGTGTATAATGTGTATTGGGTTTTCGAGAATGTACTTAGAGAACAAACGGGGAAATGCTACTGAAATTTTCTCGAAAACCCAATACACATTATACACTTACATCCTAAGTGAGATTAGGTGTTCAAGAACAGTCCCAAACCGGGCACTATCCAAGATTTACTCCTAATGAGTAAATCTTGGATGGGTTTCTAGGCCAATAAACACAATAATAGATATCTACAATGAAGCCAGACTCCATACAAACAGTATATAATTTAGTGATTGTTCATTCTAATTTATACCAATGTACAAGTAATATAAAGAACAATGATTGTTCACTTTCTCGGCCAACAAACACATGTGATGTCATTCTTATATATAATAAATGTGTACCACGTATCTCATCCTTGAACACCTAATCTCACTAGTAAGTGTATAATGTGTATTGGGTTTTCAAGAAAATTTCGGCAGCATTTCCCCACTGTTCTCTAAGTACATATGTACTTAGAGAACAAACGGGGAAATGCTACCGAAATTTTCTCAAAAACCCAATACACATTATACACTTACATCCTAAGTGAGATTAGGTGTTCAAGAACAGTCCCAAACCGGGGACTATCCAAGATTTACTCCTAATGAGTAAATCTTGGATGGGTTTCTAGGCCAACAAACACAATAATAGATATGTACATGTTAGGGTTTCATCACAATTGATGTTAGGGTTTCATCAATGTTAGGGTTTAATCAAATCAAATTAGGATGCTATAATGGACAAGTTTAAATCAAATTAGGGTTTAAATCAAATCAAACACGGCCGTGCTGGGCAGCACGGCCGTGGTAGGCCATTCTTTTCAGTTCTCAGTGAAAGAAGTAGAACACTAACTAGTCTTAGGTTTTGAAGTCAGAGCAGCAAGCAGAGCAGAGCAGAGGGCGGAAAGGAAGAAGACAAGGAAGAAGGTGCTACAGCTAATACCTTGTGAGCAGCGGAGGCAAGGAAGAAGACAACGCCGCAGTAGGGCGTGAGCAGGGAGGAAGGAGCGGGCGGCGGTGGTGCAAGGAGGAAGGCGGCGGGCGGCGGCAGCGATGCAGAGCAGCAGCAGGCATCGTCGGCGGCGAGCGAGAAGCAGCAGGCACCAGGCGGTGATTTTGGGAGAGCGGCGACGAGTAGGAAGAAAGGGGGAAGAGTCGATGAAACAGGAAGAAAGAGGGAAGAGTCGGGTGATCGGGCCTCTATTAAGTTGGTCAACGGCATCGATTATCTACGACAACCGCCGCCTATTATCTTCAGCGTCGGTTGATCGTAAAAAAATGACGTCCAATTAGACAATCTTTACCCCAAATTAATTGGCGGGAACTATTATCGGCGTCGGTTATCCAAGGATAACCGACACCGAAAGTGGAACTTTTCGCGCAAAATTTCATTTTACATAGGCGTCGGTGAATCGTTAAACAACCCAGATTTTTTTTCGCTCGAAAATTGGATTTTGTGGGCACTTTTAGGCGTCAGTTGGTTATACTCAGCCGACGCTGAATACAAAGCTGTACCCGTGTCTGGCTAGTCTTCGAATATAGACGTCAGTTTGCATAAATAACCGACGCCTAATATTATAGGCGTCAGTTGTCCTAAATAACCGATGCCCAGAAAAGCGACACTGAACGCTATTTCTGTAGTAGTGTGATTTACTACTCTATCATAGATAGTTGCAATGCTTTAAAATATGAGAATGTTCTAAACTTCTTATCCTCTGCTCAGTTTAATAATATTTAACTGTGATAATAACATTGTTGGCGGAGAGTTATATCTCTCGCAGGGACAATTGTCTCACCCCATGGGATCCACATTTTTTTAGGTGGACGTGCACGAGGGGGATTGAGACTGTATTGCAGAGAAAGAACAACATCAGCAGGGACAACAATGATAGCTCAGGTTGAGTGTACTATCTGTCGTGTCTTGTAGATAGAAGTCCTATGTGTCGTCTTTGTACTCTCAGGTCCTTAGATTTAGTACGTGTTGGTTTTATGAACAATATGAGATTTTGGCTTGTATGCCTTGAGGTTTGATGTTGCTTTAAGTATATGTTTTGAGAAAGCAATTGTTATATGTTGTCCTTGAGAAGAAATGGTACAGTGTATGTACAATATATGATCAATGTGAATATCAGGTTTTGGTTCTTCCTTAAAGAGTTTTACTATAAATGGATCTCTTTGCAAAAATGGTTTTAATTTTTAGTGATTTTTTTTAATCCGCTTCTTATAATTATTCCGCATTTTTAGTAACGATTTGGCTGTCGGTTTGGTGGCAGTCGTTACAAGCTTGGTATCAAAGCTTAAGGTTCACTGAGTCTACAGAGACATAGGACTAAGGTGTTGAGTCTGTTCCAGTGTCCTCCAGTATACTCTATAGTGACTTCTTCTTATGCAGAAGAAAAGGTGAAGTTTAAAAATGACCGGAGAACACAAGGAAAATGTTGCTAAGAGCAATGTTGTTGCACTAAGAGAGGGTGCAAGGGATCAGGCAAGAGAAGAACGAGTGCTTGAGAATTCCCATCTTGACCCAATCAGGATAGAGAATCATGTTTTTATGCTCTTGTTGGGCAGGTTAGGACAACAGTGATGCATATAGTAGACTAGATACTATCATTACAACCTAGGTTACCAACCCTCAATGCAGAAACTTTGGGCTCTGAAAGGGTTCTCGAATGACATGGTTATGTTGAACAGTGAAAAATATGAGAAGGGTTAACATATGGCAAGAAAATAAACTCTACCATAAGTATAGACAGACAATACATTTGTGATGTCAATGCCCAAGGAGGGGCAATAAGCTGAGAATTAAGGAAAGGTCTCTATAATTCTAGTGACATTTTCCTAGTTGTTCTAAAAATCCAACGCTTTTGGTACCATCAGTGTAATAAATGCCTAGTGCGTTAGGGCAGTAGTCACTAAGTAAAGGCAAAAGTCCTAACCTTCCACATATAAGAACTTCTGGCTTAGCTTCTACATTGGTAATAAGACCGATAAGACCATGATACGAGGACAAGACATGTCATAGATATGGACATGTTGAGTATACTAAACCCTTTTGTTCAAAAAAAAGGGAGGAAATGACCCAACAACGAGGTAGACTCGGCAGGGCTTACAAAAGTTACAGCCCAAAAGTGTAAAAAGGCAAAATTAACAATATGAAACAGCTTGACTCTATGTTTGAGTCAACCTAAAGTGGTAGATGACTGTGAGGGGTGACAGTCAGATAGAGTTTTCTCATTCTGATATGTCTTCTCTAGAATTTATCTGATAATTATAAGAAGGTAGTTGTTGTTGAGCTTCCTTTAATTAGTCCTATGAGGACATAGGGAAGAGATAAGAAGGATGATAACTTATATTTAGTCCAATATTCTCTTATATGTTTTGAAATTTCTCTCTTCATGTAGAAAGGGAAGAGATGTAAAAGAAACACCCAAAGAAAATTTGAGATACTAAGTAGTAAAACTTAAAGAGATGAAACATAATATAAAACAAATGCATACTACCTAATTTCAGTTCTTGAATACCCTGGCCAGGTATTCATCTATTGAAGGTAAGGTAAGTATGATACTCTTAGATTGCTATCTTTCTGATTACTCTGATCAAGTAGTCATCCTGAGACTATCTAAAGAGCATAATGAAGAAAAAGATGTGGCATGGATATTTCTACCACATCCTAATTGATATATAGAGAAATCTGAGTTAATCATAGATCAACTTATAAACAAAAGATGATGTTTAGTATAATGTATACCTTGGTCTGAGGACCTAGAGGTAACAGTTACCTGATGAGGGGTAACAATGTTTAGTGATGAACTGAGGGTTTGAATACCCAGATCTAGTAATTGTGATGATGATAATACTGATAGGTGGTGACATGTAATCGTCTCTATGATTCCTATGTTGAAGGTAAGGAACATAAGAGGAAATAAGATTGAATGACACATAAATAATTAAAAGTTCATGTAATACTCGAAGAAAGTGATAATCTCTTTTCTTTAAATAAACAACCTTGTATAATGGTGGGGTGATAAAAAGGACTATGATTCCTTGTGCTCTTTCCCTTTCGGGACATGACAATCAAGTAAGTCTTATGACACTTGATGTGCATGGATTAGAAGAAATCTATAGATGGATACTTTGAAAAGTATCAGCTAGTCTTGGATCTTTGTTCCAAGACAAAGTATATGTGTTAAGTAATATCCCAAGATTAAAGAAAGGTCCTATTATATGTTTAGTTTTAGTAATAACAACAGAGGATGGAAAGGATGATGATGTGATGTGTTTTTGGCACATATAATGGATACCAAGGTAAAGAATCCTAGTATCAAAGGACTTTCAATGATATGAGAAGATGGGAACATGACTCCTGATAAGATGAATAATGTTTGGTTACCTAGAAGGGCCAACTTTGAAATTTGTCTAGTTACATACTGTAGTATGAATACCATATGTTAGGGGTTTATGCCCCGCATAAACATGACATCAGCAAAGATGTATGAGTTGAAGGAACAATTGTAGAAATGTTTTGGGAAAAGTTGATCAAGTTAAAGATAATTCCTTAAAATACCCTTATCTAGATCTGTTAAGGCAGCTTATACATAACATCTAAAGATACCTCTAAGATAAGTTATTAATTGATAAGTAACCTCCCCTTATGACAAGAGAATGTACAACTAATGATATAGTTGGTATGTGTAGTAAGAAAGTTTAGTGTTGTGTCAACATGTTATATGGCACAGTAGATGTATGATAAGACTTGTAGTCCCAAGTAGGTGACAGAACATAACTCTGGTCTTTCCTTGGAAGTGAAATGCTAAACTGAATGAGGAGTATGGAAGACTCCCCAGAATCAAGAATTTTGTCACATAAAGTTGTAAATTGAGAAAGGTGACAAATCAGTGAGGTTTGAAACCTGAGTTAAATAGGGTATGTATAATGTTTCTCTGACTAAGAAAAGTGTTACCTGACATAGAGTTGACTCTACAGTCAATAATGAAAAAGACAGTGGAGTATGTGTCATGTGTAACAGATTCTATGATAACCCTGTATGGAATAACTTTGTGTTGATCAAAGTTCTATGGTATCTCCATGACATTAAGATGTTATGTGGATACTTGATGATATGATGAATGAATAATATCTATCTCCCTTTACCTGGGATTTTGGGGACGAAATCCTTATTAGGGGTTTATAACTTACAATGACCCTGACCTGGGTTATGAGGTAACCCTATTTGTTTTTACTACGTAAGTTTCTAGAAATTTAATATAATCCTCTAAGGAGTTTTGTTATCATGTGACACAGTTATGTTTCAAGTTTGGTCCCGATTGAATGTTGTTTGAGCAATGTTCCTTTGTTTTGGACCAAAGTGTAATTTACCCACGATGAGGGGTTATATTGAAAAATGTCACATATTGAACATTCCTTAAGTGTTTTAGCATCATAAGAGAGAGAGTGATGATAAGTGGTGGCTTGTGGAAAGCCTAAATGCCATGTTTGAACTTGTTTGAATAATGTTAGTACTGTGTGCACCAATTTTAGTACAAATTGTAATTTACCCAAAATGTAGGGTTGATATGCAAAGTACCACCTCTAGAGTGTCCCTACTTCCTCTATGTATCATGTAGAGTAGAGAGAATGAATTATACACCATGTTTGAATCATTTATGAGTAGTAGTATTCTTGGTGATGAAAAGACTAAGAAAGGGGTTGAATGGAAACCCTAAATTGAGCTTGTATTAAGTGTATCAGGTTGTAGTGATTAAATGGGAGTCCCTATCATCCAAGGATCCAAAGAGGAGACCCCCATATCGTGTTGTTAACTATTTGAATCTTCAAAAACGATCTAAGCACCTCAATAAAGCAATGGTTATCGGCTTGCAACTTTCCTTTGGAAAAGGTTGCATTGAATTTGTGAATATAATAATGTGAGTGGAAGTGGCTTGTCCTAGAAGATAACCAAAGGTGCCCGACCCTTATACCTTGCATTATCCTCAAGTTTGTATTTTGAATGGCAAGATAAAGATGGAGTGCATGCAATTACATGTGTCAATCATGCATGGACATGTGACACCTAGTAACTTAAATTGATGATACCTCATTTTCACACTTCTTCATGAACAACAAGTATATATACCCCTTCTTTCACCTCTTAGTGAACGTTTTCGAATCCTACCACCTCCTTGCTCTTATATATCGTGCATGGAGACTTTTTGTCATGAATAGGTGATGTGGTATCGTGCATAGGCCTTGGGTATCGACCTTAGCAAGTTGATATCGGCCTAGCAAGGTGATATCGGCCATAGTGGAGTGTTTTTGGCCACAAGTGAAGGGGATATCGGCCATAAGTGATGGTATATCGTGGAAGGGTAGTCAGGTATCGTGCAAGGTGCTAAGGAACAAGAGGAATCTCAATACTTAACCCTAAGGTGAGGCCATGATCATCTTCAACCTTGGATTGAAGCATGATTTTAGGGTTATGATCTTCCTTTCTTTTCTTCTTCACCAATTGCTTATCCTTGGTGATTCCTTGTATATGAAGGAGTTGTGAATGAGCCTTGGACTTTTGATGAGTCATCTTCAACCTTAGAAATGTGGAGCTTTGGATCTTGGATCTTTGTAGTTGTTCTTGAGGTGGGTTATATAACTTGAACTCTATCATGTTATTATTCATCACCTAAATTGCTATACTTAATGATCTACTTTTAATTCCAAAATTTTCTGAAATAGTTGATGACATTATGAGTTCTAGTAGTTGCTTAGACCTGTTTCCATGAACTATAATAGTTATAAAGAAGGTCTAGAGCTTGAAGAAGAGGGTATCACCTTATAAAGTGATATCGGGTTCAAGCACACAAGCAAGCACCTCTAACCCGATATGGTGATGCACCTACTCCACTAAAACGATATGGATATGATTTTATACCTTCTTGCACGATATGGTGGTGTAGTATACACCTCTTGCACTATAGGAGGTCAAGCATACACCTCCAAAATGATATTGGGTTAAGCATACACACACCTCTGCCCGATATGGTGTGAAGCACACACACACCTCTCTACCCGATATGGTGTGAAGCACACACACACACACCTCTCTGCCCGATATGGTGTGAAGAACACACACACCTCTCTGCCCGATATGGTGTGAAGCACACACACACCTCTCTGCCCGATATGGTGTAAAGCAAGCATACACGTCTTGCCCGATATGGTAAGCATGCATACACCTCTAAAGTGATATGGGTAGCAAGCACACACCTCATACCCGATATGGTGGAAGCACCCCAAAACCCATATGAGGAAAGCACCTTAGATGCAATGTACTTGATGGAGTAACACATGAAGTGTCTTATATCAAGTCATACATTAATAGGTATGGAGTTTAATGAATATTGATTAAGTAGGCTAATGAACCTTGAAGGAAAGATTGAGCCAACTTAATAAAGTATGAAGTAATCAACATCCTAGTAAGGATGAGAGAGAAACTCATCCTTCTGTGATAATCATGAATGAGCATACATTGATACTCCTAATATGTGTGGAGACTAAATTAGGGGTTGATTCTTGATAAATGTACTTGAAAACCCTAGATGGTTTTATAAGAGAAACCTTAACCCTAATGAAGGGTAATGATAAGAGTTGAAATTATAATTGGTTAGTAAAGGGGAAACCTTAACCATATTAAAACCATACTGGTAGCATGAGATAATGGGCATAACTAAGCTTGAGCTATGATGTTACATATAATACAATTTAATGGGCCTTGTGAGCCATGCGATTAGTTGTTTCCTAGTAAGAGGTGATAAGATGTTTCGTGGGCCTTGTGAGCCATGTGATTAGTTGTTTCCTAGTGAGAGGTGACAAGATGTTTAATGGGCCATTTCAGCTATGTGATTAGTTGTTGCCTAGTGAGAGGTGACAAGATGTATAATGGGCCTTGTGAGCCATGAGAATAGTTGTTTCCTAGTGAGAGGTAACAAGATGTTTATAAAAGTCTCATGTTAGAAATGATAATGTTTAAATAAACTAGGAAATGGAAACTTAGTAACATAATAATAATAATAATAAATGGATACAGTAATAATAATGAAATCTTAATCATACATGCTTTATGCTTATAGCCAAATAAGGGCTATAGTGTTTTGAATATGCTTAAAGGAGATAAGAGGAATACTTGTATTATATAAAGGATGTGAATAAGTATGATGGCTTGGCTAAGGTATAATGCCTAGTAATGGTAATGCATCATTCAGTGATGAGATGCATAGGATTGGCATAGTCCAATGCCTGGAATAGATGCATAGGATTGGCATAGTCCAATGCCTGGAATAGTATCACAGGATTGGTAATAACCCAATACCTGGCTGTTAATCACATGATTGATAATAATCCAATGCATGCCTGTTAATAACAGGATTGGTAATAACCCAATACCCGGTTGTTAATCATAGGATTGGTAATAACCCAATGCCTAGTTGTTAATCACAGGATTGGTAATAACCCAATGTCTGGATGTAAATCACAAGATTGGTATTAACCAATGCGTGACTGTTAATCACAGGATTGGTAATAACCCAATGCACGGTTGTTAATCATAGGATTGGTAATAACCCAATACCTGGCTGTTAATCATAGGATTGGTAATAACCCAATACCTGGTTGTTAATTACAGGATTGGTAATAACCCAATGCCTGGTTATTAATCACAGGATTGGTAATAACCCAATGTTTGGTTGTTAATCACAGGATTGGTAATAACCCAATACATGACTGTTAATCACAGGATTGGTAATAACCCAATACCTGGATGTTAATCACAAGATTGGTAATAACCCAATACCTGGTTGTTAATCACAGGATTGGTAATAACCCAATTCATGGCTGTTAATCACATGATTGGTAATAACCCAATACATGGTTGTTAATCACAAGATTGGTAATAACCCAATACATGGCTGTTAATCACAGGATTGGTAATAACCCAATGCCTAGCTGTTAATCACAGGATTGGTAATAACCCAATGCCTGGTTGTTAATCACAGGATTGGTAATAACCCAATGCATGGTTGTTAATCACAGGATTGGTAATAACCCAATGCATGGTTATTAATCTCACAGGATTGGCACAGTCCAATACTGGAATAGTTGCATAGGATTGGCATAGTCCAATGCCTGGAATAACCTCACAGGATTGGCAAAGCCAATACCTACATAGATGATGATGATGTATATTCACATGACTGGTACAATTCAATATCTGATTAGCAGATTGGCTGAGGCCAACAAATAGAAATGAGAATGATTCGTGGATGTCATACCATGATAATGAGTATCACATGATAAGCTTGAGATGTTGATATAGTATGATGGGTAAATGATATACATGTTCTTCCTATTCCTTATAAAGAGAATAGATGATTTACTGCTCTATCATAGATAGTTGCAATGCATTAAAATATGAGAATGTTCTAAACTGCTTATCCTCTACTTAGTTTAATAATATTTAACTATGATAATAACATTGTTGGCGGAGAGTTATATCTCTCGCTGGGACAATTGTCTCACCCCGTGGGATCCACATTTTTTAGGTGGACGTGCATGAGGGGGATTGAGACGGTACTGTAGAGAAAGAACAACAGCAACAGGGACAACAGTGACAACTCAGGTTGAGTGTACTGTCTGTCGTGTCTTGTAGATAGAAGTCCTATGTGTCATCTATGTACTCTCAGGTCCTTGGATTTAGTACGTGTTGGTTTTATGAACAATCTGAGATTTTGGCTTGTATGCCTCGAGGTTTGATATTTCTTTAAGTATATGTTTTGAGAAAGCAACTGTTATATGTTGTCCTCAAGAAGAAATGGTACAATGTATGTACAATATATGATCAATGTGAATATCAGGTTTGGGTTCTTCCTTAAAGAGTTTTCCTAGAAATGGATCTCTTTGCAAAATTGGTTTTAATTTTTAGTGATTTTTGTTAATCCACTTCTTATAATTATTCTGTATTTTTAGTAATGATTTGGCTGTCAATTTGGTGGCGGTTGTTACAGTTATTTGTTTGTATGTTTGTCTGGCCATCAGACCTGCTTGTTTTATGCTTCTTTATGCAATTCAGAGGAATGTATAGGGGAGCATGGAGTAGTTATCTTGGCAACAAACTCTTAACCATGGGAGTAGCAGGGGTACGTTGAGGATCTAAGGTTTCAGTTCAAATCTCAACACAAGCACGGGAGTGCTATGCAAAGATGAGAACCATTTCATGTCAAGCAGAGGTGTATTATTATGACAACCTTCATGAAAGTTAATTAACACGTTACGTAGTTACCTATGAGTAATAGTGTGGAAGTGAAATCTTATGACCAAGATCTTTTAAAATCTAATCATAGTCTTCTTAGTTTAGTTTTGTTTCTTTTTGTTGCAAGTTAATAGACCATAATCAAACTCAACTATTGCAAACTGACATGGAATATTATCACACTGCAAATTCACTCGAAATATAACTCCTAGAATTTACCAAAACCAAAGTGCAATAACACCACCCGCAAACAGATGGATCTTATCGCAGTATAGTTAAGGATCAAATCCCAAGGGACAACTTTTCAAAAACTATCTAATCAAAGTAACCTAGCAAGAATTAGTATTTATCATAAAAGTTGAGTTTGAGTTTATTAATCTAAGATTGCAAGAATGAAAAGAGATAGATTAAGGTTCTATTTATCAATGGATGGAAATACTAGGGTGGAACCAGGTTTCACCGCCACTACTCGAATGTGCACAATCATTCAAATCCAAACATGTATGAAGATATAATTGGAGTTATGCATGTTTCCCCTTTCGGTGTCAGAAACTTACATGAGTAGATATCCCTATAATCTCAATGTCTCGTTACTTACGGATCCTTTATCCACTACTCTAGAGACTTTCCATCAAAAGTTCTCGTCAGGGTGTCAATCAAAACTAATCGGTATTCAAATATTAAACATTGAAGTTCTCATGGTAAAAGATTATAATAAATCACGTAAAATGGGTGATCAATCCACAAAACATGTAATAAACAACCAACTATGAATTATATGAGTTCATACAAAATTGGAACATGAATGAAATTGCAAGAACCGGGTAGTGAGGCTAGTCCCCACACCCCAGTAGAGATACTACTCCCTTGACATGGTGATATTAATATCACTAGAAGGGGAAGAGGACGCCATCATGATCATGATGGTGGCGGAAGTGACCCAGTGTGGTGTGCAACGACTGGTTTCCTTCATTCTTTCTCCTTTAGGAATTAACCCTAACTTGCAGCAGAAGCAGGTGGAGGAATAGTAGCTCGGGGAAGAGATCGATCACCCAAGAAGGAGATCGATGACTTGGAGTTGTGAATGAAGAAGATATATATATTTGAGGTTAATAGGTGTCAACCAAATAGGTCAACAAAACTAGCTAGGTTGACATGTCTCGTCCTTGCTCTGATCTCAGTGGTAGTATTTTGGCATTTCTATCTCCAAAAAATCTGAGATGAGTTCTATGGCTGCGATGGGGGTCTATTTTTAGGGTTGAGGTTGTCGACCTCTTGTGTTCCCTATCGGTGTCGACCACTTTCCATCGGTGTCGAGCGATGGGTCCATCGGTTGATGACTTTTAAACTTCCTATCGTCAGTCTTGGAAGTCGACGAGATTGTTGACCTTGAGGGTCGACAAGTCTTTTAGGCAGTTGTGGTCGTCGATAAGCGCGTCGACATGATTGTTGACCGATTGGCTGAATTCTTATTGGTAGTTGGCCGATGATGTTGTCGAGCCGGAGGGTCGACAAAGGTGTCGACCTTGACCATCAGTGAGTTGTATGTCGACCTTCACAATGTTGATTTGGTGGATCGATTGAGCTATTGAGTATCAACCAAAGTGTCGAGCAGGGAGGTTGACAAGGATGTCGACCTCTTGATTCTCTCATCAATTTTAATATCGATTGGCATGTCAATTGACAGGTGTATTTTGGTCTTGGACACAATTTTTGTATATCGATCTGCCTTCTGAAAGTGCTCAAAATCCAATTTTCTCAGGGAAAAGTTGTTGCAAAGTGATAGAATTCTAAACCTACAAAGGGTGTTGAGAGAAGTATTAAATTCCTACAAATTAACATAAAAACCTAAGAAGATCAAAACAAAGCAATTCTAATGAAAACTAAACTATATGAATGCTAAATTAGACTAATAATGCAGCTAAAACTAGGATGAATATGCATTCATCACAAACCAATATAGATTTTTGAATGGTAACATGCTTGTGCCTAATAGTGTCTCGATCCCTTGGACGATCTTGTTGCTACATGCACCTGTATACTTTTAGGGTGGTGCTCAAATTTATAAATATTAAACCTTGCACATTTAGTCTAATATTCCACCATGTTGCTTGCAATTGGGTTCTTGCACCAATTTGAATCTCAAATTGTGCTATTTACCTCTACCAAGTTCATATCAACCTACGACTTTGATCCTTTCAATCAGTGCTTCTCTTCACTGAAGCCCAATTGCTCTTATGGTAAGATACATCATCCCTATTCTTTACATTTAAATTGCAAAAATTAACAACTTCTGCTTGTATCGGTTTTCCCAATTTTCATCTACACATGTTGCATGTCTTTCAACGGCCATGGTGTGAGGTTGGGGAGAAGGAGACATGACTTTTCTTCATTTCAAATTCAATTAGGCATGTACATTTTGCATATGCTTGTGATAATATCCCATGTCTGTTCTAAAGTTTGGGATAATAACACAAGGCTAACATGGTCAGTTGCATATCATTTTCACATATAAATAAGTAATACTATAAAATTGTGAAATCCATAACAAATTGTTGGAAGCTCCAAAAATTATGGAAAAATATGTTCCAAAATAGTGAGATCTTTCTCTATATGATGGTTAAGTTTTCATCACTTGATTTTAATAGGGATGAAATTTTAGGGTTAATATCTCTCTTATTGAAACTGATGAAATGCTATAATTAACATTATGAATAAAGAAAATATAGATTAATAAGTTCTTGAATCTCAAAATCAACACCTAACTGAATAAACTGATATCAAGATTCGGTTTAGGGTTTTCTAAGAAATGATTTCATGTTTCCATGATATATGGCATATTTGAACCCTTATATGTGTACAAATATTTAATATAGGTCGAGGGAACTCTAGTCTTGAGAGGGTAGTAGTTGTTTCTAAGACAAACATCTAATTCAAGGTATTGTTGCATTCCTACTTGATTATATTGAACAATAACCTATGTTTCTCTCTCTTAATCCTTCTGGGACATACTACTTATACAATATATATATATATATATATATATATATACACACACACACACACACACACATTGAGAAGTTGACTCACATGAGTGGTTATATGTTATTATTGATCTTTTGATCTTCTATAATTCTTGGTTATGCATTATGGACTATAGACTTTTACATTATTCATCCTAATTTGAGGTTTGGAACTAAGTTTTGCTCTTTGTGAAATGTAACCATATTTTCAAGTGATGACAACTCATGGTCTATTGATAATCTTAATTTTGGAGATGGTTAATTATTTATTCATGGGTACTCTGACCCTTATTGAAATTATATGGGTGCTCCCGCTCTTCATATTTTGAAATGAACTTGCTCGTTCCTTTATTATGCAACATGTGGTGAATACTATTATAAAGTAATATGTGTGATTTTGTGTGGATGTGTAAATTTTCACCCTTAGTAAATTGTGCAGAGGTATGCATTACAGTTAATGAAATTATTAGAGTGGATGCGTATCCTATCCTACTCAGAGAAAATGTATATATTTTTCTGTTCATTCCAACTTTTATATCATATATATTTATGTTCCTTGCTCACTCCATATTCATGGTAACTGTGTTATTTCCTACCAACTATTTTCTTTTGTTTTAGTACTATCACATGTAGAACACATGAATGCTTTGCTCATGTTTTTTATTCACTTAACTAGCAAGTTTCTTTATGAACTCTTAGTGATGGCTCATTCATTTGGCATGTTAACTCTTTTTAAATTACTCTCTTTCATACTTCCCTTTGATGAGATGTCCTTAATTGATTCTTCTTTCCTTAAATCGTTCTCAAAATTTTCTACTATGCACATACTCAATTTTATGTTGACATCCCTTCTTTTGTTTTTTTCTCTCTTCTGGGTTTTTTTTCCAGCCCACCTAGAAGTTGAGAAGCCTGAGGAACTCGGAGTAGAGGTTGCTACCCAAAACTAGATATAGGAAGACTTTTGATATGGACATTTCCCATTGCAACCCCCTTAGATCATATTTCTTATCTTGTTGTTTGTCCCTTTGAAGACCCATTGTCAAACTTTAACAAAAAAATGTAATAGTTATATTCTCCTTTCCACTACAATAATATCTTATTCCTTACCGATCTATTTAAGGAAAAATCAGACACCCCTCTTTTTTTGCTTCCATGATATATTACTTTTTTCTCTATTAACATTAATGTTTGTTAATCAATCATACAAATATTTTACAAATTTTCCTTTGCGGAAGCACAGACAACAAATTTGGCTGCTCGTAGTTTTTGGATGGTGAAGCCTATAGATCTAAAAACAAAATTACAGGATGTACAAGACGGTAGCATAAGGTTCCTATTGGTGATGCGTTGAAGGCGCCACAAAAGAGAGTTTGCATCATCATAAAGTACTCTAAAGATATCAAAAGCAAAAGACAAAAAAATGATGGTGATTTGTCATACAAGTTGCATCATGCTTTTGTACCTTTTTTGTAGCGGCATAACTAGTTGTTAGACCTACTTTTAAGTTACTTTATGGAACACCTGACAGAGGACAAACTCCAATAAGGTCAATACATGTGTTTTCCATCTGTCAAGTCAAATAATAAGATGTTAGTAGGATGTCGGGAGCGTATACCATGAGGTCGTGTGCCAAGAAAGGCCACAAGAGCCTCTTTTAGGACCTTTAACCCAGCTCTAGAGACTAGGTTAACAAGAGTATCACAAAGTAAGTAGTGTGGAAACTTATATCCAGGTCTTGTATGAAAACGAACAACATGATCAACAATGGTGTAGAGGTATGTGGTGTTGCAAAGTAGGCAACATTCATCACCAAGGTATAATGGAATCATGAGTCAATAATGAGGCATAGCTTGAAAGTTAATAGGTGATGTGGATAAACCAAGCCCATGAATGGGAATGATAAGTAGGAATAATTGTACATGGTTGACTTAGAGAGAAGCGAGGATAGCTAGTTGTCGCTAAGAGAGGCCACTTGCATTGAATTGTTGGCCAACAATTTGTAGTAAGCGTCTTCTAAAATATATTGGGTCTTTAGAGTGGTAGAAGGCATACTTGATAATTGGCCAACAAAATAATAGCAATATCTTGTGAATGGCATCATGTGCGGTAACAAAAGAGGCTCATATAGGAACAGTTCCAACCTCTCATAGGATATGGTCTTGGAGTTTCTAGGTGTGGATCCAAAAGGAAACTCATAGGAAGATTTGATGCTCAACCCACCAAGGTGCATAGGAAGTGTGGCTAAGCACCACTGCAAATGACCAAAGCCTAGGCCATCGCCAATCATAATGCTAGAAAATTTTAATCCCATGATCAAAATCATTCAATGCATAGTCGAAAGATGTTGGGTGTCATTCAAAGAGCAAACAACAACTTGGGCATCCCAACACATGAGCGGTTTAGATTTTTTATGGATGGGGTTGTATGTTTTATTTTCTTAAATTAAACAAGAAGTGGATCCCCTCTTGGGTCCCACTCCTTACAAGATGGAATCAGGGCATATTTGTAGTTGGCAAATAGACTATATCAAACTTTTCCTTGGTATGTTTCCCTTATAAGTTATCCTACATTTCATGACATACAACTTGTTTGAGGACACTTATGCTACCCTTGAATATGACCTAATGGATGGGAACACAACATCCAGGATTCCCCATTGCATCATGTTGCCCTTGAATCCCTATCGAATAACTCAAGCTCTCAGGCTACGCATGCAACTCAGGGTGTTGTCAACCCTACCGCTTCTACTCCGGCAAACATTTCTCCTAAGTATGAGCTAGCCTTGTTGTAGAAGTCTCTCATCACAACTTTGGTGGGAAAGTTGAACACCACTCATGTTTCTAACAAACCAAAGGAGTACTCTTTGATCGACTTTGTGAAGATGCACCCATGCTACTTCAAAGATGAAGGTGAACTAAAGATGGTTGATAATGAAGACGATTGGGTTTCTACCTTGGAACAGACCTTCGAGGGTGTGGCATGTCTGCTTTACTAGAAGGTTTGATTTACCTCTTATGTTTTGGATTGACCGCCATGGGTTTGGTGGAATGGGTAGCCCATTATAATGTTACTTCAACATTATCTTGGGAATAATTCTCGTTACTTTTTGTGAGAAATACATATGCTCTACCGCTCTTAGGAAGAAATAAGTAGAGTTCATCATCTTGAAGCAAGGTTCTCAATTTGTCCCTACATGTGTGCAAAAGTTCCTCTTTCTTAATCTTAAGCTACTGGTATGAGTGAGGATTATAGAGCTAATTTGTTCTTGGAAGTACTAAACTACATATGGGATGTGATGTAATTCAACAACTCCCCCTTACCTTCCAACGTATGGTTGACAAAGCCCTTTCCATAGAGTCCTATCTTAGTTTTTAGATCCTAATGCATAAGGACAACAACAACAACCAAAATAATCACTCTGGAGATGATCATGGATGCCATAAGTGCCACGGGTGTCAGCAACACCACTTCATTAATAGATGCCAATAAGAGAACCATAAATTTATGTTTTTTTAGACTTAGAAGTGCTAAAAATAATATATAATGGTGAGATTGAATTCCTCACTGCTTAATTAGTTAATCTAACAATTTGGATTTAATTAGATAAAAATACACCCTCAAATGAATAAGGAAATAATAATGTAATTTAACACATCAAAAGTAAAGTTCCCCACCATTACATGCTTAATTTTTTGACTTTGCTCATGTCACTCCGACCACAGACTGTTCAATCTCAATCAGAATACATGCATGTTGTCTACTACCTTGAGTAGGATATGACAGTGTATGTAAATAGTGCAATGACTAGCTTTTATGGGTTTTCATGATTTCTCTCTCCACACTCCACAAAATTAAAAAAAAAATCCCATCAGAATCTAAATCCTAGACCAGATCTAACTAGCCCTAAATCTAATCCTATTTCATTGTATTTTTGTTTTTCCTAAATCTAATCTTAAGATTCTAAAAACCTCTACACATGGAAGCCCTAATATCCCATTCTATAAATACCTAGCTGCTTCCAATGTTCCACCACATCGCTTGCAATTGGGTTCTTGTACCAATTGTGTATTGAGTTGTTCTCTTTACCACCATTGAGTCCATCTTAGTTTTGCAACATTGGACCTTGCAGTTGGTGTTCCTCTTCAGCGTAGTCCAATTACCTATTTGGTAAGTTACCTCTGTTGGGAATCAAGGAAACATATAAGACAACAGAAATAAAAATATAGTGTCTAGTTTCCTAATCAACAAGATCTCATAAACAACGATGTATCTAGGAAAGAGGTAACAAAAGTTATACCTGGTCCTAGAGAAAGTCTGGCGACAACTCTTGTTGCAGTGTGCTACTTCTTCAAGCAGCACTCGAACAACTGGCGATAATAGCCTCCTAGTTCAGCACCATAGATGACGGTTGTTGTTGTCCTCCTAGTGGGTGGCAATGGCCTCCTTGCCTCTAGAGCAGTCCATGCAAACCACCGAGAACTCCACATTGTGCTACCAGATCCAACATGAAGGAGTTGTCCCTTTGAACATGAATCTTCTAGGATTGATTCTCTCTCCCATAATTGTCTCCTTGCTATCACTCCTTTTTATAGGTAGGACTTGCTAAGACTCTCTATTGGTTACCACAACCAAAGAGGATCACAATTGTCAGAGCTTATTATTGTGTCTAGGAAGCCCTAGTACCCCTCTATTTATATGAGAGGCTAGGGGTCAAGGTTTCCAATCGATCTAGGAGTCGAAGAGACATAATTCATGAATTTTCTAGAAACTACAAATAGTGAACCGGTCAGTTCATTGTCCAACTGGTTGGTTCATGGGTGAATCGATCATTTCAGCATGTCTCCTATTTGCAAACGTATTGGCTTTTAATATTCAATTAATGCACAATCATGACATTAGCATCAACCCTTGATCCATTCAAATTGACCATTGTATCGGGCATTCCAGATAATGAAATGGTTGTTTCACTTCATGAAAAAGTCACTTCACTATTGAGATGGTCATTTCAGACATGAAATGGTCATTTCATATGTCCAGTTCAGGCAAATATCCACTAATGTTGTTTCCAATTGACCTGGCACTCCAATCGATCAGTTCAACACTTGAACTGGTTGGTTCAAAGTCCAGTCAGTCAATTTTGAACCTCACTTGTTTAATGGAATATATAAATACTTTTGGTAATCAAGCTAAACATCATTCATGAATAAACTCCTATTCCAAGTACATCCTATGTGTGTGACCCTATAGGTTCCAAATTACATTGGTAGTGAATGTCCATATCAACTTATGACATCAGAAGAAATGAGCAGTGTATAGCAACACATCATTGCTGCCCAAGTAATTTGGTAAGTTGGAGAACAACTTCAACCTACAATCCGTGATCAGTGTTATTGTGATCATATAATTCCTTTGTCTTTGTTATCCATATTGAAACTAAGGCATGAAATCATCATCCTCTTCAACATTCAATCCATATACCTTGAACTAGAGCAGACTGCCTGAGATTCATGTGAGTTCACATATCATATACTGAATCACATGAGTACGGCCATACATTTCTCAGTCTCACTTATCAAGTAGCCTAAATATCAAACTGGTGTAGGAGGGACAAATCCCATATGCATCACTCACACTCAATTCCCATGTGTCACAGAGTACCCAAGCATCACCTTTATAGAAACCCTTATTTAAGGTCATGTTGGATGATGTCAAAGTACAACAAACGACATGTGATGAGTGTCGTGATTCTAATTCTAAGAACCACAATCACCACTATCATTATGACAGTTGATTATGACTACCATTCCATGGTCTCCATGTATCACTCTCTAGGTGGGTCTGTCTGATACACTTTTCTCTAACATGTACCTATGTGGTTGACTTGATATCACATAGCATGACTAATGAGACTCTATCATCAGTCAACACACACTCTAGCCTCATGTATCACTGTTGTCAATTTTGTTTCCACAGTCATATCTGACTAGGGACATAACAAGAATGTATGTACTCTTATCATATATATGATCTCATTGTTTAAGTCCTTAACCTGAAGACATATGTCATCGAGTAACATCATACTTTAGACGTCTATTATATTTGTGTCATCATCTCATGATTGAGACAAACATAATGGATAGAATTACCTTAATAATTATCAAATCAACTATATGATGCCCCATCATAATCATCATATGATTGTCTCTATGGGCATACATACCAACAAAATCCCACTTTCACTTAGATCCATTCACTCATGAATCTTATTCTAAGTGATCTTAACGTCCATCATGTTTCTACTGTGTTGGTGCTTTTATAGCGATTTAGCAACATTTGTTGCTAGTTTGTATTTTGCAAGTTCCACATCTCCTCACTGTACGACTGCTCATATGAGATGGAAGTGTCATCATATGCTATCTAAGATTCCTTACCTATCTAGTAGCTCCATTTTTGTCATAGTATTGTCATCAATGGTTGGAACCTCCAAAAATTCATCTATATGAACTTCTAGATCCATACAATATCATTTGTTGTGTTCAGAACACTATAGATACTCAACTTATTTTGTAGAGTTAGTAACTATCTCTTGCTTTGAAATCTTCTCGCTTATAGCTCTATTTTAAGGTCAAATACAAATTTAGTTTGTGATCGTTAATTTTCTTTGTCATTTTGGAAGCTTCCATCAATGTAATCCTTTACACCCAATTCTTCCTTATTACCATAACCAAGGAACCGATCCTTTTAGTGCTTCTCAAGTACTTAAGGATGTTCTTTATGGAAATCTAGTGACCTTCACTAGGATCTAGCTGATATCCACTTATCATGTCCAATGCATACAAGATAATAGGATGAGTACATAACATTGCATGCATGATAGATCCAATTGTGAATGCATATGGTATCTTACTTATGTTCTTCCCATTTTTCACAAGAATTGGGGCACTAGACTCTAGAGAGACTAATTTCATAAATTTTGTCACATTCTGTCATGCATGTTGTACACCTTCAACATCTTGCCAATGTATGTCCTCTTTCTAAGGTTAAGAAGCTATCTAGATCTATCTCTATAGATCTTGATTCCTATCAAATAGGATGATTCGCCTAAACCCTTCATAGAGAAGGTACTTTCTAGATTTTAAAATTCATAGGATAAGAACGTCATTCTCCATCATTATGTAGAATATTAGTGTGCTCCCAATAAATCTTTTATAACCACAAATTTCATCTTCATTTTGACTAAAGTCAAACTCTTTGACTATCTTGTCAAATAGAAGACTCTAGCCCTGAGATGCTTGCTTCAATACACAGATTGACCTTTGTAGCTTATAGATTATTTGCAATATTGGATTTATAAAACCTTCAGATTGTGTCACGTACACATCCTCTCGATTATTCCTATAATGCAATTATAACATCAAATTTGCAAAATCTTATAGTCATACTAAGTTGCAATGGAAATCATGATCTTGGTGGATTCAACCATTGCAATTGATGAAAAGATTTCATTATCTTCAACAATTTGAACTTGTTTGAAATTCATTTCAATCAATTCGCCCTTATAGGTTTGTACACTACCATTCATGTCAGTCTTTTCTCAAAGACCCAAATACACCCTATGGGTCTTACCCTTTTAGGTGGATCCACCAAGGTCATACCTTGTTGGTTTACATGGAGTCCATCCTTGATCCCATGGCCTCAAGCCATTTCTCATATTTCGGTCCCTCAATAGCTTTCTAGGTATATTGTTGACTCATAATCTATGGCCAACTCATCGCCTCTCTGAGTTATTACATATCATAATCTTTCAAACTCAAGGTGTGTTCTACTAGAACTATGAGTTATTGTGTTACATAAGAAACTTGAGATTCCACAGCAATTTGTTATTCTCCTTGTTCCTATTGTACCTCTTTAGATTCAATGTTTTCTTATTTTTCTCAAACTATTCAAGTTCTACTTTACTCACATTGATTCCTTTGGAATTAAGTTCCTCATAAGGAATTCAGCCATATTGTCAATAGAACACTTTTGTGTTAGATTGGAATATAAAAGTAGTATTCAAAAAAACAAAATTTATGTGATTTATGGACAAAGTTTTTCAAGAAACTATTTTCTTGTGTAAGATTTCAATCCTAATCCTTATGAAAGACTCATTGGGACACCTCCCATGCCATATATCATGTCGTGTCTTTTGAACCATTTTAGACAATACGTTGTTTTTATGTAAAACATGTGATAAAAAGGAAACAAAAGATTAGCTAGATTTATTGATAATCGCACCATGACCAATAGGGTGTGATTCCTTCTTTTTGATACATCATAATGTTTCAAGTGGAGTTCATCATGATACACTATCATGATTTCCAAAAGGTCTTCAAACTTTTGGTTTCAAAGTATTTTCACATCAATCATATCAAAGTGTCATAATACTTATACCAAATGGGTTGTGTGCTTCATTCATGACCTCCTTGAATACTGCAAGAGATTTAGACTTGTATTTCATTAAATACAATCTACCATATTTACTGAGATCATCAGTAAGTATAATGAGTTACTATTAACCACTTTAGCATATATACTAAAATGTCTATATACATCAACATGAATGAACCCTAATAGAATACTCTCTCTCCCGCTACATATAGAAAATATGTTTTTGTTATCTTGCCCAAAAAATAATACTTGCATGTCTCTATTGGTTCAATAACCAAAATAGTCTAGATAATCACCATTATGGATTTTAGAAATGCATTTCTTATTTATACACTCTATATGACAATGCTATAGGTATTTTTTGTTTGATTCATCCAGTCATTCAGTAGATATATGATTGTCTTTGGAACTATCAAATATAAACTATGCGACATTGGGCCACTACCATAAAAGATCTTATCTTTGAAAGAAAAACTTCAATTATATTCATAATATCTTGTCCATAGATGATACATGATGTTTTAATGGCAGGTACATAATACCAATTCAATGATTCTATTACATGCCCATTACATGAATGAAAAATTCCAATTGTGGTGGCAGCAACTCTAGCTCTGCATAGTTCTAGCTTACTTCTTCTTTGATCATGAAGTGGAGATCTCTCTCTTTCTTCATTCTGAGTTCCTCTATATAATGAGCATAGTTCCTTTTCTAATGTATAGGTTGTTGACAGTGGTGGCACTTTCCTATCTTATTTATTCCTCCTTTAGCTTTCAGTGCAGAAGACTTTGGTTTATGGCTAGCTTTAGAGCTCTTTTTAGCTTTGCCTTTACCTTGGACTTCCCTTTGTTTATCATCACCACACATTTGTTTTTGTTCTTCTATGTCTGTGCTTCAGCTGTCCTCAACATGCCAAGCAATTCTGACAACGACTTGTCAAAATCATTCATGTTGTAGTTCATAACAAACTTGTTGTATGATTCTGGAAGTGACTGTATAATCACATATTTGCCCAAGTCTTGACCCAAGGGAAATCCCAATCTAGCAAGGTTCTCCACATACCCAATCAACTCGAGTACACGAGAACCTACTAGATCTCCTTCAGCCATATTACACTTGAATAATGCCTTTGAGACATCATATCTCTCTTGCCTTTCCTGATCTTTGTACATGTTCTTAAAATGTGTTACCATCTCAATAACATCCATGTTCCCATGTTATCTCTACAACTCATAGTTCATTGAGTACAGCATCAGACACTTAACATCCATAACATCTTCCTAGTGCTTCTTGTAAGTGTCCTTATTAGCCCTAGGTGCAGTGGAAGGAGGTTCATTTGTCTCTGGTGTCTCTAGGACATAGAGCTTGCGCTCTTGAGTGAGAGAAATTCTCAACATCCTAAACCAATCATGGAAGTTGTTCTTGTTTAGTTTTTCATTCTCAAGGACTGATCCCTAGGAAAATGTGTTTGTGTTTGTTGTTAGATTCTACAAAAGAAATTTGCAACTTTAGTCAAAATACTTTTGGTTAATTTGATTTTATAGGTTTGACGATATTAATTAGGCTTTAAATAATTATTGCTCACATTATTTTGCTAAAATTGACATCCCTCACTTATCAATTCAGAAGATTGTAGCATACAATCTTCTAGTGATCCAAGACCCAAAATAATTAAGCTAATACCCAACCAACATTGACAATCATAACTAGTTATTAAGGTAGGCAAAATTTTCCAATTGCATCTCATGCAAATCTTGGATCGATGGTGTGCACAACTCCTTGTCACAATCCATATGTATGCTTCTAGGCACTTAATCCTATCAAGGTCACCTAGTTAAGCATGAACTTAAGGCAACATGATAGAATACACACCCTGTTGGGGTAAACCCACATATCTACCATCACACTTTTACGAGATATACAGTGCACCATGTTAGGGCATGCCCATACTTGGTCGATCAAGATTTTCATGTGTGCTTCTTATAGAAAGCATCTTAGACTTAATAAGTATTGAGGGATTTTATATTTATATACATATAAATATCCAATCACCATACTTATACTATGCATAATGTACGTGCTATAACCACAAACAAAAACATGCAATTATGAACACACGTGATGGTTATGCCCATACTATTGTAATTCCTTGGAGCCATAAGGAATTACTACCACCTAAGGTATACATCACATGTAGCAACCTATTGTTGATGAAGATCTATGCTCAAACCAATCCAAGTTGATCGGTTCAACACTTGAACCAATTGGCTCACCTCATAGTCGGTCGGTTTGTCTCTTGAAATGGTCGTTTGGTTCTCTAGTTCAACTGTTGTCTGGACTCCTCCAACTGATCGGTTGGACAACCAGTCAAACGGTTTGTCTCCTCCTGTTGTATGGCCTTATAGGTCCTCCAGGTAATCGATTCATCTCAGAGCCACCTCATTTCGTCTAGTGCAGAAAGTCTTCTCATGATGAAACATAAATTAAAACTATCTTATTTCATATTACATTGTAAAAGGGAAATTCTTGAGTTACATTGGAGGGAAAATAGGAATAAGAGCATTAATTTACATTTGGACAGGATGGGGGAGGCTTGGTATGCAAACTGAGTAGCAATAAGAAATAAATCAAACAACCAAGCACACAACCCACAGGGATTTTGTACATAACTATGCTCAAATCCACCATCAAAATACTTTTAGGGTGGCGTGTCTTGATTATATATATATATATATATACATACGTGTGTGTATGTATGTATATATATGTGCATATATATATTTGTGAGATCATATGTGGTATTTAATCAAATATGCACATTAATCATTTTAATGTTTAGATCATATGTAATAAAATAAATCTGATCACATTGATTTAAATCTAGATACATCGTAAATTGATGTGGATTTGATAACATTGTTAGGAAATCAAGACAACAGATAAGGGAGCAGAAACAAAATTTGTATGCCTGATTTCCTAATGAACAAGATTTCTTCAATAACATTGTATCTAGGAAATAGGTTCACAAGAGTTATACCCGGTCTTGGAGCAATTCGAGTGACAACTCTTATTGCAATGTGTTTCTTCTTCAAGCAACACTCGAACAACTAGTGACGAAAGCCTCCTGGTGCAACACCATAGATGGCGGTGGTTGTTGTCCTCCTAGTGGGTGGCCACAACTTCCTCTCCTCTAGAATAGCCCACATAGACCACCAGGAACTCCATGTTGTGCTACTAGCCAACGAGAAGACGTTGTCCCTTTGAAAGTCAATCTACTAGGGTTGATTCGCTCTCCCACAATTGTCTCTCTCTTGCTACCCCTCCCTTTTACCCAGTAGGACTTGCTCGGGATCTCTATTGGTATCAAAACCTGAGAGGACAACAATTGTCAGATCTATTGTTGTGTCTGGGAAGCCCAATATCCCTCTGTTTATAGGAGAGGCTAGGGTTAGGGTTTCCTGTCGATCTGGGAGTTGAAGACATAGAATTCATGAATTTCTGGAAACTACGAATGATGAACCGATCAATTCACTGTCCAAATGGTCAGTTCATGAGTAAACTGGTCGGTTCACACCTTGAACTAGTCAGTTAAGCATGTTTCCTATTTGCAAACATATTGTCTTGTAATATTCCATTAATGCACAATCATGACATCATCATCAATCATTGATCCAATTGAGTTGACCATTGAACCGGACGTTCCAGATGATGAACCAGTCATTTCACTTCATGAAACGATCATTTTTCTATTTAAATGGTCATTTCATATGTGAAATGGTCATTTCATGTGTCTATTTTAGTCAAACATTCAACCAATGTTGTTTCCAATTGACATGACACTCCAACTGATTGGTTCAACACTTGAAACAGTTGATTTAGAGTCCAATCAGTCAATTTTGAACCTTAGTTGTTTAATTGAATACCTAAACACTTTTAATAATCAAGTTAAACAACATTCATGAATAAACTCTTATTCCAAGTGCATCCTATGTTGTAACCCTATAGGTTCCAAATTACGTTGGCAATGAATGTCCATAACCAACTTATGACATCACAAGCAATGAGCGGTATCTAGAAACACATCATTTCTGCCCAAGTAATTAAAAAAGTTGGAGAACAACTTCAACCTACAATCTATTATTAGTGTTATTGTGATCATATAGTTCCCCTGTCACTGATATCCAAATTGAACATGAGGCATGGAATCGTCATCCTCTTCAACGTTCAATCCATGTTCCTTGAACTAGAGCAGTGTTGCTATGTATGCCCAAAGCGCCAATCATATGATGATTGTAATGGAATAACTTGTAAATGATTTGATTAATAATAAAGGCAAGCTTCCAATTTGTACTATTTTATTCAGTTATGAGATAATGAAGTAACATAATAAATGTCTAGAGAATGATATTACTCAATGATGTATGTATACAAGTGTGTGACTTGAACAATTAGATCATACGAATGTTAAGAGTAATACATTCTTGTTATGTCCCTATTCGGATGTCATTGTGGAAGGTTGATAGATAGCAATAAAACATAACACTAGAGTGTGTGTTGGTTGATGGAAAAATCTCATTAGTCATGATATGTAGTATCAAACCAAGCACATAGATACTTGTTAGAGAACAGTGTATCAGACAGATCAACCATAAGAGTGACACATGGAGACCATAATTGGTAGTCAGAATCATCTCTTATAGTGTTAGTGGTGATTGTGGTTCTTAGACTTGAAGTCACTGCACTCATTACATGTCATTCAGTTTACTTTGACATCATCCACTTGATCCTAAATAAAGGTTGCGAGGAAGGTGATAATCGGGTACACTGTGACACATGGGGATGATTGTGAGTGATGTAGATGGGATTTGTCCCCCCTACTAGAGTATGATATCCTGGTGACTTGATAAGTGAGACTGAGTTGTGCATGGCCATGCTCATGTGAGTTAATATGTGATATTGAGCTTACATATATCTCAAACAATGCTCTAGTTAAGGAACATGGATTGAACGATTGGAAAGGATGACGATTCCATGCCTAGAGTTCAATTTGAATATACAAAGGAACTATAAAAGCACTATAATACCAATCATAGATTGTAGGTTGAATTTATTCTCCAACTTTCCATTTACTTGGGTAGCAATGATGTGTGACTAGCCACCGCTCTTTGCTTGTGATATCGTAATTGGTTATGGACATTCACTACTAATGTAATATGGGACCTATAGGGTTACACACATAGGAATTCACTTGGAATAGGAGTTTAATCATGAATGATAATTAGATTTATTATTAAAGTGTTTAGGTATTCAATTTAAACAATAATTGACTGAATGTACTCTAAACCGACCACTTTAAGTGAGGGCCTGCCAAGCGGGGTGCATTATTGTTGTGTTGGATTTTGGGTAAGGCTTAACTATGTGTCCTTAATGAGATTAAGCACCAGAGGCATGCAGATGGCTATGGAAAGGAGTTGCACATAACATCTATCAAAGAAGTGCATAAGATGCCATTGGAAAAAGTTTCTTACCTTAATAATTGACTATGGACGTTGGTGTTGGCCTAGTAATAGTTGAATTATTTTAGATCTTAGCTCACTATAAGGTTGTACGATGCAATCTTCTGAATTGATATGTGAGGCATATTTATTTGTATAAAATAGTGGGAGAGATAATTAATTAATGGCCTAATTGAATATCATCAAATCAAATCAAAAGGATTTTTGACAAAATGCAAAATTTTCTCTTATAGAATCAAATGGCAATCAAATCATCATTGTGATTGGTCCTTAGGAAGGACAAACTTAAGGGGACAAATTTCCAAGACTAGTTTTGGACTTTGAGAAGGGTTCTCAATGAAGAGTGCAAGCTCTATGTCCTAGAAGCACCAGTGTCAGAAATACCTGCTCCTAATGCACCTAGGGTTGAGGTGGATCCTTACTAGAAGCATGCCAACAATGTTTTGGATATAAATTACCTTATGCTAAGTTGCATATGAGTTGCATGATAAGTGTGAGTACATGGGGATACTAGAGATGGTAACACATCTTAAGGACTTGAACCATAAGCACACAAAGCAAGAAAGGTACAATATTTCAAAGGCTCTCTTTGAGTATAAGATGACAGAGGAAGACTCAGTAGAGACCCATGGGCTCAATATGATTGGACATGTGGAAAATCTAGAAGAACTAGGATTCTCTTTAGGCCAAGAGTTGGTCATGGATATGATTTTGCAATCATTGCCTAAATCATATACCACTTTATTAAGTCTTACCACTTGAATAATATGGCCAGACCATTGTCAGATTTTCTTGGCATGTTGATCAATGCCGAAGCAAGAATGAAGAAGGACAAATCTGTGATGGTGATCAGAAAAGTTGAGTCCAAGTATGAAAGCAAGTCCATGAAGAGTTCTATGGCTAAGACCAAATCCAAATCTTCAAAACTCAAGATAAGGAGAAAGAAAAGTACAAGAGGAATATATCCTTTATACTTGAAGGCATTCAGGAATAAGAAGATGGGGATGGTGATATCCACTTAAGGTATATACATTATTGAGATAAACATATCTACTTCTTCATCTTGGGTACTAGATACCAGATGTGGATCTCACATATGCTTGAATATGCAAGATCTGAAAAGAATTAGGCCTTTAAGAAAGGGTGAGGTTGAACAACGAGTCACAAATGGAGCAAGAGTTGTTGCCACTGCAGTTGGAACATATAGTCTATCTTTCCCTATAGGGCTTGTAATAGAGATAGTGAACTGCTATTATGTACCTACCATAGATATAAACATAATTTCTGTATCTTGTATGAACAAGGATGCATATGAATGCCATATTAAGAATGGTCGATGTTCTATTTCAAAAGATGGGATCTTTTATGGCAATGCCCCAATGTATTGTTATCTTTATTTGCTATATCTAACGAAAAATGTTTATAATGTAAATACCAAAAGGCTAAAACTCAACAACTCAAACAAAACATATCTTTGGCATTTCATCTAGGGCACATAAATGAGAATTGCATATCTAGACTCCATAAAGATGGTTATCTGGACTCTTTTGATTTTGAATCTATAGAGACATGTGCATCTTTTTTGTTGGGCAAGATGACCAGGACTCCATTCACTGGTAATAATGAGAGGGCTAGTGATATATTAGGACTCGTACATACTAATGTATGTGGCCCTTTTAGAACAACTGCTAGAGGTGGGTCTCAGTTGTTCATTACCTTCACTGATACTTCAGTAGGTATAGTTATGTTTACCTGATGAAACATAAGTCAGAAACTCTTGATAGGTTCAAGGAGTTTATGAATGAAGTACGTAACTAACTTGGGATAGTATTAAGGCACTTCCTTATGATCGAGGAGAAGAAAACTTAAGCCAAGAGTTTGAGGACCTTCTTAGAGCCCATGGGATGGTATCCCAGTGGACTCCACCTGGAACACCTCAGCATAATGGTGTATCAGAAAGAAGAAATTGCACATTGCTGGATATGGTGTGATCAATGATGAGTTTAGCATAGCTTCTAACTACGTTCTGGGGGAATTCTCTAGAAACTACTACATTTACACTAAACCGAGTACCATATAAATTGGTTCAAAAGACATCATATGAGATATAGCATGGGAAGGATGGTTTAATGAGTTCATACATGGTCCTGGAGCAAGTCTAGTGGCTATAACTCGTTGCAGTAGTTGTGCACTCCTAGTTACACTAGGACTCGTCTGCAATCGCTCCTAGTTGCACTTGGACAATGTATGTGCATCTCCTGGTCTTCACCATGGATGATGGAATCAAATGACATATGCAACAACTTCTGGTCTCACCACAGATTGTCAACTGATGTTGTCCTCCTAGCTGTAGAGAATAAACTCCTTGCCTCTAGAAAAGTTCACGCAAACCACCTAGAACTCCTATCATTCTAGTAGAACAGACATGAAGGAGTTGTCCCTCTTGTGGGTGTACTAGTCACCAACTTGCTCTCCCACAATTGTTTCTCTCTTTCTATACCTCCCTTTAGTGGTTAGGACTTGCTCAGGCTCTCTATAGGTTACCACAAACAGAGAGGACAACAATTGTTAGAGGCACTTGAGCTGTGTTCTGGGATGCCCCCAATACCCTTCTATTTATAGGATGGGTTAGGGTTTGGGTTCTCAATCTATGTGGGAGTTGTAGGGACCAGAAGATCATGAATTTCCGCAACCTACAAGAGCTAAACCGGTCAGTTGGTAACCAAATCAGTCAATTCACATGCAAGCCGATGGATTCACACTCTGAACCAGTCATTTTGCTATGTTTCCCAATTGCATATGAATTGGCAATTCAAATCCAATTAATGTCCAACATTAATTCCTTGTAACAATCGAATTGAACAAGTGAAACGATCAACTATTCTCATGAATTAGGAAAATCACCAGAAGCTTCAGTTGGCATGACCGATCCGATCAATTCACTAGATGAACAGGTCGTCTCACCAAACCTAAGACAATTAGTTCACCCAGTGAGTCGATTGGTTGGTGCCCTGACTCATGCAGAATTTATCCAATTCAATTTCTAATAAACCTAACACTCCAAACAGTCATTTCATCACATGAACTGATCGGTTGGGAGATCCGTCGGCTAATTTGTTGCTTTAATTGAATACCTAAGCACTTTAGTAATCAATACAATCATCATTCACGATTAAACTCCTCTTCTATATGAGAACCTCGTGTAAGGACCCAAACCCACATTTTGGGATAACCCTATTTGTTTTGCTTAAGTATGATACTTAGCTCCTTGCTCTAATCGTCTGAGATGTAATTAGGGCATGTTGGAGGCTTATTTGAGCTTGTTTAGTTGATGCTTGTGTTTTGTGGAGAGGTTTTGGTGCAAATTGCAATTTACCCATGATAAGGGTTGATGTGCAAGTTTTCCATTATAGAGTGTTCCTTCTCTCTCTTGGCACCATCTAGAGGAAAGAGAAAGATATGGGCACCTTATTTGGACCTTGGTTGTGTGGCAACATCCTTGTTGGTGTTTTGGACACATGTTTGAGGTGTGCCTTGCACCTAGAAGTGTTGTCTCACGCTTGAGAGCCTTGGAGAGGTCATGTATCAGTTTTTCAGTGTCTTGAGGGACATCCTATCAGTTTTGTAGTGTCTAGAGAAGCAACCTATTGATTTTTGGTATCTAGGGTTTACCCCTATCAGTTTGTGAAGAGAGGAAGAGATGTGTGTTGGCCATGACCTAGGAAGGTGACCTACTGGATGAGACATAGATCTTATCACCTTGTTGCATGGTGTTGCATGTGGCTCTTTCTTCATGAACAAGTGTCACCTAGGGTTCTAAGGTGGTGACACCATCCCCTTTCTCTCTCTTTCATCCCTCTTGTATATATATACCTCTTTCCCTCCATGCAAGAGAATCCTTTTGGCCTTCTTGCTTTCACTCTTTGGTGGATGACCTTGAGCTAGAGGAGTCTCTCCCTTAGAGCTTGGTGGAGAAGTCCCAAGCTTGTGGTACTCACTTCATCCTCTACCTTAGTAAGCCATGATCCTTATCTTTCTTTCTCTCCTTCTTTCTTCTTCTCGGCTATGGACCTTGGTTACTTTCCTTTCCCTCTCGTGCTCTCTTAACCTTGATTCCATCTTCTCTTTTGGAGGTGTTTTGGTGATCAAGTTTGGAAGATCTTCTTCTACCTTGAGCTCATAAAGCTTAGAAGCTTGGTGGTGATCCTTGAGGTGGGTTATATAACTCTAAACCCTCTTTTTTATTATTACCCCTTTACTTGCTATCTTGATTCTTTATCTTTGGTCTGTTATCCTTTGCGTTCTAATAGTTTTTTCCTGGTGGTTTTGTGTTCTATTTTGGAAGAAAGTTTTCCTTAGTTGCTGCCATGCAATGCACTTTCTTTGGTCTTGCTTGTAATGTTGTTCTAAGGTTGAAGATGAGTGAATTGATATGCATGGTTAGGCCGTTATGTATGTTGATCGATAGGCATGTAGGCCGATATGCCTTGGGTGGTCGTCACAACCTGTGATGCCACTGCCCGTCACTCCTGGTAATAGGTCATCATGACCTTGGTTAAGTCTAGGTCGACATGTTATGATGCTTCTTAGATCTTCCTGCCTTGGGTATGAGTGGGTCGATATGAGACGAGGGTGTTAGTTTTCTTGGTGGTTGTTGGATCGATATGGTGTTTGACCATGATGCAAAGAATGTTAGCTGTTTTGGCCTTGGTCATCATACCTTGGGGACGTTGGTGAGCCCATTACCCTTGTGATGAACACACACACCTACGTTGCTCGATACCTTGCGACGCCCGTCACACCGTGTGATGGTGTTGCCTGACATGTTGGGTTGGACGACACCACTCTTTAGGTGTTGTTGCCTGATACACCTGTGGCCATCACGACTTGGCGTTGCGGCCATGGGAGCATTTCTTAGAAGTGCATTTCCCATCAGTGCTCTAGCCGTCACGGCTTGGAGGACGGTTGATGCCCGATGTCCCCTGGCAGGCCATCACGGTTAAGACATTGTGAAACCCTAATAGTCATCACCCTTGAGTTTCCCGATACACCATCCCTTGATGCCTAAACTGATACTCATCCCAAGTGGTAGGCTGATACCTTGGTTGTGTATCCAGTATACGCTTAACCGATACCCTAACTTGGAGGGGTTGCCCGACACATCTAGGGTTAACTCGATACCCTATGTTGTGACCCTAATTGATACCTTATGATGGTGTCTAAGTTACCCTATGTTGATGTTAGGGTCACATGGTATGATGTGGTACCCTATGGAGAAGGTGTACGAATAATGTTGAGAGTTATGTTTCTATACCTCATAACATGTTTTATAATGATAATGAGAATCATGTTTCTATGCTTCATAACACACCTCATAACGATGATGAAAGTGATATTCTAAGGATGTTTGTTGATCCAACCTTGTAAAACCTAACTGAGTAAAGAGAAACCCCAATTTTAATTATGTGTAATGTACGACATGAGTCATATGAGATGATGGTGTTTCTGATGTATTGCTTTCTTGTTATCAGTTTCTAATCATGCAGGCAACACCAGTTGATATACATAGTCAGGTATGAGATATGGTGGTTATGATATGGTTGAAAAAGCCTTGCGAGGCACATCTGATGTGGTAGCACGGAAAAAGGAGGAAATGTTCTTATGACCTGATGATGGCTTGATGCCTTATATAACAATTTCCTCAGTGATGAGAGAAGGGGTTGTCACCCTAAGATATGTAGTCCTTGTGATGGACACAGGTTGAAAGATAGGCAGGAAGTGTTGATGTGATGAGATCATACCTTATATGTTTTAGTATGTTCTGGTGATGAGTTATGCCCTTGTTTATGTAGAATTTTTTAGAGGTTGTACGTTGTAACTTGATTGATGTTAAAGATGTTTAAATTGGTCTAGTTAATCAAGTGAAACCTAATAGTATAGTTTGCCATGTGCCATAAATCCATTCAGTGCCAACATTTGCTGAATGGTGAAACGAGTTAACTCGGAGTGCATATTTTTTAATATCCAGGGTACAAGTTGAGTAATTCCTTGTATCCTTAACTATAGGATGTGTGCGGTGACCATGCGTGAGTCGATCTCGTTATGGTATGGATGGTCATGTGTGAGCCACTCCTTCTTCTTAGAACAACCATGCATGAGCCTATTCTTCTAGCATCGTACCTATACCAAGGTGGGCTAGTTATGAATATATAAGTGGATGGACATGCGTTAGCCAATCCCTAATTTGACTATATGTCATTGTTACATTTGACTGATATTTCTTTGTTGTATTTTCTCTTGTGCTGGCCAAGAGGTGTGGTGAGGTCGTGGATTCTGTATCTTCCATTAGACCTTGTATGGCACCAATTTTGACTTATCTAGTGGTCAGTAGGATTTGGGTTGTATGACTCAAATCCTAGGGGCATAATAAAATGCATAATCAGCCGTGTAGTATACTTGTGTAGGATCAAAATATGGAAACATTAGATGAGGCCTTGCTTGATCTTTATATAGTATTGTTGATAGGAAATCTACATATTCTTCATATTCCTTTTAAATTGTTAACATGTTTCATAATTCAACAGTAATGGCTCTTCCTATTTATAATCATTACCTATTGTACATAGTTGTAATTGTACTACTATTTTGTCTATCTTATCTATGATAATAATAGAATTGGTGGTGAGTTATATCTCCCGATGAGATTTGGAATCTCACTCCGTTGGTTTCCCACACCCTTTTTAGGTGTTCAAGCACGAAGAGGTAGAGATCGTGCAACAGAGGTTGAGGAGCAGGAGGAGGAACAGTAGCTGATGAGATTAGCAGTGTTGTTGGATGTCTTTTGTTGATAGAGTCCTAGAATTGTCCCTACACTTGGGTCTTCGAGAATGATTTGTAGATGTTTCACGAACGTGCTTTCTTTATGTAGATGGCTTGTATACCTATTATGTATAGATGTGGTAGAATCATGTATATATGTTCTGGAATATTTCTTTGATAACAGGTTGATAGCATGCCTTGTATATGCTTTAAGGCATGAAAGGACTTGTAAGTGAAGGTTCTTGCTGTTTGGCATTTTTATGAAAATTTTAGTGTTTTATGATAATATGTTTGTTAATCTTTCTTCCGTGGTTATGTTTTGAGTAATCTCTCTTTGTGTGGCACAGAGCATCATCTTCGTGACAGGTTGGTATCAGAGCTTTAGATTTGCTGAGTCTACAAGGATCTAGGACTAGGGTTTGTGTCTATTCTAGTATCCTCCAATCTGTCTTATAGTCACTTCTGCTTATGCAAAATAAGAAGAAGAGAAAGCTTAAAGATGTATGGAGAACACGAAGAACATGTTGCTTAGAGCAGTGTTGCTACACCAGGTGGTGGTGCAAGGAACCATGCATGAGAAGATTGGGTGCCTGAAGTCCCCCAATTTGACCCAACCATGGTTGAAAACCCTGCCTTTCAATTGCTTTTTTGGTAGTTTATGGCAATGATGACTCGTATGGCTGATAGGATGCCTGCACCTCAGCCTAGGACATCAATTCCCCATACTAAATCTTTGGGTACTGGGAAGACTTTTGAGTGGCTTCTCCGTGTCAGAGCGGTTGAGTATGTGGGGATAGCTGACCCGGTGGATGTGGATTTGTGGTTGATTGAGCTTGAGAAGGCTTTTAAGATCTTGAGTATCCCCAAGGTGGATAAGGTGAAGCATGTTGTGTATCTCTTGATAGGGAGTGTTGGCCATTCGTGGGCCATAGAGGAGGAGGAGAGACCCGGTGTTGTGGTTGGTTGGGAGGAGTTTTGACATGAGTTTGTTAGTCATTACTTCCCTTGGACGTATCTTGATGAGAAGATCATCCAGTTTGAGAGGGTTCAACATGCATCCATGACGATCAACGAGTATGAAGCAAAGTTTATGGAGTTGTTGAGGTTCTGTCCTCACATGGCTGCCACAGAGGACGAGTGGATTTGTCATTTTGAGAAGGGGTTGAACGTCAAGTTGTCTACCCAAGTTGTTGCTTTGGAGAATCGAGAGAGGTTTGCCATGGTTGTGGAGTCTGTTTGACGAATAGAGCAGTCTATGTAGGAGAAGAGTGAGGCAAGCACCAAGAAGAGGTATGTGCGTTTCCAAGGGCAGTCATCAGGAGGTTTTAAGAAGCTAAGGTTTTCTACACTGCCAGTTTTGCTGAGGTTTAGTGCTTTGACATAGTGGTCGCCAAGTAAGGGTAGATGTTGTAGTTTTCTACCCGTAGGAGCCCAGAGTGTTGCACCTAGGCCTCAGTATGGAGACAAGACGTGTTATAAGTGTGGACAAGTTGGGCATACCAAAGTGTTCTACCCAGTGAGGGATGATGAAGTGACCCAGCAACCGAGGCAGAGTCAGCAAGGCTCGCAGAGACAATAGAACAATAGTACATGAGGATGAGGACATGGTCAAGCATCATAGGCTGGATCGTCTGCTCAGGGAAGCAGAGGACGGAGGCGACAACATGCAATGTCTAGATTCTACGCTATGAGTTATCTGGAGGTGGTGGTCAACCCACGAGTGGTGACAAGTCAGATGGAGTTATTTCATTCTGATTTGTCTTCTTCTTGCTTTATATCTGTTTTGGTTGATCTGGGTGCTACACACTCTTTTATCGCACATGAAGTTCTTAATAGTTGTCCCTTGCCTGTTGTCATAAGAAGAATAGTTTATTGCTAGAAACCTTGTTGTTCAGTTCTACAGTGTTACAGGATGTGTGTCCTTCATGTGTCCATTCTTTTTCGGGACACACCATTTAAGTGGATATCATACCACTTGACATGCATGGATTCAATGTGATCCTTGGAATGGATACCCTAGAGAATTATAGAGTGATCTTGGATTGTAGTTCCAAGCAAGCGACGTTTGTGGATTGTAGTGAGACATGGATCTTCCAAGGAGATAGGAAGATTCTCCCAACATGTTTGGAATCATCCATGGTAGCTAGGAAGCTTCTGATACAGGGGTGTGAGGCATTCTTGGTACATGTGCTGTATATAGAGGTGAGGAGTCCTAATATTCAGGAAGTCCCAATGGTTAGAGAGTTTCAAGATGTGTTTCCTAAGGAGTTTCCAGGTGTTCCCCCACCTCGAGAGATTGATTTTGAGATCAATCTGGTCCCCAAAATGCAACCTATAGCTCACACACTGTATAGGATGACACCAATAGAGATGGCAGAGTTGAAGAGATAGTTTTAAGAACTACTTGACAAAGGTTTCATCAGACTAAGTATGTCATTGTGGGGTGCTCCAGTGTTTTTTGTGAAGAAGAAGGATGTGTCTATGAGGTTGTGCATAGATTACAAACAGTTGAACAAGGTCATGATAAAGAATAAGTATCCCTTGCTGAGGATAGATGATCTATTTGACTAGTTGCATGGTGTGATGGTGTTCTAAAATTTAGATTTGAGATCAAGATATCATTAATTGAGGATCAAGGAGGATGACATACCCAAGTCTGCCTTTGGGATGAGGTATGGTCACTACGAGTTTGTGGTTATGCCATTTGGGCTAACCAATGAACCAACAACGTTCATGGATTTGATGAATAGAGTGTTTTGACCATTCCTTGATCAGTTTGTGGTGGTCTTCATTGATGACATCTTGATATACAGTCATGATAGTCAGCAGCATGAACAACATCTTTGTCAGGCATTGGCCATGCTGAGACAACATCAACTTTATGCTAAGTTTAGCAAGTGCGAGTTCTGTTTGAAGAAGGTAGATTTCTTGGGGCATGTTATATCTATAGAAGGAGTACTTGTGGACCCTAATAAGGTAGATTTTGTGACAAAGTGGGAACAGACGAAGACACCGACAGACGTGCGTAGTTTTCTAGGGTTGACAGGCTATTATAGGATATTCATCAAGGATTTTAGCGTTATCACCCTAACCCTAACAAAATTGACAAGGAAGGATGTGACATTCATTTGGGACGACATGTGTCAACATGCTTTTTAGACGTTGAAGGAAAAGTTGACAAGTGCACCGGTTTTGGTCCTACTTGAGCAAGAAAATGGATACATCGTCTTTTGTGATGCATCCAGGAATGGGTTGGGATGCGTGTTGATACAGGACAAACAAGTGGTTTCTTTTGTTTCTCGATAGCTTAAGAAACATGAGGAGAACTACTCGACCCATGATCTGGAGTTAGCAGCAATAGTCCATGCTTTGAAGATTTGGAGGCACTATTTGTATGGGGAGAAGTGTCAAATTTTTCACAGATCATAAGAACCTGAAGTACATCTTTTCACAACCGGATTTGAACATGAGGCAACGTTGTTGGATGGATTTGATCAAAGACTATGATTGGATGATTGATTATCATCCAAGGTGAACGTTGTGGCAGACACATTGAGCAGGAAGTCTTCATCCTCATCCATGGATAAAGGCCAGTTGAGTTCTTTGATGTGCCACAAGCGAGACATGTTAGTTTCCTTGTGTTAGATAAATGTCAGGATGGAAGTCTCCTTGTTAGCTGGTTTGCTGGCACATCTATAGGTAATCCTACGCTAATACACCAGATTAGAGATGTGCAATAGAAGGATGTTGTGGTACAACAAATTAGATCAGAGTTTGGTAGCGAGAAGTGTGATGGATTTTACAAGTCAGGTGATGGGACAATTTGTTACCATGACAAGATAGTGGTTCCTGATGCTAATGACATAAGGAAGATGGTGTTGGAGGAAGCTCATTCATCCATGTATGTAATGCATCCTGGTAACACAAAGATGTACCATAATCTAAAGGATATGTATTGTTGGCCAGACTTGAAGAAAGATGTAGATGAGTTCATTGTAAGATGTGCGGTATGTCAACAAGTCAAAGCTGAGCATCAAAAGCATGCAGGAATGTTGCAACTGTTGCCTATACTGCAGTGGAAATGGAATCACGTGACTATGGACTTTGTGGTTAGTCTGCCTAGGACATCCAACAGTTATGATTCCATTGGGTGATCATTGACATGTTGACCAAGTCAGCTCATTTCCTTCCTGTGAAGAAAATGTTCACTGCATAGAAGCTTGCCCAGATTTATGTGGATGAGATAGTGCATTTGCACTGTGTACCAACTACTATCATGTTTGATAGAGGTTCTCAGTTCACGAATCACTTTTAGGAGTGACTACACAGCTTTAGGTATGAAGTTGAAGTTTAGTACCACTTTCCACCCGCAGACAGATGGTCAATCTGAAAGGACCATCTATACCTTGGAGTATATGTTGAGGGCTTGTGTCCTTTAGTTTTTAGGAAGTTGGGATTTACATCTTAGTTTGATAGAGTTTGCCTACAACAACATCTATCAAAGTAGTATTGACATGGCACCTAATGAGGCGTTGTATGGGATACCTTGTAGATCTCTGTTATGTTGGTATGAGACAGGTGAGTATTAGCTTCTTGGTCCTGAGCTTATGCAGCAGACAATATAGAAGATCAAAGTGATACAACAATAGTTGAAAGCAGTACATGACAGATAGAAGTTGTATGTTGACAATCGTTGCAGGCCCTTGAAGTTCCAAGTGGGAGACAAGGTATATCTGAAGGTCTCTCCTTGGAAGGGTGTTTTGAGGTTTGGGAAGAAGGGTAAGTTGGCTCCCAGGTATATGGGACCTTACCCAGTTGTGGCACAACTTGCGAAGGTGGCTTACAAGTTAGAGTTGCCACCTGAGTTACACAGGTAGCACCCAATGTTTCATGTCAGTATGTTGAGGAAGTGTCATCCAAATACAAAGTTAGTGTTACAGCCTGTGGAGGTGGAGCTTGATGAAGATGTGACTTATGTGAAAGGTCTAGTGTTGATCCTTGATCAGAGAGTGAAGAAGTTGAAGAGGAAGGAACTTGTGCTTGTGAAGGTTCTTTGGCATCATCGTGGTGTTGAGGAATCCACGTGGGAGCTCGAAGAAGAGGCAAGGAGGAAGTATCCCTTCCTTTTCTCTTAGGATTTTGGGGGAGAAATCCCTATTAGGGGTTTATGGCATGTAAGGACCCTAACACACGCTTTGGGATAACCCTATTTGTTTTTATTAAGTATGATGCTTAGCTCCTTGCTATAATCATTTGATATGTAATTAGGACATGTTGGGGGCCTGATCTCCTTGTTTGAGCTTGTTTGGTTGATGCTTGTGTTTTGTGGAGAGGTTTTGGTGCAAATTGCAATTTACCTAGAATAAGGGTTTATGTGTGAGTTTGCCACCTCTAGAGTGTTCCTTCTCTCTCTTGGCATCATCTAGAGGAAAGAGAAAGAGATGGGCACCTTGTTTGGACCTTGGTTGTGTGGTGACAACCTTGGTGGTGTTTTGGACACATGTTTGAGGTGTGTCTTGCACCTAGAAGTGTTGTTTCAGGCTTGAGGGCCTTGAAGAGGCCCTATATCGGTTTGTGGATGTCTTGAGGGACATCCTATCAGTTTTTTGGTGTCTAGAGATGCAACCTATTGGTTTGTGGGATCTAGGGTTTACCCCTATCAGTTTGTGAACATAGGAAGAGATGTGTGTCGGTCATGACCTAGGAAGGTGACCCAGTGGGCGGCGAGACATAGATCTTATCACCTTATTACATCGTGTTGCATTTGGCTCTTTCTTCATGGACAAGTGTCACCTAGGATTCGTAGGTGGTGACACCTTCCCCTTGATCTCTCTTTCATCCCTCTTGTATATATACCCCTTTCCCTCCATGCAAGAGAATCCTTTTGGCCTTCTTGATTTCTCTCTTTGGTGGACGACCTTGAGATAGAGGAGTCTCTCCCTTGGAGCTTGGTGGACGAGTCCCAAGCTTGTGGTGCTCTCTTCATCCTCTACCTCGGTAAGCCATGATTCTTAGCTTTATTTCTCTCCTTCTTTATTCTTTGTGGCCATGAACCTTGGTTACTTTACTTTCCCTCTCATTCTCTCCTAACCTTTGTTCCATCTTCTCTTTTGGAGGTGTTGTGGTGATCAAGCTTGGAAGATATTCTTCTACCTTGAGATCGTGAAGCTTAGAAGCTTGGTGGTGATCCTTGAGACATGTTATATGACTATGAACCCTCTTTGTTATTATCACCCCTTTACTTGCTATCTTGATTCTCTATCTTTGGTTCGTTATCCTCTGCGTTCTAATAGCTTTTTCTTGGTGGTTTTGTGTTCTATTTTGGAAGAAATGTTTTGCTTAGCTAATGCCATGAGATGCACTTTCTTTGGTATTACTTGTAACATTGTTCAAAGGTTGAAGATGAGTGAACCAATATGCATGGTTAGGCTGTTATGTATGCTGACCAATAGGCATGTAGGACGATATGCCTTGGGTGGTCCTCACGACCTATGATGCCACTGCCCGTCACTCCTTATGATAGGTCATACCGACCTATAATGATAATGAGAATCATGTTTCTATGCCTCATAACACACCTCATAACGATGATGAAAGTGATATTCTAAGGGTAGTTGTTGATCCAACCTTGTAAAACCTAATTGAGTAAAGAGAAACCCTAATTTTAATGATGTGTAATGTATGGCATGAGTCCTATGAGATGATGGTGTTGGTGATGTATTGCTTTCTTGTTATCAATTTCTAACCATGCAGGCAACAACAATTGATATACATATCCAGGTATGAGCTATGGTGGTTATGATATGGTTGAAAAAGCCTTGTGAGGCACATGTGATTGGTAGCATAGAAAAAGAAGGAAATTGTCTTATGACCTGATGATGGCTTGATGCCTTATATAACGATTTCCTCAGTGATGAGAGAAGGGGTTATCACCCTAAGATATGTATTCCTTGTGATGGACACATGTTGAAATATAGGTAGGAAGTGATGATGTGATGAGATCATACCTTATATGTTTTAGTATGTTCTGGTGATGAGTTATGCCCTTGTTTATGTAGAATTTGTTTAGAGGTTGTATGATGTAACTTGATTGATGCTAAAGATGTTTAAATTGGTCTAATTAATCAAGTGATCCTAATAGTGTAATTTGTCTTGTGCCATAGATCCATTCAGTGTCAGCATTTGCTGAATGGTGAAAGGAGTTAGCTCGGAGCGCATATTTTTTAATATGTGGGGTATAAGTCAAGTAATTCCTTGTATCCTTAACCACAGGATGTGTGAGACGACCATGCATGAGTCGATCTTGTTGTGATATGGATGGCCATACGTGAGCCACTCCTTCTTGTTAGAATGGCCATGCGTGAGCCTATTCTTCTAGCATCGTACATGTACCAAGGTGGGCTAGTTATGATTATATAAGTGGATTACCATGCATGAGCCAATCCCTAAATTTGACTATATGTCATTGTTGTAATTGACTGATATGTCTCTATAGTGTTTTCGCTTATGCTGACCAAGAGGTGTGGTGAGGTCGTGGATTCTGGCTCTTCCATTAGACCTTGTATGGCACCGATTCTGACTTATCAAGTGGTTAGTAGGATTTGGGTGGTACAACTCTAATCCTTAGGGCATAATAAAATGCATAATCAGTCATGTAGTATACTTGTGTAGGATCAAAATATAGAAACATTGGATGAGGCCTTGCTTGATCTTTATACAATATTGTTGATAGGAAATCTACATGTTTTTCATATTCCTTTTAAATTGTTAAGATGTTTCATAATTCAACAGTAATGGCTCTTCCTATTTATAATCATTACTTGTTGTACATAGTTGTAATTGTACTACTGCTTTGTCTATCTTATCTATGATAATAATAGAGTTGGTGGTGAGTTATATCTCCCGTTGAGAATTGGAATCTCACCCTGTGGGTTTCCCACACCCTTTTTAGGTGGTTGGAGGAATAGTAGTTGACGAGATTGGCAGTGCTGCTGGATGTCTTTTATTGATAGAGTCCTAGAGTCATCCATGTACACTCAAGTCTTTGGGAACATTTTGTAGATGTTTTGCAAACATGCTTTCTTTTTGTGGATGGCTTGTATGCCTGTTATATACAAATGTGGTAGAATCATGTATATATGTTCTGGAACAGTTCTTTGGATAACAAGTTGACAACATGCCTTGTATATGCTTTGAGGCATGAAAGGACTCGTAAGTGAAGGTTCTTGTTGTTTGGCATTTTTATGAAAATGGTTTTAATTTTAGTGTTTTCTAATAATCTATTTGTTAATCTTTCTTTCACGATTATGTTTTGAGTAATCTCACTTTGTGTGGCGTGGGGTGTCACCTTCATGACACTATGTGTGTGACCCTATAGGTCCCATACCACATTGGTAGTACATGTCCATAACTAGCTTATGACATTACAAGCAAAGAGCGGTGCCTAGTCACACATCAGTGCTACCCAAGTCAACGAAAAGTTGGAGAACAACTTCAACCTACAATATGTGTAAGGTGTTGTAGTGATTGTAAAATTCCTTTGTCTCTGATATCCGTAATGAACTCGAGGCATGGAAACACTATCCTCTCAATGTTCAATCCATGTTCCTTGAACCTAGAGTAGACTGTCTGAGATATATGTGACCTCAATATCATATATTGATTCACATGTACATGCACATATGTTTCTCAATCTCGCTTATTAAGTGGCCAGGATATCAAACTCCAGTAGGAGGGAAAAATCCCATTTACATCACTCACAATCATTCCCCATGTGTTACAGCTACCCAATCATCACCTTCATGGAAATCCGTATTTAGGGTTACATTTTATGATGTCAAAGTATACCGAACAACATGTGATGAGTGTAGTGACTTTAGGTTTAAGAACCACAATCACCACCTTCACTATGAGAGAGACTATGACTACCAAGTATGGTTTCCACGTGTCACTCTCAAGCTAGGTATGTCTGATACACTGTTCCACAACAAGTATCAGTGTGCTAGGTTTGATATACCATATCATGACTAATGAGATTTTTCCATCAACCAACACACACTCTAGTCTTATGTATTAGTTTTGTCTATCTACCTTCCACAGTAACAACTGACAGGGACATAACAAGAATGTACATACTCTTAGTGTCCATACAATCTCATTGTTGAGGTCACATACTTGAAGAAATATGTCATTGAGTATTGTCATTCTTTAGACATTCATTAAATTTCCTCATTATCTCACAATCGATTGAAATAGAATGAATTGGAAGCTTGCCTTGATTTATATTATTAATTGAATACTTTATGTTATCTGCCATGTCAATCATCATATGATTGTCTCTCTGGGCATACCATACCAACAGACTCCCACTTGCACTTAGAACCAATCACCCACAAATCATATTCTTAGTAACCTAAACATGTCCACCATGTTTCTACTATGCAAGTGCTAATCTAGCAGGTTAGAAACACTTTTCTTTTAGTCTGTATTATTGCATGTTTTACATTTCTTCATTGTAAGATTTCTTGTATGAGAAATATACAAGAAATCTTACAATGAAGAAATGTGAAAGTTTCTCCCATAGCATAGCTGGCCTCTGCGTGACTTAATGGGCTATGCTCCTTACGGGATGGGGCTGAGATCCCCAGGTTGGGCTCGGTGAAAGCCTTACGAGTCTCTTGGGTTACCAAAAAAATAGTTTTCTTGTATGAGATATAATGGCCCATAATATGGTATCTGATATTCCTTGCCTAACCAGGAGCTCCATTGTTGTCACAACAACTCTACTGTGTTATTGACGTGTATTTTACTACGCGCTAAAAACGCAAGTGTACGCGTCGAGTAATATAGGCCTTGTGAGGCCCGAGTCGAACTCAGGGATACGTGAATTATCGGAGACTTCTACTAGCTAATCGCAATCAGCTGGACCGATTAACAAAGTAAGGTTTTGTTGTTCAAATTAAAAGAAAATAAAAATCAAACAAAGAAAACAATCGATTAAAGGTTAATTTAATCAATTAAAAGGATATCTTTAGGATGGCGGTTTCACCGCGGGTCAACATTGTATTAGATTTCATATAATTTCTCACACTTCTCTCTCTATCCGGGTAGTGGCCTGAAATGAGAATTACCCACTGTCGTGGTGTAATCCACTACTTAGATTTAGGTTGATTCCATCGTCATAGTAATCATTCCCCTAAACTAAGCGCATTAAGATCGGTCCCTCAGTTCCCACCATTAATTTTACAACTCCTTTGTCAAGGGTTTTATTAATTAATGTAGAATTCGTCTCTTTTCAACCGTTAATCCTTCTGTCGAAGTGATTAAGGGCATTAATTTATTATTATGGTGATCAAACATAACAATATCAATAGAGAAAATGAATTTATACCACGGATATGAGAGAAAAATATGAATTATCAATATAAAATCATCATACAATGTATCCCCGGGCTACTCCCGGTCCTAAAGATTGAGGGTTTTAGCCTCTCATGTTCATCTTACACGAATACATGGTAGAAATTGGGGAATTCATAAGAAAACGTGAAATAAATGGGAAAACCCCTGAACGGAGAAGAACCGGTGGATCCTTGGCATAGAACACAAGCTTTCCCCGCCTGTCGGTGGTGGAAATTGTCTTCGGCAGCGTCCGAATCACCCGGGATGAGCTTCTCGGCCTCCGTTCTCCTTTCTCTCCTCCTCGGCACTCGTGCAATCCAAAAATGAGATATGATTCCGTCTGGGCGGCCGTCATTAGGTATAAGTCCCTAATTAGGTCGTCAAATAACAACAGCCGTCCGATCGAAATCAAAACAAATCCAACGCATATCTGCCGGCGTCGATACCATCGACGCGAGTCGATGGTATCGACACAGCGGATTAGCGGCAGCTTTCCTTTCTTTTATTCTGAGCGCCTGTCATGATCTCGATACCATCGACTTGGGTGTCGATGGTATCGACTCCTTTAGCGTCGGTTGTTGTCGTTTAGCGACGCTGTAGCTCTCCTTGAGTCGATGGCATCGACTTGCGTCGATGGTATCGACTTCATCCTCGCCGGCAGCCTGGAGACATCTCGATGCCATCGACATGGGTGTCGATGGTATCGACTCTGTATTGCTCTTCTCGGCTGATAACCTGTGGCTTGGTCGATGGTATCGACATCCGTCGATGGTATCGACGGAAGAAGATACTTGTTCTTCCTGAAATTGCACAACAAGACCAAGTAAATCCACACGATTTATGATAAGATGATCAATAATGCTTAAAATAGTGAAACAAAGGGGATTTGATATAAAATGATGGCAAAGACCAAATAAAGCGAATTATGCAATAATATCCATGAAAATGAGTAATTAAGGCACAAAACACATATGAAATAGGTCTATAAATGCGACTCAAAATCATCGCATCAAACTCCCCTAAGCTTAAACATTGCTCGCCCTCGAGCAACTAATCCTTAGAATAGAATTGCGAATGTCAACTAACAATCAACACATCACCCCACATCACAAATGACTCCCACTGGACGTTCTCAAACCGGCCTTTCCTAATCACAGAACAGTAATTACCCTACAGGCGACAATAATCATCAATAAAAGAAATTATCCTTCAAACCGATGAACACTATCACATAAGGCAGTTAACATAATAAAGTTCGCCGATTCAGCCATGGTGCATCTTGTGATCGCCTAAACTACGTTGCTCGCCCTAACTACCATCTACATGGAAGCAGTCCTCCTTATAATCATGAGTGAGGAGAAAATCACGGTGACCTACCAATTCGAGCAACGGGTGGATGGAATGGGTGGTTCATGGAAGAATTTGGAAGTATTACACAGTTTCAAAATGCATATAACAAAATGCCCTAAATGATGCAAATGCACGTTAAGAATGCCCTAATGCCTAAAAGTGGGTGGAATGATGCATGCACTAACCTTCTACCTCAAAATGAGATAGAAATCTACTCAAGCCACATCATGTACTCAAATCCCCTGTTATACAAGTGATATCATTCCTTTCTCCCTCTTATTCCATTTCCTTCTAAATTCTCTTCTTGTTTTTTTTTCTTTTTTTTTCAAAATTTTTTTTTCTTTCAGATTTTTTTCTTTTCCTCTTAGCCCACATATCCATAATTGCTTAGAGATACATGTGTTAGGCTATTTTCTTCATGATTGGAAATCTTTGTACTAATGCGAGGGTATGGAACAATTTAGATCACTTTTCAGGTCAACTGAGATACATGGTGTACTTATGCATGAAAATCATGAAAGTATGAGTGCAACTACATGACATGCACCTAAAAGTAATGTGCATGAATCACTATACATTTTTTTTCTCATTTTATGCAAAAGTATGAAAATAACAATGCAAATTCTATCTACATGCTATGCACACAAAAGAAATTGAAACTGCACTTTACTTCCAATTCTTGGGTGGATTATAGAAAATGGGGTGGAATGATCACAAGATTAAGTGACTGAACCTTAGAAGAAAATTATGTGTCCCTCCTTACTGACATGTGTAGTAGTTTAAAGGGTTCTTTCTCTTACATCTGATTAAGGTCTCATTACCATTTGATTAGGTTAGGCTCAAACAACCGTTACTATCCACTTTTCATGAGTCAATGGGGGTGTGAGTATGACATATTGCTTCAAAGTTGACATAATCAATCATTTTCATAGAACAAGTTCCCCAAGGACAACCAAGTAAAGCTATCCAAATGACACAGAAAAATTTTAAATTCCCTTAATTTCCCATGAAAACAGCAAGATGACAATTTTTAAGACATCCACGATTACACTAGATAGATGTGGAACCTAAATAAAAATTTAAACTTGCAAAAACAAATAACAAAGCAGAAACTAAAAACAACTAAAGAAAAGATAAAAGATAGAGCTGTTCCAGCCACCCCCCTAAGCTTGAATCCGACTATGGCCTCATAGTCAAAAACCAACTTAAGGGTGGAACAGTGATACCCTGATCAATCTTGCGGAGGCAGTGGTGGGTATTGTGGTGCCGTAGGATCCCAAGACGGGTACTCCCCCTGGAAGCTTGGATCATATTGGGTCCTCGGCGGAGGCTGTGGATAACCTCCAAAGTAGTCTCGACTCCAGTAGTGGTCGAAGAAGGGCTCCTGCTGCGTCTCTATCCGCTGCAACCGGGTGTGCATTTGCTCCTGGTTGGCGAGGATGAGCCGCTCGTTCTCGAACATAGCCCGTTGGTTGTCAAGTACCCGGCTCGTAGTCTCATGAATGCCGGTATACATACCCATGTGCTGCAGCTGAGTCTGCTGTATGTCCTGCAGCATGGTGTACATCCCTTGCATGGAGTAGGGATCCGCAGCTGGCTGCTCTTGCTGTGGTGATGGCGGCGGGGGCTGAGATGATGAAGATGCACCTGGATGCATCCTATGACGCTTCCGTGGTGCCACGCGTGCTCGAAGAGGTGTGAAAGCCTCCTCGTCTTCCTCGGCCTCGCCTTCTTGGTCTTCACCTCCGCCTTCTTCTTCGGAGGACTCGATGGCTATGATGGGCCATCGGAAATGCTGCTTGCCCTCGATGTGGAAGACGTCGTCCGGCAGGGATGCCTCCTGGTAAGCTTGGTTGACGTGGCAATGAGCGTACGCCAACCCGTCTCGGATAAGAATGAGGTTTGAACGATGCAAGTGTTGCACGTTCACCTTACTCCGCGCAGAAATCGGAGTCATGGACTGAAAGTTCAGCCCCAAGTACAACACCAACCTGGTGACAAGACCACCAAAGTGTATTGGAGCCTTCCTTGTGCTCCGCTTCACCGCCATGATGCGCTGTAGCCAGAATGCTCCCCAGTTGCACTCTTGACGTTTCAGGAGTGCATAGAGAAAGAACAGGTCACTCTCCTGAAACTTGCTCAAAGCAAGATCGCTCCGAGCGAAGAAGGTCAAGCTCAGCATCCTATGCAAGACCCGGACGAACGGGTGCTCAAAATCCGCTACCGCGGCATTGTGGTAGCTCACGGTCTTCCCTGCCGGCACTGTGACTAGCTCGGCGAAGATTTTGTCGTAGTCGGTGCGGGCGTCGGGGCGTCGGTGATCGTGGCGGCTGTGGTTCCAGTTGAAGATGTCGTTGAACTGCTTCAACGTGATGTTGTAATTGTTGTTGAAGAGTCGGAAGGACACCCTTCCCTGGATCCACGTCTGGTCCGATGGTACCACGTCATTTGGTACGACGCAGATATCAAGAGACGCCATGAACTCGGCCACCAGTTCCTTGTATGTGGGCCATTCGCCGAAAAACGGCTGCCCATCCGCATGACAGTCCATCTCATAGAAGCGATTGGTGTGCCGCGCTTGCCCGGCCAACACATAGGCCAAGTTGGCCTCGAATCCCAGCTCCCTGATCATTCCCCGGTCCACATACCGGGTTGCCTCGAACTTCCGCTTCATTATCTCCTCGTATACCTTCCTTACATCCATGTTGGCATGAATGAGGCGTGGACGAGAGATGGAAGTGGTTGGAGGAGGAACAAACTCCTCGATCTCCCTGGGGTGCGCGCTTGATGAAGATGCTCCGCCCGTATGCACCATGATTGCGAGAAGAATGAGATTGGGAGAAAAGAGCTCGGTGAAGATGGAGAGAAATTCTCCGCTCGGTGAAGATCTTCGCTCGATGACGCTTCTCCGCAGGTGTAGAGGGCTCGGGGGAGTGCTCTGCGCAATGGGAGATACTTGCTCTGAGGGTGTGATGTCATATGACGTTGCAAGTCCCCTTAAATAGACTTGATTGGCGCCCCTGTTGACCCGTCGATACCATCGACGCGGGTCGATGGTATCGACACGTCTCGCGGGTAGCCGCATCTGTCGCTGGTATCGACGGCTGACGTTTGCTGGATCGAGAGACCCGGATCACTGACGAGTCGATACCATCGACAGAAGTCGATGGTATCGACGCAGCACCCGGATCGCTGACGTGGCTGTTGCGATCGTCGTCGATGTCGTCATGCGGATCGGTGACATGTCCGTCGATGCCATCGACGGGTGTCGATGGTATCGACTTGCTTTTATTGCGACACCTCCGTTTATTGCATTCAACCTGTGATGATGTCGATACCATCGACGAGGCCGTCGATGGTATCGAGTTGACTGAGCAAAATTCGTCTGAATATCTCCAGAGATCTCGATGGTATCGACTGGGGTGTCGATACCATCGACACTTTTATTGCGACCTGCCTGTGACCATGTCGATGCCATCGACGGGGCCGTCGATGGTATCAACACAGTGCGATTTCTGCTGGTGTCAACCTGAACCCATGTCGATACCATCGACTGATGTGTCGATGGTATCGACCCTGCCTGTTCCTGCACATTTAACAAACGGATCAAGGTATCATTGTTAAACTAAAAAGTAAACAAAATAAAAGCAAACTACACCTAACATTAAACTATCCTAATGTACCAATGGTTGGGTTGCCTCCCAACAAGCGCCCTTGTTTAGCGTCTTAGGCTAGACATATGACAGTCATCATCTTTTCACCTTGGGAACTGGGCTTAGAGGATCATGCGGTAATTTGAATTCAACACGATCTCCTCCAATGCCCAAAGACAAGGTACCTCTCCCTAAGGCAGTCACAACATCTGCCGTTGCTTGAAACGGTCTTCCAAGGAGAATTTCGCAGCTTTGGAGTGGTGGCATATCCATGACGACAAAGTCCACCGGATATATGAATCTGTCAACTTTGACTAGAACATCTTCACATACTCCATAGGGTCTCACTGTAGACCCATCTGCCAATTCAATTGTCGCAGCCAACTTCTTTATCTCTTTTAACCCCAACTTTTGAAATGTAGCCAAAGGCATGAGATTTATACTAGCGCCGGAATCACATTGCGGTTTAGAAAAATGTTGACCACCTATTGAGCATGGAATGTAAAAACCTCCTGGGTCTTTTTTCTTCTTTGGTGAATTCCCATGAATCATCGAGCTCACCGTCTCATTCATCCAATAAATTTCATCTTCTTTTATCCGCCTCTTCTTATTGATGATCTCCTTAATGAACCTCCCATAAGCGGGCACTTTCTCAATCATCTCCACCAATGGAATATTGATGTGGAGTTTCCGGAATATCTCCAAGAATTTCTTAAAGTGACGATGCTCCTTCTTTGACTTAGAATTGACCGGATCTGAAACATCAGCTGCATCAACACGCCTATGAGGTGGCACATGAGAGCTTTTCAGGGGTACCTCCCCTAAGCTTGCTTCAATGATTCCCTCGGACGTGGGCTTTGGAGAGACATCATCAATAGTAGCAGCTTGTTGTGGTTCCTCTCTTGCCTCAGATGTCTCCACATGTGCACAAACAACCTGCACCTGCTCCTCTTGCCTAGATGGAGATACCATACTCACAACTCTCTCTGATTTTATGAAGAAATGGTTTCCACCCGGCAATCTATAGTAAGTGCGTGGATACGGTATCGCCGGTGTTGCATTCACATTGAACGTCATTTTTCTTTCTTCTACAGTTTCTTGCACCTGAGATTCCTCATTTCTTACCACCGACATGTACTTAACCTGATGATGTGCTTGAGCCACGTTCGCATTCTCAGCTGGTTTCTGTTGATTGGCGTGCTTGATGGCCGCCACTTCATTTGAAATCTGTGCCACGGTGGTCTCTAATGCCCGCATCTGTGCTCCATGGCTTTGCAGCGTCTGCCCAAACTTGGTTAGAATGTCACCTTGAGATTGTAATTGTTTACCAAACATGGCCATCATCTCTTGGTTTTGCTGAACCATTTGACTTAGCAATTCGGTGTTCTTTTCCTCGGTTCTTTGCTGTGGTTTGGCATCCGGATCCTGCAGAAAATTATTCGGATCCTTCCATGAAAACTTTTTATCTTTCCTCCATGCATAGTCATTGTTTCTATAGCCCTGTTGTTGCATGAATTTCACTTGGGCTTCCTCATCCTTAGATGCATCCTCCTTAGTTAGCAGCTTCTTGGCTAGAAGATCTAGCTTGTCGTTCAGCTCCCTAACTGTTCTGGATTCGCCGGCAGCCTTGACATGTTCTACTGCACCTCTGTCGCCCCATGACTGTTTCCGAGCCATGTTCTTTAATATCTCCCAGCATCTTGTATCCGTGTTGTTCAAGAAAAATCCTGAACCGGCCGAGTCCAAATTGCTTCTATCATGCTCGGAGAGAGCAAAGTAGAAGATCTTCACCTGTGTCTCCTTATCCAGTCCATGATGTGGACATCTCCTCAACATGACTTGGAATCACTCCCAAGTCTCAGAATAAGTTTCACCCGCCTGTTGGGTGAAATTGTGGATCTTCCGGATCATATCATTGGTCTTCTCAGGAGGGAAGAACCTCTCGAAGAAAACCTCCACCATGTGATCCCATGATTCAACAAACTCCTCGTCGAGGTTATGAAGCCACTCTCTTGCTACTCCAGCCAAGGAACTCGGGAATAACTTGAGGTACAACACATCCTGTGGAAATCGATCTATCTTCACCATATCGCAATTTTCAACAAACTGACTAATGTGTGCCACTGGATCTTCATTTTTCAGTCCGTGAAATGTGTTGGATTTAACCAGGTTAATCAGTGCTGGATCGATCTTGTAGGTTGGAATGTTTAGCCCATGTTTCTTTATAGGCCCCTTTGATGCCGAGGAAGAAGACGCCTTGATCTTCTCCCATATTGTCTATGCTTCAGCCATTACTTCTTCTTGTTCTTGCTCAGATTCCGAATTTATATCACTGTGGTGTTCCTCCTCGTAGTAGTCCTCATCCTCTGGTCCCGTAGATGGAACCTCAGGTGTGCGATTCACGTAGTCTCGACTACGTGTGTGCACCATGCAAAGTACCTGAAAAATGGAAATAGGGGTTCAGTACAATGCTTTGAACGAGTCAACACAATTATAGAGAAATAAAGGGATTTTTGAAATTTTTCTAAAAATAAATAAAAAAAATAAAAAAAAATGTGGCCTAGAATGGCCGCTCTTAGCACTCAAAGTGCCAATAATTCGCCGTATCCCCGGCAACGGCGCCAAAAACTTGACGTGTATTTTACTACGCGCTAAAAACGCAAGTGTACGCGTCGAGTAATATAGGCCTTGTGAGGCCCGAGTCGAACTCAGGGATACGTGAATTATCGGAGACTTCTACTAGCTAATCGCAATCAGCTGGACCGATTAACAAAGTAAGGTTTTGTTGTTCAAATTAAAAGAAAATAAAAATCAAACAAAGAAAACAATCGATTAAAGGTTAATTTAATCAATTAAAAGGATATCTTTAGGATGGCGGTTTCACCGCGGGTCAACATTGTATTAGATTTCATATAATTTCTCACACTTCTCTCTCTATCCGGGTAGTGGCCTGAAATGAGAATTACCCACTGTCGTGGTGTAATCCACTACTTAGATTTAGGTTGATTCCATCGTCATAGTAATCATTCCCCTAAACTAAGCGCATTAAGATCGGTCCCTCAGTTCCCACCATTAATTTTACAACTCCTTTGTCAAGGGTTTTATTAATTAATGTAGAATTCGTCTCTTTTCAACCGTTAATCCTTCTGTCGAAGTGATTAAGGGCATTAATTTATTATTATGGTGATCAAACATAACAATATCAATAGAGAAAACGAATTTATACCACGGATATGAGAGAAAAATATGAATTATCAATATAAAATCATCATACAATGTATCCCCGGGCTACTCCCGGTCCTAAAGATTGAGGGTTTTAGCCTCTCATGTTCATCTTACACGAATACATGGTAGAAATTGGGGAATTCATAAGAAAACATGAAATAAATGGGAAAACCCCTGAACGGAGAAGAACCGGTGGATCCTTGGCGTAGAACACAAGCTTTCCCCGCCTGTCGGTGGTGGAAATTGTCTTCGGCAACGTCCGAATCACCCGGGATGAGCTTCTCGGCCTCCGTTCTCCTTTCTCTCCTCCTCGGCACTCGTGCAATCCAAAAATGAGATATGATTCCGTCTGGGCGGCCGTCATTAGGTATAAGTCCCTAATTAGGTCGTCAAATAACAACAGCCGTCCGATCGAAATCAAAACAAATCCAACGCATATCTGCCGGCGTCGATACCATCGACGCGAGTCGATGGTATCGACACAGCAGATTAGCGGCAGCTTTCCTTTCTTTTATTCTGAGCACCTGTCATGATCTCGATACCATCGACTTGGGTGTCGATGGTATCGACTCCTTTAGCATCGGTTGTTGTCGTTTAGCGACGCTGTAGCTCTCCTTGAGTCGATGGCATCGACTTGCGTCGATGGTATCGACTTCATCCTCGCCAGCAGCCTGGAGACATCTCGATGCCATCGACATGGGTGTCGATGGTATCGACTCTGTATTGCTCTTCTCGGCTGATAACCTGTGGCTTGGTCGATGGTATCGACATCCGTCGATGGTATCGACAGAAGCAGATACTTGTTCTTCCTGAAATTGCACAACAAGACCAAGTAAATCCACACGATTTATGATAAGATGATCAATAATGCTTAAAATAGTGAAACAAAGGGGATTTGATATAAAATGATGGCAAAGACCAAATAAAGCGAATTATGCAATAATATCCATGAAAATGAGTAATTAAGGCACAAAACACATATGAAATAGGTCTATAAATGCGACTCAAAATCATCGCATCAGTTATCAATGGTTGGAACATATTCAAGTTCATCCATATGAACTTCTAGATCCATATAGTATCCTCCCATGTATTCATAACACCAATATTCTCAGCTTCTATTGTAGAATAGAATTAATGGTTTATAGTTCATAGTTCTTGCAACTTAGAACTCTTTTCTCAAAATTAAACATATTTTAATTTGCAATCACTTTTGTCATTTTAGAAGCTTGCATCGGTGTAACCCTTTACAATGAACTCTTCCTTGTTGCTATCCTCTACCAACTTATCCTTAGTGCTTCTCAAGTACCAATGGATATTCTTAATGACATTGGAAACTAATATCATCTTGTCATGTCTGATACATACAAGATTGTTGGATGAGTACATTTATATGGTATACATGATAGATGCAATTGCTAGTGCACATGTCATCTCACTCATGTTTTTTCCATTCTTCACAATAATCTGAACATAGGGTTCTTGAGAGACTAGTGTGGATTTTCTCTCTTTGAATCCTTCACGTCGATCTCCTTCAACATCTTGCTATTGTATGTGCTCAATTTGGGTTATGAAACTTTCAAGAACTATCTCTATAGATCTCAATTCCTATGACATAGGATGTTTCACCTAATCCTTCATTGTTGAAGGTGTTTTCCATGCCAGGACTCAATATTCATAATATGGTGATTTTATTCCCCATCAATATGAGGAATATTCATATATGCTCTCAATAAATATTTTGTAATCATGGATTTCATCTTTTATCCTAATTCAAGTCAAACTCTTTGACTATCTTGTCAATTCAAAGGATCCCATTTCTAAGATGCTTGTTTCAATCTCTCAGATTGAACTTTGTAGCTTATAGACTTTTATTTGGATTCATGAAGTTTATAAAACCTTTAGGTTATATCATATACACATCCTCTAAAATATTTCTATTAAGGAATTCAATTTAATCTTCATGTGCCAAATTTTACAATCTATACAAGCTGCAATAACAACAATGGCAATTGATGAAGGTATTTCTTCTTGTTCAACGACTTGAACTAATTTGAAAACCTTTGCAACCAATATGTCCTTTTAGGCCATCCATTTTGGTCTTCTTTCGGAAAACCCAAATGCACCCTTTAGGTTTTACCCCTTCAGGTGGTACTATCAAGGTCATACCTTGTTAGTGTACATGGATTCAATAATGGCCTTAAGCCATTGCTCAGAATATGATTCTCAATATCTTCTAGTTGATATGTTGGCTTGTCATCTTATGACCAACCCATCTAAGTTGTTGGATTCACAATCTTTCAATCTTAGATGTGTTCTACTAGAACTATGGGGTTCTATGTTACATAAGGAACTTGAGATTCCACAATAACTTGTGATTCCCACTTGTTCCCTTTGTACCTCCTTGTTGATCTCAAACCTTTTGATCTATTGGGGATCAAGATCTATAGAGATAGGTCTAGAAGGCTTCTTGGACTAAGTCAAAGCACATACAATAACAAAGTGTTGAAGAGGTTCAACATGGAGAGCTCAAAAAGAGGAAACCAGCCCATGGTGCATGGAGTTACCATCTCTAAAGCTCAATGTCCCAGTTCTTGTGAAGAAAGGGAATGGATGATTATGACTCCATATGCATCAACAATTGGATCAATCATGTACGCCATGTTGTGTACCCATCCTGATGTCTCATATGCCTTGAGCATGATGAGCAGATACTATTTAGATCTCGGTGATGCTCACTGGACAACCGCCAAGAACATCCTTAAGTACTTGAGAACAACTAAGGATTAGTCTCTGGTCTATGGCAGAGAGGAAGAATTGGTGGTAAAGGGTTACACTGATGCAAACTTCCAAACTGACAAAGATGATTAATCACAATTTGGATTCGTGTTTTGCCTCAACAACAGAGATGTGAGTTGGAAGAGTTCCAAGCAAGAAATAGTTGTTGATTCTACAATAGAGGCTGAGTATATTGCTGCATTGAGTGTAGCAAATGAGGTTGTATGGATCAAGAAGTTCATCTATGAACTTGGGGTAGTCCCAAGCATCAATGACGCAATTGAACTATATTATGACAACAATGGAGCTATTGTACAAGCTAAAGAACCCAGATTGCATCAACATTCCAAGCATATATGACTGCATTTCCATCTCATATGAGTGATCATACAAAGAGGAGATGTGAATATTTGCAGAGTACCAACCGAGAACAATATTTTTGACCCCTTGACCAAAGAACTTTCGCAGCAGAAGCATGATGGCCATGCTAGATCACTTGAAATAAGATTCATGGGTGATTGGCTCTAAGTGCAAGTAGGAGTTTGTTGGTATGTATGCCTAGAGAGCCAATCATATGATGTTTGTAATGGCATAACTTGTAAATGATTTGATTAATAATAAAGGCAAGCTTCCAATTTACTCTATTTATTCAGTTATGAGATAATGAAGCAACATAACAAATGTTTAGAAAATGATATTAATCAATGACGTATGTCTTCAAGTGCGTGACTTGAATAATGAGATCATACAGATGTTAAGAGTACATACATTCTTGTTATGTCCCTAGTTGAATGTTATTGTGGAAGGCTGATAGACAGTAGTAACACATAAGACTAGAGTGTGTGTTGTTTGATGACAGAATCTCATTAGTCATGATATGTGATATCAAACCAAGTACACGAATACTCATTAGAGAACAGTGCATCAGACAAACCCACCAAGAGAGTGATACACAGAGACCATAATTGGTAGTTAGAATCATCTTTTCTAGTGTTGGTGGTGATTATGGTTCTTAGACCTAAAGTCACTACACTCATCACATGTCGTTTGGTATACTTCGGCATCATTCACTATGATTCTAAATAAGGGTTTCTAGAAAGGTGATGATCAGCTATGCTATGACATGTGGGGATGATTGTGAGTGATGTAGATTGGAATTGTCTCTCCTATAGGAGTATGATATCATGGCCACTTGATAAGCAAGACTAAGAAATGCATGACCATGCTCATGCGAGTCAATATCTGATATTGAGCTTACATACATCTCACACACTCTGCTTTGGTTCAAGGAACATAGATTGAATGATTGGATAGTATGAAAATTCCATGCCTCGAGTTCAATTTGGATATCAGTGACAAAGGAACTATACAAGCACTATAACACCAATCATATGTTGTAGGTTGAAGTTGTTCTCCAACTTTCCATTTACTTGGGTAGCAATGATGTGTGACTAGGCACTGCTCTTTACTTGTGATGTCATAATTGGTTATGGACATACACTGCTAACGTAATATGGGACCTATAGGGTCACACACATAGGGGTTCACTTGGAATAGGAGTTCAATCATGAATGATAATTAGATTTATTACTAAAGTGTTTAGGTATTCTATTTAAACAATAATTGAATGAGTGGAGTCTGAACCGACCAGTTCAAGTGTTGAACTGAGTGGCTAGAGTGTTAGGTTGATTATATATTGCATTAGTTGAATTCTAGATGAACTAGGGCACAGACCGACCGGTTCACTGAGTGAAGTGATTGGCTCACGGTCATGGGATGACCAGTTCATGAGATGAACTGCCCAGTTCACAAGAGAAATTCAATTGCATCAAGGATTAGTGATGATGTAATGTCATACATTAATTGGATTAGAGTTGTTAATACAATTGTGATTGTTAAACATGATGAAAGGACTGGTTCAATGGGTGAATTGATCGGATCATATGCCAACCAATCGGTTCATTGGTGAACCAATCGTTTTGCTATTTGTAGGTTGTGAAAATTCATGAGAATCTGATCCCTTCCACTCCCACACAGATTGGGAACCCTAACTCTCCTATAAATAGAGGGGTACTGGGAGCTTCCTAGAGACACAACTCAATTGCTTCTGAAAATTGTTTGTCTTCTCTGGTTATGGTAACTGAGAGAAACCGAGCAAGTTCTATCGATAAAGGGAGGGATAGAAAGGGAGAACAATTGTGGGAGAGAAAGTTGAAGACTAGTACGCCAACATGAAGGGACAACTCCTTATTGTCCGTTCTACTAGAAAGACAAGAGTTCCTGGTGGTCCCTGTGGACTACTCTAGGGGTGTAGATCCTTTTCCCGCTCAGAGGACAACGTCAGCCTGCTGTATATGGTGATCAACTAGGAGGTCGACGCAGATGTTCTTTGAGTGTGACCTCGGGAAAGGGTGCACTACCATGAGAAGAAGATTGTCATTTGACTTGTTCCATGACCAAGTATATCCTCTAAACCATCCTTCTCATTGCATAGTTATTGACGCATTCCATTAGTTTAAGGGGAATATGGCAATTAAATTTTTGTTTCTTCTGCCTATTCTGTCACCATATCTCCATACAAGTAAACTGTCTGATATATATGTGAGTTCACATATCATATATTGAATCACATGAGTATGTCCATACATTTCTCAAATTGACTTATCAAGTGGCCTGAATATCAAACTCCTATAAGAGGGACAAATCTCATATACATCACTCACACTCAATCCCCATGTGTCATAGAGTACCCGAGCATCACCTTTATAATAACCCTTATTCAAGGTTACATTAAATGATGTCATAGTATAAAAAATGACGTGCGATGAGTGTAGTGACTTTAGGTCTAAGAACCACAATCACCACTACAACTACGAGAGTTGATTCTGACTACCATTCCATGGTCTCCATGTATCACTCTCAAGGTGGGTCTGCCTGGTACACTATTCTCTAACATGTGCATGTGTGCTTGACTTGATATCACATATCATGACTAATGAGACTCTACCATCAGTCAACACACACTCTAGCCTTATGTATTAGTGTCCTCAAATTTACTTCTACAGTAATATCCGACTAGGGACATAACAGGAATGTATGTACTCTTGTCATACATATGATCTCATTGTTCAAGTCCTTAACCTAAATACATATGTCATTGTGTAACATCATTCTTTAGATATTTATTATATTTATGTCATCTTCTCATGAATGAGACAAACATAATAGACAGAGTTACCTTTATGATGATCAAACCAACTATATGATGCCCCGTCAAAATCATCATATGATTGGATCTATGGGCATACATACCAGTAACATTGACCTTTTTATGTTTTTCTTCCCGAGATCACTGATTTTTCCCATTTGGACATTATATCTAGTGTCTTTTAGTTGATTATTAAGAGAATAAATTCATATCACCCGTCAAGCCCCTAAAGCATGCTTGATCATCATCTACACAACTTCTACCCTTGATGTTCACCGCATGGATGCATGTCTCTTCTCCTCTCACATCGACATCCCAATAAGTAACCAACTGTCATGCATGCTCAATCTCTCCTCTATGGGCTATGGACCACTTGCATTAATCTCATGCTTTTACATCTTCCTTTACATTATTTGCATGACCTTTAAATTCCAATCCAACCTCTAATGCTTTCCATCTAATCCTATTTATATCAGACATCCACCACATGTAAAAGGATATGTACCCTTCATATCCAAGGCCCTAACGACATCCACACTACCTTCACCCCACTCTGCAACTTCTCCATCCATCCATCCATCCATCCATCCCACTATCGACATGATGTAACCCTCACTTGTCCATAAGGGTCAATAGTTAGATCTCAAGAGAGATTCATCCTTCGATACTTCCTTCTCCACAGTAGAACATATCCACCTTCCATACATTCCCCTTACATTACCATCCACAAGGTTGATTCTTGAGATAGACTCAGGGTAGAAGGAGACAAAGAAATAAAGAAGAAGAAGAAGAAGAAGAAGAGCAATGCAAATGACCCTATCTAGTCCTTCTAGAGGCTAAGGAGAAAGATACACCTCTCCTTTATGGGATATACACTCCCTCTCTATTTTTTTTCTACTTTTCACTTTTGATCTTATACAATGATGTGCTTTCATCTTTGTTCGGTGCCAACAATGTCTATCCATGGCTAGTTGAGCATCATCTATGCTATATAGCAAGTTTGGAATTTATTTATGTACTTTGACTCTTTACAAGTAGTTACAATTTACATTTATCATGTTTATGCCTTTTCTTCTGATTTGATTATGATTGCATAGTTGGTTGATTGATTCTTTATATGAGTTACTAATTTGATGAACCTTGAGAGAGTAGTGGTTGAAATAGGTAGAGAAGAAGTTTGGTTCCAAGATCTGAGAGGATGTTTGGACAAGGATAGATTTATTTGATCTATAATAGATTGTTTCTCGCTCCTGATTCTCCAATATGTCTTGGAACCAAGAGGGAAATCCATGATAGTTTGTGGTGTTTGTCTATAAACCATGAGAATCACTATTAAGGAGTTTTTGGGGTTATATTTGTAGTACGCAAGAGCGAGTTTAAAAACCACATAGGAGTAGCTACCATGTTGTATGATAGCTTTAGATGTTAGATTCTTATTGGGGTGTCCAAGGGTTGTCTTCGACTGAGGACAAGGCACATAGGATGAACCTATTTGTGGTTTATATAGCATGGATCTCCTTTCCTTGTTTTATCATAGTTGTCAAAGCACATTTCTTTTCCTTTATTTTACTTCTTATTTAGTGTTAGTTAATTCATAAATATTCATATCTTTGTTTTACTTATCTATCACCTAACAACATCTTAGGTGGGATAGTGCCATGTCCCTATGTTCGACCTTGTTTTCTACATCAATCCCTTACACTTGCCTTGGTTGAAGTTTGGAGTTTGGATTCATTTTCATCACTCAATTCTAGCCTATCACAAAGGTAGGTCGATAAATGCACCAATAAAGCTATATGGCATCTAAAGGCCCCAACAAGTATAGAATGTCCATGTGGATGAAAACACAACAAGCATTAATGACTAATGTGGAAGCCAAATCATTATACACATGACCTTATATGATCACTTTGTAGAAGTTGAGCTGAAACAATTGTTCATGCCTTACATGATCGAACAATTTCTACTCAAGTTTGTAAAACTATGAGACTATAAGACCATGTTCCACATTTCTTTTACATCAAATGGAATTTCTCAGGTTAGTAGAAACCCAAAATCAAGCTATATGAGACAACATTTTTCACCAAGTTTTGTATGATTTGGATGAGTCAAAATGAATCTATATTCAATTCTTCTAAGAATATCACTTATGATATTTGTAGCTGTATACTAATCAGTGATACCAAAACTATGAATCATGGAGACAATTGATATAACCAATGTCCAACTTTCAATCTTCAACATATTCATATTGGTTTCTCCCTCAACCGTTGTAGGTGAAAGTATATGTTGGTGTTGCTTTGTAAAGAAACATGCAGCTCTTTCATACATAGCAATGGATACATAAGGGAATTGGCTACAAGGATGGGGACATTACCCAAGTACTTCTTCAGTTCCAAATTATGAAGCTTGCAATTTCTCTTGCACTTGAAATGGATTATGTTGAAAGACAATAGAGAGTATTTATTGAATTAGGCTCACAACCTATCTTAAACGTGATATAAGATGAAACCAATTCTCTTACATGCCTAGAAGCTTGGAAATATAAAATAAGTTCCCTTTTTCTAGAGATCAAAATGTTTAGTTAAGAAAGATCAATCATCAATATGATGATGCAGATAATCTAGCTAAGTTGTATCTCAAATCTATTCATGTTGACCATACTTGTAGTCAGTCTCCCTCTTCATATACTTCTTTAGTGACATGTATAAATTGTAGTAATTCTACTATGTCTAACATAATTGGTTCAAGTGGTCATCGATGGTGCTCTAGATTTGGTCTCCATATTGTGTCTCTTTTCCCATTATTTACATCTAGATGTTTCATAATGCATGATATTTCTCCAATAAACTATATTGTTATCAAATGAACATATGGATTTTTTTTTCATATTTTATAGGTACTCTGGACACTACTTGAGAAGATGATTGAATCTAGGGTTTCACCATGCTTGGAGGATCCCAAAGTGAGGCCAAAACCACTCCCGATCTACCCCAAGTAATCAAAAAATGTATTGAAGGAATAACCTCCATGGATGACCTAATTCATGGTACAAATGAAAGGGAAGGACCCCAAAAATGGTCATTCTACCAAGGAATGGTCGTTCTGGGCATAGCCTAGTCACACACTCTTCATAGAACTTTTAGAAAATGATCTAGATTGCCAAAATGGGTGTTTTATTCAAAATGGTCGTGTTGGGTGGTGACCACCATGGCCGTTCTACGATTGACTCCACATATCTTATCACTTGATTTCTACATATTTCCCCCCACTTCACCATAGACCCCTATTTAAGCATTGGAGGTGACTGAAGCTTGAGGGTTGGCTCCCATGAACATTAATTTCACATCCTTATCACTTACCTACCTCACTCCACTCCCATTTCATCACCTTCCACCCCAAAACCCTAGACTTTGGGGTATGGCCACTATCCATTTGATTTTCATGCCATTTCACCTTAGAGGAGGAAGTACTTAAGCTTACAGCTACTGGAGAAGGAGGATTCAACCACTACTTCAAGATCCATGGCTTCTTATATCTCTTTCTTCTCCATTTTTATATTTTCCATTATCATGAGTAGCTAAGCTCCATTGGTGGGTTATTTGGGGGAATAAATGTGAGGAATGGGACTCGATAGGGGATCCACTCTCTTACTCTATGTGAATAATTGAAAACCATTGCCAAATTTGTTTGAAAAAATTTGCAAAGAATGATGAACCTAAATTTAACTATGTATCGTATCATTCACCTTAAAGTGTAGCAGTGGAAGATAAAAATCTAACTATTACAATATTCATGTCAAATATCGTTCTTAACCATGCATGGTGTACATAAAAGAAACTATAGGAAATATGCCACAGAGGGTAACCTACCACTTCAATCTACCTCCCAAGAAAGATGAGCTAAACATGGATAGGTCTTTGTCAACTTTGGTCCACTTCCTTTCTCTCCACCTAAGGGTTGAAAGAATACCCCACAAGAGAAGACAAAGTGAATGTTGACAGTATAAAAGTCGATATGTGCATATAAATCACGATTGGACAACATTAGGGAAAAGGGACAACAAATAATATAACCAGTCTTCCCATCCAGGAGGAAAGTAACATCCAAGTGGATATCAAAAGAAATATTTATAAAGTAAGACAGAGAATACATGAAGAAATAATCAAGTTTTGAATTAACAATTACTACCACTAACTCTCAAATTAGAGAAAAACAAATATATAGATCTTTTGCATGCAAATTAAGCATTAGATTAGAACCATCTAAAAGTAGGTCCAGAACAATTCCACATTCCGTTCCAAGGAAAGAGATGAGAGCACCCATAATTCTCTATGTAATGGTATGCATATTAGGTGAGAGAACCAGGGGCTACAATGAGAGCACCAAAAGCCCATACATAGGATTAGTTTTATAATGGGTTCAAAACCCCTAATGTATTACTACTAATAGATAGTAATAGTCTCAACAATGAAACATGCATATAATAGAGAAGCATGAAAGTTTAGTCCAAGCAATTCATCAATTTAGGGTTTATATTTTGAAATTGAACAATAAGATAAATGCAATAAGGTTTGCAAACTTGATAAGTTGGACAAGATTAAATAAAAGAGATCCAACTTGGATTTCTATCAGTCTATAAGATAAATTCTAATAAATTGGACCCAATCAGGTCATATTGGTATAACCAAGAGACAATAAAGAAAACATGCCATAACTAAATCAAGGAGAGAGATAATAGAATCATTATCCAATACGGCTCATTACGATAAGGAACATACAACCAAGATAGAGAATTAACAACTACTATACAATATGATTCAAAAGGGAGAGAAATATACATCAAGAGAAAGAAATAAGTAATTGCCCAATATGATTCAAAAGGGAGTACAACATACATAAGGTGAGAGAAATTAAGTAGATTATCCAATATGATTATGATGGGAGAACAACATACCTAAAGATGTGCATCAACATATCAAAGGTCCAAACTTAGATCCATATCAAGATCTATAACTACCTATAAAATATTCAGATGAATTAGGATTTAGGCTCCCATAAACAAAACCCTAAAAATGACCCTTAAATCATTACTGATTTAGGTTGTGAAAACTACATAATCATATATGATATGGTTTACCAATTTCATAACATGTTTATTTATAAATTTCTAACTTCTAAATCCTTAAATATGAATTATGAAGTTAAAGATAATTACGAAAACTCGTAATAACAACATATTCAATCTATTTGAGTCACGTAACAAAAATTATACCAAATGATAGGTCTTGTTTTTTATTCTAAAACATGTCTTATTTATCTATTCCAACTTATAAATAGATTATTACGAATTTTCCAATATATAATGATTTGCTAAATTTAAATCAAATCACAAATAAAAAAATCAAGACGCCACTACATAACCTGCTAAGACACTATCTGCGTGACAAGGCTTATTAGTCATTATCCCTCAATCAAAATGTGTGGCCATAAATATACCTAAAAGATTCATGCAAATTATAGAAACACCCATGACCGACATGACATGTGATAAATCAATACTGAGATGTATTTGTAAAATAAATGACGATCATCTTCTTCCATGGATCACGCCAGCGAGAAGAAAAAATTGTCTAGATTCACTGTGATGAATTAAAAACAATTCTTGAGGGCAAACAATGACAAGTAGATTCCTCCATATGCTTGTCTAACTCCCAACAAATATAGTGATCCAAAAAAGGGGTGTTGGGGTGAACATGAGTCCAATATGGGCCTCCATCCATGAACAACAAGGAGAAACAAGAGCAAGAAAACCATGAAAAGAGAGGTATTGTGAACACCAAAGTAACGACAGACAAACAATTCATTACTGATTAAGCAGAATTAAACATTAGCAGCGGATTACTGAAAATCACTAAAAATGAAAACCATTTACAAAGAGATCCAAACATAGGAAAACTCTTTCATCAAGAACCAATGTATAACATTTATATCCTGGTTCATAAGTACATGCCTTGTACCATCGCTTCTCGAGGTTACAAATATTAACTGCCCTATTAACACTGTACACAGGCAGTATAAAAACCTTGAGGCATCAAGACAAAATCTCAGATCGATTCATCAAAAGCACTAATTTCTAACTCTGAGGACCTGAGAGTATAGAGACGACACATAGGACTACTATCTATATGACTTGACAGACAATATCTCCACCTTAGATCTCACTGTTGTCCTTGCTATTGTTGTCCTTCTTCTACTATGGGGATTCTATTTCCTTGTCCGCATCCACCTAAAAAATTGGATCCGACGAGGGTGAGACAATTGTAAATTTCCCCAGCGAGAGATATAACTCTCCGCCAAAACATTATTATTGCAGTTTATTAAAATAAAATTGAGCAGAGGAATCTTATATTTTTAATAGCAGATAAATCATTGTATGATCAGAATAAAATAATCTCCTTTCCTAAGAAGGACATTGCATCTACTCATGGTAGAGTTGTAATTCATCTATGTACTTTGCAAGGAATGTAAAGAGATATAAATAACATCTATCAACTAGATATGCATAAAAGAAATATAACATCAGCCAGTAATTTTTCGTATTCAATCCTTAAGCAAACATGCTATGCGGCTGATTACATATTACAATCACACTTATGCCCTAAGGAGATGAGGTATACCACTCATACTCCAACCGACCACTGTGAAGTCGAAATCGGTACCATACAAGGTCAATGGAAGAGCCAGATTCCCATGACCTTCCACATCTCAGTCGGTACGAGCCCATATGCATGACATCTTGTGTCAGTGCTAAAAAGCTTTCCAGGGTATACTGGGAAATTCACTACAGAATTACAGCGGTGGCTGCACTCTCATCGCCAATTGAGAGATTCAATGTTTATCTCATATCGATCCGACATTATATTTTTGGGAGATTTGTGATACATCCATCCCAACATCGGGAGATTTGTGATACATCCATCCCGACACATATAATGAAGAATTGAGAAATTTAATGTTTATCTCCATCAACTCCTCCATTAGGGCGTTAGGATATTTTCACCCATCACCCCCACATATTCAAAAATATGCGATGTCCGGGTTATGCCGCGGAGCAACCCATTTCACCATCACCAAATTACTGACGATGATGGATCTATGGTCAGGGCTCTACATGATATGATTTCACTTGATTAATTAAGTACATTATCATATTCTTTAAGCATCAGTCAAGTTCTCAAACAATAATTATTATGACAAATGCTACAATGAAACATGTAGGACTCTTATCAATTGCTTTATCGAAGCTTATAATACATTGGGATCTTAATCCCTTATCTCATTACTTGAAAATTCTCATCTCTTAACAACATCATTATCATGCTTATAAAATATGGGTGTTCAAACCCTTAATTCAATACTGAACACTATTACCACTTATTAGGTAACTATTACCTCTAGGTCCTCACACCAAGGTATTCCTGATACTTGTTACACTAGCATCTCACATGGCTCTCCAGGCTCATTAAGTATCTTGTTACCTTTCACTAGGCAACAACTTGTTCATATGGCTCACAAGGCCACTGCATATTTTGTTACTTCTCTCTAAGTAACAGTAACATATTGGCACACAAGGCCAATACGCATCTTATTACCTCTTACTAAGCAACAATAACATAATGGCACATAAGGCCAATGCACATCCTATAATACAAGAGTAACACCTTTATTCCCTCAAAAGGGTTAGGGTTTACTATACACATCAAATTAGGGTTTCTCATACCCCATTTCACAATATTTAGGGTTTCATGTTCATATTATCCATCCAATCCTAATATATTGCTCCACTCCTCTAGGAGCATCCATTGACATTTCAAGTATTCACTTAAACTTATTACTTTCATCATATATCATTAATGATTATCAATACAAGGTATGAGATCATTTCTCATCCTTTCCATGGTATGATTATATCATACTCATTAGTTTGGCTTATCCTTTTCTCAAGGTATATAGCCCTTCTTATCAAAATACATCAAACTCATTACATCTTATTGTAACAGTTTACATAACACTCTTCATATGTTTCTTATACAAAAGAAATATTAGATTAGAGGTTCATCAAGGTATATCTACCCTGAAATGCTAAATGTAATGACTATCATGTCTTGATGTATCACTTCTCTCATCACTTCTAACTTGCCCGAGTTTATCAACTTATTTGGTATTAAGGTATTTCCCTCTTAATACTTTTAACCACTAACCTATCACCTTTATCATGTAGTGCATAGGTCACACATTAGAATTGTCCAACTATCTTTAATGATATGGACTTATCTAATGATAAGGACATTGTTTACTATAAGGTTGCCTATAATCAGCCACTTCAAATATTTCACCTTTATACGGTATTTCCTTCTATTTCATCATTAGGGTTTTCTTATACCATTACCTAGAAAGTAGGGTTATGGTTTATTGTCATATTGCCCAGGATTAGGGCTTATGTATTATAACTTCAATTTAGGGTTCCACATATCTTCACCCTTATTAGTGTATCTCATCATAACATTACATTATGGCTTCAGATGGCATCATCCTCAGTTAGGATCTCTTATGGAATCACTATCAATTAGGGTTCCTCATGGAATCACCCCTTGATTAGGTTTTCTCATGAAGCATTTCTTTAATTTAGGGTTTTTCATTATATTTCCCCGAATTGGGATCTCCCATATTATTACCCTAGATTAGGGTTAAACCATTACCCTAAATTAAGGTTTCATCTGACATTGCCCTAAATTAGGGTTAGGTCTCAACAACCTTCTTGATTAGGGTTTCATGATCTCTTTATTAAGGATCATACCCTAACTACATAATTATTCATATTGAAGGTGTTAGGGCTTGACTTTTACATGATTATTATACATTTATGAATTCTTCTCTCTTTCATCCTCTCTAGAATGTTGACTATGTCAAATCTGGTTAGATTAGGTCAACCAACCCTTCAATTAAATACATTCAATTAGGATAGACATAGTATATTGAAGTATTGCTTATTCAAGCTTCAAGGATTAACTCACCTAAGGTTACTAATCACTTGGTACCTTAAAGGTACAACCCTAATGGTTATCTTTGAGATAAATTAGTAACAATTATATGGTCAATTGATCCTTCATCACAATAAGTTTTCAATTGATATGATCACATTGAATCACTAAACATTCTTGACCCTTTACTCTCTAAACGGTTTGAAACCGTTTGGGAAAGAAGTGTGTTGAAACTGATTGGACTTGGGTCTCCAAACGGTTTGACACCGTTTGGACCCAATGGGTCTTGAGATTGTTTGGACCCAAACGGTCTTGAGACCGTTTGGTCCAAACCCTCTCAAAACCGAATGGACCAAAACAGTCTTTCAACACTTAAACAATTCAAGGTTTCAATCGAAGAACCGACTATCAATTGAATCCTTGATTCATTCATAAATTGAACTATTGAATCATCCTTCAATTGGACCACCAATTAGGGTTTTGATCCCAAATGAACTAGGATTTATAATCAAGAAACCTTCAATTAGGGTTTTGAAATCAAGGAACCTTCAATGATTAACATTGTGGAACTGATTCAATTGAAATCAGTGAATCATCATCAAATTATAATATGACCTGACCTCAAATGGTCTTGAGGTCGTTTGGATGACCTCCAAACAGTCTTGAGACCAATTGCCCCATCCATCATTGAAATATTTGAAATTCAATTAGGGTTTAGATCATTGGATTGATCATCAAATTAGCTATTGATTGCATTTCAATTTGATATCTCCGGATCTTCAAATACTCAACCCTAGACCTCCAAACGGTCTTGGTTGACCTCCAAATGGTCTTGAGACTGTTTGGGTGATCTCCAAATGGTCTTGAGACCGTTTGGGTTAAACAACCCAACATTTTAAATCAACCAATTGAAATTTCAGCACTTAACCCGATTAGGGTTTAATAATTGATTAACCTTCAACTGATGAACCCTTTGGAACCAATCAATTAAATTTAATGGTTAACAAACCATAAACATCAGCCTATGAGCTCGAAATGGTCAACCACTCCAAACGGTTTGAAACCGTTTGGTTTCTAACGGTTTGTTAAAAATGTTTAACCAATTTCAATGAAACCGGTTGGTTTCCAACTTTTGAAACTATTTGCCTAGGATATTTTTGAGGTGTGTGATTAGGATGATGTCATCATCATCAAGCTATGATCTTTCATATTTTTCTGTAATTTTCATGGTGGTTCTATTGATTTGATCAAGTGAATTTCAAGAAGAACAAATGATCAACAATTGATAAGGAATTGAATGCAATAACAATAGTAAGGGTTCAAGTTATAAAACCCACCTACAATTGAGCTTCAAAGCTTGAATATCACGTCAAAAATGGTTTATGAAACTCCTTTCACTATCCCAAGGCTCGTTCTCAAGCTTTGAGTGAAAAGGAATGGTTAGAATTGAAGATGGGATCGAGATAAGAAGAAATCATGCATTGATTTTCGATTTCCACCATGGAATCAAGGTGAAAGGAAGTCAAGAAGCTTACCAACAGGTTAGGGGTCGTACTCCTGATCCTCCAAAGATCCCTTGGTCGTTTTTCAAGCAAAGAGAAGAAGTGGATTCGAAAAAGCCTTTGATTTGAGTTGTAAAAGGTGTTTTTATAAGAAAATCAATGAGAGAGAAAATGCCTTATAAAAATCTTTTAATTCCAAAATTAGTGCCACCTCTTTCCCCTCAATTCCTTAGATACGAGTCTATCCTTCTTGCCTCTTATTCCTCTCAATTATCCTCAAATTAAAGAAAAGCAAATTAAGCACCTTAAATCATATAATACTAATATCCATAAGTTAGTGGATATTTCTTTTTCTTTTCTTAATGTGAGTGGGTTCTCCACTCACGTAGAAATTTCCATTGCATTTGCAAAGCACAAGTACGTCCACACTTGTTGATTTTCAACCAACACAATTTTGGTTGAAGGGCAATCCAATTAATATAATTATTTTTGCATTAAATTGAATTAGGGTTTCAATTATGCTTAAATCTTGATTATTTTAATATCAAGATTCTCTCTCCTTCAAAGTGATACAAATGAGATTCCCCTCTCATTTTATTTTCTCTACATGATGACAAGAAACATTAGGGACTATTTTGGAGTGGTAATTTGCATATTGAACCCTAGGTTTTGGGTAAATTGCATATTATACCAAAACTAGGTTTTAATGCACAAACATTACTTTATCAGCTCTTTCTTGGTACTCAGGCTTTTCCCAAGCCATAAATTTGCATTGTCTTCATTCTCATGATGCTTCAACACATGAGGAACATTTAATCATGTAACATTTGCAAGTTAACCCCTTAACTTGGGTAATTTGCACTTTAGTCCAAAATAAGCAAAACATTGTTTCAACATTATTCAAGAAGGACTAAAATTGAAACATAAGTTTCTCTTGGGCCTTAATTACTTTTCACAAGATAAAATTAAGGATATAATTAACTTGTTTAAGCAAAACTTCCAGGGTTAAGGCATAACCCAAGTCAGGGATGTTACAAATTATAAACCCCTAACAAGAATTTCGTCCCTGAAATCCCAGATAAAGGAAGATAGATATTATTCATTCATCATACTATATAGTCTCCACATAACATTTCATTGTTATGGAGACACCATAAAGCTTTGATCAACACAAAGTTATTCCACACAAGTTTATCATAGAATGGTTCACACGGGACACATACTCCACTGTCCTTTTTATTATTAACTGTGGAATTAATTCTGTGTCAGGTAACACTTTTCCTTAATTTACAGTTTCATGTGATAGATTCTTGTTTTTGAGGAGTCTCCCATGCTCCTTATTTAATTCAACATTTCACTTTCATGATCATAATTATGTTTTGTCACCCTCTTGGGACTATAAGTCTTTTCATACCTCAGTTGTGCCTTCTAATCTGCTGACACAATACTAGGATTCCTTGTTACTTGTACCAACTATCTCATTAGCTGTACATTTTCTCATCATAAAGAGAAGTTACTTATCAATTAAGAACTTATCTTAAAGATATCTTCAATTGTTATGTTTATACAAAGCATAAACCCCTAACATGTGATGCTCGTACTATTCAACTGATTTCATGGTTGACCATTCCAGGTAGCCAATCATAAATCATCTGGTATTTCTTTAGATACCAGGATATCTTACCTTGGAATTTGTCACATGTGTTGAAAACACATCACATATTTATCTTCCTTTCATCTTGGGACATTACTTGTTACATATGTCTTTACCTTGGAACTAAAGTCCAAGATAAACTGATACTTTTCTAAGTATCCATCACATTGACATTTTTATATTATGCACATCAAGTGTCCTAAGACCCACTTGATTTCCATGTCCCTGAAAGGAAAGAAAACAAGGAATCATATTCCTCTTATTATTTCATGTATTTTCAACTATTCATGAATCATTTATTCTTTATCCCATCCTAGGTTCCTTGCCCTCAGCATAGGAATTTATAAGGATGTTTACATAACATTATTCCTTTCTTTGTTATTATCTAACATGTTCATGAGCATCGTATGATCTCATCACATTTCCCATTTCCTTATTATGGGAAAAGATCTTTATTATACACACAAACTTTATCGAGCAGGGATCACCTCCCTTGTTCTCATTCTTATCTTATGTGGAGTATACTTTTTACTTCCTCATACACGCATACTGATCTGGGATTATTTCATATTTCTCTTTCTTATTCTTAGGATATGACACATTTTTCCATTCCGTATTTCTAATTTCATGATACTCATTGGATTGTCTCAGAATGACTACTTGATCAGAGCAATAAAAAAGATAACAATCTAAGAGTTTCCATACTCACTTTATCATCAATAGTTGTATACCTGGCCAGGGTATATAAATACTGAGATTAAGTAGTATGCACTTTATATACTATCACATTCCTTACTTTTCATATTATCACAAGCACAAGATTTAACATTCCTGGATTTTATCCATGTATCTCTTCTATACCTCATCCTCTTTCATAGAGGTAAGAATAATATGAAACATCTATAATGTTATTGTACAAAATATAAGTCCTCTTAGGACTAATCAAGGAAAGCTCAATCAATTACTTTCTCAATTTAACTCAAGAAATCATAAAATGACATATTAGAATGACATTATTTTGTCTAACTTGTCATGATTTGTGGATAGTTCACTGCCTCAGGCTGATTCTACCTTAGAGGTTGATTCACCATAACATTTCTGGATGAGTAGTTTCTTGCCAGATGTCCTACCTGACTACATTGGTAGCAAATTATGGGCTTTAGATGTGGTCTAGAAGGTTCTTTACCCTTTCTAAATAGCCATTGCCTTGGTGCACTAGGCTCTAGTTGTACTGGTGATACCAAAAACTTATTCCTTTTGGAACTACTAGGCCTCTGTTCCTGAGTTTGGATAGGCCTTTTCTCAATCATCACCTTATTTTTATTCTCTAGGAAATACCTTATGATATGTCCATGTTTCCTACACTTGTGATAGACCCTAATTTCAGGTTGTATCCCATTCCTTCCATTACTATTTATTGATTCAATAGGCTGAGGTTGAGCACAGATTCGGTCTAAATCCAGAATTTCATCATTGGGGGATGGTAATCTAGGTTTTATTGCTAATGCTTGATCCACTAAATACATCATAGTTGCCCTAATTTGCCCAACCGTGATACCTAAAGAAGGATTTCTTATCATAGCTGGATCCGCTTGAGGGTTCTCAGGAAATTGCTCCTCTCTTGCCTGATTCCATGCACCTTTTCTTGGTGCAACATTGCTGCTTTCTATAGCATGTTCTTCGTGTGACTCAGCCATCTTCAAGCTTTACTTCTTTCTCCTATGAGCAGAAGTCACTATCAGATAGACTGGAAGACACTTAGAACTGACTCTACTACCTTAGTCCTATGTCTCTGTAGACTCAGCGAACCTAGAGCTTTGATACCAAACTTGTAACGACCCATAAACAATTCATCACTGATTAAGAGGAATTAAACATTAGCAGCAGATTACTAAAAATCACAAAAAAATAAAACCATTTACAAAGAGATCCAAACATAGGAAAACTCTTTCATCAAGAACCAATGTATAACATTTACATCCTGGTTCATAAGTTCATGCCTTGTACCATCTCTTCTCAAGGTTACAAACATTAACTGCCCTATTAACACTGTACACAGGCAGTATAAAAACCTCGAGGCATCAAGACAAAATCTCAGATTGATTCATCAAAAGCACTAATTACTAACTCTGAGGACCTGAGAGTACAGAGACGACACATAGGACTACTATCTATATGACTTGACAGATAGTATCTCAACCTGAGATCTCACTGTTGTCCCTGCTGTTGTTGTCCTTCTTCTGTTGTGGGGATTCTATTTCCTTGTCCGCATCCACCTAAAAACATTGGATCCCATGGGGGTGAGACAATTGTAAATTGCCCCAGTGATAGATATAACTCTCTGCCAAAACATTATTATTGCAATTTATTAAAATAAAACTGAGCAGAGGAATCTTATATTTTTAATAGCAGATAAATCATTGTATGATCTGAATAAAATAATCTCCTTTCCTAAGGAGGACATTGCATCTACCCATGGTAGAGTCGTAATTCATCTATCTGATTTGCAAGAAATGTAAATAGATATAAATAACATCTATCAACTAGATATGCATAAAAGAAATGTAACATCAACCAGTAATTTTTTGTATTCAATCCTTAAGCAGACATGTTATACGGCTTATTACATATTACAATCACACTTATGCCCTGAGGAGATGAGGTATACCACTCATACTCCAACCGACCACTGCGAAGTTGAAATCGGTACCATACAAGGTCAACGGAAGAGCTGGATTCCCATGGCCTCCCACATCTCGATCAGTACGAGACCACATGCAGGACATCTTGTGTCACTGCTAAATAGCTTTCCAGGTATACTGGCAACTTCGCTACAGAGTTATAGCGGCGGCTGCACTCTTATCGCCAATCGAGAGATTTAATGTTTATCTCATATCGATCCGACATTAATATTTTTGGTAGATTTGTGATACATCCATCCCAACACCGGGAGACTCGTGATACATCCATCCCAACACATATAATGAAGGATTGAGAAATTTAATGTTTATCTCCATCAATTCATCCATTAGGGCGTAAGGATATTTTCTCCCATCGCCCCCACATATTAAAAAATATGCGATGTCCGGGTTATGCTGCAGAGCAACCCGTTTCACCATCACCAAATTACTAATGATGATGGATCTATGGTCAGCGCTCTACATGATATGATTTCACTTGATTAATTAAGTACATTATCATATTATTTAAGCATCAGTCAAGTTCTCAAACAGTGATTATTCTGACAAATGCTACAATGAAACATGTAGGATTCTTATCAATTGCTTTACCGAAGCTTATAATACATTGGGATCTTAATCCCTTATCTCATTACTTGAAAATTCTCATCTCTTAATGGCATCATTATCATGCTTATCAAATTTGGGTGTTCAAACCATTAGTTCAATACTGAACATTGTTACCACTTATTAGGTAACTATTAGCTCTAGGTCCTCTGACCAAGGTATTCATGATACTTGTTACACAAGCATCTCACATGGTTCTCCAGGCTTATTAAGTATCTTGTTACCTTTCACTAGGCAACAACTGGTTCATATGGCTCACAAGGCCATTGCATATTTTTTTACTTCTCTCTAAGCAAAAGTAACATATTGGCACACAAGGCCAATACACATCTTAATACCTTTTACTAAGCAACAATAACATAATGGCACATAAGGCAAATGCATGTCTTATAATACAAGAGTAACACCTTTATTCCCTCAAAAGGGTTAGGGTTTACTATACACATCTAATTAGGGTTTCTCATACCCCATTTCACATTATTTAGGGTTTCATGTTCATATTATTAATCCAATCCTAATATATTGCTCCACTCCTCTAGGAGCATCCATTGACATTTCAAGTATTCACTTAAACTTATTACTTTCATCATATATCATTAATGAATATCAATACAAGGTATGAGATCATTTCCCATCCTTTCCATGGTATTATTATATCATACTCATTAGTTTGGCTTATCCTTTTCTCAAGTTAGATAGCCCATGCTTATCAAAATACATCAAACTCATTACATCTTATTGTAACATTTTAGATAACACTCTTCATGTGTTTCTTATCCAAAAAAAATATTAGATTAGAGGTTCATCAAGGTATATCTACCCTAAAATGCTAAATGTAATGACTATCATGTCTTTATGTATCACTTCTCTCATCACTTCTAACTTGCCTGAGTTTATCAACTTATTTGGTATTAAGGTATTTCCCTATTAATACTTTTAACCACTAACCTATCACCTTTATCATGTAGTGCATAGGTCACACATTAGAATTGTCCAACTATCTTTAATGATATGGACTTATCTAGTGATAAGGACATTGCTTAGTATAAGGTTGCCTATAATCAGGCACTTGAAATATTTCACCTTTATACGGTATTTCCTTCTATTTCATCATTAGGGTTTTCTTATACCATTACCTAGAAAGTAGGGTTATGGTTTATTGTCATATTGCCCAGGATTAGGGCTTATGTATTATAACTTCAATTTAGGGTTCCACATATCTTCACCCTTATTAGGGTATCTCATCACAACATTAAATTATGGCTTCTCATGGCATCATCCTCACTTAGGATTTCTCATGGAATCACCCTCAATTAGGGTTCCTCATGGAATCACCCCTTGATTAGGTTTTCTCATGAAGTATTTCTTTAATTTAGGGATTTTCATTATATCTCCCCGAATTGGGATCTCCCATATTATTACCCTAGATTAGGGTTAAACCATTGCCCTAAATTAAGGTTTCATCTGACATTGCCCTAAATTAGGGTTAGGGCTCAACAACCTTCTTGATTAGGGTTTCATGATCTCTTTATTAAGGATCATACCCTAACTACATAATTATTCATATGGAAGGTGTTAGGGCTTGACTTTTACATGATTATTATACATGTATGAATTCTTCTCTCTTTCATCCTCTCTAGAATGTTGACTATGTCAAATCTAGTTAGATTAGGTCAACCAACCCTTCAATTAAGTACATTCAATTTGGATAGACATAGTATATTGAAGTATTGCTTATTTAAGCTTCAAGTATTAACTCACCTAAGGTTACCAATCACTTGGTACCTTAAAGGTACAACCCTAATGGTTATCTTTGAGATAAATCAGTAACAATTATAGGGTCAATTGATCCTTCATCACAATAAGTTTTCAATTGATATGATCACATTGAATCACTAAACGTTCTTGAGCCTTTACTCTCTAAACGGTTTGAAACCGTTTGGGCAAGAAGTGTGTTGAAACGGATTGGACTTGGGTCTCCAAATGGTTTGAGGCCGTTTGGACCCAAACGGTTTGAGACCGTTTGGTCCAAACCCTCTCAAAACCGAATGGACCAAAAAGGTCTTTCAACACTTAAACAATTCAAGGTTTCAATCGAATAACTGACTATCAATTGAATCCTTGATTCATTCATCAATTGAACAATTGAATTATCCTTCAATTGGACCATCAATTAGGGTTTTGATCCCAAATGAACTAGGATTTATAATCAAGAAACCTTCAATTAGGGTTTTGAAATCGAGGAACCTTCAATGATTAACATTGTGGAACTGATTCAATTGAAATCAGTGAATCATCATCAATTTATAATATGACCTGACCTCAAACGGTCTTCAGGTCATTTGGATGACCTCCAAACGGTCTTGAGACTGTTTGCCCCATCCATCACTGAAATATATGAAATTCAATTAGGGTTTAGATCATTGGATTGATCATCAAATTAGCTATTGATTGCATTTCAATTTGATATCTCTGGATCTTCAAATACTCAACCATACTCAACCCTAGACCTCCAAACGGTTTTGGTTGACCTCCAAACGTTCTTGAGACCATTTGGGTGATCTCCAAATGGTCTTAAGACCATTTGGGTTAAACAACCCAACATTTTAAATCAACCAATTAAAATTTTAGCACTTAACCCGATTAGGGTTTAATAATTGATTAACCTTCAACTGATGAACCCTTTGGAACCAATCAATTAAATTTAATGGTTAATAAACCATAAACATCAGCCTATGAGCTCCAAATGGTCAACCACTCCAAATGGTTTGAAATTGTTTGGTTTCTAACGGTTTGTTGAAACTGTTTAACCAATTTCAATGAAACTGATTGGTTTCTAACTTTTGAATCTGTTTGCCTAGGATATTTTTGAGGTGTGTGCTTAGGATGATGTCATAATAATCAAGCTACGATCCTTCATATTTTTCTGTAATTTTCATGGTGGTTCTAATGATTTGATCAAGTGAATTTCAAGAAGAACAAATGATCAACAATTGATAAGGAATTGAATGCAATAACAATAGTAAGGGTTCAAGTTATAAAACCCACCTCCAATTGAGCTTCAAAGATTCAATATCACGTAAACAATGGTGGATGCAACTCCTTTCACTATCCCAAGGCTCGTCCTCAAGCTTTGAGTGAAAAGGAATGGATATAATTGAAGTTGGGATCGAGATAAGAAGAAATCATGCATTGATTTTCGATTTCCACCATGGAATCAAGGTGAAAGGAAGTCAAGAATCTTACCAACAGGTTAGGGATCGTCCTCCTGATCCTCCAAAGATCCCTTGGTCATTTTGCAAGCAAAGAGAAGAAGTGGATTCGAAAAGCCTTTGATTTGAGTTGAAAATGTGTTTTTATAAGAAAATCAATGAGAGAGAAAATGCCTTATAAAAATATTTTAATTCCAAAGTTAGTGCCACCTCTTCCCCCTCAATTCCTTAGATATGAGGCTATCCTTCTTGCCTCTTATTCCTCTCAATTATCCTCAAATTAAAGAAAAGCAAATTAAGCACCTTAAATCATATAATACTAATATCCATAAGTTAGTGGATATTTCTTTTTCTTTTCTTAATGTGAGTGGGTTCTCCACTCACGTAGACATTTCCATTGCCTTTGCAAGGCACAAGGACGTCCACACTTGTTTATTTTCAACCAACACAATTTTGGTTGAAGGGCAATCCAATTAATATAATTATTTTTGCATTAAATTGAATTAGGGTTTCAATTATGCTTAAATCTTGATTATTTTAATATCAAGATTCTCTCTCCTTCAAAGTGATACAAATGAGATGCCTCTATCATTTTATTTGCTATACATGATGACAAGAAACATTAGGGACTATTTTGGAGTGGTAATTTGCATATTGAACCCTAGGTTTTGGGTAAATTGCATATTATACCAAAACTAGGTTTTAATGCACAAGCATTGCTTTATCAGCTCTTTCTTGGTACTCAAGATTTTCCCAAGCCATACCTTTGCATCATATTAATTCTCATGATGCTTAAACACATGAGGAACATTTAATCATGTAACATTTGCAAGTTAACCCCTTAACTTGGGTAATTTGCACTTTAGTCCAAAATAAGCAAAACATTGTTTCAACATTATTCGAAAAGGACTAAAATTGAAACATAAGTTTCTCTTGGGCCTTAATTACTTTTCACAAGATAAAATGAAGGATCTAATTAACTTTCTTAAGAAAAACTCCCAGGGGTAAGGCATAACCCAGGTCAGGGATGTTACAAATTATAAACCCCTAACAAGGATTTCGTCCCCGAAATCCCAGATAAAGGAAGACAGATATTCTTCATTCATCATACTATCTAGTCTCCAGATAACACTTCATTGTTATGGAGACACCATAAATCTTTGATCAACACAAAGTTATTCCAAACAAGTTTATCATAGAATGGTTCACACGGGACACATACTCCACTGTCCTTTATATTATTAACTACGGAATTAATTCTGTGTCAGGTAACACTTTTCCTTAATTTATAGTTTCATGTGACAGATTCTTGTTTTTAAGGAGTCGCCCATGCTCCTTATTTAATTCAGCATTTCACTTTCATGATCACAATTATGTTCTGTCACCCTCTTGGGACTATAAGTCTTTTCATACCTCAGTTGTGCCTTCTAATCTGCTGACACAATACTAGGATTCCTTGTTACTTGTACCAACTATCTCATTAGTTGTACATTTTCTCATCATAAAGAGAAGTTACTTATCAATTAAGAACTTATCTTAAAGATATCTTCAATTGTTATGTTTATGCAAAGCATAAACCCCTAACATGTGATGTTCGTACTATTAAACTGATTTCATGGTTGACCATTCCAGGTAGCCAATGATAAATCATCTGGTATTTCTATAGATACCAGGATCCCTTACCTTGGTATCTGTCACATGTGTTGAAAACACATCACATATTTATCTTCCTTTCATCTTGGGACATTACTTGTTACATATGTCTTTACCTTGGAACTAAAGTCCAAGATAAACTGATACTTTTCTAAGTATCCATCACATTGACATTTTTATCTTATGCACATCAAGTGTCCTAAGACCCACTTGATTGCCATGTCCCTGAGAGGAAAGAAAACAAGGAATCATATTCCTCTTATTATTTCATGTATTTTCAACTATTCATGAATCATTTACTCTTTATCCCATCCTTGGTTCCTTGCCCTCAACATAGGAATTTATAAGGATGTTTAAATAAGATTATTACTTTCTTTGTTATTATCTAACATGTTCATGAGCCTCTTATGATCTCATCACATTTCCCATTTCCTCATTATGGGAAAAGATCTTTATTATACACACAAACTTTATCGAACAAGGATCACCTCCCTTGTTCTCATTCTTATCTTATGAGGAGTATACTTTTTACTTCCTCATATACGCATACTGATCTGGGATTATTTCATATTTCTCTTTCTTATTCTTAGGATATGACACATCTTTCCATTCCATATTTCTAATTTTATGACACTCATTGGATTGTCTCAGAATGACTACTTGATCAGATCAATAAAAAAGATAACAATCTAAAAGTTTCCATACTCACTTTATCATCAATAGTTGTATATCTGGCCAGGGTATATAAATACTGAGATTAAGTAGTATGCACTTTATATACTATCACATTCCTTACTTTTCATATTATCACAAGCACAAGATTTAACATTCTTGGATTTTATCCAGGTATCTCTTCTATACCTCATCCTCTTTCATAGAGGTAAGAACAATATGAAACATCTATAATGTTACTGTACAAAATATAAGTCCTCTTAGGACTAATCAAGGAAAGCTCAATCAATTACTTTCTCAATTTAACTCAGAAAATCATAAAACGACATATTAGAATGACATTATTTTGTCTAACCTGTCATGATTTGTGGATAGTTCACTGCCTCAGGCTGATTTTGCCTTAGAGGTTGATTCACCATAACATTTTTGGCTGAGCAGTTTCTTGCCAGATGTCCTACCTGTCTACATTGGTAGAAAATTATGGGCTTTTGATGTGGTCTAGAAGGTTCTTTACCCTTTCCAAATAGCCATTGTCTTGGTGCACTAGGCTCTAGTTGTACTGGTGGTACCAAAAACTTCTTCCTTTTGGAAGTATTGGGCCTTTGTTCCTGAGTTTGGATAGGCCTTTTCTCAATCATCACCTTATTTTTCTTCTCTAGGAAATACCTTCTGATATGTCTAGGTTTCCTACATTTGTGACAGACCCTGATTTCAGGTTGTATCCTATCCCTTCCATTACTATTTATTGATTCAACAGGCTGAGGTTGAGCACAGATTCGGTCTAAATCCAGAATTTTCATCATTGGGGGCTGGTAATCTAGGTTGTATTGCCAATGCTTGATCCACTAAATACATCATAGTTGCCCTAATTTGCCCAACTATGATACCTAAAGAAGGATTTCTTATCATAGCTGGATCAGCTTGAGGGTTCTCAGGTAATTATTCCTCTCTTGCCCGATCCCATGCACCTCTTCTTAGTGCAGCATTGCTGCTTTCTGCAGCATGTTCTTCGTGTGACTCAGCCATCTTCAAGCTTTACTTCTTTCTCCTATGAGCAGAAGTCACTATCAGATAGACTGGAAGACACTTAGAATAGACTCTACTACCTTAGTCATATGTCTCTGTAGACTGAGCGAACCTAGAGCTCTAATACCAAACTTGTAACGACCGATAAACAATTCGTTACTGATTAAGCAGAATTAAACATTAGCAGCGGATTATTGAAAATCACTAAAAACTAAAACCATTTACAAAGATATCCAAACATAGGAAAACTCTTTCATCAAGAACCAATGTATAACATTTACATCCTGGTTCATAAGTACATGCCTTGTACCATCTCTTCTCGAGGTTACAAACATTAACTATCTTATTAACACTGTACACAGGTAGTATAAAAACCTCGAGGCATCAAGCCAAAACCTCAGATCGATTCATCAAAAGCACTAATTACTAACTCTGGGAACCTTAGAGTATAGAGACGACACATAGGACTACTATCTATATGACTTGACAGACAGTATCTCTACCTGAGATCTCATTGTTGTCCCTACTGTTGTTGTCCTTCTTCTGTTGTGGGGATTCTATTTCCTTGTCTGCGTCCACCTAAAAACATTGGATCCTACGGGGGTGAGACAATTATAAATTGCCCCAGCGATAGATATAACTCTCTGCCAAAGCATTATTATTGCAATTTATTAAAATAAAACTGAGCTGAGGAATCTTATATTTTTAATAGCAGATAAATCATTGTATGATCAGAATAAAATAATCTCCTTTCCTAAGGAGGACATTGCATATACCCATGGTAGATTCGTAATTCATCTATCTGCTTTACAAGGAATGTAAAGAGATATAAATAACATCTATCAACTAGATATGCATAAAAGAAATGTAACATCAACGAGTAATTTTTCATATTCAATCCTTAAGCAAACATGCTATATGACTGATTACATATTACAATCACACTTATGCCATGAGGAGATGAGGTATACCACTCATACTCCAACCGACCACTGTGAAGTTGAAATCGGTACCATACAAGGTCAATGGAAGAGCCGGATTTCAATGACCTCCCACGTCTCGGTCAGTACGAGACCACATGTAGGACATCTTGTGTCACTGCTAAATAGATTTCCAGGATATATTGGCAACTTCGCTACAGAGTTACGGCGGAGGCTGCACTCTCATCGCCAATTGAGAGATTTAATGTTTATCTCATATCGATCTGACATTAATATTTTGGGAGATTTGTGATACATCCATCCCAACATCAGAAGATTCGTGATACATCCATCCCGACACATATAATGAAGGATTGAGAAATTTAATGTTTATCTCCATCAATTCATCCATTAGGGCGTAAGGATATTTACTCCCATCACCCCCACATATTAAAAAATATGCGATGTCCGGGTTATGCCGCAGAGAAACCCGTTTCACCATCACCAAATTACTGACGATGATGGATCTATGGGCAGGGCTCTACATGATATGATTTCACTTGATTAATTAAGTACATTATCATATTCTTTAAGCATCAGTCAAGTTCTCAAATAGTAATTATTATGACAAATGCTACAATGAAACATGTAGGACTCTTATCAATTGCTTTACCGAAGCTTATAATACATTGGGATCTTAATCCCTTATCTCATTACTTGAAAATTCTCATCTCTTAACATCACCATTATCATGCTTATCAAATCTGGGTGTTCAAACCCTTAGTTCAATACTAAACACTGTTACCACTTATTAGGTAACTATTACCTCTAGGTCCTCAGACCAAGGTATTCATGATACGTTTTACACAAGCATCTCACATGGCTCTCCAGACTCATTAAGTATCTTGTTACCTTTCACTAGGCAACAACTTGTTCATATGGCTCACAAGGCCACTGCATATTTTGTTACTTCTCTCTAAGCAAAAGTAACATATTGACACACAAGGCCAATACACATCTTATTACCTCTTACTAAGCAACAATAACATAATGGCACATAAGGCCAATGCACATCTTATAATATAAGAGTAACACCTTTATTCCCTCAAAAGGGTTAGGGTTTACTATACACATCAAATTAGGGTTTCTCATACCCCATTTCACATTATTTAGGGTTTCATGTTCATATTATCAATCCAATCCTAATATATTGCTCCACTCCTCTAGGAGCATCCATTGACATTTCAAGTATTCACTTAAACTTATTACTTTCATCATATATCATTATTATTATCAATACAAGGTATGAGATCATTTCTCATCCTTTCCATGGTATGATTATATCATACTCATTAGTTTGGCTTATCCTTTTCTCAAGGTATATAGCCCATGCTTATCAAAATACATCAAACTCATTACATCTTATTGTAACATTTTACATAACACTCTTCATGTGTTTCTTATCCAAAAAAATATTGGATTAGAGGTTCATCAAGGTATATCTAACCTGAAATGCTAAATGTAATGACATGTCTTGATGTATCACTTCTCTCATCACTTCTAACTTGCCTGAGTTTATCAACTTATTTGGTATTAAGGTATTTCCCTCTTAATACTTTTAACCACTAACCTATCACCTTTATCATGTAGTGCATAGGTCACACATTAGAATTGTCCAACCATCTTTAATGATATGGACTTATCTAGTGATAAGGACATTGCTTACTATAAGGTTGCCTATAATAAGCCACTTGAAATATTTCGCCTTTATACGGTATTTCCTTATATTTCATCATTAGGGTTTTCTTATACCATTACCTACAAAGTAGGGTTATGGTTTATTGTCATATTGCCCAGGATTAGGGCTTATGTATTATAACTTCAATTTAGGGTTCCACATATCTTCACCCTTATTAGGGTATCTCATCTCAACATTACATTATGGCTTCACATGGCATCATACTCGGTTAGGATTTATCATGGAATCACCCTCAATTAGGGTTCCTCATCGAATCACCCCTTGTTTAGGTTTTCTCATGAAGCATTTCTTTAATTTAGGGTTTTCCATTATATTTCCCCGAATTGGGATCTCCCATATTATTACCCTAGATTAGGGTTCCACCATTACCCTAAATTAAGGTTTCATCTGACATTGCCCTAAATTAAGGTTAGGGCTCAACAACCTTCTTGATTAGGGTTTCATGATCTCTTTATTAAGGATCATACCCTAACTACATAATTATTCATATTGAAGGTGTTAGGGCTTGACTTTTACATGATTATTATACATTTATGATTTATTCTCTCTTTCATCCTCTCTAGAATGTTGACTATGTCAAATCTTGTTAGATTAGGTCAACCAACCCTTCAATTAAGTACATTCAATTAGGATAGACATAGTATATTAAAGTATTGCTTATTTAAGCTTCAAGGATTAACTCACCTAAGGTTACCAATCACTTGGTACCTTAAAGGTACAACCCTAATGGTTATCTTTGAGATAAATCAGTAACAATTATAGGGTCAATTGATCCTTCATCACAATAAGTTTTCAAATTATATGATCACATTGAATCACTAAACGTTCTTGACCCTTTACTCTCTAAACAGTTTGAAACTGTTTGGGCAAGAAGTGTGTTGAAACCGATTAAACTTGGGTCTCCAAACGGTTTGAGACCGTTTGGACCCAAAGGGTCTTGAGACCGTTTGGTCCAAACCCTCTCAAAACTGAATGGACCAAAAAGGTCTTTCAACACTTAAACAATTCAAGGTTTCAATCGAAGAACCGACTATCAATTGAATCCTTGATTCATTCATCAATTGAACTATTGAATCATCCTTCAATTGGACCATCAATTAGGGTTTTGATCCCAAATGAACTAGGATTTATAATCAAGAAACCTTCAATTAGGGTTTTGAAATCGAGGAACCTTCAATGATTAACATTGTGGAACTGATTCAATTGAAATCTGTGAATCATCATCAAATTATAATATGACCTGACCTCAAATGGTCTTGAGGTCGTTTGGATGACCTCCAAACGGTCTTGAGACTGTTTTCCCCATCCATCATTGAAATATATGAAATTCAATTAGGGTTTAGATCATTGGATTGATCATCAAATTAGTTGTTGATTGCATTTCAATTTGATATCTCTGGATCTTCAAATACTCAACCCTAGACCTCTAAACGGTCTTGGTTGACCTCCAAATGGTCTTGAGACCATTTGGGTGATCTTCAAATGGTCTTGAGACCATTTGGGTTAATCAACCCAACATTTTAAATCAACCAATTGAAATTTCATCACTTAACCCGATTAGGGTTTAATGATTGATTAACCTTCAACTGATGAACCCTTTGGAACCAATCAATTAAATTTAATGGGTCATAAACCATCAAAATCATCCTATGAGCTCCAAATGGTAAACCATTGCAAATGGTCAACCACTCCAAATGGTTTGAAACCTTTTGGTTTCTAAACCGTTTAACTAATTTCAATGAAACTGTTTGCCTAGGATATTTTTGAGGTGTGTGCTTAGGATGATGTTATCATCATCAATCTACGATCCTTCATATTTTTCTGTAATTTTCATGGTGGTTCTATTGATTTGATCAAGTGAATTTCAAGAAGAACAAATGATCAAGAATTGATAAGGAATTGAATGCAATAACAATAGTAAGGGTTCAAGTTATAAAACCCGCCTCCAATTGAGCTTCAAAGCTTCAAGCTCACATCAACAATGGTGGATGCAACTCCTTTCACTGTCCCAAGGCTCGTCCTCAAGCTTTGAGTGAAAAGGAATGGTTAGAATTGAAGATGGGATCGAGATATGAAGAAGTCATGCATTGATTTTTGATTTCCACCATGGAATCAAGGTGAAAGGAAGTCAAGAAGCTTACCAACAGGTTAGGGGTCGTCCTCCTGATCCTCAAAAGCTCCCTTGGTCGTTTTGCAAGCAAATATAAGAAGTGGATTCGAAAAAGCCTTTGATTTGAGTTGTAAAAGGTGTTTTTATAAGAAAATCAATGAGAGAGAAAATGCCTTATAAAAATCTTTTAATTCCAAAATTAGTGCCGCCTATTCCCCCTCAGTTCCTTATATATGAGGCTATCCTTCTTTCCTCTTATTCCTCTCAATTATCCTCAAATTAAAGAAAATCAAATTAAGCACCTTAAATCATATAATACTAATATCCATAAGTTAGTGGATATTTCTTTTTCTTTTCTTAATGTTAGTGGGTTCTCCACTCACGTAGACATTTCCATTGCCTTTGCAAGGCACAAGGACGTCCACACTTGTTTATTTTCAACCAACACAATTTTGGTTGAAGGGAAATCCAACTAATATAATTATTTTTGCATTAAATTGAATTAGGTTTTCAATTATGCTTAAATCTTGATTATTTTAATATCAAGATTCTCTCTCCTTCAAAGTGATACAAATGAGATGCCCCTCTCATTTTATTTGCTCTACATGATGCCAAGAAACATTAGGGACTATTTTGGAGTGGTAATTTGCATATTGAACCCTAGGTTTTGGGTAAATTGCATATTATACCAAAACTAGGTTTTAATGCACAAACATTGCTTTATCAGCTCTTTCTTGGTACTCAGGCTTTTCCCAAGCCATACCTTTGCATTATCTTCATTATCATGATGCTTCAACACATGAGGAACATTTAATCATGTAACATTTGCAAGTTAACCCCTTAACTTGGGTAATTTGCACTTTAGTCCAAAATAAGCAAAACATTATTTCAACATTATTCAAAAAGGACTAAAATTGAAACATAAGTTTCTCTTGGGCCTTAATTACTTTTCACAAGATAAAATTAAGGATCTAATTAACTTTCTTAATCAAAACTCCCAGGGTTAAGGCATAACCCAGGCCAGGGATGTGACAACCAACACTTGCTAAAACTTCATCATCCCAAATCAAACTCAAATAATGGTAAATACATGAGAAGACAACACCAATACCCCTGGATCACTCAACCAATACTACTACTGGTAAAAGATACGAAAGAGGGAAAACTTGTGTATACCTTGAACATGGAAGTTTAATGTGCAAATTGATTCACAATGATCCAAGCAAATCATCTCGGTGACATCATGATTTTTGTAAGGCTCAAATGCGTGATGGTTAGCACCAGCCAGTACAACCATCCCTATGGAGTTGGGAGCAGGTGCACGGGACCAAGAGAAGCATGACCATAGACCAAAAAATATTGATAAGGCTTTAGAGAAGGACGTGGAGGGGTTTCATAAAGGTCTGAAATCCTAGAGATGAGAGGAGAAGGAAAAGGGGAAAGAGGCATGGGAGGAACAGGGGATAGAGAAGCCAGGGTTCGATTGGGAATTTAGGGTCAATGAAATCCCATCCAAAGTGGGATCAAGTAGATCATCTATGTGTGAAGAACATGAAGGGAAAATGAAAAAAGGAGCAAGGAGGAGGGAAGAGAGAGATAGCAATGGAGAAGGAGGCATATAACTAACAGACTATAGAGTCTAGGTCCTCCAGGGAGAAAGGTAGGGAAAAAGCTCCACACCTTACAATCCCAATGAGAGGGCCCAGATAAGAGTTGAGTTCAAAAAGACCATGTGACACAACAACAAAGGTGAATATTGATGAAATTGAGCCCGTGACACATAAAATTGTCATCTCAAATCACATTGAAATAACATGCATTATCTGATTTGTATAAATCAAAATTGTCATCTCAAATCACATTGAAATAACATGCATTATCTGATTTGGTTGAAACTTCACATCCTACTAAGTAGGACCTAAGAAATTTGATTTTAAGCTTATATTTATCTTTTATGATTGTTTTGTAGGATTTTTGATACAATTAGGGTTTAACTTAATTGTCTTAATAATAATTATTGTATATCAATGTTATCCTTAATATTTTGGATTTAGAGTTCTAATATTCTCATATTATCACCATCACAAATATATATTATATTATCTTGCATGAAACACATTATTTTACTCAATTTCTTGTTAAGTCCATTAACTTCAACATTAACTCAAATAATGTCACATCAATTACTTCCACTTACATTAAACATCCATTTATTTGTCACTTTACATCTATTAGTCACATTATTGTCCATATGAATTATTTAGTTATACTTATTTATATTAGATTACCAATTATGCACATTTGGTCATTATATGTATACTAGTGAACAAGGTGACACATATTACATATTAATGAACTGATCTACATATCAAGCTATGATTATGTAATTAGGTCCAAAATATGTGTGTTAATATATGATATATGATTTTGGATCTAATGTCACTAATGTGTCATGACTATCACCAAGGATGTGTAGGTTATGGTTGGTCAACTTCAACCTAGGGTTAGGTCAACATGGTTACCAATCATCTGATGTCCATCAATATCACCTCCAAGGTCTAGGGTTAGGTTCCATACATCATCTCATCATCACTGTAGGGTTTATTGGTCCATAAATCATCTCATAATTAGGGTCAATATGTGAGTTACTCGTATTATTTGCATTAAATGTTCATCTAGGGTACAATCAATCATATTGGGGCATAAGTGTAACATTGGTGGGATAAGTTCTAAAGATTTAAGCACACTATCATCCTAATCAAGGAATTTGGGTTTCTAATGTCAGGATAGCCAAATCTTGGTATGTTACATGATTCCGCCCCTTAAAGAGGATTTTGTCCTCAAAATCATCATATCCACCTATCAAGTGCTACCCATCCACCCCTTAAAGTCTTTAACCTAATAAGTCAAACAAAATAGAGTTGCAAGGGTGAGTCTAAGTTAACCATGCTTTGAATCTATCACTCTATCACTTACTTTTCAATATCACCATACACCAAAATCTAGGTTCCAAGGATAGTCTATCTAGACATGTGGTTCTACTTTGGGTATAACAACTTAATACCTACTTTAGTATTACTATCACATAGTTCTAATCTTAAGTAAAATCTCATAGCTTCAAAACATAAACATGGATATCACACCTAATACCTTGGGGAAAAGACACATGGTGTTGAATCTAGTGAGGGTTACCCTACTCAAGATTCTCATTTCCACCTCATTAGGATCTATATACTTCTCTCATTCTAGCATGGTCATCCTAGATGGATTCTAGGGTAAAACATCTTATCTTAGAGAGTTCCCATATAAACTAAGGCTCCTATAAAGAACTTATGGGAGAGGCAAAATCCTAAGGGAGATAAAGATTGAAATAGGCATATTAACTTACTTCTTTGGTTTTGATACCATATTTGTAAGAAGTGAGACCCAATAGGGGAGTCAATCTCTTAGATGATGTAAATAACAAAAAACCATCCAATGCCCAAGTTTGATAATATTTTTTTGTAAAGGATGATGAACTAAAATTCAAGTATGTATTGTATCATTCACCATAATGTGTAGCAACATAAGAGAGAAATCTAATAATTGCAATATTCATGTCTAACATTGTCTGCACTGTGTAGGATGTACATAAAAGAAACTATAGGAAATATGTTGCAGAGAGTAAACCAACAACTTCAATCTACCTCCAAAGAAAGATCAGCTACATCTGGATAAGTCTTGGTCAACTTTGGTCCACACCTCCTTGCTCTCCACCTTGGGATTGGAATCATACCACACAAGAGAAGACAAAGTGAATGTTGTCAGTATAAAAGTCAGAATGTGCATATAAATAGCGATTGGACGACATTAGGAAAAAGGGATAACATGCTTCCCATCCAAGAGGAAAGTATCATCCAATTGGATATCAAAAGAAATCTTCATATACTAAGACAAATATATTATATAAAGAAACATTAAAGTTTACAATTAACATTAATTCCATTAAATAATTAAATTAGAGAACAACAAATAAATAAATCCTATGTTAGTAGATGAAGTATTAGACTAAAACCATCTAAAAGTAGGTCTTAAACACTTCTGTATTTCGTGCCTAGGATGGAGGTAAGAGCACCAACACTCCTCTATGTAATAATATATATATATATATATATATATATATATATATATATATATATCGAGTGACAACACCTAGGGCTGAGGTGAGAGCACCAGAAGCCCATATACAATAAAGCCATACAATGGGGTAAAAACCCATAGTGTACCGCTACTAGTAGATAATAATAGTTTCAAAAACCAAACATACATATAATAGAGAGGCAAGATAACTTCAGTCCAAGCAATTCATCAATTTGGGGTTTCCATTTTGAAATGGAATGATAAGATGAAATAATGCAATAACGGTTGCAGACTGAATAAGCATGAATAAGATTAAATAAAAGAGATTCAATTTGCATTCTCAATAGTCTATAATATAAATATTAGTAAATTGAACCCAATAGGGTTAGATAGGTGTAACCAAGAAGCATATAAGGAACGTGCCATTATTAAGTCAAGGAGAGAGAATATATAAACCATTGTCCAATATGACTCATAAAGATAAGCAACATATGACCAAGATAGAGAACTAACAACCATTATCCAATTTTATTTAGAAGGGAGAGCAACATACATTAAGAGAAAGAAATATATAAATTGTTTAATATGATTCAGAAGGGAGTGCAACATATATCAAGAGACAGAAGTAAGTAAATTGTCTAAAATGATTCTAATGGGAGAGAAACATACATCAAAGACGTGTATCAATAGGTCAAAGGTACAAACCTAGATCCAAATCAAGGTCTAAAGCTACCTATTAAATATTCATATGAATTAGGGTTTAGGTCCCCATAAATAAAATCCCAAAACAACCATTTTTTATTATTACTAATTTAGGTTCTGGAAACTACATAATTAGATATGTTATGATTTACTGATTTTAAAACATATTAATTTATTAATTTCTAACTTCTAAAACATTATATATGCATTTTGTAATATTAAAGATAATTAGGAAACCCGCAAAAATCACATATTTTATCTTATTGGAATTAGGTCAACAATACTATACCACATGATATGTCTTATTTTTCAGATTCCAAAACACATCTTATTTTATTTTCTATGAGTTATAAACTAATTATTTTGAATTTTCTAAGATATACTGATTTGCTGAATTAAATCAAAAAACCGAATTAAAAGACTAAAACGCCACTACATAACCTGCTAAAATAGTATCCGTAAGACAGGTCTTGAGTCATCATCCCCAGTCAAAATGTTAGGCCAGAAATATACATAAAAGATTCAAATTGAAGTAACACCCACGACAACTGTGACATATTTGTATTCGTAAAATAGACGATGATCCTCTTCTTCCATGGATCACACCTGTGAAAAGACAAAGTTGTGATAAATTAAAATCAATTCTTGTGGGAAAACACTGACAAGTAGATTCCTCCAAATGCTCATCTAGCTCCCAACAAATATAAATATCCAAAAAGGGGATGTTGGGGGTGAACAAGAGTCAAATCTAGGCCTCCCGTCATGAAAAACAAGGAGAAAACAGAGCAAGGAACTGAGAAAACATAGTTACCATGAACACCAACACTTTCCAAAGATTCATCATCCCAGATCAAACTCAAATAATGGTAATTCCAAGAGAAAACAACATCAATACCCCTTGATTGCTCAACCGAAACTAATGTTGGTAAAAAAATATGGAAGAGGGAAAAGTTGTGCATACCTTAAACATGGAAATTTGATGTTCAAAGAGCTTCTGAATGCTCTAGCAAATTGTCTCGGTGGCATCACAGTCATTATGAGGAACATATGTGTGTCGGTGAGCCCCTAGTAGCACCATTGTCCAGATGGAGTTGGGAGCATGTGTGTGGGGCCAAGAGAAGCATGATCATAGACAAAAAATGATTGTTGGGGGGTTTGACGAAGGTCGTGGAGGGGTTTTATTCAAGTCTAAAATCTTGGAGATGAGAGGAGAAGGAAAAAGAGAAAAAGGTAGGGGAGGAACAAGGGACAGAGAATCCAACATTTGATCAAGAATTTAGGGCAATAAAATCCCATCCAAACTGGGATTAAGCAGATCGTCTATGCATGTGGAACATGAAGGGAAAGAGAAAAAAGGAGCAAGGGGGAGGGGAGTGAGATAGAGATGGAGAAGGAGGCAGATAACTTGCAAACTATACAGTCCAGGACTTCCTAGGAGTGAGGTAGGAGAAAAGCTATGCACCTTACAATCCCAATCTGAGGGTCTGAATAAGAGTTGGGTTTAGAAAGACCGTCTGACTTGGAAACAATAGGCAACGTCAAATATCCACAAAATCGAGTGTGTGACAAATAAAAATAGGAGAAAACGCTAAATAAATCAAACTCCAATCATATTGGGATTATATAAATCAACATTATATTCTCAAATCACATTGAAATGGCAAGCATTGTCTGATTTGGTTGAAACTTAGCATTTAAGATAATTAGGACCAAAAGAATTTGATTTCAAGTTTAGATTTATTTTTTAGGATTATCTTATATGAGTTTTGATAAAATTAGGGTTTAACTCAAATATATTAATAATTATTATTATATATTAAAATTATCCTCAATATTTAGATTTAGAGTTCTAATGCTCACATATTATCACCATCACATATATATATTAGATTATCTTGCATGAAATACATTATTTTACTCAATTTCTCATTAAGTCCATTAATTTCAACTTTAACTCAAGCAATGTCACATTAATTACTACCACTAATCTTAAACACCCATTTATTTGTCACATTGCATAAATTCTCATAGTATTGTCTATATGAATCATTCACTTATTCTTATTCACATTATATTACCAATTATGCACATTTAGACATTATATGTGTATTACTGAACAAGATGACACACATATTACATATTACTGAACAAGATGACCTAATTACCTAATCAGAACTGCTAATCATACATCAAGTTATGATTAGGTAATTAGGTCCAGGCTATGTGTGTTAATATATGATATATGATTATGGAACCTAATGTCACTAATGTATCATAAATATCACCAAGGATGTGTAGGTTAGGGTTGGTCAACTTCAACCTAGGCTTAGGTCAACATGGTTACTAATCATTTGATATCCATCAATATCACCTCCTAGGTTTAGGGTTAGCTTCCATACATCACCTCATTGTAAATGTAGGTCTATTGGTCCATGGCCTGATCATCATCATATGTATCTAGAATTAGGGTCAACATGTGAGTTACTCATATTATGTGCACTTAGTGCTCATCGAGGTACAATGAAGCATATATGGGCATAAGTCTACCTTGTTGGGTCAATTCAAAAGACCCAAGCACACTATCAACCTGATCAACGAATTATGGTTTCTAAAGTTAGGATAGCCAAATCTTTGTGTGATATAATAAATGTGACTTTGAAATTATGTTGGTTTTTTTTTGTAAGCACTACACTCTATTTGGAAGTGTTGTCTTATTGCTTCTATCTCATTTACCATCTTTTGCTATGGTGATTGATGCTTGAAACCACCTAAACATAGAAGAATGTGGTATATGTGGTTATTTGGGGAAATGCTCCTAATTCCAACTAGTATATCCTTAGCTAGTTACTCCTCTTCACACATACACATCTATTCTTCTATCCCTGGGTGTGAAATCTAAATAGCTAGTAGTGACTTAGTTAATGTGCATAGCAAAGACCATTCCTATAGGTCTAATGGAGGATAGGAGCTATGTCGGGTCAAGATTTCTCCATTCCACCATCTCTTCTTGTTTTTCTTTTAGTTTTGTATGGCTTGGATCATGAGAACCCCTATATGCATATTAAACTTTCTTGGAAGCATGCTCTACTTTATGCACTCCCACTACAACTGATGACTCTATTCCTCTTACACATTTTCCATTCCCTTTATAAGACAATGACAAATATTGGTATGATTTAAAGATGGAGATCATGAGTTGGGAAGACATGAAGAATGCCTTCTTGCAGAATTTCTACAATATTGTGAGGCCAGCACATATGTGGTGGTTCATAGTCAATTTCAGCCAAAAGGATGTTGAGAGAGTTCATGATTCTTAGGACAGATTCTAGATAATGTTGAGAGAGTGCCCTCGCCATGAGATTCCCCTATGGCAATTTGGTCAATCATTTTACTTGGGTCTCTCTAAAATGGGTCAAGCTATAGTGGATTCTTCTAGATATTGTTCTTTACTATTAGCCATCTACTATCCAACATGCAAATCTAATCATCAAAAATCCTTCTATTTCTTTCATCCCAAACCGCATAAAATGGCCAAGATTGTAAGTCCTTTTTAGCTACTCGTACGATAGGCGTTAGGAATGCTTTCAATGTATGTATCTCTTCTAGCTTCATTCCACATGCTCATAGTATATTTATAGGAAAAGATAATATGTTCCAGATCTTCAGAGTCCTCTTTACACATAACACATCACGAAGGGTACTAGAAGTCTCTACTATGTATATGATCAAGGGTGAGAACTTTATAAATATAGAATCTCCACCCATTAGTAGTAAATCTCATCAGAGCCTTAACTCTCCATAACCACTTGGACCAGGAGGGAACATGTCCTTTCACCCTAAAAGCCTGCCAAGCATATATCGTTCATCTTGGCAATCTCCTTCCCTTTAAGAAAGATAGCATCATCCTTTCAAAACCCAGGGTTTATTTCTCTTTGAGCACATTCACAATCTCATTAGCATGCATGGACTTAAAGACTTATCCAATCACCATCTTTAAACAAGCAGCTTAGATAGGCAAATTTCCCTATAACACTCCTCATAATGGCACCTTCACCAAACACCTGGTCCAGAAATTTCTTGTCCGATCTCAAAGGATCTTGCTGCAGTTATTAATATTGCCATTACCCACAAAAAAGTATACAAATTTAGAAATAATGTCCATGTGATGAAGCAGTTGCTTCCAAAACCAAGAGGCATTTGAGGCAATTTTGCATCTATAAATAAAATCACCTTTGAGGTATCTCCCATAAATCCAACTTAATCACACACTATATTTCTTCTTTTTAGTACTCCAACTATTGAGGATAATATAATCTTTGACTATATCTCTAGCTATTCTGATACAATATCACCTTCTTTCTTTGGTAGACAAACTTGATTCCAAGAAATCATGTGTACCTTCTTTGTAAGGTCATGCCCTCCCAAAAGGAAATCTTTGCAAAGCCTATCAATTTCTTCAATGATAGAAACTAGATGAGGGAAGGATGAAGCCCAATACAGTTGAAAAAAAGATAAGGTGGATGTAATTGGCTCCAATCTTCCTCCAAAAGAGAGTAACCTGGATTTCAACCCTTCAAGAGATTTTTAATCTTATCAATAATTAGAGAACTTATACTTGTAGTCAGTCTTCCTTGAAACAAAGGTATCCCCAAGTATTTAAACGCTAAGTCTTTTACTTTTAATATTTTCACCTCCTCTATCATAGAGTAATTAGCATCTGCATTAGAGAAGAAAGTCGACTTGCTAGAGATGATATTCAAACTTGATATTTTACCAGAATTACAAATAATACTATGGAGTTCACTCATATTGCTTCTTGTAACCTCTGGGGAAAACACAACATCATCTGCAAAAAGGATATGAGTCACAACAATGACGTCGGGATTTTTAAGATGTGAAATAAGTTTCTTCTTCACTGCATTCTCCATCATAGTAGAAAGACCTTCCAAAGGAACGATAAAAAACAATATGGTGTCGAAAGGTCACCCTGGTGAACCCTATTTGAAGAGAAGAAATGCTCAAAAGGAATTCCAATTACTAACACTTGAAAATTAATAGTATAAAAAATTTCATTGATCCAATTAATCCAACAGGTTAGAAAGTTCATTTTTGTAGAGAATAGTTTTAAATAATCCCACCTTAGAGAATCATAAGCTTTAAGCAAACATGATTTCACATAGACTTTAGGATAAGAACTTTTCCTTGCCATGTAGAGAAGCTCATTTTCTAATAAAGTAACATCCGAAATGGACCTTCCTCTAACAAAAGCACATTGGGATTTGCTAATAATCTCAAACATAATCACTTGTAGCTTATTTGCTAAACCATTGGAAATAATTTTATAAAGGACGTTGCATAGAGATATAGGTCTCCAATCCTTGACATCCACAACATTTTTAGTTTTGGGTGCAAGGATAATGAAAGTATTGTTTACCTCTTTTAGAATCTTTCCACTCCTAAAGAAATTTTGAATGTCTTTAACCACATCATCACCAATGACACTCCAGCTAGATTTATAGAAAGCATAGTTAAATACATCAGCCTAGGGGATTTATCTCCATTTGAGTTCAAATCAATAGTCTCTATCTCATTTCTAGTAAAAATAGCAACCATAGAGGCAACATGCTCAGTAGAAAGAGAAGGAAGTACCCATTCTTCATCCCAGTACAAACATGATTAAACTGACAACTATAATAGTTAACAAAATGGTTTTCCATAATAGAATCATTTGAACAAAGGGCACCATCAACCAAAATATACCTGATAGAGTTCCTGACTCTTCTTGTTTGAAATAAAGAATAACATAAATTTGAATTTTTGTTCCCCAGCTTAAGCTAATTAACATTAGATTTTTGCTTGAAAAAGGATTCTTCATTTTTGTAAGTAGAAATAGCTTCCTTTCTCCAAATAGTAGCTTCCTCAACAATCTTAGCATTCATAGGATCATTATCAACAAGCTTTACACAACCTAATCTTCATGTTCCTTTACTATCCTTACTTTTGTTAGATTTCCCATAGCCTTTTTGTTCCATTTAGATAAATCATATCTCACGTTTTCAAGATTCCTACAAACCTTGAAATAGGGTTGCAAGTTGTTTCAACATTCCAAGATTCACTAACCATGGAGCTAAAATCATCCCTTTGGAGCTAGGCATTGATAAAATGGAAAGGAGTTTTCTTCTCATAAATAGAATTGTCCATATATAGACTAATGACTCTATGATCATTGTGGACTGTGCTTTTAGTCCCCCCCCCAAATAAACTAGGAAACTTTCTAAGAAACAAGAAACTACAAAAAACTCTATATAATCTACTCATGACAAGTTTGATGCCCTCCTAGAAATTATGCCAAGTAAATTTAGCACCCCTCTGTTCCAACTTAATGAGATTTATCAGCTAAATACAATTGTTCAAATGAGCCATAGACAAATAGCAAGGCTCTTCCATCCCAAACTTATCATTAGATAATTGAACAACACTAATATATCCACAAATGATCCATGAATCATTCATACCAGATTTGATACTAATGAGAAACTCCCAGAGTTTAGTTCTTCTATTAATGTTGTTGTGCTCATAAATCACAGGCAAAAAGAAATCTCCAAGGGGGTAGAGACATGAACATGAATCATCTAATCAATTTCACAAATCTTAACAATAGTAATATATTCATCAATCCAAGCAATGGTAATTCTTACCTATGTATGCCTATCATGGTTTGAAACTCAATAGCCTTGATTAAACAAAATGTCCATCATCTTCTTAACTTAACTTTCCTAATCTTAGACTCCAAAATACATACAATAGAAAAAGGCCCTCTCTACATCATCTTCTGGAATTTTGTGTGATGCCCAACTTTCTTCAGTCCCCTCACATTTTAGGAGGAAATATTAATAGGATTAACCATTAGGAACTAGCTAGGATGGTTGGAAGCCTACCAACCTTAGTCGAATCTCCCTTTCCTTCATCATTAAAAAGATGTTAAAAATTGTTTGGAGACAACCTCAAGATTCTTGTTGAAATTATGAACATGATGAAGAATCAAATGGGAAATGCTCCTAGCCATTACCTTCAATGTATGGATTCATTTGGTGAAGACATGAAGGGCCTTCATGCTCATAGTAACTGAGAACAACAAGGTTAAAGATACAATTCAAGGTTTGAAGAGGAAGTCCTTTCTAGATTGAAAGGCTTTGATGAGGTTCATAAGAATGTTATAAGACTTGAGCAAAGAATGAGCAGATCTCCTTGACACTTGCCCTACTTGTGGAATGGAAACTTCCTTTATGACATATGGTGAACTCCAACAACACAACTAAACCAACGAGTGTTCCTCAAAACTCCTACAGTTTGACCCCTATGCAAGTGCATCCCATATATCAATTTCAAGGCCCTCCGAAACCTTATACACCACCACCACCACAACCACCCTTCTAATACACCAACCACTACCAAGACTCCTCTCCACCTAATTTCCAACATCAAGGGCCACCTCCACCTCCTCCACAACAACAACCCCCCCCCTTCACCACAAGTTAATGCCATGACAGTTCTAAGGAGTGGAAGAGTAATTGAGTAGCCCACAATTCAAATGGGAAATGATCATGTAAACCAAGGGCACATTAATAATACTAGGATGAAGAAATAAATTGATGATGTTGTGGTGGATATAGTTGAAGATGATTGCATGATACCTCATGATTTTGTGACATTGTCATCATATACTCCATTTGTAGGTCGTACAATCCCTACTATTCCACTTATGATTTCTAGAATTCCACGTCATGTCTCAGATTATCATCTTGATCCAAGTAAACCAAGTGCAAGTGAGCCCCAAATACCAGAAGCATTGGATGAGCACCATTTTCAAAAAAGAGGTATGCACATAAGTTGACATCCTAGAGATCTTTTGACAAGTAAAAGTGAATATTCCTTTATTGGATGCTATCAAAAAAATTCTAGCTTGTGACAAGTTTCACAAGGATATGTGCACTTTCAAGAGAAAGACAACGGAAAGGATGCCTAAGAAAATCAAGTTGATAGAACACGTGAGATGTATACTAAAGCATGCACTTCCAGTGAAGAATAATGACATAGGAGCCCCACCCATACCTTTCTACATAGGGGGACATCTCATAGACCAACCCTACTTGATTTGGGATCTTGTGTGAATTTGATGCCATATAGTGTCTATGTTGAGCTAGAGCTAGGCAAACCTAAAAGCCAGACAATTCTAGTCTCCAGTTTGCAAATCATTCTATTAAAGTTCCTGGAGGAAGGGTGGATGATGTATTAGTGGTGATAGACAAAGAAATATAGTGGTGTTCTCGATGGGCTTTATTGGTCTTGATATGGAGCCAAAGGACAAGAAGATTCCTATTATCTTAGCAAGAACATTCTTTCTATAACTAATGTTGAAATACATGTATGTAGTGGCACCATGATAATCTCTTTCATGAACATGAAGCTAAAGATAAATATCTTCAAAACATCCATTCAAAAAGAACAAGATGAGGATGTTGAATATTGTCACTTGGAATATTCATTTTTTTAGAACAAAATAGATTAAATACATCACTTAGCCATACGTCATCTACATAAAGAGGGAGAACAACCATAACAACATACAACGATCATGAACACACCCATAATCTTACAGAAACTCATATTGGAATGTGAATAAAACATTTCTGCATTGATCCCTTTTCTTTGATGCTGATGTAACCAGCTTTCCTTAATAGATTCCTTCAAAACGAGTGTGGATCTGTAGACAAAAAGCAGTATAAGACATGTGATCCAATGGGAGTTCACCTCTACACGCGAAGACATACAGCAAAGCAACATATCTAAGCTGAATCAAAATCTGAGCTCTGGCCGAGACTAGAAGCAACTACACTCTCATGAAGGAGAGACACAAAATTTCAATGAAACGGCGAGTAACAAATGTTGATTAGACGGTGAGAAACTAGGCTGAGTACAGCCACCGACCAACAACAACTAACTAACTAAAGCAAGAAAAGGAAAAAGAAGATAGGGAGGAGGAGCTCGGTGCCGTAGGACTTGGTAGCAGGAAGAGGATAGTTAGTCTGCTCATGCTTGGGGCAAACCAAAGCACTGCTTAGCCCCCAATCGCTGACACAACCGATTAGCCCCTCAACAACGCTAGGGAAAATCAGGGCCAAAAGGACCTGAAGCCCCAACGCTGGCGCCAAGGGGATCCGCCGAAAGCCACGACCTGACGATGCCCGCCTCCCGTAGCCAAATCATATGCGCGGGCAAGCGAGGAGAGGCCTGGGGGAGCAAGGTGGAACCCACCGGCAGCTAGAGCCCCCTCCCCCAAGCCAGCCGCCACCCGCGAAGAAACCCTAGTCGTGTCGCTTAGGATGCCAGAGCTGCGTCGCATGTCAAGGAGCCTAATGTCACTTGGAATATTCATTTGATTACTTATTAGATGGGAATGTTGAAGGTGAACCTCTTGAGAACCCACATCATAATGGGATGAGGAACAACTTTTGTAGGTTAATGATAGAGATCCTTACTTCAAGAAGGTGGCCACAAAATTTCCAAAAGGTTGACTGATTGAAGGAACTACAAGGTTGGCTGAAGGCACAAAACTTAGCGCTTGTGGGAGGCAACAAAAATTGATAGTAACTTAGATTGAAGAATGATCTATGGAGTGGCTAACTCATAAGAGTATTTAGGATTAGAAGAATAAGAGACCTGAACTGAATTAAATATGCTATAGGAAATCTCCCACCACAGTCGATCTCCCCACCATGACCATGGTGCCACTAGCTCAAAATGGCTATTCTTCACATAATGGTCGTGGTTTCATTGTCATGAGTCATGACCGCTTGAGTGTCACATGGATTTTGCACCTATTGATGATTATCCACCACAATTCGTAATCATTACCCTATCATCTAAGTTTTTATTTCATGTTGAGGAGTACATGGTTTAAAATCTTGGGGTGGTAGGGCGGTAAGCCCTTGTTCTGCTTTATTTCTTTATTGAAAAAAATTCTTAAAATGATGAATCATCTGAGTTACCCCTATACTTGTCTAGCAAAACCTTTCATTTTCATCTTTGCATCCTTGCATGTAGTATAGTGCATGTCCATGAATTTTTGTGTTGTTTTATTTAAAAAAAATCAACACGTTTACCCTACCATATCATCTCACATTGCATTACATGTAGTGTTGTGTTAATTTCCTTGTGTGACTAGTTTAGATTTTTCATTAGGCCAAACATAGGATAACGGAACATTACTCTTGCTCTTTATTGCTTAGTAGTGTAGATCTTGATGTGAGTGTGGCATTTTGCGCCATTTTGTCCAATTTTGCCCAAACTTGAAATTGATTGCCTAAAAATATGTTTCAACCCACTCTCTACATTTTGAATTGAAAATTTTGATATTTGACAAATGCATGTCATACTATCATGCTCTATTGCTAAATGGTCTTAAATTTAAACTTTCTAGATATGAATAGCCTTTTTCATATTTGTGAAATGTTGGGATGAATTGTGGTCCAATCAAGCCACAAATTCTTAGGGTTTTTTAGATCTCATGATACAAATGTAGTTTTTGTATTTTCTTTTTCATTTGGCATGCCATTAATGGATGAAAAGTGTTAAAGTAATCTTCATGCAGGAGATCTCCTATTAAAACCCACACTAGCGACTCCTCTTTTGACTCATTTTTCTTTCACCACTTCTTACCTCTCTCTCTCATGAAAGGATGTCAAAATGTACACATTAGCATTGTCCACCCTCCAAAAGTTTGGGGTAGCCATATCTATATCCACTTGCTTCACTCTTACCACCATATGCCCTAACTACACCAAGAGCAAAGAAAAAGGAAAAAAAGCAAAAAGAAAATAAAAGTCACTACTAAGCAATATCATCTAAATAAATAAAATAAGAGTGTTCCTATGTAATAGCACTCCAATATCTTACCGCAACCCCCTTCTTCTTGCATGCCTACTGAACTAGGAAACATCAAACATAGCTCATTTCACTATTTACATAGCCTTGTGGGACATGTAGAGTGGATGGAGATATGAGATTGAATGCATGAAGGTCAAATAGCATTCCTAGTCATCTTTGGCATCACCCGCTCATGAATAGATTTACCTGGAGCTATATGTGAACCATATAGATTGATTGTGTATTTGATTCACTACAAAAAATATGGTCTTTAACTGCAAAAAAAAATTGTAGCGAAAACCCCAAAATTTGTAGCCAAAAGCTTTGGCTACAATTATCCTTACATTTATAATATATAGCTAATACCCGTGTAGCTAATTGTTTAGGCTACATTTTTCAAACTTGTAGTTAGTTATGCCTCTGGCTAGAAATTAATATGTAACCCTAATTGTAGGTAAAAATGTCCTTACACATAAAAATATAGTTTCCATTGTAGACAAATGTATGACTACAATTCAATTTGTACCTATAATATGTAGGGAGAGATGGCATTGGTTACAATTGTATTTGTAGTTCATGTATAGAAAAAATTAGTTCATCTACTCAACATTGAGTGTAAATATACCATAATGAATGACAAGTCTCTTCAATCCCAACAACAACCCCCTTTATTCATGAAGAGCATAGTAAATATAAAAGAAAAATCAAGATACAAGAAGATGTGCATGATCATGTGGCATATAGAGTCTGCAGTGGATAGATGTAGTCAGAAGAACATATTGTATACATGTGTCTTTTTCCCATGCATATTGTAAAATAGGGGCCAGGTTAATGTCCTCCCCATGTGTACTCATTGTTCAAATATAAATAAAAGTATCATTGTTGACATTGTAATCATAACTCAATCTTGATTAACATTCATCTGTTTTCTTATTGAAAACCCCTCTATATTGGCAAGCAACTGACTGGATACATAATGTCTCTCACTACATATGTATGTATAGTACATGGTGTCTTTCACTACACACTAGCTATAATTACCTGTGTAGCAAGTGCTAATTTTTCTATACATGAACTACAAATACATATTATAGAGTCTACAGTGGATAGGGAAATTTGGGTTAATTTTTGGTGCAAGTGCTAATTTTTGGTGAAGGTGCCATTATGAGGAGTGTTATAGGGAAATTTGCCTATCTAAGCTGCTTGTTTAAAGATGGTGATTGGATAAGTCTTTAAGTCCATGCATGCTAATGAGATTGTGAATGTGCTCAAAGAGAAATAAACCCTGGGTTTTGAAATGATGATGCTATCTTTCTTAAAGGGAAGGAGATTGCCAAGATGAACGATATATGCTTGGCAGGCTTTTAGGGTGAAAGGACATGTTTCCTCCTGGTCCAAGTGGTTATGGAGAGTTAAGGCTCTGATGAGATTTACTACTAATGGGTGGAGATTCTATATTTATAAAGTTCTCACCCTTGATCATATACATAGTAGAGACTTCCAGTACCCTTCGTGATGTGTTATGTGTAAAGAGGACTCTGAAGATCTGGAACATATTATCTTTTCCTGTAAATATACTATGAGCATGTGGAATGAAGCTAGAAGAGATACATACATTGAAAGCATTCCTAACGCCTATCGTACGAGTAGCTAAAATATAGTTTCCATTGTAGACAAATGTATGACTACAATTCAATTTGTACCTATAATATGTAGGGAGAGATGGCATTGGTTACAATTGTATTTGTAGTTTATGTATAGAAAAAATTAGCACTTGCTACACACGTAATTATCGCTAGTGTGTAGTGAAAGACACCATGTACTATACATACATATGTAGTGAGAGACATTATGTATCCAGTAAGTTGCTTGCCAATATAGAGGGGTTTTCAATAAGAAAACAGATGAATGTTAATCAAGATTGAGTTATGCTTACAATGTCAACAATGATACTTTTATTTATATTTGAACAATGAGTACACATGGGGAGGACATTAACTTGGCCCCTATTTTACAATATGCATGGGAAAAAGACACATGTATACAATATGTTCTTCTGACTACATCTATCCACTGCAGACTCTATATGCCACATGATCATGCACATCTTCTTGTATCTTGATTTTTCTTTTATATTTATTCCACCACTTGTATTATCCTTTTCTGGCCACCTCCCTTTGTTGCAGAAGTTTCTCTATAAGCCTTTGATATTCACAAAGAATCAACATCAATTTCAAAGCATACAAGGCATCATATTGTCATTTGAGCAAAGCACATTGAAAGATACAAAATAAGCTTCAATTTAACAATCAAATAGTTTGGTATTATGTATTAATTCAGCTATAAACTATACAAAGTCATACCCCAGAGAGAACTATGATGGAATTTAAGTTCATCTACTCAACATTGAGTGTAAATATACCATAATGAATGACTAGTCTCTTCAATCCCAACAACAACCCCCTTTATTTCTGAAGAGCATAGTAAAGAATAATGTACTCTCTTCAATGAAGAGACTGTGCAACCAACCATTGCTACATTAAAGAGGACCTGAAAAGCAATGAATATGTAGTGTTTCAGCAATGACAGTGTAACAACTCTAGCCAACAGAGATGAATGATGGCAAGTTAAATGTTGGAACAATGCAACTATAGCACAACTCACAGTTATAATAAAAAAATCCATTATTGATTACTAGTAAAAGCTAAATTTGAGACCAAACTTGATGGAAGAGATAGAAGAAGTGATCCTAGGGTTCCTCTACCCTTGGAGAGACCCAAAGTGAAGTCTGAGGCTCCCTCAACCTACCCCTAGTGGCCAAAGATCATTTGAAGCAAAGATGTCCAAGAAAATCCAAAGAACATAGTCAAAGTGTTGATCGAGGACCCAACACGGACGTGGTACCACAAAACGGCCATGCTAGGTCACTTGCAAATCAACAGAACAACCTCCAAGTCAAGAGATAGCAGCACGACCGTACAGAACAGAACGGTCATGCCAGTGACAGCCACCACGGCCGTGCACCACAAAATGGTCATGCTACGGCAGACCAGAACGGTCGTGCAGCATCAACACGACCAACTTCACCCAACCCACCACGGTCGTGGCACCCTGACACCACCACAGCCGTGATGATCACCATGGCCATGGCCATTTCAGCCCAAAATTGACCAAAACCCCGTTAACTTTGATGGAATAAACCCACGACCGTACCCATCTACCACAGTTGTGGTCTACCCTACCTACCACGGCTGTGCTACTCACCAAACCCACCTATTTTGCTTCTGACTATTTAGATGTACACATCAACCCAAAACCTTCTACAGAAACATAAGGATTCTCAACATAAGAAATATAAAATAGAGAGGGACAAATGCAAGTAAAGGGCTGAGATGAAGTCTTGGGTGAAGAAGTCAGATTACATGGAATTTAAATTAAAAAAAGAAATGTTCCTACTATGATCTTGATAATAGGGCAACTCTAAACGCATGAGAAAAGCTATCCTCTCTTGGATTCAATGATCACTTAACACTGGTTTTATCATCATGAGAGTTGTAGCCTTTCCTGTTGGCAATGTCATGTAGAGGTTCATGTACAGTTAGTTTTGGTTGGCGAATCCCTTGAATCATAACATATTGTCATTTCTTCTCATAATCCATACGTTATATACTTTTGTATGTTGTGGATCTCAAGCACCATCAAGTTAATGGTAGCATCCACTTTTTGCAAACCACCATGGATACCTACAAAGAAACATACAAGTTTTGAGATATAGCTCACGAAAGAAACAAGCAAGCATAGTTTCTCCTACTCATAACTTACCTATTCCATAAGTTGTCTTCTCCTAATGAATGAGAAGTATGAAGTGAATGAGAAGTATCAATGGGCTTCATGCCTTCAGTTTTCTACAATTCAATATATAGTCTAGTTGCCCTGACGACGATTTGTGAACTGCAAGAATTTAAATGGATACTAAGTGGTCAGTTAAAGAAGATGTAAATCGAATCAAGAAAATCCTTCAAATCTAAAGATAAGCATCTTCAAATTGCTTCTATACAGATGGAGGATGATATTTATAGTGATTTGAAGAAATCATAATCATACTAAAGAACAATAATTAGCATAATATAAACAAATAACTAATAAACTTCAGATGGCTCATGTTCTTTACTCCCTCCATATCTGACTCAACCATGTAGTTCAACATCATATACATATGATTCAGCTACCCATACATGCTATAAATATAGAGCCAAATCATTATAACGGTCAATTATTTTCAGATTCTTGTACTATTCAAATTAATCATTCAAGGATCAGCCTACTATAATCCATAATCATAGTTTGCATAGAAAATATAATATGAAATAAAAACATGCTGACCATACAAGCCTTCTCAGATGGATGACACAATTTTCTAAAAGTTAAATCCATTTTAAAATTCATCTTGTCCTATTTGACTAACTAACTAATTTAAAATGCATTAAAACCTACCAGCTAATAAGATGCCCAACTAATATCTAGATAATAACTATTATGCTTTGTGGAGACTTATACACAGACATGTATCTAGTGTAGATGGCACTATGAAAATATAACTGCAGTGTTAAAAATCTGTAATGCATCATTTTTTGGTAATAATTCTAGATCTATAAATTGTCTACTCATTCCATGCAGTATTTAGATAATGATGAATGATGCTAGTGTATTAGCCTTTGTTCAGTGAATATGGTTGCTCTAATAGAGGCCTCAGAGCCTTGATCTTATGCCAAAAATGGTTCAACTCTCTCTAGTTTTAAAAATCTATAATTGCAGCATTTTTGGCCATAATCCTAGGTCTATCAATTTTCTACTCATTCCATGCAGTATATAGATCATTCTGAATGGCACAAATGTATTAGCCTTTGTTCAGTGAATGTGGTTGTATAGGCTTCAGAGCCTTGAGCTTGTGCTAGAAACAGTTAAACTCACTCCCTGTTAAGTTGTATCATACTGATTGTGCTAGATATCCACAAATCATGATTGTTACCTAACAACCCATAGTTTCTTGTGAGTATATGAGAAATGAGCATCAAAACACAAAGTTGATAATTTGAATTGTCTGAACTAGAGTGTCATATTAAAAAGAAATTGGATAATAGGGCTACATGTAAGAGTAGTAATTCCTCACCTTCAAACCAAGGCCTTCCCCAAATGATCCTATCCCAAGCTTGTTTGTTTGCATAATAGGAATATTGAACATGTCATGTCCTGCTGTGTATGCCAAATGACATAAAATGAATCCAATCATAGAAACAATCTTCTCAACACCTAGGCAATCTTTTTAGCCAAATACAAAAGAACAATTTGAAAGAGCACATTATTCCCAACATGATAACAAAATATTAAACAAAGATAGCATTATGTTCACTGGCTATCAGAAGAAACTTCATTGACAAACATAATATTGGCTTCAACAACTTTTAGCAATGATGCCAATTTATCACTAAACATATACTAAAGAGAAGCAAATCAGATGAAGAGTAAGCTTCTTAATAATCAATAAAAGAAACCATCACCATATCTGTTGATCCTAAAATGAAAGTGTATCCCTCTAAACAATTTCTCTGTGCTTTGGACTCCACTACTTTAACAAATACTCCATCCAAAGACAGTGTTGGAGTATAACTGAAATAATATAAGGATAACTTTTAGATCACAACAATCTGGAAAATAAATTTATATAGTTCCAAGTATATCGTCTACAGAAAAGTATTTTGATAACCTACTTGTTGAAATTTGGGATATCAGAGCAGATGTTTTTCTCTGCAAGAACCTAAAAGGATATTGTCAGATGTTGTAATATTTGATGCATTATATGAAATGAGAAAACAGAATACAAAAAATGATGCAGTGATTTGATATTATGGTTAGACACTTAAATACAAATAGGCTTTTTTTTGCAGTAGCTTAAGCACGTTCAAGAAAAGCAAATGCCTATTCCAGTTATCCCGCTTTAGAGATCAAAGATGGGAGATATAAGATGGTATGTCTATGAGAAAGACAGCAGCATGGGCTCATTTAGTTGAAGGAGAAAATGGCACAGCATAAATTAGTTCACTTCAGGTTAGGCTATCATCAGAGGTAGTTAGTCATATATATATATATATATATATATATATATATATATATATACCAAAAAATATATATCAACACCAAAATTATTTATCTTACTAAAACCACAATCAACATGGTCATAAGAATCTGAAATGAGAGCCCTTTTTGCAGTCATTAGTTCTTCTCTTAGTACTTCTAGCTTCAGAAATTTGAAATGAGAGATGCAAAAGAGTAGTGCATAAATCACTCAAGCACATGCATCGATGCACTATGACAAAGCATAGATAGATAGAGGGAAGTTAGAAGGCCTAGCTGCATTCATTCAGATAGGAAGAACATTACCAAAATGGGAATATTAACATGCTTCTGTGAAGGATGTTGCTGAGACCCAGGGTGAAGATGGTGCTCTGGATTCTAAGATATAGATGTTGAATGTCTCTTATGTTGAGTGATGTAAATGACATATGAGGTAGCTTATTGTGACGTGCAAAGAAGTATCTATCAATAGTACTTACCTATATTTTATGATGGAGTGAATTTGCAAGTTAGAAACTCACCACTTCTTGATGTCACGATAGCTTCCACGTTTTATTCTTATGTTCCAAGGCATTTTTGCCGAATGTCATTCTCAGTGCCTGCAATATTATAAAACTCTTACACTTTACTACATAGTACTAAACCAAAAGATTCCAACTAGGCATTGTAATGAGATGCACCTTGATTTCACTCACTGCCTAAAATATAAAGTTATGCTTTTTAGAACAGAATGTATAATCATCTAGATTTGTTCATGCATCATTCTTGGTGACTCTAAAATATTAAAAAAATTGCACACTAACTAAAAGCCACTTGTTGGTTTTTCGTTGTGAAGATGTATGGTCTTGAATTTGAATCTTATTCAGGAGAAGGGGTCTTGGGTGGAAATCCAACCAATGTTTGGAAAGATAAGTGGGTGCGAGGATGTGAGAATGTTAAGCTTCTGAGTAACAAAGTTATTCCTCCTTGCTTTATAAGATATCTTATCATGTCCTCCTTGCTTTACCTACCCTCACCTTCTACTTTGCACCATATCTCTCTAAAAGCAGCAATGTTCGTTAGACTACTTATTCTGTAGCAGCACCAGCATCCAAAACCCCATACGAAAAAGGCCTCTCAGGGCTTTAGCCGATGAAAATGGCCATATATTAAGAAGCTCAAGTGTTATTGGATGGATCATTTTTGTTATTCATAAAATTTTGGAAGATTATGCATTATAATTGTAACATCCCTGACCTGGGTTATGAATTACTAAATATGTAATTAAATCCTTGTGATTATCTTTTGGCATGTAATTAAGTTCCTAAGGAACATACATTTTCATTTCTGTCCTTTTTAAACAATGATTGTAGTATTGTTTGGTAATACAGGGACCTATGTGCAAATTAACCAGTTAGAGGGGTTAACTTAAAAATTACACATGTTAAGATGTTCTTCTAATAAAGAGACATCATATGAAGGAATATGACGAGGTATGATGGATTTCCCAAGTTTGGGCACTAAGGTGCAGCTTGTGGAGCAATCCTTGTGCTTAAAACCCTAATTTTGGTGAAAAGTGCAATTTACCTAAAATATGGAGTGCAACCTGTAAAATATACCTTCTAGTATATCTTTTATGACTCTTTACATCAATTAGAGAAGAAATGATGAGAGGGGCACTTCAATTAAATAATTGGATAAGAAGGATGACTTTTGTAGTGAAAACACCTAGTAAGAGTAAGGAGACCCTTCATATATGTACCTTAGTATGCATGTTAGTTTTATCTACCCTTAGATCTTGAGTTTTGATGAGCTTTGCATAAGATTATCATGCCTGGACGTGCCTTAGCAAGAAGAAGGGACTTAGATGAGAAATCTATGTTTTAGAGGTCCTTATGGTGGAAAACAACCTAAGGTATATAAGCCTAGTTCCTTGTAAAACAACCAAACGTATTCCCTTCACTTCCTCACTTCTCATCTTTATCAACCGACCAAGGCAAAGCTCTGGAGCTCAGGGAGACGACCAACCTATTCTAAGGTAAGAGAGCACCATCTTCTAGCTTGGATTCATGGAGGAAATCCTTGTATAAGGTTGGTTTCATGGTTAATTCACTTAGGTTTCTTGTTCTAGCCGATCATCTCCATCTTTTCCTTGAAGAAACAACCTTGGATGACCTGTGGAGCTCAAGCCACCATTAAAGTTTCGGAGCTTGGAAGCTTGGAGTTCTAGGAACAACGTTTGAGGCGGGTTTTATAACTCTACACCTTGCTTTGTTATGCATACTTTTATTTTTGCAAATAATAGTTAGTTCTTCTTATTCCCCATCTTTCTTTGCACTCTTGCTAGCTTTTTCATGAAGAACAGACCTTGGTTTCAAGGTTGAAGATGAAGGGTGTTAATACCTATGTTGGTCCTTATCCAACTTTATCGAATGGGTCACACTCGTTTCAATGCAAATGGGTTCACACCCGTTTCACCTCAAATGGGTTCACACCCGTTTCATCTCAAATGGGTCACACTTGTTTCAATCCAAATGGGTTCACACCCGTTTCACCTCAAATGGGTTCACACCCGTTTCATCTCAAATGGGTCACACTCGTTTCAATCCAAATGGCTTCACACCCATTTCACCTCAAATGGGTTCACACTCGTTTCAACTGAAATGGGTTCACACTCGTTTCAATCCAAATGGGTCACACTCGTTTCAACTGAAATGGGTTCACACTCATTTCAACTCAAATGGTTCACACTCATTTCAACTCAAATGGGTTCACACTCGTTTCAACCTAAATGGGTTCAATTAAAGGATACCTTGTTTTATGTAAACCCTAATGACATGATAGTGGTGATTTGGTTTATGTTAATCAACAAGGACTTAAACCAACCCTATCTAGAGTGATGTAATCACCATCCATTAGTAAGGAGAGAGAAAAAGTACCATTTATGGTTAAAACTTAAATAAAGTACCTTCAATGTATATGAATATGCCGGATTAGGGTATGATCCACTTATGAGAGAATCATGAAAACCCTAATTAAGATAATTGATGAGTCTTAACCTAATTTGAAAGCATCAATGATGATGTTTCTCATTCATGATGATGCTATGAGCTCATTTCACTATGATGTGAATAGTAAACCCTAATTCTAGGGTAATCATGAGTAATGTGAATAGTAAACCCTAATTCTAGGGTAATCATGAAGTAATGTGAATAGTAAACCCTAATTCTAGGGTAATCATGAAGTAATGTGAATAGTAAACCCTAGTTCATGGTAATATGTAGAAGTGAGCAATAAACCCTAAATTCATGTTATTCCTTTAAGCATGAATTGTATTATCAAAATATGAGATGAGGAATCCTTATTCCTAATCATAATGAAAGGGTTGAATGACCCTAAATGATGTAAAACAAGGGAATCTTACCCTTTGAAAGGACATAAAAGTATAACTTTTGAATTGAAGGATTAATTCTGCTTTATTGACTGCTGATCTGACTATGAATTGTTGATTATTATCAATTGATTTAATCATGCAGGTTCTTATAAGAAAATAATCATATCCAGGTAAGGATCATGACATCATATTCATTAAAAACATGTCAATAGCTTATGAACAGAAATAAATATGTTGCCTAGATGCAAGTGGTATCATATAAAACTGATATGCCTTAAGGGCCATGAATGGCATCAAGGTCATGCTAATAGATGACTTGATGATGACATGTCACTTGATAGCAGGTGTTATGATGATATAAGGGTGTGAACACCCATCTTCCTGAATTATAGTGATAAGATGATTAAGAATTGATATCCATCTGATAACTGATATGAGTAATACCTGTTACATTTAGTATTCTTCTGTTATAGCCATGTTTAGTACTTGAATGTTTGGAAACATGTATGATGCTAAAAGAATACTGAAATGTACCTAATAACCAAGTTTAATCATATCATGTAGAACCCTGATCATAGATCCATCATTGTCAGAGTTTAAATGATGGTGAAACAGGTTTTCCTAAGGGAACTCCTGGATCACATACTTTAGAGTATGTGGGGGAATATGGATGTGTATATCCTTACATCCTAGTGTAGGAGTTGATGTGGATGTATCTTAATCCATCAGCCTTTCACTATATGCTTATACCAGGATGATGTAACACTATTCTCCCAAAGGAATCTTTTATACCGCATCGATGAGAGATAAACATGAAATCTTTCAATAGCGAAGAGAGTGAAGAATGCCACTGTGACTCTAATAGCGAAGTACCAGAATACCCTAGTGAGCTATATTAGTAGAGACACTAGATGTCCTGCATGTTTATCCTCATTCTGACTGAGGTAGTTGAAGGTCATGAGAATCCGGCTCTTTCAATGACCTAGTATGATACCGATGTGACTTACTAGTGATCGGTTGGAGCAGGAGCGGTATACCTCATCTCTGCAGGGCATAATGATGTTTGTAAAACATAATCAACCGCGTAGCATAACTGCTTAGGTTGAACTACGAGGAACACTGATTGATATTACATTGCTTGCTTTTAATATCCTGTTCAAGTATTAGTATACATGTTTTTCATATTCCTTAATAAAGATGAGTATTTTTTATCAAGCCTGCTGTGAGTAACCTAAGTTACTTGTTCATGATATTCCTTTGATTGCTTTTAACAAAGTTTCTGGCGGAGAGTTATAACTCTCGCTGGGACAATTATTTGAAATTGTCTCACCCCGTAGATTTCTATCTTTAGGTGGACGTCGAGGTCGAAGGAACCGATCTGTAGGTGGACAGCAGCAACAGCAGCAAATCCAGGAGCAGCGGTGATTTCAGGTGGAAACACTGTGCTGTCTAGTCTTGTAGTTAGAATAGTCTTATGTCGTCTCTGTACACTCAGGTCCTAGGAGTTTATTGATCTGAGAATTTTGAAGTCTTGAGATTTTGTATCATGACATATATAATCACTCGAGAAGTGATTTATCAGAGATGTAAACAGTTCATCTTACTTTTATAAAAGGAGTTTCAGGTTTTTGAGATCTCATTTTTGAAAAGTTTTAATTTCTCATGATTTTTCGTATTCCGCTGTTAATCGAGTCGCTTCCGCTATGTTTATCTTATGTTTTGGAGATCAGAGCCCACAATTAGTGGTATCAGAGCTCTAGGTTCGCTGAGTCTACAGAGACATAGGACTTAGAATGTCAAGTCTATCCTTAGTACTTCTTTCTTATCTAATAGAGTCTTCTGCTCCTCAGGAGAAGAAGATAATTAAGGATGTCTGGACCACAGGAGGAGTACGAGGCAGAAAGTAGTGTTGTTGCACCTCGAGAAGGTGCAAGGAACTTAGAAATAGAGCACCCTGTACTTGAGCCACCTATGGAGCCAACTCAGTTTGACCCAGCTGTTCAAACTATGTTTGGACAGTTTATGACTGCCATGACACATATCACCGACAGGATGCCCATGCCTGCACCTAGGGCACCTGTCCAGTCTGAGGGTCAAGGTATCGGTAAGATGTTCGAGCGACTTTGTCATGTCGGAGCAACCGAATACTTTGGAACAGCTGACCATGCTGATGCTGATCTATGGTTAACTGAGTTGGAGAAAGCTTTCAGAATCCTTAACATCCCTGAAGGTGAGAAGGTTAGACATGTTGTCTATCTTCTCAAAGGTAGTGTTGGTCACTGGTGGACCATGGAAGAGCAGAAGAGGCCTGGAATAGAGAGATCTCATGGGAAGACTTTCTTCGGGAATTTGTCTACAGATATTTTCCAAAGACTATTCTGGATGAGAAGATCTCTCCGTTTGAGAGACTGAGGCAGGGTATGATGAACATTAGCGTGTATGAGGCTAAGTTCATGGAGTTGTTGCGATTCTGTCCGCATATGGATACCACAGATGAAGAAAGGATTAGGAGGTTTGAGAAGGGTTTGAATTCCGACATGACTACTCCCGTGTCTGCACTAGAAAACTGGGAGAGATTCTCTACCTTTGTCGAGTCAGTCTGAAGGATAGAGAGATCCGTAGTCGAGAAAAGACAAACCCAAAAGAGATATCCATAGTTCTAGGGATCTTCATCTAGAGACTTTAAGAAGCCTAGATTCTCTGCACCCACACCTCCACCACTCGGATCTAGTTCTCAGACTCAGTGGTTCCCAAGTAGAGGTAGAGGACGAGGCTTACCGCCACAAGAGACTCACAGTTCAGCATCAATGTCGGTCACAGGACCACCAAGACCACAACAACTGGAAAGAAGCTGCTACAACTGTGGGAAGGTGGGACATCTGATGAAGGACTGTAGGTCTAGGCCTGTCAGTGTGACACAGCCTCTGAGGCAGAATCAACAGGGATCACAGAGAAGGCAGTCTCAAGGAGCAGCTAGAGGACGTAGACAAGCGTCTCAGACTGGATCGTCAGCACCAACTCAACCTCAGGCGACAGTGAGGTTCTATGTTATGAACCCACCAGAAGCAGTGGTCAATTCATGGGTTGTGGCAGGTCAGATGGAACTTTTATATTCTGATATGTATAAATCTTGTGTGGTATCTGTTTTGATTGACCCGGGTGCTACGCACTCTTTTATCACTCGAAGAGTGATTCGTAACTGCAATATGACAGTTAGTCATAGGGCAGATAGCTTGTTGCTTGAAACTCCGTTGAGAGGTTTTGCTGTTCTGCAAGAAGTATGCTCTCCCTGCATCCTCTTCTTTTCTGATCATCACATTCAAGTGGATCTTATACCACTTGATATGCAAGGATTTGATATAATCCTTGGGATGGATACCTTGGAAAGGTACAAAGTTGTCTTGGGTTGTGAATCCAAGCAGGCTGTGTTTGCTGATGAGAGCAACACATGGATCTTTCAAGGAGAGAGAAAGATTCTACCCACCTGTCTTGTGTCTGCTATGGTTGCTGATAAGCTGATGAGGCAAGGATGTTATGCATTCTTGGCCCATGTGATAGATACCACTATGAAGAGTCCTAACCTTGCTGAAGTTCCTATAGTCAGGGAATTTGAAGATGTATTTCCTGAAGAACTTCCAGGTATGCCACCACCTCGGGAAATTGATTTTGAAATCAATTTGATCCCAGATACAAAACCTATAGCCCAGACTCCTTATAGGATGGCGCCTGCTGAGATGGCAAAACTCAAGAAACAGCTTCAAGAGTTGCTTGAGAAAGGTTTTATCCGACCGAGTACTTCACCTTGGGGTGCTCCGGTCTTGTTTGTTAAAAAGAAGGATGGATCAATGCGATTGTGCATTGATTACAGACAACTAAATAAAGTAACGATAAAGAATAAGTACCCTCTACCGAGAATTGATGATCTTTTTGACCAGTTGCGTGGTGCAACCGTCTTCTCGAAGATAGACTTGAGGTCAGGATATCATCAACTTCATATTAAGGACAGTGACATACCCAAGTCTGCTTTCAAGACAAGGTATGGTCACTATGAGTTCACAGTTATGTCGTTCGGACTAACTAATGCACCAGCTGCATTTATGGAACTCATGAATAGAATCTTCTGACCTTTCCTCGATCAGTGTGTTGTTGTCTTTATAGATGACATCCTGATCTATAGTAGATATGTTCAACATCATGAACAACATCTTCGTCAAGCTCTAACTTTGCTAAGACAACACATGTTATACGCTAAGTTTAGCAAGTGTGAGTTCTGGTTGCCGGAGGTATCTTTTCTTGGACATGTGGTATCTGCCTCGGGAATTCGTGTTGACCCTAAAAAGGTAGAATCTATTCTACAGTGGGAACAACCGAAAACACCGATGGAGATTCGTAGTTTCTTAGGGTTGGTTGGCTATTATCGAAGGTTCATTAAGAACTTCAGTTCTGTAGCCCTACCCTTGACGAAGTTGACCCGGAAAGATGTTCCTTTTGCCTGGAGTGATAAGTGTCAACAGTCTTTTCAGCTGTTAAAGGAGAGGTTGACAAGTGCACCTGTGCTTGTGCTACCTGAGCAAGGAAAAGGATATGTAGTCTTTTGTGATGCCTCCAAGAATGGACTTAGATGTGTGTTGATGCAGGATAAACAAGTGATTTCTTTTGCTTCCCGACAGCTTAAGAAACACGAGGAGAATTATCCGACACATGATTTAGAGTTAGCTGTTGTGGTTCATGCTTTGAAAATCTGGAGACACTATCTATATGGAGAAACATTCCATATTTTCACGGACCATAAGAACCTTAAGTATATCTTCTCTCAGCATGACCTTAACATGAGGCAACGTCGCTGGATGGAATTAATTAAGGATTATGATTGTACGATAGATTACCATCCAGGGAAGGCCAATGTAGTTGCAGATGCCTTGAGTAGGAAATCAGCAACATCATCCTCTGATAGGGCACAATTAAATTATTTAGTATTCCCTAGGAGAGATATGCTTATCTCCTTAAGGCAAGACAATGTACAGATGAAGGTGTCATGGATTGCCGGGTTGTTGGCTGAGATGCATATCAAACCCACCCTAAGAGAGAAGATTAAGGAGGCACAGCAAGCTGATGTTGTAGTTCAGCAGATCAAATCTGAGTATGGTGATGAGAAGCGAGAAGGTTTTCATGAATCAGATGATCAAGTGGCATGCTATCATGGGAGGATGATAGTGCCAGATGTGGATAACCTGAGAAAGATAGTCCTGGAGGAAGCTCATTCTTCAATGTATGCTATGCATCCAGGAAGCACCAAAATGTATCGAAACTTGAAAGAAATGTATTGGTGGTCTGGGATGAAGAAGGACATAGATGAGTTTATTCTGAGGTGTCCAGTGTGTCAGCAAGTTAAAGCTGAACACCAGAAGCCTGCAGGAACAATGCAACCTTTACCCATACCACAGTGGAAGTGGGATCATGTAACCATGGACTTTGTTGTGGGCCTACCTAGAACAAACAAAGGACATGATTCCATTTGGGTAATTGTTGATAGGTTGACTAAGACAGCGCATTTCTTACCTGTCAAAACAACCTATTCTGCTGAAAGGTTATCCCAGTTATATGTTCAAGAGATTGTGCGTTTGCACGGAGTTCCTGTCACCATAGTTTCTGACAGAGGTCCTCAGTTCACAAGTCATTTTTGGGAATAGCTACATAGGGCACTAGGCACCCAGTTAAGGTTTAGTACAGCCTTTCATCCACAGACGGATGGACAGTCAGAATGGACTATACAGACCTTAGAAGATTTGTTGAGAGCATGTGTTCTCCAGTTCATAGGAAGTTGGGATTTGCACCTAAGCTTGATAGAGTTTGCCTATAACAATAGCTATCAACATAGTATTGATATGGCACCTTATGATGCTTTGTATGGTAGACGTTGTAGATCACCTATGTGTTGGTATGAGACTGGTGAACATCAGTTGTTAGGTCCTGATCTTGTGCAGCAGACTACGGAGAAAATTAAAGTAATACAACAACAGATTAAGACTGCACAGGATAGGCAGAAATCATATGCTAACAAGCATCATAGACCGTTGGAGTTCCAGGTTGGAGACAGAGTGTATCTCAAGGTCTCGCCTTGGAAAGGAGTCCTTCGCTTTGGAAGGAAAAGGAAGTTAGCTCCTAGATTTATGGGGCCTTATCCAATCATTGAACGGATTGGAAAGGTAGCCTATAGACTAGAGTTACCATCATAATTACAAAAACTACACCCTGTGTTTCACATTTCTATGTTAAGGAAATGTCATCCTGATACCGAGTCAGTTCTACAACCTATGGAAATAGAATTGAACGAAGATATAACTTATGAGGAAGGACCAGTGTCAATCCTTGATAACAGAATTAAAAAGCTAAAGAAGAAAGACATAAGTCTTGTAAAAGTCCTCTGGAATCACCGTGGTGTTGAAGAAGCCACTTGGGAACTAGAGGAAGAGATGAGAAGGAAATACCCTGCTCTTTTCTATTAATATGTTTTATCGATTTCGGGGACGAAATCCTTGTAAGGGGTGGATAATTTGTAACATCCCTGACCTGGGTTATGAATTAACCCTAGGTGTTTTGCCTAAATATGTAATTAAATCCTTGTGATTATCTTTTGGCATGTAATTAAGTTCCTAAGGAACATACATTTTCATTTCTGTCCTTTTTAAACAATGATTGTAGTATTGTTTGGTAATACAGGGACCTATGTGCAAATTAACCAGTTAGAGGGGTTAACATGCAAATTACACAGGTTAAGATGTTCCTCTAATAAAGAGACATCATATGAAGGAATATGATGAGGTATGATGGATTTCCCAAGTTTGGGCACTAAGGTGCAGCTTGTGGAGCAATCCTTGTGCTTAAAACCCTAATTTTGGTGAAAAGTACAATTTACCCAAAATATGGAGTGAAACCTGTAAAATATACCTTCTAGTATATCTTTTATGACTCTTTACATCAATTAGAGAAGAAATGATGAGAGGGGCGCTTCAATTAAATAATTGGATAAGAAGGATGACTTTTGTAGTGAAAACACCTAGTAAGAGTAAGGAGACCCTTCATATATGTACCTTAGTATGCATGTTGGTTTTATCTACCCTTAGATCTTGAGTTTTGATGAGCTTTGCATAATATTATCATGTCTGGACGTGCCTTAGAAATAAGAAGGGACTTAGATGAGAAATCTATGTTTTAGAGGTCCTTATGGTGGAAAACAACCTAAGGTATATAAGCCTAGTTCCTTGTAAAACAACCAAACGTATTCCCTTCACTTCCTCACTTCTCATCTTTCTCAACTGACCAAGGCAAAGCTCTGGAGCTCAGGGAGACGACCAACCTGTTCTAAGGTAAGAGAGCACCATCTTCTAGCTTGGATTCATGGAGGAAATCCTTGTATAAGGTTGGTTTCATGGTTAATTCACTTAGGTTTCTTGTTCTAGCCGATCATCTCCATCTTTTCCTTGAAGAAACAACCTTGGATGACCTGTGGAGCTCAAGCCACCATTAAAGTTTCGAAGCTTGGAATCTTGGAGTTCTAGGAACAACGTTTGAGGTGGGTTTTATAACTCTACACCTTGCTTTGTTATGCATACTTTTATTTTTGCAAATAATAGTTAGTTCTTCTTCTTCCCCATCTTTCTTTGCACTCTTGCTAGCTTTTTCGTGAAGAACAGACCTTGGTTTCAAGGTTGAAGATGAAGGGCGTTAATACCTATGTTGGTCCTTATCCAACTTTATCAAATGGGTCACACTCGTTTCAATCCAAATGGGTTCACACCCGTTTCACCTCAAATGGGTTCACACCCGTTTCATCTCAAATGGGTCACACTCGTTTCAATCCAAATGGGTTCACACCCGTTTCACCTCAAATGGGTTCACACCCTTTTCATCTCAAATGGGTCACACTCGTTTCAATCCAAATGGGTTCACACCCGTTTCACCTCAAATGGGTTCACACTCGTTTCAACTGAAATGGGTTCACACTCGTTTCAATCCAAATGGGTCACACTCGTTTCAACTGAAATGGGTTCACACTCGTTTCAACGCAAATGGTTCACACTCATTTCAACTCAAATGGGTTCACACTCGTTTCAATCTAAATGGGTTCAATTAAAGAATACCTTGTTTTATGTAAATCCTAATGACATGATAGTGGTGATTTGGTTTATGTTAATCAACAAGGACTTAAACCAACCCTATCTAGAGTGATGTAATCACCATCCATTAGTAAGGAGAGAGAGAAAGTACCATTTATGGTTAAAACTTAAATAAAGCACCTTCAATGTATATGAATATGCCGGATTAGGGTATGATCCACTTATGAGAGAATCATGAAAACCCTGATTAAGATAATTGATGAGTCTTAACCTAATTTGAAAGCATCAATGATTATGTTTCTCATTCATGATGATGCTATGAGCTCATTTCACTATGATGTGAATAGTAAACCCTAATTCTAGGGTAATCATGAGTAATGTGAATAGTAAACCCTAATTCTAGGGTAATCATGAAGTAATGTGAATAGTAAACCCTAATTCTAGGGTAATCATGAAGTAATGTGAATAGTAAATCCTAATTCTAGGGTAATCATGAAGTAATGTGAATAGTAAACCCTAGTTCATGGTATTATGTAGAAGTGAACAATAAACCCTAAATTCATGTTATTCCTTTAAGCATGAATTGTATTATCAAAATATGAGATGAGGAATCCTTATTCCTAATCATAATGAAAGGGTTGAATGACCCTAAATGATGTAAAACAAGGGAATCTTACCCTTTGAAAGGACATAAAAGTATAACTTTTGAATTGAAGGATTAATTCTGCTTTATTGACTGCTGATCTGACTATGAATTGTTGATTATTATCAATTGATTTAATCATGCAGGTTCTTATAAGAAAATAATCATATCCAGGTAAGGATCATGACATCATATTCATTAAAAACATGTCAATAGCTTATGAACAGAAATAACTATGTTGCCTAGATGCAAGTGGTATCATATAAAACTGATATGCCTTAAGGGCTATGAATGACATCAAGGTCATGCTAATAGATGACTTGATGCTGACATGTCACTTGATAGCAGGTGTTATGATGATATAAGGGTGTGAACACCCATGTTCCTGAATTATAGTGATAAGATGATTAAGAATTGATATCCATCTGATAACTGATATGAGTAATACCTGTTACATTTAGTATTCTTCTGTTATAGCCATGTTTAGTACTTGAATGTTTGGAAACATGTATGATGCTAAAAGAATACTGAAATGTACCTAATAACCAAGATTAATCATATCATGTAGAGCCCTGATAATAGATCCATCATTGTCAGAGTTTAAATGATGGTGAAACAGGTTTTCCTAAGGGAACTCCTAGATCACATACTTTAGAGTATGTGGGGGAATATGGATGTGTATATCCTTACATCCTAGTGTAGGAGTTGATGTGGATGTATCTTAATCCATCAGCCTTTCACTATATGCTTATACCGGGATGATGTAACACTATTCTCCCAAAGGAATCTTTTATACCGCATCGATGAGAGATAAACATGAAATCTTTCGATAGAGAAGAGAGTGCAGAATGCCACTGTGACTCTAATAGCGAAGTACCAGAATACCCTGGTGAGCTATATTAGCAGAGACACTAGATGTCATGCATGTTTATCCTCATTATGACTGAGGTAGTTGAAGGTCATGAGAATCCGGCTCTTTCAATGACCTAGTATGATACCGATGCGACTTACTAGTGATCGGTTGGAGCAGGAGCAGTATACCTCATCTCCGTAGGGCATAATGATGTTTGTAAAACATAATCAACCGCGTAGCATAACTGCTTAGGTTGAACTACGAGGAACATTGATTGATATTACATTGCTTGCTTTTAATATCCTGTTCAAGTATTAGTATACATGTTTTTCATATTCCTTAATAAAGATGAGTATTTGTTATCAAGCCTGCTGTGAGTAACCTAAGTTACCTGTTCATGATATTCCTTTGATTGCTTTTAACAAAGTTTCTGGCGGAGAGTTATAACTCTCGCTGGGACAATTATTTGAAATTGTCTCACCCCGTAGATTTCTATCTTTAGGTGGACGTCGAGGTCGAAGGAACCGATCTGCAGGTGGACAGTAGCAACAACAGCAAATCCAGGAGCAGCAGTGATTTCAGGTGGAAACATTGTGTTGTCTAGTCTTGCAGTCAGAATAGTCTTATGTCGTCTCTGTACACTCAGGTCCTAGGAGTTTGTTGATCTGAGAATTTTGAAGTCTTGAGATTTTGTATCATGACGTATATAATCACTCGAGAAGTGATTTATCAGAGATGTAAATAGTTCATCTTACTTTTATATAAGGAGTTTCAGGTTTTTGAGATCTCGTTTTCGAAAAGTTTCGATTTCTCATGATTTTTCGTATTCCGCTGTTAATCGAGTCGCTTCCGCTATGTTTATATTGTGTTTTGGAGATCAGAGCCCACAATAATAGTTGCATATATGTCACAAGTCATGACATGTAAAGTTGAAGCATGTATGAAAAGTTTTGACTTAGAATGGTGATTATTCTGGCCAGTTGATCATACTTGTTGCGCACATGGAAATTAGAAAAAAAAGTATATTTGGGAACAATATTGAATAAAAATTAACTTTAATTAGAATCACATCCTCATACCATAGAGAAAAGAGACTGACAATACTCCCTCCCAATCAAAATCAAGAGCACTTCACCAGTAAAGCCATAGGATGACAATAGTATATTTAAGGGTCTGAACAATGTTGGGAAGGACACAAGGTAGGTGTCATTTAATGTCTGAAATAATAAGAGAGGCTTCCAACCGCAAAGGAGAGGCTTATAGATCTCATGACAATAGGAGGACTATACGAGGCGGAAAACTTGCTCCCTTAATAAATAAGTGGACATTGATGAAACTGGCAGTAGTTACAGCAAGGCATTACAAAATTGGAAGGTGTTTCTGATTGGCTGGATCACATTTGTTATTCTTCAAATTTTGGAACATTATGCACTATAACATATGGAAATTTGAAGCATGTATGAAAAAAAATAATTAGCATGGTAATAATTTTGGTCAGTATTCTAATTGTATGATGTTGGAGTTACCACACGATGTACCAACTCCCTTCTAGAAGCTAGATATGGTAGAAATTCACCAACAGATTTCTTGCTAATAATCTGCTCCCATTTCTTCTCCATGTACATCTCCTACTAGTGATCCCTCCTGCATCTCTCCCTCATGAAACTGTATAGACCTTCCATGTTACACATCTCTCTTTCAACATTGATATATCTGATCTAGATTTCCTAAAGAGGGGCAGGAAGATCGAGGATATACCTTGCAACATGCTTTGCTTAGGTCCTATCATGGACCTATTGCTTTATTATACTCTTTGAGCCTTATTATATGCTCTTGTGATAATTAAAATTTTGTTGGCTCTCTCTAAATTCTCAGGTGCTAGGTTTTGTTTTGGTGTCAAAAGCTGCATTCGTTCTCCTCTTCATTAAATTGTGTTGGCTCTGGCAACTTTAACTCCTTGTATGTACACTTAATACGATTTCACACTGAAATAAATATCAGTAGATTTTTAAGGATATGAAAAGTCAGCAATCATACTAAAAGCATTTGGTCCTTGGCAGCCCAATCACGAGATCTTCCACTTTAATATTCAACAGTAGCCAAAATATTAGTCTCATGTTCATCATTCTTGTATCTATGAAAAAATTTAAAAGGCAATAAATAAACTTTGCTATGATGTATTTGAATAAGAAACATTAATTTTCCCACTAAGGTTCCAGTAAAATTGGAAGAATCTAAGTGTTGTTCTTCCTCTATCAGGGATTGTGCCTTTCTATTCTATCTACACATATCCCACTTGTGGTTATCACAGTGTTATGATTCAAGAATTCATGACACCATGACATAGGTCCATAAACTTAGCCACAAGGACACTAACATACAACAAGGTGAACTATAAAATTACAAGAACACATACCTACCTGTCATTATACTATCCATAAGCCATTAATTTTTACTCCAAAATCCAATCTGACATCCATCCCTCTTTCCTTATGACTCCTTCAACTAAACCTTGGGAGCATCAACAAACTACCCTAAACATTTACTAAGTATTACCATTAGATGGTCATCATCATTGAGACCCACCATCAAAATCTATATTTACATCGATGATGGTGCTTCATCTTGTCTACTTCTCAATCTCAATTTTGATAGCTTTGCTACCATCATATTGTGATGGTTGTAAATTGGGGACATTGACGAGTTGCTGGTTTTCACACTCTTCATTTTGCACATTAGGATGTTCTTTGTCAGCACATCGACAAGAATCATCATACCAATCACATTTGTTCACTTCCCTACCAAATCCAACATAATATGTATGTGATTTGCAATTGTAGATATCACACAACAACAATAAAGTATCTTCTTTTCCCTGTTGATACCTAAAAGAAAAAATAGACATTCACAACTTGATGCACATTGAGCCTAAATGATATGAGCATCGTGTAGCATTAATTCAAGTGAATCCAACTTGAGTGGTACCATTTTGCTAAATCTCAATAAAATGTTTCAGGTATCCATGACCATCTAACAAGATAACACAAAACAACCAGTGAATATATAAATTCAACTTAATTTGTTTCAAGTGTGATAGTCATGCCATTTATCCTACATAAAAAGTAACTAAGTGATGAAATCAGTTAGTAGCCAAATGAGATACATATGATGTGTGATTTTGTATGATTTCAAATTGAAACCAGTGGCCTCTGTTAGTCATGTATGATTTCAAACTAAAAGCCAGTGGCATGAGCTCAGTCTTGTATGATTTCAAACTTTTGTTTAGAAAACACATATTCCATTGGAACTTTACACTAAGATTGAATTATATACGAATCACAAATCAAAATCAAATATTTTGTAAAAAATAGTTAGACATTGCATGTTCATTTTTTGGCATGAGAATGATGATACACTCTCATGTTATAGTGTATTTTACCTCTCATCTAGATCTGATGCAGATGGTACGTGTATGTTGTGTTTTGCATGTCATAAAGTTCCTAACATAAATATAATGAAGGCACAAAAGGCATTAGAATAACCAGATATAGAACACCATTTCAGACTTTAGGCTTGATGAGAAGTTATATGCCTAGTATGGAAATTTAGCATGCACTCAAATCCAATATCTACCTGGGGGAATGGAACGCCTATTGAACCAAGGACACCAATACGTTTGTTTGATGATGAATCAGTAGATCGTCAGCTCTATGATTGCAGATTTATTATAACAAAATTCATATTCAAGTTCATCCTTTGGGGTTTTCTGTTTTTCCTTAGGGTTATTTTATTTTTAGATGTAAATTGATGACTGCAAGCTTCCATTTTCGAAATGAATGCATAGGTGCATATTTTTTTGAATGTAGAGCGATCCATTTATAGGATCAACTATTTGAAGTGAGTCACTATGCTCAGCTACCCAGTCAGTTTGATTCTAGATAAGTAGATTGTCAACTTATGTGTTTTACTGAATGGATGATAGTTGTACTCACAAACTGATATAGAAAAAAGAATCAACTTATGTGTTTTGCTGACTGGATGATAGTTGTACTCTTAAACTGATATAGAAAATCAAATCAGCCTAAGGCACAAAATGTCTGGACATGTTTTTCCCATATGTCTTGAGAATTATAGACTTGCACTTTCGTATTCCAACATACTTAAAGAGATATATATATATCCCAAGGTTATTTTAGTTTATTAAAACACATTGATATGTGCATGCATGTGCTTACTGAATGCCCATCCTTCTACCTATGAAAAATTGAGAAGTGTCCTTCCCTAAAGTCATTAACACACATCAAACTACCAAAGAATGCAGCAAAATTTAGAAGAAGAAAAAATAGAAGGGAAATCAACAACCCAAAGTGAAATAAAGAAAACATATAGATATTATGTTCTAATTAAAAAAACAATAGTTACCTTCATTTGAAAATATATAACCTTGGCCCTTGCACGATCCTTGTGACAAAGGAAGATGATTCTGGATTATAAGAATATAATTATACCAGCAATTGCACATCCTCATTGGTCATTCTCGCATGTTTCTGTCAAGAAAGAGTATTTCTAATGGTTGGGTGGGTACCAAGGTCACATTTGTACTGCAATATGTAGTATACAAAAAGGTTAGAATGAAACCAATACAATGTATTTATTTAGAAGCATGTTACATGCAGAGAGGTATTAAGCTTGTGATATGAACACTTTGTTTTTCATAATGGTTCTCATAGAAACATTATAGCACAAATCTATATAATAAGTGACTACTAAATTTACTTTTTGGATGGGATACAAGTTCAGATTTTCATACGTTTAGCTAGTATTTCTACTAGGATATTGATTTGGTGAAGGGAGAAACACTCGCTTAGAAATTCCTGGAGGCAGCTGGATTGGAGGGAACTGAATTCAAGGTACCAGCTCATGGTCCAAATGAGTTTAGGTAAACATTAGCTTCAATAGCCTAAATTCCAAATGTTGTGAGATTAAGAAAGATGATTTTCAACACACAACTGCAAGGAAAAAGTGAGACCATGAAAGATGATTTTCAATGTGTACTAGTTCAAATCCCTACTTAACCTACACATGTACAAGGATGTCTTCATCTCATTGTAGGAGGGGAAACAGGAGATGAGGGGCCTGAGTCAAATAGTTGAGAAGTAGAGAAAATGGATGTTATTGGCATGAAACATACACATGATTTCACCCTCTCATCAGTGATGAAATACATGTTTTTGCAGCCTCTGTTTAACATGGTGGCTTTGATGAGTGTTATTTCATCTTCTCATCAACAAAGAAATAACAAAATGCCAAAAGACTTCATATTGTTTCACTCAAGTTCTATCTCATTATGTTATTCCCTGAGCTTTTCATCTTCTGTATAACTTTCTTAAATGTAATCAGGTTCTAATTCAATATATTCAAGCTATTCTGGTTTATTTGTATGAAAAAAGTTTGTTTCAGATGTTGGTGGTGTCGTGTTATTGATTTATATAAATAACGAAATATGTTTCTCTGTATTGTCTTCTTAATTAAGTGTTATCCCTATGATTTCTTTCTTGTACGGAGATCTGTTCAAAAAGCTTATCTTTTCCAGTCATTTGCTACTTGAAGCTTGTGTGTGAAGACCTAAACTTTGACTTATGTACTCTTATTGGTTGGATGCAAACCAAAGCTGGTCAATATGAACTCATAATGTGTGTTGCAACATGTCTTGCTGCCTAGTTATGTTGAATTAAGTGGTTGATCACAAATAAAGTGGTTCACACTCTTACTTTCTTTAATGGAGTAAACGAACTCAGCTTGTGGTTGACCCTCTTACTATTTTTCACGCAGCAAATCAACTGGGCTACTGAATATGAAGCTAGTCATCTTAAATTAAATACTTAAAGATTGCGCCCCATGTTAGGAGTTGTTGGTCGTGGTGCCCTCCTACTGAAGACGCCCAGAAGGCCAATACATATGTTGCTCTAAACACTAAAAACAAAGTAAAATTGGGAGCTCTTTTATAAACCCATTGTCATAAAATAGTGATTAATATTGCTAACTGCTCGTGGATGTGGAGGAATATAGACTAGTGCCAGCATTTTCTGTTATCACATACTAATATTAAATTAGTTGCTGGAAAGGAGTTCCTGACATGGAAAGATTTTTGGATCAGAGATAATCAGTTCCTAAATGAGCATATTGATAAAAAGAACATCATGCAGATTGGTTCTGGTATTAATATCTTCTTGAGCATCATTATTGAGGATGGGAAGTGGAATATTCCTAGTACAAGATACTTCTCCGAGCTGAATGGTTTTCTCAATGGTATTTATATTAAGTTCTATTCTAAAGACTCTTTTAGTATTAAATGCAGAGAAAATATCCAACCCAAAACGTTCTGGGATCTCTTCAGACCTCTACGTCAGGCTGTGGAGTGAACCAAGTGATTGTGCAAATATAACCAATTTCAAAACATTATTTTTACAGGTTGGAGAATATTTCTAAACAAGCTAGCCACCCAAGATTTTCTACAGAAAAGTGGTTTGGACACAGTGTATTGATGTCCCCTCTGTGAAAATAATCTGGAAGACACTAATCACATACATAACTAAATGTTGTTTTTCTCTTGATATCAAGAAGAGAGTTGTAAATATAGGGTGGATCTGTAACATTCTTGCTACTTTTATCAAATGTGTTTGTTTCAAGACTAAAAAGGAGCAGTTGTTTTGTCTTGCAATAATGCATTCTGTCTAGATTAAAAGGAATTGTTGGATCTTTAGGGGAAAAGAACTGACATAAATGATTCTTGGAGGAGCAATCAGTTCATAATAGATCTATACAAATAATTCAACACTCCAAGAATAAATTGAAGAAGTAGATAACCAATTATAAGGAGTCAGGAAAAATCAATATGAGATGAATAAACTTCAACTTACCAAACTGCAGATAGCAATATCACCATGTACATTTCATCACAATCTCATATTTTAGATAATTTCCCAGAAAAATGTCTCGTGGCAACATTTCCATCATAATTAGCTGCCTATTTAAAATTGAACTAAAGAAAATATTACATACACGATGTTACCTCTAGAGAAGGAAGATAAAAACTGACTAGGAATTAAGACGCTAGATACAAAGTACAGTCTAGAGGCTCAACATTTTCCCAGTAACCTTTCTGTCATTTGGAGAAGAAAAGGTATGTAATATGGGAACCCCAACATTTTAGTTGATCTACCATGGAATCAGAGTTCTTTGGCCTAGATCCTCTTCCCTCTGTGTTTCTATTTCCTCATAGGGATCCAACCTTCTGGAACCCCCTCTTTAGAGGTCAACAAGGTCAGGTTCTAACAGAAGGGAGGGGAGCATGGGAGGGTTATCTGAGGAGGAGAAGTTAGTGAGAGGGAGATAATTTCATTGTGTGGAATCAATGGACATAGAGCGCATAGGGGAGGGGAGGTTCATGCGCTATCAAGAGGGAAGGTAAATTCATGCAAACCTCAGTAGGGAGAGTTGAGGGAGTATTGGTCACGCCAACTGAAAGGGGATCAACACGCAGAAAATTTCAAATATTGGGAAATGTGAGTTATTTGAGTGGGGAGAGTGAAAGGATTTGGAAGAGTATCTTTTGTGTAACCAACTGCGGATATGCAGCCAATTTGTAGTCACTAAAACTAACTACATTTTTTATTTACATTATTAAAATTTGTATCGAAAAGTAATTTTTGACTACACATATAATATATGTAGTCAGGATAATTGTATCCAAAACATAGTTTTCTTGTAGTGATTCCCTATATTTAAGTTTCTATGATTAATTCTTTGATCACAATTGGCTTGTGAAAGAGGAGAGGAAAGAGGTGAATTACATGTATTTAGTCATCGTTTAGCCCATCTAGTCAATATATGTCCATTTGAATGAATTTGTCATTTCTTTCTTGTTGGAAAAGTTGAAGAGAGATTGAGTTGGAGCATACTCAAGGAAAGTATATTTTAAGCTAGGGGTAGTGACGTAGCTATAGATTTGGTCTCCATCTCGTATCTTTTTGCCCAGTATTTACATCTAGATGTTTCATAATGCATGATATTTTCCGAATAAACTCTGTTGTTATCAAATACACTTATAGATGGCTTTTGCATGTTTTATAGGTACTGTGAACACTATTTGATAGAAGGAAAATAAGACGGTTAAATCTAGGGTTTCCCTAGGCTTGGAGGAGCCTGAAATGAGGCCAAAATCACTCCCAACCTATCCCAAGTGATCAAAAAATGTATTGAAGAAATAACCTCCATGGATGACCAAGTTTACGACTCAAATCTAAGGGAAGGACCCTAAATATCCATGCTACTAAGCGGGCATTCCCCAGTCAAACCTCTTCATAGAACTTTTAGAAATTGATCTAGATTGCAAAAACATCTACTTTATTCAGAATGGTCATGTTGTTTGGTGACCATTGTTTTCGTGGTGGCCACCATGTTGTTCTACGACTGAACCCCACATAGTTTATTACTTGATTTACTCATTTTACACCCCCCGAACCCCAACTTAACACTAGACCCCCTAGACCCGTATATAAGCATTGAAGGCAGTTGGAGGTTGAGGGTTGTCTTTATTGAGCATTCATTACACCTCCTTATCACCTACCTCACTCCACTCCCATTTCATCACCTTCCACCCTAAAACCCTAGATTTTGGGGTTTGACCGCCATCCATTCGATTCACATTCCATTGCACCTTGGAGGAGGAAAGTGCTTAAGCTTACAGCTACTGGAGAAGGAGGACCCAACCACTACTTTGAGGTCCATGGCCATTTTTGTATTTTCCATTGTCATGAGTAGCTAAGCTCCATTGGGTGCGCTATTTGAGGGAATAATTGTGACTTTGATACCATGTTGGGGGATTATTATACACACTACATTCTTTCTTGGAAATGTTATCTTATTGCTTCTATCTCATTTTCCATCTCTAGATATGGTGATTGATGCCTGGAACCACCAAGCATAAAAGAATATAGTATATGTCACTATTTGGGGGAAAACTCCTAAGTCCAACTAGTGGATCCTTAGCTCGATACCACTCTTCATGCATACCAATCTATTTTTATATCCCTAGGTGTGAGATATAGGTAGCTAGTACTGCCTCACTTAATGTGCCTAGCAAATAGCATGTGTATAGGTTGGATGGAGTGTTAAGGAGGTGAAATACCCCTCCTATACTCCATGCCACCCTTTCCACTAAGTACATTAGGAAAATTGTCTTAGAGACCTAGAATAGTGTGATTGTGATTGAATTATACATATACCATAGTCAATTGAATCTCATAAGGTTGGATAGGGGGTAATATGGATAGGGTGTAATGAGACTAGTTGCTCTATGTACACTATACACCACCCATGCTCAACTAGTAGTAAAGGATAATTCACCATCATCCCACTATATTGTTTAGTTATATAACATGGTTTGATTGAATGTGGAGCATTATATGACTCTAACTAGGTTGATAGTCATATTTACCCTCCAAATGGCCCATCCCTAATTCATTGGTTAAAACTCTATTTGCTCATTTCCTTAGCTAATGTTGTAACATACCAGATCTCGAACCCTACCCTAGAAGTTTGACCTTTTGGAATTAGCCAAACAAGGTTGAGGTTAGGCTTAAGAGATGTTCCCAATAAGCTATTACATGAATGTATCACCTTAATGTAAATTAATATATCACATAATTCATTTAGAGGTAATATGAACATACATAACTTAATTGGATAAATAATGTAGCTAATGGGCCATAGGGCATATCTCATAAAAATAAGTTCCAAAAGTAAAATATAAGTTTAAAATGATGTTCCTTGGGTCCCAATTTCCTTGGGAGTCAATTTTCACATTATTCACATAATAATAATTCATTTAATTCAAATTGGAAAAGAAGATGAGTGTTTTCCCCAAAATATCAAATAAAATAATAAATGAGTCCAAAAGAGGAAAATAATCTTAGATTCGTAATCTACATAATAATTATAGTCTTTGGGTAAATTTTCATCCAATTTGGAGAAAGTTTGCTTAAAAAGTGAAATCGGGAGAGAGAAAGTGTGTAGAACCTTCAAAATATTAAATAAATATACAAACACCTCCAATATGTAAAATTGATGGCAAATTTGTATCCAACACATTAAATATGACTTGTGGGTCAAGTTTCATAATGTTTGGATAATCCATGTGTCATTAGTGCATTAGGAAAGAGAAATAAAGAATACATTAAATAATATATCTAAAGTTGCCAAAAGTGAAATCTAATTGGGGATTCGGAATCTATATGCTTAACTTAACTTGTGCACAAAGTTTGGTCTAATTTGGATAAGAATAGGACCCTAAAAATGGGAAAGATAAAATGTGTACATTAATTGCATCTCACTTTAGTTTTAATCGGATTTAAATTATTTGTCACGCGATTGTCCTAAAGTCGGTTGATTTTTCTGTCACACAGGCTTTTTGGCCATGGTCCACCTTGTGCCTCAATCTGGACCGTCCAGATTTTAATTGAATGGTTGCCTTCTTTTCTTCTTCGCCCGCCCCTTTCCCTCGCGAGCACTGTAGTCAGCTCCTGCCCCTTCTCCTTTCCTCCTCTCTTTCCCTCCTCATCCCGATTCCTTCTCCGATTATTTTCCTTACTTCTTCCCCGCACCTTCTGATCCCGGTTTCTTGGGTATTTATACCCCGATATCCCCAAACCGTGAGGCGCCGCCATGGTCCCCTATTCACGCCCCTGTTTCCTTTTTCTTTCTTTCTCCTCATCACCCTGGGCCATCGGACCCTGTAAGAACTCCTCCCTCACTTCCGCAACATGCTCTGTGTTTGTTTTCCTCTGTTGGGGAAGTGTCATCTGACCCTGAACATGCTTGCCTCTTTATCGACTTCTGGTCAAGCTCGGATGGACGACGACGGCTTGGTTTGGGGGCTTCTCTGGTCCGGGTAGAGGTCTGGATCGTTTGCCTAGAGTTCAACAGAGCCCGCTCATGCTATCCCCTTCTCGATTAATGGCATACTACTGTTTCCCCCAAATCTTGTTCTCCTGCATATGGATCAGTTTCAGAAGCAATTAGATGCGAATATGACATTTTTCCTTCTCGCCCTCGTCACAGTTGGTTTCGCAAAGATGTCCTGGTCGTCTTTTGTTTGAATCGTTGGCCGAAATTTGATGGATGTGTTGAGCTGGTTCTCGTCTCTGGGCACTGGAGTCCCTGTGGTTCTCCATCGCGTGAGCATGAGCGACGGAGAAGATGACAGCCGCCGTTTTAACGAAATTGCCCTCTACTATTCCTTAGTTTCTGTGTTTTCCGTATGAGGGCAAAATCAACCTTTTACCTATATTTTGGAGTTTCTTCTAAGTGAACTTGCTTTGCTGTCTGCGGGGCCGACTGTGTTGTCCACTTTTGAGTGGGCCAACTCAGTAGGTTGACCTAGATTATGTTTGGTGACGTGGATTTCTAGAATTAATTGATTGGTCGAATTTTCAAAATTCATAGAAATTAATTTATAGATCAAAAAAATAAAAATAAAAATGTTTTGAAATCTTTGGGACTTTCTCTACATAATGGTGTTGGTTTTATCACATAAATCAAATGTTTAATGATATGTAATTTCCGTGGATCTAATTAATTAGATAATAACTTGTAAAATTCATACCTAAATATTTATAATCCAAAAAATATAATAAAATATGTTCTGAACTCAAAAAGAGATATACTAAAATGTGGCATGGTTTTGATAACCTAATTCACATACTAAGAAAAAGGTGTTTTTCCTGGGTTTGGATAATGAATATGAAATTGACACAAAATCTACCAATATGCTTAATAGGTTCCTTGGATGCCTAGGTTTGGACCTAGAAGTGACTTTGGATTGTGTGACTCTGAATTTGAGGTATGTTGTATCCCCTATTACTCTATGCTGAGCAATTCACCTGGCTTTTCATTCTCTTGAATTTGGCCTACACAATATGTCTTATCTCTTGATATCATGATTTATGTGATCTATCTTGCTTGTTATGGACTTGGATATTCCCTTGATATCTATTTTGTGCCTTAGTGTATATTGGTCTTATATCATGTTGTATGCCCACTTTGAAGTGGATGTTTATATGTTTGTGTTGTCCATTGTGTGATGGAAACATTGTATAATTTGACTATACTTTTTACTTGTCTCTACATTTAAAATGCTATGTGATTCAGTAACACTAGAGTAGTGTAATTGCATTAGTTTTGTTTATGGAAGATGTGTTATTTCCTGCCGAGCAGATGTGATATTTTCTGCTCTTTTGGGATGGAAAGAAACCTTGTACCTAGGGTTTTCAACTTTATGAGGGTTGGCCCATTATATATATATATATATATATATATATGGGAGATTGACAGTATTCCTTTCTCTATCAAGTTTCAAGTTTATGAGACTTGGCTGCCTTTGTGTTTATATTATTCTAGGGCTATACTTATCTCACATGCATGCAGGTTGATGATGTTTATGATGGGTTATGTGCCCAAATTGATGATGGGTTATGTGCCCAAAAATCTTGATGGGTTATGTGCCCAAATCTTGATATGTACTTATGTGGCACTACTTTATTGTTTTGATTATGGCAAGTATCTTCTTTTATGATGATGATGATTCTTTTCTTTTATGCCCAATTGGGTAGTCCTTATCTCTTACATGGGAAACCTTTTATTTTGATGTCTCTTATTCTTTATAAATTGCTCAATTTCCTATTTAGTATGCACATACCAACCTTCGTTGATGTTTCCTATTCTTCTCTTCTTGCTGGGGTATGCTTGCAACCCTAGGAGAAGGATATGGTGGATATGGCAAAGACATGGACTTAGATTGAGAAGTTAAAGCTTGGAGACAATCTTGAGGTGGTTTAGATTTCCCTCTACATGGACCCTTATAATGTAAGTTAAAGACATTCCTTGTTTCATAATTGAATATAGTCATGTTTTTATTCCGCTGCTATACTTTGGTTGTTTTGAATATCATTCATAAGATTTGAAAAGTTTACACCCACTCCAAAATACCTTAAGGGTATGTTTGGACTGGAGGTTCTATTCTTCAAATTTTTAGTAGAGAGGTGGTTTCACTTCTTTACAAATGTTAACCCAGTTAGCTTTATTTCTTGTCTGCTTATCTCATTTCCTTTCTCATGTTATTTTGCCCTTGCTAGAGCAGTTAGCTCTTGACTCTAGTCTTTTGAGCTTGATCTTGCTAGTTTAGTATGTTGCTTTCATTCTTAGTGTAATTTCTATCTTAGTGTAACTAGTTGCTCCTTTATTTGCCTTGTTTTTCTAGATTGTTTACTTGATTGCTAATTAGGATTGATTTTGCCCAGTCTAGTGTAATTGCCTCTCTTGCTTAGTTTGATAGCATTGTTTGTGTAGGGTTAGCTTAAGTTTGATTCATGCATCTCATTCTTGCTTGTTCACTTAGTGTAATTCAAACCCCCAAGTCAAACCCTAAAAACCCTACACTTTACGATAGGAACCTAGTAAAGTGAGCTTATCTCTAGTGATCCCTCTCTCCCTTCAGCTCAAACCCGACTTGCCATTCTTATACTACTCCCAGACTGTGCATTTGTGGGGTTCTATTAGAGTGTGTCAAAATTGGGTTTTATAAATATTAAAAGACCCAGGTGTGTGCCTAGGGTGCGTCTAGCTATGTGAGATGGCTAGGGGTCCAATGGATGCATCAGTCACTACATGATGACAACATGATAAAGTAAAGTCTTTTGGTGACATGAAAAATAATTATGTATGTTTTTTAATTGAGATATATGTATTGTTTATAAATAAAGGGAACGGTAAAATGTCTTTCTTGTGTATTTCACTCCTAATCTTTAATAAGATAAGATGTTGAATAGAAAATAATGTCAAATTTGGAAATCAATCATGTCTTGTATGTTGTGAGTTTATAAGAAAAGTAGAATATAAATAGTTTTTGTTTTCCTGTTACAAATAAGTATGTCTAGAAAATTACATCTTGATTAAGTTTTTTTAACAAACAAATATCACTTTCATTATCAGTGTATGGGACGCCATTATGTGATGACAAACACTATCAATGACAAATGACCATAATGTTGTTATGGTATATGTGGTGGAATTATGCAGTCATGAGTACTATCAGTGTGTAACAACTCATGTACTCAATATTAATATACACAAAAAAATATTTCACTAATACTAGAAATGACTAACACTATATCAAATTATAACAAAATATTTAAGTCTTCACTAGTACTAATGACAATGGACCAATTTAACAAGCTATAAGACTAGTAAAAACAAGATATGATGACTTTTTCTTTGTGATTAATAGTAACAACGATGAACCTTACAAAACTACTACAATCATCTCTATTCTTAATGTATATTGTTCTTGTAGTGAAGGATGATTAGTTATAACAATTTGGTTTTGTGTTGGGCTCAATGGTGGTGCTTACAATGATAAAAGTTCTATGTAGAAGGAGATGGTTGATTATGCAGTAGAATATGAGTATCGTGATGCATATATTCCACATAGGAGGATGTATGGGTCAAGAAGTTCATCAATGAACATTGACTTGTTACTAGAATTATTGAGATAGTATATTTATATTGGGAAAATGGGGCCATACCATAAGGAAATCAACCCATACCACAGATGTTCCAAGTATATTCCTCACTATTTCCATTTAATATACTATGCCATTCAATAAGGAAATGTGATTTTGTACAAGATATCCACAAAGAGCAACATCATTAGTTCATTGACTAAGGCACTATTGCATTGAGCTTGGTATTATATACATGAGTGATTCACGACAACACAAATGTGATACTATTGATGTGCATGCCTTAGAAATCAATCACTTGAGGGTGGTTATATGGATACTTAATAATTTTGACATGACCAATAATGGTAATTTTGTTCATTTATGCTCATTTCATTCTGCAATATTTAGGAACATCCAGAAAGCATTGGTGGCATGGATTCTAGCCCACTTTCCTTCTATCTTAGTGTAGTAGTACCATTCTTATTTAATATCAATGATAAACACAATGAAATGACCTCAAAACAATTTGTTCGAGTCCATGGGATTCCAAGTATGTGTTTGAATATGAGAAACCAATGGATGATACAAACAACTTTCTTAAATATTTGTAGTCAAGTGTTATTATGTATTAGACAAAAATGATACATGATAGGTAAAATGTATGGTGATTGATGACCATGTCTCATGGATCATATATATTAGTTACCAAGTCAGCAACATATGTACGTTTTCATAAGAAAGGGTACTAGATTGACCCTCCCTAAGAGTGATTGCAAGACATAATATTCTTGTTGGAAATAATTCTAAATATAAAAAATGATGATCCTTTGTATTGAAATATCTATAATGGTCAGATGATGGTCGTCATATTTTGACATTAATCAATCTGATCTTGAAGATGATTACCGCAAAGGGGGTAGTTGGGGTGTGCTAAGAATCATGCTATGAATTGTGATTGAAATGGAAGGAATATGTCCCTCATATATAACAAGTGTGATATCGTTTGTCTCTTGGTAAATAAGACTATTGAAATGCATGAGCATGCTCATGTGAGCCATTATATAATAATGAAATCAAATATATCTTTATACTCTATGTGAGGTTCAAGGAGCTATCGTTGAACATCCCAATTATGACATTTACATCCCTCTATATCAATCTATATATCCATGAAAAAAAGAATTCTACATCACAATAACATCAATCAATTATCATTTAAACTTGCTTGGGTAATCCTGATACTTTGGTAGTAATTATGTGTTATTAGGCACCTTGCTCGTGGATTGATATAACTATGATTTGTTGCATTTTCAACACATTACATTGCTCACACACATAAAGATAAGTCAGGTTGTGATTTAAACTTGTCTGATTAATCCTACTAAATGGGTATCGATGATGTGTTGCTAGACCGTTTATGATGGATCAGAATAATGATTATCAAAGACATTGTAAACATGATACAATAATCAGACACACAATGATAAGTCAAATATGTTGAAAATTACTTTATCGTAAATGTTACAAAAATCACATGAACTTGAGAGCATGTTTTATCAACACATAATTAACTTTTCGAGCATGGGTCTTGGAATTGGAAAACTCCAATCACCCAACTCACCTAAGTAGGACATGGAATTCCTATCCCGTGGGGACTAACAAAGAATTTTCTTCTATGAGAGAGATACAATGGCCTGATTTCTTGTATACCAATGTATCCCATCTTAGTCACTTTAGGTTTAAAAAATCACAACATGTCCCTTTCCTTTATATATGTGATATGAAGGGAGTATATTAGTGCACACCATTTGATTATATCATAGTTCCCTGCAAGGTTTGATATACCCATTAGGAGAGAGAGAGATAGAGAGACAGAGAGAGTTGGAGGAGATTAGCATCTATGTAGCCACTTTCAAGCATTGTGTGGAAATTGTGGATGTATGTGATAACATCAGATTTTATGAATATATTATACTTCCCTTTTCAAGAAATCAATATAATTTCTCATATAATATTCATAAATCTATTCACTTTGAAGCATAACTGTCAATTGGCCATGCAATAATTTACCTTCAAAAATACTAGGAGTTAAATATCAAGAAACCATTTAGACCAAATCGATTGATCTTGAGGTTGACCATCCTCAGCATAGAGCAATGGAGTTGCTAATCCATCGAATGATCAAGCTCCAAGCTTGATCAACCAGAGATCTATCAAGCATAAATTGAAGAAGGCAATCTAGCTCCTAGCTTGTTCAACAAGAGCTCGAGCGACTTTACACAATGACAGAGATCAATCAGGCTCCAAGCTTATCAGATATAGAAGCTCGAGAAATTCCAAAATTTAACCAAGTGAAGAAAAACAATCGAGCTTAAAAGCTTGATAATTAAAATGGTCAAGCACAATCCATCAAGCTTTTGCACCAAGATTGTCAATCAACCATCAGGTTGATCAAGCCCGAAGAAAGCCAATCAAGCTTCAAGCATTACCTCTAAAGCTCAGTCAATTCAAGTGATCAAACTCCCCTACCAAGTTCATTAATTGAGATAAAGGTCAACAACAGTAATATCAAGCAAATAACTAAGAATTAGGCTACCCGCTACAATACAAATCAAATTCCAAAGCTCAATTTCCAAAAACTAAGGGGTCGATGCCACATGGACCAATTAGGGGTCTACACGAGACCTGTCGTACCGTATAAATATGACACAATTGAGTCACTTCCAAGGAATCTTATCTTCTATGAAAAAGCTAAGATGATTTTGTAGAATCCAGAAACCTATAGTCAGAGAGATCAATCTCAAAAGTGATTGACCTCCTAACTTTGCAACCTAACCACTCTCGCTTGCTTGATCAAGTTCAACTTCTAAGGAGTTACAAGTGCCATCAGCAAGAGAAGACGGTCGACCCCAAGGTTAATTGAACAACTCTATCAACCTCAAAGACCAATCAATCGTCATGGCCGACCTCTTAGTACAATCGACCATAGAAGTAGATTCAGCCGAAAGGTGGATATATCTACCTCCAACTTGATCTACCCTTGTAATTGACCTTCTTCTTTTCCCGTGTTATTTCATTGTTATCTTATAAGAGAAATGGTTGACTTTTTCTTACACCATGTGTGGCTACATCCATAAACTTGGGTTGGAAGTAGCCATTAAGCCATCGCAACCATGTAATATTTCTTCTCCTATTTAAAAAATATATTCTTATAAGTTTTATTTCTATACTCTTGTTATGTTGCATCACATCTTTTATTAGATACCTTCTTGCAATGTTTGGTCTAGAACTACTTTGATAGGATGAGTTCAATAAGATATGGAGTATCGATTAGTGAGTAGCCACGAGAGTGAGGGATCACTACAGAGAAGTCATTGTTTTTTACCTTTTGGTTATCATCTCAAGAGAGAGGTACATTTTGATAGAAATCTATTCAGATCTCGAGAGAAGGAATGTGTTAGATATCTTTTATGGTTGGTTACAAAATAAAAGAGAGTTTTGCATTGGTTGAGGATGGATTGGTTGGTGAAACCTAATGCAAGTTTACCTTTATTATAATCACCATTATCCTTGTATGTTTAAGTTTGATAATTCAGGTATCCTTCTTAAAGTATGTTGATTTTATCCATGAATGGAACACCAAATTTGAAGTTTTCTGTACTAAGCTAATATAAGACTTTCAATTCTTACTTATTTTCATTCCCTTATCCTTGTGTTTGGCCTCGTATTACTACATTAGTCTCCATATTGATTTGAGGTCGTCTCTTGAATGCAAGTACAAATTTAGAGCCCAACACCTTTTAACCAGGCAATTCTAGACCCATGTTTAAGGGTGATCGGTGTGTTTTTTTGATGAACTTGTTCTGAACGAGAAATATCACTGGTGTCACATTTTTTGCAAATGAGGATGTCACCTCACATAACATATTCCACATGAGAGGCTTGCATTGATGACTATGAATGTACCGCATGTCAGTTGCACACCGATTAGGCATCACGGTCATGGAATAGAGTATTCTATAGCTATACACATTCACAAAAGTTAACCCTTTCATGACTGACAATATAATAGACATCTATCTAGGTCACAAAGTGGTGATCATATATATGGAACTTCTAGAAGTTGGAACTAGTTATGACTCGATGAGATTAGAATCTTTGAGTAGATTAGACAACCCAACACCTTCTACATTGGTGTCAATTGATCGTGAAACTTAAAAAAGATATAAACTTGAACACTAGACCTAGATATTTTTAGTATATATACCACCTTCATTATGAGTTAAAATAGCCCTATAATGTTAGTTTTTTTATACACCCCTTAGTGGGTGATACTACAACTATGGACCTTCTACATCCATTTTCTGGAAATGGTAAGAGTGACGATTACTATGAAAACAAAAACCAACAACCCAGAGAGTTAAAGAGTCATGGAATTGCTTTGTTTCCAAGAAAGCAACTGACGTTATAGACAACTATGTCATCAATTCAAACACCCTAACTGACTTTGTACTTCCTTATCTGGTAAACTTTTAACTAATGAGAGTAGATGTGTCATTAGTTGTGGTTAAACAACTGACACAATAGATAGACAATGTTGGTTGTTTAAAAACAACTGATGCCACAAGCCAATCAGTAGCACGCCCCTGCTGCCCAGAATGACCATTTTAGATATGCTTTGTTGGATTTTTCAGAACAACCGATGCCACAAGCCAACGGTGCACAACTGTGCTATCCAAAACAATTGTTTTAGAATAGCTATGTTGTTGATTTAAGGATAAAACTAACGACACAATTGGTATATAGCATAGGTTTTCTAAATAAACTGACGAAAAGACCTACATCGCCAGATTTTTTGTAACAAACAACGTCACAATTATGTTTTTTTAAAATAATAGGTCTGCAACCCTTTAGTTTGGCTGTTTAACAGGATGCAAAACCTATAGTTCATTAGAATTGCATGTTCCAACCCATGTTCAACTTAACAACAGACCAACACATCTGCAAAATTTACAATAACAAACACATACACACAATTCATCCACCCACATACATTTTTCATTCTTCAATTCCATTCTCTTCAACACTTTGTTCCATTTTCATGCAAATAAAAATTCAGAAAACACACATACAAGATCCATTCTCCAATTATATTCTCTTGACATGTAGAAATACAATTCTCATTCTATTCATTCATCTTCATATTCATTCACACACATGCATATATACACACATCATTCACATATACCAACAATTCACTCACATCAAATTTAAAGTTGCAGAAAGTCATAACCACCACATGTATATAGAAATACATTACATCAAGGTTTAGAAAACTCATATATCATCCCATCATATTCAAAGTCGACTTCATTAAAAAAGGCATGTGTCCACTCTTCTCGTATCAAATATATCTCTTCTTTTGTATAAGGCTCTATTGTGTCAAATGGCTGCAAAGAGAATGACATAATTCGAGAGTTTGATTTGATTTTTTTGATGTTATCAAATGATACTATTTACTTATGATGATCAAGACAATATAGATTATCTTTTATATACAATGGATGTCTAGTGACGCATGTCTAACAATCAGGTCCATATACTGCATCATATAGTATCTACATCTCCAACCATCGTCTCATATAGGGCACTATAAATTTATAGTTATGTGAACTGTTAATAAATAAAAGTAAGCATCGTTGGCACATATATCATTGGAGTCAGAAAACTACTAAAACATTCTTCTAAGTTAATGATTTCTTTTTCTTATCTACATTTCCTATGTCCTTTTTGAATTCTTTTATAACACTATAATTCAAATTTAATTAGATTAGTAAATAGTCATACATTAATGATGCATACATTAATATATGTTGATGAATATAAAAATTTACTCACGTAAATATTCCCTTCTTCATTATGTTTCCCCACTGTCTACTTCCTCACCCAAAGTATTTAGATAATATGCAATTAGTGTCTCAGGGGCAATTACCAACAACATCCCAATGGTTATTACTAAGTGAAAAGAAAAGAAACAAAAGAAAACTCAAAATCCATAATGAAATGTAATTTATAAGTCAAAATTATAAGCAAAGTGTCCAAACTTACCTAACATTGAAAGGAGCTATAATCAAGCTCATCTCGCATTATCAAAATATTTAAATGTGGTGGAGCAGTAATCACTAACAAATTTTGGGTCATATTTCTACACAGAAAATCAATGATAGAACTAGAAATGTCACATTGGTTAGTGTGAACTCTCCATAGACCCTATATGAGTGGCTGCAAAATGCATATGTATGCATTAATATATAAGCAAACAGAACAACATATATTTTCACATATATAGAACGAGGTATTTGGCCATAAAATCTTACTATATACAAAATTCTATCATGTTGTATTCAACCAAGCATACACTAGTATCCTGAGCTTTACCTACAATGTCCTCCCTAATATGGACCATCATAGTTGACCCTTCTTCTAAGTCACTTATCCATATTGTCAACCCCATGCACCTAGGACCTAGTGACTCAAGTAGGTCCTTTGCAATCCAAGTAGGTAATTGAATATCTGGAGGAGGATGTGGAGGACAAACTGTAGGGGGTTCTTAGGTGCTCTAACCTATATATATGGATATATACATATATATGTATTCTCGCATATCAATTGACAATTATATACACATGTATAAAAGAATCATAAATACAAAAACATTTAAAATTCAACACATCAGCATCAACAACTCCCACTTTAGGCCATGTAGCCACACCGACTTCTACATCACCTATTGTCTCATGGTCGGGGTGGGCATGTGGCAGTGTTGTTTATTTCAAAGAGGGGTAGACAAGCCTAACAGACACATGAACCACATCAATGCACATTGGATAATCATGAATCATGTCATCTGAAAGTAGTGGGTAAGCCTTGCCCATTGCAATGACATATCGATCTTCTAGTAAAAGTTGACATGGACTCAACCCCTACAAAAATTGTATGTAGTGTCATATATACCTAAACACAAACATATTATATTTTCACCAAAAAGACTATTATATCACAAGAAGACTTATATCGGGCGTGCTAGCTAGCGGGTTTATGGGATTACTTCCAACCACCTATTTCATAGGGAGGTCCACCCCATATGAAGAGTGGGGTGACACATGTACTATTTGAGGAGGTAGATAATTAGAAGCATGATATTGTCTCATTACATCCTTTATTCCCTTTGCAATCATGTCTTGTGCCTACTCTTGTGACCAGACTCATTTCTTGATAGATTTACACTTTTCTGATGATTCAAAATAGGAACTTATACTAACATCATCCCTAGCTTCTCTAACATGGCCAGGATGCTCTGGAGTACCAAAAGCAACTGTCAAGTCATCCCTTTGGCCCTCAAGGATGAAATTGCCTTCTTTTCTTTTCTCATAGAGCTCCCACTAATCATTATAAATAATAATTGGTAAGTTAAATATAACAATTGGTAATCAAGGTCAAAATGAACATATAGCAGGCAAAGTTGAATTTAACCATTTTTGCAACCACCTCGGCAGTTACGGGGTTGGGTATTTTTCTAGATCGATTTTTACTCGTAGTTATCCACTCCTCGTGGTGAATAAAGGTGCAGGGTAGTAGAATACTCAACAAACCCAGGAGTAGGCTACTCAGAAGAAGACACTTCCAGTCTCTTTTACCTTTGCATGTTGTAGCCACCTAGACCCAAGTTGTGGTTTGTGCACATTCTTTGTACACCCAATCTTTTCAAAATTCATAAATGTGAAACCCAATTCATCCACGACAACTCATTTGGTGTTATCAATCCAATTACACTTAAATACAGGAACTCTGAAATCTGTGTAGTCAAACTCCCATATGTCTTCAAGGACATTGTAATGTGACATTTTAGCTTCATGTGGAATTTTATCCTTTGCACTAGAAAAATACAATGAAGACGCTTGAAGGGTGACCCCACTGGTTTGGATGACATTCTTATCATCATGATGTTTAATATGAAAATCCATTTATGTCAAACCCTAAAAGATATAACATTCATTTTTGGTTTAAAGGTAAGCAATTTGGTATTTTTAGTAACGTTATTTGGTGTTTGAGATAGATGATGGAAGACTTTATCTTCAAACCACCCAATAAATGTCCTATTATGCTCTATAGCAAGCCATGTTGTGCTAGCTCAAGAATATCTTGTCTTGATAAAATTGGTATGTTTCATGATATAAATATTCACATAGCTCATAACTAATTACTTTCACTTGTGATCTTCAAGTCCCTTTGTGAGACCTCATCACGCTAAATGAGATTACTCAAAACACAAAACACGATCAACTACTAATTAATCACATAGTCAAAAATGCAGAATAATTAAAACCAATTCCAACAATGTAAATAAACTCTAGAACATTTACATAAAGGTCCATCATTCCATTCTCATATACTATAACAAGTATTCACATATAGGTCTAAAGTCCTCAGTCACATCCTTCATACAAAAGATATTTCACATGTACATGCCATGTATTTACAAACATTGGCATACTACCAAAATCTCATGTCGATATGAGTATATCATCTCAAAAACACATCCCATACCCGGACTTGAGAGTATAGGGATGACACTAGGACTCTACTACTAACATCTACAACTAACCAACCTTCTAAATCTATTGATCACCAGGTTGGTTCTCTTCCACAACACGAACTCGACCTCATTGCCCGCGACCACCTAAAAAATGTGGTGACCCACAGGTGAGACCCAGTCCCAGTGAGAGATATAACTCTCTCCAACATATATTGATTATAACATATTATTTACAAAAAATACATTAAGCAGTTAGGGTATTGAATAAGAAATATGAACAGATTGAACAGTTTAAGCATACTAAGCAGTTAAGCAAATAAGTTGTAGCATCAAGTAGAATTACACAATTTTCATAAGTCTACATCATGTAAGAACTATGTAGTGTAAAGACAAGACAAGGGTTAAACAACCAATGTGATACGTATTAAACCCTAGCAATTATACTACACGACTGGTATTATATCTTTTATTATACCATGGGGAGTTTGAGTTGTACCACTCAAAGTCCAACTGACCACCGCTTGGTCACAATCAGTTCCATATAAGATCAAGGAAGAGTCGAACTCCAAGATCTTGGTACAGGTCATGGCACTAGAGACCAAGGTATGCAAAGCAAAACCTTTATCACATGGTAATCACCGAGACACGACTGCAACCATTCTCAAAAAGAGGGCTAGGTATGACCACAGTCATCCTCCCTAAGCACTTGGATTTAGGATGACAAACACCCCACATACTCAATAGTATGTGCTCCAAGTTTCCCTTAGGAATACTCATTTCATCATCTGGCAAGTTATGACACTCAGATGGATCTATGGAACAGGGAACTACATATTAGAATTTCACTTGATTAATCATTGCCAACTGGGTGAATTAAGGCTTCATCATACTAATGGACATACAAACCCTAATTCATTTCTATCAACTTTATAAGCATTATAGCTTTAGAAGATATAAAATGTTTGAAGTGTAGATCTCAATCATATTACCATATGCTATAATCCATTGCATTATAATGAACTACATCATCATCATCGTATCATTTCAAGATATCCATTTCTTATCACAAGTCCCAGGGTTTCAACCATTATTGGAACATGAAAATGATTTCACCTCAATTAGGGCTCAACATGCCCAAAGGTCATTTATGACCATCACATTATTCATATCAAGGTCATCTTCATTATTCCATGCCTTAAACAAAGCTCAAAAGGTCATAAGCAATTATGTGTCCACATGTATTATTATGGCAAGGCACTATGATATTCAAATAGCACTACATTGTGGTTTCATCACAAGAAGAGTGTAATACATTGCCACATTAATCATTCAATAGGTATGATTATAACCTATCAACATAATCTAATTACATTGAGGTTAGGTATAACAAGCTATATCATGTTGGAGTTACTCATCCACTTATTATAGTGATTTATCAAATGTAACTATACAAGAGCAAAGGTAAGACCACAAATTAATGGTATTGAACCATCGAATTCTCATTACTAGGACCCGCATATAATACCATGGGGTTTATTCTAATACATTGTATGTTAAGGCATCTAATATTATTCATTGGGTCAGGTTCATTGTTCAAGGTTACCAATTGAGGTATAAGTCTAACCATTAGATCAATTGAACCAAAGAACCATTGGTTTAAGGTTTATTCGAATCTACAATTACATTCTTAACTCACCATATGTGGTGATAATTTGATCCACCATTAATTGTGATCATCAAGTCACCATTGGTTGTTAGATCAGCAATATATTCATTTAACACCATTAAATATTAAGCTAATGTCATCAGTGATTGATAACATCACTAAAATACTTAGTGGATGATAATTAAACTTCTAATTGAGTCAAAACCTGACCTAAGGGGGTGACTGTAAGGACCCTGACCTCCATTTAGGGTTTATCCTGTTTGCTTTGCTTAACCCTGGTGCTTAGTTGCTTGATAATCACCTTTACTGGTGATTAGGGTTTGTTGGTGCTTTGTTGAGAGGTGGAGGTGCCACTTGCAATCAACCCAAGTCTAGGGTTTGTGGCCAAGTTTGTCACCTTGTGAGGTGTTCCTCCCTCTCCTTACTTCCTCTAGTGTTGAGAGGAAGGGTTAGGCTCGTTGCTTGAGCTGCCTTGGGCTTGGTTGAGCTTGTTGGGCCTTGTTGTGCCTTGCTTTTACTTGGTTGGACCTTGTGTCGGGCAAGTGAGCCTTGTGTCGGCCTAGGTGTGTCGGCCATGCTTGTATCGGCCTAAGTTGTATCTCCCTTGGGAGTGTGTTGGGCATGGAGTGGAGGTGTGTCGCCCATGGACCCTTTGACCTTCTTTGACCTCGTTTGTGTCACCACTAGTGGACACTTGGAGCTTGATGCTTGCATGTGGCAAGGGCCTTGGACATGTGTTTAGGGCATGTTAGAGTGATGGCTTTGCTCATGGACAAGTGTCCCTAGGTGGGCGACATCGTGCCTTGTCTTACCTTGGTTTCTCCTCCATCCTCTTCTATATATGTGTCCCCTTTCTCTTGCTAAGGATCCCTTTAGTTCATTAGTCTCCCTCTTCCTTGGTGCACGACACCCCCCCTTCCTTTACAAGCTTGGTGGTCGATCCTTGCCTTGGAGTCTCCTTCTTCCTCTAGTGGTGGCTGAACCCTAGAGTGCCTTGCTATCCTTCTTGTGGTGGTGCTTGGAGCTTGCTTAAGGCGGGTTACATAACTCCTAACCCTAACTATACTATCTCTTCTATGTTCTTGTATGTTTCTTGTGATCATAATCGGCTATGTGTGTTGCTAGTTTAGTTTCTTGCTTTAGTTTCACCTTGTTGGCCGAACCATGTTCTAGGGTTTTCTTGGTGAGCAACACCCCTTTCTCTCCTAGGTCTAGAGGCGTGAGCTTGAGTTCTAGTAATATGGGCAACACTCCTCTCTCGTTTGAGTTGAGAGGTGAGCTTGTGTTATAGTTGCTTGAGCAACACCCTCCTCTCACCCTGGACTTGAAAGGTGAGCTATGCAGTGGTTGTGGACCTTAGTTGTGGTTGTTCCTTGAGTTGCCCGATTGGTGATAAGAGGTGTGAAAGACCCCTCTCTTGGTTGTTGAGAGGTGAGCCATCTTCTTGATCCTTTAGGGTTTTGGTGCCCTTTGTGCTTGAGGTTGATGATGACCTTGTTGTGGGTTGCATCTTACCCGATATGGTCTTGGGGTTGATGTTGCTCGATATCCTTTCCTTAGCCTAGAGTATTGGTCGACACGTTGTGGCTGTGCTGGGCGTTACACCCTGGTCCTTGACCTTTTATGTGTCGGGCGTCACACTATGTTGAGTACCCTGCCCGACACCCTTAACCTAGGAAGTGGCTTGGTGTCATGATACCTTGATGTTGTGGAAGCGTTGCTAGCTAGTTCTGTTGTGGGAGTTACCCCTTGGCCTTAGCCCTGGGTGTGTTGGACGATAGCATGAGATCAGTTAGACGTTATGCTTTCCATGACGCCCGTTAGTGTGGCATCACTTGCGCGTTATGCCTTGTGGTGTGTGTGCTGCTTGATGTACTTTGTACACGACACATCGTTGCATGATATGCCTCTTTGGCTGAGTTGCACGCCCTGGTTGCCCGTTAGCAGTTGGTTGCATGGCACGCCCATAGGCTTAACTGCCCGGCAGGCTTTGTGGCTGTTGTCCCTGTGTTGCACGACACAGCGTTGCATGGCACGCCCTTTGGGCCTAGCTGCACGATATGCTGGTTGTCATTATGCCTGGGTTGCCCGATACATTTAGATGCTCGACACGCGTTGCACGTTATGCTGGTGCAGGAGATTGCTTGGTTCCTTGTTGCCCGATACATGTGGTAGCCCGACACCCTGGCTGGTTTGCTTGGCCGATAGGTGGCTGGTTTACTGGATCGTTGCATGGTTGATATGGTTGGACGATATGGGTGAGTACCTTGCCCTACCCGTCACACCTTTAGTGAGGGTAGTGGGTGCTTATAGTGAGGGTCTTGTTCCTTGTATGGAAATCGATATGTTAGATCTTGTACATGTAGTCACGGTGATGATCTTGAGGTGCTTGATGATAATCGTTATAGTAGATCACATCTAAGTATCTTGACAAGACATTTCCTGTGTTTATAATTAATCTTGAATTATCTGTATGATGTTGAGTAAGTGGTAAGCCTATAAGATGCTTGCTTAATGATATGACCTATGTCTTTGGTCACAGGTTGAGGCATGAATGATAAAGCATATAATCATCGATGTCACCCTATGATGGGATAATATGATTCTTTTGTCAATCCATGATGATTGTGCATACTAACCATGCAGGTGTTTCATATGAATGCATAGCCAGGTAAAAAGGGCTATGAGGTATATATGCTTGAGTAACACTGCTTTGATGGTTACTCTTGATGATGAGATAACATGCATGATGTGCTTTGGTCTGAGGACCTGAGCTTGGCTAAAGTGCCCAGTTGAGGTGTTATCCTCTGATGATGATCTGGGATTGATATCCCAAGTGATGAGAATGCCCGTTGAGGCCGTGGTTCTTGTGATGGGGGATTGAGATCCCGGAATAGCATGATGGTGGCAATAATAATGTAGTTTTATGTTATGCATGTGTTACAACTTGGTTGCCTCAACAATCCACTTAAAATATACTAACTAATCTTAGTGGAACATATCATGTAGTTTGCCCTGGCCATAGATCCATCATCGTCAGGAGTTGGTGATGGTGAAACGGGTTCTCCTGCGGGTTAACCCGGAGCACATATTGTTGAATATGCGAGGTTTCGCCTAGCCTAAAATAGTGAGGATTCGAGTGTAGTTGTGGTTGCAGACTCATGATATGTATAGAGCATGGTGAACAGGCTCATGGCTCAGGATACGTGATATGGGAGCATGAATGCGTTCATGGCTCCGAGCACGGTGAACATGCCCGTGGCTCAGTTTCACTAGCGCTGAGACCTGTACCGAGGCGGGCTAGGCAGAGGGTAGCCTGTGGGAGCTGACCCTGTGGCTGAGGCCACTTAAGCATGAGATTGGGGTCCTGCTTATGTTGTACTCGTGCACTGACCACGAGGTGGGAGGTCGTGGAGTCCGGCTCTTCCATTGACCTTGTATGGCACCAGATCCAGGTTTCGCAGCCTTCGGTTGGATCTGAGCGGTACGGCTCACTTCCTTAGGGCATAATAATATGTAATCCAGCCGAATAGAATTTATTGCTTAAGGCAAAATACGGAACATTGATTGAAGCCTTGTTGGTGTAGTTAATCTTGTTATACTTATAGTTACTTATACATTCCTTATGTTATGTGGTAAGATCTTATAAATCTTATCTTGTTAATCATGTTCCATAAAGAGATATTGGGTTATATGTCTTCCATACATCTGGTAAGCCTCATGGTATGAATAGCTTTGCTATATAGACTGCTCTTGTTATACTTGCTATCAGTTATCTACTGCTATTACTTTAATCCTTCTATGGTTTTATAGTTTCGGCGGGGAGTTATGTTTCTCACTGGGACTGTGTGTCTCACCCCACTGGTTTGTAAACTTTTTAGGTGTTCGAGCTAGACGTGGTGGTGGTCGCGGAGTTGCGGTCGAGCAGCAAGAAGAGAAGTAGAAGGCAAGAGATGGACATGTTGTTGTTTTGGTTGTTTTGTAGTAAAGTCTAGAGTCATCCCTGTACTCTCAGGTCCTTGGGAGTGTTTTGATGTTGTTTCACGATGTATAGCTGTTGATGGTTTGTGTATCCTTCTGCTGGCCGGATGTGGGCCGTTATGTACATATAAACAGGTGATGAACTCGTGTGATGGCTAGACAGCTGATCCCCTAAGTTGTGGACACGTGTCAAGATCATGTACATGTTTATATAACCTATTTTCCTTGCAGGATGAGGACCTAAATGTAATCATTTCTCAGTTTATCTGCCTTCTGCAATCGGTTTTAATTAACCTGTGTTTTTGGTAATCTGTGGTTAGGGTGTTTTCCGCACATTTTTTCGCATAACACCTCACTGTCTGTGTGATAGTGGGATGTGTTGCCACAAGTTTGGTATCAGAGCTCTAGGTTCGCTGAGTCTATAGGGATTTAGGACTAGGTTGTGTCTGTTCTTGTGAGTTTTCCAGATTTTCTTACAATCATCTTCTGCCCTCAGCGGAAGAAAAACTAAGATGTCTGGAAACCATGAAGAACATGCTGTTGAGAACAGCGATGTTTCATCAGTTGATGGAGCTTTTGGTCGGGCACATGAAGATCGGATGCCTGAGGTCCCCCAACCTAACCCAGCCATTCTTGAACACCCTACCTATCAACAGCTTATGGGGAAGATGATGGCTATGATGAATCTCATAGTAGAAAGATTGTCAGTGCCTCCGCCAAGAGCACAGGCTCCCCATGGTGAAACATCGGGTATTGGGAATACCTTTGAGCGGCTTCGCCAAGTCGGAGCTTCAGATTATGCTGGAATGGCTGATCCAGTGGATGCATATATGTGGCTGACAAGTCTTGAAAAGGCTTTTCGGATCTTTGACATCCCCGAAGCAGACAAAGTAAAGCACGTTGTCTACCTTTTGAAGGGTAGTGTTGGTCACTGGTGGACCATCGAGGAGGAGAAGCATCCTGGTGAGGTGATCGGTTGGGAGGTTTTCCGGCGTGAGTTCATCAGCAGATACTTTCTGAAGACGTATCTGGATGAGAAGATCAGTCAGTTTGAGAGCCTGTACCAAGGAATGATGAACATCACCGAGTATGAGGCCAAGTTCATGGATCTGTTGAGGTTTTGTCCTCACATGGCAGCAACCTATGAGGAGCGGATCAGACGTTTTGAGAAGGGTTTGAGTGCTGAGCTGACAAAACATGTTTCTTCGTTGGAGAACCGTGAGCGGTTTGCTACGTTTGTGGAATCTGTCCGGAGGATTGAACGATTAGTAAGGGATAAAAGAGAATCCATGTCTAAGAAGAGGCCTGCTCAGTTCCAGGGACAGAGGTTTGGTGGCTTCAAGAAGCCAAGGTTTTCAGCATCTTTTATGATGAGAGGTTCCAGTGAACCGTCACAGTGGTCTCTGAGTAAGGGAAGGGGTTATGTTTCTTCACCGTCAAAGGCACATAGTATAGCTTCTGTGGCAGTGACAGGGCCATCTAAGCCATGGTTTGAAGATAGGTCATGCCATCTTTTTGGTTAGATCAGGCATTTCAAGTTCAACTGCCCAAATAGAGATGTTGAAGTGACACATCAGCCAAGGCAAAATCAATGAGGGTCAGATAGACAACAGCCCAGTAGTAGCAGAGGGCGAGGACGCGGTCCAACATCACAAGCGGGATCGTCTACTCAAGGAAGTAGAGGACGTGGACAGCAAGCAACGGCTCGATTCTATGCTATGAGTCAGGCGGAGGCGATAGTCAACCCGTGAGTGGTGGCAGGTCAGATGAAGTTATTTCATTCTGATATGTCTTCTTCTTGCTTTATATCTGTTCTGGTTGACCCAGGTGCTACACACTCTTTTATCACCTATAGTCTGCTTGAAAACTGTCATTTACCTGTTAGTTGTAAGAAGGATAGCTTGTTGTTAGAAACCCCTCTTGATGGTTCCTCGATGCTTCGAGAGGAGTGTCCATCTTATGTCTTATCTTTTTCAGGACACGGTATACAAGTGGATCTTATACCACTTGATATGCATGGTTTCAATGTGATCCTTGGGATGGATACCTTAGAAAAGTATAAGGTTGTTCTGGACTGTGGTTCCAAGCAAGCTGTGTTTGATGATGATGGAGATACGTGGATCTTCTAAGGAGATAGGAAGATTCTTCTGATGTGTCTGGTGTCGGCTATGGTGGCAGAGAAGTTGTTACGACAAGGATGTAAGGCGTTCTTAGCTCATGTTGTGGATACCAAGGTGAAAGGTCCTAGCCTTGAGGAGGTGTCAGTTGTCCGAGAGTTTGCGGATGTGTTTCCTGATGAGTTCCCTGGTGTTCCTCCACCCTGAGAGATTGATTTTGAGATCAATTTGGTCCTAGGAACACAACCAGATGCACAGACACCGTATAGGATGGATCTAGTGGAGATGGAAGAACTTAAGAAGCAGTTGCAAGAGTTGTTGGAGAAAGGTTTCATCCGACCGAGTACGTCGCCTTGGGGTGCTCCAGTGTTGTTCGTTAAGAAGAAGGACAGGTCGATGCGGTTATGTATAGATTACTGGCAGTTGAACAAGGTCACAGTGAAGAACAAGTACCCATTACCGAGGATATATGATCTGTTCGATCAATTGCGTGGTGCTACCATGTTTTCAAAGATCGACCTACGGTCCGGATATCATCAGTTGAGGATTAAGGCAGAAGACATACCAAAGTCAACTTTTAGGATGAGGTATGGTCACTTTGAGTTTGTGGTTATGCCGTTTGGGCTAACCAATGCGCATGCTGCTTTCATGGATTTGATGAACAGAGTGTTCCGTCCGTTTCTAGATCAGTTTGTTGTAGTCTTTATAGATGACATCTTGATCTATAGTCGGGATAGGCAAGAGCATGAGCGACATCTTCGACTAGCATTGACTCTTCTTCACCAACATCAGTTGTATGCCAAGTTCAGTAAGTGTGAGTTCTGGTTGGAAGAAGTGACTTTCTTGGGTCATGTGATATCTGCGGAAGGAGTCAAAGTGGACCCGAAGAAGGTGGAGTCTATTACAGAGTGGGAACAGCTGAAGACGCCGACAGAAGTTCATAGTTTCCTGGGTTTAGCAGGATACTACCGAAGGTTTATCAAGGACTTCAGTACGATTGTGTTGCCAATGACAAAGTTGACTAGAAAGGATGTACCTTTCGTGTGGGATGATCGTTGTCAGCAAGCTTTCCAAAGTTTGAAGGAGAAGCTGACCAGTGCTCCAGTGCTTGTGCTGCCAAAGCCTGGGAAGGGCTATGTTGTTTTCTATGATGCTTCCAAGAAAGGTTTAGGTTGTGTGCTGATGCAGGAAGATCATGTAGTTTCTTTTGTGTCGCGACAGCTTAAGAAACAAGAGGAGAACTATCTGACTCATGATTTGCAGTTGACAGCAGTGGTTCATGCGTTAAAGACTTGGAGACACTATCTTTACGGGGAGGTATGCCAGATCTTTACAGATCATAAGAATCTAAAGGACATTGAGGCAACCGAATCGATAAATCACGATGTAAACTCAGCGGAAGTGATTAACTAGCAGTGGAATTATCAAAATCACTAAATATTTAAAACTTTTTGGAAAGAGATCTTTAAACCATAAAACTCTTTTATAAGAAAACAAGATGAACTATTTACAACATGGTATGACATTACATCTCTGTGAATTCACATCTCGAGTGATTACATACATCCATTGCCCTATTACCTGTATAGGCAAGATACAAAAATCTCGAGGCATTAAGCCCAAAAACCTCAGATCTACTGACTCCTAGGACCTGAGAGTACAAAGACGACACATAGGACCTACTATCTACAAGACTTGACAGTCAGTATCTCCACCTGAGATTCACTGTTGCCCCTGGTGTTGTTGTTGTTGTTGCTCATCTCTAGATGGATTCCTTCGTCCTCAGTGTCTACCTAAAAAGTCGAATCCCACGGGGGTGAGACAATTGAATAATTGTCCCAGCGAGAGTTATAACTCTCCGCCAGAAGCTTTATTATTGCAATAAGGAATAACAATAAGCAGTATAATTATTAACATTTAACATCAGGTTTAATGTCAAGTAGAGCAACATTTCAATTATAACTTAATTGGATATCAAAGCATATCTCATTAAAGAATATGAAAAACATGTATACTAGTTATTTAACTAGAACATTATAAACAATGTAACATCAATCATTGTTTCTCGTAGTTCAACCTAAGCAGTTATGCTACACGGCTGATTATGTTTTCCAAACATTATTATGCCCTGCGGAGATGAGGTATACCGCTCATACTCCAACCAACCATTACGAAATTGCATCAGTACCATACATAGGTCATCAAAAGAGTCGGATTCTTATGACCTCATATTCCTCAGTCAGTGTGAGGATTTACATGCAGGACATCTTGTGTCTCTACTATGATAGCTATCCAGGGTATTCTGGCAACTTCGCTATTAGAGTCACAGTGGCATTCTGTACTCTCTTCGTCATCGAGGGATCTCTTGTTTATCTCTCATCGATGTGGCATTAATGATTCCCTCGAGAGATTAATAATACATCATCCCGACATAGACATGTAATGAAGGATTGATGGGTTAAAGATACATCCTACATCAATTCCTACAATAGGATGTAAGGATATTCGCGTCCATAATCCCCCATATACTCAAAAGTATATGTTCCAGGAGTTCCCTTAGGAAAACCTATTTCACCATCATTTGGTCTCTGACAATGATGGATCTATTGTCAGGGCCCTACATGATATGATCATACTTGATTATTTAAGTACATTTTAGCATTCTTTTAGCATCAAGCATGTTTTCAAACATAAACAATTAAAACATCTGCTATAGAAGAAGAATACTAAATGTATCAAGTTTATTTCACATCAGTCATCATTTCTTAACCATCTCATCATTATGGTTCAAGAACAGGGGTGTTCAAACCCTAAAATCATCATAAGTCATCTAATAGCATGACCTTAATTGTAACAATGTAAATATTACTCAAGGCTCTTACAGTCCATCATTCTCATATGTTACCTCTTAAACCAGGCAACATAGTATATCATTATTCATAAAGCTTATAACATGCTTTCAATGAATAAAACATCATAACTCTTACATGGCTATAATTATCTCTTGCTAACAACCTGCATGACTAATATAATTGAAGACATGCATATATAACAATATCAGTACAATACCAATTCTTTTCAATTTATTCATAGAACACCATGGCCGTGCAAAGGGAAGTTACCACGGCCGTGCTCCATAGCATGGTTGTTCTATCAACATCATACCATGACCATGTTACATCACCATGGCTGATTTCTAGGGTTAGGGTTTATTCAACTCAATTAGGGTTATTAAACCCCTTTGACTTATAAGGCATAAGGATTCCTCATATTATAATTCATTCAAAGGGTTTCATACTTAAAAGCATAAACCAAACTTAGGGTTAAAGTACCCTACCTTTCATTAATTAGGGTTTCATGTTCACATTATCAGTTCAACCCTAATATAATACTCCACTACCCTTGGGAGAATTCAAAGATATTATAAGTGTTTGATTTCGGTTATTGTACTCATCATGTATCATTAATGATCATCACTTCTAAGTATTAGCCCATTCCTCATATGATGCATATATCATATATCATAATTATCCAATTATCTGTAATGATATAGATTTAAACATTGTTGATATAGGATAAATCATCATCAACTATTCTAGGTATCTTCATATTCAGGATGTTATCTACATCATGCTTTAGTATACATCATTTCTGAGAGTTTGATGCCCATTATTATTGTAAGGTGTAAAATCTATTACTCATTCATAGGGATGTTTGGATCTAGGCTTCTTACCTCTTAAATCCTTATTTATTGAAATTACCACATTTATCATTCACAGGGTTCACTAACCCTATTCTATATGTTTATGACATAATCATCTTATTTAATTGATTTAGCTACACCTCACCTTATTTTACTATCTAGTAAACCATCTCAAGGTTTTCATGATTAATAAGCCATAAGTTAAGCTTGCTATTCATCTTAATAAGGGTTTCCCATAACATCACCTCCAATTAGGGTTTTTTTTAATCCAGGGGTTGCTTTTATTCATCCCACACCCCTCTTGTGGGCTAAATCATCATAAAAATTACAGCTCCTTCTTATATTAAACCGCAGGTGTGAAAAATAAAATAGAGTACATAAGCATCAGATATTACTCTCATCACCCCACCCCTGACTTCAAATCAACATCAAATCGCGGTAACCATCACCCTATGCATCTGATTTCTTTAACACAACATATGGAATCCTTCTCTTCTCCAACGCAACCATACCCCTTATTCTGGTCAGAATATTCATAGAATCGGATGAAACAAACAACTCATCCATACTACTGCCCCATCTCCCCAACTCACGAGGTATCGAGTTGATGACCTTGTGAACCAAGGATCCAGATATCATAGCCGAGACCACCTCCTCCCGTAGCTCCCTGACAAAGTGGGTCGCCCTCCATGGTTCTTTCTTATCGTGCCAAATAATGTCATGGATGTATGCATCATCAACCTCTATACAGGATACGATCAGCCCTTGATCACGTGCAATCTTCATTCCTATGGCGCATGCTTGCAAATAAGCGAGAGTGTATTCATTACTCCTGAGCCAAGCTCTGAATACAAGGCAAATGTTGGCCCGATGATTCCGGACAATCCCCGCCGCCCATCTTATAATCCTGCCATGGCAATCTTTTCTCATCCCAATCGTGATGTTGATCTTCAGGTTGTGCAAGTCCGGCGTCTGCCACCACATAAGCTTTATTTGTCTCAGCTTTACTCTAGGCTCCTCCATCCCTGTCTCCCTCAAACGTGTATACAAATCACTGTCACTATCTATCGAAAAAGATCTCTTCATCATGTTAAAGTTCATAATCCGAATAACATAATCCCACTCATAGGAAAAAGGCCTATGTTTACCCTCATACCTTGCTTCACATCTCAGGCGCCATATACTGTAAGGAATAACAATCGCAAGGTTACCTGCCAACCAGTCTACTAATCTCTTTCTCTTCCCCATCATGCAATAATCAATCAATGTTCTAAGGTTACTAGGTGGTGGCAAATCTGTCAACTCCACAAATTTACTCCAAAAGAAACCAGCAATCTGTCCTTGGAACAAAAGATGATCAATGTTTTCCTCTTTAGGTTCCATGCAGCAGTTACACTGGGACGCAATTGATATACATCATCTACCTCTAACATTTTCATCAGTAGGAACAACTCCTCTCGCCGACTTCCAGATAAAGCCGCAGCCTTAGGGAAAGCAGACTTCCAAACCACGTCAAGCCCCTGTGGACCTTCCACCCTGTCACGAGCCAGAATCTTCTTTGCCGATCTCATGGAGAAGCACCCTTTACTCTCCGGACTCCAAATCAGCTTATCATCCTCTTCCGCAAGCCATATATCCTTATCGCGGATCATCTGTATCCCATCACCATCAAGTATCACCCTCAGCGAGGCCCAATCCCAACCCTGACCGTCTATCCAGAAATCTTTCACCTGGAATGGATGCCTTCTATCGCTGGAGTAAATAACATGTTCAGCCAGCCATTGTTCACACCACCTCGAATCCCAAAAGGAGATCTCACCCCTCCCTACAACCCATCTGCATAACGGGAAGACACGTGGGAATAAGTTCCATATCCTCCTCCAAAATGGTGACGGTGATGATCCCAACTTCAAGCAACCAGGGTAAACATTATCTCGACCACCATTCATGTTGGTGTATTTATCTCTGCAGAAAGTAGCCCAAATAGAATCTGTAGTCAACACCTCCCAGCATGCCTTAGCTATGAAAGCTTCATTAATTAGATACAGCGATGGAATCCCCAGACCACCTTGGTGAAAAGGAGTTGCAATTCTTTTCCAGCTAATCCACGCCTTTCTTTGATGATCATTCATGTCTGTCCACAAGAAGTTAGAGAATTTCCTTTCAATCCGATCTGCGATCCCTGAGGGAATACCTACCGCTGCCGCCGTGTACACCGGAATATAACTAAGAACATGAGCAATCAACAGTCTTCTCCCTGCAAAAGATAGAATTTTAGATCTCCAAGTTGTGACCTTCATATTTATTTTCTTCATCAGGAAATCATAATCATTGAGTCTCATCCTTCCTTTAATGATCGGTATTCCCAAATAGGTAAACGATTCCATAGCAGCTCCTGCATTGAGTTCTTCAGCCACTCTATCAATCACTTCTGTATTTTTCCCTCCTACCACGCATGTGGATTTAACCTTATTGATCCGTTGTCCAGTAGCCATCTCATATGCCTCAAAGGTAGACCTAACTATCTCCCTTGATCGCTAGTCTGCGTTAAAGAAAATAACAATATCATCCGCATATAGTAGTATGGCCGGAGGAGTTGCATCCCCCTGGATCTGAAACCTAGATATGAGCCCATCTGTCTCTAATTTAAGGAATTTTCTGCACAGAATCTCTTCAAACAGAATGAATAAGAATGGAGATAACGCATTTCCCTACTTAAGGCCTCTACTAACCGGAAAGAAACCCGCAGTTTCCTCCCCCACTGTAACCGTGGCCCATGTGTTATGATAGAAACTCAAGCATAGATTCACCACTTCTGTTGTGAATCCAAATCTGCCTAACACTTTCCACAGCACATTCCAATCCGTTCTATCATATGCTTGCGACATGTCATACTTCAGGATGACATTAGGTGCATCCTTGCCTTTATTTATATCATGCATTAGCTCCTTGGCAAGCCGGACGTGATGAGTGATGTCACCTCCTTTAACAAAGGCCCCTTGTATCTTCGATATCATCCTTGGCATCATAGGCGCCATGCGATCACTAAGAATCCTCGCCAATATGCGAAGGGTGACGTTCTCAATCGAGATAGGTCTAAAGTCTTCCGGCAGCCTTTTTGGACTATCAATCTTCAGGATAAGAAGAATCTGGTAGCAGAACAACCCCCTAAAACAAGGCTGGACTTTGTAGAATGCATCCACCAACTTCATAAAATCACCTCCTATTATCGACCATGCAAGCCGGAAGAATGATAAGGTGAACCCATCCGGACCCGACGCCGTCATCGCATCCATCTTCATCATGGTCTTCATAACCTCCTCTTCCTGGGGACCAGCAGTAAGTGAATAGTTTTCATCCATGGACATCGTATCCGGAATACCATGCAAGAATTCCTCCAATTCACCATCACACGTATCTACCACTTCATTAAAGAAATGTTGTAAGTGGTCAGCTGCTACCTCCGCCATATTCTTTGTATCCGAGATCCATGTGCCATCCTGCAAGACCACCTTATTCAGCCTTCTATGTTTCCTTCTAGCTTTGACGGTGGCGTGATAAAACCTGGTATTACGCTCCCCATCTTGGAGCCAACTAATCCTTGCCTTCTCCTTCCATCTCGCCTCCTCCTCATCCAGTAGACCCTGCAATTCCTTCTCCGCCGATCTCAGATTATTTTCATTAGTATCAGTCGGGTTCTCATCAAAGGCAACCTGTGTGGTAAAGATCACATCTTCCAGGTCCTTTATACGCTGTTTATTATCACCAAAGGTATCCTTGCTCCACCTACGTAGTGCCACCCTAACCCTCTTGAGTTTATGGCAGAAGACGAAGGAGGGGTGTCCTATGACTGGATCATCCCAGGCATGTTCTATCACCTTTAGACACTCTTCATGATCAAGCCATGCCTTCATAAAAAGCAAAGTGTCCCTTATTTCTGGCAATCGATTGTGCACCTGGAATTGTAACAATAGGGCAATGATCAGAAACCCTATCTCTGGTCAAATGAATTGAACTGGTTGCAGGACGCTCCGTTAGCCAAGCTCCATTCACTAATACTCTATCAATTCTTTGCCACATCGTAGGAGTTAAAATCTGTTTGTTCACCCAAGTGTATTGGCTACCATCAAATGGAATCTCATCCAAAGATGCATCCTCTATAAAGGAATTGAAGTCAAGTAAATCTTGGAATGCTGGAGGGTTGCCGCCTCTTCTCTCCCTCGGATGACGCACTATGTTGAAATCCCCCGCAATAATCCACTTCTCTTCCCCAATGAGCTCCGTCATTATCAATATTTCTTTTTACAACTCCCTCCTTTCAGCGTTATCGCAACTTGCATATATTGTTGTAATAAATAAACTTGAGCCGACGCTGGACTCAAACCCCACTGTTATATGTTGCCTATGTCTTCTAAAAATATTAGGTTTCATATCCTTATCAGCATAAAACCATTTATTCCCATTCATCTCCTGATTATCAGCTGCCCAATCCAACCTCACGATGTCCAAAAGCTCAGCTGCCTGTTCAACATGAAGAAAGGGCTCGAACAAGCAAACGATCCCTAGTTTAAATTGCCCACAAATCCTGCTCAAAACTCTCCTCGTAGGGTTATTAGAGGCGCCTCTAATATTCCAGAAAATGGAGGTACAATCCATTAAACAGATAAAACCACATCCACCAGCATGCGCAGGTTCAATCAGGGGCTATATCCCCCATCTATATCTGACCAACATCCATCAAAATAACTTCCCTCGCAATCCGAATGTCGCCTTCTTGATTGATATCTTCTATATAATCGATTGTTAGCACCACCCCTTCTGACTCTATTTTGACTCCCCCCAGTCCTTCTCTTGTGATCGATCCACTCTTCCTCCTCAAGAAACATGAAATCTTCTAGCCGTCTATTCTCCAGAGCTCTTTTTGTGCCTTCTCTATCAACCACCATATGCCTTGGTGGTCGTCGATGCTGCCTTTCTGGGGATATACTCCTCTCCTGTGATCTTTCCCTCGATTCCGTAGGTATAACTGTTGCCATCACCAAAGCATTCGATTCCGTGTTCTTCTCTTGCACCACTAGAGCCTCTCTCGGAATCCCTGAATCCTTTCCGACTTCAGTCAACTGTGTGTTGCTCGAGCCCACAGGCCCCCTCGCCACCATAAACAATTGCACCGACGTCCGCCTCTGCCCATACATGAGAGAGACAAACTGAGGAATATCTTCACTGAATGCTTCCACCAGCACGAGCAGGCCAGATAGGTCATCCTTCTCCCTTTGCCAATCTGAGACATAAATCAATTTACCGAAAGGCCAGATAATCTTCGCTAGGGTATCATCATCTCTACAGGTGATTGGAATATATGCAACCCAAAACTAGAAAGCTTCCTTTCTTTGATGTCTTTCACCCCCTCGCATGTGCATGAGATGTATCTTCTGACCACAAAAGTCTTGAATCCCGTTCTCCACAACATCCTTGGCCTCCTGTTCACAGGAGAAGAAGGCCACCACCTTTCTTTCCGTGCATCTGTATAAGTCTGCTGCACCTGGCCAGCACCATCGGAAGAACTAACAAAGCTCCGTCCACTGGAAGTCACAAGGCCAGAAGATATCCACCGCCCATTCTAGCGTCGTCATCTTTCTCTTCTGCATCTCATCATCTGGGCCGACGTCCATCATGATCCACTTGGGGACGTGTTGAGGTGCACCCCTAGCCGGGATACCCCTAGGCAGGGGCGGGAAGAGCAAGCTGGATTGGATGTCTAGTGGACACTATCTAGGGTTAACCTGAGATCATCTAGCAGCCAGATGTCCCGGTCGCCGACACTTGTAACAGACTTTACTCCTCCTACATTGGGATTGTCAATGCCCTCTCCCCATACACCTGAATCACGTGTCGTGAGGAATCCCATATAGCGGTGTTTTCCTAAACGGTTGCGTCGTGATCGTCGGAGGCTACTTGGGCGACGGGCCCCCCCCTGACCGGTGGAGGTGGAAGGGTGGCACCTCCAATTAGGGTTTCTATTCATATCACATCTCCCCTAGATTAGGTTTATGATTAATATCCCACCATTAGGGACTACTATTTCACATCATGTTATTCCCCTAAAATTAGGGTTTACTATTCACAGTACATGATTTACCCTAAAATTAGGGTTTACTATTCACATCATAGTGAATTGAGGTGTTACCATCATTATTTATGAATATTACTTCCATTAACACCTTCAAATTAAGTTAAGATTCATAATCTCCATAATTAGGGTTTTCCATGATCTCCTTATGAAGGATCATACCCTAATTGTGTGTATTGATACATTTTAAAGGTATCTTATTTGATTGTCATTGATATTAGGAGTTTTCTCTCTCCTCTTACTAATAGATGATGTTTACATCACTCTTGATTAGGTTAAGTCAACTCAACTTTGACTGACATAAGTCAAGTCATCACCATTAAGGTCATTAGGGTTTACCTGATCGAGGGTACTAGACACACTAACCCACTAAGGGTACTTTTGTAATCTTCATCATTGACCCTAACATACATTAGTTCACTAATTACTTAACCCCTTAACAACTTTAGGTGTCTTTAGGGTTTAGGTTAAACAACCATTGAACCATCTAAGTCTTTAAAGCATTAAGCATTCTTGACCTTAAAAGATCCCAAACGGTTTTGCACTTTCAACCTCCAAACGGTTTTGAAATCACATGAATCCAAACGGTTTTGAAACCATTTGGTCCCAAATGGTCTTGAGACCGTTTGGTCCAAACCTCCTCAAAACCGCATGGACCAAATATGGTCTCAACTACACCAATCGGTTTAGGGTTCTCAATATTGATTCCTTCAATCATTGAATTCATGGAACCAATCATCAATTGGACCTATCATCATACTTCAATTGAGTTAAATAGGTCAACCTTAAACTGATTTGACCCTCAATTGACCCTCAATTAGTCCTCAATTAGGGTTTGAATTAATTGAATTAGGGTTTGGAATCGATGATCCTTCAACACTAATCAATGCAAGATTAGTTACTTTGAAACCATTAAACCATCATCCAAATTGAACATGACCTGACCCCAAATGGTCTTGAGGTCATTTGGATGACCTCCAAACGGTCTTGAGACTGTTTTCCCATCAAATCATCAAAATCCAATTCAACCAATTAGGGTTTGGACCATTGGATTGATCACCAAATCAGCAATTGATTACACTTTAACTTAGTATCATTAGATCATCAATTGCTTAACCATACTCACCCATAGACCTCCAAACGGTCTTGGGTGGCCTCCAAACGGTCTTGAGACCGTTTGGATGAGTTCCAAACGGTCTTGAGACCATTTGCCTCATCCAACCCTTGGATTCTGGTGAAAAATCATTAGGGTTTGAGCTATTAAGTTGATCATCGAATCAGCACTTGATTGTATTTCAATTTGGTATCTTTAGACCTTCAATTACTCAACCATACTTGACACCAGACCTTCAAACGGTCTTGGGTGACCTCCAAATGGTCTTGAGACCGTTTGGGTAATCCCCAAACGGTTTTGAAACCGTTTGGGCTCAATCACCCAAAACATCATCTCAATTACTTACAAAAATCAGCACTTAGCCGATTAGGGTTCATGCCATATCTTTGGATCTTCAAACACTTAACCATATCCAACCCTAGACCTACAAACGGTCTTTGGTTACCCCCAAACGGTCTTGAGACCGTTTGGGTAATCCCCAAACGGTTTTGAAACCGTTTGGGCTAATTAACCCAAAAAGCCAAATCAACCAAGTTGAAAATCAGCACTTGATCCAATTAGGGTTTACCTAATTGATTGGCCTTCAACTCATGATTCCTTTGGAACTAATCCATAAAATTTGGTGAGTGATTAACCAACATCATTAGGAACAGGAATATAAAACGTTCAACCCTTGGTCAACCCTCTCAAATGGTTTTGAAACCGTTTTACCAAAAAGTCAAATTAATCAAGCTGAAAAATCAGCACTTAATCCAATTAGGTTTGCCTAATTGATTAGCCTTCAACTCACGATTCCTTGGGATTTAACCCATCAAATTTTGTTAGTCATTAACCAACATCATTAGGAACAGGAATCTAAAACGGTAAACCCTTGGTCAACCCTCTCAAACGGTTTTGAAACCGTTTTCCCAAAAAGTCAAATTAATCAAGCTGAAAAATTAGCACTTAATCCAATTAGGTTTGCCTAATTGATTAGCCTTCAACTCACGATTCCTTGGGAGTTAACCCATCACATTTGGTGAGTCATTAACCAACATAATTAGGAACAGTAATATCAAATGGTCAATGCTTGATCAAACCATACAAATGGTCTTGACGACCGTTTTCTCCAAACGGTCTTGTGAAATTGTTTGCCCTCCAAACGGTTTTGAAACCGTTTGCTTCCAAATGGTTTTGCAAACCGTTTGGGCAAGAGGTGCAAGACCGTTTGCCAAAGAAACTTTGGTATTCATGCCCCCTTCTCCTACCTCAAGATCATGGTCTGTTCTTCACGGTTTTGGTTGCAAGAAAGTATAGAAGAATGGAAGAAAGAAGAACTAGCAACGTTTGCAAGGAAAGAAGATGCATAATCAAAGCTTTAAGGTTTAGAGTTATAAAGCCCGCCTTAGGATCAGCTCTAGAGATCCAAGCTTCATAGAGTTAATGGTGGCTTGATCTCCACAGGTCTTCCAAGGTTTCTTCTTCAAGAATTGGTTGGAAAGGATGGTTAGAAAGAAGAACTAAGTAAGAAAAACTAGCAAACCAACCTTGTATCATGATTTCCTCCATGAATCCGAGCTAGAAGACAACCAAAGCTTACCCAAACCAACTTAGCCGTTCTCCTCTGCTCCTGAACTCCTTCCTTAGTTGTTCCAAGCAAGATATAAGTGAAGAGAGGAAGGGAAATGATCCCTTGGTTGTAAAAGAAAGGTGTATATATACTTTGGGCATGTTTTCAAGATAAGGACAATCTTTTCTTCTATTTCTCATATGGGTCCTTCTCTCCTTCTTGGAAACGCCCCTCCTTTCTATAATTAAGCAAAAACTCCTTTATTAACCAAAGTCTAGTGAAAAAGAAGCCAAACATCCTACTAAGTTGCACACATATAAAAGGGGCATTATGCTTACAACTTGGTTATTTATTAACAAGGGTTATCCTTCTTATTTGATTATTCAAATGAAGCACCCCCTTCATCATTTTTAATCTAATTGATTCCAAGAGTCATAAAAGATACTCTAGAAGGTATATTTTACATGTTTCACCCCATGTTTTGGGTAAATTGCACTTTACACCAATACTAGGGTTTAAAGCACAAGGATTGCTCCACAAGCTGCATTTTGGTGCCCAAGCTTGGAGAATCCATAATACTTCATCAAATTCATTCTTATGATGTATTATCATCAGATGAACATCTAAACATGTGCAATTTGCAAGTTAACCCTTCTAATTGTGTAATTTGCACATAAGTCCACTTTTAACAAAACAATATTACAATATTGTTTAAAAAGGACAGAAAGAGAAATATATGTTCCTCGGAAGCTTTAATTACATTATCAACAGATAACCACAAGCATGTAATCACATGATTAAGCAAAACACCTGGGGTTAGTTCATAACCCAGGTCAGGGATGTTACAAATTATAAACCCCTAACAAGGATTTCGCCCCCGAAATCCCAGAAAGAAAAGGGAAAGCAGATATTATTTAAGCATCATTATCATTACATCCTTAGATAACATTTCATTATTATGGAGATATTATAAAGTTTTGATCAACTTTTCTTAAGATCACACTCATACTCTATTATTTATTTTGAGACTATATAAGTGCTTCCATACCTTGATTGCATCATCACATCTGATAACACCATACTAACTTTCCTTATTATTTGCACTAACTATCTCATTAGTTGTACATTCTCTTATCATAGGGAAAAGTTACTTATCAAACAAGGACTTATTTGACAGATATCTTGGAGAAAGATATGTTTATGAAAAACATAAACCCCTAACATGTGATGTTCATATTATTCTATATGTCTAATTTAATTTCATAGTTGACCAGTCTAGGTAATTAATATAAATCATTTGATATATTATTGCATTCTTATTTTGGTACCTATCACATGTGTTATCAACACATTACATCTCTTTCTTCCTTTCATCTTGGGACATTACTTATTACATATATTCTCATTTTAGAACCAAAGTCCAGGTTAAACTGATACCTTTATAAGTATTCATCACATAAACATATTTATTATTATTCTTACAACCTTTACTGATCAGGGTTGACCTTCCTTATTCTCATATTTCTTATTTTATGATTCTCATTAGATTGTCTCAGAATGACTGCTTGATCAGAGCAATCAAAAATATAACAATCTAAGAGTTTTCATATTTACTTTATCATCAGCAACTGTATACCTGGCCAGGGTATATAAATATTGAGATAAGGTAATATGCACTTGTATACTACCATATTCCTTCTCTTTTCTTATCATCACAAGTATAAGTATTAATCTTACTGAATTTTCTATCCAGACCAATTCTTTAATACCTCATCTTCTTATGAAGGTAAGCATGCAACATGAAATATCTATTTTATACAACATTATAAGTCTTCATAGGACTAATCAAGGAAAGTTCAATCAATTGCTTTCTCAGTTTTATCCAAGAGATCATAAAAAGACATATAAGAAATACCATTTATTTTGTCTAACCTGTCATGACTCGAGGATTATTCATTGTCTCAGGCTGATTCTGCCTCAGAGATTGATTTGCCATAACATTTCTGGCTGGGCAATCTCTTACCAGATGCCCTACCTGTCCACATTGATAGCAAGTTCTGGGTGCCCAGTGTGGTCTAAAGGGTTCCTTACCCTTTCTGGATAACCATTGCCTTAGTGCACTAGGTCCTGGTTGTGTTGGTGACACTAGAAACTTCTTCCTTTTGGAACTACCAGGTCTCTGCTCCTAGGTTTGGATAGGCCTTTTCTCAATTCTTCATTTATATTTCTTTTCTAGACAATTAGGTCTGATATGTCCAAGTTTCCTACACCTATGGTAGATCCTAGTTTCTGGTTGTATTCTAACCCCTACATTACTATATACTGATTCAACAGGCTGAGGTTGAGCACAGACTCGTTCTAAGTTCAGAACTTCATCATTTACCATTGCTTCAACCTGTTGTTGTGGGTTACATATTCTGTTGATATCCAAAACATCATCATTAGGAGCTGGTAACCTAGGTTGCATTGCTAGTGCTTGATCCACTAGATACATCATGGCTGCCCTAAATTCCCCAACAGTGATTCCTAAGGAAGGATTCTTTATCATGGTTGGATTAGCTAGGGGGATCTCATGTAATTGTCCCTCTCTTGCTTGCTCCTCTGCACCTCTTCTCGGTGTAGCATTGTTTCTCTCTGTAGAAAACTCCTCATCTGATCCAGTGATCTTCAAGTTCTTCTCCTCCTATGTGAGTAGAAGATACCATCAGATATAGTCGATGACACTAGAAACGACTCTACTACTGTAGTCCTATGTCTCTGTAGACTCAGCAAACCTTGAGCTCTGATACCACTAAATTGAGGCGACCGAATCGATAAATCACGATGTAAACTCAGCGGAAGTGATTAACTAGCAGTGGAATTATCAAAATTACTAAATATTTAAAACTTTTGTAAAGAGATCTTTAAACCATAAAACTCTTTTATAAGAAAACAAGATGAACTGTTTACAACATGGTATGACATTACATCTCTGTGAATTCACATCTCGAGTGATTACATACATCCATTGCCTTGTTACCTGTATAGGCAAGATACAAAAATCTCGAGGCATTAAGCCAAAAAACCTCAAATCTACTGACTCCTAGGACATGAGAGTACAGAGATGACACATAGGACCTACTATCTACAAGACTTGACAGTCAGTATCTCCACCTGAGATTCACTGCTGCCCCTGGTGTTGCTACTGTTGTTGTTGCTCATCTCTAGATGGATTCCTTCATCCTCGGTGTCTACCTAAAAAGTTGAATCCCACGGGGGTGAGACAATTGAATAATTGTCCCAGCGAGAGTTATAACTCTCCACCAGAAGCTTTGTTATTGCAATAAGGAATAACAATAAGCAGTATAAGTATTAACATTTAACAGCAGGTTTAATGTCAAGTAGAGCAACATTTCAATTATAACTTAATTGGATATCAAAGCATATCTCATTAAAGAATATGAAAAACATGTATACTAGTTATTTAAATAGAACATTATAAACAATGTAACATCAATCATTGTTTCTCGTAGTTCAACCTAAGCAGTTATGCTACACGGCTGATTATGTTTTCCAAACATTATTATGCCCTGCGAAGATGAAATATACCGCTCATACTCCAACCGACCATTACGAAATCACGTTGGTACCATACATAGGTCATCAAAAGAGTCGAATTCTTATGACCTCATCTTCCTCAGTCAGTGTGAGGATTTACATGCAGGACATCTTGTGTCTCTGCTATGATAGCTATCCAGGGTATTCTGGCAACTTCACTATTAGAGTCACAGTGGCGTTCTGTACTCTCTTCATAATTGAGGGATCTCTTGTTTATCTCTCATCGATGCGGCATTAATGATTCCCTCAGGAGATTAATGATACATCAACCCCGCATAGACATGTAATGAAGGATTGATGGGTTAAAGATACATCCTACATCAATTCCTACATTAGGACATAAGGATATTCGCATCCATAATCCCCAATATACTCAAAAGTATATATTCCAGGAGTTCCCTTAGGAAAACCTATTTCACCATCATTTGGTCTCTGACAATGATGGATCTATGTCAGGGCCCTACATAATATGATCATACTTGATTATTTAAGTACATTTTAGCATTCTTTTAGCATCAAGTATGTTTTCAAACATAAATAATTAAAACGTCTGCTATAGAAGAAGAATAATAAATGTATCAAGTTTATTTCACATCAGTCATCATTTCTTAACCATCTCATCATTATGGTTCAAGAACAGGGGTGTTCAAACCCTTAAATCATCATAATTCATCTAATAGCATGACCTTAATTGTAACAATGTAAATATTACTCAAGGCTCTTACAGCCCATCATTCTCATATGTTACCTCTTAAACCAGGCAACATAGTATATCATTATTCATAAAGCTTATAACATGCTTTCAATGAATAAAACATCATAACTCTTACATGGATATGATTATCTCTTGCTAACAACCTGCATGACTAATATAATTGAAGACATGCATATATAATAATATCAGTATAATACCAATTCTTTTCAATTTATTCATAGAACACCACGGCCGTGTAAAGGGAAGTTACCACGGCCGTGCTCCATAGCATGGTCGTGCTATCAACATCATACCATGGTTGATTTCTAGGGTTAGGGTTTATTCAACTCAATTAGGGTTATTAAGCCCCTTTGACTTATAAGGCATAAGGATTCCTCATATTATAATTCATTCAAAGGGTTTCATACTTAAAAGCATAACCCAAACTTAGGGTTAAAGTACCCTACCTTTCATTAATTAGGGTTTCCTGTTCACATTATCAGTTCAACCCTAATATAATACTCCACTACCCTTGGGAGCATTCAAAGATATTATAAGTTTTTTATTTCAGTTATTGTACTCATCATGTATCATTAATGATCATCACTTCTAAGTATTAGCCCATTCCTCATATGATGCATATATCATATATCATAATTATCCAATTATCTGTAATGATATAGATTTAAACATTGTTGATATAGGATAAATCATCATCAACTATTCTAGGTATCTTCATATTCAGGATGTTATCTACATCATGCTTTAGTATACATCATTTCTGAGAGTTTGATGCCCATTATTATTGTAAGGTGTAAAATCTATTACTCATTCATAGGGATGTTTGGATCTAGGCTTCTTACCTCTTAAATCCTTATTTATTGAAATTACCACATTTATCATTCACAGGGTTCACTAACCCTATTCTATATGTTTATGACATAATCATCTTATTTAATTGATTTAGCTACACCTCACCTTATTGTACTATCTAGTAAACCATCTCAAGGTTTTCATGATTAATAAGCCATAAGTTAAGCTTGCTATTCATCTTAATAAGGGTTTCCCATAACATCACCTCCAATTAGGGTTTATATTCATGTCACATCTCCCCTAGATTAGGTTTATGATTAATATCCCACCATTAGGGACTATTATTTCACATCATGTTATTCCCCTAGAATTAGGGTTTACTATTCACATTACATGATTTACCCTAAAATTAGGGTTTACTATTCACATCATAGTGAATTAAGGTCTTACCATCATTATTTATGAAGATTACTTCCATTAACACCTTCAAATTAAGTTAAGATTCATAATCTCCATAATTAGGGTTTTCCATGATCTCCTTATGAAGGATCATACCCTAATGGTGTGTATTGATACATTTTAAAGGTATCTTATTTGATTGTCATTGATATTAGGAGTTTTCTCTCTCTTCTTACTAATAGATGATGTTTACATCACTCTTGATTAGGTTAAGTCAACTCAACTTTGACTGACATAAGTCAAGTCATCACCATTAAGGTCATTAGGGTTTACCTGATCGAGGGTACTAGTCACACTAACCCACTAAGGGTACTTTTGTAATATTCACCATTGGCCCTAACATACATTAGTTCACTAATTACTTAACCCCTTAATGACTTTAGGTGTCTTTAGGGTTTAGGTTAAACAACCATTGAACCTGCTAAGTCTTTAAAGCATTAAGCATTCTTGACCTTAAAAGATCCCAAACGGTTTTGCACTTTCAACCTCCAAAGGGTTTTGAAACTGCATGAATCCAAACGGTTTTGAAACCGTTTGGTCCAAACCTCCTCAAAACCGCATGGACCAAAGATGGTCTCAACTACACCAATCGGTTTAGGGTTCTCAATATTGATTCCTTCAATCATTGAATTCATGGAACCAATCATCAATTGGACCTATCCTCATACTTCAATTGAGTTAAATAGGTCAACCTTAAACTGATTTGACCCTCAATTGACCCTCAATTAGTCCTCAATTAGGGTTTGAATTAATTGAATTAGGGTTTGGAATCGATGATCCTTCAACACTAATCAATGCAAGATTAGTTACTTTGAAACCATTGAACCATCATCCAAATTGAACATGACCTAACCCCAAACGGTCTTGAGGTCGTTTGGATGACCTCCAAACGGTCTTGAGACTGTTTTCCCATCAAATAATCAAAATCCAAGTCAACCAATTAGGGTTTGGATCATTGGATTGATCACCAAATCAGCAATTGATTACACTTTAACTTAGTATCATTAGATCATCAATTGCTTAACCATACTCACCCCTAGACCTCCAAACGGTCTTGGGTGGCCTCCAAACAGTCTTGAGACCGTTTGGATGAGTTCCAAACGGTCTTGAGACCGTTTGGCTCATCCAACCCTTGGATTCTACTGAAACATCATTAGGGTTTGAGCTATTAAGTTGATCATCGAATCAGCACTTGATTGCATTTCAATTTGGTATCTTTAGACCTTCAATTACTCAACCATACTTGACCCCATACCTTCAAACGGTCTTGGGTGACCTCCAAACGGTCTTGAGACCGTTTGGGTAATCTCCAAACGGTTTTGAAACCGTTTGGTCTCAATCACCCAAAACATCATCTCAATTACTTACAAAAATCAGCACTTAGCCGATTAGGGTTCATGCCATATCTTTGGATCTTCAAACACTTAACCATATCCAAACCTAGACATACAAACGTTCTTGGGTGACCCCCAAACGGTCTTGAGACCATTTGGGTAATCCCCAAACGGTTTTGAAACCGTTTGGGCTAATTAACCCAAAAAGTCAAATCAACCAAGTTGAAAATCAACACTTGATCCAATTAGGGTTTACCTAATTGATTCGCCTTCAACTCATGATTCCTTTGGAACTAATCCATAAAATTTGGTGAGTTATTAACCAACATCATTAGGAACAGGAATATCAAATGGTCAACCCTCTCAAATGGTTTGGAAACCATTTTCCCAAAAAGACAAATTAATCAAGCTGAAAAATCAGCACTTAATCCAATTAGGTTTGCCTAATTGATTAGCCTTCAACTCACGATTCCTTGGGAGTTAACCCATTAATTTGGTGAGTCATTAACCGAAATCATTAGGAACAGTAATATCAAACGGTAAACCCTTGGTCAACCCTCTCAAACGGATTTTAAACCGTTTTCCCAAAAATTCAAATTAATCAAGCTGAAAAATCAGCACTTAATCCAATTAGGTTTGCCTAATTGATTAGCCTTCAACTCACGATTCCTTGGGAGTTAACCCATCAAATTTGGTGAGTCATTAACCAACATAATTAGGAACAGTAATATCAAATGGTCAACGCTTGGTCAAACCATCCAAACGGTCTTGAAGACCGTTTTCTCCAATCGGTCTTGTGAAACCGTTTGCCCTCCAAATGGTTTTGAAACCGTTTGCTTCCAAATGGTTTTGCAAACCGTTTTGGAAAGAGGTGCAAGACCATTTGCAAAATCAACTTTGGTATTCACGCTCAAGATCCTGGTCTGTTCTTCACGGTTTTGGTTGCAAGAAAGTATAGAAGGATGGAAGAAAGAAGAACTAGCAACGTTTGCAAGGAAAGAAGATGCATAATCAAAGCTTTAAGGTTTAGAGTTATAAAACCCGCCTTAGGATCAGCTCTAGAGCTCCAAGCTTCGTAGCGTTAATGGTGGCTTGAGCTCCACAGGTCGTCCAAGGTTTCTTCTTCAAGAATTGGTTGGAAAGGATGGCTAGAAAGAAGAACTAAGTAAGAAAAACTAGCAAACCAACCCATTATCATGATTTCCTCCACGAATCGGAGCTAGAAGATAACCAAAGCTTACCCAAACCTACTTGGACGTTCTCCTCTTCTCCTGAGCTCCTTCCTTAGTCGGTCCAAGCAAGAGATAAGTGAAGAGAGGAAGGGAAATGATCCCTTGGTTGTAAAAGAAAGGTGTATATATACTTTGGGCATGTTTTCAAGATAAGGACAATCTTTTCTTCTATTTCTCATATGGGTCCTTCTCTCCCTCTTGGCCACGCCCCTACTTTCTATACTTAAGCAAAAACTCCTTTCTTAACCAAAGTCTAGTGAAAAGGAATCCAAACATCCTACTAAGTTGCACACATATAAAAGGGTCATTATGCTTACAACTTGGTTATTTATTTACAAGGGTTATCCTTCTTATTTGATTATTCAAATGAAGTGCCCCCTTCATCATTTTTACTATAATTGATGCCAAGAGTCATAAAAGATACTCTAGAAGGTATATTTTACATGTTGCACCCCATGTTTTGGGTAAATTGCACTTTACACCAATACTAGGGTTTAAAGCACAAGGATTGCTCCACAAGCTGCATTTTGGTGCCCAAGCTTGGAGAATCCATAATACTTCATCAAATTCATTCTTATGATGTCTTATCATCATAGGAACATATAAACATGTGCAATTTGCAAGTTAACCCTTCTAATTGGGTAATTTGCACATAAGTCCACTTTTAACAAAACAATATTACAATATTGTTTAAAAAGGACAGAAAGGGAAATATATGTTCCTCAGAAGCTTTAATTACATTATCAACAGATAACTACAAGCATTTAATCACATGATTAAGCAAAACACCTGGGGTTAGTTCATAACCCAGGTCAGGGATGTTACATACATCTTTTCACAAAAAGAGATAAGCATGCGACAACGCCGATGGATGGAGCTAAGCAATGATTAAGATTGCACCATCGAGTATCATCCTGGTAAGGCGAACGTGGTAGCTGATACGCTTAGCCGAAAGTCTTCTTCTCTCTCTACCAAGAAGGCACAGTTGAGTTCCTTGGTATGCTATAGACGGGATATGTTTGTTTCCTTGCGGTAGATGAATGTGCAGATGGAAGTTTCCTTGTTAGATGGACTTTTAGCCCATATGCAAGTCAAGCCTACACTGAGACAATAGATCAAAGATGCACAACAAGCAGATGATGCAGTGTAGTTGATCAGATCAGAGTTTGGCAGCGTAAAGTGTGATGGGTTCCATGAGTCCAAGGATGGACTAGTTTGCTACTGAGATAGGATGGTGGTCCCCAATGCTGATGATCTGAGGAAGTTAGTGCTCGAGGAAGCACACACGTCGATGTATTCTATGCATCCAGGAGTCACCAAGATGTATCATAGTATGAAGGACTTGTATTGGTGGCCTGACTTGAAGAAAGATGTAGCCGAGTTCGTGGCTAGGTGTGTGATTTGTCAACAAGTCAAGGCTGAGCATCAAAAGACGGTAGGTACGTTACAACCCCTGTCGATACCGCAGTGGAAATGGGATCATATAACCATGGATTTCGTAGTTGGTCTACCCAAGACAACTAGGAATCATGATTCCATTTGGGTAATAGTGGACAGATTGATGAAGTCTGCCCATTTCATATCGGTAAAGACAACGTATACAGCTGAGAAGCTCACTCGAGTATATGTAGATGAGATAGTGTGTTTGCATGGTGTGCCAGAAATGATAGTTTCTGATAGAGGCCCACAGTTCACGAGTCATTTCTGGGAACAGTTGCACAAGGCATTGGGAACACAGTTGAGGTTTAGTATCACCTTCCACCTGCAGACAGATGGACAATCTGAGAGAACTATTCAGACTTTGGAGGATCTCCTTCGAGCTTGTGTTTTGCATTTCCTAGGCAGTTGGGACATACAGCGCAGTCTGATAGAGTTCGCCTATAATAATAGTTATCAGCGGAGCATTGACATGGCTCCTTATGAGGCCTTATATGGCAGGAAGTGCAGATCTCCATTATGTTGGTACGAGTCTGGTGAATATCAGCTTTTGGGTCCTGAGTTAGTACAATAGACAACAGAAAAGATCAAGGTGATACAACAACAGTTGAAAGCAGCACATGATAGGCAGAAGTCTTACGCAGACAATCGCCGACGACCTTTGGAGTTCTAGGTAGGAGACAAAGTGTATCTTAAAGTCTCGCCATGGAAAGGTGTGCAAAGGTTTGGCCGGAAGGGTAAGCTAGCATCCAGATATATGGGGCCATACCCAATCATAGCACGAGTTGGTAGGGTAGCTTATGAGTTAGAGCTTCCGCCAGAGTTGCACATGTTACACCCAGTGTTCCATGTCAGTATGCTGAGGAAAAGTCATTCGGATATAGGAACAGTGATACATCCAGTCGAAGTTGAGCTTGATGAAGATGTGACCTACGAGGAAGGTCCTACGGCGATCCTTGACAGAAGAGTTAAGGAGCTGAAGAGGAAGGACATGGTTCTTGTAAAGGTTCTTTGGCATCATTGTGGCGTTGAGGAATCCATGTGGGAGCTTGAGGAAGAGATGAGGAGGAAGTATCCCTCGCTTTTCTCTTCGGATTTCGAGGACAAAATCCCTTTGTAAGGGGTTATCTTGTAAGGACCCTGACCTCCGTTTAGGGTTTATCCTATTTGCTTTGCTTAACCCTGGTGCTTAGTTGCTTGCTAATCACCTTTAGTGGTGATTAGGGTTTGTTGCTGCTTTGTTGAGAGCTGGAGGTGCCACTTGCAATCAACCCAAGTCTAGGGTTTGTGGGCAAGTTTGTCACCTTGTGAGGTGTTCCTCCCTCTCCTTGCTTCCTCTAGTGTTGAGAGGAAGGGTTGGGCTCGTTGCTTGAGCTGCCTTAGGATTGGTTGAGCTTGTTGGGCCTTATAATGCCTTGCTTTTGCTTGGTTGGACCTTGTGTCGAGCAAGTGAGACTTGTGTCGGCCTAGGTGTGTCGGCCATGCTTGTGTCGGCCTGAGTTGTGTCGCACTTGGGAGTGTGTCGGGCATGGAGTGGAGGTGTGTCACCCATGGACCCTTTGACCTCGTTTGTGTCACCACTAGTGGACACTTGGAGCTTGATGCTTGCATGTGGCAAGGGCCTTAGACATGTGTTTAGGGCATGTTAGAGTGGTGGCTTTGCTCATGGACAAGTGTCCCTAGGTGGGTGACACCTTGCCTTTTCATACCTTAGTTTCTCCTCCATCCTCTTCTATATATGTGTCCCCTTTCTCTTGCTAAGGATCCCTTTAGTTCCTTAGTCTCTCTCTTCCTTGGTGCATGACACCTTCCCCTTCCTTTGCAAGCTTGGTGACCGATCCTTGCCTTGGAGTCTCCTTCTTCCTCTAGTGGTGGACGAACCCTAGAGTGCCTTGCTCTCCTTCTTGTGGTGGTGCTTGGAGCTTGCTTAAGGCGGGTTACATAACTCCTAACCCTAACTATACTACCTCTTCTATGTTCTTGTATGTTTCATGTGATCATAATCGGCTATGTGTGTTGCTAGTTTAGTTTCTTGCTTTAGTTGCACCTTGTTGGCCGAACCATGTTCTAGGGTTTTCTTGGTGAGCAACACCCCTTTCTCTCCTAGGTCTAGAGGAGTGAGCTTGAGTTCTAGTAATATGGGCAACACTCCTCTCTCGTTTGAGTTGAGAGGTGAGCTTGTGTTCTAGTTGCTTGAGCAACACCCTCCTCTCACCTTGGACTTGAAAGGTGAGCTATGCAGTGGTTGTGGACCTTGGTTGTGGTTGTTCCTTGAGTTTCCCAATTAGTGATAAGAGGTGTGCAAGACCCGTCTCTCTTGGTTGTTGAGAGGTGAGCCATCTTCTTGATCCTTTAGGGTTTTGGTGCCCTTTGTGCTTGAGGTTGATGACGACCTTGTTGTGGGTTGCATCTTGCCCGATATTGTAACATCCCTGACCTGGGTTATGAACTAACCCCAGGTGTTTTGCTTAATCATGTGATTAAATTCTTGTGGTTATCTATTGATAATGTAATTAAAGCTTCTGAAGAACATATATTTCCCTTTCTGTCCTTTTTAAACAATATTGTAATATTAATTTGTTAAAAGTGGACTTATGTGCAAATTACCCAATTAGAAGGGTTAACTTCAAATTGCACATGTTTAGATGTTCCTCTGATGATAATACATCATAAGAATGAATTTGATGAAGTATTATGGATTCTCCAAGCTTGGGCACCAAAATGCAGCTTGTGGAGCAATCCTTGTGCTTTAAACCCTAGTATTGGTGTAAAGTGCAATTTACCCAAAACATGGGGTGCAACATGTAAAATATACCTTCTAGAGTATATTTTATGACTCTTGGCATCAATTATAGTAAAAATGATGAAGGGGGCGCTTCATTTGATTAATCAAATAAGAAGGATAACCCTTGTAAATAAATAACCAAGTTGTAAGCATAATGACCCTTTTATATGTGTGCAACTTAGTAGGATGTTTGGCTTCCTTTTCACTAGACTTTGGTTAAGAAAGGAGTTTTGCTTACGTATAGAAAGGAGGGGCGTGGCCAAGAAGGATAGAAGGACCCATATGAGAAATAGAAGAAAAGATTGTCCTTATCTTGAAAACATGCCCAAAGTATATATACACCTTTCTTTTACTACCAAGGGATCGTTTCCCTTCCTCTTTTCACTTATCTCTTGCTTGGACCAACTAAGGAAGGAGCTCAGGAGCAGAGGAGAATGGCCAAGTAGGTTTTGGTAAGCTTTGGTTATCTTCTAGCTCGGATTCATGGAGGAAATCATGATACAAGGTTGGTTTGCTAGTTTTTCTTACTTAGTTCTTCTTTCTAGCCATCCTTTCCAACCAATTTTCAAAGAAGAAACCTTGGAAGACCTGTGGAGCTCAAGCCACCATTAAATCTACGAAGCTTGGAGCTCTAGAGCTGATCCTCAGGTGGGTTTTATAACTCTAAACCTTAAAGCTTTGATTATGCATCTTCTTTCCTTGCAAACGTTGCTAGTTCTTCTTTCTTCCATCCTTCTATACTTTCTTGCAACCAAAACCATGAAGAACAGACCATGATCTTGAGGTAGGAGAAGGGGGCGTGAATACCAAATTTGCTTTTGCAAATGGACTTGCACCTCTTTCCCAAACGGTTTGCAAAACCATTTGGAAGCAAACGGTTTCAAAACGGTTTGGAGGGCAAACGGTTTCACAAGACCGATTGGAGAAAACGGTCTTCAAGACCATTTGTATGGTTTGACCAAGTGTTGACCGTTTTAGATTACTGTTCCTAATTATGTTGGTTAATGACTCACAAAATTTTATGGGTTAACTCCCAAGGAATTGTGAGTTGAAGGCTAATCAATTAGGCAAACCTAATTGGATTAAGTGCTGATTTTTCAGCTTGATTAATTTGACTTTTTGGGCAAACAGTTTCAAAACCGTTTGAGAGGGTTGACCAAGGGTTGACCGTTTGAGATTCCTGTTCCTAATGATGTTGGTTAATAACTCACCAAATTTTATGGATTAGTTCCAAATAAATCATGAGTTGAAGGCCAATCAATTAGGTAAACCCTAATTGGATTAAGTGCTGATTTTCAACTTGGTTGATTTGACTTTTTGGGTTAATTAGCCCAAACGGTTTCAAAACCGTTTGGGGATTACCCAAACGGTCTCAAGACCGTTTGGGGGTCACCCAAGACCTTTTGGAGGTCAAGGGTTGTGTGGAAACGCATCCCACTATCACACAGACAATGAGGTGTTACGCAAAAATGTGTCGAAATCACCATAACCACAGATAATAAAAAAACATGGGTTAATTAAAACCGATTGCGGAAAACTGATAAAACTGAGAAACTATTACATTCAAGTCCACATCCTACAAGAAAACAGGTTATATACATATATAAAAGCCTTGATACGTGTCCACAGCTTAGAGCAACAGTTGTCTTCTCATATCATGAGTTCATCACCCGTTCATACATACATAAAGGCCCACATCCGGCCAACAGCAGGATATACAAAACATCAACGATCGTACATCGTGAAACAACGTCAAAGCACTGCCAAGGACCTGAGAGTACAGAGATGACTCTAGACTCTACTACAAAACATCTAAAATAGCAGCATATCCATCGCTTGCCTTCTACTGCTCATCTAGCTGCTCGGCCGCAACTCCACGACCACCACCACGTCTAGCTCGACCACCTAAAAAGGGGTGTAAACCAGCGGAGTGAGACAATAGAACATTGTCCCAGCGAGAAATATAACTCCCCGCCGAAACTACAAAACCTCAGATATGTATAAAGCAGCTAACTGTTAATAGGTATAAAAGAGCAGTTTTGAAATAAAGTTGTCTATGCCTAGTAACTTATCAGATGTAATCAAATATTACTTGTGAAACATGATTAACAAGATAAGATATATATAAGCTCTACTACATATGAGGAACATATAAGCAACTACAAGATATAATAGAGTTGACTACACAAACAAGGCCTCAACCAATGTTTCGTGTTTGTCTTAAGTAGTAAAACTATTCGACTGAATTACGTATTATTATGCCCTAAGGAAGTGAGTTGTACCGCTCAAATCCAACCTTCGGTTGTGAAACCCAAGCCGGTGCCATACAAGGTCAATGGAAGAGCCAGACTCCACGACCTCGCCCCTCGTGGTCAGTGCATGAGTACAATTAAAGCAGGACCGCAGTCTCATGCTGAAGTGGTCTTAGCCACAGGGTCAGGCTACCCTCTTCCTAGCCCGCCTCGGTACAGGTCTCGGTGCTAGTGAAACTGAGCCACGGGCCTGTTCATCGTGCTATGAGCCATGAACGCATTCATGCTCCTCATATCACATATCCTGAGCCATGGGCCTGTTCACCATGCTCTTCATCACAATTGGGCTATGGGCCTGAATTCGCACCCTGGAGTCTACAACCAAAGTTGCACTCTTACCTCCTCACTTTAGGCTAGGAGAAACCTTGCATATTCAAAAATATGTGCTCCGGGTTAACTCGCAGGAGAACCCGTTTCACCATCACCAAATTCCTGACGATGATGGATCTATGGCTAGGGCAACTACCACTAGTACAGGAATGGTCTGTAGCGTCGGTTTTTTTAAGCCTGCAGCGTCACTTTTTAACCGACGCCTAAGTGGCCGTAGCTATAGACTTTGCTCTATAGCGTCGGTTTATTTGACCAGAAAAAACCGACCTTACAGAGTAAACACCGACGCAAAAAGGTTGTAAAAAATCTGACCCAGGCAAGAAAAAAGGAGCCTGTAAGGTCGGTTATTCTAAAAAAACGACCCTGTAAACACTCTCGGTCGAGAATATTGTCGACCGAACACATTTTCGGTCGACAATTTTCTCGACCGAGAGAGTTTACAACGTCAGTTTTTTTAGAATAACAGACGCTAAATATTGAATAACCACTTCAGTGCTCCTTCTTGGTCGACGAATTTTTCGACCGAAGGGACTTCTAGGGTCGGTTATTTGGAAAAAAACCGACGCTAGAGGTGCTTATACACTTAACTGGATATCGGTTGACAATATTGTCGACCGAAGGGACTTCTAGAGTCGGTTATTTGGAAAAAATCAACGCTAGAGGTGCTTATACATAACTTTACTGGATATCGGTTGACAATATTTTCGACCGAAGGGACTTCTAGAGTCGGTTATTTGGAAAAAATCGACGCTAGAGGTGCTTATACATGCGTGAACTTAACTGGATATCGGTCGACAATATTGTCGACCGAAGGGACTTCTAGAGTCGGTTATTTGGAAAAAAACCGACGCTAGAGGTGCTTATACATTCGTGAACTTAACTGGATATCGGTCGATAAATTCATCGACCAAAGGGACTTCTAGAGTCGGTTATTTGGTAAAAACTGACGCTAGAGGTGCTTATACATGCGTGAACTTAACTGGATATCGGTCGACAATATTGTCGACCGAAGGGACTTCTAGAGTTGGTTATTTGGAAAAAACCAACGCTAGAGGTGCTTATACATGCGTGAACTTAACTAGATATCGGTCGACAATATTGTCGAACGAAGGGACTTCTAGAGTCGGTTATTTGGAAAAAACCGACGCTAGAGGTGCTTATACATGCGTGAACTTAACTGTATACCGGTCGATAAATCCGTCGACCAAGAGAGTTTACAGGGTCGGTTTTTTGGAATAACCGACGCTAAAAATTTAAATAAACATTTCAGTGTACCCCTCGACCAAGGGGTACACTGAAATGTTCAAACTAAAATAGAAATGAATATTCATATATTCTGGGAGAGGGGAGCATTGATGCTCAACCGTCACCATTCAAAACCACACATTCATGACAAAAATGATTCATAATCACATCATAATTTACAAAATGATAGATTGCTTGAAATATAAGGAGGAAAAATTAGTTTGAAATCCTAGAAATATACATCTTTTGAGAGATTAAAAGCTATCCATATGCAAACAAAGTCTATGATTACCACTTCCTTCAAAAAAAATCATGCACAAGATGTAGGGTTCATCTAAGATGATACAAAAAACTATCATACAAGCTCACACCCTAGGTAAAGGTACATCTTTATACTTGGATCAATAATTTTAAGGCAAAATCATGTACATGTAACGTAAGAGTGAACAATAATCATGGATAAAGTTATATAACTCACCTTAGAGATGATGTAGAAACTCCAAACAGCAAGGTAGATTGAAGAAAAATGGGGAAGAAACCCTAGCTTGGGCACTCCTCTTCACCAAGCTGGTTCCTTCTCCAAAAAGGACGCAAACCCTATGTTGAAAAGGTAAGAAAAAGATAGTGGAAGATGTTTTCAACCATTATCTCAAGCTCCACCATGGAACGTCATGGATTCAGACAAGAAGAAGAGATGGGAAGATAGAACAACAAGAAAAACAAAGAAAAAGAGACAGATCTCACTTACCAAGACTAAGAAAGGTGGATCTGAACCAAGAAACGAACTCGGGAACCTTACTTGGAAACGGCGGCGACCTTCCTTGGAAATGGCGGCGACCTTACTTGGAAACAGCGGCGACCATCATAGAGGATGAGACAACCTTCACAGAGAGGCGTTGACCTTCGTGGAAGTGTGGAGAGGCGGCAACGACGAGCTCTTTTCGTGGAGAGGAGGTGAGGGATTTGGCGACGCGAAGAGGTGGCAAGGGCTTCACGGCGGAAAAGGTATCTGCGCCGCGGGAAAGAAAAAGAGAATGAAAATTTTGTTTTACGGGGGAGAAAGACTAGGTTTCGGCCATTTTAAAGGAGAGACTCGACCTGTAGCGTCGGTTAAAAGAAACAAACTGACGCTAAAGATAAGTGGTGCTCGTGTTTGGTTATTTAAAAGCACTCAAACACATTTTCGGTCGACAAATTTGTCGACCGAGGGGAGCTCTAGGGTCGGTTAAAAGTAAAAAACCGACGCTAGAGGTGCTTATACATGTGTGAACTAAACTGGATCCAAAATTCATGTCGTTCGACAAATTTGTCGACCGAGAAGTCCTTTAGGGTCAGTTATAAGAAAAAACCGACCCTAGAGGTGCTTATACACGTGAAATCTGGCTCCTTCTCGGTCGATGAATTTGTCGACCGAGAGGTTAACGATTGACAAATTCATCGACCGAGGAGAGCTCTAAAGGTGCTTATACATGCGTGAACTAAATTGGATCCAAAATTCATGTCGGTCGACAATATTGTCGACCGAAGAGCACTTTAGGGTTGGTTATAAGGAAAAAACCGACCCTAGAGGTGCTTATACACTTAAAATCTGGCTCTTTGCGGTCGACGAATTTGTCGACTGAGAGGTTATCGGTCGACAAATTCGTCGACCAAGGGAGCTCTAAGGTTCTTATAAAACACTAATATGGGATGATGTTATGTGAAACCCTAATATAGGGTGATGTCGTGTGAAACCCTAATATGGGATAATGTTATGTGAAACCCTAATATGGGATAATGTTATGTGAAACCCTAATATTGGGTGATGTTGAGTAAAACCATAATATGATAATGTTATGTGTAACCTTAATATGGGATGATGTGATGTGAAACCCTAATTGATAAAAATGGGAAACTCTAACCCTAATGAGGGAATAGTTATGTTATCTTTGTATTGCATGATGTTGATATGAAATTGATATGGTTGTTATCAAGTATACTAACCATGTGAGATGCTTGTGTAACAAATATCCTGAATACCTTGGTCATATGACCTGAAGGTAATAGTTACCTGATAAGTGATAACCATGTTTAGTGATGAACTAAGGGTTTTCATACCCAGATCCAGCAAATGTGATGATGGTGGTATTGAGGGATGTGAATTCCCAACAATGAGACAAGGGATTGAGATCCCAATGCTTCATAAAGTTTTGAAAAGTACTAAAATGGATCGAAAATTCATGTCGGTCGACAATATTGTCGACCGAGGAGCCCTTTAGGGTCGGTTATAAGAAAAAACTGACCCTAGAGGTGAAATCTGGCTCCTTCTCGATCGACGAATTTGTCGACCGAGAGGTTATCGGTCGGCAAATTCATCGACTGAGGGACTTCTAGGGTCGGTTATTTGGAAAAAACCGATGCTAGAGGTGCTTATACATGTGTGACCTTAACTGGATCCAAGATTTATCTCGGTCGACAATATTGTCGACCGAAGGAACTTCTAAGGTCGGTTATTTGGAAAAAACCGACGCTAGAGGTGCTTATACATGCGTGAACTTAACTGGATCCAATTTTATCTCGGTCGACAATATTTTCGACCGAAGAGACTTCTAGGGTCGGTTATTTGGAAAAAACTAACGCTAGAGGTGCTTATACATGCGTGAATTTACTGGATCCAAGATTTATCTCGGTCAGCAAATTCATCGACCGAGGGATTTATAGGGTCGGTTATTTGGAAAAAACCGACGCTAGAGGTGCTTATACATGCGTGAACTTAACTAGATCCAAGATTTATCTCAGTCGACAATATTGTCGACCGAAGGGACTTCTAAGGTCGGTTATTTGAAAAAAAAACCGACGCTAGAGGTGCGTATACATGCATGAACTTAGCTGGATCCAAGATTTATCTCGGTCGACAATATTGTCGACCGAAGGGACTTCTAAGCTCGGTTATTTGGAAAAAACCGACGCTAGAGGTGCTTATACAAGCGTGAACTTAACTGGATCCAATTTTATCTCGGTCGACAATATTGTCGACCGAAGGGACTTCTAGGGTCGGTTATTTGGAAAAAACCGACGCTAGAGGTGCTTATACATGCGTGAATTTACTGGATCCAAGATTTATCTCAGTCAACAATATTGTCGACCGAAGGGACTTCTAGAGTTGGTTATTTGAAAAAAAAAACCGACGCTAGAGGTGCTTATACATTCGTGAACTTAACTGGATATCGGTCGATAAATTCATCGACCGAAGGGACTTCTAGAGTCGGTTATTTGGTAAAAACTGACGCTAGAGGTGCTTATACATGCGTGAACTTAACTGGATATCGGTCGAAAATATTGTCGACCGAAGGGACTTCTAGAGTTGGTTATTTGGAAAAAACCGACGCTAGAGGTGCTTATACATGTGTGAACTTAACTGGATATCGGTCGACAATATTGTCGAATGAAGGGACTTCTAGAGTCAGTTATTTGGAAAAAACCGACGCTAGAGGTGCTTATACATGTGTGAACTTAACTGGTTATCAGTCGATAAATCCGTCGACCGAGAGAGTTTACAGGGTCGGTTTTTTGGAATAACCGACGCTAAAAATTTAAATAAACATTTCAGTGTACCCCTCGACCGAGGGGTACACTAAAACATTCAAACTGAAATCGAAATGAATATTCATATATTCTGGGAGAGGGGAGCATTGATGCTCAACCATCACCATTCAAAACCACACATTCATGACAAAAATGATTCATAATCACATCATAATTTACAAAATGATAGATTGCTTGAAATATAAGGAGGAAAAATTAGTTTGAAATCCTAGAAATATACATCTTTTGAGAGATTAAAAGCTATCCATATGCAAACAAAGTCTATGATTACCACTTCCTTCAAAAAAAAATCATGCACAAGATGTAGGGTTCATCTAAGATGATACAAAAAACTATCATACAAGCTCACACCCTAGGTAAAGGTACATCTTTATACTTGGATCAATAATTTTAAGGCAAAATCATGTACATGTAACGTAAGAGTGAACAATAATCATGGATAAAGTTATATAACTCACCTTAGAGATGATGTAGAAACTCCAAACAGCAAGGTAGATTGAACAAAAACGGGGAAGAAACCCTAGCTTGGGCACTCCTCTTCACCAAGCTGGTTCCTTCTCCAAAAAGGAAGCAAACCCTATGTTGAAAAGGTAAGAAAAAGATAGTGGAAGATGTTTTCAACCATTATCTCAAGCTCCACCATGGAACGTCATGGATTTAGCCAAGAAGAAGAGAGGGGAAGATAGAACAACAAGAAAAACAAAGAAAAAGAGACAGATCTCACTTACCAAGACTAAGAAAGGTGGATCTGAACCTGGAAATGAACTCGGGAACCTTACTTGGAAACGGCGGCGACCTTCCTTGGAAACGGCAGTGACCTTACTTGGAAACAGCGGCGACCATCGTAGAGGATGAGACAACCTTCACGGAGAGGCAGTGACCTTCGTGTAAGTGTGGAGAGGCGGCGACGACGAGCTCTTTTCGTGGAGAGGAGGCGAGGGATTTGGCGGTGCGAAGAGGTGGCAAGGGCTTCACGGCGGAAAAGGTATCTGCGCCGCGGGAGAGAAAAAGAGAATGAAAATTTTGTTTCACGGGGGAGAAAGACTAGGTTTCGGCCATTTTAAAGGAGAGACTCGACCTGTAGCGTCGGTTAAAAGAAACAAACTGACGCTAAAGATAAGCGGTGCTCGTGTTTGGTTATTTAAAAACACTCAAACACATTTTCGGTCGACAAATTTGTCGACCGAGGGGAGCTCTAGGGTCAGTTGAAAGTAAAAAAACCGACGCTAGAGGTGCTTATACATGTGTGAACTAAACTGGATCCAAAATTCATGTCGGTCGACAAATTCATCGACCGAGAAGTCCTTTAGGGTCAGTTATAAGAAAAATCCGACCCTAGAGGTGCTTATACACGTAAAATCTGGCTCCTTCTCGGTCGATGAATTTGTCGACCGAGAGGTTAACGATCGACAAATTCATCGACCGAGGAGAGCGCTAAAGGTGCTTACACATGTGTGAACTAAATTGGATCCAAAATTCATGTCGGTCGACAATATTGTCGATCGAAGAGCACTTTAGGGTCGGTTATAAGGAAAAAACCGACCCTAGAGGTGCTTATACACTTAAAATTTGGCTCTTTGCGGTCGACGAATTTGTCGACTGAGAGGTTATCGGTCGACAAATTCGTCGACCAAGGGAGCTCTAAGGTTCTTATAAAACACTAATATGGGATGATGTTATGTGAAACCCTAATATAGGGCGATGTCGTGTGAAACCCTAATATGGGATAATGTTATGTGAAATCCTAATATGGGATAATGTTATGTGAAACCCTAATATAGGGTGATGTTGAGTAAAACCGTAATATGATAATGTTATGTGTAACCTTAATATGGGATGATGTGATGTGAAACCCTAATTGATAAAAATGGGAAACTCTAACCCTAATGAGGGAATAGTTATGTTATCTTTTTATTGCATGATGTTGATATGAAATTGATATGGTTGTTATCAAGTATACTAACCATGTGATATGCTTGTGTAACAAATATCCTGAATACCTTGGTCATATGACCTGAAGGTAATAGTTACCTAATAAGTGATAACCATGTTTAGTGATGAACTAAGGGTTTGCATACCCAGATCCAACAAATGTGATGATGGTGGTATTGAGGGATGTGAATTCCCAACAATGAGATAAGGGATTGAGATCCTAATGCTTCATAAAGTTTTGAAAAGTATTAAAATGGATCGAAAATTCATGTCGGTCGACAATATTGTCGACCGAGGAGCCCTTTAGGGTCGGTTATAAGAAAAAACCGACCCTATAGGTGAAATCTAGCTCCTTCTCGATCGACGAATTTGTCGACCGAGAGGTTATCGGTCGACAAATTCATCGACTGAGGGACTTCTAGGGTCGTTTATTTGGAAAAAACTGATGCTAGAGGTGCTTATACATGTGTGACCTTAACTGGATCCAAGATTTATCTCGGTCGACAATATTGTCGACCGAAGGAACTTCTAAGGTCAGTTATTTGGAAAAAACTGACGCTAGAGGTGCTTATACATGTGTGAACTTAACTGGATCCAATTTTATCTCGGTCGACAATATTGTCGACCGAAGGGACTTCTAGGGTCGGTTATTTGGAAAAAACTGACGCTAGAGGTGCTTATACATGCGTGAATTTACTGGATCCAAGATTTATCTCGGTCAGCAAATTCATCGACCGAGGGATTTCTAGGGTCGGTTATTTGGAAAAAAACTGATGCTAGAGGTGCTTATACATGCGTGAACTTAACTGGATCCAAGATTTATCTCGGTTGACAATATTGTCGACCGAAGGGACTTCTAAGGTCGGTTATTTGGAAAAAAAACTGACGCTAGAGGTGCGTATACATGCGTGAATTTAACTGGATCCAAGATTTATCTTGGTCGACAATATTGTCGACCGAAGGGACTTCTAAGGTCGGTTATTTGGAAAAAAACTGACGCTAGAGGTGCTTATACATGCGTGAACTTAACTGGATCCAACTTTATCTTGGTCGACAATATTGTCGACCGAAGGGACTTCTAGGGTCGGTTATATGGAAAAAACTGACGCTAGAGGTGCTTATACATGCGTGAATTTACTGGATCCAAGATTTATCTCAATCAACAATATTGTCGACCGAGGGACTTCTAGGGTCGATTATTTGGAAAAAACCGACGCTAGAGGTGCTTATACATGCGTGAACTTAACTGGATCCAAGATTTATCTCGGTCGACAATATTGTCGACCGAAGGGACAATATTTTCACCTTGTGATGTGTTCCTCCCTCTCCTTGCTTCCTCTAGTGTTGAGAGGAAGGGTTGGGCTCGTTGCTTGAGCTGCCTTGGGCTTGGTTGAGCTTGTTGGGCCTTATAATGCCTTGCTTTTGCTTGGTTGGACCTTGTGTCGGGCAAGTGAGACTTGTGTCGGCCTAGGTGTGTCGGCCATGCTTGTATCGGCCTAAGTTGTGTCGCCCTTGGGAGTGTGTCGGGCATGGAGTGGAGGTGTGTCACCCATGGACCCTTTGACCTCGTTTGTGTCACCACTAGTGGACACTTGGAGCTTGATGCTTGCATGTGGCAAGGGCCTTATACATGTGTTTAGGGCATGTTAGAGTGGTGGCTTTGCTCATGGACAAGTGTCCCTAGGTGGGTGACACCTTGCCTTGTCATACCTTAGTTTCTCCTCCATCCTCTTCTATATATGTGTCCCCTTTCTCTTGCTAAGGATCCCTTTAGTTCCTTAGTCTCCCTCTTCCTTGGTGCACGACACCCCCCTTCCTTTGCAAGCTTGGTGACTGATCCTTGCCTTGGAGTCTCCTTCTTCCTCTAGTGGTGGCCGAACCCTAGAGTGCCTTGCTCTCCTTCTTGTGGTGGTTCTTGGAGCTAGGAGCTTGGAGCTTGCTTAAGGCGGGTTACATAACTCCTAACCCTAACTATACTACCTCTTCTATGTTCTTGTATGTTTCCTGTGATCATAATCGGCTATGTGTGTTGCTAGTTTAGTTTCTTGCTTTAGTTGCACCTTGTTGGCCGAACCATGTTCTAGGGTTTTCTTGGTGAGCAACACCCCTTTCTCTCCTAGGTCTAGAGGAGTGAGCTTGAGTTCTAGTAATATGGGCAACACTCCTCTCTCGTTTGAGTTGAGAGGTGAGCTTGTGTTCTAGTTGCTCGAGCAACACCCTCCTCTCACCCTGGACTTGAAAGGTGAGCTATGCAGTGGTTTTGGACCTTGGTTGTGGTTGTTCCTTGAGTTGCCCGATTAGTGATAAGAGGTGTGCAAGACCCGTCTCTCTTGGTTGTTGAGAGGTGAGCCATCTTCTTGATCCTTTAGGGTTTTGGTGCCCTTTGTGCTTGAGGTTGATGATGACCTTGTTGTGGGTTGCATCTTGTCTGATATTGTAACATCCCTGACCTGGGTTATGAACTAACCCCAGGTGTTTTGCTTAATCATGTGATTAAATGCTTGTGGTTATCTGTTGATAATGTAATTAAAGCTTCTGAGGAACATATATTTCCCTTTCTGTCCTTTTTAAACAATATTGTAATATTATTTTGTTAAAAGTGACCTTATGTGCAAATTACCCAATTAGAAGGGTTAACTTGCAAATTGCACATGTTTAGATGTTCCTCTGATGATAAGACATCATAAGAATGAATTTGATGAAGTATTATGGATTCTCCAAGCTTGGGCACCAAAATGTAGCTTGTGGAGCAATCCTTGTGCTTTAAACCCTAGTATTGGTGTAAAGTGCAATTTACCCAAAACATGGGGTGCAACATGTAAAATATACCTTCTAGAGTATCTTTTATGACTCTTGGCATCAATTATAGTAAAAATTATGAAGGGGGCGCTTCATTTGAATAATCAAATAAGAAGGATAACCCTTGTAAATAAATAACCAAGTTGTAAGCATAATGACCCTTTTATATGTGTGCAACTTAGTAGGATGTTTGGCTTCCTTTTCACTAGACTTTGGTTAAGAAAGGAGTTTTTCTTACATATAGAAAGGAGGGGCGTGGCCAAGAAGGATAGAAGGACCCATATGAGAAATAGAAGAAAAGATTGTCCTTATCTTGAAAACATGCCCAAAGTATATATACACCTTTCTTTTACAACGAAGGGATCATTTCCCTTCCTCTTTTCACTTATCTCTTGCTTGGACCGACTAAGGAAGGAGCTTAGGAGCAGAGTATAACGGCCAAGTAGGTTTGGGTAAGCTTTGGTTATCTTCTAGCTCGGATTCATGGAGGAAATCATGATACAAGGTTGGTTTGCTAGTTTTTCTTACTTAGTTCTTCTTTCTAGCCATCCTTTCCAACCAATTTTTGAAGAAGAAACCTTGGAAGACATGTGGAGCTCAAGCCACCATTAAATATATGAAGCTTGGAGCTCTATATCTGATCCTAAGGCGGGTTTTATAACTCTAAACCTTAAAGCTTTGATTATGCATCTTCTTTCCTTGCAAACGTTGCTAGTTCTTCTTTCTTCCATCCTTCTATACTTTCTTGCAACCAAAACCATGAAGAACAGACCGTGATCTTGAGGTAGGATAAGGGGGCGTGAATACCAGAGTTGCTTTTGCAAATGGACTTGCACCTCTTTCCCAAACGGTTTTCAAAACCATTTGGAAGCAAACGGTTTCAAAACCGTTTGGAGGGCAAACGGTTTCACAAGACCGATTGGAGGAAACGGTCTTCAAGACCATTTGGATGGTTTGACCAAGTGTTGACCGTTTGAGATTACTGTTCCTAATTATGTTGGTTAATGACTCACCAAATTTTATGGGTTAACTCCCAAGGAATTGTGAGTTGAAGGCTAATCAATTAGGCAAACCTAATTGGATTAAGTGCTGATTTTTCAGCTTGATTAATTTGATTTTTTAGGCAAACGGTTTCAAAACCATTTGAGAGGGTTGACCAAGGGTTGACCGTTTGAGATCCCTGTTCCTAATGATGTTGGTTAATAACTCACCAAATTTTATGGATTAGTTCCAAAGAAATCGTGAGTTGAAGGCCAATCAATTAGGTAAACCCTAATTGGATTAAGTGTTGATTTTCAACTTGGTTGATTTGACTTTTTGGGTTAATTAGCCCAAACGGTTTCAAAACCATTTGGGGATTACCCAAACGGTCTCAAGACCGTTTGGGGGTCACCCAAGACCTTTTGGAGGTCTAGGGTTGTGTGGCAACACATCCCACTATCACACAGACAGCGAGGTGTTACGCGAAAATGTGCGGAAATCACCATAACCACAGATAATAAAAAACACGGGTTAATTAAAACCGATTGCGGAAAACTGATAAAACTGAGAAACTATTACATTCAAGTCCACATCCTGCAAGAAAACAAGTTATATACATATATACAAGTCTTGATATGTGTCCACATCTTAGAGCAACTGTTGTCTTCTCATATCATGAGTTCATCACCTGTTCATACATACATAAAGGCCCACATCCGGCCAACAACAGGATATACAAAACATCAACGATCGTACATCGTGAAACAACATCAAAGCACTGCCAAGGACCTGAGAGTACAGAGATGACTCTAGACTCTACTACAAAACATCCAAAACAGCAGCATATCCATCGCTTGCCTTCTACTGCTCGTCTAGCTGCTCAGCCGCAACTCCACGACCACCACCACGTCTAGCTCGACCACCTAAAAAGGGGTGTAAACCAGCGGAGTGAGACAATCGAACATTGTCCCAGCGAGAAATATAACTCCCCGCCAAAACTACAAAACCTCAGATATGTATAAAGTAGCTAATTGTTAAAAGGTATAAAAGAGCAGTTTTGAAATAAAGTTGTCTATGCCTAGTAACTTATCAGATGTAATCAAATATTACGTATGAAACATTATTAACAAGATAAGATATATATAAGCTCTACTACATATGAGGAACATATAAGCAACTACAAGATATAACATAGTTGACTACACAAACAAGGCCTCAACTAATGTTTCGTGTTTGTCTTAAATAGTAAAACTATTCAGCTGAATTACGTATTATTATGCCCTGAGGAAGTGAGTTGTACCGCTCAAATCCAACCTTTGGTTGCGAAACCCAAGCCGGTGCCATACAAGGTCAATGGAAGAGCCGGACTCCACGACCTCGCCCCTCGTGGTCAGTGCACGAGTACAACACAAGCAGGACCCCAGTCTCATGCTGAAGTGGTCTTAGCCATAGGGTCAGGCTACCCTCTGCCTAGCCCGCCTCGGTACAGGTCTCGGTGCTAGTGAAACTGAGCCACGGGCCTGTTCACCGTGCTCTGAGCCATGAACGCATTCATGCTCCTCATATCACATATCCTGAGCCATGGGCCTGTTCACCATGCTCTTCATCACAATTGGGCTACGGGCCTGAATCCGCACCCTGGAGTCTACAACCGAAGTTGCACTCTTACCTCCTCACTTTAGGCTAGGAGAAACCTCGCATATTCAAAAATATGTGCTCCGGGTTAACCCGCAGGAGAACCTGTTTCACCATCACCAAATTCCTGACGATGATGAATCTATGGCCAGGGCAACTACATGATGTATTTCACTGTAATTATTTAGTATCTTTTAGATGGATTGCAAGGTTCAACCAAGTTATATAACATGTAAGATATAACAGAAAGTAAACAACATAAACTCAACAATTTTGTTATTATTGTAGTCACATCAACCTGATCCATCTCAAGGATCCAACATCACATGTTATCACTTGGCCTCTTGCCAACCATCAGAATCCATCTCAAGGATCATCACATACCATGGGATCTCAATCCCTCATTATGTATTGCCACTGCCTCTCAAGGCTTACATCATCATCATGGGACAAACACATTACATATGCAATTTCTTCAGCAAGAGTAATTATCAAAGTGATGTTACTCATCACATATTCCTCATAGCCTTTTCATGGCTAAACATCACCTGCATGGTTAGGGTATACAATAATCATAGTTTCAACATAAGGACTATGCTTACTATCATGAGATGACATTCAAGATTCTATACTTATCAATCTTACATTATCTAGTGATCAAGTGCATCAAGCACATTATTAAGCAAACCATTTTTATCCTCATCTCAGTATTATACAAATAATCAAGGTGATCACTTTATGCATATAGTCAAGTTAGATATAGAGAACAAGCACTATCATTACCACTACCATTACCACTCTTAGCATTAACAAATAATCACCAGGCTAAGATAAATGATCAAGCTTATGATAATGTGCATCATCATCTTTATAAGGAGTCTCCATCGTTAAGCAAAGACATATACCACTAGGCTGTTTTCATGATACAAGGATCCCTCACAAAAGATACTGAAACCCTCACTAAAAGAGGTGTATCGGGCAACCTGCCCTCACCCAAGGATCAACACATAACGGCCGAGAGAGATAAAGAGAGATAACTCAACCCACATGTCATTCATCCATTGATCCAGGCCTAACGGCCGACATAAAACAAGGAAAAGAGTTGTGACGCCCGTCACAAGAACAAGAAGTGTCGCCCGACACCTCAACCTATCGCCCAACACAGGCCTGTCGGCCAACGCACACCTCACTTGGCCCATCGCCCAACATGCTAAGTCAAGAGATATCGTCCAACAAGGTCATCTTCTTCCTCAAGCATAAGGTACTAAAAACCCTAGAGGATCAAGAAGATGGCTCACCTCAATCAACCAAGAAAGAGGGGTCTTGCACACCACCTATCACCCATCGGGCAACACAAAAACCAACCGAGCTCACCCTTCTAGTCCATGGTGAGAGGAGAGTGTTGCTCAAGCAACTAGAACACAAGCTCACCTCAATCGACCAAGAAAGAGGGGTGTTGCTCATGGCACTAGAAGCTTAAACTCACTCCTCTAGACCAAAGAGAGAATGGAGTATTGCTCACCAAGAAGCATTAAACCTCATAGGTGATCGACCAACAAGGATACTAAAGCAAGATGTAAAACTAACAACAACATATAAGCAAGAACAAAGAAAAAGGAGATAGTGTAGCTAGGGTTAGAAGTTATGCAACCCGCCTTAAGCTCCAAGCTCCAAAGAAGAAGAACTCCAAGGGATGTCGACCACCACTTGCTCCTTCAAGGGGGGGATGTATCGGCCGACACAAGCAAGGAAGAAGGGAGTGTCGTGCACTCAAGGTGGAGAAGGAAACTAAAGGATCAAAGGAACTCCTAGCAAAGGAAAGGAACCACCTATATAGAAGGAAAGGGAGGAGAAAACAAGGTTGGTCCAAGCAAGGTGTCACTTGCCTAGGGACACTTGTCCTAGTGCACGAGCTACCACTCTAGCAAGCTCCATACACATGTCCAAGATATGTTCCAAGTGTCCACTAAACAAGGTCAAGGCTAGGTCAAGCATCATGGGCGACACAACCACATGCACCATGGGTGACACAACAAGGCACTATGGGCGACACACATCCATGTTGGCTAACACAAACACTCCTAGGCCGATACACTCTCCATCTTGGGCGACACAAAGCTCAACCAAGCCAAAACAAGGCACCTCAAGGCCCAAACAAGCTCAACCAGGCCCAAAAGAACTCAAGCAACGGGCCCAAGCCTTCCTCCCTACACAAGAGGAAGCAAAGAGAGAGAGGAACACCTCACAAGGTGGCAAACTTGCCTACAAAACCCTAGACTTGGGTTATTTGCAAGTAGCACATCCAACTCTCAACAATGCACAACCAAACCCTAATCACCACTAAAGGTGATTAGAAAGCACCAAAGCACCAGGGTTAGGCAAAGCAAATAGGGTAAACCCTAAACGAAGGTCAGGGTCCTTACAAGCTAACCCCCTTTAAGGGATTACGTCCCCGAAATCCGAAGAAAAAAGCGAGGGATACTTCCTCCTCATCTCTTCCTCAAGCTCCCACGTGGCTTCTTCAACGCCACGATGATGCCAAGGAACATTCACAAGAACCAGATCCTTCCTCTTCAGCTTCTTAACTCTTCTGTCAAGGATCGCCACAAGACCTTCCTCGTAGGTCACATCTTCATCAAGCTCAACCTCAACTGGCTGTATCACTGTTCCTGAATCCAGATGACTTTTCTTCAGCATACTGACATGGAACACTAGATGTAACATGTGCAACTCTCGAGGAAACTCTATCTCATAAGCTACCTTGCCAACACGTGCTATGACCGGGTAAGGCCCCATGTACCTGTGTGCCAACTTACCCTTCCAGCCAAACCTCAGCACACCTTTCCATGGTGAGACTTTAAGATATACCTTGTCTCCTACCTGGAACTCCAAAGGTCGTCGGCGATTGTCTGCATAAGACTTCTGCCTGTCCTGTGCCACTTTCAACTGTTGCTGTATCACCTGGATCTTTTCTGTTGTCTGCTGTACTAACTCAGGATCCAAAAGCTGATACTCACCAGACTCGTACCAACACAAAGGAGATCTGCACTTCCTCCCATACAAAGCCTCATAAGGAGCCATATCAATGCTCCGTTGATAACTGCTGTTGTAGGCAAACTCTATCAAACTAAGATGCATATCCCAACTGCCTAGGAACTGCAAAACACAAGCTCGAAGGAGATCCTCCAAAATCTGAATAGTCCTCTCAGACTGTCCATCTGTCTGTGGGTGGAAAGCGGTACTGAACCTCAACTGCATTCCCAACGCTCTGTGCAACTGTTCCCAAAAACGACTCATGAACTGAGGACCTCTGTCAGAGACTATCATTGCTAGCACACCGTGTAAACGTACTATCTCATCCACATATACTCGAGCGAGTTTTTCTGTTGTATACGTCATCCTTATAGGTAGGAAATGGGCAGACTTCGTCAATCTGTCCACTATCACCCAAATGGAATCATGATTCCTAGTTGTCCTGGACAGACCAACTACGAAATCCATGGTTATATGATCCCATTTCCACTGTGGTATCGGCAAGGGTTGCAACGTACCTGCCGGCTTCTGATGCTCAGCCTTCACTTGCTGACAAACCGCACATCTAGCCACGAACTCAGCTACATCTTTCTTCAAACCGGGCCACCAATACAAGTCCTTCAGACTATGGTACATCTTGGTGACACCTGGATGCATAGCATACATCGACGTGTGTGCTTCCTCGAGCACCAACCTCCTCAGGTCATTAACATCTAGAACCACCATCCTATCACGAAAGCAAACCAGTCCATCCTCGGACTCATGAAACCCATCATGCTTTTCGCTGCCGAACTCTAATCTGATCAACTGTACCGCATCATCTGTCTGTTGTGCATCTTTGATCTGCTGTCTCAATGTAGGTTTGACTTGCATTTGCGCTAAGAGTCCAGATAATGAGGAAACATCCATCTGCACATTCATCTTCCGCAAAGAGGCAAACATATCCCACCTATGGCATACCAGGGAACTCAACTGTGCCTTCTTGGAAGAAAAAGAAGACTTTCGACTAAGCGCATCAGCTACCACATTCGCCTTACCAGGATGATACTCGATAGTGCAGTCATAGTCGTTGATCAACTCCATCCATCGCCATTGTCGCATGTTCAACTCTTTCTGTGTAAAGATGTACTTCAAGTTCTTATGGTCTGTAAAGATCTGACACACTTCCCCATAAAGATAGTGTCTCCAAATTTTTAACGCATGAACCACTGCCGCCAGCTCCAAGTCATGAGTTGGATAGTTCTCCTCGTGTTTCTTAAGCTATCGTGAAGCAAAAGAAATCACATGATCCTCCTGCATCATCAACACACAACCTAAGACTTTCTTGGAAGAATCACAGAAAACCACATAGCCCTTCCCAGGCTCTGGCAGGATTAACACTGGAGCACTAGTCAACTTCTCCTTCAAACTCTGGAAAGCTTGCTGGCATCGATCATCCCAGAAAAAAGGCACATCCTTTCTCGTCAACTTTGTCATCGGCAAAGCAATCACACTGAAGTCCTTGATAAACCTCTGGTAGTATCCTGCTAAACCCAGAAAACTGTGAACTTCTGTCGACGTCTTCGGATGCTCTCATTCTGCAATGGATTCCACCTTCTTTGGATCTACTTTGACTCCTTCTCGTCCAAAAAGTTGACTTTGGGATGTCATCTGCCTTTATCCTCAACTGATGATATCTGGATCATAGATCGGTTTTCGAAAACATTGTAGCACCACGTAACTGATCAAACAGATCATCTATCCTCGACAACGGGTACTTGTTCTTGATCGTGACCTTGTTCAACTGCCAGTAGTCTATGCACAACCGCATCAAACTGTCCTTCATCTTAACAAACAACACGGAAGCACCCCAAGGCGACGTGCTCGGTCGGATGAAACCTTTGTCCAGCAACTCTTGTAACTGCTTCTTCAACTCTGCCATCTCAACTGGAGCCATCTTGTACGGTGTCTGTGCAACTAGCTGCGTCCCTGGGACTAGATTGATCTCAAAATAATCTCTCGGGGTGAGGGAACACCAGGAAACTCCTCCGGAAACACATCTGCAAACTCCCGGACAATCGACACCTCCTCAAGACTAGGACCTTTCACTTTTGTAGCCACAACAATATCCACCACATGAGCTAAGAATGCCTCACATCCTTGTCGTAACATCTTATCTGCCACCATAGCTGCTACCAGACACGTCGAAAGAATCTTCCTATCTCCCTAGAAGATCCACTTCTCTCCAGCATCATCAAACTCCGCCTGCTTGGATCCACAGTCTAAAACCACCTTATACTTCTCTAAGGTATCCATCCCAAGGATAACATCAAACCCATGCATATCAAGTGGCATGAGATCCACTTGAATGTGTTGTCCCGAGAAAGACAAGACACAAGATGGACACTCTTCTTGAAGCAACGAGGAACCATCAAGAGGGGTTTCTAACAACAAACTATCCTTCTTACGACTAACAGGTAAACGACAGTTCTCAAGCATACTATAGGCCATAAAAGAGTGTGTAGCACCCGGGTCAACCAGAACAGATATAAAGCAAGAAGAAGACATATCAAAATGAAATAACTCCATCTGACCTGTCACTACTTGTGGGTTGAGTATCGCCTCCGGCTGACTCATGGCATAGAATCGAGTCGTTGCTTGTTGTCCACGCCCTCTGCTTCCTTGAGCAGACGATCCAACCTGAGACGCTTGTCTGCGTCCTCGTCCTCTGCTACCACTAGGCTATTGTCGATCTGATCCTTGATGACTCTGCCTTAGTTGTTGCGTCACTTCAACATCTCTATTCGGGAAGTTGAACCTCGAATGCCTGATCTGACCACACAGATGGCATGACATGTCCTCAAACCGTGGCCTAGCTGGCCCTGTCACTGCCACAGAAGTTGTACTATGTGCCTTAGATGGCGAAGAAGCATAACCTCTCCCCTTACTCAGAGACCACTGAGACGGTACACCAGAACTTCTCATCGCTGACGGTGCCCCAAACCTTGGCTTCTTGAAGCCACCATTCCTATGTCCCTGAAACTGAGCAGGTCTTTTGTGAGACATGGACTCTTTTCTCCCTTACTGACCTCTCAATCCTTCGAACAGATTTCACAAACGTCACAAACCTCTCTCAATTCTCCAATGCAGACACCGGGGTTGTCATCTTAGAACTCAGACCCTTCTCAAAACGTCTGATCCATTCCTCATCTGTCGCTACCATGTGAGGACAAAACCTCAACAGATCCATGAACTTGGCCTCGTACTCGGTGATGTTCATTGTTCCTTGTCGCAGGCTCTCAAACTGACTGATCTTCTCATCCAGATACGTCTTCGGGAAGTATTTGGTGATGAACTCATGCCGGAACACTTCCCAACAGATCACCTCACCAGGCCGCTTCTCTTTCTTGATGGTCCACCAGTGACCAGCACTACCTTTCAGAAGGTAGACAGCGTGCTTTACTTTGTCTGCTTTGGGGATGTCAAGGATCCGGAAAGCCTTCTCAAGACTTGTCAGCCACAGATCTGCATCTGTTGGATCAGTCGTTCCAGCATAATCCAAAGCTCCGACTCAACGAAGCCGCTCGAAGGTCTTCCCAATACCCGATGCTTCTCTATGGGGAGCATGTGCTCGCAGAGGAGGCACTGGTAATTGCTCAACCATGAGATTCATCATAGACATCATCTGCCCCATAAGATGTTGGTAGGCAGGATGTTCAAGAATGGCTGGGTTAGGTTGGGGGACCTCAGGCACCCGATCTTCATGTACCTGCCCAAAAGCTCCATCAACTGATGCAGCATCACTATGCTCATCAGCATGTTCTTCATGGTTTCCAGACATCTTGGCTTTTCTTCCGCTGAGGCAGAAGATAATTATGAGAAAATCTGGAAAATGCACAAGAACAAACACAACCTAGTCCTAAATCCCTGTAGACTCAGCGAACCTAAATCTCTGATACCAAACTTTGTGGCAACACATCCCACTATCACACAGACAGTGAGGTGTTACGTGAAAATGTGTGGAAATCACCATAACCACAAATAATAAAAAACACAAGTTAATTAAAACCGATTGCGGAAAACTGATAAAACTGAAAAACTATTACATTCAAGTCCACATCCTGCAAGAAAACATGTTATATACATATATACAAGCCTTGATACGTGTCCACAGCTTAGAGCAACAGCTATCTTCTCATATCATGAGTTCATCACCTGTTCATACATACATAAATGCCCACATTCGGCCAACAGTAGGATATACAAAACATCAACGATCGTACATCGTGAAACAACGTCAAAGCACTACCAAGGACCTGAGAGTACAGGGATGACTCTAGACTCTACTACAAAACATCCAAAACATCAGCATATCCATCGCTTGCCTTCTACTGCTCATCTAGTTGCTCGGCCGCAACTCCACGACCACCACCAAGTCTAGCTCGACCACCTAAAAAGGGGTGTAAACCAGCGGAGTGAGATAATCGAACATTGTCCCAGCGAGAAACATAACTCCCCACCGAAACTACAAAACCTCAGATATGTATAAAGAAGCTAAATGTTAAAAGGTATAAAAGAGCAGTTTTGAAATAAAGCTATCTATGCCTAGTAACTTATCAGATGTAATCAAATATTACTTGTGAAACATGATTAACAAGATAAGATATATATAAGCTCTACTACATATGAGGAACATATAAGCAACTGCAAAATATAATAGAGTTGACTACACAAACAAGGCCTCAACCAATGTTTCATATTTGTCTTAAGTAGTAAAACTATTCAGCTGAATTACATATTATTATGCCCTGAGGAAGTGAGCCGTACCGCTCAAATCCAACATTCAGTTGCGAAACCCAAGCCGGTGCCATACAAGGTCAATGGAAGAGCTGGACTCCACGACCTCGCCCCTCGTGGTCAGTGCACGAGTACAACACAAGCAGGACCGCAGTCTCATGCTGAAGTGGTCTTAGCCACAGGGTCAGGCTACCCTCTACCTAGCCCGCTTTGGTACAAGTCTCGGTGCTAGTGAAACTAAGCCACGGGCCTGTTCACCGTGCTCTGAGCCATGAACGCATTCAAAGTCATAACATCCTTAAATGAAAAGCTAGACTTGATAGAAAAGAAGCTGCTTGAGAAGGACAACAATTCGTCGGATGAAGAAGGCCAAGTGAAGTATGTGAGGCAACAAGGCTACATGAACAATGACTATACATGGAGGAAGGATCCAAAATTCTCATGGAAGGATCCAAACAACTTCCTACAGGACCCCGATCAACAACATCAACAAAGGAATAACCAGCAGCAGTGACCTGTGGCAGAGGAGACCACAAATGAAATTCTTAACCGCATAGTGAAGCAAAATGAGCAACTGATAAACAATTTCCAACATGATCTCTAGAACCAAGGGGTCCAGATGAGGATCTTTGAGACAACTTTGTCTCAACTAGCAGCAGATGTGGAAGTTTTGAAAAAGCCTTCTCAATAAGGGTTTTCAGGAAATACTAACACTCCAGCGGGGAACCAGCAGGTCAAGGCCATACTACAGAGAAGTGGGAAGAAGACTTTGACCCCACAACCTGAGAAGACTGAGGTGATCAAGCCCGTTGACAGTGATGACTCAGTGGCAGAGCAGGAGCAAGAAGATCCCAAAGCAGGAAATGCAGGGGAGAAGAAAACTCAAGAATCCGAGGTGGAAAAGAGGACGTCATATGTGCCACCACGTCAGAGGACATATACGATACCAGTTTCATATCCTAATAGCTTGAAGGCAACAAAGATGAATCAACAATTCAAGAAATTTCTAGACAACTTTAGGAAGCTTTTTGTAAATATACCATTGATTGAAACCATTGAACAAATACCCTCATATGGGAAGTTTCTAAAAGATATCATCAACAAGAAGAGGAAGATCCCAGATTCTGAGATGGTTGTACTAAGAGAACAAGTCAGTGCCTTCATCTTAGGTATGCTTCCACCAAAGAGGAAAGACCTCGGTTGTTTCAACATCACGTGTTACATCGGGAAGACAAAGTTTGGTGAGGCACTCTGTGATTCGGGGGCAAGTCCCTCACAAAAGATACCAAAACCCTCACTAAAAGAGGTGTATCGGGCAACCTGCCCTCACCCAAGGATCAACACATAACGGCCGAGAGAGAGAAAGAGAGATAACTCAACCCACATGTCGTTCATCCACTGATCCAGGCCTAACGGCTGACACAAAACAAGGAAAAGAGTTGTGACGCCCGTCACAAGAACATGGGGTGTCGCCCGACACCTCAACCTATCACCCAACACAGGCTTGTCAGACAACACACACATCACTTGGCCTATCGCCCAACATGCTAAGTCAAGAGATATCGTCCAATAAGGTCATCTTCTTCCTCAAGCACAAGGTACTAAAAACCCTAGAGGGTCAAGGAGATGGCTCACCTCAATCAACCAAGAAAGAGGGGTCTTGCACACCACCTATCACCCATCGGGCAACACAAAAACCAACCGAGCTCACCCTTCTAGTCCATGGTGAGAGGAGAGTGTTGCTCAAGCAACTAGAACACTAGCTCACCTCAATCGACCAAGAAAGAGGGGTGTTTCTCATGGAACTAGAAGCTTAAACTCACTCCTCTAGACCAAAGACAGAAAGGAGTATTGCTCACCAAGAAGCACTAAACCTCATAGGTGATCGGCCAACAAGGATACTAAAGCAAGATGTAAAACTAACAACAACATATAAGCAAGAACAAAGAAAAAGGAGATAGTGTAGCTAGGGTTAGAAGTTATGCAACCCACCTTAAGCTCCAAGCTCCAAAGAAGAAGAACTTCAAGGGATGTCGACCACCACTTGCTCCTTCAAGGGGGGGTGTATCAGACCGACACAAGCAAGGAAGAAGGGAGTGTCGTGCACTCAAGGTTGAGAAGGAAACTAAAGGATCAAAGGAACTCCTAGCAAAGGAAAGGAACCACCTATATAGAAGGAAAGGAAGGAGAAAACAAGGTTGTTCCAAGCAAGGTGTCACTTGCCTAGGGACACTTGTCCTAGTGTACGAGCCACCACTCTAGCAAGCTCCATACACATGTCCAAGATATGTTCCAAGTGTCCACTAAACAAGGTCAAGGATAGGTCAAGCATCATGGGCGACACAACCACATGCACCATGGGTGACACAACAAGGCACTATGGGCGACACACATCCATGTTGGCCGACACAAACACTCCTAGGCCGATACACTCTCCATCTTGGGCGACACAAAGCTCAACCAAGCCAAAACAAGGCACCTCAAGGCCCAAACAAGCTCAACCAGGCCCAAAAGAACTCAAGCAACGGGCCCAAGCCTTCCTCCCTACACAAGAGGAAGCAAAGAGAGAGAGAGAGGAACACCTCACAAGGTGGCAAACTTGCCTACAAAACCCTACACTTGGGTTATTTGCAAGTAGCACCTCCAACTCTCAACAAAGTACAACCAAACCCTAATCACCACTAAAGGTGATTTGCAAGCACCAAAGCACCAGGGTTAGGCAAAGCAAAGAGGGTAAACCCTAAACAAAGTTCAGGGTCCTTATAGGTTGGATATGGTTAAGTGTTTGAAGCTCCAAAGATATGGCATGAACCCTAATCGGCTAAGTGCTGATTTTTGTAAGTAATTGAGATGATGTTTTGGGTGATTGAGCCCAAACGGTTTCAAAACCGTTTGGGGATTACCCAAACGGTCTCAAGACTGTTTGGAGGCCACCCAAGACCGTTTGTAGGTCTAGGGGTGAGTATGGTTAAGCAATTGATGATCTAATGATACTAAGTTAAAGTGTAATCAATTGATGATTTGGTGATCAATCCAATGATCCAAACCCTAATTGGTTGACTTGTATTTTGATGATTTGATGGGCAAACGGTCTCAAGACCATTTGGAGGTCATCCAAATGACCTCAAGACCGTTTGGGGTCAGGTCATGTTCAATTTGGATGATGGTTCAATGGTTTCAAAGTAACTAATCTTGCATTGATTAGTGTTGAAGGATCATCGATTCCAAACCCTAATTCAATTAATTCAAACCCTAATTGAGAACTAATTGAGGGTCAATTGAGGGTCAAATCAGTTTAAGGTTGACCTATTTAACTCAATTGAAGTATGAGGATAGGTCCAATTGATGATTGGTTCCATGAATTCAATGATTGAAGGAATCAATATTGAGAACCGTAAACCAATTGGTGTAGTTGACACCATCTTTGGTCCATGAAGTTTTGAGGAGGTTTGGACCAAATAGTCTCAAGACCGTTTGGGACCAAACGGTCTCAAAACCGTTTGTATTCATGCGGTTTCAAAACTGCTTGGGATCTTTTAAGGTCAAGAATGCTTAATGCTTTAAAGACTTAGATGGTTCAATGGTTGTTTAACCTAAACCCTAAAGACACCTAAAGTCATTAAGGGGTTAAGTAATTAGTGAACTAATGTATGTTAGGGTCAATGGTGAAGATTACAAAAGTACCCTTAGTGGGTTAGTGTGACTAGCACCCTCGATCAGGTAAACCCTAATGACCTTAATGGTGATGACTTGACTTATGTCAGTCAAAGTTGAGTTGACTTAACCTAATCAAGAGTGATGTAAACATCATCTATTAGTAAGAGGAGAGAGAAAACTCCTAATATCAATGACAATCAAATAAGATACCTTTAAAATGTATCAATACACACCATTAGGGTATGATCCTTCATAAGGAGATCATGGAAAACCCTAATTATGGAGATTATGAATCTTAACTTAATTTGAAGGTGTTAATGGAAGTAATCTTCATAAATAATGATGGTAAGACCTCAATTCACTGTGATGTTAATAGTAAACCCTAATTTTAGGGTAAATCATGTAATGTGAATAGTAAACCCTAATTCTAGGGGAATAACATGATGTGAAATAGTAGTCCCTAATGGTGGGATATTAATCATAAACCTAATCTAGGGGAGATGTGATATGAATAGAAACCCTAATTGGAGGTGATGTTATGGGAAACCCTTATTAAGATGAATAGCAAGCTTAAATTATGGCTTATTAATCATGAAAACCTTGAGATGGTTTACTAGATAGTACAATAAGGTGAGGTGTATCTAAATCAATTAAATAAGATGATTATGTCATAAACATATAGAATAGGGTTAGTGAACCATGTGAATGATAAATGTGGTAATTTCAATAAATAAGGATTTAAGAGGTAAGAAGCCTAGATCAAAACATCCCTATGAATGAGTATAGATTTTACACCTTACAATAATAATGGGCATCAAACTCTCAGAAATGATGTATACTAAAGCATGATGTAGATAACATCCTGAATATGAAGATACCTAGAATAGTTGATGATGATTTATCCAATATCAACAATGTTTAAATGTATATCATTACAGATAATTTGATAATTCTGATATATGATATATGCATCATATGAGGAATGGGCTAATACTTATAAGGGGTGATCATTAATGATACATGATGAGTAAAATAACTGAAATCAAACACTTATAATATCTTTGAATGCTCCCAAGGGTAGTGGAGTATTATATTAGGGTAGAACTGATAATGTGAACATGAAACCCTAATTAATGAAAGGTAGGGTACTTTAACCCTAAGTTTGGGTTATGCTTTTAAGTATGAAACCCTTTGAATGAATTATAATATGAGGAACCCTTATGCCTTATAAGTCAAACGGGTTTAATAACCCTAATTGAGTTGAATAAACCCTAACCCTAGAAATCAACCATGGTGATGTAACATGGTCTTGGTATGATGTTGATAGTACAACCATGCTATGGAGCACGGCCGTGGTAGCTTCCCTTTGCACGGCCGTGGTGTTCTATGAATAAATTGAAAAGAATTGGTATTGTACTGATATTGTTATATATGTATGTCTTCAATTATATTAGTCATGCAGGTTGTTAGCAAGAGGTAATCATATCCATGTAAGAGTTATGATGTTTTATTCATTGAAAGCATGTTATAAGCTTTATGAATAATTATATACTATGTTGCCTGGTTTAAGAGGTAACATATGAGAATGATGGGTTGTAAGAGCCTTGAGTAATAGTTACATTATTACAATTAAGGTCATGCTATTAGATGAATTATGATGATTTAAGGGTTTGAACACCCCTGTTCGTGAACCATAATGATGAGATGGTTAAGAAATGATGACTGATGTGAAATAAACTTGATACATTTAGTATTCTTCTTCTATAGCAGATGTTTTAATTGTTTATGTTTAAAAACATGCTTGATGCTAAAAGAATGTTAAAATGTACTTAAATAATCAAGTATGATCATATCATGTAGGGCCCTGACTATAGATCCATCATTGTCAGAGACCAAATGATGGTGAAATAGGTTTTCCTAAGGGAACTCCTGCAACATATACTTTTGAGTATATGGGGGATTATGGACGTGAATATCCTTACGTCCTAATGTAGGAATTGATGTAGGATGTATCTTTAACCCATCAATCCTTCATTACATGTCTATGCCAGGATGATGTATCATTAATCTCCCGAGGGAATCATTAATGTCGCATCAATGAGAGATAAACAAGAGATCCCTCAATGACGAAGAGAGTACAAAACGCCACTGTGACTCTAATAGAGAAGTTGCCAGAATACCCTGGATAGCTATCATAGCAGAGACACAAGATGTCTTGCATGTAAATCCTCACACTGAATGAGGAAGATGAGGTCATAAGAATCCAGCTCTTTTGATGACCTATCTATGGTACCGACGCGATTTCGTAATGGTCGGTTGGAGTATGAGCGGTATACCTCATCTCTGTAGGGCATAATAATGTTTGGAAAACATAATCAGCCGTGTAGCATAACTGCTAAGGTTGAACTACAAGAAACAATGATTGATGTTACATTATTTATAATGTTCTAGTTAAATAACTAGTATATATGTTTTTCATATTCTTTAATGAAATATGCTTTGATATCCAATTAAGTTATAATTGAAATGTTGCTCTACTTGACATTAAACCTGCTGTTAAATGTTAATAATTATACTGCTTATTGTTATTCCTTATTTTAATAACAAAGCTTCTTGCGGAGAGTTATAACTCTCGCTGGGACAATTATTCAATTGTCTCACCCCCGTGGGATTCGACTTTTTAGGTAGACACCGAGGACGAAGGAATCCATCTAGAGATGAGCAACAACAGCAGCAGTAACACCAGGGGTAGCAGTGAATCTCAGGTGGAGATACTGACTGTCAAGTCTTGTAGATAGTAGGTCCTATGTGTCGTCTTTGTACTCTCAGGTCCTAGGAGTCAGTAGATCTGAGGTTTTTGGGCTTAATGCCTCGAGATTTTTGTATCTTGCCTATACAGGTAATAGGGCAATGGATGTATGTAATCACAGAGATGTAATGTCATACCATGTTGTAAACAGTTCATCTTGTTTTCTTATAAAAGAGTTTTATGGTTTAAAGATCTCTTTCCAAAAAGTTTTACATTTTTAGTGATTTTGATAATTCCGCTGCTAGTTAATCACTTCCGCTGAGTTTACATCGTGATTTATCGATTCGGTCACCACAATTTAGTGGTATCAGAGCTCTAGGTTTGCTGAGTCTACATAGGCACGGGACTAAGGTAGTAGAGTCTGTTCTAGTGTCATCCAATGTATCTGATGGTATCTTCTGCTCACATAGGAGGAGAAGAACTTGAAGATGACTGGATCGGACGAGGAGCTTGTTGCAGAGAGCAACAATGCTACACCGAGAAGAGGTGCAGAGGAGCAAGCAAGAGAGGGACAATTACTTGAGATCCCCCTAGCTAATCCAACCATGATAAGGAATCCATCCTTAGGAATCACTGTTGGGGAATTTAGGGCAACCATGATGTATCTAGTGGATTAAGCACTAGCAATGCAACCTAGGTTACCGGCTCCTAATAATGATGTTTTAGATATCAACAGAATATGTAACCCACAACAGCAGGTTGAAGCAATGGTAAATGATGAAGTTTTGAACTTAGAACGAGTCTGTGCTCAACCTCATCCTGTTGAATCAATATATAGTAATGTAGGGGTTAGAATACAACTAGAAACTAGGATCTGCCATAGGTGTAGGAAACCTAGACATATCATACCTAATTGTCTAGAAAAGAAATATAAAGGAAGAATTGAGAAAAGGCCTATCCAAACCCAGGAGCAGAGACCTGGTAGTTCCAAAAGGAAGAAGTTTCTGGTGTCACCAACACAACCAGGACCTAGTGCACCAAGGCAATGGTTATCCAGAAAGGGTAAGGAACCCTTTAGACCACACCGGGCACCCAGAACTTGCTATCAATGTGGACAGGTAGGGCATCTGGTAAGAGATTGCCCAGCCAGAAATGTTATGGAAAATCAACCTCTGAGGCAAAATCAACCTGAGACAATGAATAATCCTCGAGTCATGATAGGTTAGACAAAATAAATGGTATTTCTTATATGTCTTTTTATGATCTCTTGAATAAAACTGAGAAAGCAATTGATTGAACTTTCCTTGAACAGTCCTATAAAGACTTATAATGTTGTATAAAATAGATATTTCATGCTGCATGCTTACCTTCATAAGAAGATGAGGTATTAAAGAATTGGTCTGGATAGAAAATTCAATAAGATTAATACTTATACTTGTGATGATAAGAAAAGAGAAGGAATATGGTAGTATACAAGTGCATATTACATTATCTCAGTATTTATATACCCTGGCCAGGTATACAGTTGCTGATGATAAAGTAAATATGGAAACTCTTAGATTGTTATATTTTTGATTGCTTTGATCAAGCAGTCATTTTGAGACAATCTAATGAGAATCATAAAATAAGAAATATGAGAATAAGGAAGGTCAACCCTGATCAGTAAAGGTTGTAAGAATAATAATAAAGATGTTTATGTGATGAATACTTATAAAGGTATCAGTTTAACCTGGACTTTGGTTCTAAAATGAGAATATATGTAATAAGTAATGTCCCAAGATGAAAGGAAGAAAGAGATGTAATGTGTTGATAACACATGTGATAGGTACCAAAATAAGAATGCAATAATATATCAAATGATTTATATTAATTACCTAGACTGGTCAACTATGAAATTAAATTAGACATATAGAATAATATGAACATCACATGTTAGGGGTTTATGTTTTTCATAAACATATCTTTCTCCAAGATATATGTCAAATAAGTCCTTGTTTGATAAGTAACTTTTCCCTATGATAAGAGAATGTACAACTAATGAGATAGTTAGTGCAAATAATAAGGAAAGTTAGTATGGTGTTATCAGATGTGATGATGCAATCAAGGTATGGAAGCACTTATATAGTCTCAAAATAAATAACAGAGTATGAGTGTGATATTAAGAAAAGTTGATCAAAACTTTACAATATCTCCATAATAATGAAATGTTATCTAAGGATGTAATGATAATGATGCTTAAATAATATCTCCTTCCCCTTTTCTTTCTGGGATTTCAGGGGCGAAATCCTTGTTAGGGGTTTATAATTTGTAACATCCCTGACCTGGGTTATGAACTAACCCCAGGTGTTTTGCTTAATCATGTGATTAAATGCTTGTGGTTATCTGTTGATAATGTAATTAAAGCTTCTGAGGAACATATATTTCCCTTTCTGTCCTTTAATTTTAAACAATATTGTAATATTGTTTTGTTAAAAGTGGACTTATGTGCAAATTACCCAATTACAGGGGTTAACTTGCAAATTGCACATGTTTAGATGTTCCTCTGATGATAAGACATCATAAGAATGAATTTTATGAAGTGAATTTGATGAAGTATTATGGATTCTCCAAGCTTGGGCACCAAAATGCAGCTTGTGGAGCAATCCTTGTGCTTTAAACCCTAGTTTTGGTGTAATGTGCAATTTACCCAAAACATGGGGTGCAACATGTAAAATATACCTTCTAGAGTATCTTTTATGACTCTTGGCATCAATTGGAGTAAAAATTATGAAGGGGCGCTTCATTTGAATAATCAAATAAGAAGGATAACCCTTGTAAATAAATAACCAAGTTGTAAGCATAATGACCCTTTTATATGTGTGCAACTTAGTAGGATGTTTGGCTTCCTTTTCACTAGACTTTGGTTAAGAAAGGAGTTTTGCTTAAGTATAGAAAGGAGGGGCGTGGCCAAGAAGGATAGAAGGACCCATATGAGAAATAGAAGAAAAGATTGTCCTTATCTTGAAAACATGCCCAAAGTATATATACACCTTTCTTTTACTACCAAGGGATCGTTTCCCTTCCTCTTTTCACTTATCTCTTGCTTGGACCGACTAAGGAAGGAGCTCAGGAGCAGAGGAGAACTGCCAAGTAGGTTTGGGTAAGCTTTGGTTATCTTTTAGCTCGGATTCATGGAGGAAATCATGATACAAGGTTGGTTTGCTAGTTTTTCTTACTTAGTTCTTCTTTCTAGCCATCCTTTCCAACCAATTCTTGAAGAAGAAACCTTGGACGACCTATGGAGCTCAAGCCACCATTAAATCTACGAATCTTGGAGCTCTAGAGCTGATCCTAAGGTGGGTTTTATAACTCTAAACCTTAAAGCTTTGATTATGCATCTTCTTTCCTTGCAAACGTTGCTATTTCTTCTTTCTTCCATCCTTCTATACTTTCTTGCAACCAAAACCATGAAGAACAGACCATGATCTTGATGTAGGAGAAGGGGGCGTGAATACCAAAGTTGCTTTTGCAAATGGTCTTGCACCTCTTGCCCAAACGGTTTGCAAAACCATTTGGAAGCAAACGGTTTCAAAACCGTTTGGAGGGCAAACTGTATCACAAGACCGATTGGAGCAAACGGTCTTCAAGACCGTTTGGATGGTTTGACCAAGTGTTGACCGTTTTATATTCCTGTTCCTAATGATGTTGGTTAATAACTCACCAAATTTTATGGATTAGTTCTAAAGGAATCATGAGTTGAAGGCCAATCAATTAGGTAAACCCTAATTGGATTAAAAGCTGATTTTCAACTTGGTTGATTTGACTTTTTGGGTTAATTAGCCCAAACGGTTTCAAAACAGTTTGGGGATTACCCAAACGGTCTCAAGACCGTTTGGGGGTCACCCAAGACCGTTTGGAGTTCTAGGGTTGGATATGGTTAAGTGTTTGAAGGTCCAAAGATATGGCATGAACCCTAATCGGCTAAGTGCTGATTTTTGTAAGTAATTGAGATGATGTTTTGGGTGATTGAGCCCAAACCGTTTCAAAACTGTTTGGGGATTACCCAAACGGTCTCAAGACTTTTTGGAGGCCACCCAATACCGTTTGGAGGTCTAGGGGTGAGTATGGTTAAGCAATTGATGATCTAATGATACTAAGTTAAAGTGTAATCAATTGCTGATTTGGTGATCAATCCAATGATCCAAACCCTAATTGGTTGACTTAGATTTTGATGATTTGATGGGAAAACGGTCTCAAGACCGTTTGGAGGTCATCCAAACGACCTCAAGACCGTTTGGGGTCAGGTCATGTTCAATTTGGATGATGGTTCAATGGTTTCAAAGTAACTAATCTTGCATTGATTAGTGTTGAAGGATCATCGATTCCAAACCCTAATTCAATTAATTCAAACCCTAATTGAGAACTAATTGAGGGTCAATTGAGGGTCAAATAAGTTTAAGGTTGACCTATTTAACTCAATTGAAGTATGAGGATAGGTCCAATTGATGATTGGTTCCATGAATTCAATGATTTAAGGAATCAATATTGAGAACCCTAAACCGATTGGTGTAGTTGAGACCATCTTTGGTCCATGCGGTTTTGAGGAGGTTTGGATCAAACGGTCTCAAGACCGTTTGAGTACAAACGGTCTCAAGACCGTTTGAGTACAAATGGTCTCAAGACTGTTTGGGACCAAACGGTTTCAAAACCGTTTGTTTCAAAACCGTTTGGATTCATGCGGTTTCAAAACTGTTTGGGATCTTTTAAGGTCAAGAATGCTTAATGCTTTAAAGACTTATATGGTTCAATGGTTGTTTAACCTAAACCCTAAATACACCTAAAGTCATTAAGGGGTTAAGTAATTAGTGAACTAATGTATGTTAGGGTCAATGGTGAAGATTACAAAAGTACGCTTAGTGGGTTAGTGTGACTAGTACCCTCGATTAGGTAAACCCTAATGACCTTAATGGTGATGACTTGACTTATGTCAGTCAAAGTTGAGTTGACTTAACCTAATCAAGAGTGATGTAAACATCATCTATTAGTAAGAGGAGAGAGAAAACTCCTAATATCAATGACAATCAAATAAGATACCTTTAAAATGTATCAATACACACCATTAGGGTATGATCCTTCATAAGGAGATCATGGAAAACCCTAATTATGGAGATTATGAATCTTAACTTAATTTGAAGGTGTTAATGGAAGTAATCTTCATAAATAATGATGGTAAGACCTCAATTCACTATGATGTGAATAGTAAACCTTAATTTTAGGGTAAATCATGTAATGTGAATAGTAAACCCTAATTCTAGGGGAATAACATGATGTGAAATAGTAGTCCCTAATGGTGGGATATTAATCATAAACCTAATCTAGGGGAGATGTGATATGAATAGAAACCCTAATTGGAGGTGATGTTATGGGAAACCCTTATTAAGATGAATAGCAAGCTTAACTTATGGCTTATTAATCATGAAAACCTTGAGATGGTTTACTAGATAGTACAATAAGGTGAGGTGTAGCAAAATCAATTAAATAATATGATTATGTCATAAACATATAGAATAGGGTTAGTGAACCATGTGAATGATAAATGTGTTAATTTCAATAAATAAGGATTTAAGAGGTAAGAAGCCTAGATCCAAACATCCCTATGAATGAGTAATAGATTTTACACCTTACAATAATAATGGGCATCAAACTCTCAGAAATGGTGTATACTAAAGCATGATGTAGATAACATCCTGAATATGAAGATACCTAGAATAGTTGATGATGATTTATCCTATATCAACAATGTTTAAATCTATATCATTACAGATAATTGGATAATTCTGATATATGATATATGCATCATATGAGGAATGGGCTAATACTTAGAAGCGATGATCACTAATGATACATGATGAGTACAATAATCGAAATCAAACACTTATAATATCTTTGAATGCTCCCAAGGGTAGTGGAGTATTATATTAGGGTTGAACTGATAATGTGAACAGGAAACCCTAATTAATGAAAGGTAGGGTACTTTAACCCTAAGTTTGGGTTATGCTTTTAAGTATGAAACCCTTTGAATGAATTATAATATGAGGAATCCTTATGCCTTATAAGTCAAAGGGGTTTAATAACCCTAATTGAGTTGAATAAACCCTAACCCTAGAAATCAACCATGGTGATGTAACATGGTCATGGTATGATGTTGATAGCACGACCATGCTATGGAGCACGGCCGTGGTAGCTTCCCTTTGCACGGCCGTGGTGTTCTATGAATAAATTGAAAAGAATTGGTATTGTACTGATATTGTTATATATGCATGTCTTCAATTATATTAGTCATGCAAGTTGTTAGCAAGAGATAATCATAGCCATGTAAGAGTTATGATGTTTTATTCATTGAAAGCATGTTATAAGCTTTATGAATAATGATATACTATGTTGCCTGGTTTAAGAGGTAACATATGAGAATGATGGGCTGTAAGAGCCTTGAGTAATATTTACATTGTTATAATTAAGGTCATGCTATTAGATGACTTATGATGATTTAAGGGTTTGAACACCCCTATTCTTGAACCATAATGATGAGATGGTTAAGAAATGATGACTGATGTGAAATAAACTTGATACATTTAGTATTCTTCTTCTATAGCAGATGTTTTAATTGTTTATGTTTAAAAACATGCTTGATGCTAAAAGAATGCTAAAATGTACTTAAATAATCAAGTATGATCATATCATGTAGGGCCCTGACCATAGATCCATCATTGTCAGAGACCAAATGATGGTGAAACATGTTTTCCTAAGGGAACTCCTGAAACATATACTTTTGAGTATATGGGGGATTATGGACGCGAATATCCTTACGTCCTAATGTAGGAATTGATGTAGGATGTATCTTTAACCCATCAATCCTTCATTACATGTCTATGCCGGGATGATGTATCATTAATCTCCTGAGGGAATCATTAATTCTACATCGATGAGAGATAAACAAGCGATCCCTCGATGACGAAGAGAGTACAGAATGCCACTGTGACTCTAATAGCGAAGTTGCCAGAATACCCTGGATAGCTATCATAGCAGAGACACAAGATGTCCTGCATGTAAATCCTCACACTGACTGAGGAAGATGAGGTCATAAGAATCCGGCTCTTTTGATGACCTATGTATGGTACCGACGCGATTTCGTAATGGTCGGTTGGAGTATGAGCGGTATACCTCATCTCCGCAGGGCATAATAATGTTTGGAAAACATAATCAGCCGTGTAGCATAACTGCTTAGGTTGAACTACGAGAAACAATGATTGATGTTACATTGTTTATAATGTTCTAGTTAAATAACTAGTATACATGTTTTTCATATTCTCTAATGAGATATGCTTTGATATCCAATTAAGTTATAATTGAAATGTTGCTCTACTTGACATTAAACCTGTTGTTAAATGTTAATAATTATACTGCTTATTGTTATTCCTTATTGCAATAACAAAGCTTCTGGCGGCGAGTTATAACTCTCGCTGGGACAATTATTCAATTGTCTCACCCCCGTGGGATTCGACTTCTTAGGTAGACACCGAGGACGAAGGAATCCATCTAGAGATGAACAACAACAACAGCAGCAACACCAGGGGCAGCAGTGAATTTTAGGTGGAGATACTGACTGTCAAGTCTTTTAGATAGTAGGTCCTATGTGTTGTCTCTGTACTCTCAGGTCCTAGGAGTCAGTAGATCTGAGGTTTTTGGGCTTAATGCCTCGAGATTTTTGTATCTTGCCTATACAGGTAACAGGGCAATGGATGTATGTAATCACAGAGATGTAATGTCATACCATGTTGTAAACAGTTCATCTTGTTTTCTTATAAATGAGTTTTATGGTTTAAAGATCTCTTTCCAAAAAGTTTTAAATTTTTAGTGATTTTGATAATTCCGCTGCTAGTTAATCACTTCCGCTAAGTTTACATCGTGATTTATTGATTCGGTCGCCACAGATATGGTTTTGTGGTTGATGTTGCCCAATATCCTTTCCTTGTCCTAGAGTCTTGGTCGACACGTTGTGGCTGTGTTGGGCGTTACACCCTGGTCCTTGACCTTTTGTGTGTCGGGCGTCACACTATGCTGAGTACCCTTCCTGACACCCTTAACCTAGGAAGTGGCTTAGTGTCGTGATACCTTGATGTTGTGGAAGCGTTGCTAGCTAGTTCTGTTGTGGGCATTAGCCCTTGGCCTTAGCCCTGGGTGTGTTGGCCGATAGCATGAGATCAGTTAGACATTATGTTTTCCTTGACGCCCGTTAGTGTGGCATCCCTTGCGCGTTATGCCTTGTGGTGTGTGTGCTGCTTGATGTACCTTGTGCACGACACATCGTTACACGATATGCCTCTTTGGCTGAGCTGCACGCCCTGGTTGCCCGTTAACAGTTGGTTACACAACACGCCCATAGGCTTAACTGCCCGGCAGGCTTTGTGGTCGTTGTCCCTGTGTTGCACGACACAACATTGCATGGCACGCCCTTTGGGCCTAGCTGCACGATATGCTGGTTGCCGTTATGTCTGGGTTGCCCGATACAGTTAGATGCATGACACGCGTTGCACGTTATGCTGGTGCACGAGATGGCTTGGTTCCTTGTTGCCCGATACATGTGGTAGCCCGACACCCTGGTTGGTTTGCTTGGACGATAGGTGGATGGTTTACTGGATCATTGCATGGTTGATATGGTTGGAAGATATGGGCGAGTACCTTGCCCTACCCATCACATCTTTGGTGAGGGTAGTGGGCGCTTATAGTGAGAGTCTTGTTCCTTGTATGGAAACCGATATGTTAGATCTTATACATGCAGTCACGGTGATGATCCTGATGTGCTTGATGATACCGTTATAGTAGATCACATCTAAGTATCTTGACAAGACATTTCCTGTGTTTATAATTAATCTTGAATTATCTGTATGATGCTGAGTAAGTGGTAAGCCTATAAGATGCTTGCTTAATGATATGATCTATGTCTATGGTCACAGGTTGAGGCATGAATGATAAAGCATATAATCATCGATGTCACCCTATGATGGGATAATATGATTCTTTTGTCAATCCATGATGATTGTGCATACTAACCATGCAGGTGTTTCATACAGATGCATAGCCAGGTAAAAAGGGCTATGAGGTATATATATGCTTGAGTAACACTGCTTTGATGGTTACTCTTGATGATGAGATAACATGCATGATGTGCTTTGGTCTAAGGACCTGAGTTTGGCTAAAGTGCCCAGTTGAGGTGTTATCCTCTGATGATGATCTGGGATTGATATCCCAAGTGATGAGAATGCCCTTTGAGGCAGTGGTTCTTGTGATGGGGGATTGAGATCCCGGAATAGCATGATGGTGGCAATAATAATGTAGTTTTATGTTATGCATGTGTTACAACTTGGTTGCCTCAACAATCCACTTAAAATATACTAACTAATCACAGTGGAACATATCATGTAGTTTGCCCTGGCCATAGATCCATCATCGTCAGGAGCTGGTGATGGTGAAACGGGTTCTCCTGCGGGTTAACTCGGAGCGCATATTTTTGAATATGCGAGGTTTCTCCTAGCCTAAAATAGTGAGGATTCGAGTGTAGCTGTGGTTGCAGACTCAAGATATGTATAGAGCATGGTGAACATGCCCATGGCTCAGGATACGTGATATGGGAGCATGAATGCTTTCATGGCTCCGAGCACAATGAACAGGCCCGTGGCTCAGTTTCACTAGCGCCAAGACCTGTACCGAGGTGGGCTAGGCAGAGGGTAGCCTGCGGGAGCTGACCCTGTGGCTGAGGCCACTTAAGCATGAGACTGCGGTCCTACTTATGTTGTACTCGTGCACTGACCACGAGGTGGGAGGTCGTGGAGTCCGGCTCTTCCATTGACCTTGTATGGCACCGGCTCCGGGTTTCGCAGCCGTTGGTTGGATCTGAGCGGTATGGCTCACTTCCTCAGGGCATAATAATACGTAATCCAGCCGAATAGAATTTTTTGCTTAAGGCAAAATATAGAACATTGATTGAAGCCTTGCTGGTGTAGTTAATCTTGTTATACTTAAAGTTGCTTATACGTTCCTTATGTTATGTGGTAAGATCTTATAAATCTTATCTTGTTAATCATGTTCCATAAAGAGATATTGGGTTATATGTCTTCCGTACATCTGATAAGCCTCATGATATGAATAGCTTTGCTATATAGACTGCTCTTGTTATACCTGCTATCAGTTATCTACTGATATTACTTTAATCCTTCTATGGTTTTATAGTTTCGGCGGGGAGTTATGTTTCTCATTGGGACTGTGTATCTCACCCCGCTGGTTTGTAACCTTTTTAGGTGGTCGAGCTAGATGTGGTGGTGGTCGTGGAGTTGCGGCCGAGCAGCAAGAAGAGCAGTAGAAGGCAAGAGATGGACATGCTGTTGTTTTGGTTTTTTTGTAGTAAAGTCTAGAGTCATCCCTGTACTCTCAGGTCCTTGGGAGCGTTTTGACGTTGTTTCACGATGTATAGTTGTTGATGGTTTGTGTATCCTGCTGTTGGCCGGATGTGGGCCGTTATGTACATATAAACAGATGATGAACTCGTGTGATGGCTAGACAGCTGATCCCCTAAGCTGTGGACACATGTCAAGATCTTGTACATGTTTATATAACTTGTTTTCCTTGCAGGATGAGGACCTAAATATAATCATTTCTCAGTTTATCTTCCTTCTGCAATCGGTTTTAATTAACCCGTGTTTTCGGTAATCTGTGGTTAGGGTGTTTTCTGCACGTTTTTTCGCGTAACACCTCACTGTTTGTGTGATAGTGGGATGTGTTGCCACGGTGACCATAGGTTGTCACCATAAAATTTGATACCCTTGATCAAAAACATTAGTTTCCAAGATATAAATATCATTGGTTGTTGAATGGTATGACCATTGGTTGTTGAATGGTATGACCATTGGTTATGTGATAGGGAAGGAAATAGCTTGAAAATCCTAATTTGAACCATCGCTTGTTTTATACTTAGAACCATATGTTGTTGCTATCAACCTATCCTAGATCATATTATACCTTAGAAAGGTCGTACACATGTTTACAAGTTCATATAGAACTGGAAGAGAATAGGGAACACCATAAAAAATCCATAACCCTAAACAAGCATGGTTTCTTTATGCTTAGATCATCACATTAAAGCATAAACATGAACTAACAAGCTCCTAGCAAGCAATATAAGTGAAGAATGTTATATAACTCGCCTCTATAGAGTAGTTCATATCCCAAACAGAAAGAATCTCGGGCAAATAAGGCAATAAAACCCTAGATTCAGATCTGAACTTGGCCAAATAGGCACTTCTCTCCACAAAGAAGCAAAACCCTAGAAGAAGAAACAAGAAGGATAGATTTTTTAGTTCTAGAGCCACTTTCACCATGGAACAACAAGGTTCCAACCTGAAGAAATATAGGAGGAAGAACATAAAAGAAATAAATGGAGGAAATAAGGTAATACTTACACTTTTAGGTCAAGATCACTAGGAAGGAGCTTTAGGAACCCCTAAAGGAAGTCAATTGCAACCCTAGATTCTTTTTCCAAGAAGATGCCCACTTTCTTCTTCCTTGGATAGGAAATTCATAGAAGCACAGAGGGAGAATGAGGTTCGTAGAAGGATGGAATTGGTGGAGATCAAATGGTTCGTTTGGGTGCTTAGGGATAGGTATATAAAACTTCAAGACAAAGAAAAAGAAAAAGTTGAAGTTCTAGTATCTTTCCAAGTATCCATGGCCTTAAACTATTAAGAATATACAAGCACACACACAAGAAGCTCACCCACCATCCATATAGACATGCATATCTCTCCTTTTTCGAATTTCCAAGCCAATCAAATGATTCATTAGTTGATAGCTACTAAAGGTAGCTCATCCATGAAGGGGTAAACCCTAAAATACCCTTGAAGAGAACACCTTCAAACCATGGCTCAACTAGGAGTCCCATGGATCAAAATACTCAATAATTATAAGATAACATCTAAGGAACATAATGTATGTGAAAAATTGCAAAGAAAACCCCTCAATTGGGTAAATTACAAAAAAGTCCAAAATATACATAAAATTGCATAACTTGCTCAAATAGTGTCCAAATTGGACCAAATTTGAAACTTAAGCTTGTATTATGATTTAAAATAATATAAGAAGGTTATATTAGGTTTCTAAGCATTCAATTATGGTAATTAATCTGATTTAACTCATTAAGCAAGTTCAAGGGTCTTACAACTATAAACCCCTAATAAAGATTTAACCCCGAAATTCTAAGAAAAAAGATATGGGTATTTTATATGCATATCATTATCTAGTTCCCATGTGGATTCCTCTATGCCACGGTGATGCCACAAAACTTTCACTGGTATTATATATTTTCTCTTCAACTTTTTCACCCTTCTATCTAGGATCAACAACATAGGAGATATCCTCATCTAACTCAACCTCTAATGGTTGGATTATCTGCTTGGTATCTGGATGGCATTTCCTCAACATAGAGATGTGAAAGACATTATGCAATCTATGTAGCTCTGGTGGTATCTCCAAATTGTATGCTACCTTTCCAACATGAGCTAGGATAGGGTATGGTCCCATAAATCTAGGAATCAACTTACCCTTCTTTCCAAACCTCAACACACCGTTACAAGGAGAAACCTTAAGATATATTATATCTCCCACTTGGAACTCAAGTGGTCTGTGTCGGTTATCTGCATAAGATTTTTGCCTGTCCTGGGCTGCTTTCAACTGTTGTTGTATCACTTTAATCTTTTCTGTAGTCTGATGTACTAGCTCAGGACCTAAAAGTTGATATTCACATGTCTCATACCAGCAAAGAGGAGACCGACATCGTCTCCCATACAGAGCCTCATAAGGAGCCATATCTATACTTCTTTGATAGCTATTGTTGTACACAAACTCTATCATAGTCAGATGTACATCCCAACTACCAAGAAATTGTAGCACACATGCCCTCAAGAGATCCTCTAAAGTCTAAACAGTCCTTTCAGACTGGCCATCAGTCTGCATATGAAAAGTTGTGTTGAATCTTAGCTGTGTTCCCATTGCTGAATGCAAACGCTCCCAAAAAATGACTTGTAAACTATGGACCTCTGTTAGAAACTATAGTCAATGGAATGCCATGCAAACGAACTATCTCATCAACATATATGTGTGCCAATTTCTCTATTATAAATGTCATCTTGACTCGCAGAATATGAGATGACTTAGTCAATCTGTCTACTATCACCCATATGGAATCATGACCCTTGGTTGTCCTAGGAAGACCAACCACAAAGTCTATAGTAATATGATCCCATTTCCACTATTGTATTGGCAAGGGTTGTAATGTTCCTGCAGGCTTCTGGTGCTCAGCCTTCACCTACTAACAAACTGGACATTTGACAACAAACTCTGCCACATCACGCTTTAGACCTGGCCACCAATACATGCCTTTCAAGTTTTGGTACATCTTGGTACTTCCAGGATGCATTGCATACATGGAGGAGTGAGCCTCCTCCAGTAACATTTTCCTCAACCCATCAACATCAGGAACTACTGTCCTATTGTGGTAACAAATTGTACCATCATCTACCTCATGAAAGCCATCATACTTTTGACTGCCAATCCTTGATTGGATATTCTGTATCACAATATCATTCTGTAGTGCATCATGAATCTGCTGTCTCAAGGTAGGTTTCACTTGTAATTGTGCCAACAATCCTGCCAGCAAGGAAACTTCTAGTTGTACATTCATCTGGTGAAGAGACACTAACATATCTCTCTTATGGCACATCAAGGAATTTAATTATACATTATCTATCGTTGATGATGAAGACAACTTTCTACTCAATACATCAACTACCACATTCGCTTTCCCTAGATGGTAGTCTATTGTGCAATCATAATCCTTAATCAACTCCATCCATCTCCTCTGCCTCATATTCAACTCCTATTTTGAGAAGATACATTGTAGATTCTTGTGATCAGTGAAGATCTGGCACTTTTCTCCACAAAGATAGTGTCTCCAAATCTTTAAGGCATGGACCACCGCTGCAAGCTCCAGATCATGTGTTGGGTAATTCTTCTCGTGTTTCTTAAGCTATCGTGAAGTAAAAGAAATCACATTTTAATCCTGCATCAACACGCATCCCAACCCATTCTTTGAAGCATCACAACAGACAATATAGTCTTTCCCTTGATCTGGCAGTACTAACACCAGTGTACTAGTCAACTTTTCTTTCAACAATTGGAAAGGATATTGACACTTGTCATTCCAAGCAAAAGGAACATCCTTCCTGGTTAACCTAGTTAGGGGTAACGCTATAGAACTAAAGTCTTTGATGAACCTCTTGAAGTAACCTGCCTGACCTAGGAAACTACATATCTCTATCGGTGTCTTTGGTTGTTCCCATTCTAGTACAAATTACACTTTCTTGGGATCAATACAAACACCTTTTGTAGATATAACATGGCCCAGAAAAGACACTTCAGATAACCAGGATTCACACTTGCTAAACTTAGCATATAGTCGGTGTTGCCTCGACAAAGTCAATGCCTGGTGAAGGTGTTTCTCATGCTGCTGACTATCCTTGGAGTATATTAGGATATCATCTATGAACATGACCACACACTGATCAAGATAAGGTCTAAACACCCTATTCATCAGATCCATAAAAGTTGTAGGTGCATTAGTTAGCCCAAACAACATAATCACAAACTCATAATGACCATCCTAGTCCTAAAAGATGACTTGGGTATGTCATCAGCCTTAATTCTCAACTGATGGTAACCTGACCTCAGGTCTATCTTTGAAAACATAGTGGCACCTCTCAACTAATAAAAAAGATCATCAATCCTCGGCAAAGGATACATGTTCTTTATTGTCACCTTGTTCAACTATCTATAGTCTATACACAACCTCATTGAACCATCCTTCTTTTTGAAAAACAACACAGGAGCACCCCCAGGGGAAGTGATTGACCTGATAAAACCCTTCTCTAATAGTTTTTGTAACTGATTCTTTAACTCATGCATCTCTGCTGGCGCCATTCTGTATGTTGACTGTGTTATGGGTTGTGTTCCAGGAATAAGATTGATCTCAAACTCAATCTGTCTAGGATGGGGAATGCTAGGAAATTCCTCAGAAAAGACATCCTCAAATTATCGCACCACCGGTACCTCCTGGATACTAGGACCTCTCGCCTTGGTATCCACAACATGAGCTAAGAAAGCCTCACATCCTTGTCTCATAAACCGCTCAGCTGTCATAGCTGACATCAAACATGTAGGAAGAATCTTCCTATCACCCTGGAATATCCATTGTACATATCCATCATGGAACGTCGCCACCTTAGTACTATAGTCCAAGACTACCTTGTATTTTTCCAAGGTATCTATTCCCAGGATTACATCAAAACCATGCATGTCAAATGGCAAAAAATCCACTTGAATGTTGTGTCCAGAAAAAGAAAGAACGCAAGAAGGGCACACTTCCCGTAACTCAGCGGAACCAACCAAAGGAGTCTCTAGCCATAGGCTATCAGATCTATGACTAACATGTAGATAACAACTATATATCACCTCTGTGGTGATAAAAGAGTGTGTCACACTTGGGTCTACTAACACAGATACAAAACAAGTGGTAGACAAATCGAAATGAAATAACTCCATCTGACCTGTCACGACTCGTGGATTGACCACTGCTTTTGGCTGGGTCATGGCATAGAATCGTGCCATCACCTACTATTGTCCACATCCTCTGTTAGCTTGTCCAGAGGATCCTGCCTATGATGCTTGACCGTGTCCTCTGCCACTACCAGTGCTAAACTGTTGATGTTGTAAACTCTACTGACTTTGTCTTGGCTGTTGAGTCACCTCCTATTTTTCACACGACAATACCACTTTGTGTGTCCCACTTGTCCACACTTATGACATGTCTTACTTTCATACCATGGCCTAGACGGCCCTGTCACTAAAACTGATGATGTGTTGCGGGCTCCTGCAGGTGGAAAACGGTGACCTCTACCCCTACTTGTGGTCCATTGGGATGGAGTGAATGACCTATGCTCACTAAAAGTCAACCTCTACTGCGACTCTGATGGAGTAAATCCTGGCTTATTAAAGCCTCCATATGATTATCCTTAGAATTGAACTGGTCACTCCTTAACATTAGCTTCACGCTTTTCTATGGCAGACCTCTCAATACTCCTTACAGATTCCACAAAGGTGGAAAACCTCTCCCTATTTTCTAGGGCTGATGTTGTTGTAGTCAACTGAGTATTTAGGCCCTTTTCGAACCTAAGGATCCTTTCTTTGTCAGTGGTTGCCATGTGTGGGCAGAACCTCAAAATCTCCATAAACTTTGACTCATACTCATTAATAGTCATAGCCCCCTAACGAATCTTCTCAAACTGAGATATCTTCTCATCTAGATAGGTCTCTAGAAAATATCGGCTAACAAATTCCCTTCGAAACTCCTCCCATCCTATCACAACTCCTGGCCTTTTCTCCTCTTCTATGGCCTACCAGTGGCTAGCACTACCCTTTAACAAGTATACTGCATGCTTAACTTTGTCTTCTTTAGTGATGTTTAGGATTTTGAATGCCTTTTCCAGCTCAGTCAACCACATGTCAGCGTCCGCTGGATCAAAAGTACCTGCATATTCAATCGCCCCAACACACCTAAGACGTTCAAATGTCTTCCCGACACCTTGAGACTCCACATTAGAGGCGGCTTCCCTAGCTTGAGGTGCTAGCACTCTGTCAGCGATATGTGTAATTGTGTCCATCATCTATCTAAACATAGGCTGAAACTCAATATTGGCCATCATTTTTGGGTCTAGATGAGGCATTGCACGCTGCTCTGGCCCTGCTTCTGGCACTCTCTCATCGTGTGCCTACCTCCCATCACCTCCTCCTGGTGCAACATAGCTACTCTCAACGTGTTCTTCATGTCCCCCAGACATATCTGCATAAGCATAATCTATGATCAGATATGTTGGATACATAAGAACATACTCAAACCTAAGTCCTATGTCCCTATAGACTCAGTAAACCTAGATCTTTGATACCAACTTAATTGTGACACCTCATCATGCTAAATGAGATTACTCAAAACACAAAACATGATCAACTACTAATTAATCACATAGTAAAAAATGTGGAATAATTAAAACCAATTCCAACAATGTAAATAAACACTAGAACATTCACATAAAGGTCTATCATTCCATTCTCATATACTGTAAAAAGTATTCTCATATGTGTCCAAAGAGCTCAGCCACATCCTTCATACAAAATATATTTTACATGTACATGCGATATATTTACAAACATTGGCATACTACCAAAATCTCATGTCGATACGAGTATATCATCTAAAAACACATCCCATACCCAGACCTGAGAGTACAAGGATGACACTAGGACTCTACTACTAACATCTACAACTAACCAACCTTCTGAATATATTGATCACCAGGTTGGTTATCTTCCACAACACGACCTCGACCTCGTTGCCCGCGACCACCTAAAAAAATGTGGTGACCCACAGGTGAGACCCAGTCCCAACGAGAGATATAACTCTCTGCAACATATATTGATTATAACATATTAATTAACAGTAAATACATTGAGCAATTAGGGTATTGAATAAGCAATATGAACAGATTGAACAATTTAAGCATACTAAGCAGTTAAGCAAACAAGTTGTAGCATCAAGTAGAATTACTCAATTTTCATGTCTGCATCATGTAAGAACTATGTAGTGTAAAGATAAGACAAGGGTTATTCAACCAATGTGATACGTATCAAACCCTAGTAATTATACTACATGGTTGGTATTATATCTTTTATTATGTCCTGGGGAGTTTGAGTCATACCACTCAAAGTTCAACTGACCACCGCTTGGTCGCAATAAGTTCCATATAAGATCAAGGAAGAGTTGGACTCCAAGATCTTCTCCATACTCAGTCGGTATGAATATGCACTGCAGTGACATCTCAGTCTAGCTACAAAACATCGGCATATAGTCTTGTAAACAACTATCCCACCTTGGTACAAGTCATGGCGTTAGAGACCAAGGTATGCAAAGCAAAACCTTTATCACATGATAATCACTGAGACATGATCGCAACCATTCTCAAAAAGAGGGCTAGGTATGACCACAATCATCCTCCCTAAGCACTTGGATTTAGGATGACAAGCACCCCACATATTCAATAGTATGTGCTTCGAGTTTCCCTTAAGAATACTTGTTTCACCATATGGCAAGTTCTGACACTCAGATGGATCAATGGCACATGGCACTACATGATTAGAATTTCACTTGATTAATCATTGCCAATTGGGTGAATTAAGGCTTCATCATACAAATGGGCATATAAACCCTAATTCATTTCTATCAAGTGTACAAGCATTACAACTTTAGAAGATATAAAACGCTTGAAGTATAGATCTCAATCATATTACCATATTCTATCATCCATTGCATTATAATGAACTACATCATCATATCATTTCAAGATATCCATTTCTTATCACAAGTTCCAGGGTTTCAACCCTTATTGGAACATGAAAATGATTTCACCTCAATCAGGGCTCAACATGCCCAAAGGTCATTTATGACCATCACATTATTCATAGTAAGGTCATCCTCATTATTCCATGCCTTAAATAAGGCTCAAAAGGTCATAAGCAATTATGTGTCCATAGGTATTATTATGGCAAGGCACTATGATATTCAAATAGCACTACATTGTGGTTTCAACACAAGAAGACTGTAATACATTGCCACATTAATCATTCAAGAGGTATGATTATAACAAATAAACATCATCTAATTACATTGAGGTTAGGTATAACAAGCTATATCACATTGGAGTTATGCATCCACTTATTATAGTGATTTATCAAATGTAACTATACAAGTGCAAAGGTAAGACAACAAATTAATGGTATTGAACCATCGATTTCTCATTACTAGGACCCACATATAAAATACCATGGGGTTTATTATAATACATTGGATGTTGAGGCATCTAATATTATTCATTGGGTCGGGTTCATTGCTCAAGGTTACCAATTGAAGTATAAATCTAACCATTAGATCAATTGAACCAAGGAACCATTGGTTTAAGGTTTAGTCGAATCTACAATTTCATTCTTAACTCACTATATGTGGTGATGATCTAATCCACCATTCATTGTGATCATTAAGTCACCATTAGTTGTTAGATCAGCAATATATTCATTTAACACCATCAAATATTAAGCTAATGTCATCATTGATTGATAGCATCACTAAAATACTTAGTGGATGATAATTAAACATCTAATTGAGCCAAAACCTGACCTAAGGGGGTGACCATAGGTTGTCGCCATAAAATTTGACACCCTTTATCACGAACATCAGTTTCCAATATAGCAACACCATTAGTTGTTGAATGGTATGACCATCGGTTGTGTGATAGCGAAGGAAATTGCTTGAAAACCCCAATTCAAACCATCGATTATTTTGTACTTAGAACCATAGGTTGTTTCTATAAACCTATCCTAGATCATATTATACCTTATAAAGTCGTACACATGTTTAAAAGTTCATATAGAACTGCTGCAGAACAGGGAATACCATAAAAAATTCATAACCCTAAACAAGCATGGTTTTTTATGCTTAGATCATCACATTAAAGCATAAACATGAACTAACAAGCTTATAGAAGACAATATAAGTGAAGAATGTTATATAACTCACCTCTATAGAGTAGTTCAGATCCCAAATAGAAAGAATATTGAGCAAATAAGGCAAGAAAAACCTAGATTCAGATCTGAACTTGGCCAAAGAGACACTTCTCTCCACAAAAAGTGAAACCTAGAAGAAGAAACAAGAAGGATAGATTTTCAACTTCTAGAGCCACTTTCACTATGTAACAAGAATCAAGATCACTAGGAAGGAGCTTTAGGAACCCCTAAAGGAAGTCAATTGCAACCCTAGATTCTTTTTCCAAGAAGATCCCCACTTTCTTCTTCCTTGGACAAGAAATTCACAGCAACACATAGGGAGAACGAGGTTCGTAGAAGGAGGGAAGTGGTGGAGAGAAAATGGTTTGTTTGGGTGCTTAGGGATAGGTATATAAAACTTTAAGATAAGGAAAAAGAAAAAGTTGAAGTTCTAGTATCTTTCCAAGTGTCCATGGCCTTAAACTGTAACGTCTATCTCGAGAAAACAAGATTAACTAATGCGGAAACGTTCACTAAGCAGCGGATTACCAAAAATCACTAAAAATTTAAAACTTTATGTGAAGAGATCTTTAAATGGTAAAGCTTTTTCATAAAGAAACATGATAAGTTATTTACAAACTGATCCATCAGTACATCTCTGTAAGGTCGTATCTCGAGATTACAATCATCAACTACCATGTTAACTATATAAGGCAAGATACAGAAATCTCGAGGTACTGGACCAAAAACTCGAAAGCACTAACTATTACTCCAAGGACCTGAGAGTACATAGACGACACATAGGACTCTAATTACATCTATACGTGGCATAACAGCCAGTGTCTCCACCTGAAACTTCACTGCTGTCCCTGGTACTGTTGATGTTGCCCTTCACCTATTGAAGGATTTCTGCCTCCTCGCCCACGTCCACCTAAAAATATGTTTCCCACGGGGGTGAGACAATTATAAAATTGTCCCAGCGGGAGATATAACTCTTCACCAGAAACATAATTATTGCAGCTTAAGAGAGTAAATGTACACAAAGAAGTTATATATATCTGGGATTAGTGAAAACAATGTTTAGCAGATTAAACCATTCTTCCAATTAAAGCAATACAACTATAATTTGATAAACCCATATGTCATTTATCTTTTAAGAAATAGAAGAACATGCATGGCATTTATTTACTATAAAACCATTATTACAACATTAACTCTCTTCAGACTTAGATCATATATCTAATGTCTGACATTATTATTGGGGAGTCATGGCCTGTAGCCATACATTTTCTCACAAAGTGTTAGGATCTCAATTCCTCAACTTATCAAGTACCTTTCTAAATTTATCATCATGATTATAGAATCTAGGTAGTTGAACTCATAATTTACTATTCACTAGGTATCATAGCATATCATTATACTTGAAACATGTAAAGTAATTTCAATACATAAGATATCATAATCCTTACCAGGATATGATCACCTCTTTATGAAAACCTGCATGATCAATATTTACTAATAACATGAATATTGTATCATAACAGCACAATACAAGTTCTTCTCAAATTATATATGTGATACCACGGCCGTGCTACCTTGCACGATCGTGCAATAAAGGACTCACCATGACCGTGTCATAATACCACGGCTGGTTTCTAGGGTTAGGATTGTCATTTAATCCAAAAAGAGTTATTCCACCTCTTAACTAGATTAGGAATAGTGATTCCTATCTCATTTCTCAATCATGGAGTTTCATGCTTAAAAACATAACTCAGAATTAGGTTTACTTGTTCATATCATCACATCTCCCTAGATTAGGGTTTACTATTCACATAGCATCACATTACCCTAGATTAGGGTTTACTATTCACATAGCATCACATTACCCTAGATTAGGGTTTACTATGCACATAGCATCGCATTACCCTAGATTAGGGTTTACTACTCACATAGCATCACATTACCCTAGATTAGGGTTTACTTATTCACATAGTAGTGAATTGAGATCATACCATCATTATGTATGAAGATTACTTCCATTCATGTCTTCACTTAGGTTAAGATTCATTGACCATCATAATTAGGGTTTCCATGATCCCATTGTAAAGGATCATACCCTAATTATGTGTATTCATACATGTTGGAAGTATATTACTTGATTCTCATTCATATTAGGAGTCTTCTCTCCCCTCTTATTATTAGATGATGTTTACATATCTTATGATTAGGTTAGGTCAATTCAACCTTGATAACATAAGTCACATTATTACTACAATGTTCATTAGGGTTTGCTTGATCAAGAGGTGATGACTACTTAAACCCATAAAGGGTACTTTAGTAATGTTCACCATTGATCATAACATGTTTCCATCAACTAATTCCTTTTTCCTTTAGTGTCTTTAGGTATCATTAGGATTTAGATTAATCAACCATTAAACCATCTAAGCCTTTAAAGCATTAAGCATTCTTGACCTTAAAAGACCCCAAATGGTTTTGCACTTTCAACCTCCAAACGGTTTGAAACCACATGACCACCAAACGGTCTTGAGACCATTTGGTCCAAACACCCTCAAAACTGCATGGACCAAAAAGTGTATTAACACTTCCAATTGAGTTAGGGTTTTCAATGTTGAACCCCTCAATCGTTCATGCCATGGTTAACCATTTATCAATTGAGACAATTAAGTTAATACTCAACTGATGTGAACCTCAATTAATCCTCAATTGATCACCAATTAGGGTTTGGATGGATTGGATTAGGGTTGGAATCGATCATCCTTCAATACTAATCAATGTAAGACTAGTTACTTTGAAATCATAGAACCATCATCAAAATTGGGTATGACCTGACCCCAAACGGTCTTGATGTCGTTTGGATGACCTCCAAACGGTCTTGAGACCGTTTTCCCATCATATCACCAAAATCCAAGTCAACCAATTAAGGTTTGGATCATTGGATTGATCACCAAAACAACAATTGATTACACTTTAACTTAATAACATTAGATCATCAATTGCTTAACCATACTCACCCCTAGACCTCCAAACGGTCTTGGGTGACCTCCAAACGGTCTTGAGACCGTTTGGATGAGCTCCAAATGGTCTTGAGACCATTTGGCTCATCCAACCCTTGGATTCTAGTGAAATTCTATCAAGGATTGGTCTATCGAGTTGATCAACAAATCAACACTTAATTGTAATATGATGTGGTACCTTTGGACCTTCAATTGGTAAACTATACTTAACCCCAGACCTCCAAATGGTCTTGGGTGATTTCCAAACGGTCTTGAGACCGTTTGGGTGATCCCCAAATGGTTTTGAAACCGTTTGGGCCAATCAACCCAAAACATCATCTCATTCACTTGCAAAATCAGTATTTAGCTGATTAGGGTTCATACCACATCTTTGGATCTTCAAAAACATATCCATACTTCAACCTAGACCTCCAAACGGTCTTGGGTGACCCCCAAATGGTTTTGAACCCGTTTGGGCTAATCAACCCAAAATCTCAAATTAACTCATTGGAATTTCAGCACTTAATCCAATTAGATTTACCTAATTGATTTGCCTTCAACTCACGATTCCTTTGGAGTTAATCCCTAAAATTTGGAGGGTTATCAACCAACATAATTATGAATAGGAATCCCAAACGATCAACCCTTGGTCAACTCAACCAAACGGTATTGGAGACCGTTTGCTCCAACCGACCTTGTGAAACCGTTTGCTCCTCAAACGGTTTTGCAAACCCCCAAACGGTTTTGCAAACCGTTTGGCCAAGGGTGCAAGACCGTTTGCTAAAGTAACATTGGTATTCACGCCCCCCTTCTTCTACCTCCAGATCCATGTCTGTTCTTCATGGTTTTAGTTGCAAGAAAGCAAGGAAGGATGGGGGAAAGAAGAACAAACTGCTTTTGCAAGAAAGAAAGATGCATAACAAAGTTTAAGGGTTTAGAGTTATAAAACCCGCCTTAGAATCTGATCTAGAGCTCCAAGCTCCGTAGCTTTAGTGGTGGCTTGAGCTCCAGGGGTCGTCCAAGGTCCTTTCTTCAAGAATTGGATGGAGAAGATGGCTAGAAGCAAGAGTTGTGTAAGGAATACTAGCAAACCAACCTTGTAATGGAAATTCCTCCATGAATCCGAGCTAGAAGATGACCAAACTTACCTAGATGAACTTGGTCGTCCTCCTCTGCTCCTAACCTCCTCCTTAGTCGGCCCAAAGCAAAAGGATGAGAAGAGGAAATGAAGGGAACGATCCCTTGATTGTGGAAAGAGCTTGCTTATATATTTTTGGGCATATTTCCAAGGCAATGATAAATAATTCTTCTCTTTTACATCTATATCCTCCACGCCCCTCTCCTACTTCTTTGCCACGTTCCTCCCTTCTCATAACATGCAAACTTATCTCTCAACCTTGGTTTAGAGGAAAAGAAGCCAAACACTTTATTAAGTCATACATATATAAGGGTCATTTTGCATACATCTTGATTATTCAATTACAATGATTATCCTTCTTATGTAGTTACTCAAATGAGGCACCCCCCTCATTTTCTTTACTCTAATTGATGCCAAGAGTCATAAAAGATACTCAAAAAGGTATATTTTACATGTTGCACCCCAGGTTTTGGGTAAATTGTACTTTACACCAAAACTGGGTTTTAAAGTATAAGGATTGCTCTACAAACTATATTTTGGTGCCCAAACTTGGAGAACCCATAACACTTCATCATATTCATTCTTATGATGTCTCATCATCATAGGAACATCTAAACATGTGCAATTTGCAAGTTAACCCCTCTAATTGGGTAATTTGCACATAGGTCCCTATTAAACAAAACAATCTTACAACATTGTTCAAAAAGGGCAGAAATGAAAATATAGATTCTTCTAAAGCTTTAATGACATATCAAGGGTTAACCACAAGCCTCTAATCATAATTTTAAGCAAAACACCTAGGGTTAGTTCATAACCCAGGTCAGGGGTGTTACATAAACTATTAAGAATATACAAGCACACACACAAGCAGCTACCCCACCATCCATATAGACCTACTTATCTCTCCTTTGTCAAATTTCCAAACCAATCAAATAATTCATTAGTTGATAGCTACTAAAGGTATCTCATCCATGAAGGGGTAAACCCTAAAATATGCTTGAGGAAAACACCTTCAAACCATGGCTCAACTAGGAGCCCCATGGCTCAAAATACTCAAGAATGATAAGATAACATATAAGGAACATAATGTATGTGAAAAATTGAAAAGAAAACCCCTCAATTGGGTAAATTGCATAAAAGTCCAAAATGTACATCAAATTGCATAACTTGCTCAAACAGTGTCCAAATTGGACCAAATTTGAAAATTAAGCTTGTCTTATGATTTCAAAGCATATCACAATGTTATATTAGGGTTATAAGCATTCAATTATGGTAATTAAGCTTATTCAACTCAATAAGAAAGTTCAAGGGCCTTACACCCTTTGTTGGAATAGGGATCAATATTCTTTTCATTGGCAAGAGCCTCATTACAACTCAGAAAATCATTGAAAAAGTCCATGTTTCATTACAACATAGAAAGTCATTGCAAAAGTCCATAACCTACCTAGACACATAACACTCAATAATACTCCCTTCAGGTCGATAACAATATTGAACATCACCTTTAAAAACACTCATGTACCTTTAAAAGGGAATAAATCCAGTGCAAGAAAATCCGACCCAACATTTTACTTCCCTTATCAAATGGATAACAATGTGTACCATGCTATCAAAGAATGAAAGGAGAAAATACATATCAAGTTGGCATAGTGTAAGGACCACTTCTCTTTGCAACTAATCAAGATTCTTGGGATCAATAACTTTGCTGCATAGAGTGTTGAAGAAAAAATAAAGCCTCATGATTGCATACCTTACATGCTTCAGTAGTATAGATCCAATAACATTTGTTGCATTAGCATGTGACAATCATGAGATTTAAGACCTATCATTTTTAGATCCTTCATTGATACCAATCTACATATATTCGAAGAGTATCCCTGTGGTACCTTAACACTAAGCAAGCACTCACAAAAAGTTCTCTTCTCCTGTCTAGACAACGTGTAACAAGAAAGAAGTAAATATTTTTTTATCACTACTAACTTTTGTTGTTAATTATTTCCTTATACCCATTTCACGCAGGTCCATTTTGGATTCGATGCCATCTATAGTCTTACCTAGTTTATCCAACAGAGTACCAATGACGTTATCACAAATATTTTTCTCAACATGCATGACATCGACACAATGCCTAACTGCCAAACAACTCCAACAAGGAGGATCCCAGAATATTGACCTCTTCTTGAGTAAATTTTTGTCGCTCTATGTGGGAATTGTACATAGTGATCTCTTACCAAATGCATTGACAAAGTCTTTTACTCTTTCATAAACAACCTCCCCTGATATAGATTTAGGGGCACTCTGTTCCTCATTTGATCCATTGAATGCTTTGTGCAACCTTTGGTAAGGATGCACTTTTAGAAGAAAACTTTGATGACTAAGATATATAGTCTTGTTGCTATGTTTTATATATTGAATCAGTGTTCTCCTCACATATATGGCATGCTTTGGATCCTTTTACATTGTATCCAGAAAAATTTCCCATATGATAGAAAGACATTAATAGTGAAAAACACATAGCATGAACTCAAAATGTCTCTCTACGTGAAGCATCATAGGTCATCACACCTTCTCCCCATAGTTTCTTTAAGTCATCAATCATAGGTTCAAGAAAAACATCAATATCATTGTCGGGTTGTTTGGGGTCTGATATCAATAAGGACAACATGACTTACTTATTTTTCATACACAACTAGGGAAGAAGATTGTATATATCAATCATAATAGGTCAAATGCTATGCTGGTTACTTAATGGTGCAATATGGATTCATACCATTAGTACAAAGTCCAAGTCTTAGATTCCTGACTTTCACAAAATTTAGGGTATACTAAATCAATTTTCTTCCATTATGGGGAATTAGACGTATGTCATAGAATCTCATCATTGTTTTTCTTTTGCTCTGCATGCCAAGATAAATTTTGTGCATCCATGGTATTGACAAACTAGTGTTGAAACCATGGTATTATAGATAGATAACACATCACCTAACATGAGAGCTAGTTTGGGCTTACCTGAAGTCGTTATTTTTTTCCTTGACACTCTACATTTTGGACAATCTTTCAAATCGATATAGTTCTTCAAAAACAAAACACAATCATTCTGGAATGCATGTATCTTCTAAGCCACCTTTTCCATTGGGCACAACATTTTCTTTAATTCATATGTTGAGATTGGAAACTCTTTGCCTTCAGGAAGAATGTCTTTAACAAAGACAACAAATACGTGAAGCTTTTGTTGCTCCATCTATGTTAGCCTTCAGAGTATACAATCTCAACTTAGTAGACTTAGTACAACCTAAGTATAACGCTCCCTCAACATCATGCACAATGTTTATAAATAAGGAAGGTGGATCAATATGATTTACCCCACAACTATCTAGAGTCACATCAACCATATCTATCAGAATCAGTTTGTTCATATCTACATTGTCATTGGCAATTTCTTCTTCAATACAAGTCCTACCATTGATATTACTAATCTTATAGTATGAATCTCTCCATGCCAGTACCTTTTTGTACAGCCCTGTACAACCTCGTTGCAACTCACATGACTTTTGGTTTCGTCAACAATGTCGACTTCCAAGTTGGTACTACAATTCCTACATGGACAATAGAACTTATCTCCAGGTTGTTTCCTTGTCCCTCCTCAAATTTATAAACTGATCAAGACTAGTAATAAGCTCCAGAGTGCCGTGATTTGAAATGGACATCCATGATCGATCCATTCCATTATTATAGAGAAAATGGATATTGAATCAGGTATTGGAGGTTAGGATCTAAAGATTAGGGTTTAAAGATCATTATTTATGGTTCAGGGTTTATGGTTTACATATTTAAGGATTAGGGTTTATAAATTAAGGTTTAGGATTTAGTAATAAATGTGTACCACCTATCCCATTCCTAAACACCTAATCTCACTAGTAAGGGTGTAATGCGTATTTAGTTTTCAAGAATATTTTGGCAACATTTTCCCACAGTTCTCCAAGTACACTGATGTAGATGAGGAAATACCCACTTAACATATGTACTTAGAGAACAAACGGGGAGGTGCTGGCAATTTATCTTGAAAATTGAATACACATTATATACTTACATCCTAAGTGAGATTAAGTGTTCAAGAACAATCCCAAACTGAGGATTATCCAAGATTTATTCCTAATGAGTAAATCTTAGGGTAGAGTAAATCATAGACATATTTCTAAGTCAACAAGATATATGTATCAATTAGGATTTATGGTTTAGAATTTAGGTAAATAAAAAATCAGCCTAAATCAAGCTGATTTAGGTAACTCATATCAATTCAATTTAATTAATTCTTAAGTGTGATTATTTATCCATACAACTTCAAATTGAACAATACACCAAATTATACAAGCAATTATACATGAATTCCAACTATACAAGTATGATTTCTCTGATTTTCAAATGAAACATAATTTTTTTTATCAATTCCGTTGTCAGGGGTTTTCCAACTTATGACCTCTCAGTTATCCAACATCAACTTTACCACTTGTGTGCCACTACATTAGCCAAACTAAAACCTAAATTACATTTCATCATTCAATTGATATCAATTTAGGTATTAAAACCATAGTTACATTTCACCAAAATATACAAGTAGTTATAAACTGTAGCTAAAAAAGAGAGAAAAGAAAAAACAAACCTTGAGCAGCAAATCGACAGTGGGTGGTGGAGCAACCGACAATGTGTGGTGGTGGCTACGCTAGTAGAAGCTAGTGCAGTAGTGTCCACTAACGGAGGTGGAGCAGCAACAATGACATAGATTGTGAGAAATGTATCAGTGGTGGTGACCAACAAACCTAGAAAAGTCGACGGCAATAACCACAGTAGTGATGGTGACACTCAAATCAACAGCAAGGATAACAACAACAACGACAACGACAGAGGAGCGACGACAAAGAGAAGGATAGAAATCGCTAGAGAGTAAGAAAAAAATTGTGATGAAATAAAGAATGGAGAATGGGGAAACACCTGTAAAGCGGGTGTTGTTAAGTGGAACTTAGATGTCAGTTGTTGTAAAAAAATCATCGACAAAGATATTAGGTGTCAGTTTTCTTGAAGAACCGACACTATAGGTCAACCTATATCATCGAATTTCCAATAAATAACCAATGACACATGTACTTATCCCTCCTAAAAAACATCAACCTAGTAAGACTTTACTCGTCGGCCGTAATAAAAAATCGATGCCATTTCATGACCTATATCGTCAGTTTCCCATCAAATAACCAATGCCACATGTACTTATCCGTACTAAAAATGCCAACTTAGTAAGACTTTAGTCATCGGTTGTATACCAAATTTGATGCCATTTAATAACCTATATTATCGATTACTCACCTAAAACTCGACGCCACATATACTGGTCTCTAATAAAAAATACTAACCTTGCTAAAACTTTAGTATTCAATTGCAAGCTTAAAAACTGACGTCATAAGCTAATTTGAGAGAAATATTTTTTGTGGGTATGTGGCGGGAATCCTTTGTCGTTAGTTGCATACCAGAATACCGACGCCACATGTAGTGATCCCTAAAAAAATTTCCAACCTCGCTAATACTTTACTCGTTGGTTTTTAGCTTAGTAACCGATGTCATAAGACATTTGAGGGGTAATATCTTTCGCTAGACGCGTGGTGGGATTTCTTTGTCGCCGATTCTTTTATAAAAAATAACAACAGTAGATTTTTTGGAGGCAAAACTTTTTATGATGTACTTGACCCACAACGTCGATTTCTGTGGCAGAAACCGACAACATAATCTTCTTGAAGGCAAAGTTTAATTTGCGGGAAGAGTTTTGTCGTCGATTTTTTTTTTCAACTGACTCATTAGGATTATATCAAAATCTTTCACTGAAAAATTAAAAATTTAAGGCTATCTTAGACGTTAATTCTTCAAAAAGCAACTGAAATTATAGTAAAAGCGGTACCCATATTTTTTTAATCGACAAGATTTTATTAGTACTGACATTTATGTTATACCAACTGACGCTATAGGCCTGTAGTGTCAGTTTTCTATAAAAACTAATGTTAAGAAAAATGACACCAGAATAAAAAAATGTATTAATGCATGGATGCACTAAACATATCCTGCTTGAGGATTTTTCAAATCTTCGTTGCACTTATGCTCCCTAAAACTCAAAACATGCATCCTTCTTTTGGGATGGTTTAGTACGAACTGAAGTACAACCATTGGTTTGTAACATTTTCATGCTAAATCAAACTGTTGACTAGTCTAAAACCTAATCGAGTTATCTTTATCAATCCAATTAACATTCTACAACTAACTTCAAACGTTAAAATAATGGTAAGTATTGAAAATTTAAAACATTTTTCAAAATATACATCAACATAATCCAACAACTTCAAATAGATTTGGACCTTACTGTGCTTTTTGAATTTATGCTTTAGATTTATCTGTTTGGTAAAAAGTAACCCACTTTGTGGCAACACATCCCATTATCATACAGATAACGAGGTGTTACGCGAAAACGTGCGGAAATCACCATAACCACAGATTATGAAAACACGGGTTAACTAAAACTGATTGCGGGAAACAGATAAACTGTGAAACTATTACTTTCCAGTCCTCATCCTGTACAGAAACATGTCATATGCATACATACACGAGATCTGATGCGTGTCTACAGCATACAGAAATAGCTGTTCATCTATCACATGAGTTCACCACCTATTCATATACAGAAAGGCCCACATCCGGCCAACAGAAGGATATACCAACATCATCGATCGTTTATCGTAAAACATCGTCAAAACACTGCCAAGGACCTGAGAGTACAGGGATGACTCTAGACTCTACTACAAAATGTCCAAAACAGCAGCATATCCATCGCTTGCCTTCTACTGCTCTTCAAGCTGCTCGGTCGCAACACCACGACCACGACCACGTCTACCTCGGCCACCTGAAAACCAGTGGAGTGAGACAATCGAACATTGTCCCAGTGGGAAACATAACTCCCCACCGCAACTACAGAACCTCGGCAGGATAAACTATAACAGCAGATAATTGATAATAGAAATAATAAGAATGGTCTATATAAAGTAACACTATTCTTACTGACAAGCTTACCAGTTGTATAAGAGCATATAACCAAATACCTCTCGATGGGACATGATTGACAAGATAAGATATATCACTAGGTAACATGATTATTAGATCAGGATATATTGTCACATAACCTGGGGATTAAGATAGAACAGATTAATCACGTAAACGAGGCCTTAACCAATGTTCTGTATTTTGTCCCAGAAACTACTATATGACGACATGAACGCATTCATGCTCCTCATCTCACATAACCTGAGCCATGGGCCTGTTCACCATGCTCAACTCATCACGTATCCTGAGCCATGGGCCTGTTCACCATGCTCATCACATCACCTGTCCGGAGCCATGGGCCTGTTCGCCATGCTCATCACATAGCAGTGTTATAACCTAGTTCCATACCCTAGAGTCTATAACTGTAGATGCACTCTTACCATCTTCCTTTTTAAGCTAGAAACACCCTCGCCTATTCAACGATATGCTTTCCGGGTTAACTCTTAGGCAAACCCTTTTTGCCATTATCAACTACAGGCTATGATGAATATATGATCAAGGCAACTACATGATATGATTTCACTGAGATTAGTTAGCATCTATGCAAGATATATCAGAAGATAAATAAATATAAACTTAATCCTTATGCTATTATTGTAACCGCATCTACCTGATTCATCTCAAGGATTCATCATCACCTGTTATTACTTGGCCTCTGGCCAACCATCCAGATCCATTTCAAGGACCATCACATACCCTAGGATCTCAATCCCTCATCAAGTACTGCCACTGCTACTCAGAACTCACATTAATATCATGGGACGAACACATTATAAATGTAACCTATTTAGCAAGAGTAATCATCAGTGTGATGTATTCATCACATATGTCTCATAGCCTTTTCATGGCTAAGCATCACCTGCATGGTTAGTGTATTCAACATTCGTAGTTTGTTATAAGGATTATACTTACTAACATGAGATGACATTCAAGATGTTACATTTGTCAACCTTACTTTATCTGGTGATTGGGTATATAAAGCCCATTATAAGGCAACTGTTTTATGTATTTATCCTTGACTCTGCGTTACCCAGATATTCTTGGAAATTACTTCATTCATATAGTCATGCTTTAGAGGTAAAGAGTCACATGTTATTATCACCATTACCATTCATCAGGTAACCCAATTACTTTCAATACTATTATTACCATCACCATTTGTTGATTAAGTGCTTTATCCCACCAAGTCTCATTATTGACTCTATGCTTCAACTTATGACCTTATATGTAACACACCTCATCAAGCAGTTATATCTAGACTTGTCCTCATCTCAATATTAAATAGTTAGTCGAGGTGTCCACTTCAGGTATGTAATTATACTAGATATATAGGATGAGCGTTATCATTACCATTATCATCATCATCATCATGCAAGTCACTAATATAACTACAACTATTCCCCTTATCAACGACTGGTAAACATGATGATCACTTTATGTCTATAATTATGCTACTATCATTATCATTCTTGATGTAGATAGACAATCATAATAACTGAGAAATGTATATTATCAACACAGGGTGACATTTAGGTATAAGTACAATATTCACACAAAGTGACAGTATATATGTTATATACTTTAATCATGTCTCATAACACCTGCATTACATGCTCCTTGTTATTTGGGTATTATACCAATGACTATAATGATCAGGATGAAAGGAACTGATATGGCCATTATCGTAACTAAGCATTTCAGATCATCATCATTATTGTTATCATCCATTACCATTAATCGTTGCCATCAGTTAAGCATAAGACTTTCATCATGCATGTCACTACTACTCTTGATACCATCATTACTATTAATCAAGGCATTAAAATCGTTATTTGTTTAAGCATAAACATCCACATCCATCACCCTTGTGACCGTCACCAAAAGACCACAACACCCTCACTACAACTCACAACCCTCACCATAGCTAGCCCACCCGGCTAGGGCATGAGGAGGCGGCAACGCTACGTTGCACCCAGCCTCCTGCCCACAATGCCGCGTTACAAGGCAAAGAGTGGCGCGCGTCGCGCAACACACCCCCATCGGGCAACGCCCGTCATAGCCGATACCTGACGCCCGATATCCTAGGCTAACAACCAGCCCCTAACGTCCAGGACAGAGAAGGAGAGAAGGGAGGAAAGGAGAGAGGGAAGTACTCCTGATATCGTGCAACCACTCTCAAGGCCTAACGGCCAACATTCACCCAAGCTAGAGGCGTGACGCTCGTCATAGCCCCATTCTCTGTCGCGCGTCACACCCCTGGCCTATCGGCCGACACACCAAGATGTAACGCCTGTCAGGGCTATCGGCCATTACACTTAGTTGCATGTCGTGCAACCCAAACCAACCCATCAATCAAGCCCTGTTGTCCACCAAGAGACCAAGGCCCAACATCCAAGAGAGGAACAAGAGCGTCATTCATCACAAGAGGAACCTATCGTCCATCATGGTCACTACCATGTCGGCCAACAAACCATTGCTCACCCTATCGCCCAATACATTGGCAGGGTATCGGCCAACCCTAAGAACTCACCATATCGTCCACCAAGGTACCCTACCGTCCATCAAAGGAAGCACCCTATCGTCCAACACAAGAACAAAGGGAACCATGTCGTCCAACTCAAGGGATATCGTCCAACACATCCACAACAAAGGGATATCGCCCAACACATCCACAACAAAGGGATATCGCCCAACACATCCACAACAAAGGGATATCGCCCAACCCTAGGTCACCATCAACCTCCATCTCAAGGGAAATCCAAACCCTAGATCACTAGAAACCCTAAACCCTAAGGGCATATCGGCCACCAAAGGAAACTCATGCAAGGTACAAGTCTAAGCTACTAACTTAAGAACAAAGACAAGAACAGAAGGTAAAGAAGTTAGGGTTAGAAATCATGCAACCCGCCTTAAGCTCCAAGCTCCGAAGCACTCCAAGGTCCAAAGCTATCGTCCACCAGGCTTCTCCAGGAAGGTGTATCGGCCACCACTTCAACTCCAAGGGAGTGTATCGGCCAACACAAGCAATATGGAGAGGGATATCGTGCACTCAAGGTGGAGGAGAGACCAAAAGATTAAAGGAGACTAAGGCAAGGAGAAGAGCCACTTATATAGGAAGAAGGGGAAGAGAAACCAAGGTACAACCATGCTAAGTGTCGTCCACCCAAGGGACACTTGTCCTAGGGTTCAAGCCAACACATTAGCACACCAAGAGACATTTGTCCAAGCTAGGCACCAAGTGTCACCAACCAAGGTCAACCAACATGGGCGACACAAGCAACAACTCCTGCTGGGCGACACAAACAAGCTACTGGGCGACACACCACTGTGCTGGACGACACAAAGCTTCCTTGGACGACACACACTCACCCTAGGTCGACACAAACTCACCTTGGATGACACAAGGCAAGCTTTGGCCGACACAAGGCTCAACCAAGCCCAAACAAAGCACATCAGGGCCCAAACAAGCTCAACTCAGGCCCAAAGAACTCAAACAACAAGCCCAAGCCTTCCTCTCAACCCTAGAGGAAGCAAAGAGAGGGAAACGGCTCACAAGATGGTAAACTTGCACACAAAACTCTAAACTTGGGTGATTTGCAAGTACCCCCCCAACTCTCAACAAAGCACAACAAAACCCTAATCACCACCAAAGGTGATTAGCAAGCACTAAAGCATCAAGGTCAAGCGAAACAAACAGGGTAAACCCTAAACGCAGGTCAGGGTCCTTACAAGCTAACCCCCTTTAAGGGATTTCGTCCCCGAAATCCGAAGAGAAACGCGAGGGATACTTCCTCCTCATCTCTTCCTCAATCTCCCACGTGGCTTCCTCTATGTCACGATGCTGCCAAAGAACCTTCACAAGAACCAGATGACCGGCCTAAATCGTGCATCCTAAAATTGGAGGCGCATTTGAGGTAGTCGAGCCTTCACATTTATAACCCGAATCCTTCTAGGCCCCCGCAACTTTGTTTACGGGGTCGAAGTAGTCATATGGGGTCGAACACAGGGACAAGGTGGGTCGTGTTGACGACTCTGAATCGACACTCTACACTCCGGTGGGTATAAAGAGATATTAAAGTTCCCCGAAGGGGAACAACAAGCTGTCACGATTAAATCAAAGAAAACTATCTCCAACTGGAGTTACAAGAAAGATTAAGATTTTGTCATATAGCACTTTTTAGGAATTTTCATGCAACAGAAAATAGAAAGATAAACAGCAGTTTAAGGCGTAATGCAAGGGATAAGACTTCAGTAAGACAAGCGGTATCAGTAACACCCTGCACCCCTCCTCTCAGAGCGGGTGCCTCTAACCAAGCTTCAACACCCCTCTCGAGGTTGCTGGGCTCAAGTTAGAGTGGAATGATACTAAAACAACTCCGTTCCGGGCACTCTCGTACTCTAGAACCGGACCAAACACTAGAGCCACAACCCAACTCTCGAAGTAGTTGCGACGGGAAAGATGATTCGGTAGCTAAGAGAAACGCGATCCAAAACATGCAAGCTAGAGTTAAGATATCCAACACAGCAGTTACCCAATCATAAGGCACCAAGCATTAAACAAATAGCAATTTAGCATTTCTATTTCCATAAGCAATAAGGGTCTTAATACAATGCATAAGCTAAGAATTTAAATAACAAAATTAAAGATAGATGTCGCCTTCTTGATGTAGAAGAACGACAGACTACTATAGCTCTCCTGCCCGATACCGGTCAGGAGCCGAGCCCGATACGGCAGTGTCGGGCGGCACCCCCTCTCGGGCAGCGCCGACTGACGACTGACTGTATCGCTCAAGGACCCTGGCCGATACGCTCATGTCGGGCGGCGCACCCTCTCGGGCGGCACGCATGACGGGTAGAGCGTATCGGGTTCGATATCGTATCGGGCAAAGAGCTACGAGTCTACTGTCAGGCACTCGTGTCGCTCATCTTCACTGGCCGATATCGGCCCGCAGTGTCGCCCGGGGCAACACTAAGTGAACCATCCCTTCCCTCTCGGGATGAGGGAAAGCTCACCTAGTGTCGCCCGGCACAAGCACTGGGGCGCGATACTCTTGCTCTCACAGCTTCCTTCGAAGGTGGCTCTCGAACTTCCGGACTGTCTTGTCCAAATTCTCTTCTGACTCTCTCGACTTGTCCGAACTATCCGACCTTTCCGACTCTTCTGACCCTTCCGACCCGTCTTTTCGGCTTCCTGTAGCTGCTATTTATAGGCGGCGGTTGAAGGAGTTATGGTGCTGGAAACGCCACGTAGCTCCCTTATACGCCGGTCGATGGATGTGGACGGCTGATACAGGTATGTCTCGGCGCGAGGCGTTGGCTATCGGTCACGTGGCTGGCGGCACGCCTGCCGGTGGGTGGCTGTGTCGCCCGATGAGTTTGGTCGTCGATGCGGCTTTGGCTCCCTGTCGGGTAGACGGTATGTCGGCCGACACGTCCTTCTTGCGGAGCGCCCTTCTCCGCCGATCATTCTCGTGTCGCCCAGCCCCTGTCGGGCTGGGTTGTATCGGGCGTCAGGAATGTCGAGACAGGCTTAGACTTATTGTGGGCCGGAATCGGCCTTATTGCACAAAAACAAGGAAAACTCTGTAGAAGATAGGAAAAATTGGAATAAGAGCGTTGCTTGGCCAATTATTGCGAAAATGCTAATAAAATAGAGGAAAATAGCAGAAAAGGGTAGTTTTGATAACAGAATAAAGGGCAAAAACATCACAAAATTTGGTGTTATCACCAGATCCTTCCTCTTCAGCTTCTTGATTGCCACATGACCTTCCTCATAGGTCACATCTGCATCAAGCTCAACCTCAACTGACTACATCACGGTACCTGAATCCGGATGACTTCCCTTCCGCATACTGTCAGGAAGCACTGGATGCAACCTGTGCAACTCTGTAAGCAACTCTAACTCATAAGCTACTTTGCCAACACGTGTTATGACTGAGTAAGGCCCCGTATATCTGGGAGCTATCTAACCCTTCCGACCAAACCTTTAGCACACCTTTCCACGGCAAGACTTTAAGATACATTTGTCTCCTACCTGGAACTCCAAGATCGTCGGCGATTGTTTGCATAAAACTCCTACCTGTACTGTGCTACTTTCGATTGTTGCTATATCACTTTGATCTTATCTATTGTTAGCTGGACTAACTCAGGACCTAACGGCTGACACTCACCAGACTCTTCCCAACTCAAAGAAGGTTTGCACTTTCTTCCATGCAGAGTCTCACAAGGTGCCATGTCGATGCTCTGCCCAAAACTGTCGTCGTAGGCCAACTCTTATCAAACTAAGATGTATATTCCAGAAACGACTCGTGAACTGAGGACCTCTGTCTGAAACTTATTATTGTTGGCACATCATGCGAACGTATCATCCCATCCATATACATTCTAACGAGCTTCTCAGCTGTTTATGTCATCTTTACAGGTAAGGAGTGGGCAGACTCTGTCAATCTGTCCACTATCACCCATATGGAATCATGTTCTCTAGTTGTCTTGGGTAGGCCAACTACGAAACCCATGGTCACACGATCCCATTTCCACAATGGTATTGGAAAAGGCTGCAACGTACCTGTCGGCTTCTAAAGTTCAGCCTTCACTTACTGACAAACCTCACTGATTTAACCTATCAACACTCGGGACAACTATCCTATTACGATAATAGACTAGTCCTTCCCCGGGCTCATGAAACCCATCACGCTCTTCGCTGCCGAACTCTGATCAACTGTATTGCATCATATGTCCACTATGCCTCCTCTATTCGTCTGAGAAGGTTCATTCAGCTATACTATATTTAGTTTGGAATGCTCACTTAGCTTCTTCCTCTATATTGGGAATGTTCACGCAACTCTTCTCATGTAGGAATGATCACACAACTTTTCTTATTTATTTGGAAATGTTCATACAGCTCTCCCTATGTAGGAATGTTCACTTAGCTCTCTTCCTATATAATGGAGAATGTTCACTTAGCTCTTCTCTTTAATTGGGAATGTTCACTTAGCTCTTCTCGTCTAGTTGAGAATGTTCACTTAGCTCTTCTCACTTAGGAATGTTCACTTAGCTTTTCTCTTTAATTGGGAATGTTCACTCAGCTTTTCCCGTTTAGTTGAGAATGTTCACTTAGCTTTTCTCTTTAATTGGGAATGTTCACTCAACTTTTCTCGTTTAGTTGAGAATGTTAACTTAGCTCTTCTCACTTAGGAATGTTCACTTATCTTTTCTCTTTAATTGGGAATGTTCACTCAGCTTTTCCCGTTTAGTTGAGAATGTTCACTTAGCTCTTCTCACTTCATTGGATTATAGTCTCTAGATTATCTCAAAATGACTACTTGATCAGAGTAATCAGAAAGATAACAATCTAAGAGTTCCATACTTGCCTTATCTACAATAATCATATATCGGGCCAGGGTATACAAGTACTGAGATTAGGTAGTATGCACTTTATTTCTATCCTACACTTATCACAGAGATTTTCATTCTTGGATTTTCTTTCAGGCATCACTTCTATATCTCATCTTTTATCACACAGATAAGAGAGATTACATAGCATTTTAAGGAATATTTAGAAAAATGTGAATTTTCTTCTTACTTGTATCCGTATAGGACTAGCTAAAAGAAGTTCAAAAACATCTACTTTCTTATTTTTATCACACAGGCTCAGGAAATGGAACATCAGAATGAATATATTTTATCTGACATGTCGGGGACGTCTGTCCCTGCCCTCGATCGTTACTAAGAAGCTGCCTCCTTTGAGGGTCCTGCTGATTCTTCCCCTGGGGTTGTGTCATCATCATGTTCCTGTCTGGACAATCTTTTGCTAGATGTCCCGGTTGTCTACATCGGTAACAGATCCTGGGTGCAAGATAGGGTCTGTGAGATCCAGTTACCGATGTCGATGCTATGTCGGGGGCTCCACTTGGAAGGTTACTATGATCCCTACCCCCACTCATCGTCCTTTGCGTATGGTTATGGAATCTGGATGATACTGGCGATGTAGAAAATCTCAGCTTCTTGAAGTTTCCAGACCTCTGTCCTTGAGACTGAGCAGGTCTTTGGTGAGGCATGGATTCTCTCTTCTCCCGTACTGACCCCTCTATCCTTCAAACAGATTCCACAAATGTAGCGAACCGCTCCCGGTTTTCCAACGCAGAAACAGGTGTTTTCAACTCAGTACTCAGACCTTTCTCAAAGCGTCTGATCCGCTCCTCATCTGTAGCTGCCATATGAGGACAAAACCTCAACAGATCCATGAACTTGGCTTCATACTCGGTAATGTTCATCGTTCCTTGTTGCAATTTCTCAAACTGTCTAATCTTCTCATCCAGATACGTCTTTGGAAAGTATCTGCTGACGAACTCGCACCGGAACACTTCCCAACAGATCACCTCACCTGGTCGCTTCTCTTCCTCGATGGTCCACCAATGACCAGCACTACCTTTCAGGAGATAGACCGCATGCTTTACCTTGTCTGCTTCGGGGATGTCAAGGATCCGAAAAGCCTTCTCAAGACTTGTCAGCCACAGATTTGCATCCGCTGGATCAACCGTACCTGCATAATCCAAAGCTCCAACTCGGCGGAGACACTCGAAGGTCTTCCCAATACCCGATGCTTCTCTATGGGGAACCTGTGCTCGCGAAGGAGGCACCGGTAACCGCTCAACCATGAGATTCATCGTAGCCATTAACTGCCCCATAAGCTGTTGGTAAGCAGGATGTTAAAGTATGGCTGGGTTAAATTGGGGAACCTCAGGCACCCGATCTTCATGTGCCTGTCCTTCTGCTCCATTAGCTGATGCAGCATCACTAAGCTCAGGAGCATGTTCTTCATGGTTTCCAGACATATTGTCCTTTCTTCTGCTGAGGGCAGAAGATTCTATAAGAAGACCTGGAAAACTCATAAGAACAGACTCAACCTAGTCCTAAATCCCTGTAGACTCAGCGAACCTAGAGCTCTGATACCAAACTTGTGGCAACACATCCCATTATCATACAGATAACGAGGTGTTACGCGAAAACGTGCGGAAATCACCATAACCACAGATTATGAAAACACGGGTTAACTAAAACTGATTGCGGGAAACAGATAAACTGTGAAACTATTACTTTCCAGTCCTCATCCTGCACAGAAACATGTCATATGCATACATACACGAGATCTGATGCGTGTCTACAGCTTACAGAAATAGCTGTTCATCTATCACATGAGTTCACCACCTGTTCATATACAGAAAGGCCCACATCCGGCCAACAGCAGGATATACCAACATCATCGATCGTTTATCGTAAAACATCGTCAAAACACTGCCAAGGACCTGAGAGTACAGGGATGACTCTAGACTCTACTACAAAATGTCCAAAACAGCAGCATATCCATCGCTTGCCTTCTACTGCTCTTCAAGCTGCTCAGTCGCAACACCACGACCACGACCACGTCTACCTCGGCCACCTGAAAACCAGTGAAGTGAGACAATCGAACATTGTCCCAGCGGGAAACATAACTCCCCACCGCAACTACAGAACCTCGGCAGGATAAACTATAACAGCAGATAATTGATAATAGAAATAATAAGAATGGTCTATATAAAGTAACGCTATTCTTACCGACAAGCTTACCAGCTGTATAAGAGCATATAACCAAATACCTCTCGATGGGACATGATTGACAAGATAAGATATATCACTAGATAACATGATTATTAGATCAGGATATATTGTCACATAACCTGGGGATTAAGATAGAACAGATTAATCACGTAAACGAGGCCTTAACCAATGTTCTGTATTTTGTCCCAGAAACTACTATATGACGGCATGAACGCATTCATGCTCCTCATCTCACATAACCTGAGCCATGGGCCTGTTCACCATGCTCAACTCATCAAGTATCCTGAGCCATGGGCCTGTTCACCATGCTCATCACATCACCTGTCCGGAGCCATGGGCCTGTTCGCCATGCTCATCACATAGCAGTGTTATAACCTAGTTCCATACCCTAGAGTCTATAACTGTAGATGCACTCTTACCATCTTCCTTTTTAAGCTAGAAACACCCTCGCCTATTCAACGATATGCTTTCCGGGTTAACTCTTAGGCAAACCCTTTTTGCCATTATCAACTACAGGCTATGATGAATATATGATCAAGGCAACTACATGATATGATTTCACTGAGATTAGTTAGCATCTATGCAAGATATATCAGAAGATAAATAAATATAAACTTAATCCTTATGCTATTATTGTAACCGCATCTACCTGATTCATCTCAAGGATTCATCATCACCTGTTATTACTTGGCCTCTGGCCAACCATCCAGATCCATTTCAAGGACCATCACATACCCTAGGATCTCAATCCCTCATCAATTACTGCCACTGCTACTCAGAACTCACATTAATATCATGGGACGAACACATTATAAATGTAACCTATTTAGCAAGAGTAATCATCAGTGTGATGTATTCATCACATATGTCTCATAGCCTTTTCATGGCTAAGCATCACCTGCATGGTTAGTGTATTCAACATTCGTAGTTCGTTATAAGGATTATACTTACTAACATGAGATGACATTCAAGATGTTACATTTGTCAACCTTACTTTATCTGGTGATTGGGTATATAAAGCCCATTATAAGGCAACTGTTTTATGTATTTATCCTTGACTCTGCGTTACCCAGATATTCTTGGAAATTACTTCATTCATATAGTCATGCTTTAGAGGTAAAGAGTCACATGTTATTATCACCATTACCATTCATCAGGTAACCCAATTACTTTTAATACTATTATTACCATCACCATTTGTTGATTAAGTGCTTTATCCCACCAAGTCTCATTATTGACTCTATGCTTCAACTTATGACCTTATATGTAACACACCTCATCAAGCAGTTATATCTAGACTTGTCCTCATCTCAATATTAAATAGTTAGTCGAGGTGTCCACTTCAGGTATGTAATTATACTAGATATATAGGATGAGCGTTATCATTACCATTATCATCATCATCATCATGCAAGTCACTAATATAACTACAACTATTCCCCTTATCAACGACTGGTAAACATGATGATCACTTTATGTCTATAATTATGCTACTATCATTATCATTCTTGATGTAGATAGACAATCATAATAACTGAGAAATGTATATTATCAACACAGGGTGACATTTAGGTATAAGTACAATATTCACACAAAGTGACAGTATATATGTTATATCCTTTAATCATGTCTCATAACACCTGCATTACATGCTCCTTGTTATTTGGGTATTATACCAATGACTATAATGATCAGGATGAAAGGAACTGATATGGCCATTATCGTAACTAAGCATTTCAGATCATCATCATTATTGTTATCATCCATTACCATTAATCATTGCCATCAGTTAAGCATAAGACTTTCATCATGCATGTCACTACTACTCTTGATACCATCATTACTATTAATCAAGGCATTAAAATCGTTATTTGTTTAAGCATAAACATCCACATCCATCACCCTTGTGACCGTCACCAAAAGACCACAACACCCTCACTACAACTCACAACCCTCACCATAGCTAGCCCACCCGGCTAGGGCATGAGGAGGCGGCAACGCTACGTTGCACCCAGCCTCCTGCCCACAATGCCGCGTTACAAGGCAAAGAGTGGCGCGCGTCGCGCGACACACCCCCATCGGGCAACGCCCGTCATAGCCGATACCTGATGCCCGAATCCTAGGCTAACAACCAGCCCCTAACATCCAGGACAGAGAAGGAGAGAAGGGAGGAAAGGAGAGAGGGAAGTACTCCTGATATCGTGCAACCACTCTCAAGGCCTAACGGCCAACATTCACCCAAGCTAGAGGCGTGACGCCCGTCACAGCCCCATTCTCTGTCGCGCGTCACACCCCTGGCCTATCGGCCGACACACCAAGATGTAACGCCCGTCAGGGCTATCGGCCGTTACACTTAGTTGCATGTCGTGCAACCCAAACCAACCCATCAATCAAGCCCTGTTGTCCACCAAGAGACCAAGGCCCAGCATCCAAGAGAGGAACAAGAGCGTCATTCATCACAAGAGGAACCTATCGTCCATCATGGTCACTACCATGTCGGCCAACAAACCATTGCTCACCCTATCGCCCAACACATTGGCAGGGTATCGGCCAACCCTAAGAACTCACCATATCGTCCACCAAGGTACCCTACTGTCCATCAAAGGAAGCACCCTATCGTATAACACAAGAACAAAGGGAACCATGTCGTCCAACTCAAGGGATATCGTCCAACACATCCACAACAAAGGGATATCGCCCAACACATCCACAACAAAGGGATATCGCCCAACCCTAGGTCACCATCAACCTCCATCTCAAGGGAAATCCAAACCCTAGATCACTAGAAACCCTAAACCCTAAGGGCATATCGGCCACCAAAGGAAACTCATGCAAGGTACAAGTCTAAGCTACTAACTTAAGAACAAAGACAAGAACAGAAGGTAAAGAAGTTAGGGTTAGAAATCATGCAACCCGCCTTAAGCTCCAAGCTCCGAAGCACTCCAAGGTCCAAAGCTATCGTCCACCAGGCTTCTCCAGGAAGGTGTATCGGCCACCACTTCAACTCCAAGGGAGTGTATCGGCCAACACAAGCAAGATGGAGAGGGATATCGTGCACTCAAGGTGGAGGAGAGACCAAAAGATTAAAGGAGACTAAGGCAAGGAGAAGAGCCACTTATATAGGAAGAAGGGGAGGAGAAACCAAGGTACAACCATGCTAAGTGTCGTCCACCCAAGGGACACTTGTCCTAGGGTTCAAGCCAACACATTAGCACACCAAGAGACATTTGTCCAAGCTAGGTACCAAGTGTCACCAACCAAGGTCAACCAACATGGGCGACACAAGCAACAACTCCTGCTGGGCGACACACCACTGTACTGGACGACACAAAGCTTCCTTGGACGACACACACTCACCCTAGGTCGACACAAACTCACCTTGGATGACACAAGGCAAGCTTTGGCCGACACAAGGCTCAACCAAGCCCAAACAAAGCACATCAGGGCCCAAACAAGCTCAACTCAGGCCCAAAGAACTCAAACAACAAGCCCAAGCCTTCCTCTCAACCCTAGAGGAAGCAAAGAGAGGGAAACGGCTCACAAGATGGTAAACTTGCACACAAAACTCTAAACTTGGGTGATTTGCAAGTAGCCCCCCCTCAACTCTCAACAAAGCACAACAAAACCCTAATCACCACCAAAGGTGATTAGCAAGCACTAAAGCATCAAGGTCAAGCGAAACAAACAGAGTAAACCCTAAACGCAGGTTAGGGTCCTTACACACTTACTGCGATTTAATTAAGTACATTCACATTGTATTAGTACATATAAGCTACGTTTGTTACGTGGTGAATCATGGTGATATGGTATGGTGGTGAAACAAAAACGTTGTTTTTTTGCCATGGTGATAGGGAATCATGGTAAATCCGTGGTGAATTTTGATCTATTTTTGTCCCCACAAAAAAACATGATGAATCATGGTGAAAGAGGTTTCTTTCGAGACTCCACTATTTATTTAGACAAATGGTCAAAAAAAGTTCTAATAAATATGATTCTTACTTGTGTGGGGTATTTTTTTAATAAAAAATTCTCCTCCCCATTACTATAACCATGTAACAAATAATATTTTTTAAGTTTTTCATCACACCATCCCTATCACAATGCACATGTTACCAAACAACACATTTTAATAATTTTCCTATCACCATCACCGTCCCCATCACCATCACCGTCCACATCCCCATCACCATTAATTTTATCACCACGTACCAAACACAACCATAGCGTCAATTAGAAAACTATTAATTTAGTTAAAATACTAATTTAGATTGAAGTAAATTTTATTTAAAGGCTTGCATACAAACCATATACCATTCACTATACAATGGAAATGCACTAATTATTTGGTTAGCATGTGTGTCTAATTAGGCTTTTTGTTCAGCCCAACTTTCCCCTCTACTAGTCATAAACCCTTGTTATGCACGTGTGCCTTAGTAGACTACAATCATTAATTTATAGATTTAACTTTAAAAAGTAAACAAAATGTTCAATACATATATTAATACGACTTCTCATACACACATGGACCAATATGTAATTTCAAAAAATAATGGAAAAAATTGCATCCAACCCCCTCTACGGGCTTTCCTATACAACTAGGCATGAACCCGTGCGATGCACGGGCCTTAACTTCGATTCAAATGCCAGTTTACTAAAATAAGACGGTGTTAACTATTTTCAAGACGATAGTTCAAAATTCAAAAGGGAAGGATCTTCAGGTGTTGTGTTAGTTGTTCAAAAATAAAAATTTTCCAACAAACTACAAAATGTGATTTTATACGCTGTATTATTAGTGTCTAAACATTATGAAAAAAGAACAGTCAAGATGCATACATAAAAATGGTTTTATCATAGTATTTAAATTAGATGAGCGTATTCGAACATATTTCTTAATAAGGATGTTTTGACTATTCTCTTACATGATTAAAAAATCGAACCAAAGTCCCCTACCCCAGCCAAAGTAAAGATAAGTAGATCTTCATTGCTTAACAAAAACTATTTTAACATTTATAAAATCTTGGGAAATCTTTTATTCAATAGAATTTCTACTAAATACTTTATGTTGCAAAAAATAAAAGAAATTTGGTTTAATAAGAAAAAATTAAGAAATGTCAATAACATGTATTTTGAGAAAAATATATAGATTTTCGTTATTTTTTTTAGTCCATTTGGTCAATAAAAACCCTGACCATATTACCTTTCTTTGAAATCAGACTGCATTCAACTAACCATGTTAGGCACCCTTAACACCATATTACTTTCACTATTTATAAAAAAAATTATTATTATCCATCTTAATGAGGAATCAATTTGCATATTTTTATATAATTATATCAATGAGCACTATGTGTTAATTTCATAAGTTCGCATTGAACTATGTACAGTTATGGATGATGAGTATCCACCAGCGTGCTAACCATAACAAATGAGTATTCGAGCCAACTCTATGGTGCTCATTATTCTAAATATTTCTAGGCGACATCCAATTAAATGCTGACCCAGTTATTTAATTTTCTGCTGAACTATACACTGTCATTGCTTACTGAAACCAGTCCTTCCAATCCACAATATCGAACACGATCTCTTAATACCTTTCTTCGGACAACTCAACATAACTAACAAATAACAATAAGAATTTGAAAAGAAAGTTACAGAACATCAAATAGTACATAGATTTATTAGAACAATGAAAACAGATAAAAATAAAAAGAAGTTAATTTTTATGGTGTTTATAGTTGTGGTAATGATAAAAGCAGTGGTGGGGGCTAAATAAGAATTACAAAATACCAATTTTGTATCAAAAAGATTTGTTCTTTTCTAGCATTCTGACAAATTCTTTCTTTCTTTTATTTTCTTCTTCTTCACTCGTGCTTGTATCAGGATCATGTGCGTCGGGGAGAGATACCCATCTGGCCTATTTTGCTCCAGAGTAGCGCACTATCATACATCATTTCATGCCACTCGACCCGCAAACAGTTCCTCCAGTAAGCTAGAACCCCATCTTGAATTAGTCCACCACAGACTGGGAGGTCAGAGTACCAAATCATGCTTGTCAACCACCACAAACCCAACTTCCTCCCAATCCCCTGTATCATCTCAACATGCTATGAATCGTTGCTACGGTACAAATCAGTGGTGACCCACTCGTACGAAACAAACATGGCTTCTGAGTTCCGGCTTCAACAATTAAAACACCTTATCGTAGAGTATGGGATGGAAGAAGTACCAGTGTTGGCTATAGTTGTCTTCGACCTTCTCGTCGGAGATGGTTCCCATCTTCAGGTTCATCACGTGCTTCCTCTTTTGCTTCGCCGAGCCTATCACCCACACAAATCAGTACAGGCCGGCAACCACCGCTGTCGGCGTCACAACTACGACTGTCTGCTCCATTGACAGGGGAGAGCACTTTCTTAACTTCGTCTAGACCAAACCACGCCAGTATTTTTTTGCCATTGTCCGCTTTCGGCTAGCGCTAACCAAACACCGTTGTCAATCCATTGTTTGGGGAGGGGTGTTTGATACAGCCGGTGATTTGGATTGTGTTTCAGATACTCTCTGATCGGGGACCTCGATATTATTTGGGAAGGCCTTTCCCAGCTTCCGGGCAGCGATTGTTCGCAGCAAAACAAACGTTAACATGCCAGAACCTTCTTACGAGGTGTAAAATTGTAAATAAACCTTCATGCCAGGAACTCCTTACATGCCTCTTTTCATACAAAATAAAGGACCCCGTTGTAATTTGTAAAAATGGGGGCGAAAATTGCAGAAGAAACTTTCCTATATAGTATAGATATAGATGTGTCTCCAATATAATATATAATTTAAAAAATTATAGAAAAAAGTGTGGTGTATACACACATGGACCAATACGCAATTTCAAAAAATAATAGTTAAAATTGCATCCAGCCCCTTCCACGGGCTTTATATAGATGTGTCTCCTAATATAATATACAATTCAAAAAATTAAAGATAAAAATATGGTGTACACACACAAAGACCACTACGTAATTTCAAAAAATAATAGAAAAAATTACATCCAAGCCCCTCTGTGGACTTTATTATACAGTATAGATTCCACCAAAAGCCTTTCCCCTCCATAAAATTATTCCCCGTCCCATAGCTTTTCTGCCATGGATATCTCTGCCACTTTGGCGGTCACTGCAATCCGTTTGTTGACCTCAATACCCGGATAACCAAAAACCCTGGACTCACCCAAATTTGAGCTGGAGGGTTCAGTCCGGCGCCCGAAGACCCCGTCCTCGCCATTTCTCCCCACGCCGCCGCTGTCAGAATAAGGAGAGGAAGATGATCAAGCGGCGTTTCTTCAAGCTCGACCGGGGCGGCAGGGATTCTGAATCCTCATCGTCTTCGCCATCGTCCGACGACGAGGAGGAGCTAGAGCAGAGTGACGAAGAAGAAAACCAGCAGGCAGCGGGTGGAAGCGAGGGGGAGGAGGAGGAGGAGGAACAGGAGGAAGAAAACGATAAAGGCTTACAGGAAGAAGAAGCTGTGCGGTTCAAAGTTATTAGGGATGGATCGCGCTCAGGTTCCCCTTTTGCAAGCTTGCTCGTCTACTCCCGTTCCTTTCTTCTGCTTATTGCCGTACCTTATGTCGTTTATGGGCACCAAGTTTATCGTCCTATTGACTTCTGCTGCAAAAAATAACTGTTTTGCGTACCATTTTTAGGTTCAGGATATGAGAGTGAGGAAAGCTCGGGCAATGAGATCACTTGTGATGAAACTGCAGGTACTGAGATTAAATACCTTGTTTGTCAATAGTGAATTGATGATATGCATGCGTTTGCTCTTTTTTAGTGCCACAATGGCTGGCTGATTGAGCTCTGGGCGTCAAGCAGACATTAGAATGAGCGTTTTCCGATTTTCTTGTTTTTATTCTGATTTCTTCGTGGGCTGTACAATAACTAGAGTAGAACTTATGGTAGAAGGGGACAACCATAGTTGTCTAGGAGGTCAGGCAGTGGCCTCTAGGACAGGGGAGCCTAGTCGCCTAGGCGGTCAAGGCTGTGTATTATTTCTCTTATTCTTTATAACTTTAAGATAGTTTGCATATATGATATATATTTGTATTTTCTGAGAGCTTATTTTGTTCATATGTACAATTTTCTAATTATGTTATATTGGTTTTCTCTAACCTTAACCAATCCTAAATCTCCCAAGGGCCATTTAATATTACCTAAATTAGAACGAGCTTGCTCAAATATAACCTAACTGACACCTATTCTAGTAAATCAAACCCGAAATGACCTGATGAAACCGAATCAAACAAAGAATAAAATAATTTGGCCCAAAATTGACCTTACATTTCTTAATTCAGACCTCGAAAAATGTAATATTGCTCCAAAAATGACATTGATTGAGTCTAAATAGCCCTTGGCACCCATCCAGTTCACTAAGGGTCCTAGGCACCCAGATTTTGACACCTCCTCCAGAGCATTGTTAGTCTAGGCGCGAGCCTTGATAGATATGGGACGAAGCATCAGTCTATGAAAACGTTGTGTGTATTGTGACTCAATTCCCTGTAATGTCTAATGGATGAACATGAGGTTCATATGAAACTTTGTGCGTGGATGTGTAACCTGGCCATTGGTTTGATCTCAATATTCTAAGATTTGGCCGCACCTCCTGGATATATAAACTTTGAAGAGTAGGGGAAAAACTACCGTCGTTGGCCTACCGTCAGCTAGCTTTCAAGAAAAATTTATACATCCTAAAATTTGCAGTCGCACACTTAATTCGTCACAAGAGTGACTGTGCATAATTGCAATTTCAGTAGTGTTTCAGTTGTCCCTCATTATTGACAGTTTTTGGGTTTGTGAGTAATGTTCATTCATTTATCAAAGATACAAAATTTTATGTTAATGTTTAAATCCTTGATCACTGAATAGGCTTGCTGTTTAACGATGATGAAGTGGATATCGGAATTGATAATGAAGAACTTGGAGGGAAGCAGCATCCTTTGAAAGAAGCAAAGAAAAAGAAACAACCAAAATTAGATGGGTTACCACAAGAAACTAGTGAATCTGAGCTAGCCAAACTAGATGAGTGTGTCTTGAAATGCAAATCAGTATTCAAATGTAGACTTTGTCCTAGAATTGTGTGCTTGTCTGAGGCTATTATGGAACTACATCTTAAATCAAAGGTACACCTCTCATTATGTCGTTGTTCTATTTCTAAATAGTGTTAGCATACTAGTTATGCAGAATAATTAGAACCAGTATTTCCCTGATTATCAAACATAGCTATTTGTTTCAAAATTACAAATTTACTGTATACTCAGGAAATAGATAAAAGCCTTGCATGTCTTCTTAGTATTTGACCACTCAATGCCAATTTGACACTCTCTCATACCCTCTACCAGCCGCCCCCTACCTATCCTCGTTGCTCATGAGCCACCTCTAGCACTGATCGTATCACGACCACCTCCCCTCTTAATTCTTTTTCCCTCAATGTTACACTGCTCTTTTCTAACCTTTACCCCACCCACCCCTTAACCCATCTCCATTGCTCCTGAGCCACATGTAATACTGATCTTACTACGACCACCTTCCCCATTCTCCATGACATCTATTCCCTCCCTAATTTCCCCTCCACTAAGATGTTTATGCATCCTTCACTAGCAACAACTAGTGGCTTCATGGCTCACAAAAAGGCATAGTCACAATAATCGGCTTTTTTTTTCAAAAATTCGCGTATTGAACGCGTATTATTCAGCAGCCGTATGTGACGGTCGTTTAATACTGTCAGACGTTTAATACGTATTATTCGCGTTTTATACTCGTATTAAACACGCTTTACGTATTTAACGCGTTTTAAACTTTTTTTACCTGTTTTATTCGCTTCTGTACGTCGGGGTTTTAGAAAATCTTGGGCTTGTCCCAATACTACCCGATATTTATGCAAATCCAATACACCCTAAACCTAGCGATGACCCTACGATGGAGCCGCAGACAGAGAGAGAGGGGGGGCCAGCAATGGAGCTCCGCTCCTCCAGCCACCAAAGCAGTGGCTGCAAAGGAGCATGGACGGCACATCACTAACCACGACTACTGCTGCAGGCGTGCACCATCTCCCAACTAGGGTGGCCGTAGAGAGAGATGGTTCAACCCCTCCCACAGCAGCAACCAACCACGACAGCAAGCGTAGGAGCTGCAGCAACCAACTACCATAGCCGGCGGAGGAGCTGCAACAGCCAACCATGGCGGCGACTGAAGATTTTCCAGCAACCATCTAAGATGAATAAGGTACACACCCATCCACTCACTGTGTTTCTTCTTCCTTTCCTCTTATCTTCTTCCTCTCCTTCCAAAGAGACCTTTTCTTCTTCTTCCCTTCCTCTTGTTTTCCCCCTTGATCCTCTCCTCCATTTTTTTAGGCTTGGTCCCGGTAAGTAGCAGTAGCACCCTTTCTCCTCCCCTAAGATCCGCTAGCACAGATGAGCACTGCCAAGTCGCGAGGAATCTGCTGCCACCTGTCTCTTTCCCAATCTTCTTCTTGTTCTTTCTTCCCTCCACTCTATTCCTCTTCATTCCCTTTTTTCTTTTAATTTACAGACCTTGGACTTCACAGAACGATTGCCTACCCTTCTCACTCTTTTACTTCTTACCTATCCTCCTCCCAAAGGTCAGCTAGCACAGATGAGCACATCAATCCCAGCCATCAAGTCGGGGGAAGCTTCTGCCACCCGTTCCTCTTTCAGTCTACTTCTACTTCCCTTATTTCTCTTATTTCCCTTTTTTTCTTCTCTGTTTACAGACCTTGGACTTTACAGAATTGATTCCCGCGCTATCTACTGTTTGACTTCTCCCCTTTACTACTAATCTTCCCCTTTCCTCACTAATTTTACATAAGCCGGATTTTACATAATTATGGTTTTACAGAGCTTATTCAGCCTCTCCTATTCTTCTTGATAAGTAATGCCATGTAATCTATTCTATATGATTAGCAATTTAAATTGTTTAGTGTGATATATATCTGGAATTGTAGTAGTTTTATTGTTTTCTTCGTTTCTTGAATGTCATGACAGATCAACATTGTTCAATTATAGATTTATATTGGGTAGGATATTGTTATATTAATGTCACACATTACACTCATGTATGCATATGTGTTATAATATATTTGTTTTATCCGACTTTTTTCCAATTTTTTCCCGAATAGTTGACCGTACTTTGACCAAATTTGACCGTACTTTTACCTTTTTTATCAGAATTTTCCGCATTATTCCCGAATTCCGATTTTTTCAGCTCCACCGTACATATCCCGAATACCGAATTTGTGACTATGCAAAAAGGAGGGTAGGGGGGGGGCGTATAAGGATATTACGGGGGATGATATGGTCAAAGACATCATTGATGGGAGAGGGCGATAGACGGGGAAAGTGAGTCATTGGATGGTTATGCAATAGCAAAGATAAAGGGTGGAATTTGATGGCCTTGCAATTCTGAAGGAGTTGAAGAAAAGGCGGCAATGGTGGCCGCTAGAGGAAGGTTGAAGGGGCAATGCAGCCTCTGTAGAGGAAGAGGGCGGATTGGTCGTAGACAAAATAGAAGAATAGGATGTCAGTGATTAGGGAAGGAGAAAAATACAGGGGGCTAGGGGCTTTGGTGGAGGAGTATTGATGAAGTAGCAACAATGTTCTATTTAAGGGATTGTCAGATCCGCCAACAAAACGAATCTCCCCTCCTCTTTAAGGGCACATTGATTGATTTAGAAGTGTTTTCTCATATGCTGTGAAGTGTTGCTTCATATTAGGCATTTGTGCCATTTATCTTCATTCCCACTGACATAAATTTTCAACTTCAACATGTATCTAATGCCTTCTTATTATATTGTATTTATATTTTCATTTTCTTTATTTTCTTGGCATGACAAAGACTTATACCTTCTTTTGCTACAAAATGTGTTTTTCTCACCACATTGTCTTGTAAAATCTCCGTTTTGCTATTTGTTTCACAAGTACTTTTTTTTTCATCTACTTATCTCACAACTCAGAAACCGATCTATTTAATCTCTAAGAGTTAGTCCTTTGTTTCCATTCCACAAAAAGAATGGAATACTTCCTCCTCTCTAAAATTCAAAATCCTTTCCAATTTGTTTTACCCAATAAGACTACTCTTAATACCCTCACTTCTTCCTCAATTTTGACTGCATGTCAACCTAATTTCTTCTGCAACCAATCAAACTCATTGGCCATATATCCATGGTTGTATAGGCGGCCAGGCGTTCCAGGGGGACACTCAGACAGCCTAGGTGCCCAGGCAGAGGCCCATGAATTTCCGGTGTTTTTATATATTTTTTATTTTAACAAATATATGTAAAATTTCTAAAAAATACAATCCTTACACATAAATATGCATGATAAATATGCAATCAATGTGCTAGCATTGTATGAAGAAAACAACAAAATTATTAGATATGAATTGAATTGTGGAAGTTTTACCTAAACAAAATTCATATAGAAATTAGAAAGTTAAACATGTATAATGTTTGTAGCCAAAACATGTATAATACTATTATGTAGAATTTAGGCTAAATCAAAACTAACAAGACCTAAACTAGAACTGATTGGCCCTAATTTGAACTCATTTGATCCAAATTTGATCAAATTTGACCTATTTTACTCTAATTTTTGCCTAAACCAGACCTAATTTTGTATACCATGACCTAATCAATCCCATTTTCCATAAATTTTTCATAAATTCACCTAAATGAGACAATTTGGCCAAATAAGCCCTGGTCATCCAATTTAGAACAATTTCCCCCAAATCATACTTGTTTCCCCTAAATTAGACCTAATGTGCCCAATTTTGACATGATTTGGCCTAAATAAAACCTAATTTTGTATATTATGATCCAATCAGACCTAATTTCCCCTAATTTTCCCTATATTGACCTGAACAATATCTAATTGGCCAAATTAGACCTAATCTCACCGTATCAGTCCATTTCCCCAAAATCAAACTTGTTTTCCCCAAATCAGACTTAATCTACTCAAATCTCTCATAATTGGGCCTAAAAACAAGAACCTAATTTGCATAACATGACCAAATCAACCTACTAACCCTAAATTTCCCTATGTTGATCTAAACGAGGCCTTACATGATCAAATCAGACCTAATTCCCCCAAATCAGGCCTGTTTCCCCCCAAATCAGACCTAATTTACCCTAAATTGACCCCGTTAGGGATAAATCCGACCCAATTTAACCATAAAATGACTCAATTTGATCAAATTCAGATCGGATTTATGCTAAATTAGCCTTGAATTGGCTTAATTTGGTCCTCAAAAGGCCTTAGGCAACAACTTAAGTTAATTAGGGGGTTGGGCGCCCAGTTTGAGGCGAACTGACTTAAGCCTAGGCGCATGCCACCTAGGCGCGGCCCAGGCGGGTGCCTGTACAACACAACATATTTCTGGTCAAAAGAATAGTCTTTGCTTAACGTTTAAGGTCAACGAACTACATAATTGTTCAAATTCAAGCTAAGAATATTGCCATATTGGTGTTACATATGTCTTAGCAAGAAAAGGAGATATCAGGCTAAAACTGAAAGGAGAGGATTAAACAAGCACATGATTGAACACCCATTGGAAAATCCCTGCTTCCATGCACTGATTTCTTCGCTAAGGCTATTTTTAACTACCTGACATCAATGTTTAGAAAAGTGCGATATTCGGTGTACGGGCTGACGGGGTATTGAATAAGAATCAATAGAATATTTGCGGTATGCGGGAGTATATGCGGGTTTGGATTTAAATAATAAATTGATTATATATCTTTATATATATGCGGGTTTGGATTTAAATAATAAATTGATTATATATCTTTATATATATATCAATCGTATATAAATATTTTTTACATTGACCAATTACATATGAGGACAACAAGAAGCAAAACTTTTTGGAGTGTTGCAAAGCATGGCATCAGTTTTCAATAAACCTGAAATTGGCTTACACAAGTCAAACAACCATTCTTATTCTATGAAATAAGACTACCATATTCAATAAACATCAATAAATAAATAGAGGAAACTGTAAGTAATTTTATTATATGCACCATGCAACTACGAAATTGCAATATACAACGAAAAATAGTGCCAAACAATTTCATAGTTGATGAGTAAGATGTACTTTAAACACATTAACAATTAACTACTAACTAATCAATAAGAATTAGAAGAACAAGAAGAGGAATGTATGGAAAAGAATTGAAATTATAATAATTTTGAGAATTGAAGACAGGAAGGGAAATAAGATCGGAGAAGAAACCTGTTGCTGCTATAAAAGAGAATGAAGAAGATGAGAGAGAATAAATGAAGAACAGTTCAATAGCATTAGAGGAAATCAAAGGACAGTATAAAGAAGAGAAAACAAGAGGAAGGGAATGACAAGAGCAACATGCTGGAATACACAAGAAAAGGTCATATGATTCGTTTGCTGTTGCAACCTAAAAGAAAGAAGATGGGAGAAGAAATAGGAGAAGAAAGGGAATTTGTTAACAGTGAAATGAGAGATAGCAGCAATATCTTACAAAAAATGAAAATAAGAATAAAGGGAGCAATAATATTGTATACAAATGAAATAAGATACAGCAGCAATATGATATACATTTTTTGTTCCTGTGTGTTTGGAAAAACGTGAATAAGCGGCTGCATAATCGGGCCTGGTCCGAATATAGCTCTGCTTTGGCATACGCCGGGCGGCCGTCTGTCCGAACCGCATATGCGGCCGCACATACCGATTTCCTGAACGCTGGCTGACATGCAAGATTATTTTGTTCAGATTATAGCCTTCTTCCATAGTAGCTAAATCCTAGATTAGTATCCGGCCATTTTTTTATCACTTTCATCTAGTAACCATAATCCTCACATCGTCACCAGTTTTGCCTTTTCTGTTAGAAGTCTTACTTTTATCTAATCAAACTCAGTGGCTATATGTCTTTCGATATGAATGGTCTTTGGCTTAAAGCTAAAAGTTTGTGACAATGATCTTGATTTTAGGAAGGCAAAATATGTTCCTATGATAAATTGATAAGTAATCAGCAACCATGGTTTAAATCTTTCCATCTTAGTGGATAGTTTGAGCTCCAATGGAGTCAAGGAGTATGAGCCAACACGTAGTGTATCTAGCAAGTGCTAGGGATGCAATGCATGCTTCTTAGCCAGGAAAGTAGTTAGTTCATGTTCATGTACAAATTGAAGCTAGATCTTGCTACTGTTTTACTAACCTTGTGTCTTAGCAAGAAAAAGAAAAATCAACCTTACAAGCTATATCTAGCCCTAAGGTCCAGCGAATGTTATTGCCTTGCAAGTTGCAACCTTATATTATTGATTATATGACCCATACAGAAATCTTATCTAACTTGCTTGATATTACTGCTACATGTATGTGAAAATAAGTACCTAGCCTAGGATTCTGACCACTAATTTCATTAGTTTCCTCTGGCTTTGACCCATAATGCTTGTTGCACTCATGTTGAAGGCGAAGAATCAGGGTTTCAGTTTAGTTCGACCTTCATTCAAGTGGCATAAACAATAAAGTAGGGCGGAGTAAGCTTTGAAGGGGCAAGAGGATGACGGCTAGATGCTCACACATGGAAGTTTGTCTTTGTAGTTCTAGTCAATGTTCTGAAAAGCGATATACAATATGCGTTCAGCGGGGTGACTCCATAGAGTACATGTGGATTGCAAGGGCATATGCAATATTGGATTTATAGAAAAAATCAATTATACATGAGCATAAACTTATATTTAAATTGCAAAATATTATAATTTTGTATATCAATATGTAAACATATTAGTATACATGTATAGAATGAGATATATGTGTGTGTGTGTGTAGTGTGTCTCTGTGTGTGTGTGCTCGCTTAGGCTCTGGAGGCAGTGTCTTGAGTCTGGATGCTTAGGCCACCAATGGACTAGGTGACTGGGAGTCATATACTTTCAGGCCCAGTTGAGGTCTAAATAAGGTGAAATCTAGTCTACATATGCAAATTAGGTCTTGTAAGGTCATTTTAGGGCAAAATCAGGTTAGTCCATGTTTGATTCAGCCAATTTGGTCTGATTTTGCTAAATTAGGTCTGATTTAGGTCAATTAGAGTAAGTTGGATCTAATTTAGGTCATGCTAAGTGTTAATTTTGGTAAATTTAGGATCAATTAAGCTTTGAAAACGAATATAATATACTTAATCAAATACACATCTAGATATACCTACTTTACAATATTATAAAATAAAAAATTTAATAGAACGCCTGGGCCGCCTGGTTAACTAGGTTCCCGGATCGTGGAGGCCGCCACCTCGACAACTATGGTTCTAGTACTTGTCAGTCTGCCTCAACTTTGGCAGCCATGACATTCAACATGATATGATGCCCATGTTTAAGCTAAGTAGCAGGATAAAAACCAGAGTTATAAAATAGTGGCTGCCATTTGTAATTTTTTGTTGTTGTGAAAAGATTTGATCAAGGACGGTGAGGAGGATCTGAGCAAATGGGAAGCAACAAAAAGATATGAGACAAACTGTCTAAATCAGACTTGCATGCACTTGCAGTTAGAAATCAATATAAGCAAATTTGTTGCATGCAGATACCAACATAGTAACAGAAGTTTCCGAATCTTACGAAAAGTCAGCGATTTTTCACGATTTTAAAAGTTCGGCATGATTAATATGTCGGTGGCCAATTTTTTGCGACTTTTCACGATTTTCGCGATTTATACGAATTTTCACGATTCTTCATGACTTTTCACATTTTTTCACGATTTTTCTCTTTGAAGCCGTTTACTTCTTTTTTACCAAACCATGCACACAAAACTCTTGATATACAATAAACCTCCAACCCCCACTCTCCCAATCTGTGGTTATTGTTCAACTTTTCTGTAATTCTTTTCCTACTTTTCCTTGATAGTTACATTTGTATCTGATATGCATGTGTATGTACATATATATACAGATATATAGAGTCAGGCTAGAATACACTCGAGTGTACATATCGCACGAATACACTCATTTGTGTTTGCATATCAAGACTATTTTTTTTGCAAAATGCAAACCATTGATCTTCACTGTCATACTATAACAAGGCTACATACAAATTTTGAGCCCATTTGGATGAGTGTAACTCACTCATCCGAGGGCAACAAAATTGACGCGTGGAACTAATTTGAAATGCATAATTTTTGCGGTCTTTATAACATGACCTATAAATGTCCAAATGTGCTCAAATTTTTTATATGAGCTATTCACACTAGCCTGACTCTATATATATGTGTGTGTGTGTGTGTGTATATATATGTGTGTATATATGTATATATATGCATATATATGTATGTATATATGGGATTAAGAGAGAAAGATTTCTCCCCCCCTCTCCCATGCCCGTGGCGGAGGCCGAACGCCCGGGAGGGTGGTAAATCAAGGCGGCAACTGGGATTCGAAATCGGGTCCCTTCATGAGGAGACACCGTGCTTGACCACTTGAGCCACTCCTTGTCGGCTATATGTATGTATATATAAGTATATATATGTATGTATATGTATATACATATGTATACATATGCCTGACTTATTCTCGATTATTTCTAAATAGTTGACTGGACTTTGACCGAAATATATCGATCTTTTCACAATTTGTTTTTCTTCAATTTTTTCTGAATTCCGACTTTTTCGGCCAGTCGAAAGTTGTCGAATCCTGAATTTGTCACTGTGGATACCAAGGCATGGAGACATTGTGGATATGAACCGAAGCCATCAAGCTACCTATTTGCATATGTAGAACATCTAGAAATAAGGATTCAATGGCAACATATGTTTGCGGAAATTATCATCAAAAGTTAACATGTGTGTCAAACACAGTTCCAAAGTTAGACTTCAAATATGAATATTGGAGATTTCTATCTAATTTATTTTATTGTGATTATTATTATTATTATATTTGAAATCACATTTATACCTTTATTTACATCAGATTTGATTGATAAGAAGCTTGGTGCCGTAATATAAATTTGAGGAATAAATAGACATTATTAAGATGATATAGAAACATCCTTCAAAAATGTATGGGTGCCCACCCTTGTTAAGCATGATGAAAGAGTACAATACCTCATTGCTTGATATGTGAGGGAGGGATAAAGGGGTAATTTGATGTGGGGCATGGAGGAAGGATGCCAAAAAGAGGGAGAATCAGAAGTAGTGCAAGGGGTGAACAATGGAGGCAATGGAAGCTTGCACGAAGAAAAAAACATAAAAGGTAGCTGGCATGGAAGGAAGAAAGGAGACAAGGTGTTGCGAATAAAGAAAAAGAGGGGCCGTGATGGTGAAAGGATGCGAGGAAGGGAGAGAAATCATGGTGATTGTCATAGTTTAAAATTTCGGCAAAATTGTCGCAATTTCTGCAAAAATCGATGGCTATTAGACAACAAAATGCACTGACCATCAAGGGGTGAACAATGGAGGAAGGATGCCAAAAAGAGGGAGAATCAGAAGTAGCACAAGGGGTGAACAATGGAGGCAATGGAAGCTTCCACGAAGAAAAAAACAAAAAAGGTAGCTGGCATGGAACGAAGAAAGGAAACAAGGTGTTGCAAATAAAGAAAAAGAGGGGCCGTGATGGTGAAAGGATGCGAGGAAGGGAGAGAAATCATGGTGATTGTCATAGTTTAAAATTTCGGCGAAATTGTCGCAATTTCTGCAAAAATCGATGGCTATTAGACAACGAAATGCACTGACCATCAAAATTTTTCTTTCTTTTTAATGTACTATATTAAGTTATGGATTAACTAGAGCATTTTTTTGCATAGTTTTGTGTCTATAAGTCTATATATTGTGCTTGCAAACTATAATGACTTAATTCATTGATTTCGTCATTGAAAATTGACATCAAATTTCTCCTCCGTCCTTCACTCACAAATCAGGAGACCCCACCCCCACATATCCAAATATTGCATACTGGAGTAGATTGGCACTAGTAGATAAATATAGTAAAATTTCACAAGTTAATCGTTAATTTTGCCGTCGAAACATCAGGAACACATTTGTCAAAATTTCCGTCAAAATTTCGGTAAATTTTTGGTTCTGTGATTACCGAAACATCATCAAAATCGGGCATCTTCTTCCATGGTGATAGCTCAGACAGGGTTAATGGCTGCAGCTATAGCCCTACCAAATTGGTGTAGGAAGGAGAAACAGAGGAAGAGTGGAAAGCCAGGGACGGGAAATATGCTAACCAATGATATTGTGATAAAATGGAATCTGAACCACTCACCCAAGTAGACATTGAGTATTCTTCTTATAAACCTTGTCCTAGAAGTGAGTATCAGGGCAAGGGTTGGAATCATTTGCAAAAAGTCGTGGATACAGTAACAACAAATGTATGCATTTGTTTGCATGAATATGTACTCAGTTGTTGTCCAAGGTTTAGTTTAGATTGCAAAAGATTATAATCTTTGTCTTTCAGTGATGGACCATTTTTGATGGGACAGCCATGATATCCCATTGTTATGAATATGTAAAAATGAAGGCTAAATTGCTAGTTACAGTTTTGTTGCTTATTTTGAGTTCTTAATTGCTTTCTTGCTTTCAACCAACTAGGGTAATTTCGCTTAAGCATATATTTGCTCGCAAATAAATTTCTCAGAGGCATGCTCGTTCGAAGAAATTGCTGAAGGAAGGGAGGCTAAAGTTGATGCTCAACAGTGATGGCGAGCTTGAGGAGGAAGAAGAGACTCACGCAGAAAGGCATGCTAGAACAGTAGCTCTTGCACAGCAGGTTAGTCACACTACGTTTTCTTGCTTCCAAGTGTTTTTCAGCATAGTTTGTAATGTTTGATACTCAGTCACTGCTTTTCTAAGAAGATCGACTTTATTGGAAAGTATCATAGCAATTTTTTTACCCTTATAAATGAATCTTGACGTATCTAAGGAAGATCATGTATCATTTTGTCACTGCACTACTGACTATCTGAAATGACAACCATAAACAAGCTAAACGACTTTTGTAGGAGACTAATAAAAAACGACTTTTGTACATCATAACAGAAGGCATTGAAGTTTTTCATTATTTATGTTTGTTGTAAAGTCACTTCAGCTTGAGGGGAAAAAGAGACGCCGTGTTATATTATTACAGGGATAAAGGTTGTTTTCTATGACTAGATGTTGAATGTTTGATGTGGAAAAACTAAGCTTGCTCTGGCATGATTTTTTAGATTGCCCAAAGCAAAACTGCCTCAAAGAAGAATAAAGGGCGACAAAGGCAACGACACAGAAAGAAAGCGGTAAGGATTTTGGTTTTTTTACTAAATTATCTAAGTAAATAGGAAGATGTCACATGTCAAATTTTAATCTTTCTATAGAAAACATCTCTCTCATTGCTTACTTTAGAATGGGGTAACTGGGTAATTATTGGGCGCCATGCTTTTGTTTTGTTGAAAGAGTGACATTATTTAGAACTACACTGTATAAGCTTTTAACTGAGAAGTAGCCAAGGTAAAAAATCGTTGTTTGCACTTTTTTACTATTTTTTTGAAGTAAATATCTGTGTGCATCTTATTGGTCGGTGCTTATGTTAAAACAGTCAATCATGAGGAAATCACCGAATAGGGCATATCAGATTATATAAAATCTGATTCTCGAATAATTGCTTAATTTTTTTTTGTTGAACTATAATTGCTTAATTATTTATACAATTTTATTTTATAAAATTGCTATAAAAGGTTGGTATAGGTAACGGACAAGGGGTTCTGATTCATAAATTTCAGTTGTTCAGGGGTGTATCCTTGATGCCTCAGCTCTATTTGTATCTGTTAAAAAAAGTTTCCTCTTTCTCATACCGTCTTGTTATGTTAAATTTAAAACAACCTGAAACAAAAAAAAGGCTGCCTATGTTGTATTAGTTATGTTTCCTTGTTGGGGCTTTGCATCCAATATAATAAAATGCTCTTGCATATCAATGGAACCTCCAATACTTATATTAACCATCAAAAGGATGTTTTTAGCGATGTTATACCTTGGTTTTGGGTTTATGTTAAATCTTAAGCTTGTAATTTATTTAAATCTATATCTATGTATACAGCTGTATATACATATTTGAGTTGGAAATTACCCATGATGACCATAAAATACGTTTATACGAGCAAAATTAACTTACAGATCAAATAAAACTAAGGCGGTTACATATGCTTTATCGTCTGCCTTAACATTTATTCTGTTTGCCACCCAAGAGAATGGTTAAAAAAAGTCTTCCTAAGATGTGAGATGCTTATTTAATTTGTCTTGCTGGTGATAATAGCATGCACACGATGTCCACTATTAACATTTTCAGACGCTAACACAAAAGATCGTTATTTCTGTACATCAGTATAAGTTTTCTGGAATTAAATTGAGTGGAAAATAGGATGCTAATATTTAGATTTCATTATACTGCTTATAGAAATGCTAACTTCTGTCTTCACATCAGAAAATGCAGGTGAGTTTGACCAAGAAAGAAAGTGAAGATGATCCTTTGTCAACCACTCAAGCCAAGAAGAAACGTGAAGTTAAAGATTGATAGAAAAACCCGTGGAAGTCTTGCATCTATGACCCTGATTTCCAGTGCACAAGAAACCCAGAAAATGCATCTCCAGAAGGCAGGATAAACGAGCCTGCTCTCTTTCCAATTGCCTTACAGGTTTCTGGTTTCTTTCTTTAACATGTGTATTGGAACATATATGTTCCATCGGGCATGATATCTGTATGCGGACTGGCCTACTTGGTGTAAAACATGGAATTCTTTTTGGCCTCATAATTCTGAAATTATGTTATGTTGTCTCATATCAGATTGAGTTATCTTGATGCGTTTGATCGTGCATCCTGATTATTAAATCAAATTACATGTGGTTTTTGTTAGACATACATGGTTAATCTATTTGACCTCGATAGTTCAATATTTGCAGCACCTGTGTAGACATGCTTTCAAATATGATTATCACGTCAATAATTTTTATTTCATATCGAACTTTAAGTACTATTCCTAAGCTTTTAGTGTATATTATATATACTTTTGCAACTTCTGTAGTATTTTTACATGTATACATTTAATAACCCTGATATTTATTGAGTTACCTAAATTTTCTACTATGTCCAGCCTAATCCTAAGTTTCCTTATTGTTTGCAAGATGGGATTTGACACTATGTTGTGTATGTATTATTTATCTCCTCGGTTCATGTCGTGGCCTTTCAATTGAAGATAAATTAACTCCTTAGCGATAATGGCGTGCAATATCTAACCTTTATAGTATAAAAAGTAGAATATAATCACGTTAAAGTAAAATAGTCTGGAGAAGTTGAATCGTAAGAGTTGTACTTTCAACTACCATATTGACGCCCTGTACTAGTGGTAATTCGAAGACAAAGATAATGCTATTTTTGGTTGCTGTGATGGAGGCATGAACCAATGTTGTGCTTTTTATATGGAAGTCAATATGATGATGATGATGATGATCATCAACTAAGCCTCAATCCCATTTATGTTGGGGTCGGCTACATGCATCCTTCTTTACCATTCAACTCTATTATGAGTCATATTCTGGTTGAGATGTAGAGATTCAAAATCTCTTTTTATAAGCTCTTCCCATGTTAATTTTGGTCTTCCTCTTCTTCTATTAATTGTGCTTGTCTCAATAGTATTGTTTCGTATAGGTGCATTAGTCGGTCTGTGTTGTACATGTCCATACTATTTGATTCGGCCCTCGCGTAATTTGTCCCCAATGCTCGTCACCCCCACTTTATTCTTAATATAGTTATTTTTCAAGCAATTTTTTCTTGTCTTCCCACACATCCATCTCAACATGTGTATTTCAACCACGTTTATCTTGTTGAGTCTTTGTTTCTTCACCGCCCAACATTCACTCCCATAGAGCATGGCTGGCCGTATAGTAGTTTTATAAAACTTACTTTTTAGTCTGAGAGGGATCTTTCAATCACATAATACTCCAATTGTACTCCTCAATTTCAACCATCCTGCAGTGATCCTATGACAAATGTCGTTTTGGACATCCCCATCTGTTTGAATGATAGACACCAAGTAACGAAATTTATCACATTTTGGTATATCTACTCAATCTAACTTGGCTCCACCATTCACACTGTGAGATTGGTTGAAATTGCAATGCATATACTCAGTTTTGCTCCTACTAATCATCAATCCATTTGATTCCAGTAACTTTCTCCAAAGTTCAACTTTATCACCCAACCCAGGTTTAGTTTTCTTCAATCAATACAATATCATCAACAAATAACTTAGAGCTATCATACACGTCTTTAATCAAGTCAATGTATTGGATTGGCACACCCTTTTTTATCAAAACCATCCACAACACTTATCTGGGTACTCGATCATAAGCCTTTTTTAAATTGATAAAAACCATGTGAAGTATCTCTTTTTCTTTCACTATACTTCTCCATAAGCCCCTTTATAAAAAAAAATAGCATATGTTGTTGATCTACCAGGCATGAAACCAAATTGGTTGTTTGATATATCTCCATTATAGATCTTAGCCTCTGCTCAATAATCCTCTCTCAAAGCTTCATTGTGTGACTCATCAACTTGATACCTATGTAGTTTGTGCAGCTCTGAACATCGCCTTTGTTCTTGTAGATGGGGATTGTAATACTATTTCTCCACTCATCTAACATCTTCTTTGTCTTCATGATCTTGTTAAATAAATTTGTTAACCACATAACTCCTTCATCCTCCATACTCTTCCATACATCAATGTGAATACCGTCTGGTCCTCATGCCTTTCTCATTATTATCTTTTTCAAGGCATTCTTGACCTCAAAATGTGAAACTCGTCGTGTGTAAATGACATCTCTTGTATCCTTGTGACACGAGTCTCTATCATTTTTTACACGATCTCCATTGAAAAGCTTATGGAAGTAATTTTGCCATTGGTTCTTAATATCATCGTCCTTAACCATCACTCTACCATCGTCATTCTTGATGCATTTTACTTGACTCAAGTCTCTTCCTTTCCTTTCTCTTATACGAACCATTTTATATATATATCTTTTTCCCCCTTCTCTAGTGTCCGGCTTCTTATAAATATCATCAAAGTATCTAGACCTTACCTCTTGAACAACCTTTTTTACTTCTTTTTTTGCTTGCTTGTATCTCTGGAACATTACATCATCTCGAGATTTGGACAAACTCGTATAGATCTCCCTTTTCAGTTTAATAACCTTCTGTACTTTATTATTCCATCACCAAGTTTCTTTTTGTGGAAGCCCACAATCCTTGGACTCCCCTAAAACCTCTCCGGCAATTTTTGTTATGCAGGAGCTCATGTTATGCCACATAGTGTTGACATCAGACTCTAAGTTCCAAGTGTTCTCCTTGATGAGTTTATTATGAAAGGTCAATTTCTTTTCTCCTTTAAGATTCCACCACTTCCTACTATCTCAATTTTACCACTCGGATACCACTATATTGACATGGAAGTCATGGAAGTCAATATGATCTCTATGTAAAATTATAGGTACTCGATGTAGGTGACGTGCACTTGAGCTTATAGATTTCGAGACCCCTTATTGTAGGTTTCGATGTTGGTGATGTGCACTTGAGCTTATAGATTTTGAGACCCCTTAAAGAGGTACTAGTTAAATTGTTAATTGATGGATTTGCTAGGACAAGTTTAAAGGTGCAACTTTTCTACATCAACTCAAGGGTCGTCACCATGTTAGATAGTTTGACAACAAATTTGTGGGTTTGGTTTCAATTGATGCTTGCTTTAATATTTGCATGCAATTTAAGCCTACTTAACCTTTCATTGGTGAACATAAGGTGACAACTGTATATGGATATTTACCATACAATTGTATATGGTAGAGATAAGGTGGCATTTTGGCGTTTTATATTGATGTTAATAATCCAACATATTTAAATGTAATATATACATACATTATATTTACATATTTAATTGATACCAAATTTCTAAAATGGCTGAACACGAATCTTAGTATGTTAGTGAAATCTGAACTAGGTTGAACAATATATTTGAATGCTGTATACGATGATTGTTTTTTTAGATCCACATGTCAATAGTCCTGGCACTTGGATATTATGTGTAATCCGAGGATAATGGTGTTGGGGATGTTGTACCGATATAGTCTCAGATGTGACGAAAACTTGTTGCGGAAGCGTTACCGACAAACGTTTAAACCCAAAGAAGAAAAACCAAATTTAACGTGGAAAACTCTCCCCAAGACAAGGAGAGAAAAATCACGGGGCAATACCGACCAACAAGCACTATGTAAATAAGATTACAACTCACATTGTCTGGATTTAATTACCCCCTAAATCCAAGTAGCCCTCCCCACACGAGAACAAAGATGAGGAAGAAGAGAATCACACCCAGTGTGTACAAAACCTCCCTCTTTACTTGATCTCCTCACGAGGCCGTTGTCGTTGCTGGGGACTACTTGATGCTGCTGTGACCGCTGACTAGGTCAGACCGTTGCCACTATGGCAACACTACGTCTACAACCGCAAACCGCTACTTTGCTTCAAGGTAAAGTTGCTGGCCCTCTCTTATCAATCAAGAGAGCTGCTCTGTCAGTGCACCCAACGTGTCACTAACTGTCAGTTGCTACTTTGCTTCAAGGCAAAGTCGCTGACCCTCTCTTATTCAACCAAGAGAGCTCCTGCAGTTGTTCTTGTTCTCTAATACTCTCTACCACAGAAGGCACCAACAAGCAACTGGAGGGATCACACCTCAACCGGTGGGATACTCTCAATGGCCTCTCCAATGGCCTCTATTTATAGGCCTCCATGCATGTGGTTGTAAGTAGGAATTCTTGTCCAAGTCCTAGTCCAAGTCCTACTCCAACTCCATGTTGTACATAGGGAGCCATATTCCTTCCCTTTTAGATTTGACTCCTATTGGGATCTCCTACTCAAGTCCAAATCCAACTACGCATGGGCTGAAATCCTATTCCTTTTCCCAACAATCTCCCCCTCCGGCCCATTAGGGAGACATTGTCTTCAACAATCATCTGAAGTATCTTGTGGACCTCATCACCACCTGTGATGGATCCACTCTCCTTGAACATATCAGCATCCTGTCATTTTCATTCATCTTCTTGAAGTCCAATCCTGACTTCGCTCGGTTCCCAAGCATCTGAGAAGAAGTATCCTGACAATACCACTTCTCTCTCCATGCCCACACTTGGAACTTTGCTAGCTCCCCCTGACTGGTATGCCGAGCCATCCTAGATGAAAACCTGACTTCACTCTTATGGGATTCAAGTCTCTCAAAATTTTCTTGCAAAGAGGGAGAAGCATTCACCTTATCAGGCCTTTCAACAATCATCTCAGCAGCATTCTTCGAATTAGCTTTCTGCACCCAAACTTTCCTCTGAACAGGGGCCCTGGCTTCACAGTCGTTATGGCCGTAAAGCTTACACACTTGACAGACTCTTGGCTTCCATTCATACTCGAAAGAGATGGTGTGAGTAACACCTATATCACTTGCCACTTCAAGTTCTGGGGGAAATTCAGAGTTGGTCGGCATCAGAACTTGAAGTCTCACAAACTCAAGGTTTCTTAGCTTGAAAGTAGCTTTTGTCTACTCGAAGAGGAGTTCTGAGGTAAGAACCAATTCTGGTGAACATCTTCATATCCCACAACTCAAGAGGGAGATCATGAACACAGACCCAGACCAACATGTCAGACATTCGAAACCTCTTCATAATGACACCAGGCTTCCACTTCATTAACACCAAAGGTTTACCCCTCATGCTGACATGCTGGTCTTAGGGTTGTCATCTTGATTTTGGTGGTGTGAAATGTAAGATCACCAAGGGGGCTTTGGTTATTGTACGGGGCAAACTGTCTCACACATTGTACAAGACCAAGCTTAAAGTGCTCAAAGATGGCAGTATACATGCAGTTGAGGATAACCACATAGATCTTCACACTTGTAGTAGAGCTACCATACACGTCTTTAATCAAGTCAATGTATTGGATTGGCACACCCTTTTTCACCAAAACCATCCACAACACTTCTCTGGGTACTCGATCATAAGCCTTTTTTAAATTGATAAAAACCATGTGAAGTATCTCTTTTTCTTTCACTATACTTCTCCATAAGCCCCCTTATAGAAAAAATAGCATATGTTGTTGATCTACCAGGCATGAAACCAAATTGGTTGTTTGATATATCTCCATTATCTCAGAGATGGCAGTATACACGCAGTTGAGTTTGATTTTTGGTTCTTTATTTGATAGAGAAGGTTGTCATCTTGATTTTGGTGGTGGGAAATGTAAGATCACCAAAGGGGCTTTGGTTATTGTACGGGGCAAACTATCTCACACATTGTACAAGACCAAGCTTAAAGTGCTCAGAGATGGCAGTATACATGCAGTTGAGGATAACCACACAGATCTTCTTGAAGTCCAATCCTGACTTCGCTCTGTTCCCAAGCAACTGAGAAGAAGTATCCTGGCAATACCACTTCTCTCTCCATGCCCACACCTGGAACTTTGCTAGCTCCCCCTGACTGGTATGCCGAGCCATCCTGGATGAAAACCTTATTTCTGACCTTATGTACCAAGGTTCATAAATCCTGCCCATCTCAATGTAGATTCTCATTGAAAGCTTGATCCTTGCCGCTGTCATCTCTCTTCATCCTGTAGACCCACTTGTACTTAAGTGCTTTTCAGCCCTTGGGAAGCGCCACAAGCTCATAGGTATCATTTTTCTACAAAGAAAATATCTCCTCCTGCATCGCCTGATGCCACTGTGCTTTATCTCTATGAGTTTGTGCCTCATGATAAGTCTCTGACTCCCCATGATCAGTAAGCAAGATATACTGAGATGCCGAATATCTAGATGAAGGATGACGAACTCTGTTAGACTTCCTCAACTACTGCTCTGAGGACTCTACCTGATCCTGATCCTATTCCCCCTACCCAGAAGTCTCTGCCTGTGAAGTTGAATCACTCATATGTGCATCTAGAACTGGACCACTTGATGTGCTATCACTCTGCTACTCAGGGTGATTATGCTTCTCTTCTTCGTCATCGAAAGACTGCACTTGTGAAAAAGTTGAAGCGTCCTTATACTCATCGTCTGAAGAACTATCACCTGATCCTACAACCTCTGCATCATCAACCTCAGGCTCTATCACTGTCTGACTCTCACAGAAAGTCACATCTCTATGTTTGGTCATGGTCTTTTTCACTGGATCTCATAACATGTATCCAAACTGCCGATCTCCATAGCCAAGAATGATACATGGCACCACTTTTTCATCCAGCTTTCGCCTCTTTTCCTTTGGAACATGTGCATAAGCTTTGCACCCAAATACTCATAGATGAGCATAAGAGACATCCTTTCCTGTCCATACCTTCTCAGGTATATCAAACCCCAAAGGAACTAATGGAGATTGATTAATCAGATAGCATACAGTACTCACTACCTCACCCCAAAATGTCTTTGGCAACTGTGCAGTCTTCAACATGCATCTGACTTTCTCCACAATAGTACGATTCATCCTTTTACTTGTACCATTGTGTTGTAGTGTGCCGAGCTCTGTCCTCTCATGCCATATGCCACACTGCGTGCAATATGCCTAGAACTCCCTGGAGGTGTACTCTCCTCCATTGTCTGTGCGAAGACACTTTAGCTTTTTCTGTCTCCTGTTCCACCATGGCATGAAATTTCTGAAAACATTGAAAGATCTGATCCTTGGTCTTCAACAAGTAAGTCCACACCTTCCTACATGCATAATCAATGAATGTGACAAAATACTTATTTCCACCCAGTGAAGCCACCTCAAACGGACCACATACATCCAAATGAACCAACTATAGAAGCTTTGACTTCACCGTAGACCTTTGTCTTGAAAGAAACTCACCGATGCTTTCCTATCTGAATAGCGTCACATGAACTGAGACCACTGTCCTTGCCACAAGGAATCATCCTCTTCTTGGATAGAGGATTCAAGCCCTTCTCACTTATGTGTCCTAATCGTCTGTGCCATAGATCTGTGTGGTTATCCTCAACTGCATGTATACTGCCATCTCTGAACACTTTAAGCTTGGTCTTATACAATGTGTGAGACAGTTTGCCCCGTACAATAACCAAAGCCCCCTTGGTGATCTTACATTTACCACCATCAAAATCAAGATGACAACCTTCTCTATCAAATAAAGAACCAAAAATCAAACTCAACCGTAGATCTGGAACGTGACGAACATCCTTTAGCGTGAGCATGCAACCGACACTTGTCTGAACACAAATGTCTCCAATCCCGACAATTCTAGAGAAACTGGAATTTCCCATGTTCACTCTGCCAAAGTCCCCCTTCCTGTATGAAGTAAAGAACTCCTCACATGGTGAATCATGGAAAGAAGCTGCAATATCCACCACCCACTCTGAATCGTCCTCATCAACATGCAAACACTGCTCCTAGACTGTTAAGACCACATTTTCCTCATCGTTCCTGTCATCTCATATTATCGTTGCGGTGTTCTTGTCATCACCTTGCTTATCTTTGGCTTCAGACCCTTGTTTCCTTTTCCACACCTTGCAGTCCCTTTTGAAATGACCTGGCTTGCCGTAATGGAAGCACCCTCTACTACTCTTCAACTTGGATCTACCAAAAGACTTCTCGTGGTCCTGGGAGTCACCACGACTCTTGGATCTACCACGGTCTCTCGCTCTATCAACGCCTCTGCTCTCTGTGAAGTTCACCTCTGATCCACTATCGCCTGAGGCTCGTCGTCGAGTCTCTTCATTCAGTAGACTGCTCTTCACCTGGTCAAGTGTCAACTTTCCTTCCTGTGCAGAATTGATGACTGTCACTACGAGTGTCTCCCAACTGTCCGGTAGCGATCCTAGAAGTAGGGCATGGAGGCTGGAGTTCAACATCCAAAAAGCATCTTCATGGATCCCAACTGATTTATAAGGCTTTGGAATTCATTCATATGCTCGGCGATGCTTGTACCATCCCGGTACTTGAGGTTCACTAACTATCGATTCAAGAAAGCTTTATTTGTGGCAGTCTTCCGCTCATATAACTTCTTGAGCTTTTCCCACAAGTCTTTGGCATTGGTCTCTTCTGAGACATGACGGAACACATAGATGTCGAGCCACTTCCGCACCGTTATGACGGTTTTCCTATTTAGTTTCTTCCAATCTGCATCAAACATAGTCTCTGGATTTTGTCCTTCTATAGGATCGTATAGATCTTTGCAATAGAGAATATCCTCCATCTTGGGTTTTCAAATTTGCTAATTTGAGCTTGTCAACTTTATCATCGTTGCATCTTCATCTTTCCCCATTTGGACTTGTATCTGCAGCCTGTGCTCTGATACCACTTGCTGGGGATGTTGTACTGATACAGTCCCAGATGTGATGAAAACTTGTTGTGGAAGCATTACCGACAAGCGAGTAAACCCAAAGAAGAAAAACCAGATTTAACTTGGAAAACTCTCCCCAAGACAAGGAGAGAAAAACTGCAAGGAAATACCGACCAACAAGCACTATGTAATTAAGATTATAACTCACACTGCCTAGATTTAATTGCCCCCTAAATTCAGGTAGCCCTCCCCATACGAGAACAAAGATGAGGGAGAAGAGAATCAAACCTAGTATGTACAAAACCTCCCTCTTTACTTGATCTCCTCACGAGGCCGTTGTCGTTGCTGGGGACTGCTTGATGCCGATGTGACCGCTGACTGGGTCGGACCATTGTCACTATGGAAACACTGCGTCTGTAACCGCCAATCACTACTTTGCTTCAAGGCAAAGTTGTTGGCCCTATCTTATCAATCAAGAGAGCTGTTCTGTCAGTGCACCCAATGTGTCACCAACTGTCAGCCGCTACTTTGCTTCAAGGCAAAGTCACTGACCCTCTCTTATTTAACCAAGAGAGCTCCTCTAGTTGTTCTTGTTCTCTGGCACCCTCTACCATAGAAGGCACCAACAAGAAACAACTTATGGGATCACACCTCAACCGGTGGAATGCTCTCAATGGCCTCCCCCATGGCCTCTATTTATAGGCCTCTATGCATGTGGTTGCAAGTAGGAATCCTTATCCAAGTCCTAGTCCAAGTCCTACTCCAACTCCATGTTGCACATAGAGAGCCATCTTCCTTCCCTTTTATATTTGACTCCTATTGGGATTGGTAGCACAAACCAAATCCTAATCAAGTCCAAATCCAACTACGCATGGTCTAGAATCCTATTCCTTTTCCCAACAAATGGGAGGTTAAGAATGCAACTCTCAATAATATACCATTCAACCATAATTTTCCACCTTCCACAGAGGAATTTCTACTCCTATTTAAAATAGGAGCACACGACTCCTGTGATATCCATGCAGGTGTAGAGCCTGGTAATAAGTATTAGTCTGGATCAAATGAACAACACATGCAACACAAGATTAAGTTAGCTGTGACCTATTCCCTGTTTAAGTGGGAACAACTAATCCCTTGGCCCACATAAGACCAAAGATGATCTCAAAATTAATTCACAGATATAACATGAAATACAAAAGCAAGTTTATAAAGAAAGGAAATGAAGAAATTGTTGTTGCACTGTATGGCTCATTGCGGTAGTAATGAGTCAGTTTATATCAATATAAATATGAACTATTATCTAAAAATAAAAGAAATGTACACAACTTATCATAATCAGATTTAGTTAACCAAGAAGTGGAGTGGAAGTAGTGAATGGAAAAATTTGGATGATGTGAAGTGAATCCTAGAAAGTGGGTACTTCAATTTACAGATGGATGTTCAAACGAAACAAACTGCCCCCTTCCTAATGTAGGTTGATGAAATATTAGGGTTTGGATGAGATTTAAGATCAATGGATGAGGTTTGAAACAAACTGGCCCCATATTTACAATGAGCTATGAGGTAATGAATATGTCAGTTGTACCTTTTAGTTGGCTTATTTAGTGAAAAACCATATATTGGGAAGACGAATACAACTTATGCCAGTCAATATAAGTGATCATGGATGGCTTGTGGAATTCAGTTGCGAGGATAAACTATTATGTACATGAAACCCTGGAAACTTAGTACTTGTTTGAAGGAAGTACAAAATATTTTGGCAAGCATCCTAGGGAAATTAGGATATTATTCTTTGGGAAATCAAAGGAAAAACATACATGGACACATAACACGTATGTTGACACAAAGACATTATATGGCTAGGAAAATACATGAGAATGCATTATGTAATGGTTTGGGCATGTATCGAGAAGACCAACTCATGCCACAATTCATAATAAACAATATTTTTGGTCTCATTTCTATAATAAACCAACCTCCCCTATGTGAAACTCTTCTAATTGATGGCTTTGACATCATGGCAAAACAAAATTTGTGACTGCAATATGTAGCCACCGTTGTCCTTTTTGAAATTTGCAATAATGTACATAATATTGCTTACATGATTGATCAAACTTTTGTGGTAAATTGCAATTTTTCATGCGATCCCTCTCTTTCAAGGAACTAAACCACTGAGAATTAGAAAGACTTATGCTATGATACTTAGACATGCTAAACCATTCAACACCTTGTCAATTTTTGTGCTTCATTGTAGGTCAAGAGGCTTTATAGATCTATATCTATATATTCCTCTAACTAAAATGTTGGTGGCTTCACCCTATTCTTTTATTTAAAGTTCCCAATCATATTCACCTCTTGAAGAGTTGGAACACCATTTCAATCATCCTTGTACCTTCCACAAATAATATGAGATATACTACTATACACTCCCACAAACCATTGTAGAACCACAAAGTTTTTCTTTGTTCTTGTGAAGACAAACTACATGGTTGGTTTATGAAAGCAATCTATCCAACTTCTTGATGCTTTCTTTAAGCCATAAATTGACTTATATATCTTACATACCTTTCTAGCCTCACTTTTAGAGATAAAACCTTGATGTTGTGTTATGATTCCCATTTATGAATGAGATTTTGACAAGTAATCTACCATAATCATGGTAGGACACAATGGCAAGCATGGTTTCTATTGACTTAGTAGTGGACACATGGGAGAAAATTGTCAGCACACACAACACATTGAACTTATTTGAAACCTTTCACTACCAATAAACCTTTATATTGAATTATCATGCATGTTATTCTTATTCTTGAAGACTCATTTGGACTAATATGTTTTACCCTTCACGTTGTTCCACTAAGGCTCATAGTTTGTTGGCATACATGAAGTCTATTTTAAATCTCACAACTTTACGCTAATTTTTATACGCTAGCCCCTCGATAGCCTCTTGGCCTCCGATTGATAAATAATCCTAATATTAACAATATGTATTGGGTTAGTCTACAAATCTAGATTGGCTTGATCCAAATGTAGTCTAGATACTATGTGGAACTAAAATTATGTATTTTAGTTTGATCCTAATAGGATGGCAGTAATAAAGGATGGAACACATAAAAATCTAAATTCATCAAAGTCCTCTAAGTATTGATATTACCCTCACATCTGATATAGTGTCGAACTATGCATTGATATATGTTTAAGCAATTAGGAAAAAAAAGCTAAAATTGAATCGGACAATGCTATCCTAATAAGGAAAAACATATTAGTAATTTCTTGGTATGATCAATTACTAAAACAAAATTTTTTACTAACTTAGTACTATTTTGTGCGAGGTAAATATACCTAAGTTTTTTATAACAAAATAATTCCTCGATTCATATTGATGTATTTTCTACTTGATTTGCTGCAAAGTGAAGCTTGCAACTTTTAATAGATTTCATGTATTTTATGAAATAATCTTAAAGAAAGTTTAACTTGTGCATCCCGTGCATCTTCACTAAATATAAGTTAAATCACACATATAGAAAATTTCTTATGTTCAAATGGGTTTTGAATATAGTAGTACATAACTTTTTTATAAAACGAATTAAAAAAATACCACATTACAAGGTAAAATGGCCACACAAGGTCAATAATGTCATGCAAATCATTGTTGAAGAGTTATACTATACACCAACCAACCATCAATGTTTGTTATTCTAATAACATCAATAGCTTTCTCATCATCATGTAAACCCATAACAAATCTTCTGTCTAGAAATCTTACGACATTCCCAATATGTATTGTGATTGAACTACAAATTATATATGATATACATTCATGATATTTAAAAGAAACTTTATTACATGATTTCAAACAAGACATGCACTCAAATAACAAGAACTAGCTGACATTCATAATGAATCATGATAGATGTTGAGCTTTCCAATACATGTTAAGAATACCATAATATCAAGGAGTTGCTAAAGGATTCAGGGGAAGTGGGAATTGAATACAACCATATACATTTCAAACTTCAACTATGGGTGATTGAAACTCTTCCTTGAATGAATAGTTAATATTTCAACATTGCCATTCATGTAGTTTTCTCAGACTTATGGCTTTATGCCACAAATTTGTACACTCATAAACAAGCAACTTAATTTCATTCTTACAAGAGAAAATATGTTTTCTATTAGATAAGCATGTATTTCTTAGTCCCTACATATTATACCATGAGTTGCAATGTATAATAAAAATGGATGTAATATAATATAACATTATTTGTAAATCTTATTGGGCCTAATGACTTCACTAGCCTTCTCACTCGACACATTAAATTTGTTCTTATCAACATTCTCCAAGTTAACCTATAAAGCAACAAGTTCTTGACAATTACAAAGAAGTCCACGATAAGCTTCCATTTTGAGTGATTTTTATAATAATAAAACCACATAATTACACTTAACTTGATTTTTTGGGTATAAAAACTCCTTAATATTTAGAGTTGTAACAAAAATATCAGTTTATGTAGGATATATAATTAAGTACATACTTCATGCATAATATAAAATGATTTTAGTCATCACCATCAGTACGTGACTAACCACATATTCTCATACCAGCTTCTAATCTAGCCTTCCTCATCATTTGACTTAGAACTATTGGTGGGAATGTTTAGTCTATCACACATGTATGTAACCTATTATGCGAGTCTATTATGTCACCTTTCGATCTAGCAACATCACTTTTAGTACATGAAACATAATTACAACTCATTGTCCAATGAATTTGTGTGCTTCTTGTATAGACCAATTGGACCTGCATCACCTAGAACCTATAGAGTCATAAGTTTGTGTTTCAATCAATAGAATAGACTATAACTTGAAATATATTCAACACTAGCCTTGCCGCATGTGAAGTATGAAAGATGATGGTTACTGTCATCAAATTTTCCTTTTCTTCCATTGGTTGCATTCGTGTAAACCCAAATGTTGCATGTGAGACCACATTGCAAGTTGACATTCCAGTAGCCTTACTTTAGATGAATATATTCTAGCACATTCTATTAGTTACAACTATAAGTACAAATGTAGTTATCAAATGATACAATAAAGTTACACAAAAAGTTGAGTCGAGATGTTAAAAAAGTTAGTGGTTAAAACACAAAGGTCATACATAACACACCAACACACGACTACCACATAGTTAATAACAAAATATTACATGACATGATAAAACATAACTATCAACTATATTAGAGTTGACTTGATATCTCATCTATTAGGCCTTGCCATCATCCAATCCCCACATATTTGCATGCCCATATATGTTATTTTTATCATTCTAAATCATAAAGTCTGGAGGGTCATACATTATAACATTTGGATGAATCATGATTCCTTCATCCCCATTCCTTTTATTGAAGTTGTAAAGACACAAAATACAAGAATGACCAGTTCTTGATTATTTAAGAGACTCTTTCTTGTAGTTTGAGGTAGGAAACTATTCTTTTTAGTTCAATGAATGCCCACTGATATCGTTTCTAAGATGGGGACGTTGATGTTTGAAATTCCCTAGCTCGTTTATATTATCTTATCTAATCCCTTTATGCTCCAAAATGCGGTACATCAATATACAATATGGTGTAAAAACCTTGGCAATACTAGCATATACATAATCCACAAAGTAATATTTGTCCCTTAATACCTTCAAATGCCCTGTTGCTACAATACCCACATATCATCACAATTTTCCCATCCAATCATGAATAAGAATTCCATATCAAACCTAACTAGAACCATTACACTAAAAAACAAATATATTGTCTAGTTGTGGTATCAATTTATTTTGTCTCTCCAAACCAATATTAGAATAAGTATTTCATCAATGCAACCTAACAAATCCACAATGAAAATTTATTTTTTTAAAAGAAAAGATATTTTCCATTTCCTAAAAAATATAGTCCTTACTTTGAAGTAAAATGTGGATTTCCCTCAATCCTAGGATGTGTAGGAGTACTGAGGTTAGGTACATAAATATAATTTGATCACAATCTACATATTGCCTTCATTACCTTGTCCAAATGTCACCTAAGTCTTTCACCTAATTGTACATAATCTCTAGGTAAGTTGTGTATCATATGATCATGACAGATAAATTGAGAAAAGTAATATACTTGTTCAATAATCATTACTCCTGATATACTCTTTATACACCCTTCCTCTACCCACTAGGGTTTGTATGGCAACTAGACAATTAGAAACATGTCATATGCTTATCTAAGGTGAATTTTCATCATTTCCATGACCTTTTTGTGCGCCCTCCGAATGCCTATCGCATGCTATTGTCACAAAAGTGATTTCTCATAATTATTAAAAAATTGAACATGACTATGTAATTGCATATGCCACTGTATGGATATGTATCGACCGTTGTAGACACTATGTGATGTACATAGTTATTTGGATGTGAATCCTAGTGTTGGTCCATAATACTATAAATCAAAGTATGTCCATTTAAATGAGAACCAAATATAATGCCAAACTAGTGAAATGTAATTAACAGAGCATACACAATCTAAAAAATGTAATACTATAAAACGCAAAGAATACATGTAACTAAAAAGAAACAAGTACAAGGGAAAAAATACAAAAAAGAAGACAAGGCATATAAGAATGCTAATTGTTTTACATGATTAAGTATGAAATATAATGGTTAAATAAAACAAAGTTGTCCTGAATATAGAGTACTATGAGTTGTCATCATCACCTAATAAAAAATGAGATTCATCTTTGTTAGGACCCTCCTGAGTGAAGCTTGGGAAAATGTCATGGTAGGATCTTTGGCAAGTTCTTGTTGATGCCATTGTCCTTCACCTACCTTGACATTGTATGGATGCCACATTGAAGGTGCACTGGAGGTTAGAAATATTGGTTTCTCGAAGATTTGCACAAAACCATTAGAGGAATAGGGAAGTATAAGTTGCCATGATGACTCAATGCCATGACCTGAGAAGAAAAACTCAAAATCCAATGTGGGATACCAGAGTAGTATATAGTTTCTAGGTTGCACAACCAACCAAGGAGGGGTTCATTGTGGTTAACTAAGTTTATGTATATAGGGTGGATCCTACGTTCTTTCATACCATTTATTACTATCTATTTCATAGTCAAAGTGATTCAAGGGATGTCTTAAAGAAATACTCAGGGATATGAGGGTACTCCTCCTACACAAAGCACTTTGCCGAGCCCCTTTCTAAATTGTGTACCATTTCATATACATGCAATTACTTTGCACAAGTTCATCACTAAGGCCCACATATGGAACACATGAATTGTGTTCTCTACGCCATTGGACATATTTCCTAGGAACCAATACTATACACTAGCATCCATGGGTCTTCCTTCACCATTATAATTGAACTTGTTCATGTCACTTGATTATTTGGTGCTAAAAACACACTGGAATTGTGTTGGAGGCTATTGGTATGTCAACAGATATTGTTGGTATGTTGATGGACCACGATCGGATTTATCCACATCATCATAGATCATGATCATATTTATCCACAACATCATCACCATTAATAACTAAAACCGAATGTTTTGAGCATGAGATAGGGACATGATTACCCCTTGCAAGTATGCCCAACCATCAACTCTATATCATTATAATGGTAGAATGGCCCCTTCAACAACCTCATGATCCCTGTGCTATTTTATTGCTCAGTTCAGTAGGTTTTGTCCTTTCTACAGAGGTCTAAAGGGGAGTAGTGCTTAATCTTAGTAAAATTAGGAGGATCTCAATGGATCATCAATGACTAACACATAGATGCTGATTCAAGACAAAAGTGTTGATTTGCCTTCCTATTCTTCTTTGACTAAAGTGCAATCAGAGACAATTATCAAGACATTTAATAATGTAACTACTGGTAACCTGGGCATCCTATCTTTGCTTCTTGGTGATGAATATCAAAAGGTTATTTCATAGAATATATCAGTGGTCAACAATAGAAAATCAACCAAACTTTCAATCATGCCTAAAGTAGTTTTTGTACTTCATAAACCTTGGTGCTTTTCTGTGATGATTAAACTGATAGGAAATAACATAAGATACCTGACCCTATTAGATTATTTATCATTGATGTGGAGACCAACATCAAATGGGTGGGTGTTTGAATTTAGCATGAGCCATTTTGCAATATAGTTCTTATGCAAACAAGATTGTCTTGATGCCATAATAAGTGGTACTTGGACTATTTTTGGTCTTATATGGTCAGGAAGTGGACATAAAATATATTACTTCACTAAATCTCCCCCTCTTATTCTTACATGGTCTAGGGTTCATTTTATCCCTCACACATGTATACCAATGTCATATTTGAAATTGTTGGTGAAGCCTGGGAAGATCCAGTAAAGTAGATTTTCATACTATTAATTGCACAAGTAGCTATTTTTCAAGAATCGTAGTTGAAGTTGATACAACCACTTCAGTCTATCCTATAGTTAATTCAACGACCTGGTTCTTTGTGTTGAATATGAGTCTATTCTAGATATTTGCATTTGCTGTGGTAGAATGGACCACGTGTCTACACATTTCTCTCTACAGAACCACTCCATAGTTGGTGACTCATCTACATAGGAAGCAAATGAGGTGGGTGTCAAATGGTTAGTCGAGGAAGACAAATGACATGTTTTTTTGGTCATAATATTCATTGTAAATAGTAGACCAAGATGGTTATAAGATCAACGAAGCAGACCAATAAACCTTAGATACACATTGCAACTCTCAAACATGAAGATGAAGTTGCAACAATGGAGGTCAAATAAGTTGATGTTGCATATGCATCCCCAATTGTGTTGGAATCACAAGATGTTGTGAAAAAAGAGGTTTCACAAAGAGAAACTAGGCAGTCAGTAATAAGACCAAGGATCTTCCTAATATACCTCAACAAAACGAAGCTTAAATTAGTAATACTTAGAGGGCTGCAAATGTTGATCATTCTAAGTTCATCAACTATCCTACATCTAATTGTAATGTTGTGGACCCAGAAGGAGATGAGGTTATAGTCCACGAAAATGACAATGATGATTATCATGATGAAGCTTCAGAACAAATTAGCTAGTTACACATGCATTCTGATATAGTACTCCTTCCTAATTTCTTTGAGACACATCCATCTACATCTCACACTAGGAAGATTAGAAGGGAGGTGTGATTGAGTAATGGTAAATTGAAGTTTGCTCCATATTTTATTTAGGTGAAGGCAAATAAGTTTGTACAATAACAATTGGAAATGAAAACCTTGGAGAATTATAGCGTATATGATTTATGATGGATACCAACACTTTGATGAACTAGAAAACTTGGTGTTGAAGATAGTTTCCTATGCGATGTTGTTCAAAATGATTTAATACCATTCTAAAAATACATGTATTTCTAATGTTGTTTTTATGTTTCCCTCATTCATCTTATGTAAAGATAGATCTTGAACATACTTTTTGATACTAGTTACTATTCCCTTAGAGTAGTTTTAGTAAAAAGTAATGATTTTTATGAAAATAAACAAGAAAAGAAAACATGGGTTCTCCTATGTAATAACACTCAAATTTCCCTCCACAATCCTTTCTTCCAACTACATTCTATTGGGTTGGGGAAAATCAACCCTTATCCTCAATTTCTTAACATAGCCAAGCGAGTCATTGAGTGTGGATTGAACTTGAGAGAAGGAAGCATGCAAATGTAAGCTACACTCCCAATTGCTCAAGACAAATATGTAAAATGACATGGTTTTACCCAGAGGCATGTGAAATTGATGTCACTTCCATAAGTCATGACACCCTATATGGGAGTATATGTGATTTTTTTCTTTATTTGTGTTGAAACTTTAGAGGAAAAGAAGAGAGAGGTGGCATGCATATATTTAAAGTTGAAGTTGTCTGGTCAAACATTCACATAGGTGGGTGCATTTATAATTTCTTACTTTATTAATTTGAAGAGAGAGTTACTTGGAGAGTACTTGAGGACCATTATGTTTTAATCCCTAGTTTAGGTCTCCATCTCATGTTATGTTGCTCCTTATTCACATCATGGGTGTTTAAAATACATGCTATTTCTCAATAATAATCACTTTATGACAAAATCACTTATGGAATATCTTGCATGTTTTATAGGTAATTTTGCACTAATTGATGGAAGGGAGAGAAGGAGGATGATATTAGGACTCCCCCAGCCACGAGGGAACCCAAAGTGAGTCTAAAAGATACTGAACCTACCCCAAGTGACCAAGGATCAAGTTGAAGTAAGAAATTGATAGATGGATACTTAGAAGACTCAAGTGAATGCTAAATCCCTCAAAATGGACATGGTATACATCCATGTCAGTTCTAATAAAGTAAATCACAAACTTGATCATGATATGCAAGCACTAGGACATTCAACCCACCACACAATGGGAAACAAAACTACTGTGGCCATCCAGATCCCCCATGATTGTGGCCACTGAAATGACCATGGTGGCAGCTCCACCAAGGCAACCATTACAAAGAAAATGAACTCCTCCTACCTCATTCACCACGGTCGTGGTACCCACCATGGTTGAGCTACCCTCAAACCACCACGCATGGTTTCGACCACAAAAGTGCTACCTCACTCCAATTGACCACTTCTATAAGATCCTAACATAGTTACTACTACGACCATTCTCCACCACTATGATCATTCCTAAACCTACCACCATGTCTGTGGTGACTACCATAGTCGTGCTACCCACCTAACCCAAATGCTTCCTACTACCACTTTTACCACTTCACCCCCACTTAACCCTAGAACCCCTAGGACACTATATATGCACTGGTAGTGGCTAGGAATCATAGGTTATGACTCCTTAGCCATCATAGCCTTCACATACTCCTACCCACCTCATTCACTCCATTTCCATCCATCTTACACCCAAAACCCTAGCTTTCTAGGGTTTTGATCACATGAACTAGATTTTCATGGCATTCTATCCACTTGGAGGATGGGGCCATGCTTGGATCCTTTGGAGATGAAAATTGGAGCTTCTCCACCCACGTTGATGGAGTTTCAATCTTCTTCTCCCCCTTCTTTTGTTATTTCTTTGATCATGAGTAGCTAATCCCCTTTGTGTGTTGTTTGGGGGAAAAATATGTAACTATGATACCATGTTGGCATATATTATGCATTATACCCTGATTTCCTTGACTATTGCTATGTTATTTGTTTTTCTCCTTCCTACTTCTTGCTATGGTTGTTTGAGCTATAGAATCACCTAATATGTAGAGAAATGGGTGATTTTAAGATTTTTGGTAGGAAAACTCCTAAGTCCCCTAGAGGAATCTTAGTTAGTTTCTCCCCTTCTCCTTTATCCTTCCATTCCACTAGTCCTAGGAGAGAGAACTAAGTATCTAGGTATGTTCATCCATATGCACTTAGAAAAAGGCATGTTAAGTGGTTTGATGGGGGTCATGGGAGATGAAATACCCTTTTCCTACACCCACACCATTCCTTACCCCTAAATCTATTAGGAGAGCCATACCTAGAAACATAAACTTTGATAATATAGATTAACATCTACCTAACTATTAGTCAATACATTATAGTAAGGTTGGATGGGAAGTGATAGGGACTAGTTCCCCTACAAACCACCATGCCACCCATGCCCAACTAACAGGGTAGGATTTATAAACTACATTGCTCCTTGTTGTTTGGTTTGATAGAAAATTGTTGGATGTATGTGCATGAGTAAGACCCTTGTACATGGTTGATGGTTGCATATCCCCTAAAACACCCCATTACCCTGAGTACTATCTAGAACCATAACTTGCTTCTTTGTTAGGTAGTTGTCCTTTTTCTTAGTTCATTTTCTTGTTCACGATAGTAGTTCTTGCTAGAGTAATTAGTTCTTGCCCTTAGTTGCTTATGTTAGGTTTTACTTAGTCAATTTCTTAGCATAGTCCTATATTTTCTTTCTTAACTACCTTGCTTAGTGCTAATTAGGGTTTCTCTTGCTTATCTACTTTTACTTGCCTTCTTATCTTGTAGTAGACTGAATTTCTAGTTTATCTTATATTCCATTCTTTCTCTCTTAGTTTCTTGACCACTTGATATAATCACCAAAACCTCCATTTAAATCCTTGAAACCCTAATATCTTATATAGAAACATAAAGAAATAGCCTAACTCTAACTGTCCACCCACTCCCTATGGACTCTACCCCGTACTTGCCTCTCTCTATACCGTGGTTTGAGCCTGTGTGCATACAGATCTATTATTAAAAGTGTTCCATCATTAGGGTGGTTTGTTATCCCAGAGTGTCCCCTAGGTGCATCACTACCCTTGGAGCATCTAAATATTTGATATTCAACACTTGGGCAGGATTCCTTCACATGGTGCTTTAAGTTAGACACATAAAATACATAATGTATCATGTCATACAGAGGTTGGTGGGACTAGATGATAAACAATCTCACAAACCTATTCCAAGACTTCAAAGGACCCTCATGCCTATGGTTCAACTTTCCTTGATTCATGGAAATGGCATGGAGGGGTCAAATTCTTGAAAGACATTATCTTTCATGTAGATGGGTTAATTCATGCATTATGCATTAACACAAGATTTTTGTTGAGATATGGTACTCACCTTTAAATAGAGCATATCCAAGGTGAATGGAAAACCATTAGTATTGAAAATACTATCTTTTATATGTTGCTAATTTTGTTATTATGTTGCCATAAGCCAAAATTACCAACTAAAACTTTCTCTAACAATAAGGCTAGCTTAAATGAGGTCTCTATAGTATCATCATTATGTACAATCCTTCTTCAAAATAGAATGTTTCAAGTTTATTTCAGTAGCAACTTAGGATGAGCTCTCAAGGATCATGCACATCAAGATAGGGTCAATTCAAGTCAATACATCTACTCATGATAATTTATTACCCAACTCTTTTGGGTATAACCACTAAATTCCTCTATTAGGGACCACTACCCCAAGTGCAAGACTTTTCTAGAGTACCTTCTTTAGGATCTTGGGACTCTTCCCTCACTCATATGTAAGGTTCATTATGCATGCCCTCTCCATGGTATTGGAACTCTTCCCTCACCTAGATGTAATGATCATAAAAAAACCTTCTATCAAAACACACACACACACACACACACACGTGCACACACACATGCACACGCACACACACACACACACACACACATATATATATATATATATATATATATATATATATATATATATAGAGAGAGAGAGAGAGAGAGAGAGAGATAGTGGTTAGGTCCCTTTATAACATTAATTGACTTAGGGTTATACATTGCCCATATTTTGATGATGACTTCACCATTTCATTCATGTGAATCTAACATTTCCTTTGAGACAATTTTATATCATTAGGTACAATTTTGAAATTCAAAAACCCTAGTTGTGTAATTGCAATTTATATTAGCACAAATCAAGAACTGAAGAATACATAGAATTTACTTTAGATTTTTGTTGTAAATCATTTGTCATGACTTTATGATCTGTAACTAAATTTAAATGATGATTATAATTTGTCATAATTATTAAATGCATCACTATACCTTTCATTGGTCAACATTATCCTAGAACACATACCATTCTATGCATTGATTGCTTGATCATGCATGATTATTGGTCTAGATGCTAACTATCATAGTATAGCATACAGTGACACTACAAGTCAAGACTTTTAATGGCATAGCCCAAGATACCCTCCTTGCATCTCGAACGGTGACACAATAGATGTAAAGTGAAAAATAGTCTTAGAGAGAGACAAAGTGATTTATTTCTTTTGTAAAACCAATTATCCTATAAAAAATGGCTAATAATCGAACTTGAATAATCTACTATCTAGTGGGCACCCTCAACTATAAAATATTCCTTCTGAAATGATTCCAAGGTTTCCTTTCATGTTTATATGCTATACTTGAGTGAAAATCCCTTAGATACTTCTAATCATTCTCAAGCTTGATTAAATTCCATTTTTCATCGTGAGTGATCTATAATTTCTAAAAGAGAGCTACCTCATTGTAATCTTCTTAAGCTCTCAAATTCTCCTTGCCCCAATATATTTCTATCAAAGATGATGAATTATAGATGGCTTATGTAACATACTCAACTCTAAACATATAAGCTCCCTTCTACTAGGCCCCTATATGCAATTCGAAAGGCATTAGGAATAATAAGTGCCAAATAGTATCATTAATTTATAATATCCCCTTGATATTTGATAATGAAGGTAAAACAATCATAATACATTTAGTAAATAGAATTAGTAAACACGCACACCATATATTTTGCTTGACTCTTATTTGACATTCTAAAATATTCCTAGGGAGATAAGACAAAAGAAATTGAATTAATATGTAATACAATGTCAAAATTGATTAATCAAGATAAATAAATATACTATATAGGCGTGTAGTATAGAATACTAAAATCTATTTTAAACATTGACAAAAGATATCAGATACATCCTAGTTAGCAAATATACTAATTTTGGGTTTAATGAGATATCAGATACATCCAAAAAGAGATGGTTTATTAGGGAATATATAAGTTTAATCATTTTTACTAATTTAAATCAAATGTAACCCTATTTTCTGACATGTGTTTAGGTTTCATTTAATGTTATGTCATTTAACTAAAATTGATTTTATCTATTTGCTAAGCAGATGGGATCCATATTTGTAACACTTGCCCATTTATAAAACCACAAATGCCATATGTGGAAGCACCAACTCACATATGTAATTAAAGCATGGGAAAACATCACACATATGGCATACTAAAGCATATGAGAACCCAACTAACAAAGTTCATCAACAAGGTTCTAACATAGAAAGCCTAAGAGTTTGGGAGTAACAGTGCCAATGTGCAAATAGTAAAGAACATAACTGAAAGAAAACTCCAAACTGGAAGGATCGTCTAGGGTAAATGTCCCACCAGTGAAAGATGTCTTCCGAATCTTCAAACACTCAAGATAATCTTTGAATAATTGCTCCTTCTCTGTGGACGTCGCATCCCTAGCATGGCACAAAAGAGGAAAACCTAGGAATTAGAGTAACAGTCAAGAAATCTATAACAAGGATAACATATGAATGACGAACAAAAATATTTTGCTCAAGAAGACTAAACAATTTTAGTCATTTATTTTATCTTTGTGTCCACCATTATATGATAAGTCCTCCTCTAGTGAAACCATAGTGTCCTCTATGGTGCAACACACCGTCTGTTGGCACATCATGGCCTATGTTTACACTGAAGTGTCCTCTATGGTGCAACACACCCTCTGTTGGCACTATATGCCCTCTATGACACACATAGTGTCCTCTAAAATCGTCTCGGGACTCTCTGGTGATGACTTATCATATATTGTATAATTTATGTTCTAATGTCAATTTCTATATTCTACTCTTAATCTCTTATCTCTAAATCTTAATCTATTCTTAACTGAGTACTCTGTATCTCTGTTCTGAGTTCAATCTAAATCTATGTTTGAAATCTATATCTCTGATTTCTTTGATTCTTAAACTGACTCAGAACTGAGTCCATAAGTACAATCTACATTTACTCTTACTCTAAGTCTTAGATGCTGAGTTTAACACTTTTCAGCATGTCTATAAGTTTGAAATAAGAAGCACTATATGAAAGAGGATTCTCTAAATCTAAACAATTAGACAACATGTCTAAGTACAAGATAGATTCCTAAGGCATGTCCCACTTACCTGTAGTAAACCAAAATCCTATCACCTCTGCTCTTCAAAATATTGGGTCTGATTTCCCCCTAAAAACCCAAAGACCATATCAGATCTCATATCCTTCCTTTTCGGGCCAACATCTCTAGGGTCATAATTTCCTTTTATTCACCAGTACATGCATTTAGGTAAGTATATCATTATTAGGGTGTACAAAGTTAGGTATATGTCTTTGTAAATGTTGCTTTTCTAACCATAATAATATTAGGATTCATAGTTTAGGTTTATAATGAAAAGATTTCATTCATATACTACTAATTTAGACCTAAGTCCATAAGTATCAAAATATCATTAGTACATAGTTTCCCTAGGATTAGGGCTATATATGTAATACTCATGTTCTAATATTTTATTACCACTTATATGTTTAAGGCCATGATTATTATTAGAATCATAGAGATGGTCATTGGATAGGGTTGAATCATGAAAATATACCAGGATACATTGTTGGTGGCATTAACCCATTAAGTATATTAACAAGTAGGAAAAATAACGAATTCATATTTAATAACCTGATTATTGGGAACCAAGCAAGGTAAACAAGGGTTCCATCAGGTAGAACACATTTTTAGGAGTCTCCGGTTAAATTTTTGTATTTTTCTTTTTCATAAATTATTTACTAGGATAATACAAGATTGAATGCCTACTAATAAATAGGAAAAAATATAAAAGTGTTTTAAAATAAAACAAAATACCAGACATGTGTTTGGTTAAGTACTGATATGACCTTGAGGTCATTTTCAGATCATGGCATGACACGGAGGAAAAATAGTCAAAATACTAGGTCGAATGTTCTTCACGTGCAGGACCTAGGTGATGGATTTGATCCTTCCTCACGCGATGCTTGGTGTTTACTTGATTGAAAGGGAGTCACCGATCTCTTTGTGAGCTCCAATCGAGCTAAATGAGCCCTAGATCGTCACTTAAGGTGCACAGAGCTGCCTAGGAGGGTCACCAGAAGCTATTGCTTCGACGATCAAGATGTGAAAACACGACCACATGGCTTTGCTTGGAAAACTAAGGAGTCAAAAGGATACATGTGGTCACAACAAAACTAACAAGTCTAAGAGGATGTCACAATGATGACTGGAAACCTAAAATTGAAAATAGTCGGGAGACTCGAAATTGGGGGTTAGAGATGTACCCCCCCTCTAGTTTAATTGAGGGTACAACACGCTTCTCCGGAATGATACAGAGAGATGTAAACCCTTTACGCGACTGGGTGATCACAATAGCTTATACTCCGGCTCTGGTCTCAACAACTCAACGACAGCTATGTCGACTCGACGACTCACTGATCTGCAACCAAAACTAGAGCTTGTCTCTAACTCAAAGTCCCTCATAGATGGTGAGGGTGGAGGGAATTGACCAGAGTCAACACGAGGGTGGAGAAATATGACGAAAAGGTTAGGGCTCGAAGGTGATGTAGGGTGGAGATCTCAGGGGTAGTTGCAGGGCAATTGGTGGTGGAGGAGGGTCAGATAGAGTGTGATGGAGATTCTTTAGTGATTCAGTGATCAAGGGCAAGGTTAGGCGATTGTCTTTAAATTCGAGGTGAGAAAGGAGAACCGATAAGATTGGGAGTTTCTTATACAATTGTTTATTGGGTTCAAGTGAGGGGTCAAAGGTGTGGTTTCGTCCCCCAAATACAATGAATAAGAAAGTTTTTTGGAATGGATGAGTGAGTTGCAAGATTTTTGTGATTGAAGGAAACAACTGTTGTTTCCTAAATAGACTAAAAAAGAAGATAATGATTGGATGACTGCATTTAAACTAGTTCCTTGCGCACCTGATTTGACATCTAGGAAAAGTGGAACTAAAAGAAACTGAAAATTAATTGTTTCTTATTCAATTTTTGACTATTAACTTCCTCGAATTCATTTTCTTAATCAATTAAAGTCCTATTGGCATCAAAATTGGACCAGACACTCCCAAAAAAGTCTAGAATATTATCCTATAGTTAGTTTCTGAGTTGGGTTATCAAATTTATTAATATAATTAATAATGGATAGAGATTTGGTATTACATAACTAATTTTTTAAGAGTAATTAAATATCCAAAATTTGGGTTTCCTCTTAGTTAGACGTTATCTTTGATTAGGAAAATTTTGCATACAAAATGCTCCCGATGGTAGTGCCTTCCGACAATGACGACGGCCGGAGACGCGATGCTAGATCTACTAAGAAGGAAGCTTCTACCAAAGCCGCCTCTTTGGAGTTGATCCCCATTGCTAAGCCTGTCCTTGATAATGATAAAGCTTAATCATCTAATGGTGTTAAGTCCTGGGTGGAACTGATTAAACCGAAGGTGTATGATACATCTCTTGAGAAGGTGGACATTGAAGTCCGTGGTCAAAAGCTCATCTACCCGGGGGGAGGAGGTGGAGAGGAATGCCGCTAGATGGAACAATTGCCTTACAGGTTACATAGTAGGCTTTAAATTGCAGTTATCGATTCTAGAAAGGTATCTTTCGCAGACCTGGATACTGAAGGGGAAGATAGAGGTAATGAATCATGGCCAAGGTTTCTTCCTAATCAAATTCTTAGACAAAACTAATCTAGAAAATGTGCTTGACGGAGGCTTTTACTTCATGAGGGGTAAACCTTTGGTGTTAATGAAGTGGAAGCCTGGTGTCATTATGAAGAGGTTTCGAATGTCTGACATGCTGGTCTGGGTCCGTGTTCATGATCTCCCTCTTGAGTTGTGGGATATGAAGATGTTCACCAGAATTGGTTCTTACCTCAGAACTCCTCTTCGAGTAGACAAAAGCTACTTTCAAGCTAAGAAACCTTGAGTTTGTGAGACTTCAAGTTCTGATGTCGACCAAATCTAAATTTCCCCCAGAACTTGAAGTGGAAAGTGATATAGGTGTTACTCACACCATCTCTTTCGAGTATGAATGGAAGCCAAGAGTCTGTCAAGTGTGTAAGCTTTACGGCCATAACGACTGTGAAGCCAGGGCCCCTGTTCAGAGGAAAGTTTGGGTGCATAAAGCTAATTCGAAGAATGCTGCTGAGATGATTGTTGAAAGGCCTGATAAGGTGAATGCTTCTCCCTCTTTGCAAGAAAATTCTGAGAGACTTGAATCCCATAACAACCTAGCAAACGGTCTGGTTGAAAGTAGTGATAGACTTACTGTGGCCAACGAAGTATCATCAAACAAGCTACCAGCGGATAAACCTGTAGCTGAAGCAGGTCAGTTCATTCCTGTTGTGCCATCAGAACCAGATTCAGCTGAGGTTGAAGATGAGTTTCATATGCTGGATGACTCTTTTGAAGAGAATGTATCCTTTAATTCTGATATCTCAGAGATAGATGGTCTTGGTCAGGAAATCGTGGTTGATTTGTTGACCACTCCACCTCAAGAAGGGATTAGTACTGAAGAGGATGGTTTCAAGATGCAGAAGGGAAACCAGAAAAGAAAAGGCAAAGGAAAAGGTAGGAAAGGCCCGATTAACATCAAGGACACTAGACATGTAGCTCAAACTTCATTATCTAATAAGTTTGACAACCTGGCTATTAGTGGTGAGGAGAGGGCTGTGTCACACACCAGTGAAGTACTTGTTTCAAATAGTTTTAATGGACAGTTCCTTCAACATGCTTTCATGAAATGTTAGAGGACTCAATCTTAAATCCTCTATAGTCCACAACCACTACTACATTTTTGTCCAGTAACGTCACTGCCCCTAGCATCATTTTTACTAGAATAACCGACCTAATAGACTACTGCATTAGTTTTAACATAAAAACCGACGTTATAGATTTCCCGCGGTGAAAATTCGTTCGATTTTGGCTTTGCGCCTCGATCTATAGGGTCAGTTTTTTAAAATAACCGATGCTATAGGGTCAACAAAAAATGTGGGCACCACTTTGGAACTCTAGAGTCAGTTTTTATATATAACCGACTTTATAGATCCTGACCTATAGCGTCGGTTATACAAAAAAACCGACCCTAAAAGTCTATTAAAAAAACAGTGCCCGGACTTAACCTGTAGTGACAATTTTTTAAGATAACCGTCGCTATAGGTCAGGTCTATAGCGACAGTTATCTCAAAAAACCATCACTATAGGTTAAGTCCGGGCACTATTTTTTTAATAGACTTTTAGGGTCATTTTTTTACAAAAAACCGACGCTATAGGTCTTTGACATTGCACATATAAGCCCGATTGTAAGGCTTAGGTTTCCATTTGCTGCTGCTGCTACCCCCCGTTTCCACTCTCACGTCTGAAGAAAGGCAACACCGCCTCTACAAAGGTGACCTCCCCCAACCATCTCCTCGTCTGAAAAGAGGCAAACTAGCACCTCTTTCCTTAAACGAAGACGCCTAAGCTTCTTGCCACCATCTCCGGCGACGATGACGCTCCTTACCACCATCTCGACACCGTTTTACTTGGATGACGGTGATGTATTAGGCGTTGTATCTCTCTCCGGTGCTTTCTTCCTTGAAAGGCGACGACGCCTTAGGCGTTGCAAAGGCCGTGCACATCTCTCTCTGATTCTTTTCCCGCACAAGCTCCCTCACCGATCGGTTTTTCTCAAGGTATTGTCCTTGCCGCCTCACTCCTCCGTTTACATCTTACTTTCAAGCAACTGACCATGTAGCACGGCCGTGCTGGGCAGCACGACCGTGTTGTTTGCACGGCCGTGCTGTGCAACACGACCGTGTTGACTGAGTTGTAGAATCATCAAAATTTGTCAATTTTTTATTTGTTATTGCTCCTATAAAATTGATATATACTGACCCCTAATTAATACATTATAATAGAATTGAATCATGCATTTGTGTTGTTCCAGGTGCTATCAACTTGTTTTTGACTTGCATATATTTCTTCTTCAGCTTACAAGTGAGGTATAATATTCTCATTCTCCCAATGTACTATTTTATTTGACTAGTAAATCAACCAATAATAAAAATATGTATTCATTCATATCTACATTTTGTTATCAATCACATATGTAATCATTTGGACAGTCCCCAGTTTGGGACTGTTTTTGGATATTTAATCTCACTTAGGATGTAACTGTATAATGTATGTTTAGTTTTGAAGAAAATTTTAGTAGTATTTCCTTATTTGTTCTCTGGGTACATATGTGAGTGTTTATTTACTTGACTAACAACTCAACCAATACTAGAGACATGTATTCTTTGAATTATTTATTTTATTATCATTCAAGCAAGTAATCTTTTAAATATACATCATATATCATGTATACCTTATCACTTGTGTTTTTATTATCACTTATTTTTTTATCATGTAATCTTTTAAGGTAGCTACTTTGACAACTGCTTAGTCTTATATGTATTAATTTTCAACTCTTATATATCAACTGTTATATTCTTATCTCAATTCCTGTTTATAGTAGTTTACTAACATTAAGTATAATTCGTTATTTGTAGTGTCCTATAAAAAATAATGATTGGGCTTGTGGCTACTATGTAATGAAATATATGCAAGCTATTGTTAAACAAGCATCATATGACGTTCAGACTATAGATCAGGTAATAAAGAATAACATCATAAATTTTCAATTGGTTTTAGTCATTTTATAAAATATTAGCATGTGCATTTTCTATTACAGATCTTTACAACTCAGCCTTACACACTTGAGGACTTAAATGAATTCCGAGAAGACTGGTGAGATGCTTTTCTAAATGAAGTCAATATAACATTAGATTAAATATGTCAGCTCCATTTATGTATGTGATTACTCTTTCATATTTACTTTTGTATCCGACATTTAATATCATCTCAGACTTGCAATCTATCATTTTGTAAATTATGATGTGATTATGTATAACACAACTAAATATATGAATCATTTTTGTTATGAATGTGTGGTTTGGAATGGTGATGGTTGAGCATCAATGCTCCCCTCTCTCATATCCTGGTTCTTTTGTTCTTCTCTTCTGTTACTATTTCTGCAAAAATTAAAAAAAAATTTACAACTTCTAGCGTCGGTTTTCTTAAAAAACTGACTTTGTAGGTGATGTGTAGCACGGCCGTGTTGGGATATGGTTGCACAGACGTTCTGCATAGCACGACCGTGTTGGCTTCTGGTAGCACGCTCGTTCTGTGTAGCACAGTCATGTTGGGTTATGGTAGCACGGCCGTGCCGCGTAGCACAACCGTGTGTGATTACAATTTGTAGACTTGTAGCATCAATTTTCTTAAAAAAACTGACCTTAGAGGTTACCTCTAAGGTCGGTTTTCTTAAAAAACTGATGCTACAGGTCTACAGATTATCAAGCTCAATCTATAGACCTTATAGCATCGGTTTTCTTAAAAAACCGACCTTAGAGTGAACCTCTAAGGTCGGTTTTTTAAGAAAGCTGATGCTACAGGTCTACAGATTGAGCTTGATAGCCGACCTACAACCTTGGCCACAATTTTTTCTCATTTTTTATAGCCTATTGGGTCGATTTTCTTTAGTTAAAAAAACCGACGCTATAGGTCAAATTCTATAGTGACGCCCACTTAGGAGTCGGTTAAAAAGTGACGCTACAGGCTTAAAAAAACCGACGCTACAGACCATTTATGTACTAGTGAACAAAATAAGAGAATTCAAACCTCATTTGATTCTGTTGAATGAGACTAAAGTAAGAATTATGAAGGTTGACAAACTTATCAAAAAGTATTTCTCTGGTTACAATTGGTTCTCTAACCATGATTCTCATGTCGTAGGCAGAGTAATGGTTCTCTGGAAGGAAATTGACTGTCATGTTAGGAAGCTTCGGGAGATGGACCAGTCAGTGCATTTGGAGGTTCTTTTTGCTAATAGAAGTCTTTTTGTTATTGTAGTCTATGGGCATAATCCTGATATTGAGAGGGTTCGTGTCTGGGACGAGATTGTCAATATCAATTCCACTATGGAAGGACCTTGGGTGATTTTAGGCGATTTTAACTCTGTGAGGAGGATCGATGAGAGGATTGGCAAGGTTCCACTGTCCAACAAATCCATGGAGGACTTTAACAGCTATATGCTGTCTTCTGGGCTGTTTGAGCTCTGCCAAAATGGGCCTCTATTCTCATGGGACAACCATCAGAGTGATGGTGGCTTTGTCACTTCTTACATTGATAGAGTTCTCTATAATTCTTCTTTCACGTCTGACTTTACTGACTTCAAAGGCATTCTTCACTCGAATGTTATTAGTGATCATAAAATTCTCACTTTACACATTGGAGAAAGAGTCAAGGTGGTCACCCCTTTCAGGTTTATCAACACATGGGATGATAAATATGACTTCCTAGACATTGTTAGAGGAAGCTGGGGAACTGAAAATTCAGGGTTTCCTATTTATAAACTGTTACGACCCGTGTTGAGCTTACCCTGTAAGTATGCTGTTAAGCATGTGTTTAGCTTCTTTGCTAAGTTATAAGCTTGCTTTGTTAATAACGTTTAAAAATAGATATGATATGTACATAGTGTGAATCCTAGCCCTTAAAACGTGTAAGATCTTGCGCTTGAGGCGTTGCCAGAGAAATCGTCTGAAACCAACTTTCGAGCCAAACGTTGTATGTTTTTGGGCTTTTAGGGACCTGTTTGTAGTTCTTAAAAGTTCTCGGACTTTACGTTTTGGTCCCTAGGTTTTTCCTTCTTATCCTTTCTTTCCCCTTTACTCGTTTCATTTATCAGAAATGAGAGAAACGCAGAGCGTTTCTTCTCTTCTTCGCGTGAGAGGGAAAGAGAGAAAGACCAGGGAGAGAAGACGATTTGGAGCCCTAGCTTGGTTCCGGCCAGCAGCTGCGGCCCTCTATCCTCACCTCACCGTTCCTCTTCGCCAGCTGAACCAGCAGTAGCTGCGCTAGCAGCAGTGGCGGATAGGAGAAAGAAAGGGCGCGAAGAGCAGCCCTAGTTCATTTTTCTCCTCTCCTACAGTTAGTTCGTGGGTGTACGCATCTTTTGCAGGTGATTTGCTGCACAAATCCGTAGTCTTGTCTGCTGATTCGAGTGAAATCGACATCAGCAGGTCGGTTTAGGTTTTCAGTCTGTTCGTCGTTCGGTCGAGTTATATGTGATTCGGTCGAGTTTTCTTGAGCAGGAACCGAACAGCAGGTTGATCGGTCGAGTTTGTAGCTGATCGGTCGAGTTGTGCAGTGATCGATCGAGTTTCCGACCAATCGGTCGAGTTTCTGAGCTGTGAGTGGCAGTTCATTCAGAAATCATTATTTAACTCAATATTAAGTGCTTAATTGCTTCAGTATTAGTTGGTATAACTCCTAAACAGTGTAGCACATACAATAGTGTATGATAGATTCATTGAAACTTGAAATACGTAGTATGATTGATGAAAATGATGGAATTTTTATGTATTACAGTTGCATGTATTTGCTGATTAAAGACGGTTGTTTAGCATTGAATCTGAATAAGTGATACTGAGTTATGTTTAAAGATGACAAATGATATATATGTGGTTTCAAGTGATATTTAGAATGTGAAATAAGTATGAAATGTGATATTCCTGTTTAAATGTTTATATGTTAATCAATTAATAGACTTAGGTGCCCTAACACCGTAGAACCCCTTCGAGAGATCTGCTTCTTAGGGGTGAAACTCGTGTTGCAACATTAACCGTACAGAGTCATGGTGGCACGAGGACAGAGAGGCAGTGTTCAACAATAATCCGTGCGGAGTCACGGTGGCACTGGAGAAAATAGGGGTTATTGCAATAAGATCCGTGCGGAGTCATGGAGGTAACCCCGTGAGACTCTCCGCCTGTGTACTCAGGTTAGAGGAGGAGTCTAGAGCACTCGGAGTAGTGCATTGAGGCCGGAGAGCCTATGAGTCAGGCCGGAGAGCCTGGGGTCCTGTGGTAGAACAGGGCTGGCGTCAGACTTAGCATTTCCCGGGTGTGTCGCTAAGTCTTGTACGGTGGGATCGTAGTTCGCTACAGATCTTTATATGCAGAGTACACTGCATATGATTAGGGCATAATAATATTATAAATATGTAATCATATAGGATCACAGTAAATTTAATGTGTTAAGAGATTTGAACTTTTGTGCCAATTCTCTATAATTGTTTATTTGTTAAAATATCTGATGTTTCTTAGAAATGAGATTGTTATCTATAAAACTGCTATGACATTAGAACTGCCCTGTTAGTACTTCACTTATCATTTATTTAATTTTATCTATCTGATGAGTTGTTTAGTGATAGCTAAATGAAATGCTATTCACTGAGCGAGTAGGCTCATACCTCTACTCAAACATTTTCAGGTCAACATCAGCAACAGGAATAGGAAGGATCTTTTCATCCTAACGCTTAGTTTGTAGAAGGTATATGTAGTTAGTTTAGATAGAGGTCTCTTAGTCCTTTCCCCTCGGTCCTTGGGACATGGTGTGGGTGAGAGAAAATATGTATGGCGAATGTGTATAAAGATGTAAATTAACTGTTATGTTTACTTTCTATTAAACAATGTTACATGTTGTAAACTCTGTTTATGTTCTCTATCCAGGTTAATTGAAATGCTTCCGCAATAGTTTATCATGTTTTAGTTTACAGCAATAATCTGGATATCATTACGAGGTTTTAAAAAAAAGAAAAAAGAAAAAGTTCTCAGTGATTTGTTTATGTGATAATCCCTCCGTCGCGCCCTAATCTCGTGATTAGTGGTTAGTGTGAGATCAGGGTGTGACATCTTTTGGTATCAGAGCTTAGGTTGAGTACATAGTTACTCAGAGTCCAAGTCAGGGGATGATAAGAGACCAATAGGATTAAGGTTTAGGTGTCTTTCTTCTATCTGTAGTTTTCTAACAGGAAATTTGCAGATGGCAGAAACAGGCTTTGATCGTGATGATCAGGCTGAGAGCCATGTTGGTCCTGATCCACTGTACTTGGGTCCAGGTGGTGGTGACCATGTGGATGAAGCATCCCGTATGTACAAGATGTTTCTGGAGACCAGAGAGAGGTATAAGGCTGATAGGCGAGCTTCTACTTCTACCAACAGTAAGGATTTGATGCGATCTTATGAGCTTGTGAAGAAGCTTGGTGGTACAGAATTCAGTGGTACTACAGATCCAGTAGAGGCTGATGAGTGGTTGAGACAGATAGAGAAGGTCTTTCGCCTGATGGAGCTTTCAGAAGAGAAAAAGATTAATCATGCAGTCTATCTTTTGACAGGCGATGCAGAGTTGTGGTGGCGTGGTGTGGAGGAAAAGAGGAGAGGTACATATCTTTCTTGGCAGGACTTCTCTAAAGAGTTTCATCTTAAATTTTATCCACCCACTTTCATTAATGAGAAAATCAGGCAGTTACAGAACATTAAGCAAGGAAGCATGTCAATTACAGAATATGAAGCACTTTTCACCAGGTTGGCGAATTTCTGTCCTCATCTTGTACCTAATAATATAGAGAGATGCAGAAGGTTTCAAGAAGGGCTGAGGCCAGAAATTTGGCATATAGTTTCTACTACTAGTAAAAGGAACCGAGAGAACTTTGGTGAGTTTGTTGAGGCTGCTAGACAGGTTGAAGAATCTGTGAATGCTGACAAGGTGCCTGAGTCTAAGAAGAGATCTGCAGATTTCAGTAGAGGACAGTCCAGTAGTGGATATAGAGGTGGAGGTAGAGGTTTCTTTTCTAAACTTGGGTGTGGCTTTATCTGTTTCAGCAGACAGAGATCTGAGGATGTTACTTCTTCTAGAGGCAGAGGGGGAAACAACCCAGGGAGATGGGGCAGTGCCGCTAGTGGAAAGTCTTCTGGGTCGTCAATGTCAGTGACAGGTCCCCAGGGACAAGGGATACCGCCATGTGACAAATGTGGAAAACCACATTCTGGTCGGTGTTGGAGTCCAAGTTGTTTTGTCTGCGGACAAGTAGGACACCTCAAAAGGGAATGTCCTCAACTTCAACAAGCAGCATCACAAGTTTTCCAACCTCAGTACCATGATGTTCCGAGTTCTTATGTGGCTTCTGGTTCCAGAGGTGGTGGAGTGCCTAGTGGCAGGAGTAGTCAGAGAGGACGACATGTCAGAGGGAGAGCTTCAACACATTTCTTCTCTTTGACACCTCAGGAAGGTATAATATCTTCACAAGTCGTTACAGGAGAAATGCTTTTGTTTAATAGTATACCAGTTTCAGTTTTGATAGATCCGGGTGCTACTCACTCTTTCATACGACGCTCTTTAGTTGGTGAACTTAATTTGTTAACTCAAGGGTTAGTAGATGAGTTAGTGTTGAGGGTTCCACTAGGTGGACCAACAGTTCTGACTGAGTTCTATACCGGATGCTTGTTATCTTTTGGAGGTTACACCTTTGCTGCTAATCTCATACCCCTGGATGTCAATACTTTTCAAGTCATCTTGGGTATGGATTGTCTTGAGACATATCGAGTGCAACTCGATTGTTGGAAGAAGGAAGCTACCTTTCAACAAGGTGAATTTTCTTGTGTCTTTACTGGAGATAGGAAAGTTCTGCCTACTTGCATAGTATCAGCTGTTGTAGCTGATAAGATGCTACAGAAAGGATGTGAAGCGTTCCTTGCTCATGTGGTTGACACTAAAGTAGAGAAGAGTACCGCCAGTGTTTATGATGTGCCTGTGGTTCGTGAGTTTTCTGATGTTTTTCCAGAAGAGTTGCCAGGCTTACCTCCTATCAGAGACATTGATTTTGAGATTCAGGTATATTCAGGTAGTCATCCAGTAGCACTGCCAGCTTATAGAATGGCACCTGCAGAGTTGAAGGAACTCAAGGTGCAGTTGCAGGAATTACTGGATAAGGGTTTCATTAGACCCAGTTCTTCACCGTGGGGTGCTCCAGTCCTGTTTGTTAAAAAAAGGATGGTACCATGCGTCTCCGTATAGATTACAGGAAACTGAACAAGATCACTATTAAGAACAAGTATCCTTTCCCGAGAATAGACGATCTGTTTGATCAGTTGCGTGGAGCGACGATCTTTTCTAAAATAGATTTAAGATCTGGATATCATCAGCTTAGAATAAAGGCTTCTGATATTCCCAAGACAGCTTTCAGAACCAGGTATGGGCATTATGAGTTTCTGGTCATGTCGTTTGGGCTGACCAATGCCCCAGCAGCCTTTATGGATATGATGAATCGGATTTTCAAACCGTTCCTAGATCAGTTTATTGTGGTCTTTATAGATGATATCCTGATCTATTTCAGAGATGATGTACATCATGATCAACACCTGAGAGTAGTGTTGCAGTTGTTGAGGCAACATCAGCTGTATGCTAAGTTTAGCAAGTGCGAGTTCTGGTTGGCTGAGGTAGCATTTCTTGGACATGTTATCTCAAGAGATGGAGTTAGCGTTGATCCTAAGAAAGTTGATTCTGTGCTTCAGTGGGAACGGCCTAAGACTCCTACTGAGATTAGAAGTTTCTTGGGATTAGCAGGCTATTACAGAAGGTTTATACAGAACTTCAGTGTGCTAGCATCACCCTTGACACGCTTGACGAGGAAGGATGCACCGTTTGTTTGGTCTGATAATTGTGAGAAAAGTTTTCAGATCTTGAAGAGGAAGTTGACTTCAGCACCAGTGTTGGTTTCGCCAGAGGCGGACAAAGGTTATACAGTGTTCTGCGACGCCTCCAGGAGAGGTTTGGGCTGTGTGTTGATGCAGGAAGGCAAAGTTGTGGCTTATGCATCTAGATAGCTTAAGAAGAACGAAGAGAATTATCCTACTCATGATTTGGAGTTAGTTGCTATAGTTCATGCTCTTAAGACATGGCGTCACTACCTATACGGTGAGACATGTCAGGTGTTTACGGACCATAAGAACCTGAAGTATATCTTCACTCAGAAGGATTTGAATCTGAGACAGCGCAGATGGCTTGAGTTGATCAAGGATTATGAGGTGACAATCGATTACCATCCTGGTAAAGCGAATGTTGTGGCAGATGCCTTGAGTAGGAAGTCGAGTTCAATAGCTGATGCATTTTCTATGGCATGTTTCAAGAGAGACTTGCTTGTAGATATGCGGAAGTTGAACTTAGACTTGGATGTGACCAGACAGAGTGGGCTGATTGCTCAGATGCAGGTCAAACCTACTTTCTATGAACAGATTAAGGAGTTGCAGCAGAATGATGATGAGTTGCGGCAGGTCATGCAGGATATGTCGGAAGGTAAAAGGTCAGAATTCAGTTTTCTGACGATGGTGTGTTGTATCTTCATGACAGGTTGTGTGTACCTGGGAACAGTGAGCTGAAAGAGTAAATTCTTGAAGAAGCGCATGCTTCTATGTATGCTATGCATCCAGGTAACACAAAAATGTACAGGAATCTCAAAGATTTGTACTGGTGGTCTGGTATGAAGAGAGATGTGGCTGAGTACGTGATTAGATGTGGAGTGTGTCAGCAGGTTAAAGCTGAGCATCAGAAACCTACTGGTACCTTGCAGTTGTTGGCTAAATAGACATCTATAAATCCCTTTGTTTTGATTATGACAAACATTTCATTCTTATTAATCTAACGAGCTACTTGAGTGTGCAGGACTAAGATGGATGGCAAAGCAACTAGGGAAAATCCACAAGCTAAAATGTTTATATTTTCATGCAATGTAATCATTGTTGTAAAAACTTGTACAAATATATAATGAACAAGTACTTAGAATTGCATGTAAATCAAGTGTTAGATTTTCCCTAGCCAAACACCATAGTTAGACATGTCATCCCATTTAAATAGGATCATTTATGCACACTCACACATATAATTAGTGCCTAAATTGAAACCTTGAAACAGGATCATTCTCGGTCGACAAACTCCTCGACCGAGACACTCTCGGTCGACAATCTTCTCGACCGAGAAAGATCCAAAGTAGCCGTTAGGCACAACAGACAAGTTAGTTGGCAGTTGAAGAAAGACGTTGCAAATCACTTGTTCCAGAGAGCCTGTCGGTCGACAAAAGTTTGACCGAGTAGGTGTCTCGGTCGACCATTTGTCGACCGAGATGGTCTCTGACAGCAACTGCAGAATAAATTAATTAGCCGTTGTTAAAGCAACAACTTTGTACCTAACGGCTAGTTAAGCACTTAGAAACCCCTAGAAGTTGTCTAGAACGTCCTTAAGCATACTTAGGCCATTCCTATAAATAGGACAAGCCATAGGACACTAGAATTCACTTGTTACACTTGAGAATACACTTGAGCATACTTGAGCAATCTATTGCAAGCAATTTGAGCACTGTGATCATTAGTCTACATTCTCCTTAGCTCAATCTCGTGTCCTATAGGCTAGATTCTCCTATCCACAACAATCACAAGTTCACACACTTGGCTAGGAGATCTATATGCTTGATCTAGGCATATCAAGCCTTGGGCTTAAAGGATAAGTTGTAATTTCCTTTTTCTTTCTTGTTCCTTTTTATCTTTTGTACTCTCCTTGCTACTCCTAGGGTTGGAGGCTACGGATTGGAGAGGGTTGACTTCTCAGGTGGAGAAGGGGACTTCAAGCTACTTCAAGAAGGCTATCGCAAGGGAAGCTACTTCAGAAGGTTGGTGCAACGGGAGTTGGTGCATCTACTTCAAGGGAAGGCTGCTTCAAGGTTGGCGATTACTTCTAGGTGAAGGCTGCTTGAAGGGTTTGGGAAAAGAGATTGTATTTTATGTAAATTCCTTGCGAGGTAATAAAATAAATTTCTTTTCAAATCCCGGTTGGGTAAGCAACCGGGTAGTGGATTGACGGCTATAGTATTTGCTATAGTTGGAACCACTCTAAACCCTATGTCTCCTTGTCAAATATTTTCATTGTGGTTGTTTGAGTTTAAATTATTATTAAAATCTTTATAAAACTCTATTCACCCCCTTTCTAGTAGTTTTCAATTGGTATCAGAGCAGGCTTCAAGGAACCCTAACCAGGTCTTGAAGAATGGAGGGAAATGGTGAAAGGTGCTGTTTGGACAAAACCACTACATGCTGCAATTGGTGTTTAGGAACAAGCCACAAAACAACCGGATGCCCATGGAGATCAAAGGAAGAGGATAAGCACAAAGAATGCCTTATTGCTACAACTAGTGAAGAAGAAGAAGAAGAGGTAAGTCTTTTTGATTTATCTAAAGAAGAACTAGTTGCTATTATTGAAGAAACACATAATAAATATGTTGAATGCAAAAAGAAATTAAATAAATCAAATAAGGAAAATGATGATCTAAATGTTAAACTTCTTGCTCTTGCATCTGAAAATGAGGATCTCAAAGAGGGAAATAAATTTTCTGATCTTAAGTTAAAATCTATGGAAGCCGATTGCAAGCTCCTTTCTGTTGAAAATTCAAACTTACAGACTCAAGTAAACGATCTTCAAAAACAACCATTATTGTGCACCCATATAGATTATGACACTATTGTTAAAGAAAGAAATTTATTGTCATCCAATCTAGACCAAGCAAAAATAGACATTAAGAAAAGAATGGATGAGATTGCCAAGCTACAACAACAAGTTCGTAGTTTGAATAACCATGGTATTCTTGATCAAATTCTAGATAATCCCTATCAACAAATTGGGAGAAGGGGACTAGGTTACAAGCCTAAAGGAAAATCTCATCAACAACCTAGTCAGTCACAAACCCAATCTATATATGTACCTAAAAGGATATCCTCATCCAATGACAACATAGGACACAACCATAGAAAAAGATATGAAGTTGACTCAATATGTTGTCATTACTGTTTGCGCCTTGGCCACTATTCATTTTCATGTCCTTACAAGAGAAGAGATGTCGAGTTAGTTTGGGTTCCTAAACCTCCAAACTAAACAAATAAGATTAAGTTGAGATATGACCAAAAGACATTAGTTGCATAATTCTATGTCTATCTCAACTTAACATAATGAGATTACAAATAAATGTAAGCATCTAAATAGTTAACCCATATAATAACCTCGAAACAAATAAACAGTTCCAGGAATCTTGTCGGTCGAGCAACTGTCGACCGAGACCTCATCGGTCGAAAAATTGTCGACCGAGCATATCACTGTTTCCAGTTTACTACGAAAATTGCTGCATTTATTTTTCTAGTAAAATTGCTATCTTTTTATTGATGACTGGATACACTTTTGGAAAACATCTTTACAAAATTAAAATAGTTTATTTTCTGGAAGATTTAAGCTTACACTGAAATTATGCTTAAGGCAAGCAAAATGAGTTATTGATAGTATTATGCTTCAATTTGATATTTATTGCAGATATTATACTCATACACTAAATTTGAAAAATCTGCAAAATTTGCCTCTTGGTCACAATCAAATTTGACCAAGGGGCGCTATGGTCGTAGTCAAATTCAACCTAAAATAAGTTTGACATAATAACTATTTTGGATATCCTTTTATGGTTAAAATAAATTAATTTATGATCACAAATTGTCCCAATACTGTCAATAATAAACACAATATTAATCTATATATGTGAGCTCTACAAAAATAGTCTTAAAAATCAGCCTCAAACTCGTACTCAGTAAGTCTCTCGGTCGACGAACACTTCGACCGAAAACCTCTCGGTCAGTCCCTCTCTCTCGACCGACAGAATATAGGCAGACTTAATGTCGAACACACTATCGGTCGACAAATTCTCGACCGAGACAACATCGGTCGACAAGTGTTCGACCGAGAAATAGCCGTTGGATACGACCGTTGTAGACCGACCGTTATTTGACCGTTGGGAATTCTACCATTAGGGAGCCGAGTGGCACGTCTGCAACATGACCGTTGCGGACGCTCGGTCGATGAATCGTCGACCGACCTGGTCGCTGGAATGTTATAAAAGGGAGCAAAAATGGGTCACTTACTCACACTTGCATACTCTTGCTTCCATAGTCCCTCTCTAGTGCATTTTTGTGCAACTCTTCAGCATTCTCATCCCCAAACCTTCCTTGCTTCTTCTCCACATTCAAGTAACACAAATGGCCTCATCCTCAGCTGCCCGTGGGAAGAAGAAGGTCGCCGGCAGGAAAGGAAGGGAAGCTCGGGAAGCCACTCCGCCACCGACGATCATCAACGACATCGCCTTCGTCGATGGAGATGCTGGTGATCGATATCTACGGCTTTCCTCCAAAGCCCCTCTTCCACGACGACCAGTCGAAGTCATGGACTTCATCAACATAGTTGATCTGGAGGATCTCTTTGAAGTGCAAAAGTTGAAGGACTTCATCAATCCCTCTTTCCCCTTCTATTCCACTAAGGTAGTCAACAAATTTTATGCCAATCTCATATCCCATACTGAAAATGAAACCACATTCTTCTACACCATGGTCAATGGGCATAGCCTTAAATTTACCGAAGGGGATATTCTTGACATGCTAGAAATTGACATAGATGAATACCAAGATTCCCTTGATCTCACCACCGGAAATCCACTAAATCAACTTTCCCAAGATGATCATACCATTAGCCTCATTGACATAAAAAGAGCTATTTTTCAATCCAACACTACTTGTCATGAAGATAGGGGAACCTACTACGCTATAAATCTCAAACCAGCCTGTAGGATTGTAAATCTCATTGTTTCTACAAATATTCACCCTAGAGCCAACAAATCTGAAGTTCCAATATTCCGTATGTGCCTCATTTATGCCATCATAAGCCGCACTCCCACAAACTTCATCCGCATAATTCTTAAAAACATGCTTGAGTTTTCTGGCAACCCACCATATGCAGATTTCGTTTGCCAAATTACTCAACATTTTCTTAAAACAAACATTGAGGATATGGGATATACATGGGAGCGTAGACCTCAAAAGATAAGTAAGAATACCGTAGAGAAAATGGGAATAGATTTTGGTCACAAAAGGGCTAGAGTAGAAGGAGAAACATCTCATCAGGACATACCACCACCTCCCCCTACTACCCTACCACATGATCCCATTCAAAATACTCTTACTTATATTGCTGGCTCCCAATATCACCTTAGTAGACAATTAGACTACAATCATCATGCCATGATATATTTAAACCAAAGAATGCAAACCTTTTCCCCAAACCAAACTGATGAATATCCATATTCTTTAAATCCAGGCATGCTCAATCCATACAATCCTTCGTACAACTACTATCAAACTCCACCTCCACCATCCATGGATCTAACGCATACTCAATTTTCATCTATGCAATTGCAAGATATTGTTGCTCATTTCCGATTTGACCGAGTTCCTACATTCTTGGAAGCATATGCTTTAACCAAGACGAGAGCTCTAGATTGGCAAACCTTGGTCCAATACTATGGAGCTGAGCCATTTATTGGGAAAGATCCTGACGTTGATGTAATTCTTAAATCTTTTCAGTGAGTGTTGGAGTAATATTCATTGTAATGACTTACTTTGAATGATTGTTATGGATCACTTCTGTATGATGTGTCTATCTTTCCATATTTCTTAATAAAATTGGTTATCCTTTTGACTTGGATGGATATCTTTTTGCATATGAGACATCTTGTAAATAAATGGATTATAAAGATTATTATTGTAAAGCATACAAATTAAGGGGAGTAACAAATAAAAAAAAACTTGTGGTTAGAATTAACAACAATCGTTGACACAGAAACAGTCTCGGTCGAGACCTGTTCAACCGAGAACACTGTCGGTCGAGAAATCGTCGACCGAGCAGGTCTCTGTTGTCAAGTCTGAAATAATTCTGCTGCAAATGATTGCTCATCAAATAATTTTAAACCAAGGATGCATGTTGAACATCATTTGTGAAACAGAGTATTCTTTTATGCATATGGACACTCTTCAAACATATTGCAAAGCATTTAAGTCTTTATTTGGGATATCTAAGGGGGAGCTCATAAAAACAACTTTGACCATTTGATTGAAGAAGCTTACAAAAACATTGTAACCACCATGTGTAGCTGGAAATTTTCATTGATTATAAAGAAATTTATGAATTTATTGAAAATGGTATCTTGTACTTGAAGGAACTCTCTACCCAAAACAGGGCTTAACATCCCTTGCATTTGGATGGAGACATTTGTATGTACTCTAAGATTAGAGGATTGTCATTTAATTTAGGGCTTAACATCCTTTGATAAATGAGAAATAAATATACATTCATCATAAGCTTAAGGGAATCTCATATCATTTCAAGGCTTAACATCCTTTGCAAATGATTGAGAAACAAATTGTGGATAAATTAGACAAAAACCCATGTTCCTAATAGGATATCTATTTAAGGGGGAGCATAATATAAAATTAAGGGGGAGAAGAAAAATAAAATATTCAACTTGGATATCTTTTTGAAATGACAAAGGGGGATAAAGAATATAAAATATAAATGAGTTTCATAACATCTTGGCCAGCACTCACTTGCAAAACATAAATGGCTACAAAAGGTAATTTTCAGGTATGAAACTCACATGCTTTATATTTCCTTTATTTATATTTTGGAAATGTTTGTCATCTTCAAAAAGGGGGAGATTGTTGGCTAAATAGACATCTATAAATCCCTTTGTTTTGATTATGACAAACATTTCATTCTTATTAATCTAACGAGCTACTTGAGTGTGCAGGACTAAGATGGATGGCAAAGCAACTAGGGAAAATCCACAAGCTAAAATGTTTATATTTTCATGCAATGTAATCATTGTTGTAAAAACTTGTACAAATATATAATGAACAAGTACTTAGAATTGCATGTAAATCAAGCGTTAGATTTTCCCTAGCCAAACACCATAGTTAGACATGTCATCCCATTTAAATAGGATCATTTATGCACACTCACACATATAATTAGTGCCTAAATTGAAACCTTGAAACAGGATCATTCTCGGTCGACAAACTCCTCGACCGAGACACTCTCGGTCGACAATCTTCTCGACCGAGAAAGATCCAAAGTAGCCGTTAGACACAACAGACAAGTTACTTGGCAGTTGAAGAAAGACGTTGCAAATCACTTGTTCCAGAGAGCCTGTCGGTCGACAAAAGTTCGACCGAGTAGGTGTCTCGGTCGACCATTTGTCGACCGAGATGGTCTCTGACAGCAACTGCAGAATAAATTAATTAGCCGTTGTTAAAGCAACAACTTTGTACCTAACGGCTAGTTAAGCACTTAGAAACCCCTATAAGTTGTCTAGAACGTCCTTAAGCATACTAGGCCATTCCTATAAATAGGACAAGCCATAGGACACTAGAATTCACTTGTTACACTTGAGAATACACTTGAGCATACTTGAGCAATCTATTGCAAGCAATTTGAGCACTGTGATCATTAGTCTACATTCTCCTTAGCTCAATCTCGTGTCCTATAGGCTAGATTATCCTATCCACAGCAATCACAAGTTCACACACTTGGCTAGGAGATCTATATGCTTGATCTAGGCATATCAAGCCTTGGGCTTAAAGGATAAGTTGTAATTTCCTTTTTCTTTCTTGTTCCTTTTTATCTTTTGTACTCTCCTTGCTACTCCTAGGGTTGGAGGCTGCATATTGGAGAGGGTTGACTTCTCAGGTGGAGAAGGGGACTTCAAGCTACTTCAAGAAGGCTATCGCAAGGGAAGCTACTTCAGAAGGCTGGTGCAACGGGAGTTGGTGCATCTACTTCAAGGGAAGGCTGCTTCAAGGTTGGCGATTACTTCTAGGTGAAGGCTGCTTGAAGGGTTTGGGAAAAGAGATTGTATTTTATGTAAATTCCTTGCGAGGTAATAAAATAAATTTCTTTTCAAATCCCGGTTGGGTAAGCAACCGGGTAGTGGATTGACGGCTATAGTATTTGCTATAGTTGGAACCACTCTAAACCCTGTGTCTCCTTGTCAAATATTTTCATTGTGGTTGTTTGAGTTTAAATTATTATTAAAATCTTTATAAAACTCTATTCACCCCCTTTCTAGTAGTTTTCAGTAGCCGCTTCCTATACCTGAATGGAAATGGGAACACATCACGATGGATTTCGTGGTAGGGTTACCCAGGACGCCTAGAGGTTCGGACTCGATATGGGTGATTGTGGATCGACTAACTAAGTCTGCTCACTTTCTCCCTGTCAAGTCAACCTTTGATGTTTCAAAGCTAGCCAAGATTTATGTGGACGAGGTAATCAGATTACATGGGATTCCAGTTTCCATTATTTCTGATAGAGATCCAAAGTTTACATCTAGGTTTTGGAATCAGTTACATAGTGCGTTGGGCAGAAGGCTGAGGTTCAGTACAGCGTTTCACCCGCAGACTGATGGTCAATATGAGAGGACCATTCAGACTCTTGAAGACATGCTGAGAGCATGCGTTCTGCAGTTCAGAGGTAACTGGGAAGAACACTTAAGCCTGATGGAGTTTGCATATAACAACAGCTACCATTCTAGTCTTGGAATGGCCCCATATGAAGCTCTATACGGCAGGAAGTGTAGATCACCAGTTTGTTGGTACGAGGTTGGCGAGAAAGAAATTCTTGGACCTGAGATAGTTGATATAACTACAGAGAAGATATATGTGATCAGGGGGCAATTGAAAGCTGCTCAGGACAGACAGAAAAGTTATGCAGAGAGATGACGTCGACTTCTTGAGTTTGAGGTTGGTGACGAGTTTTATCTAAAGATTTCACCGTGGAAGGGAGTGCTAAGGTTTGGCAAAAGAGGCAAGTTGACCCCTAGGTATATGGGCCCATATCCCATTGTTGAGAGGATTGGACCTGTAGCCTACAGGTTGGATTTGCCGTCTGAGTTGGCAAATCTTCATGATGTGTTTCATGTGTCTATGCTGAAGAAGTGTCACCCCGGTACAGAAAAGATTTTAGATCCGGTACCGGCGCAGCTTAAGACAGATGTGTCCTACGTGGAAGGACCAGTGCAGATAGTTGATCACCGAATCAAGAAGCTTAAGAACCGTGAGATACCTTTAGTGAAGATTCTGTGGAGGAATCATAACCTTGAAGAAGCTACGTGGGAGCTTGAGTCTGAGATGTGTAGCAAGTTTCCTTTTCTCTTTTAGGAATTTCGGGACGAAATTCTTATAAGGGAGGGAGATTGTTACGACCCGTGTTGAGCTTACCCTGTAAGTATGCTGTTAAGCATGTGTTTAGCTGCTTTGCTAAGTTATAAGCTTGCTTTGTTAATAACGTTTAAAAATAGATATGATATGTACGTAGTGTGAATCCTAGCCCTTAAAACGTGTAAGATCTTGCGCTTGAGGCATTTCCAGAGAAATCGTCTGAAACCGACTTTCGAGCCAAAAGTTGTATGTTTTTGGGCTTTTAGGGACCTGTTTGTAGTTCTTAAAAGTTCTCGGACTTTACGTTTTGGTCCCTAGGTTTTTCCTTCTTATCCTTTCTTTCCCCTTTACTCGTTTCATTTATCAGAAATGAGAGAAACGCAGAGCGTTTCTTCTCTTCTTCGCGTGAGAGGGAAAGAGAGAAAGACCAGGGAGAGAAGACAATTTGGAGCCCTAGCTTGGTTCCGGCCAACAGCTGCGGCCCTCTATCCTCGCCTCACCGTTCTTCTTCGCCAGCTGAACCAGCAGTAGCTGGAGCTATGCTTGCAGCAGGAGCTGCGCTAGCAGCAGCGGCGGCTAGGAGAAAGAAAGGGCGCGAAGAGCAGCCCTAGTTCGTTTTTCTCCTCTCCTACAGTTAGTTCGTGGGTGTACGCATCTTTTGCAGGTGATTTACTGCACAAATCCGTAGTCTTGTCTGCTGATTCGAGTGAAATCGACATCAGCAGGTCGGTTTAGGTTTTCAGTCTATTCGCCGTTCGGTCGAGTTATATGTGATTCGGTCGAGTTTTCTTGAGCAGGAACCGAACAGCAGGTTGATCGGTTGAGTTTGTAGCTGATCGGTCGAGTTGTGTAGTGATCGGTCGAGTTTCCGACCAATCGGTCGAGTTTCTGAGCTGTGAGTGGCAGTTCATTCAGAAATCATTATTTAACTCAATATCAAGTGCTTAATTGCTTCAGTATTAGTTGGTATAACTCCTAAACAGTGTAGCACATACAATAGTGTATGATAGATTCATTGAAACTTGAAATACGTAGTATGATTGATGAAAATGATGGAATTTTTATGTATTACAGTTGCATGTATTTGCTGATTAAAGACGGTTGTTTAGCATTGAATCTGAATAAGTGATACTGAGTTATGTTTAAAGATGACAAATGATATATATGTGGTTTCAAGTGATATTTAGAATGTGAAATAAGTATGAAATGTGATATTCCTGTTTAAATGTTTATATGTTAATAAGTTAATAGACTTAGGTGCCCTAACACCGTAGAACCCCTTCGAGAGATCTGCTTCTTAGGGGTGAAACTCGTGTTGCAACATTAACCGTGCGGAGTCATGGTGGCACGAGGATAGAGAGGCAGTGTTCAACAATAATCCGTGCGGAGTCACAGTGGCGCTGGAGAAAACAGGGGTTATTGCAACAAGATCCGTGCGGAGTCATGGAGGTAACCCCGTGAGACTCTCCACCTGTGTACTCAGGTTAGAGGAGGAGTCTAGAGCACTCGGAGTAGTGCATTGAGGCCGGAGAGCCTATGAGTCAGGCCGGAGAGCTTGGGGTCCTGTGGCAGAACAGGGCTGGCATCAGACTTAGCATTTCCCAGGTGTGTCGCTAAGTCTTGTACGGTGGGATCGTAGTTCGCTACAGATCTTTATATGCAGAGTACACTGCATATGATTAGGGCATAATAATATTATAAATATGTAATCATATAGGATCATAGTAAATTTAATGTGTTAAGAGATTTGAACTTTTGTGCCAATTCTCTATAATTGTTTATTTGTTAAAATATCTGATGTTGCTTAGAAATGAGATTGTTATCTATAAAACTGCTATGACATTAGAACTGCCCTGTTAGTACTGCACTTATCATTTATTTAATTTTATCTATCTGATGAGTTGTTTAGTGATAGCTAAATGAAATGCTATTTACTGAGCGAGTAGGCTCATACCTCTACTCAAACATTTTCAGGTCAACATCAACAACAGGAATCAGAAGGATCTTTTCATCCTAACGCTTAGTTTGTAGAAGGTATATGTAGTTAGTTTAGATAGAGGTCTCTTAGTCCTTTCCCCTCAGTCCTTGGGACATGGTGTGGGTGAGAGAAAGTATGTATGGCGAATGTGTATAAAGATGTAAATTAACTGTTATGTTTACTTTCTGTTAACCAATGTTACATGTTGTAAACTCTGTTTATGTTCTCTAGCCAGGTTAATTGAAATGCTTCCGCAATAGTTTATCATGTTTTAGTTTACAGAAATAATCCGGATATCATTACGAGGTTTAAAAAAAAAAGAAAAAAAGAGTTCTCAGTGATTTGTTTATGTGATTATCCCTCCGTCGCACCCTAATCTCGTGATTAGTGGTTAGTGTGAGATCAGGGTGTGACATCTTTACTCTACTCAAAGTTTAGGAAAATTCGTCACTCTCTCTACCTAGAATAGAGACTCTGTTGGAAATTTTTCTAATGTGGTGAAAAGGCTTGAGTTTCTGATTGTTGAAGCCCAATTAAGATTTGATAATGATCCTACCAATACTATGCTACAGTATGATGCTATTGAGAAAAGGAAAGATGCGGCTGTTGCTAGGGCTCATGAAGAATCCCTTCTTAGACAAAAGTCAGGAATAGAATGGCTTAAATAAGGCGATACTAATTCCAAGTTTTTCTACTCTACAGTTAAAGTTAGGCGAAACTTCAACCACATTAAGGCCCTAACTATTGATGGTGTTGTTTCCACCGACACAGGTAGTATTAAAAGTTACATTCAGAAGTACTACTACAAGCTCTTCAACAATGGCTTCAAAGCCGATCTGAGTATCTTGCATAACTATACTTTTCCCAAGCTTACGGATGTTAACAGGCTGAGTTTAGATAGATGTTTCTCTGTCAAGGAGGTTATTGATGTTATATCAAACCTGACTGCTGATAAATGTTTGGGTCCCGATGGGATGAATGGAAAGTTTTTCATGACTTCGTGGAATATCATTTGCAAGGATGTGATGGAAGCTGTGTTCAGTTTTTTCAATTTTGGCCGTCTTCTTAAACAGGCAAATAGGACGCTTATCACTCTTCTTCCTAAAGATAAAGATTCGAGTGATCTCAAGAACCTAAGACCTATTGCACTTTGCAACATATTCTTTAAAGTTATTTCTAAACTTCTTACTAACATGCCTCGTCTTGTTCTTCCTTCAATCATCAATAAGAATCAATGTGCTTTTGTTCCTGGAAGAAGTATCAAGGATGCTGTCCTTCTCTCAAATAAATTAATCCATGACTTCAATAGGAAGGGGGGAGTTCCTAAAATGTGTCTGAAATTCGACATTTCTAAAGCCTATGATTCTGTTGCTTGGGAGTCCATCTTCTACATTCTAAATGTCATGCAGTTTCCACAATGTTGGATTATCTGGCTTAGAGAGATTTTTGATACTATCTCTTATGAAGTCTTGATTAATGGTGAGACAAGTGAATCCTTTAAGCCTAGAAATGATGTTCATCAGGGAGATCCTTTGGCTCCCTACATTTTTGTTTTAGTCATGCAGGTGGTCTCTATTCTCCTTGACGATGAAGTGTCCAAGGGCAATCTTAATCCTCTGAAAGTGTCTGCCTCCTACTCTATTTCCTATCTTATTTTCCCAGACGACCTGCTTGTTTTCTATGAAGATAATGAACAAAGTGCACAAGCTATCAAAAGAGTCATTGATATGCTTTATTCTGCTACTGGTCTGAAGATCAATGTTGAGAAAAGTGCTACTATTTTTAGTGTTGGTGTGGATAGAAAGACAGTATATGGATTAAATGGATTCACAAAAAATACTTGAAAAAGTCTTCCTTTTGGTCTGTACAAATAAGTGATTCGTTCTCTTGGCTTCTGAAGAAGTTTCTGCTCTCAAGAGACGATATGAAAATTCATTTGAGGATTGTCATTGGTGATGACTCTTCTTTATCTGTCTGGAACAACCCCTGGCTCCCTAGGTCTAGATTTCTTGCTGATGTTCTTGGTCCCCATTGCTTTATTCAGTTAGGGATTGACATTGAGGCCAAGGTTAATTTGTTCATTAGAAACCAAAATTGGTTCTATGAAAAATTGAGGCTGCACTCTAACCTGATTGAAGTTTTAAAGAATCTTCCTGAGCCTACTGGAGGCGTTGATGAATTTCTTTTTGATGAAAATTCTGATGTAGGCTTTAAAGACATCTATTACATCATCAGGGTGAAATATGAGACTAGGCCTTTCTTTTAATGGTTGTGGGAATTTGAGGGCCCAAAGAGATTTCTTCTTACTGCTTGGAAAATTAGCCATGGCAAGTTGCTTACCTCTTGTTATGTCAAGCATTTGGGTATTAATTTGGCCTCAAGATGCCCTCTCTACAGATGTGAGGAAGAAGACATAGCTCATATTCTTTTCAATTGCTCCTTCTCAAATGTGGTATGGAGGTTATTTAGTTTTTATTTTAGAAAGCCAATTCTGTGGCAACACATCCCATCATCATACAGATAACGAGGTGTTACGCGAAAATGTGCGAAAATCACCATAACCACAGATTATAAAAAAATATGGGTTAATTAAAACTGATTGCGGAAAACTGATAAACTGTGAAACTATTACTTTCCAGTCCTCCTCCTGCATAGAAACATGTCATATATATACATACATGAGATCTGATACGTGTCTACTGCTTACAGAAATAGCTGTCTATCCATCACATGAGTTCACCACCAGTTCATATACATAAAGGCCCACATCCGGCCAGCAGTAGGATATATAACATCATCGATCGTTCATCATGAAACAACGTCAAAACACTGCCAAGGACCTGAGAGTACAGGGATGACTCTAGACTCTACTACAAAACATCCAAAACAACAACGTATCCATCACTTGCCTTCTACTGCTCGTCAAGCTGCTCGGCCGCAACACCACGACCACGAACACGACCACGTTTAGCTCGACCACCTAAAAAGGGTGTAAACCAGCGGGGTGAGACAATTGAACAATTATCCCAGCGGGAAACATAACTCCCCACCGCCACTACAGAACCTCAGTAGGATAAACTATAACAGCAGATAACTAGAAATAGGTATAACAAAAGCAGTCTAAATAAAGCAAAGCTATTCTTACCGACAAGCTTACCAGCTGTACAAAAGCATATAACCAGATATCTTTCAATGGAACATGACTGACAAGATAAGATATATCACTATGTAACATGATTATCAGGGTAAGATATAATGTCACATAACCTGATTATCGAGATAAGACATATTACCACATACCTGATGAATATAGAAGTAACTGCAGATTGAACAGAGATATTACACAAACAAGGCCTCAACCAATGTTTCGTGTTTGATATAAGCAGTAAATACTAAACGGCTATATTACGTATTATTATGCCCTGAGGAATTGAACCGTACCGTTCAATTCCAACCTTCGGTTACAAAACCCAAGCCGGTGCCATACAAGGTCAATGGAAGAGCCGGACTCCATGACCTCCCACCTCGTGGTCAATACATGAGTACAACACAAGCAGGACTGCAGTCTCATGCTGAAGTGGTCTAAGCCACAGGGTCAGCTCCATAGGCTACCCTCACTCTAGCCCGCCTTGGTACAGGTCTCGGCGCTAGTATAACTGAGCCACGGGCCTGTTCACCGTGCTCTGAGCCATGAACGCATTCATGATCCACACATCACATATCCTGAGCCATGGGCCTGTTCACCATGCTCTATATAGATATCTGAGTCTGTAACCGAAGTTACACTCTTACCTCCTCATTTTCAGGCTAGGAGCAACCTACACATATTCAACAATATGCACTTCCAGGTTAACCCGTAGGAGAACCCGTTTCACCATCACCAATTCCTGACGATGATGGATCTATGGCCAGGGAAAACTACATGTTATATTTCCCTGTGATTAATTAGTGTCTTTTAGATGGATTGCAAGATTCAACCAAGTTGTTTAACATGCAAGATATAACATAAAGTAAACAACATTATATTATTATTTAATCACATCAACCTGATCCATCTCAAGGGTCCAACATCATATGTTATCACTTGGCCCCTTGCCAACCATCCAGATCCATCTCAAGGATCATCTCATACCACATGATCTCAATCCCCCATCATGTACTGTCACTGCCTCTCAAGGCTCACATCATCATCATGGGACAAACACATCATACATACAACCACATAGAATAATTATCAAAGTGATGTTATTCATCACATATATCTCATAGCCTTTTCATGGCTAATCATCACCTGCATGGTTAGGGTACACAAGAATCATAAGGACTATACTTATTATCACAAGGTAATATTCAAGATACTAGGCTTATCAATCTTTGCATTTTTTGATGATCAAGTGTATAAAGCACATCATTAACAAACCATATTCCTGCTTATCATTATCTCAGGGTTATACGGATAATCAAGATGTTCACATCAAGTAAGTAGTCATGTTGAATATACGAAACCAGTACTATTGTTATAACCAACCATTTTCATGGTACAAGGAACCATCACTAGAAGATCACACAACCCTCACTATAACTCGGCTTCACAACCTTCATCCAAACACAAATAACAACGGCTAGCAAGGAGGGCAGCAACGCTGCGTGACACAACGTTACAAGGGTAATGCACGTAAGAGGGGAAGCGGTGTGTCGGGCAATGCCCGTCACACTTCCCTGTCGGCCGATACCCAAGGAGACGTGACGCCCGTCACAGCCCAAACGCAACGCCCAATACTCAAGGGCTATCGTCCATATCTCAACCCACTTCAACAACCAGGAGAGAGATAACTTGCTCCACTAAACGTGCCACAACAACCCACGACCTAACGGCCATCACACACCAAAGAAAAAGGGTGTGACGCCCGTCACAGCCCAGCCCTATCGGCCGTCACAACACAAGGCTATCATCCACCAACAACCACCATGCTCAACAAGGCCTATCAGCCAACACTCCAAACATAGCCTATCGTTCAACTCAAGAAAACAAGCCACACATGGCCCTATCGTCCAACACCAAGAACACACACACCATGTTGTCCATCACAAGACACTCATATCGTCCAACACACCCAAACAAGAGAGGGTATCGCCCATCACAGGTCATCACCAACCTCCAACACAAGGAGACTCAAACCCTACAAAGCAAGGTACACATGGAAACCCTAAACCCTAAGGGGAATCGACCACCAAAGATACAAAAGCAAGGATCTAACTACTAACATATGAACAAGAACATAATAAGAGGTAATGGAGTTAGGGTTAGAAATTATGCAACCCGCCTTAAGCTCCAAGCTCCAAGGAAGAAGCACTCCAAGGTCCAAGGGATATCGTCCACCAAAGCTGATCCAAGAGGGTGTATCGACCACCACTGCTACTCCAGGAGAGTGTATCGGCCAACACAAGCAAAGAGGGAAGGAGTGTCATGCACTCAAGGTGGAGGAGAGACCAAAAGATCAAATGAAGCTAAAGCGAGGAAAAGAACCACCTATATAGAAGGAAAGGGAGGAGAAAACAAGGTAGATCCATGCTAAGTGTCATCCACCCAAGGGACACTTGTCCTAGGGTTCAAGCCAACACTCTAGCACACCAAGAGACACTTGTCCAAGATATGCACCAAGTGTCCACCAAACAAGACCAAGCAACATGGGCGACACAACCTGCAGCTCTACTGGGTGACACACCATGGCACCTGGGCGATACACATGGTTGTTGGACGACACAAACCACTCTAGGCCGACACACACACCACCTTAGGCGACACAAGCTAGTCTTGGCCGACACAAGACAAGTCTTGGCCGACACAAGGCTCAAGCAAGCCCAAACAAGGCACCCCAAGGCCCAAACAAGCTCAACCAAGGCCCAAGAAACTCAAACAACAAGCCCAAGCCTTCCTCTCAACCCTAGAGGAAGCAAAGAGAGGGAAACATCTCACAAGATGGCAAACTTGCACACAAAACCCTAAACTTGGGTTATTTGCAAGTAGCCCCTCAAACCCTCAACAAGCACAACAAAAACCCTAATCACCACTAAAGGTGATTAGCAAGCATCAAACCACCAAGGTTAAGCAAAACAAACAGGGTAAACCCTAAACGAAGGTCAGGGTCCTTACAAGCTAACCCCCTTTAAGGGATTTCGTCCCCAAAATCTGAAGAGAAAAGTAAGGGATACTTCCTCCTCATCTCTTCCTCAAGCTCCCACGTGGCTTCCTCAACGCCACGACGCTGCCAAAGAACCTTCACAAGAACCAGGTCCTTGCTCTTCAGCTTCTTGATCCTTCTGTCAAGGATCGCCACAGGACCTTCCTCGTAGGTCACATATGCATCAAGCTCAACCTCAACTGGATGTATCACTGAACCTGAATACGAATGACTTTTCTTCAGCGTACTGACATGAAACACTGGGTGCAACCTGTGCAACTCTGGAGGCAACTCTAACTCGTAAGCTACCTTGCCAACACGTGCTATGACTGAGTAAGGCCCCATATATCTGGGTGCCAACTTACCCTTATGTCCAAACCTTAGCACACCTTTCCACAGTGAGACTTTAAGATACACTTTGTCTCCTACATGGAACTCCAAAGGTTGTCGGAGATTGTCTGCATAAGACTTCTGTCTGTCCTGTGCCACTTTCAACTGTTGCTGTATCACTTTGATCTTATCTGTTGTCTACTGAACTAACTCAGGACCCAAAAGCTGATACTCACCAGACTCATACCAACACAAAGGAGATCTACACTTCCTTCCATACAAAGCCTCATAAGGAGCCATGTCGATGCTCCGCTGATAACTGTTGTTGTAGGCAAACTCTATCAAACTCAGATGTACATCCCAGTTCCCTAGGAACTGCAAAACACAAGTTCGAAGAAGATCTTCCAAAATCTGAATAGTCCTCTCAGGCTGTCCATCTGTCTATGGGTGAAAAGCTGTACTGAACCTCAACTGCGTCCCCAACGCTTTGTGCAACTGTTCTAAAAAACGACTCGTAAACTAAGGACCTCTGTCAGAAACTATCGTTGCTGGCACACCATGCAAACGTACTATCTCATCCACATATACTCGAGCTAGTTTCTCAGTTGTATATGTTGTCTTCACTGGTAGGAAATGGGCAGACTTAGTCAATCTGTCCACTATTACCCAAATGGAATCATGATTCCTAGTTGTCCGGGGTAGACCAACTATGAAATCCATGGTTATATGATCCCATTTCCACTGCGGTATCAACAAAGGTTGCAACGTACCTGCCAGTTTATGATGTTCAGCCTTCACTTGCTGACACACCACACATCTCGCCACGAACTCAGCTACATCTTTCTTCAAACTGGGCCACCAATACAAGTCCTTCAGACTATGATACATCTTGGTGACACCTGGATGCATAGCGTACATCGACGTATGTGCTTCCTCAAGCACCAACTCCCTCAGATTATCAACATCTGGAACCACCATCCTATCACGATAGCAAACTAGTCCATCCTCGGACTCATGAAACCCATCACGCTTGTCACTTCCGAACTCTGATCTAATCAACTGTACTGCATCATCTGTCTGCTGTGCATCCTTGATCTACTATCTCAACGTAGGCTTAACTTGCATCTGTGCGAAAAGACCAGACAACAAAGAAACTTCCATCTGCACATTCATCTGTCGCAGAGAAACAAACATATCTCGCCTATGGCATACCAGAGAACTCAACTGTGCCTTCTTTGAAGAAAGAGAAGAAGACTTTCTGCTAAGAGCATCAGCTACCACGTTCACCTTATCAGGATGATACTCGATAGTGTAGTCATAATCATTGATCAACTCCATCCATCATCGCTGTCGCATGTTCAACTCTTGCTGCGTAAAGATGTACTTCAGATTCTTATGATCCGTAAAGATCTGACACTCTTCCCATACAGATAGTGTCTCCAAAATTTTAACGCATGAACCACTGCTTCCAACTCCAAGTCATGAGTCGGATAGTTCTCCTCATGTTTCTTGAGCTGTCGCGAGGCAAAAGAAACTACATGATCTTCCTGCATTAGCACACAACCTAAACCTTTCTTGGAAGCATCACAGAAAACAACATAGCCTTTCCCAGGCTCTGGCAAGATCAACACTGGAGCACTGGTCAGCTTCTCCTTCAAACTCTAGAAAGATTGCTGACATCGATCATCCCAAACAAAAGGTACATCCTTCCTGGTCAACTTCATCATCGGTAACGCGATCGCACTGAAGTCCTTGATAAACCTCTAGTAGTATCCTGCCAAACCAAGGAAACTACAAACTTCTGTCAGTGTCTTCGGTTGTTCCCAATCCGCAACGGATTCTACCTTCTTCAGATCTACTTTGACTCCTTCAGCAGATATCACATGACCCAAGAAAGTCACTTCCTCCAACCAGAACTCGCACTTACTGAACTTGGCATACAACTGATGTTGATGAAGAAGAGTCAACGCTCGACGAAGATGTTGCTCATGCTCTAGCCTGTCCTGACTATAGATCAAGATATCATCTATAAAGACTACAACAAACTGATCTAAGAACGGACGGAACACTCTGTTCATCAGGTCCATGAAAGCAGCAGGTGCATTGGTTAACCCAAACGACATAACCACGAACTCGAAATGACCATACCTTATCCTGAAAGCTGACTTTGGTATGTCATCCGCCTTTATCCTCAACTGATGATATCCAGACTGTAGATCGATCTTCGAAAACACTGTAGCACCACGCAAATGATCAAATAGATCATCTATCCTCGGCAATGGGTACTTGTTCTTGATCGTGACCCTATTCAACTGTCGGTAGTCTATATACAACCACATCGAACCATCCTTCTTCTTAACAAACAACACGGGAGCACCCCACGACGACGTACTTGGCCGGATAAAACCTTTCTCCAACAACTCTTACAACTGCTTCTTCAACTCTGCCATCTCTACTGGAGCCATCCTATATGCTGACTGTGCAACTGGCTGCATCCCTGGAACCAGATTGATCTCAAAATCAATCTCTCGGGGCGGAGGAACGCCAAGAAACTCCTCAGGAAACACGTCTGCAAACTCTCGAACCACTTACACCTCCTCAAGACTAGGACCTTTCACCTTGGTAACCACAACGATATCTACCACATAAGCTAAGAATGCCTCACATCCTTGTCGTAACAACTTATCTGCCACCATAGCTGATACCAGACATGTCGGAAGAATCTTCCTATCTCCCTGGAAGATCCACTTCTCTCCAGCAACCTCAAACACTGCCTGTTTGGAACCACAGTCCAAAACAACCTTATACCTCTCTAAGGTATCCATCCCAAGGATAACATCGAAACCATGCATATCAAATGGTATAAGATCCACTTGGATGTGGTGTCCCGAAAAAGACAAGACACAAGATGGACACTCTTCTCGAAGAAAAGAGGAACCATCAAGAGGGGTTTCTAACATCAAGCTATCCTTCTTACAACTAACAGGTAAATGACAGTTTCCAAGCATGCTATAGGCGATAAAAGAGTGTGTAGCACCCGGGTCAACCAGAACAGATATAAAGCAAGAAGAAGACATATCAGAATGAAATAACTCCATCTGACCTTTCACCACTCGTGGGTTGACTATCGCCTCCGGCTGACTCATGGCATAGAATCGAGCCGTTGCTTGCTGTCCACGACCCCTGCTTCCTTGAGCAGACAATCTAGCTTGAGACGCTTGACCACATCCTCGTCCTCTACTACCACTGGGCTGTGGTCTCTCTGACCTCTGAAAACTCTGCCTCAGCTGCTGCGTCACTTCGACGTCTCTATTCGGGCAATTAAGCCTAAAATGCCCGACTTGTCCACAAAGATGACATGACTTGTCCTCAAACTGTGGCCTAGCTGGCCCTGTTACTGCCACAGAAGCTGAACTGTGCGCCTTAGATGGCGAAGAAACATAACCTCTCCCCTTACTCGGAGACCACTGAGATGGTACACTAGAACTTCTCATCGCTAACGGTGCTGAAAACCTGGGCTTCTTAAAGCCACAAAACCTTCATCCTTGAAACTGAGCATGTATTTTGTGAGACATAGACTCTCTTTTCTCCCGTACTGTCCTCTCGATCCGTCGAACTGATTCCATGAACATAGCAAACCGCTCTCGGTTCTCTAACGCAGACACCGGGGTTGTCAACTCAGCACTCAAACCCTTCTCAAAATGTCTGATCCGTTCCTCATATGTTGCCACCATGTGAGGACAAAACCTCAAAAGATCCATAAACTTGGCTTCGTACTCGGTGATGTTCATCATTCCTTGCTTCAGGTTCTCGAACTGACTCACCTTCTCATCTAGGTACGTCTTTGGGAAGTATCTGGTGACGAACTCGCATCGGAACACTTCCCAATAGATCACCTCACTAGGCCGCTTCTCTTCTTCAATGGTCCACCAGTGACCAGCACTACCTTTCAGAAGGCAGATAGCATGCTTTACCTTGTCTGCTTCGGGGATGTCAAGGATCTGGAAAGCATTCTCGAGACTTGTCAGCCACAGATCTGCATCTGCTGGATCAGCTATTCCATCATACTCCGAAGCTCCAACTCGGCGAAGCCGCTCGAAGGTCTTCCCAATACCCGATGCTTCTCCATGGGGAACATGTGCTCGTGGAGGAGGCACTGGTAATCGCTCAACCATGAGATTCATCATAGCCATTAACTCCCCCATAAGCTGTTGGTAAGCAGGATGTTCAAGTATGGCTGGGTTAAATTGGGGACCCTCAGGCACCCGATCTTCATGTGCCTATCCATCTGCTCCATCAACCGATGCAGCATCACTATGCCCAGGAGCATGTTCTTCATGGTTTCCAAACATCTTGGCTTTTCTTCCGCTGAGGGAAGAAGATTTTGTAAGAAAACCTGGAAAACTCATAAGAACAGATCAACCTAATCCTAAATCCCTATAGACTCAGCGAACCTATAGCTTTGATACCAAAACTTGTGGCAACACATCCCATCATCATACAGATAACGAGGTGTTACACGAAAACGTGCGGAAATCACCATAACCACAGATTATAAAAAAATACGGGTTAATTAAAACCGATTGCGGAAAACTGATAAACTGTGAAACTATTACTTTCCAGTCCTCCTCCTGCATAGAAACATGTCATATATATACATACACGAGATCTGATACGTGTCTACAACTTACAGAAATAGCTGTCTATCCATCACATGAGTTCACCACCTGTTCATATACATAAAGGCCCACATCCGGCTAGCAGCAGGATATATAACATCATCGATCGTTCATCATGAAACAACGTCAAAACAGCAGCGTATCCATCGCTTGCCTTCTACTGCTCGTCAAGCTGCTCGGCCGCAACACCACGACCATGACCACGTCTAGCTCGACCACCTAAAAAGGGTGTAAACCAGTGGGGTGAGACAATTGAACAATTGTCCCAGCGGGAAACATAACTCCCCACCGCCAGTATAGAACCTCAGCAGGATAAACTATAACAGCAGATAACTAGAAACAGGTATAACAAAAGCAGTCTATATAAAGCAAAGCTATTCTTACCGACAAGCTTATCATCTGTACAAAAGCATATAACCAGATATCTTTCAATGGAACATGACTGACAAGATAAGATATATCACTATGTAACATGATTATCAGGGTAAGATATAATGTCACATAACTTGATTATCGAGATAAGACATATTACCACATACCTGATGAATATAGAAGTAACTGCAGATATAACAGAGATATTACACAAACAAGGCCTCAACCAATGTTTCGTGTTTGATATAAGCAGTAAATACTAAACGATTGTATTACATATTATTATGCCCTGAGGAATTGAACCGTACCGTTCAATTCCAACCTTCGGTTACGGAACCCAAGCCGGTGCCATACAAGGTCAATGGAAGAACCGGACTCCACGACCTCCCACCTCATGGTTAATACACGACTACAACACAAGCAGGACCGCAGTCTCATGCTGAAGTGGTCTAAGCCACAGGGTCAGCTCCATAGGCTACCCTCACTCTAGCCCGCCTTGGTACAGGTCTCGGCGCTAGTATAACTGAGCCACGGGCTTGTTCACCGTGCTCTGAGCCATGAATGCATTCATGCTCCACACATCACATATCCTGAGCCATGGGCCTATTCACCATGCTCTATATACATATCTGAGTCCGTAACCGAAGTTACACTCTTACCTCCTCATTTTCAGGCTAGGAGCAACCTACACGTATTCAACAATATGCACTTCCAGGTTAACCCGTAGGAGAACCCGTTTCACCATCACCAATTCCTGACGATGATGGATCTACAGCCAGGGCAAACTACATGTTATATTTCACTGTGATTAATTAGTGTCTTTTAGATGGATTGCAAGATTCAACCAAGTTGTATAACATGCAAGATATAGCAGAAAGTAAACAACATTATATTATTATTATTTAATCACATCAACCTGATCCATCTCAAGGGTCCAACATCACATGTTATCACTTGGCCCCTTGCCAACCATCTAGATCCATCTCAAGGCTCTCAAGGCTCACATCATCATCATGGGACAAACACATCATACATACAACCTCATAGAATAATTATCAAAGTGATGTTATTCATCACATATATCTCATAGCCTTTTCATGGCTAATCATCACCTGCATGGTTAGGGTACACAAGAATCATAAGGACTATACTTATTATCACAAGGTGATATTCAAGATACTAGGCTTATCAATCTTTGCATTATTTGATGATCAAGTGTATAAAGCACATCATTAACAAACCATATTCCTACCTATCATTATCTCAGGGTTATACAGACAATCAAGATGTCACATCAAGTAAGTAGTCATGTTGAATATACAGAACCAGTACTATTGTTACTACTATCATTACTATCACCATCCACTATTATCGTTATTATTATATCATTAAGCAAGCTATTAGTGTAACTGCCACTTAGCATCATCATTAACAGATAAGCATAATGATCATATCGTTACCACTACCTTCCTTATTATCATCACTACTATTATCAACATCATTACTACCATTATAATTACCATCGTTATTGTTGTAAGGCATCACTATCGTTTGTTTGTGTATAACCAACCATTTCCATGGTACAAGGAACCATCACTAGAAGATCACACAACCCTCACTATAACTCGGCTTCACAACCTTCATCCAAACACAAACAACAACGGCTAGCAAGGAGGGCAGCAACGCTGCACGACACAGCGTTACAAGGGTAATGCACGTCAGAGGGGAAGCGGTGTGTCGGGCATCCATGTGTGTCGGGCAACACCCGTCACACTTCCCTGCCGGCCGATACCCAAGGAGGCGTGACGCCCGTCACAACCCAAACGCAACGCACGATACTCAAGGGCTATCGTCCATATCTCAACCCACTTCAACAACTAGGAGTGAGATAACTTGCTCCACTAAACGGGCCACAACAACCCACGGCCTAACGGACAGCACACACCAAAGAAAAAGGGTGTGACGCCCATCACAGCCCCTCCCTATCGGCCGTCACAACACAAGGCGATCGCCCACCAACAACCACCATGCTCAACAAGGCCTATCGGCCAACACTCCAAACATAGCCTATCGTTCAAATCAAGGAAACAAGCCACACATGGCCCTGTCGTCCAACACCAAGAACACACACACCATGTTGTCCATCACAAGACACTCATATCATCCAACACACCCAAACAAGAGAGGGTATCGCCCATCACATGTCATCACCAACCTCCAGCACAAGGAGACTCAAACCCTAGAAAGCAAGGTACAAACCCTAAACCCTAAGGGGAATCGGCCACCAAAGATACAAAAGCAAGGATCTAACTACTAACATATGAACAAGAACATAATAAGAGGTAATGGAGTTAGGGTTAGAAATTATGCAACCCGCCTTAAGCTCCAAGCTCCAAGGAAGAAGCACTCCAAGGTCTAAGGGATATCGTCCACCAAAGCTGATCCAAGAGGGTGTATCGGCCACCACTGCTACTCCAGGAGAGTGTATCGGCCAACACAAGCAAAGAGGGAAGGAGTGTCGTGCACTCAAGGTGGAGGAGAGACCAAAAGATCAAAGGAAGCTAAGGCGAGGGAAAGAACCACCTATATAGAAGGAAAGGGAGGAGAAAACAAGGTAGATCCATGCTAAGTGTCGTCCACCCAAGGGACACTTGTCCTAGGGTTCAAGCCAACATTCTAGCACACCAAGAGACACTTGTCCAAGATATGCACCAAGTGTCCACCAAACAAGACCAAGCAACATGGGCGACACAACCTGCAGCTCTACTGGGCGACACACCATGGCACCTGGGCGATACACATGGTTGTTGGATGACACAAACCACTCTAGGCCGACACACACACCACCTTGGGCGACACAAGCTAGTCTTGGCCGACACAAGACAAGTCTTGGCTGACACAAGGCTCAAGAAAGCCCAAACAAGGCACCCCAAGGCCCAAACAAGCTCAACCAAGGCCCAAGAAACTCAAACAACAAGCCCAAGCCTTCCTCTCAACCCTAGAGGAAGCAAAGAGAGGGAAACATCTCACAAGATGGCAAACTTGCACACAAAACCCTAAACTTGGGTTATTTGCAAGTAGCCCCTCAAACTCTCAACAAGCACAACAAAAACCCTAATCACCACTAAAGGTAATTAGCAAGCATCAAACCACCAAGGTTAAGCAAAACAAATAGGGTAAACCCTAAACGAAGGTCAGGGTCCTTACAAATTCCATTTTCTGTTGAAGACCTTTGTGTCTATACTGATGAGGACTGCAGACTTGCAAGTATTTCTGTTCTACATTGGTTATGGAGGGAAAGAAATGACAGAGTGCACAGAAACTATGAAAGAGATGAGCACAAGCTTTGGCTCTGTATCATCAGTGATGTCAAACCCTCTCTTTCCTTATGATTCTTTTCTTTTGATAGTTGGGCTTCTGGTTGCCCTATACATATTTTCTTTCTTTGGAAAACACTCTTATGGAGTTTGTTCCATTTGAGTATCTTTACTTGTACATTCAAAAACCAAAAATAGTAATACGATGAGCTAGGTTCACCTAAAAAAGATTATGTAAAATGACTCATTTATAAGATGTGACCATAAATGATGTGATATTAGGGAAATTGTGATAAAGTACATGAAAAATGAGGATGTTACAATCCACTCCCCCTTAAGAAAATTTCATCCTCAAAATTGGGATTGAAGAGCTCTAGATATTTCTTTAACATCTCCTTTTCTAAAGTTCCCAAGTGGCTTCTTCTAAATTGTGATTTTTCCATTGAACTTTAACTAGGACAATGTCTTTATTCTTTAACTGCTTTGTCTGGGTATCGAGGATCCTCAATGGAATATCTTCATAAGATAGCTCTTTCTTGATCTCAATAGGTTCATGAGAGAGAATATGGGAATTATCTTGTACATACTTCCTCAGCACTGATGCATGGAAGACATTATGGATTTGCTCATAAGAAGGTGGTAAAGCTAGCCTGTAGGCACTCTCGCCTACCCAATCAAGAATCTCAAAAGGGCCAACATATCTGGGACTGAGTTTGTCTTTCACTTTGGATCTATAAATAGATTTTATGGGCTTGACTTTTAAAACACATGATCCCCTATAAGGAACTCTCTATCAGATCCATGCACATCAACATACTTATTTTGTTTGTCTTGAGATGCCTTTGTTCTCTCCCTAAGAGTGACACCTAATCTGTATAAAGTTGTATCTCTTTGCTTCTTATCAAACTCCTTTCACCTGGCTCGTGCTAGAGCAAAGGTGACTTGCATAAACTCCCATAGAGGGCCTCATAAGGTGCCATGCCTATAATTGCATGAAAACTATTATATAGGGAAATTCAATAAGTAGAGGATACTTCACCCATGAACCCCCTCAGTCCAAATGCAAGCTCTGAGCATGTCTTCTAGGATTTGAATAGTCCGCTCATACTGACCATTAGTGTGAGGATGATAGGCAATACTAAAATGAAGTTTGGTACCCAATTCTACCTGAACTTGTTTCCACAACTTTAAAGTGAACTTTGGATCTCTATCAGAAACTATGGAGGAAGGAACTCCATGCAGTCATACAATCTCCTGGATATAAAGCTCAAACATGTCTGAAATAGTAGCAGTAGTCTTAAAATCCAGGAAATGAGCACTTTTTGTCAAACAATTAACAACTACCCACACAACATCAAATCTTTTCCGAGACTTTAACAAACCTATGACAAAGTCCATGGTTATCTTGTCCCATTTCCATTTAGGAATATATAGTGGTTGTAACAAACCTCTAGGTCTCTGATGTTCATATTTCACCTACTGACACGTGAGGCATTTAGACACAAATTTTTCTATATCTCTCTACATGTCTTTCCTCCAGAAGGCTCTATTTAGGTTGTGGTGCATCTTTGTAGAGCTTGGGTGAATAATGTACTTCATCCCATGTGCTTTTGATAGAATCTTATATTGTAGCTCAAACATAGGTACCCATAACCTATTCTTCATCACGATCTCACATTTCTTGCCCTTAGATATGTTAGCATCATTCTTTTGTAATCTTCCCAGCATGCAAGGAAGGTCAGGACTACTTTGTTGTGCTTGTAGAATTTTAGAAGTCTAGCAAGGATGGATGAATTAAGGTGTGTCATCTTTAAATCTACCTCTTTGAGTTGTGGCATCCACTCCGCCAAGGGCTGCATCATCTTCCATTCATCAGTGATTACTATTGTAATGACTACTTCCTTCTTCCTACTCAAGGCATCAACTACCACGTTGGCCTTTCCGGGATGATAAGAGATAACAAAGTTGTAGTCTTTCAAGAATTCAATCCATCATCACCACCTCATGTTCATATCTTTCTGACTCAAAATGTACTTGAGGCTCTTATGACCACATAAAATATCAAACTGTGTACTTTACAAGTAATGCCTTCAGATCTTTAATGCATACACGTTAGCTACTAGTTCCAGATCATGAGTGGGATAGTTTTCCTCATGCGATTTGACTATCTGGATGCATAAGCATCACTTTGTTCTTCTGTTGCAACACACATCCCAAACCAACTATGAAGTGTCACTGAAAATGACAAAGCCATCATTTCCTAAAGGAAGTACAAGCACATGTGCTGAATTGAGTCTCCTCTTCAAGGTCTGGAAACTCTACTCACAATTATCACTCCAAATGAACTTTGCTTCTTTTCATGTGAGTGTTGTTAGTGGCTTTGCTATAACAATAAAGTCTTGAATGAAACATTTATAGTATCCTGCTAACCCTAAGAAGATTTGGATATATGAAGGAGTAGTAGGGGTAGCCCAGTTCATCACATATTCAACCTTTTCCAGATCAACAAAAATATGCCCATAAGAAAATATATGTCCAAGGAACATAACCTTGCAAATCCAAAATTCACATTTAGACAACTTCCCATATAATTGATGCCGCCTAAGTATCTTGAGAGAGATGCAAAGATGTTCCTTGTGCAACTAGTCATTGTCAAAATAGATGAGAATATCGTCTATGAAGACAATAATAAAAGAGTCCAAATATTGATGAAAGTTAGACTTATTAGGTCCATGAAGATTGCACATGCATTGGTGAGGCCAAAGGACATGAAAAGAAACTCGAAATGTTCGTATCTGGTGTGGAAGGCTATCTTCTCTATATTTGATGGTTTGATATTTAGTTCATGGTATTCACTATGCAAATCTATCTTTCAGAATACCTTGACTAAATTTAACTGGTCAAATAAGTCATCTATTCACAACAATAGGTACTTATTCTTTATTGTCATCTGGTTCAACATCCGATAGTCAACACACTTATGGAGGAAACCATCATTCTTTTTGATGAAGAGGAAATGTGCTCCCTAAAGGAGAAGTAATGGGATGAATATAGCCCAGATCTAGAAGCTCCTATATATACTTCTTCATTTCAATGAGTTTTGCGAGTGCCATCCTGTATGGGCCCCTAGAAATAGGTGTAGTGCCAGGAAGAAGATCAGTAGAGAATTCAAGCTCTTGATCAGGGGGTAGGCTGGGTAAGGCCTCAGGGAAGGCATCAAGGAACTCATTTTCTATGGGGATATCAACAAGAGGATTCTCTTTTTTTTGATCGGTCAAGAGGATTCTCTTTTTCAGTTATAACTGACACGAGATAGATCTGACACCCTTTATTATTTAGCTTATCAACCTGAATTGTAGAAACAAAGAAGTCTTTGTGATGCTTCTTCATTCCTTTAATAACTTAGGGATCCTAGTTAGGACAAGATACAATGACTAACTTCCTCCTACAGTCTAGGAGTGAGTAGTGCTCATGGAGCCAACTCATACCCAAAATATATCAAAGTCATTTAAAGGAATCACCATAAGGTATGTGGGAAACACTCACCCTTCTAGGGTAATCCAAACCCTATAAATCAGCCTCCCATGTACGTTAACATGTCTACTGGATGTTCTAATTTTGAAATCATAGTGCATATCCTCCAAGGGTAATTCTAGCATTGAAACTAATACAATAAATATGAAAGCATGCGATGCACCTGAGTCGAATAAGACTTTAACTGATAATTGTCTAATGAAAGCCATACCTTCAAATACCTGATCTTCATCTACCTCCTCGGTAGTCATGGAAAAGACCCTTGCATGACATTTCTCCCTCTAGTTGTTCTGAACTTGCTTCTGATTGTTGTTGCCAAACTTCTACTACATCTTTGAACAATTGAGATTGATGTGGCCTTCCTCACCACAAAAGTAGCATACATGTTGTCCATACTTTTATTCCCCATGAGTTCTCTAACACTTGGGGAAAACTAGATCTTGTGGTTGCTGTGTTCCTTTTACTGCTGGTGGTGGCCCTCTCGGCACTGGTAGTCCTCTTGGACCTTTCTGTATTGGGGGTCCCGCTGGGTCCCTCTATACTGGGACACCTCCATCTGCCTTTCTTTTGTTCTACCCACCTAGTTGTTATGTTGGTAGTTTCTTATGGAAGGTCCTCCATGCTTCCAGTTCCGCCCTGGATGGTCCTCTAGCTCCAGGGCTACTTCTAGTGCATCCTACACCGTCTTGATGCCGTAGTTCACCAAAGCATAGTCGAGGTTCAGCTTCAGACCACACATAAATTTCTTGGTCAGATGCACCTCATATTTAGTCATATGTATCTACAACATATGGAACTTCATTGCATATTGGATGACGGTGGAGTCCTACTGCTTGAGGTGCTTGAATTCTGGCTCTTTCTTTTCAACCATGACCTTAGAGATGTAGCGGTTCTGGAACACAGTGGTGAACTCCCTCAGGTCAAGGGTGCAACATCAAGTCCCCTGACATTAATGAAGTTGTCCCACCAAACTCGAGTGACACTTTTTAGCAGATGGGTCCCAAAAAGAACCTTAGAGTGCTCAGGGCATGATAAGTCATGGAAGCAGTGCTTGACGTTCATCAACCATTCCCCAGCTCGAGTAACAATGTCATCCTTAGTCTCTCCAGAGAATGCCTTTGGCTTGATCTTCATAAAGTCAACTAGGGTCAACTCCTGGTTTCTCAGTGGTGGCTGTACCAATCTTGGGGCAGTTAAGGCATCTGTCAGGGTCTTAATGAGAACACAAAGAGGAGGGTTTAGATGACTATTGGGGTTGACCCCTCTAGAGTCAGCATCCTTACCCCCTAAACTAGGAACTCTCCTCTCCCTCCATGTGCTCCTTTCCCTTATCATACTTTTGCTTAGGGGACATTTGTAGGGAAAAGGACATTCATAAGGATATATCTAAGACTAACGATTATTAAGTTGCTCTGATAACAAATTGTAATGCTTTCCCATTTATAAATCCACAAATACTATATGTGAAAGCACCAACTCACATATGTAATTAATGCATGGGAAAACATCACATATCTGGCATACCGAAGCATTTAAATAACCCAACTAACATACTTCATCAGTAAGGTTCTAGCACATAAATCCTGGGAGTTTGGGAGTAATAGTCTCAATATGCAAATAGAAAAGAACACAACTGAATGAAAACTCCATGCTGGAAGGACCGTCTAGGGTAATGTCCCACCAGTGAAAGATGTCTTCTAAATCTTCAAACACTCAAGATAATCATTGGATAATAGCTCCTTATATGCGGATGTTTTATCCCCAGCCATGCACAAAAGAGGAAAACCTAGAAATTAGATTAAGTGGAAAGAAATCTATAACAAGGATAAAATATGAATGAAGAATTGAAATATTTTTCTGAAGAAAACTAAACATCTTTTAATCACTTATTTTATCTTTATGGCATCCATTATACAATAAGTCCTCCTCTAGTGACATCGTAGTGTACTCTATAGTGCAACACACCCTTTGTTGTCACAATGTGCCTTCTATTGACACCGAAGTGTCCTCTATGGTGAAACACACCCTTTGTTGGCACTATATTCCCTCTATGACACATAAAGTGTACTCTAAAATCATCCTCAGACTCTCTGGTGAGGACTTATCATATACCATATAATTTATGTTCTAGTGTCGATTTCTATATTCTACTCTTAATCTCTTATCTCTAAATCTTAATCTATTCTTAATTGACTACTATGTATCTCTGTACTGAGTTGAATATGATATGTTTGAAATATGTATCTCTAGTTTCTTTGATTCTACACTGACTCAAAACTGAGTCCATGAGTAGAATCTACATATACTCTTACTCTACATCTTAGATGTCAAGTTTAACACTTTGTAGTATGTCTAAAAGTATGAATTAAGAAGCACTATATGAAAGAGGATACTCTAAATCTGAACAATTTAGAAAACATGCCTAAGTACAAGATAGATTCCTAGGGCATAGCCCACTTACTTGTAGTAAGCCAAAATCCTACCCACTCTGCTCCTTAGAATACTGGCTATGATTTTCCATTGAAAAACCCAAAGGCCATATCAAATCTCATATCCTTCCTTTTTGTGCCAACATCTCTAGGGTCATAATTTCTCTTTATTCACCTTTACATGCATTTAGGTATGTATATCATTGTTAGGGTGTACAAAGTTAGGTTACCAATGTGTCTTTGTAGATCTTGCTTTGGTAACCATAATAATATTAGGATTCATAGTCTAGGTTTATAATGAAAAGATTTTATTCATATAGGACTTATTTAGACCTAAGTCCATAAGTATCAAAATATCATTAGTACATAGTTTCCCTAGGCTTAGGGCTATACATGTAATATTCATGTTCTAATACTTTATTACCACTTATAAATTTAAGGTCAGTGCTATTATTAGGATCACAAAGATGGTTATTGGATAGTGTTGAAACATGAAAATATACCAAGATACATTTATAGTGGCATTAACCCATTACATATATTAACAAGTATGAAAAATAATGAATTTATATTTAATAACTTGATTATCAGATATCAAATAGGGTAAACAAGGGTTCATCAGGTAGATTACATTTTAGGAGTCTCTGGTTAAATTTTTTAATTTGTTGACACATAGATTATTTACTAAGCTTAATATAAGATTAAATGCTGATTGACCAATAGAAAAAATGATACAAATAGAAAAAATGATAAAATCATTATTGAATAAAATAGTCCCAGACATGTGTTTTGTTAAATACTAATATGATATCATGGCATGATACTGGGGAAAAATAGTCAAAATAACAGGTCAAATGTTCTTCACATGCACATGACCTAGGTGATGGATTCGATCCTTCCTCGCATGGGGCTTGGTGTTTACTTGATTGAAAGGGAGTCACCAATCTCTTCGTGAGGTCTTGCCGAGCTGAACGAGCCCCACAGAGCTGCCAAGGAGGGTTGCCAGAAGCTACTGCTTCCATGGCCAAGATGTGAAATTCGACCATAGGGATTTTCTTGACAAACTAAGGAATCAAAAGTCTCCATGAGGTCACGACGAAACTAACAAGCCTAATCGAATGGCATAACAATGATTGGAAACCCGAAATAGGTGGAAAATAGACGGGGGACTCAAAATCGGGGGTTAGAGATGTACCTCCCCTTTGGTTGAGTTGAGGGTACAAAGAGCTTCTAGGAAATAAGACAGAGATCTTTGAACCCTTTCTGCGGCTGGGTGATCGCAGTAGCTCATCCTCTAGATCTGGTCTTGGCAACTCAACAATGACTTTTTCGACTCGACGAATCCCTTTAGAGATGTACCTACCCTTCTATTGAGTTGAGGGTACAAAGAGCTTTGAGGGGACGAGACGGAGATCTTTGAACCTTTTCTGTGACTAGGTGATCACAGTAGCTCATCCTCTGGATCTGGTCTTGGCAACTCAACATTGGCTTTTTCGACTTGACGACTCACTGGTCTACAACCAAAATTGGGGATTGTCTCTAACTCAAGGTTCCTCATAGATGGCGAGGATGGAGGGAATTGATCGGAGTCGACCCGAGGTTGGGGAACGACGACAGACATGTTGGGGCTTGAAGGTGATGTAGGGTGGAGATCTTAGGGGCAGTTGCTAGGTAATTGGTGGTGGAGAATGGTCTGATGGAGTGTGGTGGAGCTTCTTTAGTGCTTCATAAATCAAGGACAAGGCTAGGCGATTGCGTATACATTCGAGGTGAGAAGGGAGCGATGATGGGATTGGGCGTTTCTTATAGAGTTGCTTCTAGGATTCAAGTGAGGTGTCAATGGATGTGGTTTCATCTCCCAAAGACAATGAATGAGAAAGTTTGTGGAAAGGATAAGTGAGTTGCGAGATTTTCACGATTGAAGGAAATGACTGATTTTCCTAAACGAATGAGGGAAGAAGATGATGATCGAACGACTGCATTTAAGCCAGTTCCTTGCGCACCTACTTTGACGGCCAGGAAAAGAGGTACTAAAAAGAAAATGAAATTAATTGTTTATTATTTGGTTTTTGACTATTAACTTTACCACTTTTATTTTCTTAATCAATCAAAGTTCTTTTGGTCTCAGGCGCTCCCAAGAAAGTCTTGATTATTCTCCTACATTTGGTTTCTGAGTTGGATTATCAAATTAATTAATATAATTAATAATGGATAGAGATTTGATAGTACATAACTAATTATTTAAAAGTAATTAAATATTGAAATCTTGGGTTTTCCTCTTAAGCTTCGATTCATTTGGTGTAATTTTAATTTTTTGAGAACTCATTTTCCAAGAATTGAAATTGAGTTCTAAGAAGTTGTGTTCCAGATAATTGGTTTGGAGTTTCACTTTTTAGCAAAGTATGACCTCCAAGTAATTGGTTTTTTGTAATATGAGCACATTCTCAAAATGGGAACATAAAGTATCTATTGTTTCATATATCCTATTTGGCAGAGTATGACCATATTAGTCAATACGCGTTAAGTTATACCTTGAAATTGAAACTCACGGTACTCATTCTTAGTTTGACCATTGAAGGTCAATTATTACGCACAAAGGATCTCTATTTTAATAAAAAATTACCTAATACTACAATGCTTGGACATTCGACACCTTTAAATATTTGTTGGATTCTTTATCTATTCGTGACAGTAGTTATGATTATGTTTCATGATTTTAGTGCTTGGACATTTGAGATTTTTAGATTTATTTATTTATGTCATTAAGAAACTTCTACTATTTTGTGTCTTTATATACCTCTGATTTTGAGAATGTGCTCATATTACAACAAACCAATTATTTGAAACATATATTTTTCTAAAAACTGAAATTCCAAACCAATCATCCGGAACTCAATTTCGATTCCTAAAAAATGAGTTTCTAGAAAGTTAAAATTATGAAACTTTATTTATGCATTATCTTTGATTAGAAAAATTTCAATACAAAATAATAAAGTTTATGTGAAATGACCCTCTTATAAGATGTGACCATAAAAGATGTGATATTAGAAAAATTACAATTAAGTATCTTAAAAATGAATATGTTACAATCTCCCACCTTCAACACCCGATGTGTGCACATCATTTATTAAATGCAATTGAGTCCCTCTTCTTGTTGTTCATCTCTCTATCCGCTACCCCTCTCTAATCAAATATTTAAGAAAGAAACCACCACCATTAGATTTTCCCCTCTGATTCACGCCGCTTGAACCTGATTTTTCTAAGATTCAATAGCCTCCAACCTCAACTCAAACTCCAACTCTCTCCTCCTCTATTTTGGATCCCCACCTTGCAACAATGCTGCTGCCAAGCCCTCTCCTATGGGTTTATCTCATTGAGAACAACCCAAGAACCTCCAGGAACACAAAAGCACCACCAGAGATCCCTTGATTGCCTCCCAGACACCCTTACAAACTCCACTTGCATCTGATGGCTGACTAGAGTTTGATGTGGCCTAATTGGATTTTGTGATTCACAAAAATGCTCTAGAACTAGTCCACATATATCTACAAAGATTCTAAGATAGTCTATTTGGGCCACAAAGCAGGTGTGTAGTGTTTGCTCTTTTTCCCCTATCCTCAGATGTCTATGACCGATTTTTGATCTCTAGGCTACCGATTCTCAATACTTTTATGCCGTTAAATTCACTATGGGTTCAATATAAATTTTCATAGTGTTTTTTCTCTGCGAGTGAAATTCTTTCATACTCCCAAGATGTTCCCTTAAGCTGTTCATGGTAGAAGGCTCTCATGTGTGATATGTCCCCAGATTGATCGAGGTAGGAGTTGTAGAATCGATGGGACTGAATAAATTTCATCATGCATTGGTTCTTTCTTCTGGTTGTTTTCTTAGTAATTATGAATAGGAGCACCTATTTCTACATCAGAACACATGGCTCTGAGGAGCGTTCCAATGTTGCATTGAATCCTGTCGTAATTTACCACACCGATTCCTCATGTTTTCCCCTATGACAATTTATGCTAATTTTGGGGTGGTTAATCTCGTTGGCCTTTATGAGGATGCTCCATGGAATTTCTCCTTGATGCCTGACGTCACAAAAAGCATTCATGGTATCTTGGACGTCTCTAAGATTTTTGAGACCGAGAAAATTCAAGGAAAACATGGGTGATGTTGGTTAGTGGTGTGGATTATATCTTAACTAACATTGGACCAGAGAATCAAGTTCATGTCCTCTGTCCATCATGAACTACTGATCAAAAATCTCACAAACAATTTCCTTGGCTACCCCTACATATCTTATCTTTGGATTTACAACACATGGGTATTTTAGGCAATTCCAATGTATCAATTTATTCAGCCACACAAGTTTTACTTCTAGACAATGACTAGTATGTCATGTCAAATCCAGTTAGTCAATAGTTAGATGTGAGGGTAGATAATCCATTTTGTCTGGCTCTCTTGTATTAATAAATGAAAATGACTGAATCTTATAAAAATCATAACTAATTATTGGATAATCAGAAAATTATAAAAAATATGTTTTTGAAATTAGAAAAATTACCCTGATCTCATGGATATGGTTTTAGAGTCAAAATATGAGTTTCTTCAATGAGGTCATTCTTGGGGTTTTAACATTGATTAGAATAACCAATAAACATTGTGAATAGACATATGGTTATTAGGTTTGAAAGCACTATACTTGATCCTAGGAGTAATGTTGAGTGAGTAGGCTTGTATTTGAGGCATGTACATTTACTATTTTATTTTGGCCATTATTTGGCTAAAACCCATATTCATTTAATGAGATATCTTTTGAATTGATATTCATAATGAAAAATCCAACTGCTTGTATATTTATATTCCTGATCTTAAATCATTATATTTCGGTGATTGTTGAAATATTTTGTGCATAATCAATTCTTGTACCCCTCCTGCTTTGGTTGTCTTTATACAAGAAATCAACTAAAATGTTAGTCTTGACACTCTATTTATACATGATACGTGTTCGACTAGATTATCTAGAATAGTGGTACTTGTGTATAATCATAATTATAAAGGGTGCACATATTCTATCTAAGCTGTGCTTTTTCACCCTTATTTCTTTGAGACCATGATCTTATGGTGGTATGACTGGTTTTAGGTATATTTGGCTACATTGTTATGCATGTAAAAAGTTTATTTGTTAAAGTAAAATTTTAGTTAATTGACATGGCAAGACATTATACTCCTCATTCTTGTACTCTGAATTTAATATGCCTCATTTTCTTATTAAACTTCTTTTGAACTTACATAATTTCATATAGCCTCTCATTATGGTAATATCTCTTTTGCATTTATTACCCAATATAATGCCTAAAGTGTTTATTATATGTACATGCTCAACCTTTAATGGACCTATCTTGTTTCCAATGTTCTGGGTGATGTTTCCTTCCACCCAGGTATAGGTACAATAGAGGACAAAGACTCAAGAAGATCATATTCATGGTTTTAGACTTGAGTATAGTTTGAGATAGCCAGATTGCTCTCTATGACTAGTCTTGTGTACAAATAGATGTACCCCTCTTTACATTTGTAAAACTTTCTTTTTATGGTAAGGAATTGTGTATGTTTAATACTTTAAACTTCGTAATAGTTTTGTTTCTTCTACTTACATATAAATCCCCGTGCTTTGTGATATACATATACCATTTGGGAAATGATGAAAATCTTCATTTCCTCCATTTTGGGAATAGGATGGTTATATTCCTCTATTTAATGAAGAGTGGATCCCCTTTTGGTTCCCACTCTTTACAACTTCCTTGAAGGAGGGGAATAATTGAAGGCTGAAGATCCTCTTCAAGAGTAGATTAGACCTTAGTGAAGTGTGAAGACTCTTGGTAGATGGATATGTACGTCCTTGTTTATGGATGTTAGCTCCCTTTTCCTAAAAGGGTAGCTAGTTTATCCCTTGATATAAAAAAGGGTGGTCATATGGTGTATCTTGAATAAAAGAATATAAGGTGGTGCTTATAGTTATAAATCCTAGATTATGACCTCTATAGGTAGTGGAGTACATCTCTATGTTTATAGGTTAGAACCACTACAGTTAATTGTGTTCATTGTGCTTGCTAAATATCTCTCATACTTGCTATGATTATTTAGTTACACTAAAAATTTCAAAATAACTTGAAGGTCCAACAAGTTTTATGCAAGTGTTTTTATCTCTATTCACCCCATATGGAGCCCATTCATCCAACAAGTGGTATCAGAGCAAGATCTCATCCAACAAAGTACTCTTGCAAGTAAGAGAATATGGTAGAAAAATTTACTTGTTCTCTCAACATAGAGGGTCGTTTCTTCATACATTGATGGTACTAGATTTTTCTATTGGAAAATAAGGATGCAATTCTACATTCAAAGTATTAGGTTTGACTGTGGGAGTTGGTTGGTCTCCCCTACACACCACAACAAGGAGAGATGAACTCTTGAGATGAGACATGAATGAAGAAGGCACAACTCAACAATAGAGCAATTAGAATCCTCTACTCCCCACTCACTCCAACCAAGTTCAATCACATCTCTTCTTGGGACAAGGATCATGATATATGAGAGAAGATATATATTACATATGAAGGTACAAAGAAAGTCAAAGAAGCAAGATTTACATGCTCAACTGACTCTTTAAAAGGTTCAATATGACAAAAAATGGAAGTGTGGCCTAAATGTATGCTACACTCAACACTATTGTGAATGTGATTGCTTGTTTGGGTCATGTCATGGATCAAGGGAAGGTAAATTCAAAGATTCTTTGTTTTCTTCCTCATTGTTGGAACAAGGAGGTCAAATCCATAGAAGAAACCAAAACCCACTCCACTGTCCCCATTATTAATGACTTGTACGCTAGAATTTAGAAGTTCTTGAACAAAATGAAATTACTTTCATGGGTAGCATAAATACTTTACAAGAACTTATTCTTGTTCTTGAGCTTCGATACAATTGAGTGGATACTAAAAATGGAGTTTAACTCAAACAAGTTAGTCTACTTAAGCTGAAAACCAAACTTACCTTGATGAACTCACCATGATTAGAACTGAAAATGTGAGTTTGCTTGCCAAAGGATCTTGTATCTAGACCTATCTTGCCTACTATGGAAGTTTCTACAATTACTATTGATAATAATTCTTACTTGATTAAATCCCTCTGTGTAGAAGCCGATCTTTTGCATGCACAAGATGATGTTGCTAGTCTTTCTTCTACCATCATTACTCTTAGTGATGAAAACCATACACTTAGAGATTCCTTACAAAAATTACTAAAAGGAAAGTAGTCCCTCAACTAAGTATGAACACTCTACTCAACAAGTGGGAGGAAATGGTTTGGGATTTGAGGTCAGCCAAGATAGCAAGAACAAGAAAAAGGTTAAGAGACCAACAACATTCCAAAAAGAGTCTTTTGGATCAAAGGATAACATGGTTCATGTTCATTGTAAGAGTGATTATCATTATTCGACCTTTTGTCCTTACAAGAATAAGGGGACCAACCCTAAGATGATATGGGTCCCCAAGATAAACTCAGATCCCAAAGTTTGAATTGCAACACCGACCTTTCCTTTTCTTGTAGGCTAATGAAAAATGTATAGTTGGTAGTGGATGATCCAAGCACATGACTGGATAAAAGAGCCACTTAAACACTTATAGAAGAAGGAAAAGCTGGATCGGTGACAACAAGAAGGGTACGGTGGAAAGTGAGAGTGATGTACATGATTCACTATGCATAAAGAATGTACTCCTTGTGGATGGCCTATATCACAATTTAACTAGTGTTATCCAATTATGTGATGATGGTTATCTTGTTCTTTTTACCTCACTTGAATGCTTTCTCTAGATTCCATCACTTACAATGTCATATAAGGGAACTATTATTGATAACCTTTACACTATTGCTCATAGCTCTCACAAGCATATTGTTGGTAAATTCTTTGTAGTTGATGATAAGAGTGGTATGTCTTTATGGCACTGTAGGCTTAGTCATGTGAATATGAATCAATTAAAAATGTTAAGGAAAACGAAATTAGTAAAAGAACTTCCTAAATTGGACTTTGGTAAGGACTATGAATACCAATTTTGTACACAAGGAAAATAAACCAAGTCCTCCTTCAACTTCAAAGGAATCCTTAGCACTAAAAGATTTCTTGAACTTCTTCACATTGATCTATTTGGATCTATGAGGACTCAAATTATTCATGGGTAGAAAGTATTGTTTGGTAATTGCCAATGACTTATCTTGTTTTACTTGGAATTTCTTTTTAATTGTGAAAGGTGATACTCTTGATATTTCGTCATATTTTTACAAATAGAATGAAAATAAAGCATCTTGCTGAATAGTCACTTCCATAATGACCATGGAGGATAGTTTGAAAATGAATTGTTTGACTAGTTTTGTGAAGAATTTGGTTATATGCACAACTTTTCTTCCCCCTATACATCTAAAAAATTGATTTGTAGAGGGGAAGAGTAGGTCCATGCAAGAGATGGTTGGGATAATGCTCTTAGAATGTGACATTGTTAATAAGTTTTGGTTCAAATATGTTAGCATTACTTGTTTGTGCAAAAATAGGTTTTCACTCATCTAATGCTTAAGAGAATTGCTTATGAGTTATGGTGTGGGAGAAAGTGGACTATTGATTTCTTCAATTTTTTTGGGTGTCCTTGATTTATTTTGAATACCAAAGACTCTCACGACAAGTTTGAAACAAAATTTTACAAGAACTTCTTTCTTGATTATAACACTACTAATAGAGCTTTTACAATCTTTAGCATTGATCAATCTAAAACATAGGAATGTATAAATGTTAAATTTATTGAAACTAATCCATCAATTTATGAGAATGTTGTTTATGATGATACACTTGATGAAGTGATTCCTATATTAAAATAACTATACATAAACAACAAAGGCAAATAGGTGGTTGAGGAAGAATGCTCACAAGAAAAAGAAATGAAGGATCCTACTACCCACTTTGCAAAATATCATCTAAAATAGCTCATCATAGGAAATTCTTTTGGAAGGGTGAATAAATGGGCTACTCACAAAAAAGAACAAGCAAGCAATGCTTGTATCTCTCAACTTGAGCCATAGAATGCCAAATAATTTTTGTAGGATAGGGAGGGATCCTAGCCATGCAAGAAGGATCTGAGCAATTTGAAAAGAACAATGCATGGACTGTAGTGCTGAGTCTATAAGGTATAAATATTATAGTCACCAAGTGGGTCTATCAAAACAAGATACAAGGAAAGGTTAGTAGCAAAAGCTTACAATCAACATCAAGGTATTGATTTTGATGAAACTTATGCTCATGCTGCTAAATTAGAATCTCCTAAATGCTACTTGAATTTTCTATTCATAAAACCTTTTTTCTTTATCAAATGGATGTTAAAAGTGCTTTTCTAAATGGAGAGTTAGAGGAGGAAGTATTTGTGGATCAACCTCATGGATTTAAACATGATAAGTATGCTAGTCATGTTTATCTTTTACAAAAGACTATTTATGGACTCACAAAAGCCCCTAGATATTGGTATGAAAATTTGAAGACCTTTTTAAATGATAATGACTGTGTCATGGAAAATTTCAACTCTTCTCTCTTTTTGAAACACAATTCTAATATTTTTTTAAATTTATGTTGATGATATCATCTTTCACATACTATCTTAATATTTACAAGAAGTTTAGTTCCCTCACACTGAGTGAATTTGATATGAGCATGATGAGGAATCTTACTTTCTTCCTTAGGTTTCAAATCAAGAAAACAAGATATGGGAACTTCATACACCACATCAAGTACACAAGTGAACTCTTGAAACACTTTTGATGAAAAATACAAAGCCAATTGATACTCCCATGTCTAACACCAACAACCTTGATAAAGATGAATAAGATGAAAAGGTATATGAGAACCTTTATAGAGGTATAATTAGTATTTATAATATCTTACTGCCAATAGACTATATATAATGTTTAGTGTTGGATTATGTGCTAGATTTCAATCAAGCCCTATAATATCTCATCTTGTAGAGGCTAAGATGGTTTTGAGGTATCTAAAAAGACACAAAACTTTGGACTATGGTATCCCAAGTGAAGGGACTTTACTATATCCTCCTATAGAAATGTTTTTTATGCCACATGTTTAGTTGATATAAAGCACACAATGACACTTCCTTAAAGGACCCATTTGGTTTACTTGGCTCTCTAACAAATAAAACATAGTGTCTCTTTCAACAATTGAGGCTCAATACTTAGACAATGGTAGTTTTTGTGCCCAAGTCCTATGGATGAAGGAAAGGACTTGAATGTTTATTATGATGTTTCTTCCATCTATTGTGATAATACTAGTACAATTAACTTGTATTACAATGATATATTCCATAGTATATCCAAACATATAGAGGTACACCATCATATTTCCCTTAACCACATTGCTAGGATAGACATTCATATTACTAATGTGGATATGGAAAATCAAGTTGTGGATATTTTACTAAACTTCTAGCTATGGAGAAATTCAATTTAATTCTATATAAATTGCTTATCATTGCTATTGATGTTTGTAGTGTGTATCATAGTTGGAGTTATCTTATCATTCCTCTATCATGTTTGTATCTTTCTCTTCATCTACTTGTGCTATATAGAAATTTCCATGAATTTAATGCTTAGTTACATGTGTTTTTGAAAAAAATGGTCAAGTTTTTTTATTTTTATCTTTTGACCACCATAACATGGTCTATGATGGCTCAAGAGTGTCCACATATCCCCTATACATTTTAGGATCACAAATTAAATTTCATGGGCTATTTTAGACTAGGTAGAATGAATGTATACCATTTGACAAGGTCATTTATTGACTAAGATTGTCGTAGTACACATATCGGCTGATGTGGCAACTAGCATTGTTTAAAATGAGCCTTCAGCTGAGTACCTCCCAAACTCATCTTGTCTGACAACACTGTGTTTACTAATAATGGTATTTTGACTGAGATTGAACCCTCCCAACTAGTTCAGCTCGACCAACCACCCTCATCATGTCACACTCTTCACCTCTGAAGCTCCTAACCCTATTTTTTTCTCCCTCCCTCTCTCTATAGCATTATTTTCTCTATCCTTTTGTAGTTCCAACCCTAATTTTCCCCTTTTCTTGCATCTCTGGTGCTACATGTCTTTTCTTCATAAACAACACAAGAATCTCTCTAATCCAAGGGTTGAGAGATTGGAAAACCCCCTCCTGCTTCAGACAAAAATATTTTCTTTAATATCATCCAATTCATACACCTTAAATCTATTAAGAGGTATACATATTTGCTTTCACACAAGCCTTTCTCTTTCATATATTTTATTGAAGCCATTTTTGAAAATTATGCTATTCCTTGTTTGTTTCATTTCCATCGTTGTAAATCATTGCTTGTCTATCATTATGCTTTTGCTAGTTTTGATTCTAGCAAGCAAGTTGTTGATGAGTTTTACACAAAACTCTCTTAAAAGTACACCACCAAACTTCCTCCTATCAATCACCCCATTGTTTTGAAATCTATGATTGTGGGAGTTTTCTTTGAAACTTCTGAACAAGGCTTCCACAATTACTTTTGTGAATCTAGATTTGAGACAACCATGAACTCTAGGTGTGATACTACCATTAATATTCTTATACTTAAAATCTTTATGAACATTATGTTCCTCTTTTTCAAATTCATGATGTTCATATGGACATTAAAAGCCTAAGTATGACTACACCAAAAGATCAACCCTTTCCTATTCTTCTCTCACATCTCAAGCTAGACTATTCACTTTCATGGTCGATTCCAATATCTATCCAAGGAAGAATCATATTGGCATTGGCGAGAATACTACTGTGATTATCTACTGCATGCTAGATGGAATTAGGGTGAAGTGGGCTACGTATACCTTGAATATAATGATGTGTTTTCATTCTAAATAGAATACCCATAAACCCATCAACCCTAGCCAAACCTCATAAGCGGCCTCTTAAATAAGATTACTAACAATGACCTTTTTGTTGAGCTTAAGTATTCTTTTGATAGATGAGGCACTTCTATCAACAATACCTCTACAATTAAATCTCTCTTCAACATCAAGTTCACTCATCATGATTCTTCTTCTAGATCTCATCCTAGCAGTTCCACCACCCATAAACCCTCACCCACCTAGACTATTCCTCCATCTTCACAACCATGCCTACACCTCCAACTTGTACCTCATTCTTTGTATCCAATGATCAACTTATGGAGGTACATGATTTATGACAAGGAATACCACTGAAATTTTCATTCTCACTTACAAGATGACCTACTTGATATCGTGTCATAAATGAACCTGACCTACACACATCCATATCTATATTTCCAGCCTTCATGCCACTCCTTTGACTATGATGCCTATGCATATGATCAAGTCTACCTAGTTCCTCACTACCCATCCTCTATTTCCCATGATGCTTCTGTTGGTTTTGTTCCATCATATTCTCCACATACAATTCCACCTTTTTTCACCTTATGTTGATACTTATATAGCCATGGTTCCCTCTACTGGTCTATATGTCGATCTTGTGCACTAGCAACGGGGCACTAAGCCCAACTACATGCATCAATGTGCCCTTGTTTCACACGAGTACATGAAATTGGAGTAAATTCATGCACGATGGTTGAGTCATTAGGTGCCACCTTCGGAGGATGAGATGGATGTAGATGAGGTCCTTTAAGAGATTGATGCTACTGATGATGTTGGAGATGATGAAGATGTTGAAGATAGTGACTCTAAAGTAGAAGTTCTTGAGAGTCCATATCACCATCCATACACTTCTAAGAATGATAAAAGTAATAGTGACTGTGATTCTTCTATAGATGACTAGGTCTTAGTCTAAAGTGTCCTACATGTTTATCTTGTGAGCTTAGCATGTATTATATAGGTTGCATGTATTCTGAGACCTCGTTTCATTGTTTAAAGATCTCTAGTTGTATTTCATTTGGATGTATATTGTATGTCATTAGACACTTTTTGCATGTTATCTTTTATCTTACTTTCTTTATGTTATATCCTCAAATTTTTATGAATTTGAATTATATAAATGTAAGGATTGAACTAATAATTAAGTTCCCTAATTATAATTGTTAGAATAAAAGAAATACCAATAAAAGGGTTTATGCACAAACACCTCAGTGAAAGTTTATGAAAGGGTCTAATTTGCAAAATATCCATATAATGGGATAAAGATAAAATAAATTCATACTAGAAGTTTCTTTGGCATTTTGGAATAAGAGAAATAAAAGAAAATCCTAAAATAATGAAAATGTGACATTAAATGAATTAGTTTGTCAAATAGTAGAAATGTGAGTAAATTGCCTAAAAATCATAAAAGGAAAACTCAAAATATAATTCCAAGCCCAAATTCATTTTCTTTGAGTAAAAGTTTAGTTAAGAGACAAGTTTTGCAACTTTGAGAAATTAGTAATTATAATCACATTAATTGAATGGGAAAATAGGAGATATCCCAAAAATTTAAAATAAATAATCCAATGACTCTAAAAGAAGTAAGAAATGACAAATTTGTGATCACACATTATAATATGCCTTTAGGTGAATTTTCATTTAATTTTAGAAATATTTCATGAAAAGGTGAAGTTAGGAGAGAGAAAGTGTGTAGAACCTTAAAAATATTAAATAAATATACAAACAACTTCAACATGCAAAATTAATAGAAAATTCGTATCCAACAAATTCATCTTAAGTTTCATCAAATTTGGGGGAATCTTGGAGTCATTAATGCATGAGAAAAGAGAAAATAATATTTGCTAACTTAATGGATCAAAAGTCTTCAAAAGGGAAATCTAATTTCATATTCAAATTCTACATACTTGAATCATCTTAGGTGTCAAATTTTGATTAATTTGGGTTTAGTTTGCACCCTCAATTGAGGAGAGAGAAAAGATTAAATAAATATATGTCCCACTTCGGTCCGATTAAGATTTGGAATAGAATCAATGTGTCACATGCCATTTTCCTTTTATTTTCTATTTTTCACACTGATGGACGACCAAGATCATCTTGGGACCCAATCAGACGGCTCCGGGTTCACCACCTACCTCGCACTAGCGATGGAAACAGGTGTGGAACCTATTGATTTTGTTTTCAAGATTTCTCTCTCGTTACTCAATCTTTTCCTAATTTTTTTTCTCTTATTGGATTCCACACAGAATGATCCTTTATTGGCTGTGTTTTGTCAAGAAATTGGGCAACATTTAATTCTTACATCCTAAGGTTCTCGATTAACCTAGCCACCTCTTGTTTCATGATCCTCCATCTATAAATAGAACACCCAAGGTCTTCATCTCTCCTTGCTTGACTTTCCTCTAGCTCCAATTGTTCATGTGCTCGTGTGTTCTACTATCAGTGATCGGATTTGGGTCTAGGGTTTGTGGTGGCCAGTGCACCTTTGATGAATGGGTTTTTAGTCATTTTCACAGGCATAATTTCCTTGATTTTATGTGTTGATTTGTCATTTATTTGATTAATTATGCATGAGATGCTATCAATGACCTGTTCTATCTAAATGCATCAAATTATATAATTTTTACTATTTAAGATGGTTTAATATTCATCCCAAGTACTTATCCACATTCTTATGCATTTTCAGGCACAATCGAGCTTCACAAACTTGGTGGTACCGACTCTAGAAGTCAGTGGTACTGACTTCACGTCACACCTGAACCAGAAGACTCACCAAGACTCGGTACTACCAACACTTAAAATCGGTAGTACCAAAACCTTGTCAGTAAAGTGCAAGAATGAATCACGGAAACTCGATATTATGGAGTCCACAAACTCGATATTACCGAAATGGCATCAGTGAAGTAGTGCTCGAGCGACCTAAGGGCTTGGTGTTATCAAGACAAGTCGATAGTACCGACATTGTGATGAATCACGGCTATCCTAGAAACTCGGTACTACCGACTTTTGAGTCGGTACTACCGAGTCTGTCTAATCAGGCAATCTGAAGATAGCACTCTAATCCAATGGCTGACGTTATTTCATACCTTAAGTGATACCTATGACTTGAGGGGAGTTCGGCCAGACCGAAGGAGGCGGTCGTTTTCCATTGCACGACACTAGAGAAAGAAGAGAGAAGAACAAGGAACCGAAGGCTTCACTCGGGACAATCCAAACACCTCTAGAAGGAGAATCTACAACTGAAAGACAGTAGATTGCACACACAACGTAGGGGATCATCCGAATAATCCATTCTCCAAGGGTTACTAAGTTTTTCTAACATTTCTCACAATTTTCTCTTTGTATACCATGTACTCATCAATGAAAACCATGCGGGGCTAAACCCCTTGATTCCTTAGGTTCTAGGAGTAGCATGGATATGCATTGTAATTGATTTCCATGCATTAATATCATCTTTGTCCCTATTTTCTGGATATAAATCTATGAAGTTGTCTGTTCTATTTATGCCTGATCATCATAGATAGATTATCAAACCCTTAATCATTTTGGGAGAGAGGTTAAGGGTTGGAAAATCATAGATTTACCCATTTATTGCACCCCTTGGGAAAGGATGGGGAATAAACGGGAGGAGAAACCCAGAGATTAATCATAAATCACCTTACTAATCAACCAATTACTATGGAAACGTGATTGGCATTAAAATAGGTAGTGAGCTACACTACGGGAGTGGGTAGTTCTAACTACTGGATATTTATCGAGGGATAGGGTTGATAGATATTAGTGTGTGGAGTAAATTCCAATGTTATTTGTGTTGAAGCCATTGTCTTGAGGAATTCCCTTAAATTTGAGTAACTTAATTGTTAAGTTTGTTTTGTTCTACAATTGTTTCTATTCAATCCAACCAATTCACTTTGACTGGCCTAGTTGATTAGACCATACTTAGTAGTAGTATTCTGGAGAATGTTTTCCTGTGTTTGACTCAGACCTCAAAAAGTCCTATATTACTTCAACACATTCACTTGCATATAACACACGGTAAACACATGTCAAGTTGTTGGCGCTGTTGCCGAGGAGATGGCAACATACAACACTATGAGTACTATGGTCAGCCACTCTAGGACAACCCTTTTTATTTTTTTAGTTCTATTTCACTTAAAGTCGAATCATAACATCATTATTGTTGCTAGCTCCACTATCATACTCTGACAATTATTTCTCTACTTTCAGGTACTAGTGTATGGTGTATACTCGAGCCCATGATTATAGAGATCCATCTTCTCTGAGTTTTGAACAAGTAGAACTCCTTTATAGAGAGAGGAAATTTGGAAGGTATGTAGACAAATTCAACTGAACTCCACCACTGACACTTCCACCTGAAGGACCTGAAACACCAGAAGAAACTGAGTCAGCAAAAATGGGTGATGGAGTAGAAGAGAAGACAATATGGGAGAGGATCTAAGCCTATTCCTCAACAACTCAAAAGGGACCAATCAAAATACAAGCCACCAATGTGGGTAGCTACAATATTGATCCAGGGTTGATCTCTTTAGTCAAATCTCAAGCTTTTCATGGTCATAATTCTGAAGAACTGATGGTGCACATCAGTAACTTTGTTGAGAACTGTGATATGGGAAAAATAGATAGAGTACTAGTGAGTGTCATATATTTGAAACTATTCTCATCATCTCTAGCAGACAACACAAAGTTGTGGTTTCACAATCTCGATGATGAGTGTATTGAGACGTGGGATCAGATGATTGATGCCTTCTCCGAGCATTACTTTCCTCCACAGAAGACAAATGACCTGGTGAAGAAGATCCATAATTTCAGACAACAGGTTGACGAATCCTATTCGGAAGCATGGGAGAGATTCTAGAATATGCTAAAGAACATACCTCATCATGGTATTGACTTGTTAGGGCAAACAAATATCTTCTACTATGGTCTGCACAAGGGAGAAAGAACTACACTTGACAATGTAGGAGCAGGGTTCTTCCTCAACAACAAACTCACCCGTTGTCATGAGATATTAAAGAACATGTCCAAGAACCAATCATGGGGTGTTGAGAGAGAGCTTCTGGCAACCGTCAAAAGTGTCGGTGAGTCCAAGGTCATCTCTGTGTTAAATGAGAAGCTGGGCTTGATTGCTAAAAAGTTGTGCGCTAATGATGGACCACTCTCAGAAGAAGAAGATGAAGAGTGCAAGTTTGTACACCAACAATAGTAGTTTAGGAGCAATGACTACACATGGAGGAAGGATCCCGAGTTTTAATGGAAGGATCCTAACAATTTCCAACAAGACCCATCTCAGGAACAACAACCCAAGCCGCAATAGTTTGGTGGCCAGGCACAACATCAACAAGAACAAAAGAATATTAACCATATTGAAGATATGCTTGGAATGATGGTTAGTCAGAATGAAGTGCTTATAGGTCAAACTTAGAGAGAACTCCAGAACCAAGGGGCATGGATCCGCAATATAGAAACTCAGATTTCTCAAATTGCAGCGGATGTGGGTACACTGAAGCAGCCAAACCAGCAGGGGTTCCCAGCAAATACTAATGTGCCTTCTGGAAATCAACACATCAAGAAAGTCCTACTACACAGTGGTAAGACAATGTTGAATGATGCACCAACAAGATCAGATGCAGGTGAAGTTACATAAATAACAACTCAGACTGTGACAGTAAATGCAGATAAACCAGATGAGCTGGAATAGGAGAAGACAACTGATGAGCACACTAATGAGGTGGAGGATACAAGATCAAAAGTATACATCCCACCTCACCAAAGGACACCAGTGGCCCCAGTGCCCTTTTCGAATAGCTTGAAGGAAACCAAAGTAGACCGATACTTCTAGAAATTCTTAGATGGCTTCAAGAAATTATCTGTCAATATTCCACTCATTGATGCAATTGAGAAGATACCATCGTATGGAAAGTTCTTGAAAGACATAATCAATAAGAAGAGAAGGATACCTGAGGCTGATGTGGGGGTGTTAAAGGAGCAAGTGAGTGCTTTTATTTTGGGAACACTACCACCTAAAAGACAAGATCATGGTTGTTTCAACATCACATGCTTCATAGGAAAGACCAAGTTCAGTGAAGCTCTATGTGACTCAGGAGCTAGCATCAACCTCATGCCTTTGTCAACTTTCAATAAGCTAGGTCTTAAGGAGATGACGAAAAGTATTATGACTATTGAGTTGGTAGACAACTCTGTGGTCAGGCCATACGACATTTGTGAAGATGTCCTAGTGAAAGTGGATAGATTTGTTTTTCCTGCTGATTTCATGGTAATGGAAATACATGAGGATAAAGGCAACAAACTCTTGCTAGGTAGGCCATTTCAAGCCACTGTTAATATGATTCTATAAATGGGTAGAGGACGTCTGACCATGGGCACCCATGATGATCGGTTTGAGATTAAGATGCCTGAGCACTCAAAGGAAAGAGGGGATACATCACAGTGCAACATGCTGCAACACATGGAGGGCAAGATTTCTCTGTGTCTAGGGAAGCCATATTTGATATGGATCATGTGATGATCAAGGTGGAAAAAGACACACTAGCATTTGATATAATTGAAAAAACTAAGGTGATCTCATTAAAAGAAGCAATGCGTTACCCAGATGATAGAGAAGAAGACTATGATCCGACCACCATAGAGGACGTCACTGCTGATTCCTTGATGCAGACATATCCACAGTTACCCTCAGAAGCATGCTTGATGAATAAAGTAGAGGACAACACATGCAACAGTTCTCTAGAGGAGTGTGTATTGATGCTCAAGGCGGTAGCTTACTATTACACAAGATATTTTGAAGATTTGGGACCACCTCCCCCACCACTGGTCCCATCTCTGTTGAGCCCACCTGAGTTGGAATTAAAGCCGTTGTCGTCAATCTAAAGTAAGTCTTCCTGGCTATAGAAGAGAAACTCCCGGTGATCATATCATCGTCCTTGAGCGGTGAAGAAGAGGGACACTTGCTTGCTGTGTTGAAGAACCACCTAGCTACTTTTGGGTGGTCTATAGCGGACATCAAAGGAATTTCTTCGAGCTTGTGCCAGCACAAAATCCGGCTGGAAGAAGGAGATAAGGCAATAGTTCAACCTCAGCGGTGACTCAATCCTATCATGACTGAGATAGTAAAGAAGGAAGTGGGCAAGTTCCTCTTCGCAGGTATCATTTATGCAATTTCGGATTCTATGTGGGTGAGCCCAACTCAAGTTGTTCTTAAGAAAGGGGGGATCACTGTCACAAATAATGCAACTAATGAGTTGATTTCAACTAGGTTGGTGATGGGGTGGCATGTATGCATAGACTACCGATGTTTGAATGCCGTCACTTTAAAAGATCATTTTCCCTTACTAATAAATGTGTATTTATCCTTTTTATTTACATCTTTTAGATATATTTTTTGGATTATTTTGTTATTTATCTTCTTAGTTTTGTCATTAATTATATTAGTTTATATTTTTATATTTATTTGGAGTTTTAATTATATTTGGTTGATTTTTTGTAGGAAAATAGCTCAATGACTAATTTCTCTTGGAAGATATTTTACACAAATTCTCGCAGTGCCTGATTTAAATATATTCCTCACACCAAAATTGACATAACTCCCACATCCCAAGGCAAAATTTAAAGGGTAAGTATGCATTGGAAAGGGAATTTAATTATCCACAAGAAAAACATATTTTCAGACCACTTCCGAATTTATGACTAGCCCAAAAATATACTCTAAATTTCTCTTGTGGGAATCTACTGCAAAAAGAATGCAAACAGTCAACATAATTAAAAGCAATCAACTGTTTCCTCTATTGACTAGATCCAGAAAGTTTTCAGCCGCCAGACAGGAGTTTTCTAGAGAATATTTTATGTAGGGTTTCCACTCCTTCTCTTATAAAAGGAGGGGGGACTCCACTAAGAAAAGGGTTCCCAAATTTTGTAGGCAATTAGTAAAGAAATTCTGTCATCTTCTTTCTAGTGTAAATTTACTTTCAAGAGCAATAAAGTTAGTTCTTTTGTTTTACATCTCGATCTCCCTTTTCTCTAGTTCTCTTTCTCACTTTTTTTCTTGGAGTAGGAGGAAAAGCAAACAACCCGTTTAATCATTACCGTCTTGGAATCTACGGAGATCCGGAATTGCAGTCCATGGCTCTCTTGCTTTCCTTCCTTGTTTCTCCCATCCTCACAATGAGTAGCGAGTAGTTTTCTTATCAAGGTGAGGGGAATTTCTTCTTAGCCATGTGATTATCTGATCAAGCTTTTACACGACTACTTATACGTATGGTTTTTGATTTAGAAATTGTAGATTTAAATGACGTAATTTTTATCGCTTATTAATCCCAGCGGATGCGATAGTGGAAATCAGGATTTAGAATGCCTAAATTGACTTCACGAGGATTTGGATACAACCATGGAAAAATCCTCTTTAGGATGAAGAATAAGGATACATGAACACTAGGACCAATGGGTTCATGTGAAGTTCCTCTTTTTTATTTTATTTACGAATAAATTGCATACCTGCTTCTTTCTTGTTTTTCATATATCACTCGATTTTATTCTTATAAGGGCTAAGGTAGAAAAATCCCCTAAGACTCGATGCCTTCCTCTTTGATTTCAAACCGATTTTGATCGTTGCTTTCAAATTGGTCCTTTAATTTTTAGCACTTTACTTCTATTAGATATTCTTTTATGCTAATAACTTCTTCTTTCACTTTCTCTTGGTTTGAATAATCTTTTAGTTTTCTTCCATTAGTATAATCTTTTATTCTTCTTGTAATTTCCTTTTTTGCATTAGATAAATCAATCCCCTCAAATTGAACTTTATTTTATACAATTCTTAAAAAATATCAATAAGAAATAATTTCAAAAAATAAATCGACTTTACAAGTGTAGATAGGAGAAATGTTGTTTATTGGATGATCAAAACAGATTACATAGGAGTCTCTTATATAGCAAACATAACAAGAGACTAAACTAAGCGCTACCCATATGGGACTAAACAACATAAGAAAAGGAGTAAGTGAGGCACATGCTAAGGACATGACACTCAAAGTAAAGGAACAGAAAAACATATGAAACTACATATCTCTATATCCATCTTGGAACTCAGATTCTCAAAGCGAGTCTTGGATAGCACTTTGGTGAAGATATCCACAAGCTGCTATTCTGTACTGATATATGGAGTGTAGATCTGACCCGAAAGAACCTTTTCCCGTACAAAGTGGCAGTCGACCTCAATGTGCTTGGTTCTTTCATGGAAGGTTGGGTTGCTCGCAATGAAAATGGCCGCCTTATTGTCACAGAACATGGGCATAGGACTAGGCAGAGAGATGTCAAACTCCTTCAGAAGACTATGAACCCATAACAACTCGCAAGTAGTATGAGCCATCGCTCTATATTCTGCCTCAGCGCTTGATCTTGCCACAACAGTTTGTTTTTTACTACGCCAGGTGACTAGATTGCCGCCCACAAATGTGCAGTATCCAGAAGTGGATTTCTTGTCAGACCGACTCCCTGCAAAATCTGAATCAGAAAACCCAGATAGGGCACATTGGCCATGTTTCTTATACAGAAGGCCTTTTCCAGGAGCACTTTTAAGATACCGAAGAATATGAATAATAGCATCCCAGTGGCATTGCCTTGGTTTATCAAGATAGCGGCTAACAAATCCCACAGCATCAGCTAAATCATCTCTGGTGACAGTCAGATAAATGAGTTTTCCCACTATTCTTCGGAACTGGTGGCGGTCAGCATATGCAGGAGATGAATCACTGTCCCAATCCATATTGGGATCCAGAGGAGTGGTGGCTAACTTGCATCCCCACATTCCCGTTTCTTGTAATAAGTCAAGAACATATTTGTGTTGAGAGAGAGAAACACCTACAGAGGATCGAGCAACCTCAATTCCCATAAAATAACGCAATTTGCCCAGGTCTTTTGTAATGAAGTGTTGTGCGAGATATTGCTTGGTTGCGTATATCCCTGCGGGGTCACTGCCAGATAAGATGATGTCATCAACATACACAATAAGAATAACCAGCCCTGTGGTGGTTTTGCGTATGAAAATAGAGTGATCAGCCTGCGACTGTCGAAATCCAAAGGACATTAAGATTTTGCTAAGTTTGTCAAACCATGCATGAGGACTTTGTTTTAACCCATAAATCTCTTTGCGCAGCTTGCAAATTTGAGAAGCAGACTCCCCCTGAGCAACAAATCCTGGGGGTTGCTCCATATAGACATCCTCCTGAAGGTCGCCATATAAGAAAGCATTTTTCACATCCAGTTGATAAAGAGGCCAATCTTTATTGACAACAACAAATATCAAAATACGAATAGAATTAAGACGTGCGACTGGAGAAAACCTCTCAAAGTAATCAACGCCATAAGTTTGCGTATATCCTTTCGCCACTAATCAAGCTTTCAAACGTGCAATGGTGCCATCTGGCTCATATTTAATAGTAAAGATCCATTGACAGCCAACTGGATGACAAGAAGAAGGTTTATCAACCAGATGCCAGGTGTGTTGTTCATATAGGGCTTGCATTTCTTGTTCCATGGCATGTTTCCAGGCAGGGTGTCGAAGTGCTTCATCAGCAGTTTTAGGAATGTGCACAGCAGATAATGCAGATATAAAGTATGCAAGACTGTCACTCAGATGATCAGTAGAACAAAAGCGACTAATAGGATGCTGAGTACATGAACAAACCCCTTTTCATAAACTAATAGGAACATGCAAATCAGAAAATACCTCAGCCTGTGGTGGATCCTCTGCTGACGCAGGATTGGGTTCGGCCGGGGCAGTGAGGGGCTTTGGTCTTCGCTTGTATACCTGTAGAGGTTTCTCTTATGAAGGAGGAACATAAGGTATGTCGTCAACCACTGGAAGAGGAGTGCTAGTCAAAATATCAGTAGTCAGGCGGTCCCCAGCAGCAGAGTAGAATGGCATGTGTTCAAAGAATATCACATCCGCACTTACAAACCATTGTTTCTTATCAGGATCAAAACATCGATAACCTTTCTGAGTCTGAGAATATCCCAAAAAAACACATTTCACAGACCGGGCATCCAACTTTGTGAGACCAGGGCAAAGGTTTTTAACAAAACATGTACAACAAAAGATGTGAGGCGGCACAGAGAATAAGGGTTTATCAGGAAATAACAGAGTGTAGGGAACTTTGTTTTGCAAAACAGAAGAAGGCATGCAATTAATAAGATAGCATGCTGTCGAAACTGCATCAGGCCAAAAACAGTGAGGCACCTTGTAATGAAACAGGAGAGTGCGAGCAACCTCAAGAAGATGGCAATTTTTCCATTCTGCTACACCATTCTGTCGTGGAGTGTATGGGCAAGTGGTTTGGTGGAGTGTGCCATGGGAGATGCAAAAGTGAGTCACAAATTGTTGCATAAATTCTAGGGCATTGTCAGTCCGGAAGGTTTTAATAGGCCGATCAAATTGAGTTTTAATTTTAGCAAAAAAGGTACAAATGCAATCTAATACAGTGTTACGACCTTTGAGTAAAAATAGCCAAGTAAGACGAGAGTAATCATCAATAAAAGTCAGAAAATATTTTACTCCAGAATGACTGGGCACAAAACATGGCCCCCAAATATCCGCATGCACAAGTTCAAAAGGTGCTGAAGAAGAAATAGATTTTTTTGCAGGAAAAACAGATCTTGTATGCTTGCCCATTACACAAGATTCACAAGTAAATCTATTGCCAGAGATTCCAGGAAAAAGATGTTTTAGTTTCGCCGCAGATGGATGACCAAGTCTAACATGCAGTTGAAGTTCTGTCACAGAAGTAGAGAGCATCTCCTTTGGAGTAGGTGGTCCATCTAGGTAGTACAGCCCATCTGGCCCCTCATGGCCCGAACCAATCCTCATCTTCGTGCGGAGGCCCTTCATAATACAACCACACGGGTCAAATTTAACAGAGCAGTTTAATTGTTTAACCATTTTGCTGACCGAAAGCAAATTGACAGGAAAGTTTGGGATATATAAAATAGAATGAAGAAATAATTCCTTTGATAGAGGGATAGTGCCAGTGCCACTAACAGTAGTTCTTGACCCATTTGCCACAGTGACAGAAGAAATAGGAGTATGGTTGGAAAGGTGTGAAAATAAATGATGAGTACCAGTCATATGAGTGGAAGCACCAGAGTCGATGCACCACTTTGTGTTACCGGCCGAGGACGAGGCAAGCATGGCTGATGAGTATGAGGTAGATGGTAGTTGTGCCAGACGTTCTTGAAACATTCTTTCAAACTCTGAGCGCAACCATTCAGTGTTAGGTGGTGCAGCAGATTGATGCACAGAAGAAGCAGCAGGAGTAGTATCAATCAGCCGCTTGGTTGGCCCAAGCAGGTTTACCATGCTTTATCCAGCAACAGTCCTCAGTATGGTTATCACGGCCACACCAGCCGCAGTGGTGTGGGTGAGGTGAAGTGCTCCGTCCATATGCAAGAGTGCCCCATCCGCTAGAAGTAGGAGGTCATCCACCACGACCTCGACCGCGGCCACGACCACGACCGTAATCAGTAGAGCGAGCAACCAGAGCCGAAGGTGCAGGAGCAGAAGCAGGAGTCAGCGAAGGTAGTCACTGGACTCCTTTGAGGACATCTCGAACAGTAGGAAGCGGGTCACTGGACAGGATTTGATCAACAACCCCTGAGAAGGAGTCAGGAAGCGCATCCAGAAACTGCACCAATCGAAGTTCATTGCAGTGCTGCTGTGCAACTTTAATATCGACAGTCAACGGATGATACATCTCGTATTCATTCCATAAAGCAGAGCATTGATTGTAGAAGTCATCGATCGACAAGTCATTGGAGAACTCCTTCCTTGCGAGTTGTTTGAAAATCTCGAACACCCGCTTGGGATTCTCCTGGTGGGAATAAACATGTGCCAATTGGTCCCACATCGTCTTGGCATCATGCAAGCAGAGTAGAGACTGGCTGATCCTAGGATCAGTGCTGTTGAGGATCCAGGACATGACGCCCGAGTCATCCTTGGACCATTGAATGTAGTTCTGTTTAGTCGTGTCGTCAGCATCAGCAGTGGAGCAGCAGGGGGATCAGTAGTGAGATGATGGTACTGACCTTGTGCCTTGACATATAGCACAAACGACGCAGACCATAGATGGTAGTTGGATCCTCCTTCAAGTTTGACAGTGGTGACACACAGAGATCTAGGTGGCTCAGAATATGCCATGGCTGTAGAATGGACCACGCCGTAGAGAAGCAGTAGAACCCCTTGACTGGCAGAGGCAACAAAGACCCTTAATGGGCAGAAGTAGCAGAGATCTGACAAGTCAGATCAGAAAGACCCAATATGGGCAAATAAGACATAGAAACCTACGCCATCATGAGGAAAAATCAACGTTCCAGCATGAGGAGCAGGCAGAAATCCCGAGGAACAAAGTAGACTCTCAACTTAGAAGGCCAGAGGTTTCCCGATCACAAATCCGCAATCTTCCAGACGTAGACGGAGAAAAATTAGAAAGTGCACAGGGCTGTACGTAAGGATTTAGAAGGTGATTGTGAGGGAAAAGGTGAGGGAAATGGTGGATATGGTGAGGATAGAAGATATGGAGGAGAGGGTAGGGTGGGGAGGGATGAAGGGAGAGGGAAAAAAATGGGAGGTGGCTGTTTAGGTGGTGCGGCAGCAGCAGGTTGCCACTGCTGGCAGCAGGGGCGACGGCTGGAAGGGGGGGGGGCTTTCGGCGGCTATGGGGGGGGGCGGCGGCTAGGGATAGGGTTAGGAGGGGTGGAGGGAGGAGGAGGTGAGGGAGAGGGGCTGTGGCGGGGGGGGCTGTGGGGGGGTGGCTGTTATGTCATGGGTGGGCAAATTAGGGTGGGAGAAATTGCGGGCCTGCTCTTGATACCATGTAGATAGGAGAAATGTTGTTTATTGGATGATCAAAATAGATTACATAGGAGTCTCTTATATAGCAAACATAACATGAGACTAAACTAAGCGCTACCCATATGGGACTAAACAACATAAGAAAAGGAGTAAGTGAGGCACATGCTAAGCACATGACACTCAAAGTAAAGGAATAGAAAAACATATGAAACTACATATCTCTATAACAAGAAATCGATCTTAAGGACATTGTCATGTGGGATCCACCCTTCTATACTAGAATTAATCGAAAAGTAAAAAAAGATTAAACTCTAGGATAATATTTTTAGTGAATTGGTATGCAAACGACAAATATCAATTTGGCGCCGTTGCTGGGGACGACACGATTATTTTTCAAATTTGGTTACTTGTATATCTTGTATAATCTTGTTTCTCTAACTTGTATAACTTTAGTCTTATTTTGTATCTTCTATTTCATAGTTCATTTCTTAGATTTTTGTAAATTTTTTTCCTACCGAGTAATATTCCGGTAGTGTATCTCCTCCTCTTGTTGAGTTTTCATTCTAACTATACTGCTTTTTAGTTTTTTTATAATTTTTAATCTTGTTACATAATTTATTTTTGTTTCATAAATTTTTTTAGCCTGTTCAATAACTTTTACCTCGTTCTATAATTTCTTTCTTAGATTTTTGTAATTTCTTTTTGCCTTCGGAGCACAATTCCAAAAGTGTATCTCCTCTTTCTACTGAGTTTCCATTCCAACAATACTACTTTCTATTTTTTTATAATTTTAGTTGATTTACATAATTTTTTAGCTTTATAATTTTTAGTTCTTTTTGTAATTTTGATTAACCCCCTTATCTCATTATCTTTCTACTCTCGTGTGTTAATTGACATGCCTTTCAGAAATTTTTTCTCAAATAGAGTGGGCATCCCAATATCCCCCATAATGTTATTATTATGGTCTTTACCACCATCATCTATTTCCTATACAACTTTACCCCATACTTATGGTATCACTCCCTTTAATTACGAGCCCTTTCATCTTGGCGGGTACAATGTGAATCCACATTTTTTTGAGAATCATTATGGGGAACCTTGTGATCCATATTTAGAGTGGGGGGTATGATCAACAAAATTTTGGGGGGTATGGACAACAAAACTTTGGGAAAAATGAACCTAATTATGATACCCATTATAATCCTCAGCAAGAAGAGAAACTTAGGACCCTAGAGAAGATGGCAGCAAAACTAATAACTAGCCAAGCCTTGTTAGCCGCTCTGCTGAAAGCCCAATCCCAAAATGCAGATGTTCCAAATATGTTCCCCCATGATTCGGTGACACCTTGTAATTCTGAATCTTCCCACCAAGATGGATGCAATAGAAATTACAATCCACCATCTTTTAAAGATTATTATGAGTAGCAATGCTACAATCAATATAAGAAACACAAGGCACAAGAATACTATGAGGGGTGTGGTGAGGATGGGTAAAACTTTGGGGTGTATAAATCCTATGGTGAAACTCAATTTAATCTTAAACTAGAAGAGAGACTTAAGACCATAGAGAAGATGGTTGTAAAAGGACAAAAAACTTGAATCCAATCAAGCCATGTAGGCTACCTTACTAGAGCCTCAATCAAAGACTCCCCCTATAGATCTTGAACAACCCAAGATAGTTCTTCCTGATGACGATGATGACAGTCCTATTTTTGTGTCATATAGTCAGATCCTAAAGAAATAGCACAAACCATGGAGCCATATTATTTCTATGATGAGGATGTTGGTATCCCTACCTTTCCTTTAGAGACTTTATTACTTGAACATGAAATGTTGAAGCAGGAGAGTCAATCTAGAGATCCAACAAGCCCTCCCATCCTTAACATAAATCTGAATGATACCATAGACCAATACCCTTTCTTGAGTCTATTTTGGATAATGAGCATCTAACCTTCTTTTTGACACAACCAGTTCTCATTCCACATAAGACTAATGTAGAAGGGGAGATACCACCCTTAGAAGAAATCCATACACCCCTTCTGTTGTTTGTAAGGAAGATGTCTTCATCCCTCTTGAATTCTTGGAGACCCCTTATACAAAAGAATTAGAGCCATTTGTTATATCAACAATGAAACTTACCAAACCCAATGTTGATGGCATTATTTTTGAGGAGAAGCAAAACACTTTTTTAAACAATTTGAAATCTTTTGTATTAGCATCGATTCTCCCATATGTAGGTCATTATGATGGTGAAAAACTTGAGTCAGATCCTCCATCCGACTATGTACATTCTACCCTATCGACATTACTGGCCGGGTACCCTCCAACCTCCACCAATCCATATCCATCTTCAACACTTCCCTTGCTATCGAAGGAACATGTGTGGATCTTATTGGAGGGAATGTGAGATGAAAGAAAATATGAATGCCCCACTGAGCTTCGACGACTGCCCTATCACCAGGTACACTATGAAGCTCCTTTAATGAAGGTCCCAACCCTCGTACACATCCCCTTTAGTTGGACGTTCTTTGAGCTACCATGGCCTCTTGATGAACCCAACAATTTTCTTCCCTCCATCTCGGGTTTGGGTTTTGCTCGGAATGAGTAAAAATCTAAGTCCGGTGTGGAGGTGGGTGGTACAATTCTATCCCAACCTCCTATTGTTTCCTTATTTGCTTTATTTTCCCTTTTTTATTGTTCTGCATGTATATGCTTTAGTTTATGGCCTTTATCTAGTTGACCATTCTCTTTTTGCTTTCTATAGTTGTAAAAAGGCCATTATCTAGTCGGTCCATTGAGTAGACATATATCATTGTACCCCAAATTGAATTTAGTAAACTTTTTGCAAAATCTATTACAAATTGCCATGTCTGAAACCACTGTGTCACCTAGGACCCCTAGTAGTATCACTCCTTGGAATAGTTGGCAAGTAATAAGGAATCAATCGAAACCAAGCATAATTTTTCCCTATTCTCAAATAATGGATTATCTTATTATAAAACTCATATGATGTGAATTATAGGAATATTTTAACTAAACCAATGACACTCTCTAAAAAAAAAGAAAAAATGTTGAAAGTTATAAGCACAAGAACATCTCTTCATTCCCTCTATTTTTCTTCCAGAAAAGAGAAGCAAAGAATCAACACTAGACAAAAATCAAGTCCAGGGTGGCATGCTTCCCAAAATAAAAATTTCATACCCCACAAAGGGGCGTACCATCAAAAGATGCCAAAAGTGCACATGAAAAAGTTATGACCAATGTAACCACAACTCAACAAATGCAAATCTTGAGTCAAATAGAGGAGGGATAAAAAAAATCCAGTTCCTTTTTTTTTCACACACCCTCTTCGTCCTGTTCTTGTGTAACAACTTACAAAAAAACAAAATTTGACAGTGTCAAAGCAAAAGTAAGATGAAGCCTTCTTTTATACAAAATCTTATTTTTGAAGCAAGATGTGATAATTATTTTGATAGGGAATATAGAACTTTATGCCATGTGGTTCTAGGAGATTGGGTCACTTGGTCAAAAATTGGAGGTAAGGATTATAGTGATGTTACAAAGGTGAGGAATTCCATATTGGGAGTATAAATTGGTCTTTGTTTGTGATTTTATTTGCTTGAGGACAAGCAAAGATTCAAGTCTGGGGTATTTTGATAAATGTGTATTTATCCTTTTCATTTACATCTTTTAGATATATTTTTAAGATTGATTTGTTATTTATTTTCTTAGTTTTATAATTAATTATATTAGTTTAGATTTTTTTTATTTATTTGGAGTTTTAATTATATTTGGTTAGTTTTTTGTGGGAAAATAGCTCAATGACTAATTTCCCTTGGAAGATATTTTGTACAAATTCCGTCGTGCCTGGTTTAGATATATACCTCGCACCAAAATTGGCATAACTCTCACATCTGAAGGTAGAATTTAATGAGCAAGTATGCGTCCAAAAGGAAATTTAATTATCTAGAGTAAAAACATATTTCGGACTGCTTCCGAACTTATGACTGGCCTAAAAATATGCTTGAAATCTCTGTTGCGGGAATCTACTACAAAAAAATGCGAACAATCAACATAATTAAAAGCAATCAATCGTTTCCTCTATTGACCAGACCCAAAAATTTTCAGCCGCCGGCCATGAGTCTTCTAGAGAATCTTTTATGTAGGGTTTCCACCCCTCCTTCTCTGATAAAAGGAGGGGGGACTCCACTATGAAAAGGGGTCCCAAATTTTGTAGGCAATTAGTAGAGAAATTTTGTCGTCTTCTTTCTAGTGTAATTTTACTTTCAAGAGTAATAAAGTTGGTTCTTTTATTCTACATCTGGATCTCCCTTTTCTCTGGTTCTCCTTCTCGCTTTTTCTTCGTCGAGCAGGAGGAAAAGCAAATGAGCCGTTTAATCGTCACTGTCTTAGACTCTACGAAGATTCAAAATTGCAGTCTATGGCTCTCTTGCTTTCCTTCCTTGTTTCTCCCATCCTCACCATGAGTAGCGAGTAGCTTTCTTATCGAGGCGAGGGGAATAACCCCTTAGCCATTTGATTTATTGGATAGAGCTTTTACATGACTACTTGGATGGATGATTTTTTATTTCAAAATTGTTGATTTAAATGACATAATTAATCATTTTTATCGCTTGTTAATCCTGACGGATGTGACTGTAGAAATTGGGATTTAGAACACCTAAACTGACTTCACGAGGATTTGGATGTGACTGTAGAAAAATTTTCTTTAGGATGAAGAACAAGGATACATGAACACCAGTACCAATGGGTTCACGTGGAGTTCCTCTTTTACATTTTATTTACGAATAAATCGCATACCTGCTTCTTTCTTGTTTGTCGTGTATCGCTCAATTTTAATAAGGTGGTGAAACCCCCTAAGTCGTGATGCATTCCTCTTTCATTTTAAACTGCTTTTGATCGTTGCTTCTAAATTCGTCCTTTAATTTTCAGCAATTTACTTCTGTTAGATATTCTTTTATGCTAACAACTTCTTCTTTCACTTTCTCTTGTTTAGAATAATATTTTATTTTCCTTGCACTAGTATAATATTTTATTCTTCTTGCAATTTCCTTTCTCACATTCGATAATTCAACCCCCTTCAAATCAGAATTTACTTTATACAATTCTTCAAAAATACCAAAAAGAAATAATTAAAAAAATAAATAAATTGGGTTTTGAAGAAATAGATCTTAAAAACGTTGTCCTGTGGGATCAACCCTTCTATACTAGTCTTAATTGGAAAGTAAAAAAGGATTCAACTCTAGGATAATTTTTCTAGTGAATTGGTGTGCAATCGACACATATCACTTACCTTTCATTGATAAAATTTTGGAACGACTCACCGATCGTTCAAACTTTTTCTTCCTCGACGGGTATTCTTGTTATAATCAGATTCAATTAAGCTAAAGGATCAAGAGAAATCTACTTTCACCTGTCCTTATGGCACGTTTGCTTATAGACAAATGCCGTTAAGCCTTTGTAACACCCCTGCCACCTTCCAACGATGTATGTTTTCCATCTTCTTTGATATTGTAGAGCGGTACTTGGAGGTGTTCATGGATGATTTTTCTATCTACGGGGAGTCATTCAGTGATTACCTGTACAATTTAGACAAGGTTTTACAAATGTGTGAGGAAACTCACTTAGTCTTAAATTGGGAGAAGTGTCATATGATGGTGAGTGAGGGCAGAGTGCTTGGACACAAGGTGTCTAATAAGTGTATGGAAGTAGACCCAGTTAAGATAGAAGTTATCTCTAAGCTACCTCCACCAACATCGGTGAAGGGAGTGAGGAGCTTTTTCGGACATGCTGGGTTTTACCATCATTTTATCAAAGATTTTTCAAAATTTTCTAAACCTTTGTCAGAAGTATTGGAAAAAGACACTGAATTTTTTTTGATGATTGATGCCTGAATACCTTTGAAGTAATAAAGGAGAAGCTTAGATCCGCACCTATTCTACAAGCTCCTAATTGGGGCCTACTATTTGAGCTGATGTGGGACACATCATATTATGCAGTGGGAGCTGTGTTGGGTCAACACAAAGATAAAGCTCCTAGAATCATATATTATGCGTCCTAAACCTTGAATGATTCATAACTCAATTATACAACCACAGAAAAAGAACTCTTAGCGGTTTCTTTTACATTTGATAATTTCTGCCAATACCTAGTTGGGGCTAAGGTGATTGTTTGGACTGACCATGCTGCCATCAAATACCTGTTATAAAAGAAAGATGCAAAACCTAGATTAGTTAGGTGGATTTTACTTTTATAGGAATTTGACATAGAAATTAAAGATAATGCATGGGTGGAAAATGTGGTAGTAGATCACCTATCTAGGTTGGAAAGAGTGAATGAAAAAGATGTAGATATCCCTATTGTTGAGGATTTTCCGAATGAAAAACTTTTGTCTATCAAGACCAAGGATCCCTGGTTTGCAAATATTGTTAATTCTTTAACCTACAAAAAGATGCCTGCAGATTTGGGGTACTAAGAAAAGAAGATAATTTTCCATTAATTAAGGTTTTACATCTGGGATGACCTAATTCTTCTTTAATAATGTAGGGATGGACTTTTGGGGAAGTGTGTACCCGAATGTGATGTTGAGAACATTTTGTCACACTACTATTCTTTACCTACAGGAGGGCATCACCAGCTGGCTCTAGGACTGCAGCCAAAATTTTAGAGAGTGGGTTCTATTGGCCAACACTATTTAAAGATGCATATTATTTTGTTGGTTGTTGTGATGCATGCCAATGCACATGTAACATTTCTAAGTGACATGAGATGCCACTATATGTGTTTCAAGAGGTTGAAGTGTTTGATCTATGGGGTATTGATTTCATGGGCCCATTCATGTCATCTAGTTCTAATCTCTACATTTTACTTGCGGTTGACTATGTACCTAAGTGGGTGGAAGCAATCCCAACCCGCACCAATGATGCTTAAGTTGTGTGAAGATTTGTGGAGGATAACATTTTCTACAGATTTGGTGTCCCCCGACTGATTATTAGTGATGGTGGATCACATTTCACCAATAGGCAATTTGGAGCCTTATTTAGTAAATATGGGGTGAAACACCTAGTGGGTACTCCCTACAACCCACAGACACAAGGTCAAGTCGAGGTGTCCAACAGTGAAGGGAAGAAGATTTTGAAAAGGACAGTCTCAACTAATAGGACAAATTGGAGTTTTGTGCTTAATGACGCTCTTTGGGCATATAGGATGGCCTATAAACTGCCTATAGGAATGCCACCTTTTAGGTTGGTTTATGGACGTGCTTTCCATTTACCAGTAGAGCTTGAGCATAAGGTGAAATGGGCATTGAAAAAGCTAAATTTTGGATTGGATGAAGTAGGCAGGAAGAGACTGTTAGAGCTGAATGAACTAGATGAGCTTAGGATGGATGGTTATGAAAGTTCTAATATTTATAAGGAGAGGATGAAGAAGATTCATGATAGGGACATCTTGAATAGGGTATTTCTCCCAGGACAAAAGGTTTTTATTTTTAATTCTCAACTTAAGTTACATCTGGGCAAATTGAGGTCCAAATGGAGTGGACCATTTGTGATTGAGCAAGTTTTTCCCCGTGGTGCTGTGAAGATTATAGATGGGACTAGGTCATTCCTTGTTAATGGCCAGACATTGAAGCACTACTATGATGGGGAAGTAGAGCCAAGAATAGAAGAAATGCAATTTGTGGAAATACATTAGATTCTTGCTCTTACGAACGTCTAGTCTAGGATGTTAAATAATGACACTTGTTGGGAGGCAACCCAACCTTCATTTCTCTTTATTCATGTTCATTTTAGCATTGTAGCTATTTTTTAATTCTTATTTCTTAAAAAAAGGTACCTTGACTCATTTGTGGAGTGTGCAGATTTTTACAAGGTTGGTACTACCGAGTCCCCAAGTCGGCAGTACCAAGTTTACATCAGAAAGTCACCCGCACAAGAAAGACAAAATCGGTACTATCGACTCTACCAGTCGATACTATCAAGTCTCTGAAGATTTTCGATCACCTAACTGATAAGCACTCGGTTGTATCGACATATGAGTCGGTACTACTGACTTTTTGGTGCTCCCAAGTTCAAAACAATGAGATGAAAATTCAAAACTACTGAGAAAGAGTTGTCATCTCGGTAATACCGATGGACAAGTCGGTAGTACCGACACATGATGTCAGCAATCCGTGGATGCTCGATTCAATGACAGATGCGGTCTTCATCGCACAATCAGTAGCACTAATCCACAACTCAAGTCGGTACTACCAACTTGGACTCAGTAGACTGACTCCGAGCGATCTGTGATCGAGACATCATCAAATGTCAGTCGTCGATACATCCTTGCAACAGATTGATTTTTGCAACTCGGTACTACCAACACAAAACTCGATAGTACCAACTCTTCCCGACTCAGCTATATAAGAAAGGGTGGTGAATTCATTTTCTCTACACATCTTCCTCCACTCCTCTTGCAACTCAGAGTAAAGCTGCACTGGGCACCGACGATCTTCACCGAGCCTCTCTTTCTTCATTCTCCTTCTTGCATCATCATCATGGCACCAAGGAGTGGCCCTTCTACAATAGCATAACAAGGAGAGTTGGTCCCTTGACCAACATGCATTCAACATCCATCCTCAGAGATCAAGAAAGTGTACAAAGAGCTTCAGATGAGGATGATAGTGCCAACACGATATGGAGATCGCGCCTTGATCAAACTAGCGGGCTTCACCAATAACATGTGATGGGTGTGTCAGAAGCAGTTAATGGATGGAGACAATCCTTTCTTCAATGACTGGAAGACTTACCCGAAACTCATCCTTGAGTTCTTGGCATCGCTGGAGGTTCTTTCAGCCCTAAGCAATAATTAGGAGGCGAATGGCGGTAAGGCAAAGTCAACTTCCACCTCTTCAACAACAACTACTCCATCACTCTATGGGCATTCAAACACATCTTCAACTGGGCTCACATCCCAGAACGCTCGGCTCCCTCAGATTTTGATTATGACCTGGCTTGGGAGCAACTGACTGAGGTGCCAAAAGGCTTTTGCATCAGCTGACATGTCTACTATGTTACTGACATCGAGCACCCCTTTGCTCGAGTTCTTCACCGCCTCTACACCGATACTATCTCCACTCATTCTGGAAAAGCCCAAGGGTAGGTCCAAAGGATGGACCTCTAATTCCTCTACAGGCTATTGTAGAGAGAGATCGTCAACTTTGGGGCCTTCCTTCTTCTCCATATGATCTTAGTTCGGTGCAATGTGACGAGGAAGGTGCCGATTGTATTTGGGGTCTCATCACCCCAATTGTGCCGCATCTCTGCCTTGACTTGTCAACCCTCACACCGATGGAAAATACAAATAAACTGAACCTCCAACACTTCCACAAGGAGAGCCTCCTTAGCGTACACCATAACACGGTGTATGCAAGAAACACACATCAAGGATGGTTCTAGGAGTGTAGCCTCCCCGACCCCATCTTCAACCTACGAGGAGTAGCCCATCTTCGATGGCCTCTGGATGAGGGAGAGGAAGAAGATGAACCCAGGGTAGCAACCCATGAAGACAACGAACAACAAGGTGATGATGGTGACTTCAACGATGACGTTGGTGAGGTCGATCCCACCATCCCCATTACCCGAAGAGCGGTCCTATGCAAACGGTCCCACACCCATCCTGTCTCGACTTCATCTGCCTCACCCCCTTCTCAGGAGGAGGAAGAATTGTACAATATGGCGGGTATGTATGGGATGCTTTAGGAGATCCAAATAAGACAGTAGAAGCATCAGGTGACACTGGATGGTGTGCAAGAGATACAAGGATGGTTGTACCAAAACCAACATGTGATATATGAGAATGAACGTCTTCTCTTGGCCAACCAAGAGAACATTCACATGTGCCTACAGTGGATGGATAAATATCAAAAACCCTTCTTCGACCATTACTGGAACTAGGGGTAATTTGGAGGGTACCCACAGCCACCATAGATGCCATCGTCGGATCTACCTTTTCAGGGGATGTTTCCTCCCCATGACCCCAACATGCCATAGACACCTCCTCCATTTTGAGAAATGGTATCTCTATTCCACCTCTTGAGTGTGAGTATTGACTATGTGGATAAAGTCTTATTCAAGCTTGGGGGTGCTAGAACAACATTCTATCTCAGTTTTATTGCATTTTCATCTTAGTTGTTTTATTTTTATGTTGTTTTATGAAATGTTAGGATTCCACACCTATCTAGTGTAATCGTGGAGCAGTAATGCATGGTTGCGTATGCCGAATAGATTGTATTCATAGGTGTTTTTGCAAAGAAATGGTCAAGTCTTCATAGATTAATTGCGACATCTTTCCACAACACCACTTGAGGAAGTGTTTGTGTAAGGACCCTGACCTCCATTTAGGGCTTATCCTATTTGCTTCGGTTAAACCTGGTGCTTAGTTGCTTGCTAATCACCTTTGGTGGTGATTAGGGTTTGCTGGTGTTTTGTTGGGACCTGGAGGTTCTACTTGCAATATACCCAAGTTTAGGGTTGGTGGACAAGTTTGTCACCTTGTGAGGTGTTCCTCCCTCTCCTTGCTTTCTGTAGTGTTGAGAGGAAGGTTTGGGTTCATTGCTTGAGTTCCTTTGGGCTTGGATGAGCTTGTAGGGACTGGTGGTGCGTTGCCTTTGCTTCTTTGGACCTTGTGTCAGACAAGAGTTCCCTGTGTCGGCCTAGGTGTGTCGGCCAGTGCTTGTGTCGGCATGTGGTGTGTTGCCCAGGATGTGTGTCAGCCATGGTGGGGGTGTGTCAGGCATGGTGTGGAGGTGTGTCGCCCATGGACCCTTTGACTCTCTTTGACCTCATTTGTGTCACCACTAGTGGACACTTGGTGCTTGATGCTTGCATGTGGCAATGGCCTTGGACATGTGTTTAGGGCATGTTAGAGTGGTGGCTTTGCCCATGGACAAGTGTCCCTAGGTGGGCGACACCTTGCCTTGTCTTTCCTTGGTTTCTCCTCCATCCTTTCCTATATATGTGTTTCCTTTCCCTTGCTAAGGATCCCTTTAGTTCCTTAGTCTCCTTATCCTTTGGTGCACGACACCCTCTTCTCTTGCAAGCTTGGTGGCCGAACCTTGCCTTGGAGTCTCCTTCTTCCTATAGTGGTGGTCGAGCCCTAGAGTGCCTTGCTCTCCTTCCTTGGTGGTGCTTGGATCTTGGTGCTAGGAGCTTGGAGCTTGCTTAAGGTGGGTTACATAACTCCTAACCCTAACTATACTACCTTCTTTTATGTTCTTATATGTTGTTTATGAACATATCGGCTATGCATGTTTCTAGTTTAGTTTCTTGCTTAGTTGTTCTTATTAGTCGAACCATGTGTTTAGGGTTTCTTATTGAGCAACACCCCTTTCTCTCCTTGGCCTAGAGGAGTGAGCTTGAGTTCTAGTAATATGGGAAATACCCCTCCCTCGTTTAAGTTGAGAGGTGAGCTTGCGTTCTAGTAGCTTGAGCAACACCCTCCTCTCACCATGGACTTGAAAGGTGAGCTATGTGGTGGTTGCGGACCTTTGTTAGAGTTGTTCCTTGTGCTGCCCGATTGGTGTTAAGAAGCTTGGTAAGACCCCTCTCTTGATAGTTGAGAGGTGAGTCATCTTCTTGAACCATTAGGGTTTTGGTGCCCTTGTGCTTGAGGTTGGTGGTGACCCTGTCGGGTTGCATCTTGGCCGTTATAGTCTTGGGGTTGGTGTTGCCTGATTCCCCTTTTGACCTTGAGTCTTGGTCGACATATGGTGGCTGTGTTGGGCGTCACACCCTGGTCCTTGACCTTTTGTGTGTTGAGCGTCACACCTGGTTTGGGGGTAGGCGTTACACTTGGTTCCTGCCCTAGTGTGTGTGTGTGTCAGGCGTCACACATGGTGGAGTACCCTGCCCGACATGCATAGTGCAGATGGTAGCTTGACGCCATTACACCTTAGATGCCCGATGGAGCGTTGCACGATACTGCAGTGCCCGACACATGCGGTTGCACAATATGCATGGGTGCATAGTATGCTTGGTTCCCTGATGCGTGACGCACTGTTGCACGACATGGTGTTGTGCGTTACACCCTGCACAACACGCCCTTGGGGCCAGTTGTACAATAGACGTTGCTGCATGACATATGAAGTGTACGACACAGCGTTGCACGATATACCTATGTGCACGATACATCCTGAGATGGTAGCTCGATACCCTTGCTTAGTGCTTGGCCGATATGTGCTGGTCTGCTTGACCGTTAAGAGTTTGAAGTGTTGGGCGATAGGGGAGAGTACCCTGCCCGATACTTCCTTTGGTGAGGGTAGTGGGTGTTTCTAGTGAGGGTCTTGTTCCTTATATGGATAACCTATATGCTAGATCTTGTTCTATGATATCACGTTTGGTTGACAATAGTAATCCTTGATATGCTTAATGGTAATTTCTATAGTAAGTACACACGTTTGTAACTTGACATGACATCTTATGTATTTATGATCGTCTGGAATTATCTGCTTAGTGCTGAGTAAATAATAAGCATGTCAGATGCTTTGCATGATGATATGACCTTTCTGTTAATCCATGGGAATTGTGTATACTAACCATGCAGGTGATCCATATCCAAGTAAAGGGCTATGAGGTGTATATGTTGAGTAACATTGCTTTGATGATGAGATAACATACATGATGCGTTTTGGTCTGAGGACCTGAGTTTGGCTAAAGTGTTGGGATTGTTATCCCATGGTGATGATGTAAGCCTTGAGAGGCAGTGACACTATGTGATGAGGGATTGAGATCCCATGGCAATGTGATGATCCTTGAGATGGATCTAGATGATTGGCAAGAGGCTAAGTGGTAACATGTAATGATGGATCCTTGTGATGGATCAGGATGATGTTGATTATAGTAAAAGCATGCTATTGAGTTTCATGTTGTTTATCCTTGTTATAAGTTTGCATGTTATACAACTTGGTTGAATCTTGCAATCCACTTAAAATACATTAAATAATCACAGTGGAACATATCATGTAGTTTGCTCTGGCCATATATCCATCATCGTCAGGAGCTGGTGATGGTAAAACGGGTTCTCTTGTGGGTTAACCCGGAGCGCATATTGTTGAGTATGCGAGGTTTCTCCTAGCCTAAAGTGAGGAGGTAAGAGTGCAACTTCGGTTGTAGACTCCAGAGTGCGGATTCAGGCCCGTAGCTCAATATGTGAAGAGCATGGTGAACAGGCCCATGGCTTAGGATATGTGATATGGGAGCATGAATGCGTTCATGACTCAGAGCACGGTGAACAAGCCTGTGGCTCAGTTTCACTAGCGCCAATACCTGTACTGAGGCGGGCTAGGCAGAGGGTAGCCTGAACTTGTGGCTGAGGCCACTTAAGCATGAGACTGCGGTCCTACTTGTGTTGTACTCATGCACTGACCACGAGGTGGGAGGTCGTGGAGTGCGGCTCTTCCATTGACCTTGTATGGCACCGACTCCAGGTTTCACAGCCGTCAGTTGGATTTGAGCAGTACGGCTCACTTCCTTAGGGCATAATAATAATACGTAATCCAGCCAAATAGTATTTACTGCTTAAAGCAAAACACGGAACATTGATTGAGGCCTTGCTTGTGTAGTTAATCTTGTTATACTTGCAGTTACTGATACGTTCCTTATGTTATGTGGTAAGATCTTATAAATCTTATCTTGTTAATCATGTTCCATAAAGAGATATTTTGTGATATGCCTTCTGTACATATGGTAAGCTTGATGGTATGAATAGCTTAGTTATATAGACTACTCTTGTTATACCTCTTATCAGTTATCTGCTGTTGTTGCTTTATCTTTCTGAGGTTTTGTGGTTTCAGAGGGGAGTTATGTCTCTTGCTGGGACTGTGTGTCTCACCCCAATGGTTTACAACCTTTTTAGGTGTTTGAGCTTGACGCGGTGGTGGTCGCAGAGTTGTGGCCGAGTAGCAAGATGAGCAGTAGAAGGCAAGTGATGGACATGTTGCTGTTTTGGTTGTAGTAGAGTCTTAGACTCATCCCTGTACTCTCAGGTCCTTGGGAGCGTTTTGACGTTGTTTCACGATGTATAGCTACTGATGTTTTGTATATCCTGCTATTGGCCGGATGTGGGCCGTTATGTATATAATAGAAGGTGATGAACTCATGTGATAGCTTGACAGATGATCTCCTAAGCTGGGGACACGCATCAAGGCTTATAAATGTTTATATGACATGTTTTCTTGCAGGATGTGGATCGGAATGTGATAGTTTCTTAGTGTTTCTGCCTTATGCAATCGGTTTTAGTTAACCTGTGTTTTTGGTAATTTGTGGTTTATGGTGTTTTCCGCACATTTTCGCGTAACACCTCACTGTCTGTGTGATAGTGGGATGTGTTGCCACAAGTTTGGTATCAGAGCTCTAGGTTCGCCGAGTCTACAGGGATTTAGGACTAGATTGTGTCTGTTCTTGTGAGTTTTCCATATTTTCTTACAATCATCTTCTGCCCTTAGCGGAAGAAAAGCCAAGATGTCTGGAAACCATGAAGAACATGCTGCTGAGAACAACGATGTTGCATCAGTTGATGGAGATTTATGGCAGGCACATGAAGATCGGGTGCCTGAGGTCCCCCAACCTGACCCAGCCATTCTTGAACACCCTGCCTACCAACAACTTATGGGGCAGATGATGGCTACGATGAATCTCATGGTAGAAAGACTGCCAGTGCCTCCACTGAGAGCACATGCTCCCCATGGTGAAACATCGGGTATTGGGAAGACCTTTGAGCGGCTTTGCCGAGTCAGAGCTTCAGACTATGCTGGAATGGATGATCCAGCAGATGCAAATCTATGGCTGACAAGTCTTGAGAAGGCTTTCCAGATCCTCGACATCCCCAAAGCAGATAAAGTCAAGCACGCTGTCTACCTTCTGAAGGGTAGTGCTGGTCACTGGTGGACCATCGAGGAAGAGAAGCGACCTGGTGAGGTGATCAGTTGGGAGGTTTTTCGGCATGAGTTCGTCATTAGATACTTTCCGAAGACATATCTGGATGAGAAGATCAGTCAGTTTGAGGGCTTGTGACAAGGAACGATGAACATCACTGAGTATGAGGCCAAGTTCATGGATCTGTTGAGGTTTTGTTCTCACATGGCGGCAACAGATGATGAGCGGATCAGACATTTTGAGAAGGGTCTGAGTGCTAAGCTGACAACACCTATTTTTGCATTGGAGAACCGAGAATGGTTTGCTACATTTGTGGAATCTGTCCGGAGGATCGAACGATCAATTAGGGAGAAAAGAGAATCCATGTCTAAGAAGAGGCCTGCTCAGTTCCAGGGACAGGGGTTTGGTGTCTTCAAGAAGCCCATGTTTGCAGCACCGTCAGTGATGAGATGTTCCAGTGTACCATCGTAGTGGTCTTCGAGTAAGGGAAGAGGTTATGTTTCTTCACCATCAAAGGCACATAGTACAGCTTCAGTGGCAGTGACAGGGCCATCTAGACCACTGTTTGAAGATAGGGTATGCCATCTGTGTGGTCAGACCGGACATTTCAAGTTAAACTACCCGAATAGAGATGTTGAAGTGACACAGCAGCCAAGGTAGAATCATCAAGGGTCAGATAGACAGCAGCCCAGTAGTAGTAGAGGGTGAGGACGTGGTCAAGCGTCGCAAGAGGGATTGTCTGCTCAAGGAAGCAGAGGACGTGGACAACAAGCAACGGCTCAATTCTATGCTATGAGTCAGCCAGAGGTGATAGTCAACCCGCGAGTGGTGATAGGTCAGATGAAGTTATTTCATTCTGATATGTCTTCTTCTTGCTTTATATCTGTTCTGGTTGACCCGGGTGCTACACACTCTTTTATCACCTATAGTATGCTTGAAAACTGTCGTTTACCTATTAGTTGTAAGAAGGATAGCTTGTTGTTAGAAACCCCTCTTGATGGTTCCTCGATGCTTCGAGAGGAGTGTCCATCTTGCATCTTATCCTTTTTGGGACACAATATACAAGTGGATCTTATACCACTTGATATGCATGGTTTCGATGTGATCCTTGGGATGGATACCTTAGAGAAGTATAAGGTTGTTTTGGATTGTGGTTCCAAGCAGATAGTGTTTGACGATGATGGAGAGAAGTGGATCTTAGAAGGAGATAGAAAGATTCTTCCGATGTGTCTGGTATCAGCTATGGTGGCAGAGAAGTTTCTACGACAAGGATGTAAGGCATTCTTAGCTCACGTGGTGGATACCAAGGCGAAAGGTCCTAGCCTTGAAGAGGTGCCGGTTGTCCAAGAGTTTTCTGATGTGTTTCCTGATGAGTTCCCTAGTGTTCCTCCACCCTGAGAGATTGATTTCGAGATCAATCTGGTTCCAGGAACGCAACTAGTTGCACAGACACCGTATAGGATGGCTCCAGTAGAGATGGCAGAGCTTAAGAAGCAGTTGCAAGAGTTGTTGGAGAAAAGTTTCATCCGACCGAGTACGTCACATTGGGGTGCTCCAGTGTTGTTCATTACGAAGAAAGATGGATCAATGAGGTTATGTATAGATTACCGATAATTGGACAAAGTCACGATCAAGAACAAGTACCCGTTGCCAAGGACAGATGATCTATTCGATCAATTATGTGGTGCTATAGTGTTTTTAAAGATCGATCTACGGTCCAGATATCATCAGTTGAGGATTAAGGTGGATGACATACCAAAGTCAACTTTTAAGACGAGGTATGGTCACTTTGAGTTTGTGGTTATGCCGTTTGGGCTAACCAATGCGCCTGCTGCTTTCATGGATTTGATGAACAGAGTGTTCTGTCCGTTTCTAGATCAGTTTGTTGTGGTCTTTATAGATGACATCTTGATCTATAGTCGGGACAGACAAGAGCATGAGCGACATCTTTGACTAGCGTTGACTCTTCTTCACCAACATCAGTTGTACTCCAAGTTTAGTAAGTGTGAGTTTTGGTTGGAAGAAGTGACTTTCTTGGGTCATGTGATATCTGAAGAAGGAGTTAAAGTGGACCCAAAGAAGGTGGAGTCCATTGCAGAGTGGGAATAGCCAAAGACGCCGACAGAAGTTCGTATATTCTTGGGTTTGGCAGGATACTACCGGAGGTTTATCAAGGACTTCAGTACGATTGCATTACCAATGACAAATTTGACCAGAAAGGATGTACCTTTTGTCTGGGAAGATCATTTCCAGCAAGCTTTCCAAAGTTTGAAGGAAAAGCTGACTAGTGTGCCAGTGTTAGTGTTGCCAAAGCCTGGAAAGGGCTATGTTGTTTTCTGCGATGCTTCCAAGAAAGGTTTAGGCTGTGTGTTGATGCAGGAAGATCATGTGGTTTCTTTTGCTTCGCGACAACTTAAGAAACACGAGGAGAACTATCCGAATCATGACTTAGAGTTGGCAGTGGTGGTTCATGCGTTAAAGATTTGGAGACACTATCTTTACGGGGAAGTGTGTCAGATCTTTACAGACCATAAGAATCTGAAGTACATCTTTTTGCAGAATGAGCTAAACTTGTGACAACGTCGATGGATGGAGCTAATCAATGATTACAACTGCACCATCGAGTATCATCCTGGTAAGGCGAATATGGTAGTTGATGCGCTTAGCCGAAAGTCTTTTTCTCTTTCTTCAAAGAAGGCATAGTTGAGTTCGTTGGTATGCCATAGACGAGATATGTTTATCTCCTTGCGACAGATGAATGTGCGGATGGAAGTTTCCTTGTTAGCTGGACTTTTAGCACATATGCAAGTCAAGCCTACGCTAAGACAACAGATCAAAGATGCACAACAAATAGATGATACAATACAATAGATCAGATCAGATTTTGGCAGCGAAAAGTGTGATGGGTTCCATGAGTCTGAGGATGGACTAGTTTTCTATCATGATAGGATGGTGGTTCCCAATGTTGATGATCTGGGGAAGCTAGTACTCGAAGAAGCACACATGTCGATGTATGCTATGCATCCAGGAGTCACCAAGATGTATCATAGTCTGAAGGACTTGTATTGGTGGCCCGACTTGAAGAAATATGTAGATGAGTTTGTGGCTAGATGTGCGGTATGTCAGCAAGTCAAGGCTGAACATCAGAAGCCGGCAGGTACGTTGCAACCCTTGCCGATACCGCATTGGAAATGGGATCATATAACCATGGATTTCGTAGTTGGTCTGCCTAGGACAACTAGGAATCATGATTCCATTTGGGTGATCGTGGACAAATTAACGAAGTCTGCCCATTTCATACCTATAAAGACAACGTATACAGCCGAGAAGATCGCTCGAGTATATGTAGATGAGATAGTGTGTTTGCATGGTGTGCCAGAAATGATAGTTTTCGACAGAGATCCACAGTTCATGAGTCATTTCTGGGAACAGTTGCACAAAGCATTGGGAACGCAGTTGAGGTTTAGTACCGCTTTCCACCCGCAGACAGATGGACAGTCTAAGAGAACTATTCAGACTTTGGAGGATCTCCTTCGAGTTTGTGTTTTGCAGTTCGTAGGTAGTTGGGACGTACATCTCAGTTTGATAGAGTTTGCTTACAACAACAGTTATCAGCAGAGCATTGACATGGCTCCTTATGAGGCCTTATATGGCAGGAAGTGCAGATCTCCGTTATGTTGGTATGAGTCTGGTGAATATCATCTGTTGGTTCCTGAATTAGTACAGCAGACAACAGAAAAGATCAAAGTGATACAACAATGGTTGAAAGCGGCACAGGACTGGCAGAAGTCTTACGCATACAATCGCGGACGACCTTTGGAGTTCCAGGTAGGAGACAAAGTGTATCTTAAAGTCTCACCGTGGAAAGGTGTGCTAAGGTTTGGCCGGAAGGGTAAGCTAGCATCCAGGTATATGGGGCCATACCCAGTCATATCACATATTGGCAAGGTAGCTTACGAGTTAGAGCTGCCGCCAGAGTTGAACAGGTTACATCCAGTGTTCCATGTCAGTATGCTAAAGAAAAGCCATCCAGATACAGGGACAGTGATACAGCCAGACGAAGTTGAGCTTGATGAAGATGTGACCTACGAGGAAGGTCCTGTGATGATCCTTGACAGAAGAGTTAAGAAGTTGAAGAGGAAGTACCTGGTTCTTGTGAAGGTTCTTTGGCATCATCATGGCGTTTAGGAAGCCACATGGGAGCTTGAGTAAGAGATGAGGAGGAAGTATCCCTCACTTTTCTCTTTGGATTTTGGGGACGAAATCCCTTTTTAGGGGGTTAGCTTGTAAGGACCCTGACCTCCGTTTAGGGCTTATCCTGTTTGCTTCGATTAAACATGGTGCTTAGTTGCTTGCTAATCACCTTTGGTGGTGATTAGGGTTTGCTGGTGTTTTGTTGGGAGCTGGAGGTGCTACTTGCAATATACCCCAGTTTAGGGTTTGTGGGAAAGTTTGTCACCTTGTGAGGTGTTCCTCCCTCTCCTTGCTTCCTCTAGTGTTGAGAGGAAGGTTTGGGCTCATTGCTTGAGTTTCTTTGGGCTTGGATGAGCTTGTTGGGCCTGGTGGTGCGTTGCCTTTGCTTCTTTGGACCTTGTGTCAGACAAGAGTTCCCTGTGTCGGCCTAGGTGTGTCAGCCAGTGCTTGTGTCGGCCTGTGGTGTGTCGCCCAGGATGTGTGTCGGCCATGGTGGGGGTGTGTCAGGCATGGTGTGGAGGTGTGTCGCCCATGGACCCTTTGACTCTCTTTGACCTCGTTTGTGTCACCACTAGTGGACACTTGGTGCTTGATGCTTGCATGTGGAAATGGCCTTGGACATGTGTTTAGGGCATGTTAGAGTGGTGGCTTTGCCCATGGACAAGTGTCCCTAGGTGGGCGACACCTTGCCTTGTCTTTCCTTGGTTTCTCCTCCATCCTTTCCTATATATGTGTTTCCTTTCCCTTGCTAAGGATCCCTTTAGTTCCTTAGTCTCCTTCTCCTTTAGTGCACGACACCCTCTTCTCTTGCAAGCTTGGTGGCCGAACCTTGCCTTGGAGTCTCCTTCTTCCTCTAGTGGTGGTCGAGCCCTAGAGTGCCTTGCTCTCCTTCCTTGGTGGTGCTTGGAGCTTGGTGCTAGGAGCTTGGAGCTTGCTTAAGGCGGGTTACATAACTCCTAACCCTAACTATAATACCTTCTTTTATGTTCTTATATGTTGTTTATGAACATATCGGCTATGCATTTTGCTAGTTTAGTTTCTTGCTTAGTTGTTCTTGTTAGCCGAACCATGTGTTTAGGGTTTCTTATTGAGCAACACCCCTTTCTCTCCTTGGTCTAGAGGAGTGAGATCGAGTTCTAGTAATATGGGCAATACCCCTCTCTCGTTTAAGTTGAGAGGTGAGCTTGCGTTCTAGTGGCTTGAGCAACACCCTCCTCTCACCATGGACTTGAAAGGTGAGCTATGTGGTGGTTGTGGACCTTTGTTAGAGTTGTTCCTTGTGTTGCCCAATTGTTGTTAAGAAGCTTGGCAAGACCCCTCTCTCTTGATAGTTGGGAGGTGAGTCATCTTCTTGATCCATCAGGGTTTTGGTGCCCTTGTGCTTGAGGTTGGTGGTTACCCTGTCGGGTTGCATCTTGGCCGTTATGGTCTTGGGGTTGGTGTTGCCCGATACCCCTTTTGACATTGAGTCTTGGTCGACATATGGTGGCGGTGTTGGGCGTCACACCCTGGTCCTTGACCTTTTGTGTGTTGAGCGTCACACCTGGTTTGGGGGTAGGCGTTACACTTAGTTCCTTCCCTGGTGTGTGTGTGTGTCGGGCATCACACATGGTGGAGTACCCTACAGATGGTAGCTTGATGCCGTTACACCTTAGATGCCCGATGGAGCATTGCACGATACCGCAGTGCCCGACACATGCAGTTGCATAGTATGCATAGGTGCACGGTATGCTTGGTTCCCTGATGCGTGATGCGCCGTTGCACGACATGGTGTTGTGCGTTACACCTTGCACGACCCGCCCTTGGGCCCAGTTGCACGATAGACCTTGCTGCACGACATATGAAGTGTACGACACATCGTTGCATGATATACCTATGTGCACGATACATCCTGAGATGGTAGCTCGATACCCTTGCTTAGTGCTTGGTCGAGATGTGTTGGTCTGCTTGACCGTTATGAGTTTGAAGTGTTGGGCGATAGGGGAGAGTACCCTGCCCGATACTACCTTTGGTGAGGGTAGTGGGTGTTTCTAGTGAGGGTCTTGTTCCTTATATGGATAACCTATATGCTAGATCTTGTTCTATGATATCACATTTGGTTGACAATAATAATCCTTGATATGCTTAATGGTAATTGCTATAGTAAGTACACACATATGTAACTTGACATGACATCTTATGTATTTATGATTGTCTGGAATTATCTGCTTAATGCTGAGTAAATAATAAGCATGTAAGATGCTTTGCATGATGATATGACCTTTCTGTTAATCCATGGGAATTGTGTATACTAACCATGCAGGTGATCCATATCCAGGTAAAGGGCTATGATGTGTATATGTTGAGTAACATTGCTTTGATGATGAGATAACATACATGATGTGTTTTGGTCTGAGGACCTGAGTTTGGCTAAAGTGTTGGGATTGTTATCCCATGGTGATGATGTAAGCCTTGAGAGGCAGTGACACTATGTGATGAGGGATTGAGATCCCATGGCAATGTGATGATCCTTGAGATGGATCTAGATGATTGGCAAGAGGCCAAGTGGTAACATGTAATGATGAATCCTTGTGATGGATCAGGATGATGTTGATTACAGTAAAAGCATGATATTGAGTTTCATGTTGTTTATCCTTGTTATAAGTTTGCATGTTATACAACTTGGTTGAATCTTGTAATCCACTTAAAATACATTAAATAATCACAGTGGAACATATCATGTAGTTTGCTCTGGCCATATATCCATCATCGTCAGGAGCTGGTGATGGTGAAATGGGTTCTCCTGCGGGTTAACCCAGAGCACATATTGTTGAGTATGCGAGGTTTCTCCTAGCCTAAAGTGAGGAGGTAAGAGTGCAACTTCGGTTGTAGACTCCAGAGTGTGGATTCAGGCCCGTAGATCAATATATGAAGAGCATGGTGAACAGGCCCATGGCTTAGGATATGTGATATGGGAGCATGAATGTGTTCATGACTCAGAGCACAGTGAACAAGCCCATGGCTCAGTTTCACTAGGGCCGATACCTGTACCGAGGCGGGCTAGGCAGAGGGTAGCCTGACCCTGTGGCTGAGGCCACTTAAGCATGAGACTACGGTCCAGCTTGTGTTGTACTTGTGCACTGACCACGAGGTGGGAGGTCATGGAGTTCGGCTCTTCCATTGACCTTGTATGGCACTGACTCCAGGTTTCGCAGCCGTCGGTTGGATTTGAGCGGTACAGCTCACTTCCTTAGGGCATAATAATAATATGTAATCCAACCGAATAGTATTTACTGCTTAAAGCAAAACACAGAACAATGATTGAGGCCTTGCAATTTCCAGCTTGTGTTGTACTTGTGCACTGACCACGAGGTGGGAGGTCATGGAGTTCGGCTCTTCCATTGACCTTGTATGGCACTGACTCCAGGTTTCGCAGCCGTCGGTTGGATTTGAGCGGTACAGCTCACTTTCTTAGGGCATAATAATAATATGTAATCCAACCGAATAGTATTTACTGCTTAAAGCAAAACACAGAACAATGATTGAGGCCTTGCTTGTGTAGTTAATCTTGTTATACTTGCAGTTACTGATACGTTCCTTATGTTATGTGGTAAGATCTTATAAATCTTATCTTGTTAATCATGTTCCATAAAGAGATATTTTGTGATATGCCTTCCGTACATCTGGTAAGCTTGATGGTATGAATAGCTTAGTTATATAGACTGCTCTTGTTATACCTCTTATCAGTTATCTGCTGTTGTTGCTTTATCTTTCTGAGGTTTTGTGGTTTCGGCGGGGAGTTATGTTTCTCTTTGGGACTGTATGTCTCACCCCGCTGGTTTACAACCTTTTTAGGTGTTCGAGCTAGATGCAGTGGTGGTCGTGGAGTTGCAGCCGAGCAACAAGATGAGCAATAGAAGGCAAGCGACAGACATGTTGTTGTTTTGGTTGTAGTAGAGTCTTAGAGTCATCCCTGCACTCTCAGGTCCTTGGTAGCATTTTGACGTTGTTTCACGATGTATAGCTACTGATGTTTTGTATATCCTGCTGCTGGCCAGATGTGGGCTGTTATGTATATAATAGCAGGTGATGAACTCATGTGATAGCTTGACAACTGATCTCCTAAGCTGGGGACACGCATCAAGGCTTGTAAATGTTTATATGACCTATTTTCTTGCAGGATGTGGATCGTAATGTGATAGTTTCTTAGTTTATCTGCCTTCTGCAATTAGTTTTAGTTAACCTGTGTTTTTGGTAATTTGTGGTTTATGGTGTTTTCCACACATTTTCGCGTAACACCTCACTGTCTGTGTGATAGTGGGATGTGTTGCCACAGTTTGGTTAAGTCAACTCTAGGATATATGATATGAATGAACATCTAAATCAATTGGGAATGAGAATGTAGATGTTTTTTAGCTTAAGCTAATCAAACATTTAATGAGATCTAAAATGGAAATTTAAGAGAGAATCCTTAAGGTTACCATGTGTATAGGTCATTAAAGAGGGACATATCATAATCCTATGAAAAGAATTGTCTCTTAGTTATGTGATTTCATTCATCTTTTCCATCCAATTTTGAATCACCACCTTAAGATGAATGAGTACAACTTATTTCTTTTGATTGAATTGCATGGCATAATAGGTGACATGATAAATTAGCCTATTCCTGCTTGCATTTGAAAAAAAAAACAAGAAGAAAAAGTTGCATTTGTATGGACAAACAACCTTAGTGCATACCATCTTAGTTGCATAACAGTTGCATGTATATTATATATATTTCATAGCACTCATTTTTTTGCAATGTGGATTGTAGCTTCCATTTATGAAGATTGAAGCAGGGACATACCTCCATAAAAAAAGAAGAAAAAAAGAGAAGTATGATTTGAAAGCCCAAGCATAAACCCAATCATGCTGAAGACGAGAAAAATTATGGGCTAGAAAAAAAACCAACATCAATATTTCTTAGGGAGAAAGTATGTCCTTGAGTCGTCTTGAAGATATGAATTAATTCACACGATGCATTTGTTTATTTTTTACAGTTTCATTTTCTTTTATGAGATAGCTCCACACATGCATCATGTGTTAAAAAAAAGAGAAAAAGACAATAGGAATTAGGATTCATGCATAACATTTTTTCACTCATTTAGGTCATCATTCTGTCTACATATATAAGTTGGATGTGCTTGTGATTCTTCAATTTCCACCCATCTTATATCGTTAATTTCTCTCATGAGTAGGCCACTCAAATGATTTATCTCCTCATCCATTATTATAAGGAGATATGCTTCCAAGTAGTTGGTAGTTAGGAGAGAGAAATTTAGACTAGGGAATCACACAGTGCACCAAGTGAATGCTTGAATAATTATGATATTAACGGCTTTCTTGGTAGTGTTCATTGATCAAAAGGTGGGCATCTTCTATGGAAAATTTTGGTCGTTATATAGCAGTTATTGGTTCAGTGATCATTGAAGGCCGGTTTAGGGATTGTTTGGTAGACATGCTTGAGAGAAGATTTCATGAGTCATATCCGTTTGCTGACTTACATCAAATAGAACTAAGAGAGTGTTGCTTGAGGATGAGCAAGATTTAAGCTTAGGGGAGTTTGATGCATGGGTTTTTAGTCATTTTCACATGCATATTTTCCTTGATTTTATTGTCATTTATTTGATTATTTATGCATGGAATTCTATCAATATCCTGTTCTATCTAAATGCATCAAATTATATGATTTTCACTATTTAAGATGGTTTAATATTCATCTCGAGTACTTATCCACGTTCTTATACATTTTCAATTACAATCGAGCTTCACAGACTCAGTGCTACCGATACCAGAAGTTGGTGGTACCGACTTTACATCAGTATTGAACCAGAAGACTCACCCAGACTCGGTACTACTGACACTCAAAGTCGATAGTACTGAAATCTAGTCAGTAAAGTGTAAGAATGAATCGCAGAAACTCGGTACTATAGAATCCACAAACTCGGTACTACCGAGATGGCATCAGTGAAGCAGTGCTCGAGTGACCTAATCGAGACAAGTCGACAGTACTAACATTGTGATAAATCATGGCTACCCTAGAAACTCGGTACTACCAACTTTCGAGTTGGTACTACTGAGTCTGCCCGATCAGGAAATCTGAAGATAGCACTCTAACCCAATAGTTGGTGTTATTTCGTACCTTAAGTGATTCCTGTGACTCGAGGGGAGTTTAGCCAGACCGAAGGAGGCAGCCATTTTCCATTACACGACATTAAAGAAAGAAGAGACAAGAGCAAGGAACTGAAAGCTTCACTCGGGAGGATCCAAGCACCTCCGGAAGGCGAATATGTAGTCGAAAAATAGCAGATTACACACACGACATAGGGGATCATCCAGATCAGCCATTCTCCAGGGGTTACTTAGTTTTTCTAATGTTTCCCACAATTTTCTCTTTCTCTACCATGTATTCGTCAATGAAAACCATGCGGGGCTAAACCCCTTGATTCCTTAGGATCCTGGAGTAGCTCGGATATGCATTGTAATTGATTTCCATGGATTAATATCATCTTTGACCCTATTTTCTCGATATAAATTTATGAAGTTGTATTGTTCTATTTATGCCTAATCTCCATAGATAGATTATCAGACCCTTAATCATTTCAGGAGGGAGGTTAAGGGTTGTAAAAACATAGATTTAACCATTTATTGCACCCCTTGAGAAAAGATGGAGAATAAACAGGAGGAGAAACCCAGAGATTAATCGTAAAGCGCCTAACTAATCAACCAATTACTATGGAAATTAGATTGACATTAGAATAGGTAGTGAGCTACACTGTGAGAGTGGGTAGTTTTGACTATAGGCTCTTTATCTAGCGATAGGGGTAATAGATATTAGTGTGTGGAGTAAATTAAAATGTTATCCGTGGTGAAACCATTGTCTGAGGAATTCCCTTAAATTTGAGTAACTTCATTGTTGAGTTTTTTTTATTCTGCAATTATTTTTGTTCAATCCAACCAATTCAATTTCACCGGCCTAGTTGATTAGACCATAGTTAGTAGTAGCATTCTGGAGAACATTTCCCTGTGTTTGACTTAGGCCTCAAAAAGGCCTATATTACTTTGACACTTTCACTTGCGTATTATGAATGGTAAACATGTGTCAACCTTCTCCTTGCTACCTCCGACCGATCAACCCTAGTTGTAAGTTCATCTTCTCCTTCTCCATCTTTCAGTTGCTTTGGTTTCTTATTTACACACGTGTTTGAGTTTTCCCCAATTCTCAATCGAACTCCTTATCATGCAATGGCCATGACATGAGTCGAGTGAAGAGGATGATTCCCCTGTGTGAATTGACATGTTTGTCCTCTCATTTTCTATTTTCTATATTTTCTCGTGCGTAGGCAGGTTGTCTTTTTCCTTGTTTTGATTCTCTCTTGACCGGAGCAACATAAGCACTGACCCGACGACATGGCCACTTTTGATTGAGCCATGTAAGCATGCCTATCCCTCTCTAAGCCTTTTCTCAGGAATTTCTTTGTCTATGTAAAATTTTCCAATTTTCTGATTGGTTGGTATTACAAAGATCGTACCTTTTAATATGATTTTCTAAAATTAATAAATAAATATGTTTTGGAATTGGGGAAATATGTTATTTGTAATAAAAATGTTTTCAACATCTGATTTCCATGTTTTTGCAAAGGATGATTTTTAGATAATGAATTTAATGTATTAAATTGCTAAAAATCACAACTTTAACATATTAACTCTAAAGTTAACATAAAATATGTTTTCTTGATTAGAATAACCTAATAAGTCGATTGGTGAGATTTTCAGAGTCAAAATCTGAGTTTTGCTAAAAATGTCTAGAATTAGGATTTCAATACACTTATATGGATTTTGAAACCCTAATGCATGCAAATAACTTGAAATAGACAAACATTGAACTTGGATCATCTAAAAGTGGTGGAAGTTGATAATTAAACACAATAAAAGTGATATGTGCATTCTTACACCTTAAGTTGAGATATTTGTAAACCAAACCCTAATTTTCTAATGAGGCATTATATGAACCCTAATCTCTCTATTATTATTTCTTTTGCTATATTTGCCTCAAAATCATTATTGATATTCTATTTCTTGTCTTGTACCCCACTGCCATGTTTCAAATATATGATGCTTCTATTGGATCCTAGATGGGTGATTAGATGCTCTAGGGGGGGTGAATCGAGCTGAAAGCACTTAAACAAAACTCATTAAACCTTCAAGATATATGACAAGATAAGGTTGCTAAATAGGTAATTTGAGTGCAACTAACACATACATAGCAAGGGAGAGAGAGATTGAACATGCACCAATTAGACAAGCTATTTAGAGTGGTTCCACACTTCAAACTAGAAGTGTGTCAGTCCACTTGCCTAGAGAGGTCAACCTCTAGGACTTCCAAACTATTGCACTCTTATATTCATTCATAAGACTTACAATACATGACCAAACAAAGGACTTACCTATCCAATACAAAGAGTCTTCAACCTTACCAAGGACTTACCCACTTTACAAGAGTCTTCCGCCTTCTTCCAAGGACTTACCTACTCTTGCACTAGTCTTCAGCCTTGTAGGAATTACCCACTCTTCTTGGATCTTCCGCCTTTGACTTCACCTTCACTTGGAGAAGCTTCCACCAAGGTATTACCCACTTGAGCTTGAGTCTTCTGACTTCTCCAAGGACTTACCCACTCTAGCTCTAAGTCTTCAGCCTTGATCTTCACCAAGGGACTCCTTCCCTTGTTCTTCTTCACCTCTCTTGGACAAGAGAGAGAACCTTCATCTTCATGATTGCAAATGAGAGATGGGGAGGTGGTGGAAGTGAGAGCCTCACAAGATATACATATAGGACTAGCTCTCTTACATATTTCCTACTCACTCTAATGGATGTAGCAAGTGATTAAGCTTAGAGAGAGAGGAGGCTGTAGGAAGCACTCAACTATAGAATAGGAACCTCACATAGAGTTTGCAATGAATGCTCAACCTTGGAATGAAGCCCAAGGGGTCCTATTTATAGCTGGGGATGCTTCTTAGCGTTTGGGAACACTTGGGGCCGAAAACTAGCCGTTTTTTGGCTTGCAACAGATCTATTTTCACCTGTTGCAACTCCACAACAGCTAGAAGCACTTTTCTGCACTTTCCTATACAGTGCAATCGGTCGAGTTTCTATAAGGGTAACTCGACCGATAGAGTAAAAGACAAAGCCGATATTCAGACCATCGGTCAAGTTTGTCCTAAGGAAACTCGATCGACCAATGAAAATCGATTTGGTCAGTTACTCCATCATTCGAGTTCTGTGTAAACACAACTCGACCGATGCAATCTCCAAAAAATTGATCAAGGATGATCGGTCGAGTTTTCAGGCTGGGAAACTCGACCGACAAAGTGCCTGTAATCAATTTTCAAAGTTGCATCTAAAGTTCTCTAATATTCGATCTAAGTGTTCCTGATATTTTTCTAAGCTTAATTACAAGTCATACAATCATTACAAGTGATTTACAACATGATTCTAATGGATATACATCATATTACAAAAACGTGCACTTGTATGAGTTTGACTTGTCTTTTCTCCAATTTGAGATGCGCAAGTTAGGGAATTTGGAGTGTGTCTATACCTAATCTGAAATCACTCAAGTAGAGACATTAGACACCAATATGTGGAATGGTTAGTCATCATTAAAACATGGGTTTAGTCAATTTAGACGTGAGTCAACATTGACCTAATTGACCCTGAGTCAACAATCTCCCCCTTTTTGAAGATGACAAACCATTCCATAAATGTATTGAAAGCATTTAAGTAAAGTCATACCTTTGGAGAAACCTAGGGGTTTCAATAGAATGGAGTTCATATGCTCCCCCTCAATTGATGCTAGTGGAGTTCTCATACTCCCCCTCAATTGATGCTATTTCTCCTGCATGGTTAGCTTACATAACATTTATAGAATACTATGTCTTCTACTCATATATGTTCTACACATATATGTCTTCTCCCATTTACCTTCTCCCCTTTACATGAACATACTTCTCTTCTTCATGTAAGACATGCCTTCTTCCTTTTTTAAAAGAAGACATACCTTTCTCCCCCTTTTTCATTTCAAAAAGTGGGGTTATGAAGAAATAAGAAACATCACTTGTTAAAGAGAAGAGAGATAACACAAATATATATAAGGAGAGTACAAGAGCACAGATAGGGGCTTGTCCAAGCATAGAAAGAAAAGCAAGTTAAAGCATATACTTGAACAACCCAAAAAAGCAAGATAAAGTGATGCAGAAAAACAATAAAACACAATTTTGACCCTCAAGATTACGGATTTTGACCAAAAACCATCAGAGCTCATCGCAAAGCATGAGTCTTGCTCAGAATGTTGTTTCTGCATGAAAAAAACTAGTCTTGCACCAAAAACTGAAACTGGAGCAAAACCTGCATAAAATCCAAAAATACTCCAATTTCTACATACAATGTAGATCTATGTACCCTGCATCACAATGTTATGCACGCAACTCAAGATAGTAGATATGCAATTCAAGGAACAATCTTGAGCATGTATGAGACAAAATACAAGCTTAGCATATAGATGAGCAAAGATGCCAATTTTAAATAAGGTTAGAACTACATGTATATGAACTACTAGTAGATGATATCACAAGTTAGGACTACTAGTAGGATCTATATTATAGCAAGAGATACCAAAAGGTACACAAGATAAAGAAAGCTATGATTAGATGTAGAGATATATCCAAACAAAGAGATAAGCAATTTTAAAAGCATGAAAGGATATAACTCACTAGATATGCATCCTTACCATAAGATGATTACCACTAAGAACCTCAAGGTTGTATCAAAACAAGATGTACACCTAGATAGATGTAGCAAGTTAGAGCACAACGGAAGCAATTTAAGACACAACCAAGAGATCCAAAGAGTTTATCATCAAAACCTGCAAAACAACTCAAAGCAAGTAATTGCAAGATATAGATATACCAATTTAGAGCAATTAGAGAGATAGAGTTGTAAGCAAGATAGGCAATTTATAACATGGAAATATGCATATATAAAGGTACCAAAGGAGTGCCAAAGAATAAGTCTATTGGTTGAGAAAGTCTAGTTGAGAGGGAAATTCTCACTCAATAAGACAAATTTATATTCTGTGCACAGTGTTATCGGTCGTGTTCTATGCATTGACAACTCGACCGATGACAACTGTTGGCAACACCCATTGGTGCCTATCGGTCGAGTTTCAATAGGGCAAACTTGACCGACAGACCAACTGTCAAAAAGCACATATATTTCATAAAAACATATTCAAAGGCATGATAAATATACAAACCATATCCAAACATGTCTAAGCAAGTTAGTAATGCACTATAGAAGCATTAGAAATAGTTTTGAGCAAGAGTGTGAAGAGAATCACAAAATGCCACTTTTGACTCAAAAACATATGTATAGTGCACACTAGCTTGACAAAAACAAGTTAGAAATGGTTATAAGCAATACAACCTTTACCTTTGTGCTTACCATTTCTTTTTCCACTTGTTGTCACCCTCTACACATCTCACCTTTCTTCTTTTATGTGGATTGACGAGTCAATTTGCAATTCAATACCTCAAGTCAATCCATTTGCAAGTACCTACAAGAAGAAAGATGAAATGGTCCCCAATCATATTTTTGGGTCCGAAGGGGTTAGTTTAGCAACCCAATTCCTATTGCTCTTGGGTGCTTTCCTAAAAGGACAACAAGTAGAATAATGACCAATTTCATTGCAATAGTTGCATGTGCCCGTAGCCTTGGAACTGGAGGATTCTTCATTGAAAATTGAAGGTCCTTTGTCTTTGTTGTTCCTTTGGCTATAGTCAAGTCCAATGCCATCTCTACCCATTTGTTTGGTAATATGGCCTAGGATTTGATTAAGATTCTTTTTATCACCAAAGAATCTTTGCAAAGAAGATCTCAAACTATGATTGTCATGCATAAGAGAAGTAAAGGTAAAACACAATAGATTCATATCATCTCTAGCATGCACAAGATAGATTTCTAAGCAAACATATTTAGTCATATAAGAATCTTTATCACAAGATAGAGCATCAAAAACTTTCTCTCTATAAGAAAAGATAGTATGAGGGTCAAGAGCAATTACACTACTATGCAAGGAAGCAAGTTCATATACAAGACAAGTAATCTTTGAAGGATAAACTTTATCTACACATTCTATTCCTTGCAAAGTAAGCTCTTGACTCTCATAAAAGCACAGTTAAGAGCATAAAAAACAATAGAGAGAGAAACAATAGTAGTAGCAAGCTCTATATATGAAATAGTCATAGAAGGTTGAGATTTTAAAAACTTAATATTATCAAGCAAGCTAGAATTCATAAATTTAAGATCATTTAGTTGACTAAGATAAGCATTTGTTTGAATCTCAACACTTGAATTTACCTCATTTAAATCTTCAATTGAGCTTGTCATGAGGGCGCAATGGCATCTTCCATCTTCACATTCACTAGATCTTCCACTAGTGCTTTCATTTGTTGATGGAGCCTTTGTGATCCCTTTTTCTCTCTTGTTTCCTTCTATTGCTCTCTTTGAAGGTTTCCCATCTTCGTAATCACCCATATTCTCCTACTTGTGGAAGTATGCTTGGAGAAGACCCGCTCTGATACCAATTGTTGGATCCTAGATGGGTGATTAGATGCTCTAGAGGGGGGGGTGAATAGAGCTGAAAGCACTTAAACAAAACTCATTAAACCTTCAAGATATATGACAAGATAAGGTTGCTAAATAGGTAATTTGAGTGCAACTAACACATACATAGAAAGGGAGAGAGAGATTGAACATGCACCAATTTGACAAGCTATTTAGAGTGGTTCCACACTTCAAACTAGAAGTGTGTCAGTCTACTTTCCTAGAGAGGTCAACCTCTAGGACTTCCAAACTATTGCACTCTTATATTCATTCATAAGACTTATAATACATGACCAAACAAAGGACTTACCTATCCAATACAAAGAGTCTTCAACCTTACCAAGGACTTACCCACTTTGCAAGAGTCTTCCGCCTTCTTCCAAGGACTTACCTACTCTTGCACTAGTCTTCAGCCTTGTAGGAATTACCCACTCTTCTTGGATCTTCCGCCTTTAACTTCACCTTCACTCGGAGAAGCTTCCACCAAAGTCTTACCCACTTGAGCTTGAGTCTTCTGCCTTCTCCAAGGACTTACCCACTCTAGCTCCAAGTCTTCAACCTTGATCTTCACCAAGGGACTCCTTCCCTTATTCTTCTTCACCTCTCTTGGACAAGAGAGAGAACCTTCATCTTCATGATTGCAAATGAGAGATGGGGAGGTGGTGGAAGTGAGAGCCTCACAAGATATACATATAGGACTAGCTCTCTTATAGATTTCCTACTCACTCTAATGGATGTAGCAAGTGATTAAGCTTAGAGAGAGAGAGAGGAGGTTGTAGGAAGCACTCAACTATAGAATAGGAACCTCACATAGAGTTTGCAATGAATGCTCAACCTTGGAATGAAGCCCAAGGGGTCCTATTTATAGCTGGGGATTCCTGTTAGCCTTTGGGAACACTTGGGGCCAAAAACTAGCCATTTTGTGGCTTGCAACATATCTATTTTCACTTGTTGCAACTCCACAACGGCTAGAAGCACTTTTCTGCACTTTTCCGTACAGTGCAATCGGTCGAGTTTCTATAAGGGTAACTCGACCGATAGAGTAAAAGACAAAGCCGATATTCAGACCATCAGTCGAGTTTGTCCTGAGGAAACTCGACCGACCAATGAAAATTGATTTGGTTAGTTACTCCATCGGTCGAGTTTTATGTAAACACAACTCGACCAATGCAATCTCCAGAAAATTGATCAAGGATGATCGGTCGAGTTTTCAGGCTGGGAAACTCGACCGACAAAGTGCCTGTAATCAATTTTCAAAGTTGCATCTAAAGTTCTCTAATATTCGATCTAAGTGTTCCTGATATTTTTCTAAGATTAATTACAAGTCATACAATCATTACAAGTGATTTACAACATGATTCTAATGGATATACATAATATTACAAAAATGTGCACTTGTATGACTTTGACTTGTCTTTTCTCCAATTTGAGATGCGCAAGTTAGGGCATTTGGAGTGTGTCTATACCTAATCTGAAATCACTCAAGTAGAGACATTAGACACCAATATGTGGAATGGTTAGTCATCATCAAAACACAGGTTTAGTCAATTTAGACATGAGTCAACATTGACCTAATTGACCTTGAGTCAACAACTTCTACTTGCCATAGTTTCTCTTTTGCATGTTTATTTTATTAGACTTTTTAGCTAATGTAGTGGTACTTTTATACAACCACCCATATATAGGGCATGTGTTATTTCACCTCAGGGAATGTGTTATTCTCCCCATTATAAAATATTTTGTAGGTGAGTGGAGTGTGTTACTCCCCCTCACCTATTTGGTTGAGGTTCGGTAGGTGACTCAACCCTACTTAGTTAAGGTAGTCAATATTAATCATGCATGTAAATATTTTATTATTTTCTTATTATTGCAAGCATCTATTTGATTATGCCTCATACTCTTGATCTCTTCATCTTATGTTGAAATCTTAGCCTTGATTTCCATGTTATTTATTTACCTTTTATCTGTGTTCACTATTGATACATACCTTATTTCCTTCTCTTGCTGGGTGATCGAAACCACCCAGGACTAATCAAAGTTTCACAATAGGAGCATGAAGTACCAACCTAGGATTAGGATAAGGAGTACATGGCTTTCAACATGGACCTATGTCATGAAGTTTTTGTTTGGAGACAAACTTGTTATGGTTTAGATTTCCCTCTATATAGATCCTTATGTTGTAATATCTATGTAAATCCTATATGGGAGATGATGATGTACCTTTGTAAGATTGAATGTAGTCATTACTTTTATTCCATTGCTATATACTTTGGTCTTTTGTATACCATTATATAAAGATCTAAAATTTTTACACATGTTCTAGCATACCTTTTGAGTATGTTTGGAATGGATGTTTTATTTTTCAAATTTTAGTAGGGAGTGGATCCCCTCTGGGTGCCACTTCTTACAGGTATGTACTACATGATGTCTGCATGGTTCTACATAAGGTACGCGGTTACACCTATTAATACTCACACTATCAAATTCCAAGGTTTTCTGTGGTTTCCCGAATGGATTGTAATTAAATTGCTTGGTTGTTTATTTACTTCTTGCAATCTATAAGGCCCATATGGGTAGCACATTATATAAATATAAATTTCGGGAACCCCACATGCTATCTCTAGAAGTATGAGTATGGAAAATGAAAGTAAGTCATTGAGATTACTATGACCAAGCCCCAGATTGGGAAGGTCACAAGAGGTCTAGCCCCATATTGGGAAGGTCGACATGGCACCAAGCCCCATATTGAGAAGGTGGCTCAAGTCCACTGTAGGGACAAAACCCCATGTGAGGGTATCCTAGAGATTGAATAAACAAGGGTTGAGTATTTAAAATAAACAATGTATGTTCAATTATGTAATAATAATAATTGCTGCTATGGTTGTTTACGTTGTTACACCTACATGCACATATTTGCTTGCACCCCACTTCACATATGTATTAGTTCCATGTTGGAAATTCATGTAACTCCTTTGAGGAGCATTATTTTGAATCTTGTAAACAATATTTGTGAATTAATGGTAATTATTTGCTATTTGTTGAAATTTGGATCTTGAGAATTTTATGTAATGCCTCTCAACTTTAAGACCCTTTCTTAATCGAGGGACGCTGAAAAGTGAGGTGGTTACATTTGGTATCAAAGCCCTCAAAATTTCAAATAATATTTAATAGTTTATAATTTCAAGTATTTTGTAGAAATATAAGGAAAATTAATAGGGCATAAGCTGATGGTAATGGTGTCTAGAATGGATCATGGTTTGGGGACTGGCAGTATTTCCTCCACACCATTAAGCTGGTATATGAGGATTCTCTTAGCCAATGTGATACATGCCTGGCCAGAACCTAGGGTTTTCCTAAAGTATTATTTCCTCTAAATCTCCTCGTCTCAAAATTCATCCACTTCTCACCCTTTTGCTTAATAAACCCTAAAAACTTCTCTCCTCATCTCAAGTAGGGTTTTTGAGAAGAAGCAGGATCAAGGCATCCTCCATCAATTAATGTACATGTAATGAGGATATAATGATAAAGTAAATAAAAACTATTTTTGGGTTTTTTACTTGGAAGGTAAACCCTAGATCGAGCTAGGTCTAGTTTAGGTAAGCCCTAATAGGTCAAGATATATAGAACCCTAAGATGCAGTGTGTAGTCTACCCTTAATGAAAACCCTAATCCTGAGAAATGGGAATAGTGTGAGGGTTATAGTAACCTAAGATAAAAGGAAAATCCAAATGAGTTTAGGTGACCCAGTCTCTAATGCATGCATGTATGTGGAGCAAGGCATTCATGTAAATGGCTTTAACAAACATAAGCAACCAAAGGTTACCTATAAAAAATGAAAATATGAAACCCTTCATTCAACTTTTAGGGTTGGTGTACTGACCTAGTGTGGGTCAACCAAAATTGGGTGAAGGACCTATGGGGCAGGCAAAACCCTAAACATGTGAGGTCAGGTTGTGGCTAGAGAGCCTGACCTCCTCATGTGAGTCAAGAGAACACTGTAGGTTAGGACCTTCCCTAGAAGGGTGAGTTGACCAATTAGTTTAAGGATTGAGGTACCCTTGAATGTCACCTAAAGAATGAAAGAAAAAAGGGAGAAGATTAATTATATGAAGCATAAAAACATCGATATTGAGTGTAATTCTTTGAAACCAAGTATACCATCTCTAAGGGACATAGGAAAAGTCACTAATAAAGTGGCTGATGGTATGAGGCCAAGACAAGAGGGAAGGCATCCAGGAAGACCAAGACTAGGAGGGAAGGTCTACATGAGCCCTATGCTGGGACATACAATGAATAATGTGTACCCTTAGAGATGAAGGAAATTTGGGTTAAATAATTACATATGAGAATAGTGTGCTTGAAATTTTTGAACCGATGATATCTTAATAAACCCCAGACAAGGTAGATCCCTAAGTCAATCCTAAGGTCAAGTAGGAAAGATTAAAGGTACATAAGACCCATGAGATTTGGAGGTGATCGTGCCCTAAGTGCATAAAACCATGGGGACAAGAGATGGCTATCCATGTTTGACCAAGGCACACGGTTCAGGAGATTGGCCACCTTCATGAGTTCATGAGGCCCAAGGGGTAAATGGGAGAGGCACTCCATAAGTGCATAGGGTCTATGAGGACAAGAGGAGATCACTTGAAAGGTACCTATACCCCTAAACCTTAAGGAAGGACTAAGGCTAATGATACATGAGATGTAGATGTAAAAAATACAAGAAGTCATATAATAGTGTAGACAAAATCTGGAAGGGAGTAGTGCCTAAACTCAAGGATTATGAGAAAATCACTTTACATGGAGGGCATGAAAGTTAAGAAAATTGTGGGAATACAAAGAATTAGGGTTGGGAGTCATTGTCCAAGTGAGTCAACCTAAAATTAGAAATTTTAAGTCAATGCGTGTACACCATATCTGCTCTTGCATTGGGATGAACTTTGTTTTTGGGTTGCAACCAAACACTTATTTCATCTTATTATGTGTGAGAGATAGGGTAGACACATGTTATGCTTAAAATTGACATATGAGAATTTATACCCTAGGTTGAGTTAATGACATAATTTAGGGGTTTGAGGTGTTACCTAACCCTTTATGAGAATAAAGGAAAAATAGTTTGGAAAAACTTAGGTGAAAAGGTAATCACCAAGTGAATTTAAATCACATGTGAAAATGTAATAACCAGGTTATGATATCATGTAATTATTGAGGATGTGTGTAATATTATGAGGAATTTGCATATCAATAAAAGTTGTTAAAGATAATCCAAGAAGGGTTTCTAACCCTAAGTTCAAAACTAAGGTGAGTTATCATTCACCTTTACGATTTTGGGTAAAAAAATCCTTTGAAGGAGGGGTGAATGTTATATCCTCAAATTTTGGTGAATTTTATTTATATAAATATAAATCTACAATTGATATGTAAATCCCCTAATTTTTTGGTCAAAGTAAATCCCCTAATTATAATTGATAGAATAATAAAGCCATCTGCTTTGTGGCATAGGTGCAACCCATGGCCCAAATGAGGCCCATGAGACTATTTGCTTTGAAAATAGGTCCTCGTTGCACAAGTTTAAGAGAAATTCTTGCACAATTAAAGGATAATGGCTTTAGGAGTTGTTGGATAATTAGAATGTGGAATCATGAGAAAGTTTCTAAGAGATTCTAAGATAATGTGTAACTTAGATATTAATGGAGTAATTATCTAACTATGAATGGCAACACAATATTTGAGGCATCAAATAAGAATATATTGGTCTGACTTTTGGTATAATTGAAGTTATTAACAAAACTAAGAGAATTCTATAATTTGTGAGAAATAGGACTTTCCATATGATGTGGGTAATTAATTTAAGGATATACAAAAAGAACAAGTTTTAGCTATAAAAGTTATTCCAATAAATACCATTAGATATAAGTTTGGAACGTTATTAATGAGTTTCCTTCCAAGTTTCATAGAAAAAGAGGCTCTTATTGGCCTATATAAATTTTAGAAGAAAGAGGGACCTATGTGTAATAGTTGCATAAGATTCTATTTTGGAAAGTGAATAAATGATTGTCAATTTAGCGAGAGAACTCATGTACCCTTTAATGAGTCACATCGGGCTGGACTGTTGGATCAGGGAATCAATACCCCGGATTGTGTCTCCTACCTTCAGTCGAGAAAGGAAACACATGTAACAACACCCACAACTTTCCCTCACACCCTTCTCTCTCCCCTCTCCACCTCTTTCCATGATTCATTTCCCATTAGTTTTAGGAGAGGGACATGAAGATATCAAGCCATGCCACATAGGATTTCTTTCCATATTCAAAAAGTACCTTATTTCCACTCTCATTCGTAAGCTAGCGCTTAATAGGGATCCCCTACTACCACCCAAGACTATATAAGGTAACATGCAGTCGATTCCCGACCCCTATAACTCTCCTCCTTGTTCAATTCCCCTCGAGTTTCCCTGGTTCCCTACTACCTCTCCATTGTCTTCCTCAAGGATGATGAGTGCCCATCTTTTGTTCTTGGGCATAACAAATCAATTTCTCCTTCCCAGAGCATCACTGGGAAGCCATGAGAAGGTCCCCACCATAGGAAGGAGTATAGGAGCCCTAGGAACCATCCTTTAATGACCAGGTCTCTACCGAGCCAAGCTAGTCATTGGAGGTCATGATCTGGAATGCAACAGTACCCCATGAGTGGCTAAAAATCTTCTTGGGAATCATTATAACCTTCGACAACCTTCTGACTTTCAAAACTTCAAGGCATGATCCCCTCTTCCATCCCTGGTCATATCGGCACAATCCAATCTCAACTCTCCCTATTTTGACCACCTCACCGGTCCGTACTGAGCTCTTTGAGTCTGGTTGGGGATGGCAAAGGTAACTCTACCATCGGTGGTGGTTTCTTGGGCTTAGAAGCCAAAGTCAACCCTTTAGTTGACCTCTGTGTCACCGTGGCCAATCATGGCATGTGAAGAAGAAACGGGATGAGCAAACCCCCTAGGGATTTTACCCCATTACCCCAACCCAGGTGATCAGACCTGATCACAATGCAAGGGGAAAAAGTGTGATTCCTTACTCTTCTAAAGGAGCCGATCACACTAAGCGCTAGTGTGCATAAGCCTATTGGTTGGGCTGAACCCATGTGCAAATTGGATAAAATAGATAGTGCTGACATGTCAATAAGTGATTGGTCCAGAGGAGTTTATTTTGTAATAATTCTAACGAATTATTGGTAACTCATAATATAATGATATTATATATCATTTAAATCAAGTTAACGCTAGGAACATGAATAAAATATAATAGAGGCATGATTCTCTTTGTAGTTAAAAAATACCTGGATACATGGATAATAGGTGATTAATACATGGAAACCCTAGGTTAGGTTAGCAAGATGATGAAAATGCTTTGCGATATTTACTATTGTTTTTGAATAAGATGAAAAATCAACATGATGATAATTAGGGCTTCTATACCAATGATCACATACATGTATGATTAGGGTTTTGAAATGGAAGATCATAACATGCCACATTTTAATGCACATAATCTTATGTAAGTGTTTATAATACAAAAATCTGATAACTAGGGTTTCACTTAGTTATTAATATGTTATGGAATTAGGGTTTGTATCATTATTCCTTATCCAACACGAGACAACCCTAAACCCTAGTTTAGGACATGAGTATGATATGATTTAAATAATGTGATGGTGACACTTTAGGATGTACATACATGTAGATTAAATGTTGATTTCTTAGATCTATTGATTGGATTGTGTGAGAATACTTGTAGTATATATTTCATAATATATCATGGTTCTACATAAGGTACATAGTTACACCTTTGAATACTCTCATTATCAACTTCTATGGATAGGTAAGTATGGTTATGGTTGTTAGCTCCATTGACCTAAAAGGGAAGCTAGCTGAGCCTTTGATCTATAAAAGACTATTCATATGGTATATCCCGTATTAGTAAAATTAAGGTGATGCTCATAGTACAAAGCATAGAGGTTGACCTCTCTAGGTCGTGGAGTACATCTCTAATCTTAGAGGCTAGAACCACTATAATTAATTGTGTTCATTATGCTTGCTCAATCTCTCTCATTCTTGCTATATTTGTTTATTTGCACTTAATTTTTAATGTAACTTGAAGGTTTAATTATTTTATGCCAGTGTTTTTAGCTTTATTCACCTTCCTCTAGAGCCCATTTATCCAACAACATCTAGGGTTTCCAACATCATACTATCTAAACATGAGGTGGTATGACTCATCTATTTTAGCAATATCTTAGAGTTAGGACTTCCATAATTTGTCACACTATAATTTGATGTTAGGATCTTTGGCCACTCACTCTATCTTCCTGTGATTTAAGTTTTCCTCCTCAAGGTCTATCCCTTTTGAGGGGACAACGAATAAAAAGTCCGAACACTAGATAATTCCTTTATAGAGAGTTCATGTATCATGAAGTTTAGTCATATCACTTAGATCAACAGATGTTTAAGTACACATGTTTTGAATGGACAACCCATGTTACCATTTTATGCTAAATTCTCAAGATGATACCACACATGTTTCTTATTTGTACAAGGTTATCCAACCTACACTACAATAAAACATGACAAAGGTCAAGGCTAAGTAGTCAGGAATACCAACCTTGATTAAATTTCCTCAATCCCCAAGGTTTCTCCTTGACCAATGTTGCATTTAATCCTTGAATAATAATTAGTTTCAACTCTTGATATTCCACCTTATTTCCACACCCTAGCCACATATTTTCCTTCATCCACAAGAAAACTAACTGCTCCCCCTCTATTCATCAGGTGTCTGTTCGTTTCCCCCCTTTCAATCATGATAGTCATCAATCGGTGTCCCACAGCGATGCCTCTTCTCCGTCTAGAGGCTGAACCACAGAGACCGTGGAGCTCTAGGCGGATGCTGTAGCGCACACCCCAGTGACTTCTACTCATGCAATGTCCTACTATTTTTCTCGACGGCCGAGCTACCTTGCCTGATGGCTACAACCTCACCTTGCGGTGGTGTTCCTTCTTCCAGAGGCTACATAGGTTCCTTGAAGGTTACTCCGGCAACCCCAATACTCTACCCAACACTTGCAACACTCAAATAGGTTGTTGCATTGTGCCGCTGACAATGGTCTTTTAAGGGGTACAATCAAAATAACTTCCCTCATATATCAACCCTGGACAAAAAGAGAACATAATATTTTTGATAAATGGAAACCCACGTTGCAACTTATATGTGTATATGTTTCAAGGTAAATTATGTGTCTGGTATCTATACGGTGAAAATGGATGCTATTTGTACATCAATTAGTTTACATCTAGTACTTGCGTTACTTCTTTTATAGATGGTGTTGATTTTACTTTATAATTTTGTGAAACAATGAATTATAGAAAATGAATTTCAGTTCATAATGTAGGTTGTTGAAAAGTTTAATTTGTCACACATTAACGACAACATATTGTTTACTATGAGCAGATATGCTTACAAAAATTGTAGTCATACATGGTATCCCAAATATTTTTTTTAGATATTACGGCCCAAGAAGTAGTGTTACTAAATTTGCACATGAAAATTAATGAACTTCATCATTTTTATAGATATCAATATTTATTGCAACACAAGTGTAGGCCTCTCAAAGTAAAATATATGCCATAATTTATATAATACAATCGTGTACGATATGCACATGAATAAGAATCATATTTGTCTCTGGTCTTATTCTTTTCTATAGTTGATGTTGATTTATTTACTTTATGAACATCAAAAGTGTCCATTATTGAAATCTTATAATGTTTTAATTGTAGGAAGTTGAAAATACACTACAAAGTAGATGGACTGATACAAAGCTATAGAAAGCCCTCAAGGAAGAAGCAATGAAAGTAATGTTTGGAAAAATGCATGAAGTAAATTAGCTCGTGTGACCATATGCAAGTTTTTTTTATAAACAATTGTTAAACAATATATTGTGAATGAGTGATAAGTTTATGTGATTTTGAGGACATGACTTAACATTTTTTTGGAGACTCGTTGCTAAAGTCATGTGTTTACCTAGATGATAACATTTTCATCTAGATCTTGCTCAAGCAAGGTTTATCCCTTAAATGTACCACCATAAGCTGGTGAAGTGATACCTCTATATATTCTAATCATATCATTACTTAGAGCTCAAGATATGCTTTACAACATTAGTGAATTATTGTTAGAAAGTCTATTTACTTAAGTTGTTAAGCATATTTGTAATATGGGCCTAGTTATGTTTTGGCCCATTAGGGTTTGTCATGAATCTATATGCCTCTCCCTTATCCTATATATAGGAAAGAGGGACTGCCTTCTATCAGTAAGAAAAATCTATCGAATGGAATTTTCCCACCATATCATTTTTCCACATGGTATCAGAGCATCGATTCTTACTTAGGGAAACAAATAATATCCTCTTCCTGTGGGTGGCTGCCATCTCTCTTTGGCTTTGTTGTCCACTAGACTTTATCCTGGCCTCCATGGTTATCTCCTATCTTATACTTTCATAAACATTTGATCATTTGCTTCTGGCCATCACCAACGAGTCGTCCCTCCACCACTCCACCCCAAAGCTCAATCTTGTCAGATTCATCTTCACATTGCCTTTGACGACAAACCGCTTCAGGCGAGATCTATCCACCTTGTGATCTACGCATGTGCCTATACCAAGGAGCAGTTCCAGATCATATTGGGGTAGCATACAACGTTCATCCTGGGTCCCCTCTCGATCAACTATATACTCAACCCTACTCAGGAGTCAAACTCCCACTTTCCAATTCAGGTTGCTGCTCGACTGTTCACGATAAGGGATCAAGTCACTGTGTTCCTGTTATATCATATCTTAGATCTCTATTAGCCAAATGCCCCGAGCATCATCCTTGATACTTTTATGCTGGCGCTCGTTGGAACATGTATGTGTGGTGTTTTTCCTACATCACAGCCATCCTTGGGCATAGGGAAGATCCCTGTGTGAGGAACATTGATCGCACTTGACACAATCGTCCAACACCAACTCAATTCTTCAGTAGTAGGAGGGTCTGGTGTATCTCTTTATCAATTGTTCTGGGCGGTACTTTATTTAAGTTTCTCTTTGCTTGCTTTATAGCTACCCCCAAATCATGGATATTGGTGTTATCTTTAGTGTCGTTGTGTTATCATTGTGACCTATCTTCGATCAGCAATAAGAAAACAATCTAGTACTCCTCCCATTACGTGCTTTCCTTGGCGGCATGATCGGATATAAAATGGTAGCGTGATACTTTATTACATTCACGATGATATGATTTGTTGAACTAAGAAATGTGTCTTATTATGCAAGAAAATAAGTCTACCTTAGTGGATGCATTAGCTCTTTATTCATCATCCAATATCTACTAGCTGATTTCTCCCAATATTTTGTGTAACTTTCCCCTTCCTTGTATACACATTATTCTTATCGACAACCCAATGTATAACATTGTCGTCTTAAGGATCGAAGACATATCTTTTTAGGTCAGAAATGAGCCATATATTTTCTATCCAGATCTATGTAAGCGGGTCATGTTCACCTTGACTCAATTTGTCGATTATTCTCTCCACATACTTGCCTACATAGCCCTTGTCTCTAAAATTATTTTTGAATTTCCACCCAACCACTCTCTTGACATTTTTCATGGTTAATATGAGGGGGAGAATAGAGGATGATGAGTAGATAGAAGATATGAGATGGAGGAGATATGAAGAAAGAAGAAGAAGACTTCAGTTCTACTGCTATATGAATCTTCATGCCACTTTTATTACTAATATATGGATCTTCATACTACTTTCACCACTGCTATGGGGTGTTATTTTGCTGCTATATGGATCAGTATACAGTTAATATTGATTTATCTACCTTATGAGAAGCCTAGAAACATATTCATCATCATCTAACCTGCTGCTATGAAGTTATCTACTTCACCTGTGTTATCTGTTGACTGATTACTGCTGCTACTTCACTTGTGCTATCTATTGCTGATTTTCTATCCGGCAACGTCATTGTTGCTACTTGTGCTTTGATCAATACATTTTACTTGGTGTTTTGTGAGTCTGCACTAATGTTGTCCATGCTCTGTTTACAAATTGACTCTTTGTAAGTGCCTTCCACACATTTGCTTTGACTATGATCAAACAATCTCTGGACTGTGACATTTTCTACAAGGATGGAGATTACATGATGAGATGATGATGGTACCATTGCTGACTTACATCCTATGATGGAGCTTCATGCTTTTTTATTACTGATGTTCATCTTGGAGTCTTTTTTCTTCTTTCTACTTTAGATACTGGCCTTCTATCCAACTATGTCATCTATTTTCTACTATTGTGTTCCAACACTCTCTTCCTTGATCGTGCCTTGTGCATGTTGAATCTTTTTTGTCCATGCCTTTCATGCAAGTTTACTAATACTTCTTTTGTTCCATCAATCTTTGGTTTATTTGATGACGGTAGTGATTGAGATGAATATTATGATGCCTACATGTTGATGTTTATGTGTACTCCAAATGCTACTTCATATTGACTAAGAAGCTCCTACCACCTGCCTTTCTATCTATTTTTGGATTATTTTCTTGAGGGGGAGTATTGGTCCTGACTGATTTATTGTAATATTGAGGGGGATAAATTCTTGTATGAGCTTGGTTATCTTTTTATTATGTCCAGTTTGTCTATCTGTTTACAAGTTGACTTGGGATTCTCCCAAGCTCCAACTTGAGGGGGTGTTAGAGAGTCTATTTACTTAAGTTGTTTAGTCTATATTTGTAATATGAACTTCATTGTGTCTTGACCCATTAAGGTTTGTATTGAGTCTATATTCTTCCTCCTTATCCTATATATAGGAAATGGGGTATGCCTTCTATCAATAAGAAATTTTTTACACAAGGGGGTTTCCCCACCATGTTGTTTTTTGAAAATTATAGGCGTCTAATCTTTCTCTTACACACAGGTTAAGATGAAATAGGTATCTGTTGGTAATAAAAATATAAGTTTTACCTTATTTCACATTTAGCTATGGTGAGTTCACAAATCATAGATTTTTGATATGAAGTGCAATGATGTTCAATGAGGAAATCCTCATACACAAACATAATTATGAATATTTCTTAAAAGTAATTAATACAAGGGGAAAATGTGCTTTTCTTAGGGCCCTTGAGATTGTGCACAACCTCCCTTATGGATTCCTTATTACATAAGTTTTCTATTTTTTATATATGTCTACCATATATTATTGGCCTTAGTCATCCTATAACATACCCAACTCTAGATATCCAACCTAATTTCCCTTACCATAATATTTTTAATAATGCTTGCTTGAATACCATCTTGTAAGGAGTGGGACCTGATAGAGGATCAACTAATTAATTAAGGAATAAGCCCATCTATCCAAACACACTAACAAATGTTCCAGAATAGGTGTTATTTTCATTTCTACTAAGATTGGATATCTAGATCTGGATATGTTACACATCTGATTAGGGTCTAAAGGGATAAATCTACTTATGGAGTTATTTTCTCCTAACCTTGTGGGCCTCTTGTATTTGTATAGTGGAACTTTCCTTTTGACCCCTTGGGTTTCATGGAACGATATATTTCCCATATTTGACCCTAGGGTTGACTTAGGGCTCTACCCTACATAGGATTATCTGATGTGTTATAACATTTGTTTTGAATCTATCATGATTCATACTTGAAAGGGGGTTCTTATATTGTCAGGATTCCATGTGTCAATGACTCATATTGAACAAAGAAGCCCTTTAGATCACATGTATCATGGCATAACTTTGTATAGAATATTTTTTTACAAAATTCATTCGTCTTATTCACCAACATATGCTGAAATCAATGGTTCAAACACCAAAATAGAACATTTTTCAATTTTTTTAACTTGAAAATTTTATTTGGTGTCTATATGGAATTACATGTCTCATATTCTATATTATCAGATCACAATATATCTCATCTTTTAGGTTTTGGTCCTCCTAGGACACTAGAGTTATCTCAAAATTAAAATAAGTGACAGGGTTGTTCAACTCATATTTAGAGGAGGAGTTTAGTCTAGGTTGTTCTCTCATTTCTCATTAGGATGTTAGGCTACCTATCCACCCCATATGATTTTATATATTCTTCTTCCATAAGGACCTTCGTCTTTACATGGGATGACACTCCATACTTCTGAATAACACTCCTTAAAAGAGAGCTTTAGTCTTACATAATTCTTTATATAACTATTGAGATCTAGTGTTTCTGTACTTACAAAACGAATTTTAAGTAGCTTGTATACTTTCATGATACATGTACTTCCATGACCACTATGTGTACCTTTTATACCTACACAACTACTTGTACCTTATGTATGTGTACATGCATGCATCTTGTACGTTACATACTTGCATGGCTACTTGTACTTCATGCACATATATGCATGCATGCAATCCTACTGGTACATAAAATTGGTGACTAATTTAGGTCACTAAAATCACCCAAATTTTGATAAACCATCTTTTATGTGGCTAACTTATCACAATCATCATCGTGTGCTAGAATGGGTTGACCTAGCCCAGTTGGAAGGATCTGGCATATTCTTAGTTCTTGGCACTAGTCTTTCCAGATCCTTATCTAACTCAACCCTCATTAGGATCTAGGTATTCACTACCTAGTAACAACCTATATCGACCATAAAACATCAAAAGTCTGCCCTATAAAATTTCATATACACACAGAGAGAGAGACACCCTACAAGGTAGTGTTACAAGTTAAGGGGAGAAATGTGATTCCATGTTAGGGTGGGTGCATTCATTCTAAGTTTCTTCAAAACTTTAGTGCATTTACCATTATGTACTCTTCCTCTAAACTTGAGACATGATGGCTTGTCATATAACATCATATTCTGTGAGGTGAAATCCATAGTCTCAAAATGTTGGCATCCTCTATTATTCTTGCCTCCCCTAGCATATAAGGATCACCCTGGAATTCATCATTTTAATGTCTAGATTAACATATACTTGCCCTTGTGGCTCAATTCTAACAATTACTTCATATTTATTCTCATGTGAGTAGGGCTTGTATGTAAAGGCATGGTCATGTCCTTTAGTTCATCAAGAATAGGTTTGAGAAAAAAGTTCTTGTATACTTAATTATTTGTTCACTATAGTCTAATTGTTGTAGTATGTAGGTGGGATGATTCATTTCCTTATGCTCATATGTATCGGGGCTCATATAAACATTTATATGGGTATGTCACCATCCTTGGGAGGTATTATTCTAGGGTATATTAGACTCAAAGATCATGGTTCCTCCCTGGGACTCGAGGTGGTATACATATATATATTATAACTATCTACACCTATTGTTAGGGTTTGCATGTACTTATGTACCACTGTGATGACCCAAAATTTAGGATTCTGATACTCAATATAATATTTGAAATCATGTTGCGGTAAAATATTTTAAGGAAGTACCTAGAGCTGTAATGTGGTCATATAATGAAATTTGCACTTTTTTATCAAGAGTTGATGATGAATTGACTTGTATTCAAGGTTTATAAACTTAATTATGAGGGTACTTGATGAATATATCTAGATGATCATATGTTGAGGTTCCAATATCAAATTTGAGTTTATGTTAAATTACATATTGTGGAGTTAAGGTATCATATTCGTGGTATGTTGATTTACCATTCAGGAGATACAATCCAAGAGATACTGAGTTTGATATAACAAAACTATTAATTATGTAGGATTTTATACATGGTAAATTCTGGATGATGGAATGACTTAGGTGGTTGGTTGAAAATTTGTCACATGGCCCTTTTGTTTGGGTGGATTCCTATTACTCGTATGGTCTAGACTGGGTGGTGAATACTTGGTCTTCCACCTCCATCTTCTCAGGATCGACCAACACATCATTCTGTAAAACGTTCAGCGTTGGTTGGGTTCACTCGGACTACAGATTCACTCGTCTCTCTCTCCAAAGCTGCAAGCAGCATAATGACCATCTGCTTGGAAGTTTTGGTGTAGATTAGTGAAGGAATAAGCCCTATTCACCGCAGCTCTCCCCAACGGCAGTAGAAGATGCAATCTTTCTCTCTCTCTCGCCAATGTCGCCTATTCCAGATATGTGCCTGAGATGAAGGAAAAGAGGAAAAGCAGAGGGAGGAGTTCAAAGAAGAAGCAGAACTTAGGCTTTTCCCTTTCCCCTTCCCTCGGTTGCATCAGGTCTGCCCAAACGGGGGTAAACCTAGAGGACAGTAGCCCTTCAATCTAAGAAACTAGATCCTCACAGCATCACCCAGGACTCGAGAATGATGACGGAGATAGGGCCGCCGGGTGTAGCGGTGACTTGAGCAGCCGCCGCACTCCTGTTACCCACCTTGAAGGTGACGAAGTGCCTAGTGGAGGTTCTAGTCATCATTCGCCTAGCTCTGTCCTCGCGACGGCACCTTGTGTCTCACACACAGAGAATAAAACGAGACGGAACCTCAATCATCTAACCTTACATCGGCGGTCGCAGAACATAGGGGCACCTAACCCCAGATCTCCATCTTGTGGCAGAGGTGGTCGGAACCATGTGGCTCCGAGCTTTGAAGGACCATCGTCGGTTGGAAAATAGGTATGCTGCCACCTCCTTGTTGCTTCCTTCCCGATGCCCTAGATAGCCCTCAGAACCAGCGATCGCAGAGCCGAGAACGCACGGCGGCGTCGACTGCGCTTGCGTTCACGTGAGAGAAGAGACAACGAGAGTTGGGTCTGGAGAAAGCCTGGTTGAACCGGCCGGCTCAGCCTTTCCCAAGCTAAGTATTGCACCCCGGAGGAGCCATGTGGCCGATGGTGATTGGCCTATAAGGTAAACGATTTAATAAGTGCTCAGAACTTTAATAATTCCTAGTAATTAGCACGTTTATCAAAAAAATACAAACAAGGTACCAAAACGTTCAGAAAAATGAGTAGAACAAAATGAAACTATAATATCAGTCTTTTATTGCACTAATAATAGTAATATCATATAAGTTGTGAAATGCTCATATGATGGACAATAAATATCAAACGATACTCAAAAATTATGATAACATGTCACTAAATCTATATTCATGTTTATAATTCATATGATGCCAGTTATGGTCATGTTGATGTATCAAATCATGTAATTTGCTCCATATGGCTAATTAGGGCTAATAACCCTAAAGAAAATGTAATAAATACATGCATGCTCAATAAATGATGAAATTTACAAAGTAAGCTCATATCTGTATTTGGAAACTCAGATTTAATTATGAGATCACGATTATGCATAGAATGCATGTTATATGAAGACCACCCTTAATACATGTGATGTAACCCTAATATGGTTAAAGAAAGTGACATAATGTTAAATATGTCCACATAATAATGTGACACATGAGTATATCCAGTTGATGAACTATAATATGGAAAATGACACCAGTAAGATAAATATAAGGTAAGAATACAAGTAATCATGAGAATAACATAATGATCTAAGTAAACCCTAAAATGAACACGACTAGGGTTAAGATGATCAGAAGCTGATGCTAGTATATGATTTTGTTATTAACCAGGTGATGACCAGATATCTAGATGAGCAAGAATGATTAAAAATATCTGAACTCAGGTACGTGGGTTTTTATTAAGTATAAGACTAGTTTTCATGAATGCATAATGATATGATGTACTTTGAATGTTTGTGTTTGCATATAAATTCTTAGATGTGTATTAGTAGTATATGCTCCGCAAAACATTACATAACATAAAAGAATATAGATAATTTGTAGCTACTGAGTGGATATATGCTCTCTCTCTCTCTCCCTCAATCCTCTCTCCCTCTCTCTTCCTCTAAATATAAGGTCGGCACTCGGTCCCCATAGCCCAAGGGGTGGGGAAAAATGAAGTGTGACATCTCTCTCTCTCCCCTCTGAATATAAGGTCGACACTCGGTCCCATAGCCCAAGGGGCGGGGAAAAATGAAGTGTGACACCACTTAGTAGTACAAACGCATCAAAAGGCATCTAAAAATGTGTTTACCTGATTATCGCTTTAAATAATGTTTTCTTTTACTCTTTCTTTCTCAAGATTATTTCAATTATGCAAGCATATTAGTATGTATCTTTCTACCCACGTGCACAACACCTTGTGTGTTGATTCGCTGTTTCATGTATGTTTTAGGTTCAGATCTAGCATGGGATAAAAGACGGGAAGTGAGCAGTTGTCCAGGTTGTACCTATTGTGTTAAGACCCTGTTAGCATACATGTTCAGACTTGTAGAATTTCCATTCAATATGTAATTGTAAATCATTGTGTAATAATTCATGTTGTATAAATTTACATGTTGAATGTTGAGAATGTTATGGTTGTATGTTCATGTATGTGTATTATGCTTCCGCATCGCTTTCTGATATGAGTGGATGATGTTTTCGGATTCTGACATCTCATTCCCAATAGGGTTTGGAGAAATCAAAATCCGGGGACATCACAGTTGGTATCAGAGCATGAACAATAGCTACACCTGACATTTGCTCACCATAAAACATAAAATCTTAATCTCACCTTTCACTTTAAACCCTAGAAACTTAGTAAGTTGTTTTATAGGAATAAGTTCTGACTTAGCCTCTAGGTTAGAACCTAGATGTTTGAGAACTAGGTTTAGACAAGTGTGTGAGACCCTTTCCATATAGAGCTCATATGTATTGGGTAGCTGCACTAATCTACACCTTGTTCTCACCATTTCACTAGGTGACATGACACTAGACTATCTACTATGTGTGGGACACTCGATTTTGCTGATTTGGTTTTGTTTTCCAATCGGATCGAGCCTCGACAGTTTTCTCTGACGTCTTCTTCTCGGAGAAAAACTATATAATATTTTATTATATATATGTAAATATAAAATGTGTCCCTCACACTGGAGAGTAGTTAGTGTTCATGCAATCTAAGTGAAAGGGAGTGAAATCAGTCTAGAAGAGAGAATAGGTCTAGATTAGATGTCTAGAGCCTCATAAGGTTATGTGATAGATAGATAGATAAAAGAAAGATGAAGGAAATAAGTATATATAATCTTATCTTAGTTGATCTATGATGGTATAAGTTTCCTTATTAAGATTTGAGTCATATATGAACCGAATCCACTCTTGGAAGATCTATGCTAAGTTAGGATGATGAAAGTACATTCCCTTTTCCCTACTTAAGATAAGCTAAGTTAAGATAGAGATGAGTGTGCATGAGCCTCAAGATCTTATACAAGGAGGATGTCTAGTGGTAGGATGAGATATGTGGTGAACTCTAGAGAGAGTAAGACCCACAGAGAGAAGGTCATAGGACCTAGCCTCCAATATATGAGATATGTGTAAAAAAAAATCATCCTACACTAGATTACTCTTGAGTGTTGAGTTGAGTCCTTATGCATGATTCAAATCTATATGTGAGAATTGGGTAAAAGAAAAGGATGGGTAGATGACCCATATGATAAAGTCAATCCTTTGGATGAGTTAGGTCCTAGCTAGAGTGACATATTTTGTGAATCTCATCATTAGTTGCAAGTGAGGTAATATATGAACTCTAGTTATGAGAGTATGATGCTTTGTGCAAAAGATACTCAAAATACATGTTCTCCCTTCTTCTTCTCTTTCTTAATATATGATGATAGAAACCTCACTTGAGTTATATAGATGATTTATATATGAGGAGTCACTCGTATAAGCTTGACCTTTTCTATATTTCCCCCCTATATCATACATGTAGCGCCCAAGATGGAAATCATGATAAGTTTGAATTTAAAATATTCTCTTCCCCTTCATATGAAACATGAAAGGTATGATGTTGAGATCATGGGTTAAACTTAGTATATTCTCTTTATCCTTTCACATAGTACATGCAAAACATAAAAATTTGAATTCATGAACTTGGTATAAAGATATTTTTGGATCATAGGATATATGATCAGAAATATAGTTCATAATTTTGATCCTTCTCAATGTATGCTTCTAAGTTGAGTATGAATATCACACCATAGGGTGAAACCCTAATGGTCAAACATGTTACGTAAGCCCTTCTTAAGTAGAATTTTTTTTAATATGAAGGATGAAGATAAATCTCCTCTAATTCTAAAACCATTGTAAGATGTTAATGATGATAGAATTGAATGATCTGAATATCATGGCATATAAAAATATTCCTCTTGAACTTTAAAAGTATGAACAAAACCCGTATCCTTAGGGGTGACATACTCCTAAGATATCATAATGTCATGTTATGGCTAAGACATTAAGTGATACTTCAACCTATATAAGGTGGGGTGGGTACACCCTACATGCCTAAACCTCCTAAGATGACAACCTAGGATGAATCAAGATAATGATACTCTGGAGCTTAGAGTGGTGGTTTAGAGACATCCACAACTCCTGAATATTAGCTTAAGGATGAAACCACTTGAATTTCGAGGACGAAATTCCATATAAGGTGGGGTGAATGTGATGACCCAGAATTTAGGATTCTGATACTCAATATAATATTTGAAATCATGTTGCGGTAAAATATTTTAAGGATGTACCTAGAGGTGTAATGTGGTCATATAATGAAATTTGCACTTTTTATAAAGAGTTGATGATGAATTGACTTGTATTCAAGGTTTATAAACTTAATTATGAGGGTACTTGATGAATATATCTAGATGATCATATGTTGAGGTTCCAATATCAAATTTGAGTTTATGTTAAATTACATATTGTGGAGTTAAGGTATCATATTCGTGGTATGTTAATTTACCATTCAGGAGATACAATCCAAGAGATACTGAGTTTGATATAACAAAACTATTAATTATGTAGGATTTTATACATGGTAAATTCTGGATGATGGAATGACTTAGGTGGTTGGTTGAAAATTTGTCGCATGGCCCTTTTGTTTGGGCGGATTCCTATTAGTCGTATGGTCTAGACTGGGTGGTGAATACTTGGTTTTCCACCTCCATCTTCTCAGGATCGACCAACACCTCATTTCGTAAAACGTTCAGCGTTGGTTGGGTTCACTCGGACTACAGATTCGCTCGTCTCTCTCTCCAAAGCTGCAAGCAGCATAATGACCATCTGCTTGGAAGTTTTGGTGTAGATTAGTGAAGGAATAAGCCCTATTCACCACAGCTCTCCCCAACGGCAGTAGAAGATGCAACCTTTCTCTCTCTCGCCTCTGCCGCCTATTCCAGATATGTGCCTGAGATGAAGGAAAGGAGGAAAAGCAGAGGGAGGAGTTCAAAGAAGAAGCAGAACTTAGGCTTTTCCCTTTCCCCTTCCCTCGGTTGCATCAGGTCTGCCCAAATGGGGGTAAACCTGGAGGACCGTAGCCCTTCAATCTAAGAAACTAGATCCTCACAACATCACCCAGGACTCAAGAACGATGACGGAGATAGGGCCGCCGGGTGTAGCGGTGACTTGAGCAGCCGCCGCACTCCTGTTACCCACCTTGAAGGTGACGAAGTGCCTAGTGGAGGTTCTGGTCGTCGTTCGCCTAGCTCTGTCCTCGCGACGGCACCTTGTGTCTCACACACAGAGAATAAAATGAGACGGAACCTCAATCATCTAACCTTGCATCGGCGGTCGCAGAACATAGGGGCACCTAACCCCAGATCTCCATCTTGCGGCAAAGGTGGTCGGAACCATGTGGCTCTGAGCTTTGAAAGACCATTGTCGGCCTAAAAATAGCTCTGCTACCACCTCCTCGTTGCTTCCTTCCCGACGCCCTAGATAGCCCTCAGAACCAGCGATCGCGGAGCCGAGAACGCACGGCGGCGTCGACTGCGCTTGCGTTCACGTGAGAGAAGAGACAATGGGAGTTGGGTCTGGAGAAAGCCTGGTTGAACCGGCCGACTCAGCCTTTCCCAAGCTGAGTATTGCACCCCGGAGGAGCCATGTGGCCGATGGTGATTGGCCTATAAGGTAAACGGTTTAATAAGTGCTCAGAACTTTAATAATTCCTAGTAATTAGCATGTTTATCAGAAAAATACAAACAAGGTACCAAAACGTTCAGAAAAATGAGTAGAACAAAATGAAACTATAATATCAGTCTTTTATTGCACTAATAATAGTAATATCATATAAGTTGTGAAATGCTCATATGATGGACAATAAATATCAAACGATACTCAAAACTTATGATAACATGTCACTAAATCTATATTCATGTTTATAATTCATATGATGCCAGTTATGGTCATGTTGATGTATCAAATCATGTAATTTGCTCCATATGGCTAATTAGGGCTAATAACCCTAAAGAAAATGTAATAAATACATGCATGCTCAATAAATGATGAAATTTACAAAGTAAGCTCATATCTGTATTTGGAAACTCAGATTTAATTATGAGATCACGATGATGCATAGAATGCATGTTATATGAAGACCACCCTTAATACATGTGATGTAACCCTAATATGGTTAAAGAAAGTGACATAATGTTAAATATGTCCACATAATAATGTGACACATGAGTATATCCAGTTGATGAACTGTAATATGGAAAATGACACCAGTAAGATAAATATAAGGTAAGAATACAAGTAATCATGAGAATAACATAATGATCTAAGTAAACCCTAAAATGAACACGACCAGGGTTAAGATGATCAGAAGTTGATGCTAGTATATGATTTTGTTATTAATCAGGTGATGACCAAATATCTAGATGAGCAAGAATGATTAGAAATCTCTGAACTCAGGTACGTGGGTTTTTATTAAGTATAAGACTAGTTTTCATGAATGCATAATGATATGATGTACTTTGGATGTTTGTGTTTGCATATAAATTCTTGGATGTGTATTAGTAGTATATGCTCCGCAAAACATTACATAACATAAAAGAATATAGATGGTTTGTAGCTACTGAGTGGATATATGCTCTCTCTCTCTCTCTCCCTCAATCCTCTCTCCCTCTCTCTTCCTCTAAATATAAGGTCGGCACTCGGTCCCCATAGCCCAAGGGGCGGGGAAAAATTGAAGTACGACATCTCTCTCTCCCCTCTGAATATAAGGTCGACACTCAGTCCCCATAGCCCAAGGGGCGGGGAAAAATGAAGTGTGACACCACTTAGTAGTACAAACGCATCAAAAGGCATCTAAAAATGTGTTTACCTGATTATCGCTTTAAATAATGTTTTCTTTTACTCTTTCTTTCTCATGATTATTTCAATTATGCAAGCATATTAGTATGTATCTTTCTACCCATGTGCACAACACCTTGTGTATTGATTCATTGTTTCACATATGTTTTAGGTTCAGAGCTAGCATGGGATAAAAGACGGGAAGTGAGCAGTTGTCCAGGTTGTACCTATTGTGTTAAGATCCTGTTAGCATACATGTTCAGACTTGTAGAATTTCCATTCAATATGTAATTGTAAATCATTGTGTAATAATTCATGTTGTATAAATTTACATGTTGAATGTTGAGAATGTTATGGTTGTATGTTCATGTATGTGTATTATGCTTCCGCATCGCTTTCTGATATGAGTGGATGATGTTTTCGGATTCTGACATCTCATTCCCAATAGGGTTTGTAGAAATCAAAATCCGGGGACATCACAACCACCTTTCAGTTGTTATTTGATTTTCCCTATTAATGGCCTTTAATCTGGGTTCAAAATAAATTTCATAGTAATTTTCGTTATTCAACTCTTACTAGAGTTACTCATATATGGGTTATATCCCTTTTTAATCATGTATACCCATGAATATGGTTTCGAAGGATAACTTTTACTTTTATTTTCTTTACTTGGGTACTCTTCTTATACTTATTTTACATGAGTACATCCTAAGTTCTTAGAAGTTTCTAGGGTTTCTCCTTAAAAGGAGTAGCATGCACTATATAAAAAGTTTCTCATATATGCATTTTTAGATTTCAAATTAGCATTTCATATGCCTTAGTTGAATGAGGATGCCTTAACCCTAAATTTAAGGAAAACTTACCTTAGATGAGAAGAGGTGCAAATCCTAGGGTTTAGAAAGAGGCATGATCATGGTTTAAGAGAATAGAGAGGAGAAAGAGAAGAACTTTAGATGATAACACCTAGAAGTATGCTAATTTGGGTAAATCCTAAGGATTTGGCCAGTTAGGATTCACAATGGCTTGGGAGTCCTCATAAACCAACTAGTGGTGAGGAGTAAAATATCACCACCCCAAGTTGTGATCCATTCTAGAAACAATTGACTTTCACACAATACCATAATAAGTCCCTTGTGGTACAATATAGTTTTAAAGTCATTTATATAGATTTGGGCTCTAATACCAATTGTAGAAACCCCGTCCTCCTATTATGTCCATTAAATATAGACCAGAGAGTCAAGGTCCACTATCCAATACTTTTACATATCCATATTTACCATTATTCATTAGTAATTATGAAAGCAAGGTATTTTTTTTGTAAAAGTAAGAAAGAAAAGATATCCCCAGAAATATGTAACTACTGACTATCCTAGAAACAAACTAACTTGATCCTTCGTAGTGTATCATCAATTTTACATATTGTATATTGTCCCTCTTGGAGTCCATATCTTCATCTTTAGGTATACACACACTGACAAACAAAATGTAGGTGAACATAAGTAGATGTTGTATACATGGGTGCGACAAAAAATGTGTGCATCTAATATCAAAAACATATAAGAGTACAAGATAAAAAGATGGTAAGTTATGTACTTTTGAATTCATTTCTAATCTATGATTCTTCCATCTCATTTAGTACTCCACTCCTTGTTTAAGAAATAGATTGTATGAAGTTTGTCCCAACAATCTTCTCCATAGTGGTTGTCCTAGTAATGGGCTCTTTGGTGATTGTCCCAACAATGAGATCTCTTTTACTTATCAGATTGGTTTGGTCATTCTCTTAGTGATCATCCATATATTTTAGTAGTAGCTATTTTCCTAGGTCACCCATATCAGTTTTAAGTATCATCTAGACTATGAATTGCAAGTTTTAAATCAACCAATGAAATTTTGCATAAAGAGTGAACTTTGAGTATACTCCATGAATCCTTGAAAGCAAAGCATAGTTAAGAGTAATTTCTCATAATTGACCCATGAACTTATTCAAGAAAAAAAGCCCCAATCAACACAAGAAGTATGTCCAACCTAATTTAATATGAAAATCAAAGCATGTGTTAACAAACTCTCAAAAGTCATTATAAAAAAGATGTCTGAGGGTTTGGATTCATGTATCCTTAATTTACGGTTAGAAATCCAAAATCTTTATGTTGAAACTCAAGCCCTTTATTTGTACTTCCGCTGTTCATAAGAGAAACATACATCAATAATGGGGATATCATTATTTGTTAACATGATTAGTCTAAAATGTACTTAAACTCAATTTCATTTACTGATCCAAAGTTTGGGGGCACATTAGGCTCATTAAGTTATTAACACTAGAGTTTAGCAAAAAAGGATTCTAAGTTACATTTTCATCATGATTCAAAGCATTATTAATATCTTCACAAAAAATATGGCTAAATCCTAATTAGTGTTCACCATATGATACAAGCCTATATAGTTCCTGTTATTATTGGATCCAGGTTCAAAGAAATATAATATTTTTGATAGTGTTAAAAATCTAACTCAAAACATTTGAATAAATTGGTAATTTCAAGTATGAAGGAATAATGACTAGAAATGCCCTTTAAAATATCTTTATCAGATTCGTCATGTTTTTCTGATTGAAAATAGCTACCTACATGTACTATTTGGATACAACCAATATTTTGTAAGGGTTTTTAGAAGATTAAATTGATCAAATAATTATTGATCCCCAGTTCGATAATTTGATGCCTTAGGATTGTGCCATGTGGCATAGGCATCATGGATTTCAGCCAGCCGCTCAAGTCTTATCTGAGCCCATGACTGTCTTTTGAGACTCAGCTTGGTTGGGCCAACTAGAGGCCTGGCCCAAGTGACTATAGCCATCCTCAACCTGGGTGGTCTGACACTGGCATGCGAGTGGGGTGGGAAATTCTTTTCCCCACCCAACATCAATATGAGAAATGCCTAATAGGGGATTTTTCTACTGTGTGTATAGAAGAGGAACTCTGGTGAGCTCCTACTGGTCCTCTAAGCCATGACTTTGTCGCTTGACCCTTTGATTATTGTTGTGGTGTTTGTGGCCACTCAGGAAACACCCTCCAAGGTCACGCCTTCCCCAGTCCCTTTTTTCATAGTGGTGATGGTGAGAAGGTCACTGACATGGTTGCGTACCCTCATTCTAAGAGGCCTCATGTTCTAAAAAATTTCAGAGAGGCATGTGTAAACCATGTGAGGGTGGATCTATCAAAAGGAAGTTCAGAGAGGTCAAGTGATGCGGCTTGCAGACTTTGTTATGTGCACTAATAGAGATGGAGAAAATGAGGGAAGGATAGATCTCCCTCTATATAGTGTCCTTTTTATACAAGGGTTAGAGAAAATGATTGTTGTGTTGATTTCAAATCTGTTTCCATGGTCAAAGGTGCTTTTTGTACATGCTTGATGAGGCAAATCCCAGTGAGAGGTGTTAGATCATTTTCATTCTATTTCCTCATTTGTCCAAAGTTAGGAGAAGCTCAAAAATATGTTGGATCACAATCCAATGAATGTGGCATGTGTTACCCATTAAAAATGGTGCCCAAGTTTGACCAAGGGCCGATTGTCACATTAGATGTGATTAATCTGATTTAGATCCTAACAACTAGGGCCTACCAATTAAATGGATGATTTAAATCTTCCAAAAATTCCTTAGGTCACTTAGATGCCTATTGACTTAAATTTTAGAGTATCTCGTATTAACTTTACTTGTTACAATTAAAAGATGGGATTTAATCAGACAACTCTCGTTCTTGGGAATTTATCCTCAAGTTATACTTAAATAAATCTATAAATGGAACAAACATACATCAAATAAACTTAAAAGTTTGTCAAACTTCCTATGTGACTTTGTGAGGAAATAACTAGGCCAATTAAAGTATTATTGACCACATTTAACTCAAGGACTCGATTGATTCATAAATTAAATGATGTTCTTATTATTGTACCATATTCTTCATGATTTATTGTCCCAAAGGACTTAATAGTAAAGATGTAACCAACTTTATTTAATTAAAGATGATATTTAATAATCTCTTTTAGTTACAACCTCTATGAAAGAGAGGAAATTCTAAGTCTTCATAATTATAGTATAAATTTGATATTTGAGTCAGTGCTATGTTTAAAAGTTGATGTTTAAAATTGAAATGTGGGTTGACATATGCATTCAATTTGGGTCCAGTAAGAGTTGCTAATGCTTTAACACTAAACTAAAGCCACTTATCCTTAAAGAAAAAGTAATATACTACAAATGTTAAAAATACAAACTCAACTATAAACATATATAATTTGAGTTCAATGATGGTTAAACATTATAAAATCTAGTGTAGTTACATGTTCAACAGTTTGTTACAAAAGAAACATGGGTACAAGTTGGTCATGATCTGACTACTTTGCATAAACATCAATTACATGCTTCATGGGAACCAACTCATCTAATATTTTCTCTATGGACATGTCCTAACAGAATTGTATATAAATCATGCAAATGAAATCTAAAGTAAGATGAGGGTAAATAAATAAATTGGAATGGAAGGGGTGTATGCTAAAAAATAAAAAGAAAGGAAACATTAGGTTAGTTGGTTGGGTAACTGTGAAGTGACAAGAGGTTTTTTTTAGATTTCTAAAATTTGGGGGAAGTATTCATGGAACATTTAGTGGGAATTCATAAAAAAAAACTCACATTAGTTATGTGAAGAAAGGTGACGTGATGTAAGGATTCGTTTGGCTCAGGTCAACTAAAATCCCAATATTAAATACGTAAAATGGATGTTAGATTGCTAGTTATGTCATTTACCTATGTAGTATCATATTTGGTCTATCAAAATCATGGCACTTACAAGTCGCCCCAAATTTGAGAGTATTTAATCTCATGTTGTAAGATTCCTATCATGCGTTGTGTGCATGTTTTGCAACCAACTTGACGTCTCAACCACTACCCTTACACCTAAATATGCAAAATTAAAATATCACTCATGTATTAATTCAATAAGATTCTTGTAACCAAGGTTACACCAACAGTTCACAACTAAATCATTTGGGTCTAAAAATGTCTTAGATGTTTGATTTCATTCACTACCATTTGATAGATGACTATCAAGTGTAAGCAAATGGGTCAATGTGCTTGAACCATGATCAAATTTAAGTAAATCCTCATATTTGGCTTGACAAGAACGTGGTGTTTTCAGAGCCCGACCTGAGTCTAAAATTTCTATTCCTCAATCGAAGCCCACAAACTTAGAAACTGACATGTCCTAAATTTAGAGCTATCAAACCCCAAGACGTACCTTCAACTCAAAACTGAGCTGACCTGACTTCTCAACCATGAAGTTGAATCTGGTACAATTCGATTTGAAATCCTGGTAAAAAATCTAATCATTTGCACGCTACTTCAATTTCTTCAGCATAAGAAATAGTGAAAGTTTATTAGGCTACATGCACCCACTCCCACCCTCGATCTCCCATCCGATTTTGGAGAACGGTTAATTGCTGATGTAGCAAGAAAAAAGCAGAAAAAATGAAGAGAGAGAAAAATGTTTTGTTCATAACGTTTGATCTACAATGTATTTTTGATTGAAATAAAAAGCAGTAGATTCATCACCAAAAGTACTTTCTAACAAGACTAATGTTGACATATTTCGTAGAAAAAATTAATATGAGGGAAGTATAAAAAATAGAGGAGAGAAGTACCAAAAGTACAATACTCTAAAATAAAAGATACTGTACAACAAAATATTAGTATTTATGTATTTTAGGATACATTATGTATACTTTTAGGTATATTACTCCCATTTTTGGACACTTTTATATATTGAGATGTATTACTTCCATTTCGGAGGTACTGTACGAAAGTTTACTTACTGACGTATTGCACCTCAAAACACGAGTAATGTACTCAAAATAAAATATTATATGTATTGAGATGTATTACTTCCATTTTGGAGGTACTGTATGAAAGTTTACTCATTGACGTTATGTACCTCAAAACACGGGCACTGTACCCCAAAACGGGATATTATATGTATTGAGATGTATTACTTTTATTTTAGATGTACTATATGAAAGTTTACTTGCTGACATATTGTACCTCGAAACACGGGTTATGTGTCCCAAAATGGGATATAGTATGTATTGAGATGTGTTACTTCTATTTTAGAGGTATTGTACGAAAGTTTACTTGCTGACATACTGTACCTCAAAAACGGATATTGTACCTCAAAATGGAACATTGTATGTATTGAGATGTATTACTTCCATTTTGGAAGTATTGTACGAAAGTTTACTTGCTAACGTAATGTACCTTGAAACACATGTATTGTGCCCCAAAATGGGATATTGTACCCACAACATGAGTAGCATATTTTTTCTCAAATTATTCTTTCTTCAAAATATATCAACATTGGTCTTGTTAGACGATATTTTTCATAAGAAATCTAAATAATAGTGGGGTAGATAAATAATAGTCGTACTGTACTCGTATTTTGGGATATATTACTTTGATTTTGGTAAATAATATAAGTGTTATATACTTACTGATGTATTGTACCCCAAAGCAAATGTAATATACCCGAAACATATGTGGTATTGTACCCCAAGGCACTAGTACTATATTTTTTCCTCCAAAATATGTTAACATTGGTCTTGCTGAAAAATATTTTTCGTAAGAAATTTAATGTTCATTTCGTCAAAAAATTCCTTATAAAATAAAAATGATGAAGAAAATAGTTTTTTTTAACTCTTCTTTCTTTCTTACTTCTCTTAACAAATAAAAACATAGGGTTGTAACTACAATAACCAACAATTGGAGATGCGTTGGTATTCAACGCTTTTGTTTTTACACAACCAAACAAGCTCTAATATTTTCTCTATGGCCATGTAGTAGAAGTGTATGAAAACCATGCAAACGGAAATCTAAAGATAAACGGTAAATAAAACAAGTCGCATGAAATAAAAAGAAAGGAGACATTAGATTGGATGGTCGTGTAACGTGAAGTAGTGACAAGAGTTATTTTTTCTTCATATTTCTGAAACTTGGGAGAATGTTAATGGGATTTCAACAAAAATTTCAGGTGAAAAAGAACCTTTTTGTAGAAAGGTGACGTGATGTACGTTTCACTCAGCTCACTTAAAATCCCAATATCGAATATATAAGATACATGCTAGATTAGCTACTTATATTTGGTCAAAGCAAACATTAGGACGCTTACAAATCGCTCCAATTCTGAGGGTACTTAAACATTACGATGTACCATTCCTATCATGATTTTTGTGTATGCTTTGTATCCAACTTGACGTCTCAACCAATACCCTTATACTACCTATGCTAAACTAGTATATCACTTATATATATAACTCTTAGGATTTAAAATGTTTGGGGCCAAACGACCTTATAGAAAGCTAGTAATTACAGGTGGGCATGGTCTAGTCAAATTTAGTCTGACCCTAACACCGCGGACTAGAGTATGTATAGTGGTCTGAAAATTTTCAGACCAAACTTAACCCCTAAAAGAGTTTAGATCAAATTTAACTTGACTGCTAAAATTTGAATAGGTTCGACCATATCTGGTCTAAAATCACAAATAACTATTATTCAGTAGTAGCACGCTTCAATGAAGATCAATTATTTTTTGAAAAAGAGTTGAATAAGAAATTTATCCAATTTTAAGGTCAATTTATTGGTGTTGTTAGATACAAGTCTACTATAGTCACATAAAATAAAATCATATGGTATAAACACTTGATGGAAAGTTTTGTATATATCTTTAATTATTATTGAGATAATCGCCCTTGTAGAAGCGTCACTTTTGTGACCCCCAAACATCGTAAAACTCTTGGGCCCCTGGTGCCCCGCACACCCGGGAACTGGTTAAAGCGCACAGTTGGCCAGTCTGCACGACAAGTACTATTTTGAACCTGAGTCCCTTCATGAGGTGACGAGGTGCAGGCATGCCGCCTGCGAAACTTTTTTGTAGACCAAACATGGGATACAACCACGCCCACTATTCCCATTCTCATTGACGACGAGGAAACATAGATGGTGCTAGGAATTCAAAGCGAGAGTGACTCTAGCTCTAGCGACTTCACAATAGAATCAATTCAACATTCCATCATGGGCGTAGCATGTGGTCTTAGGCGGCAAACATATAGGTTAGAATTACCTTCTCTTGTCCCTTCTTTTCTTCTTGGTTCTCTCCCGAATTTGACCATTAATGGTGCCTTGTTAAGGGGTGTTACCAAGAGAAACCCTATCTCACAATAAGAGTTCCAGGGCCTTTAAATTGGTTGGACTCGTCTTCAAGATTGTCGCGATTTCAGTTTCCCATTCTTCACTTCATCTTCTCTGAAGAAACAACAAAAGATAGTGATCCATTGCATTCTACCCTTTGCATATTTATGAAGAGGTACACAACCCTCTATTTCTTGCATTTCATTTGTTCAACATCACTTACTCCTCTTTTTTATTGACCTAGGTTCCTTGTTTCTTTATTTTTCCATGTGGATTTTCGATGTGAATGGTCTTCTTCACTTTTGATCTCACATGCATTCATTATTAGATATTTTCATTCTCTACCAGATTCCTCCAGTTTGATTTAACCCTGATTAACTCTTCCTCTAATTTGTAGTATGTTACTTGTTAAAAATAACTCAATGTGTATCATTCATGTCATTTGTGTTTGACTGTGAACATGATTTTGGAAATAATATGTTATTTGTTATTTGTTCATGGATAATGTGTTGACATGGATTTCTTAGTTATTGGTATAAGTACGTTTTCATCAATGTGTGCTTTTTTAGTGTGGGTATGAATATATATTAGTGTAGGTACTGATGAATGCATATTCATCCCATTTTTAGTTGTATTTTCAGTCTAGTTTAGCATTCATATAGATTAGTTTTCATTAGACTAGTTTTTTTATCTACTTAGATTTTTATGCTAATTTGTAGGAATTTGATACTTTTCTTGACTCCCTTTGTAGGTTTTGAATTCTATCACTCTGCATCAAGTTTGCCTACGGGTCCCAAGACTGAAATCGACCCATCGGTCGACATGTTAATCAACATCAAAATTGACCAGCAATCAAGATGTCGACAGTCTTCTCGTCCTCCTTGCCCGACAGACTAAATGCTCGACAGCTCCATCGACCCACCAGATTGACATTTAGAAGGTCAACATTCAATTCATCGATAAGCAAGGTCGATAGCTTTTCCAACCCCCTGCTCGACAACATCAACGACCATCAAGAAATCAAGTCGTCGACACTCCCGTCGACAATAATAGCTTCAACCGACAGCCCCGTCGACCCTCAAGGTCAAAAGTCACGTTGACCAATGGACCCATCGATCGACACTGATGGAAACTGGTTGACACCGATAGGGAACGAAAGAGGTCGACAACCTCAACCCTATAAATAGGCCCCAGCACAACCATACAAATCATCTCATATTTTCTGGAGACAAAACATGCCGAGAGGCTGTTGCTGAGATCCGAGCCCGGTCAAGACCTATTGACCAAGCTAATTCTATCGACCTAGCTAGATGACGCCTATCGACCTCAAGCATAGATCCATAGATCTCCTTCATCTGCAACTCCAGGCCATCAATCTCTCTCTCCGGGCGATCGATCTGTTCCCCAAGCTGATGTTCATCCACAAATCCGCATCTGTTGCCATCATGACCGTGATGGTGTCCTCTTCCTCTTCTTGTGGTATTAAACTCACCATGTTGAGGAAGTAGTCTTTTCACTAGGGTGTGGGGACTAGGCTCACTACCTATTTCTTGCAATTTCCTTCATGTTCCAATTCTTGTATGAGCTCTTATAATTCATAGACAATCATTTATTGCATGTTTTGTGGATTGATTGTCCACTTTACTTGATTTATTATAATCTTTTACTGTGAGAACTTCAACGTTTAAGATTTGAATACCGATTAACTTTAGTTGACACCCTGACGAGAACTTCTGACAGAAAGTCTCCGGAGTACTGGATAGATGATCCGTAAGTAATGAGACATCAAACTTACAGAGATATCTACTCATTCAAGTTTCTAACATCGAGAGGGGAAACTTACATAACTCCAATTATATCTACATATAGGTTTGGATTTGAATGATTGTACATATTCGAGTAGTGGTGGTGAAACCCATGTCCACCCTAGTGTTTTCATCTATTGATAACTAGAACCTTAATCTAGTTTTTTATATTATCACAATCTTAGATTAAACAAACCAATCTCAACTTTTATGATAAATACTAGTTCTTGCTAAGTTACTTCGATTAGATAGTTTTTACACAAGTTGTCCCTCGGGATTCTATCCTCAACTATACTGCGATAAGATCCATCCACTTATAGGTGGTGTTATTGCACTTTGATTTTGTTAAACTCTAGGAATCATATTCCTAGTGAATTTGTAGTGCAATAATATTCCACGTCAGATACATCTCAGTACACAGATAATGCTTGCTTTCAATGAATACAACCCATATTCTTACCACTTTTGAACCTAAATTGGATATAGTTCTAGATTTGTACAGAAGCCTCCCATGGTGCTTTTATTCTGATTATTATTCAACTATAATGGTCAACCAAACGCCATCAAACTTTATGTACATTTTAGATAAGAGTGTTATGTTTCTTTTACTATTCTCACTATGCTCCCTATACATGCCCTATTATCCTATAATGAGATCTTATTTGTACATAGAAACCTCCCATGGTGCTTTTATTCTGATTATCCCTACATGTCCTATAAACTATAATGGTCTACCAAATGCGTTTCAACTTTCTATATAGATTAGAAATGAGTGTTCCATTTCTTTTCCTATTCTCACCATGCTCTCTACATGTCCTATTGTCTTAATTAAATATAAAACATCATATAGCATCATATTAATATTTCTCTAAAACTGAGGAGCATGCTCTTGCTTGTCCCTGAAATATCTATTATTTCTTTCTCTCCACAAATAGAAAATGATAGCCGCAAAAATGTAATGTTTAGTCCTAGAAGTGAGCATACAAAGATCATTGATATAGCTACGAGACCTAGACCAACGTTCACCATACTTAGCCTTCTTCCAGATAGACTTAGTATAGAAATAATAAAAAATAATGTGATTTGAGGATTCATAATCATATTCACCCATGAGACACCTCAGATCAATAATTAATCCTCTTCTTCTAAGGTTGTCATGGGTAAGAAAACAATTCTGAAAGAGCTTTAAAGTAATAACAATATACTCCCTTGGGATCAACCACCACCACAGCCAACTGGCCCATGTTTTAGTAAATCACTTCTAACGATAGACATGAAATCTTTGATGCGTCTCATTTTCTCTCCTTTATAAATGAATTCCCTGCCACTCAAAGGATTAAGATGGTTTTTCTTAGACAACTGATCATAGGGGAATTATTCGTAGAGTTTTTAACACAACATCTTCAATTGTACCTAGTTGTTTTTTGTACCAGAAGAATATTTCTCCCTTGCTTTAGATGCTCACATTTTAAAGCTGTGTATACTATCTCCTTTCTTTGGTTGCGACTGTAACCACCTCTATCCATCCAAGTCTTTTACCTAATTACTCTTTTCCCTCATGATCTTATAATATACCTATGAATAAGAGTAGTTGACTAGAGTGTTATTCAAGGTGGTCGTCTGCTTGCCTTCTGTAATTTGCTGATTGTTTATTTGGATTTTGTGTTTCTCTACCACATTCTTTCTCTACTAGGTTGTTTATTTTACTATCATGTTTACAACCCTCTCATTTGTAAACATTTAATAAGCAATATATCATGATTACGATCCATATAATTAGAAGCTAAATTATTAGATCTAAAAGAAACATCAGACTCAAACATTGTATGTATGTACTTATATATAAAAAATAGATCCCTTTTTTAACAAGATGATTCCAATCATATTAGACACATGTACAGTTCATTGTTAGAAGATGAAAAAGTAGAAATTAGAAAGGAATTGGGAAATGCTAATATCATTGAGGCTATATATATATATAGTCAGTTAGGCTAGAATACACTCGAGTGTACATATCACATGCTACACTCAAGTCATGTTTTCATATCAAGACTATTTTTTTGATAAAATGTAAACTATTGATCTTCATTTTCATACTATAATTAGTCTACACACAAATTTTAAGCTCACTTGGATGAATACAAGTCACTCATCCAAGTGCAACAAAATTGACGCACGAAACTAATTTAAAATGCATAATTTTTGTGGTCTTCATAACATGGCCTATAAATATCCAAATGGGCTCAAATTTTATATATGAGCTATACACAAGATGTTTAAGAAGATCCATAGATTAGATTAAAAAAAATATTACATCATGAAAAACTACTTGAGTGTATTCTGCTTTAGATACACTTGAGTCTATTCTAGCCCGACTCTCTCTCTCTATATATATATACATATATGTATATATATACATATATTTATATATGATATGATATGCCTATTGGTTTGCAGTGTAAGGAATTAAAGGTATGAAATAGTTGGTTAACTATATAATATCATATCATATAACATCATATATCTACTAATCCAATATTTTTTAATATATAGATGGTATGATGTATTAATCTAGCATTTGTAGAATCTAACAAATTGTACCTTGTTGATTTTTGTACAAAAGAATATTTCTCCCTTGATTTAGATGCTCACATATTGAAGTTGTTTATACTACCTCCTTTGTTTGGTTTCTAGTGTCATCACCTCTACCCAGACAAGTCTTTTACCTAATCACTCTTTGTCCTCTTCATATTGATTAAAACATAGTCAACATGTAATAAGTAAGAAATCATGATTAAGATTTATATGATCAGAATGAGTAGCTTTAAGTACTCATAGGACGTATCTATACACATTAATTAGGTCCTACTTCTAGGTACCTACTCAGATAATTATGATGACAAGATGTATTAGTAGATTTTTTTATGATATGACATGGGTAATAAATTTTGCACATTATTTTTCATTCTTGAATAAGGTGAAAGAAATTATATCACTAGAATATTCTTCTATTATATATCCTAGGTAATGAATTTTTAACATAAGATATTTTATCTACAATAAGATATTATTCTACTTCAAATAATATGTATTGTATATGTTAGATTCATGGTCGATCAGAAACATAAGTCAACATTAGAGCAGCCATGGCCATTGTCTGAATTGTGTGGATTATACTATTGTGGATATTTTTGGTAGATTGTATAAGTTGAATATATAGTTGTCTATGTAATTTTGTGTGTAGATTATATGGTTGTGAATCTTTTGTTTGGTTTATACTGTAGTCAATTTTGCCAACCTTCATGTAATAGATTTTTGTGTGGATTATACTGATGCCAATTTTTCCAACCTCCATGTTATAGATTTTTGTGTGGATTATACTGTTGTCCATTTTCCCAACCTCCATGTTACAAAATTTTGTGTGGATTATACTAATTTTGATTTTTCTTTATATGTTAAACTTATTTAAACCTAACCCACAAAATGTCAGACATGTGCCCCATGTATTTGTCTAAAATCTAGATGACTTCCCCACGACCACCAATAATTTTCATGTTAGACTCTGTTCCTTCATATTCATGGAACTATGATGAATTATAGAGAAATTTCTATTTCAAAACAATTTGCCAATTTCTGTTTCAATATAATATGCAGACCTATGACACCGTTTGACATGGATCTAAACCAACATGGAGTTATAGCTATCCATAATAGGGTTTGCATTTCATTTGGTCCAATACTAGTCCACCCTGAGTTTCAGCCAACTACCTTTCTAGTTAGTACACACACCTACTTTTAAAGGAGCAGGCGTTGAATGAATTCCTACTTAACATGTGTGACTTACCTAGGTTTACAAGGTTTCAATTATACACCATCAAACTTGTCATGTATTGCAGCTTCACCTCCAATGACACCATAGGTTAATTAATTTCATACCTAAACATACGTGGATGGTATTTAGTTACATTATATGTGATTTTTCAAGTTACATTATATTTTTTTGTACATTTCATGTTTGAATCATGATATCATATCCATATATTTGTGAAATGCACCCTTATAATTGAAATATATTACACATAGAAATGGTAATATGGTTGAACAAGATAGGAGGTCACATGGTCTATGGTCTAGGGAGGCCGCTTAGGTCCTACTTGATGTGATGAAAAATCAATATGATATGGGGAGATTTGTGGATGGAATATATACTTGAGAGGCTGGAGGAAGATATTGTGTGACTTTAAATACATAAAGGGGACGCCTTACATATCTTTTGACCAGGTCAGGAGCATATGGAAGAATCCTGGGAGAAAGTTTATTAGACAAGTTTGTTTCATTTTGGAAAATACCCTGGCCTATTCAGACATCAAGTGTGCAATAGGATATTCCACGCAAATCCGTAATGACTCATCACACTTACCCACCAGGAGTCACAACCATAATGACCAACTCTAGGGGTTGGTGGTAAAGGCAACAAATGAAGTTACAATAATCCTACATAAAATATGTAGTAAATAATTTACACGGAAACTCTAGGGCGTACCTTATGATGCTTTTTGATCCATTTCACATCGTACTTTTTACAATGTTTATGACCTAGTACATGTACTGTGATGTAATATTAGTATCTATTGAACACTTTTTGATGTTGATGTAATATTTGCTCCATTGAACACTTTCTGTGTAATTGATGTAATATGATGATGAGGTTCTAATTGATGTCTACCTTTGATGTTGATGTCAAATACATGAACTTTGTATTTAACTATCTATTAACTATTTTTATCATTTATGTTTTATTAACATTATGGGCTCAAAATTCTATTGAACTGTTCTATTAAATGTTTCATCGTATAGATGTCATGCTCCAAGAAGGATCTCTTGCAAGCCTTCACACCATCCATTCTCCATCTTTGCTTAAAGAGCCCATAGATGCACACCTTAAAAAGACCATCAATGAAATAGAAAGAAAGGACAGTTTACTCACCCTATTCATCATTTGCCCATGTTGTTTGATTGCCTAAAGACTACATCGAGGAAGAGGACAAGGAAGCGGTGAAGGAATAATGTGGAGTCTCATGGGATGAGTATGATGAGGGCCTAAAGTGGTTCAATTGAGATGGCCCTACCTGAGATCGATGCAAACCTTTACCATGACCACATAAGGGTCAACACAGTGGTTAGTCACCATCTTAGAGTGATTGTGGTGTGTCGACCTAGGCATCCACCATGAGTTGTTGCTACATTTGCAAGATGTCAAAGGAACCTTCTGGTAAGGAGAAGCTTGACTTTCCTCCATGATGATTATGAGTAATGCTTGTATAGTTCATCATAGGCCGACAAACAAGAGCCCTTACATGTTGATGAATCTAGTAAAAAATGGTAACATGGTGTAGTATTCTTCCATTTGGCAAACCGGATCTAGTCCAATTCACCAAATAAGATCAAACTGTATCATGTAATACTAGATTCATCAATCGGTAGAGGCTCTCTTCCTTTGGCGGCTCATGTTGAACCATGTGAAGCTTTCCTTATAGTCAAAAGTGAGGAAAAGAAAAGCTTCTCTCTACCAGGTGGATTCTTTGACAATTTTTGACCACTGCATCATTCCATGGAGAATGTCGAGCTCACCACAAGAACTCATAAGATGTTTTCATTCTAACCCTTTCCTATTTGACCATTATCTATCCATCCTATGATCATATTATTATTTCACATTTTACATTTCAATCACCTATGTACACTCTATTTTATGGAACTAGTTCTTTTTTCAATGTGAATGACAATTATAATTTTTTAAATTGAGTTCTTATCCATGTAGTAATTTGCAAGGTATTTTGTGGTTTGTTATACAACTTACTGGATCATAGGTTGTTGGCATTCTTTTTTGTACATTTAATAAATCAATGATTGTATTGTTTGTTATCCATCTAGTAAATTAATACTTGTATTGTTTGTTACATCTAGTAATTTGAAATATATCCTCATCAATGACTAGTTCAAATCAATCATAATTTTTGTTAATAATCACATATACACTGCTAACATCAATACTTTTTCAAATTATGTTTCAGTTGCTTCTCGATAAAATGAATCAATTTCAATGGGATGACAAGTTAGATGTAACACTCAGAACAATCTTAAGACGTCAGTATATTTAGGATAAATGCATCTACCTATTCTACGTCAAGCTTGGCGTGATGTACTTTGTCAATTTCACACATTAATAGAGAGGACTGACATCAAGATGAACATGTTTAAGGTGAGGTGGAGACTATTGAGAGTTGTAGATTCAATCTAAGAATCTTCTAGAAGAATCTTCTAGACTAGTCCTCATGCAACCTACCAGACCTACAACAACGATTCGACTAGGGGTGTAAACGGTGTGGGTCTGGCCATATCCATATACATACTCATCTAATTTAGCGGGTCTGGTTCCGGTTCTAGACCCGCATAATACAAAATCTGGACCCACACCATACCCGTACCCACAATAATAGCAGGTATGCAGTGTGGGTATGCGGGTCAGCGATTCTATAAAATATCATATTATTTATGTAAGAGAAATGACTTTATTCTATATATTTTAATACAACAAGATATTGTTATTATATATTATATTAACATACAATAGTTATATTAGATAATTCTATATTTTATACATTAACCTTAATTGAGTTAATTGCATACATATTTGTGGTCATCATCATAATGTTAACTTATGTAGAAAGTAATGTAAATTAGTAGACATTTAGATGTTAAGTTTACATATGATGTTCATTATTGTAACTAGAATAGTTAATTTTTAACTATATGAATAGTCTCAACCTTGTTGTGGTTAGAGTAAGATATAATCTCAAGAATTATATTAGTTAGACTAGTAAAGTATGATCTATATAACATATTATTTAAGTAGTTACTTGTGTATAGAGGGTACATGGGTCTAGTGGGTTTGGGTCCAAGCATACCCATTATTAGACCCCCTTATATGTGGGTCCAAGGGTATGCGGGTATAAAAAATAAGACACGTGACAGATTTTTTAAGGGTCCGGATTTGCGGGTCTGCGGGTCTACCCGTACCCATTTACAACCCTATATTCGACCAAGCGGAAGGCTCTCAACCGCATCCAATAATTATTGATGGAGTTACTACAATGAATGTTATTGCTCACGATGGATTTTTACAGCACTGAATGATGTTGCTGGAGGCGTTGGTGGTGAAGATAATGAGTGAAAGTGTTGGTGGTGAAGACAATGAGTGAAAGTCAAATTAATGACTAGCTAAAGTGATGTAATGAGCTTTATGTAACTTAATTTTCTAGTTGGTAACATGTAATGTTAGATACCGGGGTATTGTAGTAGTATCTCATATTACATGTTTGATTTTACTTATAGATGTACATGTCTTACCTCATATTGTTTGGTTATTATACATATGTTCGTACAACAACACATATTTCATGTATTATGAAGTTATTATTTATTTTAAAAATTAGATACAATTAAATATAGATACACCGACACATACCTCATCTATTATGTCAAAATGTGGGTAAAATAATATCGGATTTATAATGTACAAGTCAAATGACATAGTCTTACTCAGAAATACCATTAATCATAGTTAAATTTTTTATTTTATTTTTATGTATGCAAATTTTTTATTACACTGAAATGTAATATCAATAACAACCAGATCATATATTATAATACTCATACAATTTCATGTTTCAAACAGATGAGATCATGATTAGGTTACCAAACAAAAAATCAAAATTCAGATTCCAGCTTAGATCCTGATTGGTTTTCCAAACAGAATCAGGTTGAATCCTGACTATACAACTAGAACTAGACTGAGATGCCAAACGAAATCAGACTAAATCTAGACTTGACTAGTCCAAATTTCCTGACTAACCCCGACTAATCCAGTCTTTTGACTATAGAATCCCAATCCCGAATCAAACATGGGCTCATAGACCCTATTAATCCTAAAAAGCACAGTGGGAACCAGGACACCGATCCACCCAGTTTCAGGCACAACCACAAGTGACGGCGGTAGCCAATCCACACTGGGTGGAGTCATAAGTTCATTGAGCCGTTTGACCATCGAAGGCACAAGTCGTAGCTATCCTTTATTTGAGGAGCAGGGGTCTGCTGGTCCTCATTTCAAAAGGACCAGGCTACACCTTATTTCATCTTGACACAAGTGTATTTGCGAATGCCATTGATGGGTTTTGATTTAATCTGCAGGGCATTCGGACACTAGGGTTGCGTTTGGCGCACAAACAAGGATTTGGTCCGGCACTTTAATAGAGGATTTTCCGGTTAATTTGCCGTGCGGCATCTTATCTATCTCCTAAACGGAATAACAAACAACAGTTAATCTAATCTAGACAAATTACCGTGCCGTGCCGGCCGTCTGCTGGTGCAACAAATGCAGCCTAGATCTTTGAAGGTGCAGCGCACTCCTCAATGAAATAGGAGTCGCAGATCCTGGAGCTTATTTGAGCATCTCATAAGCATCATGACACTATTACCATCCATGTATCTCAAGGCCATTGTTTGGTCTGGATTTTCTTTGGCGGGAGTGAGTAGTATTCAGGAGATGAGATTAATGCTGGAACTTTCAAAGGCATCACAAATTCAGGGGTATGTATTATGCAATGATGGATGCCAGCCATAGAAGAAATAATTTTTGCTATGAAATTCATTGACTCAAATTGGAAAATTTAGTTAGAGGGCCTTTTGGAGCCAGAGCTTCTTATAATTGGATTTCATAAATAGCTTGATTCTCCATGCTCTAACAAGCCAGACGTCCCCATAAAAGGTGATCATTAACAAATTCTTGAAAATCCTGTCAACAGTTCATGTCCCCCAAGACCGGGTCAGTTTTGGTACAAAAGTTACTAATAGTTATCATCACTAAAATCCGTCAAACAAAGGGTGATCATTAACAAATTCAGGACAACCCGGAATCCTACAGGACGTTTAAGTGAAGAAGACAAGCATGCCTCCTCACACTAGGAAATTCCTACTTTTGAACTGCGTCAATAACTAACTCACAAAATTAGAGCATCGCATTTCTCATCTGCCTTTTTTTCTTCTATCAGCAGGTAATTACAGATTTGCTTATGAAGATATTTTGCCTTCACAATGCTGCAGCACTACTGAACATAAGGCTTGGAACGGAAGGCATTTGGCAATGAGAAAGATACACTTGACTGGACATCTTTCAAGGAAGATTAGCCTCATTCGATGAAACTGTGACTCTGTAAAACCGTAGCTAGCAGTTAGTCGAAGTAGTTTCAGGTCGCATATCATTAGGCGTGTTCCCGTCATAGGCTCTTTGCTTGGCCTGCGTAGCCTGCGAAGGAAAGAAAAGATGGCTTATAAGCAAAGAATGAAGTGCAGAAGTAGATTTTCTTTATAATTGCAGATTAAATTTTTAATTGCGACTACTTTCATCTCATTATAAGTTCGTTATTCCACTTGAATGGAATCACTTGACCACTTTTAGATACTTCTACAATAAGCCCAACCAACCTTTTCAATCATTCACGAGAAGCTAGATAGAGTGTGAAAACTTGTTTTTTTTACAGCCATAGGTACCATCTACGCTAACAGCACGGGCTATTAGGTGTGTGCTTGTATCGGTGCCTTTTGGAAATTTGCATCTTATATATTTCACTTCTCATTCTACTCGAGTACAATGCTTCAAGGAGAATGTTGAGCACACAAGTACATATAAATGTGTTCACAAGCTTTTAGGTCGTCTTTTAGCTAGAGTTCTCATAGTAAGTCTCGTCCTCTGTGCAGGGACAAACAATCTCTGCTTTTAGAGTTGAATAATGGGTTAATAACAAAACGTTGGGTGCCAGCTGGCACCCAGCATTCTGAGGATGCTCTTACCAAGGCAAAAACCAAGATGACTAACATACAGTAGCTAGAAACGTAGCATAAAAGCAGCGATGTCCATTGTTTGGATACAGTTGAGGAGACAACAATATACTGTGAGAACCACCTATCAATACAAATATTGTTTCAACAGTAAACTCACTTGTTTCTCCCAGTTGGTATTCAAAGCAACCAGCGAGAGCAGTATGGATTGGACGAAAAGCGCACAAGCAATCCCAAGCCAGAGTCCCTGTCGGTTGAGTTATTTCCACGTTTATTATCAAAGGAGAAATGTGAAAGCATGGCTGAAATATCATCTGAAACCACTACATAGTTGAATGCTCATATAAGTAAAGACTGAAACCGTACCTTTCCACCAAGATGGAACACAAACGCCATGATGACACCAGATGGGATGCCAACCATATAGTAAGCACCTAGATTAACGAACGCACCCAGTTTCTGCCAACCGCAACCTCTAGCGGTACCTATGAATATGCCAGTGACAATTAATCAGCCTAGGCTATAATGATGAGTGCAAATTAAGATATTAACCGGGCATGGGTCCATTCTGTTTTGCACGGTCAACGATAAAGAGAGTGGGGTTAACCCACAACAAATTATACAATAATGAGCTAAAGATGGTTAGTCTAGGTATTACATAGAGCGGATAGGATACAGAGATTGGCTTCGTTCAAGAAGGGTATATTCCTACTAGCACAGGAAACAATACAACGGTGACTGACAACATAGCAGTAAGACGAACAGAGACCTATGGCTAGTTATAACACTCAGTTAACATGGACAAGGACAAATATAACATAAAATTCTAACAAAAAAACAATGAAAGAACAAATTAACATGGACAAGGACAGATATAACATAAAATTCTAACAAAAAAAACAATGAAAGAACAAATTAACATGGACAAGAACAGATATAACATAAAATTGTGACAAAAAAACAATGAAAGAACAGATTAAAACTGACTAGAGCTATCAGTTATCACGGTCCAGACTCATGTTTCATAAAAATTTGTAATTTAAAGCTGCAGTAGCTAAAAAATTAATCCCAAAATTGAAAACAAAAACTGTACTCAGTTTCTGGTAGACTGTCAAGGTCGGGCTCAAGGAATATACCTGACAATGCGCACTGGTATCCATCAATGGCGAAACACCCGGCAAGAATCGGCACCATCTTCGAGATATAGCTGATGATGGCTTCCTCATTGCTGTACAGCTTTCCCCATGTCTTCCGTGCTAGAACCAAAGCCACACCAACGACAATACTAAACCCCACTGACAGAGAGACGCCCACGAGAACCGCTAGGCGTGCGGTCCTGGACTGCCCCGCACCAAGTTCATTCGAGACCCGTACACTTGGGAAAGGAAAAATTGGAACGTCAGGAGCAGGAGATACAGTAGTTAAATTAGGGGAATGGGAGGAGGATGTACGGACTGAAGTGACTGACCTGATGGCAGAGCTGATTCCAGACACTATCATGAACAGCATGGCACTGGTTGTAAGGCTGTGAAGAAGTGGGTGTGCTTGTTAGCATCAAGAAAACGGAATCAAGTCAAAGCAGAGTAGCTGCAACTCATTTAGATGATAAGCTTATAGGTGTTTGTCACTAGGATGGAAGGCAGGTGTGCATATAATGAGAATTAAGTGATTCACTCATTATTCCCAAGTGCAGAAAAACTGATATATAAGATAGGAAACCAGAAACAATCATGTTTTTTTTTTCCCCTTGGACTTTTATAATGAACTTACCATATGGATAGGACTGATGCTTCAAGCTTTGGATTTGGAAGCAGGCCAGCAAGGAGAACCACCATTTCAAACGACCAAAACTCCAAGCTGTGAGATAAGTATTTCAGAAGATTATACGGTTCATATATTCGGAACATAGATAAGAAAATTGCAGTCAATTAGGGAAATGTAGACACTCACACAAACTGTTTTCAAGAGAAAAATTATGTTGAGCTGATACAATTAGTAAAATATTATCTCAACAAAACATAGAGAAACTTACCAGATCATGGTGGCAGAAGGGATAGCAAGCTTGGTGAAGATAACCAGCCCCTTAAACGCCTTCTTGGAGAACCCAACCCACGTCTCCTTACACTTGACCGACATCCTCACATAAACAACCAGCGCCGCCAGATTAAACCAGTATGACACACACAACGCCACCGCCGCACCTCTGTTCCCCAGTCTAGATTTAAACACCAGCATCCAGCACAAGGGGAAATGCAGCATGATCGTCAACCCACTGGCCAGCATCATCGGGAAAACGATGTTCTGGCACTGGAGGAACCGGATGTGGCACTGGAGGTACCCATACGCGAAAGTGGCAGGGATCAAGTACCGTGCGTAAACCCCTGCGTGGTCAGCGATCTGCGGGTTTTGTCTGAGGAGTTTGAGGATGTCACCTGCGTAGAACTGGATGAGTGCGATCGGGATGCAGAGGATGGATAGGACTGCCATGGCTCTCTGGAGGTGGACTCCTAGCATGTGGTATTGCTTCGCCCCGTAGGCTTGGCCGCAGAATGTGTCCATCGCGCTTGACATGCCGACCTGTGGGACATTCATTTGAGTATTTTTGTGGTGAATTGACAGTGTGATTAGAAACTATCAATAAAAAGCACGATCTCAGTTTGTGGTTAGAGATGTGAGGAGCAATGTTTGTTCTGTCTAAAGGAGATGAACCAGATGGGTAGATTCTTGTAAGAGAGTGTGATAGATTCTCAGTCAAAAGGGGGATAGAATAACTTAAATATTGAAAACATGTGGTTGATTGGTTAATGGAGAAACTGTTTGTGCTGTAGGGTCTTTTCCCATTAAAGAAGAGTTGAAGTGGAAGATCGGGTTCAAGAAGGAGCCTTTTACAAGTCATGACTGAATTCACACCTGGAGGTGCTAGACGCACAACACCATGAGGTTGTTGGAGACAGTGCAGTAGGAGATTTATTGAATGGAGAGAGAGAGAGAGAGAGAGAGAGAGAGAGAGAGAGAAGATCAACAGAGCATTTATGTTTGATCTTCGCCATTACTCCCGATTTTTTTTCTGGGAAATGGAAACTGTGGCGGAGTGAACGAGAATGAAAGGGAAGTAATGTACAAGGAGGGGCTTTTTCTGGGATATGAAAAGTGTTACACGAAAGGGTGGCGTGTATTTGTTAGCATCACAAGGATATGGATTCGTGTTTGTGTTTGGTTATGGAAGATAGGCACATGAGTGAATGAGAAGCGTACAGGTAGCCAGCTGCATTTTGGCGAGTTCGGATACAGTAAATGCGGAGAAAAGAGTGAAGGAGAAACAAATAAGATAGAAAGCAGAACGGAAACAACAAGTCTGAGAAAATGAGCATACGGCATCCAGCGGAAGAACCAGAGAAGTATCCCACCCACCAAGCAGGCGATGAATACAAAAAAAAAAAAGACAACCATCAATCATGGCTCCGTTTTAGAGGGGGAAGATCATCGTTTTGATAAACAAATACCACATGCAAGCAGCATAATATAGGAACAGAGTTAATCATCAGAAAGAACCCCAAGCACGAACCCAAATCAAACAGCTCTAAGTGTTTGCATGCACGATCTTTGCATCGATGCATGCTGCGGTGTGGGAGGTGAGAAGTAAATTTACAGCAGCAATAGATAGCTCATAGCATCATACTATACCAGGAGGCTGAAGGCCGTGACTCCAGCAAAGGACGTGGCCATGGCCGCGCTGGCTAAGGCGAGCTCGCCGAGGTGGCCGACGAACATGACGGAGATGACTTGGAGGGAGTAGAGAAGGAAGTTGACCGCGATCAGTGGCCCCGCAAGCCACATCTGCGTCCTGACCTCACGGAGGAAATCCCCCCTCCCGGATCCTTGTACTGATGCTGCTGCTCCCGTCGCCACGCCGCCTTTAGCAGTTGGTTCTCCGCTGGCGACTGCGCCACCCTGCTCGGCGTCCCCATTAGCGGTGACGTTGGTCATCTGCTTACCTCCCTCTTTACCCTTCCGATAAAGACGGAGGCAGGTCTTTCCTTTCGATCGCGATGATCAAACCGCTTTCTATCCCCCACACACCCTTTCGCCTGCGATTGCCTTCGTCTCGCTACTTTCCCAATCCAGGCGGCACACACACCGGAGTCGGCGCAGCTAGGGTGACAGAGGCCTGGCCGAGGGGGAGAAGAGCAGGCCAAGCGGCGTGCTTGGAGGAAGAGGGGGAGTGTGGTGACTGACAGAGAACAACTAGGGAAAGAAGGCAGCGGACACGTAGGCGCACTTCATCTTTATGTACCCAGGCGGGCGGGCATCAACAACAACCCAACCATGCGCGGCGAGCAGCGGCTGCGCTGCGGAGAAAAGGCAAGCCAACCCTGGTCGCTTCGCGGCAGGAAACGCGGGCTCGCTGGCCACGCCAAACCACTAACCACTAACCACTAGTGATCTCTGGTGCTGGTGCGAGTGAGTCGATTCCCACTTTTTGGGTGTTTGTTTCCGCCCTTTGGACGGTTTACGGTTGCGTAAAAAGGACAAACAAAGAATAGAATGTTCTGCCATTCGGACGTTCCCCCACCCAGAAGAAATGGTTTCCGTTGAGAGTTTTTTTTTTGCCAAAACCACCCTTAAGTTTTCCCAGAATTGTAGGAAACACTCCCTCTTTTACTAAATCATAAATTACTCCATATTTCTTTCAGAAAATTCCAAAAAAAAAAAACCCTTCCAAGACCGTTTCCATACTCCTCTGTTAGCTGCCGTTAATCCAGCTAATACTTTTGTTTTTCTTCTCTTCGTTCACGTCCATTTAATCATTTCCACTTTAGTCTTGTATATTGAATCAATTACTTGATCTATGTTTGATTATTATATTAATATATAGTTAATTATTATATTAATGGCACGTGATATTCTTAAAATTTGAATCTCAGACCAACCCGACTCTCCATGACACACAAATTTTAAGATTATCATGTGCCATTAATATAATAATTAGCTATTATTAATATAATAAGCCAACATAGACTAATTAATTGATTAAATATGCGTGAATTCATAGAAGCAGGCATGCATTCACCAGAAATATGCGTGAATTCAACATTGGTGGGCGCAAATGTACATAATGTATGCACATATTTACAATTAGTAGGAACTTATTCATCATTGACAGACGTAAATTCATCATTAATGAGCACAAAACATATAAAATGCATTCGCCATTAGTAGGTACACATTCATCATTGATAAGTGCATATTCATGATTAATATGTGTGTATTTTATGTGGGGCCAAATCGCCCCTAGTTGTCGGGTTTATATGGTGCAATGGTTCATTACCCAGGAGCAGGCACCTAGGCAAGGGCTCAATGGCTGCAACAATCAGTGGACACATGTCTACTTCTGGTTGCATGGCAAAAAGATGCATAGAGTGATCGGGGGACATGCCCCAGAAGAGGGTCCCCAAACAAGGGAACATTGGGCATCAACAAACAATGAACATGTGTTCGCTCCTAGTTGCATGGTGAAAAACAACAACAATAGGCGAGTGGGGGATCATTGTCTATTGGTTGGGTGGTTTGGTGGGGAGCTCAACACTTTTGAGTGTGCACCATGATCACGTAAGGGAGCGTGAGCGTCCAGAAAACCGAACTCTTTTCATTTGAAGGTGTTAGCCAAAAGTGTTATCACACAATAAATGCCACCCTATACAAAGGAATTCAAATGGTATTTATTTTTATAAGAGAAACAAACCAAGAGAAAATATCTACATTTAGTCGTTGTTGATTATGATCCAAAGTTTACATCACACTTGTAGCATGAGATGGGCTCTGTCCTATGATTAAACACATCTTACCACCTAGATAGAAGGATGATCAGAGTGGACAATGCATATTCTGGAGGACTTATTATGTGCTGGACTGAATAGGTACTTAAGATAAGTATCTTCCATTGTTTGAGTTTGCTTACAATAATAGCTACCAACTCAACATTGCTATGCCACCTTTTCAAAGCATTGTATGGTTGACCTTGTCATTCCCCACTACATTGGGATGATGTGGGAGAACATTCCCTTATAAAGAATGAGTACATGTAACCAGATACTGTGAAGTTAAATCTGATTAAGAAGTGGATGAAGGATGCCCATGATCGAAAAAAAGATGTATGCTGATAAGAAGAGGTCAGAAGTAAACTTCCTAGTGGGTGATTATGTGATTATGAAGAAAAAAGCCAATCAGATCTATTGCAAGATATGAAGTCAAAGGCAACCTTATCCCTCAACATGTGGGACCATTTGAAATCTTATATAATATTGTAGAGTGTGCCTATTATTCTGGCTTGGGGATGAAATTCTCCTCCTTTAGCTGCTCTAAAATGAACTGGCTCCTCTCTCAAGAAGCTGCACGAAGTTGGGGAAGCTTGGTTGCACCTTGGAGAAGACAATGGAGAAGAAGAGAAAAAGAAATGGGCTCCTTTGGCAAGAAACCACCTCCTTTCTCCTTAAAAATGCCCTCCTCTTCTCTCCTCTCACTCTGGGATGAGGGAACTTCTACAAAATTACCGCAGATAACCATCGCTTAAGTTCCCTCTGCATTTTAAATAAAAACATGTATTTTTTGAAATGTTGAAACTGACGGACACGACATGCGTCCAAAGTGCACGCTATGCAAAACCTTCGTCAGTTGCTACAATCTGCACTGCACACGCCGTGCGTTGAAGAAATGCATGCCGTGCAACTTTTTAGAAACTTTCAGCTCCTAGGTCACAACATGCGTTGAAGAAATACACACCGTGCAACTTTTCATAAACTTTTAGCTCCCAGGTGCACGTTGTGCAATTGTGTGCACGCCGTGCAACTTTCTAGAAACTTTTAGTCTACTCGACGCTCCCAGGTACACGACGTGCATTTTTAAGACACAGTGTACACCTGGCTGTTCTGGGCTGTTTTGTATTCTGCTCATAACTTTCAGCGTGTAGGTCTGATTTATATGCCGTAAAAAGTGGTATTTGCGTAGTTTCGAACCCAAAAACATGTAGATACTTGAGGAGTGATCCAATAAGTGATAATATGATATATTCCTCATCATTTCATTGCAAAATGTAGTACCTACAATACAAACCATGAGACAAGTAAGAATAGCTAAAAATATAGAATCTAGCATGAACGAGAGTGATAATTGAGTCAAAACAACATGGATATGCAACCAAACATGATCCAAAAGATGATATGATTTGTGCACATTATTAGTCATACAAATGCACCAATCAACGAGTTTATCCTTAGTTATACTCTCTAGAAACTTGCTAGGTTTAGTGGATGAGGGAATTAGAGAAAATACTAAATATGATATCATAATTGAGTAAAAGAAGTAATAAATGCAATAATCAATACTTACAAACATGTAACGAAATTGTAATCCCAATATTCTCGAAAGGTGAAATTAATAATGAATTTAGGTTCCCCACATCTTAATTAGTCTACACGTAAAATTTATAGCTATATGGATATCATTTGCACCACCATGTAGATTAGGAGAGAAAGTGGTTAAATAACACTAAATTTAACCAATTGCTGCATTAATTTCCTATATCATGTTGAATTTATCACTATCAAGCCCCATTGAGGTTCATGCAATCTGAAAGCTCACATGTTGCATCACTTGATCGAACGGTAGATCCTTCATCATCCTCCTCTCTTTCCTTCTCATGTTTCTCCTCCCAACAAGGTTTAATGAAAATTATGCTCCCTCGTTCTCACCCTCTAGTGGCCCGTTTCACACGATTTCTTCTCCTTTTGTTTCCTCTTCTCGTCTAAAAAATGTAGAACCCTAATTTTGAGGTTGTTGCCGCCTATTGTAGATTTACCCGATTAGCCTTCAACCCTAGCTATGTCACCATGTTTAGATGGGTGATTCTCCTTCTACTATAATTTATGTTAGTATACAACCACATGTACAACATACCCTATCCCTCTTTTACCACTTCACACCCTCAATTGAGCCTGAGAGACCTTGAGTCAGCCTGGCATGAACACAGTTCATATCTAGCCACTGAAGCTTCGCCTTGATAGCACACACCAACATCATGCAAATTATATAGTGGTGACATTCTTGTTACTCCCTTTATCTTTCCCTATCTCATTTTTGCACTGCAATATTAGCCAATTTCCTCCCCCAATATCTACCACCTCTTTTTCTTTGGTGAAATTCTTACAAAGAGCCCCGATGACCCTCAACTCCAAATACCTTTGAGAATCCCCATCAATCTATGTTTTTTTAGATCAGGGTGTTTTCAATGGGATTGATATCTTCCTTTGATGTTTTTTAACCGTTTCCACCATAGTTAGTGTGTGGTTTCAAATCATGATTTTATCATGCCTTCATTGTGATTTTCTCTATTGTGGTCCACTTCTGAGTTAATGTGTAGTTGTGGGGCTCAAGATACTAAATCCTAGATTATCCAACTCGACAACTCTCCCCCTCCCTTCCATTGTGCATGTAGGTCCTTTTCCTATTTTGACCACCTTTTCCTAGCGTGTTATGGTTGCATACTCCAATTTGAGCCTACATGTTCAATGGGCCTTCCCTAAGTCTAAGGAAGGACCAGTCGAGAGATGCACAACCACAATTGGAGCTCCAAGAAGCTTTCTAAATATGTGCTCTCATTAGAACAATAAGTGATGTAGTTTTACCTAAATGCCTTAAGATGTTTGATACTTGTTATGGTCCAATAGGTCTATTTCACTTTCAATTTTTTTGCTAAAGTGTGGATGTTTGATTGGTTGAAAAGATGTGAGTGTGTTGTCAAATTTCAATAGTTAACAATGAGGGGAGCATCATATGGGTCTATTATGTGGAAATCCTGTAAATTTAATTTAGGAAATTGATTAAACTTAAAAAATCACAAGTAATTATTGGGCTATGTAAACATATACATAAATTGGTTTTTGAAATTACAAAGTTCCCTTATTTTGTGAGGTTTTCACATTCTAAATTCAAGTCATATATATGTATATATATGTATATATATACATATACATATGCATATACATATACATATACATATTTGGGTTGTGTCTTTCCGCTTAGGATGTGTATTTCCACCCAACTTAAGGCCAAAAATACTATAGTGTCTTGTCCCTATGTAGACAGATTTAGCCTTTACTATTTCTGCATCTAATTATATAATTTGTAAATATAGATTCCTTTAAATGTCCAAATATTTGTACTTGTATATATATATATACCAATTTACTATTATATACTATTTTTCCTATCTTTTTGGGTCATTTTCCCCCTCCACCTAGAGGTGCAGATATTGTTGAATAAGAGTTTGTGAAGTAAGATTATAAGGAGTTTGCTCAGTGTTAGTTTATAGAGATAGTTTCTGATACGCATGGGTTGCACTCTATTGTTGATATATATATATATATATATATATATATATATATATATATATATATATATATATATATATATATATATATATATATATATATATATATATATATATATATATATATATATATAGTCCTATTACTAATTTATTTCAATTTTGTCCTTTATCGACAAGTTGTTTGACAACTTCAAAAGGTTGTAATAGTTTAACTTATTTCTTACTGCATAAATATTTTTTCTTGATATTTATACAATTTTGAGAGGTGCTATGCACAATTTCCCTTTGGTTAAATGTTGGAACTTGTTGGTTGAGGTTTCTTAGTATATTTTATAAAAAAGTAGGGAGTAGATCCCCTTTCAAGTCTTACTCCTTACAACTAATATTCCATTAGACCTATGATTCCATGGCCAGGAGGTGGATAATGGTGAAGTAGATGCAGACATTGGGAAAAGAATTTGGTATGACTACAGAACATTTTACGCATCTAGATTCATTTCTTGTCCCAAATATTCACTTGTAGCATACCATATCTCAATGGAATGGAAGTCATTGTATAATGTAAGCAAGTGGATGCAAGTGCTTTGGGGTGGGTCTTGGAGATAAATAAAGAGGCCACAAACATGCCAAAGGTTGGGTATCACTTCAAGGTGTGGCGAGGATCGTGAGGATACACAAGAAGACTAGAGGAGCCAACTTGGTGCAGTAGTTAGTGATTCAACATTGGAAATTGTTGGTGGGGATGGGCAGGAGGTGAGGCGAAGAGAAAGTAGTGTTGGAGTTCATTACAACATATTGACACAGGGGACACAAGGTGACTCATTGTCTCATTGCAATGACATTATGGGACTCCTCATACATAAAATCTATTGTAACCCAAATTTTATACCTAAAATGTATTCAAAATGAAAGTACAAAAAATTGACAAAAATATACTAAGTATGAAAAGTTGACAAGAATGTAATCTTAGTGTACATAATATTTACAAATTGAAAGTAAGTACAATTATTACAACAAATACAACAAAAAAGTACACAAAAATAGGATTATTGTAGTTCATTATTGATTTTTAATTGGCTATTAGCCATATTACTAGAATTGTAAAGTAGAAAAAATTGGCAAAAGATGCACAAAATCTATCCTCAAGTACACAAGAATGTAAAATTTGATACATAAATTATGATACAAAAATACATATGCATATGATAGTAGGTATTGTTGCAATCTTGTAATTGAGAGACTAGCTAACCCAAATTTAATGTGTAAAAATACTAAAAATTAGTGCAAACTAAACACAATATGGCAAAGTACACAATAATGTAAAGATTAGTATAGACAATATGGCAAAAGTATACTGGAACGTATTGTTTCATACAGAAAATATAACAACAAAGTGCTTTAAAAAGTAGCGAACATTTAAAGAGACATATGTATAAATGTTAATAAACTAAGTATATACACTTTTATATAAAATAATAAATAAAAATACACAAAATCTATTACGAAATTGATAATCAATTTTAAAAGATAAGTACAATGATAATACATAAAAACATCAAAGTACACATTTTTGAAAAGATTAGTACACAAAGTATATATATTTAGTAGACAATATACCACACAAAATTAGACTAAAACATGAATTCTAATAGAATGTTAATACATAGAAACATGAAAATACGTAATAAAAAAACTATATGTCCAGATGCTTATTGTTTTGAAACTTGAAACGATTGTCATCAAATTAAAAAACAAATCGTTACTAATTAAGCGAAATGAACATAATCAGTGGATTAACAAAAATCACTAAAAATTAAAACCATCTTGTAGATAGATCCTTTACCCAACAAACTCTTACACAAGGAGCCAAAGCCTTTTATAAATGCGGTTCACATTATACATTTAGTGTTTTGTATCTTCTTGAGGATAACAAGTACTAGTTGCTTTAATTTAATATACACAACCACAACATAAAAACCCCGAGATAAGAAAACAAAAATATCAAGTCGTTCGTGAAAACCACTAAGAACTATCTCCCAAGGACCTGGGAGTACAGAGACGACACATAGGACTTCTATCTACAAGACATGACAGACAACGTACTCAACCTGAGATACTACTAGGATCCTTGCTGATACGCTCCTTCTTCTGCAGTCCTGTTCTTAGTCCCTCATCCACGTCTTACCTAAAAATTGTGGATCCCATGGGGTGAGACTATTGTCCCAGCGAGAGATATAACCCTCTGCTAACAATATTATTATCAAAAGAAATAATATAAAACTAAACAAAATTATAAAACATCTATTTACTTGAAAAGGATTATGAAGAACATGTATAACATCTATCTTATCAAGATGTTAAAAGTATTAATTCATCAACCAATGTTTCTAATAAGAATTATATGAAATTCTACAAAGAAAAGCATAATTGCATTTATCAGATACTTTCAAATTCACTGAGACATATAGATCACTTAGAATCTCAATCTCTTGTCATCATCATGCCTGGGTATTCAAACCCTCCATTCATCACTGAGTATTGTCACCACTTAGCAGATAGTCTTTACCTCTAGGTCATTAGACCAGGGTATATATATTCACATAGTCTAGATAGCTCATTGAATCCGTATCATATAACATCATAACTCTTATTTGGTTATGCTCATTTCTTTATGATACATGCTTAGTTAATGTATCATGCTATTAATCAATTCAAATATGTGTCTTTAACCATGAGATATTAGTGGACCCATTCTCCCTAATGAATTAGGGTTATAATCAATTGATTAGGGTTTCAATATTTCAATAAAAAGCTAAGCCCAAACTCATATACTCCACTCATCTCAGGAGTATTAGGTCTATTATCTTATTACCATTGAATTAAACTCAGTGTGTCTCAAAGTATAGGTTAGATTATTATTCTCATATCGAGTACTGGGGTGTATTGGGTACTTGTATCGTGTACTATTATACACCATATCAGGCATACCATTATGGCTTTACCCTTCATCTTTCAAGATATTATTATATTAGTTATCTACCTTAGTTTGTCATATCAGTTCTCACTATAATCTTTCATATTGGTTCTCCATCATATCGGGTTTCATATTGGGTTAATATATCAGTTTACCTTTTTGGGTGTCATCTTGGATTTCACCATATCGTGTACCTATATTAAGTGGTATCATGATTGCCATATTGTGTTTCTATGTTAACCATCATATCATTTTACCTACCTTAGGTACCATATCGGGTACATGTATTGGGCATCATATCGGGTACATGTATAGGGCATCATATCAGGTACATGTATTGGGAATCATATCGGGTACATGTATTGGGCATCATATCAAGTACATGTATTGGGCATCATATCAGGTACATGTATTGGGCATCATACCAGGTACCCACATTAAGTGGTATCTTGTTACCATATCGTGTGCCCATGTTAGATAAGAACCTTGAGCTCAAAACATAACAAGGTGGATACCAAGTTGTTCTTTAACCCAACACAGGGTAAAGGGGGTATATCGGATTTCAAAAGTCAATTGCATATCAGTTTCCTAGGGCTTTTACTTATATCAAGCACAATGTATTATTTTACCTTTGTATCATGTACAAAGTGATAGATAGGAATCCTTCGTATCATCCATATGACCTATTATGACCTACCTTCATATCGGGAAAGTCTCTATGTCAGTTTCCATATCGATTTTCACAAGCCCTCAACCCATATCGGGTTGTGAGGGTCTTCAACCCATTTCGGGTTTCAAGGGTCCTCAACCCATATCGGGTATTCAATGATGATGTCATCATCATTATCCTCAAGATCATTAATCTAATTCCAAATCGTGGATAACTATGGATAACTATCCCAATTATTTATTGGAACTCATGATTATATCAATTGATCAAAGGAAATCTGAATTTGCAAATAATCAACAATTTGAACAATATTAAAGAAAGGATAATAATATTGAAGGGTTTAAGTTATATAACCCGCCTCTCAAAGAGCTTCCAAGCTTCAAGATTCAACTCCTCACGTTCCAAGGTTGAAGATAAGCCTTCTCCAAGCTCCAAGACTTGAGGTCCAAGCTCTTGCATGATATCTCTAATCACTTTGGGCGATATCACCTCACTTGGCTGCTTCAACCTACTTTGGCTGATATCTCTCCTTCTTGGCTGATACCAAGCCTCACCTCTCCACTCTCTTCACTTATAAGAGGGGGTGTTGCATGATACAAGAGGGAAGATCACTTACAAGATCTGAAAATCTTGCCAACAAATGAAGGTCAACATATTTATGCTTGAGGTCTATAGAAAAGAGTGTAATAGGTGTCATTTGCTTAAGTAGCTTCATGCCACCTAGCCATTTAAGGTCAAAACATACTCTTGCATGCATTCCACTATTATCTTGTCATGCAAAAAGGATAAAGTAAGGGATAAAGATCGGCTCTTGAGTTGTCTTCTAGGGCATGCCTCCTTCCACTAATCTTATTATTATATTTAACTCCATCATTTCAAAGGCAAAAGCAAATCGATGATTTATCATTCCCTTGAAGTGCCTTGCCCTCCATGGGCCAAACCAAAGCTTCACAAACTGATAGGATGCTCTCCCTATGGCTCTATGGCCGATAGGGACTTACTTCTAAGTCGACAACTCGATATGTTCATATATAGCTTTTACTTATGCATTTTCTTGGTTTCTTCATTATTAAGAGTACTAACACTTCAAGATGCTTCAAACATATTGTCTCCTTATTTTTCTCTCCTCTAGATAACACTAGGTAAGAGTAACATCAATCTAGAGGTGATAAATTACACATTAACCCTTCATTCTGTATATATATTGCAAATTGTACTATAATTGATGCACCAAGCACTTAACATTATTTACACAAGTTTTCTCTTAGAATTAGGCTTTACACAAGCCACCACTTAGCATCATATTATCTTTCATGATATTCAAAACACTTAGAATGCATTCAACATGTAACATTTGCAACATAACCCTTATTGTAACATCCCAAGATTTGAGGCCTCGGATAACATGATCTTAAAAGGAATGATAGGACTACCCATATCACCAAGGTGCACCTCCTTTTTCGAGAGCCTATCTCTAAAGAACTCTATAGTTAAGCGTGCTTAGCTTGGAGTAGTACTAGGATGGATGACCAATCGGGAAGTTGACCCCGGCTTGTGCATGAGTGAGGAAAAAGTGCACAGTTAAGGCTAGTGGTGGTTTATGGGGCCAGACGTCATTCCTAAAACTCTACTAGAGCCTTGGACAATGGGCCTAGGTGTTACAAATGGTATTATATCCAAAATCCTTCCAGTAGGTGGGGCCTGCATGGGCATGTGGCATGCCAGTCTTGAGCCATGTTGTAAGGACCCTGACCTCCGTTTAGGATTTACCCTATTTGCTTTGCTTAACCCTGATGCTTAGTTGCTCGCTAATCACCTTTAGTGGTGATTAGGGTTTGTTGGTGCTTTGTTGGGAGTTGGAGGTGCTACTTGCAATTAACCCAAGTCCAGGGTTTGTGGGCAAGTTTATCATCTTGTGAGGTGTTCCTCCCTCTCCTTTCTTCCTCTAGTGTTGAGAGGAAGGGTTGGGCTCATTGCCTTGGGCTTGGTTGAGCTGGTTGGGCCTTGTGGTGCCTTGCCTTTGCTTGGGTGAACCTTGTGTCGGGCGAGAGAGCTTGTGTCACCCAGGGTGTGTCGCCCAGGGATCTTTGACCTTCTTTGACCTCGTTTGTGTCACCACTAGTGGACACTTGGTGCTTGATGCTTGCATGTAGCAATGGCCTTGGACATGTGTTTAGGACATGCTTGAGTGGTGGCATTGCTCATGGACAAGTGTCCCTAGGTGGGTGACACCTTGCTTTGCTCTACCTTGGTTTCTCCTCCATCCTCTTATATATATACATTTCCTTTCCCTTGATAAGGATCCCTTTAGTTCCTTAGTCTCCTTCTCCTTGGGTGCACGACACCCTCTCTTCTTTTACAAGCTTGGTGGCTGATCCATCTTGGAGTCTCCTTCTTCCTCTAGTGGTGGCTGAACCCTAGAGTGCCTTGCTCTCCTTCTTCATTGGTGGTGCTTGGAGATTGGTTCTAGGAGCTTGGAGCTTGCTTAAGGTGGGTTACATAACTCCTAACCCTAACTAAATTACCATCTTCTATGTTCTTGTATGTTGCTATGATCATATCGGGTATGCTTGATGTTAGTTTAGTTTCTTGCTTAGTTGCACCTTGTTGGCCGAACCTGTGTTCTAGGGTTTCTTGGTGAGCAATACTCCTTTCTCTCCTAGGTCTTGAGGAGTGATCTTGAGTTCTAGTATCATAAGAAATACTCCTCTCTCGTTTAAGTTGAGAGGTGAGCTTGTGTTCTAGTAGCTTGAGCAACACCCTCCTCTCACCATGGACTTGAAGGGTGAGCTTTGTGGTAGTTGTGGATCTTGTTAGGGTTGCTCCTTATGTTGCCCGATTGGTGATAAGAGATGTGCAAGACCCCTCACTCTTAGTTGTTGGGAGGTGAGCCATCTTCTTGATCCATTAGGGTTTTGGTGCCCTTGAGCTTGAGGTTGGTGGTGACCCTGTCGGGGTGCATCTTACCCGATATGGTGTTGGTAGAGGTGATGTCCGATACCCCTCTTGACCTAGAGCTTTGGACGATATGTTGTGGTGGCTATGATGAATGATACACCCTGGTCCCTGACCTTGTGAAGGGTGTCACACCACAGTCCTTGCTTTGTGACGACCGATAGGTCATGGAAAGGTTGGCTGAACGATAGGTTCCTTGCTAGCTGTTTGGGTTGCACCCTTAGGCGTTGCCTCTCGTTGAGTATCCTGTCTGACACACTCACATGACTTAGATATGGCTTGGTGTCATTATACCTAGTTGTTTTGGAAACGTTGCTAGCTAACTCTGTAAGGAGCGTTACCCCTTGGTCTTAGCCCTTGTGTGTGGCCGGTAACACAGACTTGTGGGGCGTTATGCCTTGTTAGGTGCGTGCTACCCAATATCCCTATGGCGCGACACGCCGTCGCTTGATGTACTCCTTTGGCTGAGTTGCACGCCTAGACGCCCGATACCACAGTTCCCTGTTGCATAACACGTCGTTGCATGACATGGCGTTGCACGTTACACCCTGCACGACACATCCCTTGGACTGAGTTGCACGTTACGCCCTTGAGCTTAGCTACACATATGGATGGGTGTTATTCCCTGGGTTGCCCGATACACCTCAGAGTAGCCCGATACCCTTTCTGTTATGCGCCTAAGTTTTGGGCAATAGGGGAGAGTACCCTGCCCGATACCACCTCTGGTGAGGGTAGTGGGTGCTTTTAGTGAGGGTCCTGTTCCTTATGGAAAATGATATGTTAGATGTTGTCCTTGCTATCACGTTTAGTCATGATGGTGACCCTTGATATGCTTGCTGATAACTAGGCTAGTAGCTCACATCTATGTAATTTGACATGATGCTACATCTTCTTATGATCATCTTGAATCATTTGTATAATGTTGAGTAAATGATAAGCCTGTAAAATGCTTTGCTTAATGATGTGACCTATGCCTATGATCATAAGTTGAGGCATGATAGATAAAGCATATAGTCATCAATGTCACCCTATGTTGATAGAATGGCCTTTCTGTTAAGTCTATGATGATTGTGCATACTAACCATGCAGGTGTTCCGTGTAGTTGCATAGCCAGGTAAAGGGCTGTTAGGTATATATATAATTGAGTAACACTATTTTGACGATTACTCTTGATAATGAGATAATATGTATGATGTGTTTGGTTAAAGTGATTGGGATTACTACCCCATGATGTTGATGTAAGCCTTGAAAGGCAGTGGCAGTATGTGAAAAGGGATTGAGATCTCATGGCAAGGTGATGATCCTTGAGATGGATCTGGATTATTGGCAAGAGGCCAAGTGATAACATGTAATGTTTGATCCTTGTAATGAATCAGGATGAGGTTGATTACAATAAAAGCATACTGTTGAGTTTCATATTGTGTATTTCTGTTATAGTTCACATGTATATAACTTGGTTGAATCTTGCAATCCACCTAAAAGATATTAATTAATCATAGTGGAATATATCATGTAGTTTGCCCTGGCCATAGATCCATCATCGTCAGTAGATGGTGATGGTGAAACGGGTTCTCATGTGGGTTAACTCGGAGCGCATATTGTTGAATATGCGAGGTTTCTCCTAGCCTAAAATAGAGAGGGAATCGAGTACAACTGCGGTCGCAGACTCGGGATATGTATAGAGCATGGTGAACAGGTCCATGGCTCAGTGTGATAGAGCATGAATGCGTTCATGGCTCAGAGCACGGTGAACAGGCCCGTGGCTCAGATATACTAGCGTCGTGACCTGTACCGAGGCGGGCTAGATGAAGGGTAGCCTATGGAGCTGACCCTATGGCTAAGGCCACTTAAGAATGAGACTGCGGTCCTGCTTTGGTTCTCGTGCACTGACCACGAGGTGGGAGGTCGTGGAGTCTGACTCTTCCATTGACCTTGTATGGCACCGGCTTTGGTTTCGCAACTGAAGGTTGGATTTGAGCGGTACGACTCACTTCCTCAGGGAATAATAATACGTAATCCAGCCATGTAGTATTTACTGCTTAAGGCAAAACACGAAACTTTGGTTGAGGCCTTGCTTGTGTAGTTAATCTTATTATACCTGCGGTTACTTATACTTTCTTTATGATATGTGGTAAGATCTTATAAATCTGATCTTGTCAATCATGTTCCATAAAAGAAATACTTGAGTATATGCCTTCCGCACATCTGGTAAGCTTGACGGTATGAATAGCCTTTCTATATAGACTGCTCTTGTCATACCTCTTATTAGTTATCTGGTGTTGTTGCTTTTATCTTTCTGAGGTTTTGTGGTTTCAACAGGGAGTTATGTTTTCTTGATGGGACTGTGTGTCTCACCCCGATGGTTTACACCCTTTTTAGGTGTTCGAGCTATACATGGTGGTGGTCGCGGAGTTGCGGCCAAGCAGCAAGACGAGCAGTAGAAGGCAAGCGATGGATATGCTTCTATTTCAGATGTTTTGTAGTAAAGTCTTAGAGTCATCCCTGTACTCTCAGGTCCTTGGAGGTGTTTTGATGTGTTTTACAATGTATAGTTGTTGATGTTTTGTATATCCTGCTGTTGGATGGATGTGGGCCTTTATGTATATATAAACAGGTGATGAACTCATGTCGATGGTTGGACAACTGTTCCTCTAAGCTGTGGACACATATCAAGGCTTGTAAATATTTGTATAACCTATTTCCTTGTAGGATGAGGACCTAAATGTAATAGTTTCTCAGTTTATCTGCTTTCCGCAATCGGTTTTAATTAACTCATGATTTTGCTAATCTGTGGTTATGGTGATTTCCGCACATTTTCGCATAACACCTCGTTGTCTATGTGATAGTGGGATGTGTTGCCACAAGTTTGGTATCAGAGCTTTAGGTTCGCTGAGTCTATGGGGATTTAGGACTAGGTTGTGCCCGTTCTTGTGAGTTTTCTAGATTTTCTCACAATCATCTTCTGCCCTCAGTGGAAGAAAGTCCAAGATGTCTGGAAACCATGAAGAACATGATGCTGAGAACAACGATGCTGCATCAGTTGATGGAGCTATAGGGCAGGCACATGAAGATCGGGTGCCTGAGGTCCCCCAACCTGACCCAATCATTCTTGAACATCCTGCCTATCAACAACTTATGGGGCAGATGATGGATATGATGAATCCCATGGTGGAAAGACTGCCAGTGCCTCTACCGAGAGCACATGCTCCCCATGGTGAAACATCAGGTATTGGGAAGACCTTTGAGCAACTTCACTGAGTCGGAGCTTCGGATTATGTTGGAACGGCTAATCTAGTGGATGCATATCTGTGGCTGACAAGTCTTGAGAAGGCTTTCAGGATCCTCGACATCCCTGAAGTAGACAAAGTAAAGCACGCTGTCTACCTTCTGAAAGGTAGTGCTGGTCACTGGTGGACCATCGAGGAGGAGAAGCGACCTGGTGAGGTGATCGGTTGGGAGGTTTTCTGGCGTGAGTTTGTTAGCAGATACTTCCCGAAGACGTATCTGGATGAGAAGATCAGTCAGTTTGAGCACTTGCGCCAAGGAACGATGAACATCACCGAGTATGAAGCCAAGTTCATGGACCTACTGAGGTTTTGTCCGCACATGGCAGCAACAGATGAAGAGCGGATCAGACGTTTTGAGAAAGGACTGAGTGCTGAGCTAACAACACCTGCTTCTGTGTTGGAGATCCAAGAGCGGTTTGCTACGTTTGTGGAATCTTTCCGGAGGATTGAACGGCCAGTAAGGGAGAAAAGAGAATCCATGTCCAAGAAGAGGCTTGCTCAGTTTCAGGGACAGTGGTTTGGTGGCTTCAAGAAGCCAAGGTTTTCAGCACCGTCAGTGATGAGAGGTTCCAGTGCATCGTCGCAATGGTCCCTGAGTAAGGGAAGAGGTTATGTCTCTTCACCGTCAAAGGCACATAGTACAACTTCTGTGGCAGTGACAGGGCCATCTAGGCCACAGTTTGAAGTTAAGAAATGCTATATCTGTGGTCAGACAGGGCATTTCAAGTCAAACTGCCCAAGTAGAGATGTTGAAGTGACGCAACAGCTGAGGCAGAATCATCAAAGGTCAGATAGACAGCAGCCCAGTGATAGTAGAGGGTGAGTACGTGGTCAAACGTCGCAAGAAGGATCATCTGCTCAAGGGAGAAGAGGATGAGGATAGCAAGCAACGACTCAATTCTATGTTATGAGTCAGCAAGAGGCAATAGGCAACCCGCGAGTGGTGATAGGTCAGATGGAGTTATTTCATTATGATATGTCTTCTTCTTGCTTTATATCTGTTCTGGTTGACCCGGGTGCTACACACTCTTTTATCGCCTATAGTATGCTTGAGAACTGTCATTTACCTATTAGTTGTAAGAAAGATAGCTTGTTGTTAGAAACCCCTCTTGATGGTTCCTCGATGCTTAGAGAAGAATGTCCATCTTATGTCTTATCTTTTTTGGGACACAGCATACAAGTGATCTTATACCACTTGATATGCATGGTTTTGATGTTATCCTTGGGATGGATACCTTAGAGAAGTATAAGGTTGTTTTGGACTGTGGTTCCAAGCAAGATGTGTTTAATGATGGTGGTAGGAAGTGGATCTTCTAAGGAGATAGGAAGATTCTTCCGACATGTATGGTATCAGCTATGGTGGTAGAGAAGTTGCTATGGCAAGGATGTGAGGCATTCTTAGCTCACGTTGTGGATACCATTGTGGATGCTAAGGCAAAAGTTCCTAGCCTGGAGGAAGTGTCGGTTGTCCGAGAGTTCGTGGATGTGTTTCCTGATGAGTTCCCTGGTGTTCCTGCACCCTGAGAGATTGATTTCGAGATCAATCTGGTTCTAGGAACGCAGCCAATTGCACAAACACCGTATAGGATGGCACTAGTAGAAATGGTACAGCTTAAGAAGCAGTTGCAAGAGTTGTTGGAGAAAGGTTTCATCCGACTGAGTACGTCGCCTTGGGGGTGCTCCAGTGTTGTTCGTTAAGAAGAAGGACGGATCGATGCACTTATGTATAGATTATCGATAATTGAACAAGGTCACGATCAAGAACAAGTACCCGTTACCGAGGATAGATGATCTGTTCGATTAGTTGCATGGTGCCACTATGTTTTCGAAGATCGATCTATGGTCCAGATATCATCAGTTGAGAATTAAGGCGGATGACATACCAAAGTCAGCTTTTAGGATGAGGTATGGTCACTTTGAGTTTGTGGTTATGCCGTTTGGGCTAACTAATGCACCTACTGCTTTCATGGACTTGATGAACAGAGTGTTCCATCCGTTCCTAGATCAGTTTGTTGTAGTCTTTATAGATGACATCCTGATCTATAGTCGGGGCAAGTAAGACCATGAGCGACATCTTCATCTAGCGTTGACTCTTCTTCGCCAACATCAGTTGTATGCCAAGTTCAGTAAGTGTGAGTTTTGGTTGGAAGAAGTAACTTTCTTAGGTCACATGATATCTGTAGAGGAGTCAAAGTAGATCCAAAGAAGGTGGAGTCCGTAGCAGAATGGGAACAACCGAAGACGCCGACAGAAGTTCGTAGTTTCCTTGGTTTAGCAGGTTACTACCGGAGGTTTATCAAGGACTTCAGTGCGATTGCGATGCCAATGACAAATTTGACTAGGAAGGATGTACCTTTTGTCTGGGATGATCGTTGTCAGAAAGCTTTCCAAAGTTTGAAGGAAAAGCTGACTAGTGCTCCAGTACTAGTGCTTCCAGAGTCTAGAAAGGGCTATGTTGTTTTCTGCGATGCCTCCAAGAAAGGTTTAGGTTGTGTGCTGATGCAGGAAAATCATGTGGTTTCTTTTGCTTCGTGACAGCTTAAGAAACACGAGGAGAACTACCCGACTCATGATTTGGAGTTGGCAGCAGTGGTTCATGCGTTAAAGATTTAGAGACACTATCTTTACGGGGAAGTGTGTCAGATCCATACGGATCATAAGAATCTGAAGTATATCTTTTCGCAGCATGAGTTGAACATGCGACAACATCGATGGATGGAGCTAATCAATGATTACAACTACACAATCGAGTATCATCCTGGTAAGGCAAATGTGGTAGCTGATGCACTTAGCTGAAAGTCTTCTTCTTTTTCTTCAAAGAAGGCACGATTGAGTTCCCTGGTATGCCATAGACGGGATATGCTTGTTTCTTTGCGGCAGATGAATGTGCAGATGGAAGTTTCCATGTTAGCTAGACTTTTAGCACAAATGCAAGTCAAGTCTACGCTGAGACAACAGATCAAGGATGCGCAACAAGCAGATGATATAGTACAGTTGATCAGATCAGAGTTCGGCAACGAAAAGCGTGATGGGTTTCATGAGTCCAAGGATGGACTACTCTGCTATCGTGATAGGATGGTGATCCCCCATGCTGATGATCTGAGGAAGTTAGTGCTCGAGGTAGCACACATGTCGATGTATGCTATGCATCTAGGAGTCAGCAAGATGTATCATAATCTGACAGACTTGTATTGGTGGCTCGGTTTGAAGAAAGATGTAGCGGAGTTCGTGGCTAGGTGTGCGGTATGTCAGCAAGTCAAGGCTGAACATCAAAAGCCGGTAGGTATGTTGCAGCCCCTACCAATATCGCAGTGGAAATGGGATCATATAACCATGGATTTCATAGTTGGTCTGGCTAGGACAACTAGGAATCATGATTCCATTTGGGTTATAGTGGACAGATTGATGAAGTCTGCCCATTTCATACCGGTGAAGACAACGTATACAGCCGAGAAGCTCGCTCGAGTATATGTGGATGAGATAGTGCGTTTGCATGGTGTGCCAACGATGATAGTGTCTGACAGAGGTCCTCATTTTATGAGTTGTTTCTGGGAACAGTTGCACAGAGCGTTGGGAACACAGTTGAGATTCAGTACCGCCTTTCACCCATAGACAGATGGCCATTCTGAGAGGACTATTCATACTTTGGAGGATCTCCTTCGAGCTTGTGTTTTGTAGTTACTAGGCAGTTGGGACATACATCTCAGTTTGATAGAGTTTGCCTACAACAACAGTTATCAGCAGAGCATTGACATGGCTCCTAATGAGGCCTTATATGGTAGGAAGTGCAGATCTCCTTTGTGCTGGTATGAGTCTGGTGAATATCAGCTTTTGGGTCCTGAGTTAGTACAGCAGATGACAGAAAAGATCAAAGTGATACAGCAACAGTTGAAAGTGGCACAAGACAGGTAGAAGTCTTATGCAGACAATCGCCGACGACCTTTGGAGTTCCAGGTAGGAGACAAAGTGTATCTTAAAGCCTCGCCGTGGAAAGGTGTGCTAAGGTTTGGTCGGAAGGGTAAGCTCGCACCCAGGTATATGGGGCCATACTTGGTCATAGCACATGTTGGCAGAGTAGCTTACGAGTTAGAGCTGCCTCCAGAGTTGCACATGTTACATCCAGTGTTCCATGTCAGTATGCTGAAGAAAAGTCATCCGGATTCAGGAACAGTGATACTGCCAGTCGAAGTTGAGCTTGATGAAGATATGATCTACGAGGAAGGTCCTATGGTGATCCTTGACAGAAGAGTTAAGAAGATGAATAGGAAGGACCTGGTTCTTGTGAAGGTTCTTTGGCATCACCGTGGCATTGTGGAAGCCACATGGGAGCTTGAGGAAGAGATGAGGAGGAAGTATCCCTCGCTTTTCTCTTCGGATTTCGGGGGCAAAATCCCTTTGTAGGGGGTTAGATTGTAAGGACCCTGACCTCCGTTTAGGGTTTACCCTGTTTGCTTTGCTTAACCCTGATGCTTAGTTGCTCACTAATCACCTTTAGTGGTGATTAGGGTTTGTTGGTGCTTTGTTGGGAGTTGGAGGTGCTACTTGCAATTAACCCAAGTCCAGGGTTTGTGGGCAAGTTTGTCATCTTGTGAGGTGTTCCTCTCCTTGCTTCCTCTAGTGTTGAGAGGAAGGGTATGGCTCGTTGCCTTGGGCTTGGTTGAACTGGTTGGGCCTTGTGGTGCCTTGCCTTTGCTTGGGTGAACCCTATGTCGGGCGAGAGAGCTTGTGTCGCCCAGGGTGTGTCGCCCAGGGTGTGTCGCCCATGGTTGTGTCACCCATGGATCTTTGACCTTCTTTGACCTCGTTTGTGTCACCACTAGTGGACAGTTGGTGCTTGATATTTGCATGTGGCAATGGCCTTGGACATGTGTTTAGGACATACTTGAGCGGTGGCATTTCTCATGGACAAGTGTCCCTAGGTGGGCGACACCTTGCTTTTCTCTACCTTGGTTTCTCCTCCATCCTCTTATATATATGAGTTTCCTTTCCCTTGCTAAGGATCCCTTTAGTTCCTTAGTCTCCTTCTCCTTGGGTGCACGACACCCTCTCTTCTTTTACAAGCTTGGTGGCTGATCCATCTTGGAGTCTCCTTCTTCCTCTAGTGGTGGCTGAACCCTAGAGTGCCTTGCTCTCCTTCTTCCTTGGTGGTGCTTGGAGCTTGGTGCTAGGATCTTGGAGCTTGCTTAAGGTGGGTTACATAACTCCTAACCCTAACTACATTACCATCTTCTATGTTGTTGTATGTTGCTATGATCATATCATCTATGCTTGATGTTAGATTAGTTTCTTGCTTAGTTGCACCTTGTTGGCAGAACCTGTGTTCTAGGGTTTCTTGGTGAGCAATACTCCTTTCTCTCCTAGGTCTTGAGGAGTGAGCTTGAGTTCTAGTATCATAAGCAACACTCCTCTCTCATTTAAGTGGAGAGGTGAGCTTGTGTTCTAGTAGCTTGAGCAACACCCTCCTCTCACCATGGACTTGAAGGGTGAGCTTTGTGGTAGTTGTGGATCTTGTTAGGGTTGCTCCTTGTGTTGCCCGATTGGTGATAAGAGATGTGCAAGACACCTCTCTCTTAGTTGTTGGAGGTGAGCCATCTTCTTGATGCATTAGGCTTTTGGTGCCCTTGAGCTTGAGGTTGGTGGTGACCCTGTCGGGGTGCATCTTGCCCGATATGGTGTTGGTAGAGGTGCTGTCTGATACCCCTCTTGACCTAGAGCTTTAGACGATATGTTGTGGTGGTTGTGATGAACGATACACCCTGATCCCTGACCTTGTGACGGGCGTCACACCATAGTCCTTTCTTTGTGACGACCGATAGGTCATGGAAAGGTTGGCTGAACGATAGGTTCCTTGTTGGTTGTTTGGGTTGCACCCTTAGGTGTTGCCTCTCATTGAGTATCTTATCCGACACACACACATGACTTAGATATGGCTTGGTGTCGTTATACCTAGTTGTTTTGGAAATGTTGCTAGCTAACTCTATAAGGAGCGTTACCCCTTGGTCTTAGCCCTTGTGTGTGGCCGGTAACACTAGACTTGTGGGGAGTTATGCCTTGTTAGGTGTGTGCTGCCCGATATCCCTAGGGCGCGACGTGCCGTCGCTTGATGTACTCCTTTGGATGAGCTGTACGCCTGGACGCCCGATACCACAGTTCCCTGTTGCATAACGCGTCGTTGCATGACATGGTGTTGCGCGTTACACCCTGCACGACACATCCCTTGGACTGAGTTGCACGTTACTCCCTTGAGCTTAGCTGCATGTCTGGATGGGCGTTATTCCATGGGTTGCCCGATACACCTAAGAGTAGATCGATACCCTTTCTGTTATGCGCTTAAGTTTTGGGCGATAGGGGAGAGTGCCCTGTCCGATACCACCTCTGGTGAGGGTAGTGGGTGCTTTTAGTGAGGGTCATGTTCCTTATGGAAAATGATATGTTAGATGTTGTCCTTGCTATCACGTTTAGTCATGATGGTGACACTTGATATGCGTGTTGATAACTAAGCTAGTAGCTCACATCTATGTAATTTAACATGATGCTACATCTGCTTATGATAATCTTGAATCATTTGTATAATGTTGAGTAAATGATAAGCCTGTAAAATGCTTTGCTCAATGATGTGACCTATGCCTATGATCATAAGTTGAGGCATGATGCATAAATCATATAGTCATCAATGTCACCCTATGTTGATAGAATGGCCTTTCTGTTAATTCTATGATGATTGTGCATACTAACCATGCAGGTGTTCTGTGCAGTTGCATAGCCAGGTAAAGGGCTATTAGGTATATATATATAATTGAGTAACCCTGTTTTGATGATTACTCTTGATAATGAGATAATATGTATGATGTCTTTGGTTAAAGTGATTGGGATTAGTACCCCATGATGTCTATGTAAGCCTTGAAAGGCAGTGGCAGTATGTGAAAAGGGATTGAGATCTCATGGCAAGGTGATGATCCTTGAGATGGATCTAGATTATTGGCAAGAGGCCAAGTGATAACATGTAATGTTGGATCCTTGTAATGAATCAGGATGATGTTGATTACAATAAAAGCATACTGTTGAGTTTCATATTGTGTATTTCTGTTATAGTTCGCATGTATATAACTTGGTTGAATCTTGTAATCCACCTAAAAGATATTAACTAATCATAGTGGAATATATCATGTAGTTTGCCCTGGCCATAGATCCATCATCGTCAGGAGTTGGTGATGGTGAAATGGGTTCTCCTACGGGTTAACCCAGAGCACATATTTTTGAATATGTGAGGTTTCTCCTAGCCTAAAATAGAGAGGGAATCGAGTGCAACTGTGGTTGCAGACTCATGATATGTATAGAGCATGGTGAATAGGCCCATGGCTTAGTGTGATAGAGCATGAATGTGTTCATGGCTCAGAGCACGGTGAACAGGCCCGTGGCTCAGATATACTAGCGTTGTGACCTGTACCGAGGCGGGCTAGAGGAAGGGTAGCCTATGGAGCTGACCCTGTGGCTAAGGCCACTTAAGCATGAGACTACAATCCTGCGTTGGTTCTCGTGCACTGACCACGAGGTGGGAGGTCGTGGAGTCTGGCTCTTCCATTGACCTTGTATGGCACCAACTTGGGTTTTGCAACTGAAGGTTGGATTTGAGCAGTACGACTCACTTCCTCAGGGCATAATAATACGTAATCTAGTCGTGTAGTATTTACTGCTTAAGGCAAAACATGAAACTTTGGTTGAGGCCTTGCTTGTGTAGTTAATCTTGTTATACCTGCGGTTACTTATACTTTCCTTATGATATGTGGTAAGATCTTATAAATTTGATCTTGTCAATCATGTTCCATAAAAGAAATACTTGAGTATATGCATTCCGCACACACTAGTACATAACATGCCTTTAGTGTTGGGTTTTTAAGGCCTTTAGTGTCGGTTCTAAAGTGACACCTATGTGGGCACCACTAAAATCCCAACCGTTACGCGTCGGTTCTCAAACCGACGCCAAAACCCTTCGCGCGCCACCGAAAACGCGCCGAAAACACACCAGTAGGAGGTATATGCATCTCTTATTAGGATCAAAATCGACGCCACATACCTTCGCGTCACAAAAAGGGTGCCATCTGGGGCACTATCGGCGTCAGTTTCTTAGTGACAACTGATGCCGTATCACCCCCTACCACGGCCATGCTGACCAGCACGGCCGTGTTGTATGGCCACTAGGGAAATCGACGTCGGTGACTAGTAGGGAAACCGACACTGTTATCCTATGTTGTTGGTTGTCTGATCCTCAAATTCTTTGCATCTATAGGATTGGAAAACAAGCGTTGAAACTGTGGTATTATAGGTAGATACCACATCACCTTGGCGAGAGAACCAATTTTAGACTCCCCCGAAGTCATCAATTTATACCTTGACGCACCACATTTCGGACAATCTTTCAAATTCACATAGTCCTTTTGAAATAATACACAATCATTCGGGCATGCATGTATCTTCTTGGCCTCTATTCCCATTGGGCACAACAATTTCTTTAACCGGTATGTTGAGATCGGCAGCTCGTTTCCTTCAGGAAGAATTTCTTTCAACAAAGACAACAATGACGTGAAGCTTTTGTCGCTCCATCGATTGTTAGCTTTTAGTTTATACAATCTCAACACATCACTAAGCTTCGTAAACTTACAACCCGTGTATAATGGTATCTCATCATCATGCACAATGTTTCTAAACATGGGAGGTGGATCGGTGTGCTCTACCCCACAACTATCCAGCATCGCATCAACGATGTCTACTGGAACTGGTTCATTCACATCTACGTCATCGGAGGCAATTTCTTCTTCCAAACAAGCACTGCTATCGACATCCACTGGTTTTAGGTTTGAAATCTCTCGATGCCAGTGCCATTCTGTTTAGCCTTGTATAATCCTGTTACACATGACATGACTTCTGATTTCGTCACCAGTACTGACTTTCAAGTTGTTACCGCAATGCCTACATGGACAGTAGAACCTATCTCCAGGTTGTTTCCTATGTTCCTCGACAAATCTAACAAACTGATCAAGACTATAAATAAACTCTGGGGTGTAGCGATTGCAATGGACATCCATGATCTATCCATTCTCTGATCAAAGAGAAAATAAGTATATATTACAACAAGATTAGGGTCTAGGGTAAACAGATTAGAGTTTATGGTTAAAACTTTAGGGTTTAAACATGTGATGCCATTCTTAAATGTGTACCACCTATCCCATTCTTGAAAACCTAATCTCACTAGTAAGTGTATGATGTGTATTGAGTTTTCAAGAAAATTTCGGCAAAATTTCCCCACTGTTCTCCAAGTACGTACATATGTACTTAGAGAACAAACGGGGAAATACTGCCAAAATTTTCTTGAAAACCCAATACACATTATACACTTACATCCTAAGTGAGATTAGGTTTTCAAGAATAGTCCCAAACCGGGGACTATCCAAGATTTACTCCTAATGAGTAAATCTTGGATGGGTTTCTAGGCCAACAAATACAACACCAATTCCTTGTTCACAACCCCATTCAACGCACAATTTCTTATAAAAACATTTGTGGATAGCCATAACAACATATCAATGCTTCCTAAATTAATCAACATTAATAGCTTATGAATGTTTAGATGCATTTAAATATAAAGCCCTAAATTTAAATAATGTGATGAATAAAAAATCATTAAATGAACGAGTGGATAAGTAAATACAAATCAGTATTTAAGTAAATACAAATCAGAGGGAGAGACAGAGGGTTTTTGGGGATGTTTACCTCTGTTTGAGCCCAGTCGGGCGTCTTGCTCTGGAGCAGGGAGAGAGGCGAGACGGATGGGTGCATGTGGAAGCCGAACGGGCAGGCAGAAGGCCGGCGAGCTCCTGAACCGTAATGGAAGTGATCATTGAAAACATAGTTATAATAAGGATAAAAGAACATTTATAATGAAATTTATCAGTAATTTCTAACATTCAATAACCAAGCCAATCATCAATTCAATTAGAAGCATTCATTTAGCAACTTTCAGTTCCATTCATTAATCTCTTTTTACATCCACACACAGGGGTTGGTTTACCCCTAAATAGTAACTAAATAAAGGGGTTGGTGTACCCCTAAACATGCGCATAATTAAAATAACTATTAATACAGACAAGTCTAGATAGATAGACAACTAAATACTACACCAACATGGTCCCGCATGAGTAACTTCGAGGACTTATCATTGTGGCGATCTTCTCCTGAAGTTCAGAAAAGAAAGCAACTATGAGTATTGATTGCTTTCAGACAAAAAGTGTAAACACAAATTTTTTGTCATGACAATTATATTTGTTAATTGGACCTACCATGGCCTTTTTGATGATGCTGTGTCGCGGAGCTCCTCACTGTATTTAGACGAATCTGAACTGATAGGGGCCTCATAATCAGATTCGTCATAGATGATATCCTCCTCCGTGCGCTCATACCGCAGTAGATGATCAGGGGTCTCACATTTGATGTTGGTTATCCAAACGTTGATGGTATTATGGCCAACTGGACAGAGAAAAAGCCTGTCGCTACGGCCCACATGCATCTTTCCAATCCAATCACGCCAACCGGATTTTGATACAAGATTTCCCTCCAAATCATACTCAACCTAGATAACATGTGAATAATTGCCAAAATTTAGGGTCACTTCACCAGGATTGTAGTGTCTTCCTTTTAGAAAACGCCAATGTTTGGGTATGGCCAATTGGTTTAAGGAACGATCATCTAGAATGATGTCCAATTGTTCTTCAATAGGGAACGTTAACATTGACATAGAGGCCCAGTTCATAGTGACTATTGTGGGTGGACAAAGACTACATAATATTAGTATTAACAAAGTGTACGTAAGTACATATAACAATGTTATATATTTTTAGAAAAAGTGTAAGTACATATAATGATGTTATAAATTTTCAGACTAGTATTTTCTATAATTTGATGTATCTTGGTATTTCATAAAATGAGGTGACACTTATTATATATTTGTTTAATCAACACTCATATTTAGTTTTATGAGTACATGACACTATGTTTGAAATACTTTTTAAAAGGATAAAAGAACATACTTATAATAAGGACCCAAACACATTCTAATCATTTTGAAGTGAATCAGAAAATGAACAGGAGCCTGGCTCCTATCCGCTAGTAACATCAAAAAGTCAAACGTAAAATTGGAAATGCACACTACAAATTATAGCACAATCGTGTATGAATGCAAAACAATACTGAACTGAATTAAGATCAATCATAGGGATTGGTTAACTAAATTATCATTGATATCTACTTGTTTAAAAAATAGGTTAAGCCAAGGTCAACACACATTAAAAAATAGGTCAAGCCAAGGATGAATTGAGGATGCAACCTAGTCAATTGGAGGCTTTACCTCTAGTAGTGGCAGTGGTGATGATAATGGCAAGCTCTGGTTCCGGCTGCTGCTGTTGGCGCTGGCTCTGGTTCTGGCTACTGCTGTTGGCGTTGGCTACTGCTAGCACCGACGAGAGGAGAACCGACTAGAGGAGAGGACCAACGACGGTGGCGGCTCCACGGACGGCGAGCTCCAAAACGGCAAGCTCCACGGCGGCGCTTCACGGCGACGACAAGGAGATCGACACTTCACGGCGGTGCTTCACGGCGACACTTCACGGCGGTGCTTCACGGCGTCAGCGAGCAAGGAGATCGGCGGCGGCGAGCAAGGAGAATGCCGGAATTGCCAGACCCTAATAGCCGATTGTAATCACATAGAGAAAGGGGAAGAGTCGGGCTCACTCGTGCGATATTAAGTTAACCTTCAGTGTCAGTTATTCAACAAACCGACACATAAAACTAACAGTGTCGGTTAACAACACAAACTGACACTTGTGCCCAATGATAATCGTCAGTTTTAACTAGAAAACAATCGACGTCTATATACATACACCGATTAAAAAATTGGTTCTCGATTAGTGACCATCGTCGTCGGTTGTTTTTGACAATCCGACGCTCAAAGGGTGTGAAAATTTTCCCGCGAAGAGCGCGGGAAAACCCATACGTGTCGGTCATAGTTACAAAATTGACGATCAAAATGTGCCCAATTTTTGTTTCGCAAATAACCTTTCGTCATCGGGTTTTTAGTTAATAATTGACGCCATATGTTAAATTTTTGGAGGTAATTTTTTTCGCTGGAAATTTTGGATTTGGCGGTTAACTTTCGGCGTCGGTTTGTTATTAAGTAACCGACACCGAATAAAAGCGATACCCGTGTCTGGTCGCCCTTCAGAGATTGATGTCGGCTTATTTTATACACCGACGCTTTATGGTTTAGGTGTCGGTGTATTAGAACAACCGACACCTATAAAAGTGACGTTATAAGCCATTTCTGTAGTAGTGACATCTGGTAAGCTTGACGGTATGAATAGCCTTTCTATATAGACTACTCTTGTCATACCTCTTATCCGTTATCTGTTGTTGTTGCTTTTATCTTTATGAGGTTTTTTGGTTTTGGCGGGGAGTTATGTTTCTCTCTGGGACTGTGTGTCTCACCCCGCTGGTTTACACCCTTTTTAGGTGTTCAAGCTAGACGTGGTGGTGGTCACAGAGTTGCAGTCGAGCAGCAAGATGAGTAGTAGAAGGCAAGCGATGGATATGCTGATGTTTCGAATGTTTTGTGGTAAAGTCTTAGAGTCATCCCTGTACTCTCAGGTCCTTGGAGGTGTTTTGACGTGTTTTACGATGTATAGCTGTTGATGTTTTATATATCCTGCTGTTGGCCGGATGTGGGCCTTTATGTATATATAAACAAGTGATGAACTCATGTGATGGTTGGACATCTATTCCTCTAAGCTGTGGACACGTATCAAGGCTTGTAAATGTTTGTATAACATGTTTCCTTGTAGGATGAGGACCTAAATGTAATAGTTTCTCAGTTTATCCACTTTTCGCAATCGGTTTTAATTAACTCGTGATTTTGCTAATCTGTGGTTATGGTGATTTCTGCACGTTTTCGCGTAACACCTTACTGTCTATGTGATAGTGGGATGTGTTGCCACACATGCGGTCCAAGCATGTAGGAAAGGGTTGTCCATGGTTGACGTAGCCACCCTTGTGCTAGTATTCCGTGATCAGGAGCTGGGTGTCCATAGGCCATTGTGGGTCTGCACTGAAATGGGGTCTGATTATGAGGCCATATAGTTGAGCCTTGACGAGGACATCAAAAGTCTAAGTGGAGGAGATTGTAACATCCCAGGATTTGAGGCCTCAGATAACATGATCTTAAAAGGAATGATTGGACTACGCATATCACCAAGGTGCACCTCCTTTTCTGGGAGCCCATCTCTAAAGAACTCCATAGTTAAGTGTGCTCAACTTGGAGTAGTACTAGGATGGGTGACCAGTTGGGAAGTTGACCCTGGCTTGCACATGAGTGAGGAAAAAGTACGCAGTTAAGGCTAGTGGTGGCCTATGGGGCCAGTCGTCATTCCTAAAACTCTACTAGAGCCTTGGGCAGTGGGCCCAGGTGTTACACTTATCTTGTGTAAATTGCACTTTTCACTTAGATTATCATATAATGCACACATAGTTTGCATATAAGCTCAATTTTGAGAATAAACTTCACAAAAGGCCTTAATTACTTTTTCCAAAAGATAAGAACAAGTTGTAAGAAACTTACTTAAGCAAAACATCTAGGGTTAGGCCATAACCCTGGTCAGGGGTGTTACAAAATTGAGATGGTATTTTGCTATGGTTGATTTTCATATATATATTTTCAACACAAAATTATGCGAAGAGAAGTTGTAGCGACCCCCACTTTTGAGTGTCCCCCACTTAAGAGAGACCTTAAATTTGAGACCAACACTGACAACTTCTAGAATTAGACTTAACAAATAATAAACAATAGTCAATAATCTACATTAATTTAAACAAATAATATTTACAAGGATTTACATGAATTTCATGGAAGAAACTGATATACATGAGAAGATGTACCGAAGGAAATCTAACTAATCCTCTAGTTATCTTTAGCATGTTTTCTTTTGGTGTCAGCTTCTTGATATCCCTGTATTCCAATAATAGTTGCATATTATCCTAAAATACCGACAAACAAGTACACGATCAATATATTTATATACCTTGTATGTGGGTGCATCGAAGATCTATGCAAGTAGATAACAACATATAATTTCACAACCATATATTTACACATAAGAAACTTGAATTTTTATTGTATATTCTAGCCCATGCCCTCTCAGGTGTAATTATTGTCCATCATTGGACTTATGTCTATTACCCATTGATGGGTGTAGCCTAGGATTCAGAATATTCTAATTTACTTTATGTGATACTCATAATGTCATTGTAATTGAACAAACGTAAATAACCATAAAAAAGTTTACTTCATTAAACTTTGAGAAATTCATGAGAAATATTGACAGTCGATAATGTGAATATTCATAAGATAGCCATGTACCTTATTGAAGAACCATGAAGTTATACTTCACATATATGTAGAACTAAACAAGAAAAGATATATCCAAGCAACCAACCAATATTCAATCACACATATTCAAACCCTACAATGTCACAACACATTCAAGTCATTTTAATTAGACCTAATGTGGCATAGATCATGGTGTATGGCTATATTAGTGTTTTATATTAGGGTTAGGATCGAAATCCTAATATTACCTAATCATGTGTCATAAGGGTTACAAACCCTAACTTGACATCATACAAAACCCTATTTACCACGTTAATCATTTTATGTCATCAATAGCAACTATATTTGATTATGCAACTCAAGGTCATAATGACAAAGTATATTAGGTTCTAAACCCTAATTATCATATTTATGACTCAAAACCTTAATCATGATCATTACTTATCAAATTGTATTAAGGACTTGGATTCTCATCCATATCCAACATATTCAATATACATCATAGAAGCAAGTATACCTAACATCATAATAGTGAATTATAGAGTTTACTCATTTCAACTCCTTATACTCATGTATTACCCACACTGTGGAATTAGAAACATAATTAAGCACAACAAGTAAATCCATTTAGATTGGATCAGATTTATCCTCTCATCATTATTCAACAATACCTAACTATATCTCAAAATAAACATAAATATCATCTCTAGCATTAAATTAATAAACTCTAGGTTTGTATGCATTAGTTAACTTATAACCATGCATTATCTATACTTTTGGAACTAGGTTCAGAAACATGAAATAGATATACTTAATTTGTGTTCCACTTGTTTTTCTGATCAACTTCAAAAATAGGATTACTATCATTAGAGCTACCAATTAATTTCTACATTATTTGCAAGTTTATAATATTAGTTTAACTTATTCATAAGCATCAAATGGTAATTTTTTTAACTACAATTAGAATCAAGCCTTGAATTCATTTTATTTGCAATCTTCTCATTTTTGAGCAAAATGATATATAATATTGGTGTGTTTTGTGTTGGTGATATGACCTGAGATCCAGTCATATGATGATTGTAATGACACGTCTTGTAATTAATTTTATTATTAATAAAGGCAAATTCCAATTATTATGTGTGTTTCAATATGAGATAATGAATAAATATAATAATGTCTAAAGAATGATATTACTTAATGATGTATGTCTTCGGGTTGAGGACCTGAATAATGAAACCATACTAATGTCAAGAGTATATACATTCTCGTTATGTTCCTAGTCAAATGTTTTTGTGGAAATCTTATAGACAACAATAACACATAAGACTAGAGTATGTATTGGTTGATGATAGAATCTCATTAGTTTTGATATGTGATATCAAACCAAACACATAAGTACTTGTTATGAACAAGTGTACTAGACATACCCACTTTGAGTGTGATACATGGAAGCCAATGATGGCAGTCGGAATCACATTTTAGTGTGACAGTGGTGATTGGGGTCCTTAGACATGAAGTCACTACAATAATTGCATGTTGGTCAATGTTCTTTAACACTGCTCAACGTGATCTTGAAAACGGTTGCTATACAGATAGTGCTTAGGTGCATTATGACACATGAAAATTATTGTGAGTGATGTAGATGGATTTGTCCCTCCCATTGGAGTGATATCCTGGAGACTTGATGAGTGATACTATTAAATGCTTGGCAATGCTCATGTGAGTCAATATATGATTTTGATCTCATGTGTATCTCAATAGTCTACTCTAGATCAATGAACAAAGATTGAACATTAAGAGAATGACGTTTCCATACCTTAGTTTCAATATGGCTATTAGAGACAAAGGGGTTATACAATCACTGTAACACTAGTTAAAATATTAGGTTAAGTTGTTCTTCAACTTCTCCAGATACTTGGGTAGCAATGAAGTCTTTCTAGATACCAATCATTGGTTGTGAAATCAAAATATGATTATGAATATCGTTGCCAATGTAATTTGGAGCCTATCAGATCACACACATAGGATGTATTAGAATAGGAGTATAATTGTGGATGTGATTAGAAATTTTACGAATCAAATTGATTACTAAAATGTTTAGGTAGAATAATACTGGAACATAGTTTGAGTTAATTAGTTAAAATATTTAAGCCAGTCAATTAGATTTAAATTGTTAAGATGGTTGGCTATTCTCGAGAGATTGACTAGATCCAGATGAATAAAATTAGTTAATCGGTTACTATGATTAATTGGTTAATTAATTGATCCTAGAATATTCCTTCAATAGTCCATGAGTGGCTCATTTTAAACACAACTACATCCTTTTGTTTTCCCAGGGGTTTTGAGAAACTTTGCTTCCTTTCCTCTATTATTAATAGGGGTATGATGGTTAGATTTTATAGATAGGCTTTTATACGTGCACCTAAGCCATCATTGTCCCCAAGCGATAGATAAGGAGAGAGACTATGATGCTAGCACATCATCAAGAAGAAGTCTACTCCTTCATGCTGGCTTACAAAGCACGGCGTGGAGTTCCAGTCAATCTGCGTGGATGAAGTAGAGATGCAGACACTGAGTGCCTACATTTGGAGGACGAATGCAGATCGTCTTTGAATGAAAAGAGAGACACATAGCTCCATTTGAAGGGAGTTTACCAGACTTGCTCCATGATGAGGTATATCCCGCACACCCTCTTTCGAATACGCCATTGTTGATGGGATCTACTTGTAGGATATGTAGAGAAAATTTTATTGTTTCCTCTACGTGTATCACCTCCACAAATTCTAATATTTTTTCCTACCAATAAACTACTAGATTTATTGGAAAATAAACCTATATGGGCCAATGGCAACATGACACGCCAATAAAAACACATATTCCTATCTCTTATTTGGGTTGACTTGGGATCAGATCTATTGACTTCATTGCCGCTTGGTGTTGTGAACTTGTGCATTATGTGCTTGAGTGTAGAGGTGTTATTTTGTCCCACCCTCCGTATTCCTCACAAAAGATCCCAATCCCGCCATGGGAGAGTCAACTAGTAGTTGACTTCCCCAGTTATGGGCTCCAAGGACCAATTGAAGATCCAAGAATTCTCGTGCTACCTTATTGGATCTATTCCAAGGGTCTCAAGGATCTGTGGTGGCCAGAGTTGGGGAAGCTAGTCCCCGGTCATGAGGTGCATGTACATGAAAGTAATGTGAGAGGAGGTTAGGCTCGTTACCTTTCCACCTTGGGTGTGAGGATCGAGGATGCCTCTGCCTCTACAAGTTTTCTCACTTCTCTTTGTGCTTAGGGATCTGATAAGAAGCCTTGCTATATCATTTCATGCTCTAAAAACAAAAGAACCGAAGGTTGATGCTCCTGGGGTACTCAAAGGTGTTGGATCATACCGATGAGGATAAGGTGATTTAACTCATTGACCTCCCTTGGTCAGAGTTCTGTGCTACCTTATATAGGTACACGTCGATATGAGAGAGTGTAGATGGCCATCAACCCTAACCAATTGGATAATCATGACTTGAGGTTTTTGAGCAACCACGAAGATAAAGACCAAGTGATTAGTGTAACGCCCGAGCCCACTGCCCAAGTCTCTAGTAGAGTTTCAAGAATGATGACTGGCCCCACAGACTACCACTATCTTTAAATGCGTGCTTTGCCCTCACTCACGCGTAAGCCAGGATAAACTTCCCGACTTGTCACCCATCCTAGTACTACTCTAGGTGGAGCACACTTAACCACATAGTTTTTTAGTGATGGGCTCCCTGAAAAGGAGGTGCACCTTGGTGATATGGGTAGTCCAATCATTACTTTTAAGCATTTGAGGCCTCAAATCTTGGGATGTTACAATCTCCTCCACTTAAACACTTGACATCCTTTTCAAGGCTCAACAATATGGTCTCATAATCTTTTCCCCATTTTAGTGCATACCCAAATGGTCTATGTACACCCAACACCCGATCACGGCTACCGGCACAAGGGTGACTCCATCAACTCAGATAGCATTTTCCAACATGCCTGGACACTACCAGTACAAGGGTGGCTCCATCAACTCAGATAGACCTTTCCAGCATGCGTGGACCACACAACTCAAAGACTATCATGCCACAGGCCCATGTGGGCCCCACCTACTGGAGGAGCATTGGATCTGATACCATTTGTAATGCCCGATCCTACTACCCAAGGCTCTAGTAGAGTTTTAGGAATGATGACCGACCCAACAGACCACCACTAACCTTAACAATGCACTTTTTCCTCACTCACACTGTAACACCCTTGACCTAGGTTATGGTCTAACCCTAGATGTTTTTCTTAAGTAAGCTTCTTACAACTTGTTCTTATCTTTCGGGAAAAGTAATGAAGTCCCTTGTGAAGTTTATTCTCAAAATTAAACTTATATGCAAACTATGTGTGCATTATATAATAACCTAAGTGAAAAGTACAATTTACCCAAGATAAAGGTTATGTTGCAAATGTTACATGTTGAATATATTGTAAGTGTTTTGTATGTCATGAAAGAGAATATGATGCTAATGGTGGCTTGTGCAAATCCTAAATCCTAAGTGAGAACTTGTGTAAATAATGCTAAGTGCTTGATGCATCAATTATAGTACAATTTGCAACATGTACAAAATGTAGGGTTAATATGTAATTTATCACCTCTAGATCATTTTTACTCTTACCTAGTGTTATCTAGAGGAAGGGGAGGAAGGAGAAAACATGATTTTAGTATCTTGAATTGTTATTACTCTTAATAATAATAAAGAAAATAAGAAAATGCATAAGTTGAAGTTATACACACGAGCCATATCGATTGTGGACTAAGGAAAGGAGTCCCTATCGGCCATAGAGACACAAGGAGATCATTCTATCAGTTTGTGGAACCTTGGTTTGACCCATAATGTGCAAGGTACTTCAAGGAAAAAGAAAAGGCATCAATTTGCAACTTGCCTTGGAAATGATGGAGTTGAATAAAATAAAATAATAAGTTAGGAGAAGAGAGCTTGCCCTAGGAGGAAACTCAGGGGCCGCCCCCTTATCTTTTCTTTATTCGTTTGCATGGAAAAATAATAGTGGCATGCATGCAAGAGCATGTGTCGACCTTGCATGGTTAGGTGGCATGAAGCACCTTAAGTAAGTGACACATGTGACACTCTTTTCTATAAACCTCAAGTATAAATACCTTGACCTTCATTTGTTGGCAAGATTTTAGGATCAAGCAAGTGTCCTTTTCTCTTGTATCGTGCAACAACCCCTCTTGTGTCACCCATAGTGAAGAGGGTTGAGTGGTATCAGCCAAGGAGGAGAGATATCAGTCAAGGAAGGTTGAAGCAACCAATTAAGGTGATATCACCCAAGATGATGAAGGATATAGTGCAAAATCCTAGAGCCCAAGTCTTGGAGCTTGGAGAAGGCCCACCTTCAACCTTGGGACATGAGGAAGTGAAGCTTTAAGCTTGGAACTCTTTGAAAGGTGGGTTATATAACTTAAACCCTTCAATATTATTTATCCTTTCTTTAATGTTGTTCAAATTGTTGATTATTTGTAAATTAGGGTTTCCTATGATCAATTGATGTAATCACGGTTTCCAAAATGTAATTAGGATTGTTATCCATAGTTTTGAATAAGATTAATGATCTTTAGGTTGATGATGATGACATCATCATTGGATACCCGATATGAGTTGATCACTCTTGAACAACCCGATATGGGTTGGAGATCTTGTAACCCGACATGGGTTAGAGACTTGGGAAAACCGATATGGAACCCAATATGGAGACTTACCCAATATGTAGGCAAGTCATAGTAGGTCTTATGGATGATATGAATGATCTTTATCCATCACTTGTACTTAAAACAAGGGTGAAACACATAAAACCCCAGAATGAGGATGGGTGCCCAATATGCATGGCCGATATGGTGCCCAATATCCATGACTGATATGGTGCCCAACATGCATGGCTGATATGGTGCCCAACATGCATGGTCAATATGGTGCCCAACATGCATGGCCGATATGGTGACCCAAAATGGTGCACGATATGGTAACTTAAGTGGGTATACAGTATGGTAACCTAAGTGGGTACATGATATGGTAACCTAAGTGGGTACACGATATGGTAACCTAAGTGGAAGCACAATTTGGTGATAGGGGATATGCCCTATACCCGATATGAGGATGTGGTTATACCACATGATCAAATTGAATACTTGGCAAAATGATATACATATCCTCAAATACAATAGAATGACATTATCAATCATGTTACTTGACATGGTAGGCATGTCCTCAATTATTAAGATTAACTAAGTGACAAATATGATCTATATTGAGGTACAATGAGCTTAACTCATTTGATATTGATAAGGTTGTAAACCTTAAAGTTGTGAACTAAGTAATTTACATACTAGTGAGGATGAGAGAGAAACTAAGACTTGAAAGATAAGTATGTGATTAACATACACTAATACTCCTGAGATGAGTGGAGTATGAGTTAGGGCATGGTCATTTCTAATGAAATCTTAAAACCCTAATTGGTTAATTATAACCCAAATTCATTAGGGAGGATGTGTTCCTTAGTACTTCATGGTTAGAATCATATGTTGAGATGGTTGATAACATGATATGATAATCATGCAAGTATCCTTAAGTAAAAAGCATGGCTAAGTAAGAGTTATGTGGCTATGTACTATAGACTCAATTAACTATGTGGACTATGTGAACAAATATCTGGGTCTGACGATCTAGGGATAATGATCATCTGCTAAGTGATGACAATACTCAGTGAAGAATTAGGGGTTTGAATACCCAAGTATGATAATGATGTAAGATTGAGATTCTAAGTGATTATGTGTCTCAGTGAAAATGAAAGTATTTAATAAATGCAACTATGCTTTTCTTTGTAGCAATTAATATAATGCTTGTTAGAAACATTGGTTGATGAATTAATACTTTCATACATCTTGATAAAATAGACGTTATATGTAACATCCCTGACATGGGTTATGCTTTAACCCTAGGTGTTTTGATTAATAAAGATAATTATATGCTTAATCTTATTTTTTGGAAAGTAATTAAGGCTCAAGAGGAACTTACATTTCAATTTTAGTCCTTTTTGAATAATGTTGAAATAATGTTTTACTTGATTTGGACTAAAGTGCAAATTACCCAAGTTAAGGGGTTAAATTGTAAATGTTACATGATAAGATGTTCCTCATGTGTTGAGGCATCATGAGAATGAATATGATTCAGAGTTATGGCTTGTGGTAGCATGGGTAGCAAGAAAGAGCTGATAAAGCAATATTGTGCATTAAAACCTAGTTTTGATGTAATGTGCAATTTACCCAAAACCCAGGGTTCAATATGCAAATTACCAATTCAATAAGTTCCCTAATGTATATTGGCATCATGTTGAGGCAATAAAATGAGAGGGGCGCCTCATTAGAATCATTTTGGAGGAGAGAGAATCTTGATATTAAAATAATCAAGATTTAAGCATAATTGGAACTTTACTTCCATTTAATGCAAATAAATAAATAAAATAATTGAAGGGACTTCAACCAAAAACTATATGGTTGAATTTGCTCAAGTTTGAACACCTTTGTGCATTTTCTAGGCCATAAAAATATCCAAAGGAAGTGGATAACTCACTCACCTTATTATAAGGAAAAGTAATATCCACTCACATATGGATATTATTATTATTTGATTTAAGGTGCTTAGTTTGTTTTCCTTTAAAACATGGATTATTGATAGTAATAAGAGGAAAACAAGATAGCCTTGGATCCAAGGATTTGAGGGGGAAGAGGCGGCACTAGTTTTGGGATTAAATGAATTTTTATAAGGCATTTTCTCTCTCCTTGAATTTCTTATAAAAAGACCCTTTACAAGCCAAAACAAAGGCTTTTCCATTTCCACTCTTTTCCCTTGCTTGGAAAACGACCAAAGGAGCTTTGGAGGATCAGGATGACGACCCCCAACCTATTGGTAAGCTTCTTGACCTCCTTTCACCTTGAATTCATGGTGAAAATTGAAAATCAATGCATGAATTCTTCTTATCTTGATCCCCTCTTCAATTCTAACCATTCCTTTTCACTCAAAGCTTGAGGACGAGCCTTGGAATAGAGAAAGGAGTTTCATCCACCATTGTTGACATGAGCTTGAAGCTTTGGAGCTCAATTGGAGGTGGGTTTTATAACTTGAACCTTTAATATTGTTATTGCATTCAATTCCTTATCAATTGTTGAAGTTTTCTTCATCCTCGGAATTGTATTTGGTTGATTGATGCAATCACCATGAAAATCACAGAAAACTTCGTGGGTTTGGATCTTGATGATGATGACATCATAATAAGAACACACCTCCCCAAATATCTCTTGCAAACAGTTTCAACAAAATGGTCCAAACGGTTTCATCAAACTGTTTGGAGACCAAACGATTTCCAAACCATTTGGAGACTTGAACCCCAAACTGTTTAAGGGAGTTGACCGTTTGGATGGGTTGAACATTTGAGGTCTGAACCCTAGTATGTATTGGATGATTATCCAATGGCTCCAATTGATTGATTCAACTTATGGACAAACTTTCAAATAGAAAACCTAATCGGCTAAAAGCTGATTTTGCAAATGATTAAGTTGATGTTTTGGGTTGATTGACCCAAACGGTTTCAAAACTATTTGGGAATCACCCAAACGGTATCAAGAACATTTTGAGGTCAAACAAGACCATTTGGAGGTCTAGGGTTGAGTATGGTTGCGTATTTGAAGACCCAAAGATATCAAATTGAATTACAATCAATAGCTCAAGTGATGATTGATTCAATGATGCAAACCCTAAGTTGATTTCCATATATTTAAATGATGGTTTGGGCAAACGGTCTCAAGACCATTTGGATATCGTCCAAATGATCTCAAGACCGTTTGGGGGTCATTCAAGACCATTTGAGGTCAGGTCATATCATGTAATGATGATGGTTCACTAATTTCAATAGAATTGGTTTCACAATGTCAACCATTGATGGTTCCTCAGTTTCAAAACCCTAAGTGATGGTTTCTTGATTATCAACCATAGTTCAATTGGGTTCAAAGCCCTAATTGAAGGTCCAATTGAAGGGTGATTCAGTGGTTCAATTGAAGAATAAATTATGGACCAATTGATAGTTGGTTCATGGATTGGAACCTTGAATCGATTAAGTGTTGAAGACCCTTTTTGGTCCATTCAGTTTGGAGAGGGTTTGGACCAAACAGTCTTAAGAACATTTGAATCCAAATGGTCTCAAGGCTGTTTGGGACCAAACGGTCTCAAGACCATTTGATTCCAAACGTTCTCAAACCGTTTGGAGACTCAAGTCATTCAGTTTCAAGTTGTTTGGTCTAAACGGTTTCAAGCACCTACTTTGCTAAACAGTTTTCAAACCGTTTGAACCTAATTGGTCAAGACCGTTTGAGGTCTAAGTGACCAACACCTTTTGAGGTTCAAATTGGTTAAACCATTTGGACACCTAATATGATCAAAGGTCAAATAGCTACTTGATTATTAATGATGTAGACCAATGGTGATTATGAAGGTTAACCCTATCTATGTGTACTTAAGTGAAGAGTTAACCTAGATCAATCTTGGAGTATTTAACATCCTAGAGAGGATGAGAAGAAGAGAGAATGAGAGAGATGATTTCTTACTTAATAAGCCCTAATCCTCTCATTATGAATAAATGTGTAATCAGGGTTTGATCCATAATATGAGATCATGAAATTCTCATTGAAAAGATTGGTGTACCTTGAACCTAATTGAGGGCAAAGATGAGTGAAGCCATAATCTAGGGTGATGATGTAACCCTAACTTAGTATAACAATGTAAGAAACCCTAATTTAATGAGAATTGTACATCCTAACCCTAATTTGGGTAATGAGGTATGAGAAACCCTACTTGGAAGTTAATGGTAAACCTTAATCCCTAAAATGGGGTAAAGGTGCATGAAACCCTAATATAGGGTAGTGCTACTAATGCAATGTGAATCCCTATCACTGGGTGATGTATTGTGAAATCTTAACTTCACATAATACTAGGTGAAACCCTGGTATAGAAGGATGATTATGTGAATCTCTAATGCAGAGCAATACTATGTGAAATCCATATAATATATGGAAAATGCTATGTGAATCCTCAAATTATAAATATGGAGAATCCTATTCCTAATAATGGAATAGTGATTAATGTATTGACAAATGTAATACTTAAATGGGTTGATAATGGATATCCTTACAATAATAATTCCTAATTCAAGGATAAGTCCATATCATTGACAATGGTTGTATATTCTAAATAGGTGGATTATGACCAATACATTACATGATGAATGTGATGAACCGGTACATAAAATATTAGGATGGGGAATATCCTAATATAAGCTAAGTGGATGAACTCAAGTAAGATGAAGGTGTTAAGGGAAGTGATACATCAAGATATAATAGATATCACATCCAACACCCCAATACTGATATACCTTGATGTGTTTTAAGTCCAATATAATTGGAGGAGTGACACATGAGATGTGTCATGTCAATTGTTATATTGAGATGTAATGCACCTTGTTAAATGTAAGGTAACATGCCCTATGAAAAGGTTAATCCAAACCTGTAAACTATGATGTGACCATATTCTAGTAAAGATAAGAGAGAAACTCATACTGTGTGTTGATAATTCATTTAATGATGAATGATGAGAATAAATAAGTATGATTGAATACTTATGTTATCCATATTGATTTCTAGCTATGTGAAGCAATGCAATAGGACTTGATCATTAATAAAATGATCTTGAGAACCTATATGGTTATTTGTGTGAAACCCTAATATAGGGTAATGCTATGTGAAACCCTAAAATAGGGTAATGCTATGTGAAACCCTAATACAGGGTAATGCTATGTGAAACCCTAAAATAGGGTAATGCTATGTGAAACCCTAATATAGGGTAATGCTATGTGAAACCCTAAAATAGGGTAATGATATGTGAAACCCTAATACAATATGATGCTATGTGAAGTCTTAACACATAGTAATCCTATGTGAAGTTCAAATACATATTGATGAGTTATAAATCTAATAAGAAAACCCTTGTATTGCATGGTACTGATATATGATTGTTATCATGAGTATTAATCATGTAGGAATATTGAGATGATGAGTATAGCTAGGTATGGACTATGATGCTCTGTATATTGAAACTGTTTATGGGCTTTATAAGCCATAATATGCCTTATTGCCTATTAAGGGGTAATAAGAGGTGATATGATCTTTGTGAACTATGTGCAATGCTTTGTGTAGCAATAATCATAATGTCCTTGGTCAGATGACCTGAAGTTATTAAATTACCTAATAAGTGATAACAAGTATTCTATGATGAGTTAAGGGTTCGAATACCCATATTCTATAATTATGATGATGAACTTTTTAAGAAATGGAAATGTGCTTGATGAGATGAGGGATCAAGATTCCAGTACTTTGTTAAAAGAATATGGCTACAGGCCATGACCCCACAAAGACAATGACAAGCATTAGCTATGTGATCTAAGCCTGAAGAGGATATATGATGTAGTTATAACTCTATAGTGAATAAATGTTATACATGTTCTTCACATTCCTTATTCAATAAGTGACATGATGATCCATCAGGTTACAACTGCAATGCTTCAGATAAGAATAATGTTCTAATTTGTTAAACAATGAATTAACTATTGTTAAGAAATTATGTTTCCTATGTTCAATTTTATTTTAATAAACTGCAATAACAATGTTTCTGGTGGAGAGTTATATCTCTCGCTGGGGCAATTTTACAATTGTCTCACCCCCGTGGGAACCATATTTTTAGGTGGATGCAGACGAGGAGACAGGAATCCTTCAACAGGTGAAGGACAACAGTAGCAGTAGCAGGGATATCAGTGAAGTCTCAGGTGGAGACACTAGCTGATATGCCTTGTATAGTTGTATATAGAGTCCTATGTGTCGTCTCTGTACTCTCATGTCCTCGGAGTAGTAGTTAGTACTTTCGAGATTTTAGCTCAGTGCCTCGAGATTTTATACTGCTTGTGTTTAGTTTAACAGAGTAGTTGATGCATGTAATCCTCAAAAAAAGATGATACAGGACATGCACTTGTGAACCAGTATGTAATTAAGTTACTCTGGTTCTTTATGAAAGAGTTTTCCTATGTGTGGATCTCTTTGTAAAATGGTTTTAATTTTTAGTGATTTTTGGTAATCCGCTGCTTAGTGAACGCTTCCGCATTAGTTAATCATGTTTTTGTGAGTTGCATGCTACAATTTAGTGGTATCAGAGCTCTAGGTTCGCTGAGTCTACATAGACATAGGACTAAAGTGTTGAGTCTATGTTAGTGTCCTCTAGTATACCCTATAGTGACTTCTGCTTATGTAGAGTAAAGGGTAAAGTTTATAAATGACTGGGGAACACGAGGAGCACATTGCTAAGGGCAATGTTGTTGCACCAGGAGAGGACGATGCATGGGATCAAGCAAGAGAAGAACAAGTGCCTGAGAATTCCCATCTTGACCTGATCAAGATAGAGAATTCTATGTTCATGCTCTTGAAGGGAAGGTTAGGACAACAATAATACATATAGAAGACTGGATACTGGGAATACAACCTAGGTTACCAGTCCTTAATGTGGAAACTTTGGGCTTTTAAAGGGTTCGTGAATGACATAGTCATGTTGGAACAGTGGAAATGTGGGAAGGATTAACACATGGCGAGAAAGTAGACTCTGCCATAAGTTTAGAAAGATAGTACATCTATGATGGTAGTGCCCAAGGAGAGGCAATAAGATGAGATTTAAGGTAAGATCTCTATAATTTTAGAGACAGTTTCCTAGTTGTTCTGAAAAGCCAAAGTTTTTGGTGTCACCAATGCAATAAATACCTAGTGCACCAGGGAAGTAGCCATTAAGTAAAGGAAAAAACAACAACAAGCAAATGTGAGGTTCTATGCAATGAATCAATCTGATGCAATAGTTAAACCTCGGGTTGTGACAGGTCAGATGGAATAGATTCATTCTGATAATTCATTTCATGATTCTATGTGTTAAAAATAAGAAAGTAGTTGTATTTGAACTCCCTATGACTAGTCCTATAAGGACACAAGGGAGATGAGAACTTACATCTTACTCAGTGTTCCTTAAAATGCTTTACCATCTCTCTTACCTGTGTGTTAAAAGATGAGATATAGAAGTGTTGCCTGAAGAAAATCTAAGAATGAAAAATCATGTGTGTATAATGATATGAAAAGTGAGGAATATGATAGAAAATAAAACGCATACTACCTAATATCAATACTTGTATACCCTGTCCGAGTATATGATTATTTGAGATAAGGCAAGTATGAAACTCTTAGATTGTTATCTTTCTGATTACTCTGATCAAGTAGTCATTATGAAACAATCTAGTGAGTATAATGAAACTAATAAAGAAGAGCTAAGTGAACATTCTCAACTAATAAAGAAGAGATAAGTGAACATTCTCAACTAATGAGGAAGAGCTAAGTGAACATTCTCAACTAATGAGGAAGAGCTAAGTGAACATTCTCAACTAATGAGGAAGAGCGAAGTGAACATTCTCAACTAATGAGGAAGAGCTAAGTGAACATTCTCAACTAATAAAGAAGAGCTAAGTGAACATTCTCAACTAATAAAGAAGAGCTAAGTGAACATTCTCAACTAATGAGGAAGAGCTAAGTGAACATTCTCAACTAATAAAGAATAGCTAAGTGAACATTCTCAACTAATAAAGAAGAGCTAAGTGAACATTCTCAACTAATAAAGAAGAGCTAAGTGAACATTCTCAACTAATGAGGAAGAGCTAAGTGAACATTCTCAATTAATGAAGAAGAGCTAAGTGAACATTCTCAACCAATAAGGAAGAGCTAAGTGAAATTTCCCAATTAATCGAAATTTCTAAAAGTGAACTTTCCCAATAACATAGGAGTTGTTGAGTGAATTTTCCCAAATTACATAGGGATTTCTAAGTGAACTTTTCCAACCACATAGGGTTTGCTAAGTGAACCTTCCCAAACAAATAAAGGATTGCTGAGTGGATTATCTCTTTTAAAATATATATGTTTCTCTTGTGGTAAACACTCTTGGGTGATGATAAGAGTATGTTCTTTTATGCTTCTTCCTTTCAAATAATATGGACATCATATGTTAGGGGTTTATGCTCTGCATAAACATAAACATTGACAAGGATGAACTAATGAAAGGAACTTTGTGTGGATTAAAGATCTATGGTATCTCCATGACATTAAGAAGTTATGTGGAGATTTGAGGGTATGATAAATGAATAAATATGTCCCTCCTTTTTCCTAGGATTTCGGGGACGAAATCCTTGTTAGGGATTTATAACTTGTAACATCCCTGACCTGGGTTATGCTTTAAACCTAGGTGTTTTGATTAAGAAAGATAATTATATGATTAATCTTATTTTGTGGAAAGTAATTAAGGCTCAATAGGAACTTACATTTCAATTTTAGTCCTTTTTGAATAATGTTGAAATAATGTTTTACTTGATTTGGACTAAAGTGCAAATTACCCAAGTTAAGGGGTTAAATTATAAATGTTACATGATAAGATGTTCCTCATGTGTTGAGGCATCATGAGAATGAATATGATGAAGAGGTATGGCTTGTGGTAGCATGAGTACCAAGAAAGAGTTGATAAAGCAATATTGTGCATTAAAACCTAGTTTCGGTGTAATGTGCAATTTACCCAAAACCCAGGGTTCAATATGCAAATTACCAATTCAATAAGGTCCCTAATGTATCTTGGCATCATGTTGAGGCAAGAAAATGAGAGGGGCGCCTCATTAGAATCATTTTGGAGGAGAGAGAATCTTGATATTAAAATAATCAAGATTTAAGCATAATTGGAACTTTACTTCCATTTAATGCAAAAAAATAAATAAAATAATTGAAGGGACTTCAACCAAAAACGAGATGGTTGAATTTTCTCAAGTGTGAACACCTTTGTTCCTTTGCTAGGCCAGGAAAATATCCAAGGGAAGTGGATAACTCACTCACCTTATTATAAGGAAAAGTAATATCCACTAACATATGGATATTATTATTATATGATTTAAGGTGCTTAGTCTGTTTTCATTTAAAACATGGATAATTGAGAGGAATAAGAGGAAAAAAAGATAGCCTCAGATCCAAGGAGTTGAGGAGGAAGAGGCGACACTATTTTTGGGATTAAATGAATTTTTATAAGGCATTTTCTCTCTCCTTGAATTTCTTATAAAAAGACCCTTTACAAGCCAAAACAAAGGCTTTTACGTTTCCACTCCTTTCCCTTGCTTGGAAAACAACCAAAGGAGATTTGGAGGATCAGGAGGACGACCTCCAACCTGTTGTTAAGCTTCTTGACCTCCTTTCACCTTGAATTCATGGTGAAAATAAACAACCAATGCATGAATTCTTCTTATCTTGATCCCCTCTTCAATTCTAACCATTCCTTTTCACTCAAAGCCTGAGGACGAGCCTTGGAATAGTGAAAGGAGTTGCATCCACCATTGTTGACGTGAGATTGAAGCTTTGGAGCTCAATTGGAGGCGGGTTTTATAACTTGAACCATTAATATTGTTATTGCATTCAATTCCTTATCAATTGTTGATGTTTTCTTCATCCTCAGAATTGTATTTGGTCGATTGATGCAATCACCATGAAAATCACAGAAAACTTCATGGGTTTGTAGCTTGATTATGATGACATCATCATAATCACACACCTCCCCAAATATCTCTTGCAAACGGTTTCAACAAAATGGTCCAAACAGTTTCATCAAACCGTTTAGAGACCAAACCATTTCCATACCGTTGGGAGACTTGAGCCCCAAACCATTTAAGGGAGTTGACCATTTGGATGGATTGACCGTTTGAGGTCTGAACCCTAGTATGTTTTGGATGATGATCCAATGGCTCCAATTGATTGATTCAACTTATGGACAAACTTTCAAATAGAAACCCTAATAGGCTAAGTGCTGATTTTGCAAATGATTAATTTGATGTTTTGGGTTGATTGACCCAAACGGTTTCAAAACCATTTGGGAATCACCCAAACGGTCTCAAGTCTGTTTGGAGGTCAACCAAGACTGTTTTGAGGTCTAGGGTTGAGTATGGTTGAGTATTTGAAGACCCAAAGATATCAAATTGAATTACAATCAATAGCTCAAGTGATGATTGATTCAATGATGCAAACCCTAAATTAATTTCCATAGATTTCAATGATGGTTTGGGAAAACGGTCTCAAGACCGTTTGGAGATCATAAAAACAATCTCGAGACCATTTGGGGGTCATTCAAGACCATTTGAGGTCAGGTCATATCATGTAATGATGATGGTTCACTAATTTCAATTGAATTGGTTTCACAATGTCAACCATTGATGGTTCCTCAGTTTCAAAACCCTAAGTGATGGTTTCTTGATTATCAACCCTAGTTCAATTGGGTTCAAAACCCTAATTTAAGGTCCAATTGAAGGGTGATTTAGTGGTTCAATTGAAGAATAAATTAGTGGACCAATTGATAGTTGGTTCATGGATTGGAACCTTGAATCAATTAAGTGTTGAAGACCCTTTTTGGTCCATTCAGTTTTGAGAGGATTTGGACATTTGAGTACAAACGGTATCAAGACCATTTGGGACCAAACAGTCTCAAGACCGTTTGAGTCCAAACGGTCTCAAACCGTTTGGAGACTCAAGTCATTCAGTTTCATGTTGTTTGGTCTAAATGGTTTCAAGTACCTACTTTGCTAAATGGTTCTCAAACTGTTTGAACCTAATTGGTCAAGACCATTTGAGGTCTAAGTGACCAAGACCTTTTGAGGTTCAAATTGGTTAAACCATTTGGACACCTAATATGATGAAAGGTCAAATAGCTACTTAATTATTAATGATGTAGACCAATGGTGATTATGAAGGTTAACCCTATCTATGTATACTTAAGTGAAGAGTTAACCTAGATCAATCTTGGAGTATTTAACATCCTAGAGAGGATGAGAAGAAGAGAGAATGAGAGTGATGATTGCTTACTTAATAAGCCCTAATCCTCTCATTATGAATAAATGTGTAATCAGGGTTTGATTCATAATATGAGATCATGAAATTCTCATTGAAAAGATTGATGTACCTTGAACCTAATTGAGGGCAAAGCTGAGTGAAGCCATAATCTAGGGTGATGATGTAACCCTAACTTAGTGTAACAATGTAAGAAACCCTAATTTAAATAGAATTGTACATCCTAACCCTAATTTGGGTAATGACGTATGAGAAACCCTACTTGGAAGTTAATGGTAAACCTTAATCCCAAAAATGGGGTAAAGGTGCATGAAACCCTAATATAGGGTAGTGCTACTAATGCTATATGAAGCCCTATCACTGGGTGATATATTGTGAAATATTAACTTCACATAATACTAGGTGAAACCCTGGTATAGAAGGATTATTATGTGAATCTCTAATGAAGAGCAATACTATGTGAAATCCATATAATATATGGAAAATGCTATGTGAATCCTCAAATTATAAATATGGAGAATCCTATTCCTAATAATGGAATAGTGATTAATGTATTGATAAATGTAATATTTATATGGGTTGATAATGGATATCCTTACAATAATAATTCCTAATTCAAGGATGAGTCCATATCATTGGCAATGGTTGTATATTCTAAATAGGTGGATTATGACCAATACATTACATGATGAATGTGATGAACCGGTACATAAAATATTAGGATGGGGAATATCCTAATATAAGCTAAGTGGATGAAGTCAAGTAAGATGAATGTGTTAAGGGAAGTGATACATCAAGATATGATAGATATCACATCCAACACCCCAATACTGATATACCTTGTTGTGTTTTAAGTCCAATATAATTGGAGGAGTGAGACATGAGATGTGTCATGTCAATTGTTACATTGAGATGTAATGCACCTTGTTGAATGTAAGGTAACATGCCCTATGAAAAGGTTAATCCAAACATGTAAACTATGATGTGACCATATTCTAGTAAAGATAAGAGAGAAACTCATACTGTGTGTTGATAACTCATTTAATGATGAATGATGAGAATAAATAAGTATGATTGAATACTTATGTTATCCATATTGATTTCTAGCTATGTAAAGCAATGAAATAGGACTTGATCATTAATAAAATGATCTTGAGAACCTATATGGTTATTTATGTGAAACCCTAATATAGGATAATGCTATGTGAAACCCTAAAATAGGGTAATGCTATGTGAAACCCTAATACAGGGTAATGCTATGTGAAACCCTAAAATAGGGTAATGCTATGTGAAACCCTAATATAGGGTAATGCTATGTGAAACCCTAAAATATGGTAATGCTATGTGAAACCCTAATACAAGATGATGCTATGTGAAGTCTTAACACATAGCAATCCTATGTGAAGTTCAAATACATATTGATGAGTTATAAATCTAATAAGAAAACCCTTGTATTGCATGGTACTGATATATGATTGTTATCATGAGTATTAATCATGCAGGAATATTGAGATGATGAGCATAGCCATGTATGGACTATGATGCTCTGTATATTGAAACTGTTTATGGGCTTTATAAGCCACAATATGCCTTATTGCCTATTAAAGGGGAATAAGAGGTGATATGAGCTTTGTGAACTATGTGCAATGCTTTGTGAAACAAGAATCGTAATGTCCTTGGTCAGATGACCTGAAGTTATTAAGTTACCTAATAAGTGGTAATAAGTATTCTACGATGAGTTAAGGGTTCGAATACCTATATTCTATAATTATGATGATGAACTTGTTAAGAAATGGAAATGTACTTGATGAGATGAAGGATTAAGATCCCATTACTTTGTTAAAAGAATATGGCTACAGGCCATGACCCCACAAAGACAGTGACAAGCATTAGCTATGTGATTAAGCCTAAAAAAGATATATGCTGCAGTTATAGCTCTATAGTGAATAAATGTTATACATGTTCTTCACATTCCTTATTGAATAAGTGACATGATGCCTCATCAGGTTACAGATGCAATGCTTTAGATAAGAATAATGTTCTAATCTATTAAACAATGAATTAACTGCTGTTAAGAAATTGTGTTTCCTCTGTTCAGTTTTATCTTAATAAACTACAATAACAATGTTTCTGGTGGAGAGTTATATCTCTCGTTGGGGCAATTTTACAATTGTCTCACCCTCGTGGGAACCACATTTTTAGGTGGACGCAGATGAGGAGGCAAGAATCCTTCAACAGGCGAAGGACAACGACAACAACAGTAGGGACATCAGTGAAGTCTCAGGTGGAGACATTGGCTGATATGCCTTGTATAGTTATATATAGAGTCCTATGTGTCGTCTCTGTACTCTCAGGTCCTTGGAGTAGTAGTTAGTACTTTCGAGATTTTGGCTCAGTGCCTCGAGATATTATACTGCTTGTGTTTAGTTTAACAGAGTAGTTGATGCATGTAATCCTCAGAAAAAGATGATACATGACATGCACTTGTAAACCAGTATGTAATTAAGTTACTCTGGTTCTTTATGAAAGAGTTTTCCTATATGTGGATCTCTTTGTAAAATGGTTTTAATTTTTAGTGAATTTTGGTAATCCGCTACTTAGTGAATGCTTACGCATTAGTTAATCATGTTTTTGTGATTTGGATGCTACATTATATATGTTCCTTATATTTCTTTTCAAGTAAATAGATGTTTTATAATTCTGTCTAGTTTTATATTATTTCCTTTGATAATAATATTGTTGGAAGAGAGTTATATCTCTCACTGGGACAATATTTTCACCCCATGGGATCCACAATTTTTAGGTAAGACGCGGACAAGGGACTAAGAATTGGGCAGCAGAAGAAGGAGCATATCAGCAATGATCATAATTATATCGTAGGTTGAGTACGCTGTCTGTAATGTCCTGTAGATAGAAGTCCTATGTGTCATCTCTGTACTCTCAGGTCCTTGGGAGATAGTCTTAATGGTTTTCATGAGCGACTTTAGATTTTGGGTTGCTTATCTTGAGGATTTTATGTTGTTAATGTGTGTATTAAAGCAAAGCAGCTAGTACTTGTTATCCTCGAGAAGAGATAGAACACTAAATGTATAATGTGTATATAAGGCTTCGATTCTTTATGTAAAAGTTTTATGGAAGATGTATCTATATGAAAAATGGTTTTAAATTTTTGTGAATTTTATTATTATTATTTATCTGCTGTTTATGATTACTCTACTTAATTAGTAGTGATTTGTTTGTCAGTTTGAGAATAGTTGCTGCAAGTTTGGTATCAGAGCTTAAGGTTCACTTAGTCTACAGAGACATAGGACTACGGTGTTGAGTCTGTGTTAGTGTCCTCCAGTATACCCTATAGTGACTTCTGCTTATGAAAAAAGGGGGAAGTTTATGAATGACTGGAGAACACAAAGAATACATCCCTTATAGCAATGTTGTTTGCACCTAGAATGGGTGTAAGGGACCAAGCAAGGGAAGAACGAGTGCCTAAGAATTCCCATCTTGACCTAATCAGGATAGAGAATCTAGCTTTTTATGCTCTTGTTAGGCAGGTTAGAACAACAATGATGCATATAGTCGACTGGATACTAGCATTACAACCTAAGTTACCAGTCCTCAATGCAGAAACTTTGGGTTCTGAAAGGGTTCCTGAATGGCATAGTCATGTTGGAACAATGGAAAATGTGGGAAGAATTAACGTATGGAGAGAAAATAGACTCTACCATAAGTTAAGACAGATAGTACATCTGTGATAGTAGTACCCAAGGAGGGGTAATAAGCTGAGAATCAAGGAGAAGTCTCTACAATTCTAGAAATAGTTGTCTAGTTGTTCTAAAAGACCATAGTTTTTGGTGCCACCAGTGCAATAAATGCTTAGTGCTCCGGAATGGTAGTCACTACGAAAAGGTAAAAGTCCTAACCTTCCACTTGTAAGAACTTCTGACTGAGCATTTACATCGGTAATATGACCGATAAGACCATAGTACGAGGACAAAACATGCTATAGATATAGACATGTTGAGCACACTAAACCCCTTTTGTTTAAAAGAAGGGAGGAAATGACCCTACAACCGAGGAAGACTCGACAGGATGCATGAAAGTCACAACCCATTAGGGTAAAAGGGCAAAAGCAATGACATGAAACAAGTAGACTCTATGTGTTAAGTCAACATGAAGCAGTAGATGACCGTGAGGGATAACAACCAGATGGATCTTTTCCATTTGATATGCCTTCTTTTGATTTTATCTGATAAACATAAGGGGGATTGGTGTTATTAACTTCTCTATTGTTTTCCCTATGGGAACACATGGGAGAAATAATGAAAGCTAGAATTTATATTTTGTTTAGTATTCTTTAACTGCTTTATAATTAATCTTGTCTGTGTGAAGGAAGGAATAGAGGTGATGCTTGGAGAAAATCCATGGATGCTAAGTCCTATGCCTTGATAATATGAAAAGTAAGGAATAGATTGTTATCTCTCTGATTACTCCCATAAAGTAGTCATTTTGAGACAATCTAGTAAGCCTAACAAGACTGGAAATATGGCATAAGTGTTTTCATCACATCCTAAGTGCAGTAAATTGGAATCTGTGATAATATCATATCAATCTGTGTGTCTGAGGAAGTAAAAAGTATAATCCTCATGATAAGAGGAAGGATAATTAGGGAGATGATCCCTATACAATAAAGACTGTGTGAATAGTAAGGATCATTTCCATAATATGGAAATGGGAAATGTGATGAAATTATAGAATGTTCATAAACATGTTAGACAAAAACAAAGAAAGGAATGAAACAAAATAGGGGATTGCTAAGGGAACTTTCCCAAATACATAGGGATTGCTAAATGAACTTTCCCAACCAAACAGAGATTGTTAAGTGGAATTCCCTAACTAATAAAGGATTGCTAAGTGGACTTTCCTAACTAGACATGGATTGCTAAGTGGACTTCCATAACTAATAAAGGATTGCTAAGTAACTAGACAGGGATTGCTAAGTGGACTTCCCTAACTAATAAAGGATTTCGAAGTGGACTTTCCTAACTAGACAAGGATTGCTAAGTGGACTTCCCTAACTAATAGAGGTTTCTAAGTGGACTTCCTCAGCTAAATACATGTTTCCTCTTTGATGAACAACCTTGGGTAATGATGGGGGTATGTTCCTTTATGTTCCTTCCTTTCATGAACATGGCAATCAAGTGAGTTTTATGATACTTGATGTATGAGTTAGGATCGTTCATTTGATGGGTACTTAGAAAAATATCAGTTCATTTGGGACTTTAGTTCCAAAATTAAGATATGTGTAATATATATATATATATATATATATACATATATATATATATAATAACTTAGGTTAAAGAAAGATCCTTTTGTATGTTTAACTTCAAAAATAGTAATGAGGAGATGGAAACGATTAGGATGTGATGATTTTTCAACACATGTAAAGAATACCAAGATGAGGAATTCTGGTACCCAAGATGTGCCAGATGATATGAGAGATTAAGAATATAACTTCCGATAAAATGAATAATGTTTGGTAACTAAGAAGAGCCAACCTTGAGATAACTATATTATGGAGATCATATGTTAGGAGTTTATGCTCCGCATAAACATAACATCGATAAGGAGGTACTAATTGAAGGAACAATTGTAGAGTTATTTTAAGAAAAGCTTATCAAGCTAAAAATGATTCCTTAAAAATATCCCTATCTAGATCTTTTGAGGGAACATATACCTAATCTCTAGAGATACCTCTGAGATAAGTTCTTCTTTGACAAGTGGCCTCTCCTTATGATAAGAAAATAAACAACTAGCAGAATGGTTGATATAAGTCATAAGAAAGCTAGTGTTGAACCAACAGATTAGACTGGTACAATAGAAGTATGATTAGACTTGTAGCCTCAAATGAAGGACATAATGTAACTATAGTCTGGGAAAGAATGGATTCTTTGATAATCCTGTGTGAAAGGATCTTAACTGGTCAAAGTTCGGTAGTATCTCCATGACATCAAGATGTTATGTGGACACTTTGTGATATGATGCATGAACAACAAATGTCTCCCTTTATCCGGGATTTTGGGGACAAAATCCTTGTTAGGGGTTTATAATTGTAACACCACTGACCTGGGTTATGGCCTAACCCAAGATTTTTTGCTTAAGTAAGCTGCTTACAACTTGTTCTTATCTTTTGGGAAAAGTAATTAAGGCCCTTGTGAAGTTTATTATCAAAATTGAGCTTATATGCAAACTATGTGTGCATTATATAATAACCTAAGTGAAAAGTACAATTTATCCAAGATAAAGGTTATATTGCAAATGTTACATGTTGAATATATTCTAAGTGTTTTATATGTCATGAAAAAGAATATGATGCTAAGTGGTGGCTTGTTCAAAGCCTAAACCCTAAGTGAGAACTTGTGTAAATAATGCTAAGTGCTTGATGCATCAATTATAGTACAATTTGCAACATGTACAAAATGTAGGGTTAATATGTAATTTATCACCTCTAGATCATTTTTACTCTTACCTAGTGTTATCTAGAGGAAAGAGAAGAAGGAGACAACATGATTGAAGTATCTTAAAGTGTTATTACTCTTAATAATAATAAAGAAAACAAGAAAATGCATAAGTTTAAGTTATACACATGAGCCATATCGATTGTGGACTAAGGAAAGGAGCCCCTATCAGCCATAGAGCCATAAGGAGAGCATTCTATCAGTTTGTGGAGCCTTGGTTTGACCCATAACGAGCAAGATACTTCAAGGAAAATGAAAAGGAATTGATTTGCAACTTGCCTTGGAAATGATGGAGTTGAATAAAATAAAATATTAAGTTAGTGGAAGAGAGCTTGCCCTTGGAGGCAACTCAAGGACTACCCTCTTGTCTTTTCTTTATTCTTTTGCATGGAAAAATAAAAGTGGCATGCATGCAAGAGCATGTGTCAACCTTGCATGGTTAGGTAGCATAAAGAACCTTAAGTAAGTGACGCCTTTGACACTCTTTTCTATAAACCTCAAGTATAAATACCTTGACCTTCATCTATTGCAAGATTTTTAGATCAAGCAAGTGTCCTTTTCTCTTGTATCGTGCAACACCCCCTCTTGTGTCACCCATAGTGAAGAGGGTTGAGTGGTATCGGCCAAGGAGGAGAGATATCAACCAAGGAAGGTTGAAGCAACCAATTAAGGTGATATCGCCCAAGGAAGGTTGAAGCAACCAATTAAGGTGATATCGCCCAAGATGATGAAGGATATCATGCAAAAGCTTGGAGCCCAAGTCTTGGAGCTTGGAGAAGGTCCACCTTCAACCTTGGGACGTGAGGAAGTGAAGCTTGAAGCTTGGAAGCTCTTTGAAGGGCGAGTTATATAACTTAAACCCTTCAATATTATTTATCCTTTCTTTAATGTAGTTCAAATTGTTGATTATTTGCAAATTAGGGTTTCCTATGATCAATTGATGTAATCATGGGTTCAAAAATGTAATTAGAATTGATATCTATAGTTTTGAATAAGATTAATGATCTTGATGTTGATGATGATGACATCATCATTGGATACCCAATATGAGTTGATCACTCTTGAACAATCCAATATGGGTTGGAGATCTTGTAACCTGACATGGGTTAGAGACTTGGGAAAGCTGATATGGAACCCAACATGGAGACTTGCTCGATATGTAGGTAAATCATAGTAGGTATTATGGACGATATGAAGGATCCTTATCCATCACTTGTACTTACCACAAGGGTGAAAAAATTCCTTGTGCACTATTTGTGTAAAACCCTAGAACGAGGATGGGTGCCCAATATGCATGGCCGATATGGAGCCCAATATCCATGACCGATATGGTTCCCAATATGCATGGATGATATGGTTCCCAATATCCATGACCGATATGGTGCCCAATATGCATGGCCGATATGGAGCCCAATATCCATGACCGATATGGTTCCCAATATGCATGGATGATATGGTGCCCAATATCCATGACCGATATGGTGCCCAACATGCATGGCCGATATGGTGCCCAATATGCATGGCTGATATGGTGCCCAACATGCATGGCTGGTATGGTGACCTAAGATGGTGCATGATATGCTATCCTAAGTGGGTACACAATATGGTAACCTAAGTGGGTACTCGATATGGTAACCTAAGTGGGTACACAATATGGTAACGTAAGTGGAAGCACAATTTGGTGATAGGGGATATGCCCTATACCCGATATGAGGATGTGGTTATACCACATGATCAAATTGAATACTTGGCAAAATGATATACATATCTTCAAATATAATAGAATGACATTATAAATCATGTTACTTGACATGGTAGGCATGTCCTCAATTATTAAGATTAACTAAGTGATAAATATGATCTATATTGAGGTACAATGAGCTTTACTCATTTGATATTGATAAGGTTGTAAACCTTAAAGATGTGAACTAAGCAATTTACATCCTAGTGAGGATGAGAGAGAAACTAAGACTTGAAAGATAAGTATGTGATTAGCATACACTAATACTCCTGAGATGAGTGGATTATGAGTTAGGGCATGGTAATTACTAATGAAATCTTAAAACCCTAATTGGTTAATTATAACCCAAATTCATTAGGGAGGATGTGTTCCTTAGTACTTCATGGTTAGAATCATATGTTGAGATGGTTGATAACATGATATGATAATCACACAAGTATCCTTAAGTAAAAAACATGGCTAAGTAAGAGCTATGTGGCTATGTGCTATAGACTCAATCAACTATGTGGACTATGTGAACAAATATCTGGGTCTGACGATCTTGGGATAATGATCATCGCTAAGTGATGACAATACTCAGTGATGAATTAGGGGTTTGAATACCCAAGTATGAAAGTGATGTAAGATTGAGATTCTAAGTGATTATGTGTCTTAGTGAATATGAAAGTATTTGATAAATGCAATTATGCTTTTCTTTGTAGCATTTGATATAATGTTTGTTAGAAACATTTGTTGATGAATTAATACTTTCATACATCTTGATAAAATAGATGTTATATATGTTCTTTATATTTCTTTTCAAGTAAATAGATGTTTTATAATTCTGTCTAGTTTTATATTATTTCCTTTGATAATAATATTGTTGGCAGAGAGTTATATCTCTCGCTGGGACAATAGTCTCACCCCATGGGATCCACAATTTTTAGGTAAGACACAAATAAGGGACTAAGAATTAGGCTGCAGATGAAGGAGCATATCAGCAAGGATCATAATTGTATCTCAGGTTGAGTACGTTGTCTATAATGTCCTGTAGATAGAAGTCCTATGTGTCATCTCTGTACTCTCAGGTCCTTGGGAGATAGTCTTAATGGTTTTCATGAGCGACTTGAGATTTTGGGTTGCTTATCTCTAGGATTTTATGTTGTTACTGTGTGTATTAAAGCAAAGTAGCTAGTACTTGTTTTCCTCAAGAAGAGACATAACACTGAATGTATAATGTGTATATAAGGCTTCAGTTCTCTATGTAAAAGTTTTCTGGAAGATGGATCTATGTGAAAAATGGTTTTAAATTTCAGTGATTTTATTATTATTATTTATCCCCTATTTATGATTACTCCACTTAATTAATAGTGATTTGTTTTTCAGTTTGAGAATGGTCGCTACACACACGCAAACTAGAATAAATTTATAGAGTGTTCATCCATCCTACTACTCTGGACTGAGTACGCTTAACCACAAAGTTCTTTAGTGATAAACTCCTTGAAAAGGAGGTGCACCTTGGTGATATGGGTAATTTAATCATTCCTTTTAAGATAATTTCATCTGAGGCCTCAAATATTGGGATGTTACAATTAGGATGGTGTGGCTAGGGCTATCAATGTCAATAGAGGGAGTCTAGTATGCTACTAACACTCGAGGAGGGAGAGAGAGAGAGAGGACTGTTGGAGTGGGGAACCCTAGTTCTCTGGGGAATCCTAGTGTCTAGCTGGAGGAGATAACCTCCACTCTCACAGATCCTCCCAAATCTGATAGCATGTATCCAAAGGGACCCACCCCATATATATTTTTCTTCTTTTCAGTCCTTTTAGATAAAACCTATAATGATTGTTTTCAAACTGACAAACAAATCATTATTAATTAAACAAAATAACCATAAACAGTGGATTAACAAAAACACTAAAATTTAAAACCATTTTTTTTTATTTTTACACATAGGCCAATCTTCCAGAAAACTCTTACATAAATAACCAAAGTCTCTAATACACATGGTTCACATTATACATTTAGCGTTCTATCTCTTCTCGAGGATAATAAGTACTAGCCGCTTTGCTTTAATACAAAAAGTAACAACATAAAATCCTCAAGATATACAAAACCAAAACCTCATGTCGCTTGTGAAAACCACTAAGACTATCTCCCAAGGACCTGAGAGTACAGAGATGACACATAGAACTTCTATCTACATGACATTACAGACAGTGTACTCAACCTGATATACAACTATGATCCTTACTGATACACTCCTTCTTTTGCAGCCTGATTCTTAGTCCCTCGTCTGTGTCTTACCTAAAAGTTGTGGATCCCACGGGGTGAGACTATTGTCCCAGTGAGAGATATAACTCTCTGCCAACAATATTATTATCAAAGTCATTAATAAAAATGAACTGAAGGTATTCTATTTGTTTGGCTAATATATCTTCAAGTACCGAGCAAGGATATTAATAACAGATCTACAATTCATCTTTTGCTTAAAAAGGAATATAAAGAACATGTATAACATATGTTTAACAAGATGTATAAAAGTAATAAGGCATCAACCAATGTTTCCGTATTTGATCCTTAAATGAATATACTATGCGGCTGATTACATGTTCACATTCATACTTATGCCCAGAGGAGATGAGATATACCACTCATACTCTAACCGACCACTAGTTAGTCGAAGTCGGTACCATACAAGGTCAATGACATAACTGACTGTCAAGACCTCTTCTTTCTCAGTCAGCTCGAAAACACTTAGGTAAACTTAGGTTTAGCATGACATCTTGTGTCTGCTGGAATTAGCTATGCTGGGGTATAGCGGCATCATCACTATAGAGTTACTTTCGTAGCATGTGCTCTCTTTGAGAGAAGACCACTTAGCTTTCTTGGATTATCAGGATGACCACTGAGCGATCCTGTTTTGATTTTATTAGGAAGTACACTAAGCAACCTGATGTATTTGAGTCCACTAAGCACCCTTATTTTAGTTTGGGAATCCACTGAGCACCCTTATATTATCACATATTCAAGAAAATATGTGTTCCAAGTAAAACTTGTTTCACCATTCAGCAATTGCTGACACTGGATGGATCTATGGTATGGGCAACTACATGATAATATTCATCTGGCTTAATTAAGTGTATTACTATATCTTTTTAGCATAAATCAAGTTACAAACAAGATTAACAACAATTATTATAAAGAAAAGCATAAAAGCATTCATCAGACACTTTCATATTCACTGAGTCACATAGCTCACTTAGAATCTCAACCTCTTGTCATCATCTCTCTTGGGTATTCAACCCTTCATTCATCATCGAGCATTGTCACCACTTAGCAGATGATCATTAACTCAAGGTCATCAGACCCAAATACTTATTCACATAGTCCACATAGCTCATTGGATTTGTATCACATAATCACATAGCTCTTACTTGACCATGCTTAATGCATTAAGATATTTGCCTGATTATTATATCATGTTATTAATAATTTCAACATATGTCTTTAACCATGAATTACTAAGGAACACATCCTTCTATTGAATTAGGGTTATATTCAATCTAATAGAGTCTCATGATCTCATTATCATCATGATTACTGGGTCTAGGTATTCAGACCCCTATACCCCCACATAGTGTTAACACCTCTGTAACATGTAACTAATATCTCCAGGTTCTCTGATCTAGGTATTCTTCTTTACTTACTGTATAAGCATTTCACAAAACTCACATAGTTCATAAAACATCTTGTCATCTCCTTTCTCAGCAAAAAATTATTTTTTTAAGACATTAGTCTACTTGTTATACATGTATTCCACACAGCTTACAAGACTCATCTAAGTCCATCAATATAGAATGTCTTAGCTCATATCTTGCAATATTCATCATTTCATGATTCAGAGATAGTGTACGCTTTAGGATGAAAGACCTCTTATAATATCATTATTCAATCTTACCCATGCTTAGGGTTAGGATTATTTACATCATCTCTTTGTGATATAAGAAAGTGCATCCATCTCATTGTTAGGGTTAGGGTCATCTCAATTTAACCGATTATACTTGTACAAGCATATCATCACCCTTCATTAGGGTTGGATTTCTCTTTTATTACCAATTATGGATTCAAGATCATAATATCTAGAATCAAATAGTAATTCATACTCCACTCATCATAGGAGCATCAACACATGCTTCCCCACATATTTACCACCCATGTTAAATAGGATATAGATTGCATCTTTTTTAATTCACCTCTTAAGGTATGTTACCTTAACATCACTAAACTTAATAACTTAGCATACATCACTTAGATATTTTTTTAATGAATTAAAGTATGTCTACCATATAGGGTAGCATGATCAATGATACTTGTTTTGTTATTCTTGAGAATGCATGTATCATCATAACAAATAATTATTTCATTGTGTGAAGAAATCACACCATCATATCGGGCTTAGGGCATATCCCTTATCATCAAATCATGTAGTCATGTTGAGTTAAGGTATGCTAAATACATACTCATATTTCAAGTCTTAGATTCTCTCTCATACTTAATATGATATTAATTTCTTAGTTCATACCTTTAAGGTATAAACCTTATCAATATCAAATAAGTTAAGCTCATTGTATCTCACTATTACATTAATCATACTCATCACTTAGTCAATCTTAATAATTGACGACATGCCTACCATATCAAGTAGTATGATTGATAATGTCATTCATATATCATATTGTCAATTATTCACTTTGATCGTGTGGTATAACCACATCCTCATGTTGGGTATAGGGCATATCCCCTATCACCATATCGTGCACTCACATAGGTTACCATATCGTGCACCATCTTGGGGCACCATATCAACCATCCATCTTGGGCAACATATCGACTATCTATCTTGGGCAACATATCAGCCATCTATCTTGAGTAATATATCATCCATCTATCTTGGGCAACATATCAACCATCTATCTTGGGAAACATATCATCCATCTATCTTGGGCAACATATCCTCATTCTAGGGTTTTATACATGGTATTGTTTCACCTTTGTACTAAGTACAAGTGTTAAATAAGGATCCTTCATATCGTCTATAAGACCTACTATGACTTACCTACATATCGGGCAAGTCTCCATATTGGGTCCCATATCATTTTTCCCAAGTCTTCAACCCATGTCGGGTTGCAAGGTCTTCAACCCATATTGGGTTATTCAAGAGTGATCAACTCATATCGGGTATCCAATGGTGATGTCATCATCATTAACCTCAAGATCACTAATCTTATTCAAAACTATGGATAACAATCCTAATTACATTTTAGAACTCATGATTACATCAATTGATCATAGGAAACCCTAATTTGCAAATAATCAACAATTTGAATAACATTAAAGAAAGGATAAATAATATTGAAGGGTTTGAGTTATATAACCCGCCTCTTATGAGCTTCCAAGCTTCAATCCTCACTTCCTCACGTTTCAAGGTTGAGGATGGACCTTCTCTAAGATCCAAGACTTGGGCTTCAAGCTATTGCACGATATCTTTCATCATCTTGGGTGATATCACCTTAAGTGGTTGCTTCAACCTTCGTTGGCCGATATATCTCGTATTTGGCCAATACTACTCAACCCTCTTCACCATGGGTGACACAAGAAGTGGTGTTGCACGATATAAGAGAAAGAGAACTTGCTAGATCCGAAAATCTTGCCAACAAATGAAGGTCAAGGTATTTATACTTGAGGTTTATAGAAAAGAGAGTCATATGTGTCACTTACTTAAGGTGCTTCATGCCACCTAACCATGCAAGGTCGACACATGCTTTTGCATGCATGATACTATCATCTTGCCATGCAAAAAGGATAAGGAAAAGATAAGGGGCGGCTCTTGAGTTGTCTCCTAGGGAAAGCTTTCCTCCACTAAGCTTTTATTATATTCCACTCCATCATTTCCAAGACAAAAGCAAATCAATGCCTTATATCTTTCTTGAAGTGCCTTGCCCGTCATGGGTCAAACCAAGGCTCCACAAACTGATAGGATTCCCTCCTTATGGCTCTATGGCTGATAGGGGCTCCTTCCCTTAGTCCTTAATCAATATGGCTCTCATGCATGACTCCAACTTTATGCATTTTCTTGTTTTCTTTATTATTAAGGGTACTAACACTTCAAGATGCTTCAATCATATTGTCTCCTTATTTCTCTTTCCTATAGGTAACACTAAGTAAGAGTAAAAATAATGTAGAGGTGGTAAATTACACATTATCCCTACATTTTGTACATTTTGTAAATTGTGCTACAATTGATGCACCAAGCACTTAGTATTTTACACAAGTTCTCACTTAGGGTTTAGGCTTTACACGAGTCACCACTTAGCATCATATTCTCTTTCATAACATATAGAACACTTAGAATATATTCAACATGTAACATTTGCAACATAACCCTTATCTTGGGTAATTTATACTTTTCACTTAGATTAGCATATAATGCACACATAGTTTGCTCAATTTTGAGAATAAACTCCACAAAGGCCTTAATTACTTTTCCCCAAAAGATAAGAACAAATTGTAAGCAGCTTACTTAAGCCAAACATCTAGGGTTAGGCCATAACCTAGGTCAGGGGTGTTACAAAACCCATATTGGGAAAATAATTATATCTGCTAGGTCATAACTCTTTTTAATCCCAAATTTTGATATTATCTTCTCCCTTGATCTTATCCTCTCATATTTAAGAGGTTAAGTAAAAATTGATCCAAAAATGACTCTAATTTGATTTAAAGTAATTTCTAGATAATTAATGACTTAATTATCTAGGCAACTAGATAACTCATAATCATCTAAAATTTCTCATATAATATTATATTTATATTTTCCATTAATAGAATTATCTTGAGTATTTGACATGAATACAAAATTCCCACTTCCCAATATTGTATCCCAATAACCCATATGTAAATCTTAATTGGCCCAATTGATCATGATTTTGATTCTAAAACTCCTATATCCTCACCTTCCAAAGGGTCCATATGATTAAGTATATCCTTAATTACGAAGTTAATGGTTTTCTTTTGATAATAATTCAACTGAAGCCTCATATGAATATATAAGCCCAACCTTACATTATTTACTTAAATTCATCATTCCACTTCAACTAGAGTCTATTGACCGTGCCACTCTGATTATCTTAAAACATTATTCATAAATCTATAATCATAGAATTTAAATTTACTAAAATTGAGGATCTTACAAAAGTGCACCAAATATCATAAATAATACACATGTATGAGACTAGATTACACAATGATTGGGTTGATGCAAATTGTTGTTGTATTATAATTAAGCTATTAGCTCCTAATGATTAAGCATGATTACTACAAAAAAATATACATATGTAATACACATTTAGAAAAATATTTATAAACACACCATATATAGTTAGTACACAGTATAATACAATAAAATATTAGTACTCATTAATAGTACACAAAAACATGAATCTATGGAGTTTGTTGTTGTGTTGTAATTGAGATGCTAGCTCATAACAATTTATTTACAAAGCACACCTTTATATAAGAAAAATACACATGATATATACAAATATTAAAAAAATCACAAAAAGATATATAAAAACATGAACTGTTATAGATTGTTTGTAGTTTTTATTGGAACCCCAATCAAGTGTTTCAGGGTGTGTATCTATGTAACCAAGAATAGGGCTGTTGCATATTGGTATAGACAACTATTGCATTATTGAATTGGTTGTGGATGAGAATTGATGAGGTCGATCTTCTTGTGCACCTTTACAACTATCACACTATAACACTTGTCTAGGCCTAGTTGTCCTTCTACCTTCAACATGTAATTGGAACTATCTAAAAATTAGGGATGTTAATGATGCACCTAAACATGCGAACTCAATTTGCCCAACCCGAAAAGGACTTCAATTTTTAGTTTTTCCATTTAGGTCGATCCAGTTTTTGGTCAGATTTGAGTCCTCATTTTTACAATCACAGTTTTGCACCCTGCTCAAAAAATCTACACCTTCTATTAGACATATATCCTCAATAGTGAAACTTGGTTTGGCTGTCGCTTGGAAAAGAGGGTGTTTAGAGTCACAATCTGATTTATGTGGAAAATAAGAAAAATAAAATAAAATGCCATGAGTCCATGGTGGAAAGTTGATGTGGCATCCACACCATATAATTAAAAATGAAAAAAGAAAAACAAACTAGAAATTTAGGTCAAACGATCTTCTTCCATTTGGGAAAGGTTTATTACCCCCATCTCACTCGATAATTGATATCAAGCCATTTTTAGGGGACGTTGAGAAAAAAGTGATTTTAGGTTGATTAAGAAAAAAAAGGAATGTCACAAAAAATATATTTTTATTTGTGTGCGGGTTTAAGGAATTGAGATGTCTGCATCCCCACCATCACTATCCTAAAAGTCCTATTTTTTTTAGGGACCTCCCGCTGTAGAGATCCCTCATGGGAGATTAGGACCACTGTGTAGGATGTTATAAAGGATGACAAGGAGATATTAGTTAAATGAGATCTGATATTTTTCCTAATATCAGATAAGTCAGGATATGTAGATGGATCACATGTGTAATTTTAAGCATATAAGCATATTAGTAGCTAGGAGCATTAGATAACCGTTTTTGTAGCCTAAAAATTATTCATGAGTGTGTGGTATTCAAGGAAGGATCCTGTAAAGAAGGCTAAACACCCCTTTACTAATAATGGTAAACAAAATTCCAATGAATAGAAGCACAATATAAAACATCGACTATATTCAATTTCATAAAGGGTACATCAAAATATCCCCAATAAGGGTTTACATGATACATACAACAAACAAATATAAACTAGAGGGAAACTAAATTACATCAATCTGTCTCCAAAAATCAACATTAAGAGATAGATCCATAATGAAAGGATGAATTCCTTATTCATAGTCTTAGGTTGGTCCACCATGCTCCTACTGCGCACTCTGATCCTAAACCTAGGTGGTTGGGATCACCCAACAAGAAAAGAAACAAGGTATGTGTCAATTTAGGAATAAGAACAAATAAAGTATAGCAAAATGTAAACATGGACTTATGATTCAACTATGCTAAAGAGAGTCAAGAGTATGAGGCTTTTAAAAAATAAGAATTCTACCAAGTCAAATAATAATAAAGTCGCATGCATGAATATTAAAATGACTACCGACCAAAAAAAGAATATTAAAATGACTACAATAACAAAAGTAGGGCTGAGGCACCTACCTAAACTCAACCAATAGGTGAGGGACAATAACCCATTCCCAAACACCTAAAATATACATAAAAGTGGGGGAGAGTAAACATATTCCCCTGGGAAAAATAACACACGCCCAACTATGGGTGGTTGTACATAAGCACACTACATTAGCTATATAGTCAATAATTCATCATGCTATACAAAGAGTCATATGGCATATTAAATAAACAAAATATTGCAGAGGGGTCAAACCCCACGAAAAAATTACAAAAAAAGTGCCAAAAGAAGACAATGAAAAAGATAAAAGGCTAAGCATATGCCTCACTAGGAATATTTGGCTTGGATTATGATATACCCAGCTAAAGGGTGAAGAAATGCACATACTCACATATGCACATAGGTGCATACCTCAATGTAGAGTCCTAGTCATCACTTTCACCACAAAGTTGATTCCAAGAACACTTTAACCTAATTACACATTTCATCATATGCATTAGGGTTTTGTAAAGAATATAGTGTAAGAAACCCTAATTTTGGACTTTCTAAGAAAACCTCAAATTTTGGACTCAAAATTTGGACCAATCGATCAATTAGATTCTCCTAATTAAGAAAACACATTTTATTACCTCATTTGGAGTTAGAATGAGTTAATTACACATTTTAGGGCTTTTATATAAATAATTAGTGTTTTTAATAAACATTAGAATAGTGTTGAAAAACATGACTTGAAAACCCTAAAATTGGATTCTACTCAAAGAATCTTTTCCAATGACTATTCATACATATTTGTCTGATAATCCAATAATTTACTGTGAATTTTTAAAAATCTAACCAATGATAAATTGAGGAAAAACAATGTGTGTTCATAACCCCAGTCAGCAGACAATGGACCCGGGCCTGTGCTGACCTAGGCTAATTGATGTCCGCTAGTTGTCTTAGGGGCTTACCTCAGCATAACATCAATCAAATGAGGTAGGGTGAATAAAATCTTCAAAATTCCCTTGCAATATTATTCATTTGATTAGATATGTAGGGTCATCTCGATCATTATATGACCATGTTTCTTCTCACCCATGACATGAAATCAATGGTGAGAACATAGAGAGAATTCGAGGCAAAAACATGCAAACATTGTAGTCTTCCTTAGGAATCATCGCTGAGAATGAGTTCTCTATTATACCACAAAGGCAGAGAGCCCAAATTTAGGCTATCTCATGATCTGGAGCCTCAGGAGCACCTCCTGTCATGGTAAGGAAAGTACTCATCCAAAGATCGAAAACTACTGTGAAATAAGGAAGAATAACTCACCAACCACAATCGGAATCGAAGGGACCATTACGCTAAAGAAGTAGGGTCAGTTGACCACCATTTTGTCAGAGAGACAAGAAAATAAGGGTGAAGGTCAGAGAAGGAGAAACCATTGCAATGTAATGACCCTGACCTGGGTTATGAGTTAACCCTATTTGTTTTGGCTAAATAAGTTTCTTAGAACTTTAATATGATCCTCTAAAGTGTTTTGTTATCAAGTAACAAACTTATGTATCAAATTTGGTCCTATTTGAATAATGTTTGAGCAATGTTCTCATGTTTTGAACCAAAATGCAAATTACCCAAGATGAGGGGTCATATTGCAATATGTTAGATTTTAAACATACCTCATGATTTTTAGCAACATAAGAGAGATAATGATGCAAGGTGGTGGCTTATGGAATGCCTAAAATCGAAGTTTGAACTTGTTTGAATAATGCTAGTGCCTTGTGTACCAATTTTGGCACAAGTTGTAATTTGCCAAAAATGTAGGATTGATATGCAAATTTCCACCTCTAGAGTGTCCCTACTCCCTCCTAGTATCATTTAGAGGAGATATAAATAATGATACACCATGTTTGAATCATATTTGAGTATGATATTCTTGGTGATGAAAAGACCAAGAATAGGGGTTGAATGTGAAACCCTAACTTGAGTTGTATCGAGTTGTAGAGTCCATATGAGAGTGCCTATTAGACAAGGAGCCATAAGAGGAGTCTCATATCGGTTTTTGGACTCTTGGCCTGGTCCATGATAGGAAAAGCACCTCAAGGAGGTGATCCATGTCGAGTTAGGTGCTCCTTGCAAAAGTTGTATCAGTTTGCATAATTTATGAAGATAAAGATAAGATATCATGCCAAAATATCATCTCTAGATTATCCTCAAGTGTTATGAATTTCAAGATAAATATGTGTTCATGCAAGGACAGGTGTCAGCCATGCATGGACACGTGGCACCTAGTAGCTTAAACTGGTGACACCTCATATACACACTTTTTCATGAACCTCAAGTGTATATACCCTTCCTTTCACCCATAAGTGGAATTTTTCGAAATCTATCACCCACTTGCTCTTAGATATCGAGCATAGAGTCTTGATATCATGAAAGGGTGAAGGTGTATCATGCATAGAGCCTTGATATCACCCATAGAAAAGTGATATCACCCATTGCAAAGTGATATCGACCAAGTGAGGGATATCGACCATAAGCGAGGGATATAGGCCACAAGTGGTGAGGTATCATGCATGAGGCTAAAGAGATAAAGTCTTGGACCTTTAATAAGCTCATATGCAACCTTGGGGATGTGAAAGATTGGAGCTTGGAGCTTTGAAGTTGCTCTGGAGGCGGGTTATATAACTTGAACTCAATTATGTTATTATTTATCATCAATCTTGCCTTAGTTAAATGATTTAATTTCAAATAGAATTTTCTTGCATAATTGATGAATCCATGAGCTCTAGTAGTAACCTAGTATTGATGTCCATGAACTAGAACAAGTATAATGAAGGTCTAGATCTTGAACATGATGGCATCACCTTATAAAGTGATATCAGGTACAAGAACATAAGCAAGCACCTCTAACCCGATATGATGATGCACCTACACCACTAAAACGATATTTATATGAGTTTAGACTTCGTTACATGATATGGTGATTTAGTATACACCTCTTGCACGATATGAGGTCAAATATACCCCTTAGGCACGATATGGTGTGAAGCATACACACACCTCTTTTCCCGATATGGTGTGAAGCATTCACACACCTCTTTGTCTGATATGGTGTGAAGAACACACACCTATTTCCCCGATATGGTGTGAAGCACACACACTCCTCTTTTCCTGATATGGTGTGAAGCACACACACACCTCTTTGCCTGATATGGTGTGAAACACACACACACCTCTTTGCCCGATATGGTGTGAAGCGCGCACACAACTCTTTGCCTGATATGGTGTGGAGCAAGCACACACCTCTTTGCCCGATAGGGTGGAAGCACCTCAATCCAATACACTTGATTGATTGATACATGTAGTATGTTATGTCAAATGATACTTTAAGACATGAAGGGTTTAATGCATTTTGATAAATATGGGCCAATGTACCTTGAGAGAATGATTGAGCCAACCTAATGGAGTATGATGTAATCAATGTCCTAGTGAGGATGAAAGAGAAACATATACTTGTTTAATACTCATGTAATGAGTATACATTCATACTCCTAATATATGTGGAGTCTGAATTAGGGTTGTGATTCTTATTGAATGTACTTGAAAACCCTAATCGGTTCAAAGGGAAAACTTAACCCTAATGAAGGGTAATAATATGATTTGAAACCACAATGGGTTAATAAAGGGAAACCCTAATCATATTGAAACCATGCTGGTAGCATGATATAATGAGCATAGCTAAGCATGAGCTATGATGTTTTATATAAAATTGATTACCTAGGTCTTATGACCTAGAAATAGTTGTGGCCTAGTGAGAGGTGACAAGATGTGTAATGGCCTTGTGAGCCATGTGAATAGTTGTTGCCTAGTGAGAGGTGACAAGATGTGTAATGACCTTGTGAGCCATGTGAATAGTTTTTGCCTAGTGAGAGGTGATAAGATGTGTAATGGCCTTGTGATCCATGTGAATAGTTGTTGCCTAGTGAGAGGTGACAAGATGTGTAATGGCCTTGTGAGCCATGTGAATAGTTGTTGCCTAGTGAGAGGTGAAAAGATGTGTAATGGCCTTATGAGCCATGTAAATAGTTGTTGCCTAGTGAGAGGTGACAAGATGTGTAATGGCCTTGTGAGCCATGTGAATAGTTGTTGCCTAGTGAGAGGTGACAAGATGTGTAATGGCCTTGTGAGCCATGTGAATGGTTGTTGTCTAGTGAGAGGTAACAAGATGTTGATAAAAGTCTCATTATCTAGATATTAATGTAAGAGATGATAATGTTCAAAAATCAACCAGGGAAATGGGAAACCCTTAACATAATAATAATAAGAATAATAATAATAATAATAATAATAATAATAATAATAAATGGTTATAGACAAATAAGGGCTATAGTTTTTTTAATATGTTAATATGAGATATGAGGAATACTTGTATCACATAAAGGATGTGAATATGTATGATGGTTTGATTGAGGGATAATCCCTAGAAAAGGTGATGTGGTGTTCAATGATGAGTTTAAGGGATTGATATCCCATGATGAAAGTGAAAGGGAAACATACAGGTATTCCAACTCTTATGGAATCCTTAGCAATATGGCCATGATCTCATAGGGTTGGTATAATCCAATGCATGGTTATACTCTCAAAATGATCTCACAGGGTTGGCATAGCCCAATGCCTGGATGAACTCACAAGATTGGTACAATCCAATACCTGGATGTGATCTCATAGGGTTGATATTATCCAATGCCTGGATGTACTCTCAAAATGATCTCATAGGGTTGGCATAGTCCAATGCCTGGTTGAACTCACATGATTGGTACAATCCAATACCTGGCTATGATCTCACGAGATTGGTATAATCCAATGCCTGGCTGTACTCTTAAAATGATCTCATAGGGTTGGCATAGCCCAATGCCTGGATGAACTCATAGGATTGGTACAATCCAATACCTGGATGTGATCTCATAGGGTTCATATAATCCAATGCCTGGCTGTACTCTCAAAATGATCTCACAAGGTTGGCATAGCCCAATGCTTGGATGAACTCACAGGATTGGTACAATCAAATACATGGCTATGATCTCATAGGGTTGGTATAATATAATGTCTGGTTGTACTCTCAAAATGATCTCACAGGGTTGGCATAGTCTAATGCCTGGCTGAACTCACAGGATTGGTAAAATCCAATACCTGGTTGTGATCTCACAGGGTTGGCATAGCCCAATGCCTGGCTGAACTCTATTAGGATTGGTATAGTCCAATACCTGGTTGTGATTCTATGGAATGGTACAATCCAATACCTGGATGAATATAAAATCAAAACCTGGTTAGCAAATGGGCTAAGGCCAACAAATAGAAATGAGAATGATTCATGGTCATCATACCATAATAATATTATCACAGGATAAACTTGAGATGTTGGCATAATATGATGGGTAAATGATACACATGTTCTTTCACATTCCTTATAAAGTGAATAGATGATTTACTACTCTATTATAGATAGTTACAATGCTTTGAAAAGATGATAAATATTTTTAATCTTCTTATCCACAGTTATTAACCTTGTTTAGTAATATAGAAGAACCTCTACTTAGCTTAATACTATTTTACATGTGATATTAACATTGTTGGTAGAGATTTATATCTCTCCCTGGGACAATTGTCTCACCCCTTGGGATCCACATTTTTTTAGGTGGACGTGCATGAGGGGGTTGAGACCGTACTGTAGAAGGACAACAACAACAATAGGGATAGCAGTGATAACTCAGGTTGAGTGTATTGTCTGTCGTGTCTTGTAGATAGAAGTCCTATGTGTCGTCTCTATACTCTCAGGTCCTTGGATTTAGTATTTGATGCTTTTATGAACAATCTTAGGTTTTGGCTAGTATGCCTCGAGGTTATATGTTACTTCAGTATATGTTTTAATAAAGTAACTATTATATGTTATCCTCGAGAAGAGATGGTACAGTGTATGTACAATGTGATCAATGATGTATATAAGGTTATGGTTCTTCCTTTAAGAGTTCTCCTGGAAATGAACCTCATTACAAAATGGTTTTAATTTTTAGTGATTTTTGTTAATCCACTGCTTATGATTATTTTGCAATAATTAGTAATGATTTGGCTGTCAGTTTGGTGGCGGTCGTTACAAGTTTGGTATCAGAGCTTAAGGTTCACTGAGTCTACATAGACATAGGACTAAGGTGTTGAGTCTGTTCTAATGTTCTCCAGTACATCTTATAGTGACTTCTACTTATGTAGAAGGAGGAATATAGCTTAAAGATGTTTGGGGAACATGAGGATTACATTGCTGAGAGAAATGTTGCTGCACCAATAGGAGGTGCAAGGGATTAGGCAAGAGAAGAATCAGTGCCCGAGAATCCCCATTTTGATGAAGCTATGATAGAAAACCCAACCTTTCATACTCTTTTTGTGCAAGTCATGACCACAATGAAGTATATGGTAGACCGGATGCCAGCACCGGCACCTAGGGCACCAGTTCCCAATGAGGGACATGGGTGTGGTAAGACTTTTAAATGACTGTGTAATGACCACCATCAAACTGACAGGAAAATCATTACTAATTATGCGGAATAATCATAAATAGCGGATTAGCAAAAATCACTAAAATTTAAAACCATTTTGCAAGGATATCCTCTGCCAGGAAACACTTATTGAAAGATCCAAATCTTATACATATCATGATTTACATGGTACAATCACTGTTTCATCTTATCTCGAGGACACCATATAACAGTTGCTCTATCAAGACATGTACTGAAGAAACATAAAACCTTGAGGCATACAAGCCAAAATCTCAAATCGTTTATGAAACCATTATGAACTGACTCCAAGGACCTGAGAGTACAGAGACGACACATATGATTTCTATCTACAAGACACGACAGACAATACACTCAACCTGAGTTGTCACTGCTGCCCCAGCTATTGTTCCTCTGTTGTAGAAAGGTCTCTACCGCCTCGTGCACGTCCACCTAAAAATTGTGGATCCCACTGGGTGAGACAATTGTCCCAACGAGAGATATAACTCTCCACTGACCATATTATTAACTAAGATAAGCATTTATAAAACTGAACAGAGGTTCTTTTATATTAACAGGCAGGATTAATCATTGTATGTATAGAATAGAGTATTCTCTTTACTTAAGAAAAAGGATGCATATATCCATGGTAGAGTAATAAGCCATCTATCTACTTTACAAGGAATATAAAGAAACATAAATAACATCTATCAACTAATATGTATAACTGAAGCATGTATCAACCAATGTTTTCCGTATTTGATCCTTAAGAAAATACGCTACACGACTGATTACATTTTACAATCACACTTATGCCCTGAGGAGATGAGGTATACCACTCATGCTCGAACCGACCACAGCTACGTGAAGCATCGGTACCATACAAGGTCAATAGAAGAGCTGGCTGACATGACCTCACCTGTCTCGGTCAGTGCAAGACCACTAGCGGGCCATCTCATGTCAAGTGCAAAATAGCTTACCAGGGTATACTGGTATCTTCTCTATAGAGATACAACCACAACATGCACTCTCTTCAGGGAGATTTTAGTTATCCATCCCCGACATTCATCATCATTGGGAGATTATGATACATCCATCTCAGAAATATGGTGAAGGAGATCTCACATCAATCCCTCATTATTGCGTAAGGATATTCACGCCCAATCACCCCCACATATTCAATAATATGACCTCCAAGAGATCCCATGGGAAAACCCGTTTCACCATTCAGTTGCTACTGATGCTAATGGATATATGGTTAGGGCACTACATGATGATATTCCACTTGATTAATTAGGTGCATTATGATATCTTTTAGCATCAACCAAGTTTCAAACATGAATTATTATAACAGATGCTACAAAGAAAGGTATAATATGTCTATCGAGTACTTTTCTAATCTTTAGAACACATAGAACATTCATGATCTCAAAGCCTTATCTCATTACTGGGAATTCTCATTCCTCAACATTATCATCATCATGATTACTGGATCTGGGTATTCAAACTCTTAGTTCATCACTGAACACTATTACCACTTATCAGGTAACTATTGCCTCTAGGTCCTCAGACCAAGGTATACATGCTACTTGTTGCACAAGCATCTCACATGGCTCACAAGGCCCATTTAAACATCTTGTCACCTCTCACTAGGCAACAATTATTCACATGGCTCACAAAGTCCATTTAAACATCTTGTCACCTCTCACTAGGCAACAAATATTCACATGGCTCACAAGGCCCATTAAACATCTTGTCACCTCTCACTAGGCAACAATTATCTTTTAGGTCATCAGACCACATAAGAATTATACTTGTTATACAAGTATTTAACATGTTTCACAAGACTTATGCAATAAGAGAAATACAACCTTCCCATTATTAGGGTTAGGGTTACCCTTTATAGACGAATAGGGTTTCAAGTTCATATTATTAATCCAAACCCTAATTCATTGCTCCACACATCTAGGATCATAAATTGATATCATATGTATTCAATCATACTTATTTATTCTCATCATTTATCATTAAATGATTATTAACACAAAGTATGAGTTTCTCTCTCATCCTCACTAGGATGTTGATTACATCATACTTTATTAACTTGGCTTAACCCTTTCTCAAGGTATATTAGCCTACACTTATCAAAGTGCATTAAACTCATTACATCTTAATGTAACAATTGACATGACACACTTCATGTGTTACTCATCCAAAAATATCAAGGTATATCAGTGTTCTATCTCTTCTTGAGGATAACATGTACTAGCTGCTTTGCTACACAAAGTAACAACATAAAATCCTCGAGATAAGCAACCCAATATCTCAAGTCGCTCATGAAAACCATTAAGACTATCTCCCAAGGACCTGAGAGTACAAAGACGACACATAGGACTTCTATCATTAGGACATTACAGAAAGCGTACTCAACCTGAGATACAGTTATGATCCTTGCTGATGCGCTCCTTCTTCTACATCCCAATTCTTAGTCCCTAGTTCATGTCTCACCTAAAAATTGTGGATCCCACAGCGTAAGACTATTGTCCCAGTGAGAGATATAACTCTCAGCCAACAATATTATTTTTAAAGGAAATAATATAAAATTGGATAGAATTATAAAACATCTATTTACTTGAAAAGAAATATAAAGAACATGTATAACATCTATTTTATCAAGATGTATGAAAGTATTAATTCATCAACCAATGTTTCTAACAAACATTATATCAATTACTACAAAGAAAAACATAATTGCATTTATCAAATACTTTCATATTCACTGAGACACATAAATCACTTAGAATCTCAATCTTACATCACTATCATACTTGGGTATTCAAACCCCTAATTCATGACCGAGTATTGTCATCACTTAGCAGATGATCATTATCCCTAGATCATCCGACCCAAATATTTGTTCACATAGTCCACATAGTTGATTGAGTCTATAGCACATAGCCACATAGCTCTTACTTAGCCATGCTTATTACTTAAGGATACTTGCATGATTATCATATCATGTTATCAACCATCTCAACATATGATTCTAATCATGAAGTACTAAGGAACACATCCTCCCTAATGAATTTAGGTTATAATTAACCAATTAGGGTTTTAAGATTTCATTATCCAAGACCACGCCCTAACTCATACTCCACTCATCTGAGGAGTATTAGTGTGTATGCTAGTCACATACTTATCTTTTAAGTCTTAGTTTCTCTCTCATCCTCACTAGGATGAAAATTACTTAGTTCACATCTTTAAGGTTTACAACCTTATCAATATCAAATGAGTTAAGCTCATTGTATCTCAATATTACATAGATCATATTTATCACTTAGTTAATCTTAATAATTGAGGACATGCATACCATGTCAAGTAGAATGATTGATAATGTCATTCTATTGTATTTGAAGATACATATATCATTTTGTCAAGTATTCAATTTGATCATGTGGTATAACCACATCCTCATATCGTGTATAGGGCATATCCCCTATCACAATATCGTGCATCCACTTCAGTTACCATATCATGTACCCACTTAGGTTACCATATCGTGCATCCACTTAAGTTACAATATTGGCCATGCATGTTGGGAACCATATCGACCATGCATGTTGGGCACCATATCGGCCATGCATATTGGGCACCATATTGGCCATGCATATTGGGCACCATATCGGCCATGCATATTGGGCACCCATCCTCATACTAGGGTTTTACACATATCGGGTACAAGGTATTGTTTCACCCTTGTGCTAAGTACAAGTTATGGATAAGGATCCTTCATATCATCCATAAGACCTACTATGACTTACCTACATATCGGGCAAGTCTCCATATTGGGTTCCATATCATTTTTCAAAGTCTTCAACCTATATCGGGTTGTTCAAGAGTGATCAACTCATATTAGGTATCCAATGATGATGTCATCATCATCAACCTCAAGATCATTAATCTTATTCAAAACTATGGATTAACAATCCTAATTACATTTTGGAACCCATGATTACATCAATTTATCATAGGAAACCCTAATTTGCAAATAATCAACAATTTGAACAACATTGAAGAAAGGATAAATAATATTGAAGGGTTTAAGTTATATAACCCACCTTTAAAAGAGCTTCCAAGCTTCAAGCTTCACTTCCTCACGTCCCAAGGTTGAAGGTGGACCTTCTTTAAGCTCCAAGACTTTGGCTCCAAGCTTTTGCACAATATCCTTCATCATCTTGGGAGATATCACCTTAATTGGTTGCTTCAACCTTCCTTGGATGATATATCTCCTCCTTGGCCGATACCACTCAACCCTCTTCACTATGGGTGACAAAAGAGGGGGTGTTGAATGATACAAGAGAAAAGGACACTTGCTTGATCCGAAACTCTTGCCACAAATGAAGGTCAAGGTATTTATACTTGAGGTTTATTGAAAGGAGTGTCATAGGTGTCACTTACTTAAGGTGATTCATGCCACCTAACCATGCAAGGTCGACACATGCTCTTGCATGCATGCCACTATTATTTTTCCATGCAAAAGAATAAAGAAAAGATAAGGGGGCGGCCCTTGAGTTTCCTCCTAGAGCAAGCTCCTTTTACACTAACTTATAATTTAATTCAACTCCATCATTTCCAAGGCAAGTTGCAAATTGATGCCTTTTCTTCTTCCTTGAAGTACCTTTCCCGTTATGGGTCAAACCAAGGCTTCACAAACTGATATAATTCTCTTCTTATGGCTCTATGGCCGATAGGGGCTCATTTCCTTAGTCCACAATCGATATGGCTCATGTGTATAACTTCAACTTATGCATTTTCTTGTTTTCTTTATTATTAAGAGTAATAACACTTCAAGATGCTTCAATTACATTGTATCCTTCTTTATCTTTCCTCTAGATAACACTAGGTAAGAGTAAAAACAATCTAGAGGTGATAAATTACATATTAACCCTACATTTTGTACATATTGCTAATTGTACTATAATTGATGCACCAAGCACTTAACATTATTTACACAAGTTCTCACTTAGGGTTTAGGCTTTGCACAAGCCACCACTTAGCATCATATTCTCTTTCATGACCTACAAAACACTTAGAATATATTCAACATGTAACATTTGCAACATAACCTTTATCTTGGGTAAATCATACTTTTTACTTAGGTTATTATATAATGCACACATAGTTTGCATATAAGCTCAATTTTGAGAATAAACTTCACAAAGGCCTTAATTACTTTTCCCAAAAGTTAAGAACAAGTTGTAATCAACTTACTTAAGCAAAACATCTAGGGTTAGGCCATAACCTAGGTCAGGAGTGTTACAATTATAAACCCCTAACAAGGATTTTGTCCCCGAAATCCCAGATAAAGGGAGACAGTTGTTGTTCATGCATCATATCACAAGGTGTCCACATAACATCTTGATGTCATGGAGATACTACCAAACTTTGACTAGTACAAGATCCTTTCACACAGGATTATCATAGAATCTGTTATACTCAACTATCCTTCTTGGACCAGCGTTACATTCTGTCCTTCATTTGAGGCTACAAGTCTAATCATACTTCTATTATACCAGTCTAATCAGTTGGTTCAACACTAGCTTTCTTATGACTTATATCAACCATTCTGCTAGTTGTTTATTTTCTTGTCATAAGGAGAGGCTACTTGTCAAAGAAGAAATTATCTCGGAGGTATATCTAGTGATTAGGTATTAGTTCCCTCAACAGATTTAGATAGGGATATTTTTAAGGAATCATTTTTAGCTTGATAAGCTTTTCTTAAGATGACTCTATAATTGTTCCTTCAATTAGTACCTCCTTATCGATGTTATGTTTATGCAGAGCATAAACCCCTAACATATGACCTCCATACTATAGTTATCTCAAGGTTGGCCCTTCTAAGTTACCAAACATTATTTATTTTTTTGGAAGTTATATTCTTAATCTCTCATATCATCTGGCACATCTTATGTACTAGAATTCCTCATCTTAGTATTCTTCACATGTGTCAAAAACTCACATCATCCTAATCATTTCCATCTCCTCATTACTAATACCAAAGTTAAACATACAAAAGGATCTTTCTTTCACCTAAGACATTATATATATATATATATATATATTACACATATCTTAATTTTGGAACTAAAGTCCCAAACAAACTGATACTTTTCTAAGTACCCATCAATTGAACGATCCTAACTCATGCACATCAAGTGTCATAAAATTCACTTGACTGCCATGTTCATGAAAGGAAGGAACATACCCCCATCATTACCCAAGGTTGTTCATTAAAGAGGAAACATATATTTAGCTGAGGAAGTCCAACTAGCAACCTATATTGTTAGGGAAGTCCACTTAGCAATCCCTGTCTAGTTAGGAAAGTCCACTTAGCAATCCTTTATTAGTTCGGGAAGTCCACTTAGGAATCTCTGTCTAGTTAGGAAAGTCCACTTAGAAATCCTTTATTAGTTAGGGAAGTCCACTTAGCAATACCTATCTAGTTAGGAAATTCCACTTAGCAATCCTTTATTAGTTAGGGAATTCCACTTAGCAATCCCTGTGTAATTAGGAAAGTTCACTTAACAATCCTTTATTAGTTAGGGAAGTCCACTTAGCAATCCCTATTTGGTTGGGAAAGTCCACTTAGAAATCCTTTATTAGTTAGGGAAGTCCACTTAGCAATCCCTGTCTAGTTAGGAAAGTCCACTTATCAATCTTTTATTAGTCAGGAAAGTCCACTTAGCAATCCCTGTTTGGTTGGGAAAGTCCACTTAGAAATCCCTATATATTTGGGAAAGTTCACTTAGCAATTCCCTATTTTGTTTCATTCCTTTCTTTGTTTTTGTCTAACATGTTTATGAACATTCTATAATTTCATCACATTTCCCATTTCCATATTATGGAAATGATCCTTACTATTCACACAAACTTTATTGTATAGGGATCATCTCCCTATTTCTCCTTCCTCTTATCATGAGGATTATACTTTTTACTTCCTCATACACACAGATTGATCTGAGATTATCTCAGATTCCAATTTACTGCACTTAGGATGTGATGAATACACTTATGCCATATTTCTAGTCTTGTTAGGCTTACTAGATTGTCTCAAAATGACTACTTGATCAGAGTAATCAGAGAGATAACAATCTATTCCTTACTTTTCATATTATCAAAGCATCGGACTTAGCATCCCTGGATTTTCTCCAAGAATCACCTCTATGCCCCATTCTCTTTCACACAGACAAGAGTAATTATAAAGCATTTAAAAGAATACTGAACAAAATATAAATTCTAGCTTTCATCATTTCTCCCATGTGTTCCCATAGGGCAAACAATAGAGAAGTCAATAACAGCAATCCCCCTTATGTTTATCAGATAAAATCAGAAGAAGGCATATCAAAATGGAAAAGCTCTATTTGGCTGTTACCCCTCATGGTCTCTACCGCTTCATGTTGACTTAACACATAGAGTCTAGTTGTTTCGTGTCATTACTTTTGCCCTTTTACCCTATTGGGCTGTGACTTTCATACATCCTGTCGAGTCTTTGTAATGACCCTGACTTGGGTTATGAGGTAACCCTATTTGTTTTGGATACGTAAGTTGCTTAGAACTTTAATATAATCCTCTTAAGTGTTTTTATATCAGGCAACAAACTTATGTTTCAAATTTGGTCCTATTTAAATAATGTTTGAGCAATGTTCTCTTATTTTGGACCAAAATGCAATTTACCCAAGATGAGGGGATACATTGCAATTTTTCACATGTTGAATGAGCCCTAAGTGTTTTAACATCATAAGAGAGAGAATGATGCAATGTGGTGGCTTGTGGAAAGCCTCCAAGTTTGAACTTGTTTGAATAATGCCAGTGCCTTTTGCATCAATTTTGGTACAAGTTGTAATTTACCCAAAATATAGGGTTTATATGCATATTAACACCACTAGAGTGTCCCTACTACCTCCTAGTATCCTTTAGAGTAGATAGAAATAATGATGCACCATGTTTGAATCATATTTTAGTATGATACTCTTGGTGATGAAAAGATCAAGAAAGTGTTGTATGTGAAACCCTAATTTGAGCTTGTATCGGGTTGTAGAGTCCATATGGGAGTGCCTATCAGCCAAGGAGCCATAGAGGGGATACCATATCGGTTTTTAAACTCTTGTCCTTGTCCATGATGAGAAAATCACCTCAAGGAGGTGATCCATGTTGAGTTAGAAGCTCCTTGCAAAAGTTGTATCAGTTTGCTTAATTAATGAGATAAAGATGAGATATCTTATCAAACAAGATAACGAAAGTCCAAAATATCATCTCTAGATTATCCTCAAGTGTTTTGCATGTCAAGATAAATATGAGTGCATGCAAGGACAGGTGTCAACCATGCATGGACACGTGGCACCTAGTAGCTTAAAATGGTGACACCTCATATACATACTTTTTCATGAACCTCAAGTATATATACCCTTCCTTTCACCCATAAGTGGAATTTTTCGAAATCTATCACCCCCTTGCTCTTAGATATCGTGCAAGGAGTCTAGATATCATGCAAGGGTGAAGGATTATCAGTCATAGAGCTTTGGTATCACCCATAGAAAAGTGATATCACCCATTCCAAAGTGATATCGGCCATAAGTGAGGGATATCGGCCTCAAGTGGTGAGGTATCATGCATAGGGATGAGGAGCTCAAGTCTTGGACATTTGAGAAGCTCACCTTCAACCTTGGGAACTTGAATCTTTGGATCTTGGAGCTTTGAAGTTTCTTTTGAGGCAGGTTATATAACTTGAACTCAATTATGTTATTATTTACCATCGATCTTGCCTTAGTTAAATGGTTTACTTTCAAATAGAATTTTCTTGCATAATTGATGAATGCATGAGCTCTAGTAGTAACTTAGGACTGTTGTCCATGAACTAGAACAAGTATAACGAAGGTATAGAGAATGAATATGATGGTATCACCTTATAAAGTGATATCGGGTTCAAGCACATAAGCAAGCACCTCTTTGCCCGATATGGTGTGAAGCATACATGCACCTCTTTGCCTGATATAGTGTGAAGCATACACGCACCTCTTTGCCCGATATGGTGTGAAGCATAGACACACCTCTTTTCCTGATATGGTGTGAAGCACACACACACCTCTTTGCCCGATATGGTGTGAAGCATACACACACCTCTTTGCCCGATATGGTGTGAAGCACACACACACCTCTTTGCCCGATATGGTGTGAAACATACACACACCTCTTTGCTCGATATGGTGTGAAGCATATACACACCTCTTTGCCTGATATGGTGTGAAGCACACACACACACCTCTTTACCCGATATGGTGTGAAGCACACACACACACACACCTCTTTGCCCGATATGGTGTGAAGCACACATACTCCTCTAAGGTGATATGGTAAGCACACATACACCTCTAAAGTGATATGGAAGCAAGCATACACCTCAAACTCGAGATGGTAAGCACACATACACCTCTAAAGTGATATGGGTAGCAAGAACACACCTCATACCCGATATGGTGGAAGCACCTCAAAACCCATATGAAGGAAAACACCTTAGATGCAATGTACTTGATGGAGTAACACATGAAGTGTCTTATATCAAGTCATGCATTAAGAGGTATGGAGTTTAATGAATATTGACTACATAGGCTAATGTACCTTTAAGGAAAGGTTGAGCCAACTTAATAAAGTATGAAGTAATCAATATCCTACTAAGGATGAGAGAGAAACTTATACTTGTTTAATACTCATGTAATGAGTATACATTGATACTCCTAATATGTGTGGAGACTGAATTAGGGTTTGATTCTTGATGAATGTACTTAAAAAACCCAGATGATTTTAATAGGGAAACCTTAACCCTAATGAAGGGTAATGATAAGAGTTGAAATTATAATTGGATAATAAAGGGGAAACCTTAACCATATTGAAACTGTGCTGGTAGCATGAGATAATGAGCATAGCTAAGTATGAGCTATGATGTTACATATAATACAATTTAATGGGCCTTGCGAACCATGTAATTAGTTGTTGCCTAGTGAGAGGTGACAAGATGTTTAACGGGCCTTATGAGCCATGTGATTAGTTGTTGCCTAGTGAGAGGTGACAAGATGTTTAATGGGCCTTGTGAGCAATGTGGTTAGTTGTTGCCTAGTGAGAGGTGACAAGATGTTTAATGGGCCTTGTGAGCCATGTGATTAGTTGTTGCCTAGTGAGAGGTGAAAAGTTGTTTAGTGTGCCTTGTGAGTCATGAGAATAGTTGTTGCCTAGTGAGAGGTAATAAGATGTTTATAAAAGTCTCATGTAAGAAATGATAATGTTCAAATAAACTAGGAAATGGAAACTTAGTAACATAATAATAGTAATAAATGGATACAATAATAATAATGAAACCTTGATCATACATGCTTTATGCTTATAGTCAAATAAGGGCTATAGTTTTTTGAATATGCCTAAAGGAGATATGAGGAATACTAGTATTATATAAATGATGTGAATAAGTATGATGGATTGGCCAAGGTATAATGCCTAGTAAATGTGATGTGGTATTCAGTGATGAGATGTACAAGATTGGAATAGTCCAATGCCTATAATAGCTTCACAGGGTTGGTAATAACCCAACACCTAGTTGTTAATCAAGATTGGTATAGTCCAATGACTGGCTAAACTAAATCTCAGGATTGGTATAGTCCAATGCTTTGATGAACTCTATGATCTTAGGATTGGTATAGTCCAATGCCTGGCTATGACCTAATGATTGGTATAGTCCAATGCCTGGATGAACTCGATATCAGGATTGGTATAGTCCAATGCCTGGCTGAACTCTATGATCTCAGGATTGGTATAGTCCAATACTTGGCTGTGATCTTAGGATTGGTATAGTTCAATTCCTGGCTGAACTCGATTTCAGGATAGGTATAGTCCAATGCCTGGTTGAACTCTATGACCTCAGGATTGGTATAGTCCAATGCCTGGCTAAACTCGATCTCAGGATTGGTATAGTCCAATGCTTGGCTAAACTCTATGATCTTAGGATTGGTATAGTCCAATGCCTGGCTATGACCTCAGGATTGGTATAGTCCAATGCCTGGATGAACACTATGATCTCAGGATTGGTATAGTCCAATGCCTGGTTGTGACCTCAGGATTGGTATAGTCCAATGCCTGGTTGAACTCTGTGATCTCAGGATTGGTATAGTCCAATGCCTGGCTTTTTTTTTAGGGAAGTCAGGGGGTCATTTTATTCATCTCATCCCCCTCATATGGGCGAAACCATCACAAGAAAAGTACAACTCCTGTTTATAGACACAGGTATGGTTCCTCCAAGAACCCAAAGCGAACCACAAGAAAAGATAAGCTATAAACACAGCAGAGAGCAACCCCCGACAAAGGCTATAGAGGACCTTTCTTCTTTATACAAATGTACGGGACGTTCCTCTTTTCCATAAGAATCAGACCTTTAATCCGCCTGGGTAAGAGGGAGGGCTCAGAGCAAATGAACACATCATCCAAGTGGCTGCCCCACACACCTAGCTCTTTGGCAATAGCATTTGTCTCCTTAGGAATACAATGGCCAATAACATCACAGTCCTTAAGCCAGATTTTGATCTCCCTAACAAAGCAAGCAGCTCTCCAGGGTTCAATGGCGTTGCCCCATAAGATGTCGTGAGTGTATCTGTCATCAACTTCTATGACTGAAAAGGACACATTCTTACTGTCAACAATCTTGAGAGCGACGCCGCAAGCAACGATGTAAGCAGTCGAACAGTCCTCTTCTTTGAGCCAGACTCTCAAAGCAAGGCTGCAACGGCTACTAGAATCTCTAATAATACCGGCCGCCCATCTCCTCAAAGACCCCGTATTGTCCTTGCTATTCCCGATGGATATGTTGAGCTTCTTATTGGCAACGTCCGGTGGCAGCCACCGGACAAGAGAGATTGATCTGAGCTGCACCGTAGGGGAAGTAATGCCATGTTCTTCCAGCGATCGCAAGAAGTCAGGAGGACCGAGCTTGGGAAAAACCTTCTGCTTCAAGAAATGATTAAGGCTAAGGATCATGGTGTTCCAAATAGAAGGGAGACGGACAGCATGGGCCTCAAACCGCATCGAGCATCTGATCTTCCAGGTGTACCACACTATCATGGCACTGATCAAACCGTGAATCCACTTCACCGGAGAAGAGGATGTCACCGAGCTTTCACAAGAAAGCAGCAGGTTATGAAGAGAAGACGGCGGGTCGCATCCATCGATCGCTTGTAGCTTCTGCCAAAAGAAAGAGGTCGTTTCACTAAAAAGAAACAAATGCTGGTCCAATGCCTGGCTGAACTCTATGATCTCAAGATTAGTATAGTCTAATACCTGGATGAACATAATGACGTATATTCACATGATTTGTATAATTTAATACCTGGTTAGCATATTGGCTGAGGCCAATAGATAGAAATGAGAATGATTCATGGGTGTCATACCATGATAATATTATCACATGATAAGCTTGAGATGTTGATATAATATGATGGGTAAATGATACACATGTTTTCATATTCCTTATAAAGTGAACAAATGATTTAGTGCTCTATCCTAGATAGTTATAATGCTTTAAAGATGAGAAATGCTCTAATCTACTTATCCATAGTGGTTAACCTTGCTTATTAATATAAAAGAATCTATGATCGGTTTTATACTGCTTAACTATGATAATAACATTGTTGGCGGAGAGTTATATCTCTCACTGGGACAATTGTCTCACCCTGTGGGATCCACATTCTTTTAGGTGGACGTGCACGAGGGGGTTGAGACCATACAGTAGAGGGAGAACATCAGTAGCAGGGACAATAGTGATAGCTAAAGTTGAGTGTACCGTTTGTGGTGTCTTGTAGATAGAAGTCCAATGTGTTTTCTATGTACTCTCAGGTCCTTGGATTTAGTATGTTCTTGTTTTATGAACAATATGAGATTTTGGCTTGTATGCCTTGACGTTTGATGTTGCTTTAAGTATATGTTTTGAGAAAGCAAATGTTATATGTTATCCTTGAGAAGAGATGGTATAGTGTATGTACAATATGATGAATGATGAATATCAAGTTTTGGTTCTTCCTTTACGAGTTTTCCTGGAAATGGATCTCTTTGCAAAAATGGTTTTAATTTTTAGTGATTTTTGTTAATCCACTGCTTATGATTATTCTGTATCAATAATAACGATTTGGCTGTCGGTTTGGTGGCGGTCGTTACAAAGTTTGGTATCAGAGCTTAAGGTTTGCTGAGTCTACAGAGAGATATGATTAAGGTGTTGAGTCTGTTCTAGTGTCCTCTAAGTATATCCTATAGTGACTTCTACTTATGCAGAAGAAAGGGTGAAGTTTAAAAGTGACTGGAGAACACGAGGAACACATTGCTAAGAGCAATGTTGTCACACTAGGAGAAGGTGCAAGGGATTAGGAAAGAGAAGAATGAGAGCATGAGAATTCCCATATTGACACAATCATGATAGAGAATCCTATTTTTTATGTTCTTGTTGGGGAGGTTAGGACAACAGTGATGAATATAGTGGACTGGATACTAGCAATACAATCTAGGTTACCAACCCTCAATGCTGAAAATTTAGGTTTTGAAAGGGTTCGTGAATGACATAGTCATGTTGGAACAGTGGAAAATGTGGGAAGGATTAACATATGGCAAGAAAATAGACTCTGCCATAAGTATAGACAGATAGTACTTTGTGATGGAAATGCCCTAGGAGGAGAAATAAGCTGAGAATTTAGGAAAGGTCTCTATAATTTTAGAGACATTTGCCTAGTTGTTCTAAAAAGCCAACGTTTTTTGTACCACCAATGCAATAAATACCCAGTGCATCAGGGTAGTAGTCACTATGTAATGGAAAAAGTCCTAACTTTCCACCTGTAAGAACTCCTGACTTAGCTTCTACATTGGTAATACGACCAATAAGACTAGGGTACGAGGACAAGACATGTTATAGATATACAAATGTTGATCATACTAAACCCTTTTGTTCAAAAAGAAGGGAGGAAATGACCCAACAACCGAGTCTGACTTGGCAGGGCTTACGAAAGTTATAGCCCAAAAGTGTAAAAAGGCAAAAGTAACAACATGAAATAGCTTGACTCTATGTTTGAGTCAACCTAAAGTGGTAGATGACTGTGAGGGGTGACAGATAGATAGAGCTTTATCATTCTGATATGTCTTCTCTAGATTTTATCTGATAATTATAAGAAGGTAGTTGGTGTTGAGCTTCCTTTAATTAGTCCTATGAGGACATGAGAAAGAGATAAGAAGGATGCGAACCTATATTCAGTCCAATATTCTCTTATATGTTTTGCAATTTCTCTCTTCATGATGAAAGGAAGAGATGTAAAAGAAACACCCAGAGAAAGTTTGAGATACTAACTAGTAAAACTTAAAGGGATGAAACATAATATAAAACAAATGCATACTACCTAATTTTAGTTCTTGAATACCCTGGCCAGGTATTCATCTATTGAAGGCAAGGTATGGAACTCTTAGATTGTTATCTTTATGATTACTTTGATCAAGTAGTCATTTTGAGACAATCTAAAGATCATAATGAAGTAGAAGATGTGGCATGGATATTTCTACCACATCCTAATTGTTATACAAAGGAATATAAGTTAATTAAGGATCAACATAAACAAAACTCGATGTTTAGTATAATGTATACCTTGGTCTGAGGACCTAGAGGTAATGGTTACCTGATGAGAGGTAACAATGTTCAGTGATGAACTAAGGGTTTGAATACCCATATCTAGTAATCATGATGATGATAATGCTAAAGGATGATGACATGTAATCATCTTTATAATTCCTATACTGATGGAAAGGAATCAAAGAGGAAATAAGATTGAATGACACATGAATAATTGAAAGTTCATGCAATACTCAAGGAAGATGATAATCTCTTTTCTTTAATAAACAACCCTAAATAATGATGGGGTGATAAGAAGGATTATGTTTACTTGTGCTCTTTCCCTTTAGGGACATGACAATCAAGTAAGTATTATGACACCTGATGTGCATGGATTAGAAGTAATATTTTAGATGGATACTTTGAAAAGTATCAACTAGTCATGGATTTAGTTCCAAGACAAAGTATGTGTGTTAAGTAATGTCCCTAGATGAAAGAAAGGTTCTATTATATGTTTGGTTTTGGTAATAACAACAGAGGATGGAAATGATAAGATGTAATATGTTTTTGACACATATAACTTATACCAAGGTAAGGAATTCTAGTATCCAAGAAGTTTTAAAGGCATGAGATGGTGAGGACATGACTCCTAATAAGATGATTAATGCTTGGTTACCTAGAAAGGCCAACTTTGAGATTGGTTTGGTTACATACGATAATATGGACATCATATGTTAGGGGTTTATGCTATGCATAAACATGACATCGATAAGGATGTACTAATTGAAGGAACAATTATAGAATCATTGTGGGAAAAGCTTATCAAGCTAAAAATAATTCCTTAGAATATCCCTATCTAGATCTGTTGAGGCAACTTATACATAACATCTAGAGATACCTCTGAGATACGTTTTTCTTTGACAAATAGTCTCTCCTTATGATAAGAAAATAAATAGCTAACGGGATAGTTGATACAAGTCATAAGAAAGTTTAGTGTTGTGTCAGTAGATTTGAGTGGAACAGTAGATGCATGATAAGACTTATAGTCCCCAAGTGGGTGACAGAACATAACTCTGGCATTTCCTTAAAAGAGAAATGATAACTAAGTAAGGGGTATGGAAAACTCCCAAGATCAAGGATTTTATTACATAAAGATGTAAGTTGAAAAGGTGACAAATCAGTGAGGTTTGAAACCTGAGTTAAATAAGGTATGTATAATGATTCTCCAACTAAGAAAAATGTTACCTGACATAGAGTTGACTCAACAGTCAATAATGAAAAGGACAGTGGAGTATGTGTCTTGTATGACAGATTCTATGATAACCCTATGTGAAAGAACTTTGTGTTGATCAAAGTTCTATGGCGTCTCCATGACATTAAGATGTTATGTGGAGACTTTATGATATGAAGAATGAATAATATCTGTCTCCCTTTACTTGGGATTTTGGGGATGAAATCCTTGTTAGGTGTTTATAACTTGTAATGACCCTAACCTGGGTTATGAGGTAACCCTATTTGTTTTGGATAAGTAAGTTTCTTAGAAATTTAATATAATCCTCTAAAGTGTTTTCCTATAAGGCAACAAACTGATGTTTCAAATTTGGTCCTATTTAAATAATGTTTGAGCAATGTTCTCTTATTTTGGACCAAAATGTAATTTACCCAAGATGAGGGGATATATTGCAATTTGTCACATGTTGAATGTGGCCTAAGTGTTTTAGCATCATAAGAGAGATAATTATGCAAGGTGGTGGCTTGTGGAAAGCCTAAATTCCAAGTTTGAACTTGTTTGAATAATGATAGTGCCTTGTGCATTAATTTTGGTACAAGTTGTAATTTACCCAAAATATATGGTTGATATGCAAATTACCACATCTAGAGTGTCCCTACTCCCTCCTAGTATAATTTATAGGAGAGATAAATAATGATTCACCATGTTTGAATCATATTTGAGTATGATACTCTTGGTGATGAAAAGACCAAAAAAGTGTTGTATGTGAAACCCTAATTTGAGCTTGTATCGGGTTGTAGAGTCCATATGGGAGTGCCTATCGGCCAAGGAGCCATAGAGGGGATCCCATATAGGTTTTTGAACTCTTGGCCTTGTCCACGATGAGCAAAGCACCTCAAGGAGGTGATCCATGTCGAGTTAGAAGCTCCTTGCAAAAGTTGTATCAGTTTGCTTAATTTATGATATAAAGATGAGATATCTTATCAAACAAGATAACTAATGGCTGAGATATCATCTCCAGATTATCGTCAAGTGTTTTTCATGTCAAGATAAATATGAGTGCATGAAAGGACATGTGTTAACCATGCATGGACACGTGGCACCTAGTATCTTAAAATGGTGACACCTGATATACACACTTTTTCATGAACCTCAAGTATATATACCCTTCCTTTCATCCATAAATGGAATTTTTCGAAATCTATCACCCCCTTTCTCTTAGATATCAAGCAAAGGTCTAGGTATCATGAAAGTGTGAATGAGTATCGTGCATAGAGCTTTGGTATCACCCATAGCAAAGTGATATCACCCATTCCAAAGTGATATCAACCAAGTGAGGGATATCAACCATAAGTGAGGGATATCGGCCTCAAGTGGTGAGGTATCGTGCATAGGGATGAGGAGATCAATTCTTAGACCTTTGAGAAGCTCACCTTCAACCTTGGGAACGTGAAGCTTTGGATCTTGGAGCTTTGAAGTTGCTCTTGAGGTGGGTTATATAACTTGAACTCAATAATGCTATTATTTACCATCAATCTTGTGTTAGTTAAATGATTTACTTTCAAATAGAATTTCCTTGCATAATTGATGAATCCATAAGCTCTAGTAGTAACTTAGGACTATTTTCCATGAACTAGAACAAGTAGAATGAAGGTCTAGAGCTTGAATATGATGGTATCACCTTATAAAGTGATATCGGGTTCAAGCACATAAGCAAGCACCACTTTGCCCGATATGGTGTGAAGCATACACACACCTCTTTGCTCGATATGGTGTGAAGCATACATACACCTCTTTGCCCGATATGGTGTGAAGCACACACACACCACTTTGCCCGATATGGTGTGAAGAACACACACACCTCTTTGCCCAATATGGTGTGAAGCACACATACACCTCTAAGGTGATATGGTAAGTACACATACACCTCTAAAGTGTTATGGAAGCAATCATCACCTCAAACCTGAGATGGTAAGAACACATACACCTCTAAATAGATATGGATAGCAATCACACACCTCATACCCGATATGGTGGAAGCACCTCAAAACCCATATGAAGGAAAGCACCTTAGATGCAATGTACTTGATGGAGTAACACATGAAGTGTCTTATATCAAGTCCTACATTAAGAGGTATGGAGTTTAATGAATATTGATTAAGTAGGATAATGTACCTTGAAGGAAATGTTGAGCCAACTTAATATAGTATGAAGTAATTAATATTCTAGTGATGATGAGAGAGAAACTTATACTTGTTTAATACTCATGTAGTGAGTATACATTAATACTACTAATATGTGTGGAGACTGAATTAGGGTTTGATTCTTGATGAATGTACTTGAAAACCCTAGATGGTTTTAATAGGGAAAACTTAAACCTAATGAAGGGTTGTGATAAGAGTTGAAATTATAATTGGATAATAAAGGGGAAACCTTAACCATATTGAAACTATGCTGGTAGCTTGAGATAATGAGCATAGCTAAGTATGAGCTATGATGTTACATATAATACAATTTGATGGGCCTTGTGAGCCATGTAATTAGTTGTTGCCTAGTGAGAGGTGACAAGATGCTTAATGGGCCTTGTGATCCATGTGATTAGTTGTTTCCTAGTGAGAGGTGACAAGATGTTTAATGGGCCTTGTGAGCCATGTGGTTAGTTGTTGCCTAGTGAGAGGTGACAAGATGTTTAATGGGCCTTATGAGCGATGTGATTAGTTGTTGCCTAGTGAGAGGTGACAAGATGTTTAATGGGCCTTGTGAGTCATGAGAATAGTTGTTGCCTATTGAGAGGTAACAATATGTTTGTAAAAGTCTCATGTAAGAAATGATAATGTTCAAATAAACTAGGAAATGGAAATTTAGTAACATAATAATAATAATAAACATATACAACAATAATAATGAAACCTTGATCATACATGCTTTATGCTTATAAACAAATAAGGGATAAAGTGTTTTGAATATGCCTAAAGGAGATATGAGGAATACTTGTATTATATAAAGGATGTGAATAAGTATGATGTCTTGGCCAAGGTATAATGCCTATTAAAGGTGATATGATATTCAGTGATGAGATGCACATGATTGGAATAGTCCAATGCTTGGAATAGTTTCACAGGGTTGGTAATAACCCAACACCTGGCTGTTAATCAGGATTGGTATACTCCAATGCATGGCTGAACTCGATCTCAGGATTGGTATAATCCAATTCCTGGTTGAACTCTATGATCTCATGATTGGTATACTCCAATGCATGGCTATGACCTCAGGATTCATATAGTCCAATGCCTGGCTGAACTCAATCTCAGGATTCATATAGTCCAATGCCTGGATGAACTCTATGATCTCAAGATTGGTATAGTCCAATATCTGGCTGTGACCTCAGGATTGGTATAGTCCAATGCCTGGTCGAATTCAATCTCATGATTGGTATAATCCAATACCTGGCTAAACTCTATGACCTTAGGATTGGTATAGTCCAATGCCTGGATGAACTCGATCTCAGGATTGGTATAGTCCAATGCCTGGCTGAACTCTATGATCTCAGGATTGGTATAGTCCAATGCCTAGTTGTGACATCAGGATTGGCATAGTCCAATGCATGGTTGAACTCTATGATCTCAGGATTGGTATAGTCCAATGTCTGGTTGTAACCTCAAGATTGGTATAGTCCAATGTCTGGTTGAACTCTGTGATCTCAGGATTGGTATAGTCCAATTCCTAGTTGAACTCTATGATCTTAGGATTGGTATGGTCCAATACCTGACTGAACATAATGATGTATATTCACATGATTGGTACAATTTGATACCTAGTTAGCAGATTGGATGAGGCTGACAGATAGAAGTGAGAATGATTCATGGGTGTCATACCATGATAATATTATCATAGGATAAGCTTGAGATGTTGATATAATATGATGGGTAAATGATACACATGTTTTTCATATTCCTTATAAAGTGAACAAATGATTTACTGCTCTATCCTAGATAGTTACAATGGTTTAAAAGATGAGAAATGCTCTAATCTACTTATCCATAGTGATTAACTTGCTTATTAATATAAAAGAATCTCTGCTCAGTTTTATACTGCTTAACTGTGATAATAACATTGTTGGCGGAGAGTAATATCTCTCGCTGGGACAATTGTCTCACCCCATGGGATCCACATTTTTTTAGGTGGACGTGCATGAGGGGGTTGAGACCATACATCAGAGGGAGAAGATCAGCAGCAGGGACAATAGTGACAGCTCACGTTGAGTGTACTATCTATCGTGTCTTGTAGATAGAAGTCCTATGTGTTGTCTCTGTACTCTCAGGTCCTTGGATTTAGTACGTGTTTGTTTTATGAACAATCTGAGATTTTGGCTTGTATGCCTCGAGGTTTGATGTTGCTTTAAGTATATATTTTGAGAAAGCAACTGTTATATGTTATCCTCAAGAAGAGATGGTATAGTACATGTACAATATGATCAATGATGAATATCAGGTTTTGGTTTCCCCCTTTCTTCATAAGCAAAAGTCACTATAGGGTATATTGGGGGACACTAACACATACTCAACACCTTAGTCCTATGTCTTTGTAGACTCAGCGAACCTTAATCTCTGATACCAAACTTGAAATGAGTGTTCTCAAACTGACAAACAAATCATTACTAATTAATCGAAATACTCATAAATAGTAGATTAACAAAAAAATCACGGATATTTAAAACCATTTTTCACATAGATCCATCTTCTAGAAAACTCTTACATAAAGAACCAAAGCCTTATATACACATTATACATTCAATGTTCTGTCTCTTCTCGAGTATAACAAGTACTAGCTGCTTTTCTACACACAGTAACAACATAAAATCCTCGAGATAAGCAACCCAAGATATCAAGTCGCTCGTGAAAACCATTAAGACTATCTCCCAAGGACCTGAGAGTACAAAGATGACACATATGACTTCTATCTATAGCACATTACAGACAACATACTCAACCTAAGATACAATTATGATCCTTACTGATATGCTCCTTCTACATCCCAATTCTTAGTCCCTCATCCATGTCTCACCTAAAAATTATGGATCCCACGGGTTGAGACTATTGTCCCAGCGAGAGATATAACCCTCGTCCAACAATATTATTTTCAAAGGAAATAATATAAAACTGGATAGAATTATAAAACATCTATTTACTTGAAAAGAAATATAAAGAACATGTATAACATCTATTTTGTCAAGATGTATGAAAGTATTAATTCATCAACCAATGTTTCTAACAAATATTATATCAATTGCTACAAACAAAAGCATAATTGCATTTATCAGATACTTTCATATTCACCGAGACACATAAATCACTTAGAATCTCAATCTTACATCACTATCATACTTGGGTATTCAAACCCCTAATTCATCACTGAGTCCACATAGTTCACATAGCCCAGACCCAGCTATTTGTTCACATAGTCCACATAGTTGATTGAGTCTATAGCACATAGCCACATAACTCTTACTTAGCCATGCTTATTACTTAAGGATGCTTGCAATATTATCATATCATGTTATCAACGATCTCAACATATGATTCTAATCATGAAGTACTAAGGAACACATCCTCCCTAATGAATTAGGTTATAATTAACCAATTAGGGTTTTAAGATTTCATTAGCAAAGACCATGCCCTAACTCATACTCCACTCATCTCATGAGTATTAGTGTATGCTAGTCACATACTTATCTTTCAAGTCTTAGTTTCTCTCTCATCCTCACTAGGATGCAAATTACTTTTTAGTTCACATCTTTAAGGTTTACAATCTTATCAATATCAAATGAGTTAAGCTCATTGTATCTCAATATTACATAGATCATATTTATCACTTAGTTTATCTTAATAATTGAGGACATGCCTACCATGTCAAGTAGCATGATTGATAATGTCATTCTATTGTATTTTAAGATACATATATCATTTTGTCAAGTATTCAATTTGATCATGTGGTATAACCACATCCTCATATCGGATATAGGACATATCCCCTATCACCATATAGTGCATCCACCATATCGTGCATCCACTTAGGTTACCATATAGTGTAGCCACTTAGGTTACCATATCATGCATCCACTTAAGTTACCATATTGGCCATGTATGTTGGGAACCATATCGGCCATGCATATTGGGAACCATATCGGCCATGCATATTGGGCACCATATCATCCATTCATATTGGGCACCATATCAGCCATGCATATTGGGCACCATATCATCCATGCATATTGGGCACCCATCCTCATACTAGGGTTTTACACATATCGGGCACAAGGTATTATTTCACCCTTGTTCTAAGTATAAGTGATGGATAAAGATCCTTCATATCATCCTTAAGACCTACTATGACTTACCTACATATCAGGCAAGTCTCCATATTGGGTTCCATATCGGTTTTTCCAAGTCTTCAACCCATATCGGGTTGCAAGATCTTCAACCCATATCAGGTTGTTCAAGAGTGATCAACTCATCTCGGGTATCCAATGAATATGTCATCATCATCAGACTTAAGATTATTAATCTTATTCAAAACTATGGATTAACAATCCTAATTACATTTTGGAACCCATGATTACATCAATTGATCATAGGAAACCCTAATTTGCAAATAATCAACAATTTGAACAACATTGAAGAAAGGATAGATAATATTGAAGGTTTTAAGTTATATAACCCACCTTTCATAGATTTTCCAAGCTTGAAGGTTCACTTCCTCACATCCCAAGGTTCAAGGTGGACCTTCTCCAAGCTCCAAGACGTGGGATCCATGCTTTTGCAAGATATCCTTCATCATCTTGGGCGATATCACCTTAATTGGTTGCTTCAACCTTCCTTGGATGATATCTCTCCTCCTTGACTGATACCACTCAACCCTCTTCACTATGGGTGACATAAGAAGGGGTGTTGGACGATACAAGAGAAAAGGACACTTTCTTGATCCAAAAATCTTGCCAACAAATGAAGGTCAAGGTATTTATACTTGAGGTTTATAGAAAAGAGTGTCATAGGTGTCACTTACTTAAGGTGCTTCATGCCACCTAACCATGCAAGGTCAAAAAATGCTCTTCCATGCATGCCAATATTATTTTTCCATGTAAAATAATAAAGGAAATATAAGGGGGCGGCCCTTGAGTTGTCTACTAGGGCAAGCTCTCTTCCTCTAATTTATTATTTAATTCAACTCCATCATTTCCAAGGCAAATTGCAAATTGATGCCTTGTCTTTTTCTTTGAAGTATCTTGCCCGTTATGGGTCAAACCAAGGCTCTTCAAACCGATAAAATGCTCTCCTCATGGCTCTATGGCCGATAGAGGCTCCTTTCCTTAGTCCACAATCGATATGGCTCATGCGTATAACTTCAACTTATGCATTTTCTTGTTTTCTTTATTATTAAGAGTAATAACACTTCAAGATGATTCAATCATGTTTTCTCCTTCTTTCTCTTTCCTCTAGATAATACTAGGTAAGAGTAAAAACACTCTAGAGGTGATAAATTACATATTTGTTGGCTAAATTGGACATTCTTATAATCCCTTTGTTTCAATGATGACAAACATTTCATTCTTTTGGATCTAACATGCTACTTGAGTGTTGCAGGAATTAGGTGGATGACAAACTACTTGGAAGATCTATATGCTCTAATTGCTTTAATTCATGATTGTAATCAAATGTAAAAACTTGTACAAGATATATAATGTACAGGTACTTAGACATCATGTAAATCAAGCGTTAGATCTTCCCTAGCCACTCACAACACTTAGATAGGTCATTCCCTATAATAGTGTCACATCTGCACACTCATACACACACTTAGTATCTAATTCAAAACATTGAAACAGGGTCATTCTCAGTCGACAAACTCTCCGACCGAGACACTCTCGGTCGACAAACTCTTCGACCGAGAATGACCCAGGTAGCCGCTAGACACAATAGACAAGGTAGTTGGGAGTGGGATCAGAATGTTACATACACTTGCTCTAGACAGTCCCTTGGTCGACAAAGACCTCGATCGACTGGGATCTCAGTCTATAATTCCTCGACCGAGAATGTCTCTATCTGCACTTTTCAGAATTAATTAACTAGCTGTTGTTAAAGCAACTAATGGTTACCTAATGGCTAGTTGAGCACTAAGAGCCCCCTAGAAAGTGCCTAGAACGTCCTTAAGCATCCATAGACCATTCCTATAAATAGGACAAGCCATAGGACACCCAAAGTACACTTGTGCAATACTTGAGCTTTCATACTTGCAATTGGCAATCTGTTTTTGAGCAATTGAGCAACTCTAGTACTTTCTACTCATTTCCTTTACTCCAAATTCATGTCCTATAGGCTAGCATCTCCTACCCACTAAACCTGCACTTCCATACTCATTGGTTAGGAGATCAATACGCTTGATATAGGAAATAAAGCCTTGTGCTTCAAGTGGTAATTGTAATTTCTATTTCCCTTCTTGTTCTTTCTTATTGCTTGTACTCTTCTTGCTACTCCTAGGGTTGGACGCTGCGGATTGGAGAGAGTTTTGATCTTCTTGGTGGAGAAGGAGATCTTTGGACTACTTCTAGAAGGCTGTCTCAATGGGAAGCTACTTCAAGAGGAAGGCTACTTCAAGGGGGAGCTTGAAGTTACTTCAAGGAAGGTTGCTTCAAGGTTGGTGAGACTACTTCAAGGTGAAGGTTGTCCAAAGGGTGTAGAAAGTGTTGTAATTTTATGTAATATCCTTGCGAGGTAATAAAATTAAATACTTTCAAAATCCTGATTGGGTAAGCAACCGGGTAGTGGATTGACTGCCTTAGTATTTGCTAAGGTTGGAACCACTCTAAACACCTTGTCTCCTTCTTATTATCTCAATTGTGGTTGTTTGAGTTGAATTATTTTAAAATATCTATAAAACACTATTCACCCCCCTCTAGTGGTTTTTCAATTGGTATCAGAGCAGGCTTCAAGGAGCTCTAATCGAGTCTTGAAGAATGAAGGGTGGTGGTGTCTACAACCGCAAGCAAGGGAAAAGCATGGACCAATCTTCAACAAGTTGCAATTGGTGCTTAGGAACAAGGCACACTACACATAGCTGTCCATGGAGGTCAAAGAAGGAAGATGTGCATAAAGAATGGCTTATTGCTACAATAAGTGAAGAAGAAGAAGAAGAGGAAGAGGTAAGTTTTTAGATTTAACTAAAGAAAAGCTAATTGCTAGTCTTGAAGAGACACATAATAAGTATATTGAGTGCAAGAATAAATTAAAGAAATCTAATAAAGCAAATGATGAGTTACATGCTAAACTTCTTGCTCTCACATCTGAAAATGAAGATCTCAAAAAGGTTATTGAAGATCATGATATTAAGCTGAAATCTGTAGAAGCAAATTGCAATCTTCTTTCCCTAGAAAAGTTAAACTTGCAAACTCAAGTAAATGATCTTAAAAAACAACTTGTTTTGTGTACACATCTAGATTATGATATTATTGTGAAAGAAAGAGATTATTTGTTATCTAATCTAGATCAAGCAAAGTTAGATATCAAGAAGAGAATGGATGAGATTGTTAAGCTGCAACAAGAAGTTAGTAGTTTGAGTAACAATGATATCCTTGATAAAATCTTAAATGATTCTTATCGTCAAATTGGAAGGAGAGGACTAGGTTATAAGCCTAAAGGAAAATATTATCAAAAACCTAGTTGGAGAAAGACACAAGTGCTAGAGAATCAATCTTTGTATGTATATAGAGGCAAATATACACATGTACCCAAGAACAACCTATAACAAAATCATAGAAAGAGATATGAGGTTGATTCTATATGTTGCCATTATTGTTTACATCTTGGACATTATTCCTTCTCGTGTCCTTACAAGAAAAAGGATGTTGAGTTAGTATGGGTTCCAAAACCCCCACACTAAATGAATATAATTAAGTTGAGATATGACCAAAGACTCTAAGTTGTATATATCCATGTCTATCTCAACTTAAAATAATAAGATAATAAATTGATTCAAATCTCTAACTTGAAAATACACATTTTATATAAATCTGCAGAAACACATCTTTAGAAATTTGTCTTAATTTGGGTTCTCAAAACCTAAAGATTTGAATATGATTAGTTGAGATTTGATCTACATATTACTTTGATATTTATATGTTTTATCTCAACTAAACTGATTTTTAAATTGCATAATTGAATTGGAAGTGATCTATGTTTTACTTATAAAACAAATTACTAAAAAACAGTACAGAAACAATCTCGGTCGAGACACTGTTCGACCGAGAACATGGTTGGTCGAGAAATAGTCGACCGAGTAGGTTACTGTTTTGAAGTTTGCAACAAATCTGATAAAACCTGTACAAACAGCAACATTATCGGTCAAGAAAAACGTCGATCGAGATAAATTTCAGTCGACAAAAAGTTCGAACGAACCAAGTTCTGTTGAACCTGTTTTAATTAATCTAGTTTGCTATCAATTTATTATTAATGCTTGATTTAATATGCAAATCAAGAGTGAATCTTAGAGACCATATTAAAATCAAAACATATTGATCTTTTGAATCATGAATTGTTGAAAGAAGGTATAACCTTATGAATATGAAATTCTTAAACATATTGCAAAAGTGATATATGAAAACTGATATTGAACATACTTTCTTCATTGATTGACAAAGATTGTTAAGCAAGTTCATTTACATGGTTTGTCTTAAAATTGAAAATCCATGAACAATAAATGAGATTATTTTGGTTTATCCTCTACATAGATTGGCTTAAAACTGACAATTATGAACCATGGAATTACTGTTTTATCATAATCCACATGGTTTTTTCTAAGTATTCCTTGGTCTATCCATATAGGAACCATGTGTATTGAAATTTAGTTTTAATTGTCATTGTATTTTATGCAATTATATGCTTCTATATTGATCATTGTATTGTGGATATACTTCTACTGTTCTATCATAATCATTGTGCAATAATCATTATGTTTCATTGGTTTGGCTAAAATAATCTTTGATCCATATATACAAACCATAAATGGATATTGTTTTTTATCATTATAATTCAGCTCATATGAAGATGCCATTTTGCATAAATAGTAAAACTTCATGACATAAATGCATTTTAAATTAAAATTCTACAGAAATTATACTTCACATATAAGTGTTCAAATGGGAAATCTGACGAAATTGCCTCTTGGTTGAAATCAAGTTTGACCAAGGGGCGCTATGGTCAAAGTCAAGGTCGACCTAAAATAAGCTTGAAAAAATGCTTATTTGTAAATCATTTTATTCCACTAATCTTAGTATCTTGATTGATCATATTGAATATCTCTTTGAGGGGGAGCATGGAAATAAAATTAAGGGAAGTGGTAACATTAATACTTAATGATTATCTTGGTCATCTTTTTGAAATGACAAAGGGGGAGAAATAATATAAAACCAAAAATAAAATGAGTTTTATAAATCTTGGGTCAACACACACTTGCAAACAAGGGAATGGCTACAAAAGGTAAACTTCAGGTATGACACTCATATGATTTATGTTTCGTCATTTTATATTTAGGAAATGTTTGTCATCTTCAAAAGGGGGTAGATTGTTGGTTAAATTGGACATTCTTATAATCCCTTTGTTTTGATGATGACAAACATTTCATTCTTGTGGATCTAACGTGCTACTTGAGTGTTGCAGGAATTAGGTGGATGCCAAATTACTTGGAAGATCTATATGCTCTAATTACTTTAATTCATGATTTTAATCAAATGTAAAAACTTGTACAAGATATATAATGTACAAGTACTTAGACATCATGCAAATTAAGCGTTAGATCTTCCCTAGCCACTCACAACACTTAGATAGGTCATTCCCTATAATAGTGTCACATCTGCACACTCATACACACACTTAGTATCTAATTCAAAACATTGAAACAGGGTCATTCTCACTCGACAAACTCCTCGACCGAGACACTCTCGGTCAACAAACTCTTTGACCGAGAATGACCCAGGTAGCCGTTAGACACAACAGACAAGGTAGTTGGGAGTGGGATCAGAACGCTACATACACTTGCTCCAGACAGTCCATCGGTCGACAAAGACCTCGACCGACTGGGATCTTAGTCGACAATTCCTCGACCGAGAATGTCTCTGTCTGCACTTTTCAGAATTAATTAACTAGCCATTGTTAAAGCAACTAATGGTTACCTAACGGCTAGTTGAGCACTAAGAACCCCCTAGAAAGTGTCTAGAACGTCCTTAAGCATCCATAGGCCATTCATATAAATAGGACAAGCCATAGGACACCCAAAGTACACTTGTGCAATACTTGAGCTTTCATACTTGCAATTGGCAATCTATTTTTGAGCAATTGAGCAACTCTAGTACTTGCTACTCATTTCCTTTGATCCAAATCTGTGTCCTATAGGCTAGAATCTCCTACCCACTAACCTACACTTCCATACTCATTGGTTAGGAGATCAATACGCTTGATATAGGAAATCAAGCCTTGTGCTTCAAGTGATAATTGTAATTTATGTTTCCCTTCTTGTTCTTTCTTATTACTTGTACTCTCCTTGCTACTCCTAGGGTTGGAGGCTGCGGATTGGAGAGAGTTTTGATCTTCTTGGTGGAGAAGGATATCTTTGGACTACTTCTAGAAGGTTGTCTCAACGGGAAGTTACTTCAAGATGAAGGCTACTTCAAGGGGGAGCTTGAAGTTACTTCAAGGAAGGCTGCTTCAAGGTTGGTGAGACTACTTCAAGGTGAAGGCTGTCCAAAGGCTGTAGAAAGTGTTGTAATTTTATGTAATATCCTTGTAAGGTAATAAAATTAAATACTTTCAAAATCCTGGTTGGGTAAGCAACCAGGTAGTGGATTGACTGCCTTAGTATTTGCTAAGGTTGGAACCACTCTAAACACCTTGTATCCTTCTTATTATCTCAATTGTGGTTGTTTGAGTTGAATTATTTTAAAATATCTATAAAACACTATTCACCCCCCCTCTAGTGGTTTTTCAATATTAACCCTACATTGTGTACATATTGCAAATTGTACTATAATTGATGCACCAAGCACTTAGCATTGTTTACACAAGTTCTCACTTAGGGTTTAGGCCTTGAACAAGCCAACATCATATTCTCTTTCATGACCTACAAAACACTTAGAATATATTCAACATGTAACATTTTCAACATAACCTTTATCTTGGGTAAATTGTACTTTTTACTTAGGTTATTATATAATGCACACATAGTTTGCATATAAGCTCAATTTTGAGAATAAACTTCACAAAGGCCTTAATTACTTTTCGCAAAATATAAGAACAAGTTGTAAGAAGTTTACTTAAGAAAAACATCTAGGGTTAGGCCATAACCCAGGTCAGGGGTGTTACAATCACTTTTAACTTCCTTAAGTTCATCAACTGATCTTGTATTAGGGTATTTCCCATCCTAATACTTTATGCACTAACTTATCACATTTATCTTGTATTTGAATTATCCAACTATCATCAAGTGATATGGAGTCATCTTGAGTTAAGTCATTGTTGATATAGGGTTGACCATTATCAACCATTTTAGGCGTTTCACCTATCAAAGTATTAACTACAACATTACTTAGTGTTACACTCATCACCCCTAAGAGTGTTTTACCCTCACCTTTACAAGGTGTATCAGGTTTAATCATGTTTGTCAAGTTGAACACATGTATTGGGTTAGATGTATATTGGGATAGACATCATCATATCCCTCATACCCTTACCCATCAAGGTATCAACCTTACCAATCATATGGTATATCACCTTCACCATACATGAGTGTAACGTCCTCCCCTCTCTTGGAAATATTGGCCACCCCGTACTTTAGTGTATTGGCCATCACATGTTCTAGGGTATTAGCCACCTTAACACTTTTATCATCTAGAGTATTGGGTAACCTACCATATTGTTTTAGAGATGTGTGCTCAACACCATATCTTCCAAGAGGTGTATGCTTAACCAATTATTGATTTTGAGGTGTATGCTTGCTACCCATATCACTTTAGAGATGTATGTGTGCTTACCATATCGGGCAAGAGGTGTATGCTTGCTTACCATATCACTTTAGAAGTGTATGCGTGCTTATCATATCAAGCAAGAGGTGTATGTTTGCTTACCATATCACTTTAGAGGTGTATGTGTGCTTACCATATCACTTTAGAGGTGTATGTGTGCTTACCATATCGGGCAAGAGGTGTATGCTTGCTTACCATATCACTTTATAGGTGTATGTGTTCTTACCATATCACTTTAGAGGTGTATGTGTGCTTTACACCATATCGGAAAAAGAGGTGTGTGTGTGCTGCACACCATATCGGGCAAAGACGTGTGTGCGCTTCACACCATATCGGGAAAAGAGGTGTATGCTTTCTTACCATATCACTTTAGAGGTGTATGTGTGCTTACCATATCATTTTAGAGGTGTATGTGTGCTTACCATATCACTTTAAAGGTGTATGTGTGCTTTACACCATATCGGGCAAAGAGGTATGTGTGTGCTTCACACCATATCGGGAAAAGAGGTGTATTCTTGACCTCATATCGTGAAAAAGGTGTATACTACATTAACATATAGTCCAAGAAAGTATAAACTCATATCCATATCATTTTAGTGGTGTGGTGCATCACCATATCGGGTTAGAGGTGCTTGCTTATGTGCTTGAACTCGATATCACTTTATAAGGTGATACGATAATCTTCAAGCTCTAGACATTCGTCATACTTGTTCTAGTACAAGGATAATAGGTCTAAGTAAATACTAGAACTCATAGATATATCAAGTATTCAAGAAAATTTCGGAATTGAAAGTAGATTATCAAATATAGCAAGAAAGATGGTTCGTAATAACATGTTTGGGTTCAAGTTATATAACCCACCTCAAGAACAACTTCAAAGCTCTAAGCTCCAAAGATTCACGTTCCTAAGGTTGAATATGACTTATGAAAAGTCCATATCTTGTTCACAACTCCTTCATATACAAGGAATCACCATAGTTAAGAACTTTGTGAAGAAGAAAAGAATGGAAGATCATAACCCTAGAACCATGCTTCAATCCAATGTTGAAGATGATCATGGCCTCACCTTAGGGTTAAGACTTGAGATCCTTATTTCTCCTTAGCACCTTGCACGATACCTCACTACTCATGCACGATATGCCCTCACTTGTGGCCAATATCACTTCAATTGGCCGAAATCAACTTGCTATGGCTGATATCAATATGCTATGGCCAATATCACTTGAAGTAACCGATACCCAAGGCCTATGCACGATACCACTTCACCTATGCACGATAACAAGTCTATATGCACGATATCTAAGAGCATGGAGGTGGTAGGATTCGAAAAATTTCACTAAGGGGTGAAAGGAAGGGTATATATACTTGAGGTTCATGAAAAAGTGTGTACATGAGGTGTCATCAATTTACTACTAGTAGGTGCCACATGGCTATGCATGGATTGACACATGTATTTACATGCACTCCATCTTTATCTTGCCATACAAAATAAAAACTTGAGGATAATGCAAGGGATAAGGGTCGACCCCCTTTGGTTATCTTCTAGGACAAGCCACTTCCACTCATATTATTATTATATTCACAATTCAATACAACCTTTCCCAAGGAAAGTTGCAAGCCAATATCCATTGCTTTATTGAGGTTCTTAGCTTGTTTTTGCAAAGGCAAAGAGTTAAAAACATGATATGGGGGTCTCCTCTTTGGCTCCTTGGCTGATAGGGACTCTCATTTAACACTACAACTCGATACACTCAATATAAGCTCAAATTAGGGTTTCCATTCAACCCTATTCTTGGTCTTTTCATCACCAAGAATACTACCACTCGTAAATAACTCAAACATGGTGTCTAATTCATTATATCTCCTCTAACTGATACATAGAGTAAGTGGGAACACTCTATAGGTGGTAATTTGCATATCAATCCTACATTTTGGGTAAATTACAATTTGTACCAAAATTGGTGCACAAGGTATTAGCATTATTCAAAAAAGTTCAAACTTGGCATTTAGGCTTTCCACAAGCCACTAGTTAGCATCATTCTCTCTCTAATGATGCTAAAACACTTAAGGAACGTTCAACATGTGACATATTGCAATATAACCCCTTATTGTGGGTAAATTGCACTTTGGTCCAAAACAAAGGAACATTGCTCAAACATCATTCAATCAGGACCAAACTTGGAACATAAGTATGTCACATGATAACAAAAATCCTTAGAGGATTATATTAAAGTTCTAAGCAACTTTATTAGCCAAAAAAAATAGGGTTTAACTCATTACCCAGGTCAGGGTCATTACAAGTTATAAACCCCTAACAAGGATTTCATCCCCAAAATCCCAGACGAAGGAAGACAATTGTTATTCATGCATCATATCATCAAGTCTCCACATAACATCTTGATATCATGGAGATGTCATAGAACTTTGACCAGCACAAAGTTCTTCCATTAAAGATCATCATAAGATATTTCACATATGACACATACTCAACTATCCTTTCCATTACTGACTGTAGAGTAAACTCTGTGTTAGGTAACACTTTTCTTAGTCAGAAAAGCATTATACATACCTTATTTAACTCAGGTGTCAAACCTTACCGATTTTCCACCTTCTCAACTTACAACTTGTGTGATAAGATCCTTGACCTTATGAGTCTTCCATACTCCTCACTTAGTTTAGCATTTCACCTCCAAGGAAAGACCAGAGTTATGTTTTGTCACCCACTTGGAACTACAAGTCTTATCATACATCTGTTGTGCCATTCTAATACACTGACACAACACTAAACTTTCTTATGACTTATACCAACTATACCGTTAGCTATTTATTTTCTTGTCATAAGGAGAGTCTACTTGTTAAAGAAGAACTTATCTTAGAGGTATCTCTAGATGTTATGTATAAGTTTCCTCAACAGATCTAGATAGGGATATTATAAGGAATTATTTTTAGCTCGATAAGATTTTCCCCAAAATGATTCTACAATTGTTTCTTCAATTGATACATCCTTATTGATGTTATGTTTATGCAGAGCATAAACCCCTAACATATGTTATCCATACTATAGTATGTAACTAGACCAATCCCAAATTCGGCCCTTCTAAGTAATGAAACATTAATCATTTTATCAGGAGTCATATTCTTACTTTCCTATATCACCTGGCACATCTTGGGTACCAGAATTTCTTACCTTGGTATCCTTCACTTGTATCAAAAACACATCACATCTTCATCATTTCCATCTCTCTATTGTTAATACCAAGATCAAACATATAAAAGGATCTTTCTTTTATCTTGGGACATTAAATATTACACATATCTTTATCTTGGAACTAAAGTCCAAAATTATCTTATACTTTTCTATCCATCAATTGAACACTTCTAACTCATGCACATCAAGTGTCATAGGAATCACTTGATTTCAATGTCCCTGAAAGGAAAGAACACAAAGGAACATATTCCTTTCATCACCCCATCATTACCCAGGGTTGTTCATCAAAGAGGAGATATTATCATCTCCTAAGATTATTACATGAACTTTCGAGTCATTTACACTTGTTTCATCTTAGATTCCTTTCCATTTGCATAGGAATTATATGGACGATTGCATATAATCACCCCTTTCTTTTCTATTGCCTAACATATTCATGAACATTTCATGATTTTATCACATTTCCCATTTCTACATTATGGAAAAGATCTTTACTATTCACATAGACTTTATCAAATAGGGATCATCTCTCTTGTTCTCATTCCCTTATCATGAGTATTATACTTTTTAGTTTGACATACACACAGATTGATCTGAGATCACCTCAAATTCCAATTTATTGCACTTGGGATGTGATAAAAAATATCCATGCCATATTTCCAATTTTTTTATGCTCACTAGATTGTCTCAAAATGACTACTTGATCAGAGTAATCAGAAAGATAACAATCTAAAAGTTCCATACTTACCTTATCTTCAATAGTTGAATACCTAGCCAGGGTATACAAGTACTGAGATTAGGTAGTATGCACTTCGTTTACTATCATAATCCTTACTTTTCATATCATCAAAGCATAGGACTTAGCATCCCTGGATTTTCTCTAGGCATCACATCATCCTCTTTCACACAGATAAGAGCAATTATAAAGCATTTCAAAGAATACATAACAAAATATAAATTCTAGTTCTCATCATTTCTCCCATGTGTTCCCATAGGGAAATCAATAGAGAAGTCAATAATAGCAATCCTTCTTATGCTTATCAGATAAAATCAAGAGAAGGCATATCAAAATGAAAAAAAACCTCTATCTGATTTTTACCCCTCGCAGTCATCTACCGCTTCAGGTTGACTCAACACATAGAGTCTAGTTGTTTCATGTTGTTGCTTTTGCCTTTTTACACTATTGGGCTGTAACTTTCATAAGCCCTACCGAGTCTACCTCAATTTTTGGGTCATTTCCTCCCTTCTTTTTAAACAAAAGAGTTTAGTATGCTCAACATGTCCGTATCTATAACATGTTTTGTCCTCGTACCATGGTCTTATCGGTCTTATTACCAATGTAGAAGCTAAGTCAAAAGTTCTTACAGGTGGAAGGTTAGGACCTTTGCCTTTACTTAGTGACTACTGCTCTGGTGCACTAGGAATTTATTGCACTGGTGGCACCAAAAACTTTGGCTTTTTAGAACAACTAGACAAATGTCTCTAGAATTGTAGAGACTTTTCCTTAATTCTCAGCTTATTGCCCCTCCTTGGGCATTACCATCACAAATGTACTATCTGTCTATCCTTATGGTAGAGTCTATTTTCTTGCCATATGTTAACTCTTCCCACATTTTCCACTATTCTAGCATGACTATGTCATTCAGGAACCCTTTCAGAACCCAAAGTTTATGTATTGAGGACTGGTAACCTAGGTTGTAATGCTAGTATCCAGTCTACTATATGCATCACTCTTGTCTGAACCTATCCAATAAGAGCATAAAAAGTAGGATTCTCTATCCTAATTGGGTCAAGATGGGAATTCTCAGGCTCTCATTCTTCTCTTGCCTGATCCCTTGTACCCACTCCTGCTGCAATAATATTGCTTTCAGCAATGTGTTCCTCGTGTTCTCCAGTCATTTTTAAACTTCACCCTTTCTTCCGCATAAGTAGAAGTTACTATAGGGTATATTGGATGAAAGTAGAACAGACTCAACACCTTAGTCCTATGCCTCTATAGACTCAGTGAACCTTAAGCTCTCATATCAAAACTTGTAATGACCACCATCAAACTGACAACCAAATCATTACTAATTATGCAGAATAATCATAAACAGTGGATTAGCAAAAATCACTAAAATTTAAAACCATTTTGCAAGGATATCCTCTGCTAGGAAACTCTTACTGAAAGATCCAAATCTTATACATATCATGATTTACACGGTGCAATCACTATTTCATCTCATCTCGAGGATATAATAGTTGCTTTATCAAGACATGTACTGAAGCGACATAAAACCTTGATGCATACAAGACAAAATCTCAGAATGTAACCATTACAAACTGACTCGAAGTACCTGAGAGTACAGAGACGACACATAGGATTTCTATCTACAAGACATGATAGACAGTACACTCAACCTGAACTATCATTGCGGTCCCAGCTGTTGTTCCTCCTCTATAGAAAGGTCTCTACTGCCTCGTGCACGTCCACCTATGAATTGTGGATCCCACTGGGTGAGACAATTGTCCCAGTGAGAGATATAACTCTCCGCCGACCATATTATTATCACATATAAGCATTTATAAAATGGAGAAGAGGTTCTTTTATATTAACAGGCAAGATTAATCACTATATGAACAGAATAGAGTATTCTCTCTACTTAAGAAAAAGGATGCATATATCCATGGTAGAGTAATAATCCATCTATCTACTTTACAAGGATTGTAAAGAAAAATAAATAACATCTATCGACTAAGATGTATAACTGAAGCATGTATCAACCAATGTTTTCTGTATTGGTAGAGTAATAATCCATCTATATATCCAAGAGGTGTATTCTTAACCAAATATCAGTTTAGAGGTGTATGCTTGCTACCCATATCACTTTAGAGGTGTATGTGTGCTTACCATATCGGGCAAGAGGTGTATGATTGCTTACCAAATCACTTTAGAGGTGTATGTGTGCTTACCATATCGGGCAGGAGGTGTATGGTTGCTTACCATATAACTTATAGAGGTGTATGTGTGCTTACCATATCAGGCAAGATGTGTATGCTTGCTTACAATATCACTTTAGAGGTGTATGTGTCCTTACCATATCACTTTCGAGGTGTATGTGTGTTGTACACCATATCAGGCAAAGAGGTGTGTGTGTGCTTCACACCATATCAGACAAAGAGGTGTGTGTGTGCTTCACACCATATCAGGAAAAGGGGTGTATGCTTGCTTACCATATCACTTTAGAGGTGTATGTGTGCTTACCATATCACTTTAGAGGTGTATGTGTGCTTACCCTATCACTTTAAAGGTGTATGTGTGCTTTACACCATATCGGGCAAAGAGGTGTGTGTGTGTGCTTCACACCATATCGGGCAAAGAGGTGTATGCTTGACCTCATATCATGAAAAAGGTGTATACTACATCACCATATAGTCCAAGAAAGTATAAACTCATATCCATATCATTTTAGTGGTGTAGGTGAATCACCATATCGGGTTAGAGGTGCTTGCTTATGTGTTTTACCCTATATCACTTTATAAGGTGATACCATCATTTTCAAGCTCTAGACCTTCGTCATACTTGTTCTAGTACAAGGGTAACAGGTCTAAGCAACTACTAGAACTCATAGATATATCAAGTATTCAAGAAAATTTCGGAATTGAAAGTAGATCATCAAATATAGCAAGAAAGATGGTGAGTAATAACATGTTTGGGTTCAAGTTATATAACCCACCTCAAGAAAAACTTCAAAGCTCCAAGCTCCAAAGATTCACATTCCTAAGGTTGAATATGACTTATCAAAAGTACAAAGCTTGTTTACAGCTCCTTCATATACAAGGAATCACCATAGTTAAGAACTTTGTGAAGAAGAAAAGAATGGAAGATCATAACCCTAGAACCATGCTTCAATCCAATGTTGAAGATGATCATGGCCTCACCTTAGGGTTAAGACTTGAGATCCTTCTTGCTCCTTAGCACCTTGCACGATACCTCACTACTCATGCACGATATTCCCTCACTTGTGGCTGGCATCCCCTTCACTTGTGGCCAATATCACTTCATTTGGCCGAAATCAACTTGCTATGACCGATATCAACATGCTATGGCCAATATCACTTCCTATGGCCGATACCCAAGGCCTATGCATGATAACACTTCACCTATGCACGATAACAATACTATATGGACAATATATAAGAGCATGGAGGTGGTAGGATTAGAAAATTTTCACTAAGGGGTGAAGGGAAGGGTATATATACTTGAGGTTCATGGGAGAGAGTGTAAGAGGTGTCATCACCTTACTACTAGTAGGTGCCACATGGACATGCATGGATTGACACATGTACTTGCATGTATTCCATCTTTATCTTGCCATGAAAAATAAAAACTTTAGGATAATGCAAGGGATAAGGGTTGGCCCCCTTTGATTATCTTCTAGGACAAATGACTTCCCCTCACATTATTATTATATTCAAAATTCAATTCAACCTTTCCCAAGGAAAGTTGCAAGCCAATATCCATTGCTTTATTGAGGTGCTTAGATCGTTTTTGCAAAGGAAAAGAGTTAAAAACACAATATAGGGGTCTCCTATTTGGCTCCTTGGCTGATAGGGACTCCCATTTAACACTACAACTCGATACACTCAATACAAGCTCAAATTAGGGTTTCCATTCAACCCCTTTCTTGGTCTTTTCATCATCAAGAATACTACCACTCATAAATGATTCACAAATGGTGCCTCATTTATTATCTCTCCTTTAAATGATACATAGAGGAAGTAGGAACACTCTAGAGGTGGTAATTTGCATATCAACCCTACATTTTGGGTAAATTACAATTTATACCAAAATTGGTGCACAAGGTACTAGCATTATTCAAACAAGTTTAAACTTGGCATTTAGGCTTTGTACAAGCTACCAGTTAGCATCATTCTCTATATTATGATTCTAAAACACTTAAGGCACGTTCAACATGTGACATATTGCAATATAACCCCTTATCTTGGGTAAATTGCACTTTGGTCCAAAACAAAGGAACATTGCTCAAACAACATTCAATCAGGACCAAACTTGGAACATAAGTATGTCACATGATAACAAAACTCCTTAGAAGATTATATAAAAGTTATAAGCAACTTTATTAGAGAAAACAAATAGGGTTTAACTCATAACCCAGGTTAGGGTCATTTCAAGTTATAAACCCCTAACAAGGATTTCGTCCCTGAAATCCCAGACAAAGGAAGACAATTGATATTCATGCATCATATCATCAAGTCTCCACATAACATCTTGATGCCATGGAGATGTCATAGAAATTTGACCAGCACAAGGTTCTTCCATTAAAAATCATCATAAGATATGTCACATATGACACATACTTAGCTGTCCTTTCCATAATTGACTGGAGAGTCAACTCTGTGTTAGGTAACACTTTTCTTAGTCAAAAAAGCATTATACATACCTTATTTAACTCAGGTGTCAAACCTTACTAATTTTCCACCTTCTCAACTTACAACTTATGTGATAAGATCCTTAACCTTGGGAGTCTTCCATACTCCTCACTAAGTTTAGCATTTCACCTCCAAGGAAAGACCAGAGTTACGTTTTGTCACCCACTTGGAACTACAAGTCTTATCATACATCTGTTGCGCCATTCTAATCTGCTGACACAACACTAAACTTTCTTATGACTTATACCAACTATACCGTTAGCTATTTATTTTCTTGTCATAAGGAGAGGGTACTTGTCAAAGAAGAACTTATCTCAGAGGTATCTCTAGATGTTATGTATAAGCTGCCTCAACAGATCTAGATAGGGATAGTATAAGAAATTATTTTTAGCTCGATAAGCTTTTCCCCTAAATGATTCTACAATTGTTTCTTCAATTGATACATCCTTATCGATGTTATGTTTATGCAGAGCATAAACCCCTAACATATGATATCCATACTATATTATGTAACTGCACCAACCCCAAAGTCGGCCCTTCTTAGTAATGAAACATTAATCATCTTATCAGGAGTCATATTCTTACTTTCCTATACCACCTGGCACGTCTTGGGTACCATGATTTCTTACCTTGGTATCCTTCACATGTGTCAAAAACACATCACATATTCATCATTTCCATCTCTCTATTGTTAATACCAAGGTCAAACATAAAAAAGGATCTTTCTTTTATCTTGGGACACTATATATTACACATATCTTTATCTTGGAACCAAAGTCCAAAACGATCTGATACTTTTCTATCCATCAATTGAACACTTCTAACTCATGCACAACAAGTGTCATAAGACTCACTTGATTGCAATGCCCCTGAAAGGAAAGAACACAAATGAACATATTCCATTCTTCACCCCATCATTACCCAGGGTTCTTCATCAAAGAGGAGACATTATCATCTCCTAAGATTATTAATTGAACTTTTGAGTCATTTACACATGTTTCATTTTAGGTTCCTTGCCATTTGCATAGGAATTATATGGACGATTACATATCATCACCCCTTTCTTTTCTATTGCCTAACATGTTCATGAACAATTCATGATTTTATCACATTTCCCATTTCCACATTATGGAAAATATCTTTACTATTCACACAGACTTTATCAAATAGGGATCATCTCCCTTGTTCTCATTCTCTTATCACGAGGATTATACTTTTTATTTCCTCATACACACAGATTGATCTGAGATCACCTCATATTCTAATTTATTGCACTTGGGATGTGATAAAAAATATCCATGCCATATTTCCAGTTTCGTTATGCTCACTAGATTGTCTTAAAATGACTACTTGATTAGAGTAATCAGAAAGATAACAATCAACGAGTTCCATTCTTACCTTATCTTCAATAGTTCAATACCTGTCCAGGGTGTACAAGTACTGAGATTAGGTAGTATGCACTTTTTTTACTATCATATTCCTTACTTTTCATATCATTAAAGCATAGGACTTAGCATCCCTGGATTTTCTCTAGGCATCACCTCTACACCTCACCCTCTTTCACATAGATAAGAGCAATTATAAAGCATTTAAAAGAATACTGAACAGAATATAAATTCTAGTTCTCATCATTTCTCCCCTATGTTCCCATAGGGCAATCAATAGAGAAGTCAATAATAGCAATCCTTCTTATGCTTATTAGATAAAATCAAGAGAAGGCATATCAAAATGAAAAAAGCTCTATCTAATTGTTACCCCTCGCGGTCATCTACCGCTTCAGGTTGACTCAACACATAGAGTCTAGTTGTTTCATGTTGTTGCTATTGCCTTTTTACACTATTGGGTTGTAACTTTCATAAGCCCTACCGAGTCTACCTCGGTTTTTGGGTCATTTCCTCCCTTATTTTTAAACAAAAGAGTTTAGTATGCTCAACATGTATGTATCTATAACATGTTTTGTCCTCATACCATGGTCTTATCAGTCTTATTACCAATGTAGAAGTTAAGTCAGAAGTTCTTACAACTGGAAGGTTAGGACCTTTTCCTTTACTTAGTGACTACTACTCCGGTGCACTAGGCATTTATTGCACTGGTGGCACCAAAAAATTAGGCTTTTTAGAACAACTAGGCAAATGTATCTAGAATTGTAGAGACTTTTCCTTAATTCTCAGCTTATTGACCCTCCTTGGGCATTACCATCAAAAATGTACTATTTGTCTATCCTTATGGCAGAGTCTATTTTCTTGCCATATGTTAACTCTTCCCACATTTTCCACTGTTCCAACATGACTATGTCATTCAGGAACCCTTTCAGAACCCAAAGTTTCTGCATTGAGGACTGTTAACCTAGGTTGTAATGCTAGTATCCAGTCTACTATATGCATCACTGTTGTCCGAACCTGTCCAACAAGAGCATAAAAAGAAGGATTCTCTATCCTGATTGGATCAAGATGGGAATTCTCAGGCACTCATTCTTCTCTTGCTTGATTCCTTGTACCCACTCCTGCTGCAAAAATATTGCTTTCAACAATGTGTTCGTCGTGTTCTCTAGTCATTTTTAAACTTCACCCTTTCTTCTGCATTAGCGGAAGTCACTATAGGGTATACTGGATGAAACTAGAACAAACTCAACACCTTAGTCCTATGTCTCTGTCACGGGTTAACAACCTAACTCCACTGTACACCTCAGGCGCCAACATAAGGGGTACAATAGAGTTAAAGTTGCCCGTCCCTGAGTGGATCAAACACATGAATATATAAATGCACCGAATAAAAAGCTTCCATACATAAACCAAAAGTGTTCATTACATAGGGGCCCGGAGGCATAGGAGTTCTACAGAAGAAACTTAATACATGAGAAACTATTACAGAAGAAAAAGAAACATAATCTAAGAGTCCCATTTAGCTTTAGCATCCCCATGATAGATCCGATTTTTGTGAGCCAGCATATAGAGTAGCAACATCATCTTTCTTTCATCATAAGCATCATAAGCAGAAGGTACCTATAAAACATATGCAATTGGTACACGTCAGCACAATATATAAGTATATTGTACTGAGTACGCCTACGCGTCATTTGATTTACCTCTTTCATACTTGGCAATAAGGATAAAAGTAAACTTGGCAGTAATAAGCAATTACAACAATATATCCATATTAAGGAAGAGTTTATTAACAACATCAACATGTATCTTTTAAACATTTTTCCCCATCATGTCTATCATGCATTTGCCACCAAAGGGAATAATGCACCATCTCAGCTGCCAAAGAGTATGAGATGTAAGACCTTATGATCTACTACTCAAGAGTGAGATCATTGTACAAACGTGATCTGCTACCAAAGAGAATGATCACTTTCCAAGCACTACGCTACCAAAGAGAATTAGTGCTTTCACATGATGGGGCATATATATTATGTTTGCAGGTATTATAACTTACATATACAAAATTCAGATAATTCATTAAAACCATACAATAACAAGTCATTTAAGCATCATACAAGACATTCATTTCATTCAATATCTTATGCCAAGTGTCCTACATATTCATATATCTCAAGCATTAAGTATAGTAGGCCAAAAGGAGGTAATGGCGTACCTTCTACTCAGAAGTGGGGAGTCCAGAGATGCTCCTCACTGGTACCTTTGATTTCCTGAAATTATTAGAGATTTGGTATTTATTAGATATATTGTTTGAATTACACATATTCTAAAGAGTATATAAAAAGGCCCTTTATAGGTTTGGAGTCATGAGATTAGAGTATGGGTCTTAGAGTATGGAGTTGACTCCAAGATTATCATTGTCTCATCAGAGTAGGATCATAAAGTCAGAATCAGGGTTTAAAGATCATAATAACTATTTATGCACATTTTGATAGGTCAAAGTAGGGAAAAGAAGAAGTAAATAGGTTTTACTGGTAATTGAGTCATAATAAAAGGATCTGATTGTCCTAGGATGATAAGGGTGCAAAAAGATGATTATCACAGATTTTTGGTGATTTAAAGGAGATTCGAGCATTTTCTAATTAATTAAACAAGATATGAGCATAATAAAATATGAGAGTTTACTCGAGTCATAGTTAGGGTCAGCTGATGCCATAATCGTGATCCTCGTATTTTTCTGATCAAAATGGAGTATTTATTCGTATTTTTCTGACACTCCTACTAATTTCTACAAATTTCCCAAGATTAGGTCTAAAACTGAAATTCAAGGAAATAAAAGAAAAGAAAGGAAAAACGCGGACCGTTGGATGTTCAGATCCAACGGTCGAGATCGCGCGCGTCTAAAACCAAGCCGGCTGAGGCGGGTCACGGGCGGCTAACCTGGCGAACCGTGGTTCGCGCGATCGGCCCAGCTAAACCGACCGGGTCCTTCTCCTTCTTTGCTTCACTCGCGAGCAACAGGTAGGGGAGAGGAACTCCGGCGAGCTCGAGCGACGGCTGCGTTGCTTCTCGTGAGAAATCGAGGTCAGGAGCACCTTCGCGGGGATGAGCCGAGCTCGGACAGCTTGTTTGGGGACCGTGGCTCCCCGCGAGGCGTCGGGTCGACTAGGAGTCCGGCGAGGTGTAGAGCTCGCGGCGGAGGGTGAAGGGTGAGGGAGGAGCAGGCGATGAATCTTCGCGGTGAGGGGCCGCCAAGGTAGGTGGAGGTGCCTCGGAGCTTCGGGTGTGGTCAATTGGGGACGAGCAGGCCGATAGGGGCCTCGTCCAGCAATTCGACGGCGGCGGACAGACCGGAGGAGAAGAGTTTGAGGATGGAGCGATGTCGGGTTGCTTTGGGCAAATTGGAGGCAGGGGTGAGCTAAAGAGGCGTCAGGGGAGCTTTGCGGGGGTTTAAGTAGGCGCGAGGTTGATTGAGGAGTATATGCCCAATTGGGCTCAGCTGCGGTTGGAGACGGGGACTCACCGGTGAGGTCGTGCGAGGCGACGTTCTCGTTTCTGGAGGTCGTGTGAGGGGTCAGCGAGTTCGTGGAGGTGAGGTGGAGGCAGTGCCTCGGTTCGTTTGGCGCGAGGTGGCGCGTAGAGGCGGGGAGTGGGTCGCCCCTTGCTCGAGGTGGCTGCATCCACGATCTCGCGGATTGACCGGAGGTTAGGGATGACCTCATGGCCGTCCGATCTCTGGGCGCGCCATCGGGCGGTCGGGATGGCTCGCGAGGAGAGGTCCGCGGATTGCTGACGTCAGCACCGCGTGACAAAGAAAAATGAAAGGAAAGCATAGGTTAAATGATCTTAATCGTGACCATATATAGGTAAACCTTAATCAAACTTGTAAAAATCATAGAGGGAGCTAGGAATGTCCAAATGACATGAAATTTGGACCATAGCTTCACCATAACATACCCCACCTGTTGATAAAGTTTGGGGTTGAGATTCTTATCATGGAATGACTAATTAACTTTTAGGAGAAAAAGGGTTTTAAGATATATTGAAGATTAAGGAACAAAGTATAAAAGGATTTAGAAAATTCACTTTATCACATCCTACTCACCTTAAAAGAAATTTTGTCCTCAAAATTAAACTGGATAAAAGAGGTGAGGAAAACGTCGTTCCATGTCTGCTCGTAGCTCCCAGGTGGCATCTTCTGCACCGTGATGGTTCCACTGTACCTTCACCATCGGAATCTGTTTATTCCTGAGCTCCTTTACCCTAGAGTCGAGAATCTTTGTAGGTTGTTCTGGATAAGATAGGTTCTCCCGTAACTCAAGAGGCTCATGATTCAGCACATGACTATCATCCTTTACATACTGTTTCAAGTTGGATACATGAAAGACATTATGCATCATGCTGTACTGCGGAGGAAGAGCAAGTCGATAAGCACATTCGCCAATGCGCTCCAGAACTTCGAAAGGACCCACGTATCTCGGACTAAGCTTCCCCTTGTTCTTGGCTATGGCACGGATAGGTCTGATTTTCAAGAATACATAGTCACCATCATTGAACTGTCTGTCCGTTCTGTGTGCATCTGCATATGACTTCTGACGATCCTGGGCCCGTTTCAACCTCTGCTTGATCAAAGACACCTTGTCAGCATATAGTTGTAACTCCTCGGACTTTAGCATCTTCCTTTCCCCAACTTCATCCCAATGGAGAGGGGATCTACATGGCCTACCATAGAGAGCTTCATAGGGTGGCATATCAATACTAGATTGATAGCTATTATTGTAAGCGAATTCTGCTAATGGAAGGTAGTAATCCCAAGATCCTCCCCAATCTAAGACACATGCTCTGAGAAGATCTTCTAAGATTTGGATAGTACGTTCTGACTGGACATCAGTTTGGGGATGATATGCTGTGCTGAAGTGCAACTGTGTGCCCAGTTCATTCTGCACCTGCTTCCATAAATGTGATGTGAACTTTGGATCTCGATCTGAAACTATCGAAACTGGTACTCCATGCAGTCGTACAATCTCCCTTATATACAACTCAGCAAGCTCAGGAACCTTGTTCGTAGTCCGCATAGGTAAGAAATGTGCAGACTTGGTCAACCGGTCTACTATGACCCAAACCGCATCATGACCCTTCCTGGTCCTGGGTAGTCCCACCACGAAATCCATGGTGATATTTTCCCATTTCCATTCGGGAATTGGTAAGGGTTGCAATAGACCACCGGGACGTTGGTGCTCGGCCTTAATCTGCTGGCAGGTGAGACACTTAGAGATAAACTCAGCGATATCATTCTTCATACCCCTCCACCAAAAGTGTCTCTGCAGGTCCTTATACATCTTAGTAGATCCAGGATGTATGGAATACTTAGACCCATGTGCCTCTTGCAGGATACGCTTCCTAATCTCTGATTCTTCAGGTACCCACATCCTATGCTTGTACCTTAGTCCACCGTCCATACCAACGGATAGATGTGTCTGGGGCTTTGCCACAAGAGCTTTCATCTCCTCCAAACTAGGGCTGTTCTTTTGAGATATCAGGAGTTCAGAAAGAAGACTAGGAATAATATTGATGTTTGCCAAAATAATAGAGCTCGATTCTGCTTGCGATGACTCAGAAGATGAAGGTTCCAGATGCATTGATGCACAAATCGACTTCTTACGACTAAGAGCATCAGCCACAACATTGGCTTTGCCTGGATGATATGCAATAGTGAAATCATAATCTTTAAGATACTCCAACCATCTCCTCTGTCGAAGATTGAGATCTTTCTGAGTCAAGAGGTATTTGAGACTTTTGTGGTCTGTGAATATATCAAAGGTAGCACCATACAGATAATGTCTCCAGATTTTGAGAGCATAGACAATGGCAGCTAATTCCAAATCGTGAGTTGGATAATTGACCTCATTAGGTTTCAACTGTCTAGAGGCGTAGGCAACAACTTTACCGTTTTGCATGAGGACACAACCCAGACCCATTTTAGAAGCATCAGAATAGATTACAAAGCCATCATTCCCAGAAGGTAAGGTCAAAACAGGAGCAGAAGTCAAGAGAGATTTCAATTCTTGGAAACTAGCTTCACACTCAGGAGTCCAAATGAATTTTGCATCTTTTCTGGTAAGTTTAGTCATGGGTAGGGCTATTTTACTAAAATTAAGGATGAAGCGACGGTAATAGCCAGCTAGACCAAGAAAGCTACGAATTTCAGAAGCATTGGTAGGGGCTTTCCAATCAAGGACAGCTAGAACTTTGGCAGGGTCAACAGAAATTTTCCCACCCGAAATGACATGGCCAAGAAACATGACTTGGTCAATCCAAAACTCACATTTAGATAATTTAGCATACAATTTCTGGGCTCTCAAAACATCAAGGACTTTCTGGAGATGTTCACGATGTTGATCAACAGAATTTGAATATATAAGAATGTCATCAATGAAGACCACAACAAAACTGTCAAGGAATGGCTGGAAGACAGTGTTCATCAGGTTCATAAACACTCCAGGAGCATTAGTCAAGCCAAAAGGCATCACCATGAATTCATAATGTCCATATCTAGTTCTGAAAGCTGTTTTTGGAATATCACAATCTTTTACTCGTAATTGATGATAACCTGATCTAAGGTCAATCTTGGAGAACACAGTGGCAGTGCGAAGCTGGTCAAACAAGTCATCAATTCTTGGAAGGGGATATTTATTTTTAATGGTGGCTTGGTTGATCATGCGATAATCAATACACATTCGCATTGACCCATCTTTCTTTTTGACAAAGAGAACGGGAGCACCCCAAGGAGAAGTACTAGGACGGATGAAGCCTTTATCAAGAAGTTCCTCTAGTTGTTTCTTGAGCTCTGCAAGCTCAGCAGGTGCCATCCTATAAGGTGCCTTAGAGACTGGTGCGGTGCCCGATGCTAACTCAATTGAGAACTCAATCTCACGATCTGGAGGCAGCCCTGGAAGCTCCTCAGGAAAAACGTCCGGGTAATCTCTCACCACATCCAAGCTCTCTATAGGTCCCACCTTAGGATCAGGCATGGATACAACAGCAAGATAGGCTCTACATCCTCTGGCAATCAAAGTTTTGGCTTTAAGAGAAGAAATAATCATATTTCGATGTCTTTCTTTTCTCCCGGAAATAGTCAAAGGTTTCGAATTGGGTGCACAAAAGATTACTTTCTTGCCTCGGCAATCAAGCATAACAAAGTTGGAATAGAGCCAATCCATCCCCAAAATTAGATCAAAATCTTCCATATCAAGAAGGATAAAAGCAGATTGAAATTTATGACCACCAAAAGAAAAAGGCAAGGTTTTGGTTTTCTGAAGAGAAGTATAAATTTTGCCACTGGGAGTTGTCACATCCAAGATATAACCTAGATCATTGATCTCGAACTTGAGCATGGAAGCAAGATTTCTAGATATGAAAGTATGTGTTGATCCTGAATCGAATAGGGCCACAACAGGATGATCTTGGAGACATATCATACCTACATTATGATTTTATATGAGATCATGGTTTTCAAAGATTTATTACAATAAAGAAATTTTAACATTATTACCTTCAATCAGACGGTTATCATTGGCTTTAGCTTCCTCTGCGTCAATTGCAAAGACTCGGCCCTGACGATGTTCTGGCTGAGCCTGAGCTATCGGGACAGCTGGTTGAGCAGGTGGAGCTCCAGGCTGAGGTAATGGGGTAGGACGATTCTGAGGTGCCCCTTGGACCAGATTTGGACAATTATACCTCATATGCCCTTCATTCTTGCAGTAGTAACACACTGGTTTCTCAAACCTGCATTTTCCTGGGTGTACTCCTCCACAGTTTCTGCACCGAAAATGATTTGATGATATTCCCTTAGTTGGTCCTCCTCGGCCTCGACCTCCCCTGTTTGGTCCTCCTCGGTGTGATTGACCTCTATGGTGATTTCCTCCTCCTCTGCCCATGCCATGGCTGTTAGGCTTCTTCTTATCATTTTCCTTCTCCTTACCCTTGGTGATGCATGCATCGGTTAGACCCAGGTATCTCAAGCTTGGTGCTTTGCTTTTTCCTAAGGTTCTCTCTTGGGTAAGGGCATTGTTGATGGCAGCTTCAAAGGTAGGATGGATGGAGGTGCAAAGGTGAACTTTGATTTCTTGGTTAAGGCCATCTATGAAGTGTTCAATCTTTTCATCTTCATCCAGGTTGTGAGCATGATGCTCTAGGAGTCTAAAGGCTCTAACATAGTCAGCAACAGATAGGTTTCCTTGGGTGAGGTTATTGAACTGTTTCTTCTTCTCCTTCCTAGCTGATATGGGCATGAAACGGTTGGTAAAGATCCCCTTAAACTCCTCCCAACCTATGGGAGCATCTGGAAGTTCTCGTGTATGGTAATAATTTTCCCACCACAACTTCGCGGACCCCCTAAGTTGGTAGGTAGCAAAGGTGACCTTATCTTCCTCAGGACACTTAAGGGCTCTAAAGGCATTTTCAACAGATATGATCCATGCATCGGCTTTATCTAGGACTTCACCTAAGTCTTCTCCATGAAAAGTTTCGGGTTTGAGTTTAAGGAAGTCACTAATGGTGGTTTCATGGTTTGTCCTAGAGGATGAGGCACTATTGCTGGTTTCTTTTAGGGCTAGGGCATGCATGCATTCCAACATCACCTTCTTTTGTTCTTCCCAATTTCCTACAGCCATGGTCTTATTAGGACGGGATTCAGATTCATCACCAGAACCATCACTAGATCTTGTTCTCTTGGACCTAGTTTTTGGAGGCATCTGCAAGGTTGGTATAAAAGACAGTTTAGAGATTTATTTGTAATAGATCATAAGGCAGGTGTTAAAGAATTAACAATCATATCATATATTTTTTTCCAATTTTTCATGTCTTTTAGTTGTTCCCATTTTCCTAACCTACCCACATAATAGAGAGAGTATGTCATCGATCATGGTCATGAGAGAGAAAATAGATGAGAAACCTAGTGTATATTAATCACTAAATAGGTTGGTTGGGGGGGTAGTCCTTAATTGAGAAAAGATGAGAGGAAGGATCTTTCTAGGGTAAGGGTGCCCACTTTAACAATAATTTCGTTAGCCAGGCAGATAGCTTGCGACGGGAACCCTCGCACCGTGAAAACGGATGGGGAGAGTATTATGTCAGAACCCTCCGCAAGGTACCCTTCTAGACACCTCGGCAAGTTACTGCTAAATGTGGGTTACCCTAGGTCTAGGTAAGGTTGCCAATTATTTGATACATCTATATTGATTCATGTGACCGCTCTGATACCATCTGTCACGGGTTAACAACCTAACTCCACTGTACACCTCAGGCGCCAACATAAGGGGTACAATAGAGTTAAAGTTGCCCGTCCCTGAGTGGATCAAACACATGAATATATAAATGCACCGAATAAAAAGCTTCCATACATAAACCAAAAGTGTTCATTACATAGGGGCCCGGAGGCATAGGAGTTCTACAAAAGAAACTTAATACATGAGAAACTATTACAGAAGAAAAAGAAACATAATCTAAGAGTCCCATTTAGCTTTAGCATCCCCATGATAGATCCGATTTTTGTGAGCCAGCATATAGAGTAGCAACATCATCTTTCTTTCATCATAAGCATCATAAGCAGAAGGTACCTATAAAACATATGCAATTGGTACGCGTCAGCACAATATATAAGTATATTGTACTGAGTACGCCTACGCGTCATTTGATTTACCTCTTTCATACTTGGCAATAAGGATAAAAGTAAACTTGGCAGTAATAAGCAATTACAACAATATATCCATATTAAGGAAGAGTTTATTAACAACATCAACATGTATCTTTTAAACATTTTTCCCCATCATGTCTATCATGCATTTGCCACCAAAGGGAATAATGCACCATCTCAGCTGCCAAAGAGTATGAGATGTAAGACCTTATGATCTACTACTCAAGAGTGAGATCATTGTACAAACGTGATCTGCTACCAAAGAGAATGATCACTTTCCAAGCACTACGCTACCAAAGAGAATTAGTGCTTTCACATGATGGGGCATATATATTATGTTTGCAGGTATTATAACTTACATATACAAAATTCAGATAATTCATTAAAACCATACAATAACAAGTCATTTAAGCATCATACAAGACATTCATTTCATTCAATATCTTATGCCAAGTGTCCTACATATTCATATATCTCAAGCATTAAGTATAGTAGGCCAAAAGGAGGTAATGGCGTACCTTCTACTCAGAAGTGGGGAGTCCAGAGATGCTCCTCACTGGTACCTTTGATTTCCTGAAATTATTAGAGATTTGGTATTTATTAGATATATTGTTTGAATTACACATATTCTAAAGAGTATATAAAAAGGCCCTTTATAGGTTTGGAGTCATGAGATTAGAGTATGGGTCTTAGAGTATGGAGTTGACTCCAAGATTATCATTGTCTCATCAGAGTAGGATCATAAAGTCAGAATCAGGGTTTAAAGATCATAATAACTATTTATGCACATTTTGATAGGTCAAAGTAGGGAAAAGAAGAAGTAAATAGGTTTTACTGGTAATTGAGTCATAATAAAAGGATCTGATTGTCCTAGGATGATAAGGGTGCAAAAAGATGATTATCACAGATTTTTGGTGATTTAAAGGAGATTCGAGCATTTTCTAATTAATTAAACAAGATATGAGCATAATAAAATATGAGAGTTTACTCGAGTCATAGTTAGGGTCAGCTGATGCCATAATCGTGATCCTCGTATTTTTCTTATCAAAATGGAGTATTTATTCGTATTTTTCTGACACTCCTACTAATTTCTACAAATTTCCCAAGATTAGGTCTAAAACTGAAATTCAAGGAAATAAAAGAAAAGAAAGGAAAAACGCGGGACCGTTGGATGTTCAGATCCAACGGTCGAGATCGCGCGCTTCTAAAACCAAGCCGGCTGAGGCGGGTCACGGGCGGCTAACCTGGCGAACCGTGGTTCGCGCGATCGGCCCAGCTAAACCGACCGGGTCCTTCTCCTTCTTTGCTTCACTCGCGAGCAACAGGTAGGGGAGAGGAACTCCGGCGAGCTCGAGCGACGGCTGCGTTGCTTCTCGCGAGAAATCGAGGTCAGGAGCACCTTCGCGGGGATGAGCCGAGCTCGGACAGCTTGTTTGGGGACCGTGGCTCCCCGCGAGGCGTCGGGTCGACTAGGAGTCCGGCGAGGTGTAGAGCTCGCGGCGGAGGGTGAAGGGTGAGGGAGGAGCAGGCGATGAATCTTCGCGGTGAGGGGCCGCCAAGGTAGGTGGAGGTGCCTCGGAGCTTCGGGTGTGGTCAATTGGGGACGAGCAGGCCGATAGGGGCCTCGTCCAGCAATTCGACGGCGGCGGACAGACCGGAGGAGAAGAGTTTGAGGATGGAGCGATGTTGGGTTGCTTTGGGCAAATTGGAGGCAGGGGTGAGCTAAAGAGGCGTCAGGGGAGCTTCGCGGGGGTTTAAGTAGGCGCGAGGTTGATTGAGGAGTATATGCCCAATTGGGCTCAGCTGCGGTTGGAGACGGGGACTCACCGGTGAGGTCGTGCGAGGCGACGTTCTCGTTTCTGGAGGTCGTGTGAGGGGTCAGCGAGTTCGTGGAGGTGAGGTGGAGGCAGTGCCTCGGTTCGTTTGGCGCGAGGTGGCGCGTAGAGGCGGGGAGTGGGTCGCCCCTTGCTCGAGGTGGCTGCATCCACGATCTCGCGGATTGACCGGAGGTTAGGGATGACCTCATGGCCGTCCGATCTCTGGGCGCGCCATCGGGCGGTCGGGATGGCTCGCGAGGAGAGGTCCGCGGATTGCTGACGTCAGCACCGCGTGACAAAGAAAAATGAAAGGAAAGCATAGGTTAAATGATCTTAATCGTGACCATATATAGGTAAACCTTAATCAAACTTGTAAAAATCATAGAGGGAGCTAGGAATGTCCAAATGACATGAAATTTGGACCATAGCTTCACCATAACATACCCCACCTGTTGATAAAGTTTGGGGTTGAGATTCTTATCATGGAATGACTAATTAACTTTTAGGAGAAAAAGGGTTTTAAGATATATTGAAGATTAAGGAACAAAGTATAAAAGGATTTAGAAAATTCACTTTATCACAGTCTCTTTAGACTCAGTGAACCTTAAGCTCTAATACCAAAACTTGTAATGACCACCATCAAATTGACAACCAAATCATTACTAATTATGCAAAATAATCATAAATAGTGGATTACCAAAAATCACTAAAATTTAAAACCATTTTGCAAGGAGATCCTCTGCTAGGAAACACTTACTAAAATATCCAAATTTTATACATATCATGATTTACATGGTGCAATCACTGTTTCATCTCATCTCGAGGACAACATATAATAGTTTCTCTATCAAGACATGTACTGAAGCAACACAAAACCTCAAGGCATACAAGACAAAATCTCAGATCATTTAGGAAACCATTACGAACTGACTCCAAGGACTTGAGAGTACAGAGATGACACATAGAATTTCTATCTACAAGACACGATAGACAATACACTCTACCTGAGCTATCACTTCTGCTCCAACTGTTGTTCCTCCTCTGTAGAAAGGTCTCTACTGCCTCATGCACGTCCACCTAAATATTGTGGATCTCACTGGGTGAGACAATTGTCCCAGTGAGAGATATAACTCTCCACTGACCATATTATTATCATAGATAAACATCTATAAAACTAAGAAGAGGTTCTTTTATATTAACATGCATGATTAATCACTGTATGAATAGAATAGAGTATTCTCTTTACTTAAGAAAAAGGATGCATATATCCATGGTAGAGTAATAAGCCATCTATCTACTTTACAAGGAATGTAAAGAAACATAAATAACATCTATCAACTAAGATGTATAACTGAAGCATGTATCAACCAATGTTTTTTGTATTCGATCCTTAAGAAAATACATTACACGGATGATTACATTTTACAATCACACTTATGCCCTGAGGAGATGAGGTATACCGCTCATTCTCCAACCGACCATGACTACTTAAAGCATCGTTACCATACAAGGTCAATGGAAGAGCCGACTGCTATGACCTCACCCGTCTCGGTCAGTGCGAGACCACTAGCAGGACATCTCATGTCAACTGCAAAATAGCTTACCAGGGTATACTAGTATCTTTTCTATAGAGCTATAGACACAACACACTCTCTTCAGGGAGATTCAGTTATCCATCCCCGACATTCATCATCATCGGGAGATTATGATACATCCATCCCAGAAATATAATGAAGGAGATCTCACATCAATCCCTCATTAGATCTCACATGGCTCACAAGGCCCATTTAAACATCTTGTCACCTATCACTAGGCAACAGTTATTCACATGGCTCACAAAGCCCATTTAAACATCTTATCACCTCTCACTAGGCAACAATTATTCACATGGCTCACAAAGCCCATTAAACATCTTGTCACCTCTCACTAGGCAACAATTATCTTTTAGGTCATCAGACCACATAAACATTATACTTGTTATACAAGTATTTAATATGTTTTACAAGGCTTATGCAATAAGAAAAATACAACCTTCCCATTATTAGGGTTAGGGTTTTCCTTTATAGACGAATAGGGTTTCAAGTTCATATTATTAATCCAAACCCTAATTAATTTCTCCACACATTTAGGAGCATACATTGATATCATAAGTATTCAATCATACTTATTTATTCTCATCATTTATCATTAAATGATTATTAACATAAAGTATGAGTTTCTCTCTCATCCTCACTAGGATGTTGATTACATCATACTTTATTAAATTAGCTTAACCCTTTCTCAAGGTATATTAGCCTACACTTATCAAAGTGCATTAAACTCATTACATCTTAATGTAACAATTTCCATGACACATTTCATGTGTTACTCATCCAAAAATATCAAGGTATATCATCCTTGAGGTGTTGGATGTGATATTTATTATGCCTTGGTGTATCACTTCCCTCATCACTTTTAACTTCCTTAAGTTCATCAACTTATCTTGTATTAGGGTATTTCCCATTCTAATACTTTATGCACTAACTCATCACATTTATCCTGTATTTGAATTATCCAACTATCATCGAGTGATATGGACTCATCTCGAGTTAAGGCATTGTTGATATAGGCTTGACCATTATCAACCATTTTAGGTGTTTCACCTATCAAAGTATTAACTACACCCTTACTTGGTGTTACACTCATCACTCCTAAGAGTGTTTTACCCTCACCTTTACAAGGTGTATCAGGTTGAATCATGTATGTCAAGTTGAACACATGTATTGGGTTGGGTGTATATTGGGCTAGACATCATCATATTCCTCATACCCTTACCCGTCAACCTTACCAATCATATGGTGTATAACCTTCACCATACATGAGTGTAACGTCCTACCCTCTCTTGGAGATATTGGCCACACCATACTTTAGTGTATTGGCCATCACATGTTCTAGGGTATTAGCCACCTTAACACTTTTCTCATCTAGTGTATTGGGTTACCTACCATATTGTTTTAGAGATGTGTGCTCAACACCATATTGTCCAAGAGGTGTATGCATAACCAAATATCGGTTTAGAGGTGTATGCTTGCTACCCATATCACTTTAGAGGTGTATGTGTGCTTACCATATCGGGTAAGAGGTGTATGCTTTCTTATCATATCACTTTAGAGGTGTATGTGTGCTCACCATATCAGGCAAGAGGTGTATGCTTGCTTACCATATCACTTTAGAGGTGTATGTGTGCTTACCATATCACATTAGAGGTGTATGTGTGCTTACCATATCGGGCAAGATGTGTATTCTTGCTTACCATATAACTTTAGAGGTGTATGTGTGCTTACCATATCAGGAAAGAGGTGTATGCTTGCTTACCATATCACTTTAGAGGTTTATGTGTGCTTACCATATGACTTTAGAGGTGTATGTGTGCTTTACACCATATCGGGCAAATAGGTGTGTGTGTGCATCACACCATATCGGGCAAAGAGGTGTGTGTGTGCTTCACACCATATCGGGAAAAGAGGTGTATGCTTGCTTACCATATCACTTTAGAGGTGTATGTGTGCTTACCATATCACTTTAAAGGTGTATGTGTGCTTTACACCATATCGGGCAAAGAGGTGTGTGCGCGCTTCACACCATATCAGGAAAAGAGGTGTATTATTGACCTCATATCATGCAAAAGGTATATACAACATCACCAAATAGTCCGAGAAAGTATAAACTCATATCCATATTGTTTTAGTGGTGTAGGTGAATCACCATATCGGGTTAGAGGTGCTTGCTTATGTGCTTGAACCCGATATCACTTTATAAGGTAACCTTGTTTGTTTTGGATAAGTAAGTTGCTTATAAATTTAATATAATCCTCTAAGGAGTTTTGTTATCATGTGACACACTTATGTTTCAAGTTTGGTCCTGATTGAATGTTGTTTGAGCAATGTTCCTTTATTTTGGACCAAAGTGCAATTTACCCAAGATGAGGGGTTATATTGCAATATCTCACATGTTTAATGTGCATTAAGTTCTTTAGAATCATAAGAAAGAGAATGATGATAAGTGGTGGCTTTTATAAAGCCTAAATTCCAAGTTTGAACTTGTTTGAATAATGCTAGTACCTTGTGCACTGATTTTGGTACAAATTGTAATTTACCCAAAATGTGGGGTTGATATGCAAATTACCACCTCTTGAGTGTTCCTAATTCATCTATGTATCATTTAGAGGAGAGATAATGAATGAGACACGATGTTGGAATCATTTATGAGTTGTAGTATGCTTGGTGATGAAAAGACTAAGAAAGGGGTTGAAAGGAAACCCTAATTTGAGCTTGTATTAAGTGTATCAGGTTGTAGTGATTAAATGGGAGTCCCTATCGGCAAAGGAGCCAAAGAAGAGACCCCCATATCGTGTTGTTAACTCTTTGACTTTTCAAAAACGAGCTAATCACCTCAACAAATCAATGGTTATTGGCTTACAACTTTCCTTGGGAAAGGTTGCATTGATTTGTGAATATAATAATAATATGAGTGGAAGCGGCTTGTCCTAGAAGATAACCAAAGGGGGTCGACCCTTATCCCTTTCATTATCCTCAAGTTTTTATTTTGTATGGCAAGATAAATATGGAGTGCATGCAAGTACATGTGTCAATCCATGCATGGCCATGTGGCACCTACTAGTAGTAAATTGGTGGCACCTCATGTGAACCTTTTCGAATCCTACCACCTACATGCTCTTAGATATCGTGCATAGAGCCTTGTTATCGTGAATAGGTGATGTGTTATCGTGCATAGGGCTTGGGTATCGGCCATAGCAAGTGGTATCGACCATAGCATGTTGATATTGGCCATAGCATGTTGATATCGGCCAAGTGGAGTGTTTTTGGCCACAAGTGAGGGGGATATCAACTAAAAGTGATGGCATATTGTGCATGAGTAGTGAGGTATCATGCAAGGTTCTAAGATGCAAGAAGGATCTCAAGTCTTAACCCTAAGGTGAGGCCATTATCATCTTCAACCTTGGATTGAAGCATGGATCTAGGGTTATGATCTTCCATTCTTTTCTTCTTCACCAAATGCTTATCCATGATGATTCTTTTCATATAGAGGAGTTGTGAAGTTCATCTTCAACATTAGGAACGTGAAGCTTTGGAGCTTGTAGCTTTGAAATTGTTCTTGACGTGGGTTATATAACTTGAACCTAATTATATTATTATGCACTTTCAATTTTGTCACATTTGTTGATCTATTTGCAATTTCAATTTCTCTTGAATAATTGATGATCCTTTGAGTTCTAAAAGTTTCATGGGACTATTTTCCATGACTTAGAACACTAAAAACAAGAGTCTAGTGGTTCATGGTGATGACAACATCAAGGGTAAAGTGATATCGGGTTGAAGCATACACCTCTTTTCCCGATATGGTGTGAAGCACACACAACTCTTTGCCCGATATGGTGTGAAGCACACACACACACCTCTTTGCCCGATATGGTGTGAAGCACACACACCTCTCTACCCAATATGGTGTAAATCACACATACACCTCTAAAGTGATATGGAAGTAAGCATACACCTCTTTTCCCGATATGGTGTGAAGCACACACACACACCTCTTTTCCCGATATGGTGTGAAGCACACACACACCTCTTTGCCCGATATGGTGTGAAGAACACACATACCTCTTTTCCTGATATGGTGTGAAGTACACACACACCTCTCTTCCCGATATGGTGTAAAGCACACATACATCTCTAAAGTGATATGGAAGCAAGCATACACCTCTTTGCCCGATATGGTGTGAATCACACACACACCTCTTTGCCCGATATGGTGTGAAGCACACACACACATATTTTCCCGATATGGTGTGAAGCACACACATCTCTCTACCCGATATGGTGTAAAGCACACATACACCTCTAAAGTGATATGGTAAGCACACATACACCTCTAAAGGGATATGAAAGCAAGCACACACCTCTTTGCCCGATATGGTAAGCACACAAACACCTCTAAAGTGATATGGGTAGCAAGCATACACCTCTAAACCAATATTGGGTTAAGCATACACCTCTTGGAAGATATGGTGTTGAGCATACATCTCTAAAATAATATGGTGGGTAACCCAATACACTAGATGACAAAAGTGTTAAGGTGGCTAATACCCTAGAACATGTGATGGCCAATACACTAAAGTATGGTGTGGCCAATATCTTCAAGAGAGGTGAGGACGTTATACTCATGTATGGTGAAGGTGATACACCATATGATTGGTAGGGTTGATACCTTGACGGGTAAGGGTATGAGGGATATGATGATGTCTAGCTCAATATACACCTAACCCAATATATGTGTTCAACTTGACATACATGATTCAATATGATCCACCTTGTAAAGGTGAGGGTAAAACAATCTTAGGAGTGATGTGTTTAATACCAAATAATGATGTGGTTAATACCTTAATAGGTGAAATACCTAAAGTGATTGATAATGGTATATCAACAATGCCTTAACTCGAGATGAGTCCATATCACTTAATGATAGTTGGGTAATTCAAATGTGTGACTTATGGCCAATACACTACATGATAAATGTGATGTGTTAGTGCATAAAGTATTAGGATGGGATATACCCTAATACAAGATAAGTTGATGAACTTAAGTAAGTTAAAAGTGATGAGGGAAGTGATACATCAAGGCATGATAAATACCACATCCAACACCTCAAGGTTGATGCACCTTGATGCACCTCAAATCCAATATACTTGGATGAGTAACACAAGAAATGTGTCATGTCAATTGTTACATTAAGATGTAATGAGTTTAATGCACTTTGATAAGTGTAGGCTAACATGCCTTAAGAAAGGGTTAAACCAAGTTAATAAATTATGATGTAATAAATATCCTAGTAAGGATGAGAGAAAAATTCATACTTTGTGTTGATAATCATTTAATGATAAATGATGAGAATAAATAAGTATGACTGAATACTTATGATATCAATGTTTGCTCCCAGATGTGTGGAGAAATGAATTAGGGGTTGGATTAATAATATGAACATGAAGCCCTATTCGGCTATAAAGGGAAACCCTAACCCTAATGATGGGAAGGTTGTATTTCTCTTATTGCATAAGCCTTGTAAGTAATGTTAAATACTTGTATAACAAGTATTATGGTTAATGGCCTTGTGATCCATATGAATAAGTTGTTTCCTAGTGAGAGGTGACAAGATGTGTAATGGCTTTGTGAGCTATGTGAATAAGTTTTTGCCTAGTGAGAGGTGACAAAATGTGTAATGGACGTGTGAGCCATGTGAATAAGTTGTTGCCTAGTGAGAGGTGACAATATGTGTAATGGCTTTGTGAGCCATGTGAATAAGTTGTTGCCTAGTGAGAGGTGACAAGAGTGTAATGGCCTTGTGAGCCATGAATAAGTTGCTACCTAGTGAGAGGTGACAAGATGTGTAATGGCCTTGTGAGCCATGTGAATAAGTTGTTGCCTAGTGAGAGGTGACAAGATGTGTTATGGCCTTGTGAGCCATGAGAATACTTGTACAATGAGTGAAATGAATACCTTGGTCTGAGGACCTAGAGGTAATGGTTACCTGTTACAGAGGTAACAATGCTATGTGATGATCTAAGGGTTTGAATACCCAGATCCAGTAATTATGATAATGATGTGAAGGGATGAGAATTCCTAGTAATGTGATCAGGGACTGAGATCCCAAGTATCATGTGTTTTAAAGATTTGAAAAGTATGTGATAGATGTATTACACCTTTCTTTGTAGCATTTGTTGTGATTAATAATGATAACTTGGTTGATGCTAAAAGAATGATGTAATGCACTTAATATATCACTAGAAACCATAAAATGTTGCACTGACCATAGATCCATCAGCGTCAGAATTTGCTGAATGGTGAAACGGATTTCCCACGACATAACCTGAAATGCATATTTTTGAATATATGGGGGAATGGAGCCTAAGTGTCCATGACTCAGTAATTTCATAAGAATGTCTCAATAGAGCATGGTGAACTGACCCGTGGCTCAGAGCATGGTGCCTATGTGACCATGGCTCAGAGTATGGTGCCTAAGTGACCATGACTCAGTAACTGGGGATGGTTGTTGTAGATGGTTCCCCTAGGAGAGCATAGTTGATGTTGTAGCTCTAAGCGAGGATGCATATGTACCCTGGCACAACTATTTTGTAGCTGACACAAGATGTCCTGCTAAGCCTAAGTGGTCTTGTACTGACTGAGACAAGGGAGGTCATGGCAACCAACTCTTCCATTGACCTTGTATGGTACCAACTTGTGAGAAGTTTGTGGTTGATTGGATATGAACGGGGTATGCTTCATCTCCTCAGGGCATAAGTGTGATTGTAAAATATGTTCAGCCGTGTAGCATATCTGCTTAAGGATCAAATATGGAAAACATTGTTTGATGCGCAATACAGTTATACATCTTAGTTGATAGATGTTATTTATGTTTCTTTACATTCCTTACAAAGTAGATAGATGATTTATAACTCTACCATGGGTAGATGAAATGTTCTCCTTAAGAAAGGAGATTATCTTATTCTGTTCATACAATGATTAATCATGCCTGTTAAATATAAAAGAACCCCTACTTAGTTTTATAATGTTTATATGCAATAATAATATGGTCAGCGGAGAGTTATATCTCTCATTGGGACAATTGTCTCACCCCATGGGATCCACAATTTTTAGGTGGATGTGCACGAGGCAGTGGAGACCTTTCTGTAGAGGAGGAACAATAGCTGGGGCAGCAGTAACAACTCAGGTTGAGTGTATTGTCTGTCATGACTTGTAGACAGAAGTCCTATGTGTCTTCTTTGTACTCTCAGGTCCTTGGAGTTGGTTCGTACTGGTTTCATGAATGATCTGAGATTTTGTCTTGAATGCCTCAATGTTTTATGTTGCTCCAATATGTGTTTTGATAGAGAAACTGTTATATGTTGTCCTTGAGATAAGATGAAACAATGTTGTACAATGTAAATCATGATATGTATGAGTTTTGGATCTTTCAGTAAAAGTTTTCTGGACAAGGATCTCCTTACAAAATGGTTTTAAATTTTAGTGATTTTTGTTAATCCGCTGTTTATGTTTACTCTGTTTAATAGTAATGATTTGTTTGTCAGTTTGATGACTGTCGTTACACTAATGGCCAAAATATCATCTCTAGATTATCCTCAAGTGTTTTGCATGTCAAGATAAATATGAGTGCATGAAAGGATAGGTGTCAACCATGCATGGACGCGTGGCACCTAGTAGCTTAAAATGGTGACACCTCAAATACACACTTTTTCATGAACCTCAAGTATATATACCCTTCCTTTCACCCATAAGTGGTATTTTTTGAAATCTATCACCCATTGTTCTTACATATCATGCATAGAGTATTGATATCATGCAAGGGTGAAGGAGTATCGTGCATAGAGACTTGGTATCACCCATATCAAAGTGATATCGACCAAGTGAGGGATATCAGCCATAAGTGAGGGATATCATCCACAAGTGGTAAGGTATCATGCATGAGGCTAAGGAGCTCAAGTCTTAGACCTTTTAGAAGCTCATCTTCAACCCTGGGAATGTGAAGGTTTGAAGCTTGGAGCTTTGAAGTTGCTCTAGAGGTGGGTTATATAACTTGAACTCAATTATGTTATTATTTATCATCAATCTTTCCTTAGTTAAATGATTTACTTTCAAACAAAATTTTCTTGCATAATTGATGAATCCATGAGCTCTAGTTGTAACCTAGGACTGATGTCCATGAACTAGAACAAGTAGAATGAAGGTCTAGAGCTTGAAGATGATGGCATCTTATAAAGTGATATCGGGTTTCATGCACATAAGCAAGCACCTCTAACCCGATATGATGATGCACCTATACCACTAAAATGATATGGATATGAGTTTATACTTCCTTACACGATATGGTGATGTAGTATGCACCTCGTGCACGATATGGGGTCAAATCTACCCCTTAGGAACGATACGGTGTGAAGCATACACACACCTCTTTGTTGTATATGGTGTGAAGCATACACACTCCTCTTTGCCCGATATGGTGTGAAGCACACACACACCGCTTTTCCCGTTATGGTGTGAAGCACGCACACACCTCTTTGCCCGATATGGTGTGAAGCACACACACACCTCTTTGCCCGATATGGTGTGGAGCACACACACACCTCTTTGCCCGATATGGTGTGAAGCATACACACACCTCTTTGCCCGATATGGTGTGAAGCACACACACACCTCTTTGTCCGATATGGTGTGGAGCAAGCACACACCTCTTTGACCGATAGGGTGGAAACACCTCAATCCAATACACTTGATTGAGTGATACATGTAGTATGTTATGTCAAATGATACTTTAAGACATGAAGGGTTTAATGCATTTTGATAAATATGGGTCAATGTACCTTGAGAGAAGGATTGAGCCAACCTAGTGGAGTATGATGTAATCAATGTCCTAGTGAGGATGAAAGAGAAACCTATACTTGTTTAATACTCATGTAATGAGTATACATTCATACTCCTAATATATGTGGACTCTGAATTAGGGTTGTGATTCTTGATGAATGTACTTGAAAACCCTAATCAATTTAAAGGGAAACATTAACCCTATTGAAGGGTAATAATATTATTTGAAACCAAAATGGGTTAATAAAGGGAAACCCTACTCATATTGAAATCATGCTGGAAGCATGACAAAATGATCATAGCTAAGCATGAGCTATGATGTTTTATATAAAATTGATTACCTAGGTCTTATGACCTATAAATAGTTGTGGCCTAGTGAGAGGTAACAAGATGTGTAATGGCCTTGTGAGCCATGTGAATAGTTTTTGCCTAGTGAGAGGTGACAAGATGTGTAATGGCCTTGTGAGCCATGTGAATAGTTGTTGCCTAGTGAGAGGTGACAAGATGTGTAATGGCCTTGTGAGCCATGTGAATAGTTGTTGCCTAGTGAGAGGTGACAAGATGTGTAATGGCCTTGTGAGCCATGTGAATAGTTGTTGCTTAGTAATAGGTGACAAGATGTGTAATGTCCTTGTGAGCCATGTGAATAGTTATTTCCTAGTGAGAGGTGACAAGATGTGTAATGGCCTTGTGATCCTTGTGAATGGTTGTTGCCTAGTGAGAGGTAACAAGATGTTTATAAAAGTCTCATGATCTAGAGATTAATGTAAGAGATGATAATGTTCAAAAATCAACCAGAGAACTGGGAAACCCTTAACATAATAATAATAATAATAATAATAATAATAATAATAATAATAATAATAATAATAAATGGTTGTAGACAAATAAGGGCTATAGTATTTTTAATTTTTTAAAATGAGATATGAGGAATACTTGTATCACATAAAGGATGTGAATGTGTATGATGGTTCGATTGAGGGATAATGCCTAGCAAAGCTGATGTGGTGTTCAATGATGAGTTTAAGGGATTGATATCCCATGATGAAAGTGAAAGGGAAACATGAAGGTATTCCAACTCTTATGGAATGCTTATCAATATGGCCATGATCTCATAGGGTTGGTATAATCCAATGCCTGGCTGTACTCTCAAAATGATCTCATAGGGTTGGCATAGCCCAATGTCTGGTTGAACTCACAAGATTAGTACAATCCAATACCTGGCTATGATCTCACAGGTTTGGTATAATCCAATGCATGGCTGTACTCTCAAAATGATCTCACAGGGTTGACATAGCCCAATGCTGACTGAACTCACAGGATTGGTACAATCCAATACCTGGTTGTGATCTCACAGGGTTAGTATAATCCAATGCGTAGCTGTACTCTCAAAATGATCTCATAGGGTTGGCATAGCCCAATGCCTGGCTGAACTCACAAGATTGGTACAATCTAATACCCGGTTGTGATCTCACATGGTTGGTATAATCCAATGCCTGGCTGTACTCTCAAAATGATCTCACAGGTTTGGCATAGTCCAATGCCTAGATGAACTCACAGGATTGGTACAATCCAATAACTGGCTGTGATCTCACAGGGTTGGCATAGTCCAATGCCTGGTTGAACTCTATTAGGATTGGTATAGTCCAATACCTGGTTATGATTCTCTGGAATGGTACAATCCAAAACCTGGACGAACTCTTAGAAAATCAATACCTAGTTAACAAATTGGCTGAGGCTAACAGATAGAAATGAGAATGATTCATGATTATCATACAATAATAATATTATCATAGGATAAGCTTGAGATGTTGGCATAATATGATGGGTAAATGATATACATGTTATTTCATATTCCTTATAAAGTGAATAGATGATTTACTTCTCTATTATAGACAGTTATTATGCTTTGAAAAGAGGAGAAATATTTTTAATCTACTTATCCACAACGATTCACCTAGTTTAGTAATATAGAAGAACCTATGCTTAGTTTAATACTATTTACATGTGATAATAACATTTTTGGCGGAGAGTTATATCTCTCACTGGGGCAATTGTCTCACCCCGTGGGATCCACATTTTTTTAGGTGGACGTGCACGAGGGGGTTGAGACCGTACTGCAGAAGGACACCAACAACAGTAGGGACAACAGTGATAGCTCAGGTTGAGTGTACTGTCTATCGTGTCTTGTAGATAGAAGACTTATGTGTCGTCTCTGTACTCTCTGTCCTTGGATTTAGTATTTCATGGTTTTATGAACAATCTGAGGTTTTGGCTAGTGTACCTCGAGGTTTTATGTTGCTTCAGTATATGTTTTAATAAAGCAACTATTATATGTTATCCTTGAGAAGAGATGTACAGTGTATGTACAATGTGATCAATGGTGTATATAAGGTTATGGTTCTATGATATGCACAAATCATATCATCTTTTTGATCATGTTTAGTTACATATCCATCTCATTTTGACTCAATTATCACTCTCATTCATGCTAGATTCTATATTTTTAGCTATTCTTACTTGTCTCATGGTTTGGATTGTGGGTACTATATTTTGCAATGCAATGATGAGGAATATATCATATTATCTCTTATTTGATCACTCCTCAAGTATCTACATGTTTTGGGGTTCGAAACTACACAAATACCACTTTTTATGGCATGTAATTCAGACATACACGCTGAAAGTTATGAGCAGAATACACAACAGCCCAGAATAGCCAAGTGCACGCCGTGCACCAGCAGTGCACGCCGTGCACCAAAAATGCACATCGTGCACCAAAAGTGCACTCCGTGCACCTGGGAGAGTCGAGTAGACTTAAAGTTCTAGAAAGTTGCATGGTGTGTACACAATTGCACGACGTGCACCTGGGAGCTGAAAGTTTTGGGAAAGTTGCACGACGTGCATTTCTTTAGTGCACGTCATGCACCTGGGAGCTAAAGGATTCTGGAAAGTTGCACGGCGTGCACTTTTGGTGCACGACGTACACCTGGCAGTTTCAACATTTTGAAAAATACAAGTTTTTGTTTAAAATGAAGTGAGAACTTAATGGGCAGTTATGCGTGATTATTTGTGTCAGTTCCCTCGTCCCAAAGCAAGCCTAGAGCAGATGAGGGTGATTTGGAGGAGAAAAGAGGTGGTTCCTTGCCAAAGAACCTCCATTCTTCTTCTCTTCTTCTCTAAGCTTCTTCTCCAAGGTGCAGTAGAGCTTCTTCACTCCACCAAGCTTCTTGGGAGAGAGGTTTTCCCAGTTTGGAGCAGCTGTAGAAGTGGGATTTCATCCTCAAGTTAGAATTCTACCTTTCTTTGGTTACACCTTGGGATTGCTTAGCTTTTCCTTCTCTAAACCATGTTAAACTCTGAAATTTCTGCACATTTTCTGTTGTACACTATCATGGACGAGTAGACTCTTTTTCTTGGGCATGGGAGAGTAACTCCCATGTCATAGCTTGTATGAACATATGAATTTCGTACTAAATGTTAGTTTCTTGCATGTTCTAAGAGTTGTTTCAGATCTAAAATGCTTGGTTGTGTGATTGGCCGTCATACTTGCATGTTTTATGCTTTCTTTCATAATCTAAGAAGATGTGTTTGAGAGTATGGAGTTACTCTTTTGGCAACTTGTCCTTGACCGCGAGAGTGGCTGGGATTATGTTGAGGAGCAAGGTTTGTGATTTGAAATGAAATACATACACGAGAGTGATGTATGGAGTTAAAACCATCATCACTTCACCAGGAGGTGAGTGATGACTACAAACCTCCTTTGCAAGTTAATTAACATGTTTAAATTCGTATTTTAATATAAGCTATGATGTGATAGTGAAATCCCAAGTTTAAGATCCTTCCAAATCTGAATCTTAACTTTTTTTAAGTGATAATTTACTATTTTGTTTTAAATCTATAATTTAGTTGTTCTTATCCAATCAAGGAGGCATAAATCTTTAGCACAACAATTTCCAGCTGCAAATCAAAGCACCAGTCCTCCATGGACTTTGATGTTTCCACCATGATGAGGTACCCAGTTGCAACCTTTTTAGTTTGATTTATGTAGTGAGGACACTACAGATTTCAAGCTTAGGGGGGAGAAACCGGATTGTAACCTAGTTCTTTTAGCTCTTCCCTTTCATGTTATTTGCTTCTTGTCATTTGCTTTTATTTTGTGTTCACATTTCAGTCTTTTGTTTTCAATTCTGCTCTTTTGGTGGCAAATCTAGTATGATATGAGGTTTATATTTTATATGTGGATAGAACTCCTATGCTTAACTGATTGTCCTCTTTTGATGAGAAATATCATTTGGAGAAATTGTAAAAGGCATGCATTAATCAAATGAAACATTTTGGCCATCAACATGTGCTTAACTCTGGTTTATGTTTCTAGCATGAACATTCATCTTTCACATCCTTGATTTCTTAAAACATGTAATGGTTTCAATTTTTGTGAGTAAATCAACTTTACAACATCATTTGGAATACAAGATGCCCTTGCCAAACTCTTAGTGCATTTTCAACCACTCTTTCAGTGAAAATAATTTCAAAACAAATAAATGAAATCTAGCTAATGTTGCAATTTAGTTGACTCTCCTATGTTTTGAAAAAAAAAATTCTTTTGGCTTATCTCATCTTTATACCCCATAAAAGATGGCTAAACTTCCCACATATCATGCTAGCCTAGTGTAAGTCTGATCTGGCCACGATGGTTAGGTGGTATGTCTTAAAAGAGGGTAAAATACCCCAACTGACATTCCAAGTGTGCATAAGCCTACATTAGCAACCGAGTGTCGGAACCCATAATCCATTGTCATATCATTTTTAGGAAAGAAGGAGAGTACATATAAAATTGTCAATTTTAACTAAGATTTCATCATTTGTATCCTTAATAGTTGAGAGTTTGAGTTGCACATCCACTAATTGCTTGGCTTGGTCATCAAAATTCTATGTAGTGTTGTTTAATTGATTGATTCATTTAATTATGACCACCACTGCTGAACTAAAAATCTCTTTCTTCGGTGTTTAAGTTGAATTGATGGCTATGAGCATAAACATGTTGATCATGGTTGGTTTGGTCTTATACACATCTTTCTTTTCATTTGATCTATTCATGAACTTGACAATTCTTCATTTATGTTTCTATGCTCTTTTTGTTTGAGGACAAGCAATGGTTTAATCTTAGCGGGATTTGATATGCACAAATCATATCATATTTTTGATCATGTTTGGTTGCATATCCATGTCGTTTTGACTCAATTATCACTCTCATTCATGCTAGATTCTATATTTTTAGCCATTCTTACTTGTATCATGGTTGGGATTGTAGGTACTATATTTTGCAATGAAATGATGAGGATATATTATCTCTTATTTGATCACTCCTCAAGTATCTACATGTTTTGGGGTTTGAAACTATGCAAATACCACTTTTTATGGCATGTAATTCAGACCTACACGCTGAAAGTTATGAGCAGAATACACAACAGCCCAGAATAGCCAAGTGCACCAACAGTGCACGCCGTGCACCTAGGAGAGTTGAGCAGACTTAAAGTTCTGGAAAGTTGCATGGCGTGCACGCAATTGCACGACGTGCACCTGGGAGATGAAAGTTTCTGGAAAGTTGCACGGCGTGCATTTCTTTAGTGCACGTCATGCACCTGGGAGCTAAAGGTTTCTGGAAAGTTGCACGGTGTGCACTTTTGGTGCACGGCGTGCACCTGGCAATTTTAGCATTTTGAAAAATATGAGTTTGTGTTTAAAACGAAGTGGGAACTTATTGGGCAGTTATGCTCGGTCATTTGTGCCCATTCCCTCTTCCCAGAGCAAGCCTAGAGAATATGAGGGTGATTTGGAGGAGAAAAGAGGTGGTTCCTTGCCAAAGAACCTCCATTCTTCTTCTCTTCTTCTCCAAGCTTCTTCTCCAAGGTGCAACAGAGCTTCTTCACTCCACCAAACTTCTTGGGAGAGAGGTTTGCCCAGTTTGGAGCAGCTGTAGAAGTGGGATTTTATCCTCAAGTCGGAATTCTACCTTTCTTTGGTTACACCTTGGGATTGCTTAGCTTTTCCTTCTCTAAACCATGCTAAACTCTGAAATTTCTGCACATTTTCTGCTGTACACTATCATGGACGAGTAGACTCTTTTTCTTGGGCATGGGAGAGTAACTCCCATGTCATAGCTTGTATGAACATATGAATTTCATACTAAATGTTAGTTTCTTGCATGTTTTAAGAGTTGTTTCATATCTAAAATTCTTACTTGTGTGATTGGCCATCATACTTGCATGTTTTATGCTTTCTTTCATAATCTGAGAAGATGTGTTTGAGAGTATAGAGTTACTCTTTTGGCAACTTGTCCTTGACCGCGAGAGTGGATGGGATTATGTTGAGGAGCAAGGTCTGTGATTTGAAATGAAATACATACACGAGAGTGATGTATGGAGTTAAAATTGTCATCACTTCACCAGGAGGTGAGTGATGACTACAAACCTCCTTTGCAAGTTACTTAACATGTTTAACTTCATATTTTAATATAAGCTATGATGTGATATTGAAATCCCAAGTCTAAGATCCTTCCAAATCTGAATCTTAACTTTTCTTAAGTGATAATTTACAATTTTATTTTAAATTTATAATTTAGTTGTTCTAATCCAATCATCTTGTATACAATGATCTAGATTATTGAAAATCACAACTCTTGCACCTAACTAACCAACGTTCCTTGTGTTCGACCTCGACTACAACTACTCTCGTATACTTGCGGGATATAGCTAGTTGAGTAAAAGATCATTCATAATGATTGAAACTCGTCAGCCTAAATAGCCAACATTCTACCTTTAAGAGTTCTCTTGGAAATGAACCTCTTTGCAAAATACTTTTAATTTTTAGTGATTTTTGTTAATCCACTTCTTATGATTATTTCACAATAATTAGTAATGATTTGGCTGTCAGTTTGGTGGCGGTCATTACATGCAAGAAGCCAAAAAGCAGCCACTAGGGTTCGCAAAACATTTGTGAAGGCAGCGTAAGGTCAAACTGACACTTTCCGCAGTCGGGGGACCACTCACACACCCTGGATGCGAGTTGTTGGTGATCCTGACCATGAAACTATAGGACCTGACATATAGAGAATGCATAGGGAAAATCAGTGATGGGAAAGCAAAGAAGAAGGGACAAGGACTCTCACTGTGTTTTTAATCGGGCTGGGTGGTTGGAGAAGTCGGGGATAAGCTTGAGTCGTCGGAGATCAGAATTGAGTACGGTGATGAGTTTGGGGCCACTGGAGGTAAAATTAGAGTAGGAGGAGACACGAGTGAAGCCCCGTGTCGCTCAAGGTCTAGTTATATAGTTGAGGCCAGGTCGAAGGAGACCTCTGCAAGTCGGGGAGGTGAGAAGAGGGAATCCCTAAATGGGCATTTTGCATACAGAGAGATGGAGAGGGTGACCAAAAGTTCTTTCAATTTGAGGAGTCCTAGTGGATTGAATGGCAAAAAGATCTTGCAAAAACTATGTGAAACAAGAGAGAGAGAGGGATTGAGGAGCTGATTCCTGCAAAACTGTTCCAGACCCGTGAAAGAAACATATGAAGAAGACAATGTCAGATCCGTTAGATGGTAAGTTAGATCAGGCACATCGAATCATGGTCGTTGGATCATGAAAAATTGAGGGAATTAATCTGAGTAGTACGTGACAAAAAAATTGAACCAAAACTTTAGCTTAAATGGGACACATAAATGAAATTAAACTCAAACCATAGTCAAACTTTATTAAAAACATGTTTAGTTCATTTGGGGGGTCAAATAAAGTCATAATGACTCCAAATTTGAGCCAGAGGCTAATATTAAGGTCTAGAATAACAATTTATTTTCATTTTCCACAAGCTTTGACCCATAAACACTATATTGGACATAATGCATATATATATTAATGTATTAAAAGGTTGAATTAATAAGAAAAGACTTTCTAATTAAATCTTTGAATAGAAATTAGAGATATACATCATTTACTAACTCAAGAGTCATTACTCACCTCAATATTCTCTTTTATGCTATAATTCCATCTAGGAGGAGAGAGAAAGGAAAAGAGGTCCATTACTCTCATATCTCAATCAATACTACACTATCTTTTATTCATTGTCCTAAAAGGCCATAAAAACTCCACATTAATATAATCTACTGATTATCTCTAATTAGTGGTAATTTTGCATTTTAGACTCTAATCAAAACACTAACATAAGTATTTGTGCATAAACCCATATGTTGGAATAAATATGAATCAAATTAATCCAAACCACAAAATAGGACAAAAAGGATAGAAAAGATATATATATTTAGGAAAAGGCCAAAAAGGATATGAAGGAAATGATAAGTTTGAAAATGGGTTAAATTGCAAATAAATCCAAGTTTCGGTACGTTACAGATCCTCTAATCACGAATAGTGCGGAAATAAAGAGGGAGGTAGTTCAAGATTTTGTCTTTAGAAGGTTTGTAAGGGACCCAAAATATGACTGATATGGGGGGTATTTATAGGGTGAAATTAATATTTAGGGTTTTGGACAAAACCTTCTAGATGATGAGGAACATTGCCATGGATCACCAAACATGTGTGGTGCATAGATCGAGGCAATCTACCTCATATCACTGACAAATTGCCTTGATCTATCAGGTGGCATGGGCACATGCTGCATGTTTCCCCATTTCTTAATAATTTCAAAAATATTCTGGAAATAATCATGGAAAACTAGAAATAGATAATCCATGATTATCCCTCATATTTAAAAGTATAAGTAATTGAATATCAGCACGGAAAAAGGAATTATTTTATTCCAAATAATCCAACTAGGCAATTTATAAAAGAGGCTTGTGAAAAAGTAGAATTGAAGAAAATAATGTACTTTTGAGTCTAAAAAGAAGATTTGTTTGCAGAAATCCCTGAACTGGGTAAAAGTGAATGAAAATAGGTGGATTAAATGATTGAAAATTGGAAAAAATATAAATATGGAAAATGAGTGAATTGTGGAATATACACCATGTCTAGAAAGATAATCAACATTAATCGTGAATGTATGTTGAGTGAAAAAAATGGGATGTCAATAGTTTGCCCCTCTAAAGGCAAGGTTGAAGATAAGAGCGAGAATTGCATGGAGTCAAGTGTGGCCCCCATTTCTGGCCAGGAAAGGGACAAAGAGGATGTTTCGACTAACCTTTTAGAGAATAGAAAGTGTATATGATAACTTTTCCTTTTAAGGTTGAACTAATGAAATAATCATTCATATTAAAATATAATATTGGGCACACGTTTTTTCTCCAGAACAAGGTTAGCCTCATCTAAGATGTTTACCTATATCTGACCAGTCATTTATTCCCTTGGATTACTGATGAACCACTCGAGGTTTATTGACGATAAAAATGAATCTCATCATTTGTTTAGTTCTTAAATTAGTACACATCTGATTATCTCACTAACTCATGCCTTTGTGAGAAAAGGTGGATGTAAAGAAGAGAATACGATTTTTAATAGAATTCATGAAGGTTAAGATTTGGTGACCATTAAAAATCATGACAAAAACTTAAATGCAAAAAGATATCTTAGAAAGATGTATCATCTCTTTTTTTTCCTACACATCTTTCATTTTTGTTTTTTTTGGACTGAACCAATCATGATTAGGACTAGAACCCTTGAAAAGGCAGAATGTGGTATGTTTTCCCAATCAAGGATAGGGATTTGATCGATCTAGGTTATAGGTTGAGTGTCAGAAAAGCTCTCATATTTAAGGTGACATGCTGGCCAGTGACTGCATTAGTTAAATGTCTTCCCTCTTAAGATATTGGCGACCCTTTAACAAGCCAAGGCTAGGCAATATGGGATAATCCAATAAAAATGTGGTCTTTGGGATGGGTTCCTTTACTAGTTCATCACTCATTTCCACTAAATCATCATGGCCAATTATCCCTGACTCTCTAGTCTCAACTAATTATAATATGATTGGAGATTTCAACTTTGATTTTTGAGTCATGATTCAAGATCATAAATAGGTTGTGAAAACATGTGATAATCTATTTCATTTTCAAGTCTTTATTCAAGATTATTAAAAGATTTAGAAATAGAGGCACAAATCATTCAATTTGAGGTCATGAGCCAAGACCATATAAAGATGAAGAAATGAAAACATGACAAGTTCCATTTTAGGTCATGATCCAAGACCATCAAAGATTTTGAAATGGAAGTACAATTTTGGTTTAGTTTTAGTTCATGAGACATGACTCAACAGATTTTTGGAATAGTTGTGTGAGAGCTTGATTCTAGTTTTAGTTCATGATCTAGGAACATCAAAAGAAAATGGAAGTATGGTGAGCCTAGTTTTAGGTCATGGTTTTGGGACTAGTTCAATTTTTAGGACATGATCTAGGACCCAAAGGCATTTTATAAAAAATGTGTAATGGCTTTTTTCAATTTTCAGTCATGATCTAAGATCGTATGAGAATAAGTGTAACCAGGGTGATGGTTTAGTTGTAGGTCATGATCCAGGACCCTATGAGAACAAGGTGGTGGGGTTCAATTTTAGGTCATAATCGAGGACCATGGTGATCATCCAATTATCTCTCTTGTCAAATAGATAATATTTTAGATTTCAATCCAAGATTTAGATTCTCAAATTAGGTTTATATTTTATATGTATTGTTTCCTTTTGTTTTTTGTTTATTTTTATGTTTTCTAGAAGGATTCTAAAAATTCTACTAAAAATCTAGGGACATTTGCAATTTTTGTAAATGTTTTTAAAGAGAGGGAGAAAGGGAGGGAATCAAACACTCCTCTCATTTCTTCTTCATCGGAAAAGCAATAGTGTAGTGAAGGCTAGTTCGAGCGAATAACAACAACAGTTGTGATATGGAAAGATAAAGATGGATGCCATACTATAATGATCTACTATCCCTTCACTAGTGGATTCTGGTGTTTTGTGAGCCCTCTTGACAAAGCGACATACAATGGCTCTATGGCAGCAGTGAAGATTGAAATAGCCCCACTAGGTAGTGTTTTTGTGCAAGTTGCATCTTCATTCATCTTTTGGGAGGTATGACTTTCATTTTTACACTTTGGTTTGGTCATTTTGTCCCTTAGTGATGAAATTCAAATTCTGGACTCCCAATGTTCTTTGAAGCCTGGAGGTTGAAGATGACCTGAATGCCTATTTTTATTCATGATTCTTCTATTTTTGATGCTCTAATGTTTTCTTGTTCATCTAATCTTAGATTGAGTTGATTAAAATTGTTGTGTTAAGCTAATGGTATTGTGGTCATGAATGTATAGAAGGATGCAAGTAGATCACTTGAGGAGGACCCCATTATGGATGAGCAAGATGTAGGTGACGATGTTGTGATTGAGGCATACCCATGATATGTGTTGTGGATTCATCTATTGACTCATATCTAATTTATGAAATTTCTTATTTGTGTTTTGTCTGAGTAGGTGCCATGGAATTTTGAGTGGGATAATAGGATAGATGCCCTCAGTTGACATGTTTGTGGTTCATCCACACATGCTGCAGATGTTCATGCATCATAGAGACCGTTGAGAGGGAAATGAGGTATAACTAGGAAACTTTGCTTATTATTATTTTACTTGTATTTGTTGAGCTTGAATCAAGATTTTCACCTATTGTGACAGTTTTTGACTTTGTCTTTTGCTCCATCTATTTAGGGTCTTGGATTACCAAACGTGTATCTGAGAACTTATTGAAACAAATTGGGAATGCTTTACACCAATTTAGTTGTTGAAGAGCTATATTTGCTTGAGGGAACTGGCTTTGGTAGCATTATAGGGGGAGGGTGAATACCACTTAAACAAAATCCATTAGAACTTCAACATATTTGGCAAGATAATATTGCAAGTATGAAATGTTAATGCAATTAAACATGCATAGAAAGGGAAAGAGAGATTGAACAAGCACCAAATAACACAAGTTGTTTATAGTGGTTCCAACCTCCGAGCTAGGAGATGTACATCCACTACCTAGAGAGGTCAACCTCTAGGATTTTCAACCATGTCTCACACTTTATATTCCATTATAAGAGTTACAACATAAGACAACCTGTTTCTAGATTAAGAGATAACTTGTTGGTATGTATACCCATAGAGCTAATCATATAATGATTGTATTGGGGAATCATGTACTTGATTTGATGATATTAAAGATAATTCCATCTGTTATGTTTGTCTCAGTCATGAGATGATGACACAAACATATATATGTCTAAAGAAATATGTTACTGGATGACATATGTCTTCAGGGTGAGGACCTAAACAATGAGATCATATGTATGATAAGAGTACATACATTCTTGTTATGTGCCTAGTAAAATATTATTATGGAAACAAAATAAATGATAATAATACATAAGACTAGAATGCGTGTTGATTGATGATAGAGTCTCATTAGTCATGATATTGAAAATCAAGTCAAAAACATAGATACTTGTTAGAGAATGGTGTAGTGGACAGACCCACCTTGAGAGTAATACATGGAAACCATGGAATGGTAGTTAGAATCAACTCTCAAAGTGATAGGAGTGATTGTGGTTCTTATACCTAAAGTTGCTACACTCATCACATGTCGTTGAGTGAGCTTTGGCACCATCCAACGTGACGTTGGATAAGGGTTTCCATACATGTGGTGCTTGGGTATGTCATGACACATGCAGATGGACTGTGAGTGATGTACATGGGATTTGTCCCTCCTATCAGAGTTAATATCCTAGCCACTTGATAAGAAAGATTAAGAAACAGATGGACACATTCATGTGAGTGAATATGTGATATGTGAGCTTGCATGCATCTCAACAGTTTGCTCGAGTTCAAGAAATATGGATAGAATGTTAAGAGGATGACGATTCCATGCATCATGTTCAATCTAGATATCTGACACAAAGGACCTATACGGTCAATGTAACCTTGATCACATATTTAGGTTGAAGTTGTTCTCCAACTTTCAAAATAATTGGGTAGCAATGATGTATTTCTAGATACTACTCATTACTTGTGATGTCATAATTTGGTTATGGACATTGACTTCCAATGTAATTTGGGACTTATAGGGTCACACACATAGGGTCCATTTAGAATAGGAGTTTGCTGATGGATTAGATTTAATTTTGTTATTAAAAGTGTTTAGGCAAACAAATTAAACAACATTGGTTATCTGTCAACCGTATGGACTACCTTTGAAACTGACCACTTGGACTGAGTCAAACAAAGATGTGAAACAACCAGTTTGATTGAGTCAAATGATTAATGATATGTATAAATATGTGCACTAATCATCACATTAAAAGTAGTGTTATGGAACCACTGACACAAGCCAATAGACTAGCTATATAATCAAGTCGATTGACTGGTTGCAATAGCAGTTGTCAAACCATGAGACTGGACCTTTTATCCCTTGGGTTTTGGAAAACATAGCCCATCCACTCATATATAGGGAGGGGTGGCCAAGGATCCCAACATGATTTCTCTTCTTATAATTGTAGTAACGTGTGAGAGAGTCTGAGCAGTTTTACTCGAGAAAGGGAGCGACAACAAGGGGAAACAAAGTTGACACTAACACATTGACAACTGAAAGGACAACTCCTTCTTGTTGTCTCTGGAAGTGCAACATGGAGTTCCCAGTTGTCTGTTGGACTACATAGAGGCATGTAATCCACTGTTGCCATGATAAGAGGATGTCGTCAATCACCGTTCATGGTTGTTACACCATGAGGACACAATCATATACCATTTGTGTGCTACTTGTGAAGGGAGAACATTACCGTGTAAGAATAGTCACTGGACTTGCTCAAGGACAAGATAAATATTGCACCCTCTTTCCAAACACATCATTGCTGGTGTGATCTGCTTGTTAGGGAATATGGATATAAATTTTTTATTTCCCCTACCATCTTTCTTTTCACATATTCAATAGTGGTATTAGAACCATGCCAATTTACAGTGTATTGGGATTTAAATCAATATGATTGGATTTTGTTTTATCATTTATTTTGTTACATACAAGGTGAACATTTAAGTGGTTAATGTGCATATCCTCCCTCGTGGACTCATCGAGATCAAGAAGGGTACAAGATACAATCAGAGTCTTAAAGGCGTCTGAACTCCATGATAGGTTGCATGAGCAACTTGCAAAACCATGAACAATCAAAATACAACAGAATCAACATGCCTCTAAAATAGGCTAGGCTCAAGCGAGATGGTACATATGAAATTGGAGGTCGGTGATGGCCAAAGAACCCAACTCTCGAAAATGAATGCAAACACCATGATGATAGATAAAAAACAAGGAAGATGCAATGTACCCCAAATTGTCTCTGACGGTGGTGTAAGGGACTCCATAGATAGCTCTCAAGATGGTGCAGAGGGTCAACAAGGCCTACTATTTCTCCTAGTTGCTATCGCCCAATGTTTGCATTAGATAGGTGAGTCGACGATTGAATACTTGGATTCTGGAAGAATAGTTCCATACAAAAGCATCAATCCGTGCCCAGAAGAGGTTCAAAGCCTATGGAGGGGATAGATAGGGGTCTAATTCCCCTAAGATGTGAGGCAATGAAACATGAGGGGAGAACAAAGTATGACCATGGGAGGATGAAAACTGAGTCGCAAACATGGAGAGGAGGCGATGAAACCCTAGGGTATAAATAAAAATCACATTCAGGAAAGGAAGAGAAAGGTGTAGGAGAATAAATTGGTGGTAAATAAGAAGAACCAGATGAGAAGGGAACAATAAAGAAATAATAAAAAAGGAAACCATCCTGTCAACGATGTGTGAACCAGAGAGAAAAAGGAGGGAGATGAACTAGGGATAGATATATCCAGATCAAGAGGCCATCATTAAACCCATACTCATGATAAGTTAGGAAGCATGCATGATAGACTAAATTGAGAAACTTTAAGAAATGAAAAATACTGATTGATTAGTTTGATGATTGGTTATTTAAAACATGTTTTTCTTGCCTACTTTATTTGGGGCTCAAACAAGATTCAATTAATATCAAATTTGGTGTCTAGGATAATTAACACTTTAGGAATTCATTTTTGGAATAATATTGTACTTTTGGAGTAATTTTCTATTTTAGTTAATATCTTTGACTTTCAGTTAGATTCTCTCTCCTAAACTAGCCTAGGATACATAAACTTGTCCAATTAAAGTGGAATTTCACATATTGACAAATTTTAGTATGTGAAATTCAAAATTTGAGTTTATTTCCACTTTTGAACACATTTAATGATTTATTTAACATTTTATTTTTTTCTCCTATTTTCTTCTTTAAATAAGATTAGGGTAATTCTTATTATTCAAATTAAGTGAAACTTGGCACCCAAGGCAGTTGGGACCCAAGGAACATGATTTTCACATTAGATTTGAACTTTGAGGGTTATTGTTATGAGTTAGGGTAGCATTAGGAATTATGGCTTATTAACATTATATTTATTAAAGTAACACACACACAAATATATATATATATATATCATCAACACTCACTTAATGGAGTCCTATGAATTCAGATTGTTGTAAAAAGAGTTATATATTATTATTATTATTATGCATGAAAATCCACATTTAATCAATTGAGTATTTAATCAATCTAATTCCTCTTGTTTTACAATAATGTGAATATACGAATCTATTTACATTTTGGCACATAATTAAGTTATTATATAAATGTGATTTAAATTTTATCCTTGTTTGGTCAAGTCTAGGAAAACTAATATCACCAGGTTCCTAATCATGGAATAGGGTAGGATTCTAGGTTCCCATTTGTTACATATCTAGAGTAAACAAAGCCATTATATAGCCAACTTAGATTTAAAGCCTATATTTTCATATATGCACATTTTCATTATTTGAACCCATTATTTGAAGCAACACCTCACAACAAACAATCTATGAAACAAATCAGTAGATAGAAATTACCCTATGTGGCCAATGAACCCTACCATCATGTTTCACTGGAAAATATGAAAACTATTTGAGAAACTGAGAGATCAAAACATCCATCTTCCTATCGACTAGTGGAACAAATTCTACAAATCATCACTTCATCATGTATCTTGTCACTATTTGAGCAAAATGGGACTGGGAGAACAACCTGATGCACAAAATTATATGTCATGATGCATGTTGATTTGAATCCTCTTCTATATTTCTTCCTCCATCTTCTTACCTTCCATCCACCAACAAGAAAATAATAAGGCACAAGAAGTGACAAACCATAAGTTTGGGGTCGCACACCCCTTCCTATTGTATCCATTTCTTTTGTACCCATCTATATGTAATAGAGGCATACCTCCAAAAGGAAAAGAAAGATGTTAATGTGCATGGAAAGAAAAATGTATACATCATTCAAGGCAAAAACTAAAAATAAAAATGCAATCTTGAGGAGAATAGAAGACAAATTCACATCTTCCTTCTACACCCCTTCTCTCCATTTTCCACCTAGTGACACAATGAATGTCTCAATTTAACATTCTCTTCAAACACTCAAGTGTCAGATCATATGCATACTTGTTTTTATATAGGATTCTCTAAATTCTCATGAAGACATGCTTTGTATTGAGGAGAGTGTTGAAGAAATGATTTTAGGAAGTAAAATTGGGAACGAAGAAATGGATGAGTGTGTTGCGTGATCTTAGGAAGTCAAGCAGCTTGTGGTCATATCAGGTGGTAAGGAAACCAACATGATGTGAAGGTGAGACAATCACATGGGTTGAATGTATTAATTTGGAAACTATTTCAAGTTTTGTGTTACCCGAGGATGATTAAGTTTTAAGTTTGAGGTTATTTAATGAATGCATATTTGTTATAGTGTTATTCAAAATTTTAGCCTAGTTTTGTGTTTGGATTTTAAATTGTACTTTAAAATTAGCCTCCATTTAGTTTCCCTTATTCAATGTTAATTTTTTGGATTTTTGACATAATTCCTTAATTTCATGGTAGGTTTGATCTTTCATCTCTACAAGACATGTAGAATAGTGGTTCCATCGACTGATCGGTGGGATTGAAGCAATTTCTTATCTATGATAGTGGTTTCATTGATATGGTGTCTCAATGATCTCCTCATGATTCTCATCTTTCTAAAATGCATGCCCACCACCACCCACAAAGTGCTCCTTGAGGGGATTTCATCGAACCACTTTCTTAGTGGTGTACATATTCATCAATCATGAAGTACCACCAATTGATGGATCTTTCATTGGTCACAGATATCATTAGTCAACACCTCCATTAATTTACATTCCCACTGACCGATAACCCTTCAATCGTTGGATCTCTTGACCAATGATCGTCAAATGATGGGTCTCCTACTTGATGATGCCATAAACCAATGAGGTTTTGTGCTCAATGAAACTCATCAACCAATGAGAACTTTACATCTTATAACTGATAATAACTCTAGGTGACCACTTATATTGATGAAACTCCTAACTGATTTTTTTTCTACCAACTGTTGGAATCTCCACTTGATGGGGATCTTGAACGAAAAATCTTAAATGACAAAGTCTCCTCATATTCCTCATTCTACAACCCTTTTCCATGGTAGTTGACACCATTACTATAAGCGGTTTGGGAGTTACAAACTCTAAACTGAAAGTCGTATAAATTAAAGCCTTGCCTCCATAAAAAAGATTGCCATATCTATCCTTCTAGGCCGCTGATATTGTAACATCCCAAAAATCCAATACTTACAAAAAATAACTACATTTAAGTCCTTATGGATTTATTTCACTAAATAATCCAACTTGTTGGACCTCAATGCAAATAACAAAAATAAACTAAAGTTTCAATATAATGTTCTCTCTCTCTTATGATAAACCATTCACATACATACATATATATATATATATATATATATATAATGAGAAGGCCTACTCAACTAGTTCAATAAAGAAATGATAATTCACTTTGTTTCATGTTTTGATACATTTACACTAAGATAATGACCTATATGAAATCAATGGAGAAAAGTTCATCAAAACCTAAATATAATTGGATAGGTATATTCTAGACTCTTTGTTTAACCTATGGTGTAAATTGGAGGAGTTTTTGACTTCATTTGACCCCATAATTTAATTTGAGAAGATTCTATATAGTTTGGATTTTTATTTAATGGATATGTCATAATATGCCATCTAATCTATGGTTCTGATTTCAATCGTGTGTCACGCGGCTGTTAGTTTGAGTCCCAGTAGGACTCTCGGACTAGAGTCTTTCACAGGTCAGGGAGTCACATCCTCTGCCCGACTTTACTTTTGACTCCATAGTCTACATCCCCCTTCTTTACTCATCAAATCACTGCATCACATTGAGATCTGAGGGCATCTTCGCGATCCTGGTCTCTCCCAATACTTTTGAACCCAATTGAATAGAGATTCATCTAGTAAGACATCCACACCACAAATGACATGAGTGACAACTTGGAGTCCAATCTCCATGGATTTCTAGCCCTCCCAAGATGACCACCTATATAAGAAAACCTACAGAAATGATGTGAAGGCCCCAGGAAACTTGCCTACTCCACCGTTTTACATTAATTTGTCATCTGTTGTTGCTTTGGAATCTGCCTTGTTGTTTCCCAAGATGGTTCATCAATATGGAGACCTCATCCATCACAACACTAGAAGACAACATGGATAAGTCTCCCTTGTACCTGAGAAGCTTTTCACACCCTTAATTGATCCTGAAAGGTACCTTATCATCTTTCCCCTATTTTTCACCTAGTTTGGGTTCTTCTCTACATGAACTCTCATAACCTTAGTTCCTTTCCTCCTGCCTTCGACGACTTGTGTTGGATGTGCTCAAGTAGCCAGTTTTCTCTTATTTTTCCTTCCCTTCCCCCTCCAACTCGACTCCTCGACAACCATGGTGGAAGTCACCATTGGGGTTCCTAGAACCTTGATGGACAGAGTTCTAGTTCTTTGAGATCGCCCAGACCTTGGGATCTCATCTGTAGGGTTGGTTTCACAAGATCAACCACATATCTAGAGTTATGATTCAAGTTTCATCGATGTATTCCCTTTTGTTCTTTGCTGATCGAAGAAGAACAAACCCGATTGTAGTTTTCTAATTCTACCCCTCACATGTGATCATCTTTTTCACGCGCCCCATGGGTATAATGGAAATTTTGGGCATTTGTCATGTTGACCAGTGCATGGAACCATACCATGGGCTTGGCCAGCATAGTCACAGGAGATTGGTCCAGTTGGGCATTGCTGCCCATTTTTGGATAATGCTTCACATGTGGATTTATCTCGCCTTTTGATTGGTTGGATTTTGAAAATCCATAACAATTAATTTGTAACTCCTATGGGGTTGAACGATGTATGATTGTTGATCGATTTTTCAAGATCTAGATTGTGGACTAGGATTCAGAACCTGATTTGACTCTATTTTCCCCAGATTCACTAAAGAGCTATGAAACTCTAGAAATCAAGTTAAGGATCAATTATTAATGAATGATTATTGAATGAACAGGGTAATTAGGGTTTCTTAACCCCATGAACATTATCGAATTCCATAAAACTAAGAAGAACAACTAAGATCTTCTCTAAGAGAGAGGTAAGTGGGTTCATGCACTTTGAGTATTTAATATTGATTTTCATTGCCTTATAATAATTTGATGATCAAGATGAATTATATGCATAGTTATGTGTTTCAAGTTAAATCTTAACTGCATGAAAGATACCCTAAAATTATTAGTTTAATATTATGCTTCAATGATATTTTAAGAGTTCATGTTATGCTCTTGTGGAATCAATTTGAGTAATTATTCAAAGATAATGATGAATCATGTAATGGGTTGTATTATTTTGTCCTCATCATGTTAATGTTGATACTATAGGCCTTATGGGCACCATCTGTTCATAAGTATTGAGGATACTTTAATCAACATCCAAGATTAAGTTATATGAATCCAAATCTATTATTCAATTAGTTTCATGTTTTTCCTTATTGCCAAGTTATCATGTTACAGTAATAGTACTCAATGCCACTTACTCTAACATGGTTTTTATTGCATGCATGGTTGGGGGCGCGATGCCCGCAGGTACAAAGTAGCATCTAAGAAAGATCCATATGAAGGTCAACTTAAGGAATAGATCAAGGTTTTCAAAAGACAAACATGGTGGGGTTCCATCTACAATAGAAGATCCTAATGTTTATAGATAACTTAATGTATAAATAATGTTTGGTAGTTATTTTCAATTCAAGAACTCAACTATGAAGAATGTATGAATCAAGTTCAATGATATTAGAGAATTAACATGCACATACTATGCAAACCCTAAGGTGGGTAGTCGTCCAAGGAAATTTCTAGGATGAAATTTAACTAAGGTGGGTAGAATTCTAATCCCAAAAACCCAATACTTAGAAAATAATAATTACATTTAAGTCCTTAATGATTGTTTCGCTAAATAATCCAACTTGTTGGACCTCAATGCAAATAACCCAAATAAACTAAAGTTTCAATATAATGTGCTCTCTCTCTCTCTCTTTGTATGTTAAACCATTCAAATATATAATAATAATAATAATAATATAATAATAATAATAATAATAATAATAATGAGAATGCCTACTCAACTATTTCACTAAAGAAATGATAATTCACTTTGTTTCAAGTTTTAATACATTTATACTAAGATAATGACCTATATGAAATCAACAAAAAAAGTTCAATAAAACCTAACTACAATTGGATAGGTATATTTTAGACTCTTTGTTTAACCTATGGTGTAATTTTGAGGAGATTTCAACTTCATTTGGCCCCTTATTATAATTTGAGAAGATTCTATATAATTTTGATTTTTTGTTTAATGGATATGTCCTAATATGCCATCTAATCTATGGTTCAGATTTCAATCGTGTGTCACATGGTTGTTAGTTTGAGTCCCAGTCAGACTCTCGGACCAGAGTCCGTCATAGTTCGGGCAGTCACCTCCTCCGCCCGACTTTGCCCAGGAATCCACAGTCCACACACCCCCTTTACTCATAGAATCACTACATCACACTGAGATCTGAGGAAATCTTCACAATCCTAGTCTCTCCTTAAGACTTTTGAACCCTAATTGAATAGGGATTCATCTAGTAAGATGTCCATACCACAAACAATGCAAGTGACCACCTGGAGTCCATTCTCCATGGATCTCTATCCCTCCCGGGATGACCATCTATATAAGAAAACCTACATAAATGATCTAAAGTTCCCAGGAAACTCGCCTACTCTGCCATTTTACATTAATTTATTGTCTGTTGTTGCTTTGGAATCTACCTTTATGTTGCCCAAGCCGGTTCATCAATATAGCGACCTCATCCATCACAATGCTAGAAGACAACTTGGATAAGTCTCCCTTCTACCTGAGAAGCTTTTCACACCCTTAATTGATCCTTAAAGGTACCTTATCATCTTTCCCCTATTTTTCACCTGGTTTGGGTTCTTCTTTGCATTTCGCCTTGGTGGACCTCTCATAGCCTAAGTTCCTTGACTCCTACCTTCAACGACTTGTGTTGGATGTGCTCAAGTAGCCAATTTTCTCTAAGCTATCCTTCCCTTCCCTGTCCGACTCGACTCCTTCTCGACATCCATGGAGGAAGTCGCCATTGGCGTTCCTTGCACCTCGATGGCCAGAGTTCTAGCTCTTTGAGATCGCCCAGACCTTGGGATCTCATCTATAGGGTTAGTTTCAGAAGATAAACCATGGATCTAGAGTTCTAATTCAAGTTTTATCGATGTTTTCCCTTTTGTTCTTTGCAGATCGAAGAAGAACAAAATCGGTTGCAATTTTCCACTTATACCCCTCACACGTATTCATATTCATCACACGCCCCATGGGTATAATGGAAATTTTGGACATTTGTCATTTTGACCAGTGCATGGAACCAGACCACGGGCTTGGACAACATGTTCATGAGTGATTGGTCCAATTGGGCATTGCTGCCCGATTTTGGATAATGCTTCACATGTGGATTTATCTCGCCTTCTGATTGGTTGGATTTTGAAAATCCATAGCGATTAATTGGTAACTCCTATGGGGTCAAACTATATATGATTTTTTATTGATTTTTTGAGATCTAGAAGATGAACCAGGATTCAGAACCTAATTTGACTTTGTTTTCCCCTAATTCACTAAAGAGATATGAAACCCTAGAAATCAAGTTAAGGATTAATTATTAATGAATGATTATTGAATGAACATGGTAATTAGGATTTCTTAACCCCATGAACGTGATAGGATTTCATCAAACTAAGAAGAACAACTAAGATCTTCTCTAAGAGAGAGGTAAGTGGGTTCATGCACTTTGAGTATTTAGTATTTGTTTTCATCGCCTTATAATTATTATGATGATCAAGATGAATTATATGAATAGTTATGTGTTTCAAGTTAAATCTTAACTGCATGAAAGATACCCTAAAGTTATTATTTTAATATTATACTTCAATTCTATTTCAAGAGTTCATGTTTAGCTCTTATGGAATTAATTCGAGTAATTATTCTAAGATAATGATGAATCATGTAATGGGTTGTATTATTTTATCCTCATCATGTTAATGTTGAGACTACGAGCCTTATGGGCATCATTGGTGCATAAGTATTGAGGATACTTTAATTAATCACCAATATTAAGTTATGTGAGTCTAAATCTACTATTCAATTAGTTTCATGTTTTCCTTATTGCCAAGTTATCATGTTATAGTAATAGTACTCAATGCCACTTGCTCGAATGTGGTTTTCACTGCATGTATGGCTGGGGGTGCGATGTCCATAGGTACAAAACAACATCTAGGAAAGATCCATATGAATGCCAACTTAAGAAATAGATCAAGGTTTCCAAAAGACAAACATAGTGGGGTGCCATCTACAATAGAAGATCCTAATGTTTATAGATAACTTCATGTATAAATAATGGTTGGTAGTTAGTTTCAATTCACGAACTCAACTGTAAACAATGTATGGATCAAGTCCAATATTATGCATGGTGAAGCACTTATCATTTTTCTATGAATATCATGTTTTGTAATGTTTCTCTAAGCCAAGTGACTCATGTTATGGACAACATAGAGTTTTCTTCCGTTGACATATATATGTGCTTGGAGGGACGTTACAAATATCCATGCTCATTAATTTGTCATCTGTTGTCCATAAAATGATGTGAAGGCCCCAGGAAACTTGCCTACTATGCCATTTTACATTAATTTGTCGTATGTTGTTGCTTTGGAATCTGCCTTGCTATTGCCCAAGTCGGTTCATCAATACGGTGACCTCATCCATCACAACACTAGAAGACAACTTGGATAAGTCTCTCTTCTACCTGAGAAGCTTTTCACACCCTTAATTGATCTTGAAAGGTACCTTATCATCTTTCCCCTATTTTCACCTAGTTTGGGTTCTTCTCTGCAGGAACTCTCATAACCTCAGTTCCTTGGCTCCTTCCTTCGACGACTTGTGTTGGATGTGCTCAAGTAGCTAGTTTTCTCTTATCTTTCCTTCCCTACCCCCTCCAACTCGACTCCTTCTCGACAGCCATGGTGGAAGTCACCATTGGGGTTCCTAGAACCTCGATGACCAGAGTTCTAGTTCTTTGAGATAGCCCAGACCTTGGGATCTCATCTGTAGGGTCAGTTTCACAAGATCAACCACATATATAGAGTTATGATTCAAGTTTCATCGATGTATTCCCTTTTGTTCTTCACTTATCGAAGAAGAACAAACTCGGTTGCAGTTTTCCACTTCTACCCCTCACATGTGTTTATCTTTGTCACGCACCCCATGGGTATAATGGAAATTTTGGGCATTTGTCATGTTGACCAGTGCATGGAACCAGACCATGGGCTTGGCCAGCATGGTCGTGGGAGATTGGTCCAGTTGGGCATTGCTGCCCAGTTTTGGATAATGCTTCACATGTGGGTTTATCTCACCTTCTGATTGGTTGTATTTTGAAAATCCATAGCAATTAATTGGTAACTCCTATGAGATCGAACCATGTATTATTATTGATCAATTTTTCAAGATCTAGATTGTAGACTAGGATCCAGTACCTGATTTGACTCAGTTTTCCCCAGATTCACTAAAGAGCTATGAAACTCTAGAAATCAAGTTAAGGATCAATTATTAATGAATGATTATTGAATGAAAAAGGTAATTAGGGTTTCTTAACCCCATGAACGTGATAGGATTTCATCAAACTAAGAAGAACAACTAAGATCTTCTCTAAGAGAGAGGTAAGTGGGTCCATGCACTTTGAGTATTTAGTATTGGTTTTCATTGCCTTATAATTATTATGATGATCAAGATGAATTATGTGCATAGTTATGTGTTTCAAGTTAAATCTTGACTGCATGAAAGATACCCTAAACTTATTATTTTAATATTATGCTTCAATGATATTTCAAGAGTTCATGTTATGTTCTTGTGGAATCAATTTGAGTAATTATTGCAAGATAACGATGAATCATGTAATTGGTTGTATTATTTTATCATCATCATGTTAATGTTGAGACTACATGCCTTACGGGCACCATTAGTGCACAAGTATCGAGGATACTTTAATCAAAATCCAAGATTAAGTTATGTGAATCCAAATCTATTATTCAATTAGTTTCATGTTTTTCCTTATTGCCAAGTTATCATGTTATAGTAATAGTACTCAATGCCGCTTACTCTAACATGGTTTTTATTGCATGCATGGCTGGGGGCGTGATGCCCACAGGTACAAAGAAACATCCAAGAAAGATCCATATGAAGGTCAACTTAAGGAATAGATCAAGTTTTCCAAAAGAAAAACCTGGAGGGGTGCCATCTACAATAGAAGATCCTAATGTTTATAGATAACTTAATGCATAAATAATGTTTGGTAGTTATTTTCAATTCAAGAACTCAACTATAAAGCATGTATGAATCAAGTTCAATGATATTAGAGAATTAACATGCACATACTATGGAAAACCCTAAGGTGGGTTGTCATCCAAGGAAATTTCAAGGACGAAATTTAACTAAGGTGGGTAGAATTCTAACATCCCAAATATCCAATACTTAGAAAAAATTAATTACATTTAAGTCCTTATTGATTTGTTTCACTAAATAATCCAACTTGTTGGAACTCAATGCAAATAACCCAAATAAACTAAAGTTTAAATATAATGTGCTCTCTCTCTTTGTATGATAAACCATTAAAATATATAATAATAATAATAATAGTAATAATAATAATAATAATGATAATGATAATGCCTACTCAACTAGTTCACTAAAGAAATGATAATTCACTTTGTTTCAAGTTTTAATACCTTTACACTAAGATAATGACCTATATGAAATCAACAAAAAAAGTTCAACAAAACCTAAATACAATTGGATAGGTATATTTTAGACTCTTTGTTTAATCTATGGTGTATTTTTGAGGAGTTTTCGACTTCTTTTTACCCCTTATTATAATTTGAGAATATTCTATATAATTTTGATTTTTTGTTTAATGGATATGTCCTAATATGTCATCTAATCTATGGTTCTGATTTCAACCATGTGTCACATGGTTGTTAGTTTGAGTCCTAGTCAAACTCTCGGACCAGAGTCCATCACAGTTCGGGGAGTCACCTCCTCCACCCGACTTTGCCTGGGACTCCACAGTCCACACCCCCCCTTTACTCATAGAATCACTGCATCACACTGAGATCTGAGGACATATTCACAATCCTAGTCTCTCCTCAAGACTTTTGAACCCTAATTGAATAGGGATTCATCTAGTAAGATGTCCATACTGTAAACAATGCAAGTGACTGCTTGGAGTCCATTCTCCATGGATCCTATCCCTCCTAGGATGACCATCTATATAAGAAAACCTACAGAAATTATATGAAGTTCCCAAAAAACTCGCCTACTCTGCAATTTTACATTAATTTATTGTCTATTATTGCTTTGGAATCTACCTTTCTGTTGCCCAAGCCGGTTCGTCAGTACAGTGACCTCATCCATCACAACGCTAGAAGACAACTTGGATAAGTCTCCCTTCTACCTAAGAAGCTTTTCACACCCTTAATTGATCATGAAAGGTACCTTATCATCTTTCCCCTATTTTTCACCTGGTTTGGGTTCTTCTTTGCATTTCACCTTGGTGGACCTCTCATAGCCTCAGTTCCTTGACTCCTACCTTCGACTACTTGTATTGGATGCACTCAAGTAGCCAATTTTCTCTAAGCTATCCTTCCCTTCCCCATCCGGCTCGACTCCTTCTCGACATCCATGGAGGAAGTCACCAATGGGGTTCCTGGCACCTCAATGGCCAGAGTTCTAGCTCTTTGAGATCGCCCAAACCTTGGGATCTCATCTGTAGGGTTAGTTTCACAAGATAAACCATGGATCTAGAGTTCTAATTCAAGTTTTATCGATATTTTCCCTTTTGTTCTTCGCTGATCGAAGAAGAACAAAATCGGTTGCAATTTTCCACTAATACCCCTCACATGTGTTCATATTCGTCACACGCCCCATGGGTATAATGGAAAATTTGGACATTTGTCATTTTTACCAGTGCGTGGAACCAGACCATGGTCTTGGCCAACATGGTCACAGGCGATTGGTCCAGTTGGGCATTGCTGCCCAATTTTGGATAATGTTTTACATGTGGATTAATCTCACCTTCTGATTGGTTGGATTATGAAAATCCATAGCGTTTAATTGGTAACTCCTATGGGGTCGAACCATATATGATTTTTGATTGATTTTTTGAGATCTAGAAGATGAAATAGGATTTAGAACCTGATTTGACTCTATTTTTCCCTAATTCACTAAAGAGATATGAAACCCTAGAAATCAAGTTAAGGATTAATTATTAATGAATGATTATTGAATGAACATGGTAATTAGGGTTTCTTAACCATATGAACGTGATAGGATTTCATCAAACTAAGAAGAACAACTAAGATCTTCTCTAAGAGAGAGGTAAGTGGGTTCATGCACTTTGAGTATTTAGTATATGTTTTCATTGCCTTATAATTATTATGATGATCAAGATGAATTATATTAATAGTTATGTGTTTCAAGTTAAATCTTAACTGCATGAAAGATACCCTAAAGTTATTATTTTAATATTATACTTCAATGCTTTTTTAAGAGTTCATGTTTAGCTCTTGTGGAATCAATTCGAGTAATTATTCTAAGATAATGATGAATCATGTAATGGGTTGTATTATTTTACCCTCATCATGTTAATGTTGAGACTACGAGCCTTATGGGCACCATTGGTGCATAAGTATTGAGGATACTTTAATCAACCACCAAGATTAAGTTATGTGAATCCAAATCTACTATTCAATTAGTTTCATGTTTTTCCTTATTGCCAAGTTATCATGTTATAGTAATAGTACTCAATGCCACTTGCTCGAACGTGGTTTTTACTGCATGCATGGCTGGGGCGCGATGTTTGCAGGTACAAAGCAACATCTAGGAAAGATCCATATGAATATCAACTTAAGGAATAGATCAAGGTTTCCAAAAGACAAACATAGTGGGGTGCCATCTACAATAGAAGATCCTAATGTTTATAGATAGCTTCATGTATAAATATTGTTTGGTAGTTAGTTTCAATTCAAGAACTCAACTATAAATAATGTATGAATCAAGTTCAATATTATGCATGGTGAATCATTTATCATTTTGCTATGAATATCATATTTTGTAATGTTCCTCTAAGCCAAGTGACCCATGTTATGGACAACATAGAGTTTGCTTCCGCCGACGTATATATGTGCTTGGAGGGACGTTACAAATATACATGCTCATCATCTACCTCTATTTTCCATTAGAATTTTTGATTGGTTGATCACCCACATCAATCAGAGACGCCTCCACCTCTAAGAAGGATATAAGGCCCTGACATTAAGTGAGGTATCAAAATGATGATGCCCCTTCACCATGGATGACATTCTCCATTATTAGAGATTCTATTTAATTAAGTTGTTTTGTCTATTTGTAACACAAGCCCATTGTGTATTGGCCCATTAGGGTTTGTCTTGAGTATATATGCCCCCCCTTTATCCTATATATAGAAGAGGGGGACTTCCTATAAATAAGAAAAACATATACAAGGGAATTTCCCCATCATATCATTATTGGTATCAGAGCAGACTTTTAGTTCTGCCCCAAACATGAGAGAGAGAGAGTAAAGGAATGAAGCCTCCCTTGTATGCGACTACCACCACTAGGCGTTACTTGGCTACCCGCATGGATTTTCCATCCCACTTCTTCTTGGAGTCATCTCCATGAGCCGTCTCCATCTTCAACAACAAAAACATCCACTTTGAATTTTCTTCTACTAGATCTACAAAAGTTGCCATGCCTCCATCCATACTTCTTGCTAATGGAGCTGCAATATCTATTCTATTTGCCACCTCTACCTACTCTACTGTCAATCTAAACTGCTGCCATATAATCTTTACAGATCTATACCATCGTCATCTACATCTCTACACCACCTTTGTCATGTATACCTCTATTGAGATCTAATTTCAAATCTCAGATAAAATTTTCTTTTTCTACTAATATTAGGGACATATTATTCCTATATTGTTGTGGTGGATATCCTAAAGGATTAATCCATATTTTGCTACTGTCTCATGGGTTCCTATTACAATTCACCGCTAACACATCATGTCACTTCTTGACACAACTTTTAGGCAGAGTTCTACTTCCTTCACAAAATCTATTCGACAACACAATGTGTCACTACTTGCCACATCATGTTGGTTGTACTTTGACATGGTGTGACGCCCCTAGATTTTCAAGGCCTTAACCACACATGTGACATCCAAACTGACACCCCCACCTCAGTAAGAATCCCATTCAAACTCAAACACTTGCCAAGAAGAAGAAAATTAGAGGAAGTTAGAAGGAACAAAAGTAGCACATGCACATGACAATAAACAAGCCATACAAACACAAGATCACCATTAAACATATAATTACAAAATGAATTGTTACAACATCTGATATTACACATTGAATAGTAAACTTTAACATATGCACATACTACATCTATGACATATTCTTTAAACAATGGGTCCACCTGTGCATCTTCTCTCTACACAAATCCCAACTATCAAGAATCTTCAAGATCATATGTCCACATCACCTAAACAAGAGATTACATGTGGTACACCTCAACACAATATTCTTAAATATTGTACTGAGTACGCCTACTTGTTTTAGATATACCTCTTTATACTATGACTTGGAAATAATATGAAACTAATACTTGGTAGTAATAAACAAATATAACAAAAGGAATATACTTGAACAAAGATATTTGTTAATAAAAGAGAACATGTCTTTTAGGCATATTTCTCATTATATCATCCATGCATTTACTACATGAGAGTTTATTGCACTAAAGCCTTTATGATATATTACAAAATATTTGGATAATTATACAATGTGATGTACTACCAAAGAGTTGGATCACTTCTAAGTACTTTACTACCAAAGAGTTGAAGTACTTTACTTTCCAACACTTTACTGCCAAAGAGTTGAAGTGCTTGGAAATAATGGAATAAATATATTATGATTCATGTGTTTATGACTATATATATAGAAAATCAAGAAAGATAGAAACAATTATTTTATCCAATATCATATGCCAAGTATTTGTACACACCTAATACAAGCATTCCATATGATAAGTCATGTAAGAGTTAAAGCGTACCTTGATTTTAGATAATCCTAGTCATCACATCCTCATGGCAACTATATCCTTGGTCAACCCTAATTAAACAAGATTACATATACCATGCATTAGATCTCATCATTAACCCTAGTCATATCCATTAGGGTTTTACTTATCTCATTAGGATATGTGCATCATTACTTATGTTATCTAATTACGACATTCCCATCATTATTTGTATTTAATCATATAATTATGTTCCTGATGTCATATTCTAGATTGTGCTTCATTCTTAAAATATTATCTTCCGAAACATATTATCTATACATTGGCCTCCAATTACATATATCCATCTCGTTAGGGTTTTCTCATCATGTATTCATATCGATGACCATGTAACGTGAACTATATTCATCATCTTGGTCTCAAACTTATGAACTAGGTTCCATTTACTAATATGAGATAATATGTTGAATATTTCACCATTTATTGATAAAAAACTAATTATTATATTTTATTTAAGGTTATCATCTCTTTTTTTATAAAAATTGGCCATTCTATTCATCACGTGGCCTGGGCTCGATCCTGGGACCTCTCGCTAACAAACTGAGTGTTTAACCAACTAAGGTTATCATCTTTAGTTATACATATTAAACAAATTACATCATTTTATGTTCAGACATTATTATTTCTAATATAATATGTATTATATATATATCCTATTTGGGAGATACTGGTGCGTTATAATAATTTCATGCCATCATTGATATTCATTATCTATGAAACAAGTATAATATATCTTACATGATGTTACATAGATTTAAGCATCATACCATATTTCTATTCTATGTTGTTCTACTTATTTTTTGAGAATCTTAATATATTGTTTGTATTTTTATGACAATTGTGCTAATTACTGTGATTTATCTAAGAACTGTGAATTTCTAAGGTATTTACCTTCATTGGATATTCATGTACTGTTGGATCTAGCGCCTAGAATTCCAGATCATCGCCCATGTCACCCTCCCAGATCCCAAATTGGTTTGGCCATTTGGTTGGGACCTACCTGGTCCAAATCTATTGTTGGATCTGTGTATTCATTGATCTGCTAGCTCGATCATGCTTTCCCCTTCCTCACAACTCACTAGCATTCTGTCTTTGCATGCTGGGTGAGTGCCATTGGGAAAGGAGATTTCTGGTGAGGAATGACGATAGTTCCTCTTCTTCTAGTGTGATTATTATGCTTGCAATTGCTTTAACCTCTCTCCCTCCATGCCTTCAGTCACTTGGCTTCTCTGGTGGAGGCTGCTCCTTCTGCCGCCATGTGATCACTGTGACCAATTGTAGTTGCAACTGTGTAAAAGAGGCAAAAGGATTCTCTTCCATCAAACTTCCCCTATAAACCTCCATTAGAACCTCCATGTCTCCCTCAACTCCACTAAGGATCCCAATCTCAAAGAGAAACCCAATTCATCCCTTTGTGAACTCGATCTCCATATCCAACTAAGTGGAGATGGTATACTACCAAAACCACCATGATAATTCATGTAAGTGCATGGATTGGATTGCCCCAAACTCATTCTTGCTTTATACTTCTTCATCTTCCACCAAATCCCCCTCTATTCCTAGTCCCTTACCCCAACTACCTCCTACAAAATGCAGTGGAGAACCTTTAGGGATGGATAGTTTGTTCTATCTGTTCTCACACTTATACTCACCAAGTGAAGGTTTCTTAGGAAGATGACCGTGAGATGAAACAAACTACATGATCCAAATCACACTTTACCCTACGATCTCATCGCTCCATGATGTGGATGGTCGTCACCATGACCAGGATGCAACTACCTAGAGGAAGACTGGTCATGAGCCATTCGATTAATAGATCCCAGGGTAGAAAAAGTCCAATGTATCAAATCAATGGATAATTCAACTTACCAACTATGTGACACTAGTTGATTAAAAAACTTAGTCCAAGATAAAACCTTACTCCATCATATAAATGGAATGCACATTATTTCATCAAATTTTGAATCTCAATAACTTCTCCTAGGAACTTCAAACCTTCATGAAATTTGAAGCATAGATTTACCATGCCTCAAATCTACCACTTATTCAAATTTGGGGCCAAAACTCAATAGTTTGACTTGTCAATCAAATTTCTCAAAAGACAGACTTAGGTTTTAATACCAAATCATTCTCCAACCCTCATCAAAGTACTTGACACTCTCAAAATAACTCAGACTCATGAATTCAATTATTTACTCTTAATTTCACTCCATCACATCCTACACACCTTAAAAGAAATGTTGTCATAGAAATCAAGCCAAAATCCAATCCATCACATCATATAAATCTTAAAAGAAATTTCATCCTCGAAATTAGGCCATTCTCTTATTTCAAGGAGAAAAACCAAAAGTTTTGCACCCACATGTAGGGAATCACTCTAGGTGCCACATTTCTAGGAACAAGAGTTCTCGAACTTGTTTAAGCACTCCTATGAGATTTTAAGCATCTTGGGTGCACAATCACTCCATACAAGGTTGAAGCAAGGGTATTAGAATATGAGTTATCTCATTCCATTTTTTGCATTAGGATTCAAATATTCATTTTTCCCAAGAATTTTGATTCCAATACTAAAATCTACATATTATGAAAGAGTTAATTATAATTAACCCACTTTATCTACTATGTATCTACTTTGATCATATCAAGGTGTCATCAACATTTTATGGACCTAATTGTTAGAACATGTTATACATCTTTATTAATCACCAAGATGAAAACATCATTGCCATATATCATTAATATGATCACATTTCACTATAGTATTTAGTTACAAACTTCAGTAGGGATTTCATCACTAAATTAACCAACTATATTACATGATCATTATTCATGTATATGTTTAACCATCTATACATACATAGCTATCAAACCCATAACTAGGTTTTCTATCATGTCATATACATATATTACATCTTGAGATTAGATCTCATTCCTATATATATTATATCATAGTTGTGCTAAGAAACCTTATACAAGTGCCTTGTCAAACATGTATCACAACTTCATATAGTCCAATTAAGGTTCTCCTAACCATTATTATGACGTTATTTTCATGCCCAGTCTCTAATATTATACTCGTCTCTTATAGTACTTCATAAGCAAAGACTTTATCATCCCTCTTTTAGACAAGAGTTATAACATCACCTCCTTGGCATTAGTCGATAGCTTTACAAACTCTAGTGACATAAGCACAAACTAAAACATGATATGATATTCTCTTCATAGATTTCCATCAATGAAATGATATTTCCCAACTCTCTATCTTATTAACAACTACTAGATTCCTATAAGGAACTTCCAACCAGAGCATGAGGCTTTATAGGAACTAACATAGTTACCTCCTAACAGATCTTGGGACTCTCCCTCTGTGGCATCCAACTCACAAAAACAAGATTTACTTAAGAGGAAGCGAATCATTGCAGCGGATTACTGAAAATCACTAAAAATTAAAACTTTTTGCAAGAGATCCAAACATAGGAAGTCTCTTCCATCAAGAACCATTGTATAACATTTACATTCGGGTTCAAATGTACATAACCTGTACCATCTCTTCTCGAGGATTACAACATTAGTTGTCCTATTAATATTATGTACAGACAACATAATAATCTCGAGGCATCAAGCCAAAACCTCAGATCAATTTATTTAAAAACACTAACTAAAAATTCTGAGGACCTGAGAGTACAGAGATGACACATAGGACTTTCTAGTTACATGACTTGACAGACAGTATCTCCACCTGAGATCTCACTACTATCCCTGATGTTACTGCTATTGTCATTTCCCTGCAAAAGGATTTCTACTTCTTTGTCCGCGTCCACCTAAGAATATTGGATCCCACGGGGGTGAGACAATTGTAAATTGCCCCAGTGGGAGATATAACTCTCCGCCAAAACATTGTTATAGCAGTTTATTAAAATAAACTAAGCAGAAGGATTTATATATAGTTAACAGTAGTTAAATCACTGTATGAACAAAGTGAATTAGACTCCTTTCCCAAGGAGAACATTACATCTATTCATGGTAGAATCATAGTTCATCCATCTACTTGCAATGAATACAAATAGATATGAATAACATCAATGAACTAGAGTTGCATGAAAGAAATATAACATCAGCCAATAAATTTCTATATTCAATCCTTAGGCAAACATGCTGTACGGTAGATTTCATTTTACAAACACACTTATGCCCTGATTAGACGAGGTATACCGCTCATACTCCAACCAACCACTACGAAGTCAAAATTGGTACCATACATAGGTCAATGGAAGAGCTGGATTCCCATGACCTCCCACATCCCGATCAGTGTGGGACCACAAGCAGGACTTATGTTAACTACTCAATATAGCTTTCCAGGGTATATTGGCAACTTCACTATAGAGTTACAGTGTCAACTACACTCTCATCGGCAATCGAGAGATTTAATGTTTATCTACATCGATCTGACATTAAGTATTATTGGGAGATGTGTACGACATCTGTCCCAATCATCAGGAGATTTGTGATACATCCATCCTGACACATGAAGGATTGATAGGTTTAATGTTTTCCTTCCCTCAATTTCTTCACCATACGTAAGGATATTTTTGCCCATTTACCACCACATATTCAAAATATGTGTTCCGGGTTTTGCCGCGGAGCACCCGTTTCACCATCACCTTATTACTGATGATGATGGATCTATGGTCAGGGATCTACATGATATGATTTCACTTGATTAATTAGGTACATTTTCACCTTCTTTTAGCATCAGCCAAGTTCTCAAACATGACTTATAATAGCAATGCTATAAAGAGACATGTACTATTTTCATCAAATACTTATCAGTCTTTAAAAGACCTTGGGAACTCAGTCCCTCATTTCAATACTGGGAATTATCATTCCTTCACAATCTTATTACCATGATCATATGGTTCTGGGTATTCAAACCCTTCGCTCATCATTGAGCATCATTACCATCTATTAGGTAACTATCACCTTCAGGTCATCTGACCAACGCATTCATGATACTTGTTACACAAGCATCACACATGACTCACAAGGCCACAAAGTGTCTTGTCACATTTTTCTAGGCAATAGCTTACTCATATGACTCATAAAATCCATGCACATTTGTTTCTTTTACTAAGCAAAAACAACATTAAGGCACATAAGGCCAATCAACATTTATTATATAAATGGCACAACTCAAGTTTGGCTATTTTCATCATCTCATATTACCTGCATGGTTATTACACATAATAACAATCATACAAGTCATTCATCACATCATGTAATACAATAATTACACCATTATTCCTTAACCAGGAATTAGGGTTTACTATCAAATAGGGCTTTTCATTCCCTTTACCCAAAACTAGGGTTAGGGTTTCCCATTTCTCATTAATTAGGGTTTCATGATTATATTATCTATCCAACCCTTAATTCATTATTCCATACCTCTGGAGCATTCAACGAGATCATAAATAATTACTCAAGATCATTACTTTCATCCTATAACATTAATGATCATCAATTCAAGGTATGAGTTCATTTCTCGTCCTCATCATAGTATGACAACATCATACTCATTAATTTGGCTTAACCCCATTCTCAAGGTACATTAGTCAACACTTATCAAAGTGCATCAACTCATTACATTTCATTGTAATAGTTGCATAACACACTTCATATGTTCCTTACCCAAATATATTGGATTTAAAATGCATCAAGGTATATAAACCCTAAAATGTTGAATGTGATAACTATCATATCTTGATGTATCACTCTTCTCATCATTTTAGACTCTCTTGAGTTAACCAACTTATCTTGTAGTAAGGTATTTCCCTCTTAATACTTTCAATTACTGACCTATCACCTTTAGTATGTAATGCATAGGCCACACATTAGAATTGTCCAACCATCTTTAATGATATGGACTTGTCTAATGATAAAGACATTGCTTACAATAAGGTTGCTTATAATCAACCACTTGACATATTTCACCTTTATAAGGTAATTCCTTCTATCTCATCATTAGGGTTTTCTTATACCCTTACCTAAAATTAGGTTTATGATTTATTATCATATTGCCCAGAATTAGGGATTTATGTATTATGACTCCAAATTAGAGTCTCACATACCTTCACCCTTCTTAGGGCCTCTCATCACAACATAGTATTAGAGCATCATGTGGTGTTAATTCTTAGTCAGGGTTTCTCATGGTATCACCCTCGACTAGGGTTTCTCATGGAATCACCCTCAACTAGGGTATCATATATCATTACATGAAATCACCCTGGATTTGATTCTCACATCACATCATCACATCAATGTTCCATATACATAATTCTAACTTAGGGTTTCTCATGGAATTACCCTAGAATAGGATTTCACATGGAATCATCCTCAACTAGGATTTCCACTATAGTTACCCACAATTTGGGTTTACTATTCATCTCCATTAGGATTTCCTTCAATTGTCCATAATTAGAGATTCACTATTCATCCAAGTTTGGGTTTTGTATCTCATTACCCTAAATTAGAGTTATACATATCATTACCTTGGATTAGGGTTACATCCTCACCCTGGATTAGGGTTTCATTTAGAATTGCCCTCAATTAGGGTTAGAGTTCAATAACCCTGTCAATTAGGGTTTATATTCATGATTAGGGTTTCATGATGTCTTTACTAAGGATCATACCCTTAATCACCACATGAATCATATTCATGTATGAATTTCATTCTTTCATCCTATCAACTTGATTATGTCATATCAACCCTTCAATCAAGTACATACAACTATGATTGACATAGTGTACCAAATTATTATTCTTATAGTGATTAGGGTTTACCCCTTTAATAGTACTAATCATTTAGGTACTTATAGGTCTTTAACCTTTGTACCATCTTTGATTACCATCACTATCAATCATTGGATCATTGGAACAATCATTACCCTCCATTACCAAGTGATTGAATCACCAACAACCTTCAATCGGTTTTGAGGTTTCATCACCAAACGGTTTTGAAACCGTTTGACCTCCAAACGGTTTTGAAACCGTTTGACCCCAAATGGTTTTAAGACCGTTTGGACTCAAATAGTCTCAAGACCATTTGGGACAAATCAGTCCAAAAACTACAAGGGTTCTTGAGGTACATTCATTAATTGGTTAATCATGATTAGCAACATTGAAACCTTCAATCAATTGAGTTATTGAGGTTCAACAATTATTGACCCTTCGATCTTTAATCCTTCAAATAACCACCTTTGACCATCCATGCGGTCTTGAGGTTCTTGAACTCATGCGGTCTTAAGGTTCTTGACCTCCAAATGGTTTTGAAACTGTTTGCCCATCTCATCATCAAAATCCATGACATCCAATTAGTGTTTGGATCATTGGATTGATTATCAAATCAGCAATTGATTGCATTTCAATTTGGTATCTTTAGATCTTCAAATACCCAACCATACTCAACCCTAGACCTAAAATGGTCTTGGTTGACCTCCAAATAGTTTTGAAACCGTTTGGGTGATCCCCAAATAGTTTTGAAACCGTTTGGGTTAATCAACCCAAAGATTCAACACAATCAATTACAAAATCAGCACTTAACCCAATTAGGGTTTGCAACTTGGTGATTAACTATGCATTGAATTAATCAATTGGATTCTTTACATTATCATCCAACATGCATTAGGGTTCTGACCTCAAACGGTCAACCCTCCTAAATGGTCAACTCCCTTAAACGGTTTCGGTCTCAAATCACCAAACGGTTTGGAAACTGTTTGGTCTCCAAACGGTTTGGTGAAACCGTTTGGACCAACAAGTTGAAATAGTTTGCACTTAATATTTTGGGAGGTGTCTACTTATGATAATGGCATCATCATCAAGCTCTAAAATCCCGAAACCTGCTATGATTTTCATGGTGATTGCATCAATCAACCAAATCAATTATCGTGAATGAAGAAAAGATCATTATTTGTTAAGGAATTGAATGCAATAACAAAATTAGGGGTTCAAGTTATAAAACATGCCTTGAATTGAGCTCCAAAGCTCCAATCTCACATAAACAATGGTTTATGCAACTCCTTTCACCATTCCAAGGCTCATACTCAAGCTTTGAGTGAAAAGGAATGGTTGAAGTGAAGATGGGATCGAGATATGAAGAAATTATGCATTGTTTTATGATTTCCACCATGAAATCAAGAAGAACGAAGGCCAAGAAGCTTACCAACAGGTTGGGGGTCGTATTCCTGCTGTTCCTAGCTACCTTGGTCGTTTTTGCAAGCAAGGAGAAGAAAGGGGTTTGAAAAAGTCCTTGGTTTAAGTGGTAAAGTCTCTTTTATAAGAAAAATCAATGAGAGAGAAAATGTTTTCTAAAAATCTTTTAATTCCAAAATTGTTGCCACCACTTCCCCCTTGGTTTCTTACATTCAAAGGCATCTCTATCCCCACCGATATCCCTTCCATTATCCAAGAATTAAGGGAAAAGAAATTAAGCACCTTAACCCTTATAATACTAATATCCATTTTTGAGTGGAAATTCTTTTTCTTATAATAAGGTTTGTGGAATTTCCACCTCCTTAGGATATTTCGTGGTCCTTGAAAAGATCAAGGACGTCCACACACATATGAATCCAACCATTTTAATTTTGGTTGAAGACCCTTTTATTAATACATTTATTTTTGCACTAAATTGAATTAGGGTTTCAATTAGGATTAAATCTTGATTATTTTAATAGCAAGATTCTCTCTCCTCCAACTTAATTCAAATGAGGCACCCGTATAATTTTATTTGCTCTACATGATGTCAACAAACATTAGGGACCTTATTGAAGTGGTAATTTGCATATTGAACCCTAGGTTTTGGGTAAATAACACATTACACCAAAACTAGGTTTTAATGCATAAACATTGCTTTATCAACTCTTTCTTGGTACTCAGACTTCTATAAGCCATACCTCTGCATCATTCTCACTCTCATGATGCTTCAACACATGAGGAACATATTATCATGCACAATTTGCAATTTAACTCCTCAACTTGGGTAATTTGCACTTTAGTCCAAATCAAGTAAAACATTTTTTCAACATTATTCAAAAAGGACTAAAATTGAAATATAAGTTCCTCTTGAGACCTAATTACTTTTCACAAGATAATATTAAGCATATAATCATCTTTCTTAATCAAAACACCTAGGGTTAAAGCATAACCTAGGTCAGGGATGTTACAAATTACAAACCCCTAACAAGGATTTCGTCCCCAGAATCCCACATAAAGGAAGACATATGTTATTCAATCATCATACTATCTAGTCTTCACATACCATCTCCTTATTATGGAGACACCATAGAACTTTGATCAGCACAAAGTGTTTCCATACAAGATTCTCATAGAATCAACACTCAAGACAATGCTCCACTGTTCTTCATCATTGACTGTGGAATTAATTTTGTGTCAAGTAACACTTTTCTTGTTCAGATAAACATCATACATTCTTTATTAATATCATGTTTATGCAGAGCATAAACCCCTAACATATGATGTTCATACTATTTTATATAATCAACACATTTCATAGTTGACCACTCCAGGTAGCCAACATAAACCATCTGATATTTCTCAGATACCAGAATATTTCACCTTGGTATCTATCACATGTGTTGAAAATACATCACATATTTATCTTCCTTTCACCTTGGAACATTAATTGTTACATATGTCTCCACCTTGGAACTAAAGTCCAAGATAAACTGATACTTTTATAAGTATCCATCACATAAACATTTTTATCTTATGCACCTCAAGTGTCCTAAGACCCACTTGATCGCCATGTCCCTAAAAGGAAAGAAAACAAGGATTCATATTCCTCTTTTTAATTCATGTATTTTCAACTATTCATGAACCATTTACTCTTTATCTCATCCTAGGTTCCTTGCCCTCAGCATAGGAATTTATAAGGATGATAACATAACATTATCCCTTTCTTTGTTATTTATCTAGCATGTTTATGATCATCTCATGATCTCATCACATTTCCCATTTCCTCATTATGGGAAAGATCTTTATTATACTTACATCTTTATTGAATAGGGTTCATCTCCCTTATTCTTATTCTTATCTTATGAGGAGTACACTTTTAGTTCCTCATACCAACATGCTCATCTGAGATTCTCTCAGACTTCTCTTTATTATGCTTATAACACACTTTTCATTCCATATTTCTAATTTCATGATACTCATTAGATTGTCTCAGAATGACTACTTGATCCGAGCAATCAAAAAGACAACAATCTAAGAATGTCCATACTCACTTTATCATCAATAGTTGTATACCTGGCCAGGGTATATAAATACTGAGATTAAGTGGTACGCACTTTGTATGCTATCATATTCCTTCTTTTTCATATTATCACAAGTATAAGACTTAACATCCCTAGATTTTATCCAAGCATCTCTTATGTACCTCATCTTTTCTCATAGAGGTAAGAACAACATAAAACATTTGTGATGTTTTACTAAGCAAATTGTAAGTCCTCATAGGACTAAACAAAGAAAACTCAATCAATTACTTTCTTAATTAATCCAGGAATTCATAAAATGGCATATTAGAATGATATTATTTTGTCTAACCTATCATGATTCGTGGATTATTTACTGCCTCAGACTGACTCTGCCTCAGAGGTTGATTCACCATAACATTTCTGGCTGAACAATCTCTTGCCAGATGTCCTACCTGTCTACATTGGTAGCAAATACTAGGTTCTAGATGCAGCCTAGAAGATTCCTTACCCTTTCCGGGTAACCATTGCCTTGGTGCACTAGGCTCTGGTTGTATTGGTGGTACCAAAAATTTCTTCTTTTTGGAACTACTAGGCCTCTATTCATGGATTTGGATAGGCCTTTCTCAATTATCATCTTATTTTTCTTCTCTGGACAATATCTTCTGATATATCCAGGTTTCCTACACTTGTGGCAGACCCTGATTTCAAGTTGTAATCTATTCCCTCCATCACTATATATTGATTCAACAGGCTGAGGTTGAGCACGGACTCGATTTAAGTCCATAACTTCATCATTCCTTATTGCTTCAACCTACTGATGTTGATCATAAATCCTGTTGATATCCAAAACATCATCATTAGGGGATGGTAATCTAGGTTACACTGCCAATGCTTTATCCACTATATACATTACTGTTGCCCTAAATTCTCCAACAGTAACACTTAAAGAAGGATTTCTTATTATAGTTGGATCAGCTTGGGGATTCTCAGGCAATTGTCTCTCTCTTTCTTGATCCCATTCACCTCTTCTTGGTGCAACATTGCTGCTTTCAGCAGCAACCTCCTCATGTGACCCAGTCATCTTTAAGTTCTTCTGCTCTAATATGAGCAGAAGACACTATCAGATACACTGGATGACACTAGAACATACTCTACCACCTTAGTCCTATGTCTCTGTAGACTCAGCAAACCTAGAGCTCTGATACCAACTAAATTGTGGCATCCAACTCATAAAAACAATATTTACTTAAGCGGAAGCGAATCATTGCAGCAGATTACTGAAAATAACTAAAAATTAAAACTTTTTGCAAGAGATCCAAACATAGGAAGTCTCTTCCATCAAGAAACATTGTATAACATTTACATTCTTGTTCAAATGTACATAACATGTACCATCTCTTCTCGAGGATTACAACATCAGTTGTCCTATTAATATTATGTACAGACAACATAATAATCTTGAGGCATCAAGCCAAAACCTCAGATCGATTTATTTAAAAACACTGACTAAAAACTCCGAGGACCTGAGAGTACAGAGATGACACATAGGACTTTCTAGTTACATGACTTGATAGATAATATCTCCACCTGAGATCTCACTACTGTCCCTGATGTTACTGCTGCTGTCCTTTCCCTGCAAAAGGATTTCTGCTTCTTTGTCCGCGTCCACCTAAAAATATTGGATCCCACAGGGGTGAGACAATTGTAAATTACCCCAGCAGGAGATATAACTCTCTGCCAAAACATTGTTATAGCAGTTTATTAAAATAACCTGAGCAGAAGGATTTATATATAGTTAACAATAGTTAAATCACTGTATGAATAGAGTGAAGTAGACTCCTTTCCCAAGGAGAACATTGCATCTATTCATGGTAGAATCATAGTTCATCCATCTACTTGCAATGAATACAAATAGATATGAATAACATCAATGAACTAGAGTTGCATGAAAGAAATATAACATCAGCCAATACATTTTTGTATTCAATCCTTAGGCAAACATGCTATACGACTGATTTCATTTTACAAACACACTTATGCCCTGAGGAGATGAGGTATACCGCTCATACTCCAACCGACCACTGCGAAGTCAAAATTGGTACCATACATAGGTCAATGGAAGATTCAGATTCCCATGACCTCCCACATCCCGATCAGTGCGGGACCACAAGCATGACTTTTGTTAACTACTCAATATAGCTTTCCAGGATATATTGGAAACTTCGCTATAGAGTTACAGTGTCAACTGCACTCTAATCGGCAATCGAGAGATTTAATGTTTATCTACATCGACCCAACATTAAATATTATAGGAAGATGTGTACGACATCTGTCCCAATCATCGGGAGATTTGTGATACATCCATCCTGACACATGAAGGATTGAGAGGTTTAATGTTTTCCTTCCCTCAATTTCTTCACCAGACGTAAGGATATTTTCTCCCATTTACCCCCACATATTCAAAATATGCGTTCCAGGTTTTTCCGCGGAGCACCCATTTCACCATCACCTTATTACTGACAATGATGGATCTATGGTCAGGGCTCTACATGATATGATTTCACTTGATTAATTAGGTACATTTTCACCTTCTTTTAGCATCAGCCAAGTTCTCAAACATGACTTATAATAACAATGTTATAAAGAGACATGTACTATTCATCAAATACTTATCAGTCTTTAAAAGACCTTGGGAACTCTGTCCCTCATTTCAATACTGGTAATTATCATTCCTTCACAATCTTATTACCATGATCATATGGTTCTGTGTATTCAAACCCTTAGCTCATCATTGAGCATCATTACCATCTATTAGGTAACTATCACCTTCAGGTCATCTGACCAAGGCATTCATGATACTTGTTACACAAGCATCACACATGACTCACAAGGCCACAAAGTGTCTTGTCACCTTTTTCTAGCCAACAACTTACTCATATGAGTCATAAAATCCATGCACATTTGTTACTTTTACTAAGCAACAACAACATTAAGGCACATAAGGCCAATCAACATTTATTATATAAATGCCACAGCTCAAATCTGGCTATGTTCATCATCTCATATTACCCGCACGGTTATTAGACATAATAACAGTCATACAAGTCATTCATCACATCATGTGATACAATAGTAACACCATTATTCCTTTACCGGGAATTAGGGTTTACTATCAAATAGGGCTTTTCATTCCCTTTACCTAAAACTAGGGTTAGGGTTTCTCATTTCTCATTAATTAGGGTTTCATTATTATATTATCTATCCAACCCTTAATTCATTATTCCATACCTCTAGGGCATTCAAAGAGATCATAAATAATTACTCAAGATTATTACTTTCATCCTATAGCATTAATGATCATCAATTCAAGGTATGAGTTCATTACTCATCCTCATCATGGTATGACTACATCATAGTCATTAATTTGGCTTAACCCCATTCTCAAGGTACATTAGTCAACACTTATCAAAGTGCATCAACTCATTACATTTCATTGTAATAGTTGCATAACACACTTCATATGTTCCTTACCCAAATATATTGGATTTAAAATGCATCAAGGTATATAAACCCTGAAATGCTGAATGTGATAACTATCATATCTTGATGTATTACTCTTCTCATCATTTCAGACTCTCTTGAGTTAACCAACTTATCTTGTATTAAGGTATTTCCCTCTTAATACTTTCAATTACTTACCTATCACCTTTAGTATGTAATGCATAGGCCACACATTAGAATTGTCCAACCATCTTTAATGATATGGACTTGTCTAATGATAAAGACATTGCTTACAATAAGGTTGCTTATAATCAACCACTTGAAATATTTAACCTTTATAAGGTAATTCCTTCTATCTCATCATTAAGGTTTTCTTATACCCTTACCTAAAATTAGGATTATGATTTATTGTCATATTGCCCAGAATTAGGGCTTTATGTATTATGACTCCAAATTAGAGTCTCACATACCTTCACCCTTCTTAGGGCCTCTCATCACAACATAGCATTAGAGCATTATGTGGTGTTAATTCTTAGTCAGGGTTTCTCATGGTATCACCCTCGACTAGGGTTTCTCATGGAATCACCCTCAACTAGGGTATCATATATCATTACATGACATCACCCTGGATTTGATTCTCACATCACATCATCACATCAATGTTCCATATACATAATTTTAACTTAGGGTTTCTCATGGCATTACCCTAGAATAGGATTTCACATGGAATCATCCTCAACTAGGATTTCCACCATAGTTACCCACAATTTGGGTTTACTATTCATCTCCATTAGGATTTCCTTCAATTGTCCATAATTAGATATTCAATATTCATCCAAGTTTGGGTTTTGTATCTCATTACCCTAAATTAGAGTTATACATATCATTTCCCTGGATTAGGGTTACATCCTCACCCTGGATTAGGGTTTCATTTAGAATTGCCCTCAATTAGGGTTAGAGTTCAATAACCCTGTCAATTAGGGTTTATATTCATGATTAGGGTTTCATGATCTCTTTACTAAGGATCATAACCTTAATCACAACATGAATCATATTCATGTATGAATTCCATTCTTTCATCCTCTCAACTTGATTAGGTCATATCAACCCTTCAATTAAGTACATACAACTATGATTGGCATAGTGTACCAAATTATTATTCTTATAGGGATTAGGGTTTACCCCTTTAATAATACTAATCATTTAGGTACTTATAGGTCTTTAACCTTTGTACCATATTTGATTACCATCACTATCAATCATTGGATCATTGGAACAATCATTACCTTCCATTACCAAGTGATTGAATCACCAACCACCTTCAATCGGTTTTGAGGTTTCATCACCAAACGGTTTTGAAACTGTTTGACCTCCAAACAGTTTTGAAACCATTTGAACCGAAACAGTTTCAAGACCATTTGGAATCAAATGGTCTCAAGAACTTTTGGGACAAATCAGTCCCAAAACCGCAAGGGTTCTTGAGGTACATTCATCAATTGGTTAATCATGATTAGCAACATTGAAACCTTCAATCAATTGAGTTATTGAGGTTCAACAATTATTGACCCGTGGATCTTTAATCCTTCAAATCACCACCTTTGACCATCCATGCGGTCTTGAGGTGCTTGACCTCATGCGGTCTTGAAGTTCTTGACCTCCAAATGGTTTTGAAACTATTTGCTCATCTCATCATCAAAATAATGACATCCAATTAGGGTTTGGATCATTGGATTGATTATCAAATCAGCAATTGATTGCATTTCAATTTGGTATCTTTGGATCTTCAAATACCCAACCATACTCAAACCTAGACCTCCAAACGGTCTTGGTTTACCTCCAAACGGTTTTGAAACCGTTTGGGTGATCCCCAAATGGTTTTGAAACCGTTTGGGTTAATCAACCCAAAGATTCAACACAATCAATTACAAAATCAGCACTTAACCCGATTAGGGTTTGCTACTTGGTGATTAACTATGCATTGAATTAATCAATTGGATCCCTTAGATTATCATCCAACATGCATTAGGGTTCTGACCTCAAATGGTCAACCCTCATAAATGGTCAACTCCCTTAAATGGTTTGGGTCTCAAATCACCAAACGGTTTGGAAACTGTTTGGTCTCCAAACGGTTTGGTGAAACCGTTTGGACCAACAAGTTGAAACCGTTTGCACTTGATATTTGGGGAGGTGTGTGCTTATGATGATGTCATCATAATCAAGCTCTAAACACACGAAAACTACTGTGATTTTCATGGTGATTGCATCAATCAACCAAATCAATTATCGTGAATGAAGAAGGGATCATTATTTGTTAAGGAATTGAATGCAATAATAAAATTAGGGGTTCAAGTTATAAAACCCACCTCAAATTGATCTCCAAAGCTCCAAGATAACGTCAACAATGGTGTATGCAACTCCTTTCACAATTCCCGTGCTAATCCTCAAGCTTTGAGTGAAAAGGAATGGTTAGAAGTGAAGATGGGATCGAGATATGAAGAAATTATGCATTGTTTTATGATTTCCACCATGAAATCAAGAAGAACAAAGGACACGAAGCTTACCAACAGGTTGGGGGTCGTCTTCCTGCTGTTCCTAGCTCCCTTGGTCGTTTTTTCAAGCAAGGAGAAGAAAGGGGTCCAAAAAAGTCCTTGGTTTAAGTGGTAAAGGCTCTTTTATAAGAAAAATCAATGAGAGAGAAAATGTTTTATAAAAAACTTTTAATTCCAAAATTGTTGCCACCACTTCCCCCTTGGTTTCTTGCATGCAAAGGCATATATATCCCCACCTATCTCCCTTCCATTATCGATGAATTAAGGGAAAAGAAATTAAGCACGTTAACCCTTATAATAGTAATATCCATTTTTGAGTGGAAATTCTTTTTCTTATAATAAGGTGAGTGGAAATTTCACCTCCTTAGGATATTTCGTGGTCCTTGCAAAGCTCAAGGACGTCCACACACATATGAATCCAACCATTTTAATTTTGGTTGAAGACCCTTTAATTAATACATTTGTTTTTGCACTAAATTGAATTAGGGTTTCAATTAGGATTAAATCTTGATTATTTTAATATCAAGATTCTCTCTCCTCCAACTTATTTCAAATGAGGCACCCCTCTCATTTTCTTTGCTCTAAATGATGCCAAGAAACATTAGGGACCTTATTGAAGTGGTAATTTGCATATTGAACCCTAGGTTTTGGGTAAATTGCACATTACACCAAAACTAGGTTTTAATGCATAAACATTGCTTTATCAACTCTTTCTTGGTACTCAGGCTTCCATAATCCATACCTCTACATCATTCTCACTCTCATGATGCTTCAACACATGAGGAACATATTATCATGCACAATTTGCAATTTATCCTCTCAACTTGGGTAATTTGCACTTTAGTCCAAATCAAGTAAAACATTGTTTCAACATTATTCAAAAAGGACTAAAATTGAAATATAAGTTCCTCTTGAGCCCTAATTACTTTTCACAAGATAAGATTAAGCATTTAATCATATTTCTTAATCAAAACACCTAGGGTTAATGCATAATCCAGGTCAGGGATGTTACACCCTCCCTCACCCAGATGGTAGGTTCTCATATTCATACTCACATGTACAAAGAAGCCTCTCTCAAACTCTAGGGTTTGGTGTTCCCAAGGACATCCAAGGTTCAATAAAACTATGTGAATCATGCATAAAGCAACTCAACTCATTCACTCAAGAGTACCCGAGTTTAGGACATATCACAACAAATATTTCTCATAGTTCTCATATCTTAGAGTTTAGGTTCTCTGACCTTCTCCTTCTAGGTCTCACTCTCTCTAGAGTTAACCCTAAAACTGGTCCTAACACTAGAGGTCCTTCTTTGTAAAAGATCTTGAGGCTCATGTCGATTCACATCTTTACCTCAACTTATCTTATCATAAGTTATGGAAACATATATACTTGTATCATCAAATGTTATTTCAGACCCTCAAAACTTAAACTAATAAGTTTAACTATGATCATCATAAACAAACTTATCTCATTATATAAAACTTAGATCATATCTTCTAAACTTATTTCATATATTCCATCTATCACATATTCGAACATGGCTCTAGACATCTAATCTAGAACTAGTCTCTCTTCTAGATTGACATCACTCACTTTCACTTAGGTTGCATGATCACCTCCTACTCATACATGTGTGGGGACACATTTTTGTATTCATTTACATATATAATAAAACATAGTATAGTTTTTCTTCGATAAAACAAACATCAAAGAGAATTATGAAGACTCAAGCCGGTTGGAAACAAAATCAAATCAGCAAGTTGAATGTCCCACACAAAGTAGGGAGTCTAGTGTCATGTCACCTAGGGAAAAGGGTGAGAATAAATTGTAGACTATTGTATCTACCCTAAACATAGATGCATCATATGTCAAAGGTTTCTCTCCCCTTGATGTCCATCATCTCCAAATAATGTAACATCCCACACCATTACATTATAAGAGATAATCGACACTTTAGGACTTTCCATTCAACAAGCACTAGTCTAGGACTATTTCAGAGACACTTAGGTTATAACCTAGAGGCTTAGTTAGATCTAGTATCTAAAATATGACTTTCCCTAAAGTTTTCAAGTTCATGGTTTTTTTTAGTTTTGAGTTGCATAATGAGCATATTGCTAGGCTTTGCTACTGTTCAGGCTTTGATACCATATGTGACATCCTCAGTTTTCAATGCCTTGACCACATGTGTGACGTAAAAATTGAAACCCTCACCTCAGCAGTAATCCAAATGTAAACACCACACACTAGGCCAAGAAGAAGATAATCAAGAGGGTCATATGAAACAAGAATAGCACATGAACAATAAACAAGCCATATAAACATAAGCTCACCATTCATCATATGATTACAAAATGAATTTGTACAACATTTGGTATTACACATTGAATAGTAAACTTTAACATATGAACATACTACATCTATGACATGTTCTTTAAACAACATGTTCACCTATACACCTTCTCTCTACACACCTGCCAAATATCAAGAGTCTTCAAGATCATATGTCTGCATCACCGAAACAAGAGATTGCATTTGGTACACCTTAACACAATATTCTTAAATATTTTACTAAGTACACCTACTTGTTTTAGATATACCTCTTTATACTATGACTTGGAAATAATATAAAACTAATACTTGGTAGTAATAAAAAAATATAACAAAAGGCATATACTTGAACAAAGATATTTGTTGTTAGGCATATTTCCCACTATATCATTCATGCATTTACTGCATGAGAGTTGAATGCATTAAGGCCTTTAGGATATACTATGAAAGAGTTGGATCATTATACAATGTGATCTACTACCAATGAGTTGGATCACTTCCAAGTACTTTATTCCCAAAGAGTTGAAGTACTTTACTTCTCAACACTTTACTATCAAAGAGTTGAAGTGTTTTAATATAATGGAACAAATATATTATATTTCATGTGTTTAAGACTATATATACAAAAAACCAAGCAAGATAAAATACAAGAAACAATTATTTCATCCAATATCATATATCAAGTTTCTGTACACACATAATGCAACAATACCATATGATAAGAAAAGTAAGAGGTAAAGCGTACCTTGATTTCAGATAATCCTAATCATCACATCCTCATGTCAACTTAGCCTTGGTCAACCCTGATTAAACAAGATTACAAATACCATGTGTTAATCTCATCATTAACCCTTGTCATATACATTAGGGTTTTAATTATATCATTAGGATATGTGCATCATTAATTATATTATCTAATAATGACATTCCCATTATTATTTGTATTTTATAATATAATTATGTTCCTAATGTCATATTTAAATTTGCTTCATTCTTAGAACATTATCCTCCAAAACATATTATCTATACATTAGCCTTCAATTACATGTATCCATCACATTAGGGTTTTCTCATCATGCATTCATATCCATGATCATGTAATGCAAACTATATTCATCATCTTGGTCTTGAACTTATGAACTAGGTTCCATATACTGATATGAGCTTATACTGAATATTTCACCATTTATTGATCAAAAAACTAATTATTATATTTTGTTTAGGGTTATCATCCCTAGTTATACATATTAAACAAATTACATCATTTTATGTTCATACATCATTATTTCTATTATAATAGGGATTATATATTATATTTGGGAGATACTGGTGTGTTATCATAATTTTAGGCCATTATTTGATATTCATTATCTATTAAACAAGTCTAATATATATATATTACATGATATAACATAGATTTAAGCATCAAATGGACGATATTTTTGTTCTATGTTGTTCTTCTCATTTTTATTAGAATCTCAATGTACTCTTGTATTTTTTTGACAATTGCGCTAATTAATGTGATTCATCTAAGAACTGTGAAATTTTAAGGTATTTACCATCATTGGCTTTTCCTAGACCATTGAATCTAGCACCTAGGGACTCCACATTGCCGCCCATGTCACCCGTCCATATCCCCACTAGTATGATCATTTGGTTGAGACCCACCTTGTCAGAATATGTTGCTAGATCTGTGTAATCACTGATTCGGTAGCCCGACCAAGCTTCCCCCTCCCTCGTGACTCACTAGCATTTTGCCTTTGTGCACCGTGTGAGTGCTTCCACAATGGGAGATCTCTGGTGAGGAATGATGACAATTCCTCTTCTCATTGTGTCATTATTATGCTTGCAATTTCTTCGACCTCTCTCCCTCCATAACTAAGGTCACTTGGCTTCTCTGGGGAAGACTCTTCCTTCCACCGCCATGTGATTACTGACACTAGCTGTGGTTGCGGACATGCAAAAGAGACAAAAGGCTTATTCTCCACCAAACTTCCTATGCAAAAGGATTCTTCTCCCTAAACTCCACTTCATCTCTAAATTTCAAAGAGAAACCCACTGCATCCCTCTCCGAGCTCGATCCTCATCTCTAACTAATTGGAGATGGTCTACTACCAAGACCACCATGAAATTTCATGGAAACTCCTGGGTTGGATTGCCCCGAACTCATACTTGCTTTATCCTTCTTCATCTTCCTCAAAATCCCCTTATATTCCTTCTTCCTTATCCCACCTACCTCATGTGAAATGTCATGGAGACCCTGCATGGATGGAGAGTTTGTTCTATCTGTTCTCACACCTATACTTGCCAAGTGAAGGTTCATTAGGAAGATGATCACAAGATGAAATGAACTACATGATCCAAATCACACTTTACCCCATTATCTCTTTTCTCCATGATGTCGATGGTCATCACCATGACCATGACGTAACTACCACAAGGAAGACATGTCATGAACCATTCGATTTAATAAATGTAAGGGTAGAAATGTCCCGCATAGACAATCCATGCATAACTCAACTTACCAACTGCATAACACTAGTTGATTAAAAACCTTAGGTCATGATACAACCTTACTCCATCATATAAATCAAGTCCAAAATATTTCTTCAAATTTTGAATCTCAATAACTTCTTCTAAGAACTTCAAAACTTCATAAAATTTGAAGCATAAATTTACCATACCTCAAACTAGCACTTATTCAAACTAGTGTCAAAACTCAACTATTTGACTTGTCAATCAAATTTCTCAAAAGCCAAACTTAGGGTTATTAAGCATAAAATTAATGGCAAGTCATTCTCCAACCCTCATAAAAATACTTGTCACTTCCAAAATAACTCAAAGACATGAATTCACTTATACAAGCTTTAGAGGACCAAAAAAAATGAATTCACTTATATACTCTAAAGTTTCACTCCATCGCATCCTACACACCCCAAAATAAATTTCTTCCTCAAAATTAAACCTAAAATCTAGTCCATGACATCATATAAATCTTAAAAGAAAGTTTGTCCTTGAAATTAGGCCATTCTCTTATTGCAAGAAGAAAAACCAAAAGTTTTTCCCCCACATGCAGGAAATCACTCTAGGTGCATTTCTAGGAACAAGAGGTTTTGAACTTGTTTAACTACTCCTATGAGATCTCAAGCATCTTGGGTGCACCATCACTCCATACAAGGTTGAAGCAAGGGTCTTAGAATCTTAGTTATGTCATTCCATTTTTCACATTAGGATTCACATATTCATTTTACCATAGCATTATGATTCCAACATTAGCATCTATATATTATGAAAGAGTTAACTACAATTAACCCACTTTATATACTTTGATCATATCAAGGTGTTAGTAATTTTTTTTGAGCTAATTCTTCAAACATGTTTAACATCTTTATTCATCATCAAGATTAAAACATCATAAATATGATCACATTTCACTTTCGTATTAGGTTACAAATTATATATTACATGATCATTATTCATGTATATGTTTAACCATCTATACATACATAGATATCAATCCCATCACTAGTTTTTCTATCATGTCATATCCATATATCACATATTGATCTTAGATCTCATTCCTATATATATTATATCACAGTTGTGCTAAAGAAACTTATACAAGTGGCTTGTCAAACATATATCATAACTTCATATAGTCCAATTAAGGTTCTACTAACCCTTATTATGATGGTATATTCATGCCCAATCTCTAATATTATACTCGTCACCTATATTACTTCATAAGCAAAAAAATTATCATCCCTCTTTTAGACCAGGGTTATAAAATCACCTCCTTGGCATTAATCGACAACTTTATAAACTCTAGCGACATAAGCACAAACTAAAACATGATATGAAATTCTCTTCATAGATCTCCATCCATGAAAAGATATTTCCCAACTCTCTATATTATTAACAACTACTAGATTCCTAAAAGGAACCACCAACCCAAGCATGTGGCTTTATAGGAACTAACACAATTACCTCATCCAAGATCTTGGGACTCTCTCTCCCTCACCCAGATGGTAGGTTCTCATATTCATACTCACATGTACAAAGAAGCCTCTCTCAAACTCTAGGGTTTGGTGTTCCCAATGACATCTAGGGTTCAACGAAGCTATATAAATCATGCATAAAGCAATTCAACTCATTCACTCAGGAGTAGCCTAGTTTAGGACATATCACAACAAATATTTCTCATAGTTCTCATATCTTAGAGTTTAGGTTCTCTAAACTTCTTCCTATGGGTCTCACTCTCTATGGAGTTAACCCTAATACTAGTCCTAACACTAGAGGTCCTCCTTTGTAAAAGAGCTTCAGGCTCTTGTTGATTCACATAGTTACCTCAACTTTGATTATCATAACTAATGGAAACATATATATTTGTATCACGAATTCTTCTCAGATTCTCAAAACTTAACCTAAATTCCCAAGTCTAAATTTGACTATCATAAACAAACTTATATCATTATATAATACTTAAATCATATCATCTAGACTTATTTCATCTATTCCATCTATCACATATTCCAACAAGGATCTAGACATATAATCTAGAACTACTATTTCTTCTTGATTGATGTCACTCACTTTTACTTAGATTGCATGATCGCCTCCTACTCATACATGTTTGCAGGCACATTTTTGTATTTATTTACATATATAATGAAATATTATATAGCTTTTCTTTGTTAAAACAAGCATTAGAGAGAATTGTTGATACTCGAGCCGATTAGAAATAAAATCAAATAAGAAAACTGAGTGTCCAACACAAAGTAGAGAGTCTAGTGTCATGTCACCTAGCAAAAAAGGTGAGAATAAAGTGTAGACTAGTCTAGCTACCCAAAACATATATGAATCATATATCAAAGGTTTGTCTTCCCTTCATTCCCATCAACTCCAAATAATATACCATCCCATTGTTACATTATAAGAGATGATCGACACTTCAAGACTTGCCACACAACAAGCACTAGTCAATACCTAGTTCTTAGACATCTAGCTTCTAACTGAGAGGCGAAGTTGGATCTAGTCTCTAAAATATGACTAATATAACCCTAAAGCTTTTAAGTTCAAGCTTTATTTAGTTTGGAATTTCATAATGAGAAAATTCTAGGCTTTTCTACTGTTCATGATCTGATACCACATGTGATGTCCTTATATTTTTAACACCTTACAATCAATCAAATAAAAGTTTCATGATAAATACTAGTTGTTTCTCATTTCTTGAATACCTTATCCTTTGGGTTCGATCCGAAACTATAATGCGACAAGATCCCTCCTTTTGTGGGTGGGATTTTCATACACTTAGTTAAGGTAAAATCTAGGGATTTCATTGCTACAAAATTTACATGTGCTATAAATCCCATATCAATTTCCAATACCAAATTCCTTTCAAAGCTAATTGATATATTCATTTACTATAGTTTGATATACATTACACTCTTATACTTTTTTATCTCTCACCAACATAGAAATCTATTTGTCTCTGATGACATAATTTCATACAAATCCTTATTATTGATGGAACTTTAGGATAGTTTATTTCTTTTATGAAGATCACATTCTTAGATGAATACATTCATATAAATATTCTTTATCTATGATATTCTTAATATCTCCTTTTAATTCCCTAGTGTTCATGTTGCTGAAAAAACTTCACTTCCCATGGTTCATAAAAGTAAATATATGAACATCTTATGGTATTTAACTTGCTTTTAGAATCAAATGTAAACCAATTTATCATTAAACTTATTTACAAAATATCATGATATAATTATTTTACTTATTAAGAAGCCTAAACAATGAATATGTTCCATGTCCTTACTTGAGATAGATGTGAGAATACATGAGAATTAAAATATCCTATCTCTACCCTTATTGAGAGAATCACACTCTATGTAATTTGTTGTTCCCTTATTTTTTAGTTATCATTGGTTGTTTGATTTCATATTATTGTTTTTATTGGTGTATTATGATACACATTTCCTATTGGAGTCATTGCATATCATAAAAAACATGATATTCGATGATATGAGCTCATAAATCTATTGAAATGCACTAATGAGAGTATAAATTATTCCCTTTACTACTGGATCACTTGAGCATATATGATCTATTATATTTTTACACTTTTTATTTATTCTAAATTATTCTTATACTTGCAACATGACTTTTATTCACATGTGAATCCTCATATTTATACAAGACACCAACAATTGTTGAGTCTTTTTCTTAGTAATTAACCTAGTTTCTATGGATGCTATCCAACAGTCTAGATGGGCTAACCTTATTAATAGATACAAATGGCTACGTGATAATGTGGGCTTACCTTGTATCAATATTAATCCATGTAATCCACAATATAGTGAATGTTTTCTCTTTTATTGGACATGTAATAGATATCATATAACTTATTGTGGTGATATAAATGCTTTTGGTTATACTATGAAATTATGCAATAATACGTCTTTTAAAATATTTCTTTTCATTATCTCTTATATAGAATACTATTAATAACAATTTTATTCATAAATAGTTTCTTTACATAATTTATGAACTAACTAACTCCTAAACTAGTTCTTTGCAATAACTTCATGAGTGGTGTTTTTAACTAATTTTCATTGTTATATAGTCTCTTAAATCTCTACTCCAAGCTCAATCAAATTGGCAACTCAAGTTGTTTTGCTTGGCGCAACTTATATTAACGATGCTTATAAATTGCATAAATTCTCATTTTGTCCCTTGTAATCATGGACAAAAAAACTATTGGCCTACATAAAGCAAAGGTTATCCACCATTGGAAAATTAAAAAAGTTCAAGAAAGCAATCTCATATATGTGAGATGAGTGTAATGACCCATTTTCTGATTAACCATCTAATTAGGGTATACTTGGATGATTGCATGCCTAACTTGATTGATCATTGTTTAGAGCTTGATTATTGATGATAATCTAATTTGTGATTCTCTAAACCTAATGAGAAACTCTAAATATGTTTTATTTCAAATAATTAAAGTTTGAGAATTGAAAACCCTAATCATCCAAAACTTGGATTTTTGGTAGCATATGAATACAAATTTGATAAGCATAGTGATACACTAAATGATTTTTAGGATTTTATGTACAACTTTGATTTAGTTGAAATTTAGACATGGTTTAGAGAAATCAAATTTAATTATTATTGAAAGATATTGGAATTTTTTAATATTTTATGACCTATTCGTTGGCCGAGTTACCCCAGGACAAACTCAACCGACCATATTTTCAAGCTAAAATATAGCAGTCTAGTATTTACTTTTTATTTATTTATTAGTAACTCTGATTGAAATGAAATTTTGCTGGATATTTGAAATATTTTTTCCTAAAACATTTGAATTTGTGTTAACTATTGGAGGAGCTTTAATTGATTCAATAAACAATTTTTAGTAACATTTGTATGACAGAAAATTCTGTTGAAATAAAAGAAAGTGTGAAGTTGAATCAATTTGCAATTGACTGGAGCACCTTATTTGATCTATATGAGAAACATAGAACCCAAGTATCTGTCATATTTCATTATTCATTACATAGAAATAAAATACTAGAGAGATAGAGATTTAGGGTTTGAGAGAAGAAAGTGATGGAATTGATGATCTAGGGTTTTGCTTCCTATAAATGATGAAATAAAGTAAGTTTAGCTTCTTTACATAGTCTTTCATGGTGAATCTCTCTTGTCAAGATTCCTTCCCTCCTCTGATTTAATTCAAAATGATATCAAATCTCCCTCTTTTATCAATCTTTCTCTCCTATTCTCCATTTGTAGGGTTTGTGAGTTAAGAGAAGGAAGAAATGGATTCAATAGCTAGAAGCTTGGTGGTTTTCCAAAAATTCAGAGTTTGACCTATGTTTTTAAGGTGCCTGTCACCTTAGGTGAGTTTTTCTCTCCCTACTAAGTTTTGTAAATATGTTGCCTAATTATATAAGGATATAATAATCAAAATCATTTCTAGTATTTGTATGCAACTGCGTAATCGATTGGGATGATTTTAGGGAGATAAATGCTACTAATTTAGTTCCTTTTTCATCAATTAATATTTGTCTAGTTTCTAGACTATTGATTTAAGTTCTACAAGTAACCGTGTGGATATAGAATTATGTTGTTTTATATGAATGTTTTCTAGAACCAACTATTCGATAATCTGCTTAGAAATTGAGTTGACATGCTAGGATCATATTTGAATTGTATTAGAATGAATTACACAAGTGTAATATTGAATTTCATTAAAATTGAATATGATTTATACACAAAGATCAATATGAGGTGGTGATGTTCCCTGATTAGGGTTTATGTTGGGAGATTGAATCATATAAGCCAATGAATCAATATATACTTAGGATGGATAAATAAAATACTTGGGAATGAAACTAGGGTTTCCATGTGTGTGAATATCCGTAACGAACCCTTATGCACCATGATGATATTATTGAATGATATGATTCTTATGATGTGTTGAACTAAGATTACTCCTTAACGCCAAGAAATATATTAATAAGATCATTATGAGAGGAAAATCCCAACTCACACATAACCCTTTGAATGTGAAAAGATGCTCAATCGTAGGATTGTTACTTCTTTTGAAGATGATAAGTCTTACTAAGATGATGTAGGGCTAATGCATCTATTTTAGAATAATTTATGCAATAACGAGTAAACTCCCACATGAATGCAAGTATTTTATATAAGTCTAATAGTAATTAATTGAGAATATGAGTAGATATTATGGTTTAAGGGGAATTAACCATAATCCATTCTAGTTTTCTTAAAGTGAGTAGTTTTATAAGCATTTGAAATTTTGATGTAAATTATGAAAATGTCATAGAAAGTCAATGACATGGTTCACCTAGCTAAATATGAGAAAGGAAATGAAAAAGAGTGAATTGAATGGTGATGAAAAGTTAAAAATGAAACTAATGACATGTGTACGAAGAAGTACATAGACTATATATTTTGACTACATGTTGTTGACCTGAATTGAATGAAACATATGAAAATATGATAATGAAGGATTTTGATGAGAGAGAAACTTTATATATTAAGTAAATTTATAATAATTGATTCTAAGAATAGTAGTGAGCATCATATGAAAGAACTTATAACTAATGATTATCAAATGAAGGAAAAAAAAGGAAGAAAATTCATAGTTGAATCTAATATCCTAACCCTAACCCTAATGAAATGAGCTATGTGACAACAATGGATAATGTTCTAAAATGAGGAATGAAGGAATGTACATACATATAGATTAATTAAATTACAAGATGAAGTTCAACGATGCAATTTAATTCATAAGAATTCACATTTGAATTGTAACCATCTATAAACACTTGTACTCTAGGGATGGTCTAAATAATGGATTAAAGTTGAGATTGCATATGTATTGAGTAGTAACCCTTTCTAAGAATGGTAATTAATAGAAGATGAGTATTAAGTGTGGTATGCACGTCTATTCTTGAGATTTATTCATATCTATAAAAATAGATGGAATAAGTATTTGTCACATAATAAGTCTGTTATGAGCCTGATGAATAACACAAGATGTCTAAATGAATATATTGTTGTTATTTCTAATATCTCTGAAAGTATTTGATCAGAATTGTAATACATAATGAACTGATAAGAAATATGTTGAGGCTGAATTAGCATGCATTGATTACATCTAAGAAACCCTGATGAGGGTAAATGTTGGATAATGAGATCATGTTAGGGGATGAAATCCCATTGATGATGATTGTTATGACAAGATGTGGAAATGTAAAGAATCATATGTGACACATTCTTATGATTCTTATTTTAGTCATTATCTCTCTTGATAAGTCTAATGTGATTTATGTTATTCTAGTTACATGAAAACATACACATATGATAAATGATGATTGAATATTCATTAATAGTAAAAAAGATGAATAACAAGTAGAATGATGACAAATCTAGTTAGGTGCCCTGAACACTATGATTTCCTCCCAGAGTGTGTATTGAGACCTTAAAGGGAAGACCATTAGAATTTAGGAGTGAGTCATCTTATGTGGCTCTGGACCTAAATCCTTGTTGTAAAAGTCTATGTCCATGAGGAATAGATTATGATGATATAAAAGTTGCAAAATATGTGAAATGTGATGATATGTGATATTCCGTTATGTTAGTTCCTATCTTGTGTACCTGAGATGAGGATGAGAGCCTCTTCAAGCAACCCTGTCATAGACCAGGGTATGTTGTTGATATATTAGGGTGGCCGACTAAACCCTAAGATAGTGACGGTGAGTCATTGACACGAGAATCAAGGGTGGGAACTTCTACTTGATGACATACATGCCAAGTAGTTTCATGGAAAATATACAAAAGATGACAAGTTGTGTAGGATATGAGTTGAATGTTTATTACATTACTTTCACTAGTACAGAAATGGGTTATAACGTCACTACCTGAAGGATCGGTTTTTCCAAATAACCGACCTTATATGTCTAAAAAAATGCAGGCACCACTTAAGACCTCTTGGGTCGGTTTTCTTAAGAAAACTGACCTTGTAGTGTAACTCTATAGGGTCGGTTTTCCAAATAACTGACCTTATATGTCTATAAAAAATGCGGGCACCACTTAAGACCTCTTGGATCACTTTTCTTAAAAAAATCGACCTTGTAGTGTAACTCTATAGGGTCGGTTTTCCAAATAACCAACCTTATATGTCTATAAAAACACGGGCACCACTTAAGACCTCTTGGGTCACTTTTCTTAAAATAACCGACCTTGTAGTGTATCTCTATAGGGTCGATTTTCATAAAATAAGAGACCTTATAGAAAATTGGATTACAAACCAATTATAGTTTCCTGCGGCAAAAATTTGCTTGATTTTGGCTTCGCGCCTCGATCTATAGGGTCGGTTTTTTCAAATAACCGACCTTATATGTCTACAAAAAATGCGGGTAATTAGACATCTTGAATCCAATTTGCCTTCACACATGTATAAGCACCTCTAGGGTCGGTTTTTTCCTTATAACCGACCCTAGAAGTCCCTTCGGTCGATAATATTGTCGACCGAGATAAATCTTGGATACAGTTAAGTTCACGCATGTATAAGCACCTCTAGCGTCGGTTTTTTCCAAATAACCGACCCTAGAAGTCCCTTCGGTCGACAATATTGTTGATCGAGATAAATCTTGGATCCAGTTAAGTTCACGCATGTATAAGCACCTCTAGCGTCGATTTTTCCAAATAACCGACCCTAGAAGTCCCTTCGGTCGACAATATTGTCGACCGAGATAAATCTTGGATCCAGTTAAGTTCACGCATGTATAAGCACCTCTAGCGTCGATTTTTTCCAAATAACCGACCCTAGAAGTCCCTTCGGTCGATAATATTGTCGATCGAGATGCATTTTGGATCCAGTTAAGTTCACACATGTATAAGCACCTCTAGAGTCAGTTTTTTCCAAATAACTGACCCTAGAAGTCCCTTCGATCGACAATATTGTCGACCGAGATAAATTTTGGATCCAGTTAAGTTCACGCATGTATAAGCACCGCTAGCGTCAGTTTTTTCCAAATAACTGACCCTAAAGCTCTTCTCAGTCGACGAATTTGTCGACCGATAACCTCTCGGTCGACAAATTCGTCGACCGAGAAGGAGCCAAATTTCACGCATATAAGCACCTCTAAGGTTGGTTTTTCCTTCTAACCGACCCTAGAGCTCCCTCGGTCGACGAATTTGCCGACTGATAACCTCTCGGTTGACAAATTCGTAGATTGGGAAGGAGCCAGATTTCACCTCTAGGGTCATTTTTTTCTTATAACCGACCCTAAAGGGCTCCTCGGTTGACAATATTGTCGACCGACCTGAATTTTGGATCCAGTTTAGTACTTTTCAAAACTTTATAAAGCATTGGGATCTCAATCCCTTGTCTCATTGTTGGGAATTCACATCCCTCAATACCACCATCATCACATTTGTTGGATCTGGGTATTCAAACCCTTAGTTCATCACTAAAAATGGTTATCACTTATCAGGTAACTATTACCTTCAGGTCATCTGACCAAGGTATTCAGGATATTTGTTACACAAGCATCTCACATGGTTAGTATACTTGATAACAACCATATCAATTTCATATCAACATCATGCAATACAAAGATAACATAACTATTCCCTCATTAGGGTTAGAGTTTCCCATCTTTATCAATTAAGGTTTCACATCGCATCATCCCATATTAAGGTTACACATAACATTATCATATTATGGTTTTACTCAACATCACCCTATATTAGGGTTTCACATAACATTATCCCATATTAGGGTTTCACACGACATCGCCCTATATTAGGGTTTCACATAACATCATCCCATATTAGGGTTTTATAAGCACCTTAGAGCTCCCTTGGTCGATGAATTTGTCGACCGATAACCTCTCGGTCGACAAATTCGTCGACCGAAAAGAGCCAGATTTTACGTGTATAAGCACCTCTAGGGTCGGTTTTTTCCTTATAACCGACCCTAAAGTGCTCTTTGGTCGACAATATTGTCGACCGACATGAATTTTGGATCTAATTTAGTTCACGCATGTATAAGCACCGTTAAAACTCTCCTCGGTAGACAAATTTGTCGACCGTTAACCACTCGGTCGACAAATTCATCGACTGAGAAGGAGCCAGATTTCATGTGTATAAGCACCTCTAGGGTCGGTTTTTTCTTATAACCGACCCTAAAGGACTTCTCAGTCGACGAATTTGTCGACCGGCATGAATTTTGGATCCAATTTAGTTCACGCATGTATAAGCACCTCTAGCGTCAATTTTTTACTTTTAACCGACCTTAGAGCTCCCCTCGGTGGACAAATTTGTCGACTGAAAATGTGTTTGAGTGTTTTAAATAACCAAACATGGGCACTACTTGTCTTTAGCGTCAGTTTGTTTCTTTTAACCGACGCTACAGGTCGAGTCTCTCCTTCAAAATGGTCGAAACCTAGTCTTTCTCCCTCGTAAAACAAAAATTTCGTTCTCTTTTTCTCTCCCGCGGCGCGGATACCTTTTTTGCCGTGAAGCCCTTGCCACCTCTTCGCACCGCCAAAGCCCTTGCCTCCTCTCCGCGAAAAGAGCTCGTCGTCGCCGCCTCTCCACACTTCCACGAAGGTCGCCGCCTCTCCGTGAAGGTCGTCTCATCCTCTACGATGGTCGCCACTGTTTCCAAGTAAGGTCTCTGTTGTTTCCAAGGAAGGTCGCCTCCGTTTCCAAGTAAGGTTCCCGAGTTCATTTCCGGGTTCGGATCCACCTTTCTTAGTCTTGGTAAGTGAGGTCTGTCTCTTTTTCTTTGTTTTTCTTGTTGTTCTATCTTCCCCTCTCTTCTTCTTGGCTGAATCCATGACGTTCCATGGTGGAGCTTGAGATAATGGTTGAAAACATCTTCCACTCTCTTTTTCTTACCTTTTCAACATAGGGTTTGCTTCCTTTTTGGAGAAGGAACCAGCTTGGTGAAGAGGAGTGCCCAAGCTAGGGTTTCTTCCCCGTTTTTCTTCAATCTACCTTGCTGTTTGGAGTTTCGACATCATCTCTAAGGTGAGTTATATAACTTTATCCATGATTACTGTTCACTCTTATGTTACATGTACATGATTTTGCCTTAAAAATATTGATCCAAGTATAAATATGTACCTTTATCTAGGGTGTGAGCTTGTATGATAGTTTTTTGTATCATCTTAGATGAACCCTACATCTTGTGCATGATTTTTTTGAAGGAAGTGGTAATCATAGACTTTGTTTGCATATGGATAGCTTTTAATCTCTCAAAAGATGTATATTTCTAGGATTTCAAACTAATTTTTCCTCCTTATATTTCAAGCAATCTATCATTTTGTAAATTATGATGTGATTATGAATCATTTTTGTCATGAATGTGTGGTTTTGAATGGTGACGGTTGAGCATCAATGCTCCCCTCTCCCAGAATATATGAATATTCATTTCTATTTCAGTTTGAACGTTTCAGTGTACCCCTCGGTCGAAAATTTTGTTGATCGAAATATTTTCGGTCGACAATTTTTCGACCGAGGGGTACACTGAAATGTTTATTTAAATTTTTAGCATCGTTTATTCCAAAAAACCGACCCTGTAAACTCTCTCGGTCGACGAATTTGTCGACTGATAACCTTTCGGTCGAAAAATTCGTCGACCGAGAAGGAGCCAGATTTCACGTGTATAAGCACCTTTAAGGTCAGTTTTTCCTTATAACCGACCTTAGAGCTCCCTCAGTCGAGAAATTTGTCGACCGATAACCTCTCGGTCGACAAATTCGTCGACCGAGAAGGAGCACTGAAGTGGTTATTCAATATTTAGCGTCGTTTATTCTAAAAAAACCGATGCTGTAAACTACCTCTCGGTCGACAAATTCGTCGAACGAGAAGGAGCACTGAAGTGGTTATTCAATATTTAGCGTCGGTTATTCTAAAAAAAATCTACGCTGTAAACTCTCTCAGTCGAGAAAATTGTCGACCGAAAATGTGTTCGATCGACAATATTCTCGACTGAGAGTGTTTACAGGGTCGGTTTTTTTGTAAATAACCGACCTTACAGGCTCCTTTTTTCTCGCATGGGTAAGATTTTTTACAACCTTTTACATCGATGTTTACTCTATAAGGTCGGGTTTTTCTGGTCAAATAAACCGACGCTATATAGTAAAGTCTATAGCGACGACCACTTAGGCGTCGGTTTAAAAGTGACGTTGCAGGCTTAAAAAAACCGACGCTACAGACCATTCCTGTACTAGTGTTTTACTACTAATTGATAAATCTATCATCGTTGAATATTTCTTGTTATGAAAATTAGTTATTTTTTTTTAAATGTTTCATCATTCTAGTCTGCTTAGTATGGAATGTGATCTTAAATGTTGACAATTAATTGATGATGAAATTTAACATCCATTGTAAATATGATTTGGTTTAACTTGTCATTTGGATAGTCATGTTTGGTAGACATGTCTTATGTGTACTCCAACTTCAGGATTGCAGGATGTGTTCCTCATCCGATTGGAGAAGTGTCACAAAGTTGATGTTATTATTATCTATTAATTTTAAATGTTTAGTTCTTGACTTGTTACCCATACTATTTATTATCATTTTAAGTTAAGTATAATCTATTGATTTGTTCAAACACATTCCCTAAAAGATGTTTCAAAGTTGGATTTGGTCTAAGTGATTACCATATATGATTGATTAGATTACTATCGTAAACTAGATTTGACTAGATGTTAGAACTACCAAGTAGACTTTTCAATATGTGCATGTTTCTATTATGTTCATTGTACTTAACCTGGTGCTGATGCATGTACTTAGCTTGAGTGGGAGGTATTCAATCATTGGGGCTCTATATGAGTCTCATGAGGCTGTTTCAAATATTTTAGGTATATTGCTATCCAACAGAGAGGTCATGATAAATAAGATGTATATATAATAATCTAGATAGATAATAATATCCATGTACTCTCTCTTTCCTAAGATGGGTAGTGTATCAAATTGTTCATTAATGTGCTTGTATTTCATATAAACTAAACCACATGTGAGAGTAAGATTTGATTTTGTTTTAAATAGAGTTGAAAAAGATTTGTGATATCTTAATGTGATGTCCTTGATGTAGCATTGGCTTATGAAAATTATGAAGAAAGAAAAAGGAAAAAAATTCCTTGTGTTTTTTCTGCAAACTGTGTCACTCGTCTTTTTTTATATTGAAATGTTTTATTATTTAATCATTAATTAGGTTTATGGTTTCTCTCTAATGGTTGGCATTTATGCTAATCAAAAGAGAGGGTCCGAGAATAAGCATCTTTCCTCCATACCCCCATTCAATCTATTTTCCACCTAGGGGCAAATTTCATGCTCCATTGACATCTATTTGATATCCCCTAGTGTTGAAGTGTGTACATACTTATGGTTTTGTAGGATTCTCAAATTTTCATGAACTCTTTACACATATGTGATATTTGAGATTTTGATGAGGAAGTGGGAAGCAAAGTCTGGAATAAGGCATGGTTAGTCATATTATGTGATCTTAGGAGGTGGGGTAGATTGGCCATATTAGAGGTAGGTATCTAAGCGTGATGCAAGTATAGGCATGTGTATTTGTTGGGAGGTATTTATATCAGGAACGTTTTTTTATTTTGTGTTACTAGAGGATGAGAAACATTCAATCTCGGAGTCATTTGATGATTGTATATTAATCATACCCCTAGTCACATTTTATATTTAATCTTGCATGTTAGTATCACATTTAACACATGTTTTCATTCCTTTACAATTTTAGTAGTCTCAATATTTTTTTGTATGGTGTTTACATGTTTTATTTTAATGTTAATGCAAGTAATAGATGAGAATCCATAACCTCCAACAAAATCCCAAGAATTAATCACATATTTCATATCCTAACTCCTAGTTTCTGACAACTGGAGTGAGAATTATTGCATGGAAAACAACAATTTACCTATTTTCCAAGACTAGCCAATCAGCTAGCACTGCTAGCCTCCTGACTAGCCAACCACACAAAGCGGACATCAAGCAAGATGACCAATTTAACGGTTGATGAGCCATCATGTTACCTACAAGATCAGGAGAATCACAATACTTCAAGGATATATCCCAACCAATCGACTAGTGAGCCTAGTCGTCTGACTAACAATTCTTTGTCAAGATAAACATACAAACTTAGGTTATCGTCGTTTAGCTACCATACCATTAGAGAGGCATGCCATCTGCGCAATTGACTAGCTACAAATGGTCTCTGATGGATACCACATCTGTAGGACATCACTGAGCCCAGCTACACGACTGGCTACCCAAGCCAAGCCAGTCGACCAATAGGAAATGATAGCATGTCAATAAAGATGCTCTAGATTTCACATTTGAACTCAAAATGAAACTGTTCAAAAGTCGATGGTTGCATAATTCAATTATCTACAAAAAAATCTAAAATAAATTGCTAGCCAAATACTCTTTCTAGACAATTGTCTATGGTGAGCGTCGGAAATTAGTACAAAAATAGCTCATAGCAATTGGATAATATTAAATTGACTTGAAAGCGTGCAATATGATATAAAATACTACTAGTGGGGTGTTATGAGAAAGGATCCTCATTTTTCTATTCTTTTTCCTAACCCTTAACTTCATTGGGGAGCTGAAGACAAACATTGATGGCTTGACTAAAATGTGTTGTGCTGGAGAATATGAATGAAGACTACATCTTTCTTCAGAAGGGTGTTTTCACACACCACATAACACACACACACACACATACACACACATATGTATATATATGTGTGTGTAACAACTCAGGAACCCAACTTTAATAAGATTTTTCTTACTACATGGTTACATCAGATCAAAAATCAGTTTTTCCATGTCGAATCCAAAACTAAATCTCTTATTTATTCAAAAAAATAAATAAATAAATAAAATAACTCAGAGGAGCATACCTAATTGAAAGAATAAACAGACATGACACTAAGGGTAGTAGATACTTTCTCCCATCATCCCTGTGTCCATCCCTTCAGTGTTTTGATCCAAGCTTCGGACTAACGCCCACATATATTTCAATACAAGTCTTCTTGATATAAAAAACGGAACCTAAATCCAAGCTTCTATTTCCTAGATCTCCAATCCATAACACCTAACGTGTGTTCTCTTTCTTGTCCATGTTCGTTAAAGTTGGCACGTGAAACAGATATCAATCTCCACCCAAATCATAGTCGGTCCCCAGCGTATATTTGTTCGTGATCTTTTCCAGCTTTGACACAGTGATACAAACTCACATCAAAGTCCCCCCCCCCCCCCCCCCCAAGCTGAGAACGGCACAAGAACTCGACCACTGAATTGCAGTGGAGCAGGCGGCGGTTAAAGTGTCGTTCTCCTTCCTAGTTTCGTTTTCGAGCTTTAGATTACTGTTACATGTGTTCCCCCTTCAACTTTCGATCCAGATATAATGTCCTTCCACACTCAGAAAAGGGGTAATACGTTGAGAAATTCCCAACCATGGTGTTTTCAGTGATCATGGAGTTCAATTCTCAAAAAGGACAGCACGAAACGGGGTCCGTCCGTGCTGATCTCTTGAGATTGGCTGACTTTTTTAGTGTCAATGTTTGATTGTGATTGGCGGGGTTTCATTTTTCATTACGAGGTTGGTGGTGATTGGTGGAAGTTCTGCTTTATTACGACATGCGAATCTAGGACATGGATTTTCTCCATGTCACCTGACCCAACAGAACGAGGTCGATCTTCCTCCAATAAGCAGATAAAGGATGATACAATAATGGTGGCTTTGTTACCTTTTTACTAACCTAGGGCACACCATGATGTTTCAAAATGTAGAAGCGTAGTGATTTGGCTAATAATGCTCTTATTTATGTCTTAAGCGTAAGAAGCTAGGATAATGTTAAAATTAGGGGTTCATTCTATAATTTTACCACTAATATAGATTTTAGTTTAAAATGTATTCTCTATAATTTATATATAATTAGATGATAGAAGGGAAGAGTAAGAAACAAAAAACGAGGATCAAACGACTAAGGAAAGAGATAAATACAACAACAAATTACTTCACTTTCAAGCCATGGTTTGGATAGAGGAAACTAATGTTTTATAATTGGTGAAATAAGGAAACATATGGTCAGTGGGGAAATCTTAAAATCAATTAGTTCCAAGTATGGATCAAATATGGAGCTTTATAACATAAATGGGAAATGATCAACTAATTTAACGATAATGGTCATTCAATACATGGTAACATAACCTAATTGAGAAACTAATTTCTTTTTTCTCTTCTTCAGAATTCTAAGGGTTACTTGATCTCTCTACACTCTTATAAAGTAAATATGTAATGTTGGTTTTAATCACTTGGAAATGATAGGTATCCCGAATCAAATCAAACTAATCAACATATATCAAGTGGGAAACAATAACCATCTTGCTTTTTATTATTTCCTTATACAAAATCCTCTCTTTCCTCCTAAATTCTTCAACTAGGAAATTGAAGATATAAATAGTCTTCTAATAGATTTACTTTTAATTCATAAGAGAATATAACTAAATAATGATTCCATGGGGGTACATCACTAAAGTCCCTCATAAGAAATGAATATGATTAAATTAGGATTGTAAGTTATTGGTTTACTTTTGGCTAAATTTGGGTGAAATGAGGTAATTGTACCATTTTAATGTGAAAAACTTCCATCACAAGTAGATAAAGTTAGATCAATTATATAAACCAATTATGGTAACTTGATATACAATATAATAATTTTTATTTCAATAATTCTTAAGGGACTAAAATTCATTGTGTGACACAACTAACTTTCCTAAAAGCAGAAACTATGTGATTTTAAGATTTTATAGATCCTAATTAATCTAGATGTAATTTTTTTAGATCTTTTAAGTGTCAACTTTCATATTAATTGGATAATGGTTGTAGTCTCAAATAAAATGGGAAAGAAAAGAGTTTAAAATGTTGTAAATAGATTGATATTTAATCCAATCACTTTGATTTCACATAGTTCTGTATTTAATTGTTATCATGCCGACCTTATTTCCTTTTCTAGAATTGGGACCACCGAAGACCCGAATCACTACTTTCTCATTGGAGGTACCCCATCCAATGATGTCCAACTTGTCTCTTACCTCCTGACAGGCTTTCCTTTTCCAAACTATAACCAAAATGCCCTCTATTTTATCTCCCCCCCCCAGTTTTACGATCTTTTTGATCTCCTCTCCTTACAATTGGTAAAACTCTCCAAATTAAATGAGCCCTAGTTTGGACCCTTTTATGCATGCTTAACCTTTTCAACATATTGACAATATAAGTACCCCTACTTGGGCTAAGAATTCATCTAGATATATCTCTACAAATCTTGATTCTTGGAATATAGTAAGCTTAGCCTATGTACTTCATGGAGAAAGTATTGTCCAATAAAGTCTTATCCAATTGTAGAGTAACTATGTCATTTCCCATCAATACTATGTCATCCACATATAATATACAAAATACAATTATGCTCTCACTAACCTTCTTGTACACAAAGGTTCATATTCATTTTTGATAGTATCAAACTCTTTTACCATCTCATCAGTGTGAATATTCTAGCTTCTAGATGGTTGAATCCATACATTGACCTTTGTATCTTATAGAATTGGCATCATTTGGAGTGATAAGACCTACAATCTATGCCATGTGCACAATGTCTAGAAGATTCTTGTTAAGGGAAGTTGTTTTAACATTAGTTGTCCAAATCTCACAATCATGATAAGATGCAATGCAAGGATGATCATAATGGATTTAACCATAGAAATGGGTAAAATAGTTTCATCATAGTCAACACCTCAAACTTATTTGATACTTTTTGCAACCAATCATTGATTATAGGTTTGTAAATTACCATCCATGTCAGTCATCTTCTTAAATACCCATGCTTGCCCAATGTGTTCGATCGCATCCACCAAATTCCATACTTTGTTGGCGTACATGGAATCTATCTCAGATCCCATGGACTCAAGACATTTACTAGAATGTGTCCCCTCTACAACCTCATTATAGGTTGTTGTCTCATCATCTATGGCCCCAATTGAATCACAAGAAATCAAAATCCTTTTGGCTCTAGATGTGTCCCACTTGACCTTTGAGGTTCTTGTGTTGCATGAGGAATATGGGATTCCACAATAGTTTATGATTCTCTTTGTTCTTGTGTACATCTATAGGTTCACCATTATTTTGTTGGCCACTGACTTCTTTGAGATCTATTTTCCTCTCACTAGTTCCTTTGAAAATAAATTCCTTTTCAAGGAATACAATAGTTCTTGCAGCAAACACTTTGTTTTCAGATGGAATATAGAATAGTAACCCCTTAGTTTCCTTTTTTTTAGGAAACCCCCTTAGTTTCCTTAGTGGTATCAAATAAAGAACATTAATATGGTTTGGGTCCTAGCTTTTCACAAACTATTTCTTGACCTAAGTTTCACATCCCCAAACTATCATAAAAGATATTCTGGGATGCTTACCATTTCATATCTCATATGTTGTCATTTGAACATATATGGAGTGTAATTAGTTAAGTGTAAACGAGGCAATTTCAAGAGCATGTCCCTATAAGGAAGTCAAAACATTATCTAAACCCATCATCATCATACCATATCCACCAGTGTGCATTTTCTTTTTTATAAAACACCATTATGTTACGTGTTGTAGGTGGAGCCAACTATGATACCATAAAAGGACTCTTAGAAGGGCCTCAAACTATTGGCTTAAATATCATCCATCACGTTCAAATCATAGTGCTTTAATATTCTTGCCAAGTTGGTTTTGTACTTCATTAGTGAATTCCTTAAACTTTATAAAAGATTTTGATTTGTTTTTCATAAGATACACATAATGATATCTACTCAAGTCATCAGTAAATGTAATGAAGTACTTATATACTAATCTAGAACTTGTGCTACATTTCCACACACATCAATATGTATGAGTCCTAATAAGTTAGTTGCCTCTCACTGTTACCAATGAAGGTTGTATTTTTATCTTTCCCAATAAATAAGATTCACATGTTTCTATTGATTTAAATCAAAAGAATTCATTGATCATCTTCATGGAGTCTAGAAATGTGTTTCTCATTTATGTGCCCTAGGCGATAGTGCCATAGGTAAGTTTTTGTTTGGTCATACGGTTTTAACTTCTTGGTACTTATGTGATATACATATGTATCAAGTTATAATAAATAGATACCATAAGGCATCAGAGCATATCCATAAAACATCATTTTTGGTGGGAATAGGATGGCCATAGAACATCCAATCTTTTGATATAGAAACCATACCATTACTTATTAGAAATTCAAATCTGATGTCATCCAAACAAGATACAAAAAATATGTTTCTATTTATGGAAGGTACATTAAATAAGTTCTCTAACTCTATTACAACCCCATTGGGTGCCTATAATTGTGACATCAACTCTTTTTCCATTGGCTACTTGTAGATCCAGGTTTCCCTTTAGTAAAGGTTTACTTCTTTTAAGATCCTACATATTAGAGCATATGTCAGATACACATTTGATATCAAATACCTACTATAAAATCATAGATAAGTTTATTTCTATAACACATATACCTAAATTGGAGATATATATCCCCTCCTTTTTTAGTTCCTCAAGGTAAAGAGGGAAATCTTTTCCAGTGTCCATACTGGTGACAATGTTGACAACTCCTCCTTTAGATTTAAGAGAAGAAGACTTTGGATTTTCCATAGCTTTATAACTCTTCTTAGCTTTGAATTTTCGCTTTAACTTTGCCTTCCCATTGTTAAACATCAAAAGAGACTCTGCCTTCTATTTCTTCATCTGAGTTTCATAGTAGTTCTCAATGTGCCAAGTAACTCTTACAACGGTGAAACAAAATTGTTCATGTTGTAGTTCATGATTAACTAACTATCAAATTCTAGCAATGTTTGCAAGATTCATCAGTGATAAACTCTTAGTCTAAGGGGAGTCCCAATCTTTTAGGGATTTCCACATACACAATCAACTTGGGTACATGTTGCCCAACTGGATCACCTTCAATCGTGTTGCACTTAAATACGGCCTTTGAGACATCAAACCTATCTTTCCTAGCTTGTTCTTTGAACATATTCCTGAAATGTGTGGTCAACTCTAGAACTCCCATGTTCTCATGTTGTTTTTTAATATCATGATTCATTGAGGATATCTTTAGGCATTTAACATCAAAAATTTCATGGATATGCTTATAATAAGCTTCCTCTTTCTCTCTAGGCATATTTTGAGTTGGTTCCTCTAGTTTTGGTGTTTCCAGGACACAGATCTTACACTCATGAGTGAGAATAATTCTCAATGTCCTATACTAGTTTTAGAAGTTATTATCATTCAACATTTACTTTTTAAGGATTGTTCACAATTAGAAGTTGTTATCCATGTTTTCAATAGATATATAAAGAAAATATTTACATGAGAAAATAATTTGATTTAAAAATTAATTCAACTTGATGATATTATTTTTCCCCTTTAATTGATAACATTTCCACTATTTTGATCATATTAAAAACCCTCTCTATTAATTAGAAAGATTATGGCAATAATTCTTCTTGTGATCCATGATCCATTAAAGGTTAAGCTATGAATCAACTTAGGCTAACCGCTTATAACTTCCTCGTTTAAGTAGGTAACAATTATTAATAACATCTAAAAAACTCTTGGAAACATGGTTGCACAACTCCTTGTCATAAATCATCTTATGCAGTATATGCCATCTTTATGCCTCTAGGTGCTTAATCCTATTAATACCACCTAGTGAAGTCCAAACCAAATGCCAATACAATAAGATATGAACCCTACTTTGGAAGATTCACATACTTATTACCATACTTCCCTAAGATAGTCGATGGATCATGCTTTAGCATGCCTACACTTATTCAACTGAGGTTTTCATGTCTATTGTATAATGGTAGGCATATTAAAATTTATATGATAATCATATGTATCCAATAACTAGTACATATATATTAGTGTACATATCGTATACTAGAACACTCACCACAAGTGGTAAAACATAACATGGAAACTAGTACAACATCTTGAGCCAACAAGAGTTGTATACAAATAGCCAAAAGATTCACTTTCCATGTAATCCTAATTCTTCCTTCATAAGGTTTTTCAGTCAGCTGTTTGGAAATACAGTTGCTCGATTGGATTTCCTCCTTGGGTAGTCCTTTGGTTGTTGATAGAGTCGTCACTTCATCTTCATTTAAAACCATCCAAGGACCTTCCTTGTTGGTGTGGGATTTTGATTGTCTCCTCTTATCCACCATTATCCATTGGTGATGTTAATACATCCTACTATTCTAATTGCAAGAATAACATTTTACACAGAGAATGTGGGAAAAGAGGCTTGCATGCACGTCATATACATGTTACATATTTTGATCACAAATAAAATCATGAATTTTATGTTCAGATCACATGCATTCATCATAGAGGCATGAATTCCATATTGACAATTATCAAACAAAACGATATCAAAGGTGTCACACTGCTTTATATAATATAGATATATCATATCACATTTGATAGTTGGTGATTAACATTGATACAAATTGCATAATATTTGTCCAATGAATGAATCAAAATTCAAACTAGCATTAATGGTACTCCATTGTATCTAATACCACTATAGTGATCTTGGGAGAGGGGGCTTAGAGGACATACACATATTTATTTCGACAAATCCAAGCTAACAAATATTTTTATACATAACACATAAACATAATAAATACATAGATAGGACACTGAATACGTCTTGGAACACATTAGTTTTCCAATAATTAGACATATCTTATTTTGGTGTAGAACTTGCACTTTCGGATCCATATTCAAAGTGCTTATTTTTGTTTCCACCTTATCGTCACAAAATCACCTTGTCTTCTTATTAAAAAAAGTAGCTTGTTCTCAAGCCTCTACCCAAGGGCCTCGACCTCTATGTCATCTAAGCAGATGGGAGAACTCCTGGTGCACCATTGTGGTCTGCAAGAGGAAGAAGAAATTGAAGTTCTTGACATTCTAGCATTGCTTGTCCTTCTCCTCCTATTATCCTTGGGATGAGTTTTTCTATATCTAAGAGGAAGAACTCTTAGACAACTTCTCTCACAATTTTTCTCAAGTGTGTCTCACAACACAGATTGCCACCCCTATATGTTGGAGGTTCATGTGCTTGTAATTTTCAAATTCCAATCTTGTTCCTAATCACAACTAAAAAATATATTCGAACAAGGTAAATTCCGAAAATAATCCCAATCACCTAACTTTCTTACTGAGTCTACCAATTGGGACAAATTTGGACTCCAAGTCACCTGGTTTTCTTATCAAGTAGACACACTCATTAATCTAGGAATGATTAAGTTTGTAAACTCAATTCCAAATTAAACAAGGCAACTTCATTCCTTTACTAGTACAATTTTGATCTCTATTGTCACTTTTTTTAATGTCAGTTTCCAAGACTAACTGACACCACAGATCTATCACACTAGTTACATAAGAACAAACATCCCAATTGGTCAAGTTTTGTTATTGATGAAAAACATGGATACCCCTTTCATTCCCACATTGGTGCTTGGGGAGGAACTGACCTCATAGACAACCCATGAAATTCAGTCTCCTAGAATTATTTTTTCTAGATAGCATATGTAGCATCAGTTGAAATGGAACTAATGAAGCAACCCTTCCTGTAAAATACATTTTACCTCTAAAAACCCTATGTCATTGGTTATTGTCAAAAAAACTGACAAGATAGGTCAACTATGGTATCAGTTTCTCCTGCCAGAATCGACAACACAAGATTCTTGCCACATGCTCTATAAAAAATTTGGTCCCCTAAAATATTTTATGCCGTCAGTTTTCCTGTTGAAACCTAAATGATAGGACTTAGTAAGGGTGGATATTTTGTAATAGAGATAAGGATATATGTAGTCAGTTTCCTAATACTAGACCAACGACATAGATCCATCTATGTCACCAGTTGTCATCTTGAAACCAACACAATAGGTCTTAGTGAGGTTGAAAAAAAATTTTATAGGATATTCAAACATTGTTGTCAGTTCCTTTGAGCCCAAACGATGTCGAATGCTATTAATAACATCCACAAAAAAATATTTCCCCCATTCTCAATTTCCCCCTTATCGATCCTAGCTCTCTGCTGCTCTCTCTCTATCGCCACTGCCACCATCACCACTCCTTCTTCCTCCTCTCTTCATTGCTCTCCTTTGATCACCACCTTCATCATCACTCCTTCTTCCTCCTCTAACCACCTCTCTCCTCTATCCATCATCAGTGTAGCTTCTGCTATTTAAGAAACCACCACCACAATTGGTGCTGCTTTATGGATGTTGGTGTTGTTATATGGTTGTTGTCACCCTCACCTCGTTGTTGGTTACCATTCTTTGTAGCTATGGTGTTGTTTCCTTTTTTTATTTTTAGATTTTGTTGTTGATTTTTATTAAAAAAAATGCATGTTCTATGGCTTATTACATGCTTGTTAGGCCACCAAATTCTAATTGGCTGTCTATTTAGAATTGAAAATTATGTCGAGGAAAGTGCATGCATAGTTGCTTATTTGGTTTGTTTAAAATTCTTCATATAAAACTTAAATATTATCTTTGGTATCCTTATGCATATTTGGTATGAAAATTATTCTTTTTATAAAACTTGAATTTTATCTTGAGTATCATTATGCATATTTGGTATGTGTCTAGCATTGTTTATTGAGACCAACCACCACCCTAATGATGATATATTCTGATAAATGACCCATGGATGCATCATAGAGACCGAACCTAATATCTAAATACCAGTCTCTAGATCTGAAGCTCTAAACTCCTAGAAATAATCAGTAAACCCTAATCTTTGAACCCTAATTTCTAACTCTTAATTTATAAATTTTGGTGTTGGCCTAGAAACTCGTCCAAGATTTACTTATTAGGATTAAGTCTTGGATAGTCTCTGATTTGAGATTGTTCTTGAACATTTAATCTCACTTAAGATGTATGTGGTCAATGTGTATTTGGTTTGGAAGATGGTTTTTCAACACTACTATTTGTTTTCTAAGTACATATTTAGGTGGGCAGTTTGCCATCTACATTGATGTACTGGAGAATTGCATGGAAATGCTATCAAAATATTATTAAAAACGAAATCCATTATACATTTACTAGTGAGATTAAGTGTTCAACAATGAGATAGTGGTACAAATTAATCATAAACCCTAAATCCTAAACTCTACACGATAAACCCCAATCTTTGCACCCTAATCCCTACATTCTATTAGTATTTGAAACCCATTTAAGATTTACTCATACATATAAATTTTGGATAATCCCCGATTTAGGAACATTCTTGAACACTTAATATCACACAATATGTAAGTGTATGATGTGTATTTGGTTTTAAAGATGTTTTGTGAGCACTTCCTATCAATTGTTCACTGAGTACATATGTAGGTGGGTATTTGCCCATCTACATCGATGTACTTATAGAACTATGGGAAAATTCTACCAAAATATTCTTGGGAATTAAATACACATTATACACTCACTAGTGAGATTAAGTGTTCAAGAATGAGATAGGTGGTATAGATTCATCAATTTATATATAACATCCGAGTTGATTCAAACATATTTCATTTTAAAATTTAACATAGCTAATACATGATTCAGTACTTATTTACCCTGTGAGCATAGAATGGATCAATCATGGATGTCCATTATATATTGTTGCACTCAAGAGTTAATTATTGATCTTGATAAGTTTATAATAATGGAGGAGGAATATGGGAAACATCAAGAAGATATGATTCATTTCCTATGTAGGAATTGCAGTCACGACTTGAAAGTCAACACTATTGATTAAAATGAAAAGTCATGTCATGTGCGACAAAGTTGCACATGTGTATAGAGAATGGTACTGGCATGAAGTGATTCCTACTATGATGTCAATAAATGTTAATAGAGGTACTTGTGTGGAAGAATGAATTGTTGATGATGTTTATGTGAATGAACCAATTGCAATAGACATGGTTAATGTTATGCTAGATAGCTATTTCATAAGTCTTACTAGTCCACCTTCCTTATTTGGAAACATTGTGCATGATATTAAGAGACCATTATACTTAGATCATACTAAGTTTATAAAGTTGAGCATTGTGTTGAGATTGTATACTAATAAGATACATGCATTCTTGAGTGATTGTGTGTTATTTCAAAAGGACTAGATTGTAAAAAATGTGGGGGCATCAAGGTACAAAATGATGACTTCATGTAAGGCCAAAACTGGCTCTCCTGCCAAGGTGATGTGGTATCGACCTTCAATACCACTATTTGAATTCTTGTTTTTTAATACCATAGATGTGCAATAACTAGTATAGATACCACCTCTAGCGTCAGTTAAAATAGCTCTATAATTTTAGTTTTTTACCAACACCTAAGTGGGCAACACTACAGTTAAGTGCCTACAATGTCATTTTTTACGAACACAATAATCGATGATACAGACCTGACCACAGTTGTTATGATTAAAGAAATCGATGACCCAATTGATGAGTCAATGATTTTGTTTTTAAATAAGTCGGGAGTCAATGATTTGTGTCAATGGTTCTAGATCAATAATTGATATTATACTTCCGTACCAGATAATAGTTTTAATTGATAAAAGTTTATGTGTCATCAATGTATAAAAAAATTGACGTTATGTACAGTCGTTTCGTCGATGTAAATGTTGAAACTGACATTACAAACAAACTTTGTTATTGGTTCGACGCCACAAGCAATGCTGCAAGCAAGTTGGTAGCACAATCATTCTTCCTAGCATGACCATTTTAGAATAGCCCTATAAAGTCTGTTAGATTATATATAAACATAGGATTAAGACCTTCAACATTAGTTTTCTAATAATAACTGACAACATATTTATATTTTTTATATAGTAGGTCTAAAGACCTACTGTCTGGCTATTTAGCAGGATGTAGAATGTGTAGTTCACTAGAACTATATGTTCCATCCAATCTTCAGTTTAACTATAGGCCAACACACATGCAAAACCTACAATAACAAACACACACACAATTCATCCACCCACATACAAGATCCATTCTCCTATTCAATTCTCGTGACATGTACAAATATAATTCTCATTGTATTCATTCATATTCACATTCATTCACACACATGCATATATACATCATTCAAATATGCACCAATTCCATTCTCATGACATGTACAAATGCAAATCTTAATGTATTTATTCATCTTCACATTCATTAATCCACATGTATATATTCTACATTCACATATGCACCAATAATTCACTCGCATCAAATTTGAAGTTGCAAGAAATCATAATTACCAAATTTATATAGAAATAATGACATCAAAGTTTAGAAAGCTCATATTTTATCCCATTCAAATTCAAAGTTTACATCCTTAAGGAAGGCTTTTGCCCCTTGTTCTCATATGTCATCTAGATCTTCTTTCATATAGGGTTGTGCCGTGTCAAATAGCTGTAAAGAGAATGACATAATTAAAGAGTTTCATTTTATATTTTCATATTATAAAGTGAGACTATTTACTTGTGATGATCAAGACTATATATAGATTACATTTATAAAGTGGATGTCTAGTGCCACCTGTCTGGCAATCAGATCCATATACCACATCACATAGTATCGGCATGTCCAACCATTGTCTTGTATAGGGCACTATAAATTTACAATTGTGTGGAACTTTAGTAAATAAAAGTAAGAATATTTAGCATATATATGCATTGGAGTAAAAAAAACTCCCTCAACATTCTTCCAACTTAATGCTTTATTTTTCTTATCCACCTTTCCTCCAACCTTTTTAATTTCTTTTTATACCCCTATCAGTTAATGTAACACATTCAATTGAATTAGTAAATAGTCATGTAATTAATGATGAAAACACTAATATATGTAGACAGATATAAAAATTTACTCACGTAAATAATGCCTTTTTCATTGAGTGTCCCCCATTGTCTATTTTTTCACCCTTTGGATCTAGATAATACACAGTTAGTGTCTCGAGGACAATTACCAAAAACAACCAATATTTAATCCTGAGTTGAAAGAAGGCAAACAAAAGAAAACTCAAAATCCACAATGAAATGTAATTCTTAAGTCAAAATTATAAGCAAAGTGTCTGAAACATACTCAACATTGAAAGGAGATATAGTCACACTATTTCTCGCATTATCAAAATATTTAAATGTGGTAGAACAATATTAAATAATAGATTTTGGGTCTTTATCTACATGGATAATCAATGATGAAACTAAAAATGCTGCATGGGGTAGTATGAACTCCTTACACACCCTATATAAGTAGATGCCAAACGTATATGATGTATGCATCAATATATAAGAAAATAGATCAACATATATAAAATGAGGTATTTAGTCATAAGATCTCATAACATCTAAAGTTCTATCATAGTGCAATTCAACCAAGCATAACTAAATTGCTCCATACCATCTTAAAAAAATACACTAGTATCATGAGCTTGACCTGTAGAATCCTCCTTAATATGGACCATCATAGGAGACACTTTTGTAACACACTAAGCCATAGTGTCAACCCCCTGCAACTAGGTCCTAGGGAGTCGAATATGTCCTTTGCAATCCAAGCAGGTAATTAAATACCTTGAGGAGAAAGTGGAAGACAAACTGTAGGGGGTTTCTTAGGTGCCATGCCATATATATATATATATATATATATATATATATATATATATATATATATATATATATATATATATATATATATATATATATATATATAAGGGTTTCTTAGGTGCCATGCCCCATGCCCTATATATATATATATATATATATATATATATATATATATATATATATATATATATATATATATATACATATATATACATACATATATATATATATATATTCTCATATCAATTGTCCATTATATACAATAAAAAAATGCAATTTACCATACATTGGTATAGACAACTCTTGCTATGGGCCACGTAACCATGCCGCCTTCTACATCACCTATGATCTCGTGTTTGGGGTGGCCACATGGCAGTGTTGTATGTATCCCAACATTGTAGACAAGCCATGGCATCATATGAACCACATCGGTGGATGTAACATTACAATATTTGAGGCCTCAAATACAATGATCTTAAAAGGAATGATTGGGATACACATATTACTAAGGTGTACCTCCTTTTCAGGGACCCATCACTAAAGAAATCTGTGTTTAAGCATGCTTAGCCTAGAGTAGTACTAGAATGCGTGATAACATAGGAAGTTTATCCTGGCTTGCATGTGATTGAGGACAAAGAGCGTAGTTAAGGTTAGTGGTGGTCTATGGGGCCAATCATCATTCCTAAAACTCTACTAGAGCCTTGGGAAGTGGTCCCATGTGTTACAAATAATATCAAAGAAAATTCCCCTCCAGTAGGTGGGACCCACTTAGTCATGTGGCATGCCTGTCTTTGATCCATGCAGTCCAGACATGTTGGAAAGGGATATCCTTGTTGATAGAGCCACCCTTACACTGGTAGCCATGGTCGGGAGGTGGGTGTACATGGGCAATTTGGGTCTGCATTGAAATGGCGATAGATTATGAGGCCATATAGTTGACCCTTGGTGAAGATTTCAAGAGTCTAAGTGGGGGAGATTGTAACATCCCCATATTTGAGGCCTTGGATAAAATGATCTTAAAAGGAATGATTGGACTACCCATATCACCAAGGTGGACCTTCTTTTTAGGGTGCCTAATACTAAAGAACTCTCTGATTAAGCTTGCTCAGCCTAGAGTAGTACTAGGATGGGTGACCAGTCGGGAAGTTCATCCTAGCTTGAACGTGAGTGAGGACAAAGCACACAGTTAAGGCTTATGAAGAGTGGGGCACCTAAGGTACTGTCTGAGGACCTGAATGAGAAACATGATAATGTCTCATTGCTTCCTCGGTTCCCTTTGCAATCATCTATTGTACCTTCTTTTCTATGAATCCTCCTTTATGGATAGACTTGTGCTTATGCTCTGATTTCCCAAAGAAGGATCTTATACCAACACCAACTCTAACAAACTTAACACACCCAGGATGTTGTGGATTACTTAGACCAACTGTCAATTCATCCCTTGGCCCCTTAGGGATGAACTTGCCTTTTTTCATTATAGAGATCCCATTAATAATCACCAATTGTAATTGGTAAGTAAAACATAGCAATCAAAGTCAAAGATGAACGTGTACTTTGAGAGTTGAATTTTACCATTTTTGTAGCCACCGCATTGGTTGCAGGGTTGGGTATTTCTCTAGATTGGGTTTGCCTCACATCTATAAACTCCTCATGGTGAAGCAGAGATGCGATAGTAGTAAAGGACTTAGTGGTCCCAAGAGTAGGCCTTTTACCATGAATAACAACTGATCATTTTCCATTTGTAGGATCATGGATATAAATTACTATCTTTGCTTGTGATTCCATTACGAATGGTTCACCCTTCTCACTAATTTTTTCAAAATTTACTAATGTGAAACCCAATTTATCTAGTTCAACTCCTTTGTTGTTATCAACCCAATTACACCTAAATATTGAAATTCTAAAATCTTTGTAGTCAAACTCTCATATGTGTCCTTCACACTAGAAAATACAATGGAGATGCTTGAAGGGTGACCCCACTGACACTCTTATCATCTTGACATTTTGTGTAATATAAGAATACATTTATGTCAAACCCTTTGTAAGAGATAACATTCCTATTTGGTTTAAAGGTGAACCATTTTATATTTTCAGAAATATTATTTGATTTTTGAGATAGCTGATGTAAGACTTTATGTTTAGACCACCTAATACATGTCTTATTATGCTCTCTAGAAAGCCACATTGAATTGGATCGAGGATATTTTTTTCTTGATGAAATTGGTATGTTTGGTGATATAAATACTTACTTCATTGATGTTGTGTAGAATATACAAGTGTCCTTGTTCCCACATCTCATGATTGATTACTTTCTCTCATGCTCCTAAAGTCTCTTTTCTTGTCATTTCTAGGAACTTCATTACAACTCCAAAAGTCATTGCAAAAGTCCATAGCCTCCCTATCCATATAACCCTCAATAATACTCCCTTCATGCCAATAACGGTTTCAAACATCACCTTTAAAAACACTCATGCATCATTCAAAATGATACATCCAATGCAAGAAAATTGGCCCCAGCATTTTCACTTCCCTAGTCAAATGAACAATAAGATGTACCATGATATCAAAGAATGAAGGAAGAAAATACATCTCAAGTTGGCATAAGGTAACTTTGCTGCATAGAGTGATGAAGAAGAAACAAAGCCTAATGATCGCAAACCTTACATGCTTTACAGTATAGATCGAATAGAGATGGGAAATATTTGTTGCATTAGAGTGTGACAATCATGAGATTTAAGACCTATCATCTTCAGATACTTCAATCATACTAGTCTACATATATTAGAGGAGTATCCCTATGGTATCTGATGCAACCCTATTTTAGGGCTTCATCTTGTGTCATATTGCTCTTTAATCACATCTATACATGTTAGATTGCATGTCATTCCCCCTAATATGCTTAGTTGTATAAAATGCACTTATGGACATTATTTGCATGTTTTTCAGGCATTTGGACCACGCTTGATCGAAGAGAGAGAGAAAGGGCGATCCTAGGGTTCCTCTGCACTTGGAGAGGCCCAAAGTGAAGTATGATTCTCCCTCGACCTACCCCTCGTGTCCAAAGATCAATTGAAGCAAAGAAGTCCAAGAAAAGCCAAAGATCCAAGTTAAAGTCCTCATCCAGGACCCAGCACGGTCGTGGTACCACAAAACGACCGTGCTAGGTCACTTAGAAATCGACATGTTCAAATCAAGCAGAAGGCAGCATGACCGTGCAGCACAAAACGGTTGTGCCAGTGACAGACACCACGACCGTACACCACAAAATGGCCGTGGCACAGCAGAGCACCACGGTCATGCCAGCCACCATGGCCGTGGCACACCACCACCACCATGGCCGTGTTGACCCACCACGGCCGTGGCTGTTTTGACAAAAACCCTGTAACTTTGCTATTTTAATTCCCACGACCGTGCCCATCCACCACGGTTGTGGCCTACCCTACCCACCACAGCCGTAGTACCCCACCACGGCCGTGCTACTCACAGAATCCAGCCACTTTTCCACTGCTTTCCCCATTTTGCCCCTAACTTAACCCTAGACCCCCTAGTCTCCTATATATACCTAGGTGGCGGCTGGGGCACGAGGCTAGCTACCTTCTACCCCTTCCTAGCTCCCCAAATCGCCACCCACTCCATATCCACCTCAAATCCACTCCATTTCACCATTTCCACCACATAACCCCCCATATCTAAGTCTTCCATCCACTTCCATCCATCATTCCACACCATTTCATCTAAGGAGAAGAAGGAGGACGTCCCTGCAACTGCTGGAGAGGAGGACTTCTTTATCTACACCGAGCTCCATGAATTCTTCTACCTCTTTCTCCTCTCTTTTTGTATTTTGCTTTATTATGAGTAGCTAGGCCCCTTGGGTGGGCTGTTTGGGGGAAAATATGTTACTTTGATACCATGTTGGGGGAAAATGAAATGTAAACTTTGTAATTTCATTTTTAATGATTATATTCTATTTCTATCTCATTCTCCATGGATTGCTTGTTGGTTTGTGTGTGAAATCACCTCGGAATTTAGGCAAATTGCTTATATGTGTGAATTTTGGGATTTGCCCCTAGGTCCAATTCTTGGATCCCTAGGTTGCCTCCCATCTTCCTACATCCTAATCAATCTCCCTAAACCTAAGTGAGAGACCTAAGTAGCTAGATTAGATAATTCTAGTGCAATTAGCATGGAGCCTTCTCAAGGCTAGAATGTGGGGGAATTGGGGTCCAAAACCCTAATCTCACCTCCCCATTACTACCCTCGGCCCCTAATTGCCCTAGGAATGCCTAATCTAGAAACCTAGATTTGATTAGACTCTAATTGATTTGAACATAATCCCTAACCCAATTGAGCCTCATAAGGGTAGTAGGGGGTGTTAGGGACTAGTTCTCCTATGCACAACCTAGCATATCCATGGCCAGCTAGTAGTTTGGGTCAATTCATTAGACTCTAACTTGTTGTTTGGTTTGGATAATCTAAATGGAATCATAATGTTCATATGTCACCCCCCAACTTAAGTGATAAGTTCATACCCCTAAACAGCCCACACATCTCTTTACTGCTTAAAACCCTAGTTTTGTGCTTGCTTAGCTTAATTAGTTCTTTCCTTGCTTAGTTAGTTTCTTGCTTTGTTCTTACCTTGTTCATGTTAGTTTAGTTCTTTAATTGCTCTTTTTCTCTTCTTGCTTTCTTTAGTGTAATTTGCCTTTTCATACCCAGCTTAATCTGTTCTTTCCTATTTAGCCTTAATCTAGTCTAGGGTTATCGTAGATTTCATAGTAGTTTAACAATTAAAACAACCTTTAAACCCTTAACACTAGTCTCTATAGTAGGAACCTAGCTAAACTAACCTAGCTCTAGCACCCCCTCTTTTCCCTGTGGATCGGCCCTTTACTTGCCACCTTCCTATACTACGACACGACCCTGTGCGCTTGCGGGTGTAGTGTTTTAGTAGACGTAGGTAGCTAATTTAGGTTTATAAATTTCAAAAGCACAATCTCATCTCGTGCATTCCGACCTCGTGGGGTGCATCTATTCAATCGAGTAGTGTGTTAGCACCACTAGCGGAATCGCACCAAGCTTTCTGGCAACGTTGCCGGGGAGGAACACTTCTAGAGCCTTGAGAGAGCCATGATCGTCTACCCTATCATCCGAAACTCTAGGATCATGCTGAGGACAACATGATTCAAAAGTTTCGGGTGGTAGGGTAGGTATGCCCTAGTTTCACTTTGCATTTCACCTGCCACATCCACTTTTGTTTTCTTGCTTTTGCTATCTACCTTAGTCATCTTTACTGCTTTGCATACTTGCATGCCATGTCATTTACTTTCTTGTCATTTTTGTGTAATTTTCAAAAATTTTGCTCTTTTTGCCATGCATTGCATATCATGTAGATTTTTGGTAATTTTTGCATGTTTTAGCTAGGATTTGCTTGTTTTCTATTTTAATTTCAATAATATAGGTTTGGATGTGATTGGAGGCAACTTGGCACCATTTTGGCCAATTTTGCCCAAATTTGAGATTTCTTGTCTAAAAAGTATGTTTTGACCCAATCTCTACTGTTTTGAGTAAAAATGATGACCTTTGACTAGTGCAAGTGAAATGTCATGCTTTATTGCTAAGTGGTATCAATGTTTGACTTTTTACATGTGCATCACCTCTCTCATGATTGTGATTGATTTGGCTGAATTGTGAACTTGAGCACGCTTTGAACGCTTAGTGCTTGTGGAATCACTTGTTTGATATATCAATTTCATCTTGTTCATTCATGTGGTGTGATATCTAGGATGAAGTATTGGATTAACTTTCATGCAGGAAGTCTTATGTGTAAAATCATACCAATGACCCCTCTTTGACCCGACTCTTCTTCCACCATCTTCATACCCCTCCGCCTCATAAAAAGATGCCCTAGTGCACATAATCAGCCGTGGCCACCTCCAAAAGGTTGGGGTGGCCACATCTCTATCTCCCCACTTCACTCTATCCACCATATGCCCTATCTACACCAAGGGCAAGAAAGAAAAGAAAAAAATGCAAAATACAAAAAGAAAATAAAAGGATGCTCCTGTTTAAGAGCATTCAAATAAAGAAAAGATGAGTGTGTAAAATCACTCCAAAAATCTTACCGCAACCCTTTCTTCCACTTTCATACCTATTGATCTAAGAAGCATAAAACTTAGCTCATTTTACCCTTTTCTGCAGCCACGTGGGTCATTTGGTGTGATTTGGGATATAAGATTGAATGCATGAATGTGAAACAGCACTCCTAGTCATTCTTGATTAACGCCACCATGAAACGGTTTACCCAGAACTTAATGGAAGAAATAAGGATAACTTATGTATTCTATGCACTATATTTGAAGTTCATATGCTTTGTGATCTTTTCATGATTGGATTGTGAAAGAAGGAGACGAGAGAGGTGAAATGCATGTACTTAGTCATCTTTGATCCCATTCAGCAACAATCGTCTTTTATATTGCATTTGTCATTTCTTTTTGTGAGAGTTTGTAGAGAGATTGAGTTGGAGCATACTTGAGGACAAGTATGTTATAAGTTTGGGGTGGTGATGCAGCCCTATTTTAGGGCTTCATCTTATGTCATATTGCTCTTTAATCACATCTATACCTATTAGATTGCATGTCATTCCCCCTAATATGCTTAGTTGTATAAAATGCACTTATGGACATTATTTGCATGTTTTTTCAGGCATTTGGACCATGCTTGATGGAAGAGAGAGAGAAGGGGTGATCCTAGGGTTCCTCTGCACTTGGAGAGGCCCAAAGTGAAGTCTGATGCTCCCTCGACCTACCCCTAGTGGCCAAAGATCAATTGAAGAAAAGAAGTCCAAGAAAAGCCAAAGATCCAAGTTAAAGTGTTGATCCAGGACCCAGCACGACCGTGGTACCACAGAACGGCCGTGCTAGGTCACTTAGAAATTGACATGTTCAAATCAAGCAGAAGGCAGCATGGCCGTGCAGCACACAACGGTCATGCCAGTGACAGACACTACGGCCGTGCACCAAAAAACGACTGTGGTACAGCATAGCACCACAACCGTGCCAGCCACCACGGTCGTGGCACACCACCACCACCACGGTCGTGGCCGTTTTGACAAAAACCATATAACTTTGCTATTTTAATTCCCACAACCATGCCCATCCACCACGGCCGTGGCCTACCCTACCCACCACGGCCGTGGTACCCCACCACGGTCGTGCTACTCACAGAATCCAGCCACTTTTCCACTGCTTTCCCCATTTTGCCCCTAACTTTACCCTAGACCCCCTAGACTCCTATATATACCTAGGTGGCAGCTGGGGCATGAGGCTAGCTACCTTCTACCCCTTCCTAGCTCCCTAAATCGCAACCCACTCCATTCCACTCCATATCCACCTCAAATCCACTCCATTTCACCATTTCCACCACATAACCCCCACCATATCTAAGCCTTCCATCCACTTCCCTCCATCATTCTACACCATTTCATCCAAGGAGAAGAAGGAGGACGTCCCTACAGCTGCTGGAGAGGATGACTTCTTCATCTACACCGAGCTCCATGGCTTCTTATACCTCTTTCTCCTCTCTTTTTGTATTTTGCTTTGTTATGAGTAGCTAGGCCCTTGGGTGGGCTGTTTGGGGGAAAATATGTTACTTTGATACCATATTGGGGGAAAATGACATGTAAACTTTGTAATTTCATTTGTTAATGATTATATTCTATTTCTATCTCATTCTCCATGGATTGCTTATTGGTTTGTGTGTGAAATCACCTAGGAATTTAGGCAAATTGCCTATATGTGTGAATTTTGGGATTTGCCGCTAGGTCCAATTCTTGGATCCCTAGGTTGCCTCCCATCTTCCTACATCCTAATTAATCTCCCTAAACCTAAGTGAGAGACCTAAGTAGCTAGATTAGATAATTCTAGTGCAATTAGCATGGAGCCTTCTCAAGGCTAGAATGTGGGGGAATTGGGATCCAAAACCCTAATCTCACCTCCCCATTACTACCCTCGGCCCCTAATTGCCCTAGGAATGCCTAATATAGAAACCTATACTTGATTAGACTCTAATTGATTTGAACCTAATCCCTAACCCAATTGAGCCTTGTAAGGGTAGTAGGGGATGTTAGGGACTAGTTCCCCTATGCACAACCTAGCATATCCATGGCCAGTTAGTAGCTTAGGTCAATTCATTAGACTCTAACTTGTTGTTTGGTTTGGATAATATAAATGGAATCATAATGTTCATATGTCACCCCCCAACTTAAGTGATAAGTTCATACCCCTAAACATCCCACACATCTCTTTACTGCTTAAAACCCTAGTTTTGTGCTTGCTTAGCTTAATTAGTTCTTTCCTTGCTTAGTTAGTTTCTTGCTTTGTTCTTACCTTGTTCATGTTAGTTTAGTTCTTAATTGCTCTTTTGCTCTTCTTGCTTTCTTTAGTGTAATTTTCCTTTTCATACCCAGCTTAATCCGTTCTTTCCTGTTTAGCCTTAATCTAGTCTAGGGTTAACGTAGATTTCATTCTTGCCTTTAGTTCCTTGCTTTCTCATAGTAGTTTAACAATTAAAACAACCTTTAAACCCTTAACCCTAGTCTCCACATTAGGAACCTAGCTAAACTAACCTAGCTCTAGCACCCCCTCTTTTCCCTATGGATCGACCCTTTACTTGCCACCTTCCTATACTACGACATGACCCTGTGCGCTTGTGGGTGCAGTGTTTTAGTAGACGTAGGTAGTTAGTTTAGGTTTATAAATTTCGAAAGCACAATCTCATCCCATGCATTCCGACCTCGTGGGGCGCATCTATTCAATCGAGTAGTGTGTTAGCACCACTAGCGGAATCGCACCAGTATCTTAACATTAAGCAAACACTCACAAAAAGTTTTTATCTCCTGTCTAGACAACGTGTAATAAGAGGAGGTAAAATGTTTTTCAATCACAACTAACTTCTGTTATTAGTTCTTTCCTTATGCCCATTTCATCTAGATCCATTCTGGATTTGATGCTATCTTTAGTCTTACCTGGCATATTCAATAGAGCACCAATGACTCCATCACAAACATTTTTCTCAACATGCATCATGTCGATACAGTGCCTAACTACCAAAGAACTCCAATAAGGAAGATTTTAGAATGTTGATCTCTTCTTGTATAAATATTTGTCACTCTATGTGGGAATAGTACATTTTGATCTCTTACGGAATCTATATTGACAAAGTTTTTTACTCTTTCATAAAAAACCTCCATTGATATAGGTTTAGGTGCACTCCATTCCTTGTTCTATCCATTGAATGTTGTGCGCAACCTTTGGTAAGGATGAACTTTTAGAAGATACCTTTGAAGATCAAGATATATAGTCTTGGTACAGTTTTTTTTTGTCATATTGAATCAGTGTTCACCTCACATATAGAGCATGCTTTGGATCCTTTTATGTTGTATCCAGACAAATTCTCGTATGTTGGATAGTCATTAATAGTGCAAAACAACATAGGTTGTAAAAAAATGTCTCTTTATGCAAAGCTTTATAGGTCAACATACCTTCTATCCATAGTTTCTTTAAGTCATCAATCAGAGGTTCAAGATAAACATCAATGTCATTGCTATGATGTTTAGGGTCTGACATCAACAACATCATCATGATGTTTTGGCTAAATTGGACATTAGCTTATCATCTATTTTGATGATGACAAACAATTCATTCTTGTGGATCTAACTTGCTACTTAAGTGTTTCAGGGTCCAAGAGATCACACTCGATGGATAGATGAAGTTAACTTGATTAAATGCTTGTATTTATATGTTTGTACAATTTGTAATAGCTTATACAAGTGTATAATGCACAAGTACCTAGAACTCATGAAAAATAAAGTGTTAGATTTTCCTTATCCACCTAGAACCCTTAATTAGGATCCCACCCAATAGTCTAGAGCCATTATCCTTTATTAAAAAAATCAATTGATGGGTTTTCCATAATTTAGCACACCTATTAATAGGGATTTTTCGGTCGATAACATTATCAACTAAGAATCCCTCACTCGAGAAAATTGTTGACCAAGACATCCCTTGGTCAAAGACTCAGTGCACAAGAAAAATGTATATAATGCACTTGCTCTGAGTCATTCCCAGTCGAGTAGTTTTTGGATCGAGAAACATCTAGTCCAATATTTGCTCGACTGGGATTAGACCGTTAAACCAGTTGAACTAAGAAGTTTAAAAATGTAGCTTGCCATTAAAGATAACTTGTACACTCGAACCACACCCATTCAAAGAAATTGTTGACTGAGAGACTTTTGGTTGAAAACGTTATCGAGTGAACTGGGTTCTAGACTGATATCTAGAAACAACTAAATTAATCATTACACCCAACGTCAACTAATCTAAAATGGCTAATTCTCCACTAAGAATCCTATAGACACTTTCTATGATACCCTAGTCACTTGAAACTGACTCCTATAAATAGAAGTGACCTTAAGATACCAAAAACACACAATCTACATTTGAGCAATCCTTCTAGAGAGAAAAAGAGCTAAATTACACCTGCCATCTTCTTCCTTTAGCTATAAGTTAGTATCCTATAGCTACAATATCCTAGATGCCACCTAGAAACGTCCATCCTAAGTGGTTAGTAGGTCTAACACTTGATATCGAATCAAAGTGATGTACTGCATTGGTGTAATCTTCCTTCTTCCAATCTACTTCTCCAAGTTGATGTAATTGTGCTCCTTGACTACTCCAAGTGTGGGAGGTTGTCTGAGAGAACTTCCTTGGTGGTACTTGAAGGTGTGAAGGCTGCTCCAAGGTGATTGTTGCTACTTCAAGGCGGTGAAGGTTGCATCACTGTGGTAGAGGTGGATTGTCATCCTCTCCTAAGGTTCTCTTCCACATCTCGATAAAGAAGAGGTGTTGGTGAAGTGATTGTATTTTATTGTAATTATTTAAGAGGTAATAAAATTGATCACATGCAAATCCGAATTGTAAACCATTGGGTAGTGGACTATCATCCTTCGATTTGAAGCATAAAACCACTCAAAATTGTGAGTCTCCTCCTCGTGTTTCTCTCTTTCTTGCAATTTAAGTTTTAAATTAATTTTAAATATCAAAAGACCTATTCATCCCCTTTAGATCTTTCAATTGGTATCAGATCCAGTCTTCAAGGAGATCTCACAAGTCTTCAAGTATGGGGAAAATTGCTTAGAAACCTAAACCTCGAAGGGACGTACGTGATCCGGACACAACCATTTGATGGTTCCAACTACACTTACTAGAAAAGGCAGATGTAATTCTACTTCTAAGGAATAAGCTTGGAGTTGTAGAGAATGATGACTCATCCATAGGATCTTCCAACTATGGAGTATAATAAATGGGATCTGGAGACGGTAAAAAAGGTTCAACTCAATACTAAAGCCGTAAGCATTTTATATTGTTCAATATGCATTGGTGAGTTTAATTATATATCTTCTTGTGAAACCACTTATGAAATTTTGCATAAAATTTTGGGTATACATGAAGGTACTGTTCAAGAAAATAATACTAAAATCAAACTGCTTAAACAAATTTTTGCACAATTTTGTATGATGCCTAATGGATCTATAAGTGAGATGCATGCTAGGTTTTCTTCTATCATCAACAGCTTGAATGCTTTGGGCAAGTACATTAGTGAAGAGGAGAAAGTATCCAAGATACTAAGATCATTGCCTCCAAATTGCAATCCCATGGTGACAACCATTGAAGAAGCCAATGATCTCACCAAATTGGTGATGGAACAGCTCATTGGCAACCTTGGGACACATGAGGTAACTCTTGAAGAAGAAGAAAGAGTGGAGGCTGGACTCCAAAAGGGGAGAAGGAAGGATATTGCATTAAAGGCTACAACTAAAGCTCAATGAAAAGTCATCACTTAGGAAAGTGATGGAACAAGTGAAGGAGATGATGAAAAGGATGCAATCATTGTAAAATGGTAAGAAATATAGAAGGTATAAATCTAACAAAAAATTCTAGTGCTTCTTCCTCTTCTCCCCTTAGCTGCTTTGAATGCGGAAAGTAGAGACATGTAAAGAATGAGTTCCTAAAATTAAGAAGGGTAAGAAATCTTCTTTCAAGAAGAAGGACAAGGGAGACAAAGTCTATGAAGTAGCATGAAATGAGTCAAGTGATGACAATGAGAGTGGATACGAAGAAGTGGAGTGTCTCATGGCTAAGGAAGATGAAGGTGAAGACTCAAATGAGGTAGACATTTTTGAATTATCCTAAATTGATCTAGTTAATAGTTGTGAAGGAACTCATGCTAAATATGTTGATTGCAAAAGAAAATTGAAGGAGTTCCTTAAAATTAATGATGAGTTGTATGCTAAAATTTATGATCGTACTACTGAAAATGAAAGTTTTAGTTATGAAAATGATAATTTGATAGCTTCTGTTAATGACTATAATGTCAAGTTGCTTGTATTAGAAAATAATAATGATCTTCTTGCTCAAGGCAAGGTTGAATTTCTTCCTAAGATAAATGACTAACAAACTCAACCTATTCTGTGCACTCATTTGGATTATGATATCATTGTTAGCGAAAAATATACCTTACTTTCAAATTTAGCTCAAGTCAATCTAGAAATTACAAAGAAACTTGCTAAAATTGCTTAATTGTAAAAATATGTTGATAGTTTAAAACATGGTGATATTCTTGATAGAGTCTTGGAAAGCACTTCCAAACATGTTGGGAGAAGGGGCCTAGGCTATGTACCTAAGCAAAAATCTTATCAAAAGCCTAGAGCTAGAAAAACACAAGCCCCTAGAACCAAGACCAGCTATGTGCCCAAGAACAATATAGCACATACCCAAAATGTTAATAAGAGAAACCAAATTGACTTTGTTTCTTGTTTCTACTATCAACATCTTATACATTATTCATTCTCTTGTAGTTACAAGAACAAGATGGGCATCATTTGGGTTCCAAGACCCCAAACTTAGAGTTTTTGAGATACTTTGTTGTGATTTGACCTAAACTTCATTTTGAAATTCATATTTGTCTTATCTCAACTAAAATGAACTTCAAAATGAATATCTTTATGCATTTGATTGTTTACTTGTGTCATTCATGATTATAATAATTGAAAATGTTATATCTTTTTCACACTAGAAATACTATAATTTCTACATAATTGCCTCTCAATCGAGCAATACCTTGATCGAGAGGCCTTTCGGTCAAAGTCAAGGTCGACCAAAAACAAGCATGACATAACTATTTTATTGCAAATCAAATCATTTACTTGTGATTAACACTGATAATTTAAATATGTAAAATGCTCATCATATTGATTCATTTCAAACACTCAGAATGTTAAACTCTTGAAGACATGTGTATTAATGTTATTAACCAAAAGGACCACCACATGGGTACCAAAATCTTTATATCTTATAGGATTGGGTAGTTGATAGTGGTTGCTCCAAGCATATGACTGGAAACAAGGAAGCTTTTCATTCACTTTAAGAAAAGAAGAGTGGAAGAGTCACATCTGGAGATAATGCCAAAGGTAAAATCACCAGGATAGGTAATGTAGGTACAAATCTTGAAATAAAAAATGTGCTACTTGTGGATGGATTGCATCACAACCTAATTAGTGTCAGTCAATTGTGGGACAATGGCTATGACATTCTTTTAAACAAATCTTGTTGTAGGTTTCTCATAGAAAACACTAACGATGTTGTTTATGAAGGAAAATGAGTAGGAAATATTTACATACTTAGACCTAATTCTATGCAAGCTATTATTGGAAAATGCCTTCTTGCAAATGATGAATATTTACAATTATGGCATAGAAAGCTAGGTCATGAAAGATAAATGAAGCTCTAAAAGATGATTATTAGATAATTTGTATGTAAGAAGAGCTAAATCAATTCACTAAGAATAATGTAACATATTTAGTTTCGAGACCTCAAGGCAAAACCATTATTAGAACTAAGTGGGTTTTTTGAAATAAACTTAATGAAATGGGGGAAGTGGTTAAAAACAAATCTAGGTTGGTTTCTCAAGGGTACAAATAACAACAATGGATATACTTTGATGAGACTTATGCACCCATAGATAGACTTGAGGCCATTCATATGTTATTAGCTCTATCTGCCCATAAAGACATCAAACTTTTCCAAATGGATGTAAAAAGTGTCTTCCTAAATGGAACCTTGGAAGAAGAAGTCTATGTTGCCCAACCACCTGGTTTTGAAATTACAAACAAGCTTTAACTTAAGAAATCTCTTTATGGTCTAAAGTAAGCACCCCAAAATTGGTATGAAAGACTTAAGAACTATATTTTTGATATTGGTTTCTCTATCGAAAAGTCAGATTCCACTCTATTTTCCAAATCACATGAATCATATTTTCTAGTTGTTCAAATATACACTGATGACATTATCTTTGGTGTTTCAAATGACTCCTTATGTACTCAAAATTGATATCATGTAAAAGGAATTGAAATGAGTCTTATGGGTGAGTTGACGTTTTTACTTGGATTTCAAATAAACAAATGCCTGCTAAAAATTTTCTAAGTCAAGAGAAGTATAACAAGGAACTCTTAAAATAGTTTAACATGGAAATGTGCAAACATGCTACCTATCCAATGCTTGCTTCCGCTAAAATTGATAAGGATGAAGATGGTGAACCCATGGATGATTCCTTTTGCTCTAGCCATGATTGGTAGCTTGCTATACATGACTGCATCTAGATTGAATATTATGTTTGCTATTGGACTTTGTGCTAGATTTCAATCAAACCCTATCTATTATCATTTTCAACCCGCCAAAAGAATTTTGAGATATCTTACTGGCATTATACAATTTGGTTTATGGTATCCATCAGGTTAATCGTTGCCATTTAAAGTTTATACCGATGTCGACTATGCTAGTTGTCACACTTGATTGAAAGACAACATGTAGTGGTTGTTTCTTTCTAGGAAGATCCTTGGCTTATTGGTTTAGTAAGAAACAAAATATGGTTATTTTATCTACCACCAAATACGAATACATGTCTGTAGCAACATGTTGTGCTCAAGTGCTTCATATGCAACAAGTCTTGCATGATTATGATTTTGTATTTTATTCTACGCCAATTTTCTATGATATACTAGTGCAATAAACTTGGCTCATAATCCCATTCTACACAGTCATGCCAAGAACATTGAGATTAGACATCATTTTTTGAGAGATCATATTGCCAAAAGTAACATCTCTCTTCATCATGTTGATATGAAGGAACAATTCACTAATATTTTTACCAAACAACTTCCTTTGGATCAATTTTAATAAATTAGAAGGAACTCATTACTCCTCTAGAAGATGTTTACATTGCTATATTTGCTCAGATTCTTGATTATACTATGTGTATTATCATCATTCTTGATTTCTAGCGTGCATCTTGAAATTGTGTCTTTCATTGAACATTTTGTACTTACTTTGGCTTCTATATATTAAAACATGGGTATTCTATTAAGGGGGGGTATCCCATTCATGGGGAGTCATCTTAATTCATATATTTGACTATCTTTTTGAGATGACAAAGGGGAAGAAATAAAATTAAAACAAAATATTTTCATTCTTTGAGCTTCACAATAGTTTCACAACTTTACTCTATTGATATATATAAATATGATGGATATCACATTCCATATCTCTCTAAGCATACTAACACACATTTTTATGCCACTCTAGGATTTGTTCTTCTCAGGTATGAAACTCATCTTTATAATATTTTGCTTATATTTTAGAAGTGTTTTCCATCATCAAAAAGGGGGAGATTGTTGGCTAAATTGGACATTAGCTTATCCTTTATTTTGATTATGCAAACATTTCATTCTTATCAATCTAACTTGATACTTAAGTATTTTAGGGTCCAAGGAGATCACACTTAATGTATAAATGAAGTTAAGATGCTTAAATGCTTATATTTACATGTCCGTACAATTTGTAATAGCCTATACAAGTGTATAATGGACAAGTACCTAGAAGTCATGTGAAATCAAGTGTTAGATTTTCTCTATCCACATCAAATGATTAATTAGGACCCCCCTAGAGTCTAGAGCCATTATCCTTTATTAAAAAAATCAATTGATAGGTTTTCCATAATTCTGCACACCTATTAACAAGGATTTTTCGATCAAGAAAATTGTTAACTGAGAAACCCCCACTCGAGAAAATTTTAGACCGAGACATTCCTCGATCAAAGACTCAGTGCACCAGAGAAATGTTTATAATACACTTGCTCTGAGTCATTCCCAGCAAGTAGTTTGTGGACCGAGACCCATCCGGTCGAATATTTTGTCGACTGGGATTAGACTGTTAAACCAGTTGAACTAAGAAGGTTAAAACTACAACTAGACATTAGAGATAACTTGTACACTCAAACCATACCCAGTTGAAGAAATGTTTGATTGAGAGACTTCCAGTTGAAAAAGTTGCTGACCAGACTGGGTTCTGGACTGATTTCTACAAACAACTAAACTAGCCATTACACCCAACATTAACTCATCTAAAATGGATAATTCTCAACTAAGAACCTTGTAGACACTTTTCTAAGATACCCTAGTTACTTGCAACCCAATCCTATAAATAGAAGTGACCTTAGGACACCAAAAACACACAAGCTACATTTGAGCAATCCTTTTAGAGAGCAAAAGAGTTGAATTACACTTGCCATCTACTTCCTTGAGCTCTAATTTAGTGTCCTATAACTACAATCTCCTAGAAACCACCTAGCAATGTCCATCCTAAATGTTAGGAGGTCTAATGCTTGATATAGGATCAAAGCGTTGTACTACATTGGTAATCTTCCTTCTTCCAATCTACTTCTCCAAGTTGATGTAATTGTGCTCCTTGACTACTACAAGTGTGGGAGGCTGTCTAAGGGAGCTTGCTTAGAGGTATTTCAAGGTGTGAAGGCTGCTCCAAGGTGGTTGACGCTAATTCAAGGAGGTGATGGCTTCATCTAAGTGGTGGAGGTGGATCGTCATCCTCTCCATGGGTTCTCTTCCACATCCCAATAAAGAATAGGTGTAGGTGAAGTGATTGTATTTTATTGTAATTCCCTCAGAGGTAATAAAATTGATCACTGGAAAATCCCAATTGAAAACATTCGGGTAGTGGATTGACATCCTTTGATTTGAATGGTGGAACCACTCTAAATTGTGAGTCTCCTCCTTGTTTCCCTCCTTTTCTTGAAATTTAAATTTTAAATTAATTTTAAATTATCAAAAGCTCAATTCACCCCCTCTAGATCTTTTATGATGTATTTATTTTGTATACAAAACCAGGGAGGAAGATTGTATATAAAAATTATAACATGCTAAGTGCTATGTTGGCTTCCCGATGTTCCATATGGATTCATCCCATAAGTACAAATCCCAAGTCTTAGATTCCTGACTTCTTCACCAAATTTAGGGTACAATAAATCAATCTTCTCCCATTGTTGGGAATCAAACACATGTTGTAGGATCCCATCATTATTTTTCTTTGCCTCCACAGGCCAAGTTAAATTCTCTACATCCATAGTATTGGCAAGCATTCATTGAAACCATGGTATAATAGGTAGATACCACATCACCTTGACAAGAGAGCTAGTTTTAGACTTCCCCGAAGTCATCATTCTATACCTTGATGCCCCCACATTTTGGACAATATTTCAAATCAATATAGTCCTTTTGAAATAATACATATTCATTTGGGTATGCATGTATCTTCTTAACCTTCATTTTAATTGGACACAACATTTTCTTTAATTCATAGGTTGAGATTGGAAGATAATTTCCTTCAAGAAGAATTTGTTTCAACAAAGACAATAATGATGTGAAGCTTTTTGTTGCTCCATCTATTATTAGCCTTTAGAGTATACAATCTCAACACAATGCTCATCTTTGTAAACTTAGTACAACCTAAGTATAATGGTCTCTCATCATCATGCACAATGTTTCTAAATAACTAAGGTGGATTGATGTACTCTACCCCACAACTATCTAGCATCACATCATCATGTCTATGAGAATCGGGTCATTCAAATCTACATCATCATCAACAATTTCTTCTTCAACACAAATACTATATTAACATCTATTGATCTTTTGGTAGGAATCTCTCCATGCTAGTACCATTCTATATAGCCATGTACAATCCCGTTGCACATGACTTGACTTTTGATTTTGTCAACAATATCGACTTTCAATTTGTTACTACAATTCCTACATGGACAATATAACCTATCTCCAGCTCATTTCCTGTGTTCCTCTTAAAATCTTATAAATTGGTTAAAACCATTAATAACCTCTGGAGTGTAGCAATTTGGAATGGAAATCCATGATCTACCCATTCTATCATGACAAAGAAAACAAGTATTGAATCATATGTTTAGTGATTAGGATTTAGAGACTAGGGTTTACAAATTAGGATTTATGATTTTAAACTAGCGTTCAATAATGAATGTGTGTGCCGCTTATCCCATTCTTGAACACCTAATCTCAATAGTAAGTGTATAATGTGTATTAACTTTTCAAGAATATTTCAGCAACATTTTCCCTCAGTTCTCCAAGTACATCGAAGTAGATGGACAAATATCCACCTACGTATGTACTTAGAGAACAAATGGGGAAGTGCTAAAAAAACATCTTCAAAACTGAATACACATTATTCACTTACTGTTGGATCAATGATGGACTCTAGAGGGGGGTGAATAGAGCTAAAAACACTTAAAGCAATCATTATGCCTTCAAATTACATCCCAAGATAAAGTTTCTTGTATGAAATTTGAGTGCAACCAAACATACATAGAAAGGGAGAGAGAGATTAAGCAAGCACAAGTAACACAAGCTATGTATAGTGTCTCCAACCTCTAAACTAGGATATGTATGTCCACTACCTATAGAGGTCAACCCTAGGATTTCAACCATGTCTCTCTCTAAATATTCCATTATAAAGTTTATAACATAAGACTTTCCTTTCAAGGACAAGGATACCTAACCTTCCCTTTGAGGACAAGGGGTCCAATAAACTTAAAAAGAACTTACCTATCCATGAAAAAAATGTTTTCTACCTTGCCAATGACTTACCTACTCTTGCATCGATTCTTCCACTTTCTCCAAGGACTTACCCACTCTTGCAACAATTCTTCGCTTAAAGGAATTACCCATTCTTGACTTGGATCTTCCGCCTTTGACTTCACCTTCACCAAGGAGAAGCTTATACCAAGAGACTCCTTCCCTTCTTCTTCTTCACCTCTCTTAGACAAGAGATAGAATATTCATCGTCATGGTAGAAAGAGATATTGGGAGGTGGAGGAAGTGAGAGTGTCACAAGATATACATGTAGGACTAGCTCTCTTACAAATCTCCTACCCACTCTAATGGATGTAGCAAGTGATTAAGATTATGTGAGTGGATGGAGGCTCTTGGCAGCACTCAACTATAATATAGGGACCTTCATTGTGCTTGGCTAACTATGGGATGAATCCCAAGGAATCCTATTTATAGTTGAGGTTACCTACTAGCTAGTAGGGTTACTTAGGAATGAATTCAGCCATTTTGGGTGTTCCAACAGATATGTTTTTGAGTTTTGGAGCACTCTACTAGCTAGAAATTCTTTTCTATTCTTTACCATATAGTGTTGTCAACTGAGTTATCTTTTGGGTAACTCGACTAAGTGCACTGTATGATAAGTCAAAGTGCATGTGTTGGTTCAGTTGTAACCAGGACAAACTCAGCTGACCCTAGGAATTTTGTGGGGAAATACGACATCAAGTAGGCAGCGGAAAAAAAAACTTTACTGACGTATTACCCATTAACCAACACGTCGTGTTGATAACTATGCAATGGGGAGGATGGTTCTACAAAGATATAGCTGGTCCTAGAGCAAGTTCAATGAAAATCCACATCGATGTAGATGTACACTCTGTCTTGGATGGTGGTTGTGTAGCTCCTAGATGCACTGGGAATCATCTAACTACTCCTCCACTCACAACAGACTCGGACAACTACTACATTGGCTCCTCAGATCTCACCATAGACTATGAGTAGATGTTTCCATCCTAGCAGCAACCAAATGACTCCTTCCTCTAGAGTAGTCCAAAATAGACCAACTAGAACTCCTATTGTCCTAAAAGAACAGATAGGAAGGAGTTGTCCCTCCTATTCATGTACTAGTAACCAACCCGCTCTCCTAAGACAATGATCCTTAGTTGTTTCTCTCCTGTGGCTATCCCTCCCTAGTCACATAGGACTTGCCTGGTATCTTTTGGTTACCACAACCAGAGAGGACAACAATTGTTAGAGCAATTGATTCTCAATTGTCTATGTTGTAGTTATGTTCTAGGAAGCCCCCAGTACCCCTCTATATATAGGAGGGTTTAGGGTCAAGGTTCCCAATCCCCTGTCAATATGGGACTAAAGTGGGAGTGGAAAGGACCAAAAGATCTTGAATTTTTGCAACAATGCTGAAAGTTTTGCAATCTATGTGCGCCAAAACGGTCGTCTCGCCCAGTGAGATGGTGGTTTTACACTTTCCAATTTTGCACATATGTCGACAATTTTATTCCAATTAGTACTCAACTAGACGTCAACACCAATCCTCGATGCAATCGAATTGCACTCCCAAATGGCCATTTGGTGCATCTAAGTTGGGATTCTCACACCACCTGAGACGGTCGTATGTCCAAGCTAGACAGACGTCTCATAGGCTGTTTCAGGCTGAATTCCACCTACTACACAATAAAACCAACTTGACACTCCAAACGACTGTCTCAACACTTGAATCGATTGTTTGGCAGTCTAGTCAGCGGATCCGTTGCATGAATTGAAATACCTAAACACGTTAGAAATCAATTCAATTATCATTCAAGATCAAACTCCTCTTCTAGATGAGTTCCTATGTGTGTGACCCTATAGTCCCATATCATGTTGGTAGTGAATGCCCATAACAACTTATGACATCACAAGCAAAGAGTGGAGCCTAGTCACACATCAGTGCTATCTAAGTGAATAGAAACTTGGGGGACAACTTCAACCTACAATTTGTGTATGATGTTAAAATATTTATATAGTTCCTTTGTCACTACTATCCAAATTGAACTGGAGGCATGGAGTAGTCATCCTCATTATACAATATTGTTCCTTAAACCAAAGAAAACTGCATGAGATGTATGTAAGCTCAATATCACATATTGACTCACATGCGGATGGCCATACTTATCTCACTATCACTAATCAAGAGGCCTAGGATATCATACTCCTATAGGAGGGACAAATCCCATTTCTCTCACTCACAGTCAATCCCCATGTGTCAAAGTAATCCAATCATCACCGTTATAACAACCCATGTTTCATGGCCCACAACAACTTGTGATTCTCCTTCTTCTTATTGTACCTCTTTAGGTTCTATGTTTTCTTGTTTGTCTCGAACATTGAGAGTTCTACTTTTACTCCCACTGATTCCTTTGGAAGTAATTTCCATTTACAAATTTACCCATCCTAGCAACAAACACTTTGTTGTCGATTGGAATATAAGTAGTATTCAACAAGATAATATTCATGTGATTTGTACATAAAGTCTTTTAAGAAACTATTTTTTTATACAAGCTTTCAATCCTAATCACTACAAAAGACTCATCTGGACACTTCCCATGCCATATCTCATATGGTGTCTTTTGAACCAATTTACATGGTACATTGTTTTATTGTAAATCATGTGCCAAAAGAAATTGTACGATCAGCTAGATTTTATAGATAATATCACCATGAGTTAACATGGTGTGATACCTTCTTTCTGACACATTGGTATGTTTCAGGTGGAGTTCCATGTGATAAACTATCACAATCTCTCTAGAAGGTCATCAAACTCCTGGTTAAATATTTCAACATTGATCACATCAATGCATCTTAATACTTTACCCAGTGAGTTATGTAGTTCATTAATAATTTCCATGAACATTTTAAGAGATTAATACTTGTATTTCAATAAATACAAATTTCAATGTCTACTAATCGTATCAGTAAATATAATGAGGTACTTGTAACTACCTTTAGAACTCATTCTAAAAGTTCTATGTACATCAATATTTACTAGTCTGAATGGAATAGTCGATCTCCCACTACATCTAGTGAAGATGATTTTGTCATATTGCACAACAAATAAGACATGCATGTCTCTATTGGTTCAATAACCAAAAGAGTCTAGATAACCATCATATGGATTCTAGAAATGTATTTCTCATTTATGCGCTTTTAATGACAATGTTATAGGTATTCAATGTTTGAGTCATCAAGCCATTCAATCTATGTGTCACCCTATAGAACCTATCACTAAAATACCCCTAGAAGGGGATAGGCCTAAGCGGAGCAAAAAGGGTTTTCCATGAGATGGAAAATGAAAAAATTATTTGTCTTTAGAACTATCAAGTATAGTTTGTGAGACATAGGGCATTTCCATAAAAGATCATATCTTTTAAAATGAAAGATAATATTCTTGTCATATAAGACATATGATGTTTTCATCAATTGAAAATACATAATAGAAATTCACTAATTCTATTATGTGCCCATGAATGACAACTCCCAACTATAAAGGAAACAACCCTTGCTCTGCACAGTTCTAACTTACTTCTTCTCAGGTCTAGAAGTAGATATCTCTATCTCTATCTTCTTCTAGAGATCCTCTTTGAAGAGGATAATTCCTTTCTAATTTCCAAACAACTGACAATGGTGGCACTTTCTTTTCTTTATCCTTTAAGTGGAAATGATTGTGTGTGTATGAGTGTGTCGATGTGACACTATTATAGGGGAGGACCTATATAAGTGTTGTGAATGACTAGGGAAGATCTAAATGTTTGATTTACATGATATCTAAGTACTTGTACATTATATACTTGTACAAGTTTTTACATTTGATTACAATCATGAAATTAAAGCATTTTGAGCATATAGATCTTACAAAACTTTGTCATCCACCTTATTCCTGAAATACTCAAGTAACACATTAGATCCACAAGAATGAAATGTTTGTCATCATCAAAATAAAGGGATTATAATAATGTCCAATTTAGCCAACAATACACATACACTAATGTATTCTTATCATATATTTTGGAGCTATTTAGTTATGAGTTGTTAAATACAACCATGAAAGAACTTTGAATATGGTGAGATCTTATGGATAAGTACCTCATTCTATGTGGAGTATATGTTGAATTGTTTTGTATATTAATCCATACACATATGTTTTACAACTACTTACATAATGTATTCTTATCATATATTTTGGAGCTATTTTGTTATGAGTGGTTAAATACAACCATGATAGAACTTTGAATATGGTGAGATCTTATGGCTAAGTACCTCGTTCTATGTGGAGTATATGTTGAATTGTTTTGCATATTAATCCATACACATATGTCTTACAACTACTTACATAATGTGACTGCACAATTCACATTAAGTAATGTGGCATTTCTAGTTTCATCACTGATTTGTTGTGTATATAGAGACCAAATGAGTGTAGTTGATTAATTATATACCACATCTAAGTATTTTTCTACTATCGAGAAGGATGTCATTATATCTCCTTTCAATATTGCATAAGTTTCAGATTCCTTACTTATAATTTTAACTTATGAATTTTATTTATTGTGAATATGAGTTTTCTTTTGTTTGCCTTCTTTTTATTCAGTGATCGGCATTGAGAGTTGTTGGTGATTGTCCTCGAGATGCTGATTGTGCATTATTTTGATATGTCTGGTAAAATAATAAAGTGGGGGAAACAGATTGAAAGTTCCAATTGTAGAGTGAGTAATTTTTTTACCCGTCAACATATATAAGGTATGCATAATTATATTACTATTTATTAATGTAATTGCATGTATTACTCTAACTTATAGGGGCATAAAAACATTCAAATAGGCCCAAGAAAATATATAAAAACATAGAAATAAATATCTTGGAAGAATGTTAAGGCAGTTATCTAACTCCAATGTGTATATATGTTGACTATGCATATTTTTATTTCTTAATGTTTCACATAGTTATAAAGTTATAGTACCCTATGCAATATCATAATTCCATGTATAATTGGGTGTAGATACTATGTGATGCAATATATAGACTTGTTATAAAAAATGCATCAAAGGACATCCATAGCATACAAGGCAATATATATATATATATATAGAGAGAGAGAGAGGCTAGTGTACACTCGAGTGTACCAGAGGCACCGTACACCTCAGTCATTTTTTAAGATGAAATAAATTTTTGAAAAATCTAAACTGGTGATCTTCTTAATTATCATAAGAACATACTATATAATAAATTTTAGCTCATTTGGACACTTATAGGTCGTACATCTAAAGTACGTAAAAATCATGTATTTCAAATTAGTTTTGTGCGTCAATTTTTTTATCCTTGGATGAGTGACTTACACTCATCCAAATGAGTTCAAATTTTGTATGTGACTTATTATTATTGTAACCATGAAGATCAATGGATTAGATTTTAGAAAAAACATGGTCTAGATATGCAAACACCATTGGGGTATACGGCGTGATCAATACAATCGAGTGTATTCTATCCTGACTCTCTCTCTCTCTCTCTCTCTATATATATATATATATATATATATATATATATATATATCTTGAATCATCGGTAAATAGTCTCATTTGATAAAGACAAAAGAAGTCCAATCAAACTTAAATTATATCATTCTCTTTGAAGGTGTTTGACAGAAAAAAGTCATATACACAAGAACAGCCGGATAAGATACAAGAAGAGTGGGATGAGCCCTTTATTAAGGAAGTCAAATTTTTATTTGACTGGTATAACTGCTATTGTTTTTAAAGCTTTAATGTCATGATTTCTATGTATATGTGATTGTAATAACTTTTTGCAATTTTAGATTTAATTCAAGTGAGTTTTTGGTGCATATGTGAATGATGTGTTTATATGTATACATGTATGTGAATGAATGTGAAGAGTAATGAATACGATGAAAATTGCATTTATACATGTGGATGAGAATAAAATTGCATGTATGTGAATTTCTCTATGTGTGCATATGTGCATGAAATACTATGAAGTGTGGATGTGGACTCTTTTATGTGTTTGTTATTATAGGTTTTGTAGGTGTTGTGGCATGTTGTTAATCTGAATAGTTACAAAGCATACAGCTCTAATGAACTACATGATCCGTCCCAATGAACAAAAAGACATCAGATATGCAATCCTATTATAAAAAAAATTGTGACGTTGTTTGTCTTAAAATAATAGATGATGTAGATTTTTATATTCCATCTACTAAAAAAAATTCACGTCACATATATTCTTATAAATTATATTTTAATTGATAAGGAACTACAACGTTGATTTTTACATGGACCAATGACACATATGCTCTTCATTGATGGTTTTTATTTGTAAACCAATGGCAAAGACATTCTTATCAGTTAAATTTGAACTTGCATTAGATTCAATGTCAGTTGACTTCACCAACCACTGACGTCACAGACCTTGTCATAAAATTATTTAAGGAAAATAAATGACTATAACCCAAGAATAATCTTATTTTATTGTTGATATCAGATTATGTCATCAGTTTTGCCTTTCATATCAAATGACACTAGGTCTGTCTCATCAATTGCCTCATACCCTATAAACCAACATAGCAGGGGATTCAGTTGTGGTGTTTCCCTCTTATATGTTAGTAGGTAATCGAGGTTGTATACATTATAGTGAATATTTTTACTAGTTGTTTCCCACCAATCACTTGACTCACTTTGTGGGTCACCAAACTCTTCATTTTTCCAAAGTTACAATTAGTTGATCGATTGTAAACCAATTGTTTCATTGAACCAAACCATCTGGTCATTTGACTAGACCTTCCATTCACTCAAACCTGGCTAGAAATCTATCTTACATGAATTTAAACTATTCTGGCCATATGTTTGATTGCAAACTTCAATTCCCTTATGCATTGTTATGTGCATGATCTTGTACGTTCCACGTTATGTTGGTACAATGTTCATAACGTCACGTGAAAATATTGGTGTCTAGAAACACATCATTTCTACTCAAGGAATTAGAATAAGTAGAGACTAACTTGAACCTACAAAGTGAATGTTACAATGACTCTTCCTTTTGTCATAGATATACACATTGAAATGAAGTTGCCATCCTCTTAACATTCAATCTGTGTTCCTTGAACAAGAGAAAACTATTGATATTGTGTGAGATAAATATTATATATTAACTTTCATAAGCATGGCCATGCATTTCATAGTCTTTCTTATTTAGTGACCAGGATATCACTCCAATGAAGGGAACAATTCCATATACATCACTCACAATAACTAACAAGTGTTTAGATTGAACCAAATCAACATTTCATGACAACCCTTATCCAGAGTCATGTTAGGCTAGTGTTAAAGTACACAGAGAAACAAGTGATTGCTATAGTGACTTCAGGTGGATCAAAGTCACCACTATCACATTGAGATATGACTGAGAATTTCCATGACATGTCTTCCAAGTGTCATTCTCAAGGTTGGCCAGTCCAAAACAACCAGTTCTCTAGAAAGTACCCATGTATTTGAGTTGATATTATTTATCATGACTAAAGAGACATAGTCATCACTCAACATATAGACTAGTCATATGTAGTATTTTTGCCCAATAATATCCACAACAATAGGTGACTAGGGGATAATAAGAATAAATACTTTAATGTTACAAATGATATCATTTTCAGGCCCTCAACACAAACTATATGTCACTGAGTCACAATATTCTTATGTGATTATTACATTTATTCATTATCTCAATAATGAAATAAATGTAATAAGTATAATTGCCTTATTAATAGTCACATCATATATAATGTATCCCTATTACAATTATCACATTATGGCTTTAAAGGCATACAACCAATATTCTCAACCTTAAAAAAGAAAGTTTGAGAACATCCTAAAAAGTATGGGGCCTAGAGGCTAGGTTGAGAGGTTATAGGTAAGAGGCCAATGTTGGTATGTATGCCCTGAGAGCCAATCATGGGATGATTGATGGGATACATTAAGATTGATTTGATAAACATAAAAGGCGAGCTTCCAATTCTTTCTGGTTCAGTCATATGAGATAGTGATAGAACAGATTGAATGTCTAGAGAATGACAGTACTCAATGACGTATGCCTTCAGGTTCATGACCTGAACGATGAGATCATACGGATGCTAAGAGTTTGTACATTCTTTTTATGTCCCTAGTCGGATGTCATTGTGGAAGGTAGATAGACAGCAATGACACACAAGACTAGATTGTGGTGTTGGTTGATGACAGAATCTCATTAGTCATGATATAGAGATATCAAACCAAACACATAGGTACTTGTTAGAGAACAAGGTACCGGACAGACCCACCGTGAGTTTGACACATGGAACCATGAGATGGTAGTCACAGTCAGTACTCACAGTGATGGTGGTGAGTGTGATTCTTAGACCTGAAATCACTGCACTCAACACATGTCGTTGGGCACACTTTGACATCATCAAACGCAGTCCTGAAACATGGGTTGTTATAAAGGTGATGATTGGGTGGCTTTGACACATGGGGCTTTTGAGGGGTGAGTGATAGATATGGGATTTGTCCCTCCTGAGGGAGTTTGATATCCATGGTCACTTGATGAGTAGGATTTAGAAAGGCGTGCACGCATGTGTGAATCAGTATATGATACTGATGTCATACATATCTCTTCCAGTCTACTCTGAGATCAAGGAAGTGAATGAACATTGACAGGATGACTGTTCCATGCCTCGAGTTCATTCGGGATATCAGTGACAAAGGAATTATACATTCACTGTAACACCATTCACGGATTGTAGGATGAAAGTTGTTCTCCAACTTTCTACTTTCACTTGGGTAGCACTGATGTGTGACTAGGCACTGCTCTTTCCTTGTGAAGTCATAAGTGTTATGGACTTTCACTGCCAACGTGAAATGGACCTGCAGGGTCACACACATAGGATTTAACCTGGAAGAGGAGTTTTTTCCACAAAGCAATGTTTAGATTGATTACTAAAGGAGTTTAGTAGTTCAATTAAACACTCAATCAGTCGATAGCTCAATATCGTATGGTTCAAGGTGTTGGACGCATTGATTGGAGTATCGGATTGATTGAAATCGCAATTGACTGATTTTGCCCAACCTGTGCTCCCAACCGATCGGTTCATGTGATGAACCGGTCAGCTGAGGTTGCTGAACCGGTCGGCTAGAGTGTCCAGGCCGATCGGCTCATGCCCAGGTTGAAACGACCGGTTCAAGGGTTGAACCGATCGGCTCAACTGGTGCAACCGACCAGTTGGGAAAGTCATGTCGGCAAGAATTTTCCTTTGGTTTCAAATTGCCCAATTCGATTGGGAATAATATTGGTATTCGATACCAATTGGGAAAGAAACAAGGAAAGTCTTTTTGAGCCGGATTAGGACCATGAACCGATCGGTTCAGGGCACCAACCAATCGGTTGGAGTGCCCCAAACGATCGGCTCAGGTCCAACCGATCGGCTCAATGGCCGAACCGATCGGTTCAGTTGTGAACCGATCATTTCAGGTTGCGAACCGGTTGCTTTTTGTGGAAAATTCTCAAACCCTTCTACTCCTGCATTAGTCCCGCATTGCCCAGGATGGAGAACCTTGTCCCATGACTCTCCTATATATATAGGGGTATTGGGGGCTTCTCAAAGTACAGCTCAGTGCAACCAGTTTCTCTGCAAGTTGTCATTCTCTCTGGTTTTGGTAACCGTGAGAGAGCCCGAGCAAGTGCTTCCCGCAAAAGGGAGGTGCAGCAAGGGAAGGACAACTGCAGTTGCAACAGGAGGCAGGAGAGCGTGTTGGCGACTAGTACGTCAACAGGAGGGTGCGACTCCTTCCACTTCCTTGTAGGACAAGGAGAGTGGAGTTCCAGGTGGTCCGTGTGGACTACTACAGAGGCGGGAGGACACTGCCACTTAGGAGGACAACTGTCATCCGACAGTCCAGTTCGAGTAGGAGTTGTCAGTCCCGGTGTGACCAGGAGCTGCACAGACATCGTCAAAGTCCGGAGTTGAAGACCGCGCATTGCGTGAGGTATTGTCGCCGATCAAGCCTCGGGACAAGGTATGATTCCACAAACCATCCTTTCCTATTATATAGACGTTGACACATTTCCTCGGTATGGGTTGGGGGAGAAATTTTTTTTATTTCCGCTGCCTTATCTGTCTCTCCTAAAACCCAACAGTGGTATTAGAGCCACGTCAACTTCTCTATGTTTTAGGAATATCGATATGATCGATTTTGGTTTGTCGCCTTTATTTATTGCATGCGATGCGAATAATATCGGCTTTATGCATGTCCAATCCTAAATCCACAAATCCCTAATTACATATATGATATGTATTATTAATGCACTCGATATGCGTTGCCCTTAAATGAGTTTTGTGGTGGATGTGTGTAGCGTGATTATGGCCTATAAACCCCTATCTGTGTGTGGTTGTTTGTGGTTGCTTGCATCTCGGTCTGCGCACCGATCTTCCCTCTCTTATTCCTGATGTAACTCAAAATAATTCGAGATTCTTTCCTACCTTTGCTCCCCCCGAATGTAACTCGGGGTTTTCCCTTTTAAAGCAATGTAATAAATAGAATAGGATAGATTTTTATTTCCTGTTATGTCAAAGACCGGCGGACATCAAGATGTATGTTTCAGATGGTCGGTTCAAGGAGTGAACCGATCCGTTGACCTTCCAGACGATCAGTTCAAGGAGTGAACTGATCGGTTGATGACCGGTTCGAGGAGCGAGACGAGCGGGTGGCGGACATGATGAGATGCACGACGACCAGGCGAACCGATCGGTTGGAGGAGCCAACCGATCGGCTGGTGGCACCCAGACGACCGGCTGGAGAGTACAGATCATTCATGTGATGAGTTGATCAACTCGGATGGCAAGGCACAGATGTTCATCTTGTACAGGTTGCATGTGATGTAGACCTAGATGACCGTGATTCCTCTTGGCTCGAGGAATCACATTAGGATAGCCATAATCATCGGTTTTTATCGTTTGTGCATATTTTCTGTGGGATATAGCATGTATATGATGCGTACTATGTATTGTGGTGATTGGATATGTATATGTATATAAAACCAAATCCCTCATTACAATATTAAGTTTTAGATGCCTTCCAAATGCGACACACGTGAAAAGCTTGTTCGACCAAGTGTGGGCACGCCCTAGCGTGGTGCACCGTCTACCTCGTGGAAGCGTGAAGGATGAATGTGTGGGTCTGCCCTAGCAGGGTGCATGTTCATCGTGTTTGCTTTGGGTCGGACTTAACAAGGTGATCTAGATGGGATCTAGTACCTTGAGGCATGGAGATGATCATTGCAAGGAGTTGTATATGACATCTTATCAAGAGTTGCATATGATGCAATTGGCAAAAGTTGCCTACCTGAGAGATCTATGTTGTGGGTGACAGCCCTAGCTGGTCCATGACTTAGAGGATTTCAGGATCTTGCCCACTAGAAGGTTGTACGCTGCAATCTTCCGAATTGATGGTGAGGGCTATCAATTTGAAGTAAAATAGTGGGAGCGATAATTAATTAAAGGCCTAATTATATCGTCAAACTTTCAAATCAATCAAATAAGTCAAAAATGAGTTTTGGACTAAAATTGCATATTTTCCTTTTGTAGTTCAAATGGCAACAAACAACAACTTTTCTTTGCGATCGGTCCTTGAAAAGGACAAGCTAAATGGGACAAACTTCCACGACTGGTATCGGACATTGAGAATTGTTCTCACTCAAGAGCGTCAGCTCTATGTCCTGGATACTCCAATTCCAGAGGAACCTGCTCCTAATGCACCAAGGACAGAAAGGGATGCTTACAAGAAGCATTCTGATGATGCCATTGATGCAAAGTGCTTGATGCTATGTTCAATGAACCATGAGTTGCAGAGGCAACATGAGAACATGGGTGTCATAGAGATGATTCTGCATCTCAGGAACATGTATGAAGATCAGGCACGGCAAGAGAGGTACAATGTTTCTAGGGCGTTGTTCAAGTGCGTCATGACAGAAGGAGATCCAGTTGGTCCTCACACACTCAAGATGATTGGGTATATGGAGAACCTGCAGAGACTGGGATTTCCACTGAGCCAAGAGTTGGCTACTGACGTGATACTGCAATCGTTGCCAGAATCTTACAGTCAGTTTGTGATGAACTACAACATGAACAACTTTGATAGGCCACTGTCAAAGTTGTTGGGCATGTTGAGGAAAGCCGAGTTACAGATGAAGAAAGACAAGCCTAAGTCTGTGATGGTGATCACGAGCAAGAAAGGCAAGTCCAAGCGCAAGGGCAAGGGCAAAGCTAAGAAAGGTTCTGAAGCTAGCCAGGAGTCCAAGCCATCTTCAGCTCTCAAGGCCAAGGGAGGCGTGACCAAGAAAGGAAATTGCCACCATTGTCAAAAGCCAGGACATTGGAAAAGGAATTGTCCTCTCTACCTGGAAGAACAAAAGAAGAAGGAGGCGACTGAAACCTCTACTTAAAGGTGTCATGAAAGTAAACTTGTAACACTTTTGAGATATATGATATCAAGATGTAAAGTGTAAAGCATTCTTACTTGGGGCAAGTGTTTCCTTTATAGATAGGAATACTTTAGTTTATTTTCAGCCAATAAGGCATGTAATACAGTTATGAACTGCTATTTCATACTTTCTAATAGATAGAAACACTTTATTTTTGCGTATTGTATGACAATGATAGCAATTAATAAAGAGATGTTTCAATTTATAAAGATGTGATCTTTGTGGCAATGCCTTATTTATCTTGTGATATTTGATATGCATAAGATAAGACGATACCTAAAAGTTATAGATAACTCAAACAATTTAATTAGCATTAATCATGAGAAATTCATTTCTAGTTTCCATGTGATGGATAAAACTAGACTCTTTTGGTTGAAGAACCAGTAAGGGACATGAATATCTTGGACATGATTAATCAATCTTCACTAAAGTAGTGGAAGAGTGATTATCCTATTAGGTATAATACATGTGATGTATTTATATACCTATTGGAATAAATGCTAATACTTCAAATGGTGTTTAGAGAAATACCAATATGAATGTCTTGAAATGTTCAAGATAATCATAAATGAAGTACAAATTTGGTAAAGTATTATTTCTTGATGAGATCAATGAATGAAATACTTGGAACAAATGTTTGATATCCTTATGAGTGATTATGATAGTGTATCATAGTGAACTCATGATTAAGGCATGGTGATGTCTGAATCAAGAAGGAATCATACTCTAAGGAGTTAGAGAATGATTATCAAATAACTGAATTCTTCTTAATAAAAGAATACCCCACACTAATAAAAGAAATTAAGAATCACAAGGGTTGTGAGTTCTTATATCTTTAACAGATACACCTCAATTATCTATGTGATGAGTTGTTCATGTGATGAGTCAACTATCAAGATGAATATGAGGAATCGAATCTTGAGTTATGGTTTAAAACTATTACATCCTAAATGACTTCCATGTGAACCATAAGGTATGACCTTGATGGTAGCACTCATTGGATCATATCCATAAGTGCAGATGAGTCTTAAGTGTTAAGACACATGGATAACATTTTGAGAGGGATGATTCTTGTTGATTGCAACTTAATGGCTAAAACATTTGGCATATGGATACTAAAACCGCATTCCTATGAGGAATAAAACCAGGATGTGTACATGACACAACCTATAAGGTTTATGAATCCACTAATGCAAATGAAGTCTATAAGTTACAATGGACTAATCAATGTGATTGATTGAGTATAAGCAACTCAAAATTGGATCTTTATTTTGATAATATAGTCAAAGGGTTTGACTGATATGTCAAAGATAAAGAAGTGATCTGTGATTTAGTGGGAGCGTGTTCACATTCCACATATTGATGTGAAATGGAAATGTTCTAGATTGGAAATCCTAATGTGGAAATTATCTTTAAGGAAGATAGAGATGTTTCCTATGTGATAGGAATAGAGATCTATAGAGATAGTTCTCGAAAATCTTTTGACCTGGAAAGAGAGAGCATACATTGGCAATCTGTACTGAAGTGTTCAGCATGCACAGATTCAATGGGAGAAAACTTGTCCATGTTACATGGAGTTAGTATCCCAAGGCCAAGTGTCCAATTCTTATGAAGAATGGGAACACTAAGAATAGATATAGATCTATCATGTATGTAATCATCCCATTATCTTGCATGTATGACATGGCAAGAATAAAATGCATTCATCATCTTGTATGTAGGACATGGCAATATGATGTGCTCATCCTGATAACTCGCATGTGTGACATGACGAGTGGATGGCTGTCTATTTCCAGTAAGGGTTATTGGAATACCATGAGAACTTGATAAGTACTTGGGAAGTACTAGTTCTATGGAGATAAGGAAGAATTTGATGTAAAGAGTTACATTGATGCGAACTTCCGAAAGGACAGAAAATTAATCGCAAAATATACATAGGATGTATAAAAGTAAAAGTTTGTTGATAATTGGAAGTGTTCCAATAAAGCCATTTAAAAAGGAAAAGCCGAGTATCTATGTGTTAGTGAACAGCAGTGGATACTATATGGATCTGAAAGTTCATGAGATGAACTTATATTCCACTCATTGATGACAAGTCTGGAATCCTTGATCATGCAATGTGGCTAAAGGTTAGCAAATGGAATACAAGATCGCATATTACGGCAACTCCATCTCATACGTGTGACGAACAGTGAAGAGATGAGAGACATGCAATTTATACAGACTTTGGCAAGGTGTTTCCATTACTCACTATGTTGGCACTACAGCACAGTAACATGTGGGACATGTTTGAAAATCACTATGAATATGATTCATGGGTGATTGGCTCGCAGTGCAAGTGGGAGTCTGTTGGTATGTATGCCCTAAGAGCCAATCATGGGATGATTGATGGGATACATTAAGATTGATTTGATAAACATAAAAGGCGAGCTTCCAATTCTTTCTGGTTCAGTCATATGAGATAGTGATAGAACAGATTGAATGTCTAGAGAATGACAGTACTCAATGACGTATTCCTTTAGGTTCATGACCTGAACGATGAGATCATACGGATGCTAAGAGTTTGTACATTCTTGTTATGTCCCTAGTCAGATGTCATTGTGGAAGGTAGATAGACAGCAATGACACACAAGACTAGATTGTGGTGTTGGTTGATGACAGAATCTCATTAGTCATGATATAGAGATATCAAACCAAACACATAGGTACTTGTTAGAGAACAAGGTACCAGACAGACCCACCGTGAGTTTGACACATGGAACCATGAGATGGTAGTCACAGTCAGTACTCATAGTGATGGTGGTGAGTGTGATTCTTAGACCTGAAATCACTGCACTCAACACATGTCGTTGGGCACACTTTGACATCATCAAACGCAGTCCTGAAACATGGGTTGTTATAAAGGTGATGATTGGGTGGCTTTGACACATGGGGCTTTTGAGGGGTGAGTGATAGATATGGGATTTGTCCCTCCTGAGAGAGTTTGATATCCATGGCCACTTGATGAGTAGGATTGAGAAAGGCGTGCACGCATGTGTGAATCAGTATATGATACTGATGTCATACATATCTCTTCCAGTCTACTCTGAGATCAAGGAAGTGAATGAACGTTGACAGGATGACTGTTCCATGCCTCGAGTTCATTCGGGATATCAGTGACAAAGGAATTATACATTCACTGTAACACCATTCACGGATTGTAGGATGAAAGTTGTTCTCCAACTTTCTACTTTCACTTGGGTAGCACTGATGTGTGACTAGGCACCGCTCTTTGCTTGTGAAGTCATAAGTGTTATGGACTTTCACTGCCAATGTGAAATGGACCTGCAGGGTCACACACATAGGATTTAACCTGGAAGAGGAGTTTTGTCCACAAAGCAATGTTTAGATTGATTACTAAAGGAGTTTAGTAGTTCAATTAAACACTCAATCAGTCGATAGCTCAATATCGTATGGTTCAAGGTGTTGGACGCATTGATTGGAGTATCGGATTGATTGAAATCGCAATTGACTGATTTTGCCCAACCTGTGCTCCCAACCGATCGGTTCATGTGATGAACCGGTCGGCTGAGGTTGCTGAACTGGTCGGCTAGAGTGTCCAGGTCGATCGGCTCATGCCCAGGTTGAAACGACCAGTTCAAGGGTTGAACCGATCGGCTCAACTGGTGCAACCGACCAGTTGGGAAAGTCATGTCGGCAAGAATTTTCCTTTGGTTTCAAATTGCCCAATTCGATTGGGAATAATATTGGTATTCGATACCAATTGGGAAAGAAACAAGGAAAGTCTTTTTGAGCCGGATTAGGACCATGAACCGATCGGTTCAGGACACCAACCGATCGGTTGGAGTGCCCCAAACGATCGGCTCAGGTCCAACCGATCGGCTCAATGGCCGAATCGATCGGTTCAGTTGTGAACCGATCATTTCAGGTTGCGAACCGGTTGCTTTTTGTGGAAAATTCTCGAACCCTTCTACTCCTGCATTAGTCCCACATTGCCCGGGATGGAGAACCCTGTCCCATGACTCTCCTATATATAGGGGTATTGGGGGCTTCTCAAAGTACAGCTCAGTGCAACCAGTTGCTCTGCAAGTTGTCGTTCTCTATGGTTTTGGTAACCATGAGAGAGCCCGAGCAAGTGCTTCCCGCAAAAGGGAGGTGCAGCAAGGGAAGGACAACTGCAGTTGCAACATGAGGCTGAGAGCGTGTTGGCGACTAGTACGTCAACAGGAGGGTGCGACTCCTTCCACTTCCTTGTAGGACAAGGAGAGTGGAGTTCCAGGTGGTCCGTGTGGACTACTACAGAGGCGGGAGGACACTGCCGCTTAGGAGGACAACTGTCATCCGACAGTCCGGTTCGAGTAGGAGTTGTCAGTCCCGGTGTGACCAGGAGCTGCACAGACACCGTCGAAGTCCGGAGTTGAAGACCGCGCATTGCGTGAGGTATTGTCACCGAGCAAGCCTCGGGACAAGGTATGATTCCACAAACTATCCTTTCCTATTATATAGACGTTGACACGTTTCCTCGGTATGGGTTGGGGGAGAAATTTTTTTTGTTTCCGCTGCCTTCTCTGTCTCCCCTAAAACCCAATAGCCAAATAGTCTACAAAATGCTCTACTGGACGTTCATCTTTCAATCAATAAGAAAAATGATAGTGGGACATGAACTTCCATATGTAATCAACCAGATTCATGTTCCCCTACCTTACATATATGAATTATCTCCCCTTCCATTCCTAGCCGTGTTGGATATTTATGAGTGTTAAAGATAGAATGGAAGCACCCTCACACATAGTGTTTTTCTCTAGGTCCCTAACCAAGTTGTAATTTTCCCACTAGATTTTTGTTTCTTCCTCAAACATGTGGGTCTCAAAACCCACTTTCTTTGTATCACAACTTCTTGAATCCATAACCTATTTCCCATAGCCAAAAATCATGCCTAGGACTTGCCTAACTCCTCAGTCTTGTACTCACCCCAAAATTACTCTATCTCGAGCTTCATGAAATCTAAGATAGTGTCATCTCACTGGATGGGGATGGAAGGGGAAAGAGATCTATTTTCTCCATTAAACACGTATAACAATGCTTGAGCATGCATGTAGTCCACTAGTAGCTTAGTTGTTCCTCCCAAGTTCCTAGGGATATAGTTTTGGAATCGGGTTCAGCGTAAGGGTTGTCCTTAGATTCTATTTGTTTCCTCTTTCTAGCATTAGATGTCTCTCATGTCTTGCACTTATCCTTCTCCTTGGTAGTAAACTTTTTCTTGGGTGAGTGTCAAACTCGACCAATGCAATTAATATACATTTAGTGTGTTGTAAAGGAAAATATGTGTTCATATCCTAACAAGCAAACTTTATTCTTAAAGTCTTATTTCATTTTCCTAAAACCCAATTAATAATACATGTACCTTAATTGGAAAATGATGCCTTTTAAACCTAGTTCTTCCTAAAACTATATTTTTGACAAGGAATGATGTGAAATCCAATATTTAATAATTGGATACAAGGTCAAGAGGGCATGGATATAAGTAGGACGACAATTACATTACAAGATCTAAAGGTCGTATTAAATTGGTTGACACTTAGCATTTCAACCATATAGGGTTAATAGTGGCTCACGAGTTCTCATATACCAACTAGTGGCATGAAGGAAAATAATGTTAGAAACTATGTTGTGACACAAACTTATGCATCATCACCTTTAGAGAAATACTAATAATTACCTAGGCTCCATATGTTTTTTCAGATTTATGAATCATTATTGGCTAACTATGAAAATAATGGTTCCGATACAAATTGTAGAGATCCGTATGCAATCATCTCCATATAGATTAGGACATAAGGTAAAATGTAGTTGTTTATATTTCCAAGACAAAAATTTCATTAATAAAATGAATCATAGAACATTTCTTTGAAGAATGGGTATAATTTTAAGAAAATGATACCTTTGAAACCTCACTAGGAAGTTGCATAAGGAAAGTTGTAGAATGGAATCAAACCTAAATTTATGAACTAAAAGTAATAATGAAAAACTCTATCTAAATCCTCCATGATTTGTTAAACTATGTATTTATTCATATTTCTCCTTCCCTTTTTCATGGGTTGTATTGTAACCTCAAATTGTGGAAAATTGGGTATCACCATATGAATATGTTGGTATTTTGAACAAAACAAAAAATACAAACATATTCAATAAAATGTATGCACAAATTTAACATACTAGTAATTTTGCAAAAGGATGTAATACATTTTATTTTCCTACTTAGCTCGTAGTCTTAAATCCTAATTGGTTAATTGGAATCTAATGATAGTTAGCTATATTTAATTTCCTCAAGTTCCTCCAATTATACAAGTTATTTGTTCACAATTTTCTTGGTGAATTTTTAGCCATACATAGAGTTTTGTTTCCTATGATTTTGAGTAAGTTTCTAATATTACTAGTGAATAGAATTTACCTAAAACCCCTCATGGGAATGTTTAGGGTTTATCAAAATATCATTTATACATGACAAGCATCAATAGTTTATATTTTCAGTGGGATAGAAGTCAAATAATTAACTTTTAGCAAACTAGAACCACAGAAGATGTATAAATATCCCGACATACCTTTTATGATTCAGATAATCCTAGCATAGATCCAACAAGCAACTTTATTCCTTATATAAGAAAAATCCACTATGTATTTCCAGCCCTTGTTATTTAAGAACCACGATAGGGTTAGGGTTTTAGGGTTTGGGGCCCCTAACGACTTCTTAGGTTATGGTTAGGAAACCTTGGTTCCCTCTTTTGGAAAAACCCTATAAAGGTAGGCCAAAATCCTAACCCCTCATATTAAACCATGATTTTGTCAAAATTTCATTGTTAATAAGGAAATTGATATTAGGATAAATCTATTAACCTTGTAATAAATTTATTTATGAAGTATTAGGTTTTAAATTTTGTTATCCATATCTAATTATAAACATATTAGTATCTTAGTTTCTATATAAAACAAGGCATGTAAATAACATTTTGAGTTGAAGGACACATTATACTATGAAACTCTTTTTACTGGCTTCTATGCATTTTCCTAATCATTTTGACATACACATTGACTATATTCTGATCAATATATTTATTGCAAAATTGGGTTGAATAAACATTTTGAGTGTGCCACTTCATCATAATGTTAGGCTGAAAATAAATTATGTTTGACTTTTAATCCAAGGGAAAGACCCCATTACCCTTACATAGTGATGAAGTTGATAATACAGTTGGAGGATTTGTAGGTAACGTTCCTACATGGTTTCTTCCATGTGGCTCGTGCAATAAACATCAAGATGTAGAATCAACTTGAGAGTTGACTTTGGGATGCTGGCTTTTGCTGTCACAACTAGGACCACCACTGAGTCTTCAGTGCTCTGCCAAACTGAAGGAACAACATAATACTAATGGAGGTGGCAGGAGGAGAGGGATCAAGGTTGGGATTCAATTTTAGGCAAACGGAAAGGAGATAGTGAGGGTAGTACTTATCTAAAGTCATCCAACTATTTTGTGTGGTCATTTTAGTAATCTCTAGTTTCATGTTGCTTCTCATCATACTTGGGTTGGCCTTATATTCCTTATCAGAATTGATGTTTGTTCTCATCAGAGGAGGAGTTGGCCATGCTTCCTCGATGAATTAAACTATGAATTGGGGCTTAAGAAAGCTCCTTAGTATTCTTACAAAGCTTTGAGACAAGGTGATTTTATGGAGTTGAAACTAGGTGAGTTGAAGGTGGTGGTCGTCACCGGGAGAGGTGGGGTTCTGTTGGTAGGTTGTGATGTTTTTTAGGGTATGTTAGGTTGAGGGATCGATTGCAGAGTTGTGGCATTTCTCCCAATGACATTTTTAGGAACTAGGTTTGAGTTCCCAACGTATGTGATCAACCTAGGAGATTAGGTTTATGAGCCATTTGAATTTTATTTAAATCTTCTGTGATAAGGTAACATTGAGTTTGTTGAGTTTGCTTTAACCTCCTTAAGATAATGGAAAGGGAATCTAGGGTGTTGTTGTTTGGGGGTGGGTGAGAGAGGGATTAGGGGGGTGGAATCTCTATACATGAGGGAACCTTCCATTTTTTTGGTCTAGTTATGAGAGTTTCTCATTTGTTTTTTGACATATCTAGGTGGACTTTACTACAACCTTCTTTTGCTACAATTTCTTTAATTAAAACATTGGCATTGAATTAAATCTAGGCCGCATATGAGTCCAATCCAAACCACATTTTTATATCATCTTGATTTAGTGATAATCAGACCTTGAGAAAAAAGTTAGGTCATAATAGGTCCTTTAGAAACCATAAACATGATTTCCAGGAAACAATTAGTTAATTCATTAATTAGTTACCTATGTGACATAAAAAGTCAGATTTTCATCAATTTTCATCCATTATGTTAATTTACATTAACAAACCAAGGACAATTAGTTTTCATTATGAAATTATATATGAAATTCTACACCCATTACTTGAATTTTAAGGACTCATGGCAAACCAAACACGTCAGAAATTTTGGGTTTCTAGTTTTCAATAAAATGAAGCATTAATATTTCTGACAAATCATACAAATAAAAGTTTGTAAAGTCAAGAAAACTATGTTGTCACATTTTGTTGGTCAATTTGACTGAAGAAATGTCCTCTTTCACCCAAAAGTGTGGTAAGTGCTGAAAAACCACCCACTTTGGCCTCTATTGACTCAAAGTTGTCACACTTTGATCTTAATGCTGGTCCAAGAACTTCAAAATGTGCCTTTCAACCAAGCTTAGACATACATTGGTCGAAGTTCCCCAACTCAGTCCAAACACACACTACCATACATGATGATCGAAGCACTCCAACCCAATCGACTTCAACCCCTCGTGCAGTCAAAGAAAAACATCTAGAAACTGATCCATTCTTCTAAATAAATTCCTATTGCATTGATAGACATAATCAATCGATTCAACCTATACGGTACATTCATTTTTAGGCTGGAAATTTCCTATTTTCATTTAACCGAATTGCAAGACATATATTTTACACTTTATACAAAACATTTATGTGAATTATTACACATTCCAACTTTTATTTTTAGTATCCAAATACTTCAATAATAACTCCAATTCAAATCGCATATTTATGGGGTTGTTATTCTATTATAGAAAAGAAGGAATCAATGTATAACAATAAAGATATGATAAAAAGAGTATAAAAGAATTTGGTGTAAACACTCACTTGCTTATCCAGTTTCTTTTCATGACTTGGATTAACCTATGATTAGAATATCAATTAGTTCTACTTGATCCTCGAGTGAGAACTTTAGAAGATAAGTCTTTGGGGAGATGGATTTTTTATCTATAATGCAAAAACAAGCCTACAGTGATATCCATCCTTGTAGTTACCTTATGCTGAGAGAATTGGAAATTTAATGGACACAATCCAACATTCACAAAAGTGTTAGCTAAAGTGAGTGAGTGAATGCGGGTAGAGGAGGTGAAAGTTATGAAACACAACGATTCTTTCATCAATTAAATTTTTATTTGATATAAATTTACTTATGATTGCACTTACTCTAATCAAGTAATAAAATCTTGAATTATATATTAGTCTTACCTTGAATTGCAATTAAATGGGAAAAATCTTAAAAAGCAAGTCCCATAGGATTCGATCCTCAAAGTGTATTGTTATAAGATTTATCCACTTGAAGATGGGAATGTCGTACACCTAGTTTACCTAAAATTTAGGACTTCTACATCCTAGTGAACTTGAGGGTAGAAAAATATCACATCATTAGTGCAGTTCTACACCACTGGTTCTTGGTTGTGGGACGTTTCTAGATTCTCAAAATGTAAGCTCTTGCTTAATTAATGAGCATTGTTAATTTGTAGCATGATATATGTAATGAAACCCTAAATGCCTAAGATCGTTCATCAACCTTAGTTTCTCCTTAGGTGCTTGTAATTGAATTAATTTTAGTAATATATGTGTTTGTTCTTAAATGGAATGCAAATTGTACATATTTTAGAAACCCCAAGGTCATTGGAAGTGTAGTTCTTACCTAACAATGATAATTCCTCTGGGAGTTAACCTTGACTACTTCGATCCAGTGTACTTGTGAAGGTAATGAGTTAAGTCATGACTATAAATATGAAAACTCATTTTCAAGGTAATAATGCCTCGCCAAAACCCGGTCCTTTACATACCTTTCCCAATTGTAGATGTATGGTGATGGGGCGTCAGTTGGATACAAAGTGACGACTTTCTACTCAGTAGGCTTTGTGGAGAAGGCTTTGAGCTCATTTTAGATGGGTTTGAGAGGAGGATGTCTCATGTTCTAGTGTGGTTTCCAAGAATGATAGAGTCTTCACCCTGTGTGGGGTCTAGTGTCAACCATCATCAATGTTTTCATAGTGATCTTGGTTGGATGTATCCTGTTGGGGGGTTGGGCCTTTGTTGTCATCCCTATCGCTCTATGTTTCTATTTTGTTTGCTTGATTTTCCTACTGTTGGTTGTTTGCACCCACTTTTCTCTGTCATATTAGAGGTTTCTCCTTGTAATAAGGTTTCCTCTCCTCCCTTCATGGAGGTTGACATGTTCTAGGTTTCCCCAATTCCTTGGCAAATGGTTGAGGGGTCCCCTCAACCTTTTTCTTATTTTGGATGTGATGTGTGTACCTACGCCAACTTTTATAAGTAAGGATGTTAAGCGAGGATGCTTTGGTAGTTGTATTCAAAGTTCAAGTTTCAAGGTTCTCTTCTCTACAAAGCATACCCAGGATTGAGAATGATTTCCATCAAAAACCTATACTAGACATCATCAAAGAATCCAAGCATAAAAGACTTATCTATATTTAATCTCTTCTCTTGAAACTGATGTAACCTTGTTCCCAAGACAAGATTATTCAGTTATCTCTTTCGTGCCATACGACTTTCTTGATCTAGTATCATTTGTTTATCGTTGAAAAAAATTATCATGAACCTAAAATATCAGTAGTTTAACACAAAAGCCTCTATTACATCAACATCGTCTTGCATGGCTAATTTGTCCTTTTTTATACTTTTGTGTTATCGTTAACATAGGAAGTGTTTTCCGTCTAGGAGGCTAGAGAAAGCATAGATGTTACGTTTGCAACCATATTATTCTAGTTACTATATTATAGTGTCTTCTTCTGAAATCAAATTCGTATGGTTCATTCTGTACTTCGGATTCTTTCTTCCTTGCCCGTCGTTGTATGCTATACCAAAGATCATTAAACTCTTTGATATTTAGCTGGGTTTGAGATCGGATATCTTTCTATAATTGAACGGTTGCGACTTTAAAGGAATCTGACATGCGCTACTGGTCTCTGTAGTATTTGATCTCTCTTGTCAAATTGAAAGTTCGTCCGCTTTGAAGTCCTCCGTAAAGGCAAGGAATTAATAATTCTTAAATTATTGGTTCAGGGCTTAGTCAGCGATCGTGAAATTCTTAAAAATGACAGCATAATATCGGATGGTCCAAGCCAATCTCGTGAGATTGAGTAGCTTTTGAAGGCCAGGGTCTGGTGATAATTTAGTGGAGCTTCGACTTTATTACGACATGTGAATCCACGATAAAGTTTGACAAATCAGTATGGACTCAGAACGCCTGGCCCAACAAAAGGATAACCACCCCTTTACCCAAATAAACAATCAAAGCAGAATAACGTATTCTCCTGCTTTGTGGATGAAGCATATTCAAATGCACGAATGCTTAAACTCTTACTGAAGTGATGTTACCTAATAGAGCGAAATCTTTATCCCATGTATCAGATCTATCCTTCTATTTCCTTTTAAATTACATGGTCCAAGGTAAATATGACCACAAATCTACTTCATTCCCTAGTCCGGCTAAATCATCGTTAGCCACGCCTTGCTGATGTCCATCACCACTGATGTGGATGTAGCGGAGCAAAACGGGAGAATTGCATTTCACCGTTCTGTTTATTATTTATACTATTTTTTAATATAATCCAAACCACTAATACTATGTAGACCAATTTTAAAAAGCACTTAACATCCTACTCGGTAAAGTCTGCAGCTAGTTGTAGTGCAGGTAGTAAGTGGAAAACCCGTTGAAGAACTAGAAGAGATTTAAATGCAACAATTGAGGCATGCATCAGGTGTGATGGGAACCCCACACAATGTTTGGGTTATTAAAAATAAACAAACAAAAACTTTCATGCGTGAAAGAATTTGATTCAAAATCTGAAGTGAAATTCAATATAATTATATTTTAAAATGTGAATCCAATTAGATACTATCCAAGGTCAAATAATCATCTGATCCTAAAAGAATATTAAACATTTACTGTAAATAATTATATATAATACTTTATATATATATATATATCAATATGTTTCAACTAATATTTTTATATAAAAAAATCCAAATTGTATCCGCATATAATTTTTTTAGTTGGATTCAAGACTGGAGAGCTAAGTGGGTTCTGGACTGGCTATGTTAGTTTACTCCAACAGAAGAAAATCTAAAATACTCGACCACCCACGTCTGTGTTATGATGGAGGGTGAACCACCGACGTGGACCAAATCGTTTCTTGTTAGCCTGTTAGATTTAAAGCACATAGAGCTAAGTCTGCGTATTCTCGCTCAAAAAGCAAACTTTAAAGACATGATCTATTGGTGTCCGAACCACAGCGGAGAGTTTTACGTTAAAACAACATATTGGAATGGAAAAGTGGGAAACAAAACACTAAATCGTGGGTCCCCAAAAGGAGATGACATTGTGAAAAGGTAGAAGAAACTGTGGTGTTGTGTGGCCACCAACATAAAGTAATTCTTGGGGAGGGCATGTGTGGTTGTTTGGCGGCAAGAAGTAGACTAAAATGTAGCATTTGTGTTGAAGATGAGCCGTGCAACATATGTAGAAGTAAATTGGAAAAAACGCTACATACGCTATACAACTTCTAAAATGAAGGACTTAGGAGGGGATTCACTGACTACTTGCTAAGGAGTTAAATCCAAACATTATGAAGGAAGACAAATGTTTCCCTTTCTCAAAAGTGTGATACATAATGCAAGATTATATTTTAACAATGAGAAAAACTATTACATCATCGCAATTTGCACTCTTCATCACCATAAGTGTGGTATTACATAGGAAACGTACAAATTAAATATATACAAAGGATTAATCTTAGAGGAAAATCTGACTATCTCAAGTTATCCTCGAAGTTCAAAGTCATGTTATAAGATCCTTCTTAGGCATCCTTATCTAAGTAAGATACATTTAAGTGGTTTGAGAACAACATCTAAAGAGGAGAAAAAAAGGAAATGTGTGGGTCAGTGAAATCAATATATGTGCAATGACATTTAAATGAGAATGTACAAGAATAGTTGTTCCCATTCAAGAAGGCTAGTAAACAACTAGCCATTAATAAATAAAAATAAAATTGCATCAAGAGTGACGATATTAAAGAGTATTGAACGCATTGCTTTCAAAGAGGTCAATCAATCAAGATAAAAATTTGCCATTCAAATTGTTTCACGATTTTATATAACAAATACATTGAATGCATATATATTTATAACGTACTAACACTATCTATTAGTAGGCTCGAAACATCACCACATTTTGAACCTAGGAAGGAGATGAGAGAACCTCAACCATATTTATAAAGTGTAAGAAAGATAGGTGAGAGAATCTTCACCCATATATCAATAGTTGTGCACTGGGTCCAAATCCTAGAATGGTCTGCTACAAGTACTTAATAATGTCAATATAGTCTAACATGCAAATAGAGTGGCAAGATGCATATAGTTCAACCTTTCTTCAATTTCAAATAAAATGGGATAAAGAGTCCATTGTATGGAAAATGGTGTGAAAGGATCCATATATAAGAAATGAAATAATATCCATTATTAAAAAATTAAGACATGGGTAAACAATAATGGTATTCCAAAAACAATTCTAAAGGATTCAAAATAAGATTTCATGCATGATTCAAGATTCATCATAATGAAATTAGGATTATAAAAAATAACCACATATAAATAGGTAGGACACATACCTGATGTCCAAACCTAAAGGCCGACAAACAAATCCTACGTCCAAAGATCAGAGTTCCAAACACCTAACAATATATTCATATAAACTTAGGGTTAAATTCCATTAAACTTAGCCCTTGTATCTTATTCCAAATGTAAAGGTCCACATCCTAAATCCAAAGATAAGATTTCCAAACACTTAGTTGAATATTCACACGAACTTAGGATTAAATTCCATCAAATTGAATTTTTCACTTTGTCGAGTTAGGTCTAAAAATCCATATCATAGGATCCCAATTTTCTAACTGCATTACATATTTAAGCAAATCTTATGAGCTAAAAAAGTTAGTTATGAATTTATTAAGATTAATACATCTAATGCATTATTAAATAAAAGATAGTGTGAAAAGACATGCATGCCCTCACATGAAATTTTCAAACCTCTTACCTGACATGGTGGATAAGTTACTACAAATTAGGTTCGTATGCGACACAATGAAATAAACAATGCTTAATTAGTGGAATGCATGGGAGTCTTGACAAAACAAAACATGTACAAGGTCCATATATGAAAAAAAAACCTCGATTACTTACATCTTGAACGCTCAAAACTAGTTTATGGGGCGTGCCCCTAGAACTTCCGTAAGGGGACCCAAACAACAACTCATTTAGGGACAGAGATAGAGAACAACTTCAATAGCTTCCCCATCTCTCCTCCAGCCCTACGACCTGAAGTAAATGTCTAGTCACAATGAGACGTGACAACAAGGACTTCTTCCATTATTGGGTTGAGGTGGAGCTGAGCGACTACTAGAGAGATCGGTTGAGAAGGAAGTATGGTGGAAAAAACATCCCACAACACCTCTCCAATCCAACCAACTCTTGAGCTCCATAAAAAAACCTTATAAACACCAACGTGATCTGAAGAGGGTACAAATGCATAAGGAAGAGGGGGATTATGTGTGCATTTATCCCTCAACATCGATATCTAGCCATTGAATTAGCTTTAGGGACTCTTCAGAAAGCCAACATCAACATATCTGGGTGGCAGGGAGGCTGATATATCGCTAATGGTGTTAATCTTTTGGCCTTATCATCATAAATTGTAGGACAGATGCCCAATAAATAGACTTTGCTCGAACCATTGTGGATTCCTCATTGCTCTTCTAGGGTGCTTGTGGCAGAACTGTTTGAGCCGTAGAGTTCACACTGAAGAGAACACCCTCAATGTCTCCCTTAACAAAGGTGGGGTTCATTGATATAGAGAGAGAATGAGATTGGAGGGAATAGGAAAGATAAAGAGGTTTCAATAAGGCCATGCAAACTCTAGTAATAAACTTTGGGAAATCAATTTGCTTTGCTGGCATATGAAAAAATGCCCAATGAATAGCGAAAGGGAGAAAAGAGGGATTCCCTATGTACTAACTCATATGAACCAATCTAGGATTGATTGTACTTCAGTTTATCTACCAAGTGTTGGATCAGAGGGCTCTAGAGGGGGTGAATAGAGCTTTAAAACTTACACAAAACTAGTTAGACCTTCAATTTACTTCAACTATGCATAATTGCAAATAGTGAATTTGATGGCAATCTAAGCATGCATAGCAAGGATGAGAGTAATTGAAAGCAACCTAATGGACAAGATATTTTAGAGTGGTTCCACTCTCCAAACTAGGAGAGAGTTGGTGTACTACCTAGAGAGGTCAATCTCTAGGATTTCTTAGATGCCTACTCCTTATATTCACTTATAAGAGTTACAACAAATGACCTTCCTTTTCTAGGACAAGGATACCCAGCTTCCCTTTAAGGTTAAGGCAGCCAACAACCTTACAATCAAGGTCTTACCTTTCTAAGAGCTAGTATTCTACCTCACAAAGGTCTTACCCACTCTTGCAATCAGTCGGATGCCTTCACCAAGGTCCTCCCCTTCATGCAACAAGTCATTGGCCTTGAGGCTTGACCCACTCAGCTCCTTGAATCTTTCACCTTGATCATCTCCTTCACTCAGAGTAGCCTTGAGCACCTTCTTCTCCAGTTGAAGAAGCTTGCTCCTTCTCCTTCTCTTGGAGAATCTTTCACCAAGAAAGAGCTTTTGAGAAAGGGATTGGGAATATGGAAGCTTGGGAGATTTACAAGCATACAAATGGGTAGATCTCTTCACACAGGACCTATGTCACTCATAGTGACGAATTGAGTTGTAATCAAGAGAGATAAAGGGGCTCAAGTAAACTAATAGCACTCAACTATAGCAAGGACCTTGAATAGCATGAAAGAGAAACCTTGGAATGAACTCCAAGAGGTCCTATTTATAGCTGGGAGTGTCCCGTAGAGTGTGGGAACACATATGAACATTTTCTAGCCAAAATGTGAGTTGCAACAGATCTATTTTTGACTTTAGCAACTCACCAACAACTAGAATCACTTTTTTTGCATTTTTTGTACAGTGCACTCGGCTGAGTTTTAATAAAGATAACTCGACCGATCGCACTATGTGACAAAGATAATTTAAACCATTGATCAAGTTTGTCCTGGGATAACTCCACCGATCCACTTAAATTGAGTTTGATCTACAGAGGGGTCAATTGAGTTCTCTAAAATTGAAACTCGACCGATCAATATTCATTCCCAAAATCTATCAAGGATCGATCGAGTTGGCAACTCAAACGATGAAGTGCCAATGATGAATTTTACAAAATGAATTTCAAGTGATCAAACATTAGAATTAAGTGTCTCTGATTTTTCCTCATCTTAGTTACAGGTAATATCATCAATACAAATGATTACAAAAATATTCTAAGGTGATTTGGAGTGTTTTCCCAAATTGCACATTTGCATTGCTTTTGACTTGAACTAGAGCAAGCTAGGGCTTGAGCGGTTTGATCCTTTTCATGTACCTCATTCCTAAAATCAATCTTAAACAAACATATTAGATGCATATAAATGAAATGGTTAAGTCATTATAAAAATATGGTCAATGCTCAACACTTAGGTCAACATTATCCCCCTTTTTGATAATGACAAACCATTCCTTAACATATTGAAAAGGATATGAAATTTATACTTTACCTTTGAGATAGGATGTGAAAGTTGAACCTTTTACCTTGTGAATTGCAAGGGGATACATGATTGGACAACGTGAATTGCTCCCCCTCAATTCATGCTTACCTAAACTTGCATGGTTAGTCTATCCACAAATAACTATAACACATATACATACTATATGGTCCTCTAGCAGGTCACTTGATAAACAATTAATAGATAAGAAAAGGATCATATAAGCATTAAAGCAATATGTTTGAGAGCACTTCTCCCCCCTTTTCACCTCAAAAAGTCAGCGAGGTAGAAGATCTAAAAACATGTCTTCTCCAAAAACACAAGCTAAAGCAATCATCATGTATAGCACACATCAAATAGAGACGAGGTAAAGAGAAACAAGGAAACTAGTGTCATAATCAAAATATAGAATACCATACCACAAACTCATAAGATATAGGTCAAACAAAGAGTTATGGTACATATGATTAATATTACAATAGAAAATCATGTTGTCACTACAAGAGCCATAAACTAACGATAAAACAACAGAAGATAAATACTACATCATAGATACATGTACCTAAATGTCTGAGTACATAAGAATCTAAAAAGATATATCTAATTAGCACCTAAAATACTAAGAAACTAAGACATCAAGATATGTCTAAGCTATTTATGTCTATGGAATCATCATCCATATCATCATCTTCAACCTCATGCTCGTTGTCCTCATATTCATCTGAAGGTGCAGTAGAGACAGAAACACCACCTTCATCACTAGAGGCACCCGCAAAGCCATCAGAACTAACATCTGAGCCATCATGCTCAGTGGCCTCCTCATCATCAACAACTTCCTCATTGTCCAGATAGGGCATCTCCTCATCGATAGAAGGACCAAAACTGCGACTGGGACACATGGCATTCTACTCATCCCAAGTCATTCCAAGAGCATATAACTCCTACGCTTGAGGGAAAGAGGGAGAAAAAGTGCCAATGCTGGCAATTAGGGTAGCAAGAGGGATAATAGGTAGAGGAAGCACTCCATGGGTAGGGGTAGGGAAAGGGGTAGGTCCTCCAACAGTAGATGTAGCAGCAGAAGCAACATGTGGAGGGGGCAGGTAGAAGTGTTTGTATGCATAGGGAGCATAGTCACCTCCTGGGTAGGGCTAGTAGGAGGGGTAAGTGTGGCTACATGATAGGTTCATGGTAGATATGATCTGGTATAGGTCCTAGTATAGGTGATCCTGAACCTGAAGGTGGTACACTTGCTGATGCATCATATATCCCATAAGGGTTTCATTTGATACATTGAGCGAGGCGTAGATAGGTTGGGATGGAGGTGGAGGTGGAGGTGCAGGTTCCTGGGTGGAGGTAGAGGATGTAGGCATGGTCGAAGAGGTAATTAGTAAGGTCTTATTAATTGTGATTTCACTAATGCAAACTCCTTTCTCGCTAGGTTTGTATTTAAAATCATGGAAAAGAGATTTTTGGGTCGCTTTCACATATCAAAGCAGGGTAGGGTGGGTGGGTACCACATGTTTTATTCCTGGAGTCAAAGTAAGTCATGTGATGTAGGATATATCTGGACCATTTAACTCCAGTGTTCTTCAAAAAATAGTATATGATTATTGCAATGTTTTTGGCAATGTACATTTGATTTTTCTTCGGGTGGACAATATAGTTAACAACTAATGCAACCATCCTATTTTTTAGATCGAGGGCAGAGGATGGAAAGTCTGACTTCCTCTTATAGGGTAGTTGAGGCTTCTTCATGAACTTTTGGATGTCACGAAGAGTGATGTTGAAGTGCTTGTAGAAATCCTCAGGGTCCAAAAGGTCAAAATAGTCAGGATAATCCTTTCCCCATAAGTCAGTGACCTCTATTCCATTGAAAATGATGTTTAAGGAATCTTCAAAGATTTTTAATTTGATTCCAGCAATAATGGAAGAGAGGATGATCTGGCTATCAGGTGGTGTCACTAATGTATCATAGTTCCATGTGAGATTTGCATAAAATTCATGGACCGCCTTGGTTCTTGTGATAGAATTATGAAAACACTGGCGTTCTACGCATAAGGCTCCTAGATGATGGGTATAGAAAAGGTCAACAATCTTTTTGATAACATCCTTTATTTTGATAGGAGGCTCAAATAAGGCTCTAAAATGAAAGGAGTTCCTAGGAAGGAGCTCCTTGTAGCAATTAAGAGATTCGGAGAGACAAAGGAGGTATCATCAAAGGAGATAAAGTGAGCGTTGGATGGGGATTAGGGTGCTCCATCTGGGGTAGATCTCTTTCTATGGTTGGATGCCATGTGAACGGATTGGAGAAGCAAACAAAAACCAAGATGAAAGAGAACCACTCAAATAGGCCATCTAACCACCTACATAGATGTGGGAAGAGGCAAAAGAGGCTAGGTTAGGCAAAGGAAAGGATGGTCGTAAGTGGGGCTAGTGCTTAGGAATCGGTCAAATTTTCTCCAGTAGAGAGGGAGAAATGGCATTCAAAACCTATTTTAGGTTTGGTCTAACCCAGTAATCGGTCGAGTTTGTCCTGAGAAAACCCGACCGATCAAGAGAAAAACCCTTGACATCGGCCTAGGATCGGTCGAGTTGGCAACTCGACCAACATGTAGTATAAGGACCCTGACCTTTGTTTTGGTCTTACCCTATTTTCTTTGCCTAAACATAAAGTTTAGAATATTGCTTAATCACCCAAGGTGTGATTAGCCTTTGTTGTGCTTTATTGTGGGTCTTTTTAGTGCAACTTGCAATTTACCCAAGTTCTAGGGTTTTCGTGCAAGTTTGCCAACTTGAGAGATCTCTTTGTATCTCTTTGCATCCTCTAGGGTTGAGAGGATGAGTTGGGCACCTTGCTTGAGTTTTCTTGGGCCTCGTTTGAGATTGTTTAAGCTTGGGCTTGTTGTTGGGCTTGAATCCCTTCCTTCTTGCTTGGTGTATCGGGCAAGAGGTGCTTGGGTGTGTCGGCCAGGAGGTGTATCGGCCAAGTAGGTGTTGGTGAGTGTGTCGGGTTGCCATGTTGGGCGACACACACCCCTCCACCTAGCATCGTTTTTGTCACCCTCTCTTGGGCACATGGCGCTTATTGCTAGCAAGTGGCGAGACCTTGGACAAGTGGTGTTGGGGTGCTAGCATGTGGCATGACCCTTGGACAAGTCGTCCTTAGTGGACGCCACCTTGCCTTGCTCTCCCCCTTTACCCTATTGAATATATGCCACCCACCTTGCTTGGTAGTAGTCCCTTTAGTTCCCTTTAACCGTTGCCCTCTTTTCCCTTAGTGGCTGAGAAAAAGAAGAGAAGGAGAAGAGGTGGTGGTTGATACATCTTACTATAGTAGCTTTCTTCTTCCTTGGTGGTGGATGATACACATAGTGGTGCTTTCTTCTTTCCTTCTCTAGTCGGTAAGTCTCTCTCTCTTGCTATCATCTTCTTCCTTATGCTTTTGGCCATGGAGGTGATAGGTTCATCTTCTCTAGTTGGTGGGCGAAGCTTGGAGGAGGTTCTTGGAGCTTGGAGCTTGGAGAAGCTTGCTCTTAATGTGGGTTACATAACTTCTAACCTAACTATTCTATATCCTTACATGTTGCTTTGATATGTTATCTTGATCGGTTATATATATATATATATATATATATATATATATATATATATATATATATATATATATATATATATATATATATATATATATATATCTTGCTAGTAATGGCTATGCTTTAGTTGGTGATTTTGTTGCCCTATGTGCTCCCTAGATCAGGTTGGGTGTTATGTTATATCTACCTTTGGGTTGGCCGATCCTTTAGTAGTGTGTCCTTGGGCAAAACCCCTCTCTCACTTTGCTGTTGAGAGGTGAGCCTATGGTGTTGGGCGACACAATGAGTTGTCTTGGTTGATAGAAGTGATGTCCTACCCTAGTTGCACATTATGTCCTTGTTTGTACCTTGGGCGACATGAGTTTCCATGCCCTTTGAGGGTGGGCTTTAAGCAACACCCTTCCTTCCTTGAGTTGTGAGGTGAGCCCTAGCTTCGACCCAATATGCTTAGATATTGTGCAAGACCCCTCTCTCTTTAAGTTAAGAGGTGAGCCAATACTCTTGGTGTCCTTGGGCTATATGGCGTGGGTGGGCGTTGTGAAGTTGAGGTTGTTTCTAACCCCAGTCACCCGATATGTATGGTGCTTTCTTGGTGCTTGTTACCCGGTATCTCTCTCTTTCCCTTGAGATAGGGTTTGGGAAATATAGTAGGTGGTTGCCTTCCTGATCCCCTGGGCAATAGGTGTTTTGTGTTGGGCGTTAGGGTTGGATGGTGTTGCCCGACACCCTGCATTGGGAGTGTCTTGCTCGACAGGGTTCTTGACATTATGTTGACCTTGTAGGCGATAGGGCACCTGCTTTGCACGATACCCTCTTGGGTAGTGTTGTTTGATGCACATGTGGGTGCTGCCCGATATGGTTGAGATGTTTGGGCGCCATGGTCTTTGTTTCCCTTGGGCAATATCTTGTGAGGTGCTAGAGGCCTTTCCGATATGGTGATGGTTGTTACATGTGTGTTAGATGGGTGTTGGCTGTCACTTGTGTGTTGGTCGATACATGTAGAAGTGTGATGTATGACACTCTATCTTAGAGGCGTAGCCCGTTATGATGTGTTGCGTGCTATGATGTGTTGCCCGTCACGGGGCGTTGCTATGGTGCTTACCCGATATGATGTTGTGTCGATCTGGTTGGGCAATAGGGGTGTGTTGTTTGGCATTATGTTGAGTGATGCCCTACATGGTGTCTTGGGCGTTACACTTGAGAAGGTGTTGCCTGATATCTGTTCAATGAGGCTTTCCCGGTATGGGAGATAGCCGACACCAATAGGGTTTAGTTGTAATTGATACCTTTGGTGAGGGTCGTTGTACCTTTGGTGAGAAACGTGGTACCTTTTGGTGAGGGTTACCCCTTACCTGATATGTTGTTGTGAGGGTTATGCTTGAAACCCTAATGTCATTTGGAATGCGTATATGTGAGTACTATGTATATGCACGTTCATCTAATGATGTAAAACTATATCTCGATGATGAAGTGTTTATCTACTCTTGAGCATACTAACTATACAGGTTCATCGATTGAGATGTGTAATCAGGTATGGGCCATGGTGATGTCATTAGTGACATTTGCTTAATGTTTAAATAATTAGGAACACTATGTGCTATGAGAACTATGATGGTACATGATGAGTGTTGCCTGTGTATTGGTAATGTGTGCTTAATGGTGGGATGGAGTCCCTGTGATGTTAGATCCTTGTAATGGATCATGATGATTGGCAAAAGGCCAAGTAGCAATATGTGATGTAAGATCCTTGAGATAGATCATGATGATGTTGATTGCATTGAGAAAGACAGTAACTTTGTGATACAGAATGATGGAATCTATGTTGTTTATTTTTGTTTATGATAACTTGGTTGACCCCAACAATCCACTTAAAATGTATTAATTAATTATAGATGAATATTTCATGTAGTTTGCCCTGGCCATAGATCCATCATCGTCAGGAATTGGTGATGGTGAAATGGGTTCTCCTATGGGTTGAATATGTGGGTTTCTCCTAGCCGAAAATAGAAGGATTAGAGTGCAACTTCGGTTGTAGACTCAGAGCATGTATAAGAGCATGGTGAATAGGCCCATGGCTCAGTGTGATAGGGCATGAATGCCTTCATGGCTCAGGAGCACGGTGAATAGGCTTGTGGCTTAAGGTATGCTAGCGTTGAGACTTGTACCAAGGCGGGCTAGAGGAAAGGGTAGCATGCGGGAGCTGATCCTGTGACTGAGGTCACTTAAGCAAGAGACTGCGGTCATGCTTTGGATATCGTGCACTGACCACGAGGAGGTTGAGGTCATGGAGTTTGGCTCTTCCATTGACCTTATATGGCACCTACTTTGGGTTTCACAACTAAAGGTTGGATTTGAGTGGTAAGACTCACTTCCTCAAGGCATAATAAATGGTAATCCAGCCGCATAGTATATTTTCTTAGGGCAAACACGGAAAATTGGTTGAGGCCTTGCATAATGTATGATTGTCTTATATACATGATGTAAGTATTTCTTGTTGTTAGTTATATGCCTCTCAGATATCATGGTAAGTTGTTACATATATAATCTTGTTCTTTATATTTCATATATGACATGGTTATCTGCTACATGCTTATATTCTAGTTTTTTGAGATTTTATACTTTGGCGGGGAGTTATGTTTCTCATTGGGATTGTGTGTCTCACCCCACTGGTTTCAACCTTTTTAGGTGATCGAGCTAGACATGGTGGTGGTTGTAGTGTTGTAGCTAAGCAGCAAGAAGATTAGTAGAAGGCAAGGTAGGATATGTTGCTGATGTGGTTATTTTGTAGTAAAGTCTTAGAGTCTTCCATGTACTCTCAGGTCCTTGGAGGTGTTTTGACGAGGTTTCACAATGTATGATCTTAGTATGGCTTTCTTGTATCCTGTTGTTGGCCTGGTTAGGCATGTTATGTACATAAACAGGTGATGCATCCTTGATGGATATGGAACAGCTGGATCCTATGTGTTGGTGGACATATATCATGCTTATATATAACATGTTCTTTGTAGGATGTGGATCTGGTTGTGATAGTTCCTTTCTTATGATGTTTTCTGTAATCGGTTTTAATTAACTCGTGTTTTTGGTAATATGTTGTTTATGGTGGTTCTGCATGTTTTTGCGTGGTGTTTTGCTATCTTCATGATGGTGGGATGTCACAACAGTTTTTGGTATTAGAGATCTAGGTTCTCTGAGTCTATAGGGATCTAGGACTATGTGGGTGTCTGTTCTTGTGATTTTTCCATATTTTCTTATAATGACTTCTGCCCCCAGCAGAAGATAAATCTAAAAGATGTCTGGGAATCATGAAGAACATACTATCGAGAGCAGTGCTGCTACATCTGTTGATGGATCTAGTATGCAGGCACTTGAAGATCGGGTGCCTGAGGTCCCCCAGTTTAACCTGACCATTCTTGAGAACCTTGCCTATCAACACCATATGGGGAAACTAATGGCTATGATGAATCAAATGGTGCAGAGATTACCTATTCCTCCACTAAGAGCACCGGTTCCCCATGGTGAATCTTCTAAGTATTGGGAAGACCTTTGAGCGGCTTCATTGAGTCAGAGCTTCGGATTATGCTAGAACGGCTGATCCAACATATGCAGATCTGTGGCTGACAGGTCTTGAGAAGGCCTTCCGGATCCTCGACATCCCTGAGGCAGACAAAGTCAAGCATGTTGTCTACCTTCTGAAAGGTAGTGTTGGCCACTGGTGAGCCATCGAGGAGGAGAAGTGACCTGGTGAGGTGATCGGTTGGGATGTTTTCCAGCGGGAGTTCATTAGTCGATACTTCCCGAAGACGTATATGGACGAGAAGATCATCCAATTTGAGCATTTGCACCAGGGTCCTCAGAGCATCACCGAGTATGAAGCCAAGTTTATGGAGCTGTTGAAGTTCTGTCCTCACATGGCAGCAACAGATGATGAGAGGATCAGACGGTTTGAGAAGGGTTTGAGTGTCGAGCTGACAACACCTGATGCTGCTTTGGAGAACCGGGAATGGTTTGCCATGTTTGTGGAGTTTGTTTGGAGGATAGAGCAGTCAGTCTGGGAAAAGAGAGAGACTATGTCCAAGAAAAGACTTGTTCAGATTCAAAGACAGAGGTTTGATGGCCCCAAGAAGCCAAGGTTTTCTGCACCTTCTATGATGCAAATCTCTAGTGCATCGTCACAATGGTCACGAAGTAAAAGAAGAGGGTGTGGTTTTTCTCCATCTAGAGCCTACAGTACAGCTTTAGTAGCAGTGACAGGGCCATCTAGGCCGCAGTTAGGGGACAGGTCGTGCTTTCTCGGTGGACAGACATGGCATATAAAGTCAAATTTCCCGAGAAGAGACATTGAGGTGACGTAACAACTGAGGCAGAGTCAACAAGGATTAGATAGATAGTAGTCTAATGGTGCCAGAGGGTGAGGATGCGGCCAAGCATCACAAGTTGGATCATCTTCTCAAGGAAGCAGAGGACGTGGGCGACAACAAGCAACGACTCGATTCTATGCTATGAGTCAATCGGAGGCGATAGTCAACCCACGAGTAGTTGTAGGTCAGATGGAGTTGTTTCATTCTGATTTGTCTTCTTCTTGCTTTATATCTCTCCTGGTTGAACCAAGTGCTACGCACTCTTTCATCGCACGTAGTATGCTTGATAGCTGTCTTTTACCTATTAGTTGTAAGAAAGATAGCTTGTTTTTAGAAACCCCTCTTGTTGGTCCTACATTGCTTCGAGAAGTGTGTCTATCTTGTATTCTATCTTTTTTAGGACACAGTATACAAGTGGATCTCATACCATTTGATATGCATGGGTTCGATGTAATTCTTGGGATGGATACCTTGGAAAGATATAAGGTTGTGTTGGACTGTGGTTCCAAGTAGGTAGTGTTTGTTGATGGCAGTGAGAAGTGGATCTTCCAAGGAGATAGGAAGATTCTTCCGACATGTTTGGTGTCAGCAATGGTGGTAGAGAATTTGTTGTGACAAGGTTGTAGAGCATTTTTGGCTCACGTTGTGAATACCAAGGCAAAAGGTCCTAGCCTTCAGGACGTGCATGTCATCAAAGAGTTCACATATGTGTTTCCCGATGAGTTTCTTGGTGTTCCTCCACCTCGAGAGATTGATTTTGAGATCAATCTAGTACCAGGGATGCAACTAGTTGCTCAGACACTGTACAGGATGGCTCCAGCAGAGATGGCAGAGTTAAAGAAATAGTTGCAAGAGTTGCTTGACAAATGTTTCATCAGGCCGAGCACATCATCCTGGGGTGTTCCAGTTCTCTTCGTAAAGAAGAAGGATGGATCTATGCGTTCGTGCATAGATTACCGAAAGTTGACAAGGTTACAATCAAGAACAAGTATCATTTACCAAGAATAGACGATCTATTTGATCAATTGTACGGGGCGACAGTATTCTCAAAGATCGATCTACGGTCTGGATATCATCAGCTCATAATCAAGGAGGATGACATACCAAAGTCAGCCTTCAGGATGAGGTATGGGCACTACGAGTTTGTGGTTATGTCGTTTGGGCTAACTAATGTGCCAGCAGCATTCATGGATCTGATGAACAGAGTGTTTTGTCTGTTCTTAGATCAATTTGTTTAGTCTTCATAGATGACATCTTGATCTATAGTCGAGATAGCCAACAACATGAACATCATCTTTGACAAGCGTTGACTCTTCTTCGACAGCATCAGTTGTATGCCAAGTTTAGTAAGTGTGAGTTTTGGCTGAAGGAAGTGACTTTCTTGGGTCATGTGATCTCACCGGAAGGGATCAGGGTGGATCCCAAGAAGGTGGAGTCAGTAGCAGAGTGGGAGCAACTGAAGACGCTGACTGAAGTTCGTAGTTTTCTGGGCTTAGCAGGATACTACCAGAGGTTTATAAGAAACTTCAGTGTGATAGCATTGCCACTAACAAGGTTGACCAGGAAGGATGTAACTTTTGTTTGGGATGGTCAGTGTCAGCAAGCTTTTTAGAGTTTGAAGGAGAAGATGACAAGTACTCCAGTGTTAGTGTTGCCAGAATAGGGGAAAGGCTATGTTGTTTTCTGTGATGCTTCCAAGAAGGGCTTAGGTTGTGTGCTGATGTAGGAAGATCATGTGGTTTCTTTTGCTTCTCAACAAATTAAGAAACATGAGGAAAGATATCTGATACATAATTTGGAGTTGGCAGCAGTGGTTCATGCGTTGAAGATATGGAGACACTATCTTTATGGGGAAGTGTGTCAAATCTTTATGGATCACAAGAACCTGAAGTACATCTTCTCACAGAATGAGATGAACATGCGTCAACGGTGCTGGATGGAGTTAATTAGTGATTACAATTGCACCATCGAGTATCACCCATGTAAGGCGAACGTGGTAGTAGATGTGCTTAGCAGGAAGTCTTTATCTCTTTCCACGAGGAAGGCACAGTTAAGTTCTTTGATATGCCATAGGCGGGATATGTTCGTCTCATTGTGGTAGATGAATGTACAGTTGGAAGTCTATTTGTTGGCAGGATTGTTGGAACAGATGCAGGTGAAGCCTACGTTGAGACAACAAATCAAAGAAGCATAGCAAGTACATGCTACAGTGCAGCTAATCAGATCAGAGTTTGGTAGTGAGAAGTGCAATGGTTTTCATGAGTCTGAGGATGGACTAGTTTGTTACCATAACAGGATGATGGTTCCCGATGCTGATAATCTAAGGAAGTTAGTGCTCAAGGAAGCACACACGTCTATGTATTTTATGCATCCAAGTGTCGCCAAGATGTATCAAAGTCTGAAGGATCTATATTGGTGGCCCAGATTAAAGAAAGATGTAGCTGAGTTTGTGGCAAAATGTGTAGTATGTCAGCAAGTTAAGGAAGAACATCAGAAGTTGGAAGGTACATTGCAACCCATGTCGATACCACAGTGGAAGTGGGATCATGTAACCATGGATTTCGTAGTTGGTCTTCTGAGGACAGCTAGGAATCATGATTCCATCTGGGTGATAGTGGACAGATTGACAAAGTCTGCTCATTTTATACCTATGAAGACAACGTACACAGTAGAGAAGCTTGCACTGGTATATGTAGATGAGATAGTGCATTTTCATGGTGTTCCAGCAACAATAGTCTTGGACAGAGGCCCTCATTTCACGAGTCATTTCTAGGAACAGTTGCATAAGGCGTTGGGAACACAACTAAGGTTCAATACTGCTTTTCATTCACAGACAGATGGACAGTCTGAAAGGACTATTCAGACTTTGGAAGATCTTCTAAGAGCTTGTGTACTATAGTTCCTAGGAAGTTGGGATGTGCATCTCAGTCTGATAGAGTTTGCTTACAACAACAGATACCAGTGAAGTGTCGACATGGCACCTTATGAAGCATTGTACGGTAGAAAGTGTAGATCTCCTTTATGTTGGTATGAGTCTAGAGAGTATCAGCTTTTGGGTCCTGAGTTAGTGCAGTAAACAACAGAGAAGATCAAGGTGATACAACAACAATTGAAAGCAGCACAGGACATACAAAAGTCTTATGCAGATAATCATCGCCGACCTTTAGAGTTCCAGGTGGGAGATAAGGTGTATCTCAAAGTCTCTCCATGGAAAGGTGTGCTAAGGTTTGGAAGGAAAGGTAGGTTGGCTCCCAGGTATATGGGACCATATCCAGTGATAGCACATGTTGGAAAAGTGGCTTACAAGTTGGAGTTACCACCAAATCTACACAGGTTTCATCCAGTGTTCCATGTTAGTATGCTGAAGAAAAGTCATCTAGGAACAGAGATAGTGATACATCCAGTTGAGGTCGAGCTTGATGAAGACGTGACCAACGAGGAAGGTCCAAGGTTGATCCTTGATAGATGGGTGAAGAAGCTAAAGAGGAAAGACCTTGTGCTCGTGAAGGTTCTCTGGTATCATCGCGGCACTGAGGAAACCATGTGAGAGCTTGAGGAAGAGATGCAGAGGAAGTATCCCTTGTTTTTCTCTTCGGATTTCGAGGGGCGAAATCCTTTTGAACGGGTTTATGGCTTGTAAGGACCCTGACCTTCGTTTTGGGCTTACCCTTATTGTTTTTCCTAACATGATGTTTAGAAGCTTGCTTAATCACCCAGGTGTGATTAGTGTTTGTTGTGGGTCTTTTTGGTGCAACTTGCAATTTACCCAAGTTCTAGGCTTTTCGTGCAAGTTTGCTACCTTGAGAGATCTCTTTGTATCTCTTTACATCCTCTAGGGTTGAGTGGATGAGTTGGGTGCCTTGCTTGAGTTGTCTTGGGCCTCGTTTGAGCTTGTTTAAGCTTGGGCTTGTTGTTGGGCTTGAAGCCCTTCCTCTTTGCTTGGTGTATCGGGCAAGAGGTGCTTGGGTGTGTCGGGCAGGAGGTGTATCAGCCAAGTAGGTGTTGGTGGGTGTGTTGGGTTGCCATGTTGGGTTACACACACCCCTCCACCTAGCATCGTTTGTGTCACCCTCATTTGGATACATGGTGCTTGTTTCTAGCAAGTGGCAAGACCATGGACAAGTGGTGTTGGGGTGCTAGCATGTGGCATGACCCTTGGACAAGTGGTCCTTAGTGGATGCCACCTTGCCTTGATCTCCCCCTTTACCCTCTTGTATATATACCACCCACCTTGCTTGATAGTAGTCCCTTTAGTTCCCTTTAACCATTGCCCTCTTTTCCCTTGGTGGCCAAGCAGAAGAAGAGAAGGAGAAGAAGTGGTGGCCAATACATCTTGTTGCAGTAGCTATCTTCTTCCCTAGTGGTGGCCGATACACATAGTGGTGCTTGCTTCTTTCCTTCTCTAGTTGGTAAGTCTCTCTCTCTCTCTTGCTATCATCTTCTTCCTTATCCTTTCGGCCATGGAGGTGATATGTTCCTCTTCTCTAGTTGGTGGGTGGAGCTTGGAGGAGGTTCTTGGAGCTTGGAGATTAGAGAAGCTTGTGCTTAAGGCGGGTTACATAACTTCTAACCTAACTATTCTATCTCCTTTACATGTTGCTTTGATATGTTATCTTGATCGGTTATATATATATATATATATATATATATATATATATATATATATATATATATATATATATATATATATATATATATATATTGCTAGTAATGGTTATGCTTTAGTTGGTGATGTTGCTTCCCTATGTGCTCCCTAGATCAGGTTAGGCGTTATGTTATATCTACCTTTGGGTTGGTTGATCCTTTAGTAGTGTGTCCTTGGGAAAAACCCCTCTCTCACTTTACTGTTGAGAGGTGAGCATATGGTGTTGGGCGACACAGTGAGCTGGCTTGGCCAATAGAAGTGATGCCCTACCCTAGTTGCACGTTATGTCCTTGTTTGTACCTTGGGTGACATGAGTGGCCATGCCCTTTGAGGGTGGGCTTTGAGCAACACCCCTCCTTCCTTGAGTTGTGAGGTGAGCCCTAGCTTCTACCCAATATGCTTAGAGATTGTGCAAGACCCCTCTCTCTCTCTTTAAGTTGAGAGGTGAGCCAATACTCTCGGTGTCCTTGGGCTATATGGCGTGGGTGGCCGTTGTGAGGTTGAGGTTGTTTCTAACCCTAGTCACCCGATATGGATGGTGGTGTATTGGTGCTTTTTGCCCGATATCCCTCTCTTTCCCTTGAGATAGGGTTTGGGCAATATAGTAGGTGGTTGCCTTCCTGATCCCCTGTGTGATAGGTGTTTTGTGTTGGGCATTAGGGTTGGATGGTGCTACCCGACACCCTATGTTGGGAGTGTCTTACTCGATAGGGTGCTTGATGTTATGTTGACCTTGTGGGCGACAGGGCACATGCTTTGCACGATACCCTCTTGGGTAGTGTTGTTTGACACACATGTGGGTGCTTCTCGATATGATTGAGATGTTTGGGCGCCATGGTCTTTGTTTCCCTTGGGCGATATCTTGTGAGGTGCTAGAGGCCTTCCCGATATGGTGATGGTTGTTACATGTGTGTTAGATGGGTGTTGGATTTCACTTGTGTGTTGGCCGATACATGTAGAAGTGTGTTGTCTAACACTCTATCTTAGAGGTGTTGCCTGTTATGATGTGTTGCCTGCTATGATGTGTTGCCCGTCACGGGGCGTTGCACGTTATGGTTCTTGCCAAATATGATGTTGGGTCGATCTAGTTGGGTAATATGGGTGTGTTGTTTAGGAAATATAGGTTGGTTCATAGAATTTGCCTAACATGGTGTCTTGGGTGTTACACTTGAGAAGGTGCTACCTGATATTTGTTTGATGAGGCTTGCCCGGTATGGGAGATAGCCGACACTAATAGGGTTTGGTTATAATCGATACCTTTGGTGAGGGCCGTTGTACCTTTGGTGAGAAATGTGGTACCTTTTGGTGAGGGTTACCCCTTACCCGATATGTTGTTGTGAGGGTTATGGTTGAAACCCTAATGTCGTTTGGAATGCGTACATGTGAGTACTATGTATATGCATGTTCATCTAATGTTGTACAACTATATCTTGATGATGAAGTGTTTATCTAATCTTGAGCATACTAGCTATGCAGGTTCATCGATTGCGATGTGTAATCAGGTATGGGCCATGATGATGTCATTAGTGACATTTGATTAATGTTTAAATAATGAGGAACACTATGTGTTATGAGAACTATGATGGTACATGATGAGTGTTTCCTATGTATTGGTAACATGTGCTTAATGGTGGGATGGAATCCATGTGATGTTAGATCCTTGTAATGGATCATGATGATTGGCAAGAGGCCAAGTGGCAATATGTGATGTAAGATCCTTGAGATAGATCATGATGGTGTTGATTGCATTGAGAAAGACAGTAACTTTGTGATACAAAATGACGGAATCTATGTTGTTTATTCTTATTTATGATAACTTGGTTGAACTTAAAAATCCACTTAAAATGTATTAATTAATTACAGATGAACCTTTCATGTAGTTTTCCCTAGACATAGACCCATCATCTTCAGGAACTGGTGATGGTGAAACGGGTTCTCCTACGGGTTAACCTAGAGCACATATTGTTGAATATGCGGGGTTTCTTCTAGCTGAAAATAGGAGGATTAGAGTGCAACTTCGGTAGTAGACTCAGAGCATGTATAAGATCATGGTGAACATGTCCATGGCTCAGCATGATAGAGCATGAATGAATTCATGGATCGGGAGCACGATGAACAGGCTCGTGGCTCAAGGTATGCTAGTGTCGAGACCTATACCAAGGCAGGCTAGAGGAAAGGGTAGCCTGCGGGAGCTGACCCTGTGACTGAGGTCACTTAAGCAAGAGATTGCAGTCCTTCTTTGGATATCATGCACTGACCACGAGGAGGTTGAGGTCGTGGAGTCTGGCTCTTCCATTGACCTTGTATGCACATACTTTGGGTTTCGCAATCGAAGGTTGGATTTGAGCGGTACAACTCACTTTCTCAGGGCATAATAAATGGTAATCCAGCCGCATAGTATATTTGCTTAGGGTAAACATGGAACATTTGTTGAGGCCTTGCATAATGTATGATTGTATTATATAAATTCTCTAAGTATTTCTTGTAGTTAGTTATATGCCTCTCAGATATCATGGTAAGTTGTTACATATATAATCTTGTTCTTCATATTTCAAATATGATCTGGTTATCTTCTACATGCTTTATCTGTTCTAGCTTTTTGAGATTTCATAGTTTAGCGGGGAGTTATGTTTCTCGCTGGCACTGTATGTCTCACCCCACTGGTTTCAACCTTTTTAGGTGATCGAGCAAGACATGGTGGTGATCGTAGTGTTGCGGCTAAGCAACAAGAAGATCAGTAGAAGGCAAGGTTGGATATGTTGCTGATGTGGTTGTTTTGTAGTAGAGTCTTAGAGTCTTCCCTATACTCTCAAGTCCTTGGAGGTGTTTTGACAAGGTTTCATGATGTATGATCTTAGTATGGCTTTCTTGTATCCTGTTGTTGACCTGGTTAGGCTTGTTATGTACATAAACAGGTGATGCATCCTTGATGGATATGGAACAGTTGGATCCTATGTGTTGGTGGACATATATCATGCTTATATATATAACATTTTATTTGCAAGATGTGGATCTGGTTGTGATAGTTCCTTTATTATGATGTTTTCCGCAATCGGTTTTAATTAACTCGTGTTTTTGGTAATATGCTGTTTATGGTGGTTTCGCATATTTTTGCGTGGCATTTTGATGTCTTCGTGATGGTGAGATGTCACATGTAGCCTGTCTAAAAACATGAAATCTTAGATTCTATCATCTAGGGTTCCAAAAAATTTTATTTATTTAGCCTATTATGCATTTTAGATATATTATGGCACATTTCACTCATCATAGGGTACTATTTTGTGATAAAATAAGTGTTTGCAAAAAAAAATACCCAAATCGAGTAAAACAAGGCAAGAAACAAGATAATTATAACACATATCAAGCAACAGATGATCAATTTTGAGTAAGAAACATATAGGTAAGATAACAACTAGCTAGAAGGGATGTCAATATCATCAAGTGCAGTAACAAACAATTTTGATCTAATGAAAGTAAATTGCTCTCTAGCTAGAGGTTTAATGAAAATGGCTGCAAGCTGATTCTCTGTATCCACATAGGTAATATAAATATCCTTTTAGCAATGTGGTCACGAAGAAAGTGATGACGGACCTCTATATGTTTATCCCTACTATGCAATATAGGATTATAGATAGGTTAATTACATTAGTATTATAAAAAAGGATAGGAGAAGCATAAAAATAAATGTTAAAGTCTTGGAGCATTTGCTTCATCCATAGGACTTGGGCACAACAACTCCCAGCTACAATGTATTCAGCCTCGGTAGTTGAAAGAGCCATAATGCTTTGTTTCTTAGAGAACCAAGAAACTAGGCAAGGTCCTAGGAAGATCCAACTGCCACTTGTACACTTTCTATCAATCAAGCATCCTACATAATATGCATCTTATAAGTAGTAGGAGTAAAGTCCCTTGACTTAGGATACCATAGTGTAAAATTTGGCATTTTGGCTAGATACCTTAAAATCCTCTTACCGCTATAAGATTTGATTTACTAGGAATTAATTGAAAGCGAGAACACAAGCCAAAACTAACCATTATATTAGGTCTAGAGGCAGTTAAATAAAGTAAACTTCCAATCATACCTCTATAGAGCTTCTCATCTACCTTTTCACCTTCTTGATCTCTATCAAGCTTGGCGGTGTTTGACATGGGGGTGTCCATTGGCTTGGTATTCTCCATCCCAAAGAACTTAAGTAGCTAACTTGTATACTTGCCTTGGTTTATGAAGTTCCCATTCTTGTTTGCTTGATTTGAAAGCCAAGGAAGAATGTAAACTCCCCCATCATGCTCATCTCAAACTCACTCTACATAAGATAACTAAAATCCTTACAAAGACCAAGATTAGTCCCACCAAAAATTATATCATCAACATAGATTTGAATGATAAAAAAAATTGTTAGAAGTATGCTTTAGAAACAAGGTAGAATCTAATTTCCCCATGATATAGCCATTATCTAACAAAAAGCTCTTTAGTTTCTCATATAAAGCTTGAGGTGCTTGTTTGATACCATATAGAGCTTTTTGCAATAAATAAACATGGTTAGGCAAGTTATCATGTTCAAAGCCTGGAGGTTGTGCAATGTACACTTCCTCCTAAATTGTACCATTCAAAAATGCAATTTTAACATCCATTTGATAAAGAAGAAAAATCTTGTGACTGGAAAAAGCAAGCAACATTCTAATTTACTCAAGTCTAGCTGCAGGTGCATATTTTTCATAAAAATCAATACCTTCTTGTTGATTGTAGTCTTGAGCAACTAATCATGCTTTGTTCCTTACCACTTTTCCACTTTCATACAACTTTTTTTGGTAGACCCAATTGGTGTTGATGATCTTTCTATCACTTGGTCTTGGCATAAGAGTCCACACTTTGTTTCTTTCATACTGCTCCAACTCTTCTTACATGGCTTGGATCCATTCATCATCCTTTAGAGATTTTGTGACATCCTTTGGCTCCATTTGAGAGATGAAGATGTCTGATTATTCTTTGTTGAGTGTCTCCCGCATATTCACCCTTTCATAAGGATTGCCTATAATCAGCTCTGTTGGATGATTCTTTGCAAAGTAGGGAGTTGGATCCTTCTTTTCTTCATTCTTCTCTTCTTCATCAACTGACACCTCCTTTCCTTTTCACCGATGTTGAGCTCTTTAAAGAGAGGAATCACCTCACCTGCAACATCATTGTTTTGAACAATATCTTTGGAAATAGAGGGGTTAGTCTCAACAAATCTCACATTAATATATTCTTCTACTTTACATAGTTTTATGTTATATACTCTACATGCCTTGCTGGTAGTGCTATAGCCAATAAAGAAAGCCTTATAGGACTCAGGATCAAACTTTTCGAGAGAATCCTTGGTGTTTAAAACAAAACAAGCACACCCAAAAATATGAAAGAAATCAATGGAAGGCATTCTACCACACCATTTGTGGGCTCTGATCTCCAAACCACGATATAAACTTAGCGGAAGCGATTCAATAAACAGCGGAAGACAAAAATCACGGGAAATTAAAACTTTTCGAGACAAGAGCTTGAATCCTTAAAAACTTCTTTCATAACAAGAGATAAACTATTTACATCTCATGATAATTACTTCTTGAGTAATTATATACATCAAGATACAAAATCTCAAGAACTCATAACAAAAGACTCCAAGACCTGAGAGTACAGAGGACACATAGGACTGACTCTAACTGCACCACATGGCAGGCTAAATCTCCACCTGAGATTTACTGCTGTTCCTGGTGCTGCTGCTGCTGGGACTGGTCACCTGTAGACCTGTTCCTCCGTCCTCAACGTCCACCTAAAAAGTTGAAGTCTATGGGGTGAGACAATTGTACCTAATTGTCCCAGCGAGAGTTATAACTCTCCTCCAGAAGCTTTATTATAATATCAAAGAATAACTTAAGCAGTAAAAGCTTACAAGGCATTCAATAGCAGATACAGTTGTAAACAAGAGTTCAACATTTATCAAATATGAAGAACATATGCACTATACAGTGTAACATCAATCAACTAACTCGTAGTTATCTCTAACAGGTATACTACGCTGTAGAGTATGTTTTTCAAACATTACTTTTATGCCCTGTGGAGATGAGGTTTACCACTCATACTCCAACCAATCACTGCTAAGTGCCTCAGTATCATACTAGGTCATCGAAAGAGCCGGATTCTCATGACCTTCACCTTCCTCAGTCAGTAAGAGGATCACTTGTAGGACATCTTGTGTCTCTACTATTATAGCTCACCAGGGTAATCTGGTCCTTCTCTATTTTAGAGTTACAGTGGCGTTCTGTATTCTCTTCGTCATCAGGAGATTTCATGTTTATCTCCACTGATACGGATGTCTATGTTTTCTTCATCATCAGGAGGTTTCATGTTTACCTACTACTGATACGGTATGGAAAAGAAGTGAAGGATTGACGAATTACATATCTACATCAAATCCCTACACTAGGATGTAAGGTTCTACACATCCATGTACCCCACATACTCAACAGTATGTGATCCAGGAGTTCCCGTAGGAAAACTTGTTTCACCATCATTTGATCTCTGACAATGATGGATCTATGATCAGGGCTCTACATTTCACTTGATTAGTTAGGTACATTCAGTATTCTTTTACATCATACATTGTTCTTCAAACAATATCAGTAGCTTAACAGCTATAAAAGTAGAATACTAAATGCAACAAACCTAACTCACATCAATCATCATTTCTCAGTATACTCATCACAAGTCATCTCTAAAGCATGACCTTGATGGTATTCATGGCTTTCACAGTCCATTAAATCATAGGATGCCACTGACAAGACATCAAGATATTTTACTATTCATAAAGCTAACAACATGCTTTCAATGAATATAGTATCATCATCCATACCTGGATATGATCACCTTCATATCAGAACATGCATGGTTAATTCAACTAATAAAGGTAATTCAAAACAATGATTATACTTTCCACTCTTGTCATAAGAGCTAAGTTCTTTGATTCCTATCAATAGAGTTTAATACTCATATAACATGTCATCACCTTTAAATTAGGGTTTACTATTCACATTACATGTCATTACCCTTGAATTAGGGTTTACTATTCACATTACATGTCATTACCCTTGAATTAAGGTTTACTATTCACATCACATGGTGAATTGAACTCATAACATCATTATGTATGAGGAACATCATCATTGATGCTCTCAGATTAGCTTAAGATTCATCATATATCATAATTAGGGTTTCCATGATCTCACATAAGTGGATCATACCCTAATCATGCACATTCATGTGTATTGAAGGTTCTTTACTTGAGTTTCCACCCTAAAAGGGTACTTTCTCTCTCTTAAGGTACTTTCTCTCTCCTCATACTAGTAGATGGTGATAACACCACTCTAGATCAGGTTGGGTTAAGTCCTCATGGGCTAACATAAGCCAAAACATCACTATCATGTGATTAGGGTTCGATTTGAACAAGGTTTTACTCAATTGAACCTCTCAAGGGTATTTTGGTAATTCACCCCATTGATCACCATCATGGGTTAATTAATTAGTAACTTAGTCCCTTAATATCCTAGGTTATCATTAGGGTTTATATTAGAGCATCATTGAACCATTTACACCTTCAATTGATTAAGTGAAATCAACCTTTGAAAACCTCAAACGGTTTCAACCTTCAACCACCAAACGGTTTGAGACCGTTTGGATGAGTTGACCGTTTGCTAGGGTTGACTCCAAGACCGTGTGACCTTCAAGGTCGTTTTCCCAAACCGTGTGAGGGTGTAGACCATTTAACAAGTTTGACTTCAAGACCGTGAGGGCTTACACGGTTTGAAACCGTGTGATGTCTCTCGATCTTGAGATCGTTTGAGTCCAAACGGTCTTGAGACCGTTTGGCCCCAAACGGTCTTGAGACCGTGAGGCCTCACACGGTCTTGAGACCGTGTGACCTCAAACGGTCTTGAGACCGTGAGGACTCAAAAGGTCTTGAGACCGTGTGACCTCAAACGGTCTTGAGACCGTTTGGTCCACTTGGTCTCAAAACGTTTGGACCTCCAACATGGTTCAATGATTTCAATCGTTTATGATTATCAATGTTGAAGCCTCCAAATGGCCAAAGCCATGGTAACCACTTATAGATTGAGTTAATTAGGGTTATACTTAACCAATTGGTCACACAATTGACCCTCAATTGCTATCCAATTAGGGTTGAAGTTGATTCAATTAAGGTCCATCAATGTTCAACCATCAATACTCAACAATGTGAATCAACACAAGGTTGAACCCTTCAATTGAGCACCAATTGGGCCCAAACTTGGCCCAAACGGTCTTGCGATCATGTGGATGAACTCCACACGGTCTTGATACCGTTTGCCCAAGATTTCATCAAAATATAATGTCATTTGATAGGGGTTGAACCTTGATTGAGTCTCAATTCAGTATTTTGGATTAATTCAATAACCCATTGCAATTGGGCCCCCAATTGATTAAATTACCTTAACCCTAGACCTCCAAACGGTCTTGGGTTGTCACCACACGGTCTTGAGACTGTTTGGATGAGTTCCAAACGGTCTTGAGACCGTTTTCCCATCCAACTTTTGTATTCTAGTGTAAATTCTTCAAAGTTGGATCTATTGAGTTGATTATCATATCAATACTTAATTGCAATGTAATTTGGTATCTTTGTACTTTCAATTGGTCAACTATACTTTACCCCAGACCTACAAATGATATTTGGTGATTCCCCACACGGTCTTGAGACCGTTTGGTTGATCCCCAAACGGTCTTGAGACCGTTTGGGTCAATCAACCCAAATACACTAAGTTGTTCATTGAGATTTCAGTACTGATTTCAATTAGGGTTTACCCTAGTAATCATCCTTCAAATCTTAGCTCGTTTGGAATTAGTCCATCAAATTTGGTGAGTTGTTAATCAACATTATTTTGAACAGTAATCTCATACGGTCAATGCTTGGTCAACGTTCTTACACGGTCTTGAGACCGTTTGCCCAAAAAGGGCGATTTCAACAGATTGGAAGTCAGGAGTAAATTCAATTAAAGTTGTTGATTAAAAAGGCCATATCTCACGATTCCTTTGGAGTTATCATATCAAATTTTGTGGGTGATTATCCTACATAATTTTGAACAGTTCTTATATGGTCCACGCTCAGTCAACGCGGCTAAACGGTCTTGAAGACCGTTTTCCCTTACACGGTCTTGAGACCGTTTGCTCACCAAACGGTTTGGCAAACCGTGTGAGCACTTGGTGGAGACCGTTTGGTAAAGTGAAAAGTAGTGGATTAACTTTGGAAATAACGTCTTCATCTCCTAGCTCAAGAACAGCAAGGATTTCTCATGGATTTGCTTGCAAGGTAGCAAAGGAAGGTAGAGAAGAAGAAGAACTATCATCTAAAAGCATAAACGAGATATATATAACAAAGCATAGATTTAGAGTTATAAAACCCGCCTAAAGCTTGCTCCTTGAGCTCCAAGCTTTCGAGCTCCAAGCTTTTAATGGCGTCCTTGAGCTTCCATAGGTCGGCCAAGGTGAAACCTCTAGGGGAAGTCGAGAAGAGATGGCTAGAAAGGTAGAGCTATGTGAGTTAGCCATTAATTTGACCTTGAATCCGAGTTCTAACCATGAACTTAAGAAAAAGGGAGGATTCAAACCTACCTTGCACTCCTTGGTCGTCCTCCTGAGCTCCACAGCTCTTCTTTAGTCGGTTTGGTTGAATAGAACAGTGAAGGAAAGGAAGGGAAAGTTTCCTTGCTAAGTGAAGTGGAGAGTATATATACTTGGGGTGAGATTTTTAACATAAGCTCATAAGTTCTCCATATTTTCAACTGAGTCCCTCCATCCTTCTATGCTCATCCCTTCATAATAATTCTAAGGACAAACCTTCTTCTAAGGTCAAGAAATGAGGGCAAAGAAGATCAACTTATAACTTAAGCATACACATAAAAGGCTATTGTACATATACCTTGATTATTCAATCACAAAGGTGTTTTTCATTATATGATTATTCAATTAAGGTGACCTCTTCATCATTTCTTCTAAATGATGATAAGAGTATTAATAAATACTTTAGATGATGTATTTTAAAAGTTGCACCCCTTAAATTGGGTAAATTGCACTTTTCTCCAATTTAGGGTTTTCAAGCACCGGGATTGCTTCCACAGTTGCACCTTGGTGCCCAAGCTTGGGAAATCCCTCAAACCTTACCATCATCATTCTCATGATGTCTCAACATCAGAGGAACATCTCAACATGTGCAATTTGCAAGTTAACCCTTCTAACTAGGTAATTTGTACACAGGTCCCTGTATTACAAAACAATGTTACAACTTTATATAAAAAGGAGCAAAAACTGAAATATATGTTTCTGAGAAACTTAATTACATGCCCAAAGTTAATCACAAGGATTTAATTACATATTTAGGCAAAACATATAGGGTTAACTCATAACCTAGGTCAGGGATGTTACAAATTTTCCACCCCTTACAAGGATTTCGTCCTCGAAATCGATAACACATATTAAGAGAAAAGGGCAGGATACTTCCTTCTCATCTCATCCTCTAGTTCCCAAGTGGCTTCTTCAACACCACGGTGATTCCAGAGGACTTTCACAAGACTTATATCTTTCTTCTTTAACCTTTTAATTCTATTATCAAGGATTGACACTGGTCCCTCCTCATAGGATATATCATCATTCGATTCTACCTCCATAGGTTGTAGAACTGACTCGGTGTCTGGGTGACATTTCTTCAGCATAGAAATGTGAAACACAGGATGTAACCTCTGTAACTCTGGTGGCAGCTCTAGTCTATATGCTACCTTTCCAATCCGTTCAATGATTGGATAAGGCCCCATAAATCTAGGAGATAACTTCCCTTTCCTTCCAAAACGAAGGACCCCTTTCCAAGGCGAGACCTTGAGATACACTCTGTCTCCAACCTGGAACTCTAAGGGTCTACGACGCTTGTCAGCATAAGATTTCTGCCTATCCTGTGCAGTCTTAATCTGTTGTTATATTACCTTAATTTTCTCTGTGGTCTACTGCACAAGATCAGGACCTAACAACTGATGCTCACCAGTCTCATACCAGCACAAAGGCGATCTACATCGTCTACCATACAAGGCTTCATAAGGTGCCATATCAATACTATGTTGATAGCTATTGTTATAGGCAAACTCTATCAAGCTTAGGTGTAGATCCCAACTCCCGGTAAACTGGAGAACACATGCTCTCAACAGGTCTTCTAAGGTCTGTATGGTCCTTTCTGATTGTCCATCAGTCTGTGGATGAAAGGCCGTACTAAACCTTAGCTTGGTGCCTAAGGCTCTGTGTAACTGTTCCCAAAAACGACTTGTAAACTGAGGACCTCGGTCAGAAACTATCGTGACAGGAACTTCGTGCAAACGCACTATCTCTTGTACATACAACTGTGATAACCTTTCAGCAGAATAGGTTGTTTTGACAGGTAAGAAGGGCGCTGTCTTTGTCAACCTATCAACAACTACCCAAATGGAATCATGTCCTTTGTTTGTCCTGGGTAGGCCAACAACAAAGTCCATGGTCACATGGTCCCACTTCCACTGTGATATGGGTAAAGGTTGCATTGTTCATGTAGGCTTCTGGTGTTCAGCTTTAACTTGCTGACACACATGACACCTTAGAACAAACTATGCAACATCCTTCTTCATACCAGGCCACCAATACAGTTCCTTTAAATTACGATACATCTTGGTGCTCCCTGGATGCATAGCATACATGGAAGAATGAGCTTCTTCCAGGACTAACTTCCTCAAGTTACCCACATCCGGCACTATCATCCTTCCATTATAACAGGCTACATGATCATCCGAGTCATGGAAACCATCTTGCTTCTCATTTCCATACCCTGATCTGATCTGCTGAACTGCAGCATCACCTAGTTGTGCTTCCTTAATCTGCTCTCTTAGGGTAGGTTTAATATGCATCTCAGCCAACAACCCGGCTAACAATGACACTTTCAACTGTACATTGTCTTGCCTTAAAGAGATAAACATATCTCTCTTAGAGCACACTAAAGAGTTTAGCTGTGTTCTATCCATGGTTGATGTTGCTGATTTCCTACTCAAGGCATCCGCAACAACATTGGCCTTGCCCGGATGGTAATCAATTGTACAATCATAGTCCTTGATTAACTCCATCCAGCGACGTTACCTCATGTTAAGCTCATGCTGAGAGAAGATATACTTAAGGTTCTTGTGGTCTGTGAAAATCTAGAATGTTTCTCTGTAGAGATAATGTCTCAAGATCTTCAAGGCATGAACCACAGCAGCTAACTCCAGATCGTGTGTTGGATAATTCTCCTCGTGTTTCTTAAGTTTTCGGGAAGCAAAAGAAATCACTTGTTTATCCTGCATCAACACACATCCTAGTCCATTCTTGGAAGCATCACAGAAAACTACATATCCTTTTCCTTGTTCAGGTAGCACAAGCACAGGTGCACTTGTCAACCTCTCCTTCAACAACTGGAAAGATTGTTGACACTTATCACTCCAAGAAAAAGGAACATCTTTCCGGGTCAACTTGGTCAAAGGTAAGGCTATAGAACTAAAGTTCTTAATGAACCTTCGATAATAGCCAGCTAACCCCAAGAAACTTCGAATCTCCGTCGGTGTCTTTGGTTGTTCCCATTGTAGAATAGATTCTACCTTTGTAGGGTCAACACGAATTCCCGAGGCAGATATCACATGTCCAAGAAAAGATACCTCCGGCAGCCAGAACTCACACTTGCTAAACTTAGCATACAGCTTGTGTTCTCTTAGCAAGGTCAAAGCTTGGCGAAGATGCTTCTCATGCTGCTGAGCATCCTTACTATAGATCAGAATGTCATCTATGAAGACGACAACACACTGATCAAGGAAAGGTCGAAAAACTCTATTCATGAGTTCCATAAATGTAGCTGGTGCATTAGTTAGTCCAAACGACATAACCGTGAACTCATAGTGACCATACCTTGTCCTAAAGGCAGACTTGGATATGTCACTATCCTTAATACGAAGTTGATGATATCCAGACCTCAAGTCTATCTTTGAAAAGACGGTTGCACCACGCAACTGGTCAAAGAGATCATCAATCCTCGGCAGAGGGTACTTATTCTTTATTGTTACTTTATTGAGTTGTCTGTAGTCGATGCACAACCGCATTGACCCATCTTTCTTTTTAACAAACAAGACCGGAGCACCCCAAGGTGAAGTTCTCGGTCGGATAAAACCCTTCTCAAGTAACTCTTGAAGCTGTTTCTTGAGTTCTGCCATCTCGGCAGGCGCCATTCTATATGGAGTCTGGGCTATGGGTTTCGTATCTGGGATCAGATTGATTTCAAAATCAATCTCCCGAGGTGGTGGTATACCAGGAAGTTCTTCAGGAAACACATCCTCGAATTCCCTGACTATGGGAACTTCGGCAGGATTGGAACTTTCCTTGGTAACATCTACCACATGGGCTAAGAATGCATAACATCCTTGCCTCAACAACTTATCAGCAACCATAGCTGACACAAGACAGGTGGGTAGAATCTTTCTTTCACCTTGAAAGATCCATGTGTTGCTTTCATCAGCAAACACAGCCAACTTGGACTCACAATCCAAGACAACTCTATACCTTTCTAAGGTATCCATCCCGAGGATTATATCAAATCCTTGCATATCAAGCGGTATGAGATCCACTTGAATGCGATGGTCAGAAAAGAAGAGGATGCAAGGAGAGCATACCTCCTGCAAAACGGCAGACCCACTCAATGGAGTCTCCAACAACAAACTATCTGCCCTATGACTAACAGTCACATTGCAGTTATGAATCACTCTATGAGTGATGAAAGAGTGTGTAGCACCCGGGTCAATCAGAACTGATACAACACAGGATGTAGACATATCATGATATAAAAGTTTCATCTGACCTGCCACTACCCATGGATTGACCACTGCATCTGGTGGGTTCATAGCATAGAACCTCGTTGTCGCCTGGTGTTGAGGTGGTGCTGATGATCCAGCTTGAGACACTTGTCCACGTCCTCGAGCTGCTCCTTGAGATTGCATTCTCTGAAATCCTTGTTGATTCTATCTCGGAGGCTGTGTCACACTGACAGGCCTAGAACAGCAATCCTTCATCAAGTGTCCCACCTTACCACAGTTGTAGCATCTCCTCTCCTGTTGTTGTGGTCGGGGTGGTCCAGTAACTGACATCGATGCAGAACTGTGAGTCCCTTGAAGCGGTTGACTTCGTCATCTACCTCTGCTTGGTGACCATTGAGTTTGAGAACTCGATCTGGGTGATGGTGGGTTAGGTGCAGAGAATCTAGGTTTCTTGAAATCCCTAGATGAAGAACCCTGGAACTGTGGATATCTTTTCTGGGTTTGCCTCTTCTCAACCACAGATCTCTCTATCCTTCAGACTGACTCAACGAAGGTAGAGAATCTCTCTCGGTTTTCTAAGGCAGACACAGGGGTTGACATATCAGCATTCAAACCCTTCTCGAATCTCCTGATTCTTTCCTCATCTGTGGCAGCCATGTGCGGACAGAACCGCAGCAATTCCATGAACTTAGCTTCATACTCGCTAATGTTCATCATACCCTACCTTAGTCTCTCAAACTGAGAGATCTTCTCATCTAGGAAGGTCTTTGGAAAATATCTATTGATAAATTCCCGACGAAACTCTTCCCATGAGAACTCTATTCCAGGTCTCTTCTGCTCTTCCATGTTCCACCAGTGACCAGCACTGCCTTTGAGAAGATAGACAGCATGTCTAACCTTCTCATCTTCCGGGATAATAAGAATCCTGAAAGCCTTCTCCAACTCTGTCAACCATAGGTCAGCATCTGCGGGGTCGGCAGTCCCAAAGTACTCGGTAGCTCCGACACGACGAAGTCGCTCGAATGTCTTACCGATACCTTGTCCTTCGGGCTGGGCAGGTGCCCTAGGTGCAGGCATGGGCATCCTGTCGGTGATGTGTGTCATGGCAGTCATGAACTGCCCGAACATTGTCTGCACAGCTGGGTTACCCATGTCGGCTGGGTCAAACTGAGGTGGCTCTCTTGGTGACTCTGGTACAGGTTGTTCTATTCTGGGAACCCTTGCACCGCCTTGAGGTGCACTAGCACTACTCTCTGCCACGTACTCATCATGAGGCTCAGCCATCCTTATGTATCTTCTTCTCTTGAGGAGTAGAAGATTCTATTAGATAGGGAAAGAGTACTAAAGATAGACTCGACATCCTAAGTCCTATGCCTCTGTAGACTCAACTGACCTAGAGCTCTGATACCACTAATTATGGGCTTTGATCTCCAAACCACGATATAAACTTAGCGGAAGCGATTCGATAAACAGCGGAAGACAAAAATCACGGGAAATTAAAACTTTTCGAGACAAGAGCTTGAATCCTTAAAAACTTCTTTCATAACAAGAAATAAACTGTTTACATCTCATGATAATTACTTCTTGAGTAATTATATACATCAAGATACAAAATCTCAAGAACTCATAACAAAAGACTCCAAGACCTGAGAGTACAGAGGACACATAGGACTGACTCTAACTGCACCACATGGCAGGCTAAATCTCCACCTGAGATTTACTGTTGTTCCTGGTGCTGCTGCTGCTGGGACTGGTCACCTGTAGACCTGTTCCTCCGTCCTCGACGTCCACCTAAAAAGTTGAAGTCTACGGGGTGAGACAATTGTACCTAATTTTCCCAGCGAGAGTTATAACTCTCCGCCAGAAGCTTTATTATAATATCAAAGAATAACTTAAGCAGTAAAAGCTTACAAGGCATTCAATAGCAGATACAGTTGTAAACAAGAGTTCAACATTTATCAAATATGAAGAACATATGCACTATACAGTGTAACATCAATCAACTAACTCGTAGTTATCTCTAACAGGTATACTACGCTGTAGAGTATGTTTTTCAAACATTACTTTTTATGCCCTGTGGAGATGAGGTTTACCACTCATACTCCAACCAATCACTGTTAAGTGCCTCGGTATCATACTAGGTCATCGAAAGAGTCGGATTCTCATGACCTTCACCTTCCTCAGTCGGTAAGAGGATCACTTGTAGGACATCTTGTGTCTCTACTATTATAGCTCACCAGGGTAATCTGGTCCTTCTCTATTTTAGAGTTACAGTGGCGTTCTGTACTCTCTTCGTCATCAGGAGATTTCATGTTTATCTCCACTGATACGGATGTCTATGTTTTCTTCGTCATCAGGAGGTTTCATGTTTACCTACTACTGATACGGTATGGAAAAGTAGTGAAGGATTGATGGATTACATATCTACATCAAATCCCTACACTAGGATGTAAGGTTCTACACATCCATGTACCCCACATACTCAACAGTATGTGATCCAGGAGTTCCCGTAGGAAAACCTGTTTCACCATCATTTGATCTCTGACAATGATGGATCTATGATCAGGGCTCTACATTTCACTTGATTAGTTAGGTACATTCAGTATTCTTTTACATCATACATTGTTCTTCAAACAATATCAGTAGCTTAACAGCTATAAAAGTAGAATACTAAATGCAACAAACCTAACTCACATCAATCATCATTTCTCAGTATACTCATCACAAGTCATCTCTAAAGCATGACCTTGATGGTATTCATGGCTTTCACAGCCCATTAAATCATAGGATGCCACTGACAAGACATCAAGATATTTTACTATTCATAAAGCTAACAACATGCTTTCAATGAATATAGTATCATCATCCATACCTGGATATGATCACCTTCATATCAGAACCTGCATGGTTAATTCAACTAATAAAGGTAATTCAAAACAATGATTATACTTTCCACTCTTGTCATAAGAACTAAGTTCTTTGATTCCTATCAATAGAGTTTAATACTCATATAACATGTCATCACCTTTAAATTAGGGTTTACTATTCACATTACATGTCATTACCCTTGAATTAGGGTTTACTATTCACATTACATGTCATTACCCTTGAATTAAGGTTTACTATTCACATCACATGGTGAATTGAACTCATAACATCATTATGTATGAGGAACATCATCATTGATGCTCTCATATTAGCTTAAGATTCATCATATATCATAATTAGGGTTTCCATGATCTCACATAAGTGGATCATACCCTAATCATGCACATTCATGTGTATTGAACGTTCTTTGCTTGAGTTTCCACCCTAAAAGGGTACTTTCTCTCTCTTAAGGTACTTTATCTCTCCTCATACTAGTATATGGTGATAACACCACTCTAGATCAGGTTGGTTTAAGTCCTCATGGGCTAACATAAGCCAAAACATCACTATCATGTGATTAGGGTTCGATTTGAACAAGGTTTTACTCAATTGAACCTCTCAAGGGTATTTTGGTAATTCACCCCATTGATCACCATCATGGGTTAATTCATTAGTCACTTAGTCCCTTAATATCCTAGGTTATCATTAGGGTTTAGATTAGAGCATCATTGAACCATTTACACCTTCAATTGATTAAGTGAAATCAACCTTTGAAAACCTCAAACGGTTTCAACCTTCAACCTCCAAACGGTTTGAGACCGTTTGGATGAGTTGACCATTTGCTAGGGTTGACTCCAAGACCGTGTGACCTTCAAGGTTGTTTTCCCAAACCGTGTGAGGGTGTAGACCGTTTAACAAGTTTGACTTCAAGACCGTGAGGGCTTACACGGTTTGAAACCGTGTGATGTCTCTCGATCTTGAGATCGTTTGAGTCCAAACGGTCTTGAGACCGTTTGGCCCCAAATGGTCTTGAGACCGTGAGGCCTCACACGATCTTGAGACCGTGTGACCTCAAATGGTCTTGAGACCATGAGGTCTCAAACGGTCTTGAGACCGTGTGACCTCAAACGGTCTTGAGACCGTTTGGTCCACTTGGTCTCAAAACGTTTGGACCTCCAACATGGTTCAATGATTTCAATCGTTTATGATTATCAATGTTGAAGCCTCCAAATGGTCAAAGACATGGTAACAACTTATATATTGAGTTAATTAGGGTTATTCTTAACCAATTGGTCACTCAATTGACCCTCAATTGCTATCCAATTAGGGTTGAAGTTGATTCAATTAAGGTCCATCAATGTTCAACCATCAATACTCAACAATGTGAATCAACACAAGGTTGAACCCTTCAATTGAGCTCCAATTGGGCCCAAACTTGGCCCAAACGGTCTTGAGATCGTGTGGATGAACTCCACACGGTCTTGAGACCGTTTGCCCAAGATTTCATCAAAATCTAATGTGATTTGATAGGGGTTGAACCTTGATTGAGTCTCAATTCAGTATTTTGGATTAATTCAATAACCCATTGCAATTGGGCCCTCAATTGATTAAATTACCTTAACCCTAGACCTCCAAACGGTCTTGGGTTGTCACCACACGGTCTTGAGACCGTTTGGATGAGTTCCAAATGGTCTTGAGACCGTTTGCCCATCCCACTTTTGTATTCTAGTGTAAATTCTTCAAAGTTGGATCTATTGAGTTGATTATCATATCAATACTTAATTGCAATGTAATTTGGTATCTTTGTACTTTCAATTGGTCAACTATACTTGACCCCAGACCTCCACACGGTCTTGGGTGATCCCCCACACGGTCTTGAGACCGTTTGGTTGATCCTCAAACGGTCTTGAGACCGTTTGGGTCAATCAACCCAAATACACTAAGTTATTCATTGAGATTTCAGTACTGATTTCAATTAGGGTTTACCCTAGTAATCATCCTTCAACTCTTAGCTCGTTTGGAATTAGTCCATAAAATTTGGTGAGTTGTTAATCAACATTATTTTTAACAGTAATATCATATGGTCAACGCTTGGTCAACGTTCTTACACGGTTTTGAGACCGTTTGCCCAAAAAGGGCGATTTCAACAGATTGGAAGTCAGGAGTAAATTCAATTAAAGTTGTTGATTAAAAAGGCAATATCTCACGATTCCTTTGGAGTTATCATCTCAAATTTTGTGGGTGATTAGCCTACATAATTATGAACAGATTTATTATACGGTCCACGCTCGTTCAACGCGGTTAAACGGTCTTGAAGACCGTTTTCCCTTACACGGTCTTGAGACCGTTTGCTCACCAAACGGTTTGGCAAACCGTGTGAGCACTTGGTGGAGACCGTTTGGTAAAGTGAAAAGTAGTGGATTAACTTTGGAAATAACGTATTCATCTCCTAGCTCAAGAACAGCAAGGATTTCTCACGGATTTGCTTGCAAGGTAGCAAAGGAAGGTAGAGAAGAAGAAGAACTATCATCTAAAAGCATAAACGAGATATATATAACAAAGCATAGGTTTAGAGTTATAAAACCCGCCTAAAGCTTGCTCCTTGAGCTCCAATCTTTCGAGCTCCAAGCTTTTAATGGCGTCCTTGAGCTTCCACAGGTCGGCCAAGGTGAAACCTCCAGGGAAAGTCGAGAAGAGATGGCTAGAAAGGTAGAGCTATGTGAGCTAGCCATTAATTTGACCTTGAATCCGAGTTCTAACCATGAACTTAAGCAAAAGGGAGGATTCAAACCTACCTTGCACTCCTTGGTCGTCCTCCTGAGCTCCACAGCTCTTCTTTAGTCGGTTTGGTTGAATAGAATAGTGAAGGAAACGAAGGGAAAGTTTCCTTGCTAAGTGAAGTGGAGAGTATATATACTTGGGGTGAGATTTTTAACATAAGCTCATAAGTTCTCCATATTTTCAACTGAGTCCCTCCATCCTTCTATGCTCGTCCCTTCATAATAATTCTAAGGACAAACCTTCTTCTAAGGTCAAGAAATGAGGGCAAAGAAGATCAACTTATAACTTAAGCATACACATAAAAGGCTATTGTACATATACCTTGATTATTCAATCACAAAGGTGTTTTTCATTATATGATTATTCAATTAAGGTGACCTCTTCATCATTTATTCTAAATGATGATAAGAGTCTTAATAAATACTTTAGATGATGTATTTTAAAAGTTGCACCCCTTAAATTGGGTAAATTGCACTTTTCTCCAATTTAGGGTTTTCAAGCACCGGGACTGCTTCCACAGCTGCACCTTGGTGCCCAAGCTTGGGAAATCCCTCAAACCTTACCATCATCATTCTCATGATGTCTCAACATCAGAGGAACATCTCAACATGTGCAATTTGCAAGTTAACCCTTCTAACTGGGTAATTTGCACACAGGTCCCTGTATTACAAAACAATGTTACAACTTTATATAAAAAGGAGCAAAAACTGAAATATATGTTTCTGAGAAACTTAATTACATGCCCAAAGTTAATCACAAGGATTTAATTACATATTTAGGCAAAACATCTAGGGTTAACTCATAACCCAGGTCAGGGATGTTACACCATTTCTCATAGGGGTTTTCTTAAGTGAAGGATGAGTAAAACCTAGTTTTGCACAAAACATGAAGTACTCACAGATTCGACCCAAAACTTCTTTGGAGTGTTTTACTCTATAAGTATAGTGCTAGACATCTCTTGTAGTGACATATTCTTCCTCTCTACAACCCCATTTTGTTTACACGTTCGAGGTGAAGAAAAGGTATGTGCATACCTAGATTCCTCAGAAAAATGTTCAAACAAATCATTTTCAAATTCTCCCCCATGGTCACTGTGGATAGAAACAATCCAGCAAGAAGCTTCATTTTCAACCCATTTGCAAAAAGTTGAGAAAACATCGAGAGTATCTCTTTTTGAAACAAGAAATAAGGTCCAAGTATAGCGATAGAAATCATCGACAATCACCAAACATTCCTTGCAACCACGAAGTGATTGCCTACGCATTGGCCTAAATAGATCAATGTAAAGAAGCTCAAGAACTCTTTTGGTTCTAAGGGATCCTATGTATATGAAGGAGAAGTTGGTTTTCTTTCCTTGGGTACAAGGTTGTCATTCCTCATCCTTTTCAAAATCCAATTTGGGAAGTCCTTTGACCAAATCCTTTTTTCTCAACTTCTTCATTTGATGCATATTCACATGGCCAAGCTTATAGCGGCATAAAGGAATATCATTCAAATTGGCAACAAGACATCTATCAACAATAGACATTATAGAGTAAAAGAGAATAATATAAAGATTACCATTTCTATTTCCCTTATATATGATATTGTAGGAGAGGGTATCTAGAAGCAAGCATTCTACAGAAGTAAATAGAACATGATAACCATTATCACAAAGTTGACTAACACTAATTAAATTATGATGTAGGCCATCCACAAGAAGCAAATTCTCGATACAAAGAAAATTGCCCACATCATGCTCACCTATTACCTTACCTTTGTTGTTATCCCCAAAAGTCACTGATCCACCTTTCTTCTTTATGAATTGCTTGAAGAGGTTGATTTCACCAGTCATGTGTTTAGAACAACCACTATCAACAATCCATTGGCATTTAAGCTACAAGAAATGAAGATATTTGATGCTAAATTCAAACTTTTAGATCTGAGGTTAGTTTTGGGATCCAATACCATATTTGGGTTGGTCTGCTTCTCCCTGTACGGACAATAAGTAGAATAATGATCATAACTCTTACAATGAACACAAACCATAGGGTTCTTAGAGTCATAAGACTCTCCATGGAAGATTGGAGGTTCCTTGATCTTATTCTTACCTTTGCCTTTACCTTTGCCTTTTGGAGCACCCTCATATCCTAAACAACTCGTACCACTATGCTTGGTGGAGTGATTCAAGAATTCATTGAGTGACTTCTTCCCTTAGAGGAAGGTTTGCAATGTATCTCTCAATTTTTTATTATCATTAGTAAGAGTGACAACAGTAGAAGACAATTGAGCAATATCATCAATAGCATACAGTAGGTCGGCCTCAAGATAGAGGACTTTATTCAAATATGAATCTTTTTCAAGAGTAATAGAAGAAACATCCTTGCTAGGCAAAATAGTTCTAGAAGATAAATCATTCACTTGAGCAAGTAACCTAGCATTTTTAGTTTTAACCCGTTGAAGTTCTTTAAGATAAACATCTCTTTCATCCCTATGAGCATCACTAATAAGTTTAACTTCAACATTTTTAGTTTCAAGCAAAGCAAGCTTATGTATTAGGGTTTCGTTTTCTTCCTTAAGACTAGTAATTTTCTTAAGTTAGACATCGTTCTCAACTTCAAATCCATTGTATTAGAGCTCAAGATCAAGAAAGTTCCCTTGCAAGGAATCAATGCTCTCAAGATGCACTTTCTCATTTTGATCAAGGATGTCAATTTTGGCATAAAGATCATCAATAATCTTACCCAACCTCTTCTTCTTGGATTTACATTTCGAATAAGAAGACCTGGTAGCATTAAGCATTTCTATAAGAGTTTATTTGGACAACTCATGCAGCTTTCCTCACTTAACTCACTTACCTCACCTATGTCTTTGCTTATGGAGGCCATGAATGCAAGATGACATTCACTTTCATCAGATCTTGATATGCTTGAATATGAGTCCTCCCAAGATTCATGATCTACATCCTTGCTTCTATCCTCCTCCTTCTCCTTCCTCGTGTACTTGCCTTCTTTCTTGTAGTTGTGAGACTCCTAACCTTGCTTAAAGTGTTGAACAAGCTTAATTATCATAATTGAATTCTTATAACCCTAATATAACCTTTTGATATGCTTTGAAATCATAAGACAAGCTTAAGTTTCAAATTTGGTCCAATTTGGACACTGTTTGAGCAAGTTATGCAATTTTATGCACATTTTGGACTTCTCTGCAATTTACTCAATTGAGAGGTTTTCTTTGAAATTTATCACTTTCCTTATGTTCCTTGGATATTCTCTCATCATTCTTGATCTTTTTTATCCATGGGACACCTATTTAAACCTTGGTTTGAATGTGTTCTACTCAAGGGTATTTTAGGGTTTACCCCTTCACGGATGAGCTACCTTTAGTAGCTATCAACTAATGAATTTTTTGATTGGCTTGGAAATTCGACAAATGAGAGATACGAAGGTATATATGGACGGTGGGGGAGCTTATTATGTGTGTGCTTGTATATTCTTAATAGTTTAAGGCCATGGATACTTGGAAAGATACTAGAACTTCAACTTTTCTTTTTCTTTATCTTAAAGTTTCATATACTTATCTCTAAGCACCCAAACAAGCCATTTTCTCTCCACCACTTCCCTCCTTATATGTACCTCATTCTCCCTCTATGCTTCTACAAATTTCCTATCCAAGGAACAAGAAATAGGTGATCTTCTTGGAAAAAGAATCTAGGGTTGCAATTGACTTCCTTTTAGGGTTTAAAAAGCTTCCTTCTAGTGATCATGACCTAAAAGAGTAAGAACCCCCTTCTTTCCTCATTTTATTTCTTTTTTATCCTTCCTCCTACCTTTCTCCAGGTCAGAACATTGCTGTTCCATGGTAGAATTTTCTCTAAAGCTCTAAAACTGTACCTTTCTTGCTCCTTATGCTTAGGGTTTGCTCATTTGATGAAGAAAGGTGCTAGATGGGCGAGTTCACAGCTCATGCTTGGATTTTCTACCCTACATGCTCGTGATTTATTCTATTTGGGATTTTATATTATCATTAGAGGAAATTTTTATAACTTGCTCCATGTTTATTTCTTACCATAAGCTTTCTAGCTCATGTTCTTGCTTGAAAATGATGATCCGTGCACTAAAAAGTTATGCCTGACTTGAATTTCGATTTTTAAAATGTTCCTTGTTATGACTTCAGTTCTATATGAACCTGTGATCATGTGTACGTTATTCCTAAGGTATAATATGACTTGTATCTGATTGGTTTGACAACCGATGGTGCTAAACACCTATCAACTAATGGTCAATTATAGGGTTTAAAGTTGATTTCTTCTATAAACACATCACTCAATGGTGGTACCATTGCAACAACCGATGGTGTTGGTGTTGTCTTCATGACAACTGATGGTGGTGAACAAGGTTTTCAACTTACTTTCACCCGTTAGGTCAGGTGTTGTCCTAATTAGAAGCTTAGTGATTAACAACTAAGTACTCTAATGATGCTATCAATCAATGGTGATATTAGTTTGATATTCGATGGTGATTAATGGATATAGTGTTGATCTAACAACCTATGGTGACTTAATGGTCACTACTTATGGTGTATTAGATCTCCATTACCTATAGTGAGTTAAGCACATAGTTGTAGCATCACTTAAGCCTTAAACCAATGGTTTCTTGGGTCATTTGATGCAATTGTCGGACCTATACTATGATTGATGGTTTTAATTTATAAACTTGACCTAATGGTTAAGATCTAATGTTTTTTCATACAATAAATTGGAATGATGCCTAAATGTAATATGTTGGTCCTAATAAAGTTATTTAAATGGTTTCCTTTATGAGGTAAACTTAAGAAGCTCATTTACTGACAACTTGTTTTAAATAAATGATTGCTTGTGGGTTTTACCCTACTCTCTATGGAACTTTTTATGTTGTTAATCAAGGGATGTCTAGGGTTGGATGGTGGCTCTTTCTAGAGAACAACTCAATGACTTCATAGGTGGTTTGTTCAAGATGTTTACTTATGTAAATGATCGATGGCTTTACATTTTCAACATTTAATGGTTAGAAGTTGATGCCTCAATATTCCCATTGTTTTGGGTGAAGTGTGTAGTGTAATGTTATGATTCTGATGATGAGAATTTGATGGTTCAATGCCTTAAACTTGTATTCTTACCCTTTCCCTTGTATGATTATGATTTATAATCACCATAATGAATTAATGGGTAACCTTAATGAGGTATATCTTGTTATACCTAGCTTTAATATAACTAAATGATGGTAATTGGGTATGAATAGTCCATGAATAATGAATACAATCATGGAGTACTCTCTTATTGTATTTGAAATATTAGTATGCTATAACTGGATGGTTACACCTTGATTTATATGTGGGTTCATACTTGATAATAGTATGGAACGTGATGGTGACACTTCACCTTATGCATCCATGATTCAATGGGGATGTTGTGAGTTAGGGTTTGGGTATAAGTGCTGATTATTAACATTAATATAATTTTTCTTGTTGAACCTAACTCTAATGCAAATAGATAAAAATGAATATCCATGTTTAACATTCTTATATGATGGAATGATGGTGAAATAACCTCTTTAATATGATCTTAACCTTAATATGTTAATTGGTGGTTATCATAGACACATGGTTGATACTTTCTTATGCTAAAGATGTGCATTATGAATATGATGACGGTCAATCATATCTAGATTCCTTGCATGTTGATGTAATAAAGAAATGCTCTTAATGTTAATACAACCCTGCTATGATTGTTTATGAATATCTCCTAGCTCATTAATGCAATATTGTGTTGCTTCAGTGTATTATATGTAAGTGATGTTGTTGAGCCTTATTATAAGACATGCAAAGATAATGATGATCTTGCAGGGAATAGTATGATCGTCTTAATGATCTTTGGGCAAGGTTGAGACCTAAATGAGGTGTAATCCTCTTGTTTTGATAAGGGTTGATACCTTGTGATATTGTGAAAAGGATTTATATTCTGTGATAGTATGATGACTAGTGTAGTCTCATGAATGGCAAGTGAATAGTACCATGTGATGATGAGATGAGAAATTATGTTTCACACATTTATATCTTTTGAAGTTGTGATATGTATATGATTGCTAGAAGTGAATTAGGGTTTGTATGTCCACTTGTTTGATGCAGCCTTAATTCACCCAATTGGCATAACTAATCAAGTGCAACTCTAATCATGTAGTTCCCTATGTCGTAGAACCATCTTCAGTGGCATAACTTTTTGGATGGTGAAACAAGTATTCCTAAGGGAAACTCGAAGCACACACTATTGAGTATGTGGGGGTGGAAAATTGAGGATATATCCTTGTCATCCACAATGCATGTTATGGAGAATGGCTATGGTCATACCTCAGACATTTGATGTGAATGAGGACAACTGCATGTGTACCTCGGATTAGAGGGTTTTGAATACTCTGGATGCTAGCACTGTGACCTGTACCAAGGTGGGCTAGTTACAGGACTATATTTCATTGTTTTGCAGTTTGACTATATGTCACTACCTTTTTACTCGTACTGACTGAGGGGAAGAGATCTTAGGATACTGACACTCCTAGATCTTGTACGGAACCGAATAGCCCATCACAAGGGTCAGTTGGACTTTAAATGGTACGATTCAAATTCCCCAGGGCATAATAAAAGATGTAATACAGTCGTGTAGCATATATGTTTAGGGTTATACACAACGCTTCATATTGGATGATAACCCTTTTTTGCTTTCTTTTCAATGAGATCATGTATAGTACAATAAGAGATAATAGATATGCTTATGTTGTAGTTATGCTCATGTTGTAAAGTTTCTTATGTTGTCAAATATATTGACACTGATGGTTAATATGGTGCTGCTAGCCATGTTTAATATTGCTAGCCATATATATGTAAATATAAATTCTTAAACTGCTAATCATGCATATGCATTTAATTGTGCTATGATGTTAGTTCTACTTATGATATAGATATGTTCCCTTTATTTGAGATGCCAATATTGATAGCCATGTTATGTTACTAGACATATTCATGATGTCAGGGATGCTTATGCTACTAGATTGCTAGTGTTGTTAGCAAGGAATATGATGATAGTCAGATTAATGATGATGATTGTTATTAGATACAATTAGATGAAGTTTAAGTAGATATCTATGTAGAGAAATGGATTTATTTGTTACCTATATATGCATCGATAATCATACTTGTTGCTAATATTAACTGCTTAATCTATTTAGCATACTTATACTGTTCAATCTGTTCAATTGATTATTAAATACTCCAATTGCTCAGTTATCTACTATTTAAAATGGTGTAATCAATAAATGTTGTTGGAGGTTATATCTCTTGCTGGGACATGGGTCTCACCCTTGTGGTTCACCACATCTTTTTAGCTAATCGGCAGTGACGACAACAAAATCATGGAAGTAAAGAGGAGCTATAGTAATAAATCTCCGATAACGTTGATGATATGTCTAGTGTGTCCTGGAGTCGTCCCTATACTCTCAGGTCTGGGCAGGAAAAGTTTGTATATGGTGTTTCAAATGAATCAGAATTTTGTTAGCATGTCAATGTTTATTTTGTGGCATATACAAATATTGTTCTCCTGTGTATATATATGTTGTGGATAAGACGATAGAACAATTTGTATCAAATTGTTGACATAGTATGGATATAAGAAAGATGGTGGGCTCTTATGCAAATGTTTCTGAGTAAGTGTTGATGTTGAAATTGGTTTTAAATTACCCATATTTTTGGGTGTGTGATTAATTAATGATTGATTGTGTTTTATGTTTTGAGTAATCTCATTTAGTGTAATGGGTTCTCAAAGTAATTATCCTTCTTCTTATGGATGCTCTTATGGTGGCTCTTCTTAGCCTTTGGGCATTCATTCTTGTAATGCCCCTTTTCTCCACAGTCATATCACCTTGGAGTTGAGGATGAGGAAGGATTTCCTTTGAAGTGCTTTCCCTTGGAGTAGTTGGCTTCATGATCACTAGGGATGTCATCTTCACTTGAGGAGGTAGGAGAGGACCAGCAAGCAAGTTGTTGTTGAAGGATCATTGCCTCCACTTGAGCTCTGAAAGCATTGTGTTTAATCTTCTTTGACTCCTTCTCTTCTTACATTTCATCTTCCTCTTTCTTGTCTAGCCTTGGCTCATAGGCTTGGAGGTTGCCAATAAGTTCCTTGGTGGATAGATCTCCTTCAATTGAAGTCACCTTGGGTTCCCATCTCTTGGGAAGGGATCTAAGTATCTTGGAGTTTATTGCCCCTCAATCCAAGGGTTGTCCCAAGGTTGCAAGTCCATTGACGATGGTGTTGAGCTTGGAGTACATGTCTGACACTCTCTCCTTCTTTCCCATCTTGAAGTTCTCGAGTAGTCCATTGAGAATGTAGATCTTGGACTCTTTGAATTATTGTGTGCCTTCATATGTGATGCACAACTTGTTCCAAATATCATGGGCTATGTTCAAAAACTTGGAAGGAGTGAGGGCAGCATAGATGATGCTAACCGCCTTGGCGTTGAGTTGCACCTTCTTTACTTAGCTTCATACCGAGTGGCTACATCACTGAATGGATCCTTGTATGGAATAATCACCACCTTCCACATGTATTAGTTGTTTCCTTGGAGGAAGAACTGTATCCACCATTTCCAATAGAGGAAGTTGGTTCTGCTGAAGATCGACAGCCTCATGGAGAAGATTCCCTCTAGGTTATAGAGACCCAAGTAAGTCTTCCATCTTCTCATCTGATAGGAGATGTGTCAGAGAAGTTCGTAGCTTTAATACCACTTGTTGGATCATAGGGTTATGTAGGGGAGGTGAATAGATCTTCAAAACTTGCACAAAACTAGTTAGACCTTCAATTTACTTCAACTAGGCATAATTGCATATAGTCAATTTGATGGCAATCTAAGCATGCCTAGAAATGATGAGAGAAATTGAAAGCAACCAATTGGAAAAGCTATTTTAGAGTGGCTCCACTCTCCAAACTAGGAGAGATCCAGTCCACTACCAAGAGAGGTCTAGCTCTAGGATTTCTAAGATATCTACTCCTTATATTCACTTATAAGAGTTACAGAAAATGACCTTCCTTTTCCAGGACAAGGATACCCAGCTTCCCTTTAAGGTCAAGGGAGCCAACAACCTTACAATCAAGGTCTTACCTATCTAAGAGCTAGTCTTCAACCTCACAAAGTTCTTACCCACTCTTACAGTCAGCTGGATGCCTTCATTGAGGTCCTCCCCTTCATGCAATGAGTCTTCGACCTTAATGCTTTACCCACTCAACTCCTTGGATCTTCTTCCTTGATCATCTGCTTCACTTAGAGTAGCCTTGAGCACCTTCTTCTCTGGTTGAAGAATCTTGATCCTTCTTCTTGTCTTAGAGAAGATTTCACCAAGAAAGAGCTTTTGAGAAAGGGATGGGGAAGATGGAAGCTTGCGACCTTTACAAGCATACAAATGGGTAGCTCTCTTCACGCATGACCTATCTCACTCATAATGACAATTGAGTGGTAATCAAGAGAGAGAAAGGGGATCAAGTGGAATAATAGCACTCAATTATGAACTCCAAGAGGTCCCACTTATAGCAGGGGGTGTTTACTAGAGTGGGGGAACACTTATAAACATTTTCTATCCAAAATGTGAGTTGCAATGGATCTATTTTCAACTTTAGCAACTAACCAATGCCTAGAATCACTTTTTTTTTGCATTTTGATGAATAGTACATTTGGTCAATTTTCAATAAATATAACTCCATCGATCACACTATGCGACAAAGCCTATTTAAACCATCAGTCGAGTTTGTCCTAGGGTAACTCGACTGATCTGCTTAAATTGAGTTTTCTCTACAGAGGGATTGGTCGAGTTCTGTGAAAGTGAAACTTGATCAATAAACATTCATTCCCAAAATCCATCAAGGATTGGTTGAGTTGGCAACTCGACCGATGAAGTGCTTGTGATGAAATTTACAAAATGAATTTTAATTGATCAGACTTTGGAATTAAGTGTCCCTGATTTTCTCTCATCTTAGCTACAAGTCATATCATCAATACAAATGATTACAAAAATATTCTAACGTGATTTGGAGTGTTTTCCCAAATTGCACTTTTGCATTGCTTTTGACTTGAACTAGAGCAACCTAGGGCTTGAGCGATTTGATCCTTTTCATGTACCTAATTCCTGAAATCAATCTTAAACAAACAAAGTAGATATATAGGAATGGAATGGTTAAGTCATTATCAAATTATGGATAATGTTCAACACTTAGGTCAACACCAAGAATGTTAGAGATATAATCATAAGATTTTTTTGAGAGGAAGGAGAGACGTCGAAGGAGGAATTTTTTACAATAATGTTCTTCTTGACAGTGCTCCCTTCCGAAGGGTGGGAGACAATTGAGTCCAAATTTGTTTGTGATTGTGCAACCTGGGGAAAGCCAACTGCAACCTAAAGGTCCAAAAATTGAATTATTATGTGACACATCACAGAAATGAGGGAGATAAAATTGATGAATTAAGAGTTTGTTTTTTTATTTCTTTATTTTTTAATTCCGTCTTTATTCTATTGGTAAACTGTTACAATTAAATGGAAATTGAAATATTGACTAATTAGCATATGTCTAATCAAAATCATCATTACTTTATAGTTTAAGAAAGGTTAATTATGTAATTTAATAGATCATAGTTCTTAAATTATTATCTAGGCAAATATTATTATGGCACACAGATTTAGCTACTATACTTGTTATTTAAGATGATTTTGGGATTTAAAACTAGAATGAGAGTTTATTGTAGTTATCTACCCTGACCCCCCACCTTTTGTTGCCACCCCTATTGCTAACGGTGGACTTGCCCCAAATCCTAGTGTTTTTATTTGTTGGCTCTACCTTCTAGCCACGTTGCCACTCTTCTTGTTGGTTATGATGGAATTGATCCTCCTACCTTCTTGCAAGCAAATGCATTACATGCATGTGGCATGTCATGGGCTGAGCAGAATGCTTGTTGGCATAGTCATGCTTTTGGGACTCCTGTTGATGAGGAGATGCCAGATCAGGATGTTGAGGATGATGAGGATGCTGAGAATGTTGAGGATGTCGAGGATGATGATGATTATGATGGTTTTGTTGGTTCCTCTAGTGATGATGGTGAGGCTATCGTTTTTGCCTCTACTGCACCATCTAATGATGACGAGGACTATCATCCTGAGGATGAGGAAGATGAGGACATAGTTGATGTAGTATATATCATAGATGTTTAGTTCTATCATCTTTAGAGTTCCCATATATATATAGAGAGAGAGAGAGAGTCAGGCTAGAATACACTCGAGTGTACGGATCGCACGAATACACTCAAGTGTGTTTGCATATCAAGACTAATTTTTGCAAAATGTAAACAGTTGATCTTCACCGTCATACTATAACTAGGCTACATACAAATTTTGAGCCCATTTGGATGAGTTTAAGTGACTCATCTAAGGGCAACAAAATCGACGCGCGAAACTAATTTGAAATGTATAGTTTTTACGGTCTTCATAACATGAGCTATACATATCCAAATGTGCTCAAATTTTGCGTGTGAGTTGTTCATGAGATGTTTAATAAGATCAATGGATTAGATTTTCAAAAAAAATATTGCATCATGATAAACTACTTGAGTGTATTTGACTCCGGATACACTCGAGTGTATTCTAGCCTGACTCTCTCTCTCTATATATATATATATATGTCTTTTTGTAGACTATCATGTATAAGACATTTGGGCACTGTGTATCTAAGGCATACTATTTTATTATCTCATCGTTTCTCGCTGATTTGTGGTTTTATTCTGAGAGGATATGTTTAGTGTTGCAATCTTAATCTCATGTACCCTTAACTCTTTGATTGCCTATATCATATGAGCTTGTGGTATGTTATCCCATATTTTGATTATGGTACTAGATTGCTTGTTTCTCTCTGTTTCACCTCTACTTGATATGTGCTATGTGTGGTTGCTTGTTTTGCTTGTACCTATGGAGAAGACATGTGGTTTTAGCTCTTCTTCCTCCCTACCTTTTTGATATGACAAAGGAGGAGAAATGACCTCAGCCATATTGTTTTATTGCTTATATGATCCTTTTCTTGTCAATTATCTACATATCATGTGAATTGCTAGAGGACCATATAGTATATATATGTGTTATGGTTATCTATAGAAAAACTAACCATGCAGGCATAGGTAAACATGAATTGAGGGGGAGCAATTAACATTTTTCATTCATGTATCCCCATGAAATTCACAAGGTAAAGGTTTAACTTTCACATCTTTTCTCAAAGGTAAAGGTTTAAATTTCATATCCTTTTCAATATGTTGAGGAAATGTTTGTCATTGTCAAAAAGGTGGAGAATGTTCACCTAAGTGTTACACATTGTCCATATTTTGATAATGACTCAACCATTTCATTTTTATGTATCTAATATGTTTGTTTGAGATTGATTTCATGTATTAGGTACACAAAAAAGGATCAAATCTATCAAGCCCTGGCTTGTTCTAGTTCAAGTCAAAAGCAATGCAAATGCACTTTTGTGGAAAACACTTCAAATCACCTTAGATGATTTTTGTAATCATTTTTATTGATGATATGACTTGTAACTAAGATGAGAAAAAAAATCAAAAACATTGATTCAAACATTTGATCTCTTAAAAGCCATTTTCCAAAATTCATTACAGGTTGTTAATCGGTCGAGCTACAAACTCGACCGATCCCTTGATGGATTTTGAGAATACCTTTGTTTGGTCAAGTTTCCTATACACAGAACTCAACCGATCCCTGCACTAAGAAAAACTTATTTCCAGCAATCAGTTGAGTTTCACACGGGACAAACTCGACCGATGCTTCAAATTGGCTTTGTTGCATAGTGTAAATGGTCGAGTTACCTTTATGAAAACTCGACTGACTGCACTGTATGGAAAATGCAAAAAAAATGATTCTAACCATTGGAGGGTTGCAAAAATCAAAATTATATCCAATGCAACATCCCAAATGACTATAAAATGTTCCTAAGTCTTCCTACCCTCTAGTGGACACCCTCATCTATAAATAGGACCTCTTGGAGTTCATTCCAAGGTTGCCCTTCATGTTATTCAAGCCCCTTGCTATAGTTGAGTGCATCCAGTCCACTTGAGCCCTTTTATCTCTCTTGATTATAATTCAATTCATCCATATGAGTGATATAAGATCTGTTAGAGAGATACTTCATTGTATACTTGTAAATCTCTCAAAGCTTCTCCTTTCCCAAACCCTTACTTCAAGATCAAGTTGGTGAAAGCGTCTCCAAGTGAAGGAGAAGGTACAAGCTTCTTCAAGCTATATAAGAAGGTGCACAAAGCTTCTCTGAGTGAAGGAGTAGGACAAGGCTGAAGATCCTAGAGTAGAGTGGGTAAATCTTTCAAGGTGGAAGACTCGCTGCAAAGAGGGGATCTCCTTGGTGAAGGTGTTCAGTTGGTTGCAAGAGTGGGTAAGAACTTGGTGAGGTAGAAAACTCTAGCTCCGAATAAGTAAGACCTCAGTTGTAAGGTCATTAGCTCCCTTGACCTCAAAGGGAAGTTGGGTATCCTTGTCCTGGAATAGGAAGGTCAATTTGTATGTCTTATAATGGAGTATAAGTATATATAGGTTGAAAAATCCTAGTGCTTGACATCTCTAGGTAGTGGACTTACTCTCTCCTAGTTTGGAGAGTGGAACCACTCTAAACATCTTGTTCAAGTGATTGTTTAAATCTCTCTTGTCCTTGCTATGCATGTTTAGATTGCCATTAAATTCACTATTTGCAATTGTGTCTAGTTGAAGTAACTTGAAGGTCTAACGAATTTTGTACAAGTGTTTTTAGCTATATTCACCCCCTCTAGAGCCCTTTGATCCAAAATTTGGTGATTCCAATAAGAGTTAAGAAGACAATCAACATACCAAGAAATCTTCTGATGCCAAAAGGATGACCAATAGGTATTCCTAAGGTTCCAATTGTAGCACACACTCAACAGACTGCAATTCCTCATCCCACAATGGTAGTACAATTTACAGTTTCCAACACAACATCACCAGATATGGCTTAGAACACCGTCCCAACACAAGCACATTCATCCATTGACAGGGGTAAAGAGAAGGTAACCACATACAAAGGAGTGTCTACCAGCATATCTGAGGGATATGCAAGTAAAGTCTCAATCCCAATGGTCAACAAAAAGTAGGTACATCCCACTCAAATACTCTACAAGGAAACTAATCCTGAGGACTCAGACATTGTCTGATTCTTGGAAGAAACTAAAGGGGAAGAATCATTCCTTTAAGTGATGAAAAGCTCCACCACACACAGAGGAGATATTATGAAGACACTTGAAAGGGCTTATGTTTCAAAGGATGTAACATCAGAAGCTCTCATCGCACCATCAGTCTAATAACTACCCCACACCTGATCTCATTTGGGGGGATCACAGCAAGCCCCTACTAATCATAGCAATCTATAAGTGCCTCAAGATCCCTTCTTGTTTTGTTGATAATGGAGCATGCCTCAAATAGTGCCCACTCCAAACTCTCATCGTCTTAAGAAAAGATCCTTGTGGCGTATAATTGAAAACAAATAAAGTAACTTCCTTTGATAGGGTGATCAAAGATGCCCTTGGGAAAATTATTCTTGCTCTACAAATCAGACCACAAACTTTCTCAAGATTGTTTGTGGTCAAGGAATTGAGTCCCTCTTGCAACCTTATCTTGGGAAGGGATACTTCATCACAACAGGGAAGTTTTGTTATTGCTATATAAGAAACTAAAATATCATCTCGGGCATGCCAGTGTCATAGTCCAGTATGATAATCCCAGCACTATAGATTGCATCAAGGAATACAATCTTAAGTTTCACTTTAATATTATTCATATCACAAACATCAGTTGGGTGCCACCATAAAGAATATGGTCCCACTTATCCTATATGATCCTACACTATTTGACCAACTATTATGGGAGATAGACATATGCCCAGACCAATGGCAGGGAGAGATGCACTATGGATATACAAAGATCATCCAGATTCCTCCAAGACAAAATTGGTTGGGCCTAGGATTCTATGGCCCATCCTATACATGACCTCAGATCACCAAGTGGACTCCATATTGGAAGCCCTCAATGTTGTGGCCCACTACAAAGGATTGACCAGGAGTGGCTATTTCAACCATCTACCATTCACTCAAGATTTTAGCAGAGAAGCTAGATGCATTTGGCTAGATGAAGAGCATCAAGTTAGGGTACCGTATTGATGGGACCTCAACCCTAAGCATAACGGTACCCATCCTTACGTTCCCTAAACCATATATATATATGATGAAGATCACAATGTTGTGAAGGCTATCATCCCCATGACAACACCTTACCTTGTGAAAGAGGCTAAAGAAGACAGCAAAGATGACTACCCTAGGATTGCAACCAACATTAGGAAAATCACCCTCATCACTGGAGGCAATCAGGCATCTAGACTGCCCAGAACAACAAACAGTCTAAGGACAAGATTATCCACTAAATGAGGAAGCAATCAAACACATGCCTACCCTAATATTCGACAAGCCATCTCAGAGAACCTCAATGTCAAAGAAAGAAGCAAACGTTGCCAAGATGATCATGTTGGCAATGTAGAAATCCCCAAGTAACCCCTTGAAGAGATGGAGGCACCATACTCTCTATATTTTCTCTGCATGTAAAAACCAAAATGACTCTGAGGCTATAGGTCCTTGAGACATGGAGGGAGATTACAACATTACATGGGTTGACTATAATGATGCCTATGACATAATTGGAGGATGGGGAGTGACTTCCATCTTTGAAACAAACACTACAAAAGATCCACAAACCCTCATCTATCTTGTGTAGAATGTTGACGAAGTCCATAACTGGTGTTTATATGACCACAATGTACTGAGGACCAATCTCCCCACACATCTAAAAAAAGTCCATTAGAGGAACAACACCCCAATGTGGTAGACATACCAGAGTGGTTGTTTAGTCATGCTCTACCCATCACTACTCTTCTCCACAAAATCTTAAAAGCTTGCAAATCCCAAAGAATTACAAATTTAGAAAATTTGAAAACATTTGAAGGCAAGATGGCTCTCCACCAGCTTGCTAAATATTTACTAAAATAACACAAATCTATGATGATGAAGACATCAAGTTTGAAGATGTCCCCATCCCAGATGATATGGAAAAGGAGAATGAAACCTTTTATATCAAATATGAGTCAGAGATGATAAACCTCAGCTCAAGCCTTAAGCAACGTAAAGTCAAAATAGGGGTGTGACTACTAGAAATATGAAAGAACAATTTATAGAGCTCCTACACCACTACATTAATACATTTGCATGGATCTATCAGACATGCCTGGTTTGGGCAAAACGATCATGGTTCATTGATTTCTTATCATACTTGGTGTTTGCCTTACCAAGCAAAAGGCTATAGGGTTGCAGCTAGAAGAACCTCAAGATCAAGGAAGAGGTTTAGCAACAATACAATCCTAGTTTTCTAGAGCCCATCAATTATCCCACATGGCTCTCCAACATTGTACCCATACCAAAAAAGGATGGTAAACTATGAATATGTGTGTACTATCATGACCCCAATAAGGCATCCCCTAAGGATAAATTTTTACTTTCACACATAGATGTACACGTGGACAATACAATTGGTCATGTGCTCCTTAGATTCATGGGTGGGTTCTCTAGTTTCGACTAGCTTAAAATGGCCAATGAAGATAAAGAAAAGACAACATTCATTACATAATGAGGAGTATTATGCTATTGAGTTATACTGTTCGGTCTTAAGAATGCTAGAGCAACATATCAAAGAGTGATGGTCACTCAATTCCATGATATGTTGCATAAGGAGATTGAGTTTACATGAATAACATGTTAGCTAAATCTAGAAGTCCTTAATATCACATCACCAATCTTGAAAAGCTATTTCAACATCTATGATGATTCTCCCTATGCCTAAAACCAACTAAGTGCACCTTCTGGGTGACATCTAATAACCTATTCAGGTACATTATTAGCTAGAGGGGAATCCAAGTTGTCCTTGGGAAGGCTCAAGCTATCTGAGAAATGCCCCGTTTATGAACAGAGTCATGTAAGCTATTGATAAGAAGATCATAGAGATCGTGAAGAAAATAATCAACTCCCATTCCAACTGGTATGAACACCTTCCAATGGATCTCTAACGTACAGAACTTCTACCAAAAATTTTACAAAAGGTACACCAGATTCTCTGGTATATAGGAGGGAGGTTGTGTTTCCTATTGAAGTCCAAATTGCTTATGTCATAACACTATGAGCTAATATTCCTGAGATATATTGGTTGCAAGATCAAATCTACTACCTCAACTCACTCGAAGAACAACAAATAAGAGCTCGACATCATGCACAAAGTTATCAGGTAAGGACAGCTGGAGCATTCAATAAGAAAGTTTGACCCCACAATTTCTCGAAGGGTGTCTGAGAATGATGTGTCATTTAGAATGTTGAGTCCAGAGGCAATTTCAACCCTAAATGGGAATGGCACTACATAAACCACAACATCTACAACTAGGGTGTTCCTAAAGGACATGGATGGAGATACTCATTTTCACCATAAAAATTCTAGCCTTTTCAAGCACTACTATTGTTTACAAGAAAGCTCCAACGAGTGCCTCTCGCATAAAGCCATCTAAGGGAGTCAAAATCCCCCACCCCTGTAAAGGAGTGTAGCAAGAGCTTCTCTACTCTATCCAGACCTCTCGAGAGAGAAGGTTGTCCAAGTAGAAGCACCTACAAGAGTATAATTTTGTCCCTAAGATGGAATTCTACCTTTCCCTTCTCCATTCCTTGGGTTTTCTTTGTTCTTTCCTTCTCTAATCATGTTAAACTCTGAATTTTGTAACATGTTCCTGTGATTCGTGATCATGGATGAGTAGTTTTCTTTTTCTTGATCATGGGAGAGTAGCTCCCATATCATTACTCATGTGAACTCATATTTCTTAACTAAAGTTAATTAGTTGTTTCTCCAAGAGATTCTATGATGTTAATTGCTAGTATGCTTTCCTACTCATCTTTCTTATATGTTTTATGATTATATACTTAAGCACCTAGAGACATACCCCCATACACCTTGTAATTGAAAGGCCAAAGTAGAACCTAGGACCTAGGACATAAGGAGCATGGTTGTCATCTTGAGGCTCCAATGGTTTGCCAACCTAAAAATGTACACATTAAAGCTGGCCAACTTTAATAAAATGTCTTGAAATATTCATGAATGTAGCAAAGGCAAGGTTAGACCCAGAGATTGCTATCATATGAGGATTGTAGAATGTATGAGTCCCCAAAGACGAGTGTAATCTGCACCTTACAATCAACAATTCTTGAAACCCATATCTAGGTAAATTCCATAACTCTACCATCTTTTATGGTTGTCCTAAAAGGGGGATGACTGGAGGGTGAAAGTAGAATTTGAAACTTCTTGAATTTGCCACACCTAATCTCCCGAAAAGAGGTAAAACTAACCTCCACATAAACTAACTTGAGAGAAATGATGTGGGAAATCTTCACTAGGAAAACCCCATTCATTCCTCATTCTAAATAGAATAATGTTCCCTGACGAAGGCCCTCGGCATCAATATCCATTCTAAATCTTTGATGAAAAGATCCACGACAAGCCCACACCTCATGAAAAATTGCCAAATAGCCCTTAAACTAGATAGACACATTCTTGTGGATTGCTAACTAGATCGTATCGGGAGTGAAGCCTACCAGGGTGTCTCTAACATCTGGCTCCTTGGCCCAATTGGTGAGGGAGTTACCATTGATACATCTATTACATGGCATGACTTTAGCACTTAGTGTGACATCCAGGTCTAATAGAACCCTAATCCATCTCATACCTTAGAATGAAGGTCCCTGTCATGGGAAAATGGGCTATGAACATTCAGAGAGATGAACCATTTACCATTAGGAGATCAAGGTAAGATGTATCTTAAAATTCTTATAGTCTCATTTTTCTAGATTCACAAAGAAAAGTGAATGAAAAGAGGGTGACTCCAACTATTTTTTTTTTCAAATCAGAAACATGTAACCCTCCTTGATGCACTAAATACATGCACAGGAGGTCTAGATTGATCTTAATTGCCTAATCTATCACAAGGAGACTCGTAGTGACATGAACCCTAAAAATCAATAAGCACCTAAGTCCAAATACACATTTGAAACATCATGGAGAAAGTACCCATAGATGGGTGTCACATATCATGAACTAAAAATCTTTATTTCAATAAAATTCTATCACAAAAACTTCACTTTTGGTGCCAACAAACAAAAAGAACAATACATAGAAATAAAATAACATTAAAAGAATAAATTTTTGAATGGAATATTATGCATGTTCTCCTGGAGAACCTTAGGTTACTACCACTAAAGGTGTCAATGCAAGACATTCTAAGTTCTTAGGATAATATTCTTTGTCACTAGGAAATAGATGATGAGTCACCTTTTGACAATTTAACCACATCTTTGCAACAACATCGTGAACCTTTCAATAATTGACCATCAACTTCTTGAAGAAAGAGGGAAGCACTTATACTTGGCACAGACACTACCGACAATTAAACTCCCTCAAGACTAACATTGTGTAGCATGGCAACACATCTCTCTAGACCTGACCATAGGATCAACCACTAAAATTTAGGCATGGAAACCCCACAATGAGTTTTCAACATAGAACCCATCCATACCCAATGTACATCCGCAGATGTTAGACCAACCAACTGCCAGGCCAAATTTCCACATATAGATAGAGTCTCACTGAAAGGAATGAGCTTTGTATATGAACTCCTTCAAATGGATATAGTGAGGATTTTAAGACTCTACAAACTTAGCAAGATCGATGTACTTTCCTAGATAAATCTATATGATCGTGAAGGATTCCCTGAGCTTCCTAGTTGACCGTCCTTCATCTAAGAACTCACATAATTTGGCCAGTATCAAAGGGAAAACTATTTCTTTTCTCCATATTGTAACCAGAACTCCATAGATTACTAGAATCATCACTTACTCAACAATCTCTCCAAAGGAAAATTCATCCAAAATGATCAAGGTGTATGATGATAAATGAGGCATTTCTAGAGAATCAACACCATGTCATGCTTTGCTTCTAAATGACTCCCATACATGGGCCATCTGGATAAGGTGACCATTTTTGGTCAACAATTGAGTAGCTTGGGACTTATTCACACTAAAATGGCTCACAGCTCAACAACTAAACTCAAATTATCCATCACAATAGGCCAACGGTTATGAAGAGGAAGTCAGATGATCTTTTCCATGTCTTCCAGGGAAGGAGTTAGAATGACATCCATAAGCAGAAGGAATGATAAAGTGGATCGTAGAATAGGATCACTTCCAAAATCAACTCTCTCGCAACATGGACATAAACTAGATGAAGAAGGTGAGGGATTATACTAAAACTCACCAACCTGACATCCTATGCCTTAGAGAGATCAATAATTCAATGATGAACCAAAGATAGATTCATGAAAGGATGCCTCAGAAGTGGGATCTCTCTTATAACTCGATATCCCATTGCAAAAAATCATAAAAGGCCCGATGTGCAAAAAGACAAACCCACATAACCTTCTTTACAGGCTTCAACATGGTAGATGCACCTCCCAGAGACAAGGGGACTCTTTGTCCTTTTCTCCCATCGAAATAATGCAATATGGAATAGATGCCAACATCAATGGTCAATACGGACACACTTCTTGAGATTGTAGGATTCCCTATCCCACTGCCTCATAGATTGAGGCAATCTACCCCCAAGTCAGGATGTGGATCAATGCAAACTGCTAAACTAAAAAAGATCTTTCAAAGTCCAAACTTCTGAATTTTGATTCCAAATCAAAGATAAAATAACCTCACAATCCAATTTGACTTGAACTAAGAATTTTATTTCAAAATTAAAGAGTCTTACAAAAATATTAATATCAAACAATTCTTGCAAAAAGGAAAATACATCATGGAGGAAATGGTCTAGAATCTTCTTATTCTTCACCTTCTTCTTTAGCCACCCTGGAAATTGTTTGGCCAAAGGCCAATGAATAGCAAAAAATGACTTAGAGGAGTGATGCTCCCTACATGCATCAACATGAATGGAACGGGTGGACCTCTGCTGGCTAAAAGAGGAACTGCTACATGGCACCACTACACCCAAATCAGCGTCCCTACAATGAAAGAAACATGCACCTATGCATGTTGATGGCAGATCTGCGGTCTGGATTGGGACCTCTAAACAAATGTTGTCCATGCTAGTGGATCTCTCAAATAGCTGACTATATCCACATGGAATGCTCAAGCTGAAGAGTCTAGTCATTGAACCCACACCTTCATCATCTTCCTAGAAAGGAAAATTCCATTCAAAGTTGCCAAGGAAGTGACATGAACCTCCAATTCCAACTCTTAGTGTGTCCTCAACCCAAGAAAATCATCAAATTCATGAGCAACAATCGACAGAAAAGTTGAAACCTTAGGAAGAGAAGATGCCTCTGGAGGAGGCAAATGCCATAACTCATACCCAAGATAGGAGAGTGTAATCAACCACTTACATAAGATGCATGCTAAAATAAGGAAAATTAAATGAAGATAATTTCGAATCATAACACTTACCACTAGAGGGTGATGTAGATGAGCATACACCTCTCTAGAAAGAATTATCGGTTGATTATGAGCATAGTACCACTCAAGTACTCATCATACATCATTTGACCCACCATCTTGTAAGCAACCTGATGGATTCTAAGACCAAGAGGAACCAACCCAGACATAGGGTTGAAAGGAATGTGTCAGTCACTAACCCACTAACAAGAAGCATGCTTGTCCATGTATAAGACACTCCCTAAGGGTGACTCAAACTAGATCCAACAAGCATCTGGAGACATTGCCTCGAAGTATGCCATGCAGGATGTAGCAATCTCGATGCACTGGAACCCAAAAAAGATCATGAATTGGACCTTAGAAACAACAATAAATTAGAAAAGGTGAAGTACACACATGAGATGATATAGTATTAAAACATTATGCATACCTTGGCTATGGTCATTGTCTCCTGTTCATCTCTCCACTACCCATACTACACCCTACAACTATAGCCATCCCATTGACGACATGTGAGGAAGGATGCATGCAAATAACCCTCTGGACCACTAAGAGTGACAAGTTTTTGAAGGTTCTCATAGCCCCATGGATGAAAAGGAAAGAAAAAAAATCAACCAGTGTGACTATTTCAAAGAAAAAGTAGAAAGTAATAGGTAAAACCATACCATGATCAAGCCTAGAAATCCACTAAAACCCTTCATAGCTCAAAGCATTTCCTCCACATAGAAGTCACCCACAAGACACCTCCTCATGTTTGTTAGTAGGTTGGCATACATGCCTCCACCCCAATCAAAGGAAGGAATCACATACAGATCAAGAAGAAAGGAGAACCAACTTATTTCTCCCATATTCCCACCATTGTTGCTAAAGAGGCAACCAATGATCAGCACACAAAAAATACCCTAGCCCTCAGTGCAACATATAAAGGATCACTGTCACCCCCGCCTCTTGACTTCATGAAAGGAGTTGGCTCTCAACCAAGTGAACTTGACCTTATATCCAAATCCCATGGAAATATTATCACAGTGCACCCGTAAAATCCCAGCAAGGTGATGACACCTCCACTTCTATCTATTAAGAAAGATAAGCAAGAAAATCCTGACAAACCCTAACCCGGTGATCCCATCAAACCCACTAGACATTATGCCCAGCTCGTCAAAGGCAAAGTGAAAGGTACTAGTCTCAGGGCAAAAACTAATCTCTTGTTTTAATGATGACAAAACCATTCCACTTATTTCTATCCAATGCTTCTACTTGAGTGATGTAAGATTTGGTAAGACACACTCCAAATGCATAAACATGCACATCCTAATTTGTTGCAATCAAGTCATACAAGCACAAATATCAATATTGAAGAATAGATAGGTTTCCCCTTAGATCTTTGATGTAAATCACTTGGAATGATTCTATGACTTACAACTAATCTCATAAGTGTCATAGAACTAATTATGATGAACAATGTTGCACTTGTAAGGTTTGGAACACCCAAAATAGCAAGTGTAATCAGTCGAATTTTCACCTAAGGTAACTCAGATGACAACACTATTCACAAGGCTTTCTAGAACGTTTTGGCAATTGAATTAGTAACTCAGTCGGCCATAAAATAGCCTTGACAACAATGTTTATTGCTCAAGTTGTCCCTAAAGGTAACTCAGCCCACAGTTCTATAGCAAAAATATTTTGTAGTGAAAAGTAGTTGTTGGAGGGGTGAAAAATGTGAAAAAAGATCCATTGGACAACCCAATAACGGCTAGAGTTCATCCTTAATGGTTCTAACGGCTAGGAGGCATCCTCATTTATAAATATCACCCCTTGGGATTCATCCATTTATTAGCCAAACACGATGAAAATCCTTATACTATAGTTTAATGATATTTTTTTACAAGAGCCTCCATCCACTCTCATGAGCTTAATCACTTTCTGCATCCATTAGAGTGAGTATGAGATTTGTAAGAGAGCTAGTACTACATGTATATTTTGTGAGGCTCTCACTTCCTATACCTCCCAAACTCTTTTTCTACCATGAAGATGAAGATTCTCTCACTTGGATAGGAAAGGTGAAGAAGAAGGGCAAGAGGCTCTTTGTGGAAAGATTCTCATTGGTGAAGGTGAAGTCAAAGGCAGAAGAGCCAAGTCAAGAGTGGGTAAATCCTTGAACATTAAAGACTTGTTGTAAGAGCAAGCAAGTCCTTAGAGAAGGGTGAAGACTTGTTATAGAGTAGGTAAGTCCTTGGTAAGGTGGAAGACTCTTGGTCATGGATATGTAAGTCCTTTGTAAGGTTTTTTCCTCCCTTGACCTTAAAGAGAAGGCTAGTTATGTTGGAAAATATGGAGATAGAGACAGCAGCGAAAATGAAAATTGTGTGTCCATAATCCCCTAACAAGCATATCACACCAACAATGATGTATCTGGAAACAAGGCGCAATATGTACCTTCACCTAGAGAAAGTCCATCACTATCCTTTCACGATGATGTGCTCCCTTCACAAGTAGCACATGGACAGTAGCTGATTATGTCCTCCTGGTGTAACAACCATAGATGACAATTGATAGCATCCTCCTAGCATGGAAACAATAGCTTCCATGCCTTTGTTGGATCTAGGGCTCTATAGGGGGGTGAATAGAGCTTTGAAATTCTCACAAGAAAAGTTAGACCTTCAAATTATATCAATTGAAACCAAATGATAAAGATAAATTTGAAGTCCTATCTAAGAAAGCATAGCAAGGATGAGAGAAATTGAAATATGCACTTGGACAAGGTGATTCGAGTGGTTCCAATCTCTAAACTAGGAGATAGTCAATCCAATACCTAGAGAGGTCAACCTCTAGGACTTTGCAATTTGTGTATACTTATATTCCATCATAAAAGATACAAGGAAACCACTATACATACAAGTACTTACCTACTCAAGACAAGAGTCTTTCACCTACACAAGGACTTACCTAATCAAGACAAGAGTCTTTCACCTACACAAGGACTTACCCACTTGATCAAGATGTCATCAGCCTTCAACAAGCACTTACCCACACTTGCATAATTCTTTGGCCTTAAAGGAATTACCCACTCTTCTTGAATCCTGGCCTTGCCCTTCTCCTTCACCTGTAGAAGACCTTCACCTCTTCTTCAACCTTGAAGAAGACTAGTAGCAGCTTCACCTTCAATCGGATTAGCTTGCTTCCACCTTGGCTCTTTGAGATAGGGGATTGGGAAGATTGAAGGAGTGAGAACTTTACAAGCACATGGAGATAGATCTCTTACAACATACCTAACTCACTCATAATCACCAAACGCTTTGTAAATGAGAGAGAGAAATGGGCTCAAAGGGTTGTAACACACTCACCTATAGAAAGGACTTAGAATAGCATGAATGAGCAAACTTGGAATGAACTTCAAGAGGTCCTATTTATAGTTGGTGGTGTTCCTTTGAGTGTGGCATCACTTAAGAATGAAAAATAATTGTTTTACAACTTGTAACAGATCTATTTTCATTTACAACAACTCTCAAATGGTTATAATCACTTTTTCTACATTTCTCATACAATACATTCGGTTGAGTTTTAATAAAGATAACTTGGCCAATCCACTAATAGGCAAAGCCAATTTTCAAACTACCAGTTGAGTTTGTTTTGGGAAACTCGACTGATGAGTCAAGATTAGTTTTGCTTAGTTGATCGATCGGTCAAGTTTTGTGTGTGCAACTTGACCGATTGGTCATTTTAGAAAATCCATCACAGTCGAGTTTCCAACTTGATCAACAAAGTGCCTTTGAATGACCAAACATTGGAATTAAGTGTCCTTGATTTTTTCTCATCTTAGTTACAAGTCATATCATCAATACAAGTGATTACAAATTAATCTAAGGTGATTTGGACTGATTTCCCAAAAAGCACACTTGCATTGCTTTTGGCTTGAATTTGAACAAGCTTGGGCTTGTGTAATTTGATCCTTTTCATGTACCTAAAGCCTAAAATCAATCTTGAATAAACATATTTTTAGAAGAATTCAGAGGGTATTTTATTCACCTCACCCCTCCCATACAAGCTAAGTCAAAAAGAGCATTACAATCATAACTACTTAAAGCAGAAGTAAACATGGTAGTACTGGTACCATTACATGCATCCATGTTGATAATATCAACAAGGTCATTAGGTGGACTCCTATAGAAATAAAAGCCACTCTGGTTTTTACTGTGAATCCTTGCCAAATGGTCTGCAACTTTATTCCCCTCTCTTTTGACATACAACCAGGACCAACTCAGTTCTAACATCTTCCTCACAGTTGTTACCCATCTAGCTAGCTTCAGGTAATCTGACACATTACTTACCGTAGCCTCTCTAGCATTCTTGGAGTCTGTTTTGATGCAGATTGTAGCACAGTTTAGATTCTACCCGACCTCTGTGGCCAATTCCATAGCCCGAACCTCAGCCTCAAGCATGCTATCAGCTATGATACTCCTTCCTCAACCCCCTCACTGACATCCCTCATTGTCTCAACAGACTACTACAATAGCAGAGCAAATAGTAGTAGCATTAAAAGTAGCATTAGTGTGCAATTTCAATGCTCCTCGCTGTGGTTTGCTCCAGCACACTTGATTCTCCTCTCTTTGAATATTCAAATCATTTGTAGTTGATGCCTTCATATTAATTAGCACCTCTTTGTTAATCAGAGCTCGCATGTGGTTGATAGTTAACTTCTTCTTCTCAAACACTTGCAAATTTATATGTTTCCACATCTTCCAACAACCCACCACAAATTGTAAGTTATGAGATCTGGGTGCTGATAGATTCTTACAAATCTAGTTCCAAACATTTGTTTATCTGAAAAAGGTGCCCTAGTTGCTTTGATTGATGACTTCTTTTCACACACGAGACGCCTGATCACAAACTCTCAATGTCTGTAATATGGTTTCTTCTTTTGATTCGCATATTGGATAAAGTTTATCAGTAGATAAGTGTCGTTCCACCCTTCTACTATTTGTGAGAGGAGCATTGTGACCAATGAGCCAAAGAAAGTATTTAACCTTCATACCTACTTTCATCTTCCATATCATATCCCATTTTCCCTCTTATCTGATATCCTTGTCCATCCTGAGTACATCATAAGCACTTCTTGTTGTAAATTGGCCTGAGTCAGTATGGCTCCATGCCTGAATGTCATGTATCTCAGTATTCAACAGAGCAGCAGTGCTCATCACTTTCTTTACTACCACATGCGGGAGCCACTCCTTCAAGAAGTCTACACCCCAGTTGTGTTCTAGATTAACAAGACTGGCAACTTTCAGGTCCAAAAGATCAAAAGGAATTGGTTTGATGACACTATCTATCATAAGTGTATTTCTGCCCCACCATTTATCATACCAAACACTAGTATCCCTTCCATTCACCGGGATCATAGTAGAGTTATTGTGTATAAAGGACTTGCCTTGTAGAATAGTGTGACCCAATATGGATATGTTTGACATGCATCCTCCATTAAATAGCTCATACTTCATGTGAAGACCTTCACACTACAGTGATTTCTTATTCGAACTCAAGTCCCAGGTATGTTTGATTATTAAAGCCTGATTTAGTTCCCTCATCATCTTCAGGCCAAGGCCCCCGTGTTTTCTATCACTTGTGATCTTATTCCAGGACACAAGTGACAAAGTGTGATGTTTTTGGTTCCCGCCCCAAATGAAGGACATGATGCTACTATCTATCTGATTGCATGTCTTCAATGGCAGGACAACAGTTTGCATAAAAATAGTTGTTAACATAGCTTTAGCCAAACAAACTCTCCCTTCTAGACTCAACGTTCTAGTAGACCATGAGTTAATACTTGTAGCAACCCTATCTAGGATGTTGTCATATGTGTCGAGCTTCACCCTTCCATGTATAAGAGGTACACTAAGGTACTTGCCCATGTTGTCCAATTGGGTAAAACCACATAGTCTACAGATCCGTTACCTCAGCCTTGTTGGGACACTTTTGGCGAAATGGGTGCAGGACTTATTGATCAAGATCACCTATCTTGAGACTACCTAAAAGCATTGAAAGAGTCAATCATAGTCTTCATTTCAGCTACATCAGCCTTTGCAAAGAAGAATAATTCCTCAGCAAAGTGTATATGAGAAATCTTTGGACCATTATTATATAACCAAAAGGGCGTCCATTTTGTATCTCGCACTAGTATGTCTATGGATTGGCACAAGCATTCAAGGCAAAGGACAAATAAATACAGAGACAGTGGGTCACCCTGTCGAAGTCCTCTAGTAGCTTTAAAGGATTCTACATGTTTCCCATTCCAAATAATGGAAGCCTTCCCACCCAAAATAGAGTTGAAAATGTATCTTTTGATAGGTTCAGGTATACCAATCTTCAGTAATGTGTCATCTACAAAAGGCCAAGTCATTTTATCATAGGCCTTTGAGAGGTCGACTTTAAGAGCCATCATTCTAGGTGTTGTCTTGCTTCTCATAATATGAATAATCTCCTGTGCGACCGTGATGTTGTCAGCTATCCTTTGACTGGGGACAAAGGCACTTTGGGATGGCAAAATCCAATCAGATAGGAACCTTTTCAGTCTTTCAACAATTACCTTGGAGGCAAGCTTAACGACATTGTTATTAAGCGAGATAGGCTTGAACTGTTTGCACTTCTCAGGCTTAGGTACTTTAGGGATTAAAACAACACTAGCATTACAAAATGTCTCCACTAGGGTTGTGCTGAACAAACATATTAGATACATAGGAATGGAATGGTTAAGTCATTATCAAAATATGGACAACGTATAACTCTCAAGTCAACATTCTCCCCCTTTTTGACAATGACATCCATTCCTCAATCATATTGAAAAGGATATGTAAAATTATACCTTAGCCTTGTGAATTATAGGGGGATTCATGATTTTAACAATGTGAATTGCTCCTCCTCAATCTATTCTTACTCTTACCTGCATAGTTAGTCTTTATACACAAAACAATATAACATGTATACTATATGGTCCTTTAGCAAGTCACATGATAAAGCATAAAAGGAACAAGAAAAGGATGACGTAGACAATAAAAGCAATATGGTTGAGCTTCAAAACACTAAAGTTCTCTCCCCACTTTTGACATTATCAAAAAGGAAGTGGGGTAGAAGAGCACAAAAATAGGTCTTCTCCAAGCTCAACCAAAACATACACCCACAAGATGAAACATGCAATCTCAAAGCATACACCAAACAGAGACGAGAGATAAACAAGAAATCGAATTCATAATCAAAATATGGGAAACATGGCACCATCTCATGAGATATAGTAAATCAAAGAGTAATTTTACTTATGATTAAGATTACAGCATAGAAAGCATGTCTCAAAAACAACTACAAACCAAAACAATGAAACCAACATGATGATGAAAAATAGTACATCTCAGATAATGTGCCCAGATGTTTTTAGTACAAAATAGGCTAGAAAGCTATATATGATTGACGTCTACAAACTAAAAACTAAAACATCTAAATGTCTAGGCTATCTATGTCCACATCATCATCAACATCATCAGTAGAGGCTTCTAGATCATAGTCATCATCTCCATCTGAAGGTGCAGTACAGGAAGCAACATCACCTTCTCACCAAAACCACCAACAGAGCCATTAGAACCATCATCTCCATCATCCTCAGATGCCTCCTCATCAGTGGAAGTAGCTTCTTCATCAGCCTGGTTTGGTATCTCCTCATCGACAGAGGAAATAAAACCATGATTGGGCCACCTGGCATTCTGCTCAGCCCAAGACATACTAAGATCATGCAAGTCATGGGTTTGAGGATAAGAAGGAGCAGAAGTGCCAAGTCCTGCAAGCAAGGTAGTTATAGGACCAGCAGGGAGAGGTATCAAAGCAGGGGTATATCCAACAGCAGCAGAGGGTGTAGTAAAGGAAGCATCAGGTGGATGGGTAGGGTAAAAGTGATCATATGCATAAGATGCATAATTACCTCCTGGGTAGGGCTGGTAGGCAGGGTAAGGATTGGCACAGTATAGGCTCAAGGTAGACATGATAGCATAGAGATCATGATGCATGTGCTCCTAAACATGAAGGTTATACGCATGTCAATGCATCATGTAACCCATGAGGGTTTCATTTAACACATGAAAAGAGGTGTGGGCAGGTCAGGATGGATGAGGTGGTGGAGGTGCACGGGTGGAGGTGGAGGCTCCAGGTGTGGTAGAGGAATGGGTAGGCACACTCTTCTAAAGTGTGGTCTCACTGATGCAAACAACTTTCCGAGCAGGTTTGTAATGAAGGTCATGGAAAAGAGATTTGCCAAATTCCTCTTAATAGATATAAGATGTGATTTCTTGGGATTTGATTGAAAGCAAACACACAAACCAACATTAAACATTATATCAGGTCTATAGGCAGTTAAATAAAGTAAACTTCTAATCATACCTCTATAGAGCTTCTCATCTACCTTCTCACCTTCTTCATTTTTATCAAGTTTGGCAGTGTTTGACATGGGTGTGTCCATCGGCTTAATGTTCTCCATCCCAAAGCACTTAAGTATCTCACTTGTTTACTTGCCTTGCTTGATGAAGTTCCCATCTTTGGTTTGCTTGATTTGAATGACAAGGAAGAATGTAAGCTCACCCATCATGCACATCTCAAACTTACTCTACATAAGTTCACTAAACTCCTTGCAAAGATCAAGATAGTTCCGCCAAAAATGACATCATCAACATATATTTGAATGATAACAAAATCGTTAGAAGTGTGTTTGAGAAACAAGGTAGAATCTACTTTGCCCATGATATACCCATTATCTAACAAAAAGTTCTTTAATATATCATACCAATATCTAGGTGCTTGTTTGAGTCCATAGAGATATTTTTGCAACAAATAAATATGGTTAGGTAAGATATCGTGTTCAAAGCCTGGGGGTTGTACAACATACACTTCCTCTTCAATTGTACTATTCAAAAATGCACTTTTAACATAAATTTGATAAAGAAGAAAGTTTTTATATCTATAAAAAGCAATAAGTATATGAATGGACTCTAGTCTAGCTACTGGTGCATATGTTTCATCAAAATATATATCTTCCTATTGATTGTAGACTTGAGCCACTAACCTTACTTTGTTCCTTACAACCTTGCCTCTTTCGTCTAGCTTGTTACGGTAGACCCACTTGGTGCCCATGATCTTTCTATCACTTGCTCTTGGCACTAGGGTCCACACTTTTTTCTTTTCAAATTGCTCCAATTCTTCTTTCATGGCTAGGATCCATTCATCATTCCCAAGAGCTTCTTTGATGTTCTTTGGATCGAGTTGTGAGATGGAGGCGTCATTAACTTGTTATTTTTTTAATGCAACCCACATCTTCACTCTTTCAAAAGGTTCACCTAAAATCAACTCTTTTGGGTGATTCTTTACGAAGTAGGGAGTTGGATCCTTCTTCTCTTCATCTTTCTCTTCTTCTTAAGACCACCTCTTTTCCCTTTTGGGTGATGTTGAGTACTTTTAAAATGGGAATTACCTCACCTGCAACATCATAATTTGGAACAATATCTTTGGGAATAGATGGGTTAGTCTCCATAAACTTAACATTAATAGATTCTTCTACTTTAGCAAGATTAACATTAAAACAATCTATAAGCCTTGCTAGTAGTGCTATAGCCAAGAAAGAAAGCTTTGTAGGATTTCTGATCAAACTTGTCAAGAGAATTTTTAGTATTCAAAACAAAACAAGGACATCCGAAAACATGGAAATACTCAATAGAAGGCTTCCTACCATGCCATAGCTCATAGGGAATTTTCTTCAAAGAAGGATGTGTAAAAACCTAGTTTTGCACAAAACATGAGGTACTAACGACTTCGGCCCAAAACTTATTTGAGTGTCATACTCTAAAAGCATGGTCCTAGCCATCTCATGTATTAACCTATTCATCCTCACTACAACCCTATTTTTTTTGAGGTGTTTGAGGAGAAGAGAAGTTATGTGCATATCCAGATTCTTCACAAAAATGTTCAAAAAGATCATTTTCAAATTCTTCCCCATGATCACTATGGAAACAATCTAGCAAGAAGATTCATTCTCAACTCATTTACAAAAGTTAGAGAAAACATCAAGTGTGTCACTTTTGAAAACTAGAAAGAAGGTCCAAGTATATCTAGAGAAATCATTGACAATAACAAGACAATACTTGGAGCCATGAAGTGATTGAGTTCTCATTGGTCCAAATAGATCGATATGAAAGAGTTCAAGAGCTCTCTTGGTACTAAGGACTCCTTTGGATTTGAAGGAAGAATTGGTGTGCTTTCCTTGGGTACAAGGTTGACATTCCTCATCCTTCTCAAAATCCAATTTTGGAAGTCCCTTGACCAAGTCCTTTTTGCTCAACTTCTTCAATTGATGCATATTTACATGACCAAGCCAATAATGCCAAAGAGAAATATCATTTGAGCTGACTACTGGGCATCTACCAACAATAGACTTAATAGAGTCAGGAACAATAATATAAAGATTACCACTTCTAGTTCCCTTATATATGACTTGAAAGGTGAGGGAATCTAGAATCAAGCATTCAAAAGAAGTAAATAGCACAAGGTAACAATTACCACATAATTGACTTACACTTATTAAATTGTGATGTAGGCCATCCACAAAGAGAACATTCTTGATACACAAGGATTCACCTACATCACCCTCACATTTTACCTTACATTTCTTGTTGTCCTCAAAGGTAACTAAACCTCCTTTCTTCTAAGTAAAATTGTTGAAATGGATTATATCACTTGTCATGTGTTTAGTGCAGCCACTATCAACAATCCATCTTCCTTTTTCCTACAAGAAAGGAGAGTGTCAGTTCCCAACTAAAAATTTGGGATTCGGAGTTATCTTGGGGACCAATTCCATCTTTGGGTTGGTCCCCTTAGGCTTGTAAGGACAATAAGTAGAATAGTGATCATCACATTTGCAATGAGAAAAAATCATAGGGTTCTTAGTGGCAGAAGACTCTGCAATGAAAAAGGAGGTTTCCTTAATCTTTTTCTTACCTTTGGATTTGTTCTTTCCCTTAGGTGATCCCCCTACAAATCCCAAACCACTAGTACCACTTTGTTTGGTAGAATGGTCAAGGATTTCATTTAGGGAGTTTTTCCCTTTGAGGAATTTCTATATAGAGGTTATAAGTCTATGATTGTCATAATTAAGAGATATGATAGAAGAAGACAAACTAGCAAGATCATATCTAGCATGAACAAGGTCGGCCTCTAAACAAAGGGCTTTAGTCAAATAATAATCTTTCTGAAGAGAAATAGAAGCAACATCATTACTAGGCAAGATAGGATTAGAAGATAAATCATGAACTTGACCAAGCAACCTAGTATTTTCAGATTTAAGTAATTGAATTTCTTTGAGATAAACATCCCTCTCATCTCTACGAGCATCAACAATAAGCTTGAATCAACATTTTCAGTTTTAAGAGTTTCAATCTCATTTAGGCACTTTTGGTTATCTTCCTTAAAGTTTCAGTGTTCTTAAGGTAAACACCATTCTCTACCTCAACTCTATTGTGTTGGATCTCAAGATCAAGAAATTGGCCTTGCAGGTTATCAATACTCTCAAAGAGGATGTGTTATCATTTGCCATTTATTCTACAAAGAAAAATTGCTTTTATGAAAACATTTTTTACATTGATATGATAAGATTGATGATAAAAATTAGGCCTTCAATTAATCATCACTCCCACTATTTTTTTCAAATTAATGGCCCTAGCCATCAATTTGAAAGATTGGAGTGTACAATCCTCTAGTGAGCCAAGATCTGTATTTTATCAAGTCATGAGTCAGCTTTGGTTGATCGTCCACAATGTGACTCTTTATATAGGCCAATTTTGCCAATTTCATCTAATGCAACTCTTGTATAGATGGTATGCACAACTCCTTGTCATATCCCAAATGTATGCATCTAGGCACTTGATCCCATTAAGGTCACCTAGTTAAGACTGACCCAAAAACCAACAAGATATACTATGCGCCCTACTTTGGAAGAACCTACATATCAACCATCACACTTCCACAAGATGGATGGTGAACCACACTTTGGTGTAACCAAATCTTGGTTGGTCAAGCTTTTCATGTGTTGCTTATGGAAAGCATCGAAGACTTAATATTTATTGAGGGATTTTATTTATAAATACATATACATATCCAGTGAACACATACTTATAATATGTATCATATACATACTATATCCACAAACAAAACATACAATCACAATCATGTGAGCGATGTTTATGGCCACATTAATGCAATTCTTTGGAGCCACCTAAGGTCATAGATCACATGTAGCAATCTAACTGGGAAAATATTATCTTGGGAATAGGACAATCGGTCGACTAGACCCTCTAATCAATCGGTTGAACCTCTTATCTGTAAGTTGGTTTCCATCGGTCTGTTGACTGGATCCTGGCTCAAGCGGTTGTCTAGACTCCTCTAGTTGGTCAGTTGGGCCTCCAGTGGATTAGCTTCCTCCTACTATCCATTGATCGATGAACTCAACTTCTAGTTGGTTACCTTATGCATGTAAGGGCAACATCTCGGCAGTGCTTACAGCGCAAGTCAGTCTACATTTAGCCTTGCAGCGCAAGGTGTGTATTCCTTGTATTAATGCATCTCAATGGGACAATGACACATCAAATTTGCATATACGGTCTCTTATTTTAGTCCTAAACTAGTCCCATGTAAACTAGGGACTTGCCTTGAGTGGGAAATATCTTCATCATAGGGAGGTGACTCCTTCCCAAACGCCATAATTCTTGCTCTACTTTCGGTGGTCCTACCACTCCTCCACCCCTCCACCTTCCACCCCTATCTCCCTTCTTTGCCACACAAGATGGCTGAGGTCATGCCAGCGTAGTAGGTTGAAATGCCTTCTTCTTGCCAAAAATGGAAATTAATGCTAATCATGTATATTACATTGTTAATGTGATTACCTTGACTTACATTTGAGGGGAGCATAGGGGGTTAAGCATTAATTACATTTGGATAAGAAAGAGGAAGGATTGGTATGCAAATGGAATTTATAAGGCTGGAAATAAACCATTCAACCACCCAAGCATTCAATGGGTATTGCCAGTTGCCATGCATATATCCACCATCAAAACCATTTTAGGGTGATAAGCATGATTTTTATATATATCATATCATATCATATTATATCATATATATAAAGGATATACTTAAAATTCTATAGACTTTGCTATATGGGTTGTTAGTGCTCAAATCCATTGATTTTAATTAGAAGGTCGAGTTTTTCTTTGCACCTTGGAGTCTACTATCTATTGTGCTCCTCATCAGTATTCCAGCAAAGTGGAAGAGATGAGTGCTAGTGCTCTTAATTTCCTACCCTTTTCTTTCGTTGATTCTTCATTTTTGTACTAGGGGTAAAATAGTCTTTTCACTGTGTTGAGTTGTGCTACAAACCAGTTGTGGGCTTGGTGAGTGTAAAATCCTTAATAGTACACCTCGGTTTGGATTTTATATGGATAAAGTTAGATTATGTGGCTTTTTGGAATTTCCCAATTGGTTGATATTTCTAAAATAGTAATTAATTTATAAATCAGATAAATTAAACAAAATATGTTTTGGAATCAGTATCTCATTTTCTATCCAACAACGCTATTTTCACCACCTAAACCCAAACTAATAATTATTTGATTTTTCAAGGATTGTCCTAATTAGTTAGATTTCCTAAAGTTCATAACTAATGATATATATGTTAGAAAAATAAAGTAAAATGTGTTATGAACTCACAAAAATATAATCTACAACTTGTCATGGTTTTGGCAACCTAATTCATTAGTAATAAAAAAAGAAACTTTTTAGGGTACAATTAATGCAAATGTAATCATAATTTCATATTTGCTTTCAATAGGTGGCTTGAGACCATGGCTTGGACCTAGGGTTGACCTTGGACATATGTATACCTAATATGAGGTATGTTTGCATTCCCAATTATTCTATATTACGAAATTAACCAAAATTATCCCTCTCTTGATAGTCTACTCAATCTCTCTCTCTCTTCTGATAGTTTGTTCCATGTGAAATATTCCATTTGATTCTGAATTTATGATAATCCTACTTTGTTGAATATTCTTGTTGACTCTATAATGTACTTTTCTTCTTGATGAAACCCTAATTGAGAGTATTTGAATAAAGTCATTCCTTATTGTGATTCGGAACCCTAATTTTACCCACTTTTGTGTTGGATGATTATATTTTCCATTTTTGTGATGGAAACTTTATCTATTCTATTTTATATGACTAAACTTTACATTTGCCTCTACATTATCTATGCTCTGTGATTCACTAGTCTAGAGTATTGTTATTTCATTGGTTTTTGGGTTGTGTTTCTAGTTATATTTTTGGAATGGAGGTTGTGTTCCCCATAGTTGGGTTGTGTACTTACATTTATATATATTGGGAGTTTTAGATGTACATCATTCCCTATTAGGTTTCAAGGTTGTAAGCCTTGGTTGTTGTTGTTATTTATATTATTCTAGTGTTATGCTTATCTCACATTCATGCATACTATATTATTATGATGGGTTTATTTCCCACATTTGATATGTGCTTGTGTGGCACAATTTTTGTGTTTGTTTCATGGCAAGTATCCTCTTGTTTATTGTCTTTTCAAATTCATAATCTTCTTATACCTAGTTGGGTAGTCCTTTCCTTTTCTATGGGAATCCTTGCTTATTTTTTGTCATATATTCTTTATATTTCTCAATCCATATTTAATATGCACATACTAGAATTTTTATGATATCTTCTATTGTTTCTCCTTTTGTTGGGGCATGCTTCCAACCCCGAGTTTAGGACTTGGTGACATGAACCTGCTAGGTGGAGCTCTTGGGAGATAGAGTTGAGATAGTTGGATGACCCTCTACTTATATTTGGTCTCTTTTTATATATTATCATTTGAGAAAAGAAAATTTTATGTCTAGTAGAGCATGCTTGTAAGTATGTTTGGATAGACGAGTTCATTCTCAAATTAGGAAGGGAATGGATCCCCTTCTGGGTCCCACTCCTTACAAGATGGTACCTGATCACATGGTAGTTGGAATCTGACCATTTCAATTTTGTTTCCCAAATTTGGACCCTTATCTTGCATAGTCACCCTCTAAGTGAGATGTTTATGCCATAATTGACCTATGTTATTCATGACAGGATGAAAGGTTGTGTGAGAATCATATGTGGTACACATAAGAATCATGGTTAGTAAACCCTAATGTGATAAGGAAATAGGTTTTCTTACCCTCCAATGTAGGTTGGTGGTGATATACCCTTTGAATGTTAAGATCTGACTTTAGGATGGTGATATGTTATGAGGATGTGGAAGTAGTATGAGGATGTGACTTGGTTCACGCAATTGATTTTGGTATCATTTTATGTTTTACACCCCATGGTTTCTCATCGTTAAAATGGTTTTTTATACTATTATATGTACAAAAGCAATTTTTGGGATTTTATCCAAATTTTTCTTGAACTTGGTCACAATGAAGAGATATCTAAAGTTTGAGTAGAGGAACACTAGAACTAGTTGGAATAGATATCCTAAGCCCTAGTTTTGGTGTTTTAAGGGATGACTAGGAAGATGAGGCATAGTATAAAGGTTCGGTTGACCTACCTTTTGCACCCTATGACTTTTTGGATTATAATGTGAATCTTTAGGGTTTGTAGGTTAGTAACATGAGGATTTGAAACTCAACCCTATGTGAGTGTGACATGCTAGTTGGACGCTTGACATATGAACCACATAAACACCTAAAAAATTTGCAACTAAAGGATGCATAAGTAACCCTAGTACCTTGATGTCGTATAGTTTGGTTTCATAGGTTGAACCTTTTAAGGGGTGGAGTATAGGTGGTTGATAATGTTTGGATGATTAGATTTTGAGGACAAAATCTTTTTAAGGGTGGAGTTTTGTAACGAACCAGAAACAAAAATCCTACCATATTCCATGATTAGAAATCTAGTGAGATCGATTTACCTAGACTTGACCCAACAAGAATATAAATTAAAACACATTTAAATAATAACTTAATTATGTGCCAAAATATAAATAGATTCATACATTCACATGATGGTAAAATAAGAGGAATTAATGGATTAAATATTTAATTGATTAAGAGGTAGATTTGTGTTCATGATAATAATCTATAACTCTTTTTGTAACGATGTGAATTAATAGGACTACATTAAGTGAGTGTTGATGATAAATATATATTACTTCAATAAATATGATGTTAATAAGACAAAATTCCTAATGCTATCCTAACTCATAAAAATAAACCTGAAAATCTAAATGTAGTGTGAAAATTTTGTTCCTTGGGTCCCAATTTCTGTGGGTACCAAGTTTCACTTTATTTGGACAATAATAATTATGCTAATCTTATTTAAAGAAGAAAATAGGAGAAAAAGACAAAATGTTAAATAAATCATTAAATGTGTTCAAAAGTGGGAATAAACTCAAATTTTGAATTTACATACTAAAATTTGTTTGTTTGAAACTCCACATTAATTGGACAAATTTATTTATCCTAGTATAGTTTAGGAGAGAGAATCTAACTTAAAGTCAAAGATATTCATTAAAATATAAAACTACTCCAAAAGTACAATGTGATGCCAAAAATGAATTCTTAATGTCTGGATTAGCTTAGACACCAAATTTGATATTAATTGAATCTTGTTTGAGCCCTAAATAAAGTCGGCAAAAAATGTTTTAAACAACCAATAATCGAACTAATCAATCAATATCTTTCATTTTTTGAAGTTTCTTGATTTTTCATGTCACACGGGTTTCGTGACTTATTGTGAGTATGGTTTAATGTTGGTCACTGGATCTATATTTTCTGATCCCTATTTTGTTTCCTCCTTTCCCTCTCTAGTTCACACACTGGCGACAGGTTGGTTCCTTTCTCTGGTTCTTTCTATGTCCTTCCTTTCTCATCTAGTTCTTTTCCTTTACCTCTGATTTCTTCTCTCACACCTTCCTCTTCCTTCCCCAAACTCGATGGTTATTTATACCTTAGGGTTTCATCACCTCTTCTCCACATCCATGACTCAGTTTTCATCCTCCCATGTTCATACTCTGTTCTCCCCTCATGTTTCATTGCCTCACATATTAGGGGCATGGGTCCCCTATTTATCCCCTCTATAGGATTAGAGCATCCTCTGGGCACTGACTAACGCCTTCACGTGGTGTTGTCTCACCCGACGCCAAGTTTTCGATCGTCAGCTCGCCTCTTTGATGCGAACCGTGGGCAGGAGAACTAGTAGACCTCATTGACCATGTACACCATCTCGAGAGGTATTTGTGGAGTCCCCTACACCACAGATGGAGCCAAACTGGGGCACATTGTGTCTTCCTTATTTTCTATGTATCCTCATGGTGTTTGACTTCATTTTTGGGAGTTTGGTTATTTGACCATCAGCGACCTCCAGTCTCATATGTTCCATCTTATTGGAGCCTATCTTGTTTTGGTGGCATGTTGATTCTGATGTATTTTGATCGTTCATGGTTTTGCGAGTTGCTCACTCCACCTATCATGCAGGCTAGACTCCTTTGATCCTATGATGGTATCTTATCCACTTCTCAATACCAATGAGTCTGGTGAGAGATGGAGAAGCTATGAGGATGGTTGGATGGGTTGGTTGTGCTAAAATCTATCAGTTTTGATCAGAAGATTGATTTTGCTATGTGCCTTGGAGTCTACTAGCTATTGTGATCCTCGTCGGTGTTCTAGCAAAGCAGAATAGATGAGTGGAAGTTCTCTTACTTTCCTACCCTTATTTTTTCAATGATTCTTCATTTTCATATCAGGGGTAAAATAGTCTTTGCATTATGCTAAGTTGTGCTCCAAGCAGGATGTTATTTCTGTAAAAGAATCCGTTGAAACCATCTGGACCTGGGCTCTTGTTAGCCCCAATGGACCACATTGCATCCTTGATTTCATGTTCACTTGGGCATCTTGATAGCATTGTATTATCATCATCAGTAATTAGCTTGTTCCACTTGATCTCAATGGATGATGTCTTGCTGCTTTGCTAGTTGTAGAGAGATTGGAAGAATTCAATCGTTTGATGGACTATGGCATCCTCTCTATCAATATAGTTTCCATCATCATCATATAGCTCAGTAATAGTGTTAACAGATTCCCTCCTTTTGACGATTGAGTGGTACATTTTGGTGTTTTTGTCCCCACTCTCAATCCACCTTGATCTACTTCTTTTCCAGTAGTATCATTCCTCAGCCTTTCCCAAAATCTCCATCTTGTCCAGGGTAACTCTCTCGGCCTCAATGAGTTCCTCATTAAGGGGGTTAGATCATAGCACTCTGGAAATATCATCTAATTCTATGTATTCCTCTTTAAGAACGTTATGCAAATTGACAAATTTAGTCAACCAGTTCTTCAAGGCCTTCTTCTTGTTCCTGAGTCATTGGTTAAAATAGAATAGAGGATTACCATACACCTCTTCCTTCCAAGCTTTAGAGATAACCTCATCGCATCCCGACCAATCTTGCCATAAATTTAAGTAATGGAAAGGCTTATTCTTCTTGATCATATCTTTGAGGTTAACATGCAAAGCTAAATGGTCAGAAAAACAAGAAGTTAGGAGTTTTGTCTTGGAGCCAGCGAACATATATAGCCAATCCTCATTTACTAGTGCTTGATCTAGCTTGCAAGTAATGCATTTCTTCTTCTTCAAGTTGTTGTGCCAAGTAAATGCCTCTCTCCCGATGATAGGTTATTCAACCAGCCCGGCTTTATCAATGGTTGTATTAAAAGAACTAAGGACTGAGCTTATGACTTCTCTGCCTCTAGCCTTCTCCTCCCTCTTCCTGACGTTATTGAAATCCCCATAGACTAACCAAGGGATCGAGATACCCTTGGATAGTTTTTCCAACTTGTCCCGTAGTTCAATTCGTTGGCTCATTAAATTATGGGCATACACCACAGAGATGAAGATTATGAGACCACCTTTATTACTGCATTTTGTTGTGACTTGTTGATCATCCATATCAATAGGTGCCACGCTCCATGATTTTGGGCTCCACCCCAAACAAATGTGCCCATTGATATTGTAATCGTGGTTAGTTAACATATTCCAACATCTAAGTAGCATCTTATTCAGAAGTTGTAGATTATCTTTCTTAATTTTTGTTTCAATGAGGCCATCTATAGATGCTTGAGTCAAACGAATAACTTCCCTTACCTTCCTCCTTTTTTGTGGTTTGCCAGCACCATGGACATTATCCATAAAGAAGGTCATTGATGGTTCTTCTTGGATGACTGAGTTTTACATGTCTCGTCCACCCTCGAATCACATCCTCCTCCAATGATCTTGGAGCCTCTCTCCTTGTTCCTAGGGTTATCATTCACTTCCTTCTCAGATTGTTCCCTGCTATCAATCCCAGTATCCACACCTAGATTATCAAATATATTTCGGGTAGGCACTTCTATAGATTTTCCTTTCTCTGTACTATCATTAACATGAGTATCATCTGCCTTAGCAGTAGGGTTGTCATCTTCAACCTCAAACACATCTGTGGATGAGTCATTTTCAGTGGTCATGCTCTCACCCACCTTTGCAAGTTTGTCCGGGGAGTTCTTGTCAACATTGTTCTTATTTCAGTGAACCTCAACCCACACCGTCTTTAGTTTCTCCTTCTGGGTCACTTTCCTTTCCTTTTCATGCAAAGGGTAGTCCTCCTCATCATGGTTGAAAACTTTGCATTCGACACATTTCTTAGGGATTAACTGGTACTAGATCTCCATAGGGATAGGGTCTTTCCTGGGTAGATTGACCCATATCTCCCTGGGCGGTTCATCTGTTGCTTGTAGTTCAAACAAGGCTTTGGCTTCACCTAGGGACTCTTAATTTAGTGAGCACAAATCCACTCTTAGTAGTTTCTCTATGCCTAAGGCTATGATCCCCACAGCTATTTCAGACCAATTCCTCCCCATACTAGGAATCTTGATCCATACTGGTATAGAACTAAATTGATCCTTCTTTAGATCATCACCTGTATGGTGCTCCTTCACAATGACCAACCTATCATCAAACCATCTTGGTCCCATGTTAATCATGTTGTTCTTGTCCTCGTCATTGTTGAATCTTATCAGGAAAAACTTGTCTGGCTTAGAGTATAGGTCGAACCCCCCTTTTGGCTTCCAAACTCGTCTGATCCAAGCAAGGAAGTGGTAGTAATACAGTCTCTTCCCCATTACATAAACTGACAGGGTATGCTCCCATGTCTTTTCCATAGCATCATAGGTTGGTTCGTCGATGGTGACGAACCTCTTGCCTTCCTCAATCATCAGAGGATCATAACTCTGAGTAGTCGTGAATTGTTTCGTTCCTTTGAGGATCTATGTCCATGATTTCCGACTAGTTTCTTCAGTGGGGATAGTCATTGCTACAGCCAGAAAAGGAACCAGTTATGGGGGAGGGAAAGTCAAGCCTCCCCTCCGAAGAAGGTTGTCATCTCCCTTCGGATCTCCGCCCTGGTCGCCAGAGCAGACCTAACCCTAGGTGGTGCTTGTTGTATGTATGGAAGGTATTATCGTATGTATGTATGTATGTATAATTGTATACAAATATATGTGTATGTCTATATATATATATATATATATATAGGGCCCATCTTTAATACCCGCACAGGTAGCTACCCGCCCCCCATTTCTGTTACTTTTTTCAATTTGGTTACTTTTGACATGTAGAGGGTTACTTTACCTTGCAAACCGTTGAGTTTCATGCATAGATAATTACATTTGTAACAGCAGATTTCTAAACATGGTTATATATATATATATATATATATATATATATATATATATATATATATATATATATGTTGTGTATTTTGTATGAGATTACTTTTTTATTCGTATAGTTACTTTTTGATCAACATAGTTACTTTTTTTTATAGCAGAATTACTTTTCTGGTCAGAACAATTACTTTTTTGGCTGTCGGCTAGTGAAATCCAGGCTACCCGCGCGGGTATTAAATAAACATCCATATGTATATATATATAAATACATATATATATATGGCTAAAAGAATTGTGTACCCGAGTACATGTAACTTACATGTACCTACCTTCATTTATTATGATTGTAAATTCTACTTAATAATCCAACCTTATAGATGTAAAGTATGCCCCTTAGATAAGAAGTGTAAAAAAATCACCACAATCTGATATTCATAGATCATCCAACAAAAGTAGATGTACATTTTTTAATCAACGGTAAGTTGTAGAAATTACAAAAACCGTTGAATGATATATTGATATATCTCATGATCTATATGAGATATGGTTATATTTTTGAAAACACATCTAATCCATATAGTTATGAATCAATCTATATGGTTGGATCTTATCAACATACTCCACATGTCCTACTTTAATGGTCGATACAAATAAGTTTCATGTACCGGCCGGTACACACTTCCTAACTTCTATATATATATATATATATATATATATATATATATATATATATATATATATATATATATATATATATATATATATATGTATATATATTATTTATTTGTTTATTTATGTATTTATTTATTTATTTATATATTTATATTTTTATATATATTTATATATATATTTATATATATATATACTTATATATACATATAGATATATATACATATATATATAATATTCCATAACAAATATTAGTTAATTATAACATGTAATATATAAAACATTTTGTCTCATGTTTTGACAATAATATTTGATTCATTTTATTAGAATATGAGTTCAATTAAAGAGCATCGATAATTTGACACAAAAATTGAATCAAATTATTACTAGTCTTTATTTAAATATGTGAGCACTAAATACTAGGTAGTAGTGGTTTTAAATCGGACTTAACCAAACTTGACCACATTATAGTGGTCAAGTAAAGTTTGGTCTAGATCCTTTTAGCAATCAAGTTTGGTCTAAAAATATTTCAGACTACTCTATGTGGTTCGGTATCTAGTTTTAAGGTTAGACCAGACTTAACTAGACTATGTCCATTCCTAATCTTTCCTGTTCAAGTGTTCATCATGCCATATCTTGGAGCACTCCTCATAAATTTTTATGTTCACGTATGTTATCAGTTTTAGCTATTGCATTTGAAGTTGTTAGACTTCTTTTGATGAATGGAGATAAAAGTTGTGTTAATTGATGGCCCACCATGCTCTATGTTCAAGTTTCAATGGTATGTGACAAGATTTCCCATAAATTTCATAGGAAGGTATGGTGTACATGGGATTTTTGTAGGTAGTTTTTAAAAAACCACTAGAGGGGGGGTGAATAGGGTTTTAAACTAATTTAACAATTATTTAACTCAAACAACCACAAATGAGAAACCAAGAAAGAGACAAAGGGTTTCGAGTGGTTCCAACCTTAGCAAATACTAAGGTTGTCAGTCCACTACCCGGTTGCTTACCCAACTGGGATTTTGAAAGTATTAATTTTATTACCTTCTCAAGGAATTACACAAAATATAATACTTTCTTACACCCCTTTGAATAGCCTTCACTTGAAGTAGATGCACCAACTCGAGGTAGCCTTCTTGAAGTAACTCCAAGCTCCCCCTTGAAGTAGCCTTCCTCTTAGAAGTAACCTCCCGTTGCACCAGCCTTCTTGAAGTAGTTCAAAGTCTCCTTCTTCACCAAGAAGATCACGACCCTCTCCAATCCGCAGCCTCCAACCTAGGAGTAGCAAGGAGAGTACAAGCAATGAAAGTGAACAAGAAAGGAAAATGGAAATTACAACTTATCCTTTGAAGCACAAGGCTTGATTTGCCTAGATCAAGCGTGTAGATCTCCTAGCCAAAGTATATGGAATTGTGATTGTTGTGGATAGGAGATACTAGCCTATAGGACACAAAATTTGAGCCAAGAGAAAAGTAGCCAATTGTCAATATGCTCAATTGCTCACAAACAGGTTGCACAATGCAAGTGTATGCTCAAAGATTGCTCAAGTGTGTAAACTAGTGAGTTTAGGTGTCCTAAGGCATGTCCTATTTATAGGAATGTCCTACAAGTGCTTAAGGATGTTCTAGATACTTTCTAGGGGGTTCTAAGTGCTTAACTAGCCGTTAGGTACAAGTTTGTTGCTTTAACAACGGCTAGTTAATTAATTCTGCAGTTGCTGTCAGAGTCCATCTCGGTCGAAAAATTGTCGACCGAGATGCCTACTCGGTCGAGGTTTTGTCGACCGACAGGCTCTCTGGATCAAGTGTTTGCAACGTTCATCTCCAACTGCCAACTACCTTGTCAGTTGTGTCTAATGGCTACTTGGTTCTTTCTCGGTCGAGGAGTTTGTCGACCGAGAGTGTCTCGGTCGAGGATTTTGTCGACCAAGATTGACCCTGTTTCAATGTTTCAAATAAAGACATTAAGTGTGTGTATGAGTGTGCATATATGACACTATTGAAGGGGATGACCTATCTAAGTTTGGTGTTTAGCTAGGGAAAATCTAACGCTTGATTTACATGAAGTCTAAGTACTTGTACATTATATGTTTGTACAAGTTTTTACAAATTGATTACATTTCATGAAAATACAAACATTAAGCATATAGATTTCCCGGATGCTTTGTCATCCACCTTATTCCTGCAACACTCAAATAGCACATTAGATCATTAAGAATGAAATGTTTGTCATTATCAAAACAAAGGGATTTACAGATGTCCATTTAGCCAACAATCTCCCCCTTTTTTAAGATGACAAACATTTCCAAAATATAAATCAACTTAAAGTTTAGCTTTATACCTAAAGTTTACCTTGTGAATTTCTTCTTTTGTTTATAAAATGTGTGCTTATTATTCCCCATGAATTATGGAACATGAAATCCAATTCTTTAGGGAATATAGCAACTTTCAATGTAAAGCCAAGAGTTTGTGAAACTCATTGATTTGAGTTTTGCACGTTTTAAGATTTATGTTTATTTCTCCCCCTTTGTCATTTCAAAAAAAAAATCCATTAAAAACAAGAAAAACTCCCCCTTAATTAGATGTCCCATCAAATCCAATGAAAAAAGATGTCCATTAAAAACAAAAAATGATGCAAATAAGAACATTTTTAATACGCACAAATATCAAAGAAAACATCTTCTAAAGGAGTGATAAGCAGTTGTTTCCTGATTTTGTTGAATTGGTCTAGTGGAAGCGGTTTTGTAAAAATATCAGCCAATTGATCTTCCGTATCAACATGATGAAGGGAAACATGATTCTTAGAGATATGATCCCTTAAAAAGTGATGACGGATTTCAATATGTTTAGCTCGGTTGTGTAAAATAGGATTGTGTGCTAAGTTTATAGCGCTTGTCTTGTCATAAAAGATAGGCATAGATGAAAGAGTAAAACCATAATCGTTTAACACTTGTTGCATGTAAAGCACTTGAGCACAACAAGATCCGGCTGCCATATATTCAGCTTCAGTTGTAGAGAGGGCAACCGTGTTTTGTTTCTTGCTAAACCAAGATACTAAAGCTCTCCCTAACAAGAAACAACCACCACTAGTGCTCTTGCGATCAAGTCGACAACCAGTATAATCAGCATCAGTATAAGCTTTAAAATCCAAGGATTGTCCTTTTGGATACCATATACCAAAACATGTGGTGCTGGCTAAGTATCGAAGAATTCGTTTAACTGCTTGAAAATGAGAGTGCATGGGTTGTGATTGAAATCGAGCACAAAGACCAACGGAAAACATGATGTCCGGTCTAGAAGCAGTTAAATAAAGCAAACTACCAATCATGGCTCTATATAAGGAATCATCAATAGGTTCCCCATTTTCATCCTTATCAATTTTAATAGATGTAGCCATAGGAGTAGTAGCATGTTTGCACTGATCCATCCCAAAACGTTTTAGAAGTTCTTTAGTATACTTTTCTTGGCTTATAAAAATCTCGGCAGGCGTTTGTTTAATTTGGAAACCAAGAAAGAAGGTTAGTTCACCCATGAGGCTCATTTCAAATTCTTTTTGCATAATGTCACTGAATTGTGTGCACAATGATTCATTAGAAGCTCCAAAAATAATGTCATCAACATATATTTGAACAACTAGAAAATCAGATGTATATGTTTTGAAAAACAAAGTAGAATCTGAATTTCCAATAGAAAAACCATTATCAAAAAGATATGTCTTGAGCCTTTCATACCAGTTCCTAGGTGCTTGTTTTAAACCATAAAGTACTTTCTTAAGTTTATAAACATAGTCACCTTTTTCCGGTATTTCAAAACCAGGTGGTTGGGCAACATATACTTCTTCTTGAATGATTCTGTTTAGAAATGCACTTTTTACATCCATTTGGTAGAGTTTGATGTTTTTATGTGCAGCAATAGCTAGTAACATTCTAATAGCTTCAAGTCTTGCTATGGGTGCATACGTTTCATCAAAGTCTATTCCTTCTTGTTGATTGTATCCTTGTGCTACTAACCGAGCTTTATTTCTTATTACTTCTCCTGCCTCATTTAACTTATTCCTAAAAACCCATTTAGTTCCAATGATGGTTTTATCTTGTGGTTTAGGAACTAAATCCCATACATCATTTTTTGTGAATTGGTTTAATTCTTCTTGCATTGCTATTATCCAATAGTCATCTTTAAGAGCTTCAGATATCTTCTTAGGTTCAATAATAGAAACAAAGGCCATGTTTGCAACATCCTTAAAGGAAGACCGAGTTTTGACTTTGTCATTTGGATTTCCAATAATTAATTCTTGAGGATGATCTTTAATAAGTCTAGGTATAGGTTGTGTTTCAGCTTGGTTATTGTTTGTAGTATCTTTCTCACTATCATTTGGTATGTTTAAGTTCTCGAATTGATGAGTGAGATCAACTATTTCAGGATTTCCTGATTTTGATTCTTCATGAAAAGAGACATGAATAGATTCCTCAACTTTTCTAGAAATAGTATTGTAGACTCCAAATGCTTTGCTAGAGGTAGAATATCCCAAAAAGAATGCTTTATGTGATTTAGAATCAAACTTATCTCTATCCTCTTTGGTATTTAAGATATAGCATGTGGATCCAAAGGTATGAAAATAGTCAACTCTAGGTTTCTTAGAATGTATTATTTCATATGGTGTTTTCTTCAAATGGGAGTGAACAGTTACTCTATTTAACACATAGCATGCGGTGTTTACAGCTTCAGCCCAAAAGGTTTTAGGTGTGTTATGTTCGAGCATCATAGTTCTAGCCATTTCTTGTAATGATCGATTTTTCCTTTCAACTATACCATTTTGTTGTGGAGTGCGTGGAGCAGAAAAATTGTGAGTGTACCCTTGAGATGTGCAAAATTCTTCAAATACATGATTTTCAAATTCTCCACCATGATCACTTCTAATGGTACATATTTTGTTTTGTAATAGATTTTCAATCTTGGAACAAAATTTTATAAAAACATGAATAGTGTCATCTTTGGTTGCAAGAAAATGTACCCATGTATATCTACTATAATCATCGACAATAACAAAACAATATCTTTTGCCACCAATAGATTGTGTCCTCATGGGTCCAAATAAATCCATATGAATTAATTCTAAGGATCTACTAGTGCTAAGTACATGTTTAGGTTTAAAAGAGTTTTTTGTTTGCTTTCCCAAAGTACATGGTTCACAATTTTCAACTTGATCAAAAGATAAAGTAGGCAAACCACGAACAAGATCATATTTCACTAGCTTTTTGATAACATGTGAACTAGCATGTCCTAACTTTTTATGCCATAGTTGTAAAGTATTTTCATTTGCAAGTAAGCATTTTCCTACTACATATTTCATAGAGTTCGGTCTAAGAATATAAAGGTTTCCAACTCTTTTTCCTTCATAAACAACATTTGTAGTGTTTTCTATTAATAATTTGCAGCATTTTTTGTTAAATAGAACATCATATCCACTGTCACATAATTGACTCACACTTATTAAATTATGATGCAAACCGTCAACGAGTAAAACATTCTTGATTTCAAGGTTTGTACCAATATTACCTATTCCAACTATTTTACCTTTACCATTATTTCCAAAGGTGACTGTTCCACTCTTCTTTTCTTCAAAAGTTTGAAATGCATCCTTGTTTCCGGTCATGTGTTTGGAACATCCACTGTCGACCACCCAATCATGCATTAAAATGTAGGTTTTGGTACCCATGTGATGGTCCGGTATGGTTAGAAGCATTTACGTACATACTGAATAAAAATTCTGATTCAGAACTTCAGTCGGTCGACAACTGTTCGACCGACTTCTCTCTCGGTCGACCAATCGTAGATCGAGAAAGTTGCTGTATTGCAAATTAATAACTGAAGAAAAACAGAAGTTCTGCTTGGTCGACCAATTTTTGACCGAAATGGTTGCTGTTTTATTTCTCTAGATTTTAATTTGTTACAGGCATCTGGTCGGTCGACAAAAGTTCGACCGATTATATTTTTGGTCGACAATACTTCGACTGACTAAGTTTCTGTTTCAGTACAGCAGTTCAGAAAATTACCATAATGCAAGAAACCTTTTATTAAGTTGAGATAAGACAATATAATTTGCAGAATTGAGCATTTGATCATATCTCAACTGAATTGCATTTGACTCTACTAAGTTTGGAGTTTTGGAACCCAAACTAAGTCGGAATCCTTGGTCTTATAAGGACATGAAAATGAATAATGTCCAAGACGTAGACAAAAATGACAAGTAATAGAATCAACTTCATTTCTCTTTCTAGGAATTGTGTTCTTAGGTACAAACATAGTCTGAGTCTTGGATGCTTTAGTTCCATTTGGGTTGATTTTTCTTTGGAGCATATCCCAAACCTCTTCTTCCATTGAAACTAGAGGAAATTTTTAGAATGTTATTAAGGATCTCTTTTCCTCTTAAGTCATTTAGGTTTCTTTGTAGCTTTGCAATGTCATCCATCTTCTTGTGTAAATCTTTTCTTGCTTGATCTAAATCAGATAATAGGGAGTCTCTTTCTTTTACAACATTGTCATAGTCTAGATGGTTACATAGAATTGGTTGAGTCTGAAAATCATTTAGTTTAGCTAACAATTCAGTCTTTTCTTGAGAGAGAAGATCAACATTTGTTTCTAGAGTAAGTAACTTTCTAGTGCAGTCATTTAAAGATGTTTTTAAAGACAGATTCTCAAGATCAATGTTGTTCTTTTCAGAAGAGATATCATTTAATCTAGCATATAACTCATCATTTATTTTGGTAACCTTCTTTAGTTTCTTCTTGCAATCAACATACTTATCATGAGTTTCTTGCAGACTAGCAATTAATTCTTCTTTAGGAAGATCAAGAAGGCTTACCTCTTGAGAGTCCTCATCATCTTCTCTTGCCATTAGACATTCCACCTTTTCTTCTCCACTTTCACTCTCACTTGACTCGTCCCATGCAGCTTTATAAGCTTTTTCTCCCTTCTTCTTGTGTGAGCTTTTCTTTCCTTTCTTTGCTTTAGGGCATTCATTTTTGAGATGTCCTTTCTTTCCACACTCAAAGCACCTAGGAGGAGAAGAAGAAGAACTAGAAATTTTGTTAGATTTAAATCTTTTATATTTCTTACCATTGACAATCAAGGCTTCTTCTCCTTCTTCTTCGCTTGACTCCTCACTTTCTGGTGTGATGATCTTTGAAGCTTTTAGAGCCACATCCTTCTTTTTTCCTTGTTGAAGTTCACGCTCTCTTCTTTCTTCCTCTTCTAGGGTTGCTTCATGAGCTTCTAGATTACCAATGAGTTGCTCCATTCTCAGTCGAGTGAGGTCATTAGCTTCTTCAATGGCTGTCACCTTGGGCTTGTATTTAGGAGGAAGTGATCTAATGATCTTTGACACCTGATCTTCTTCAAGAACAACTTTTCCTAAGGCATTCAAACCATTTACAATAGAAGAGAATTTTGCATACATTTCACTAATCGTTTCATTCGGATCCATACGGAAGTGTTCAAACTTTTGTTTAAGCATGCTAATCTTAGAATTCTTAACTTGAACAGTCCTTTCATAAGTTATGGAAAGTCTATGCCAAATCTCATAGGCTGTATCACAATTTGATATCCTATTAAATTCTCCTACTGAAATTGAACAATATAAAATACTTACAGCCTTTGCATTCATTTGAGCCGATTTTACCGTATTGGTGTCCCATGCTGCATATTCCACTTGAGGAAGCTCATAAGGGGTAGAAACCATTCTCCATAGATCCCAGTTAATGCCTTGGAAGTAAAATTCCATCCTTCTCTTCCAATAGGTGTAGTTTGTTCCATCAAATATAAGAGGCCTAGCCACAAGTGTTCCCTCAAGGTTGAGGTTGTTGAGTACCCCATCACCCATTCTTCAAGACTTGGTTAGGGTTCCTTGAAGCTGGCTCTGATACCAATTGAAAAACCACTAGAGGGGGTTGAATAGGGTTTTAAACTAATTTAACAATTATTTAACTCAAACAACCACAAATGAGAAACCAAGAAGGAGACAAAGGGTTTAGAGTGGTTCCAACCTTAGCAAATACTAAGGTTGTCAGTCCACTACCCGGTTGCTTACCCAACCGGGATTTTGAAAGTATTAATTTTATTACCTTCTCAAGGAATTACACAAAATACAATACTTTCTTACACCCCCTTTGAACAGCCTTCACTTGAAGTAGATGCACCAACTCGAGGTAGCCTTCTTGAAGTAACTCCAAGCTCCCCCTTGAAGTAGCCTTCCTCTTAGAAGTAACCTCCCGTTGCACCAGCCTTCTTGAAGTAGTTCAAAGTCTCCTTCTTCACCAAGAAGATCACGACCCTCTCCAATCCGCAGCCTCCAACCTAGGAGTAGCAAGGAGAGTACAAGCAATGAAAGTGAACAAGAAAGGAAAATGGAAATTACAACTTATCCTTTGAAGCACAAGGCTTGATTTGCCTAGATCAAGAGTGTAGATCTCCTAGCCAAAGTATATGGAATTGTGATTGTTGTGGATAGGAGATACTAGCCTATAGGACACGAAATTTGAGCCAAGAGAAAAGTAGCCAATTGTCAATATGCTCAATTGCTCACAAACAGGTTGCACAATGCAAGTGTATGCTCAAAGATTGCTCAAGTGTGTAAAGTAGTGAGTTTAGGTGTCCTAAGGCATGTCCTATTTATAGGAATGTCCTACAAGTGCTTAAGGACGTTCTAGACACTTTCTAGGGGGTTCTAAGTGCTTAACTAGCCGTTAGGTACAAGTTTGTTGCTTTAACAACGGCTAGTTAATTTATTCTGCAGTTGCTGTCAGAGTCCATCTTGGTCGAGAAATTGTCGACCGAGATGCCTACTCGGTCGAGGTTTTTTCGACCGACAGGCTCTCTGGATCAAGTGTTTGCAACATTCATCTCCAACTGCCAACTACCTTGTCAGTTGTGTCTAACGGCTACTTGGTTCTTTCTCGGTCGAGGAGTTTGTCGACCGAGAGTGTCTCGGTCGAGGATTTTGTCGACCGAGATTGACCCTGTTTCAATGTTTCAAATAAAGACATTAAGTGTGTGTATGAGTGTGCATATATGACACTGTTGAAGGGGATGACCTATCTAAGTTTGGTGTTTAGCTAGGGAAAATCTAACGCTTGATTTACATGAAGTCTAAGTACTTGTACATTATATGTTTGTACAAGTTTTTACAAATTGATTACATTTCATGAAAATACAAACATTAAGCATATAGATTTCCCGGATGCTTTGTCATCCACCTTATTCCTACAACACTCAAATAGCACGTTAGATCATTAAGAATGAAATGTTTGTCATTATCAAAACAAAGGGATTTACATATGTCCATTTAGCCAACAGTTTTGTAGGCCCGGAGAGTGTCATTCATATAATTTGTCCATTCCTACCTCATTCGACTGACTATCTTCTCCAAAATGGCTTTAATTTAACATTGGAAACCTTCACTTGACAACTTGCTTTGTGGGTGGTATGGAGTAGCCACATGATAAGAGACATTGTACTTGTAGTGAAGTGCTTCAAACTTGTGCTCAATAAAGTGATATCTACCATCAGAAATAATAGTGTGTGGGACTCTAAAGCATGGAAATATGGTGTATATAGAAAGTGTTATGACTGGAGTGGAGTCACAAATAGTGGGATTGTCTTTGACCCACTTGGAAACATAATACACATCAATGAGAATGTAGTAGAATACATTGGAGGGAAGTGAACCCTTATAGTCCACACTCAAATGTCAAATACCTCCACTTCCTGCCAAAGGTGAAGTGGTGCATCATCTCTCTTAGAGATGTTTCCAGTACTCTGATGCAAATAACATGACTTGACATAGTTGTGGGCATCCTTGAAGATAGAAGGCCAGAATCACATTTAGTAGTCTTGTTTGGAATCATTTGACCCCCAGTTGGGTGAGAATGACATTGCTCAATAAAAAGAGGATACTCCTCTAATATGCACATGTGATAAAGGTCATCTAAACATAGCTATAATATGTAAGGTCCATCCAGTAGTAATGGGGGATGTTAGACATAAACTTCTTTTCATTTATGGTGCAATTTGGATGAAGATCTCTAACATATAGGTAGTCATAAAAGTATCATACCACAGGGTGGATGTGGCTACCTTCAATAAGTGGTCAGCAAGAAAATAATTATTTATAGGGGACGGATCGTCATCTTGGTTTTTCAATCAGCTGAGATGATCGGAAACAACATTTTTAGTTCCCTTTTTATCCTTTATTTCTAGACCAAACTCTTGGAGCAGTAGTATCCACCGGATTATCTTGGGCTTCATGCCCTTATTTGACATTAATCACTTGATAGTGACATGGTCATTATATACTCACTTGTGAGTCTGTCAAATACGAGTGAAACTTGTGGAAGGCATAGATAATTGTTAAAGGCACCTTTTAATTTGTTGTATTTTTTTGTGCATCATCCAACTTCATGTTGGTGTAGTAATTGACATGATGCTTCTTGTCAATGTGTTTCCCCAGTTTTATGCCTATTGTATAATCACTAGCATCATGCATGATATCCAAATGAAGATACTAACCCGGGGGTGAAGAATGGGGTAGAAATGAGAGCTTCCTTCAGAGTTGTGAATCCCATCATGAAATTTAAGTTAAATATAAATTCCACATTCTTCTGGAGTAGATTTATAAGAGGTTTAGTGATCTTAATGAATTCACAAATGAGCCTCCTGTTGAATTCTATGTGTCTCAAAAATGTCTGCACTCCTTTCACGATAGTTGGAGGAGATAATTTAGTGATCACTTCTATCTTTGCCTTGTCAACCTTGATGCCTCTAGAGATAACATGATATCCTACAACAATGCCCTCCTTCACCATGAAGTGGCAACTTTTTCCAACTAAAAACTAGAGGTTCTCTTGACAATGTTATAGAACTAGGGGAAAATGATGTACACATTTATTAAAAGAATCTCCATGGAAAAGGAAATTATTTCCATTTTTATCTTGGTAAGGTTGGTGAAGATGGTGGAAGTGTTGCACTAGAAAGGGGAATGTGTGTTGCATAGTCTAAAGGGAATCCAGCAAAAGGCATACATGCCAAAGGGACAAGTGAAGGTATTTTATTGATCACTAAGGTGGATGTGGATATGGTAGAAGTCAGATTACCCATCCAAGTAATAGAAGAACTCCAGGTTTGCAAACCTTTTCATGACATACCAAGAAATGGGAGTGGGAAGTGGTCCTTTCAAGGAGTATTGTTGAGCTTTTGATAATCAATGCACATGTTCCGTTCGGTGACAGTGATGGTTGGGATAAGCACATTATTCACATTAAGAATAACTCTAGTAACTCCTTTCTACATAAATAGAATAGGACTCGCCCAAGATGAATAGGAATTGGTCTATATGATCCTAGAGAACAATATATTTATCACTTGTTTACACAAAAACTTCTTTAGAATCAGATTGAACTTACATTTGCATTCGGTTGTGGGATTTTAGTTGTCAGTCATATTAATTATATGTGTAGAGAGGGCTTGGATCATACTGGTTAGATCAATAATTTTGTAACATAGTTCGTTTTGTCATTTCATTGGTTCTATGAACAACATATCCTCTTACTTAGAAGTGATATTTGCATTGATGATGACTAGGAGGACCTTTTTCTCATTTAGGAAGATATACTTTAGGCCATAGGTAGAGGCTTAATTTCTTTTATTTTGGGTGCCTATCTTATTCTTCATTGATAGAGATAGATTTGAGATCTTCAAACTCTAGCTTAGGGTCCACCTAAACTTTGTCTAAGTGCAAGAGAAATTTATCTACTTGTTAGTTGTCCAACTCATGAGCATTAGGGTCAATGAGTGTTCTCTCAAGATGTATTTATAAGTAGGTGTTTCCTACTAAAGTTCTGCCATTTTTTCGATACAATCCATAGGAAAACTTGTTCCTCAAAAAAAGGACTCTTTAGACTCTCAAATACCTTGAAGTCAATCATGTCTTTACCAATCCTTAGTGTCAAAATTCCAGGTTTGATGTGGATGAGGGGTTGTATGGTTGTAAGGAATGGGCATCCAAATATGAGGGGGTATCACAAGTCCTCCTTTATGTCCATGATGACAAAATCACAAGGGATATAAGATTTGGGTGCCACTCTCACAGTGTCATCTTCTATTGTCCTCATAGGAGAGGTCATAGAATAGTCATCAAATTGTATCACAATCCCCATGTGCATGATGTTAGTGAAGTTGAGCCTTTTGCATAAGTTGTAGGGAATAATGAAAAATACTTACCATGAGGTTGTGTAAACCATTTTGGCATGTGAATCCCCAAGTAAAAAATAGAGTCTGAATGATCCTAAGTCCTTGAGTTTGTTAGGAATTTAATTGTGAACAATATTTCTTCAATAGAGTTAGCCCATGGCATATCGTTTTGCAGTGACCTCTCTTCGTGGGAAGGGTTAGCCCATGGCATATCATTTTGCAGACTAGAATCCTCCCACAAATCTATTTCTTCGATATTGAGACCAATATACTCCATTCCTGAGTCAGGTTGTTGTTCCAATTCTTCCTCATAGCACTCCTCCAGTTCTATTAAGTGTTCAGGAAGAGTTTCTATGGGAAGAATGAAACCTTGTTCAGGTAACGGAGATATGTCAGTCTCTTGTATATTTGGTAGCTCGGGAGGAGCTTCTCCATAGGGAAGAGTGACCATAAGAAGATTTTTTTGTGGCTCGATGTCTTCCCAAGGGTCCTCCTCGTCATTACAAGGGTCTACAGAAATATCGTATTCCATTCCAAAATTAAGAGATGGTTCATGTTTCTCTTCATAGTATACCATCAACTCGTTCAAGTGACTAGAAGGAGATTCAATGGAAATAACATACTCTTGTTTGAGAACTGGCTCCGTCTAGACTTCTTGTAGGGGTGGCAGCTCTCGTAACGTCATTTCATGGAAAGGATCAGTCATGAAGTCATCATCTTGGGGGTTGTTATCCTCCCATGATTCTTTTTCATCATTATCGGGGTCAGTGAGAGTGGTATGGTCCAATCTAAAATCAAGATCTTGGTCAGTCTCATCCTTGAAGTCTGTTCCTAGATCAGCCGAATGGTCAGGAATTTTTTCATAAGGATAAATCAGATCTTGTTCTAGTAATGGAGATTTTTGAGTTTCTTACATAAAAGACATCTCCTTATCTGAATCAGTTGCATATTCATCTGAGTCTGACTGTGAAGGAGTATAGAGTTCTTGTAATGTAGACCCTTCTTCTTTGGAATTCATCAACAAGATAGCTGAAGTCAAAGAATATTTGTCGTATAAGGAGATAATCATTATTGATTGCTCCTCAATCTATATGGTTGGATCTGGGTCTACGGGGAGAGAAAATGGGTGAATACCAAAATTTATCCCCAATTGATCTCCCGACTGTAGAAAATCTCCATATTGGCTAATCAATTTTTCATCTAAGAAAATAGTGCAGGAGTCATTTTCCGAGTCAGACCTTGGCTCAGAAAATGATTCTTTTTCTTGTGATTTTGTGGAGAAATCATCCTCGAGTTCAATCATTATCTCTTAGGATGATTCCTCTCCCTACACTGATGCTAGAAGATCATTAGAAGGCACCAACCACATGATTTCGTAATCATCATCGTCATCGATTGCAATATGCGGATGAGGATTGTGCTCAAGGGAAATTGGTGATTTTTCTTCATGTTGCTCAGAAGCATGGACAAGTTGTGTAAGTTGATCAAGCTCAGTTATCAACTTCTCGTTCATGGTTGTCTGATCAGCTAGTTATTGAGCCATCGATTTCTATAGGACACATATTTCTTCTATTGATGTGTATCGATCTTCATAGTAAGGCTCTTTGTTGTACTCGTTGGGTTGATGTTGATAGTAGCTTTCCTCATCGTAGTATTGATTTGTATTGTAATCTAGATTTCCTTCTGTATTGCAATCTACACCTTTAAATTTGTCATAGTTGGGCTCTTTGTAGTAGCTTCCAGGAGGATATGGATTATAACTTGTGTTATATCCATAGTTGTATGAAGAGGCAACATTGAGATTTCCAACTATATGATTTGTGATTACCTGATGTAGTGCACTTACGTAGTGAGGAGGAGCGTTGAAGCAGTTGATTGATGAATGGGACCAATCACCACATAATTGACATTTAATGGTTGGCAGCATTGACTGCTTCATTTTGAAGAGAATTGGTACCTAAAATCAAAGAAGGTGTTTTTCAGGATTGACCAATCACTTCAAATTCAAGAGAATATGCAATAAAAACTTTAACTTTTGAGGCTAAGGTTTTCAATTTTTAGTTTTTTTTTCAAAGAAAACAAAAAACCCTAGAGAAACCTAGGTCCACACAAAATTCAACCAAGACGATTCTTACGACGTTGTCCCCGGCAACGGTGCCATTTTTTTGATGAAGCTATAATTTACACTGAAAGATTGCTCTTCCAATGGAAGTCCTAATGTGCACCAAAAACCCTTGGGAGTTGATGTTCTCTCTAGGTTTACCTACAATTGGTGCTAGATAAATGCTCCAACCCCACAAGAGTGTGGAAGCCTTATAGTAGTACCGATTTAGGATCAAACCCAAAGGACAACGTGAAGAATCTGGATGTCTTTGTCTCATTTTGTCTCGATCTAAGTTAATCGTTTACAACCAAGATATTGATAGGATTAATCTAAACTACTCTAGAACATGCAAAAGTAAAGGTAAGTATGAAATCTAGTTAAAGTTTGAAATCTAAGATTATCAGATGATGATGGATCACTGGGGTGATGTGGATATTCACCACCACTACACATGCATTATACATGTACCAACATAGTAAGACCTACAAGCAAGATACATGGATGTTGTGCAATGTCGATGCCCTCTCAGACAAGGAGCATTACACACATCCTTCATAGGTTGGGCAGCTCCCATTCGGTACATATCTGTGTGTTAATGGAGATATGTGCCCTCTGAAGGGAGATCTTACTCAACCTCGTGAAACGTGCATCGAAAGACTAACAAGCGAGTGAAATTATCTATTTGATTAGTATCCTTATAGACTATCCCTCTTTTGAGGATGTAGCTATGAGAAACGTGGGAGTGTTGCAATGCCAGCCATCCCCAGATGAATGTTGACTTACTTTGCATCACTCCCTTTGCAGAGTGTTTTCCTCGACCTATCTAGATTGTACTTTCATATGTCAATTGATTCCATTTCATAGTATGCAAGTACAACGATGGGGTGAGTTTACTCCACTCCTTGAAAGGCATTCCTAGATACCGAAATAGATGTGTGGTGGATACACACATCAAGAACCAATGCTAAATCGATAATCGAGTCTCAAGAGTAGACGTAGACAATCCACAACAAAAGACAATAGATCACACAAGAAGGCGGCCAACGTTCAAGCATGCAATGGAATGATTAGCATTGAATCATAAAGATAGTATCTTTAAGTACATATTACAAACCATGGGTAGCAAGGCTAGTCCCTTCACCCCAGTGAATTACACTACTCGCCCCTCATAGATGGAGCAATAAAGATAGAGAAGAAAGATAGAACAATCATCGTCAGAGCAGAAGAGTAGATCTGCGGCAGCCCGATGTAGATCACCCCAGTCTTTGGGACTGCTCCGACTTGGTCGATGAAGTCCATCTCTCTACCTCAATCCTCGTGTACACCTCCGGAGATGTATGAGCAGGGTGATTACGGAGCATCTAGATCAATCTGACTCTCTCACAGTAGGTCGAGGCAGAGCTTGGTGGAACAATGGAGATGATGGAACAGTGGAGTAGCCTTGTGGCCTCCCGGATCCGATACCTAAATGAGGACCCTTTAGGTCCTATTTATAGTCATGGATGATCTGTTAGTATTTCTTTAATAGTCTTAAGACCCATTGTCTTCTCACATGGTTTGGAAACTGTGGGTCTTCTCATAGTCTTGGGTTTGCTTCCTCTTCATGGTTTAGAAATTGAATCCTTGTCTCATGGTTTTAGATTGCAAGCCTCCTCATAGTCTCAGACGATCAGTGCCATATGGTCTGAAGACCGTTCATCCACCGCATGGTCTTCTCGTGGTTTGGAAGACCGCTAGTTATCTCATAGTTTGGGCAAGCGATCCCTTCCTCACGGTCTCAAAGACCCTTGCCTTCATGGTTTTGGTGGAGACGCCCCCCCTTTCACGGTCGTAAGACCACAAGGGCCTTCGCAGTTTGGGAAACCACTAGCTTCCTCACAATTTTGGGGTAGGACGGTCATGGAGTTCGAGGCCTGTGGGCGATGTGGGAATGTGGAGCTGATGATCCAGTGGAGGTGCAGGTCTTGAGCCAGGTGACGGCGGGAGGAGGACACAGGCGTTGTGGGTGGTGAAGGTTGAAGACTGAATGGATGAGGAGACAGCATGGGCAAGAGACCGAAGGGCCAAGACCGCTAGGACCAAGACCTCTAGGTCCAAGACTGCTAGGGTCAAGACCGTTAGGGTCAAGTTGTGATGGGAGATGGGGGAGTGTTGATTGCTATGAGGATGGAGGTTGAAGATGTCTTCACAATGAGGTTGTTTGTGGTTTGGATGGAAAATGGGATGAAGGAGAAGGATGATCAAGAGTTTGACCATGGATGGTGGCTATTGATGGAAGATGATGTAGACAAAGGATATTAATGAAGGTGGAGGTGGAAGGTGGAGCACACCAAGGTGGTGATGGTGGCTGTATTGATCATGGTAGTAGGGTTGATAGGAGGATCTAGTGTTGCTGAGAGTTGATTCTAGTGAAGTTGGGCCCCCAACCAGTGGTTGGGCCCAGATGAAGATTCAGCCTCATCGTGACGTGCATGATCTGCATGAAATTCATATAAACCCTTAGTTAATAAGCTTGATAATCCAAATCAATTAAGTAAGATTGCACATTAGGAGATAAAAGTGAATGTATTGAACCGAATTGGGTCCAAGGTGGTGAATAAAATCATGATGAATATGCATTTATTAGTAAACCAAAACAAGGGTGGATCAGTCGATATGAGGCACAAAATCCCTAGAATTGGCGACTGTGAGGATGAATTTGGAGGATTCATCAATCCATGAGGGAGGGCAAGTTAATGCTTGATCAGATCGAGAAGGTGAGGTAGAGTCATTGGTGAAGAAAGTTCATGAAACCATTAAGAGATGAGGGAGATCGAGGTTGGGGTAAGTCAACCTGTGGAAATGGCTCTGACCGTGAGAAAAGCGGGGGGTTGATGCTGACTTTTTCACTGTTGGATCGGATTCTGATGAAACCCTAGCTGTCAGATCCATGCGAGAGAAGGGAATTGAAATAATGTGATGTGTGACAGCCCGAACTTTAGGGAAACTGGTTTGTTTAATGAAATTTGTAATCAATTTCTATCAAAATCATATGGAAAATTATTTAATTCATTAGAGGGGCAAATATGGGTCAAATGAGTTCAAAGTTGAACCATAGGTAAATTAGAAGGTCTATAATATTCCTATGAAATTATATTTCCTTTTTGTTCATATCTTGGTCTGTAACTTCTATATTGACCATTAAAAGGCAATAAAAGTAATATATTTTGAAAAGGCTTTTATTATTGAATCCTTCAGTTAGAATTCCAAGCTTGACTCAATCAATAGTCAGATTGTCACCTATTTAACCTATTCTCATGCTTTATGGCCATTTTAGAGGAGAGAGAAAATAAAAGAGGATTAACATGAGTTAATTGATATACATAATGCACATATGAAAGTGAAATATGAACTTGAGTCTTATTTTAATTTTTCTTATTCTATTCTCATATAAGGACAACCATTATTGATCTTTTGCATTAAAACCCCTCAACTATTATTATTTAGAAAATCTCCATTCTAAGTTTTAAATCGGCTAAGAAAATTTGGGTGTGACAGGCTCTCCCTTCCATGATATCTGGAACTCATTTTCAAATATCTAAGGTTTTTTTTATTTTGATCTATAAGGAAACTCCCTTGCATGCAATTGAAAGAACAACTACCCTTATCACATACATTATCTTTATTCAGACACTTTCTACAAGAGTTTTGATCTCAAGCTTACCCTTCTTGACATCTACCAATTCCTCAAATATCATGAACATTTATATAGGAAGAAAGGTATCCTACCTTCCTCTACTTTAGACACCAGCAAACGCCTCATTACTCTTACTACGGGTTGATGATGACTTTGTCACTGTTGGATCGGATTCTAATGAAACCCTAGCCTTTAGATCCATGTGAGAGAAGGGAATCAAAATAATGTAATGTATGATAGCCTGAACTTTAGGGAAACTGGTTCGTTTAATGAAGTTTGTAATCAATTTCTATTAAAATCATATGGAAACCTATTTTTTCATTAGGGGGTCAAACATGGGGCAAATGGGTTCAAAGTTGAACTATAGGTAAATTATAAGGTCTATAATATTCCTATAAAATTAGATTTCGTTTTTGTTCATATCTTGGTCCATAACTTCTATATTGACCATTAAAAGGCATTAAAAGTAATATATTTTAAAAATGCTTTTATTATTGAATCCTTGAGTTAGAATTTTGAGCTTTACTCACTCAATAGTCAAATTGTCACCTATTTAACCCTTCCTATGCTTTATGGACATTTTAGAGGAGAGATAAAAGAAAGGAGGTTTAACATGAGTTAATTGATATACATAATCCACATATGAAAGTGAAATATGAACTTGAGTCTTATTTTAAGTTTTCTTATCCTATTCTCATATAAGGACAACCATTATTGATCTTTTTCATTAAAACCCCTCAATTGTTATTACTTAGAAAATTTCCATTCTAAGTTTTAAATTGTTTATGAAAATCGAGGTGTGGTAGGCTCTCTCTTCCATGATATCTGGAACACATTTTCAAATATCTAAGGTTTTTTAAAAAATTATCTATAATGAAACTCCCTTGCATGCAATTGAAAGAACAACTACCCTTAACACATACATTATCTTTATTCAGACACTTTCTATAAGAGTTTTGATCTCAAGCTTACCCTTCTTGACAACTACAAATTCCTCAAATATCATGAACATTTATATAGGAAAAAAGGTATCCTACCTTCCTCTGCTTTAGACACCAGGAAAGGCCTCATTGCTCTTATAGTAAACTACATATTCCATATAAAGAAGAATCAAACTAACATTTTTTTTAACACTACAGTGATTATTCACTAGACTTATGAAGGGGACTAGATTCAAGTGGGTTCATTATGTTCTTCACCACATCACCTGCTTTAACTCTAAGAACAGTAGGGACATCCATCCTCCATATCCAAATCTTATATGTGGCCTTTTTCTCTACCTCATTGAAAAATCTCTCCTTATTGATATCAAATATCCTACAAGTAGGAGAGGTGTAGCAATAAGTTAAACTTCAGTGAAGTCCTTTCTAAACTCTAGTTTCTCTACCACATTTGGTACCTCTTCCTACCAGACATCTCAACCAAACCAACCATGACTTGCACCACCTAGGTCCAATATGGATTATTTCTTTATGTCCAATGAGTCTCTAATGATATACATGATGTATTAGAATGCCTAAAACATGTAGTTCCAGAGCATCTTCACTAGGATCTAGTTCACATCATGTCAAACATGAACCTATCTTGTCGTTCACCTTAGCCTACATATTAGTCCTTGTTCCAAATCATTGACTATGCCACATATGTGTATGATCAATTCTACCATCTAGAATTATTCACTCATGTTTCCCACTCTACACAAGTCGAGGTTGGACCATCACCTATGTCTTCTCAATCATCTCCCTCCCTAACTCGACTTATTGACCTTCCTCCTAGCTTGGCTTCTACTTTCATTTATATCTTTGATTAGAATATTGAGCCAACATTTCAAGAGGATAAAGTTTTAGTTTCCATAGATATATGATTTGGCCATAGATAAATGCTAGATGGCCTTCTACGTAGCCCTTTTCTCCTTCTGAGGACGTTGAGATGGTTTTAAATGAGATCAATAGGGAAGGAAAAGAAGAATATGATGGTGATGTTGGTGAGGATGGTGAGGATGAGGATGATGACGTTGAGGATGTTGATGATACACCTACGACTTCCTTGAGATAGGAACCATTTAGTGATGAGGAAGATGACCCGACTCAAGATAACCAACCATGAGGTCTTAGAGTTCTCATGTACTTGTATATTGTGATCTTATCATGTATTACATAGGGCACTTGTATCTAAGGGTAATATTTTCTACTTCTATATCATTATATGGTGTTTTTTCTTTTTATGGACCTGGTTTCATCATGTTGTAATCACTATCCTATGAACTCTTAACTTTGTTTCACATGCTTATCTATTGGGACTTCGAGTATGTACCTCCATATTTTGATTATGACTTGGTGTTACTAGTTCACTCTCTGGATAATTATGGTTGTTTATTATGCTTTGATGTTGGTGGTTTAATAAGACCTATCTTAGATCTTCTACCACCTCTATTTTTTATATAACAAAGGGGAAAAACATACTAGGCTACATATTGAAATAGATCTAAATTGCATATCTCTATGACTATTGATAATTGAATTGAAATTTCATATACATGTGTTAGTCTTGTTTGGAACACTAAACATACACTTCAAGCTAAGCATGAATTGAGGGGAAGAAAATTTTCATATCTAATTCATATCCCTCCCCCTAAAATTTGAAGGTTAAAGTATTAAAATTTGGATCCTCTTCATTATGTTGAAGAATGGTCTGTCATCATCATAAAAGGGGAAGTTTTGACCTAACAGGTATACATTGTCCATATTTTTATGATGACTTAACCATTTCTTGTGTATCTACATGTCTATTTGAGATCAATTTCAGATATATAGGTATACAAAAAGGATAAATCAGCAAACCCTAGTTTTCCAGATATCACGTCAAATTTCACAAATGCAAGAATTAAAGAATAGATCATTTATCTATTAGAATAGTGTTGTAGATCATTCACATTGATTGTATGACTCATAACTAATCATAATGGATAATTAGAGCAATTTTAATTGAATGTATATATACTTTTAAGGTAATTGTCATAATCCAAAGTAGGGGATTCTTGTCAGTTGAGTTTTCCCTTACAGTAACTCAACTGACATCCAATTTTAGGCTTTGGCAAGAACTATTGCTGATTGAGATTGTCCTTGGGTTAACTTGATCGACAGCCAGCAATAGCTAGACAGTAGCATCTGTAGGCCAAGTTTCTTATCAGTTAGAAACTTGACTGACATGTGTTATTGGCTTGACAATTAGCACTGTCCTGAGTTTCCCAAAAGGTAACTCAACTGAGAGATTGTACTATAAATTGATAGAGAGTGTTTTAACCATTTGAAGGGGTGAAAAGTTAAAAAATGGATCTTTCAGAACCCCCAAAATATATATAATTTAATCTAAGTGTCTCTACTTGATAGTAGGCAAAGTCAACTATAAAAATGGACCCTTGGACTTCATTCAAAGTTTGCCTTCTATATTCCTATGTTATATGTGTTTGTTTGTTCCTATAAGAGATCCTACTATTCCTTAAGGTTGATTACTTCTCTATGTCCATTTGAGTGAGTAGGTTTCTTGTAGAGAGCAAGAATCCTTATAATCACTTATGAAGCTCTACATTCTCATTCTACAAATATCCATTCAATTAGATTGATTCATTGTTATCTCCTTGGCTAAGGAAGTGAAGTTCAAGGCGTAAGATCTTCTTCAAGAGTGGCAAAGATCTTGGATGAGGGATTAAGACTCTTGGTAGGTGGATATGTAAGTCCTTGTATGGATGATAGCTCTATTGTCCTAGAGGGAAGCTAGTTCAGTGCTAGATCTAGAATAGGGTGGTCATATGGTGGATCTCTTATAAGTGAACATATGGTGGTGCTCATGGTCCAAATCCTGAGAGGTTGACCTCTCTAGATAATGGATGTATATATCTAAGTTTAGAGGTTGGAATGACTATAATTGATTTTGTTGTTTTGTTCTTCATCAATCCCTCTCATCCCAGCTATACTTGCTTATTTTCCCACAAATTTCTACTTAATGTGAAGGTCTGAAAAAAATTGTAAATGTTTTTAGCTATATTCACCCCCCCCCCCGTCTAAAGCCAACTGATCCAACAAGTACCACCTGTCATAAACCTTATTTAGACACAGAAGAACTTCAATCAACCTTTGGGAGAAAGAAGATAGGGGGCATATGTGATAGCTGCACAATATCACAAGTAGGTTTATCTATCTTACAATCAAATCAGATTCTCTCAATTGACTTAAGCAAGTGTGAGCTCAATGAATGACATTAATGGCTCTTTGAAGCACTATGTAAACTCTATAGCATGTGGGGGCATGAGCAACCTTTAGATGTTTTAAAGGTTCCTAAAAATATATTAGAGTGTTTACTATATAGTTTAGGTTATCTGGAGAATATATAGTCATTTTAGAGTAGGTGAAATACTAACACTTATTTTCTCTTAAAGAGAAAATAAATGTGTTTGGATTTCACCTACTCTGAAATGATTTTATTTTCTCTAGATAACCTGAATTAGATAGTAGGTTGTAATGACCTCACTTTTCAACAACCCCTAATTAAGGAAGGCCAAAGAGATGAGAGTTGTTACCTAAAACTTTTCCAATGATCCAGATTTTAAACAAATCATAATCAATAGTAAATAATCTAATTCATTTCAAATATTGTTTACAAGATACTTTTACATGAAATTCTATCATCCAAATTATAATGCAGAACAAGTGGCTAGCTAATCCTCCTTAGATTAATGCCTTCATGTCATTTCATCTGGTTTATCATGTCTCTAAACATTTTTGTATTTATCATGTACCTAAAACGTTGTGAAACAAAAGAACGGATCAGTATTATCAAAATTAATGTGTACGTAAGGTGCATGCAAAAGTGTGCAAGTAAACTAACAATATATATATTCCATCAAATACTTGCAAATAAGAACATACATTTTCTTCACATACTCTTTCTTTATTTGATACTTATAGTGGCATTATAATTGATAGAATTAAATAAACATCCAACAATTTAGGTGTTCAATCCTCAAGAAACACTCGAAAAATACTCGCAAACTAATGCAGGTGTTCATAGGCATAACCACGTACCTCAATGATGAGTGTAATTATACTTCAAGCATATCATCCAATAAAGAAAGCAAAGAATCAAATCCTTAAATCTACATGTATACAAATACTAAAGTGTCATCAACACATTAATTAGGTTAAACTTTACTCGGTGTCCTAATCTAGGGTTTAGAATTCCTTGGTATCAAGTTATTGATTGGGTTATGCTTCAAAATCCTAACTCCCTGTGATAATCATTTTAATGACTTAAGAACCCCAATTCATATTAGGTGTTGCCATGACTATCAGATCTACCACATTATTTTATCATGAGCACTATCTTCAGTTATATTCCCTAATGACTAGCAATATATGATATTGAACCCTAATTACTTCTTATGCATGATTATCCACATTAGTGATTCTAATTATCATCATCATGGTTAAAATCATGTTAAATCACCATCATATCAATTTACATCTCAAAGATTCACATTTAATTATGATTAATAACCTATTCATTAAAATCTAGGGTTTATATGCATATTTTACATTAAAGATTGTATATTTAAGAACTTTTGGAGAAGGAAGCATTATCAGGTCTCAATTATATTTTAGTTGCATTCCTCTCATTTTTTGGATCAAATTTTCATACGTAACATGTTTCAATCAGAGCATCCTAGTAATTTCTATGACTTTTGCAAGTTAATCATTATTCAACCAATCAATAGATGACATGTCAGTGATTTGAATTTATTTTTATTACCTCCTTTGAGATGACATAGGCACCTCAGTTGGGCCACTTCACACGGTCCCCATCCACACTGTCTAAAGGGAATATTGGCCCATCATATTGGGTTTTTCTTTATTGAACCAACAACCCAAGCTAATGGTTCACAATTGTATTTATATGGTTCTGCATAAGGGGATTCATCTCCTTTGTACTCCCGCTCTCGATAGTTGCAGTCGTGCACACTACCTCCGGTGTTCCACCCTGTTTCCTTCTCTTGAGTGATTGGTGGCACCAACCACCAAGGCTCAATCTCTTTGCCATTACCACACCCCCAAGGATCTCCTCCCACCTTCCTTCTTTGCTACACTCTCTCTAACTCTCTAGACCTCCTAGCTACGAATGGGAATCTCTGCCTCCTCTCTTTGCCAGCGCACCCTGCTCTAACGTCTGGGGTCCTTAGGTGATGAGTCAGCCATTGTAAGCCATCCCAGGTCTGCTTGCATCGACCTCCTTTATCACGGCCAATCTAGAGGAGTCAGCCTCTTCACAGTCCCCTAGTTTCCAACTTCACCAGGGTGCCCCTCATCCTACTGTCGATGTGGCAAGTATAGTAGAGGTCAAGGAGACCTTTAGGTTTCCTATGGGGGATGATGGAGGGAGGTGGTGAGGTTCCATCATCTACAGAACTGATGAACCACCCGTTATTTGTTCGGCTTATCCAAGGATGGGATTTCATGCCATCTAGGACCATTGCATGGCTCTCGTGGACATCAGAGGTTGATGCCAAACCTAAGGTGGAGACAAGGGTTCTTGGTCTCTTCTATATATAGATATCTAGTTGAAACCCCTATGGCTACTACATAGAAGGCCTGGAAGGGTGAGAGAGAGACATTTACCATGATCCACAAAAAGGAAGATGATTAATTACTTTCCTCATATATTCACTATACCAAGATTATAAATCTTATATACTATAAATCTCGATTGTTATGAGAAGGAAACTCCCATATTACCATAAAATCAAGGTTTGTTGCAACCAAGGAATTCAATCAATGCCTTTCCTTTCACCTATGATATCTCCTTTCTATTATCTTGCAAAGATATCGTCCTTGTTAATAAACCAACACCAAGTGATATTACAAGAGAGGCAAGGCATGTTTTTCCTTTCATTCATTTTGTAATAAAAGACTTCTTTTAAACTCCATCTTTCTTACATTAATCTTCTTTATCTTCACTTGTTGCAAATATTATCAATTCTCATAAAAAGGAAACTAATAATTTTATTTCCCATATTATTTTTTATTTGGGATTATTTAGAATAAGTATTATATACAAACTTTCTCTTTCAAGCATTATTTAAAACAAATACCATTATCTCATAAATATCCTTTTTCTCCCAAAATCTAGCATTCTCTTTCTTTTTCTTCATTATTTACAAGCATACAAAGTTAGATCAAAATAACACTAATTGATGTCTCAAAACATTTGTTGTCAAATTGGCTAGATAATTACTCTTTTAATTATCTAAACCACCACACATCTTGTTTTTCTTTTGGAAATTTGTCCAAAATTGTATAATTCTATTATTCAACAATTCATAAAGCCATTGCTATTTTATTTATACATAAAATCTCTTATTTCTTTATTTTGTGATCCATGGGCATATATGCAACGCAAATAGTCTTATAAGTAACACTATCAATAATTAACATTTGAGAATTTACTTATCAATTTATTGCTTATATTTACCTAATTCAATTTATCAAAATTGAGGATATTATGTAGGCACTCTAATCTATTAATAGGAAAAAAAACTACTTTTGTAATTTCAAAAAAAGTATTAATCTTAGCATGTTGACTGGATTTTTCTATTAGTTGATGACTAGCCACTGTTATTTTAAGAAACATGGTCATCAAAAATTTTCTCAAGGAATTACATCAGACGATATTCCTACATAGATATGAAAAGATCATTTGTTAGAATTTTCTTTAGAAATTCCATTCGATAATTCTTTCAATCCAAATCCCTATCCAAATTAACATAATAGGATGGAAATTTCCTGGGGAGTTCATCCCAAAAATGTTGGTCGTCTGCTTAGTGTACTTTTGGTAGTATACTATTCATCGACCTTAATTTTGATTGTTCCATGTGATATTTCTATGAGGAAAACCAAATGGTCAGTTCAATATTGAATGTATGAACCTGTAATTGCATCGTCATCAAAATCGTATCAATTTTTACATTTTGAGCTTAAACAAGACTTCTTTTTTAATCCCATGAGAACTTATTATTCATCCTACTCTCGGGTTGCAGGCAAAACTAGATATTTTAGTGCTTCTGTTACAGTCCCCCTCTCTTCACCATATGTCTTAGAGATTTGAGTTGGGCATTGATTACATTCCATCTTCTGCTCCACATTCTTGGATCCCCATTTGGCAATGCTATCTGCAAGTGTGTTGCTTTGCCTCTTGATGTACCCGACCTTGATGTTCCTCTTGATGCGGCTCAGTTTCTGGAAACATTTGATGAGACTCAGGTATCTATTCGTACATTCCTCCTCCCCTTGAATAAGTGACGCTGTCATCTTGAGTCATTTTAATTTTTGTTATTTTCCTTATTCATTTTTCTCTAGTTAGGGTTTGTCATGTAGAGTGCATGGACAGTACCTACACATTACAAAATATCTAAAATATATTCATTACACACAACAATATGGAGTGGTGAAGTCATCATTAAAATGTTAAATTAGGCATAATGTGGTCAGCATTCATTAATAGGTTAGGTGGGCAGAAGGTGGGTGTGATAAGTAAAAAAAATTGGGTCGAATTTCATTCCTTATAGAAGACAAAAATCTTTTCCATGGGAGAAAGGTGATCCATGGAGACATTGGTTTTGATCATGCAAGGTATGCATTCAAGCAGGCAAAACATTACTAAATTTAAGAGAAACTCAAAGTGGAACAAAAAAATGCAGCATTACCTGAGAGAATATTGAATGCATGCAAAAGTTGTGGCAAAAGAAGCTACATGCTTAAAATGTAATTTGTATGGTTTTATTTCCATTTTGTATCTGGTTCAAATTACCTCCAAGTGATTATAAAAAAATACCTCTAAGTACTACCAAATTCTTAAACATATTTTGTCTTGATGCTAGTGGTAGAAAAAAAATGTTGTGATCATAATGAAAGTACCTTTCATGGTTTTTATTAGGAATAACATTTGAACTTGATCAATCTACTTTTTTGTACCAAATCAGTAGGACTATTAATGGATCTATATTTAACAATTATTTTGATTATATTATCAATCAATGACAAAATTATGTTGACATATTAGAGTGATCAATAGTGTGACACGTTAATAAGCTAGGTTTGGAACTATTTTATATTGTAGAATGAAATCATAGGGAATCACATGATAATATTGCTTGTAAAGATTAAAATACTTACATAAAATGGTATCCTATGTAGTAAGAGTATTTAATAACATCTACATACAAAATAGTCTATGATCTAGCACATTACAAATATCTAAAGTATGACGCTCAAACAAAAAGTGTGCTCACTGTTGGCATATATTCTTTGACATTATATTTCACAAAAAATAAACTAAACGTCACAAAATTTTAGTTGGATTAGGGTCTGTAGGTTTGGATGTGAAACCATATATTGGCATTTCTGCATTTTTTTGGACAATAGATGTTTTGTGCAGTTACGTATAGTAAGAGTGAATTTATTGGTCTAGAATGTTTGTTAACTCTAAATTTTAAAGAAATTCATACAGTAATACCATGCTTCATATAGACAAGGTCAGGTTCCAAAATAGCCTTGTCCCAATTTAGATGCACAATACAGTTGTTGGAGCACTATGCTTGACTACTTAGTTCTAGATATATTATTGTAATTCAAAACAATCCTTTCACTTTTGATAACTTTTCACTTAATCAATTTTCTTGTTTCATGACACTCAAACAAAGAACTTTTACATGAAAACAAATGAACAGTGCTTGATAAGATGGTATAAATATAGTTTTATCTTTGTGATCCATCTTCAAACAATACCATGTTTATTTGGGAAAATGGAAATATTGTTCATTCATTAACAAACAATTTATTTAATGTGAAACTATCCAAATCATCCAATAATTAGTGTTTCGATAGATATAAATGAACATTTTGAACAGCAATTGTTTTATTAACCCATTCTGGGATTGATCAACATTGTTAGAATGATGATGTAAATATAAATCTATCTTTGCAACCTATCCCAAAAAATTCATTTCTTAACGAAATAAATGGTAATATTATCCCTCCATTAATCAAGAACTCTTTCTTTGAGAATATTAGTATCATATACTAATAAGTATTCTATTCTATAAAGATGTACAACATGAATAACTATTGGTTTAAATAATTGATTATGGGGTTAATCACATTGGTTATTTCAATAGGTATTGTGAATCTTATATCTATGAGTAGTGATATTTTGGTACTAACAAATAAAAAGGGGAGTGACTTAAGAAACAAAAATAGTGGGTGAACCAAAAGAGAATTTACTTGAACAAATAGAAATGGAGAGTTTTAATCTTATATCTTATTAGTAAAACTAGATGTTTTCCTTATCTTCTTTGGAAATCATTCACAAAATATTGTTTTCACTTTTGCAGTGTAAAGCCAAGCTTTATATTTCACTTTCAACCCAATTAAATGACTACTAAGCATACACATATAGACTAACAATCTATATCAACATGATTTAACATTTAGTTTGTTGAAATTAGTACAACTTTTGAATACACCGATGTGTAGATTGCTTTTCTTTAATAATTTGAAATTATTAAAAAAGATTTTATATGCATTAACTTCACCCTTGATTATGTAGAGGATATGACAATCATGACAATACTCCTCTAATAAAAGAATAACATCTCAAATATAGTGATTCTTGATCAGATATAGGATTGTTACCAATAACCTATTTTGTGATTTAGATTGTTTCACTTCCATGAATATATGTATCTTCCTACATAGCGCACCTCACTTTGTTTTGTGTGGTTAGATATGAAAAAAATAGACACAAACAACTTAAATTAGGAAATCAAAAGTCATAAATCAAAATCGACATGATCTTTGCTTATTTAAATGTGAAATTGATTCATCCACTTGGTTTGTTATATTTATTAGTTCATATTTTTAGGATTGGATTAATGCAAAATTATCTAAATATGTATGAGCTTTTTTATACATACCACGGTGAGGTTACCCTTGTAATATTATAATTAATTAAATGGAATGTGACAATCAACATAGTTTATAGAATTAATATGTCCCACAGTCATTTGTTAACATAGATCAATTTCTATAGAAAAAAACTACATAAGTTTATTTAAAAGTGTAAAAAATCAAATATAGGGGGAAATGATCCATCCCAATCAGAAAATCTCTTTACTTATGATGTGAGGTCTCAAGTTCAAGATCATATGATGAAGGTGAGTAGAACCCCAAATTTTATAAATTGATGTTTTTCAGTGGAGATTTTAAAAACAAATAAAATGTATGCTTGGTTTAGGATCAATTGATTGTACCTATTTGTTTTGTAAAAAAAACAAGTTGTAGATAGTTTTCATAAAATATAAAGTCAAATTGAACCTTGTAAAGATATTTCTATTTCTATATAATGTGTATGTTATCTTATCACTTTTGATCCTATTGGTTTGTCCTCGTATTCACATAAAATGAGGAGTCTGGATCCTCTTGAAATTCCCATGATTAGTTTTATGCAAGTCCATAACTCGAGTTCTAGAGATTTATATGAAGCTTGGTAATTTTATGCAAAAAATATTTCTATACTTAATGTAAGATCTTATTTGATTTTCTTTCTAACTAACAATATTTATATATAATATATGACTATGTATCTTTGCATTAATAATAAATCTAAGCATTTGTTATCGCATTATGTGATAGAAAACCTTATTAACTTGCAAGATTAGTAGCTTCTATGATTGCATTTAAAACCAAACAAATAAGTGCCAATTAATGGAACTCAAAATTGAATTATTGAAGTAGAGTCTTAGGAAATGATTTAGGTAAGATTACCACTTGTGAGAATTCCAACCACGCACCAAAAAGAAGCCAATCATGCCCTTTGTAATTATTAGAGGCACTTACAATTGTGCCTTTAAAATATATGATATAAGATTGTATGGAAAAAAGAACTCCTATCAAGAGTGAACATGTCACTATTTTTCATCATTCTCCAATGACCAATTTTGTAAATTCCTCAACATCCTTCCAATCCAATCCAATTATCTTGTTGCATGCCAAAAGAGGAAAGAGGACACCATTAAGGGAATCTAGGGATATATGTATGTTGTTGTCAGTGGAAGCATGAACAAATATATATTTAGCATGTGGAGTGAATCAAGAGATGAAGGGAATTAGTTATGTCCCAACCCTTCCCCCTATTACTTCTCAACATCCCTGAACTTGTCAATGTGGTGCCACGGTGGGGACAACTACGACGTAGAAATTTGTTTTTGGATAAAGAAAATAGGTTCCATCATAATGACAATTGTGAAATTTCTTAGAGAACTCATTGAATGTACCGAGCTTAAACTGGATTTTTTGGATTATAGTGTAGTCATAGTATACTAACATCATGTAAGGTTGGCATTAGTGATGTCTCGAATATGGTTAGACCCCTATATGTTCAAATTTGTGTGGATCTAGGATTTTTTGAAAGTACGATCAATTCAATAAAAGTTGGGGTCCTTGGTTTATAAGATGAAGATGTTGAACATTTTAAATGAATGTTTGAAATATAAATTCTTCATTACTGTAACCAGCTCAAAATCCTACCAACGGTCCACAGATTTAGCTTAACCATATTGATATGTTTAAAACCGTGGCCTTTTAGATTATGTCAAATATGATCTAATCTGAAGCACTCGTGTTGTCATTTAGTAAGGGATATTTTTACTACAGCACCAATAGCAAGATTCCAAGAGCTGCTTGTATACTCATTTCTTTTGAATAGTACAAACTGGTAAAATTTATCATGTATACCTCACCTTTCTGTATATCCTTTCCCAAACAGTAGGGCAGCAACAACACGAGTCTTTCACGACTTGCCTCGCCAACACCTCCTTTTACTATGATCAAGCTTCGAACAAAGAAAGTGTTGGAAAAAGTTTGGATAAAATGTCTATAGATGGGAATGAGTGGAGTTGTCACGTTAAATGCAACAACACTAAGATTTTCGGGGGGGGGGGGGGGGGGGGGGGGGGGTGGAATATGAACCAACAAGACAGGATTACTATAGTTATATTGCAAAGATGCCCTTAGATTTGACTATCCAGTAAGTAAAAGCTATCCTCGTTTAAAAATAATATATTATACAAAGGGAAATACTATTAAATCTTGAAGCAAAGAGGAGTGTACACTAGTCCCCAAGTATAAGGACGATTGTCACTCCTTATTGGTTAAGGGAGCAAACCACATGGCCATTTCGTCGCTAAACAAGTCTTGCATCTCCACTGCCTGTCTTTTTAAGGATTAAGATGAGCATCCACAAACCTCACCGCTCTACACGACGTTGGATTTCAAGGAAAAGAAATATAGAGAATTGGGAAAGGGGTATTGCAATGTTGCTACAAGATCTTTCGCAAGTATATCAACAAACTTTTTAAATAATGAGCTTTAGTTACCAAAAAAGCATCCATGTCAGATAGATCTAGCACTCATTGAAGTACTCCACAATGAATTCACTTGTTCGTATGTTGGAATAGTAAGAAAGTAAGTTGGTAGGGCATTGTAACCTCATCAATTCGATCTGTGTTGAAAGCCTACTAAAGAGTATAAAATCTGGTTGCAATTGCTTGAAATCTATCTACCACGCTACCTTTCGTTCCAAACAAGGTGCATGCCTAGTCTTATTTGAACCAAGATTTAAAACCCTCAAAAAATTATCAATGTCGCCATATGATTTGACACAATATTCACCTCCAAGGTAATTATAAATATTTGATTTGCTACAATGACAAATTTAACACGGCTTCATATAGGTCAAAAAGACGTAATTTAACTTCACCACAACATTGTTTTACTATGAAGACTGTTTCGATGCTATTGAGTTCTATTAAACCAGTGTCTCGTCATATACTTGAAGTTATGGCTACAATTCAAATGTCAAAAATCAAACTACCTATTACCACCAAAACATTTGCAATTTGGCCGATAGACAGTCCCCAACATATACATCAATTGTCTATACTCTCTGGGAAATATTTAAATCTTGGACCACCTTATTGAATTCATTCAAAAGATGAGTATATAGATGGGTCACCACATTTGTCATCTTTCAGCTTTAAGTCAGCAGAGATAATACAACACAATTCAAAGGCAATGTTGAGCCGATATGCAGCGCATTTCATGCATTCATCGAAGACCATTAATGTACAGGTGTGACAGATGAATACATACAGCCATTTAAACAAAGACCAACAAAAAGTAGGAGGTAAAGAGACTTGCAGAGAAATTAACAGAAGAGACGGGGCAAGAAAATAAATAAGATGAAAAGTAAGAAGGCTCTCATCATAAGCAATTGAAAGGGGCGAATAGGCTGAAATAAGAGCAGAGGTAAAGAGCATCCCATGAAGTGTAATTGACTAAAGGGGACATCAGGGCTCTGGTTTTAGTTGATTGACTATAATAAGCTTGTTATCATCATAAATTCAACATAAATAGACGCTGATAATAACAATTCAATGACATCAATGGGCTAGAAATAACAATCAACCGAGCCCACAGCAGAAACTTTACGACTATAAGTTGAGTGCCGTGACATTACTACCTTTTACCGACTAGCAGCAAAATAATGAAATGATAAATTCAAACCTAAGATATTCACCACGAAATACTAAACTGCTACTTAACATACAATGTGTCACATTAATCAATATTGAGCATTTAAAAGTTAGACTAATAGACAGTTGGCCAAGAAAAATATGGAAGGTTTAACCGGGACATAGACATAGCAGCCAACTATAGAGATGGATAAAACGACACGCAGGATCTTGTTGAACAGAAGTGAAGCTTTGTAAGTCATGATGTCTCATACTTGAGCAACTTATCACCACCATATCATAACCCTGGAGTATAGCAGCTTTGGAAGAAATACTTCAAAACTCCCAAATACTATGCAGTAAACTGAAAGCAGGAACTTCCAAAGTGGTATGGACGTTAAAACACAATTGGAAGCTACTCTACTATTACAAAAGTTTCCGCTGACAGCCACTTTCCTCTCAAAATCAGTACACTACAGATAATAGAAAGATCAGCCTCCACTTCTATACTCCATCATGTGAAGACGTAGGATCCAAACTAGGAAAGTTATGATCGTCATTCTCACCCTGGTTATCATCAGTCACAGCATTTTCTTGGGGTTGCTCACCATCCTCACCTGCAGTAGTCTCTAAATGGAAGTTGATTGCAAACTTGGTGACCCGAGGCTTGTCCGCTAAGATATTTCTTTGAACTTTGTCAATTAAAACTTTTGGCGGTGGTTCTTCTCTCAACTGTTCGTCCAAATAATCATTGTTCACATAGTAACCTACCCTAATAAACTCCTGCCCCACATACGAGCATGTCAATAGTACCACGGTGACACCAATAATATCCTCCTCCCTAATTTTCAAGGGATCGGGAGGGTCCGCCTAAAAACAAAAGATGCAAATGATCAGGACATGATTAACACTTCTCAAGAACAATGAAATGATATTTTGTAATACTAGTGGATGCCAAAACTTGCCTCAAAGACAAAGCGGTAGTTGCCAACATTTACAGGTCCAACAAGTACACTCTCAAGAAGCTGGTCATATGTCTCATCCTCAGAGGAGCCTACATATATTAGTTTCCATTCTATGTCTGCAGCAACCAATAAAGAAAACTTAGGCCACAATTAAAGGAAAAAAAAACGGCAAAATTACAAGTAAATAGATGCTAGCTCAAGCTATGCACAACAGGATTTTGGCAAAACCCAGGAAACCATGAAGTTATGTTTCAATATATAATGTTCAGTTTCATGAAATATTAACAATGAGACTGACCCGGAATTCATTACATACCGATAGAAAAACAAAAATGCTAAACTAAGCCTAGAACCCACTTCTAAGCATATTTGTAAGTTAGATCACTATCGTAATCAGAGAATTAACAATGAAACTAAGAGAGTGATATAGTGGGCTTTCCTGTTAATTCTTAGCATGATATGGGTTGTAGCCTGCTTGGAAAAAAAAAGAGCAAAAACTATAGCCTAGAGTTTTCTATAGTGTATGTTGTAATGATATATAGGACAACCATTAGGGCTTTAAAAAAATTCTGTAAAAAACTTTGAACTGTCCCCCTCGTACAACATAAAGTTCATAAGCTCCTGCTTGCTATAAATTTGGCAAAGAGCTTTTGCCAAATTACTGAGCTTTCCTGTTAACTCTTAGCATGATATGGGTTGTAGCCTGCTTGAAAAAAAGAAGAAAAACTTTAGTCTAGACTCTAGAGTTTTCTACAGTATATGTTGTAATGATATATAGGATAACCATTAGGGCTTTCAACAAGTTCCGTAAAAAAGTTTGAACTGTCCCCCTCCAACAACATTAAATTCATAAGCTCCTGCTTGCTAGAAATTTGGCAAAGAGCTTTGCTAGCTACTCCTCAGATTTAGCATAACTATATATTTATGAGCTTCTGCAACACCATGTGGTCATACTTGATATGCTATGTACACTGTGAACCATTTAATCATCATTACTTCATAAGAAACCAGGACTGCAGATCCAATGTTGATCAAATCCACAGAATTAGAATGAGAAAGAACCCAAGCTCAGAAAGTAAAATTGGCATGCCCACTGAGCTCAAAAATGAAACAGACCAGTTTACTTCTTACTCTTGCAAAACCTGTTTAGCATCGGGAGTAATCTATGTATGGGTTAATCATGTGATTCTGTCAAGGAAATAAAATTGTACAAGTTCGAAATTTTGAAAGAGAACAAAACAATCAGTTTTTGTCTCGTACAGGCTGCTTATTTCACTAAAAGACAATTGTGTCTAGTCAGTGGGTAGTTATTCCATCACTTATGCTTGCACCAAACAAGCGCTCAGGATACAAAGTCAACACTAAACAGGACAATTTGTGGTAGAGTGCCTATAATGCCAATGAGTTCACATATATTGTGAGACAGTACACAATATTCGATTCAGCATGTCATAGAGAAACAGTAATTTTCTTTTGAGTTCTTCCAATATACCAAATTGTCACCAATAATTATGTGATATCCTATGATTGAAACCCGTCCGCAGGATTGTGAAAACGAAAATCATGATGTAGCCATGATATTTAGCAACGAATTGAACTAAATACTAGGCACACAATCGGGAGCTATCAAACAATTGTCAAAATCACCTCATTTTGACCCTAAACATTCATTTGATCATTATACTGTTTTGTTCTGATTGAGGGCTAGTTTGATTGGGTGCATAGTTACAATATACTCCGACTTTTTGAAAAAGTCGCGTTTAAAGCATGAATTTTTTTCCTAGACGTATGAAACTCCCGAATAAATCTGAACTCCCGAATATTACGTATTATTCCCATATTTTTTCCCCTTTTATACATTGTTTTCCCATATTATACTGATTAAGACTCTTAACTTAGTTTGAGTTTATATATGTGATTGTGTATATGTACATGCATATATATATGTGTGTATGTATATGTAAGTAATAATTATAGATATATGTATGCAATACATATGTACTTATATACGTACAAAACACATATATACATACATCTGTATGCAATATATATATATATATATATATATATATATATATATATATCCTCCGATTTTTTCCCGACTTTTTCCCGAATAGTTGAACGTACGTTGACCGCTTTTTACCCGATTTTCCCGCATAATTGCCGAAATTCTGAATTTTTGAACTCACACGAACAATTCCCGAATACCGAATTTGTGACAATAATTGGGTGTAGTCGGTGTAGTTGTGTGAATTTGCAATATAAAAATGTACATCAAACTAGCACTTTGTCATCCGACTAGACCCTACCAAACAGGCCCTAAGCACTCTCTAACACCTACATGTATTTGGAAAAGCAGTAACTGGTGTGCAAGCAGATAGGGTGCCGAATAGAGTATATGTGGTGTGCAGGAGTACAAGCGGGAGTAAATCAGTTTTAATCGATTTTGATTTTTCAAACTTAACAATCATAAATATATAAAACATTATGTATTAATCACATACAAGATTTATCTTAGTCATATAAGTCATACAATAAATTGTACAACTAAAATTTGAGTAGAATCTTATTGTAATGTGAGATTAATCATGTCCTAAAGGTAGGAGTTAAACATCATTTGGATTGTAACTAATCATAGATACAAACAAATGAACTATACATATAGAAATAGTCAACAAAAAGAATATGCATTTACATCAATATTCAATATGGAAGAGCTAATAATAACAATTAGTCATGGACTAATATTGCAGCGAGTAAGTAATTAGAGACATTGATGATATTGGAGAAGATAACATCCACAGTAAGAAGCAATTCAGTAAGAATCAATTCAATAAACACTAACTGTGTACTTATGGAGAAAACATGGGAAGAAGAACAAATATGTGAAGAGTTGGAAGAGAATGTAGCTGCAATGACCAGGTTTAGAAAAAGTTATTTTAGAAAAAAAATACTGCAGCCATGGGATTTTAAAAAAAAAGCCGATCAATCGATTGATTATACCGCAGATTAATCGACTATGACCAAATGTAGGACCGATTTGGTGTATTCAAATCGGTACACCTGCCGAACCAATTATTCGGCTAATTTCTGAACACTGACACCTACTTCCACCACCACCACCTACCACTATGTGCAGTATTCTAGTATTGTGATATCTATATAGCATATCACGTGCCTGACCCTTTCAAGAGTGACAGAAACAGAATTCATGGTGCCAGAAAGACCGTTGAATTAACTAGAAGCACTACCTGTATTACTACTGCAGACATTTGATTTAGTGTTTGATTCGATAGTAATGATGACAAGCTTGGTGATGCAAGACAAGTTCCACTCTCAAATTCAAAAGCACGATCGTGCATCCGACTTGTCCTAATTAGTTTTTATATAATGTGTCATGTTTTAGAACTCATTATGCAACTGCTTCCATTTTAGGATCTAAGTGTAATATTTGGTTGGGACTCACTTGTAAGTTCTTAGTTGATTAGTTTTATTTGTTGGGTCATGAGCAAACATAAGCCAATTCAGGCTTCCCATGCTTTATCAATGGCAACAATTGTCATCGGACATGGTCAGTGACGCCAGTTGTACTATCAATGGCAAAGCTACCAAAGTGAAGGATAGGTATGCCGCTCCAGCTACTCAACTACTCATAGTAAAGCCCGGTAGCAAAGGAGGAGACAATTATCATGGCATTTCATGATCTATTCATCCCATCACTCATGGATGCAACTTCTAACGTGAAAGTGTTCCTTGCTTGATTGGTATAGCGGAAGTGTGATGTTTGCATCAACTTCTTGTTTTAATCTCGGAATGAGATCAATCACAGCAGAATGACTGATGCAAGACAAGTTTCCCTTCCAAATTAAAAGCATGATAGTGCTCCTACTAGTCATGATTAGCTCTTAAAGTATCATGTTTTAGGATACATTATGCAATTGTTAAGTTTTAAAACCTAAATGCACTATTAGGATTTTTTAAACTCTTAATTAATTAGTTTAATTGGGTCATGAGAGGTAATAAACCAATTAGGACTTCATGTGTGTTATCTATATATACATATGCATGGCAGTATTGCCCGGCAGAGTTGAACTATATGAATGAATACCAACCGATGAAAATCGTGAAAAGGAAATTCATTCATATAAATCAACCCTGTCGGACAAAACCCACATGAATTGGTATATATATGGATAACACACAATAAGCCCTAATTGTCTTATTTCCACTGCTAACTCAACTGTAATAAACTAATAATAAATCAAATTGACTGATTAAGAACTTACAACTCCATAACATTACAATTAGGTCCTAAAAATTAAACAATTATGTAAAGAATAAGATTGTATTGAATGCAATGAGGTGGATACAAGATTGGACGCCCTCTCCTTTATATAGGAGAGGGGAGACGCCCTAAGACTTAGGACGCAAGTAATCTAAACGGGCTGAAATACAAAAGCCCACTAACTAATTAGCCTATTAACTAAATAGGCTAATATAGACTCTCTAACACTCCCCCTCAAGCTGGAGCATGGGTGAAACACATGTCGAAAGCTTGGAGGTTACAAGACTCGATAAAACGATAAAAGAAATGATAGATGAAAGATAAAAGATAAATATCACTCCCCATACAAAATTGATACTCCCCCTTAATTAATACTCCCCCTGAATCATATGATGACAATGCCTCTCTTTTTTGAAATTGTATTCTGCAGGCTGGAGATCCTCGAGCTTTGAAGGTCTTTGGAGTGCATCTGGAATGAAGAGCATATGAAGAAAGGAACCTGATACTACAGCAGTAATTCACCACTTGAAGCAGACGATCATCAATACCACGACTACGCTATCTTCAAAAGAATACGTACTTAACGCGGCACGAACGCGGATATTCAGTGTTGATGTAGCAGTAGCAGAATCTTCAATTTGTCTGGAAAGACGTGTGTTAATATATATTCTTGTTTTATGTATTCTGTTATTTATTTTGTTATTTCCATATTATATATGGACCTCTCTGTAAATGTTTCAATTTTATATATATGAGGGTGCACACATTGTGCAACCCTACGCTTCCCAAAATTACCAACGCTGTCACATGGTATCAGAGCAGTAAGATCCAGCCGCCGCCCTCCCTCCCCCCTCTCTCCTTCCCCCCCCCGCCGACAGCCCACCCTCCCGCCGCCGCCCGCCCCCCCTCTCCCACGCGGCCGCCCCTGCGAGCCGACAGACCACCGGGCAAACGCGAGCCCTTCTAGCCGCCGGGGGCCGATGTGCCTCCTTGGTTGATCGCCGCCGGATCGTTGGCTTCGTGAAGATCCACAACAGTCCGGTGGCTTGAGATTGTCCTAACGTAAACTGTTTTTTTTTATTTTCTGCCTGCCTGCCCGTGTAGGTTGTAGTGCCACCGGGTTCTCTGCTACGCTTCAGCTTCGTCTATATGTGAGCGGTTTAACCCCATAGATATGTGTTTGCCTCTGCCTGCCTGACGGCGTAGTCCGTCTTCTGCCTGCTCGTGCCTACATGTGCCTATCCGTCTACGCTCCGGACACCACTGTCTGCTTGTGGTTGTTGCTCTCATGGCATCCTCGGGAGATGACTTTCGTCGTCAAGTTACGACTGTGAAACTTAACAGGTGAAATTACCAGCATTGGGTATGCTCCATGGTGATTTATGCAAAATCCCAGGGAAAGTACTCGCACCTAATCTGTGCCAGCTCGGCACAACCTACAGAGGACGTTGATTCCAAAGATGTGAAGGCATATGATGACTGGGTTCGGGATGACTCGACGATGATGACATGGATTCTCAACAGCAACATTGAGAAGATTAGTGTCACCCTGCTTCACCAGCCTACGACGAAACAGATGTGGGATCAGCTCGTCGGCACATACTCGCAAAGTCAGAACCCCAAGAAAGTCTTTGACATCACCAAGCAGTTGGGACGTCTACACTTCACGGGGTCCAATATTGCGGACTACTTCTCTACCTTTACTGGACTATGGGGGAAGCTAGAGTCCTACCACCCACTATCCACTGATTTGGCCACTATGCAGCGTCAGAGAGTCGAGCTGCAGTTGGTTCAGTTTTTATGTGGACTGCCAGAGTCCTATGCTGGTGTCGTTGACCAGATTTTCACGAGTGATCTGCTCCCTACTCTGCAGAGTGCCTACCAGCATCTCCAGCGTCTGCCCTCGTCGACTCCGACACTACCTTCGAAGATTGGAGACTCCACTACCCTTGCAGCTTGGTCTGGCCGTGGTCGCGGTCATGGCCGTTCTGATGACAGTCGTCCTCGACTGGGTGCATGATGAAGACGTGCCTCTTCTGGTCGTGGAGCCCCTTCTACTGCTCCACCTACTGCTGCGCCTCCTCAGCAGGGCCAGTGCATCTGTACTTTCTGTGGCCGGTCCAACCATATCGAAGAAAAATGTTGGGAGAAATATGGTAAATCGGCATGGGCAAACGCAGTTGCTGACTCTTCTACCACTGCAAAGGAGGGCGAGTGTGAATTACATCCGTGCTGAGGTGGAGCGCCAGCTACTTGAGCGGGCTGGCTCGTCGTCTACTACTTCGACTAGTGGAGCTCATGCTGCCACTTATTCTGGTTATGACACAACCTTCCTAAGTACCTCTTCTTCTACTCCTGGTAATACTAAATGGATCATAGACTCCGGTGCTTCTTCGCATATTTCTGGAAATCGATCTTTATTTAAAATATTATCTAAACCTGCTTGTCCTTCATCTGTTATGCTTGTTGATGGTTCCAAGTCTGTGGTATCTGGAGTAGGGGATATTATTCCTGAGTTTATGCTAAAACTGCCTCGTATGTACCTCGATTCCCTCTGAATTTGTTATCTGTCAGCAAGATATTGAGAAGTCTACAGTGTAGCCTAACATTTATTCCCGGTTCATGTGTTTTTCAGGACCTTCGCACGAGGATGAAGATTGATGGGGGTATGAAGGTGCTGATGGACTATACTACCTTGATCATTTGCCTAAAGCAGCGAAAGTGGTTGTGGCCTCTGCATTATCTACATCTGTTTCTGCATTACAGTGGCACTACCGGCTGGGACATCCATCATCTGAAAAGCTTCGTCATTTAGTTTCTGATATTGGCACTTGTAGCCTTCAGTGCGAGTCATGTCAACTAGGAAAGCAGACTACAGTTATTTATCCTAGACGCAGTCATATTAGCAGTAAAAACATTTTTGATTTAGTACATTTTGATGTATGGGGTCCTTGTCATGTGCCGAGTTTATCTGGTCACAAGTACTTTATTCTGTTTATTGATGATTTTTCTAGGACTACTTGGTTGTTTATGATAAAAAGTAGGTCCGAAGTTGTCTATTATCAAATTCTTTTTTGCTGAGGTGAAAACACAAGATGGTGTGCCTATAAAAAAAATTTGTTCTGACAAAGCGCTTGAGTTTGTTAAAAAAAGATGTGGATGTTTTTTGCAAATCTGTTGGTACGTTACATCAGACTTCATGTGCTTATACACCTCAACAAAATGTTGTGGCTAAGCGTAAAAATAGACATGTGTTAGAAGTTGCCAGGACTATTATGATCCATACTCATGTTCCTCGCTCGTTTTGGCCTAAGGCTATCTTGACTGCTTGTTTTCTGATAAATAGAATGCCATCATCTGTGATTGGAAACAAAATACCTATTTAGGTTCTTCAACCAGATATTCAATTATTTACTGTCTCCTCAGATTTTTGGATGTACTTGCTTTGTAAGGTTGCTTGGACCCGCTTCTGACAAACTTTCTCCTCGTGCTGAGAAGTGCATTTTTCTGGGGTATTCTCGCACGCAAAAGGGATACAGATGTTATACCCCACTGCCAGAAAATGTTTACTAGCAGTGATGTTGTATTTTTTGAGGATACACCTTACTATTCTACTCGAGGAGAAAGTTTACAGCCTGACCTTATTGCCTCTCCTCTGCCAGTTACTACTGATTGTGTGCCTGATATTACTGATATTGTGACTACTGAGCATACTACTCCTATTATTGTTTATCAACGCAACAATAGAGCACCTCCTACACAAGAACCCCCCCAGGAAAACCAATCTTCACCTCCATAAGGTTTTGCTACACCTGAGGTAACTTCTGACCTTGACATGCCCATCGCTCTTAGAAAGGGTACTCGTTCCTGCACATCATAGTATTGCTCAATTTGTTTCCATTGATCATCTGAATGTCCATTCTAGCAATTTTGTATATGTCTTATCTGTTGTGGCTATTCCAAAGAATGTTCAAGATGCCTTAAAGAGTACTGCTTGGACGTCTGCTATGAAAGAGGAAATGTTGGCTTTAGCTAAAAGAGATACTTGGGAGTTGGTGGATCCACCCCCTCAGTGTAAGCATGGAGGTTGCATATGGGTATATGTTGTGAAATACCAACCTGATGGCACTGTTGACAGGCTGAAGGCACGGTTAGTTGCTAAAAGCTACACACAAACCTATGGTATTGACTACTTCGAGACCTTCTCTCATGTTGCTCGTCTTAACTCTGTCAGAATTCTTCTTTCTATTGTTGTTAATGTTGAGTGGCCATTGCTGCAGCTAGATGTGAAAAATGCCTTCTTGTATGGTGATTTACAAGAAGAGGTCTATATGGAGCAACCTCCTGGGTTTGTTGCTCAGGGGGAGTCTTACAAAGTTTGCAGGTTAAAAAAAGTCTATTTATGGACTGAAGCAGAGTCTCCGTGCATGGTTTGATAAATTAAGCAAAATTATGATTGAATTTGGGTTTCTGAGGTCTCAGGTGGATCATTCTGTTTTCACCAAGAAGACTTCAGCTAGTATTATTATTTTGATTGTCTATGTTGATGACATTATTATATTTGGCAGTGATTCTCTTGGTATTCAGGCTACTAAAGCTCATCTAAGCAAGCACTTTGCTACCAAAAATTTGGGCAAGCTTCGGTATTTTTTGGGCATAGAGGTCTCTAGAAACTCTAATGCTCTTGTATTGTCTCAGAGAAAATATGTCTTAGATATACTGCAGGAGACTGGTATGCTTGGAGCGAGACCTGTTGATACTCCTCTAGATCCCAATGTGAATTGGGATGATGATTCTTCTCCTTTTTTGTTGATATTAAAAAGTACAGGGGGCTGATTGGTAAGCTCATTTACTTGATTGTTACTAGAGTTGATATTTCTACTGTAGTGGGCCTTCTTAGCAGGTACCTTGATAAACCCAAACAGTATCACTGGGATGCACTATGTCATATTCTGAGATATTTGAAGAAGTCTCCTGGCAAGGGACTTCACTACAGAAAGAATGGACACTGTTCTCTTGAACGGTACTTTGATTCTAATTATGCAGGAAGCAAAGCTGACAGAAAATCTACTTCTGGGTATTGTACTTATGTTGGAGGCAATCTTGTTACGTAGAGGAGTAAAAAACAAAATGTTGTGGCCAGGTCCAGTGTTGAAGCTGAATACAGGGCCATGGCCCATACTACCTATGAATTATTGTGGGTACGCTCTCTGTTAAAAGAGTTTGGGATTGACTCTTCTTCTGCTATACCCATGCATTGTGACAATAAAGTTGCTATCTTCATTGCTAATAATCTTGTCTATCATGAGCGCACCAAACACATTGAAGTCGACTGCCATTTTATTCGGGAATCCATTCTTACTGGCAAGATTTGCACTCCTTTCACGCGTTCTGAAGACCAAGTTGTTGATATCTTCACCAAGCTGCTGGCGAAGAAGCAATTATGCACACTAATGGACATGTTCGGCATGATTGATATCTATGCTCCAACTTGAGGGGGAGTGTTAATATATATTCCTGTTTTATGTATTCTGTTATTTATTTTGTTATTTCCATATTATATATGGACCCCTCTATAAATGTTTCAGTTTTATATATATGAGGGTGCACACATTGTACAACCCTACACTTCCCAAAATTATTGACTCTGTCACAACGTGCATAACGTGGCACGAACATGAATAGACAATATGTTGGTGATACAATGTAGGTACCATAACTCTGTGGCGTGAGCCTTAGGGGCTTGACAAGAAAGGAGATATTATCCATCAAGGAAAGTCCCAAAAAGATCAGCAGAAGGTGATGCTGATACAGCAGATACAGCTCGGAGAAGACGTGATGAAGCAGCTCGGTGAAGATATCTCTGAATGAACTATCAACCTTGCAGATGTAGACTTGGCAGGCTTGAAAATGTTGAGCTTCTGAGAAGTCTGAAGAAGCACCCATCTGTCTCATGTAAATCAAGCTGAAGTACACCATCAACACCTGATGTACATAACAAGGTACGAACGCAGATAGCTCGGTGTTGACACTGAATGAATATCCTTCAATGCTATCTGGAAGTAGAGAACGGATGTGCTGAACAATGTGCCACTCCATGAAGATAATAGCCTAGAAGATATATAGCCTGAATACATATATCATCTCTTCTCATACTCTCTCTCATACATATTCTCTCACTCTCTCTCTCTCTTCTCATCTCTTTGTCTCCTCTCTATCCCCCCCGCACACCAAATACGATGAGAGTGAGTGTTTGGTGTGGAGAAATGGATGTATGACCCCCCGCACTGTAGAAAGGGATACACACATAATATGGGTGGGTGGGAAAGGAATCTGCAGATTTGAGAGGATTTTGTGATATGGAGATGTGTAATATGTGGAGAATGAAACCAATAACCAGAGAAAATATGCTAAATGGGTCAATGTAAGATCCAGATAGAAAAATAAATAGATCTAATCCCGACCCGAAAAGGGATTTGTTTGGTCGATTAGCAAAAGATATGACCGATTAAGGATCCAAATAGGGATAATGTATATGGGGAGAATTAATAACTTGGAGTAGACATAGATGGAAGGTGATGGTGGAGTGATGAAGATAGCTCGGAAGGTGATGAAGAGCAGCAGCTTGCGGGATGTAGCAAAAAAATGGCCAGATTATGTCACTCATTTGATGTAGCACTTGATCGTAACGGAGGAGATGACAAAGGGTCTCTTGCACGGCTCCGGAGATATTGCATGCAGAGCCAAGGGCGGAGCCTCTCTACGAGCGACGATGAAGGTTGATGTTGAGGACATCAGGAGATGGCCTATGCAGAACTCGATACTACCGAGTTGATGCCAGTAGTACTGAGATCTTTCTGGACGGCGGGTAGCAGGTTGGCGGCGGTTGATTGCTGCTTGATGGCGATGATGGTTGTTGCTTCTACGGTTGGCGGCGCTTATAATGTTGCTGCTAGATGGTGATAGTGGCGTTGATAGGCGGCGAAGGCACGGAGAAGGCTGCTTGGAGGCGTTGGTAATATAGCGGCACTACTGTTGTTCGTGGAATACAGGCAACAGAGGTGGAAGGCGGCGAGTAATGATGCAGCGATGGCAGTGGATATGTGATGGCCGGAAAGGAGATTAACGGCGGTAAGGTTTGGATTTGGAAAATATAGATCACATGTCGAGAATTCGCGACGACATACTGATCTATGTGAAAGTGGAAGGAGAGCCATGGAGGCCGAAATTGCCTAGCAGACAGCTGGCTTAAGCCATGGCAACGGCGGCGGCCGCCCGTAGGCGGGGGTTATTCCCCTCAGTTGCTCTCTGGAAAAGACGAGCGGTGGTGGCTAGGGTTGCGTGCGCGCCGAAAAGGAGAGGGAGGGGCGGCGGCTTGGTTTCCCTAATGAGCGAACGTGCTCTGTTCACGCAGGAATTAATGTTCACGACAGAGTTATTGTTCACGCGGCATACTGTTTGCCGGAGTTACTGTTCACCACTCTGATACCATGTGAAGAATAAGATTGTATTGAATGCAATGAGGTGGATACAAGATTGGACGCCCTCTCCTTTATATAGGAGAGGGGAGACGGCCTAAGACTTAGGACGCAAGTAATCTAAAGAAATTAGGGTTGGCAATCAGGTCCATGTTGAGCAGGTCCTATTTCGGGTCAATTCGGGTCAGATCAAATATACTCGACCCGAAAATAATTTCGGGTCATACCAGCTTGACCTGAACCCGAAATTCATATTTGCGGGTCTAACCCGATGAACCCGATGGACTCAAAAATATTATATTATATGCAAACCCGAAAAACCCGAAAGTGCAAACCCAAAATAAACCCTAAAATACAAACCTGAAAACCCCGAAAATTCAAACCCGTTAGACCCAAAATTGCTACAGAATTTGCTAATTAATTATTGTTTCACAAGCAAAGACTTAAATAAACTATCACAAATTTATGTTTGTATGTGTTAAAAATTTATATGGCTAGAACATGGGAAAATTGTATATACATACAAAGATTAATTTCGGGTTGAGCGGGTTTTGCGGGTCAAGAATTGCAAACACGGACCCGGTCCGCAAATAATTTCAGGTTTTTCGAGTTCGGGTCATTTCGAGTCGAGTCGAAAAAATCAAGACCCGAACCCGCTTTAGTCAGGTCGAGCGGGTCGGGTCAGGTTTTGCCAGCCCTAATCTAAATGGGCTGAAATACAAAAGCCCACTAACTAATTAACCTATTAACTAAATAGGCTAATATAGACTCTCTAACAAATTACATAAGAAATCCTAAAGGAAAATGCATTATAAAAGAGCCAATTAAGTAGTAGGATGTGCAAACATGCTTTTGAATTTGAAAGTAGAACTTGTCATGCATCACTTAAGGGTTGTTTGGTCCCCCACATTGCAAATACTAGTACTCATATGCAAACAACAGGTTAATAGCATGTTAGCCTTATAGGTAGCGATATCTTCTGCATTTGTGTTCATATATGCTGTAACTAATATCTGAGCTTTAGAATCACGCCATGTCGGGAGGTACTGTAGACAAATATTTCAGCTCCAGACCCAGCAATTTTGCATAGCAGCTTGGATAACTGGGTTTCTGTTCTCAAACTGCATCAATCATAAAATGAAATGTCAATTGCTGTGCAAGAATAGTGGACATTATCCCTAGTGGACATTGAATAATGGTGTCTGGGAAACTTCCTTATTTGGTAAAGGAACTGCATATTATCCCTAAGATCATCATCCACTTCAATGCTTAATATATGACTGTTGTCAGAACCATGTTGAACCAACGGATTGGAGCGGGTGAACTGAAAACACGTCAGGGAGCTGGTTTAAGTCACTCAGAACATATTCTCTTAAAGTGGGCCAAAATCAGTAAACGGACCAGTGGAACCAGTCATGGATTGCCAGAACCGAATATCAATTTTTTTGATAAAAATCAATTTTTTTATGACGAGGAACCCCTTCCAAGCAGGGCCACTATTGAACCCACCCCAACAGGGTAAAGCCCGGAACCAACCGCATACTTTGGAGGCACCACGGCACGCTCAGTAACGTGGGGCCTTGTTGCACCCTGAGGGTCCCTTCATTGGGGATTGGCGAGCCGCACCGTTGGGCTACCCCTTGTTCCCATGAAAATCAATTGTTTCCCTCTAAGTAAATGTAATCTTGTGTTATTATATGCAAAGTGTTTTTAATTGCTAATTGATCATAGATCCGAAACTAGAAATTGTATAACGTATTAAGAACAACCATGAATCACCAACTAGTATAAATTTTCTTACACAAGGTTATATTTTCATGAGTGCTAACATAGATATACAGTACTATAGTTAATTTGTCATCTAAATTTAGTAACTTAAGTGTTCATCCAATCACAGACACATATATACATATAGATACACATACACAAACATGTATGGATTCATATATGTGTATGTGAATCGATGAATTGAAAAACGGGCTGAGCGGCCGATTAAACAGCCGATTAATCGGCCCAACACCCAGGCCGTTTGATTTTTGCCAAAATCGCCGGTTAACGTTTTTTTAATTAATCGGCCGTTTTTTCCCGCTTTTTACCCGTTTTTTTGCCCTTTTTCCCGCTTTTTGGCCGTTTTTTGTCCTTTTTTGTAAATTTTGCTGTACACCTGTAACTTTATATAAACTATATGGCCCCAAGTATTACTGACTATAATATATTAAACTTAAATATCCTATGATAAGCCTAGTTCTAATAGAATGCATACTTGTATGCAAGTTGGGATAATAGGGTACTGTTGTAAAGTGTAATTTATACAAGTAAAATATATGTAATTATTATCTAATTTTAAAATGCATACTTTAGTTAATTGTACTGCTGTAATGTATGACTAATTGATGATATGCACATATAACAATAAGTTAGAAAGGTATCCAATAATTAGTCTATTGTTTACTGCTTAACTATGTAAACATGTGATGCAAAAATAATTCTGAATCATGTATGTAGGGTATTTTATCTATGTCAAATCTATTGTTTATTATATTATGGCTATAATTATTGTCTTATAGCTGTCTTATAAACTATTTGGGTGTTTTGTACTGTTGGGTAGAGTGTTTAGAATCTTTAGATATATATAAAATTCCAAAAAGTATTAGTATTTATATACATATATATATGTAATTTTGTATAAAATTATATAGGAAATTAAAATCCGTTTTTTTCAAAAATCGGCCGCTTACCGCTTAACCAGTTACAAGGTGTTGTTCGCACGGTTACCGCTTAACGTTTTTAAAAACATTGATGTGAATGTATATTTATGTATATGCATATGCATGCAGTGTGCACATATGTATGCATGTGTAACTACACATGTATCACATGTTGATCCAGTCAGACCATCGATTGGACTTATCATTGTGAACTAGGCATTTGATTAAGAGTTTGGGTCCAAAGTAGTGGTGTCAACCTTAGTCAGGGGTAGACCTGTCAAACTGGGTCAAAATCCGCGGGTGCCCACATGTCGACCCGTTTAAGTTGGGTTTGGGTGGCAAAATTTGCCACCATTGAAAATCACCCAAACCCATACCCACCCGTTTATTTAGCGGGTTTCACAAGTGATCCGCGGGCACCCACAGGTGACCCAGTTAACTGAAGCAAGTATATATATATATATATATATATATATATATATATAATATACACATAGAACTATCAAAAGATGATACTTGTTTCATACAAGTTAACTCTTTACCTTTACCGACAACAATTGTATTATCTATATTTTGTGTTTGCAATAGGCAAAAACAAGTACTTGTAATATCAAAAATGTCTAATGTTACATGACAAAATTATGTTTGTTTTTTGTGATATATATATATATATATGAAAACTACATAAGTTTTTCTATTTTACATCAACATACAACAAATAGTTGTTATTATTTTTTTAAGTTTGCATAAGCATATATCGACAGCTAATCAAATGGTTTGACATCAAACATAGTAGTTGGTTGGTTCCTTTGCGCTATATTTGACATAAAAACAATAGTTACAAGCTAATTTAAATGTTATTTTTAGTGTTAAGGAAAAAATCTAACAACTTATTGTCGATTGGACACGTTTTATATGGACACACGCGGGCAACCCGCAACCCGCTGGGTCGGGTTTGGGTGTGCTTTTCTTCCACCCATTTAGAAGTGTATCTTTTTTACCCGCACCCGCCAGACCCGCACCCGCAATGACCCAACCCAAACCCAACCCACCCACCCGTTTGACAAGTCTAGTCAGGGGAAACTTTCTCATCTAGTAAATAATCTAAGAATCATCATCCACTTCAATGTTCAATACGAGGTTGTTGTAAGAATCGGATTCAACCATACGGTTGGACAGATTGAAGTCAAAACAAGTCAGGGAACAGGTATAAGTCCCTCCTCAGAACTATTTTTCTCTAGAAACCAGCCAGAACTGGTGAATCAATGGAACTAGTCAAACCAAAAAACCAATCACAGATTGCAAGAACCCGATGGTCAACTTCTTTAGACCAGAATCAATTTTTTTATTTTAACAAATATATGTAAAAATTTTGAATAATACAATCCTTAGTTCCTTACACATAAATATACATGATAAATATGCAATCAATGTGCTAGCATCATATGAATAAAGCAACAAAATCATTAGATATGGATTGAATTGTGGAAGTTTTACCTAAACAAAATTCATATAGAAATCAGAAAGCTAAACATGTATTATGTTTGTAGCCAAAACATGTATAATCCTATTATGTAGAATTTAGGCTAAATGAAAACTAACAAGACCTAAACTAGAACTGACTGGCCCTAATTTGAACACATTTGATCCAAATTTGATCAAATTTGACCTATTTTACCCTAATTTTTGCCTAAACCAGACCTAATTTTGTATACCATTACCTAATCAATCCCAATTTCCATAACGTTTTCATATATTCACCTAAATGAGACAAGATTTGGCCTAAGACTTAGTCGTCCAATTTAGAACAATTTTCCCCAAATCATACTTGGTTTCCCCTAAATTAGACCTAATGTGCCCAATTGTGACATGATTTGGTCTAAATAAAACCTAATTTTGTATATTATGATCAATTCAGACCTAATTTCCCCAAATTTTCCCTATATTGACCTAAACAAGATCTAATTTGGCTAAATTAGACCTAATCTCACCGTTCAGACCATTTCCCCAAAATCAGACTCGTTTTCCCCAAATTAGACCTAATCTACTCAAATTTGACATAATTTGGCCTAAAATCAAACCTAATTTGCATAACATAACAAAAATCAAACCTAACTAACCCTAAATTTCCCTATGTTGATCTGAACAAGGCCTTACATGACCAAATTAGACCTAATTCCCTCAAATTAGACCTAATTCCCCCAAATCAGACCTAATTTACCCTAAATTGATCACGTTTGGGATAAATCAGACCCAAATTAACCATAAAATGACTAAATTTGATCAAATTCAGATCTAATTTACGTTAAATTAGCCTTGAATTGGCTTAATTTGGGCCTCAAAAGGCCTTAGGCAACAACTTAGGTCAATTAGGGGGTTGGGCGTCCAGTTTGAGGTGGGCTGACTTAAGCCTAGGCGCCGCCCAAGCAGGCACTTGTACAACACAGGAATATATATCTATGCATATGCATGTGTAAGTCTCTGTGTGTTTGCACGTGTATATATTTATGTATAAGTGTATGCATTCATGTGTTTGCATCACCAGTTGGACTTTATAATCACAAATCAGTTGGTTCATTACTTTGCTCACCAATTAGCTCCTGAGAACCTTGGTTTGACATGATCTATATAAAAATCACTTTTGAGAGTTCTATACATGATTATGATCTCAATATTGAGCAATACACCGCTTTCTTCATGTGTCAACTCTCTTGTGTTTGAACTCTTTGTAGAAAGACTCCCTTATTTTTACCCATTTTCCAGAAAGGAGGACAAGACACTTACCCTACTAGTCCAAGCATGACCTTTGACTGTTTTTTCTTAAAGGACTATAACCTCAACCCCAAATGCCTCAAAAAATTCGGAATTCATATCCACAACATATTAAAAAAAATAAACACCTAAGAACGGTCAAGAGAACTTGAAATGATGTTTTGAATTAATTATGGGCTTATGGATATTAATGCATTTCCATATCTAATCAACTAACACATCAAATAATCTAGCTATAAGGTATATACATCACAAGGTTACACATTTGGTCTTGATAAATTGAGTCTAACACAATATATGACATCATGAATAGGCATTCATAGGCAAGCCCAAATTATAAGAAATGGTAAGAATGAGTATAAACATTCGAAAAATAAGATAACTTAGTGTCATATTATTACATTCGTCCAATATCAGCACATGTAAAGAAGATAACAGTAAATTTATATCTTGAAATGGAAATTCAGAATTCAAATCCACAACATATAAAAATAAATAAAGACCTAAGAACGGTCAAGCAAACTTGTTATGATGTTTTGAATTAATTATGGGCTTATGGATTTTAATGCATTTCCATATCTAATCAACTAACACATCAAATACTCTAGCTATAAGGTATATACATGAGAAGGTTACACATTTGGTCTTGATAAATCGAGTCTAACACAAGATATGACATCATCAATAGGCATTCATAGGCAAGCCCAAATTATAAGAAATGGTAAGAATGAGTATAAACATTCGAAAAATAAGATAACTTAGTGTCATATTATTACATTCGTCCAATATCAGCACATGTAAAGAAGATAACAGTAAATTTGTATCGTGAAATGGAACATGAATACCAATGTGATCCAAAATATAGTCCCTACTGAAGTTGTGGTGGAAAAGACTAGAAGTACAACTTGAACCAAATAAAATAGTGACTCAAACAGTAACAAAATTAGTTAAATTTTCAAACATTAATTCCGATCTATATACTAAAAGAAATAATTGAAATATCAAACAGTAAGAGAACAACATATAGCAAGAAAATAAAATATCACACTAACAAAAGTGGAAAAAAGTAACAAATCAGAAACAATTAACATATATTTGAAGTTGGTGCTTCATTTAAGTAGGCTTCAGATTTCACTTCCACTTAAGCAGCCTAAGAGGGCGCCTTCTGGAGCAGATTGAATAATCAAGGTAGGCCACAAGCAGGTGCCTAGGGAACACATTTTGATCAGCCAGGACTCAGAGATGCTTAAGTGGAATCCTATAATGTTTTTTGGTACAATGCATACAGCTCATATGCCCACATTTTCATTGACAATCATATTCTATTGGATCCATGATCTCACCAACTAGCATCATGTGTTTCAAGTACACACTACGAACCATACACTGAAGGTACCAAGGCTTGGTGCTTTGACTTTTTTTTAGACGTGGGAACCACCCCCAAAGATGGGCCACAATTAAGTGAGACCCCTCCTAACAGAAAATATCCCTAGTCCCCCCTTGTCTACCTGCACAACGGGGGGCGTCTAAATCACGCAAAGGCCGAGCTACGTGACGGGATAAGGCTAGTTGAAGTGCACAACCAAGAGGTTCCGAACTCATGTCCCTACTCTGGGGAGCTCATGCCTCTACCACCGAGATACCACTCCCCCGTTGCTTGAACTTCTTGGTGCACCCATGTGTCTTAAAGAAAATTCATTTCAGACTATTTCATCACCTATATATATATATATATATATATATATATATATATAAAAGCAAAGTCATGCTAGAATACACTCAGTGTACAGATCACACGGATACACTCAAATGTGTTTGCATATCAAGACTATTTTTTGTAAGATGTAAAACATTGATCTTCATTGTCATACTATAATTAGGCCACATCAATGTTTAAAAAAATGTTAAGCGGTAACCGTGAGGACAGCACCTTGTAACTGGTTAAGCGGTAAGCGGCCGATTTTTGAAAAAATGGATTTTAATTTCCTATATAATTTTATACAAAATCACATATATATGTACATAAATACTAATACTCTTTGGAACTTTTATATATATCTAAAGATTCTAAACACTCTACCCAACAATACAAAACACCTAAATAGTTTATAACATAGCTATAAGACAATAATTATAGCCATAATATAATAAACAACAGATTTGACATAGATAAAATACCCTACATACATGATTCAGAAATATTTTTGTATCACATGTTTACATAGTTAAGCAGTAAACAATAGACTAATTATTGGATACCTTTCTAACTTATTGTTATATGTTCATATCATTAATTAGTCATACATTACAGCAGTACAATTAACTAAAGTATGCATTTTAAAATTAGATAATAGTTACATATATTTTACTTGTATAAATTACACTTTACAACAGTACCCTATTATCCCAACTTGCATACAAGTATGCATTCTATTAGAACTAGGCTTATCATAGGATATTTAATGTATATAAGTTTAATATATTATAGTCAGTAATACTTGGGACCATATAGTTTATATAAAGTTACAGGTGTACAGCAAATTTTTAAAAAAATGGACAAAAAACGGCCAAAAAGCGGGAAAAAAGGGCTAAAAACGGAAAAAAGGTTGAAAAGCGGGAAAAAAACAGCCAATTAATTACAAAAATGTTAACCGGCAATTTTGGCAAAAATCGAACGGTCTGGGCATTGGGCCGATTAAGCGGCCGTTTAATTGGGCGCTCAGCCCATTTTTCATTTCATTGGGCCACATATAAATTTTAAGCCCATTTGGATGAGTGTAAGTCACTCATCCGAGGGCAACAAAATCGACGCACGAAACTAATTTGAAATGCATAACTTTTTGCGGTCTTTATAACATGACCTATTAACATCCAAATGTGCTCAATTTTTTTATGAGTTATTCACAAGATGATTAAGAAGATCAACATATTAGATTTTTGGAAGAAAAAAAAATATTGCATCATGAAAAACTACTTGAGTGTATTCTGGTCCGAATACACTCGAGTGTATTCTAGCCTGACTCTATATAAGCATATGGTAATATACATATATTTAATGGTTAAATTATAAATGCATGCAATAAACTATATATGAAAATAACCACATTATACTTGATTGTTGATATTAGTTTTTTCAGTTCCTGTAATAGAAAAGAGGGACTCTAAGACAGGTATTAAAAATATTTTGTATCATAATTATAACCCTGCTAAGAAAATACAAACTTTATATAAATAGGCAGCCAAGTTGTTTTGTTTCATATCATTTTCACTCTTAACAGGCTTTATATACATATATATACATTAAGGGTACTTTAGTTCCTATGACATGCATGAGTCAATCCAACATAAACATTATGATCTTTTACGTTGTAATTAAAAATATATCAAAATTGTCAATGACTATCATCATCATCATCATCTAAGCCTCAGTCCCAACCATGTTAGGACTTCGAGTTTACATGGATCCTTCTTTCCAATCAGCTCTGTTATGGGTCATATTCTAATCAACATGTAGAGATTCAAAATCTCTTTTTATAAGCTCTTCCCGAGTGTATGCCTCTTCTTCTTTTAATTGTGCTTGACTCTATAGCAATGCTCTACATTTAGGCGTGACAGTCGGTGCATTGCACATGTCTATACCATCTCAGACGGCCCTAGGCTCCTAGCACAACTTGTTTTCAATGCTTGTCACCCTCACTTTTTTCCTGATATAGTCATTTTTCCAGCGTTATTTTCATATTTTCCTGTACATCCATCTCAGCATACGCATTTCAGCCACATTCATCTTGTTGAGACATTGTTTCGTCAGCACTCAACATCCACTCCCATAAAGCATGTTGGTTGCATAGTTATTCTATAAAACTAACTTTTTAATATGAGAGGGATCTTCCAAATACATAATACTCCAGTTCCACTCCTCCATTCAACCATCCTGTAGAGATCTTGTAACTAACATCATCTTGAACATCCCCATCCATTTGAATAATACAATCCAAGTAACAAAATTATCACATTTTGGTACATGCACTCGGTCTGACTTAGCCCCACCATTCACAATTCATAATTGGTTAAAAATCACAGTGCATAGATTCAGTTTTGCTCCTTCTAGTCATCAATCCATTGGATTCCACGAATTTCTCCGAAGTACATCTTCATCATTCAATTCGTCTTTAGTTTTGTCAATCATATCATTAGCAAATAACATGCACCAAGGAATATCATTCTGAACATGCCTTGTCAACTCATCAATAACAAGAAGAAATAGATATGAGCTTAGTGTCGATCATTGATGTAACCCAACTATGACAAGAAATGTTGGTGTCTCACACTTGCAGTCGAGCAATCAGACGTCTTTAATCAAGATAATTGTCAATATTGAAAGAAGAAGAAAAAAATCAAAGTGTAAGCTGCAAAAAAATCTAAATGGATATTGAGGCCATTAATCCACAATCATGTTGGTATTTAGATACCTAATATGGACAACAATAATTGATATGAGCCATTAGGACCCTAGAAGAACACTGATAACCTTCAGCAGGCATTAGGACCCACAAATAATATATTAATGTGGGACAAGTTCCAACGCAGGTCAAGGTATGTACACACCAATGTTGTCACAAATATGCTGAAAATATTTTGTTTCAAGTCCCTCATCTTCTGTATAGAATCCCGAATTGGCCGTGTTAAACACATAGCCCAGTCACAGAAAAAACTTAAATTTATGATTATCCTAGTTTTATGGCAGCGCTACCACTATTGTAAGTTAGCTGATAAAGATGTTAAAATTGCTCCTTTAGTGGTACTACAATTCCTTTTTGGTCCCTTTGTTGTCTTTTTTTTAGGTTTGTATACCATATCATGATTTAATGCCATAAAATATACTTTGACAAAAACCCATCATGCCTCCAAAAAGATTCTGAGCAAACTATTCAAAGACAATGGTTGAATGTACTTTAAAGACTTTTATCGGAAGTTCATGACTCTTTTGTGTGTAGTACCATTAATGTTTCTCGTTTACTTAGAATTTTGATGTGTTGTTGGAAGTTGATATGGTTGTCCTAAGTTAGGCTTATCTTCTACATGCAACCTTTATGAGTTGTATAGTAAATAGTAATGGAATAGAAACTTTAATTATACAATAAATCAGCAATAAATTGTTCCACCCTAACATTTTTTTAAATTCAGAATAAGGCTTACAGCAACTCTTTTATTTCTGCAAGTTAATTCAGTTGATAATGAGCTAGGTAGGCAGCCGATGTGCTTGTAATGTTTTGGTTTCTCTACTGTGATAGATGGATCTTGGAGCTGAATCAATTTAATACGTATTGTGTATACATCATAACACCCCCCCCCCTGATTTGATCCAAAACGCTAGGCATTTTTGGCTTAAGGTTTCTCCTCTCATGGTTTTCCCTTCTCCTAGAAAGGTTTTCCATGTAAATCATTGTCTAGTGTGGATTATTTTTTCATGTGTTTGATAAGGTATCAGAGCAACGTGATTCAGATTGTCACTTGTTTCTCTGTCTTTTCTTGTGTTGCTATGTTGAGTTTCTGTAGCACAAAAGGCACTTGGGAGGTTGTGGTTCCTTTCTAGCTTGTTTTGTACACCATTGATTGTCTCTGTCTCTCTTCACCAAGGCCCTAGCAGCCTGTTGCAGAAACGGTTTGACCTCTTCACCAAGACTCCCACTTTTCAAGAAGGACAGTGACCTGATTGTCCCTGTTTAGTCCACAGACCCCATGCAACTCTGGCCGCTTACAGCTTGCAAGACCAACTCCCAGGTTCCTCCTTTCCCTCCTCGAAGGCTGTTGTGCAAGGTCGGACATGTATGAGGCCTAGAACATACTTGCTATGGCTATCGCCTACCTAGGTGGCAAGGCTCCTAAGGGGGGGTGTGCTTTGCCTAATTTTTTGCCTTCTGTTATTTTCGGGCTTTTTTCATATTAATGATTAATGGCATATTTTTGTGTCCCTAGTGTTCAAATGCACATTCTTGTTATTGTTATGTGCCAACTATCGTTTTTTATTGTAATCATTATTATTTATATTTTTCCTAGATTTCCATATATTGTTATGTTGCCTGAAATTTAGTTTATATTTAGTGGCTATATTATTAAAGATTGTCAATACTTAGCAATAGATTAGTCTTCATTTATGTACTGAATCCCAATCCCTTACATTATTTGGAATTGTCTTCTTATTTTGGCATTGCTAAGTAGACTTTTTTTAATGTGATTTTTCGTGCTCTCTTACCAAAATGCATATGAATGCCATGTAGTTAGCCATAAGTTTATGTACTTGCACATAATTGTCAAATAAATGTATATGAAGGGAGAAAAATTTCTAAAAATCATTAATTGTATGCATACCTACATATTAAATGTACTAATATTTTAGCTTTTTAAAGCTGCCTAGGTGACGCTTAGTCGCGACTAGTCACAAGACTCTCCGCTTGAACGCCGTGTCGCCTTCCCGCCTTGACAAGTATGGCCTAGAATCCTCATTTGAGGATGCCATAGCAGTGATCAGCACCATAGCAGGAGTATTTGGACAAAATATTTACATCCTTCTTTGAATCCAGGGCTACGGAGCACAAACACTTTTATACAGCCCTTGTGTCCGTATCATGCATGTTTTGGACACCGACACTTATCCGACATGCAACAAACATTTTTAACATAGTCAGGACCTATATATTTTGCACCACTTTTGTAGTGTGCACACCCCTAGACACGGCATGGACGCGTCTTGGAAACATCAGTGTACACTACTTATTTTCGAGTGTAAAAGATGAATATTCAGCCACTATATAAGCATGTTTTGTCTTTGAGAAAATGTTCCACAAATCTGAGATCTACTCAAAATCGCAAACAATATCTCCTATATATAGTTAATATGTAAAATCTGGGATGAATTTGATTTCATGAATCGCATTATAGTATAATAACTTAATGATATGAGTAATTGGGCTCATTTATTTATTCTGAAAATCTATTGTGCTGCTATTAAAAAATGCAGCACGTTTAATTGTCTACTTTATATGACTATTGTTTCTACGACACACACAAACAGACTAATTTTCAAAGTCATACACATAATTATTTATATAATTATACATACATATATAAATAATTATGGGTAGTTTAAAAGATATTCTAATCAGTGTTTAGAAAATCGGCCAAATAATCGATTTGGCAGGTCTACTGCTCCGCACATGCATAATTGGTCCAGGGCCAATTAATTGACCGCTCGGGGGTATAATCGGGCAATTAATCGCTGATTTTCAAAATCCAATGGTTGTAATATTTTTTTCAAAACCTACTATTGGTCATTACAATTACATTTCTTCCCCCTCTTCACATATTTGGTCTTCTCCCCATGTTTTCTCGATAAGTATAAATTTTAGTGTTAATTGAATTGATTCTTACTGATTTTTATCTTACTGTTAATGTTGTGTTCTCAAATATGATCAATGTTTCTAATTTCTTACTTACTGCAATATTAGTCTATGACTAATTGTTTTTTAGCTGCTCCATATTGAATATTGATTTAGATGCATATTCTTTATATTGATTACTTAGATATAGTTCTTTTTTTTGTATCTATGTTTAGTTACAATCCAAATGAAGCTAAACTCTCTACTTTTAGGACATGATTAATCTCATAGTACAATAAGATTCTACTCAAATTTTAGTTGTACAATTATAATATATGACTAATACAAACTTGTATATGGTCAATATAATATAATATAATATAATATAATATATATAGTGAATTATCTTCTACAAAAGGAGCAATCAGGGGGAGTCAAACACTAGAAACAAAGGAAACACAGTGAGACATGTTAATTTGTGAAAAAAGACCAAAATATCTTTTTAACCTCAAAGTCATCCTCTCCCAAAACAAGATTAACCATGTAGTACCCACACACTATAGTAATAATTTACATACTTTGTAACTATGTGCAGTAAAAATAATTTGTGCATTATGTGTAGTGGCAAGTTGAGTGGGTAATTGTGGAGTCGTCCTTTCTTCCACACAATTTTATTGTGTACTGTGTAGTAATTATTTGTTCAATTTGAATCCCATATGTATCAATTAAAACATTTGACAAACTAATTATATGTGATGGCCTGTCTTTCTGTGGCAAACGACTAAGTCAAACTTTCTGCATTCAATTTGTAAATAATCATATACCAAATAGAAAAGAAAGTAATGAGGTAAACATCATGAGGAAGAAGATTTACAAAAACTAAATTTTACTTTATTTCTTAAAATCATTAATCTTCCTAGTCAACATCTCAAAGGCTAGGTAATTATAGCTAATGACAAATCTAAGGGCTTCAAGGAATCATGTCAAATTGCCAACTAATTCATGAAATTTACATAAACAACTAAAACTTGGAAGCTTCGTGAGGTCCTAACATTGAAAAGTTGATAAATTTCTTTAAGTAAATGATTCACTTTTTATTTGTACGGGTATGGACAAAAACAAAGACCAAACAAGGTTCTTGAGATGCATCAACTCCTCGGGGCCATAATTTCAAATGCTCAATTTCAACATCATTTCAAATGGTCAAAAATAGAAACATTGACAGAAAGTTCAACAAATCTGTTTCTATTAACACAATATTTCAACAAAAAATAAAGGAATTAAGTCATGAAGGATTACCATTATGATGCACATACATAAATACACCTAATTGTGCAATAATATCATGTATTGATATTGAGCCATTACGCACAGATATGGATACGGGTACGGGTACGGGAATACAACACTTTCTGAAAATATAAGATACAGGCAGGGTGCAAATACGTCAATTATTCATGTTTTATTTTATTTTTTCAAAGAAACCAACATATTTATTCATAAAAATGAAAATGAAAACAAAAACAATACAATGACATTCACATAATTGTAAAGAAAAGAGATACAAAGGGTATATAAAAAGTCAAACCGAGTTTATATGTAAATCGCAGCATTTTACTAGCACTCAAATTGATCAAGACTTCTGGATATAGTTTTTTTTTTTATTATTTTACTTCTGGATATAGTTGAAATATGTTTAGGAGCCATACTCTAGTGTACATTTAAAACTGAAATCGGACATTACATAACAATTCACTAGAAGTACTTCAGAATCAATATACAAGTGTATGCAAACACAATGAGAGTAGGATAAAATGATAGAATTAGAAAAATAGATGGTGCAAAAGACAATGCTAAGGACGCAATACAAGGAAATGAAATGGATATTGTCTAGATATAAAACTAGAATGAAGTGAAATGGATGTAGTCATCGAAACAAGAGGTACATTAACCACCAACAATACCAAACTGAAGCCTTTCAGAGAATATGGATATAAATGTGCATAAAACGTGTAGCTCAGCGAAGGAAAGCCACCACAAGTACTATGTAAAGGTAATAAACCGGTTTACAATAAAGTATAAGTAAAAAAATCCATAATCCTACAAGAAAATTCATTTGGAAAGAGAAATCCCAAAAACGGAGGTAGAAACAATAAAGAGAAGGAATATGGCATTTAGCAAGGGGAATGGTGGTTGTATTGACTTCAGGGGAGCAACTACAACTCTTGCTGCTAGCTGCAACATAGTAGAGAGGGTTGAGAGAGGAGCTGGTGCCTTGGGTGCTAAAAAAAAATTTATCTTTTTTATAATCAGGATATAACATGGATATGGCTTAGAAGTATCCGGTACATATCCTAGAGTATCCATATAGTATCAGTATCAAATACATATCTAGTATGAGTACAACACCTATTTTGGTGTATCAGTGATTCATAAATATATAGTAGGGGCCTTCTACATGTGTTAGTGAAAAGACACATAGTAGCTTAAATTGGATTTCAATTATACAACATATATAATTAAGTCATGAAAATTTTTTGGGGCTCAAAAAGTGGGTCAAAAGTACAAGCACAATTGTCCAGTCTAAATGGATAAAACTTTAAATATACCCGATTATAAGAGACGTCCTCAACAAAATATGGGATCTACTGTAGTAAATAGGGTCAAACACATGGACAAGGGTGGTAATTACGTAAGAAACTAAGCTAAGTCAAAATAAAATTTGCAGAGATGGTTCCAATAAGGAACGGAGTATCTAATCAAAGATGAACATCTAAATTATCAGACTAAAAGAGATAAATTGTAATTATTGTTAAGACAAAATAAGTGGGAAGCTTGGATTAGGTTTCAGCAACCAAGCTTACTTCTTAACCATGCAACATTCTCTTCTATTTTATATCCTGACACAACATTCTATAAGAAATCATCACAAGCATCCAAGACATCTCTCTCTCTCGAGATGAGGGTAGATCTAAGTTGAGGGATGCTTCTCTCTTGAGCAGGCATGGCAAAAAAACCCTACCCTACCCGACCTGGCCCGACCCTACCCGACCCAACCCGCAAAATTTGGATTTTATTTGGCTTTGCGGGTTTTGTGGGTTGACATTTGTGAGTACTGTGTTGGACGTGGGTGCTATAGGTGAAAACACACGGCGCCCGCACCCGCACTCACTCACGAGTATAGGTTAAAAGCCGGTGTGCAGTCCTCATTACACTCCCACTCCTCGTCGTCGGCTCGTCATGGGGGAACTCAAACTACAGCGTCACGATACGTACCCGTGCGGCGTCATGCCATGCCTCCCGACGTACTCGTCCTGGAACACATCGTTGGCCTCGATGGCTTACACATCGAACTCGTGCCCTTGCTCAGGGTACTGATGCCGGAACGAGCTCCTGATGTTGGACATGTACCCCCGCCCGTCAACGTCAACATAGATGTACTGCCGCTTGAACATGATGTCTATGAGGGAGGTACCGGAGATTCTCCAAGATGTTCCACTTCAGGTCAATCCAGGGTCTCAATGGGCTCCTCTATGATCAGCAGTTCGAGACTTCACTAGGCGGCAGGAAGGGAAGAGCGCAAATAGAGAATCAAGGCAGTAAGCAGACAGTACTTGTTGCGCAGAAAGCGCCTCATTCTACTCCAGTTGCCGCCATTGCTGGTATGAGGCTGTTCCTCCGTGTTCTTTCCTGTTAGTAAGGTCACTCGCCTCCATGGCCTACGTCCGATCCTCTTATCCAACAGATCTGTTCTCGTAGGCCACAGTAGAAGTTAACGACAGATTTTTGCTGCTGATGGAGTGTGGCAAGCGTTGCTGCATGTGGGTGTGTAGAGTACGTCGGTGCCGTGAGACAACAGTTGTCTCACTGCGATTAGAAGACCACGTCTCAAATGCCAACCAGAAAAGAAAAGAAATTCCAGATATCAACTCATCGATGTTGCATTATGACTGGATATACGATCATGGCAATCTCCTTCTTCCCCAGCCCTACCTCGTAGTTCCTCCTTTCAGATCGTTTGTTGAACATCATTCATACTATACATGGAGTTTCGTAAGCATGCTATGGTCAGCCTCTTTTCTTCAATTTCTATTTATACTTGTGTATCTATATAATCATAAGAATTGTCTTTTTCCAACCTGCTAGCGTCATGTAAGTCATCCCCTTCTATTAACATTCCGTGTGGTATAGCAGGATACCTAACTGTCAGAAAAAAATATATGCAGGTATTTGCGGGTTTATTAATGTCCAGACGGATTTTTTTGGGTCGGGTTCTTGCGGATTTTTTGAGTTAGTATTTTTTTGGGTTCGGGTCAGATCGGGTTTAGCTAACAACGGGTCGGGTCGAGTTTGGGTCGGGTTCTCAAAAACCTGACCCGTTGCCATGCCTACTCTTGAGATGGTATGTATCAACTATGAAACACAAACATATGATATGACTATGGCTTTAGTGCTCCCTCACTCTTGTGGATTCACACTTTCCACACTAGAGCTTCTCAAACTTCTTCCTTCCAAATGATTCATTATTAAACATCGCAAGAAGATAGCTAATCATGGGAGCGATGCATTAAAACAAGAGTGAACAAACAAAACTTATAAGAATATATAAATATATTAAATAGAAGAAGAACTATCACATGGTTGGGAGGGTCTAATTGCTACTCTCAGATAAGTTTAAATGGCTTAGTCGCTCATACCATGAATAGACATCATCAAATTACAACTTTACATGGCTGTTGCCTTTCAAAATAAATAGTAAAATAATGTGATAGAGAAAATAGGTCAATTACAAGGTAGATCCTCTCAAATTTATCCACCGTAGCTCGAAAGCTTATCGTATGCTTTGGAAGGTTGAGCTCCCTAGGTCGATGGAGCTTATCAATAAAGAACATTGGTTGATCACCCTTTATCTTGGCTAAAGGTTTAAGATTTCGCAATAATATCATGTATTAATATTGGGTACAGCAGATTCTATATTTTTACCACATGAGTGAGTGAAAATATACATAATAATTTGAATGGGGAATTTCATAATGTAACATGTCTATATATACAATATAAACATATATTATTAATTCTTATGCAATAATGTATTGCATCTTATATTTGTATGCAATAATGTTTTATATCTTGTATATTGATTTTAAAAAAGATTAATTTGTAATGAAACTATACATGGGATATATGTGTGTGTGAGTAATCTTGCCCAAAAAGTAGCACGTTTAGAGAGAGAAAATTGTTCACTCGACATACTTGGAACTATCCAAACAATATATAGATGAAAGTCGATCACATTTCAAAACGTAGCTTGCAAAGTGGCCAAAGCAACAAAAGGCGAGCCTATTAGGTGGCCTATTAAGCAACATTGGTGGGAAAAATAGGGTACCTAATGGCAACCGACAAGCCAGACCCCAAGGGCTCAAATTAGGCACCCATCCTTGGGCACTTAAGGGACCACCTAGGGCACTTCTTAAAAGAATGGCGTGAATGAATAAAAATCACCAACCTTTAAAATCCATATGCGTTCCAAGCTTGCCTTCAACCCCACTTCTAAAACCATAACCTAATTTCCTTGACCTAACTGCTTTCCTACACATACATCGTATAGCATTGTTTTTGATAAACAAGAAAAACTCACAATGATAATAGTCATGGATAAACCCATTACATCAAAAAGGAAAACTAAGAGTACTTCAAACTGCAATAACCATCCAAGATTTTGATTCGGTTTCTGCATGATTTTGCATTTTACATGTGAGTATGTGACTTAACTAGCAACTTATGTATTATAACAAATGAACCAAATCCCCTTCAGCTGGCTTTTAGTCTCATATTTGAGGAGCAGTGATTAGGAGTCCATCATCCAGCTGAAGTTCATGAGTAGGTTTAGAAATCTCCAAGTGATTCAGCGAGCAGGAGTTCACTCCTTGATGGAGAATGACAAAATTTGTAATATGGAGAAATCCTGATCTAGAGTCTTGGGCAGTCATGTTCTGATCTCAAAATGATATTCACCTCATCAGTTTCAAGAATAACCCAGCTTGCTAATTCGTGTAGACGTACATGATTTTTGTACTAATAACGAAATTCGTAATGGGGAATCGGAGCCATACTATACAGTGTGAGCTTGGTCAGATGGAACATGCCGTTTTGGGTTATTTTAATTGCAAGCTCCATCAGAAGACGGCATTGTTGCAACACAGGAATTAGTGTTTGATAATAGGTACAACAACTGGATACTAGCAAGGAAAGAACCATTCACAGGGCAATACCAATATCAGGGAAGTGAAATGTGGGAATCGATCATAATTCTTGACAAATGATAACAAGAAACATTAATCAAGCTTCATAGGAACTTAATTGAGTTGAATGTAGAACTAGATATTTCTCTAATCGAGTGGAACCTAGACACCCAGCGATACGGCAATAACCGAACAGTTACTGATGTTTATTTAAAAGAGCGGGGAGAGAAACCGTACCATCCTTTAGCGGGACGAGGCACTCGTAAGATATCTCGAACCGGAACGGGCTGAGGAAGGGGGCGGGGTTGTCGAGGATGGTGACGTTTGTGATGCTGACGGCGCTCATGATCTGCCGACGATTACAGCCTCGCCGGAACCCTAGCGCGCGAAACCCTCATCGACAAGCTCGGGATCTGACAAAGAACTTCGGCGGTCCCGGCTAAGCCGACTCCAGCAAGCACGGAGTCGGCAGCTGTTGCGGCGGCGAAATGGGCGTTGGGAAGGAAATCGAGAGGAAGGCGGAGCTGATAGGAGCTAGGAGAAGAGGGTTTTTGGAACTTTGAATGGAAGGAAAGTGAATGTGAGAAATAGAAATTTCATTTTAGACGTATCGTTGTTTTTTTATATTTGTCGGTTTAGAGTTTATTGAGTTATTCAATCAATGGGGAATGGGGGCCACGATGGGGTAACCGGCAACAGCCAGTTGTTTTGGCGGGGATGGAGGGAAAAGCAAATGGAGACCGAGGGTTGGCGGGAGATTTGAATACCAGACTGTCCATTGGTTTACACGCCGGAAGATATGTGACAATATCAGTACTTTTGGAGGTATGAAATATTGTATTGATTAATTTTGATTACGCTAACCACCAGTCTGTCCCCACTACCCCCTCTTATCACTCGTCATGCCCCTTCCCATCTACCCAATTATATATTTTTTTAGCATTATTTTGTTGAGAATAAATAAATAAATGAGGAGGGAAGTGATATAATCTATACTACTATAAAAAGAGCGAGTTTCATTCTGCGCTCTCCTTGATTCACTCTCTTCTCTCCTTTTTTTCAAGGAATTTTGCTCATACAAATATTTATTCCCAGACTTTCTTATTAACTTTTATTATCTTTAATTCTGTATTTCTCTCTTCATCCCACGAAAACGGTTCCTTGATTCTCTCTTTTCAAATAACCAATACAAATATCTTTTACCGTAGGGACCGTTTTACGGACGAGTCCTCTCCCGCACATTTTCAACAAATTTTATATGTCACGTGCATGTGCATGTGTGCGTTCACTAGTGATTTAATAAGAGAAAGAAGGAAAGTAACGAGACAGACTAAAGAAATAAAATGGGAGAATGGGAAATTAATTAGTGAGATGAGGAAAGTGAGGAAAGAAGTATTTGAAGGAGAGAAGGGGGTTAATGGAGAGATAAGGAAATGGGGGAGGGAAGCAGGGGTGAGAGGAAAGCAACGGTAAGAGAGGGGGGTGGGGGTGGGTAAAGAGGGGAAATGAGGGAAGTGATGGAGAGACGAAAAGTAATGCAGTGTTCGGCAAAGCGGTGAACGTCAGCCGCTATCCACTGCGAGAAAATGACTCGCTGAATTTCATCGCTGTGAATCGCGTGAATACCACAGAAAGTAGAAAATATCAGGCGGCAGATCTCATCGGTGTTAGGATGACAGCGTTTTGGTTGCCCCATCGCTGACTGGAATTGTCTAATCGTTAATGTACGCTTCGGCACGCTTTGCCGAACGGAGCTTAAGATTGCCAAAGTTTGTTCGAACATGTGAACTTGATTATTTCCAATCCGGATAAAACCGAGTCAGTGTTTCGGTTGTGATGTATTGGATCGATTCCGGATTTAAGATGAAGTGTCTGAATTAAAATCGGATTAGGTCTGATTTTTGAAAGCGGACAAAATTAGGTTCTAATTACTTATTTATATACATATATAGGCAATGTAGAGTATCTTTTGAAGTGGTATCTGTGTTATTTTTGTATAAAATGTGTGATGTTACTACATATTTTAGTTAGTTGATGTGATATATGTTTTTAATGGTTTGTGATATTCTTGTCATGTTTGAATTTTTATATGTGCTAGGTGACACCGATAATAGCTTTATTGTACATCGGTTCAAACTTGAAACAGACTGAGACCTGATTAACAGAAATTTTATGGACCGAGGACCAAACCGGAAAAATTAAGGATCGGATGGGGATCGGATAATCTATAATCATAAACTCGTGATTATAGAATATAAAAGAACTATGCTATAAATAACACAAAAAATCTTATAAGTCTTTTGAGTTTGGTTACACAAACCAAATTACACAATTAAATTCTTAAAACTCGATAGAGTAAACTGTCATGAGATTATTGGGAACATTACTAATGCCTACACATAATAATATGTACGAGACATCATAAATTTGTAACACACACAAAAAATTAGCACATACAATTATTTTAAAATTAAATTATATGATAGTTGATACATAATATGTCAATTTATTAACAATTAATTCAATGTGAAACATCATTTCAGTTTTTCATCCTCACAATGTACTATAATATTCAAATTTGTCGCTACTTGGTGCTTGTATAATGCAATGGATAATTATATTGGCATTTATTGATATAGTAATGTCTGTATGCAGACCACGATACTAGTATACCTATTGGTAAATTCTAGAACCATAAAAAATTACTACATCTCCTCAGAATCTTTCATAAATATTATATTTAATTAATATATATAAAGCTTTTGTATCAACCGGTCCAGACTAGTTTCTACTGGTTTTGGGTCAATCAGACCGAAGACCGGAATTATAAAAATAGTAGATCGAGGATCAAACTGAAAGTCAAGTTGGTCCAAGACCAGACTGGACCGAATAACTGGTCTGGTCTGGTCCACCGGTCTGGACTGATATATGTACAACCCAAATAGCTTTTGTAACCTAGAACCAACCCAGACTCGTTTTCTTTATAACCTTAGCCTGTGTTTGGCACAGGTATGGGATTCTAGAATTTGGACTGGGTTAGTCGGGGTTAGTCTGGATTCTGGGGCTCGGGTAGTGAGGATGCAGTATGATGTTGTTTGGCAACGCAATCTGATTCTGGTCAGCTGGTCTGATTTGAGTATGCATTCAGTCTGATTCTGTTTGGCTACTAGTCTAAATATGTTTGGCAAACTAGTCACGATCTGCTTATTCAGTCTTGTTATTGCAAAACTATTTGAACAAGTACACAGAATGTGTATTTGTGATGCCACTTGAACATAAGTTCAAAATAAATAAATAATAATTATTATTTGTATTTTATGGGTGTTACATTTTATATTTAGAAAAATGAAAATAAGAGATGAGTATGCTCATTTTTACGTGTTGATTCAAAATTAATTAAACGTTAATGTTGTCTTGAATGGCATTTTCATGTTGTATATATGTAATGTTGAACATATTCGACGCAGTAATTGTCAGCTAACAACAAAAATTAAATTGTCCTAATATATTTTGTTCATAATATAAACAAATAACATTTTTGTCACTAACACCAAATGATAATAACATTGTCATAATAACTTTAAAAAAAATTGCGACTAATAATAAAACATTTTTTCCTGGACAACTACGTCGCGAACATATAGGGGAGACAGACAAAAAAGGAGACGCATGCCCTGGACCTAGACATAGACAGCCGAACACATGCTAAGATTTTGACCATCCACTTTAGTGGACATTCTTCGATGTGGATGTTGATTTATATTGCTCCCAGGTCAGGCCGTCCTAGTCAACCCACTTTAGGGCCTCATCGTACTCGTCCCATGACACGGGCATGCTTCCTGCAACGGCTACTTGGATTGTTGTTTGATGTCGTCTTTTTGGCCAATCAAACAACAATGGCAAATGAGTATCATGATGACTGACCCAGACCTTGTCTTGAGTTCCTCGCTCCCAATTTTGCCCTCCTCATGTGTATGATCGCAACATGATTTTTTACATACAAGGTTTTCTTCAACATATTTTTGTATTTTTGACAGAGACATCAATAGTTTTTTGAAGTTTGTCATTGCTCTTGCCTTTGAACCCGGTGTCGACATCTAAAATTAAAAATATGACCAAATAATGATAATGGTAAACTAATTGTGACAATAATTTATACAAATAAATATTACAAGCTAACTTAGCTGATAATAAGTTTGAAGGTGATGCAAGTCTTCTAAACATAAGAATGAAGTAGAAAATTTGATCAAATTATGGTAGCAACAAACTAATGTAACACATAAGTTGAGCACGTAAAATGTTGCGACACAAATACAAACAACTACAACATTAAGCAAATATGTTACAAGTTCATTTGTTTGTTTCAATCGTTAGTGTTAAAGTATGCAGAAATTCTAGGTGGGTAAGTGTGATGCGTCGTCACAAAGTTGCGTTCAATGGCTTGTTGAGCGGCCAATGGGGGTGAGGCAATAAATTTCCCGATATGAAAAGATTTTCTCTTACAAACTCTCTCTTGATGTATTTCCATCGCATTTGCAACTCAGGTAAAGATATGTAAGGGCCTCCTGTTATGTTTCGGAACTGGCGCCATGCCTCCATCCAAGTCTGTGCAGTATATACTCCATTCAGACATCTACCCACGTCATATTGGGTTCTCATCAGACCCCTGAGAACCATATCAAGCTCTGTAGACCAGATAAAATATTGTGTCGACGGTTGGCCAGCCATATTACAGATTTTGTAAGTAATATATTTCAGAAGTAAGGGTGTATATCACAGTTAAGGGGATATAAAAATTTTATTGGTTTTAAATAACGTTAAGCAACATTATGATTAATAACATGCATCCTCCATAAAACATTCACCAACATTATGATTAAAAACTAGAACACTTATAATGTAATACGACGTTTATATCAGTGCCTACATTAAACCAGTGTATGATGTTCATAACATCCAATGATAGACAATCTAATTAGATAAGACAATGTAAATGTATCTACCATTCAACGTTATGGAGTCATTTTAGGTGAAGGAATGTCCACAAGAAGACGACAATCTTCCTTCAGACTGGCAACGTTGCATTCTAGAACCTCATGCTCATACTTTTTGTTGGTGTATATATCATCGTAGTTGTGATGAATTTCAACGAAGTCCTTCATGTTCATCGCCTGGCCCCACACTGACTTGCACTCAACAGTTAGTAACATAATCTCTGCTTTCAAAGAATCTGTTGTTGGGGGGAGATCGATTGCCCAATGGAAGTATCTGCATCGGTCTTTTCCCTTAAATTTATTACCAAGTTCAAGTTAATGCCAACGAAGGTGAAACCTTCACAAGGGCAATCTATTATTTATTGATGTACTATCGCACCTCACGAGAAGGGCATATGTAATACATCTCACCCGACCTTTGACTCAGAATGCCAAAGTCATATAACCTTGCATCCTCTGTGTTAAGTCGTAAGGCTACATCTAGACCACAATCACACCTCAGAACTTCAGATGGATTCATCGACATCTAATAAAACATGGTTGCTGATTAGTACAATAATGTCGGATTCATGACATAGTTTTCAAAGATAATCTGCAGAACATTTCAACATGACTAGTTCATTGTTCAAACATACAAGTGAAGTTCATTTGGATAGATCATAATATATTATATCTATGACGTATTATATCCATCTTCCTCTGTTGAAGAGTCCTTATCGCTCGTTATGTGAAGTTGATGGTGAAGATATCGACACCTCTCCCGCATTCTGCATACTTAACTTTCTTCTTGTAGCCTATCAGTGTCTACTCTTGTTGAACGGACACAGTCGCAGTGTTCTGACTAGTACTTACATTTGTTGTGTGCATATGTGAGTTGTGATAGCATTGCATCCCTAATTGCAGTCAGTGTGGCCACTGTAGGTTGTACTCGCTGTGCGGGCAACCTCATATGGCATCTGGTCCGAACAAGACCCCTACCACATGTAAAATATGGTCTGTGGGGGTTGTTGTCTTCGAACTGTCCATTTGTCGCATCTGTGGCATCCATGTACACTCGTACGATGCACTACAGACCACATGGACACAACGACATGCCATTGTCCATTTCTAAACAGATAACCTAATGAGACATAATGTGACATTTTTTAGAAGTAGGCAAAATTGTAGTCAACAATAGATTTTGAGAACAAATGTTGGTTGTTAAGTTACAAAATTAAATTCGAAAAGGGAATAAGTGAAACATGTTGTGGAACATGTTTCAATGTCTGCAAGTTTCACAACATATGTAAATCACTGATTATCCCACATAGAATTGGCAAGTCTTTCGCACAAAACATCTCCCTCCCTAGCATCGGCCTGGCTTGATTGTTGGAGAGAACTCAATTTTTTCAAGATGTCAGTGGTATTATGAGGGGCATCCAAGTTTTCATCCATCAAAGGATCACCATCATTTTGATGTCGTATAAAATTGTTGACGATACAACAAGCCATTATAATGCGAGACTGTGAATGCACAGGAAAAGTCACTCCTTTACGAAAGTAGGAAAACCTCTTCTTCAACACACCAAAGGCTCGTTCAACAATGTTATGTAGTTGAGCATGTCGGTGGTTGAAAATCTCCTTTTTGCTGGTGCATGAGCTTTTGTTACCTCGATACTCTGCTATATGGTAAGCTATGTTTCAGTATGGTGCAAGAAATTGTCTGGTGTTGGCATACTCTGCATCATCAAGATAATACTTTCCAACGGGTACTTTGAACCTGCCCATGGTTGTGGCTGCATGTAGTACCATTTGGTCAGCAGTAGAGCCCTCCCAACCAGTCATGATATATGTAAACTCCATTGAGAAGTCAACTACAACCATGACATTCATGGAAACATTCCCTTTTCTATTTCTACAATGGTTCTTGTAACATCCCTGACCTGGGTTATACTTTAACCCTAGGTGTTTTGATTAAGAAAGATGATTAAATGCTTAATCTCATCCTGTGAAAAGTAATTAGGGCTCAAGAGGAACTTATGTTGCAATTCTAGTCCTTTTTGAACATGTTGAAATCAATGTTTTGTTTGCTTTGGACTAAAGTGCAAATTACCCAAGTTGAGGGGTTTAAGTGAAATTGTGCATGATAATATGTTCCTCATGAGTTTAAGCATCATGAGAGTGAATATTATGTTGAGGTATGGCTTGTGGAAGCCTGAATACCAAGAAAGAGCTGATAAAGCAATGTATGTGCATGAAAACCTAGTTTTGGTATAATGTGCAATTTACCCAAAAATGCAGGGTGCAATATGTAAATTACCACTTCAATAAGGTCCCTAATGTTTCTTGGCATAATGTAGAGCAAATAAAATGAGAGGGGCGCCTCATTTGAATTAAGTTGGAGGAGAGAGAATCTTGATATTAAAATAATCAAGATTTAATCCTAATTGAAACCCAAATTTGATTTAGGGCAAAAATAAATGTATTAATTAAAGGGCCTTCAACCAAAATTAAAATTGTTGGATTCAGATGTGTGTGTGACATCCTTGAGCCTTGCAAGGACCACGAAAATATCCAAGGGAGTGGATAACTCACACACAATTTTATAAGAAAAAGAAATATCCACTCACATATGGATATTAATATAATATGATTTGAGGTGCTTGATTTGTTTTTCTTTAAATCATGGATAATTGAGAGGAATAAGAGGCAAAAAAGATAGCCTCGTCCCTAAGGAAGATAAGTGGGAAGAGGCGGCCACATTTTTGGGATTAATTGGATTTTTACAAAGCATATTCTCTCTCATTGAATTTTTATAAAAAGACCTTTTACAAGCCAAATGAAAGGCTTTTACGACCCCACTTCTTCTATTTGCTTGGGGAACGACCAAGGGAGCTTGGGAGGGTCAGGAGGACGACCCCCATCCTGTTGGTAAGCTTCTTGACCTTGGTTCACCATGATTCCATGGTGGAAATCAAAAATAAATTATGGATTTCTTCCTATTTCGATCCCCTCTTCAATTCTAACCATTCCTTTTCACTCAAACCTTGAGGACGAGCCTTGGGATGGTAAAAGGAGTTGCATCCACCATTGTTTCCATGGACATGGATCTTTGGAGCTCAATTGGAGGCGGGTTTTATAACTTGAACCCTTGATTTTGTTATCACATTCAATTCCTTATCAAATAATGATCATTTCCATAATTGCAATAATTGATTTGGTTGATGGATGCAATTTCCATGGAAACCACAGCAGGTTTCATGCTTTTAGAGGTTTAATATGATAATCACACACCTCTACAAATATCCAAGGCAAACGGTCTTGTTTGAGTTGCTCAAACGGTTTCCCAAACCGTTTGGGAGCAAACGGTTTCAAACCGTTTAGAAGCAAATGGTTTCATCAAACCGCATGAGACCAAACGGTTTCAAAACCGTTTGAGGGAGTTGAAAAAGGGTTGACCGTTTGAGAATCCTGTTACTAATTGTGTTGGTTGATAACCCACCAAATTTTATGGATTAATTCCAAAGGAATCATTAGTTGAAGGCTAATCAATTAGGCAAACTCTAATTGGATTAAGTGCTGATTTTCAACTTGATCGATTGGACTTTTTGGGTTAATTAGCCCAAACGGTTTCAAAACCGTTTGGGAATCACCCAAACGGTCTCAAGACCGTTTGGAGGTCAACCAAGACCGTTTGGAGGTCTAGGGTTGAGTATGGTTAAGTATTTTAAGATCCAAACATATGGTATAAACCCTAATCGGCTAAGTGCTGATTTTGCAATTGAATGAGTTGATACTTTGGGTTGATTGACCCAAACGGTTTCAAAACCATTTGGGGATCACCCAAACGGTCTCAAGACCGTTTGGGGATCACCCAAGACCATTTGGAGGTCTACGGTTAAGCATGGTTGACCAGTTGAAGGTCTAAAGGTACCAAATCACTTTGCAATTAAGTGTTGATTTGATGATCAACTCAATAGCTCAAACCCTAATGATTTTTCACTAGAATCCAATGGGTTGGATGAGCCAAACGGTCTCAAAACCGTTTGGAGGTCACCCAAGACCGTTTGGAGGTCTAGGGGTGAGTATGGTTAAGCAATTGATGATCCAATGATACTAAGTTAAAGTGTAATCAATTGCTGATTTGGTGATCAATCCAATGATCCAAACCCTAATTGGTTGACTTGGATTTTAATGATGTGATGGGAAAACGGTCCCAAGACCATTTGGTGGTCATCCAAACGACCTCAAGACCATTTGGGGCCAGGACATGTTCAATTTGGATGATGGTTCAATGGTTTCAAAGTAACTAATCTTGCATTGATTAGTGTTGAAGGATCATCGATTCCAAACCCTAATTCAATTGATTCAAACCCTAATTGAGGACTAGTTGAGGGTCAATTGAGGGTCAAATCAGTTGAAGGTTGACCTATTTAACTCAATTGAATTATGAGGATAGGTCCAATTGATGATTGGTTCCATGAATTCAATGATTGAAGGAATCAATATTGAGAACCCTAAACCGATTGGTGTAGCTGAGACCATCTTTGGTCCATGCGGTTTTGAGGAGGTTTGGACCAAACGGTCTCAAGACCGTTTGAGTCCAAAGGGTCTCAAGACCATTTGGGACCAAACAATCCCAAACCGTTTGTGCCCATGCGGTTTTAAAAGTCAAACTTGGGCAAACGGTCTTCACCTACTTGCTTGGGATAACGGTCTCAAGCACAACCTTTACCAAACGGTTTCAAACCATTTGAACCTTGAAGGACCGAGACCGTTTGGGGTTCAAATAGTCAAAGTTGGTTGAGGACTCAATTGGTTAATCCACTTAGACACTTGTTGTAATTGAGGACTCAACTGATCAATTCAATTGGATACCTTATGTAATGGAGGTCCAAGGTGATTGAATCTCTTGAGAATAGAGATGATGAATGATTCATTGATCCAATGATGATTAGTAATGATAATCAATGAATGTACAAAGGTTGAAACCCTATTAGTACCTAAGTGATTAGTGCCAATTAAGGGATGAACCCTAATTGCTTATAGGATCAATGACTTGGTACACTATGTCATTCATAGTTGTATGTACTTGATTGAAGGGATGATATGACCTTATCAAGTTGAGATGATGTTAGCATGAATTCATAACATGAATATGATTCATGTGGTGATTAAGGGTATGATCCTTAAGTAAAGAGATCATAAACCCTAATTGATAGGGTTATTGAATTCTAACCCTGATTGAGGGCAATTCTAAATGTAACCCTAACCCAGGGTGAGGATGTAACCCTAATCCAGGGTAGTGATGTGTGAAACTCCAATTTAGGGAAATGAGATGTAAAACCCTAATTTGGATGAATAGTGAATCTCTAATTATGAATAATTGAATGAAATCCTAATGGAGATGGATTGTAGACCCAAATTGTGGGTGACTATAGTGGAAATCTTAATTAAGGATGATTCCATGTGAAATCCTATTCTAGGGTTATGTTATGAGAAACCCTAAGTTAGAATGAGGTATATGGAACATTGATGTGGTGATGTGATATGAGAATCAAACTTAGGGTGATGTCATGTAATGACATGTAAAACCCTAGTTGAGGGTGATTCCATGTGAAACCCTAATTGAGGGTGAATCCATGAGAAACCCTAGTTGAGGGTGATTCCATGTGAAACCCTAATTGAGGGTGAATCCACGAGAAACCCTAGTTGAGGGTGATTCCATGTGAAACCTAATTGAGGGTAAATCCATGAAAACCCTAGTTGAGGGTGATTCCATGAGAAACCCTGACTAAGTACTAAAACCACATGATGTTCAAATGATATGTTGTGATGAGAGGCCCTAAGAAGGGTGAAGGAATATGAGACTCTAATGTAAATCATTATACATAAAGCCCTAATACTGGGCAATACGACAATGAATCATAATTCTAATTTTAAGTAAGGGTATAAGGAAACCCTAATGATGAGATAGAAGGAATGACCTTATAAAGGTGAAACATTTCATATGGTTGATTATATGCAACCTAATTGTAAGCACTGTCTTTACCATTAGACAAGTCCATATCATTAAAGATAGTTGGAGAATTCTAATGTGTGGCCTATGCATTATATGCTATAGGTAAGTGATTAGTGATGGAATGTATTAAGAAGGGAAATACCTTAATACAAGATAAGATGACTAATTCAGGAGAGTCTGAAGTGATGAGAAAGTAATACGTCAAAATATGATAGTTATCACATTCAACACTTCAGGGTTTATATACCTTGATGTACTCCAAATCCAATATAATTGGGTAAGAAACATATGAAGTGTGTTATGCAACTATTACAATGAAATGTAATGAGTTGTTGCACTTGATGAGTGTTAATTAATGTACCTTGAGAATGGGGTTAAGCCCAAATGATGTGTATGATTAAATCATACCATGATGAGGATGAGAAATGAACTCGTGCCTTGAATTGATGATCATTAATGTTGTATGATGAAAGTAATGTTCTTGATTAATCAAATATGATACCTTTGAATGCCCCAGAGGTATGGATTAATGAATTAAGGGTTGGATAGATTATATAATCATGAAACCCTAATTAATGAGAAAATGGGGAACCCTAACCCTAATCTCGATAAAGGGAATGAAAAGCCCTATTTGATAGTAAACCCTAATTCCTGGGAAAGGAATAATGGTGTTACTATTGTATCATATGATGTGATGAATATCTTGTATGATTGTTATCATGCCTAATAACCATACAAATATTATGAGATGATGTATATAGCTAGTTTGAGTTGTGACATTTATATAATAAATGTTGACTAGCCTTTTGTGCCTTGATATTGTTGTTGCTTAATAAAGTAACAAATGTGCATGGACTTTTATGAGTCATATGAGTAAGTTGTTACCTAGAAAGAGGTGACAAGATATCTCATGGCCTTGTGAGCCATGTGAATAGTTGTTGCCTAGTGAGAGGTGACAAGTTGTTTAATGGCCTTGTGAGCTAGGTGTGATGCTTGCGTAACAAGTATCATGAATGCCTTGGTCAGATGACCTGAAGGTGATAGTTACCTAATAAATGGTAATGGTACTCAATGATGAGTTAAGGGTTTGAATACCAAGAACCATATGATTATGGTGATGAGAATGTGAAGGGATGAGAATTCCCAATTTTGAAATGAGGGACTAAGTTCCCAAGGTCTTTGAAAGGCTTATAAGTATCTGATGAAAGTAATACATGTTTCTTTATAACATTGTTGTAATAAGTTATGTTTGAGAACATGACTTATGCTAAAAGAATATGCTAATGTAATTAATTAATCTAGTAAAATCATATCATGTAGAGCCCTGACCATAGATCCATCATCGTCAGCAAATTGGTGATGGTGAAACGGGTGCTCCGCGGAAAAACCCGGAGGGCATACTTTTGAGTATGTGGGGGTTATGGGCGCGAATATCCTTACGCCCTAATGGAGGAATTGATGTGAGATAAACATTAAATCTCTCAATCCTTCATTATATGTACCAAGATGGATGTATCACGAATCTCCCGATGATTGGGTTAGATGTCGTACAAATCTCCCAATAATGTTAATGCCGGATCGGTGGAGATAAATACAAAATCTCACGATCGCGAAGAGAGTGCAGCATGCCACTGTAACTCTGATAGTGAAGTTTCCAGTATACTCTGGAAAGCTATATTTAGTAGAGACACAAGATGTCCTGCATGTGATCTCGTGCTGACCGAGATGTGGGAGGTCATGGGAATCCGGATCTTCCATTGACCTTGTATGGTATCGATTTTGACTTTGCAGTGGTCGGTTGGAGCATGAGCGGTATACCTCATCTCCTCAGGGCATAAGTGTGCTTGTAAAATGAAATCAGCCATATAGCATGTTTGCTTAAGGATTGAATACTAAAATTCATTGGCTGATGTTACATTTCTGTTATATATCTGTAGTTCATTGATGTTATTCATATTTGTTGTATTCATTACCAGTAGATGGATGAACTATGAGTCTACCAAGAGTAGATGCATTGTTACCCTTGAAAAAGGAGATTACTTCACTTTGTTCATACAAGTGACTTACGTGCTGTTGATTTAATATATAAATCCTTCTGTTCAGTTTATTTTAATAAGCTGCTATAATAATGTTTTGGCGGAGAGTTATATCTCTCGCTGGGGCAATTTACAATTGTCTCACCCCGGTGGGATCCAACTTTTTAGGTGGACGCGGACAAAGAAGCAAAATCTCATTGCAGGGAATAGACAACAGCAGTGACAGCAGAGGACAACAGTAATATCTCAGGTGGAGATATTGTCTGTCAAGTTATGTAGTTAGAAAGTCCTATGTGTCGTCTCTGTACTCTCAGGTCCTCGGAGTTTTTAGTTAGTGTTTTATGAATCAATCTGAGGTTTTGGCTTGATGCCTCGAGATTCGTATACTATATGTATATAATGTTTATAAGACAGTTGATGATGTAGTCTCTGAAAAGAGACGGTACAGGCTATGTACGTTTGAACCAGAATGTAAATGTTATACAATGGTTCTTGATGGGAAAGATTTCCTATGTACGTATCGCTTTGCAAAAAGTTTTAATTTTTTTTTTGTAATTTTCAGTAATCCGCTGCAAATAATTCACTTCCGCTTAATTTAATCCTGTTTTTGTGAGTTGGATGCCACAAATTAGTGGTATCATAGCTCTAGGTTCGTTGAGTCTACAGAGACATAAGAATAAGGTAGTAAAGTCTGTTCTGGTGTCATCTAGTGTATCTGATAGTGTCCTCTACTCATATAAGAGAAGAAGAACTTAAAGATGGCTAGGTCACATGAGGAGATTGTTGTTGAGAGCAACAATGTTGCACCAAGAAGAGGTGCATGGGAACAGGCAAGAGAGAGACAATTGCCTGAGAATCCCCTAGCGGATCCATCTATGATAAGAAAATCTTTCTTTAAGTATTACTGTTGGAGAATTTAGGGCAATAGTAATGTATATAGTGGATCGAGCATTCACAGTGTAACCTAGATTACCAGCCTCAATGATAATGTTTTAGATATCAACAAGATTTGTAATCAGCATCAGCAGGTTGAAGCAAAAGGAAATGATGAATTTCTGGACTTAAATTGAGTCTATGCTCAACCTTAGCTTGTTGAATCAACCTTTGAGGCAGAGTTAGCCTGAGACAGTGAATAATTCATGAATTATGACAATTAGACAAGATAATGTCATTCAAATATGTCATTTTATGAATTCCTAGAATAACTGAGAAAGGAATTGATTGAACTTTCCTTGCTTAAGCCCTATTAGGACTTAGGTTTTGCATAGTAAAACATTGCAAATGTTTTATGTTGTCCTTACCTCTATAAGAAAAGATGAGGTATATAAGAGGTGCCTGGACAAAATCCAGGGATGTTAAGCTTTATGCTTATGATAATAAGAAAAGAAGGAATATGATAGTATACAAAGTGCATACCACTCAATCTCAGTATTTATATACCCTGGCCAGGTATACAACTATTGATGATAAAGTGGGTATGGAAACTCTTAGATTGTTGTCTTTTTTATTGCTCTGATCAAGTAGTCATTCTGAGACAATCTAATGAGTATCAAGAAATCAGAAATATGGAATGAATAAATGTGTCATATTCCATGCATAAGAAAGAGAGTCTGAGATAATCTCAGATGAGCATGTTGTATGATGAACTAAAAGTGTACTCCTCATAAGATAAGAATAAGGGAGATGAACCCTGTTCAATAATGCTGCCAACATAATAAAGATCTTTCCCATAATGAGGAAATCGGAAATGTGATGAGATCATGAGATGATCATAAACATGCTAGATAATAATAAAGAAAGGGATAATGACATGTTATCATCCTTACAAATTCCAATGCTAAAGGCAAGGAACCTAGGATGAGACAAAGAGTAAATGGTTTATGAATAGTTGAAAATACATGAATTAATAAAAGGAATATGAATCCTTGTTTTCTTTCTTTTCAGGGACATGGCAATCAAGTGGGTCTTAGGACACTTGATGTGCATAAGATAAATATGTTCATGTGATGGATACTTAGAAAAGTATTAGTTATCTTGGACTTTGGTCACAAGATGAGGACATATGAAGCAATTAATGTTCCAAGATGAAAGGAAGGGATATATATGATGTGTTTCCAACACATGTGATAGATACCAAGGTGAAAGATTCTGGTATCTGAGAGTTATCAGATGGGTTAGGTTGGCTACCTGGAGTGGTCAACTGTGAAATTAGTCTGAATATATAAAACAATATGAACATCATATGTTAGGGGTTTATGCTCTGCATAAACGTGATATTAATAAAGAATGCATGGCGTTCCTCTGAACAAGAAAAGTGTTATTTGACACAAAGTTGACTTTATAGTCAATGATGAGGAACAGTGGAGCATGTGCCTTATGTGTTGATTCTATGAGAATCTTGTATGGAAAAACTTTGTGCTGATCAAAGTTTTATGGTGTCTCCATAATAAGGAGATGATATGTGAAGACTAGATAGTATGATGAATAAAATACATCTGTCTTCCTTTATCTGGATTTCGAGGACGAAATCCTCGTTAGGGGTTTATAATTTGTAACATCCCTGACCTGGGTTATACTTTAACCCTAGGTGTGTTGATTAAGAAAGATGATTAAATGCTTAATATCATCCTGTGAAAAGTAATTAGGGCTCAAGAGGAACTTATGTTGTAATTCTAGTCCTTTTTGAACATTGTTGAAATTAATGTTTTGTTTGTTTTGGACTAAAGTGCAAATTACCCAAGTTGAGGGGTTTAAGTGCAGTTGTGCATGATAATATGTTCCTCATGAGTTGAAGCATCATGAGAGTGAATATGATGCTGAGGTATGGCTTATGGAAACCTGAATACCAAGAAGGAGCTGATAAAGCAATGTATGTGCATGAAAACCTAGTTTTGGCATAATGTGCAATTTACCCAAAACACAGGGTGCAATATGTAAATTATCACTTCAATAAGGTCCCTAATGTTTCTTGGCATCATGTAGAGCAAAGAAAATGAGAGGGGCGCCTCATTTGAATTAAGTTGGAGGAGAGAGAATCTTGATATTAAAATAATCAAGATTTAATCCTAATTGAAACCCAAATTTGATTTAGGGCAAAAATAAATGTATTAATTAAAGGGCCTTCAACAAAAATTAAAATGGTTGGATTCAGATGTGTGTGTGACGTCCTTGATCCTTGCAAGGACCACGAAAATATCCAAGGGAGTGGATAACTCACACACAATTTTATAAGAAAAAGAAATATCCACTCACATATGGATATTAATATAATATGATTTGAGGTGCTTGATTTGCTTTTCTTTAAATCATGGATAATTGAGAGGAATAAGAGGAAAACAAGATAGCCTTGTCCCTAAGGAAGATAAGGGGGAAGAGGCAGCCACATTTTTGGGATTAATTGGATTTTTACAAAGCATATTCTCTCTCATTGAAATTTTTATAAAAAGACCTTTTACAAGCCAAATGAAAGGCTTTTACGACCCCACTTCTTCTCCTTGCTTGGGGAACGACCAAGGGAGCTTGGTAGGGTCAGGAGGACGACCCCAGCCTGTTGGTAAGCTTCTTGACCTTGGTTCACCATGGTTCCATGGTGGAAATCGAAAATAAATTATGGATTTCTTCCTATTTCGATCTCCTCTTCAATTCTAACCATTCCTTTTCACTCAAACCTTGAGGACGAGCCTTGGGATGGTGAAAGGAGTTGCATCCACCATTGTTTCCGTGGACATGGAGCTTTGGAGCTCAATTGGAGGTGGGTTTTATAACTTGAATCCTTGATTTTGTTATTGCCTTCAATTCCTTATCAAATAATGATCATTTCCATAATTGCAATAATTGATTTGGTTCATGGATGAAATTTCCATGGAAACCACGGTAGGTTTCGTGAGTTTAGAGGTTTAGGATGATAATCACACACCTATACAAATATCCAAGGCAAACGGTCTTGTTTGAGTTGCTCAAACGGTTTCCCAAACCGTTTGGGAGCAAACGGTTTCAAACCGTTTAGAAGCAAACAGTTTCATCAAACCACATGAGACCAAACGGTTTCAAAACCATTTGGGGGAGTTGAAAAAGGGTTGACCGTTTGAGAATCCCATTCCTAATTATGTTGGTTGATAACCCACCAAATTTCATGGATTAATTCCAAAGGAATCATGAGTTGAAGGCTAATCAATTAGGCAAACTCTAATTGGATTAAGTGCTGATTTTCAACTTGATCGATTGGACTTTTTGGGTTAATTAGCCCAAACGGTTTCAAAACCGTTTGGGAATCACCTAAACGGTCTCAATACCATTTGGAGGTCAACCAAGACCGTTTGGAGGTCTAGGGTTGAGTATGGTTAAGTATTTGAAGATCCAAACATATGGTATAAACACTAATCGGCTAAGTGCTGATTTTGCAACTGAATGAGTTGATACTTTGGGTTGATTGACCCAAACGGTTTCAAAATCGTTTGGGGATCACCCAAGACCGTTTGGAGGTCTAGGGTTAAGCATGGTTGACCAATTGAAGGTATAAAGGTACCAAATCACTTTGCAATTAAGTGTTGATTTGATGATCAACTCAATAGCTCAAACCCTAATGATTTTTCACTAGAATCCAAGGGTTGGATGAGCCAAACGGTCTCAATACCATTTGGAGCTCATCCAAACCATCTCAAGACCATTTGGAGGTCACCCAAGACCGTTTGGAGGTCTAGGGGTGAGTATGGTTAAGCAATTGATGATCCAATGACACTAAGTTAAAGTGTAATCAATTGCTGATTTGGTGATCAATCCAATGATCCAAACCCTAATTGGTTGACTTGGATTTTTATGATGTGATGGGAAAACGGTCCCAAGACCGTTTGGTGGTAATCCAAACGACCTCAAGACCATTTAGGGTCAAGTCATGTTCAATTTGGATGATGGTTCAATGGTTTCAAAGTAACTAATCTTGCATTGATTAGTGTTGAAGGATCATCGATTCCAAACCCTAATTCAATTGATTCAAACCCTAATTGAGGACTAGTTGAGGGTCAATTGAGGGTCAAATCAGTTGAAGTTTGACCTATTTAACTCAATTGAAGTATGAGGATAGGTCTAATTGATGATTGGTTCCATGAATTCAATGATTGAAGGAATCAATATTGAGAACCCTAAACCGATTGGTGTAGTCACGGCCATCTTTGGTCCATGCAGTTTTGAGGAGGTTTGGACCAAACGGTCTCAAGACTATTTGAGTCCAAATGGTCTCAAGGCCGTTTGGGACCAAACGATCCCAAACCTTTTGTGTCCATGCGGTTTCAAAAGTCAAACTTGGGCAAACGATCTTCACCTACTTGCTTGGGCAAACGGTCTCAAGCACCACCTTTACCAAACGGTTTCAAACCATTTGAACCTTGAAGGACCAAGACCTTTTGGGGTTCAAATAGTCAAAGTTGATTGAGGACTCAATTGGTTAATCCACTTAGACACTTGTTGTAATTGAGGACTCAACTGATCAATTCAATTGGATACCTCATGTAATGGAAGTCCAAGGTGATTGAATCTCTTGAGAATAGAGATAATGAATGATGCATTGATCCAATGATGATTAGTAATGATAATCAATGAAGGTACAAAGGTTGAAACCATATTATTACCTAAGTGATTAGTGCCAATTAAGGGATGAACCCTAATTGCTTATAGGATCAATGACTTGGTACACTATGTCATTCATAGTTGTATGTACTTGATTGAAGGGATGATATGACCTTATCAAGTTGAGATGATGTTAGCATGAATTCATAACATGAATATGATTCATGTGGTGATTAAGGTTATGATCCTTAAGTAAATAGATCATGAAACCCTAATCATGAACATAAACCCTAATTGACAGGGTTATTGAATTCTAACCCTAATTGAGGGCAATTCTAAATGTAACCCTAACCCAGGGTGAGGATGTAACCCTAATCCATGGTAGTGATGTGTGAAACTCCAATTTAGGGAAATGAGATGTAAAACCCTAATTGGGATGAATAGTGAATCTCTAATTATGAATAATTGAATGAAATCCTAATGCAGATGGATTGTAGACCCAAATTGTGGGTGACTATAGTGGAAATCTTAATTAAGAATGATTCCATGTGAAATCCTATTCTAGGGTTATGTTATGAGAAACCCTAAGTTAGAATGAGGTATATGGAATATTGATGTGGTGATGTGATATGAGAATAAAACTTAGGGTGATGTCATGTAATGACATGTAAAACCCTAGTTGAGGGTGATTCCATGTGAAACCCTAATTGAGGGTGAATCCATGAGAAACCCTAGTTGAAGGTGATTCCATGTGAAACCCTAATTGAGGGTGAATCCATGATAAACCCTAGTTGAGGGTGATTCCATGAGAAACCCTAACTAAGTACTAAAACCACATGATGTTTAAATGATATGTTGTGATGAGAGGCCCTAAGAAGGGTGAAGGAATATGAGACTCTAATGTAAATCATTATACATAAAGCCCTAATCCTGGGCAATATGACAATGAATCATAATTCTAATTTTAAGTAAGGGTATAAGGAAACCCTAATGATGAGATAGAAGGAATGACCTTATAAAGGTGAAACATTTCATGTGGTTGATTATACGCAACCTAATTGTAAGCATTGTCTTTACCATTAGACAAGTCCATATCATTAAAGATAGTTGGTCAGTTCTAATGTGTGGCCTATGCATTATATGCTATAGGTAAGTGATCAGTGATGGAATGTATTAAGAAGGGAAATACCTTAATACAAGATAAGATGGATAATTCAGGAGAGTCTGAAGTGATGAGAAAGTAATACATCAAAATATGATAGTTATCACAATCAGCACTTCAGGGTTTATATACCTTGATGTACTCCAAATCCAATATATTTGGGTAAGAAACATATGAAGTATGTTATGCAACTATTACAATGAAATGTAATGAGTTGTTGCACTTGATGAGTGTTAATTAATGTACCTTGAGAATGGGGTTAAGCCTAAATGATGTGTATGATTAAATCATACCATGATGAGGCTGAGAAATGAACTCATGCCTTGAATTGATGATCATTGATGTTGTATGATGAAAGTAATGTTCCTGAATAATCAAATATGATACCATTGAATGCCCCGGAGGTATGGATTAATGAATTAAGGGTTGGATAGATTATATAATCATGAAACCCTAATTAATGAGAAAATGTGGAACTCTAATCTGGGTAAAGGGAATGAAAAGCCCTATTTGATAGTAAACCCTAATTCCTGGGAAAGGAATAATGGTGTTACTATTGTATCATATGATGTGATGAATATCTTGTATGATTGTTATCATGCCTAATAACCATACAGATATTATGAGATGATGTATATAGCTAGTTTGAGCTGTGACATTTATATAATAAATGTTGACTTGCCTTTTCTGCCTTGATATTGTTGTTGCTTAATAAAGTAACAAATGTGCATGGACTTTTATGAGTCATATGAGTAAGTTGTTACCTAGAAAGAGGTGATAAGATATCTCATGGCCTTGTGAGCCATGTGAATAGTTGCTGCCTAGTGAGAGGTGACAAGTTGTTTAATGGCCTTGTGAGCCAGGTGTGATGCTTGTGTAACAAGTATTATGAATGCCTTGGTCAGATGACCTGAAGATGATAGTTACCTAATAAATGGTAATGGTACTCAATGATGAGTTAAGGGTTTGAATACCCAGAACCATATGATTATGGTGATGAGAATGTGAAGGGATGAGAATTCTCAATTTTGAAACAAGGGACTGAGTTCCCAAGGTCTTTGAAAGGCTGATAAGTATCTGATGAAAGTAATACATGTTTCTTTATAGCATTGTTGTAATAAGTTAAGTTTGAGAACTTGACTGATGCTAAAATAATATGCTAATGTACTTAATTAATCAAATGAAATCATATCATGTAGAGCCCTGACCATAGATCCATCATCGTCAGCAAATTGGTGATGGTGAAACGGGTGCTCCGCGGCAAAACCCGGAAGGCATACTTTTGATTATGTGGGGGTTATGGGCGTGAATATCCTTACGCCCTAATGGAGGAATTGATGTGAGATAAACATTAAATCTCTTAATCCTTCATTATATGTACCGGGATGGCTGTATCACGAATCTCCCGATGATTGGGTTAGATGTCGTACACATCTCCCAATAATGTTAATGCCGGATCGGTGGAGATAAACATGAAATCTCACGATCGCGAAGAGAGTGCAGCATGTCATTGTAACTCTGATAGCGAAGTTGCCAGTATACTCTGGAAAGCTATATTTAGTAGAGACACAAGATGTCCTGCATGTGATCTCGCGCTGACCGAGATGTGGGAGGTCATGGGAATCCGGCTCTTCCATTGACCTTGTATGGTACCGATTTCGACTTCGCAGTGGTCGGTTGGAGCATGAGCGGTATACCTCATCTCCTCAGGGTATAAGTGTGCTTGTAAAATGAAATCAGCCGTATAGCATGTTTGCTTAAGGATTGAATACGGAAATTCAGTGGCTGATGTTACATTTCTATTATATATCTGTAGTTCATTGATGTTATTCATATCTATTGTATTCATTACAAGTAGATGGATGAACTATGAGTCTACCAAGAGTAGATGCATTGTTACCCTTGAAAAAGGAGATTACTTCACTTTGTTCATACAAGTGACTTACCTGCTGTTGATTTAATATATAAATCCTTCTGCTCAGTTTATTTTAATAAGCTGCTATCACAATGTTTTGGCAGAGAGTTATATCTCTCGTTGGGGCAATTTACAATTGTCACACCCCCGTGGGATACAACTTTTTAGGTGGACGCAGACAAAGAAGTAGAATCTCATTGGAGGGAATAGACAACAACAGTGACAGCAGAGACAATAGTAATATCTCAGGTGGAGATATTGTCTGTCAAGTTATGTAGTTAGAAAGTCCTATGTGTCATCTCTGTACTCTCAGGTCCTCGAAGTTTTTAGTTAGTGTTTTATGAATCAATCTGAGATTTTGGCTTGATGCCTCGAGATTCGTATACTGTTTGTATATAATGTTTATAAGACAGTTGATGATGTAGTCTCTGAAAAGAGATGGTACAGGCTATGTACGTTTGAACCAGAATGTAAATGTTATACAATGGTTCTTGATGGGAAAGATATCCTATGTATGTATCGCTTTGCAAAAAGTTTTAATTTTTTTTTTTGTAATTTTCAGTAATCCGCTGCAAATAATCCACTTCCGCTTAAGTTAATCCTGTTTTTGTGAGTTGGATGCCACAAATTAGTGTTATCAGAGCTCTAGGTTAGCTGAGTCTATAGAGACATAGGACTAAGGTAGTAGAGTCTATTCTAGTGTCATCCAGTGTATTTGATAGTGTCTTCTACTCGTATAAGAGAAGAAGCACTCAAAGATGACTGGGTCACATGAGGAGATTGCTGCTGAGAGCAGCAATGTTGCACCAAGAAGAGGTGCACGGGAACAGGCAAGAGAGAGACAATTGCATGAGAATCCCCTAGCTGATCCATCTATGATAAGAAAATCTTTCTTTAAGTATTACTGTTGGAGAATTTAGGGCAACAATAATGTATATAGTGGATCAAGCATTGGCAGTGTAACCTAGATTACCAGCCTCAATGATAATGTTTTAGATATCAACATGATTTGTAATCAGCATCAGCAGGTTGAAGCAAAAGGAAATGATGAATTTCTGGACTTAAATATAGTTTGTGCTCAACCTTAGCCTGTTGAATCAACCTTTGAGGCAGAGTTAGCCTGAGGCAGTGAATAATTCATGAATTATGACAATTAGACAAGATAATTTCATTCAAATATGTCATTTTATGAATACCTGGATTAACTGAGAAAGGAATTGATTGAACTTTCCTTGCTTAAGCCCTATGAGGACTTCGGTTTTGCATAGTAAAACATTGCAAATGTTTTATGTTGTCCTTACCTCTATAAGAAAAGATGAGGTATATAAGAGGTGCCTGGACAAAATCTAGGGATGTTAAGCTTTATGCTTGCGATAGTAAGAAAAGAAGGAATATGATAGTATACAAAGTGCATACCACTTAATCTCAGTATTTATATACCCTGGCCAGGTATACAACTATTGATGATAAAGTGGGTATGGAAACTCTTAGATTGTTGTCTTTTTGATTGCTCTGATCAAGTAGTCATTCTGAGACAATCTAATGAGTATCGTGAAATCAGAAATATGGAATGAATAAATGTGTCATATTCCATGCATAAGAAAGAGAGTCTGAGATAATCTCAGATGAGCATGTTGTATGAGGAACTAAAAGTGTACTCCTCATAAGATAAGAATAAGGGAGATGAACCCTGTTCAATAATGCTGCCAGCATAATAAAGATCTTTCCCATAATGAGGAAATCGAAAATGTGATGAGATCATGAGATGATCATAAAAAATCTAGATAATAATAAAGAAAGGGATAATGACATGCTATCATCCTTACAAATTCCAATGCTAAAGGCAAGGAACCTAGGATGAGACAAAGAGTAAATGGTTTATGAATAGTTGAAAATACATGAATTAATAAGAGGAATATGAATCCTTGTTTTCTTTCCTTTCAGGGACATGGCAATCAAGTGGGTCTTAGGACACTTGATGTGCATAAGATAAATATGTTCATGTGATGGATACATATAAAAGTATCAGTTATCTTAGACTTTGGTCCCAAGATGAGGACATATGAAGCAATTAATGTTCCAAGATGAAAGGAAGGGATATATATGATGTGTTTCCAACACATGTGATAGATACCAAGGTGAAAGATTATGGTATCTGAGAGTTATCAGATGGGTTAGGTTGGCTACCTGGAGTGGTCAACTGTGAAATTAGTCTGAATATATAAAACAATATGAACATCATATGTTAGGGGTTTATGCTCTGCATAAACTTGATATTAATAAAGAATGCATGGCGTTCCTCTGAACAAGAAAAGTGTTATTTGACACAAAGTTGACTTTATAGTCAATGATGAGGAACAGTGGAGCATGTGCCTTGTGTGTTGATTCTATGAGAATCTTGTATGGAAACACTTTGTGTTGATCAAAGTTTTATGGTGTCTCCATAATAAGGAGATGATATGTGAAGACTAGGTTGTATGATGAATAAAATACATCTGTCTTCCTTTATCTGGATTTCGAGGATGAAATCCTCATTAGGGGTTTATAATTTGTAACATCCATGACCTGGGTTATACTTTAACCCTAGGTGTTTTGATTAAGAAAGATGATTAAATGCTTAATCTCATCCTGTGAAAAGTAATTATGGCTCAAGAGGAACTTATGTTGTAATTCTAGTCCTTTTTGAACATTGTTGAAATCAATGTTTTGTTTGTTTTGGACTAAAGTGCAAATTACCCAAGTTGAGGGGTTTAAGTGCAATTGTGCATGATAATATGTTCCGCATGAGTTGAAGCATCATGAGAGTGAAGATGATGCTGAGGTATGGCTTATGGAAGCCTGAATACCAAGAAAGAGCTGATAAAGCAACGTATGTGCATGAAAACCTAGTTTTGGTATAATGTGCAATTTACCCAAAACACATGGTGCAATATGTAAATTACCACTTCAATAAGGTTCCTAATGTTTCTTGGCATCATGTAGAGCAAAGAAAATGAGAGGGGCGCCTCATTTGAATTAAGTTGGAGGAGAGAAAATCTTGATATTAAAATAATCAAGATTTAATCCTAATTGAAACCCAAATTTGATTTAGGGCAAAAATAAATGTATTAATTAAAGGGCCTTCAACCAAAATTAAAATGGTTGGATTCATATGTGTGTGTGACGTCCTTGAGCCTTGCAAGGACCACGAAAATATCCAAGGGAGTGGATAACTCACACACAATTTTATAAGAAAAAGAAATATCCACTCACATATGGATATTAATATAATATGATTTGAGGTGCTTGATTTGCTTTTCTTTAAATCATGGATAATTGAGAGGAATAAGAGTAAAAAAAAGATAGCCTCGTCCCTAAGGAAGATAAGGGGGAAGAGGCAGCCACATTTTTGGGATTAATTGGATTTTTACAAAGCATATTCTCTCTCATTGGATTTTTATAAAAAGACCTTTTACAAGCCAAATGAAAGGCTTTTACGACCCCACTTCTTCTCCTTGCTTGGGGAACGACCAAGGGAGCTTGGGAGGATCAGGTGGACGACCCCCAGACTGTTGGTAAGCTTCTTGACCTTGGTTCACCATGATTCCATGGTGGAAATCGAAAATAAATTATGGATTTCTTCCTATTTCGATCTCCTCTTCAATTCTAACCATTCCTTTTCACTCAAACCTCGAGGACGAGCCTTGGGATGGTGAAAGGAGTTGCATCCACCATTGTTTCCGTGGACATGGATTTGGAGCTCAATTGGAGGTGGATTTTATAACTTGAACCCTTGATTTTGTTATTGCATTCAATTCCTTATCAAATAATGATCATTTCCATAATTACAATAATTGATTTGGTTGATGGATGCAATTTCCATGGAAACCACAACAGTTTTCGTGCGTTTAGAGGTTTAGGATGATAAGCACACACCTCTACAAATATCCAAGGCAAAAGGTCTTGTTTGAGTTGCTCAAACGGTTTCCCAAACCGTTTGGGAGCAAACGGTTTCAAACTGTTTCGAAGCAAATAGTTTCATCAAACTGCATGAGACCAAACGGTTTCAAAACCATTTGGGGAGTTGACCAAGGGTTTACCGTTTGAGAATCCCATTCCTAATTATGTTGGTTGATAACCCACCAAATTTCATGGATTAATTCCAAAGGAATCATGAGTTGAAGGCTAATCAATTAGGCAAACTCTAATTGGATTAAGTGCTGATTTTCAACTTGATCGATTGGACTTTTTGGGTTAATTAGCCCAAACGGTTTCAAAACCGTTTGGGAATCACCCAAACGGTCTCAATACCGTTTGGAGGTCAACCAAGACCGTTTGGAGGTCTAGTGTTGAGTATGGTTAAGTATTTGAAGATCCAAACATATGGTATGAACCCTAATCGGCTAAGTGCTGATTTTGAATGAGTTGATACTTTGGGTTGATTGACCCAAACGGTTTCAAAACCATTTGGGGATCACCCAAGACCATTTGGAGGTCTAGTTTTAAGCATGGTTGACCAATTTAAGGTCTAAAGGTACCAAATCACTTTGCAATTAAGTGTTGATTTGATGATCAACTCAATAGCTCAAACCCTAATGATTTTTCACTAGAATCCAAGGGTTGGATGAGCCAAACGGTCTCAAGACCGTTTGGAGCTCGTACAAACCGTCTCAAGACTTTTTGGAGCTCACCCAATACCGTTTGGAGGTCTAGGGGTGAGTATGGTTAAGCAATTGATGATCCAATGATACTAAGTTAAAGTGTAATCAATTGCTGATTTGGTGATCAATCCAATGATCCAAACCCTAATTGGTTGACTTGGATTTTGATGATGTGATGGGAAAACGGTCCCAAGACCATTTGGTGGTCATCCAAACGACCTCAAGACCATTTGGGGTCAAGTCATGTTCAATTTGGATGATGGTTCAATGGTTTCAAAGTAACTAATCTTGCATTGATTAGTGTTGAAGGATCATCGATTCCAAACCCTAATTCAATTGATTCAAACCCTAATTGAGGATTAGTTGAGGGTCAATTGAGGGTCAAATCAGTTGAAGTTTGACCTATTTAACTCAATTTAAGTATGAGGATAGGTCTAATTGATAATTTGTTCCATGAATTCAATGATTGAAGGAATCAATATTGAGAACCCTAAACCGATTGGTGTAGTTGAGACCATCTTTGGTCCATGCGGTTTTGAGGAGGTTTGGACCAAAAGGTCTCAAGACCATTTGAGTCCAAATGGTCTCAAGACCGTTTAGGACCAAACGATCCCAAACCGTTTGTGCCCATGCGGTTTCAAAAGTCAAACTTGGGCAAACGATCTTCACCTACTTGCTTGGGTAAACGGTCTCAAGCACCACCTTTACCAAACGGTTTCAAACCATTTGAACCTTGAAGGACCAAGACCGTTTGGGGTTCAAAAAGCCAAAGTTGATTAAGGACTCAATTGGTTAATCCACTTAGACACTTGTTGTAATTTAGGACTCAACTGATCAATTCAATTGGATACCTTATGTAATGGAGGTCCAAGGTGATTGAATCTCTTGAGAATAGAGATGATGAATGATTCATTGATCCAATGATGATTAGTAATGATAATCAATGAAGGTACAAAGGTTGAAACCCTATTAGTACCTAAGTGATTAGTGCCAATTAAGGGATGAACCCTAATTGCTTATAGGATCAATGACTTGGTACACTATGTCATTCATAGTTGTATGTACTTGATTGAAGGGATGATATGACCTTATCAAGTTGAGATGATGTTAGCATGAATTCATAACATGAATATGATTCATGTGGTGATTAAGGGTATGATCCTTAAGTAAAGATATCATGAAACCCTAATCATGAACATAAACCCTAATTGACAGGGTTATTGAATTCTAACCCTAATTGAGGGCAATTCTAAATGTAACCCTAACCCAGGGTGAGGATGTAACCCTAATCCAGGGTAGTGATGTGTGAAACTCCAATTTAGGGAAATGAGATGTAAAACCCTAATTGGGATGAATAGTGAATCTCTAATTATGAATAATTGAATGAAATCCTAATGGAGATGGATTGTAGACCCAAATTGTGGGTGACTATAGTGGAAATCTTAATTAAGGATGATTCCATGTGAAATCCTATTCTAGGGTTATGTTATAAGAAACCCTAAGTTAGAATGAGGTATATGGAACATTGATGTAGTGATGTGATATGAGAATCAAACTTAGGGTGATGTCATGTAATGACATGTAAAACCCTAGTTGAGGGTGATTCCATGTGAAACCCTAATTGAGGGTGAATCCATGAGAAACCCTAGTTGAGGGTGATTCCGTGTGAAACCCTAATTGAGGGTGAATCCATGAGAAACCCTAGTTGAGGGTGATTCCATGAGAAACCCTGACTAAGTACTAAAACCACATGATGTTCAAATGATATGTTGTGATGAGAGGCCCTAAGAAGGGTGAAGGAATATGAGACTCTAGTGTAAATCATTATACATAAAGCCCTAATCCTGGGCAATATGACAATGAATCATAATTCTATTTTTAAGTAAGGGTATAAGGAAACCCTAATGATGATATAGAAGGAATGACCTTATAAAGGTGAAACATTTCATGTGGTTGATTATATGAAACCTAATTGTAAGATTTGTCTTTACCATTAGACAAGTCCATATCATTAAAGATAGTTGGACAATTCTAATGTGTGGCCTATGCATTATATGCTATAGGTAAGTGATCAGTGATGGAATGTATTAAGAAGGGAAATACCTTAATACAAGATAAGATGGCTAATTCAGGAGAGTCTGAAATGATGAGAAAGTATTACATCAAAATATGATAGTTATCACATTCAACACTTCAGGGTTTATATACCTTGATGTACTCCAAATCCAATATAATTGGGTAAGAAACATATGAAGTGTGTTATGCAACTATTACAATGAAATGTAATGAGTTGTTGCACTTGATGAGTGTTAATTAATGTACCTTGAGAATGGGTTTAAGCCCAAATAATGTGTACGATTAAATCATACCATGATGAGGATGAGAAATGAATGCATGCCTTGAATTGATGATTATTAATGTTGTATGATGAAAGTAATGTTCTTGAATAATCAAATATGATACCTTTGAATGCCCCAGAGGTATGGATTAATGAATTAAAGGTTGGATAGATTATATAATCATGAAACCCTAATTAATGAGAAAATGGGGAACCCTAACCCTAATCTGGGTAAAGGGAATGAAAAGCCCTATCTGATAGTAAACCCTAATTCCTAGGAAAGGAATAATGGTGTTACTATTGTATCATATGATGTGATGAATATCTTGTATGATTGTTATCATGCCTAATAACCATACAGATATTATGAGATGATGTATATAGCTAGTTTGAGCTGTGACATTTATATAATAAATGTTGACTAGCCTTCTGTGCCTTGATATTGTTGTTGCTTAATAAAGTAACAGATGTGCATGGACTTTTATGAGTCATATGAGTAAGTTGTTACCTAGAAAGAGGTGACAAGATATGTCATGGCCTTGTGAGCCATGTGAATAGTTGCTGCCTAGTGAGAGGTGACAAGTTGTTTAATGGCCTTGTGAGCCAGGTGTGATGCTTATGTAACAAGTATCATGAATGCCTTGGTCAGATGACCTGAAGGTGATAATTACCTAATAAATGGTAATGGTACTCAATGATGAGTTAAGGGTTTGAATACCCAGAACCATATGATTATGGTGATGAGAATGTGAAGGGATGAGAATTCCCAATTTTGAAATGAGGGACTGAGTTCCCAAGGTCTTTGAAAGGTTGATAAGTATCTGATGAAAGTAATACATGTTTCTTTATAGCATTGTTGTAATAAGTTATGTTTGAGAACTTGACTGATGCTAAAAGAATATGCTAATGTACTTAATTAATCAAGTGAAATCATATCATGTAGAGCCCTGACCATAGATCCATCATCGTCAGCAAATTGGTGATGGTGAAACGGGTGCTCCGCGGCAAAACCCAGAGGGCATACTTTTGAGTATGTGGGGGTTATGGGTGCGAATATCCTTACGCCCTAATGGAGGAATTGATGTGAGATAAACATTAAATCTCTCAATCCTTCATTACATGTACCGGGATGGCTGTATCACGAATCTCCTTATGATTGGGTTAGATGTCGTACACATCTCCCAATAATATTAATGCCGAATTGGTGGAGATAAACACGAAATCTCACGATCGCAAAGAGAGTGCAGCATGTCACTGTAACTATGATAGCGAAGTTGTCAGTATACTGTGAAAAACTATATTTAGTAGAGACACAAGATGTCCTGCATGTGATCTCGCGCTGACCGAGATGTGGGAGGTCATGGGAATCCGACTCTTCCATTGACTTTGTATGGTACCGATTTCGACTTCGCAATGGTTGGTTGGAGCATGAGCAGTATACCTCATCTCCTCAGGGCATAAGTGTGCTTGTAAAATGAAATCATCCGTATAGCATGTTTGCTTAAGGATTGAATACGGAAATTCATTGGCTGATGTTACATTTCTGTTATATATCTGTAGTTCATTGATGTTATTCATATATGTTGTATTCATTACAAGTAGATGGATGAACTATGAGTCTACCAAGATTAGATGCATTGTTACCCTTGAAAAAGGAGATTACTTCACTTTGTTCATACAAGTGACTTACCTGCTGTTGATTTAATATATAAATCCTTCTGCTCAGTTTATTTTAATAAGTTGTTATAACAATGTTTTGGGGGAGAGTTATTGTAATGCCCGGGCCAACTGCCCTACGCTCTAGTAGAGTTTCAGGAATGATGACTGGCCCCACAAACCACCACTAGCCTTAACTGCGGGCGGTCCTCATTCACACGCAAGCCAGGATCAACTTCCCGACTGGTCACCCATTCTAGTACTACTCCAAGCTGAGCACGCTTAACTATGGAGTTCTTTAGAGATGGTCTCCTGAAAAAGGAGGTGCACCTTGGTGATATGGGTAGTCCAATCATTCCTTTTAAGATCATGTTATCCGAGGCCTCAAATCCTGGGATGTTACAGTTATATCTTTCGCTGGGGCAATTTACAATTGTCTCACCCCCGTGGGATCCAACTTTTTAGGTGGACGCGGACAAAGAAGTAGAATCTCATTGCAGGGAATAGACAACAACAGTGACAGTAGGGACAACAATAATATCTCAGGTGGAGATATTATTTGTCAAGTTATGTAGTTAGAAAGTCCTATGTGTCATCTCTGTACTCTCAAGTCCACGTAGTTTTTAGTCAGTGTTTTATGAATCAATCTGAGGTTTTGGCTTGATGCCTCGAGATTCGTATACTGTATGTATATAATGTTTATAAGACAGTTGATGATGTAGTCTCTGAAAAGAGACGGTACAGGCTATGTACGTTTGAACCAGAATGTAAATGTTATACAATGGTTCTTGATGGGAAAGATTTCCTATGTACGTATCGCTTTGCAAAAAGTTTTAATTTTTTTTTGTAATTTTCAGTAATCCGCTGCAAATAATTCACTTCCGCTTAAGTTAATCCTATTTTTGTGAGTTGGATGCCACAAATTAGTGTTATCAGAGCTCTAGGTTAGCTGAGTCTACAGAGACAGAGGACTAAGGTAGTAGAGTCTATTCTAGTGTCATCCAGTGTATCTGATAGTGTCTTCTACTCGTATAAGAAAAGAAGAACTTAAAGATGACTGGGTCACATGAGGACATTGCTGCTGAGAGCAGCAATGTTGCACCAAGAAGAGGTGCATGGGAATAGGTAAGAGAGAGACAATTGCCTGAGAATCCCGTAGATGATCCATCTATGATAAGAAAATCTTTCTTTAAGTATTACTGTTGGAGAATTTAGGGCAATAGTAATGTATATAGTGGATCAAGCATTGGCAGTGTAACCTAGATTACCAGCCTCAATGATAATGTTTTAGATATCTACATGATTTTTAATAAGCATCAGCAGGTTGAAGCAAAAGGAAATGATGAATTTCTGGACTTAAATTGAGTCTGTGCTCAACCTTAGCCTATTGAATCAACCTTTGAGGTAGAGTTAGCCTGAGGTAGTGAATAATTCATGAATTATGACAATTAGACAAGATAATGTCATTCAAATATGTCATTTTATGAATTCCTGGATTATCTGAGAAAGGAATTGATTGAACTTTCCTTGCTTAAGCCCTATGAGGACTTAGGTTTTGCATAGTAAAACATTGCAAATGTTTTATGTTGTCCTTACCTCTATAAGAAAAGATGAGGTATATAAGAGGTGCCTGGACAAAATCCAGGGATGTTAAGCTTTATGCTTGTGATGATAAGAAAAGAAGGAATATGATAGTATACAAAGTGCATACCACTTAATCTCAGTATTTATATACCCTGGCCAGGTATACAACTATTGATGATAAAGTGGGTATGGAAACTCTTAGATTGTTGTCTTTTTGATTGCTCTAATCAAGTAGTCATTCTGAGACAATCTAATGAGTATCATGAAATCAGAAATATGGAATGAATAAATGTGTCATATTCCATGCATAAGAAAGAGAGTCTGAGATAATCTCAGATGAGCATGTTGTATGAGGAACTAAAAGTGTACTCCTCATAAGATAAGAATAAGGGAGATGAACCATGTTCAATAATGCTACCAACATAATAAAGATCTTTCCCAAAATGAGGAAATGGGAAATGTGATGAGATCATGAGATGATCATAAACATGCTAGATAATAATAAAGAAAGGGATAATGACATGCTATCATCCTTACAAATTCCAATGCTAAAGGCAAGGAACCTAGGATGAGACAAAGAGTAAATGGTTTATGAATAGTTGAAAATACATGAATTAATAAGAGGGATATGAATCCTTGTTTTCTTTCCTTTCAGGGACATGGCAATCAAGTGGGTATTAGGACACTTGATGTGCATAAGATAAATATGTTCATGTGATGGATACTTAGAAAAGTATCAGTTATCTTGGACTTTGGTCCCAAGATGAGGAAATATGAAGCAATTAATGTTCCAAGATGAAAGGAAGGGATATATATGATGTGTTTCCAACACATGTGATAGATACCAAGGTGAAATATTCTGGTATCTGAGAGTTATCAGATGGGTTAGGTTGGCTACCTGGAGTGGTCAACTGTGAAATTAGTCTGAATATATAAAAGAATATGAACATCATATGTTAGGGGTTTATGCTCTGCATAAACATGATACTAATAAAGAATGCATGACGTTCCTCTGAATAAGAAAAGTGTTATTTGACACAAAGTTGACTTTATAGTCAATGATGAGGAACAGTGGAGCATGTGCCTTGTGTGTTGATTCTATGAGAATCTTGTATGGAAACACTTTGTGCTGATCAAAGTTTTATGGTGTCTCCATAATAAGGAGATGATATGTGAAGACTAGATAGTATGATGAATAAAATACATCTGTCTTCCTTTATCTGGATTTCGAGGACGAAATCCTCGTTAGGGGTTTATAATTTGTAACATCCCTGACATGGGTTATACTTTAACCCTAGATGTTTTGATTAAGAAAGATGAATGCTTAATCTCATCTTGCGAAAAGTAATTAGGGCTCAAGATGAACTTATGTTGCAATTCTAGTCCTTTTTGAACATTGTCGAAATCAATGTTTTGTTTGTTTTGGACTAAAGTGCAAATTACCCAAGTTGAGGGGTTTAAATGCAATTGTGCATGATAATATGTTCCTCATGAGTTGAAGCATCATGAGAGTGAAGATGATGCTGAGGTATGGCTTATGGAAGCCTGAATACCAAGAAAGAGCTGATAAAGCAATGTATGTGCATGAAAACCTAGTTTTGGTATAATGTGCAATTTACCCAAAACACAGGGTGAAATATGTAAATTACCACTTCAATAAGGTCCCTAATGTTTTTTGGCATCATGTAGAGCAAAGAAAATGAGAGGGGCACCTCATTTGAATTAAGTTGGAGGAGAGAGAATCTTGATATTAAAATAATCAAGATTTAATCCTAATTGAACCCCAAATTTGATTTAGGGCAAAAATAAATGTATTAATTAAAGGGCCTTCAACCAAAATTAAAATGGTTGGATTCATATGTGTGTGTGACGTCCTTGAGCCTTGCAAGGACCACGAAAATATCCAAGGGAGTGGATAACTCACACACAATTTTATAAGAAAAAGAAATATCCACTCACATATGGATATTAATATAATATGATTTGAGGTGCTTGATTTGCTTTTCTTTAAATCATGGATAATTGAGAGGAATAAGAGGCAAACAAGATAGCCTCGTCCCTAAGGAAGATAAGGGGGAAGAGGCGGCCACATTTTTGGGATTAATTGGATTTTTACAAAGCATATTCTCTCTCATTGAATTTTTATAAAAAGACCTTTTACAAGCCAAATGAAAGGCTTTTACGACCCCACTTCTTGCTTGGAGAACGACCAAGGGAGCTTGGGAGGGTCAGGAGGACGACCCCCAGCCTGTTGCTAATCTTCTTGACCTTGTTTCACCATGATTCCATGGTGGAAATCGAAAATAAATTATGGATTTCTTCCTATTTCGATCTCCTCTTCAATTTTAACCATTCCTTTTCACTCAAACCTTGAGGACGAGCCTTGGGATGGTGAAAGGAGTTGCATCCACCATTGTTTCCGTGGACATGGAGCTTTGGAGCTTGATTGGAGGCGGGTTTTATAACTTGAACCCTTGATTTTGTTACTGCATTCAATTCCTTATCAAATAATGATCATGTCCATAATTGCAATAATTGATTTGGTTGATGGATGCAATTTCCATGGAAACCACAACAGTTTTAGTGAGTTTAGAGGTTTAAGATGATAAGAACACACCTCTATAAATATACAAGGCAAACGGTCTTGTTTGAGTTGCTCAAACAGTTTCCCAAACCGTTTGGGAGCAAACGGTTTCAAACCGTTTAGAAGCAAACAGTTTCATCAAACCACATGAGACCAAACGGTTTCAAAACTATTTGGGGGAGTTGACCAAGGGTTGACCGTTTGAGAATCCTGTTCCTAATTATTTTGTTTGATAACCCACCAAATTTGATAGATTAATTCCAAAGAAATCATGAGTTGAAGGCTAATCAATTAGGCAAACTCTAATTGGATTAAGTGCTGATTTTCAACTTGATCGATTGAACTTTTTGGGTTAATTAGCCCAAACGGTTTCAAAACCGTTTTGGAATCACCCAAACGGTCTCAAGACCGTTTGGAGGTCAACCAAGACCGTTTTTAGGTCTAGGGTTGAGTATGGTTAAGTATTTGAAGATCCAAACATATGGTATAAACCCTAATCGGCTAAGTGCTGATTTTCCATTTGAATGAGTTGATACTTTGGGTTGATTGACCCAAACGGTTTCAAAACCGTTTGGGGATCACCCAAACGGTCTCAAGACCGTTTGGGGATCACCCAAGACCGTTTTTAGGTATAGGGTTAAGTATGGTTGACCAATTGAAGGTCTAAAGGTACCAAATCACTTTGCAATTAAGTGTTGATTTGATGATCAACTCAATAGCTCAAACCCTAATGATTTTTCACTAGAATCCAAGGGTTGGATGAGACAAATGGTCTCAAGACCGTTTGGAGCTCATAAAAACCGTCTCAAGACCGTTTGGAGGTCACCCAAGACCGTTTGGAGGTCTAGGGGTGAGTATGGTTAAGCAATTGATGATCCAATGATACTAAGTTAAAGTGTAATCAATTGCTGATTTGGTGATCAATCCAATGATCCAAACCCTAATTAGTTGTCTTGGATTTTGATTATGTGATGGTAAAACGGTCCCAAGACCGTTTGGTGGTCATCCAAACGACCTCAAGACCATTTGGGGTCAAGTCATGTTCAATTTGGATGATGGTTCAATGGTTTCAAGGTAACTAATCTTGCATTGATTAGTGTTGAAGGATCATCGATTCCAAACCCTAATTCAACTGATTCAAACCCTAATTGAGGACTAGTTGAGGGTCAATTGAGGGTCAAATCAGTTGAAGGTTGACCTATTTAACTCAATTGAAGTATGAGGATAGGTCCAATTGATGATTGGTTCCATGAATTCAATGATTGAAGGAATCAATATTGAGAGCCCTAAACCGATTGGTGTAGTTGAGACCATCTTTGGTCCATGCGGTTTTGAGGATGTTTGGACCAAACGGTCTCAAGACCATTTGAGTCCAAACGGTCTCAAGCCCATTTGGGACCAAACGGTATCAAGACCTTTTGGGATCAAACGATCCCAAACCGTTTGTGCCCATGCGGTTTTAAAAGTCAAACTTGGGCAAACGGTCTTTGCCTACTTGCTTAGGCAAACGGTCTCAAGCACCACCTTTACCAAATGGTTTCAAACCGTTTGAACCTTGAAGGACCAAGACCGTTTGGGGTTCAAATAGTCAAAGTTTATTGAGGACACAATTGGTTAATCCACTTAGACACTTGTTGTAATTGAGGACTCAATTGATCAATTCAATTGGATACCTTATATAATGGAGGTCCAAGGTGATTGAATCTCTTGAGAATAGAGATGATGAATGATTCATTGATCCAATGATAATTAGTAATGATAATCAATGAAGGTACAAAGGTTGAAACCCTATTAGTACCTAAGTGATTAGTGCCAATTAAGGGATGAACCCTAATTGCTTATAAGATCAATGACTTGGTACACTATGTCATTCATAGTTGTATGTACTTGATTGAAGGGATGATATGACCTTATCAAGTTGAGATGATGTTAGCATGAATTCATAACATGAATATGATTCATGTGGTGATTAAGGGTATGATCCTTAAGTAAAGAGATCATGAAACCCTAATCATGAACACAAACCCTAATTGACATGGTTATTGAATTCTAACCCAAATTGAGGGCAATTCTAAATGTAACCCTAACCCAGGGTGAGGATGTAACCCTAATCCAGGGTAGTTATGTGTGAAACTCCAATTTAGGTAAATGAGAAGTAAAACCCTAATAGGGATGAATAATAAATCTCTAATTATGAATAATTGAATGAAATCCTAATGGAGATGGATTGTAGACCCAAATTGTGGGTGACTATAGTGGAAATCTTAATTAAGGATGATTCCATGTGAAATCCTATTCTAGGGTTATGTTATGAGAAACCCTAAGTTAGAATGAGGTATATGGAACATTGATGTGGTGATGTGATATGAGAATCAAACTTAGGGTGATGTCATGTAATGACATGTAAAACCCTAGTTGAGGGTGATTCCATGTGAAACCATAATTGAGGGTGAATCCATGAGAAACCCTAGTTGAGGGTGATTCCATGTGAAACCCTAATTGAGGGTGAATCCATGAGAAACCCTAGTTGAGGGTGATTCCATGTGAAACTCTAATTGAGGGTGAATCCATGAGAAACCCTAGTTGAGGGTGATTCCATGAGAAACCCTGACTAAGTACTAAAACCACATGATGTTCAAATGATATGTTGTGATGAGAGGCCCTAAGAAGGGTGAAGGAATATGACACTCTAATGTAAATCATTATACATAAAGCCCTAATCCTGGGCAATATGACAATGAATCATAATTCTAATTTTAAGTAAGGGTATAAGGAAACCCTAATGATGAGATAGAAGGAATGACCTTATAAAGGTGAAACATTTCATGTGGTTGATTATATGAAACCTAATTGTAAGCAATGTCTTTACCATTAAACAAGTCCATATCATTAAAGATAGTTGGACAATTCTAATGTGTGGTCTATGCATTATATGCTATAGGTAAGTGATCAATGATGGAATGTATTAAGAAGGGAAATACCTTAATACAAGATAAGATGGCTAATTCAGGAGAGTCTGAAGTGATGAGAAAGTAATACATCAAAATATGATAGTTATCACATTCAACACTTCAGGGTTTATATACCTTGATGTACTCCAAATCCAATATAATTGGGTAAGAAACATATGAAGTGTGTTATGCAACTATACAATGAAATGTAATGAGTTGTTGCACTTGATGAGTGTTAATTAATGTACCTTGAGAATGGGGTTAAGCCCAAATGATGTGTATGATTAAATCATACCATGATGAGGATGAGAAATGAACTCATGCCTTGAATTGATGATCATTAATGTTGTATGATGAAAGTAATGTTCTTGAATAATCAAATATGATACCTTTGAATGCCCCAGAGGTATGGATTAATGAATTAAGGGTTGGATAGATTATATAATCATGAAAACCTAATTAATGAGAAAATGGGGAACCCTAACCCTAATCTGGATAAAGGGAATGAAAAGCCCTATTTGATAGTAAACCCTAATTCCTGGGAAAGGAATAATGGTGTTACTATTGTATCATATGATGTGATGAATATCTTGTATGATTGTATCATGCCTAATAACCATACATATATTATGAGATGATGTATATAGCTAGTTTGAGTTGTGACATTTATATAATAAATGTTGACTAGCCTTTTGTGCCTTGATATTGTTGTTGCTTAATAAAGTAACAAATGTGCATGGACTTTTATGAGTCATATGAGTAAGTTGTTACCTAGAAAGAGGTGACAAGATATCTCATGGCATTGTGACCCATGTGAATAGTTGATGCCTAGTGAGAGGTGACAAGTTGTTTAATGGCCTTGTGAGCCAGATGTGATGCTTGTGTAACAAGTATCATGAATGGCTTGGTCAGATGACCTGAAGGTGATAGTTACCTAATAAATGGTAATGGTACTCAATGATGAGTTAAGGGTTTGAATACCCAGAACCATATGATTATGGTGATGAGATTGTGAAGGGATGAGAATTCCCAATTTGGAAATGAGGGACTGAGTTCCCAAGGTCTTTGAAAGGCTGATAAGTATCTGATGAAAGTAATACATGTTTCTTTATAGCATTGTTGTAATAAGTTATGTTTGAGAACTTGACTGATGCTAAAATAATATGCTAATGTACTTAATTAATCAAGTGAAATCATATCATGTAGAGCCCTGACCATAGATCCATCATCGTCAACAAATTGGTGATGGTGAAAGGGTGCTCCGCTGCAAAACCTGGAGGGCATACTTTTGAGTATGTGGGGGTTATGGGCGCGAATATCCTTACGCCCTAATGGAGGAATTGATGTGAGATAAACATTAAATCTCTCAATCCTTCATTATATGTACCGAAATGGATGTATCACGAATCTCTTGATGATTGGGTTAGATGTCGTACACATCTCCCAATAATGTTAATGTCGGATCGGTGGTGATAAACACGAAATCTCATGATCGCAAAGAGAGTGCAGCATGTCACTGTAACTCTGATAGCGAAGTTTCCAATATACTCTAGAAAGCTATATTTAGTAGAGACACAAGATGTCCTGCATGTGATCTCACGCTGACCGAGATGTGGGAGGTCATGGGAATCCGGCTCTTCCATTAACCTTGTATGGTACCGATTTCGACTTTGCAGTGGTCGGTTGGAGCATGAGCGGTATACCTCATCTCCTCAGGGCATAAGTGTGCTTGTAAAATGAAATCAGCCGTATAGAATGTTTGCTTAAGGATTGAATACGAAAATCCATTGGCTGATGTTACATTTCTGTTATATATCTGTAGTGAAAAACCACTAGAGGGGGGTGAATAGGGTTTTAAACTAATTTAACAATTATTTAACTCAAATAACCACAAATGAGAAATCAAGAAGGAGACAAAGGGTTTAGAGTGGTTCCAACCTTAGCAAATACTAAGGTTGTCAGTCCACTACCCGGTTGCTTACCCAACCGGGATTTTGAAAGTATTAATTTTATTACCTTCTCAAGGAATTACACAAAATACAATACTTTCTTACACCCCTTTGAACAACCTTCACTTGAAGTAGATGCACCAACTCGAGGTAGCCTTCTTGAAGTAACTCCAAGTTCCCCCTTGAAGTAGCCTTCCTCTTAGAAGTAACCTCCCGTTTCACCAACCTTCTTGAAGTAGTTCAAAGTCTCCTTCTTCACCAAGAAGATCACAACCCTCTCCAATCCGCAGCCTCCAACCTAGGAGTAGCAAGGAGAGTACAAGAAATGAAAGTGAACAAGAAAGGAAAATGGAAATTATAACTTATCCTTTGAAGCACAAGGCTTGATTTGCCTATATCAAGCGTGTAGATCTCCTAACCAATGTGTATGGAAATGTGATTGCTGTGGATAGGAGATACTAGCCTATAGGACACGAAATTTGAGCCAAGAGAAAAGTAGCCAATTGCAAATGTGCTCAATTGCTCACAAACAGGTTGCTCAATGCAAGTGTATGCTCAAAGATTGCTCAAGTGTATATATCAAGTGTTTTTAGGTGTCCTAAGGCATGTCCTATTTATAGGAATGTCCTACAAGTTCTTAAGGACATTCTAGACACTTTCTAGGGGGTTCTAAGTGCTTAACTAGCCGTTAGGTACAAGTTTGTTGCTTTAACAACCACTAGTTAATTAATTCTGCGGTTGTTGTCAGAGTCCATCTCGGTCGAGAAATTGTCGACCGAGATGCCTACTCGGTCGAGGTTTTGTCGACCGACAGGCTCTCTGGATCAAGTGTTTGCAACGTTCATCTCCAACTGCCAACTACCTTGTCAGTTGTGTCTAACGGCTACTTGGGTCTTTCTCGGTCGAGGAGTTTGTCGACCGAGAGTGTCTTGGTCGAGGAATTTGTCGACCGAGATTGACCATGTTTCAAGGTTTCAATTTAGGCATTAAGTGTGTGTATGAGTGTGCATATGTGACACTTTTGAAGGGGATGACCTATCTAAGTGTGGTGTATAGCTAGGGAAGATCTAACGCTTGATTTACATGAAGTCTAAGTACTTGTACATTATATGTTTGTACAAGTTTTTACAAAGTGATTACATTTCATGAAAATACAAACATATATAGATTTCCCTAATTGCTTTGTCATCCACCTTATTCCTGCAACACTCAAGTAGCTCGTTAGATCAACAAGAATGAAATTTTTGTCATTATCAAAACAAAGGGATTTACAGATGTCCATTTAGCCAACAATCTCCCCCTTTTTGAAGATGACAAACATTTCCAAAATATAAATGAAGGAAATATAAAACATATGAGTTTCATACATGAGGATTACCTTTTATAGCCTTTCTAGTTTTGCAAGTGAGTGCTGGCCAAGATGTTATGAAACTCAGTTGTGATTTTGATTTTATGTTCTTTCTCCCCCTTTGTCATTTCAAAAAGATATCCAAGAGAAACATATTTGATATTCTTTCTCCCCCTAAATTTTATACTTCGCTCCCCCTTAAATAGATATCCAATTTAAAATCAAGGGATTTATGCATATAATAGATGATCAATTTAGCCACAATTTTAATTGTCAAGAATTTGCAAAAAAAATTATCCTTTGTGATTTTATTGCATATATATTACTCCTCTTACTTTATATGCTCTACGATGATAGTCTTATAAACCATGTTCAAATGATCCCATATATAAAAGATGACTCATATGCTTTGAAAAATATCCATTATAATCATGCAAAGATAACCAATTTATTGCAAGGATAACTAACTCATTACAATCATGTAAAGATAGCCATTGCATTACAATCATGTAAAGATAACCATTTCATTACAACTATTACAACGGATACTCCAAATCTCACTGGAAAGACCTAAGTATTACATCAATATCTGGGTCTTTTCCAAGAAATGGCTCAGCTCCATAATACTTGACTAAAGTTTGCCACTCCAAAGCACCTGTCTTGGTTAAGGCATATGCTTCCAAGAAGGTGGGAGCACGATCAAAATGGAAATGAGCAGTAATGTCTTGTAGTTGCATTGGAGAAAACTGAGTGTGAGTGAGATCTGAAGATGGTGGAGGTGGAGTTTGGTAGTAGTTGTAGGAGGGATTATATGGGTTGATCATGCCAGGATTTAAAGAATAAGGATATTCATCTGGTTGATTTGGAGAGAGGGTTTGCATCCTTTGGTTTAGGTAGGTCATGGCATGGTGGCTATAATCTAATTGTTTGCTTAGATGATATTGGGACCCAGAAATATAGGTTAGGGTGTTTTGGATGGGATCATAGGATGGGTTGGGAGGAGGAGGTGGTGGTATGTCTTGAGTAGATGTCTCTCCTTCCATCCTAGCCCTCTTGTGACCAAAATCAATACCCATCTTCTCTACTGTGTTTTTGCTTATTTTTTGTGGTCTTCTTTCCCATGTGTATCCCATATCTTCAATATGTGTCTTAAGAAAATGTTGAGTGATTTGGCAAACAAAATCAGCATAGGGAGGATTGCCAGAAAACTCAAGCATATTCTTAAGGATAATGCGGATAAAATTTATGGGAATGCGTTTGATAATGACATAAATTAGATACATGCGAAAGGTAGGAACTTCAGACTTGTTTGCTCTAGGATGTATGTTTGTGGAAACAATAAGATTGATAATCCTAGCTGCAGGTTTGAGGTTAATAGCATAGTAGGTACCCCTATCTTCGTGACAAGTGGTGTTAGATTGAAAAATAGCTCGTTTAATGTCACTAAGACTAACTATGTTGTCATCCTGGGAAAGTGTATTGAGTGGATTGCCGGTGGTAAAATCAAGGGTGTCTTGGTATTCGTTTACGTCTATGTTGAGCATGTCAAGGATACCTTCTTCAGTAAAGTGAAAGCTATGCCCATTGACCATGGAGGAGAAGGAGTTATTTTCGGGATTGGAGGTTAAGTTTGCATAGAACTCGTTCACAACTTTGGAAGAATAAGAAGGAAAGGAGGGGTTCAGAAAATCCTTCAATTATTGCACCTCAAAGAGATCCTCCAGGTCGACGATGTTGTAGAAGTCCATAACTTCAATCGGTCGTTGTGGAAGTGGAGCTTTGGAGGAAAGCCTGAGGTAGCGATCACCAGCAGCCGCGTCGATGAAGGGGATGTCGTTGATGATCGACAATGGTGGAGAGACCGTCCTTCCTTTCCTGCCAGCAACTTGCTTCTTGCCACGTGCAGATGATGAGGCCATTGCTTTGCTTTGAGATGGAGAAGAAGCAAGGAAGTCTTTGGAGGTGGAAGAGCTAAAGAGTTGCACAAAAATGCACTAGAGAGAGGCTAGAGAAGTGAGAACATGAGAGTGTGATGGAATGACCCGTTTTTGGCCCTTTTTATAGCATTCCAGTAACCCGGTCGGTCGACAATTTGTCGACCGAGGACCGCAACGGTCATATCCTAGGCGTGCCTCTCAGTTCCCCAACGGTCGGCTGGCAACGGTCATTTTCTAACGGTCGGATTCCAACGGTCAATTCTTGGTCGAGCAATTTGTCGACCGACATTGTCTCGGTTGAACAATTTGTCGACCGGACATGTGTTTGAGAGTTGTCCGTGTGAAGTCGGTCGGTCGAAAAAAGGTTATCTGACCGAGATGTTTTCGGTCGAGAAATTCGTCGACCGAGAACCTTTCTGTGAAGCTGTTTTTGATTCAAAGACTAAATTTGTAGAGCATATCTATATTTTCTAAGGGAGTAATATTGTAATTATTATTACTAGTATGATTTTGATCATATATGAAATTTGTAAGTTTTCCAATTAAATTTGTTTATGTGAGTTCCCCCTTAATCTTATAATTTTAGATAATTTGAGGATTCTAAGGTCACAAATTGATTCTTAAGATTTGATTTTGACCTTTGATTAAAGCTTCATGTTTTCAATATGATAAGCACATTTTGAATCAAGATACTAAGATTTGGTGTAATAAAATGATGTCCAAATAAGCATTGTGTCAAGCTTATTTTAGGTCGACCTTGACTATGACCATAGCGTCCCTTGGTCAAACTTGATTTTAACCAAGAGGCAATTTTGCAGATTTCCAATTTGAGCATTCATATGTGAAGTATAACGTCTGCATGTAACTTGATTAGATATTAATTTGAGGCATTTTAAGTGATGCTCAATATGAAGATATCCATTCTTAATTAAGCTTTGTTGTAGGTACATAAATATCATTTTCTATTTCTTCTTGTACCCTTATTTTCATATAAGATTCTCCAAGAAAATATGTATCCTTGAAAGCAATATCTCAAGTTCTTAATTGAGAAATTTTTATCTTATGTGTTGCAAGCATTAAAGTTCTTTTTCATATCACAAATGAATTATTTTGCTTGCCTATGTATCATCAAGGATCCATGCATCATTTTCTATTATAACATAGCATCATCTTTATGAGCTGAATGATAAAATAGTGAAAACATATCCACGATGTAATGATAGAACAACATATAATGATAATTCCATGAAATACAGTGATCATTTAAGCTAGATATCATAACACATGATGATCTTCAACTTGTAAAATCAGTCATTAACAATAAATTGATAGCAATCTGATCAATTGAAAACACATTCAGCAGATTTATTTTAGATTTGACAACAGAGACCGGATCGGTCGACCATTTCTCGACCAACTGTCCTTCTCGGTCGACAGATTCTCGACCGAGAAAGGTTCTGTACTATTTCAGAGCTGTTTTTAGTAAGTAAATCAGAATTGTTTTTGAAGATTTAAAAGAAAAATATATTCAAGTTAGATGTTTAAATACTTGAATTAATTTTTTAAGTTGAGATAGATATATAAATATGCAACTAGGGTCCTTGGTCATATCTCAACTTATTTTTGCTCATTTAGTTTGGGGGTTTTGGGACCCAAACTAACTCGACATCCTTTTTCTTGTAAGGACATGAAAAGGAATAGTGACCAAGGCGCAAACAGTAATGACAACATATAGAATCAACTTCATATCTCTTTCTATGATTTTGTTCTAGGTTGTTTTTGGGTACGTATGTATTTGTACCTTTAGGTACATACATAGATTGACTCTTTGGTACTTGTGTTCTTCCCTTACTAGGTTGTTGATGAGATTTTCCTTTAGGCTTGTAACCTAGTCCTCTCCTTCCAATTTGATGGTAAGGATCATTTAAGATTTTATCAAGAATACCATTGTTACTTAGGCTACTAACTTCTTGTTGTAGCTTAGCAATCTCCTCCATTCTTTTCTTGATATCTAGCTTTGCTTGTTCTAGATTAGATGATAATGAATTTCTTTCTTTCACGATAGTATCATAATCTAGATGTGAGCACAAGATGGGTTGTTTTTGAAGATCGTTCACTTGAGTTTGCAAATTAATCTTTTCTAAAGAAAGAAGATTGCAATATGCCTCTATAGATTTTATCTTAATATTATGATCTTCAATGATCTTTTTAAGATCTTCATTTTTAGATGTAATAGCAAGAAGCTTAGCATGTAATTCATCATTTGCTTTATTAGCTTTCTTTAACTTCTTCTTGCACTCAATATATTTATTATGTGTCTCTTCAAGACTAGCAACTAGCTCTTCTTTAGATAAATAAAAAAGACTTACCTCTTCTTCTTCTTCACTTGTTGTAGCAATAAGACAATCTTTGTGCTCATCTTCCTTCTTTGATCTCCATGGGCAGCTAGATGTCGTGTGGCTTGTTCCTAAGCACCAATTGCAACATGTTGTAGATTGGTCCAGGCTGCTCCTTTTATTGCGGTTGTAATCACCATCACCCTCCATTCTTCAAGACCTGATTAGGGTTCCTTGAAGCCTGCTCTGATACCAATTGAAAAACCACTAGAGTGGGGGTGAATAGGGTTTTAAACTAATTTAACAATTATTTAACTCAAACAACCACAAATGACAAATCAAGAAGGAGACAAAGGGTTTAGAGTGGTTCCAACCTTAGCAAATACTAAGGTTGTCATTCCACTACCCGGTTGCTTACCCAACCGGAATTTTGAAAGTATTAATTTTATTACCTTCTCAAGGAATTACACAAAATACAATACTTTCTTACACCCCTTTGAACAACCTTCACTTGAAGTAGATGCACCAACTCGAGGTAGCCTTCTTGAAGTAACTCCAAGTTCCCCCTTGAAGTAGCCTTCCTCTTAGAAGTAACATCCCGTTGCACCAGCCTTCTTGAAGTAGTTCAAAGTCTCCTTCTTCACCAAGAAGATCACGACCCTCTCCAATCCGCAGCCTCCAACCTAGGAGTAGCAAGGAGAGTACAAGAAATGAAAGTTAACAAGAAAGGAAAATGGAAATTACAACTTATCCTTTGAAGCACAAGGCTTGATTTTCCTATATCAAGCGTGTAGATCTCCTAACCAATGTGTATGGAAATGTGATTGCTGTGGATAGGAGATACTAGCCTATAGGACACGAAATTTGAGCAAAGAGAAAAGTAGCCAATTGCAAATGTGCTCAATTGCTCACAAACAGGTTGCTCAATGCAAGTGTATGCTCAAAGATTGCTCAAGTGTATATATCAAGTGTGTTTAGGTGTCCTAAGGCATGTCCTATTTATAGGAATGTCCTAAAAGTGCTTAAGGACGTTCTAGACACTTTCTAGGGGGTTCTAAGTGCTTAACTAGTCGTTAGGTACAAGTTTGTTGCTTTAACAACGGCTAGTTAATTAATTCTGCAGTTGCTGTCAGAGTCCATCTCGGTCGAGAAATTGTCAACCGAGATGCCTACTCGGTCGAGGTTTTGTCGACCGACAGGCTCTCTGGATTAAGTGTTTGCAACGTTCATCTCCAACTACCAACTACCTTGTCAGTTGTGTCTAACGGCTACTTGGGTCTTTCTCGGTCGAGGAGTTTGTCGACCGAGAGTGTCTTGGTCGAGGAATTTGTCGACCGAGATTGACCCTATTTCAAGGTTTCAATTTAGGCATTAAGTGTGTGTATGAGTGTGCATATGTGACACTTTTGAAGGGGATGACCTATCTAAGTGTGGTGTATAGCTAGGGAAGATCTAACGCTTGATTTACATGAAGTCTAAGTACTTATACATTATATGTTTGTACAAGTTTTTACAAAGTGATTACATTTCATGAAAATACAAACATATATAGATTTCCCTAATTGCTTTGTCATCCACCTTATTCCTGCAACACTCAAGTAGCTCGTTAGATCAACAAGAATGAAATGTTTGTCATTATCAAAACAAAGGGATTTACAAATGTCCATTTAGCCAACATGTAGTTCATTGATGTTATTCATATCTGTTGTATTCATTACAAGTCGATGGATGAACTATGAGTCTACCAAGAGTAGATGCATTGTTACCCTTGAAAAAGGAGATTACTTCACTTTGTTCATACAAGTGACTTACCTGCTGTTGATTTAATATATAAATCCTTCTGCTCAATTTATTTTAATAAGATGCTATAACAATGTTTTGGTGGAGAGTTATATCTCTCGCTGGGGCAATTTACAATTGTCTCACCCCCGTGGGATCCAACTTTTTAGGTGGATGCAGACAAAGAAGCAGAATCTCATTGCAGGGAATAGACAAAAACAGTGACAACAGGGACAACAGTAATATCTCAGGTGGAGATACTTCCTGTCAAGTTATGTAGTTAGAAAGTCCTATGTGTCGTCTCTGTACTCTCAGGTCCTCGGAGTTTTTAGTCAGTGTTTTATGAATCAATCTGAGGTTTTGGCTTGATGCCTCGAGATTCGTATACTGTCTGTATATAATGTTTATAAGATAGTTGATGATGTAGTCTCTGAAAAGAGACGGTACAGGCTATGTACGTTTGAACCAGAATTGTAACATCCCTGACCTGGGTTATATGTTAACCCTAAATGTTTTGTCTAATAAGGTTGAGTATATGCTTAATCTTATCTTGGGAAAAGTAATTAGGGCCCATGAGAAACTTATGTTTCAATTTTGGTCATGTTTGGACAATGTTGAAGCAATGTTTGCTTATTTTGGACTAATGTGCAAATTACCCAAGTTGAGGGGTTTATGTACAAATTGTGCATGATAATATGTTCCTCATGTGTTGAAGCATCATGAGAGTGAATATGATGTTGAGGTATGGCTTATGGAAGCCTGAATACCAAGAAAGAGCTGATAAAGCAATGTTTGTGCATTAAAACCTAGTTTTGGAGTAATGTGCAATTTACCCAAAACCTGTGGTTCAATATGAAAATTACCACTTAAATAAGGTCCTTAATGTTTCTTGGCATCATGTAGAGCAAAGAAAATGAGAGGGGCACCTCATTTGAATTAAGTTGGAGGAGAGAGAATCTTGGTATTAAAATAATCAAGATTTAATCTTAAGTGAAACCCTAATTCAATTTAGGGCAAAAATAAATATATTAATTAAAGGGCCTTCAACCAAAATGTTATTGGTTGATTTTTAATAAGGATGGACGTTCTTTTGCCAAGATAAGGAACGAAAATATCCTAAGTAGGTGAAATTCCACTCACCTTATTATAAGGAAAAGAATTTCCACTAAAAAAGATATATTAATATTATAATGGATTAAGGTGCTTATTTTCTTTTCCCTTAATTTATGGATAATGGAAGGGAGTTCGGTGGGGATAGAGATTCCCTTGCATGCAAGAAACCAAGGGGGAAGTGGTGGCAACAATTTTGGAATTAAAAGACTTTTATAAAGTATCTTCTCTCTCATCAATTTCCTTATAAAAATGCCCTTTCCAAGCCAAATGAAAGGCTTTTCTCGACCATTTTCTTTATCTCCTTGCTTTGGCCGACCAAGGGAGCTTAGGAGGAGAAGAAAGATGAAACCCAACCTGTATGTAAGGTTCTTGATCCATTTCTCCTTGATTTCATGGTGGAAATAAAAAATAAATTATGGATTCCTTCTTACTTTGATCTCCTCTTCAACCCTAGCCAACTTTTACAATCAAAATCTTGAGGACGAGCCTAGGGGGAGTTTCAATAGCTTCATCCACCATTAATGGCGTGAGATTGGAGCTTTGGAGCTCAATCGGAGGTGGGTTTTATAACTTAAACCCTTAAACATTGCTATTGCATCAATTCTCTATGCTTTGTTGATTGATTTCTTTAATTTGATACACTCTTGTTTCTTTGCTGCAATTTCCATCAAGAACGGTTTCTGTTCTTGGTTGTTCGAAGGAAGGGGATGATGACATCATCCTATATGCTTATCCAAAGAAAAGTACCAAGCCAAATGGTTTTGGTAGCTACTCCAAATCGTTCTAATTTGATTGGTTATGCGGTTTTAGCAAACCGTTTAAAGGCAAATGGTTTGAAACCATTTGAGATGGTTGACCAAGCGTTGACCGTTTGGGAATTTTGTTCCTAATTATTTAGGCTGATAACACACCAAATTTTATGGGTTAACGCCAAAGGAATCGTAGGTTGAAGGCCAATCAATTAGGCAAATCGAATTGAATTAAATGCTGATTTTCAACCTGATTAACTTGACCTGTTTGGGAAAACGGTTTCAAGACCATTTCAGTGAGTTGACCAAGCGTTTACCGTTTGGGATTCCTGTTCATAATTAAGTTGTTTGATGACCCTCCATATTTGAGGGATTAACTCCCAAGGAATCGTGAGTTTAAGGCTAATTAATTAGGGAAACCTAATTGGATTAAGTGCTGATTATCAATCTGATTTAATTGAACTTTTTGGGCAAACAGTCTCAAGACCGTTTGAGTGCGTTGACCAAGGGTTGAACGTTTGGGATTACTGTTAATAATGATGTGGTATAATGAGTCACCAAATTTGAGGGATTAACTCCCAAGGAATCGTGAGTTGAAGGCTATTCAATTGGGAAAACCCTAATTGAAAACAGTGATGAAATTCCAATGAGTTAATTGGAGATTTTGGGTTGATTAGCCCAAACGGTTTCAAGACCGTTTGGGGATCACCCAAATGGTCTCAAGACCGTTTGGGGGTCACCCCAAGACCGTTTGGAGGTCTGGGGTCAAGTATAGTTGACCAATTGAAGGTCTAAAGGTACCAAATCATATTGCAATTAAGTGCTGATTTGTTGATCAACTCGATAGACCAAACCTTGATGAAATTTCACTAGAATCCAAAGGTTGGATGAGCCAAACGGTCTCAAGACCGTTTGGGGGTCCCCCAAGACTGTTTGGAGGTCTAGGGTTGAGTATGGTTAAGCAATTGAAGATCCAATGTCACTAAGTTGAAGTGTAATCAATTGTTGATTTGGTGATCAATTCAATAATCCAAACCTTAATTGGATGGATTGGATTTGAGTGATATGATGGGCAAACGGTCTCAAGACCGTTTGGAGGTCATCCAAACGACCTCAAGACCGTTTGGGGTCAGGTCATACCCAATTTGGTTGATGGTTCAATGGTTTCAAAGTAACTAATCTTGCAATTGATTAGTGTTGAAGGATCATCGATTCCAAACCCTAATTCAATTGATTCAAACCCAAATTGATGACTAATTGAGGGTTAATTGAGGGTCAAATCAGGTGAGGGTTGACCTATTTAACTCAATTGAAGTATGAGGATAGGTCCAATTGGTGATTGGTTCCATGATATCAATGATTGAAGGAATCAACATTGGAAACCTTAATCCAATTTGATTGGTTGAGACCATATCTGGTCCATGCGGTTTTGAGGAGGTTTGGACCAAACGGTCTCAAGACCGTTTGAGACCAAACGGTCCCAAACCATTTGAAGACCAAAGACTACTCGGTTTCAAAATCGTTTGGTGATGAAACCTCAAAAACCGATTGAAGGTTGTTGGTGACTTAATCACTTGGTAATTGAAGGTAATGATAGTTCCAATAATCCTATGATGGTTAGTGATGATAACCAATGAAGGTACAAAGGTTGAAAACCTAATAGTACCTAAGTGATTAGTGCCAATTAAGGGATGGACCTTAATCACTTATAGGATCAATGACTTGATAATCATAGTTGTATGTACTCAAATGAAGGGTGATATGACCTAATCAAGTTGAGAAGTTGATAGCATGAATTCATACATGAATATGATTCATGTGGTGATTAAGGGTTGTGATCCTTAATTAAAGAGATCATGAAACCCTAAACATGAACATAAACCCTAATTGACAGGGTTATTGAACTCAAATCATAGTTGAGGGAGTATCCATGTAAATCCATAGTTGAGGGTGTATCCATGTGAAAACCTAGTTGAGGGAGTATCCATGTGATACCCTAACTGAGGTTGCATCCATGTGAAACCCTAAATGAGAGTGATTTCATGAGAAACCCTAATTGGAAATTATTAGTAAACCTTAATTATGGGCAAAGTGATATGAAACCCTAATAAAGGGTGATGCTATATGCAATCTCTATTCTAAAGAAGGGAGATGGTATGTGAAACCCTAATCCCTAATGAAAGAATAGAATTCATACTTGAATATGATTCATGAGGTGAACTCCTGTAGCACGACCGTGTAAGGCTGCACGGCCGTGGTGGCTTCCCTTTGCACGACCATTTTTGGTTGCACGGCCGTGGTACTCTATGCTTGACTTAGAGTTGTTTTGAAAAGGACCTAACATGGTCTTTTTGTTAATTCCTGACTTATGGATGAATCCATAGTATTGGCAATGGCTGTATATTCCAAGTGAGTGACTAATGATCACTACTTTACATGATGAATGTGATGAACTGGTGCATAAAATATTAGTATGGGTAATACCCTAATACAAGCTAAGTATATGAACTAAAATAAGATAATGGTGTTGAGGGAAGTGATACATCAAGATATGATAGATATCACATCCAACACCCCAATACTGGTATACCTTGATATGTTATAAGTCCAATATAATTGGATGAATAACACATGAGATGTGCCATGTCAATGGTTACATTGAGATGAAATGTACCATGTTGAATGTAGGCCAACATGCCTTATGAAAAAGGGTTAATCCAAACCTATAAACTATGATGTAATCATGGTCTGGTAAAGATGAAAGAGAAATTCATGTTGTGTGTTGATAATTCATTTAATGATAAATGATAAGAATAATGAAGTATGATTAAAATTCTTATTATTCCATAATGATTCCTCGCTATGTGAACCCTAATACAGGGTAATACTATATGAACCCTAACACAGGGTAATTTCTATGTGAATCCCTAATGTAGGGTAAATGCTATGTGAATCTCTAATGTAGGGTGATTGCTATGTGAGTCTCCAATGCAGGGTGGTGTTATGTGAAGCTCTAACACATAGTAATTCTATGTGAAGCTCAAATACAGACTAATGGGTTATGAATATAATAAGATAGCCCTTGCATTGCATGGTACTAATATGTAATTGCATCATGATTACTAATCATGCAGATATGATGAGAAGATGAGCATAGCCAGGTATGGGCTATGATGTTCTGTACATTGAAAATGTTCTATAGACCTTATAAGCTTTCATATGTCTTGTTGCCTATTAAGGGGTAATAAGAGGTGATATGAGCTTTGTGAACTATGTGCAATACTTTGTGTAGCAAGAATTATAATGTCCTTGGTCAGATGACCTGAAGGTATGAAGTTACTCAATAAGTGGTAACAAGTGTTCTATGATGAGATAAGGGTTTAAATACCCAGATTCTATAATCATAATGATGAATGTGTTAAGAAGAGGAATTGTACTTGATAAGTTGAGGGATTGAGATCCCAATACTTTGAGAAAAGAGTGTGGCTATAGGCCATGACTCCACTATGACAATGCCAGGCTTCAGATATATGATCTAAGCCTGAAGAGAGTTAATGCTGTGATAATGATTCTGTAGTGGATAAATGTTATACATGTTCTTCATATTCCCCAATAGATATGTGATATGATGCTCTTTCAAGTTATAGCTGCAATGCTAAATAAGATTAATGTTCTAATTTTTTAGACATTAAAATATTTGCTGCCATATAAATATGATTCCTCCATTCATAATTATCTTCTTAAGTTGCAATAATAATGTTACTGGCAGAGAGTTATAACTCTCGCTGGTGCAATTTTTTATAATTGTCTCACCCCCGTGGGAACCACATTTTTAGGTGGACGCGGATGAGGAGACAGGAATCCTTCAATAGGCGAAGGACAACAACAGCAGCAGGGACAACAGTGAAGTCTCAGGTGGAGACATTGGCTGTTATGTCATGATTAGATGTATATAGAGTCCTATGTGCCGTCTCTATACTCTCGGGTCCTCAGAGTAGTAGTTAGTGATTTTGAGATTTTGACTTAGTGCCTCGAGGGTTTTATACTACATGTGTACAGTTAAGACAGAGTAGTTAATGTTTGTATTCCTCGAGAAGCAAAAGTACATGAGATGTATATATATGAACCAGGATGTAAAGTTTTACTTGGGTTTTGAATGAAAGAGTTTTCCTATGAATGGATCCCTTTGCAAAAAGTTTTAATTTTTAGTGATTTTCGCTAATCCGCTGCTTGATAAGCGCTTTCGCATTAGTTAATCTTGTTTTCACGAATCGGTCGTTACAATTTAGTGGTATCAGAGCTCTAGGTTCGCTGAGTCTACAGAGACATAGAACTAAGGTTGTAGAGTCTGTTCTAAGTGTCTTCCAGTTTATATGATAGTATCTTCTGCTCACATAGGAGAAGAAGAACTTGAAAATGACTAGAAAACATGAGGAACACATTGCTAAGGGCAATGTTGTTGCACCAGGAGGGGGTGCATGGGACCAGGCAAGAGGAGAACAAGTGCCTGAGAATTCCCATCTTGACCTAATCAGGATAGAGAATCCTATGTTGTGCTCTTGAAGAGCAGGTTAGGACAACAGTGATGCATAAAGAAGACTGGATACTGGTATTACAACCTAGGTTACCAGTCCTCAATGCAGAAACTTTGGGCTTTGAAAGGATTCCTGAGTGACATGGTCATGATAGAACAGTGGAAATGGGGGAAAGATTATCATATGGAAAGAATGTAGACTCTGCCATAAGTTTGGACAAACAGTACATCTGTGATGGTAGTGCCCAAGGAAGGGCAATAAGCTAAGAATTAAGGTAAGATCTCTATAATTTAGAGACATTTGCCTAAATATTCTGAAAAGCTAAAGTTTTTGGTGTCACCAGTACAATAAATGCCTAGTGCACCAGGGCAGTAGCCACTAAGTGAAGGCAAAAGTAGTAACATGAAATAACTAAACACTATGTGTTGAGCCAACCTAAAGTAGTAGATAATCATGATGGGTAATAGTAAAATGAAATATATTCATTCTAATACTCCATTTCATGATTCTATGTGTTGTAGTTGTTTTTGAGCTTCCTTTGACTAGTCCTATAAGGACACAAGGAAGATGAGAATCTACATTTTACTCAGTGATTCCTTAAAATGTTTTATAATCTCCCTTATCTGTGTGTTGAAAGATGAAATATAGAAGTGATACCTGAAGAAAATTTAAGAATGGAGAATCCTTTGTGTATAATGATGTGAAAAGTGAGGAATATGATAGCAAATAAAGTGCATACTACCTAAACTCAATACTTATATACCCTGGCCAGGTATATGATTATTGAGGATAAGGCAAGTATGAAACTCTTAGATTGTTATCTTTTTTATTACTCTCATCAAGTAGTCATTCTGAAACAATCTAGTGAGTATAATGAAACTTATAGAGAAGAGCTATGTGAACATTCTCAACTTATAGGTAAGAGCTATGTGAACATTCCAAACTAATAGAGAAGAGCTATGTGAACATTCTCAACTTATAGGGAAGATCTATGTGAACATTCCCAACTAATAGAGAAGAGCTATGTGTGAACATTCTCAACAAAAAGGGAAGAGCTATGTGAACATTCCCAACTAATAGAGAAGAGCTATGTGAACATTCTCAACTTATAGGGAAGAGCTATGTGAACATTCCCAATTAATAGAGAAGAGCTATGTGAACATTCTCAACAAAAAGGGAAGAGCTATGTGAACATTCCCAACTAATAGAGAAGAGCTATGTGAACATTCTCAACTTATAGGGAAGAGCTATGTGAACATTCCCAACTAATAGAGAAGAGCTATGTGAACATTCTCAACTTATAGGGAAGAGCTATGTGAACATTCCCAACTAATAGAGAAGAGCTATGTGAACATTCTCAACAAAAAGGGAAGAGCTATGTGAACATTCCCAACTAATAGAGAAGAGCTATGTGAACATTCTCAATTTATAGGGAAGAGCTATGTGAACATTCCCAATTAATAGAGAAGAGCTATGTGAACATTCTCAACAAAAAGGGAAGAGCTATGTGAACATTCCCAACTAATAGAGAAGAGCTATGTGAACATTCTCAACAAAAAGGGAAGAGCTATGTGAACATTCCCAACTAAAGAGAAGAGCTATGTGAACATTCCCAACAAAAATGGAAGAGCTATGTGAACATTCCCAACTAATAGAGAAGAGTTATGTGAACATTCCCAACTAATAGGGAAAAGCTATGTGAACATTCCCAATTACATAGAGTTTGCTAAGTGAACTTTACTAAATGAATAAAGGATTGCTGAGTGAATTATCTCTGTTATATATATATGTTCCTCTTTTGATAAATATTCTTGAGTAATGATTGAAGTATGTTCTTTTATGCTTCTTCCTTTCAATGATATGAACATTATATGTTAGGGGTTTATGCTCTGCATAAACATTGATGAGGCTGAACTAATGAAAGGAGCTTTGTGTGGAATCACAGAGTTCATAATATCTCCAGGATATTAAGATGATATTTGGAGACTTGAGGGCATGATTAATGAACAATCTGTTCCTCCTTTTCCTGGGATTTCGAGGACGAAATCCTTGTTAGGGGTTTATAATTTGTAACATCCCTGACCTGGGTTATGTGTTAACCCTAGATTTTTTGTCTAATAAGGTTGAGTAGATGCTTAATATTATCTTGGGAAAAGTAATTAGGGCCCATGAGAAACTTATGTTTCAATTTTGGTCCTGTTTGGACAATGTTGAAGCAATGTTTGCTTATTTTGGACTAATGTGCAAATTACCCAAGTTGAGGGGTTTATGTGCAAATTGTGCATGATAATATGTTCCTCATGTGTTGAAGCATCATGAGAGTGAATATGATGTTGATGTATGGCTTATGTAAGCCTGAATACCAAGAAAGAGCTGATAAAGCAATGTTTGTGCATTAAAACCTAGTTTTGGAGTAATGTGCAATTTACCCAAAACCTGGGGTTCAATATGAAAATTACCACTTCAATAAGGTCCTTAATGTTTCTTGGCATCATGTAGAGCAAAGAAAATGAGAGGGGCACCTCATTTGAATTAAGTTGGAGGAGAGAGAATCTTGGTATTAAAATAATCAAGATTTAATCTTAAGTGAAACCCTAATTCAATTTAGGGAAAAAATAAATGTATCAATTAAAGGGCCTTCAACCAAAATGTTATTGGTTTTTTTTTAATAAGTATGGACGTTCTTTTTCCAAGATAAGGAACGAAAATATCCTAAGTAGGTGAAATTCCACTCACCTTATTATAAGGAAAATAATTTCCACTCAAAAAGATATATTAATATTATAATGGATTAAGGTGCTTATTGTCTTTTCCCTTAATCCATGGATAATGGAAGGGAGTTAGGTGGGGATAGATATTCCCTTACATGCAAGAAACCAAAGGGGAAGTGGTGGCAACAATTTTGGAATTAAAAGACTTTTATAAAGTATCTTCTCTCTCATCAATTTTCTTATAAAAATGCCCTTTCCAAGCCAAATGAAAGGCTTTTCTCGACCCTTTTCTTTCTTTCCTTGCTTTGGCCGACCAAGGGAGCTTAGGAGGAGAAGAAAGACGAAACCCAACCTGTAGGTAAGGTTCTTGATCCATTTCTCCTTGATTTCATGGTGTAAATTGAAAATAAATTATGGATTCCTTCTTACTTTGATCTCCTCTTCAACCCTAGCCAACTTTTACAATCAAAAGCTTGAGGACGAGCCTAGGGGGAGTTTCAAGAGCTTCATCCACCATTAATGGCGTGATCTTGGAGCTTTGGAGCTCAATTGGAGGCGGGTTTTATAACTTAAACCCTTAAACATGGCTATTGCATCAATTCTCTATTCTTTGTTGATTGATTTCTTTAATTTGATACACTCTTGTTTCTTTGCTGCAATTTGCATCAAGAACGGTTTTTGTTCTTGGTTGTTCAAAGGAAGGGGATGATAACATCATCCTAGATGCTTATCCAAATAAAAGTACCAAGCCAAACGGTTTTGTTAGCTACTCCAAATCGTTTTAATTTGATTGGTTATGCGGTTTCAGCAAACCGTTTAAGGGCAAACGGTTTGAAACCGTTTGGGAGAAAACGGTTTCAAAACCGTTTGAGATGGTTGACCAAGCGTTGACCGTTTGGGAATTTTGTTTCTAATTATTTAGGATGATAACCCACCAAATTTGAGGGGTTAACTCCAAAGGAATCGTAGGTTGAAGGCCAATCAATTAGGCAAATTGAATTGAATTAAATGCTGATTTTCAACCTGATTAACTTGACCTGTTTGGGAAAACGGTTTCAAGACCATTAGAGTGAGTTGACAAAGCATTGACCGTTTGGAATTCCTGTTCATAATTAAGTTTGTTGATGACCCTCCACATTTGAGGGATTAACTCCCAAGGAATCGTGAGTTGAAGGCTAATCAATTAGGGAAACCTAATTGTATTAAGTGCTGATTATCAATATGATTTAATTGAACTTTTTGGGAATACGGTCTCAAGACTGTTTGAGTGCGTTGACCAAGGGTTGACAGTTTGGTATTACTGTTACCAATGATGTGGTATAATGACTCACCAAATTTGAGGGATTAACTCCCAAGGAATCGTGAGTTGAAGGCTATTCAATTGGGAAAACCCTAATTGAAAACAATGCTGAAATTCCAATGAGTTAATTGGAGATTTTGGGTTGATTAGCCCAAACGGTTTCAAGACTGTTTGGGGATCACCCAAACGGTCTGAAGACCGTTTGGGGGTCACCCCAAGACCGTTTGGATGTCTGGGGTCAAGTATACTTGACCAATTGAAGGTCTAAAGGTACCAAATCATATTGCAATTAAGTGTTGATTTGTTGATCAACTCGATAGACCAAACCTTGATGAAATTTCACTAGAATCCAAAGGTTGGATGAGCCAAACGGTCTCAAGACCGTTTGGAGCTCATCCAAACGGTCTCAAGACCGTTTGGGGGTCACCCAAGACCGTTTGGAGGTCTAGGGTTGAGTATGGTTAAGCAATTGAAGATCCAATGTCACTAAGTTGAAGTGTAATCAATTGCTGATTTGGTGATCAATTCAATGATCCAAACCTTAATTGGATGGCTTGGATTTGAGTGATATGACGGGAAAACGGTCTCAAGACCGTTTGGAGGTCATCCAAACGACTTCAAGACCGTTTGGGGTCAGGTCATACCCAATTTGGTTGATGGTTCAATGGTTTCAAAGTAACTAATCTTGCAATTGATTAGTGTTGAAGGATCATCGATTCCACACCCTAATTCAATTGATTCAAACCCTAATTGATGACTAATTGAGGGTTAATTGAGGGTCAAATCAGGTGAAGGTTGACCTATTTAACTCAATTGAAGTATGAGGATAGGTCCAATTGGTGATTGGTTCCATGAATTCAATGATTGAAGGAATCAACATTGGAAACCTTAATCCAATTTGATTGGTTGAGACCATATCTGGTCCATGCGGTTTTGAGGAGGTTTGGACCAAACGGTCTCAAGACCATTTGAGACCAAACGGTCCCAAACCATTTGAAGACCAAAGACCACTCGGTTTCAAAATCGTTTGGTGATGAAACCTCAAAAACCGATTGAAGGTTGTTGGTGACTTAATCACTTGGTAATTGAAGGTAATGATAGTTCCAATAATCCTATGATGGTTAGTGATGATAACCAATGAAGGTACAAAGGTTGAAACCCTAATAGTACCTAAGTGATTAGTGCCAATTAAGGGATGAACCTTAATCGCTTATAGGATCAATGACTTGATAATCATAGTTGTATGTACTCAAATGAAGGGTGATATGACCTAATCAAGTTGAGAAGTTGATAGCATGAATTCATACATGAATATGATTCATGTGGTGATTAAGGGTTGTGATCCTTAAGTAAAGAGATCATGAAACCCTAAACATGAACATAAACCCTAATTGATAGGGTTATTGAACTCAAATCATAGTTGAGGGAGTATCCATGTAAATCCATAGTTGAGGGTGTATCCATGTGAAAACCTAGTTGAGGGAGTATCCATGTGATACCCTAACTGAGAGTGCATCCATGTGAAACCCTAAATGAGAGTGATTTCATGAGAAACCCTAATTGGAAATGATTAGTAAACCTTAATTATGGGCAAAGTGATATGAAACCCTAATAAAGGGTGATATATGCAATTTCTATTCTAAAAAAGGGAGATGGTATCTGAAACCCTAATCCCTAATGAAAGAATAGAATTCATACTTGAATATGATTCATGAGGTGAACTCATGTAGCACGACCGTGTAAGGCTGCACGGCCGTGGTGGCTTCCCTTTGCACGACCGTTTTTGGTTGCACGGCCGTGGTACTCTATGCTTGACTTAGAGTTGTTTTGAAAAGGACCTAACATGGTCTTTTTGTTAATTCCTGACTTATGGATGAATCCATAGTATTGGCAATGGCTGTATATTCCAAGTGAGTGACTAATGATCACTACTTTACATGATGAATGTGATGAACTGGTGCATAAAATATTAGGATGGGTAATACCCTAATACAAGCTAAGTATATGAACTCAAATAAGATAATGGTGTTGAGGGAAGTGATACATCAAGATATGATAGATATCACATCCAACACCCCAATACTGGTATACCTTGATATGTTATAAGTCCAATATAATTGGATGAATAACACATGAGATGTGCCATGTCAATGGTTACATTGAGATGAAATGTACCCTGTTGAATGTAGGCCAACATGCCTTATGAAAAAGGGTTAATCCAAACCTATAAACTATGATGTAATCATAGTCTGGTAAAGATGAAAGGGAAATTCATGCTGTGTGTTGATAATTCATTTAATGATAAATGATGAGAATAATGAAGTATGATTAAAATACTTATTATTCCATAATGATTCCTCGCTATGTGAACCCTAATACAGGGTAATACTATATGAACCCTAACACAGGGTAATTGCTATGTGAATCCCTAATGTAGGGTAAATGCTATGTGAATCTCTAATGTAGGGTGATTGCTATGTGAGTCCCCAATGCAGGGTGGTGTTATGTGAAGCTCTAACACATAGTAATTCTATGTGAAGCTCAAATACAGACTAATGGGTTATGAATATAATAAGATAACCCTTGCATTGCATGGTACTAATATGTAATTGCATCATGATTACTAATCATGCAGATATGATGAGAAGATGAGCATAGCCAGGTATGGGCTATGATGTTCAGTACATTGAAAATGTTCTATAGACCTTATAAGCTTTCATATGTCTTGTTGCCTATTAAGGGGTAATAAGAGGTGATATGAGCTTTGTGAACTATGTGCAATACTTTGTGTAGCAAGAATTATAATGTCCTTGGTCAGATGACCTGAAGGTATGAAGTTACTCAATAAGTGGTAACAAGTGTTCTATGATGAGATAAGGGTTTAAATACCCAGATTCTATAATCATCATGATGAATGTGTTAAGAAGAGGAATTGTACTTGATAAGTTGAGGGATTGAGATCCCAATACATTGAGAAAAGAGTGTGGCTACATGCCATGACTCCACTATGACAATTCCAGGCTTTAGATATATGATCTAAGCCTGAAGAGAGTTAATGTTGTGATAATGATTCTGTAGTGGATAAATGTTATACATGTTCTTCATATTCCCTAATGGATATGTGATATGATGCTCTTTCAAGTTATAGCTGCAATGCTGAATAAGATTAATGTTCTAATTTGTTAGACATTAAAATATCTGCTGCCATATAAATATGATTCCTCCATTCATAATTATCTTCTTAAGTTGCAATAATAATGTTACTGGCAGAGAGTTATAACTCTCGCTGGGGCATTTTTTTATAATTGTCTCACCCCCGTGGGAACCACATTTTTAGGTGGACGCGGACGAGGAGACAGGAATCCTTCAATAGGCGAAGGACAACAACAACAACAAGGACAACAGTGAAGTCTCAGGTGGAGACATTGGCTGTTATGTCATGATTAGATGTATATAGAGTCCTATGTGTCGTCTCTGTACTCTCGGGTCCTCAGAGTAGTAGTTAGTGATTTTGAGATTTTGACTTAGTGTCTCGAGGGTTTTATACTACCTGTGTACAGTTAAGACAGAGTAGTTAATGTTTGTATTCCTCGAGAAGCAAAAGTACATGAGATGTATATATATGAACCAGGATGTAAAGTTTTACTTGGGTTTTGAATGGAAGAGTTTTCCTATGAATGGATCCCTTTGCAAAAAGTTTTAATTTTTAGTGATTTTCGATAATCCGCTGCTTGATAAACGCTTCCGCATTAGTTAATCTTGTTTTCACGAATCGGTCGTTACAAGAATGTAAATGTTATATAATGGTTCTTGATGGGAAAGATTTCCCATGTACATATCGCTTTGCAAAAAGTTTTAATTTTTTTTGTAATTTTCAGTAATCCACTGCAAATAATTCACTTCTGCTTAAGTTAATCCTATTTTTGTGAGTTGGATGCCATAGTTCTTCTTATCACGCTTCACCAAAATGGGGATGTGTGTCCCGTCAATTTCCCCAATGGCATCCTAAGACAAGTATGTACGAAATTTAGCGATGACGAAAGTGGTTATATTAACAAAAAAATTCACATGGTCAACTAAGTGATGGGCATACCTTGAAGTAAGGGTAAAATCTTGAACTCTCCAGTATGCGCCGACGCAGAGTTGTTGATGTAATTGGCATCATAATATATTCATTGCACAAAGCACACACTTCATCCAAGACCTAGTTAAACTTTCTGCTTATGGTCTCACCACTGTGAATGTAGTCCTCAGCCAGAACACGGTTGGTATGGCCATGTCCAACCATTTGAAAGAAGTAGCAAACTGCCTCCACTGATGACACACCTCTGGTACTTTTCAACAAACCTCGGTCCTCAAGTTTGTCCACAAAGGTTAAAACTGTGTTGGGTAGCATACGATACAGACCATACACCCTCCTTTCATGGTCGATTATTATTTCTAAAATCTTTTGATGACCACTCCTAATACTAACCGATATCGGTATTGGTTGTTGTGTGGTTGCATCCTCTGAATTGGCCATGATATTGTGGGATATTTGGTCAGCTATTTGGTAGGATATTGCGTTAGCAATGTCATTAGCCGGACCATACATAAGATCCATAAGTTGTAGAATGTCATCAGTTGTTTCTGGTAGATGAATACCGTCCATGACGTCTATAATTAAAAGCGATTACCCGCATAAGAAATATATAGAGATATTGCATAAATGAATTGAACAATAGAGTACCATAGTTCAGAGATTGTTTCCAAAGGAATCAAATAGTACAACAACAAATTTTGAAATAGTTCATAAATAAAAGCCAGGCTACTGATATAGTTTTTAAATTTGACAACCTCAAAAGAACGACAGTGGGGCATGACCTCTATTATAACCACTTGTGCTAGTAAACGACGACGGTGGAGATTGCTGATATGGTGGTAGCGTGAAGGGTGATTGTGATCCAGAAGCTCCAGAAGCTATTTTCTTCATTTCCCACAGGTCTTGCAACCAAATGGTAATTTTGTGTGGGGTGTCCATAAAGCTTAGGTAAATTTTACAGTTTGATAAATCTTTTATGGCGTGTACAAGAGTGGTAAAAATAGGGACAGGGGCGTCCGGGTAGGTTGCATGAAAGTGGTGCAAATGGTTTGATATTCATCTTTGTCATTAGATCTAGCAGCAATTCTGCTGCCCATCTCATGTACCTTGGAAAACACCTTTGTGAATTCAGAATTGACTTCATTAGACATGCCACAACTGTCCTATATGCTTGACGCTCGCTTCTTGTGTTTGTGCGTGGTGGGAGTCCTGACCGGCCTAAATCGCGCATCCAAAAGGAGTGGATTTGAAGTAGTCAGACTTTTAAATTACCCGACTCTTAGGCCCCCGCAATGATGACGGGGTATGAAGTAGTGATCGGGGTCGAACCACAGGGACAAGGGTGGTAGTGTTAAGAACTCGGAATCAACACATTACACTCCGATAAAAGCAAGGTGAGGATAAAGTTCCCAAAGGGAACAACATGCAAAGATCCATAAAATAAAAGAAAACTATCTCCAACTGGAGTTACAAGGAAAATTAAGGTTTTTAAGCATTTATCAGTTTTTAGGGGTTTTGCGCAAAAGAACCAGAGGAGATAAAACTATTGCTTTGGTAAGGAACGAAGGAGAAAACTTCGATAAAACAAGAGGCAACAGGAACATCCAGTACCCCTTCTCTCAAAGAGGGTACCTCTAACTAAGCACCAACACCTCTCTTAAGGTTGCTGGACTTGGGTTAGAGTGGAAAGATCACTAAAGCAACTCTGATCCTGGGTACTCTCGTACCCCCCCCCCTGATCGGACCAAACACTATAGCCACAACACCTCTCTTGAGGTTGCTGCAACGGGAAACACGATTCGATATCTAGTCAAAACATGATCCAAGCATACAAGCTAGAGTTCGGATGCTAAACAAAGTAATCATCCAACAAAAAGGAACCAAACATAAAGCCAACAAATATTTAAAGCTCCTCTAATTCCATTAGCATAATCATTATATAAAAGGGTTTGGTTACATTACGTAAGTAAAGAAAGTAAATGACTGAAAAAGGAAAGATAGGTATCGTCTCCTTGATTTAGGAGATCGACAAGCAGCAATAGATCCCTAAGGGCCCTCTAGCCCGATACCGGGCGGGAGATCTGCCCGATACGCCTGTGTCGGGTGGCATCTCCTGTCAGGCGACACGCCATGACGGACAGACGTATGAGTCAAAGCGCTCATGCCCGATACACCCGTGTCGGGATGCCACCCTCTCGGGCGACACACCGTAACGATTGATTCGTATCGGGCTTGAGATCACTTAGAGTATCAGGTTCCTCATATCGGGTGGCCCCTCTGGTCGATATTGGGCTGCTGCAGCTATCGGGACAGATTCTAAGTGAACCATTCCCGCCCTCTCGGGCCGGGGAAGTGCTCACCTAGTATCGCCCGGTACACCTCTGGGACGTGACACACTAGCTCCAGATACTTTCCAAAGTTAGCTTTCGCGAGGTTCTGACTCGTCCCATCAGAGTCCTGTAGCTGCTATTTATAGGCAGCGGTTGGGAGAAGTTGTGGTTCTCCGGGCGCCACGTGTCCTCCATCAGCTCTATTATTGCGGCTTCAGGGATGCCCGATATGCGTGTCACCCAGCACAGAGGGTGTCAGGCTGTAAGCGTGTCGGGTGTCGTGATGAGTGGGCGCCTGCCGGTGGGTGGCTTGTATCACGCGACACACTTCAGTAGTCGTGGCGAGTACAGCTCCCTATCAGGTAAGTGGCGTATCGCCCATCAGATCTTCCTTGCGTGGCATGCCCGTGTTGCGCGACAGCTGTATCGGGCTACTGTATGTCAGGCAGTGAGTGTGTTGGCCAACTGGTAGGAGGGCCGATGCAGGTAGAACATGTTCATGGGCCGGGACGAGCCTTTTGCTGATAAATGAGTGAAAAAATGAGGAAAACTCTGCAAAAGATGATAAAATTGAGTTAAGAGCGTAGCGCGGCCTATTTGTTCAAAAACATGACAAAAAGGAGAGGAAAATAGTTTAAAAGGGAAGATTTGACAATGAAATAAGGGCCAAAAACATCACAAAATTTGGTGTTATCAACTCCCTCAAACGTAGCATTTTGATTGTCCTCAATCAATCTTTAAACTTTTTTGTGACACTTCTTCTTGACCGGTATGGTTTTCAGACCATGGGTTTGAGCGAGTATTGATATGTCTTACAGAGATAACTGCCCGACCACGAACAACAGACTTTACTTTTCCTACCTTATTTAAGCAAAAATTTTCTCCACAACTTCGGCGAGACTTGGGTGCATGATTTCGAAGTTAGCTTTCACACCAAACAGCTTTTGGGAATAGAAAGTTGTGTGTTTGAGTAGGTTTAAGGCTTTTTGGGGTTTTCTTGTTTCCCATCAGTCCATCCAGGTACGGGTCCGTTAGTGGGCGAGTCGTCCCTGCAGTCCAAGCCAGTTGGCTTTAGAGCAGTGATTTCACATCCTACGTACCACTGCCCCAGATCTACCATGCCTAAAGATGGGTACTTTTGGAACACAAGTGTGTATAATTTTTTTTCCATTTGGCACAACTCTCATGCTTTTATTCGCTCTCATAAGGCTATTCTATCTTTTGGGGATTTTGTTGGGTAAGGGAAAACAAGAGAAATTTTTGATGTTTGGGCAGCTTTTTCCTTCTACATACACGTCTCTTAGCTGTTGCGAGATTATTTATCAAAATTTTTGGCGTGGAAATTCGTAGTCTTTTGTTGTTTGAGGCTGCATTTTCGAAAAGACATAACAAAACCTACATCTCTTTGGACATAGAGAAAACAAACTGACAAGAAGTCGTATCAGGTTTTTACTATAAAGTGTCTTTGTACATATGCATGGAGACAATTTTTTTTTATGAGACATGTATATGTATATGTACACATGTTATAGAAAAAGAACAAAAAGAACAAAAGAGGTGAAGTTTGAAGTGCTTTTAGTACCTCCCTCACTGGTACATAGTATCCCCCCCAAACTTACTCCACACTCTGTCCCAGAGTTGTGAAGTAGCTAAGGTAGGGTAATGTTAACGTAGTGAGGGTTAGCTGGTGAGTGCACCTTTTCCAGATAGAAGCTCCCACACATATTCTCCTTGTTTGCTGTGGTAGTTGATGTGGTGGAGCTGGTCAGGCATCTCTTGATTTGATATCCATTCCAACACGAAGATGTCGCAGTCGTTGGATAAAGGAATTTGTTGTGGACTGCGATGGCAGAACTGAAGATCGTGCCATTTGCTAGCTGTTGTCTCCAGGAATGGTTGTATCAACGTCGCCACCTCCTCGTAGTATTTTTGTACTAAGCGCTCAAGGGGTGTCAACATTGTTGATGTACACTGCATCGGATGATCTTCGTTGCTGTCCGAGCTGTTGTAGAAGATTCCTGCTCGTTGGCGAGTGTACATCGTCAGGAGCATCCAGTGATTATAGTACAGGATGGGAAGGAAGATGGTGTGCGGTACTCTGTACTGCAACTCTGCCAGAAAGGTTTGCTTTGCTCCTGATTCATCGGTAAGGTAGATGTCGTTGAACAACATTGGATGAGCTATGTATGCATGTTCAAACTTCTTCTGTAGTGTCTGGATGTAGGCGGCCGCCACAGATATCGCCAAACATCCTCCTTCTTTTACCATGTCTCTCAAGTCGTCAACCGGGACTATGACACTGCCTACCTTGTAGATGACATATGCCGGGGTAGAGTCAGCTAACTTCAGAAGAGCTTCATTGACCTGCTCCTGCGTGAGTGTAGAGCATGAGAAACGGTCGAAGTTGTTGATCATTTCTTCTGATGTTTCAGGCAAAGCAGGGTCTTCAATTCCGTGTACCTCCCGCAAGATTTCTAACCGCTTGCCTGCCCCGTAGATGTCTATTTCTATCTCACCTTCTTTCTCTGGAGTGCTACTGGGTTGTAAAGATTCATCTGCTTGATCACTGTCCAGCAGCCTCTCTGGTACCCCTGTGTCTTGGAAGTAGCGCCTATCTTTGATCAGCAGCAAGGAGTAGGTGCTCTTGATATGGAAGAAGTTTTGGCCCTGGAGATGCCTTATGTATCTGAATATGTTGAGCAGGTCCATGGCACGCAATACGATAAAGGCGTTGTTTCCACTTTCCTCTTCTGCTTGTATGGGAAAGTCTCCGATAGAGAAGAAGTTCCATACACCGCTATGACATTGGACTCCTTGCTTGATGGCTCAGAGAAGACGCAGCGGTAGAAGCCTGAGATGTTTATCCTCCGGGTGACTGAAAATAAGTCTTGAGCGTGGCACCTCCTTGGTGCAGCAATTGAGGAGCTAGACGTCATGGTTCTGGAGGTCTGCCACACACAGGAACCACATGTTGTAGTGCTTGTACGGGGCCAACACGATGTTCGTGTTGTGCTCTTTGATGTGTCGCAGCATGTTGGCCACCATGATGGAGTCTGATACTCCCATCATCAATCTTCTTGCCAAGGTCGGGGTGGCGTTGTATATTGTTTGTCGACCTGTCCTGGTGCTGATATTCTCTATTATTGCACCTTTTAGGACCCTGAACAACTTCTTTCTGACGATGGCTGGCGAGCGAAACATGCTTCTGAGTGCTCCCCATTGTCGGAGAAGTAGTTTTCGCTCCAGACGACGTCTTCTTCATCTACCTGTGACCTCAGGACCTTGTTCAACAGTTTTTGGTCCCTGATCGACAGGTATCCGATGGCCCTTCTGTCAAAGTCGACCATCTCGAAGGAAGGTATCTCCGACGGCGTAGAGAATTTATCTGTCATCGAGCTTCTTCCTCTGGGGGTGTGTTTCATTGGCGGCGCAGATGCCCCCCCTCCCTCAGATTCGTCAGAAGAGTCCTCCCCAACGCTGATTGCTTCATTGTTATCCTTAGCTTTGTCTAGGGAGACTGAGGGAGCTGCTTCTTCCAAACTATGGGAGCTCACATGTCCTGCTGGAGCTATGTTGGCTGACCTTTACGACGTCCCTTCCTCAGGCGTTGGGGATGGCCCACTGGAGGAGGAAGTGGACGACAATCTTGGCGAGGATGCTGATGAGGAGGGTTGAGAGCCTGAGCCAGGAGGTGATAGAGATCTCCTCAGATGCCTTGTATATGGGTGAGCGTCCCTCCTGTTCATCCTCTCCTCGATCACATTGAGGCGTTGGAGGGCCTGCTGCAGTGTGGCGTTGAGTGCCTCTAGTTGGCCGGGGAGGCCAACTAGAGTCAGCAGTTGCCGCTCCTGGCTATTCAACCTCTATTGGAAAATAGAAAACTTGCGGGTTAGTGAAGTAAATGTAGCCGAGTGGCTTTCTGTTACCTCTCGCAAGTGATCGAGTTCGTACCCCAACATCTTCCCGAGTGATGGAGGGGCTCCTGCAGATCTCTCTCGCATCCTCGTGACACTCCTCTCGCACGAGGGTCTACCCGATGAGGTAGAATCTATCTCGATTGTTCACGAGGTAGTTTCTTCTGGGCGAGGGATAAGCACTTTCTCGACTGTCTCTGCCTCGCCCCCTTGTTGTGATGGAGAAGGTCGTGGTGTGGGTGGATGCTGCTCCACCTATCTGTTGTTGGTGACCTCCTCTGTAGCTGCTACGGGAGACACCGATGGCGGTGTTGGCGTAGGCTGCGTAGCCCCGAGCTCCATCTCGAGGATCTCAGTGAATGCCTCATTGCTGGCGTCCGGATGCATATCTTCTTCTGCCACTAAGGGCACCACAGAGGTTTTGGGAGCTGCGACTGTCTCTTCCGCGGCATCTTTCGTCGGGGCTAGTATGGTTGTCTCTGCCCCAATTGTCTCGGTGACCTCCACAATCGCCGGTACTTCTTCAGCCATGGCAGATATTATCGTGATCATGGCTGGGATGGTAGGAGCGACGGCAACTCTATCAATGGCTGTCGTCGGTGGCTCTGGAGCAGTGGGCGACTCGGCCGGAGTTGTTGAAGATTTGTCCTGCTGTGCGTCGAGAGGAATTGGTTCTCCTCTCACATCCGCCCTCTCTTGTATAGTGGTGGTGGCGGCATAAGCGGCTTCGACTGCCACTGCTTCAATCTCTACGCTGGTGAAGATCAACTTTTCTACGTCGTAGTTGGCGCAGCTAGGAAGCGGAAGCAGGGTGCTTGTTCTCACGAATTTGTAGAAGTAGCTTCACCCCTCCTTCTTGATGATGTTGGCCCTCATGAGAAACTTGAGGTTGATCTTCTCGTCGCCCCTTTTCCTTGAGAGACTGTGCAGTTCCCATGGGTACCCTAACCCGACCGCAATCAGATTGACGATGCCACCCATGCAGTACTCCTTGGTGGCATCCTTTATTGGGTGTAGCCTATTCAGCAAGAAACGTCCCAGGTTGATCATATTGCCCTCCATCATGTGCCACATGAGATGGAGTTTGTGACGACCATCTCGTTTCTCACTACCATACTCCGATCTAATCAGTTGAACTGCAACATCAACTTGCTGTGCCTCCTTAATCTACTGTCTTAGAGTAGGTTTTATATGCATCTCAGCTAACAACCCTTATAACAATGATACTCTCAACTGTACATTGTCTTGCCTTAAGGAGATAAGCATATCTCACCTTGAGCACACTAAGGAATTCAGTTGTGCTCTATCTAGGGTTGGTGTTGTTGATTTCCTACTCAAAGCATCATCAACTACATTGTCTTTCCCTGGATGGTAATCAATTGTACAATCATAGTCCTTGATTAACTCCATCCAACGGCGTTGCCTCATGTTAAGCTCATGCTGAGAAAAGATATACTTGAGGTTTTTGTGGTCTGTGAAAATCTGGAATGTCTCTCCATAAAGATAATGTCTCCAGATCTTCAAGGCATGAACTACAACAGCTAGTTCTAGATCATGTGTCGGATAATTCTCCTCGTGTTTCTTAAGCTGTCGGGAAGCAAAAGAAATCACTTGTTTATCCTGCATCAAGACACATCCAAGTCCATTCTTAGAGGCATCACAGAAAACTATATATCCTTTTCCTTGCTCAGGTAGCACAAGTACATGTGCACTTATCAACCTTTCCTTCAACAGTTGGAAAGATTGCTGACATTTATCACTCCAGGAAAAAGTAACATCCTTCCTTGTCAACTTATTCAAGGGTAAAGCTATAGAACTAAAGTTCTTAATGAACCTCCGATAATAGCTTGCCAACCCTAAGAAACTTCGGATCTCCGTCGGTGTCTTCGGCTGTTCCCATAACAGAACAAATTCTACCTTTTTAGGGTCAACACGTATACCTGAAGCAGATATCACGTGTCCAAGAAAAGAAACTTCTAGTAACCAGAACTCACAATTGCTAAACTTAGCGTATAGCTTATGCTTTCTTAGCAAAGTTAGAGCCTGTCGAAGATGTTGTTCATGCTGCTGAGCATCTCTACTATATATCAGGATGTCATCTATAAAGACAATAACACACTGATCGAGATAAGGTTGAAAGATTCTATTCATGAGTTCCATAAATGCAGCTGGTGCATTTGTTAGTCCAAAGGACATACCCGTGAACTCATAGTGACCATACCTTGTCCTAAAGGCAGACTTAGATATGTCACCATCCTTAATACGCAACTAGTGATATCCTGACCTGAAATATATCTTTGAAAAGACAGTTGCACCACATAACTGATCAAAGAGATCATCAATCCTCGGTAGAGGATACTTATTCTTTATTGTTACTTTATTTAACTGTCTATAATCAATGCATAATCGCATTGAACCGTCTTTCTTTTTAACAAAGAGGACCGGAGCACCCCAGGGTGAAGTACTCGGTCGGATGAAACCCTTCTCAAGAAACTCTTGCAGCTGTTTCTTGAGTTCTGCCATCTCAGCAGGCGCCATCCTATATGGTATTTGTGCTATAGGTTGCCTGTCCGGAACTAGATTAATTTCAAAATCAATCTCCCGAGGCGGTGGTACACCTGGAAGTTCTTCAGGAAATACATCTTCAAATTCCCTGACTACATGAACTTCAACAGAGTTAGGACTCTCCATGGTAGTATCTATCACATGGGCCAAGAATGCATAACATCCTTGCCTCATCAACTTCTCAGCAACCATAGCTGACATAAGACAGGTTGGTAGAATCTTTCTTTCTCCTTGAAAGATCCATGTGTCACTTTCATCAGTGAACACAACTTGCTTGGACTCACAATCCAAGACAACCTTATACCTTTCTAAGGTATCCATCCCAAGGATTACATCGAATCCATGCATCTCAAGTGGTATAAGATCCACTTGAATGCGATGTTCAGAAAAGAAGAGGATGCAAGGAGAACATACCTCCTGCAACACAGCAGATCCCATCAACGAAGTTTCTAGCAACAAACTATCTGTCCTATGACTTGTAGTTAGGTTGCAGTCAAGAATCACTCTTCGAGTGATGAAGGAGTGTGTAACACCCGAATCAGTTAAAACAGATACAACACAATATGTAGACATATCAGAATATAAAAATTCCATCTGACTTGCCACAACCCGAGGGTTGATCACTACATAAGGTGGATTCATTGCATAGAATCTTGCCATTGCCTGTGGTTGATTCGGTGCTTGTTGACCTGGTGCTGATGATCTAGCTTGGGATGCTTGTACACGTCCTCTAGCTCCTCCTGGAAACTGTCTCCTTTGAGATCCTTGCTGACTCTACCTTTGAGGTTGAGTTACCCTCACTTCTCTGGCTCTGCAATCTTTCATCAGATGTCCCATCTTTCCACATATATAACAGCTTTCATCCAGTTGTTGTGGTCTGGGTGGTCCCATAACCGACATAGATGTTGAACTACGAGCTCCTTCTAGTGGTAGTCTTCATCCTATACCCCTATTCAATGTCCACTGCATCTGGGTAATGAATCTAGGTGGTGGTGTAGGTGCAGAAAACCTAGGTTTCTTAAAATCTTTGGATGAGGATCCTTGGAATTAGGGATACATCCTCTTATTCTTGGTCTGTCTCTTCTCTAACACAGACTTCTCTATCCTTCTGACAGACTCCACAAAGGTAGCAAATCTTTCTCTATTCTCTAGGGCCGACACGGGAGTAGTCAACTCAGCGTTTAACCCTTTCTCAAAACGCCTAATCCTTTCTTCATCGATGGTCGCCATGTGTGGACAGAACCACAACAGCTCCATGAACTTAGCCTCATACTCGCTAATGTTCATTAGACCTTATCTAAACCTCTCAAACTGAGAGATTTTCTCATCCAGAAACATTTTAGGGAAGTATCTGTTGATAAATTCCCATCGAAAAACTTCCCATGCAATCTCTACACCTGGCCTCTTCTGTTCTTCCATGGTCCACCAATGACCAACACTCCCCTTGAGAAGATACACATCATGTCTAACCTTCTCAACTTCTGGGATGTTCAAGATTCTAAAGGCTTTCTCCAATTCAGTTAACCACAAGTCAGCATCTGCAGGGTCAGCTGTTCCAACATACTCTATGGATCCAACTCGGCGAAGTCATTCAAACGTCTTGCCGACTCCTTGTCCTTCAGGATGGGTAGGTGCCCTAGGTACATGTATAGGCATCCTATCAATCATATGTGTCATGGCAGTCATAAACTGCCCAAACATGGCTTGGACGGCTGGGTTCCCCATGTCAGCTGGATTGAACTAGGGTGGTTCAGGCATAGGTTCTTCCCTTTCTTGGTTTCTTGCACCTTCTCTAGGTGTAGCAACACTACTCTCAGCAACGTGTTCCTCGTGTGGTCCAGACATCTTTAATTTTATCTTCTCCTCCTGATGAGCAGAAGACACTATCAGATATACTGGAAGACACTAGAACAGACTCAACAACCTAAGTCCTATGTCTCTGTAGACTCAGCAAAGCTAGAGCTCTGATACCACTTAATTGTGACGACCGTGTCGTGAAAATAAGATCAACAAATTTAAACTAATGCGGAAGCATTTCGTTAGCAGCGGAATTACTGAAAATCTCAAAATTTTAAAACTTTTTGTAAAGAGATCTACAAGCTGTGAAACTCTTTTATAAAGAAACAAGATAAGTTATTTACAAGCTGATCCACCATTACATCTCTGTAATATCACCTCTCGAGAGTCACAACATCAACTGCCCTGTTAACTGTACAAGGCAAGATAAAAAAAATCTCGAGGCATTACGCCAAAAATCTCAGATCTACTTTAAACATCTACTGACTCCTAGGACCTGAGAGTACAGAGACGACACATAGGACATTCTATCTATAAGACTTGACAGACAATGTCTCCACCTGAGGATCACTGCTATCCCTGACGTTGCTGCTGTTGCTGTTACTGCTCACTCACTTAAGGGTTCCTTCGTCCTCGGTGTCTACCTAAAAAGTCGAATCCCATGGGGGTGAGACAATTTGAATAATTGTCCCAGTGAGAGTTATAACTCTTCGCCAGAAGCATTGTTATTACAAAGATTAGGATAACAAAGAGCAGCATTCTCTAGGCAATCATTTCAATTATAACATGATTGAATGATAAGACTTGTATCAATAAAGAATATGAAGAACATGTATACTAGTTATTCAACTAGAGCATTATAAACAATGCATCATCAATCATTGTTTCTCGTAGTTCAACCTAAGCAATTACGCTATATGGCTGATTACATTTTTCAAACATATTTATGCCCTGAGGAGATGAGTTACACCTCTCATACTCCAACCAACCATTATGAAATCGCAATCGGTACCATACATAGGTCATTAGAAGAGCCGGATTTCTATGACCTCATCATCCTCAGTCAGTGTGAGGAACAACATGCAGGACATATTGTGTCTCTGCCATAATAGCTTTCCAGGGTATTTTGGCAATTTCGCTATTAGAGTTACAGTGGCATGCTGTACTCTCTTCGCCATCGAGGGATTTCTTGTTTATCTCACATCGATGCGACATTAACAACATCATCGTGAGATTAGTGATACATCATCCCGACATATTAAGATTCATTAACCATCATAATTAGGGTTTCCATGATCTCACTATGAAGGATCATACCCTAATTATGTATATTCATACATATTGGAAGTTTATTACTTGATTCTCATTCATATTAGGAGTCTTCTCTCTCCTCTTACTATCAGATAATGTTTACATTACCCTTAATTAGACTAAGTCAAATCAACCTTGACATCATGGGTTATGTACATTACATTTGTGGTCATTAAGGCTCACATGATCAAAGGGTATTGATCAATTTATCCCATCAAGGGTACCTTTGTAATATTCACCATTTATCATCAAATGCAATAATCAACTAATTACTTAATCCCTTAATCACTTTAGGTATCTATAAGTTTTAGGTTAATCAACCACTAAACCATCTTGACCACTAAGGCATCAAACGTTCTTGACCTTTTTAGACCTCAAACGGTCTTGCACACTAACTCCCCAAACGGTCTTGGATGGACCTTGAAACTATTTGGTGGTGTTGATCGTTTGGTCTAGTTTGACTTTTGAAACTGTTTGGTAAAGTGTGCACTCAAGACCGTTTGCCCAAGATGAGGTGAAGACCGTTTGGTCAAGTTTGACTTTGAAACCGCATGGACAAAACCGATCTTGAAACCGCATGAGATCAAATGGTTTGGGGTCGTTTGGTCCCAAACGGTCTTGAGACCATTTGGTCCAAACCACCTCAAAACCACATGGACCAAAAAGTGTCTCAACCACTTCAATTGAGTTAGGGTTTCCAATGTTGAACCCCTCAATCGATCATGTACTTGTCATCCACTTATCAATTGAGTCAATTAAGTTAACCCTCAACTGATTTGACACTCAATTGACCCTTAATTGATCATCAATTAGGGCTTGGATTAGTTGAATTAGGGATTGGAATCGATCATCCTTCAACATGTTTCAACATGAGTCTAATTGATTTGAAATCATTGAACCATCTATCAATTTGGTCATGACCTGACCCCAAACGGTCTTGGGATTGTTTGGATGACCTCCAAATGGTCTTGAGACCGTTTGCCCAAGCCAACACCAAAAACTAACTCAACCCCTTAGGGTTTGGCTCATTAGATCGATCATTAGGTCAACAATTAATTGTACTTTAACTTATTGCCTTTGAATCTTTAACCACTTAACTATAGTCAACCCTAAACCTACAAACGGTCTTGGGTGACCCACAAACGGTCTTGGGATTATTTGTACATTATACAAACGGTCTTGAGACCGTTTTCTCATGAAGTCATCAAAAACCAAGTCATTCGCTTAAGGCTTGAACCCTAGGTTTAGTCACCAAATCAGCAATCAATTGTTTATCAACTTGATATCATTGGACCCTCAATTAGTCAACCCTACTTAACCCTAGACCTCCAAATGGTCTTGGGTGATCATCAAACGGTCTTGAGACCGTTTGGGTGATCCCCAAATGGTTTTGAAACCGTTTGGGTCACTCAACCCAAACTTCAACATAATTCAATTATTGAAATCAACACTAAACCCGATTAGGGTTTAGGTGATTGTTGGGCCTTCAATTGATGATTTACTTGGAATTAGTTGATGATTTTTAGTGGGTAATTAGTCCACATTATTCACAAAATACCTCCAAATGGTCAACGTCTAGTCAACGCATCCAAACGGTCTTAGACCATTTGATTCTATGCGGTCTTGTGAAACCGTTTGCATTCAAATGGTTTGAAACCGTTTGCTCCCAAACGGTTTGGGAAACCGTTTGCAAAAGTTGGGAGACCGTTTGCTAAATCAAGATTTTGGACAAACATAGGAATTAACATCATCATATTCTACCTCAAGAACATGGGAAGTTCTTCACAGAAATAAGAGCAAGAACACACAAAGGTGTCTAAAGAAGAAGAATAAGCAACGTTTCTATGAAAGAAGGATGCAAAAGCAAAGTTTAAGGGTTAGAGTTATAAAACCCGCCTTTAGATCTGATCTAGAGCTCCAAGATTTGTAGCTTTAATGGTGTATGAAGCTCCAAAGGTTGTCCAAGGTCCGTTCTTCAAGATTTGGATGGAGAAGATGGCTAGAAAGAAGAGTTGTGTAAGGAAAACTACTAAACCAACCTTGTATTAGAGTTTTCACCATGAATTCAGGATAGATTATTGTCCATACTTACCAACTTATCTTGGTCATCCTCCTCTTTTCCAGAGCTCCCTCTTGGTCAGTCCAAAGCAAGAAGATGAGGAGAAAGAACTAAAGGAACGATCCTTTGCTTTGAAGAAAAAGGGTGCTTATATAGTTTTGGGTATTATCAAGGCAAAGAAAATGATAGTTATTTCTCTTATTTCTTAAACCCATCCACTCATGCTTTCTCCACCCTTGGCCACGTTTCTTCCTCCTTTTCACATGCAAAACCTCTCTCTTATCCAAGGTTAAAGGAAAACAAACCAATCACCTTAATAAGTTATATATATTAAAGGGCCATTTGCTTAAGTCTTGATTATTCAATACCAAGATTATCTTTCCTTCTATGATCCTTCATATGAGGCGCCCCTCTCATATTCTTTGCTCAAATTTATGCCAAGAAACATGGGAGATACTCTAGAAGGTACATTTTACATGTTGGACCCTAGGTTTTGGGTAATTTGCACATTACACCAAAACTAGGTTTTAAAGCACAAGGATTGCTCTACAAGCTATATCTTGGTGCTCAAGCTTGGAGAATCCATTCCACCATATCATATTCATTCTTATGATGTATCAACATCAGAGGAACATCTTAACATGTGCAATTTGCAATTTAAACCCCTCAACTTGGGTAATTTGCACTTTAGTCCATTTTTTAATAAAACAATATTCCAATACTATGCAAAAAGGACTGAAATGGAAATATAAGTTCCTCAAAAGATTTGATTACATTCCAAAGGATGAACACTAGCATCTAATCACTTAATTAGAAAAAACACCTAGGGTTAGTACATAACCCAGGTCAGGGATGTTACAGAGTTCTTTGGTGTAGATGTTACTTGATTCGCTCTTGCTGAAGAGCAGGCATGCCACAAGCTTGTGCACTATTCTCCAGAAGTAGGAGTGCACCGCCGCCACCTTGCTTCCCAGCTTGAACAATGACTCACCGGTAAGCTTCCTCTAGATCTCCACGGGGTTGAACCCATCTCCTTCAGTGATCCTTGCACCGTTGTTAAGCAGTTCCTTCTCCTCCTCAGTGGAAGAGAAGATCTCGTTGAGCAGCTTCTCGGAGATGACGTGCTCGACATTGTATAGCCGCCCCTGCAGTCTGTCTGCTCCGCCATATTCTTCGATTTCCTCAGGTTTATTCTGCACCCGGCAGAGAGATGACATGAACTCCCTGGTGAGTTCAGTGTAGGAGGCGGAGTGGCTGAAGCAGATTTTCTACAACCCTGCTGCAGCTAGGACATTTTCAAGCCTGTCAAAAATGCCTAGTTGAAGGAAGGATGACTGGTGGCAGAATCTGCTCAGCCTGTAGAGTTTTGTTTCCAGTTTTGAGTATCGACACCCATGATCATTATCTCTGGGCACGAACCTGCCTGGTGTATGATCTAGAGGTTCTGCCTCTGCGGTTGAAACTGTTGTTGGGGCCGTTACTTCTTCCGTCCTTGGTCTCTTTTCGGCCTTGGATGGCCCAGCTAATTCGGGGTTCGGGCGTTTCTGCCTGACAGTTGTAGTTTCAGCTGTGGCCTTAGTTTCGATCCTCCGACCATGTTCATCAACTTGCATGACAGTTTTCTTTGTACGGGCCATATCTGTTGTCATAAGACAAGTTTATTAAGCATTTAAATGTTCCACCTTACCCGATATCGGTGTCTAAAAGAAAACTCATTGCATGATAAGAAAAGTTTGGCCCGATACAAAAGCTACCCGACACCACCGTATCGGGCTTCAAAACTAAGCGATATGATGTTTTCCTGATACGGTCGTGTCGGGCGATACGAAGTTCGGCTGAAAAATCGCATAGGTTCATCGTGAGATATCGGGCATCATCGCAAATGGATTTCTTGCCCGATACAAGACACGGGTGTTGCCTGTCAGGAGAAATATGTGAGGCGATATAAGACTGGGCGACACGGGAAAAACCGGACGTTATGGCCATTGCCCGATACTGTTGGATAAATTGGAAATTATGATAAATCCCTTTGTTTCGATGATGACAAACATTTCATTCTTATTAATCTAACGAGCTACTTGAGTGTGCAGGATGACAAAGTAGCAAGGGAAAATCCAAGAGCTTACTTAGTTATATTTTCATGCAATGTAATCAATGTTGTAAAAACTTGTACAAATATATAATGTACAAGTACTTAGAATTGCATGTAAATCAAGCGTTAGATTTTCCCTAGCCAAACACCATAGTTAGACATGTCATCCCATTTAATTAGGATCACCTTTGCACACTCACACATATAATTAATACTTAAATTGAAACCTTGAAACAGGATCATTCTCGGTCGACAAACTCCTCGACCGAGACACTCTCGGTCGACAATCTTCTCGACCGAGAAAGATCCAAAGTAGCCGTTAGACACAACAGACAAGTTAGTTGGTAGTTGAAGAAAGACGTTGCAAATCACTTGTTCCAGAGAGCCTGTCGGTCGACAAAAGTTCGACCGAGTAGGTGTCTCGGTCGACCATTTGTCGACCGAGATGGTCTCTGACAGCAACTGCAGAATAAAGTAATTAGCCGTTGTTAAAGCAACAACTTTGTACCTAACGGCTAGTTAAGCACTTAGAAACCCCTAGAAGTTGTCTAGAACGTCCTTAAGCATACTTAGGCCATTCCTATAAATAGGACAAGCCATAGGACACTAGAATTCACTTGTTACATTTGAGAATACACTTGAGCATACTTGAGCAATCTATTGCAAGCAATTTGAGCACTGTGATCATTTGTCTACATTCTCCTTAGCTCAATTTCGTGTCCTATAGGCTAGATTCTCCTACCCACAGCAATCACAAGTTCACATACTTGGCTAGGAGATCTTACGCTTGATCTAGGCATATCAAGCCTCGGGCTTAAAGGATAAGTTGTAATTTCCTTTTTCTTTCTTGTTCCTTTTTATCTTTTGTACTCTCCTTGCTACTCCTAGGGTTGGAGGCTGCGGATTGGAGAGGGTTGACTTCTCAGGTGGAGAAGGGGACTTCAAGCTACTTCAAGAAGGCTATCGCAAGGGAAGCTACTTCAGAAGGCTGGTGCAACGGGAGTTGGTGCATCTACTTCAAGGGAAGGCTGCTTCAAGGTTGGCGATTACTTCTAGGTGAAGGCTGCTTGAAGGGTTTAGGAAAAGAGATTGTATTTTATGTAAATTCCTTGAGAGGTAATAAAATAAATTTCTTTTCAAATCCCGGTTGGGTAAGCAACCGGGTAGTGGATTGACGGCTATAGTATTTGCTATAGTTGGAACCACTCTAAACCTTGTGTCTCTTTGTCCAATATTTTCATTGTGGTTGTTTGAGTTCAATAATTGTTAAATTATCTATAAAACTCTATTCACCCCCCCCCTCTAGTAGTTTTTCAATTGGTATCAGAGCGAGGCTTCAAGGAACCCTAACCAGGTCTTGAAGAATGGAGGGAAATGGTGAAAAGTGCTTGGACGAAACCACTACATGCTGCAATTGGTGTTTAGGAACAAACCACAAAACAACCGGATGCCCATGGAGATCAAAGGAAGAGGATAAGCACAAAGAATGCTTTATTGCTACAACTAGTGAAGAAGAAGAAGAAGAGGTAAGTCTTTTTGATTTATCTAAAGAAGAACTAGTTGCTATTATTGAAGAAACACATAATAAATATGTTGAGTGCAAAAAGAAATTAAAGAAATCAAATAAGGAAAATGATGATCTAAATGTTAAACTTCTTGCTCTTGCATCTGAAAATGAGGATCTTAAAGAGGGAAATAAATTTTCTGATCTTAAGTTAAAATCTATGGAAGCCGATTGCAAGATCCTTTCTGTTGAAAATTCAAACTTACAGACTCAAGTAAACGATCTTAAAAAACAACCATTATTGTGCACCCATATAGATTATGACACTATTGTTAAAGAAAGAAATTTATTGTCATCCAATCTAGACCAAGCAAAAATAGACATTAAGAAAAGAATGGATGAGATTGCCAAGCTACAACAACAAGTTCGTAGTTTGAATAACCATGGCATTCTTGATCAAATTCTAGATAATCCCTATCAACAAATTGGGAGAAGGGGACTAGGTTACAAGCCTAAAGGAAAATCTCATCAACAACCTAGTCAGAGAAAGTCACAAACCCAATCTATATATGTACCTAAAAGGACATCCTCACCCAATGACAACATAGGACACAACCATAGAAAAAGATATGAAGTTGACTCAATATGTTGTCATTACTGTTTGCGCCTTGGTCACTATTCATTTTCATGTCCTTATAAGAGAAAAGATGTAGAGTTAGTTTGGGTTCCAAAACCTCCAAACTAAATGAACAAAATCAAAGTTGAGATATGACCAATGACATTAGTTGCATATTTCTATGTCTATCTCAACTCTACATAATTACAAATATAAATGAAATTAATATTAGTTTGTTCCCTAGATGATTCAAAGTCTAAGTCAAATAAAAAGAAAATTCCTATTTTCGTATAATTTTTCGTAAAAATATTTTCTGGTCTATTCATATACTAATTATAATGGAATTATCATTGTATGCTTTATACCATGCTTTCATCATTGGGTGCGCATAGAAAATTGTATGCAAACAAGCAAAATAACTTATTAGTCATATGTTATTGCTTGCAACCAAATCTCTAACTCAGTATCTTTGAAATAATTAAATTGTGTCTCCAATTAAGTAGTATGCTTCAACTTGATATTTAAATTTTATGCAGATATTAGACTCAATATATTCAAATCTGAAAAATATCTGCAAAATTTGCCTCTTGGTCAAAATAAAACTTGACTAAGGGGCGCTATGGTCGTAGTCAAGGGCGACCTAAAATAAGCTTCGACAAAAATTGCTTATTTTGGAAATTCTCTCTTTGGACCTAATCTTAATATAAATTTTTCTTGAAAATTAAAACATTTACTATCATTTAAGCCTTAAATTATCCCAATATTACTCCCTTAGAATATCTATATATATGCTCTACAAAAATGATCTACCATTTGCATTTAAAATCAGCTTTAAAAGTTGTACTCAGTAAGTCTGTCGGTCGACGAATTCGTCGACCGAGAACCTCTCGGTCAGCCCATCTCTCTCGACCGACAAATACTAAACAGACTCAATATCGGACGAACTGTCAGTCGACAAATGCTCGACCGAGACAACGTCGGTCGACAAGTGCTCGACCGAGAAATAGCCGTTGGATACGACCGTTGTAAACCGACCGTTATGACCGTTTTTGACCGTTGGGGAACCAAGTGGCGCGTCTGCAACTCGACCGTTGCGGACGCTCGGTCGACGAATCGTCGACCGACCAGGTCGCTGGAATGCTATAAATAGGAGCAAAAACGAGTCACTTACTCACACTTGCATTTCCTTGCCTCCATAGTCCATCTCTAGTGTATTTTCGTGCCACCCTTCATCATTCTTATCCTCCAATCTTCCTTGCTTCTTCTCCACACTCAAGAAACACAAATGGCCTCATCCTCAGCTGCCCGTGGGAAGAAGAAAGTCATCGGAAGAAAAAGAAGAGAAGATCGGGAAGCCACTCCGCCACTGACGATCATCAACGACATCGCCTTTGTCGACGGAGATGCTGGAGATCGATATCTACGGCTTTCCTCTAAAGCTCCTCTTCCCCGACGCCCGGTCGAAGCTATGGACTTCATCAACATAGTCGATCTGGAGAATCTCTTTGGAGTGCAGAAGCTGAAGGACTTCATCAATCCTTCTTTTCCTTCCTATTCCACTAAGGTAGTCAACAAATTCTATGCCAATCTCTTATCCCACACCGAAAATGAAACCACATTCTTCTACACCATGGTCAATGGGCGTAGTTTTAAATTTACCGAAGGGGATATTCTTGATATGCTAGAAATTGATATAGATGAATACCAAGATTTCCTTGATCTTACCACCGGCAATCCACTAAATTTATTATCCCATGATGACCACTCCACTAGCCTTAGTGATATAAAAAGAGTCATATTTCAAACCAATACCACTTGTCATGAAGATAGGGGAACCTATTATGCAATAAACCCGAAACCTGCATGTAGGATAGTAAACCTCATTGTTTCCACAAATATACATCCTAGAGCCAACAAATCTGAGGTCCCTATTTTCCGCATGTGTCTAATTTATGCTATCATAAAAGAAATTCCTATAAACTTCATTCGCATAATACTTAAAAACATGCTTGAGTTTTCTGGCAATCCACCGTATGCCGATTTTGTATGTCAGATCACTCAACATTGTCTTAAGTTACAAATTGAAGATATGGGGTATACATGGGAGCGTAGACCACCAAAGATAAGTAAGAATACCGTAGAGAAGATGGGGATTGACTTTGGTCATAAAAGGGCAAGAGTAGAAGGAGAATCATCACATCAAGATATACCACCACCCCCTCCTCCTACTAATCTTTCTGTTGATCCCATTCAAAATACTCTCACTTATCTTGTCGGCTCCCAATATCATCTTAGTAACCAACTCAACTATACCCACCATGCCATGACATACTTAAATCAAAGAATGCAAAATCTTTCTCCGAGCCAAACCGATGAATATCCGCATTCCTTAAATCCTGGCATGCTCAACCCATTTAACCCTTCATACAACTACTATCAAACTCCACCTCCACCATCAATGGATCTTGCACATACTCAATTTTCCTCCATGCAATTGCAAGATATAGCTGCTCACTTCCGATTTGACCGAGTTCCCACATTTCTGGAAGCATATGCGTTAACTACGACAGGTGCTTTAGATTGGCAAACTCTGGTCAAATATTATGGAGCCGAGCCATTCCTTGGGAAAGATCCGGACATCGATGTAATTCTTAAATCTTTCCAGTGAAGTGTTGAAGTTGTACTAGTTGTAATGACAATGATTGTAATAAATTGGCCATTTCTATATGATTATAATATTTTCCATGCTATTGAATGAAGTTTGCCATCTTTGCTTGATTCAAATGGTTATTTTTTTTAAGCATATGAGACATCTTCAAAAATATGGATTATAAGTTCATTATTATAGAGCAAAACAAATAAGGGGAGTAATAATTAAAACAAGCAACTATTAAAATTGTGGCTAAAATTGACAAATGACAAAACAGTTCTCCAGAAACATCCTCGGTCGAGCAACTAGTCGACCGAGAACTCTGTCGGTCGAGCAATTGTCGATCGACCGGGTTTCTATTTTCCAGACTGACATAAATTGCATACATCTCTGTTAAATCATGGAGATCATCTACAACATCTTATATATTTGCTTAGTACTCAAACTTTCATTTGAGATATCTATCTAAGGGGGAGCAAAGCATAAGACTAAGGGGGAGATCTTAGAAACAACTTTGACTATTTAAATTGAAGAAGCTTACAAAAACATTGTAACCACCATGTGTAGCTGGACATTTTCATTGATTATAAAGAACTTTATGAATTTATTGAAAATGGTATCTTGCACTTGAAGGACCTCTCTACCCAAAACAGGGCTTAACATCCCTTGCTTTTGGATGGAGACATTTTTATGTACTCTAAGATTAGAGGATTCTCATTTAATTTAGGGCTTAACATCCTTTGATAAATGAGAAATAAATATACATTCATCATACGCTTAAGGGAATCTCATATCATTTCAAGGCTTAACATCCTTTGCAAATGATTGAGAAACAAATTGTGGATCAATTAGATAAAAATCCATGTTTCTAATAGGATATTTATTTAAGGGGGAGCATAATATTAAGGGGGAGAAGAAAAATAAAATATTCAACTTGGATATCTTTTTGAAATGACAAAGGGGGAGAAAGAATATAAACATCAACAATATAAATGAGTTTCATAACATCTTGGCCAGCACTCACTTGCAAAACATAAATGGCTATAAAAGGTAATTTTCAGGTATGAAACTCACATGCTTTATATTTCCTTATTTCATATTTAGGAAATGTTTGTCATCTTCAAAAAGGGGGAGATTGTTGGATAAATTGGAAATTATGATAAATCCCTTTGTTTCGATGATGACAAACATTTCATTCTTATTAATCTAACGAGCTACTTGAGTGTGCAGGATGACAAAGTAGCAAGGGAAAATCTAAGAGCTTACTTAGTTATATTTTCATGCAATGTAATCAATGTTGTAAAAACTTGTACAAATATATAATGTACAAGTACTTAGAATTGCATGTAAATCAAGCGTTAGATTTTCCCTAGCCAAACACCATAGTTAGACATCTCATCCCATTTAATTAGGATCACCTTTGCACACTCACACATATAATTAATACTTAAATTGAAACCTTGAAACAAGATCATTCTCGGTTGACAAACTCCTCGACCGAGACACTCTCGGTCGACAATCTTCTCAACCGAGAAAGATCCAAAGTAGCCGTTAGACACAACAGACAAGTTAGTTGGTAGTTGAAGAAAGACGTTGCAAATCACTTGTTCCAGAGAGCCTGTCGGTCGACAAAAGTTCGACCGAGTAGGTGTCTCGGTCGACCATTTGTCGACCGAGATGGTCTCTGACAGCAACTGCAGAATAAAGTAATTAGCCGTTGTTAAAGCAACAACTTTGTACCTAACGGCTAGTTAAGCACTTAGAAACCCCTAGAAGTTGTCTAGAACGTCCTTAAGCATACTTAGGCCATTCCTATAAATAGGACAAGCCATAGGACACTAGAATTCACTTGTTACTTTTGAGAATACACTTGAGCATACTTGAGCAATCTATTGCAAGCAATTTGAGCACTGTGATCATTTGTCTACATTCTCCTTAGCTCAATTTCGTGTCCTATAGGCTAGATTCTCCTACCCACAACAATCACAAGTTCACATACTTGGCTAGGAGATCTTACGCTTGATCTAGGCATATCAAGCCTCGGGCTTAAAGGATAAGTTGTAATTTCCTTTTTCTTTCTTGTTCCTTTTTATCTTTTGTACTCTCCTTGCTACTCCTAGGGTTGGAGGCTGCGGATTGGAGAGGGTTGACTTCTCAGGTGGAGAAGGGGACTTCAAGCTACTTCAAGAAGGCTATCGCAAGGGAAGCTACTTCAGAAGGCTGGTGCAACGGGAGTTGGTGCATCTACTTCAAGGGAAGGCTGCTTCAAGGTTGGCGATTACTTCTAGGTGAAGGCTGCTTGAAGGGTTTAGGAAAAGAGATTGTATTTTATGTAAATTCCTTGAGAGGTAATAAAATAAATTTCTTTTCAAATCCCGGTTGGGTAAGCAACCGGGTAGTGGATTGACGGCTATAGTATTTGCTATAGTTGGAACCACTCTAAACCTTGTGTCTCTTTGTCCAATATTTTCATTGTGGTTGTTTGAGTTCAATAATTGTTAAATTATCTATAAAACTCTATTCACCCCCCCTCTAGTAGTTTTTCAGATACGTATAAAGTTCAAGGTATGCCAGGTGACACGGCCACACGATGCGAAGCGCCCGATATGGTACGGTCGCTCAGAAAGAAAAAGTGTCACCCGTCATGCAAAGAAAAACAAGACTGGGCGAAACAGGTCTAGCCCGATATAAGGTATCAGGCAAGCGCGCGTTATAGATGTGTCGCGCGACATGGTCAAAAGTAACACAGCCGACACAAATGTGTGTCGAACGATACAAGGAAATCAACTAAAGTCGTGAGTCTGATACGAAAGTGTGCGACATGGGGGTCGTGTCGGGCAAGCCAAATCATACGACTGTCGGGTTATACCTTCACTATATGAAGTTATCTTGCACGACACGAGAGAAGAAGCTAGGTTGCGCGACACGGGAGCAACGAGAGAAATTACTGCATGATACAGGAGTAGGTGAGGAGTAAATGCAGGTGCCCGACACAGTTAAACTTATGTTACTATATATAGCAATCCAGATCGGGGGTAAAACGGGTAAAACAGGGGTACGTGTCGGGCGAGGAGACAAATCATTCCCGAGATGAGCAGTCCCATCTGTCAAATCAAGGGTTATTACTCCTACCGCCTGACACGGTTGCTTGCTGCTCGGCGTATCATCCGACACGGCTTATTGATAAGGTGTGTCGCCCGATACCCCAGGTCGATAAGGGCGTGTTTTGCATGCCGCCTGAGTCTTTTGCCCAATACGGGTAGGGAACAAGGTATCCTTGCCCGATACAAGGCTTTTCGAATAAGACTCTTGATGAAAACCAAAAATAAAGCGAAGGAAAAAGCAATTGATGGGTAAAACATCATTGGCATAAGGTGAAGTTCCCGACCTCAGATAGCATTACTCATCAATGCTCATAAAATCGAGCGGTGGCCCATAAAACATAAGAGTCAGAGCATGTGACGCATGCGCTAATTCGGGCCTTATTACAATCATAATGTTCATAATGTTTTTCTTGCAGGAAAGGAAATAACGTCCTATTCTAAGAAAAGTAAAAACTCGGGCTGCCTCCCGAGGAGTGTTGTAGTTAGCGTCTTCAACTCGATAGCTTCAGATCCTTCACTTTGTGCCTTCAGCTGTTTCTACATCCTGCAAGCTTATCTCTGTCCTGGTCACGAACGCTTCATCTTCATAGAACCTTTTTACTCTGTGCCCGTTCACTGGGAAAACTTTGGATGTATCTTCTTTATCATACAGCTCCATCATCCCTGATGGATATATTTTTGTTACGGTGAAGGGTCCGAACCACCTTGTTTGCAGCTTACCTGGAAAAAGACGAATGGAAGATTTAAATAATAAAACTTTGTCACCTTCACTTACATCCTTCTTCCTCAGGTGGGCATCATGCCACACCTTGGTCCTCTGCTTATAGATCCTTGTATTCTCGTAGGCATGCATTCTCAATTCTTTGAGTTCCTATAACTGTAGATATCTTTTCTCCCCAGCCTTTTCTAGATCCATATTTAGGAACTTAATTGCCCAAAGAGCCTTGTGTTCAAGCTCTAAAGGTAGATGACATGATTTCCCATAAATCAATTTGTAAGGGGTAGTTCCAATGGGTGCTTTATATGCAGTTCTGTAGGCCCAAAGGGCGTCATCAAGCTTCATCGACCAATCTTTCCTCGTGCGGCTGAAAATCTTCTCTAAAATCTGCTTAATTTGTCTATTCGAAACCTCCACCTGCCCTAAAGTTTGAGGGTGGTAGGGCGTAGCGACCTTGTGTTTAACCCCATACTTCCGTAGGAGCGCTTCAAACTATTTTTCTTCAAAATGTGATCCACCATCGCTTATCACAGTACGAGGTACTCCGAAGTGAGGGAAGATAGTCTTCTCAAACAACTTGATCACTGGTTTGGAGTCGCAAGTTTGAGTGGAAACAACTTCCACCCATTTAGACACATAATCTACCACGACTAAGATGTATTGATATCCTTTTGATGGGGGAAATGGACCCATGTAGTCGATTCCCCATACATCAAAGATCTCGACTTCGACCCAATTGGCCATAGGCATCTCATTTCTTCTTCCAATGTTTCCTTTCGATTGGCATTCTTTACAAACCTTTACATAATTTGCAGCATCCTTGAACAAGGAGGGCCAGTAAAACCCTGATTGCATCACCTTGGCAGCGGTTCTTTCGCTCCCCAGGTGTCCTCCATATGGAGAGGCATGACATTCTTTTAGAATCTTTGGGACTTCTTCTTCAGGGATACACCTTCTATATAGGTTGTCTGCGCATCTCCTAAAGAGAAGAGGATCATCCCAATAGTAGTTCTTTACATCCGAAAAGAGCTTCTTCTTTTGATTGAAAGTTATATCAGGAGGCAACTCCCCGCAGGCAAGATAATTACAAATATCTGCAAACTAAGGCAAATTCTCATATTTGGTTTCAACCATCAGCAAGGCTTCATCAACATAGTTGTCGTTGATAGGTGGCTCCTTCTGGACTTCGACTATGATCCTTGATAAGTGGTCGACGACCACATTTTCCACACCCTTCTTATCAACGATCTCGTGGTCAAACTCTTAGAGTAATAAAGCCCACCTTAACAACCTGGGCTTGGTATCCTTTTTCTGTATAAGATATATTATTGCCCCATGGTCTGTGTAAACCTTCACCTTTGTACCGATAAGATAAGATCTGAACTTGTCGAAAGCAAATACAATCACGAGCATCTCTTTCTTTGTAGTCGTGTAATTCACCTAAGCTTCATCCAGAGTATGACTGGCGTAACAAATGATGTGGTGCCTTTTGTCCTTTTTCTGTCCCAGGACTGCTCCTACAACATAGTCACTGGCATCACACATAAGCTCGAAAGGTAGCTCCCAGTCCAGATCTTGAAGGATAGGCGGTGAGACAAGGGCATCTTTTAAGGCTTGAAAAGCAATTAGACAATCGTCAGAGAAATTGAATTCAACATCCTTTACCAGAAGGTTGGACAGCAGTTTCGAGATCTTTGAGAAGTCTTTTATGAATCTTCAGTAATATCCTGCGTGCCCAAGAAGACTCCTCACTCCCGTTACAGACTTCGGTGGAGGTAGCTTAGATATGGCTTCAACCTTGCTAACGTCTACCTCGATGCCACGCCTTGAGACTTTGTGCCCTAGCACGATGCCTTCTTGTACCATAAAGTGGCACTTCTCCCAGTTCAGGACCATACTCTTTTCTTCGTAGCATTGCAAGACCAGAGACAGGTTTTTCAGGCAGGCATCGAAGTCCTTTCCATAGATGGAAAAGTCGTCCATGAAAACTTCCACGATGTCTTCCAGAAAATCTGAAAACATCGATATCATGCAACGCGGAAACGTTGCGAGAGCATTACACTGGCCGAAAGGCATTCTTCGGAAGGCATAAGTCCCATAGAGACAGGTAAAAGTGGTTTTTTATTGATCATCTGGTAAGATAGGGACTTGATAAAACCTAGAAAAACCATCCAAAAAGCAGAAATAGTCATGATGCGTCAATCTTTCCAGAACTTGATCAATGAAAGGAAGCGGATAATGATCTTTTTTTGTGGCTTGGTTCAGTTTTCGGTAGTGAATACACATCCTCCATCCGGTGATGGTCCGAACCACCACTTCATCACCTTTATCTCCTTTTACTATTGTTATGCCTCCTTTGTTTGGTACCACATGGATCAGACTCACCCAGTTACTGTCACTGATTGGGTAAATGATCCCTGCATCCCTTAGTTTGATTACTTCTTTCTTCACAACTTCTTTTAGCATCTGGTTCAATTTTCTCTGGGGTTGAGCCAGAGGTTTAGCAGATTATTCCAAATTAATGCGATGCATGCATAGCGCAGGGATAAGGCCTTTGATATCCTCCACTGAATATCCTATAGCCTGCCTGTGGAATCTCAACTCCTCAGGAAGCTATTCCAATTGATCCTTTGTAAGATAGGCATTAACGATGACATGATTTCTCTCTTCTTGATCTAGAAATTCATACCTTAATCCTTTAAGTAGCTGCTTCAACTCTGGTTTAGCCTTGGGTGCCTTTTCTTCTGGTGCCTCCTTTAGAGAGGCAAATTTAACTGTTTCTATTACCTCTTCTTCGTCGCTCAGATCTTCATCAAACTGATTTAGATAGTTGAGAAACTCTAAAACCTCTGGAACTTCAGAATTAGAGTCTTGATTTCTCATCGCTCTTAAAAGAGGGTATACCATTAGGATATTGTGGGCTCTGATCTCTAAAACACAAGATAAACGTAGTGGAAGCGGTTCGATTAACAGCGGAATATGAAAAATCACGATAAATTAAAACCTTTCAAAAACAAGATCTCGAAAACTTGAAACTCCTTTCATAAAAGTAAGATGAACTATTTACATCTCTGATAAATCACTTCTCGAGTGATTATATACATTGTGATACAAAATCTCAAGACTTCAAAATTCTCAGATCAACAAACTCCTAGGACCTGAGTGTACATAGACGACATAAGACTATTCTATCTACAAGACTAGACAACACAATGTTTCCACCTGAAATCACTGCTGCTCCTGGTTTTGCCGCTGCTGCTGCTGTCCACCTGTAGATCGGTTCCTTCGACCTCGACGTCCACCTAAAGGTAGAAAATCTACGGGGTGAGACAATTTTAAATAATTGCCCCAGCGAGAGTTATAACTCTCCGCCAGAAACTTTGTTAAAAGCAATCAAGGAATATCATGAGCAGGTAACTTAGATTACTCACAGCAGGCTTGATAACAATTACTCATCTTTATTAAGGAATATGAAGAACATGTATACTAATACTTGAACAGGATATTAAATGCAAGCAATGTAATATCAATCAATGTTCCTCGTAGTTCAACCTAAGCAGTTATGCTACACGGTTGATTATGTTTTACAAACATCATTATGCCCTACGGAGATGAGGTATACCGCTCATGCTCCAACCGATTACTAGTAAGTCGCATCGGTATCATACTAGGTCATTGAAAGAGCCGGATTCTCATGACCTTCAACTACCTCAGTCAGAATGAGGATAAACATGCAGGACATCTAGTGTCTCTGCTAATATAGCTCACCAGGGTATTCTGGTACTTCGCTATTAGAGTCACAGTGGCATTCTGCACTCTCTTCGCTATTGAAAGATTTCATGTTTATCTCTCATCGATGCGGTATAAAGATTCCTTTGGGAGAATAGTGTTACATCATCCCGATATAAGCATATAGTGAAGGGCTGATGGATTAAGATACATCCACATCAACTCCTACACTAGGATGTAAGGATATACACATCCATATTCCCCCACATACTCTAAAGTATGTGATCCAGGAGTTCCCTTAGGAAAACCTGTTTCACCATCATTTAAACTCTGACAATGATGGATCTATGATCAGGGCTCTACATGATATGATTATACTTGATTATTAGGTACATTTCAGTATTCTTTTAGCATCATACATGTTTCCAAACATTTAAGTACTAAACATGGCTATAACAGAAGAATACTAAATGTAACAGGTATTACTCATATCAGTTATAAGATGGATATCAATTCTTAATCATCTTATCACTATAATTCAGGAACATGGGTGTTCACACCCTTATATCATCATAACACTTGCTATCACATGACATGTCAGCATCAAGTCATCTATTAGCATGACCTTGATGTCATTCATGGCCCTTAAGGCATATCAGTTTCATATGATGCCACTTGCATCTAGGCAACATAGTTATTTCTGTTCATAAGCTATTGACATGCTTTCAATGAATATGATGTCATGATCCTTACCTGGATATGATTATTCTCTTATAAGAACCTGCATGATTAATTCAATTGATAATAATCAACAATTCATAATCAGATCAGCAGTCAATAAGACAGAATTAACCCTTCAATTCAAAGGTTATACTTTTATGTCCTTACAATGGGTAAGATTCCCTTATTTACATCATTTAGGGTTATTCACCCCTTTCATTATGATTGGGAATAATAATTCCTCATCTCATATCTTGATCATACAATTCATGCTTAAAGGAATAACATGAGTTTAGAGTTTATTGTTCATTTCAACATATTACTATGAACTAGGGTTTACTATTCACATTACTCATGATTACCCTAGAATTAGGGTTTACTATTCACATTACTCATGATTACCCTAGAATTAGGGTTTTCATGATTCTCTCATAAGTGGATCATACCCTAATCCTGCATATTCATATACATTGAAGGTACTTTATTTGAGTTTTAACCATAGATGGTACTTTCTCTCTCTCCTTACTAATGGATGGTGATTACATCACTATAGATAGGGTTGGGTTAAGTCCTTATTGATTAACATAAACCAAATCACCACTATCATGTTATTAGGGTTTACATAAAACAAGGTATCCTTTAATTGAACCCATTTAAGTTGAAACGAGTGTGAACCCATTTGAGTTGAAACGAGTGTGAACCCATTTGGGTTGAAACGAGTGTGAACCCATTTGAGTTGAAACGAGTGTGAACCCATTTGAGTTAAACGAGTGTGAACCCATTTGAGTTGAAACGAGTGTGAACCCATTTGAGTTGAAACGAGTGTGAACCCATTTGAGTTGAAACGAGTGTGAACCCATTTGAGTTGAAACGAGTGCAAACTGTTTAGACTTATTGGTCCAAGATCGTTTAGTAAAGATGGATAAGGACCAACATAGGTATTAACGCCCTTCGTCTTCAACCTTGAAACCAAGGTCTGTTCTTCACGAAAAAGCTTGCAAGAGTGCAAAGAAAGATGGGGAAGAAGAAGAACTAACTATTATTTGCAAGAATAAAAGTATGCATAACAAAGCAAGGTGTAGAGTTATAAAACCCGCCTCAAACGTTGTTCCTAGAACTCCAAGCTTCCAAGCTTCGAAACTTTAATGGTGGCTTGAGCTCCACAGGTCATCCAAGGTTGTTTCTTCAAGGAAAAGTTGGGAAGGATCGGCTAGGAAGAGAAAGCTAAGTAAGATAACCATGAAACCAACCTTGTAACCTGGTTTCCTCCATGAATTCGAGCAAGATGATGATAAAAGCTTACCTAGATGAACTTGGTCGTCTTCCTCTACTCCTGAGCTATGTCCTAAGTCAGTCTAAGCAAGGGAATAAGAAGGGAAGAAAGGAAACGTTGCCTTTGGTTGCAAAGGAAAGGATCATATATACTTTGAGGTTATTTTCATCATAAGGACAACTTACTCCTCCTTTTCACAACTAGGTCCTTCCTTTCTTTTAGGCACGTCCCTCCTCTTCATATATAAGGTAAAAATTCTTCTAAGACCAAGGACTAAAGGCAAGGAAGGTCAACTTGTCACTATGGTGCACATATACATATAAGGGTCTCCTTTACTTACAACTTTGGTGGTTTAGTTACAAAGGCATTTCTTATAATATGATTATTCAAATGAAGTGCCTCCTTCATTATTATAACTTTAAATGATGTCAAAAGTAATAAAAGATATTCTAGAAAGTGTATATCACAAGTTGCACCCGTCATTTTGGGTAAATTGCACTTTTACACCAAAATTAGGGTTTTAAACACAAGGATTGCTCCACAAGCTGCACCTTGGTGCCCAAACTTGGGAAATCCATCATACCTCATCATATTCATTCATATGATGTCTCTTTGTTAGAGGAACATCTTAACCTATGTAATTTGCAAGTTAACCCCTCTAATTGGTTAATTTGCACATAGGTCCCTGTATTACCAAACAATACTACAATCATTGTTTAAAAAGGAAAGAAATGAAAATGTATGTTCCTTAGGAACTTAATTACATGCCAAAAGATAATCACAAGGATTTAATTACATATTTAGGCAAAACACCTAGGGTTAATTCATAACCCAGGTTAGGGATGTTACAAATTATCCACCCCTTACAAGGATTTCGTCCCCGAAATCGATAAACATATTAAGAGAAAAGAGAAGGGTATTTCCTTCTCATCTCTTCCTCTAGTTCCCAAGTGGCTTCTTCAACACCATGGTGATTCTAGAGGACTTTTACAAGACTTATATCTTTCTTCTTTAGCTTTTTAATTCTGTTATCAAGGATTGACACTGGTCCTTCCTCATAAGTAATATCTTCGTTCAATTCTATTTCCATAGGTTGTAGAATTGACTCGGTATCAGGATGACATTTCCTTAACATAGAAATGTGAAACACAGGGTGTAGTTTTTTGTAATTCTGGTGGTAACTCTAGTCTATAGGCTACCTTTCCTATCCGTTCAATGTTTGGATAAGGCCCCATAAATCTAGGAGCTAACTTCCCTTTCCTTCCAAAGCGAAGGACTCCTTTCCAAGGCGAGACCTTGAGATACACTCTATCTCCAACCTGGAACTCCAACGGTCTACGATGCTTGTCAGCATATGATTTCTGCCTATCCTGTGCAGTCTTAATCTGTTGTTGTATTACTTTAATCTTCTCCGTAGTCTGCTGTACAAGATCAGGACCTAACAACTGATGTTCACCAGTCTCATACCAGCATAAGGGTGATCTACAACGTCTACCATACAAGGCTTCATAAGGTGCCATATTAATACTATGTTGATAGCTATTGTTATAGGAAAACTCTATCAAGCTTAGGTGCAGATCCCAACTTCCTGTGAACTGGAGAACACATGATCTCAACAAGTCTTCCAAGGTCTGTATAGTCCTTTCCGACTGTCCATCAGTCTATGGATGAAAGGCTGTACTAAAACTTAACTGGGTGCCTAGTGCCCTATGTAGCTGTTCCCAAAAACGACTTGTAAACTGAGGACCTCTGTCAGAAAATATGGTGACAGGAACTCTGTGCAAATTCACTATCTCTTGAACATATAACTGGGATAACCTTTCAGCAGAATAGGTTGTTTTGACATGTAAGAAATGCGCTGTCTTAGTCAACCTATCAACAATTACCCAAATGGAATCATGTCCTTTGTTTGTCCTAGGTAGGCCAACAACAAAGTCCATGGTTACATGATCCCACTTCCACTGTGGTATGGGCAAAGGTTGCATTATTCCTACAGGCTTTTGGTGTTCAGCTTTAACTTGCTGACACACCGGACACCTCAGAACAAACTCAGCTACATCCTTCTTCATCCCAGGCCACCAATACATATCTTTCAAGTTTTGATACATCTTGGTGCTTCCTGGATGCATAGCATACATAGAAGAATGAGCTTCCTCCAGGACTATCTTCCTCAGGTTATCCACATCTGGCACTATCATTCTCCCATGATAGCATGCCACTTGATAATCTGATTCATGAAAACCTTCTCGCTTCTCATCACCATACTCAGATCTGATGTGCTGCACTGCAGCATCAACTTGCTGTGCCTCCTTAATCTGCTCTCTTAGGGTGGGTTTGATATGCATCTCAGCCAACAACCCAGAAATCCATGACACCTTCATCTGTACATTGTCTTGCCTTAAGGAGATAAGCATATCGCTCCTAGGGCATACTAAAGAATTTAATTGTGCCCTATCAGAGGATGATGTTGCTGATTTCCTACTCAAGGCATCTGCAACTACATTGGCCTTCCCTGGATGGTAATCTATCGTACAATCATAATCCTTAATTAACTCCATCCAGCGACGTTGCCTCATGTTAAGGTCATGCTGAGAGAAGATATACTTAAGATTCTTATGATCAATGAAAACCTGGAATGCTTCTCCATATAAATAGTGTCTCCAGATTTTCAAGGCATGAACCACACCAGCTAACTCTAAATCATGTGTCGGATAATTCTCCTCATGTTTCTTAAGTTGTCGAGAAGCAAAAGAAATCACATGCTTATCCTGCATCAGTAAACATCCGAGTCCATTCTTGGAGGCATCACAGAAAACTATGTATCCTTTGCCTTGCTCAGGTAACACAAGTACATGTGCACTTGTCAATCTTTCCTTCAACAACTGAAAGGACTGCTGACACTTGTCACTCCAAGTAAAAGAAACATCTTTCCGGGTCAACTTCGTCAAGGGTTGGGCTATAGAACTAAAGTTCTTAATGAACCTTCGATAATAGCCAGCCAACCCTAAGAAACTACGAATATCCGTCGGTGTCTTCGGTTGTTCCCATTGTAGAACATACTCTACCTTTTTAGGGTCAAAACGAATTCCCGAGGCAGATACCACATGTCTAAGATAAGATATCTCCGGCATCCAGAACTCACACTTGCTAAACTTAACATATAACTTATGTTGTCTTAGCAAGGTTAGAGCCTGACGAAGATGATGTTCATGCTGCTGAGCATCTCTACTATAGATCAGGATGTCATCTATAAAGACAACAACACATTGATCGAGGAAAGGTCGGAAGATTCTATTCATGAGTTCCATAAATGCAGCTGGTGCATTAGTTAGTCCAAACGACATAACTGTGAACTCATAGTGACCATACCTTGTCCTGAAGGCAGACTTGGGTATGCCACTGTCCTTAATACAAAGTTGATGATATCCAGACCTCAAGTCTATCTTCGAGAAGACGGTTGCACCACACAACTGGTCAAAAAGATCATCAATTCTCGGCAGAGGGTACTTATTCTTTATCGTTACTTTATTTAGTTGTCTGTAATCAATGCACAACCGCATTGATCCATCCTTCTTTTTAACAAACAAGACCGGAGCACCCCAAGGTGAAGTACTTGGTCGGATAAAACCTTTCTCAAGCAATTCTTGAAGCTGTTTATTGAGTTCTTCCATCTCAGCAGGCGCCATTCTATACGGTGTTTGTGCTATGGGTTGGGTATCTGGGATCAAATTGATTTCAAAATCAATTTCCCGAGGTGGTGGCATACCTGGAAGTTCTTCAGGAAATACATCTTCAAATTCCCTGACTATATGAACTTCAACAAGGTTAGGACTCTTCATGGTGGTATCTATAACATGGGCCAAGAATGCATAACATCCTTGCCTCATCAGCTTATCAGCAACCATAGCAGACACAAGACAGGTGGGTAGAATCTTTCTCTCTCCTTGAAAGATCGATGTGTTGCTCTTATCAACAAACACAGCCTGCTTGGATTCACAACCCAAGACAACTCTATACCTTTCTAAGGTATCCATTCCAAGGATTATATCAAATCCTTACATATCAAGTGGTATAAGATCCACTTGAATGCGATAATTAGAAAAGAAGAGAATGCATGGAGAGCATACCTCTTGCAAAACAGCAGAACCTCTCAACGGAGTTTCAAGCAACAAGCTATCTGCCCTATGACTAACTGTCATATTGCAGTTACGAATCACTCTTCGAGTGATAAAAGAGTGTGTAGCACCCGGGTCAATCAAAACAGATACCATACAGGATTTAGACACATCAGAATATAAAATTTCCATCTGACCTGCCACAACCCGTGGATTTACCACTGCTTATGGTGGGTTCATAGCATAGAACCTTGCTGTCGCCTGAGGTTGAGTTGGTGCTAACGATCCAACCTAAGACGCTTGCCCACATCCTCTAGCTGCTCCTTGAGACTGCCTTCTCTGTAATCCCTATTGATTCTGCCTCAGAGGCTGTGTCACACTGACAGGCCTAGACCTGCAGTCCTTCATCAGATGTCCCACCTTCCCACAGTTGTAACAGCTTCTTTCCAGTTGTTGTGGTCTTGGTGGTCCTGTGACCGACATTGATGCTGAACTGTGAGTCTCTCGTGGCGATAAACCTCGTCCTCTACCTCTACTTGGGGACCACTGAGTCTGAGAACTAGATCGGGGTGGTGGAGGTGTAGATGCAGAGAATCTAGGCTTCTTAAAGTCTCTAGATGAAGATCCCTGGAACTATGGATATCTCTTTTGGGTTTGTCTTTTCTCAACTACGGATCTCTCTATCCTTCAGACTGACTCAACAAAGGTAGAGAATCTCTCCCGGTTTTCTAGTGCAGACACGGGAGTAGTCATGTTGGCATTCAAACCCTTCTCAAACCTCCTAATCCCTTTCTTCATCTGTGGTAGCCATATGCGGACAGAATTGCAACAACTCCATGAACTTAGCCTCATACTCGCTAATGTTCATCATACCCTGCCTCAGTCTCTCAAACTGAGAGATCTTCTCATCCAGGAAAGTCTTTGGAAAATATTTGTGGACAAATTCTCGACGAAAGTCTTCCCACGAGATCTCTATCCCAGGCCTCTTCTGCTCTTCCATGGTCCACCAGTGACCAGCACTGCCTTTGAGAAGATAGACAGCATGTCTAACCTTCTCACCTTCAGGGATGTTGAGGATTCGGAAAGCTTTCTCCAATTCAGTTAACCAGAGATCGACATCTGCCGGATCAGCTGTTCTAAAGTATTCGGTTGCTCCGACACGACGAAGTCGCTCGAACGTCTTACCGATACCTTGTCCTTCAGGTTGGGTAGGTGCCCTAGGTGCAGGCATAGGCATCCTATCTGTTATGTGTGTCATGGCAGTCATAAACTGTCCAAACATGGTCTGAACAGCTGGGTTTCCCATGTCAGCTGGGTCAAACTGAGGTGGCTCCATAGGTGGCTCAGGTACAGGTTGCTCTATTTCTAGGTTCCTTGCACCTTCTTGAGGTACAGCAACACTACTTTCGGCCTCGTACTCCTCCTGTGGTCTAGACATCCTTAATTATCTTCTTCTCCTGAGGAGTAGAAGACTGTATTAGATAAGAAAGAAGTACTAAGGATAGACTTGACACTTTAAGTCCTATGTCTCTGTAGACTCAGCGAACCTAGAGTTCTGATACCACTAATTGTGGGCTCTGATCTATAAAACACAATATAAATGTAGCGGAAGCGGTTCGATTAACAGCGGAATATGAAAAATCACGATAAATTAAAACCTTTCGAAAACAAGATCTCGAAAACTTGAAACTCCTTTCATAAAAGTAAGATGAACTGTTTACATCTCTGATAAATCACTTCTCGAGTGATTATATACATTGTGATACAAAATCTCAAGACTTCAAAATTCTCAGATCAACAAACTCCTAGGACCTGAGTGTACATAGACGACATAAGACTATTCTATCTACAAGACTAGACAACACATTATTTCCACCTGAAATCACTGCTGCTCCTGGTTTTGCCGCTGCTGCTGCTGTCCACCTACAGATCGGTTCCTTCGACCTCGACGTCCACCTAAAGGTAGAAAATCTACGGGGTGAGACAATTTTAAATAATTGCCCCATCGAGAGTTATAACTCTCCGCCAGAAACTTTGTAAAAAGCAATCAAGGAATATCATGAGCAGATAACTTAGATTACTCACAGCAGGCTTGATAACAATTACTCATCTTTATTAAGGAATATGAAGAACATGTATACCAATACTTGAACAGGATATTAAATGCAAGCAATGTAATATCAATCAATGTTCCTCGTAGTTCGACCTAAGCAGTTATGCTACGCGGTTGATTATGTTTTACAAACATCATTATGCCCTACAGAGATGAGGTATACCACTCATGCTCCAACCGATCACTAGTAAGTCGCATCGGTATCATACTAGGTCATTGAAAGAGCCGGATTCTCATGACCTTCAACTACCTCAGTCAGAATGAGGATAAACATGCAGGACATCTAGTGTCTCTGCTAATATATCTCACCAGGGTATTCTGGTACTTTGCTATTAGAGTCACAGTGGCATTCTGCACTCTCTTCGCTATCGAAAGATTTCATGTTTATCTCTCATCGATGCGGTATAAAGATTCCTTTGGGAGAATAGTGTTACATCATCCTGGTATAAGCATATAGTGAAGGGCTGATGGATTAAGATACATCCACATCAACTCCTACACTAGGATGTAGGGATATACACATCCATATTCCCCCACATACTCTAAAGTATGTGATCCAGGAGTTCCCTTAGGAAAACCTGTTTCACCATCATTTAAACTCTGACAATGATGGATCTATGATCAGGGCTCTACATGATATGATTATACTTGATTATTAGGTACATTTCAGTATTCTTTTAGCATCATACATTTTTCCAAACATTTAAGTACTAAACATGGCTATAATAGAAGAATACTAAATGTAACATGTATTACTCATATCAGTTATCAGATGGATATCAATTCTTAATCATCTTATCACTATAATTCAGGAACATGGGTGTTCACACCCTTATATCATCATAACACTTGCTATCACATGACATGTCAGCATCAAGTCATCTATTAGCATGACCTTGATGTCATTCATGGCCCTTAAGGCATATCAGTTTCATATGATGCCACTTGCATCTAGGCAACATAGTTATTTCTGTTCATAAGCTATTGACATGCTTTCAATGAATATGATGTCATGATCCTTACCTGGATATGATTATTCTCTTATAAGAACCTGCATGAATAATTCAATTGATAATAATCAACAATTCATAATCAGATCAGCAGTCAATAAGACAGAATTAACCCTTCAATTCAAAGGTTATACTTTTATGTCCTTACAATGGGTAAGATTCCCTTGTTTACATCATTTAGGGTTATTCACCCCTTTCATTATGATTGGGAATAATAATTCCTCATCTCATATCTTGATCATACAATTCATGCTTAAAGGAATAACATGAGTTTAGAGTTTATTGTTCATTTCAACATATTACTATGAACTAGGGTTCACTATTCACATTACTCATGATTACCCTAGAATTAGGGTTTACTATTCACATTACTCATGATTACCCTAGAATTAGGGTTTTCATGATTCTCTTATAAGTGGATCATACCCTAATCCTACATATTCATATACATTGAAGGTACTTTATTTGAGTTTTAACCATAGATGGTACTTTCTCTCTCTCCTTACTAATGGATGGTGATTACATCACTCTAGATAGGGTTGGGTTAAGTCCTTATTGATTAACATAAACCAAATCACCACTATCATGTTATTAGGGTTTACATAAAACAAGGTATCCTTTAATTGAACCCATTTAAGTTGAAACGAGTGTGAACCCATTTGAGTTGAAACGAGTGTGAACCCATTTGGGTTGAAACGAGTGTGAACCCATTTGAGTTGAAACGAGTGTGAACCCATTTGAGTTGAAACGAGTGTGAACCCATTTGAGTTAAACGAGTGTGAACCCATTTGAGTTGAAACGAGTGTGAATCCATTTGAGTTGAAATGAGTGTGAACCCATTTGATTTGAAACGAGTGTGAACCCATTTGAGTTGAAACGAGTGTGAACCCATTTGAGTTGAAACGAGTGCAAACTGTTTAGATTTATTGGTCCAAGATCGTTTAGTAAAGCTGGATAAGGACCAACATAGGTATTAACACCCTTCGTATTCAACCTTGAAACCAAGGTCTGTTCTTCACGAAAAAGCTTGCAAGAGTGCAAAGAAAGATGGGGAAGAAGAAGAACTAACTATTATTTGCAAGAATAAAAGTATGCATAACAAAGCAAGGTGTAGAGTTATAAAACCCGCCTCAAACGTTGTTCCTAGAACTCCAAGCTTCCAAGCTTCGAAACTTTAATGGTGGCTTGAGTTCCACAAGTCATCCAAGGTTGTTTCTTCAAGGAAAAGTTGGGAAGGATCGGCTAGGAAGAGAAAGCTAAGTAAGATAACCATGAAACCAACCTTGTAACCTGGTTTCCTCCATGAATTCGAGCAAGATGATGATAAAAGCTTACCTAGATGAACTTGGTCGTCTTCCTCTACTCCTGAGCTCTGTCCTAAGTTGGTCTAAGCAAGGGAATAAGAAGGGAAGAAAGGAAACGTTGCCTTTGGTTGCAAAGGAAAGGATCATATATACTTTGAGGTTATTTTCATCATAAGGACAACTTACACCTCCTTTTCACAACTAGGTCCTTCATTTCTTTTAGGAACGTCCCTCCTCTTCATATATAAGGTAAAACTTCTTCTAAGACCAAGGACTAAAGGCAAGGAAGGTCAACTTGTCACTATGGTGCACATATACATATAAGGGTCTCCTTTACTTACAACTTTGGTGGTTTAATTACAAAGGTATTTCTTATAATATGATTATTCAAATGAAGTGCCTCCTTCATTATTATAACTTTAAATGATGTCAAAAGTCATAAAAGATATTCTAGAAAGTGTATATCACAAGTTTCACTCCTCATTTTGGGTAAATTGCACTTGTACACCAAAATTAGGGTTTTAAACACAAGGATTGCTCCACAAGCTGCACCTTGGTGCCCAAACTTGGGAAATCCGTCATACCTCATCATATTCATTCATATGATGTCTCTTTGTTAGAGGAACATATTAACATGTGTAATTTTCAAGTTAACCCCTCTAATTGGTTAATTTGCACATAGGTCCCTATATTACCAAACAATACTACAATCATTGTTTAAAAAGGACAGAAATGAAAATGTATGTTCCTTAGGAACTTAATTACATGCCAAAAGATAATCATAAGGATTTAATTACATATTTAGGCAAAACACATAGGGTTAATTCATAACCCATGTTAGGGATGTTACATATATCTTCTTCCACCTCTTCACAAAACTGGTTGTAGCTTTCTACAAAGTAGGCAAATTCTAGTAGGGATGGTCCCTTCATAGAATCCTTTACTTTGAAATCTAAGTGATTGTTTCTAACCCTTAAGAGTGATTATTCCCTCATCAACATCTATCAATGCTCTTCCTGTAGCCAAGAAAGGGCGTCCAAAGATGATAGGATAACTAGGGTCCTCCACAGTGTCAATGACCATAATGTCGCATGGAATGAAGAAACTTCCCCCACGGATCGGTACATCCTCCAAAACTCCTACATGCCTTTTAAAGGTATGGTCTGCCAATTCAATCCTCATGTTGGTCTTGACCATATCAGTCAAACCCAAACACTGCGTGAGGCTTAGGGGCATAAGGCTGATGCTAGCCCCTAAATCAGCAAGACCTTTCCGCTCGATATTATCTCCAACGACAAAAGGAATGGTGAAAGCCCCTGGATCCTTCTTCTTGTTGGGTAAATCTGCTTTGAAAAAAGCAGAAGACATACTAGATAGATGCACGGTCTCAACCCTTCCACCTCTTTTCTTCTTGGTTATCAGATCCATGAAAATAATGAAGGATTGAGAGATTAAATGTACATCTCACATCAATTCCCTTATTAGGCCGTAAGGATATTCATGTCCATAACCCCCACATACTCAAAAGTATGCTCTCTAGGAGTTTCCCTTAGGAAAACCTATTTCACCATCATTTAACTTCTGACAATGATGGATCTATGGTCAGGGCTCTACATGATATAATTATACTTGATTAATTAAGTACATTGAGGCATTCTTTTAACATCGGGCATGTTTTCAAACATAAACCAATAAGACAATTGCTATAAAGAAAGAGTACTAATATCAAGTTCATATCACATATTGTTAACATTGGGATATCAATCCCTAACCATCTCATTATAGTGATTCAGGAATATGGGTATTCAAACCCTTAGATCATCAAACACTTGTTACCAAGTAACATGTTGTTATCAATTCAATTAATAGTATGAATATAATTATAGCAGTGCAGGTATTTCTCATGGCTCATACAGCCTATCAATCTCATATGTTACCTCTCACTAGGCAACATAGCATGTCATTACTTTCAAAGCTTATAAAGCACTTTCAATGAATATGGCATCATAACCCTTACTTGGCTATGATCACTTCTTTATAAAAACCTACATGATTAACACAATTGATAACATGTACATTGTATTTATTTCAACACAGTATGGACCATTTCCAAGTCAAGTATAGAACACCACAACCGTGTCACATCACCACGGCTGGTTTCTAGGGTTAGGGTTTCCTTTTCAATTCAATTAGGGTTATTCAACCCCTTTAAATTACAAAGGCATAATGATTACTCATTTCATAATCAAGCATAGTGTTTCATGCTTAAAAGCATAACCCAAAATTAGGGTTTACTATTCACATCATCACATTTCCCTAGATTAGGGTTTACTATTCACATTACATCACATTACCCTAAATTAGGGTTTGCTATTCACATTACAATGAATTAAGATCATACCATCATCATGTATGAGGGTTACTTCCATAAATGCGATGCACCTTTATCAGTTTGTAAGGGAAATGCAACTTAGGAGAGTAAGGACTTCTTTTACCAAACAGTTCCTCCATAGATCTTGGTACTGGCTCCCTGTCATGAGCTTATTGGTTGTCTCCCTCTGCGAGATTTTATGTTGCAGTCCTTGATTCAGGTTCCTCGGGTCTGGCTGCTTCAGGACGTTCTACTGTCTTCGCTAATCTCAACACTGCCATTTTAGCAGATTCAGTATTGGAAAGTATCTTACCCAAGGGATTCTTTATTAACTCGGCCATCTGGGCCAACTGCTAATCTATTTGGCATTGGTGTGTCTTCATATCTTCCATCTGAACCTGCATCGTATTTAGAACTCCTGAATTGGACAGTGCGCTTTGTGCCAGCTGGTTGTTGATAGTATCCTGTCTTTTGACAAAATCGAACAATTGACCCACCAAGTCTGGTTGGTTCGAGCTCTTGTCCTGACTTTGCTCCTTAGCTTGACCCTAGCCTTGACTAGGGTTAGCTGCTTGGCAACTTTGGTACTTTCCTTGCCCTTGGAAGCTTGCCTTGTTCGATTGGAAATTGGTAGTTCTGGTGAACTGACCTTGTCCGCCCCTTTTCTCAAAACCTTGTGGTTGCTTGGTTGGGTTATTCAACTGATGCGAGTTTTTGGCCGCATCCTTATTGCCATAGTTAAAACCAGGGTGATCCGGTCTCTTGAAGTTGACAAAAGAGACGTTCTCATCTTCCTCTGCTTCAGATTCACTTTCACTTGACTCGTCAGGCCGGGAGTAAATGCAGTTATCAACCCCGTGTCCGCCTTCTCCGCAGGTGACACATTTCATGACTTTCTCAACCTATTTCTTCCCTTTTCCACCTGATTCTTTCAATTGTATGACATCAGTGGCTATCTTCTGGATTTGAGTGGTGATAGCTTCAAGAGCTTTAGATTCGACTGAAGGTCCTTCACTAGCAGCCTTCTTAGCATATCCTCTATTAGATCTGTCGTAGTCGGTGCCGACTTGTAGTTCGGCCATGTTCTCAATGATCTTTTTGGATCTGCTGGGCTTCTTCCCCAGAAAGTCGCTTCCTGCAGATGCATAAAGAAAAACCCTTCTTCAGGGGTCAGACCATTGTAGAAGGTAGTTATCAGAAAACCCTTCTTGTAGTTGTAATGAGGGCAGTCCCTCTGATATTCTTGATATCTTTCCCAGGCTTCGTGTAGATTCTCATTCGGCTTTTGCATGAATGAGGTGATCCTCTGTCTATTCCTAACAGTTTTCTCCATAGGGTAAAACTTGTTCACAAAAGCGTCCGCCAATGCATTCCATCCGTTGAGAGCTTGATGTGGTAGCCCGAGGTACCAAGATAGGGCCTTGTCCTCTAAGGAGAAGATGAAACCCTTGTAGTAAATCATCTCCTGTGGAACTCCCTGCATTTTAATGGTATCACAGATGTTCTTAAAAGCATCTAAATGATGGTAAGGGTTATCATTTTTTGAATTCCCTCTGAAGCTCTTATTCTGGATTATAGAAATTACATACGGTTTCAGCTCAAAGTTAGTCGCATTGAACCTTGGGATAACAACAGGACATCTTGAATTATTGGCCTTTGTGGCAGCCAACTCCCTGAGGGTCTTTTCTTCTTCGTTAGAGTCTTCACTGTCACTGTTTCCATGATTCTGCTCCTGATTATGTTGATTTCTTCGGTGTCTGCGGTGATGATGACGCCTCTCATGGCAATGGTCATCCTCGAATTGTTCTGTTTTAGGTTCTTCCTATTGATGATTGCCATTATAACAGTCATTGTTCCCACACGGAGGTGAGTGGGGTCCAACTCTAGCGTTTTGCTCACCCTCTGAAAGAGGTGGTTCAACGTGAGGTGGCATGACTACCGGTGTCGGTGCTCAACTGAGCAAAATGCTTCTTTCCTGAGTACATGAATAACATGTATAATCAAGTTAGAAAACTTGTATTAATAAAACGAACTACTCTATACTCATTTTAGGCTATAAGATTAAAAAGGAAAAAGTGCTGTCAAGCTCATTTCTAAGCTTGAGGCATAGGAGTGTAGTTAGTGGATTCAGGTTCGTTAACAGTACCATTTTGCCTTGTCCCCGACAATAGTGCCAAAAAGTTGACCGGCCTAAATCGCGCGTCCAAAATGAGCGGATTTGAAATAGTCGGGCTTTTAAATTACCCGTGTAACACCCCTCCCTAGGGTTTCTTACGTAACCAGCAGAAGCACAACCTAATCCCCAACATTATCCATAATGTGGGGTACTTGGCATATCAGGGAGGGATTGTCACATGCATGATCTCATATCAAGAAATAAACAACACTTGGCATTCATAGAAACATCGATTCATACACAAAGTTCTTCTTGGAAAGACAACTACATCATGATACTAAAGATATGCTAACATAAACTGGATAATTATATAAATGACAGGATCTCCATAGATGGACGTCCCACCAGACAACAACTCCTTAGATCTTTGGGTCTTTGGTATCCTTAAGATGATTCCTTCTCTTTAGCTCCAACTCCTGCGGACATCACGTCCCCAGCCATGCAAAGGAAAACAACATAGTAAGTAAGCAACATTGGCATATTATAAGACATAAAAATAACATATAAATTGATTTGACATAAACATGAACATGCATTAACATTAATTGTTTCTTGACGTCTTTTACATAAAGAAATTGACTAGAAGAATATGCTCCTCTCTTAATGCCCCATAAGGAGCCCATAATGCTCGGAAAGCCCATAATTGCTCGGAAAGCCCATAATGCTCGCAAAGCCCATAACAAGGTGCATATAAATCTAAATCAGTTTCTATTATTCGTGATCTTTCTTAAACCTTACTTATCTTCTTAATAACCTAAACTTGATCTTAATTGGGATTTCTCCCTCTTAAACATGATTGGGATTTCTCCCCATGACCATAATGGGATTTCTCCCTCTTAAGCATGAATGGGAAACTTATCTTGGTTTCATGTTATCTTAATCATAAATCATAATCTTAATGTGATTTCTACTCTTAGACTTAGATTATAACAACCAACATCCAATAATCATATACATTGAGAAAAAACCTGACATTTATTCTGACTTGAGTATGAAGAGCATAAACATATCATAATCATTCAATAAATCAAATTTACTATGCCAAAGGCATGGCCTGCTTACCTTGAGCTAAAACACCTAGGTCAAACCTGGTTTGACAAATTGGATCCTTTTAAACACCTGAAATAACATGTATGTCTTTCATTATACAACCTGAAACCCTAATTTGTACATAAAAATATTGAGATATGAAAACAGAAAAAATTAGTCGATATAAACCACAAAATTAGATTCCTCATCGAAAATCCTTTCCAAAACATATTTTTTTGAAATTTTCTGATAAACAGGCGATTTACTATGAATTTTACAAAAATAGGCCAATAGGAAATCGAGAAAAAAACACGTCTGCTTAATGGGCCTGAGTCCTGAGTTGGACCAATCGGACTTGGCCAACTCAGCGACAAGGCTTGCCACTGAGGGCTCGCGATCAAAGCAAAGAGGACTGGTGAAATCTCAAAAATACCCCTGCGGTTGAAAACGTCAAAATAAAAAAGGACAGGGCACAAAGGTCATTTCTTGACCTGGATTGCTCCTCGCCTTCACCACGCGAGCCATGGCTCGAGCTTGGCCCCAGGAGCAAGAAGCTGAGATTGATCCAGGTTGAGGATCCGGGTTCCTCTTAAGGACTCGAGACTGCTAGCGAGTTTGTCAACCCATGGCAGGTGCACCGAGCCGAGCCAATAGCTCAGGCGTGGATTGGAGCTCGAGTAGCTCCTTGGCCATGGCGGCACAGAGAAAGCCACAAACTGGTGCCAAGAAAGCACCACGACGAGGGCATGAAATCGAGATATAACGATTGCTGACGGTAAAGTGGACATCACGGAAACTGAAGCGCGACACACGCGATGATGAAGTGTCTCGAATCTCGACGGAAAGCCAGAACCAGCGTGAAACAGGGGAAGAGGTCGGGTACTGGAATCCACAACTAACTTGGTGAAAATCATTAGTTCAGGGTCGGAAAACAATTGTCGTGATCCCACGAAGGTCGGGGCATGCTTCCCTTGGCCGAAGGGGCCCTGGAGGTGCCATGGCGTCAATACGCCAACGAGCACTCCTACTGGTCCTATAGGACACGGCGATTGGGACCATCGTGAGTCAAAGGGAAGCTACCACAGGAAAGGATAGAGATCGAGGGTGCTTACCGCGACCAGAATTGGGTCAGGGTGGTCGGAGAAGGCTGGACAAAGCTGGATTTGCTGGATTTGTAGGTCGAGTAGGGCGGGATGTTCAGGGGCACTCGGGGTAAAATTGACAGTGGATAAGTGTAGCTAGGGGACCGACGATGCTCTTGGGGTCTTAATCAGTCCGTCCGAAGGCAGGGGCAGTGGCTGCGCTTAAATGGTGGATAGGGTGTTTAGGCCCTAAATGGGCATTTCACCTACAGCAAGGGAGAGGGGGCGAGTTAGGGCTCGCTGGGTTCGGGAGAGTGAGGTGAAGACGTTGGCGAAGAAATGAAGCAAAACGATCGAGAATCGAAGGAGATCATAGGCGCGCATTCAAGGCACTGGAAAACGGCTGCTGATCGCGTGAAGAGCGGAGGTAGAAGAAAACGGATCAGCCGTTGGATCCTGATCCCATGGTGTGGGTAGCGCGCGCGATGAGTATAACGCGTGACATAACATAAAATCGGGACCTTAGGGAAATAAAAGCAAATAAATGACATTGAATTAAATTCTTGGCTAAACAATATTCAAATCTTTCAAAATTGATTTGAAGGGTCAAACATGGTCCAAAAGAGTTCAAATTTGAACCATAGGTTTATTAGAGGGTCTATAACATTCCCATTCAATTAGATTTTATGCTTGTACACGTTTTAGGCCTAAAATAGCAAAACCTACAATGTGCACTTAAATGGCCATGATTAATGCATAATAAGCTATTAATCTCTCAAATAAGAATTACAGAATATGAAAACGTGTAGTTGATATTATTTCTTTTCAATTAACAAGATGGAGGCCATTAAACAAGAATTTAAACATGTAAATCACTAGTTATCATAAGAGAGAGAGAATTGGACATAAAGCATTTATCCTCATTTTTCTTAAACAAAAGGGCATAGATATACATGAAAAGATTTTCTTCAAATAAAACAAGGATGAGAGAGCTATTGAGCATAATAAAATGATTTTGCAAAACTAACATGGGCAAATTGCATTTAAGTCCTTAACAATTATCTAATTAGGAAAAGAGCATGCAAGGAATAAAATAATTTGAAAATTTGCATAATAAGAGTGGGATGTTACAACCCGACTCTTAGGCCCCCGCAACGATGACGGGGTCTGAAGTAGCGATCGGGGTCGAACCACAGGGACAAGGGTGGTAGTGTTAAGAACTCAAAATCAACACATTACACTTCGATAAAAGTAAGGTGAGGATAAAGTTCCCAAAGGGAACAACAAGCGAAGATCCATAAAATAAAAAAAACTATCTCCAACTGGAGTTACAAGGAAAATTAAGGTTTTTAAGCGTTTATTGATTTTTAGGGGTTTTGCGCAAAAGAACCAGAGGAGATAAAACTATTGCTTTGGTAAGGAACAAAGGAGGAAACTTCGGTAAAACAAGCGGCAACAGGAACATCCAGTACCCCTTCTCTCAAAGAGGGTACCTCTAACTAAGCACCAACACCTCTCTCAAGGTTGCTGGACTTGGGTTAGAGTGGAAAGATCACTAAAGCAACTATGATCCTGGGTACTCTCGTACCCCCCCCCCCTAATCGGACCAAATACTAGAGCCACAACACCTCTCTCGAGGTTGCTATAATGGGAAACACGATTCGATAGCTAGTCAAAACATGATCCAAGCATACAAGCTAGAGTTCAGATGCTAAACAAAGTAATCATCCAACAAAAAAGAACCAAACATAAAGCCAACAGATATTTAAAGCTCCTCTAATTCCATTAGCATAATCATTATATAAAAGGGTTTGGTTACATTGTGTAAGTAAAGAAAGTAAATGACTGAAAAAGGAAAGATAGGTAGTGTCTCCTTGATTTAGGAGATTGACAAGCATCAGTAGATCCATAAGGGCCCTCTAGCCCGATACTGGGCGGGAGCTCTTCCTGATACGGCTGTGTCGGGTGGCATCCCCTGTCGGGCGACACGCCATGACAGACAGACGTATGGGTCAAAGCACTCATGCCCGATACACCCGTGTCGGGATGCCACCCTCTCGGGCGACACACTGTAACGATTGATTCATATCGGGCTCGGTATCGTGTCGGGCTTGAGATCACTTAGAGTATCGGGTGGCCCCTCTGGTCGATATCAGGCTGCTGTGGCTACCAGGATGGATTCTAAGTGAACCATTCCTGCCCTCTCGGGTCGGGGAAGTGCTCACCTAGTATCTTCCGGTACACCTATGGGACGCGACACACTAGCTCCAGATACTTTCCAAAGTTAGCTTTCGTGAGGTTCCGACCCATCCCATCAGAGTCCTATAGCTGCTATTTATAGGCAGTGGTTGGGAGAAGTTGTGGTTCTCTGGGCGCCACGTGTCCTCCATCAGCTCTATTATTGCGGCTTCAGGAATGCCCGATATGCGTGTCGCCCGACACAGAGGGTGTCGGGTTGTAAGCGTGTCGGGTGTCGTGACGAGTGGGCGCCTGCCGGTGGGTGGCTTGTATCGTACGACACGCTTCAGTAGTCGTGTCGAGTACAGCTCCCTGTCGGGTAAGTGGCGTATCGCCCGTCAGATCTTCCTTGCGCGACACGCCCGTGTCGCGCGGCAGCTGTATCAGGCTGTTGTATGTCGGGCAGTGAGTGTGTCGGCCGACTGGTAGGAGGGATGATGTAGGTAGAACACGTTCATGGGACGGGATGGGCCTTTTGCTGATAAATGAGTGGGAAAATGAGAAAAACTCTGCAAAAGATGATAAAATTGAGTTAAGAGCACAGCGTGGCCGATTTATTCAAAAACATGACAAAAAGGAGAGGAAAACAATTTAAAAGGGCAGATTTGACAATGAAATAAGGGCCAAAAACATCACAAAATTTGGTGTTATCAAGTCCTTGCACCAACACCTTGGTTGTTTGATCCGTCATTGGTGTCCTCACTTTGCGTCCCAGAATAACCCATATCTTCAGTGAGACCGGTTGGACCTGTAACATCGCTGACCTGGGTTATGCTTTAACCCTAGGTGTTTTGATTAAGAAATTTTATTATATGCATGTACTTATCTTGTGAAAGGTAATTAAGGCTCTTGAGGAACTTATATTTCAATTTCAGTCCTTTTTGAATAATGTTGAAGCAATGTTTGCTTATTTTGGACTAAAGTGCAAATTACCCAATTTGAGGGGTTAACTTGCAAATTGAACATGATAAGATGTTACTCTGATGTTGTGACATCATAAGAATGAATATAATGTAGTGGTATGGTTTTCCCAAGCCTGGACACCAAGATAGAGCTTGTTGGACAATGTTGTGCATTAAAACCTAGTTTTGGAGTAAAGTGCAATTTACCCAAAATCTAGGGTTCAATATGCAAATTACCACTTCAATATGGTCCTTAATGTTTCTTGGCATCATGTAGAGCAAATAAAATGAGAGGGACTCCTCATTTGAATTAAGTTGTAGGAGAGAGAATCTTGACATTAAAATAATCAAGAATAATGCCTAATTGAAACCCTAATTCGATTTAGGGCAAAAATGAATAAAAATAATTGAAGGGCTTTCAAACAAAATGTTTTGGGTTGATTTTGAATAAGGATGGACGTTCCTTTAACAAGATAAGGAACGAAAATATCTTAAGTAGGTGAAATTCCACTCACCTTTTTATAAAGAAAAGTAATATCCACTCACATGTGGGATATTATATAATAAGCATTAAGGTGCTTAATTTGCTTTTCTTTAAATTGAGGATAATGAAGGAGAATTAAAGGCAAAGGGATATGACTCGTATCCATGGAGTTGAGGGGGAAGAGGCGGCCATAATTTTTGGATTAATTGGATTTTTATAAGGCATATTCTCTCTCATCAATTTCTTTATAAAAGTGCCATTTCCAAGCCCAAACCAAGGCCTTTTTCAGATTTTATTCTTCCCCTTGCTTGCAAAACCGACCAAGAAGCTAGGGAGGAGCAGGGAGAACGTCCCCAACCTGTGGGTAAGCCCTTGACCTTCGTTCTCCATGATTTCATGGTGGAAATCGAAAATAAATTATGGATTCCTTCTTATTTCGATCTCCTCTTCAACCCTAGCCAACTTTTGCAATCAAAAGCTTGAGGACGAGCCTAGGGGGAGTTGCAAGAGCTTCATCCACCATTAATGGCGTGAGCTTGTAGCTTTGGAGCTCAATTGGAGGTGGATTTTATAACTCAAACCCTTAAACATTGCTATTGCATCGATTCTCTATGCTTTGTTGATTGATTTCTTCAATTTGATACACTCTTGTTTCTTTGCTGCAATTTCCATCAAGAACGGTTGCTGTTCTTGGTTGTTCGAAGGAAGGGGATGATTACATCATCCTAGATGCTTATCCAAAGAAAATTACCAAGCAAAACCGTTTTGATAGCTACTCCAAATCGTTTTAATTTGATTGGCGATGCGGTTTCAGCAAACCGTTTAAGGGCAAACGGTTTGAAACCGTTTGGGAGAAAACGGTTTCAAGACCGTTTGAGATGGTTGACCAAGCATTGACCGTTTGGGAATTTTGTTCCTAATTATGTAGGCTGATAACCCTCCAAATTTTAGGGATTAACTCCAAAGGAATCGAGAGTTGAAGGCCAATCAATTAGGCAATCAGATTGAATTATGTGCTGATTTTCAACCTGATTAACTTGACCTGGTTGAGCAAACGGTTTCAAGACCGTTTGAGATGGTTGACCAAGCGTTCACCGTATGGGATTCCTGTTCATAATTATGTTTATTAATAACCCTCCAAATTTGAGGGATTAACTCCAAAGAAATCGTGAGTTGAAGCCTAATCAAGTAGGGAAACCTAATTGGATTAAGTGCTGATTTTCAATCTGATTTAATTGAACTTTTTGGGAAAACGGTCTCAAGACCGTATAAGATGGTTGACTAAGCGTTGAACATATGATATTACTGTTCCTAATGATGTTGGTTAATGACTCACCAAATTTTATGGATTAATTCCAAACGAGTCATGAGTTGAAGGCTAATCAATTGGGCAAACCCTAATTGAAATCAGTGCTGAAATTCCAATGAGTTAATTAGAGATTTTGGGTTGATTAGCCCAAACGGTTTCAAGACCGTTTGGGGATCACCCCAAGACCGTTTGGAGGTCTGGGGTCAAGTATAGTTGACCAATTGAAGGTCCAAAGGTACTAATCATATTGCAATGTAGTGCTGATTTGTTGATCAACTCGATAGACCAATCCATGATGAATTTTCACTAGAGTCCAAAGGTTGGATGGGCAAACGGTCTCAAGACCATTTGGAGCTCATCCAAACGGTCTCAAGACCGTTTGGTGGTCACCCAAGACCGTTTGGAGGTCTAGGGTTGAGTATGGTTAGGTGTTTGAAGGTCTAAAGGTACCAAGCTGTTAAACAATGTAATGCTGATTTGGTGATCAATCCAATGAACCAAACCCTAATTGGATTGCTTAGATTTGAGTGATATGATGGGCAAACGGTCTCAAGACCGTTTGGAGGTCATCCAAACGACCTCAAGACCGTTTGGGGTCAGGTCATACCCAATTTGGATGATGGTTCAATGGTTTCAAAGCAACTAGTCTTACATTGATTAGTGTTGTTGAATCATCGATTCCAAACCCTAATTCAATTGAATCAAACCCTAATTGATGATCAATTGAGGGTCAATTGAGAGTCAAATCAGTTGAAGTTGACCTATTAAACTCAATTTAAGTATGAGGGTAGGTCCAATTGATGATTGGTTCCATGAATTCAATGATTGAAGGAATCAACATTGAAAACCCTAATTCAATTGGATACCTTATGTAATGGAGGTCCAATGTGATTGAATCTCTTGAGAATAGAGATGATGAATCATCCATTGATCCAATGATGATTAGTAATGATAATCAATGAAGGTACAAAGGTTGAAACCCTAATAGTACCTAAGTGATTAGTGCCAATTAAGGAATGAACCCTAATTGCTTATAAGAACAATGTCTCAGTACACTATGTTAACCATAGTTGTATATACTTGATTGAAGGGTTGATGTAACCTAATCAAGTTGATAGGATGATGGAAAGGAATTCATACATGAGTATTGATCATGTGATGAATAGGGTATGATCCTTAATAAAGAGATCATGTGAACCCTAATTGATGTTGATTCCATGTAAACCCAAATTGAGGGTGATGCCATGAGAAACCCATGTTGGGATGAATAGTAAACCCTAATTTTAGGCAATATGATGAGAAAGCCTAATGAAGGGTGATGTTATATGCAATACTCACCCTAATGAAGTATGATAGTATGGGAAACCCTAATCCTAATAATGGAATGGTTACTAATATACTAATGGGGGAAATGCCTAAAGTGATTGATTGTGGATACCCTTATAGCAAGTAATGCTTTAACTTGAGATGAGTCCATATCATTAAAGATAGTTGGACCATTCTTATGTGTGACCTATGCACTTCATGGTGAGGGTGATAGGTTAATGGATTAAAGGATTAAGATGGGAAATACCTTAATCTAAGATAAGCTAATAACTTAAGGAAGTTGAAAGTGATGAGGAAAGTGATATATCAATATGTGATAAATATCACTTTTAGCATTACACGATTGATATAGTTCAATACCTGGAATAGTTGCATAGGATTAGCATAGTCTAATACCTGGAATGATAACACAGGATTGGCTAACTCCCAATACCTGGAATGATAACACAGGATTGGCTAACTCCCATTACCTGGAATGATAACACAGGATTGGCTAACTCCCATTACATGGAATGATAATACAGGATTGGCTAACTCCCAATACCTGGAATGATAACACAAGATTGGCTAACTCCCAATACCTGGAATGATAACACAGGATTGGCTAACTCCCAATACCTGGAATGATAACACAGGATTGGCTAACTCCCAATACCTGGAATGATAACACAGGATTGGCTAACTCCCAATACCTGGAATAATAACACAGGATTGGCTAACTCCCAATACCTAGAATGCACAGGATTGGCTAACTCCCAATACCTGGAATAATAACACAGGATTGGCTAACTCCCAATACCTGGAATGCACAGGATTGACATAGATCAATACCTGGAATAATAACACAGGATTGGCTAACTCCCAATACCTGGAATGCACAGGATTGGCTAACTCCCAATACCTGGAATAATAACACAGGATTGGCTAACTCCCAATACCTGGAATGCACAGGATTGACATAGATCAATACCTGGAATAATAACACAGGATTGGCTAACTCCCAATACCTGGAATGCACAGGATTGACATAGATCAATACCTGGAATAATAACACAGGATTGGCTAACTCCCAATACCTGGAATGCACAGGATTGGCTAAACCCCAATACCTGGAATAGTTGCACAGGATTGACATAGATCAATACCTGGAATAGTTGCACAGGATTGACACAGATCGATACCTGGAATGGTTGTACAGGATTGACATAGATCAATACCTGGAATGGATACACAGGAATAATATAAATCTAATGCTTGTACTAGTTGCACATGATTGGTGTAATCCAATGCCTGGAATACTTATATAGGATTGGTATAGACCAATGCCTGAATAAGACATGATGATGTACACTCTCATGTCCATTATAACCAAAATCTGTTTAGCAGATTGGCTAAGGCCAATAAGTTGAAACGAGAATGTCTCATGGGTGACATATCAAGATAATGAGTGTCACAAGAGAAGTTTGATATGATGGTATAATATGGAGGATAAATGATATACATGTTCTTCCTCTTCCTTATTAAGAGAATGCTTTAAATTGCTTATCATCTGCCTAGTTTTATATCCTTAATTGCAATAATAATGTTTTGGCAGAGAGTTATATCTCTCGTTGGGGCAATTTACAATTGTCTCACCCCCGTGGGAAAACATTTTTAGGTATGCATGGAAGGCAAGGCAGGAAATCCCTAGAACAGAGATGAGCAGAAGCAACAGCAACAACAAGGACAACAATGAGATCTCAGGTGGAGATATTGTCTGTCAAGTCATATAGATAGTAGTCCTATGTGTCGTCTCTGTACTCTCAGGTCCTCGGAGTTTTAAATGATTCAATCAGAGTTTTGGCTTAATGCCTCAAAGTTTTATACTGCCTGTGTATATTTGTTAACAGGGCAGTCAATGTTGTAATCCTTAAAAAGGAATTGTACAGGCTGTGTACTTGTGATCCAGGATGAAATGGAAATACTTTGGTTCTTGGTTAAAGAGTTTTCCTATGAATGGATCTCTTTGCAAATGGTTTTAATTTTTAGTGATTTTCAGTAATTACACTGCAAATAATTCACTTCCGCATTGGTTAATCCTGTTTTCGCGAGACGGTCGTTACAGGACCGGTTGATTCTGGGCTGACAAATGAATCAGATGCATCTAGGTCAACAAAAACATCATCTTCATATGTAACATCAGAAGGAGGCTGTCTATCCATTGAGGACATTGCATGATGGCCCCTTGCTATGTTCCTCCCCCCATCATCTCGACGTCGTGGTAATGGTAGAATGGTCTGTTGACCAATCTCGCTAGTTCCTTGTTTATCTAAAACGGGGGATAACTACTGATTAGGTAAATATTAATAGGTTTAAGTTAATATTTAATACTTAGGGGACTGTATATTATTAGACATACCGCAAGTGCCTCCCTCCACTCTGGGGTGTCAGACAACATTGGCTTGTGCCTGCTGTCATCCCATCCAACACCACTTTTGTTGGTCACCAGTTTTATCTTTGCATAGTCTCTCCTGAGGTTCTTCCACTGAGTTTTTAACTGATCCAATGTACCCTTGTTCCTCCCCATCTTGATATGCCAATCATGTAGCGTCTCCCGCCATGTGTCCCTAGTAAATATTCCATCAGCGCACCTACCCAGGTCATATTATCTCCTCAATGCTGCAACCAGAGCCTCATCCAACTCTTTCGTCCATACAATACAAAACCTCAGGTCTGGTGCAGCCATAGTAGTAGTGACACTGCAATATATCACTTTAGTCAGGGTGTTTAAACGAAACCTTTATACAAACCTAGTAGTTGAAAGTGATAACTTGTATTAAAATAGTCTAATATAAGGTCGATGAGCTCTACACCAGTAGGCAAATTACTGATCGAACGGTGACAACAACAACAACATATTGTGCTCTAGATCGAATCGTGGTGTATTGAAGTTTATTAGATGATTAACAACAACATAATTTAGGTGATCTACACTACAATTGGTACATGACCAAACAATATGAAAAAACAATCATGTCTAAATATAAACATGTCCTCGTATATGAGGTTACACATCAATATATAGGTACTTATAACAGATCATCCAATATGTTTTTAGCAAACACATCATCTAATATCTTCATTACAGGAAAAGTACATCAATAGCAAGCATTCAACATGGCATTCACAGAAAATGTGTCTGGTGCAGCCATAGTAGTAATGACACTGCAATATATCACTTTAGTTAGGGTGTTTAAACGAAACCTTTATAAGAACCTAGTAGTTGAAAGTGATAACTTGTATTAAAATAGTCTAATATAAGGTCAATGAGCTCTACACCAGTAGGCAAATTACTAATCGAACGGTGATAGCAACAACAACACATTGTGCTCTAGATCGAATCGTGGTGTATTGAAGTTTATTAGATGATTAACAACAACATAATTTAGGTGATCTACAACACAATAGGTACATGACCAAACAATATGAAAAAACAATCATGTCTAAATATAAACATGTCCTCATATATGAGGTTACACATCAATATATAGGTACTTATAACAGATCATCCAATATGTTTTTAGCAAACACATCATCTAATATGTTCATTACAGGAAAAGTACATCAATAGCAAGCATTCAACATGGCATTCACAGAAAATGTGTTCGTATTGCTCAAAAGATATACCTGGTAAGCCAAAATCAAGGTTGAAGAGAGGAGCATGGCCAGTGAAAATGTCAGGGACGATACATATAAGAAATGCAGAGGGAATACAAATTAGCCAAAATGGTTGGATTATTTGAAATAAATAATGAAATACTTGTTAGATGGTCAAATAATATTCTAGAACCTAAGTAGACTAAGTCGGCATCCCAAAATGGTGACAGGAGCAGCAAAATATTGTGCTCTACATCGCATGGTGGTGTATTGATATTTATAAGATGATTAACAACATCATAATTTAGGTGATCTACAACACAATAGTCAACATTCAAATATATGTTTCAACTTAAATAAAATTAATACATCATATTATTTTAAATGGAACAAATAGTGACCTATAAAATTAGGGCTTATGGCACATAATTGTTCCAACTACAAACTAGTATGTTTATGAGCATATACAATGTGCACTACACACTAGTATGTTCCAAATTAAATAAAAATAATACGTAATAGGTGGATTCCAATTTTGTACCTTCATAGTAGACCTAGTTCAGGGGGGGGGACACCTCAGTCAAGGGTTGTGTACAAGGTGCCTATACTAATGGGTGTACAATTTGCACATATACAAAGCATAAGCAGTCAAGGCGCACAGTCATAACACAAATAAGAAGACGTTGAATAATCAAAATTAGGGTGTGCCAGTTCTAGTTTTGAAAAGTTGATACATAAAAAAAATCTACATGAATGATTCAGACCTCAATGTAGAGTTTATAGCACATACTTGTTCCAACTTAAACAAATATATTACATATTAGATTTGTACCTGAACAAATAATGACCTATCAAACATAATACATGATAGATATTAACCTGAAAACACACCTGAAAAACACTGATAGATGTTACATAAATCTACTTCTCGGGTTCCTTCCATGACCAAATAATATGCAAAAACAATTATGTCTAAATATAAACTTGTCCTCATATATTAGGTTACTAGCATGTGTACAACCTACTAAAAGAGAACAACTCAATATATAATTATGTGCATGTTGATGGCTAATATATAATTACTACTAACAATATATGTGCACAACCTGCTAAAAGATAACAACTCAATCAACTACTATTTGACTTTCCCTAGAATTTGGCATCATGCGCTCCAAAAAGTAGTAAGCACAAGAACATTGGACTATTCAACTCACATATGAGACTACTTAAGCACGTAATTTTTTTGGTCAAGCACATAAATGTGTTACTGTCATTCAAATAGATTTCACATACATGATCAGACAAACATACACATGGGATGTGCGAGCACATAATGATTGAAAATAATTTTGTTCAAATAAATATAGCCACAATTGGCTTGAACAATAGTCAAGCACAATATTTCTATGAGCTAAACATACCGTTGGAATAAAGTAAGCACACACATTACTCAAAAAGATAAATAGGCACACACCTCTATCATCTCTTTGTGTTCCAATGTATATGTGCTATTACTAAACTATGTGTCTTCATGTTCTTAGACACGTGTCTCACTGATTTGTAATTGTAATCATAATAACTTACACACAAATAATTAAATAGAAATAAATAAATTAATATATTGAGTGTATCAATATTAAATATTCTCCCTTTCTTGGACATGTGTATGTTGGAAACTATAATATAATAGACAGTCACAGTAAACACATATAACTTTTAAAATTAGAAAATTGATTTATTTTAGATCAACTTCCTCTAACATGTAGATTGTGTATCAAAGGGTCGATGAGACACATCATCCAATGGTTGGAGATGCTTCTTGGATGGTCTGTTAACAACTAATCATATTCGAAGAATGGGTTTTCATATGCCTTCCAGATGTGTTCTCTGCAAGGTGGAAGGTGAAGATCTCAATCATATTTTGTTCAATTGTGTCTATGTTTGGGACATGTGGAACCTGGCTACTGGAGATGGATATCTCCTATTAATTTATACACAACTCAATAACATAGAATAATTGGATTAAATTACGACTGAATCCATCCAGTGTATGTCACATAATTGTGCTCCCTTTTCTAACTTAGACTTGTTTCTGACTAGAAATTAGTGCTTAGTATGATTTACATATAACCAAATTAAAAGCAAATTACTCAATTCACTACCTAGTGAATTACTCCAACATGCATAATAAATTACTTATGTTTAAAAGTACCTCCAATATATCAGACGAACGAATTGTTGTTATTATTCATTTCAAAAAATGACACATAATATGAGTAGACAATTTGACAAACAATAACTAATTAGCATATTCACGTGATGTAGGGATCAATACAAAGCTTAGACTAAAATAAAAGATCAGTATTTGATACTGTCGATTCACTTGCATATAGAATAATCCAATACCCAAATACATGTCCATTAACGGTTAATGAGCAAGCTTATATATAGAAGTAGACATGTATTTCTCCATCGGGTGTACACGTATATATCGTGTAGATAATACAATAGCAACTATGTAGGAAACTAATTTCACAAGTGAAATATATGGACTGAAGCAAGCAACCAGGCAGCCGGATTAGCAGAAAACATGTTTGTATTGATCAGGAGAAATACCTGGTCAGTCGAAATCAAGGTTGAAGATAGAAGCACATCCAGTGATAGTGTCAGGGACGGTACATATAAGAAATGTAGAGGGAATACACATTAGATTACTGATGAAATAATATCTCGGTACAGGAGTGAAGCCGCTAGCCTACTGAAACAAAGAAGAGGGTCGGCAAAGAGGGTCAGTGAAGACATACCTCTCAAGCAGCTGGACGACTTCTGATTATAGGGGCTTGGCAGTGACGGCTTCATAGAAGATTTTGTGGAGGATGCGAAGGTGAACATGGAGGATATCAGAGATGAATTGCATCACTATATAGCAGCCACTGCAGCGCTTCCCTTGCTAGGGTTTACTGGACTTACACATAGTGAAAAGGGGGCTTTGATGATAGATGACAAGTCGAGATGCTTGATTCTCGCCGTCTAGACTGGCAGTGTAGGTCAGCGATTGCAGACGACCCACCACACCCCTTCGTCGGCTTGATTGACCATCTCTTATGCCTACGCCACTGTCTAGGGTTATCCCTACGCTATGAGCCTGCCATTGACTCACCTTAACTCACAGAGAAATAGTAACGATGAGGTCGTCTCGAGGTCTCAAGAGAGGGAGAAGAGAAAGTGAGACTGTCTCAAGGTCTCGGGAGAGGGAGAAGAGAGATCGAGAGAGCAGAAGATATAGTAAAAGATGGAGAGGGGAAAGGTGAAGGGGGGGAGGTGTCAGGGGGCGATGGCACTGTCGGGGGAAGGGTGAGCTGAAAATGGAGTCAGATCTTAGAAACCAAGTTATGAAATGGAATCTCGCCCCTCATGGGACTGGGCTAGCCTAGGTTTGTGGGTTCCGTTATCTTGAAATGGGTTTTTTTAAGGTTGCGAACCAAACAAAAACCAATCCCAATCCGTCTCTTGTTTGGCGGGGTTGGCACATAAAGACAAACCTAAACTGGGTTTTAGTCCCATGCCAAACACAGGCTTAGAGAAAGCACGGGAGATGGGAGAATTGAGGAGGAAAATAATAAAAGAGGAGGTAATGAGCGGAAAATGAGGTGCAAAAAATAAAAAAAGAAACGCATATGGGCAAAAAGTAAGACATTCTTTTCTTTTTTTATGCCTCATTCATTTGTTATTTATACCTATTTATTTTACCATTGAGCCCTTATTTTTGCCCACTAGCACCTAGACCTGTCAAACTGGGTCAAAATTCGTGGGCACCCATGGGTCGACCCGTTTAAGTCGGGTTTGGGTGATAGAATTTGCCACCCACTGGAAATTACCCAAATCCATACCCACCCGTTTATTTAGTGGGTTTTGCGGGTGCCCCGCAGGCACCCGCGGGTGACCCACTTAAGTATATTATTTGTGTAAAATAAATATAATGATACAAAAATAGTTAGAATAAATAAAATGATATACTACTAACCATTAATTGTTGAGGAGTTCCAGTCCAACTCAAACTTCCCCAATAAGGTTTGATGTGAGACGGATATTGGGGAAATAGAAATCCAACTCTATTACGTTATCTAATTGTTCTAACCTAATCTGGAGTCATAACAAAAAGGTTACTAACTATAGTTTATTGATCATGATCATACATTAGAGAGTTTAATTTTACATTATAGAATTTTACCTAAAACTATGTATGTGCTTGAATAATTGTAAGAATATAACATATTATAATGACAATGTATAGTAGCAATAGGTACGATCAAGTGAATGTATAGTAGTTGATTGTTCTTGTTCTATATTTCATGTAAGAACAATAGAGAATTGTTTTCTTTTACCGTTACAATAGCAACTTACAAAATATTTGTTTATTGAACACATATTATATGGGCACCCGCGGGTGACCCGTAACTTGTTGGGTCGGGTTTGGATTTGTCTTTCTTCGATCCGTTTAGAATTGCATCTTTTTAACTCGCACCCGCAAGACCCAAACCCACAACAACCCAACCCAAACCTAACCCACCCACCCGTTTGACAGATCTACTAGCACCTCATTTTTCACTCATATTTTTACTCAGTGTGCCTAGTTTCATGATGTTTGCTCCTTTGTTTCGACTCTACACCTCCTTTATGTGCTCAAGGCACCTTCTTTTCCTCTCTTTGTTCTTCTTTTTAATTGCCTTGGCGTCAATTTTCTTTACCTTGGCACCTCATGTTTTTACTTTTTTTTTTAATTATCGAGAGAACCGCCCCTGTAAAAATGCCACTTTTGTGACCCCCTAGACAGCGTAAAACTCTCGGGCCTCGAGCGCTCCGCACACCTGGGAACCGGTTAAAGTGCAAAGTTGGCCGACCTGCACGACGTGAATTATTTTAGAGGTGGCCGCTGGGTTTCGAACCCGAGTCCCTTTATGAGGTGACACCATGCCGAACCACCTGAACCACTCCTGTGTCTAACTTTGATTGTGTTTCTGTCTATTTTTTTTTCAAATGTTTACACCTACTTTTGATGTTGTCACGCCTCATTTTTCTTTGCCTCATATTTTACTCGGCGTTCCTCCTAGTTATACCATGGCGCCATAGTTTTTGCTCAATGTGCCTACTTTCATTCTTTTTGTACTACTTCGTACTTCATTTTTGTGTTCAATGTACCTTCTTCTCCTCACAATCTGCCTCCTTTTCTACCTGGCGTCTCATATTTTTACTTAATATCTCTACTTCATTTTGTTTGCACCTCATTTTCATACCTCTGAACCTCATTCTCCTCTCAAATCTCCTCCTTTTGATTTTCTTGGCTCTTCTCATTGGCACCTCTCTATTATTACTCAATGTTCCTACTTTCATTGTGTTTACGCCTATTTTCAAATATTTGTGCCTAATTTTGATGCCATTGTGCTTTATTTTTTTGCTCAATTTGCATCCTCCTCTAATTATGCATCCTTCTCTCGTTGCACATTCTTCTCCTCAATGCTCTTCCCTGTCTTTACATTCACCTCTTTATTTATTTTTGACTCCTCAATGATTCTAGTGTGGTATATGTGTTCTTTTAGTACGATGTATGTGAAGTTGCAGCTATGTAGAGATTTCCTTGTGTTTAGGTGATATAGATATATTGCTATTGATATTATTTTTCTTTAATAAAAGAATAGGAGAAATGATATTATATATGTGCTATATTACATAATCATTGACACTTTTAGATTATTGTTTTATAAATAAAATTATTGCAATCACATGGTTAGTTGTAACAAAGAATTGACTTTTCCAGAAAAATGCCTTCTTAAAATACGGGTTCAGGTTTGGTTCTCGATTTAGATTTATGAACACAGGTCAGATCCATCAGGGTTGAGATGTCCAAATAAAATTTGGTCAGTTCAGGTCTAGGTTTGGCAGTCAAACAATCTAGGTTGATTTTTTTTGACCCAAAACCGACAATGACCTATTTCTTTTAACACTTCTAGTGACTAATTTTGATTCGTCCACACCTTCTCCCCCACTCTCATTACTTCCATTCTCTCTTCCATTATTTCCATCCTTTCTTGGCTCAATACTTCCCTTCTCTCTTCTAACTAATTCCCTACTCACTTTTTGTTACTTCCCTCAGTTTCTCTCTTCACTTCCTCCTTTTTGCCATTAATTTCTCCTCATTTTCCATTACTTTTCTCCCATCCCCAATTGTTTTCCTCCCCTTCCTATTACTTTCCTTTTCACTTCCCTCCTCTACTCTATTACTTCTATCCTCTTCATTGTTGTTTTCCTCCTTACTTCCCTCATCTTGCCATTATTTTGGTCCTCACTTCCCTCCTCTATCAATCACTTTCCTCCTCTTCCCCCGTTATTTCCTCCTCTTTGATTTTTTATCTCTTACAAAAAAGGAGTATACTTCCTCTCTCCTTCTTCTTCTCCATCTCCCACTCATTATCTTTCCAGCCATCACTCACATGACCCCTTCTACCACCCATTGATTACCCCTACCACAACACCCCCAGAAAACTAATTGTCCCCCCTCTAAAACTACCTAGCCCTGCATGTATACCGATTGTGTAATCATCACCGTGTGTGATGGTATGATTTTTGTTTTAGAAATTATTTTTGAATTAGATTGAGTGAGTTTGTTATGTTCTTTAGGTTAGAGTGATCATTGGTCTAAAACCAGATCTGACCATACACGAATTAGCAAAAAATATGAAGTAAAAACCGATCTAAACATCAATTGGTCCATCCCAACCTGGACATAATTTAAACATGTGCATATCGTGATAGAATTTTCATTGCCATCAAACTTGTAATGTGTTATATAATTTATTCAATTTTAAATCTCAAAGAATTGTGACAAAAGTATTACAAAGTTACACTAATCATATATGAAGTTTTTTAACTTAACCAAGAAATAACTATATATACAAGTGTTGTCCATATGTCTAATCCACAACCTAATTGGTTCTAGATCAAACTGACCAAAGGCTAGAATTTTAAGATATACGAACAAAATCAGACCGAGTGGCCAATTCTTATCTAATTTGGCCATCTAGACCAATATTTGCTCACCCCATGCTTTTAGTAGAGTATGAGTCACTTATGTGTATGTTGCTTCCTATTGTGTAATTTTGGGAGTATTGTGTCGTGCTAGCCCTTGAATTTGTGACTTGAATCATCTGCTTGGTCTATATTATATATGAATACTTATACTAATGGGTTCGACTGAGAACTTAGACTCATATATGTCTCTCTCTCTCTCTCTCTCTCTCTATATATATATATATATATATATATATATAGCTAGGGCTAAATTAAGGCAATACATAAATAAGTGATTGTTAAATATAATATACCTTGTATTTTATATACATTCACAAATGCATGTATATCTTACATGGAATATGTATATTTTATCTCCTAGCATACATAATAGGGTTTGATTTAGACTGGGCAAGCCATGTGAACTAAGAGATATAGAGAGAACCAATCTGATGTTGTTCAAAATCAAGCACTTGTAAATTGATGATCTTACTTGACGCACGATGCTTGACTTGACTTCACTCCTAGTTTGTTGAATTGGCTAACCAATGAAAAGTACAATAATATAACAATCATGTTTATACTTAATTATTATATGTGTATATATATGTATATATATATATATATATATATATATATATATAGAGAGAGAGAGAGAGAGAGAGAAAGTCAGACCAGTGTACATTCGAGTGTACCGGAGGCACCATACACCTCAGTCATGTTTAAAGATGCAATAACTTTTTGAAAATTCTAAACCGTTGATCTTCTTAAATATCTTAAGAACATACTATATAATAAATTTTAGCTCATTTCAATACTTATAGGTCATGCATCTAAAGGAGGCAATAATCATGCATTTCAAATTAGTTTAGTGCGTCAATTTTGTTGTCCTTGGATGAGTGACTTACACTCATCCAAGTGAGCTCAAAATTTGTATGTGGCCTATTATTATTGTAACCATGAAGATCAATGGATTGGATTTTGGAAATACAAGGTCTAGATAGGCCAACACCATTGAGGTGTATGGCATAATCTGTACACTCAAGTGTATTCTAGCCTGTCTATATATATATATATATATATATATATATATATATATATATATATATATATATATATATATATATATATATATATATATATATATATATATATGATACTATATTTTAGACACGGGGCACACTTAATGTGCATAAATAAATGTATATATATGATACAAGACTAATAGTATGCACCCATATACTTGAATTGAATATAGTCCAATGCATTGTCTTGAGTAAGATAGTTTTTTAAAACAAAACCAAATCATGGGAGTGCATATATCGATCTCTAGTTGCATGATTGAATAGAATATCATGTTTATCAATGGTGTTAAATTGTGGTACATGTGTAAAGCCACAAACCTAATAGTATTTTAAAGAGTAATATAAATGGTAAAACTGGGCGGGTAAGGTGTTACAATAAGGTATTCTAGGGATTGAAAATGCATGCTATTTTGTGATGTTACAAACCTTGTTCGAGAAGAATATCCAATTTTATGATGGGATAAAAAAGATAATATGTAATTTCTATATAGTAGGTCATTATCTTATTTAGTAAGTAGCACATGACTTTTTACACTCCTTGTTTGATACTCCACCTTTAGTCTACTGGAATTTAGTTGTCATCAAAATTTTTGATGATTGCCAATCAAATAACTACAAATTAAATAAATGTATGTGAGTATATACGAATCAAAATAATCTAGTTGTCACCAAAATAGTTGTTGAAATCTAGTGGGGGCTAGAGGTTTGTGGTGCTCGATTGGTGAAGATAGCATAGCTAGACGCCACTGGGGTTTTTGGTTTTGTAGTTGCTAGAGGGATACTATGACTTAAACAAGGGTGAAGGTGGATTCTCTACTCACAGGTTGCTTCTATCACTCATGGGGGTGTGAGTGTGCATATTAGGACATTATATGTTTGTCCCAAGTTGGCACTCCCATTTATAAATTTTCCCTACATTAGGACACAATGTTCACAATGTTCAAGTGATAGTGCACACCATGCTTGAAATTATACCCTCAAAGAAGATTTCTTATAAACATGGATGCACAATGTGGTTTGGCCCAAGGTCATATCTGTTTTTAGAGCCTCCTCACATGGTCTTCTTTTGTGAGGTACATGATAAGTTGAAAGTCATGGCCTTTTTTGCTCATAAAATCATTGTGTGTAAATTAGCAGACATGTCATGTTTGAGCCCATGAGTTGTTGAAATCTAGTTGTAAGGCACTAAAGGATGTATTGGAATGAGAGAAAGCAGTGGAAACATCTTAAGTATGTGAGTTACATCCCAAGGGACGTAAAAATGATGAGATGATTCTATACCATGCTCAATAGATCCAACAAACCACATGATTTTTTATTAGAGATGTGATCAACTATCATAAATCATTCAAAATCACAAGGACTGACAGTCACCAAATTAATTGTTTAAAGAAATATCTTAATCTCGAAAATTATTCAAGATGATCCAAGGAAAGATAGTCAATTAAGATATATATCCAATTAATGATGTAATGTTGTGGCCACCTCTCTTGGATGTTGTCACCAAGGTTCTATTTGAGGAGTCGCATAATATTTTCATCAAATGGAAACACAAATGAGGTCTCAAAAGTGACTCTTTGAGAATCCCCCCTAAAATAGGGATACAATCATGGAGGGTGCTCACCTTTTTTGATTATTTAGATAATTATGAAGGATGTGGGGTTTAACTTCCACCAATCCCTAACACAATCCCCCAACCTATATAATAAAAGATCCCTAATAATTCTTATTTTTTTTGGATAAGTTAAAATATTACTAGAACCCCAAAAAAGAGTATAGAGGTGAACACCCCGTATACTGTACAAGGTCATCGAAGACCCCACATCAACCTAACCTCCGTCTTGACCCTCACAAGGGTACCCAGGTTAGCTTTACAAAACAAACATAAGCTATTAACAAACTCATCAAAAAATTGAAATTTATCCCTTTCCCTTTTGCCATGGGCTCTACAATTCTTCTCTTACCAGAGGAGGAAGATGAGCCCCATCCAGATCAGCCCCGCAAACCTCCTGAGATGACAATCCAAAGTTGTCGACTCCAAAATCCAGCCCATAGTATCCATAAGGTTGGTGGGTGGGTTACCCCCCAACTGAGTTTAAGGGAGCAACGAACCCAAAGGTACTTAGCATACGGGAAACCAAAGAAAAGGTGCCGGTGAGACTCCATCTCCTCGCAACAAAGAAGGCATACGCTACTAGAGCCAACTGCCGATCTACTAACTCTATCCCTAGTAGGAAGCCGACCAAGGATAGCTCTATAAGCACAAAAGCTCCACTTGGGGCAGTGGAACCTACTCCAGAGGATCTGGTCCCAAGGCACCTATGGCTGATTGCGGACAATCAACTAAGGCCTATTTCTCTCGTGAATAGTCTAGCTGTCGTTGACCCATTGATACTCCTGCTGATAAGAGTCCCAAGCCAAGCACATCTTGTGCCAAATTCTAGAACATGAGGTGAACTCCGCAGCACCAACCTCCAAACTAGGCCCATATCGTATCCTCATCCAGGATGACCAGGTAGAATCTAGTTTAGTAAGAAAATCATGCACCCTTTTTGCCGTAGCTTCACACATAATATCAGAGGGATCAAACAGCCCCAGTCCTCCGCTATGCCTAGGCTGAGCCACCTCCAACCATCCCACACCATGTTGCCCACCGAACCACAAAAAACCAGCCATAATTGATCTGCATTTGCTCAAGATAAAGTTAGGTATATCAGCCAACCTACACCAATATCTCAGCATACTAGTAAGGACAGTTTTGATCAACACAGTTCTCCCCGCCATAGAAATCTTCAACCCAGTCCACTTATCCACCTTGAGGCATAGATTATCCAAGAAAGTATGAAAGTTAGAACCTCTGCCCACTCCTCCCAAGATGGGCACCCCCAGATACTTCGTGGGGAAGCGACCAATATCTAGATGTATCACATTTTTCAGTCTACCTCTTCTGGAATCACACGACTTCGACAGGAAGACCTGTGACTTGATATCACTGATATGAAGACAAGACAAATCCGCAAACAACTCTAGCAAAATCCTGACCCCTCTGAAGAATCTAGGGTGGGAAGCCACAAAAAACATGATGTCGTCCGCGAAGATCATATGATTAAGCACTTTGGTACCCCCCACCTTGTAGCTTCTAATACTCCCCTCCTCTTCAGCTTTGACAGCAAGATAGGAAAGGTTTTCAATAATGATAGTGAACAGAAGGGGCGATAGCAGATCACCTTGTCTTAACCCATTAGAGGCTCTAAACAAACCTTTAGGGATGCCATTGATCAGAACAGAAAATGAAGTGGTCTGAACACACTGCTTGAGAACATTCATGAACCTGGTAGAGAAACCCAAAGCCTCCATGGAGCACCATAAACCTTCCCAAGACACATGATCAAAGGCTTTTGATATGTCCACCTTGATGCAGGCTTTCTTAGAACTCCCCTTCACCTAGAAGTCTCTCAAGAATTCCATCGCCAGAAGTGCATTGTCGGCAATAGAACGACCTCTAACAAAAGTGGCTTGATTAGGTGAGATGATCATCGGAAGGATACTTTTAAGTCTCCTAGCCAGCACCTTGGAAATGATCTTATACAACACAGAGCAACATGCAATAGGGCCCAGAAGTCACTCATGGTAGAAACACCAAATTTCTTAGGAATAAGTCTTATGAATGCATGGTTGACTTGTCGAATCATACATCCACCCACTAAGAACCATCTAACAGTGTTGCAAATATCCATGCCCACAATGTGCCAACAACTCTGGAAGAACTTGGCATTAAAGCCATCCGGACCCGGACTTTTAGAGGCACCGATAGAGAAGGTGGCATCTTTAATCTCCACATCCATAGCTAATCTCAGCAGCTCAGTGTTCATTCTCCTATCCATCTCAGAATTGGACCCATACACAGCCGATAGAACACAGTGAAACCCACCTCTGTTAATGCAGCTCAGAATGACCAGCTGGTCGCTCTCCCTAATCTTCTGGACATCCCACATCAAAGGATTCCAACCAACATCGATCTTCCCACCATCAATGCTATCGAGGTTCGAACAGCAATCCCAACCTACAAGAAAAAGCCCATTAACCCGATCGGCCACTTCCCTGTGAATCCTGGTCTCTAGACATATCACCAACAAGGCCTTCACCTGTTGGATGATGCTTCTAAGGGTGCTTTGCTTCCCGGGGAGGGAGGCACCCCTCACATTCTAGACTAATAGAGTCATTGGATAACCGCATCTACCCCCCTTTCAAAGGGAAGCTTCCACGACCACCTCTGCCTTTGCCCCTTGCGATTTTCTCGCCTCCATTGCCCTTCCTATTGCTCGACCTCCTGGCACTCAGTGCCTCACCCATCTCCAGGTCCTGGTCCTGCAAGAGAAGGGAAGGGTTCGCAGACATAATCTCCCCCTCCTCCGTGTCAAGAACCAGGTTCACCCAAACCTCTGCTGCCGCATCCTCCACTCTAAGGGACTCAACGCCTTCAGCTCCAGCGGTGCCCCGCTCAATAGCAACACAACCAAAAGTCTCAATAAGGCCATCTAACTTAGAAGCCACACCAAAAACAACCTCAACAGTGTCCTCACGTCCTCTTCCCATAGCAGCAGCAGTAACGACAACCCCATGAGCCCTGATCTCACCACGAACAGCTTGAACAGAACCGGCCTCCACCCTGGTCAAAGACGCAGAAGCCTTGCTCACCGCTCTGTTATGCAGGAGCCTTATAGGCGGAGAACGGCTCTTAGATCTCCCCCTTAACACCGGAGGATCTTTGGAAACCACCCTCGCACCAGGATAGCCAAGGGGCAAGTGCCCGAAGGCCTTACAAGCAAGGCAGTGATCGGGAAGGGCATCATAGATGACCCAAATCTCCAGCTCGTTACCCCCGACATCTCGAGCATGATGATGGGAGAGGGAGCCTTATCCGCAATGATCTCGATGCATAGATGCAGAGCACCTGCAAACTTGCCCTCATGCCAGAAGTCCACCACTCGCGGAGTACCCAGACCATATCCGATGATGGTCAAAGCACGTTTAGTCCAGTGATAGCCCAAGTCAGGGAGCGTGACTGACACAGGCGCTGTGGTCAGTGCAGCTCGTCGAACATCAGCATCAGGCATCCACTTCCTCGTGAGGATGAGTTTGTTGTCGAAGAACCACAGACCTCTATCGAGGGCGATCTTCATATCATCCACTGAGGCAAAGCACGCCAGAATCAGCCCATCTTTCAATTGCGAGACTTGGAGCTCACCACGAGGTCTCCACACCCTAATCATCCACCCGTAGACTTGTTGGAGCAGATGCCACCGCCCAAGGACTTGGACCGTGATAGAGAACCTGTGGACCTCCTCCATCTCCTCCACCACCGGGTCAGGGACCTTCATCCAAGGCCGCCTATCCTCCACACGAAATCCCTAAGAATTCACTTATAGAGGTTAGTGATGAACACAATTTGTACCATCCTTTGTGCACACTTTCACCACACTTATTGCTCAAAACTCTTAGTTTTGTCTGCATACTAGACTTATAATCATGTAATTGGTATAGTTTGTTCTTTGGTTGTCATCATGATTTATATAATATACTTTGATGTATATTTTATGAGATTTGGTTCATTTAGAAATCACACCATATTTAGCGTCGACCTTGGGACTCAAGGATATTAGGATCATACCCCATTCAATTGGATGTGAATGCAGTGTTCCCATCTAGAAGTAACAAAGCTTTCTCATTAACACACATGGCATGTCTCACCCATAGCATGGTGTCTCTACCCATAGCAACACTGCTCAATTTTGACATCTATGGACAAAATGTGCTTTCCATAATAACATTATGTCTCGTCACAATAAGAGTTGTCCAAGTTGAGCATGATAATGGACATTGTGTCTGACACATCATACCAGCTCATCAACAACCACTCAAGATGACTGTTGACACAATGTGTTGATCCCCTAAAATTATGTATCAAATTGTTATCACCCCAAACTATTGGCAACTACTCAGAGATATTGCATTTCTATACCTAGGTAAGTCATGTATCCTTAATATTATGTAAAAATATACATAATAGGAAATCAACTTTAAGGATATATATTCCTTTTATCTCATTATAACTTTAGTAAATGAGCGGAAGGTGACCTATAGGATAATTCCACTCCAATAAAATCTCAGAAGAAGAAAATAGAAGAAAAATAGGTGGATATTCTCCTCCCTTGGTTGAAGAAACTTCTTGTGCATCTACATTGTAGAGGATTCACCCACTACAATAGTTGTAGCTAGTTTTTTTCTCTTTTCTCGTCACTTTATCTGATTCCATTCCATGGAAACTTCTAGAAAACATGATTTACAAGATCATTTGTGAAGCCCTGATAGATATGGAGTAGTTCCTTTTGTATTTGGTGGGTTTCTGGCACCCATTAGTCATGTGTCAACAAATTTTGATTTCATTATGAATTTTCCTACTCCATTTCTTTAATTGCTTTGAATGCTTATGAGAATATAAACCAAGGTAACTTCCAAAATTCAACATAATTAGAGGATATACATATTTAGTGGATAGTAATTAGAGCTCTTATCACCTATTACATGGAAATGAGTAGGATATATTGTATTACCATCTCATGTGCAAGTAATTAAGGTTAGTAACTATTTTATTTAAAGGGATTTGGGAAAGTCCTTATTATACATGTGGTTGTTAGTTGGAAGACATCAATCTTGATACCTAGTTGGTTAGTGGCCAGAAGTCATTAATCACATCTTCAAGAGATTGAACAAAGAAGATAATTCAATATGTTTCAAAACATTCATCACGTGATTAATGAGGTCATGGCACCAAATACATTTATTTGACTGTATCGCTTAAAAGTAATTCTATGACTGGTTAAATAAAAATAATTCAATGGCATCAAATCTTTTCATATTGATCGTTAGATTAGTTGAATTGGGTTAACTGTTTGATATACATTGGTTCGTTGTGGAGATGACCTTAAGCTCATATGATTTCTAACCCTTTTCTATTGAGGGCCTCATGGTTTTTTTTACTTAGGTTTTATTATCGTATGCACTCACTGTGAGTGCAATAGATTTTGTTCTTATTTCTAGGGAGCCAATTCCATTAAAAAAAATCAAACTTAATCCTTTTAGTTAATTGTGTGATTCACATGAATAATTTCTTGCAAATATTTAATTATTGAATTTCCTACAAAATATCTTAGAACTAAACTAATTCTTCTAGTTTAAAAAGAACCATATTTTGAGATTCTCGACAACCTTGAGTTTGTGTTAACCGATAAGAGATTGTGAGCAAGAAGAAAGAAGCAAAACAAGAGGAAGGAATTGCAATTTTAATTACAACAACAACATGCGAGGGAACATTGATTGACTACACCTCCCCTCATCCCATTGAGGTGTCAAATTCAACAATAGTATGATATGATGTAGATGCCACATGCTTCCTATTAGACCTGAGTTGTATCAACATCATATTAGAATATGTCTTTATGCTTGGAAAATAAAGATCCAAATCTTGATGTGGAGAATTTCTTAGAGATATGTGACACCATCAAGGTCTACATGATGAAGGATTATGGTGTGCATGTCTTCCTATTCCCATCCATTCTACATGCCCGAGCGAAGAAATGAATCTAAGGCATAGAAAAAGGATCAATTCATACATGGAATGCCTTGTTGACTGCCTTCTTGTAAAATATATTTCATCCAAGAAATACCGTAAGATGCTTAAGAAAATTCCAACTTTGAGAAAAAAGTTAAAGATACGTTATAGGATGCTTATGAGAGGTATAGATAATTACTTCGGAGGTGTCCACATCATACTCTTCCTAAGAGGACACAACAAGACACATTTTATGGTTGATTATCATGTTATACCACCTTCACTATTGATGTAGCAGTAGAAGGATGTTTCTTGACAAAGAATGTGAGTGAAGGTATAAAGTCGATTGAAATCATGTCGATGAACCAATGATTGATGGGTGCACATCATGGCAACAACATCCACAACATGGAGGCCACCTCTCACCACAATGCAAAGCTACAAACTTACCAGGCAGCTCAATGTTATAAGTGTCAATAGAGGGCACCAAGTCATAGTGTGTGGTTTTTGCAATTGCTCCCACCACAATGTGGACTGCAATCTCTCACCATATGTATGTAGTGAGGAGTAGGTCAATTTTGTTGGAAAACACCCAAGAAATAATCCCTTTCCGAATTCCTATATTAGGGTGGAAGAATCACCTCCAACGCCAATGCCAACAATACCAAAACAATCACCAGTGACAACCTGAAGAGGATTACCATCTCGAAGGTGTTATCTATAGTAACATGAATGAATCTTCAATAATTATTTGGAATCAAACAATGTCCATTAATCGACTTAAGCATCAAATGGGGTAGCTAGATTCAACAATCAATGGGCTCATAAAAATGAGGGGTCAATTCTCAACAACACAAAAGTAAGTCCTTTTAAATATGTGAACTTCGTAAGAGTCAACTATATAAACCAAATTGGATAGGAGAAAGATCCAAAAAAAGCAACTCATGAAAGTATTCCCACTGATTGTGTTTGACAAACTCTTTCTAAACATGTTGACAACCAGAAGAAAAAAGAAAACAATGTTGAGCTATAAGAGAAGAATGAAACCCATTATCTTCCATCTCATTTGAGAAGCAATGTAGGAGCAAGCAAACCCTATATTAAATTGATGAATCTTGAGAGAAAACAAATGCTACAAAGAGCAACCTAAGCAGCCACCTATGCAATTTCCACAACCGTCACTCATAAAGAGAAGATGAAAGAAGATCTCCCCATAGTATTTTGATTCCACGGGAGTTCATCTAACGGAGAAAATGTATATGAATCTCAATATATGGATCTCACACCTAATGTGTGCACCTCAATCCTTTCACCCCTTCCTACTAAATGTTCAAACCTTGAAACCTTCCACATTTCAGGTGACATAGGTAGTATGTATTTTCCTACTATACAATGTGATCAAGGATACACTTTAGATGCTATACCTCTAAATGCATCTACCCATATATGTTTGAATGCACACTAATAATTGAAGATTAATTTTGTATTGTAGATCACCCCATGGCAAGCTCCATATCCATGTTGGAAAAATTTCTCTCAAGGATTTATGGTTGTTTCATGCTGGTTGATTTTGTGATTGTGTAAGATAAGGAAATTACACCTAGAGATATAATCCTAGGGTTGGAGAGTGTCAAAGTTGTGATTGATGTTGATAGAGAAGAGTTGAATGTTAAGATTTGTGATAAGACAATCACTTTATCCATGAATCCTTCATATCAATATTTTCATATACATGAGATGGGTGTGGGAGAAGAAGATGGTGACTCACCCAATGACCATGTCTACCAATATATCCCATTCCACTAAGATGAAAAGCATTATAGTTTTTTGAATGAGGAATAATGAAACCAAGTACTTGGTTGAGGCAACCCATAATTTCACTTTCAATAGTTTACATAACGTCAACTCCATTCATGCATGTACACGTGTGTATAACCTTTTGTTTGTGGTTCATTCAATATGTATGCCTATACTTTGATGTGATGCTAAATTTCATGCATGTTTAAGACAAGTAATGGTTGAGATGAACCAGAACACCTCATGTTGCATCACACATATGACATACACATCTTAAAAAAAGAGTAAATTAACTTCTACTAATGTCCTCGATTACATTTTGTGCCCCACAAACCTTGACAAAATCGGTGATACTAACCACAAACACGATGTGCACATGTATCCATGCAACATGTATTCATGTTCAATGAAAATATCAAAACTAATGGGCTCAAACATGACATGCCTGCTAATTTACACACGATGATTTTATGAGCAAAAATGGCCATGACTTTCAACTTATCATGTACCTCACAAAAGAAGACCATGTGAGGAGGCTCTAAAAATGGATATGACCTTGGGCCAAACCACATTGTGCATCCATGTTTATAAGAAATCTTCTTTGAGGGTATAATTTCAAGCATGGTGTGCACTATCACTTGAACATTGTGTCCTAATGCGGGGAAAATTTATAAATGGGAGTGCCAACTTGGGACAAACATATAATGCCCTAATATGCACACTCACACCCCCATGAGTGATAGAAGCAACCTGTGAGTAGAGAATCCACCTTCACCCTTGTTTAAGTCATAGTATCCCTCTAGCAACTACAAAACTAAAAACCCCAGTGGCATCTAGCTGTGCTATCTTCACCAATCGAGCACCACAAACCTCTACCCCCCACTAGCAATAATCATCTTCCCTCTTCCTCACCCCATGCATCAGTGTGACCCTATAAGCCAACTCCTCCTCATTAACAACAAACTCAATCAAGAAGCAACAACTACTATGCTGAGAGCATCCCTATGCTCACCCAAATCAACTCCATCAAGAGTGACTCACCAACAAATCACATTGTCATATCATAGCCACAACACCATCACTAGAGAACATCTTGCGTACCTTGATACATGTCATACTTCACCACATCTCTACCAACCATAGAGCTAACACCTCATCCTCAATTCCTCTATATTCTACCTCAATCTATTCCAACACCATGGAACACAACTGAGATGGAAAGCGATCCCATGGTGAGGCCTCAAGTAGTCGTGTTGCTGAACCCAAGCCTAAGGTGCAAGAAGAATAGGAAGAGCAGAGCACGTACACATCGATACCATTCACTCTACAGTTCAAGGAGGAGCTTTAGAACATGTAGAAGCTTGTATCCTGCCGCCTCCATCCCCAAAAATTTGTCTATAAGGAAGCCTTAGAGGATTTAAAGATGACCAAGGATGTCACACCCTTATTGCATTACATTTCCATCATTCACACGGTCTCCATGGGTATTCTAAAGGCTTAAACTACTCTTACTTGAGTTTCTCAAGACTTTGCAAACACGAGACAATCATGGAAACCATATGATTATTAATTTCCTTTTTATAGGATACTTCTGAGGATGATGGATTTTTTATGGGTATGATGATACTGACTCTTCCCCAAATTTAATTTTCAAACTCTCAAGTCACAAACCATATATGATTCATCTTATACCTGAAGGAGCCTACGACCCATCACATCAATGATTCAGTGCTTCGCTATCTCCACCAAATGTTGTCTAACTCTATTTTAGGGAGGAAGGAGACTCGGGGAGTCATATCAAGATATGATATATTATTTTTATGGTGTATGCTAAAAATATAAGTCAAACAACATGAGGAACTATTTGACTAGAAGGTTTATAAGTGTGGTTGCTTGTAAGAAATTTGATGGAGATATAATTATTGGGGTATGATATTAAAGTTGAAGAAGAATCTTAAAATGGTGCCCATTCAATTACCCTTGAAGAAAATGATCTTATTGATGTCTGATTTCTTGTTTGTTCTATTATCATGCAATTATATGAAGTCAATAACAATTTTTTTTGATATTCATGGACATCCACAAGCGTACTTCTCCATGCCCATTGCAGCTAGGGCCACCTTGTATGAATTAGATAACCTAAAGTGGTAGCCACAACAATAGGGTGTAGACACAACCAATCCCTTCTTAGGTCCACTTCCTCATCCTACACTTCCTACGAACATCTAAACAAAGCACACCTTGTAACATCCTCAAAATCTTAAACATATCAAGGGCCTTAATCTGAAACCCTAATTTGTAAGTTTAGAATTTTATCTATCAGATAGAATGTAAAGTGACCATTAAGCCCCTAATATAATGAGATATTCTCATAACCCCAAAATTCGGTTCAACCAACCCATTGAAGAGGATAATTTCATACATGTCACATTTTAATAATATATGTATTAAAATAGAAACCTATATGAGTATGATGAACAAAAGCCAACAAAAACCTAAATCTAATTGGATAGGGATATTCTAGAGGTCATAATTAGCTCGTGGTTCAAATTTGGAGTCAATAGGGCTTCATTTGACCCTTCAAATCAATTAGAGAAATTAGTTTATGGTTTTGATTAAATATTAATCGATTAACCTATATCACACATTATTTGATTGTCACACATATGATTTATTTGATTTTTCACTAAGGTTGTCTGTCATGCGCGCCTGTATTAATAGGATTCACCAGTAGCCGTTCGATTTTGATCGTAGGGATGCGAGATCGTCTCCTACCTTCAGTAGGTGATTGGAATCAGGCAACCATGGCCTAACTCCTTATTTGACCCCGCTTGGCCCCACAGTGTTTGGTTTCTTTTGGTTTATTCACCGATGAGATCGGGAGCACCACATGAGTTCAACGATCCTGGGTTTACCTGGACTTTGTGCCCTATCCACGAAATGCCCAATAGGGTTAGAATTCCTATCGCCGCCATCATTTTATAGAGATCTTTGCAGCCAACCAAATACATATTTAAGGGTCACAACATGACCTCTAGACCCTAAGAAACGTCCCCTGCCTCCTAATTTGATCTCCAGTGCCCTAAGCCAGCGTCGCCTAGTCGACTTTGCTTCTAGAGACTCCCCTCTTCTTCGCTGCCCTCTTTGGAGCCAAATGTGAAATTGGCCACCAAGTAAGCATCTCTGGACCTTCACCTTGTGTTCCCTTTTTCTAGTTTGTCTTCCAAGTGCCCCCAAACTCCATAACCTATAGCCCAGTTCAAGCTTTCCGCCGACGTTCCTTGCCTCGGTTGTCCAGTTGCGCTTTAGCCAAGGAAGTGGTTGCTTTGGCTTCACCTTCCTCTAGTAGTCATTTTTCCATTTTTTGTTTGGAGCTCGGGTGCCTTGTTTCTCGGTGGTTTTGAAACCGAAGTTCAATGCTCTATTTCTCACGATCTAAAGTTGGGACCATGGCATTCCTGGCACCACAGGATCTGAGTCAACACTTGTTGGGACCGTAATGATCTCAGGAATTGGTTCCTTTAGTTAGTTGGCAATGAATCTATCACATTTTTAATCTTGGTTCTTGAATTCAAACTATAGTGCACTGTGTCATCTTCAATTCGAATATGAAGATGCCATGTAGGGTTTTACCAGTTTTGCCCCTGCGAATCTAATTTATCTATTACGCGACCATGGGTATTTTCAAGTTTTGAGTGCCCTTGTCTCCTTTTCACAAACAATGAGTTTGTTCTCTAGCTGGCGGTCCCTGATTGGGCCAGTTAGATCTGGGACCCAGGCTAAGTCGCTGACATGGATATTTAGGACACATGGATTTTAACCAAATTTCGATTGGTTACTTTTTCGAAAATTCATAGTAAATCATAGGATGATCAGAAAAATACCCAAAAATATTCGTTGGAAAGATTTTTCAAAGAGGAAGCTGATTTAGGTTTTCAAACCCTAAATCAAGATTTCTTGACCATGTTTTCTTAGAAGACTCAGATTAGGGTTTAGATGTACTAAGGATGATAATTAATAGAAATCATGTAATTTCAGGAAAACTAGGATCGACTCAAGGACATGGAGAATAAGTTAGGATCTACCTTGATCCAGGTAAGCGGGTCATGTCGTTATGCATAAGTACTTTGGATGAATTGCATGTTAAGTATGATTTAAGATTATGCTTTAAATTCCTTGAATTTCTCAAGTTAACCAATCGAAAGACAAAGTTCAAACATCTAACTGAATGGATTTCAATTTGACCATTTATATTCAAACTCAATACTATCCTGGTTTGAAAATCTTAATCCAAAATCATTTTTAAGGTCACATAAGGTCACTCAACAAGTTTAGAATAACTTTTAAGGATCTTACTTTCTAACATGTTTTTCTTCTTTTTACTTATAATCTTCAACATGAAAATATGGACAAGAAAGCAAAATTTGCATCAATGATATTTGTCAATTCTTTTTGCATTAAATACAAATAAACTCCAAGGGAATTAGTTCAACACAGATATTTCTCAATTTTTTTTCTATAAATATAAATAAATTCCAATGGAAAAATTTAACTCACAACAACCCCCACGGGTCATATTGTTAGTCAATGTCCATTTTCTTTCAAGAAAAAGGAGGTTCCATTGGCCTTTTGATTATATTATATTTTGTGATATTATTTTTATTGTGTTAGTTGCTTTCTTACTAGTTGAGCCAAATTACAAGTGATTTTTTTATTTTAGTTATCTAAGGACTGACTTTTAAATTTAGGCTAACTTTTATTATTAGGAAATATCCTTCAACTAAACCTCAACAAACAAGCAAACAATGTACACTATTAAAACAATAATGGGGGAACCCAAGTTTTTCTTTCTTTCTTTCTTTCATAAAACCTCTTAGACAAACATCATATTAGATTCAATAGCAAACCTTTGTACAACAAGAATTGTTTTATATTCTAGTTAGATAAACCATCCTTGTTCAATTCTGATAAAACAAAGTCCATCTTATAATAAATTTATAGTTCAGTGATGTTGGATATTTTTTTAGAAAAGAAAACAACTTAATATTTCCACCCCAATAAAGTTAGACTATATGGACATCTCTAATATATATTGTAATCAACATATTTTATTTATCACGACCTCTAAATTCAGTAACATTCAAACTATCAACATAAAAAACTCAAATTGGTGCACTCCTAGTCCAGGTATATGAAAATTATCATCAACAAATTAAACACATTAAATTAAGTAGAAGAAATTAATCTACTTTCCCAATATGTAAGATGAAATGCATATCACTATAATGCAACATTAGAATAGATAAAGACACAATTTCCACCAAAATAAATTTGCATATGCATACTCAACTTCTAAGATCAACTATTGAGAAACTATTCAACAACTCAAACTAGGAAATTTTCAAAAGAGATGAACTAGATCACTACACTGTATATTCTAAGTCTGATACTACTACATCAATGACATGTATGCCATGCTTGTGACTTCTTGTACATTAGGCTAGGAACTAATCCTATATCCCTAAAGATGATATTTATGGAAGACATGGCCATAAAACTAAACTATTCTCATGACATCATAAACCTCCCCATAAGCAAAAATAAGAAACACAACTACAATACGACATTACTAATCAAGTTATAATCTTATAATACTAAAGGTAAGGCATGAGTGTATCCTTCAAGCATCAAAAGAACCGATACACATTTGTATAACATACATTCATCATATGAGAAATAAAAACTAGTAGCATATATAATGTTGTAAATAATCATTAAATTCTGTATTTAGATTATCATCTTTTATTTATTTCCCTTAAACTGCATTTCTTGTGCTTAACCAAGTAGAAGTTGCCACACCCCAATTCTAGTGCCAACAACATATGATCTTAGTATTTTGGCTATCAGGCACCAATCTTAATAGTCAACCACAACATGATTATTAACAATGATAATGATGTATGGTACAAAATTTAGACCAAGACTGTATTCATATAAAGCAATGTGATTATGTTTAACATTCATGATTGATGCCAACATTATCTTTCAACAAACATGCATTCACATAAAAAATTTCACTATATTCATATAAGCTACATATACATAATGTTTCCTTAAAAACCTGATAACAAGTTCCATTATTTACAATTCTTTGATCTGGATCCTATATAAATTCCTTGATAATCTAAAAAACTTCATGACACTATTATAAAAATGATGAGTTTTAATATTCATAATGAGTCGACTTGTTTTCCCCACAAATATACGTGATTAGACTAGTAGAGATTTCTCTAGTGGGATCCAATCATTGCTTGGTGCTTGACTTGTAGGATTTTGACAATCTAGGTCGGTTTACATGATAGATTTGGTTTGATGAAACTAAAATACAAATTAAGAAAAAATAACTAAAAACTAAATTAAAATATGAATGAATGGATTTAGCAAGGTCAGCAAAAATTACGGGACTTAGGGTTCACCACACCATGCATCAGATGTCAAATAAATTATAAAAGAATATAAGAATTTTTTATAGGGAATCAAGTCAACCAAATATAATTGTCATTAATATATAGTTTACGTAGCTATATACCTAGCACTCTTATTAGTAGGAAAGGTCAAATTTTTTTGGCATCCCCTTGTTTGACTTAATCACTACCACCGATTAGGATAACTAGTCTCATTGAAATCTTCTTACTCTCCTATTCTCCCTCTCATCATGCATTGAATATCATAAGGCATGTACTAAGTATGATTAGTCACTCATATAATCATTCAAACACACAATCACTGTTAATTAAGAATTGGAACATGCACTCAATTGATAAATAACAATTCTTTAACATAGATTTATGTGGTGACTACTCCCCTACACCCATGATACAGAGATTACTCACTCATGGAGTGGATTTGTAGGTAGTAATTATATACAACAATACAATTCATCATGGACCAAAAAATTAGTCTAGATACGAAGGAACAAGAAAGATGGCTTCAAAAGATATGGCTTCATGAAGTCTAATGTAGTCCTATATATCCTATGTTTTTGGAATAAGGGAGAGAATTAAGATTTGAAGGGATCCTTAGATATCTGTCAAATTTTTTTTGCAATAGTGCATCAATAAAAGCAATGTCTCAAAGTTTAGGTGTAGGCTTAAAGAGAAATCTAAGCAAGTTCATTATGAATGGTGATTGGTGGATCTGATTAGAGAATTCATAAGGAGTTCAAAGATTTTGTTCAATACCTAAACATGAAGTTCAGTAGCTATGATTATATCCAGATAAATGGTTTGAGTAACATCAAGATTAAGAAGTGTTGGAATATTATAAGAGAAGAAACTATCTTGAACTGAGATAGCTGGATATAGAAGTATGAAGCACTGATGAATTTTAAAATGATATGCTAAAATATTTTCCACAAAAAAATCACTACTCAAGATGTCATTAGAAGGTTTGGTCTTGTATTACATCAAGATGTTCCATGTTGTTCCAATAATGAGGATGCACACCGATTATTTTTTGGTTGTAGGTTATCTAGTTTGATTTGGTTAAGAGAAAGGAATGAAAAGATGGAGAGAAGTATTCCATCCACTATTGTTGATTTTTCTACCATTCTTCATCATATCTAGTTGAAAAGGAGTAAAAGGTAGTTTCCTAAGATATGCTCCAATAATGAGGATGTTTGGAAATTGATTGAGTCTGATTTTAAAATGTTTCTATAATTACGACGTGCTTTATTTTCTCTCCCTACTCTTTACTTTGAAAAATTGTCTTTTGTATGCTAATAAAAGGAGTCCCAACTTGCAAATTGTAAGAAAAGATGGCTTAGGAAGCCAAAGGAAAACCCAATCCATCTAAGAGAATGTGTGCTGGACATTCTCCCATCTAAAGATCTATATAGGGTGGAGAATGGTTGGTTCATAGAGAAGGAACCAAATGGTAGCCTTTAGTAGAGAATATCCTATGTTTCTTCTCTTTCCACACTCCTAGATGGTCTAGGTCATCCTCCCCCTATGATCTACACATTGACCATCAAAAGTGACCTAATAATGTTTGGATCCTTGACTTAGAGGAGGCTGGACCCTTTTATCCTCAGTCAATTTAATAGATTAATTATTTTTATTGGCAGACACTTACACATCGTGGAATTTGTGTTTACGATGCTTACATTGTTGATGTATGTTACTACTAGAGTTTGTTAATAGGAAACACTTTATGTAACATGATCTACACCATGTCATTTTTGGTCAATAAATGGAATCATTTTAGAAACATGTTATGTAAGGGACATTTACAACATGTAGTTCATACATAGTCTTCTCTTCTTTATTTGAAAAGGAACACAACATCATAACATTCCAAGTAATTCTTCTAATTTATCTAAATTACATTATGATATTTATGAATTTAGGGAATGATATACTAGATCTTGTGTCACCCCAAGTGAGAAATGTTCTGAAATGACGATACATGCAATCAAAAAAATGAAATGAATCCAAAAACATAAAAAAGATAACTAGGAAATAAATCTAATAGATATAAAACTAGTTGAAAAGTGCATAATTAAGCCAGTGAAATGTGATATAAAAAGCACATATCACACTGATTAGCAGTGCTAATTGGAAATATTAGTTTTATTGAAAGTGTGATAAAAAATAAAATAAAAAAATATTTTCCTTTTTGGCGATGAAAAATTATTCTAAAATATAAATTAATGAAAGCCAAGGTAAGAGCGTCATAACTTTTATATGCTATAAAAAGCATTTTTATCTCATTGATTTTTCTCCCCCTTTGCAAAGAAAAAAATGTAGGCTTGCTTACCAACCAACCCCACCCTCAAACAAATAATCATATATAGAGGCAACCACATACCTAAGAGATATAAAATACCAAATGAAAGTAATAGTGGAAGTACATGAAGTATAGAAAGTCACCAAAAGATCAAGGAACAAAAGTAAAAGATGTCTCAATATGAGAGAATGTTATGTCCTTTATGGAAAAGAGATCTCATTTAGCACAAAAGAGATAAAAAAATATACTATGAACCAATGATAATGAATGTTAAGTTCAACATTGTCATAGACAACCAAGAAAAGAACAACAACAAACCTTCTACAACATATCTCAGTATCGATGAAAGGAATATTAAGTCCCCCATGATGAGAGATGACATAAAAACCAAAGAGAAAAAGAAAGAATCTCTATATCAGTATACATGCATAATAGGCCCACAAAAGATATAGGAAGCTGCAAACAAGGAGAGATATGTTTATTGGTTAATTGTAAAGGGATTACATATGCATTCTTATATAGAAGCAGTTGTGATAACCACTACTACTAACTCCTTGATATGGGACTAAAATAGAGGGAATACAGTGTGTCATAGGTTGTATAACAAAACATAGTTACAACATATGTTGTATTTCTTAACACTCCTCTACATGGATCATATATTTCAATCATGACCACCTTGTTACATAGTTCTAGAAATCTAATTTCCTATAATGGCCTTGGTGAATACATTGATAGCTTTTTACTAAGAATTTGATAGAGGAGTGGAGATATTTACTAATAACACAACATCCCTTTAAAAGTGTCAATCTAGTTCAAATTTCTCCGTATGCTTATGAAAAAAGTCAGATTATTAGCAAAAAACATGGAATCTTGATTAGCATAATACATTAGAATGCAAGTTTATTTGATGCCCACCATAATAGATTGCAGTTAGTGTGTACCAAATACCTATACTCAGGTTTCACACTAGGCTTTTGTACGATAGTTTTCTTTCTTCTACACCATGTAACAAGATTTCCACCCAGATAGGTATGACATCCAGAAGTAGATCTCCTATCAAAGCATGATCCTACAGAGTCAGTGTTAGAATACCCTGGAATGTTCAAGTTTCCATTCTTATGATAGAAAAAAATCTTTATGAGGTTTCTTTTTTGAATACCTTGATATGACATGTTTCTTCCAATGGCATGTTATGGGACAATCTATGACTAGCTGGGAATGCCCACAAAATTACAAACCATATCTTTCTCATTCAATAATAAGATCAATGACAACTCTAATCTTAATTACAAATTTACTAGTACATTGCATGAAGTTATAGATGATTAAAAATTAAATTAAGGTAAATTTATTCCTTGTTAGGTTAAAAGCAATTGTTGTGCATACGTTGATATTTGAGATTTAAATGATATAAAAATTACCCATACATGTTTGTAAAAGGATCGTTAAAATGTAAAAATAAATAATTAGTGAAAAAATTATCATTTTATTTTCAAAATTTTGATATTGAATTGTAGATAGTGTAATTATGAATCTAACACAAAAAGTCTGAATGAATTCAAAGTTTAAATTAAAGAGATAATTCATTTTAGTAATCATACAAAACTATCATTGGTTGGTATCCGACAAGCCATCAACCACTGGTTGTGTCAACTGACCAGTCATCAACCAATAGCGCCAACCGACATACCTGCCAAGTGATGGATATGAGCTATGCAACCGTCAAACACAACTAATCAAAAGAATATCATAACTTTTGATAAATATATCAGAATTCAAAAAAAAATTGGTTCTTGGGATCGAGATCCATAAAACATAGAAAAAATGAGCTAGAAGGCAACATATAGGCTGAAGAAAGTGAAGTAAATGGAGAACTGAAAACTTATCCATAGATCCATCATGGTAAGTTAGTTCTAACAATATATTCCTTCTCTCTTACTCTTTTCCTTGCTCAAAGTCATCTATATGACTCATCATAGGTTCTCTTTTACCTCCCATCTTCATCTTATTCCTCAAGAAATCTCTATTTGGAATAACATACCTAATGATTGGAGGTTGTTATGGGGCACATAGCTTGAATCCAAGTTAAGTAAGAAAAAATCCATACATACCAAGCCTAGATCCAATATTAGTAAGCTAGGAGCAGATCCAAGTGAGTGGAAATTTCATCTTTTAGCCATTATTTTCATAGAACTTAAGCCAAAACACGAAGAACATGCATTTCCCTATTTACCGTTTCATTGTTCTTAGCCAAGTGAGACCTACTTTAGATTTATAAGGTTTGAATGGTTGAAATAGAAAAAAAATTTATGGGAGTTGAATGATTTTAGTTAAAGAATACATGTATATGATTTTCACGAGTCCCAAATATAGTGAAAACTAGAGGAACTGATGTATGCAAGCTTGCTCTAAATCCTTAGTAATTAAATACATGTTAGGAAATGCTATTATGTAGCTTGATTTCCTCTCATTTATGAACATACGATGATAAAAGGCATAGTTTCTTGAATTATTATTTATGATGCTTGGTTTTATCTAGTTGGAGCTATATACTGTCCTAAATATTAATAGTTCAGTACAAATTAGTTAGAACAAAATAAGTAGCATTTAGTATGAAAGATAAATGGTATTATTATAGAACAAATATAAGCTGTGTATTTAGATATGCTCAAGAATATAAGTGTAAATGAAATGGTGTGCTCCTTAAAACTAAAATATGATACTGAAAGTTAGTAGTTCAATTTAAAATGGTTAACTTTTATCAAAATAAGTTTCACTAAGTAAGAAAGGTTAATGATATTATTTTTATACATAGATCATCCTAGAATAAGCCCATATTTGTTCAATTCAAGTGAAATACAAAAGTGACAGTAGTAAATCAATTAAAGGCCTTTATAGAGTATAAAGAAAACTCATATTTGTTGTAATATGATTTTATGTAGTAGTTATCCAATATAGAATACACCAAGACAATGGGATTATCTAGTTACATGCTAAAGTAATAGAAGCATAGTAGATCAATGAACATAGAAACTAAAGAATCAATTAGGCATCTACATGCCATGAACATTGTATATTCCTTGGTCTATACCACAATGGAAGAAATAACTTACGCATTGGTAACACCCAATAGAGGAAGCTAGAGCATTCCGATGGGAAACACACGGTTAAGCCTAACGTGGACAAGCACATCAATTATAACAAGTGTAACCCAGTTGTACCCAACCATAATTGGATATCATGGTGGTGAATAACTTTTAATATCATTACATACATGTGCTCAACATTATCCTAGAGATACCGATGGTACCTAGTTTAGTCACTACTCAGTGAGTCACCCCTAATGGATTTATTAATGCAGGTAGTTAATGACATAGTGATTTGACTCTCTGACTGAGTACCAGGTTTAGAGGAAGAGTCAGGGTGATTTAACTCTCTGACTGAGTACCGGGTTTAGAGGAAGAGTCTAATTTATCTGCTAACTTATATAGCCACCAAGGATAGACATGGAAATGCTCATTGCAAATTGGGTAGCTAGTTTGCAAACTTAGAATCATAAGTCAACTCAATGTTTTGTATAGTGAGATTGTAGCATATTGCATTTCTTCCACATGTTGTAGTACATCTCATGTGGGTCTAGGGCAATGATAAAGTAACTAAAAGATTAAACAATCAAACTTAAGAATTTATTGTTCAAATATAACTAGTATTTTGGTAAGTTGATGACTTATATTATATTTCTCACTCAGTTTAATCTTTGACGGTTACTCTTATATTTAAATGTTGCAATCAGTGAATAATATCTATACTATCATATCTACAGGGTGAATTTACATTCATTAATCCAGTAGATCACACTCTACTGAACAAAATTTTAAATAACCATGCTGATTTTGGAAATAACTACAAATTCAAAAAATTCCTACCATAGAAGGATATTAGTAGAATTTAAATGTAGAATTAGATAGTCTCAATACCTGTCGACTCTAGGTCCTATAGTGAGAAAAGGAAATAGTTGTATTAGTCAAGTAATAAAGCATTGTAATTTCCTTCTTTATAGAATGGTTGTAAAAGATATGGATGATGTACTTGAATGTGTTGAACTATGAAGTGATGAACAAGATATGGTTCTTCTACATGTCATAACTTTTAAAAATATAAAAAGAAAAGGAAAAAGCTTAGACATCTTTTGTGTTAGCTAGCTAACCGCCTCTTACCTTAATCATGTGGTCTGATAGAGATTATGTGGTTTAATATCGGGAAAATTTTGCATCAGAGCTCAGGAGGAGTTGTCAAGGACCAATAAGTTAGATAGTTAGAGTCATAAGTGTGAAAATTAGGAGGTTATGTGATTATATATTTGGGGAGTCTGAGGATTTAGATACCCAAACCCGATATCTGGATGCTTAGGTTGACCATTATAAATCTACTATGTCTATAATTGTAAGGAGGCAGGATCACCCCCTTACTAAAGATTTGAAGAATAAAACATCCATTCCAAAGTTCATCATAATATCACATAAGGGTTTACAAGTATGATACAACATAGGGATCTAAATAGAGGGAAATCTAAACCATAACAACTGTGTCTCCAAGCTTTAACTCCTTAAGAGAGTCCAAAGCTTCATGCCTTATCATCCAAGTCCACCACCTAGGGTTGGAAGCATACCCCAGTAAGAAGAGAAAATAGATGACATCAACAAAGGATGGTATGTGCATACTAATTAGGAAAATTGAGCTATATATGGAATAAAGGACAACAAATATAAAAGGCTTCCCATAGAAAGGATAAGGACCACCCAAATGAGCATCAAGAAAAAAGAAATTGAAACCATATGATAACAAAATAATACTTGCCATGAATAAAACATAAAGATTGTGCCACACAAGCACATGTAAAGAATTAGGGCACACACCCCATATCATCAACCTGCATGCATGTGAGATAAACATAGCCCTAGAATAATATAAACACAAACGCGAACAAGTCTAACAAACTTGAAACCTGATAAAGAAAGGAATACTGCCAATCTCCCAAATATATAAAACATGGGCCAAGAATCACACATCTTGCCCTGGGTATGAGGTTCCTTTCCATCCCAAAAGAGCAGGAAATATCACATCTGCTCGGCTGGAAATAACACATCTGCCATAAAAACTAATGCAATTACACTACTCTAGTGCTACTGAATCACAAAGCATGTTAAATGTAGAGCAAGTAGAAAGTACACTCAAAATATATATAAATGAGTCACCACATAAGTGACCAACATATACATCCACCTCATAAGTGGGCAAAAGACATCACATGTCATCTTTTCGAGTTCCATCATGAACAAAGCATAAGATAAGAGTTCAAAAGAATATCCATAATCACATAATCAATATCAAGTAAGGTAGTTCACATGAACCATGATTTTCAAAAGAAAAGACATTGTGTATAGGCTAATGTCCATAGGACAAAGATAATGAGTAAACATAGGTGAATTGCTCAACATAGAAGAATAGGGGATACATCATACCTCTAGTCCAATTCAAGCCTAGGCCTCCAAAGAACCTCTAGGGAAGGTGGAAAGGTCCAATAAGTAAGGTTACCAAGCTTAGAGAGGTTGGTTTCTCCAACAAAGCTCCTATCTCGAGCAAGAAGCACCTTCTCCACTTTAGAGGTGAAAAACCCTAACAACAGAACATGGAGATGAGGTGTTTATGGGTTCTAGGTGGTGTTTCACCATGGAAGGCCATGGTTACGAACTGGAGGAAGGTGGAAGGAGGACTAATAACATGAAAATAGGGAAGGAAAGGAGAAGACTTACTAGTTTTGGTTAAAATAACCAAGGAGGAGGTTTAGAAAGAAAATTTGGAACCCTAGGAGCCTTCTTCACCAAGGTAGGAACCTTCTTTTACCTTGGGACAGAACCTTCATGGAAAAACAGAGTAGGAGTTTATCTCTAAGATTGAGGAAAGAAAGAAGAGCAAGATTTTTTGATTTGGTAGTTGGGAAGTGGTAGATATGGCTATATAAAGAAAGAGGTCAAGTATGAGGTGTCTATGAGACTTTCCATGTGTCATGTATAAGGGTGTCCATGGACATGCAAGCCTTTATGGATAAGGAAGAAGTCAAGAATGAGGTGTAAAGTTACCTTTCATGTGTCCAATGCTAAGGGTGCCTATGTACATGCAAACCTTTATGGATAAGGAAGAAGTCAAGCATGAGGTGTCCATGGAGCTTTCCATGTGTCCTTAGCCTAGGGATTTCATTGCCATGCAAGAGGACAGCTCATAGAGGCTTATTGAATATCACATGTTGGTTTATGGACACTTATAGGCCATCCCGACTGACCTCCAATCAAATAAATAACCCCATTGGTTGATAGCTTCTAAAGATAAGCTCATTTATAAAGAGAATAATCCCTAAAATGTCCTTGGAAAGAAACACCTTCAAACCAAGGTGAAACTAGGCGCCCTATGGTTCAAAAATTAGAGAATGGTAAGTTAATATATAAGGATTATAATTCATGTGAAAATTTGCAAAGAAAACCTCCCAATTGGGTAAATTGCAGAAAAGTCCAGAATGTACCTAAAATTGCATAACATGCACATACAACATCCAAATTGGACCAAACTTCATACACAAGTTATATTTATTGTGTTGAATATGAATTTGACATTAATTTAATATTTTGAAGTTATATAATCACATTATTCATTACTTATGCCTTTTACTCATTTTCTCTCTCCTAAACTTAGCCTAAATTTCAAGGTTGTCCAAATTAGATGAAATTTGACCTGTATGCTAATTTTGATATGTAGATTTCAAATTTGAAGTTTGTTTCCACTTTTGAGACTTATTTTTTGAGATATGTCATATGGCCCATTAACGATCCATTATCTAAATTATTCATCCAATTAAGTTTCTGATCTTCATATTACCACCAAAATGAGTTATGTGGCATATTTTATGTATCCATTATAAACCTAAGATTAATGTTAGAACATTAGGTTACATTAAGTTGATCTATAAATTAATTAGCTCATTGGGGTTATACTAAACATCTATTTAGGTCTAGCCTTCAACCTTGTTTGGCTAAGTCCAAAATGTCAACTTCCAAGGTAGGGTTTGAGATCTAGTATGTTACAACACACCACCCCTTAAAGGATTTAACCTACCAAGCCAAACTAATCTAGAGGTAAAAGGGTGAGTCTAACTAGACCATATACAAGATCCATCACGCTTCACTACACACTCTGATTGCTTACTAAACACCAAACTTCAAAGTCTAGGTTCTAGGGATAACTATCCAAACATGTGGTTCTATGGGTTATAAGGGAACTATATTGGGTATACATCCTCAAACACGTCATTACACCTAGGAGACTAGTTCAACATATTAGGATCCCTAAAGATAAATCATATAGATGTCTAAGGTTACTATTTCCTAAAAGCATGTTATTTCAGACAATTCAAATCAGCTCAGGCTAGGATGGTATCATATGGATTAGGGAGTCCTCGTAAACTAAGCTAGTGGTGCAGAGGAAATCTTGCCAGCCCCCGAACCCTGATCCTTTCTAGACACCTTTTCTTTCAACTTCATGTCTTAGTAGTTGCCTAAAGGCCAAGCTAAACAACCTCAAGTTACTATGGTTACTTATGCATCTTTTAGTTGTAAGTATTTTACAGATCTATTCATCATTATTCTAATGTGAAACTATATGATCCTAAATCAACCCTTCATCATCTATTGATAAAATCTAGGGCAAACATGTCACTTAAAAGGTAAGGCAAGGATTCTAACTTGGGAGACAAAATTGAAATAGTCAGATTTCGACTACTATGGGCTCTGATACTGTGATGGAGTGGATTTTTGAAATCCATAAATCTCCAATAACATATTAGAATCCATATCTTGAGTTATAATGAGAGTTCCAAGTGTTTTAGTAAAGTTGGAATGTTGATTGAGATTTATATAATGATTAAGATCCATAAGTTTATGCCTTTTTGAGGAATTTAATTGAATGGTCTAATAGAGGATTTTGGTCACCAAATTTGAATAGAAGGTATCTCGAAAGGTAAAGAAGCTATGTTTAGAATTTGGTGGTATTTGCATGCTCTTAGAGAGAGTTATTTAAGTTTGTATTTTATGAAATAATGTGCATATTGATGATTGATAGACCTAAGATTCGATATTAGGTGATGTGTCATGTGCCCCTTTGATTGAGGGTGGGTCATGTGTCCAGATCTTGGCCATTTGTGGCTAATCCAGTGGCTGGGAGTGTTGACTTAAGTGAGCCACGAATCACGTTTTAGACTGGGTCCCTTGTAACCATTGGATGCAGATTCAACGACAATCAAATTATCCCCAAGCTCCGGATCATGAGGAGTCTTGGAGCAGTGAGGCGTGCAAGCACCCATGCCACCACGATCTCTGAACGTGCGTAGAATGGAAGAGGTGACTGAGCAGTTAAGATCGACTCATCGAGGACTAGTGTACGACCCTTTACATGTGCCTATTGGTAAACAGACGAGAGAGAACCATCTCATCCTTTCCACTACTTCTCCATTGTGGAGAGCAGCTTGGGTGTAGGAGAGCAATACAGAGACAGAAGGGGCAATGAAGAAGAGGAGACCAGAGGAATATAAGAGAGAGGAAAGGAAGATTGAGGTGTGAGGAGATGATTGTAGGATTTTGTGTGCCCTGCGATGGTAGTTCCATGGCCAACCATCACCACTCCAGGCGGAGAACAAGGTGGTTCTTGGGACTTAGGAACAACACTCCTCGCTGTAAATGAAGGTTCAATGTTAGTTTCTGGAGGAGTTATGAATCTTTCGGAGGTACCATATGTGAGAATGAGGGCAAGTGGCTCGTTTTCCCACTTCTTCCACCACCATGGCGACGGGCATGGCTACTAAGCTTGTGGACGTCGATATCCACAACCGAATCCCAGAAACTGAGGAGCCGTGCAGGTCCTCATGGAAACCCTGAAGCTTATGGCGTCATGAGGAGATCACAAGGAATACCAAGAGGTAGAGGATCCCTCACTGAGGTCTGATCCAATGGCGGCGCCCAGTGGAAATGGAGAAGAGTCCGCTATACGTGAGAAACTGGAGAAGAAGAGGCGGACTGGGCCCAGTTGCCTGATGGACAAACCAAAGAAATTAGATCGGTTTGTGCTAGTTAACTCATTGTCCATTCGCGCTGAATCGGTCGGCTCAAGCAAAGGAGCAACGTGCCCTAGAAGCCACGTGTCGGTTGGCAATTGGCCCAAAAAGGTAAACCATTCAGTAAATATCCAGTTCTTAGATAATTCATAGTAATTTGCTCGAATATTAGAAAAATGCAAACAAATAATTCTCAGAAAAATGAGTAGAATAACATGGTACCATAAAATCAGTGTTTTGATGCACTAATGTTAGGAATATCGTGTAAGTTGTATAATATTTATACCGTTTGTTATAAATAGTAAATGATGGCCTAAAATTATGAGAACTTGTTTATAAATCATAAATCGTGTTTTTAGTCCATATAAGGTCAGTAATCATGATGTTGATGCACGAAATCATGTAATTTGCTTAGAATGTCTATTTAGGGCTAATAACCCTAAATAAAATGCAATAAATGCACACATGCTCAATAAATGATGAAATTCACAAAGTAAGATCATATGAGTATATGGAACCACAATTTTAATTATGAGATCATAAAGATGAATAGAATCCATGTTATATCAAGATGAATCTTAATACATGTTATAAAACCCTAATCTAGGTTAATGATGTAACCTAGGGTTAATATGTGCACAAAAAGGATATGGAACCTAATGTTCAGATGATGAACTTTGATAATGAGTTGTAATCTGGAAAATGACATCAGTGAGATAATCATAAGATAAGAATACAAGTAATGATACACATATCCTAATGAACTAAGAGAAAATCTAATGAACACAATTAGGGTTAAGATGAGATGTAAGATGATGTGAAACTGATGATAATATATGATCTTGTCTTGATCAGGTTTAACAAAGTTATAGTTGATATGAGGATATAATGATTAGGTTTGTCTCTTGATCAAGGTATGCCATTACCTCTTACTTGGCTTATTATACATTATGCTTGTGTTATATGGTAGTAAAGACTTGGCATATGGTATTGATTGTCTTGTATGATATGTTGCTTGAATTTCCATACGTATTACTATGAACACATCAAACATAATATATTTGTTCCATTATATGAAACCACCAACTCTATGGCAGTGTGCTTGGAAGTGACCGAACTCTTTGGTAGTGGTCACATTGTACATATGGAAGCCCCAACTCTTTGGTAGTGTGCTTGGACCCAACTCTTTGGTAATGGTCACATTGTACATATGATACAACTCTTTGGTAGTGATCATAAAGGCCTTAATGCATTCAACCTTTGACGGTCAATGCATGGATGATATAATGGAAAATGTGTTTAAAATATGTGTTCTCTTTTGTTGATGAATATCTTTGTGCAAGTATACGCTTTTCTTATATTTCTTTATAACTGCTAAGTATTAGTTTTATCTTATTGCCAAGATATGATGAGAGGTATATAAAAGACACGTAGGTGTACTCAGTACAATATTCTTGAATATTGTGCTGATGTGTACCGCATGTAATCTTTTATTTAGGATGTGGATATGATCTTGAAGATCCAGGATAGTGAGAGTTGTGTGGCGAGCTGATGTATATGTGGACCTGTTGTCTTAAGATCTTGTAGTTTAGATGTAGTACATGTATATGTATAAGTTGGTTGTTCAATACGTAATATCAAATGTTGTAACAATTCATGTTGTAATTATATGTTGAATGGTGAACATGTATTGTGGTTTGTTTATTGTTCATGTGCATGTGCTACTGATTGTTTGCTTCTGACCCCCTTGATTTCCTTCTTCTTAGCCTAGTGTGCGGTGTTTAAATTGGGATTCTCACTGAGGTGAGGTTTCAACTTGGACGTCACACATCAGATTAAGTTTTAGAAAATCTGGGGACGTCACAGGTGGTATCAGAGCATGAATAATAGCAAAGCCTGACATTTACTCATCATGAAACTCAAAACTAAAGAACCTTGAACTTACTAATCTTTAGGGTTAGATTAGTCGTCTTTTAGAGACTAGATCTGACCTAGCCTCTAGGTTAGCACCTAGATGTCTGAGAACTAGGTCTAGACCGGTGCTTGTTGTATAGCAAGTTCTTAGATGTCGTTCTTTCCTTATAATGCAATGGTATGGGACGTTGCATTATTTGGAAATGACGCGCATCAAGGGAAGAGAAACCCTAGACATATTGCACACGTTGTCTAGAGTAGCTACACTAGTCTACACCACATTCTCACCCCTTTCACTAGTTTTCATGACATTGGACTCTCTACTATGTGTGGGACACTCATTTTTTGGATTCCGATCGGATCAAACCTTGATAGTTTTCTCTGACGCTTGTTTTATCGGAGATAAACTATATAATATTTTATTATGTATATGTATTATAAAAATGTGCCCCCACACATGTGCGAGTAGGAGGTGGTCATGCAACCTAAGTGAAAGTGAACGACATCAGTCTAGAAGAGAGAATAGTTCTAGATTAGATGTCTAGAGCCTTGTTAGAATATATGATAGATGAAATAGATGAAATAAGATTTGATGCAAGTCTTATATAGATGACATAAGATGGTTATGAAGATTCATGTTTGTTTTTGAGGACTTAAGTTAAAATTTGAGGATTTGAGATGAGATTTGATGATGCAAGTAACTAGGCTTTTATGAGATATGTTAAGCTAATACAAAGATGAGAGTCGGCATGGGCCTCAAGTTCTTTTACGAAGGAGGACCTCTAGTGTTAGGGCCAGTTTCAAGGTTAACTCCAGAGAGAGTGAGACCCACAAGGAGAAGGTTAGAGAACCTAGACTCCAAGATATGATAATTCTGAGAATATGTGTTATGATATGTCCTAAACTAGACTAATCCTAACTGAATGAGTTGAGTTGCTTTATGTATGATTCCTATAGTCTTGTTGAACCCTAGATGTCCTTGGGAGGACCAAACCCCAAAGATAGAGAGAGGCTCGTTATATGTGTGCATGTGAATATGATTATGAGTGCCTGCCATTTGGGTGAAGGAGAGAGCCCAAGACCCTGGAGGAGGTAGCTATGTTAGTTTTTATGAAGCCTCATGCTTGGGTTGGTGGTTTCTCACATAGGAATCTAGTGGTGTATATAAGAGAGCTTTGGGTAAGATATTTACTGAATGGTTTACCTTTTTGGGACAATTTCTAGCTGACACGTGTCTTCTAGGGCACATTGCTCCTTTGCTTGAGCTGGCCGGTTCAGCGCGGATGGACCATGAGTTAACTAAAATGTTTTGGTTTGTGCTTATGTGGCTAGTGCATGTAAGACTATCAACTAGTGCCAATGAGGTATACCTAATAACCCTAGATCCCGGAGGAAAGATAAAGTACATGCATATGAGATACTCATAGAGTTTAGTTGGCTCAGAAAGACTGGTCATGACACTAGCCTCATGATAAGGGTTAGGACCTCGATTGGGCTAGATAAAGCTTTGAGATATATGTTTAACAAGTCACTCACATAAGTTTGTTTAGCACAACCATGATATAATATATGTAAGATGTGATCTAATCTCGAGACACGATATATAGACATGATATGATGAAAACCTAGAGATGGTTTAATTGATATCAATGTATAAATGGTTAACCACATACATGTATAATTATGATAATGTGATATTATTGGTTAATCTTGTGATAAATTCACTAGTAAATGTTGCAATTTATTATGAACAATGAAATAAGATCATATGAATGAACATGTTACACGAGGTGTTAATCTTAGTGCTTAAAAAATAGCATTGATAGTTAGCACAACATAACGTTTATGACACCTTGATATGATCTATATGGATAAAGTGGGTTAACTTAGTTAACTCCTTCCTAAAAGGCATATGTTAATGATGAACATGTTCTAACAATGAGCTAAATAAAATTTTGATGACACCTTGATATAATGGGTTAACATTAGTTAACTCCTTTAGAACATGTTAATATGATGTGGGAACCCTTATGCATGGGTAAAGATAAGGATGCAACCCTAACATATGAGACATGTCATGACATAATCAGAGTTTCTGAACCCTTGTTTCAATCTTTATGAAGGGGTGATTCACCTTAGATGTTTTAAAACCTCCTAATAGTGGTTGGATATAATCATGGGGCTTCTATTTGTGTATATGTTTCACCTTGAGTGGTGCCCTACATATGGATGCATATCTCTTTGTTTGCCTTGGAGTAAGAGTATGGTTTAGTTTCGAGGACGAAAGTTCCTTTAAGTTGTATATGATGTGAAAGACTGGATTTTTTGGCTTAATTTCGAGGGCGAAATTTCTTTTAAGGTGTGTAGGATGTGATGGAGTGAATTTTTGAAATCCATAAATCTCCAATAACATATTATAATCCATATCTTGAGTTATAATGAGAGTTACAAGTGTTTTAGTAAAGTTGGAATGTTGATTGAGATTTATATAATGATTAAGATCCATAAGTTTATGACTTTTTGAGGAATTTAATTGAATGGTAAAATATAGGAGTTTGGTCACCAAATTTGAGTAAAAGTTATCTCGAGAGGTAAAGAAGCTATGGTTAAAATTTGGTGGTATTTGGATGCTCCTAGAGAGAGTTATTTAAGTTTGTATTTTATGAAATAATGTGCATATTGATGATTGATAGACCTAAGATTCGATATTAGGTGATGTGTCACACTCCCCTTTGATTGAGGGCCGGTCATGTGGCCAGATCTTGGCCATTTGTGGCTAATCCAGTGGCTGGGAGTGCTGACTTAAGTGAGCCACAGATCACATTTTAGACCGGGTCCCTTGTAACCATTAGATGCAGATTCAACGACAATCAGATTATCCCCAAGCTCTGGATCATGAGGAGTCTTAGAGCAGTGAGGCGTGCAAGAACCCACGCCACCATGATCTATGAACGTGCGTCGAACGGAAGAGGTCACTGAGCAGTTAAGATCAAATCGTCGAGGACTAGTGTACGACCCTTTACATGTTCCTATTGGTAAACAGACGAGAGAGAACCATCTCATCCTTTCCACTGCTTCTCCATTGCGGAGAGCAGCTTGGGTGTAGGAGAGCAATACAGAAATAGAAGGGGCAATGAAGAAGAGGATACCATAGGAATATAAGAGAGAGGAAAGGAAGATTGAGGTGTGAGGAGATGATTGCAGGATTTTGTGTGCCCTGCGATGGCAGTTCCATGGCCGACCAACACCACTTCAGGCGGAGAAGAAGGTGGTGCTTGGGACTTGGGAACAATGCTCCTTGCTGCAAATGAAGGTTCGGTGTCAGTTTCTGGAGGAGTTCTGAAGCTTTCGGAGGTACTAGATGTGAGGATGAGGGTAGGTGGCTCATTTTCCCACTTCTTCCACCACCATGGTGGTGGGCATGGCTACTGAGCTTGTGGACGTCGATATCCACAACAGAATCCCAGAAACTGAGGAGCTGTGCAGGTCCTCATGGAAACCCTGAAGCTTATGGCGTCATGAGGAGATCGCAAGGAATACCGGGAGGTAGAGGATCCCTCACCAAGGTCTGATCCAGCGGTGGCGCCCTACAGAAACGGAGAAGAGTCCTCTATACACGAGAAACTGGAGAAGAAGAGGCAGACTGGGCCCAATTGCCTGACGAACGAACCAAAGAAATTAGATCGGTCTGTGCTAGTTAACTCATGGTCCAACCACACTGAACCGACCAATTCAAGCAAAGGAGCAATGCACCCTAGAAGCCACATGTCGGCTGGCAATTGGCCCAAAAAGGTAAACCATTCAGTAAATATCCAGTTCTTAGATAATTCATAGTAATTCGCTTGAATATCAGAAAAATATAAACAAAGTATCCAAATTTTTAGAAAAATGAGTAGAATAGCATGGTACCATAAAATCAATGTTTTGATGCACTAATGTTAGGAATATCGTGTAAGTTGTATAATGATTATACCGTTTGTTATAAATAGTAAATGATGGCCTAAAATTATGAGAACTTTTTTATAAATCATAAATCATGTTTTTAGTCCATATAAGGTCAGTAATCATGATGTTGATGCACAAAATCATGTAATTTGCTTAGAATGTCTATTTAGGGCTAATAACCCTAAATAAAATGCAATAAATGCACACATGCTCAATAAATGATGAAATTCACAGAGTAAGCTCATATGAGTATATGGAACCTCAGTTTTAATTATGAGATCATAAAGATGAACATAATCCATGTTATATGAAGATGAATCTTAATACATGTTATAAAACCCTAATCTAGGTTAATGATGTAACCTAGGGTTAATATGTGCACAAAAAGGATATGGAACCTAATGTTTAGATGATGAACTTTGATAATGATATGCAATCTAGAAAATGACATCAGTGAGATAATCATAAAATAAGTATACAAGTAATGATACACATATCCTAATGAACTAAGAGAAACTCTAATGAACACAATTAGGGTTAAGATGAGATGTAAGATGATGTGAACTTGATGATAGTATATGATCTTGTCTTGATTAGGTTTAACAAAGTTATAGTTGATATGAGGATATGATGATTAGGTTTGTCTCTTGATCAAGGTACGCCATTACCTCTTACTTGGCTTATTATACATTATGTTTCTGTTATATGGTAGTAAAGACTTGGCATATGGTATTGATTGAAATGATTGTCTTGTATGGTATGTTACTTGAATTTCCATACGTATTTCTATGAACACATCAAACATAATATATATGTTCCATTATATGAAAGCACCAACTCTATGGCAGTGTGCTTGGAAGTGACTGAACTCTTTGGTAGTGGTCGCATTGTACATATGGAAGCACCAACTCTTTGGTAGTGTGCTTGGACCCAACTCTTTGGTAGTGGTCACATTGTAAATATGATCCAACTCTTTGGTAGTGATCATAAAGGCCTTAATGCATTCAACCTTCGGCGGTCAATGCATGGATGATATAATGGAAAATGTGTTTAAAATATGTGTTCTCTTTTGTTGATGAATATCTTTGTGCAAGTATACATTTTTCTTATATTTCTTTATAACTGCCAAGTATTAGTTTTATCTTATTTCCAAGATATGATGAGAGGTATATAAAAGACACGTAGGCATACTCAGTATAATATTCTTGAATATTTTGCTGAATTGTACCGCATGTAATCTTTTGTTTAGGTTGTGGATATGATCTTGAAGGTTCAGGATAGTGAGAGTTGTGTGGCGAGCTGATGTACAGGTGGACCTGTTGTCTTAAGATCATGTAGTTTAGATGTAGTACATGTATATGTATAAGTTGGCTATGTAATATCAAATGTTGTAACAATTCATGTTGTAATTATATGTTGAATGGTGAACATGTGTTGTGGTTTGTTTATTGTTCATGTGCATGTGCTACTGATTGTTTCCTTCTGACCCCCTTGATTTCCTTCTTTTTAGCCTAGTGTGTGGTGTTTAAATTGGGATTCTCACTGAGGTGAGGTTTCAATTTGGACGTCACACATTAGATTAAGTTTTAGAAAATCTGGGGACGTCACAGATACCATTTTGTAAGGAGGCAGGATCACCCCCTTATTAAGGATTTGAAGAATAAAACATCCATTCCAAACACACTCAAAGGTATGCTGGAATAGGTGTAACATTTTCAAATTTCAATAAATGGTATTCAAAACAACCAAAGTATAGCAACAAAATAAAAATAATGACTATATTCAATTTTCACAAAAGATTACAAAAGTACATCATAATATCCCGTAAGGGTTTACATGTATGATACAACATAAGGATCTAAGCACAGGGAAATCTAAACCATAACAACTTTGTCTCCAAGATTTACCTCCTTAAGCCAGTCCAAAACTTCATGCCTTATCATCCAAGTCCTTCACCTAGGGTTGGAAGCATACCCCAGTAAGAAGAGAAAATAGGTGACATCAACAAAGGCTGGTATGTGCATACTAAATAGGAAAATTGAGCTATATATGGAATAAAGGACAACAAATATAAAAGGCATCCCATAGAAAGGATAAGGACCAACCAAATGAGTATCAAGATAAAAGGAATTGAAATCATATGATAACAAAAGAATACTTTCCATTAATAAAACATAAAGATTGTGCCACACAAGCACATGTAAAGAATTAGGGCACACACCCCATATCATCAACCTGCATGCATGTGAGATAAACATAGCCCTAGAACAATATAAACACAAAGGCGACCAAGTCTCATAAACTTGAAACCTGATAGAGAAAGGAATACTCCCAATCTCCAAAATATATAAAACATGGGCAAAGAATCACACATCTTGCCTTGGGTATGAGGTTCCTTTCCATCCCAAAAGAGCAGGAAATATCACATCTGCTCGGTAGGAAATAACACATCTGCCATAAAAACCAATGCAATTACACTACTCTAGTGCTACTGAATCACATAGCATGTTAAATGTAGAGGCAAGTAGAAAGTATAGTCAAAATATATAAATGAGTCACCACATAAGTGACCAACATATACATCCACCTCATAAGTGGGAAAAAGACATCACATGCCGTCTTTTAGAGTTCCATCATGAACAAAGCATAAGATAAGAGTTCAAAAGAATATCCATGATCACACAATCAATATCAAATAGGGTAGTTCACATGAACCATGATTTTCAAAAGAAAAGACATTGTGTATAGGCTAATGTCCATAGGACAAGGAGAATGAATAAGCATATGTGAATGGCTTAACATAGAAGAATAGGGGATACATCATACCTCAACTTCAGAGTCTAAGTAGTCCAAATCAAGCTTAGGCCTCCAAAGAACCTCTAGGGAAGGTGGACAGGTCCAATAAGTAAGGTTTCTGAGTTTAGAGAGGCTGGTTTCTCCAATAAAGCTCCTATCTCGAGCAAGAAGCACCTTCTCCACTTTAGAGGTGAAAAACCCTAACAAAAGAACATGGAGATGAGGTGTTTATGGGTTCTAGGTGGGGTTTAACCATGGAAGGCCATGGTTCTGACCTGGAGGAAGGTGGAAGGAAGACTAACAACATGCAGATAGGGAAGGAAAGGAGAAAACTTACTAGTTTTGGTCGAAATAACCAAGGAGAAGCTTTAGAAACCCCCTAAACATAGCAAATTTGGAACCCTAGGAGACTTCTACACCTAGGTAGGCACATTCTTTTACCTTGGGATAGCACCTTTGTGGCCAAATAGAGTAGGAGTTATGCTCTAATATAGAGGGAAAAAAGAAGAGTAGGAGTTTTTGAATTGGTAGTTGGGAAGGGGTAGATATGGCTATATAAAGAAAGAGGTCAAGTATGAGGTGTCTATGAGACTTTCCATGTGTCATGTATAAGGGTGTCCATGGTCATGCAAGCCTTCAAGGATAAGGAATAAGTCAAGCATGAGGTGTCAAGTTACTTTCCATGTGTCCAATGCCAAGGGTGCCTATGGACTGGATAAGGAAGAAGTCAAGCATGAGGTGTCCATGGAGCTTTCCATGTGTCCTTAGCCTAGGGATTTCATGGACATGCAAGAGGACAGATCATACAGGCTTCTTGAATATCAAATGTCAGTTTATGGTCACTTATAGGCCATCCCAACCGACCTCTAATCAAATAAATAACCCCATTGGTTGATAGCTTCTAAAGATAAGCTCATTTATAAAGAGAGTAATCCCTAAAATGTCCTTGGAAAGAAACACCTTCAAACCAAGGTGAAACTAGGCACCCTATGGTTCAAAAATGAGAGAATTGTAAGGGAATATATAAGGATTATAATTCATGTGACAATTTGCAAAGAAAACCTTCCAATTCGGTAAATTGTAGAAAAGTCTAGAATGTACCTAAAATTGCATAACTTGCACAACCAACATCCAAATTGGACCAAACTTCATCCACAAGTTATCTTTGATGTGTTGAATATAAATTTGACATAATTTCCATATTTTGAAGTTATATAACCACATTATTCATTACTTATGCCTTTTACTCATTTTCTCTCTCCTAAACTTATCCTAAATTTCAAGGTTGTCCAAATTAGATGAAATTTGATATGTATGCTAATTTTGATATATAGATTTCGAATTTGAAGTTTGTTTCTACTTTTGAGACTTTTTTATAAGATATGTCATATGGCCCATTAACAACCCATTATCTAAATTATTCATCCAATTAAGTTTCTTATCTTCATATTACCACTAAAATAAGTTATGTGGCATATTTTATGTATCCACTATAAACCTTAGATTAATGTTTGAACATTAGGTTACAATAAGGTGATCTATACATGCATTAGCTCATTGGGGTTATACTAAACATCTATTTACGTCTAACCTTCAACCTTGTTTGGCTAAGTCCAAAATGTCAACTTCCAGGGTAGGGTCTGAGATCTAGTATGTTACAATAATTCCCTATATATCCTAACCAAATTTACAAAGGGAGGATGGGCTAGAGAGAAACTCTTGAAGTATTAGTGATGCGACTTGAACCCACTAATCAGCGTTAGGCCCCTCCAAGAAGGGATTACTACTAACCTTCCATCTTTTAACCACTTAAAAATGAGCCATAATTTTTTTCTTTTTTCTTAGATATATAGTAACATCATTTAGCAAACTGATAATATGTCAATTAAACACAACATAAAGGACAAAAAAATGTTTGACTATTACATAGAAGAAAGAGTTTCTCACTTACTATACATCATGTACATTTCATTACAAACTTCTCTTTTTTCTCACTCTCTCATTCCCAGGATCTAGAGAAAGGATAAGAGACTGTCTATCTATTCTAACTACTTCTTCACTAGGACCTATGTTCTACTCTTGATAAAAACTGGCTTCTATCTCCTCAGGAAGATCTAATCCTTTACCTGAAAAATTGTACAGTAGGTTGATGAGCTACTGGCTAAGTGAGTAGAAAATTAATAGGTAACTAATATATCTGTAATGTTTACAACTGATAGAACTTAGATGCAGAAGTGTGAAAGCATTGTCAGTTTAAAACTGTAAATTAATCATCATAGCAGTTGGTCTGATATTAAATATAGAAAAATATAACCTAAATCCATTCACATGATTTTTAATCCACTTATTGTGCCATTGGACCTACATGAGGTGTACCACAACCTGTGAAATTATCCCAACAAGCAACGATCTCACTGTACAAGACATAGAAGCATGCTCGAGATCCTAAGTCTGTAATCTCAATACCACGTCTATAGTTGGCATCACCACATCTGACTCTCAACGGTTAATGGGAGCGACCAGATATCTCAAACTCCTCCTCTCAACCTGGGTACTCAAGCAGGTAGTCAAAGCCCTCAGGCCTGTGGTGCACCAAACAACTCATAACTCAGGTCCCACTGGCTTCCCCAGTTGGAGTTAGATACCAATCATTTAAGGAGTCTACCCTCATTGGACTAGATGCTCACACCCTAATGGTGTTCTCTAGCTTACTTTGACCTACATGAGACCTCCAATCCAGAAGCACATTTCCTCCTCCCAGTGGAAGCCTCTTGTGAGGATTGTACAATGTCTAGGACTAGATTCATCATAGTAACTAATGATTACCCTATTTTTTTCAATTTAGCATCACACATTGACCACATAAATCATTTTACAACTTTCGTAGTTCTCATAAACCAAAATTTGACTCTTTAGTTCCAAACTAAGACAATCTGGCTTCCCTGATGCCACTTTTTGCATCGTTCCATCACATATCATTCATAGCAACTCACATAATAACTTACAATATGATATTACATCACTATCATATAATCAAATAAGCATTTCTACTACTAAAAATCACTGCACAAATTTATTAAATTCATCACAATCATCATAAAGCAAGATTAAAATACTAGAAAGCCATCATTTGTGTTCTTATGTTGTAAATCAGGGTTAAAAATGATTTTCCAATCACAAATGTCATCACAGATCACTAATCTAAGTTTATCCACCAACCAAGCTTGGATCTTGGCTCACACAAATTAGAATCTCATCTCAAGCCACAAAATCTCCTCACAAACAGGCTCCTAATGAGAAAACAAGCTCAAAACATTGGTTGGAGGTAGACGAAGAAGAAAGAAGGAAGAACAAAACCTCTAGAGATGTGAAAAGAAGATCCTAAATAGAGAAAATGGGTGAAAAAGAAGGTATCTACGATTTAGAACTACTTACCACGAAGAATATGTGATTAGTTTGTTGAGCTACAACTATTCTTCATCTTTTCCCCAACAATCTCCCTAGAAATCACCCTTTAGGTTTTTTTTCCAGTCTAAGTATCTAAGAAGATAGAAGATCGAATCACAATTCTAACACACTTCGTTTAATTAAAAATGTATATGTATAACCCAAGTTATGACCATTTTATGATTATCTATCCTATGTGGCAATTCTTGGCAATTGCTAGGCATTTAGCAATCATTGGTCATTGGCCTCGGTGGTCGTTGAGAAAGGATGTTCTCGACGGTTGTCGAATAATATTACATGTTACTAGAAATGTCATAACTCTCTCATTTTAACTCTGATTTAGGCCATTGTTTTTGCTTTACATTTGTAATTGAATTCCATACAATGCTAAAATATTAGTTTGATAATATCCTCAAATGAAAATTTATTTATCAATTATTTCCTCAAGTACCATTAATTCTCCTCCCACATATATGTATGGGATAATCCTATATCAAATAAAAAACCAGATCTTGTGGTAAGATTAAGTCATGGTTAGATTTATTCATACAATTATTTGAAATTACAAAGTTAAGATAAATCACAAGGTACTATATTACTAATAAAAACACAACAAATATTAAGGTTATCTTAAATCCCTAGAATTACCAGTAAAGCTAGAAGAGGGTTGTAACAATTCTTTCCCTCTATAAAAATTTTGTCTTGAAATTTCTAAAAGAGGAAAGGGTACTTATTACACATCTCTGACTCTACTTCCCAAGTAGCTTCTTCTATACCATGATTCCTCCTAAGGACTTTCACTAGGGGTATCTCCCTCTTTTTAAGATTTCAAAATTTGCGATCTAGAACTTGAACTGGCCCTTTAACATAGGAGATATTTCTCTTAGCTATTAATGATCTGGATCTATAATCTTTTCTGTACCAATATGACACTTCTTCAGTATAGATACATGAACTACGCCATGTAAATTGGGCAACTCTGAAGGCAACTCTAGTTTATATACAACGTCTGATTCTCTGAATGATTGGATAGGGACCCATGTATCTAGGAGTTAGTTTGGCTCACTTTCCAAACCTTAGGACACCTTTCCATGGTGAGACTTTCAAATAAACCAATAAACCTCGTATTCGACCTCAAACTGAATTGGTCTACACCCTTTCTCTGCATAGCTTTTTTGTCTATCCTGAGCAGCCTTCAATTGTTGTTTGATCATTGATATCTTTTCTATTGTTTCTTCTACCAACTCTGGACCTAGAATTTGTCTTTCTCTAACTTCATACTAAAAAATAGGAGATCTACACTTTCTCCCGTACAGATCTTCATAAGGGGCCATGGCTAAACATGAATGGTAATTGTTATTATAGGAAAACTCTATAAGACTAAGATGATCATCCGAACTGCCAATAAAATGCAAAACACATGCTCTCAACATATCCTCTAGGGTATGAATTGTCCTCTTTGACTTTCCATATGTCTGGGGATAAAATGTTGTGCTAAACTTCAACTTTGTTCCCAAGGAACGTTGCAATTGGTTCCAGAATCTAGATGTGAATTTATGTTCTCTCTTAGATTTATAGAAACGGGTATCCCATGCAATATGATTATCTCAGTTATATAGACTTGGCTAACTTTGACTTATCCCATGTTGTCTTAACTGGTAGAAAGAGAGAAGACTTCATTATCATATCTACTATTACCCATACAGAGTCAAAACCATGTGGTGTCCTAGGTGGTCGAACCATAAAATCCATAGTAATATGCTCCCATTTCCATTCAGGAATAGGAACTAACTGCAAAGAACCTACCAACTTTTAATTTTCAGCCTTAACTTGTTGATGTACACCACACCTAGTTACATATTCAGCCACTTCCTTCTTCATACCTTACCACCAATACAATTCCTTAAGGTTTCTATACATCTTTATGTTGCCTGGATGTGTTGCATACATAGAAGAGTGAGCTTCCTTCAGAATCTATATCTTTAACTCAATTTCATATGGCACACACAATCTATCATGTTGATATAGCAACCCATAATCTAAATATCTTAACTATGTTCTATTTCCTACTATCATATCATGCGTGATCTGTTGCAGTTCTCTATCACTATGCTGAAGCTCCTTGATCTAATAATAAAATGTAGGTCTAACCCGCATCTATGCAATTGGTCCACCTTGTTCAGACACATTCAAATCCAAATTCATATCTCTCATCTTAACTAACAAGTCTCTTGTTACACATGCTATAGAAATCATTTCTACAGACGATGTTGACTTCCTCCTCAGAGCATCTGCCACAACATTGTCCTTTTAAGGGTGGTAATCAATGGTGGCATCATAATCCTTAGTAATCTCCAGCCATCTCTGTTGTCTCAGGTTGAGATCCCTTTATGTTAAAATGTACTTCAAACTCTTATCATCAGTAAAAACCTGACATGGTTCACCATATAGATAATGATGCCATGTCTTTACGGCATGTACTACTAATTCTAACTCAAGATCATGCATGGGATAGTTCTCTTCATTCTTCTTAATTTATATAGAAGCATAGACCACCATATTCCTTTCTTGCATAAGAACACTGTTATAACCTCGATTTCTTGATTATGTAATGAAAGATGTAATTCTCTTTTAATGAATAAATGAAATCTTTTTCTTTGATTTGCAATGGATTTCGTAGGAAATGGCCTTGATTGATTGATGGTGGGCTTTGTTGGCCATTGAGCCCAATTGAAAAGAAAAGAGAATTAAAAAGGAAAAGAAATTGATTAATAAAAGGGAAACATGAGTAATTGACAATTAAAAGAAGATAAAGGCAAATAGATAATGGCAAAGGGAAAGGAAATAACAATTAATAAGATAATGGCAAAGGGAAAGGAAATAACAATTAATTTTGAATAAATTAATGGATAACTTGGGAGAGAAGGAAGCATTCTCATCCATTGCTTTTTGTTTCCCAAATTTTGTACAAAGCTAGGCAATAATAAGAGGAACGTTCCTGTAAAATTTGAGACAAATAGGAGTTATGGTTTGGGATATATCAATTTTCTAAGTTATCTTCAATTTGGGAATTATTCTGAATTAAAGAAATAGATTTTTCCTTTGTGTTTGAGCGCGAGCAATAAGGTCCGTTGGATCTTGATCCAATGTTGGACGATCTCCGCCTAAGTCCCACTAGGATTGTGATTCTGCGGTTAACAGAGGGACTTTCCCTCTTGGATTCCTCGCAATCCACTGAATGTGCTCGATTACTAATGGCTTCGTTGAACTTATGAAGGAAAATCATAGGGAAACATCCCTGGTTCGACTGGGATTGGTCGTGGTTTTGGGAAACGCCCAAATCCCGGAATGCCTGCCTCGACCCTATATATAGGGGAGGATGCGTGAGGGCACCAAAACCTCTTTTCTCTAGCCCAACCTCTGCGGAAGGAAGCATGGAGCAATTTCGTGCCCCCATTTGGACGTTTCGTCCAGACCTGCACCCCCATCACCTCAGAGACCCTCGCTGGAGTTCAACGAGTAGGAGCATCTTGGGCGTACCCTTGGCGAGAAATTGGGCCTCTGGTCGAGTTCTTCGATGGAAGACGAAGCTTCCTAACCTGTTGGCATGGTCGCAGGTGGCTAGGATCACGAAGTCAACCCTGAGGTTGACCATCAGAGCAATAGGGAGACGACACAAGGTTAAAGAAGGCCTCCCACGAAATTACCGCTTTGCCACTCACCTCCTTCAGTCGCGCCAAGGTTAGAACAGACTTTTGGTTCTTTTGTTTGCAAAGAGAGGGCGTGCGTGATCCTGGACGTTGGATCCTATGTCGACCAGCGGACCACAGATCAAAGGATCCATGTTTTTCCTAAAATTAGCAAATAAATCAAAAAAGGGAATTTTCTTGTTAAAATTGTATCTTTTGCTAGAAAACTCGGATTAAGGAAGTTAATACATGAAAAATGATCAGAAAAATATGAGGAATACATTAAAAATGGTTTGGACACCTAAATCTGGATATTTTTGCAAAAAAGCATATTTTGGATAGAAAAGGTTTTAATTTGTGATTAGAAACCCTAATTGTTGATAAAAGATATATTTAATCTTGCAATTAGGTTAATTCGAGCATGGTTTACTTGATTAATGATAAAGATGGTTTTTAACCTATTTTGATGATAGAATTGCAAGGTTTAGGGTTTTTAACCTAATATGTTGATTAATATGTTTAGAAACCCTAAATTAGAGAAAAAGAAAAGAAAGGTGCTTATAAACCGAATTAGGGTTTCCTGTTGCTAAAAGATGAACTTAGAATATTTTGTGAAAGAAAGATGATATTATTAGGGTTTGTAAGTGATTTGGTAAAATTAGGGTTGAAAGTAATAAAAATAGAGTGGAACCCTAATTATGCTCAAAACCCTAGAAAAGACAAATAACCCTAGGAAACAACTAGGTTTAATAGATCATAATGACATGATTAATGATAGAGAAATTGGATGCCTTTTCAGGATCAACCTGTGTGTACTTTCTTGATTTCTTGACTGGTTGAGTTATTTCTGCATTCAAGTCTACTTAACAGGCATGTGGTTACGCCTATGAATATCCTAAATTAGTTTCTCGAGGATTTTTGAGGTTTTATCGATGACCTGAATTAAACTGTTGGATGCATTTAGTTCTTGAAAATTATAATGTGGATATGACTATCACCTAAGATATGTGCCTACTAGCTCAGATCCTAGTCCCCTCTGTAGCTTGATAGATTGACCTAGTATATGGCTACCGATGGGGTAGGTCCATCAGGTCATTGAATGACTTAGTACATGGATACCAATGGGGTATGTCCATCAAGTCATCATGAGTCAGGAATTGGGCTACCTTTGGGTAGGAACATGCGACTCCATAACCCTAAGTATTGGATACCTGTGTGGTAGGGCCATGGGGGTCAGGATCTACCATATGAGAGAGGTAGTATCCATGTCCACTGTAGGGACATCACAGAGATAGGGGATAGGAAAGGATTGAGTAGTACTGCTTAAAACGTAAACTTGGATGTTAAAGGATATTTGAATGACTACATTGTTAGCTTAGTCACACAATTATTGTTTCCCCCCCATACCAGTTTTGGCTGATCGATGCTTTGTTTGTCGGCGTTTTAGGTACAACCCGAAATGAACAAACAGTAAAGTGACACATTGAGAAATTAATAAATAAAGTGCAAGGAGGATTAGATAGATTAATTCAAGCTCTGGATAGATAGATTTCCAAAGTTTCTCAATGGTAAGTAAAGTTTTAATTTTTATACTCAATTCCAGTTTGGTTAGTAGAATTTCATAATTATAATTGATTATTTGTTGAACCTTTGATCCTGTTAATTGAATAACGGCTCTGTCCTTCGGGTCTCCCTTAATTGGGGGTTACTGGGAGGTGGGGTCATTACAATTGGTATCAGAGCATAGGTTCCTCATCTAATCATTAATAATTATTAAATTTTACAAATTCCATAGAACTGAGGAAGTTATTAGAGGATTTTTTGAAAGACTGAGGTGTCTAGAAAAGGATCACTTCCAGGGGCTGGCAAAATTTTCCTCCGCACCGCTAGTCGGAATATGAGGACTCCTAGATTGTGTGATTGCCTGGTCGATGTCGTAGGATTTGACTCAAAATAAGATACCTTTAGGACTCTCTCATCTTGTTCATCTCTCCTCAACTCAAAATTCTCTTAAGGATTAAGGATTATGGTTTTTCTCTCTCTTCCTCACCCTCTTGAGGTATAGGTTAAGGTTGATAAAGTCTAAGGGATCCTCCACCAAATTAATAAAAGATACATAAATAAGATGTCATCGACATAAGTATCAATGGTTAAATTATAGACTACAAGTCTTTTTGTGTGCTTATACAAATGGCTCGTAAAAAAGTCGTGGCTATCCCTTTTTCCACCAGTGGTGGTGGACCACCCCGTAAGGATAATGTGTCTTCCGAGAAGAGGAAGTGGAACCATGGTGGAGAGACCTCTAAGAAGAGAAAGAGGCCTGAAGAAGCTGTACATGAGGCCCCAAATCCTGAACCAATGCCCGACATTACCTGAGAGCAAGGGGAAGGACCAAAATATGAGGAATACCAGGTATACGAAGAGGAAGCCCGAATGGAGGAGGACCATCCTGGTGGTCAAGAACCAACCATGGTGGCCCTGGCCCTTAGGGACATAGCTAGGAATGAGAATGGTGAGCCACTTCCAGTTCATCCTCGATTAGGAGACACCATCCTGGACTTCGTCAAGGTAAACGTCAAGAAGTTCTGGGGAGAAGACAAGTCTGAAGTGGTCGACAAGGCCGAAGCTTGGCTGCTTGCAGTCGAGAATGGTTTCCGTATGCTCGAGGTGTAGCTGAATAAGAAGGTTCTATTTGCTAGTCACCTTTTGGAAGGTGCAATGAAGATATGGTGGGAAAACCATATCACGAGAAGAGACTTAAGCGAGGAACCGATGGCATGGACCGACTTCAAGACCATCTTCACTGCCAGATTCATCCCGGTCTCAGCAAAGAAGGAGAAAGAAAGGGAGTTCACTAACATGACTCAAGGAAGCTCTTCAGTTGCGGACTTTGGTCGTAGGTTCCGCCTCCTGGAACATTTCAGACACATGTTGGATGAAGAGAGGAGGGTGGACCACTTCGTAGAATGCCTGAACCCTGCCATCATGCTGCATGTGATGGCTAGTAAGCCAAAGACCTTCACTGAAGCCTACAACACTACCTTGGACATGGAAAGGATGGTGATGCCTACACAAAATCAATCCAAAGGGTATTTGGGTTTCACTGAAGGAACCCAGGGTCAGAAGAGCAATCACAAGAAAAGTCACGGGCAGAATCAGGCCAAAGGAAGATATGGAAGCAAAGGGAAACCCCATCAGGAGAACAACCGACCTAGATGCCGCACCTGCGGAAGATGGCATACCGGTGAGTGCCGCCACAAGAAAAGAGTCTGCTACTATTGTCAACAAGAGGGCCACTTCATCGCCAACTGCCCTCAGCCAGACCCGAGAGGACCTTTGGGGTCACAGCCTGTGGCAGCACATCTAATAGCTGCAGCACCTCCAGCAGGAGCACCAACCGGAGCACCTCCAGCTGGAGAGAGAAGGCAAGCTAGGGTGTTCGCCATTGACAATGCAGAAGCTCAAACGAATGCTAATAGGCTGATTGAGGGTAATAACCCATAGAGTTTTCCTTTCAGTTCAGTAGATCATGTAATAGCTTTATGATATGGTATAAACTATGTAGTCTTGCTGGAAGTCATGGGACAAAATGTAAAAGCACTCTTTGATTCTGGTTCTACTAATACTTTTATTTTGAGAAATCTGGAAACTATGTTTGGTTTGGATATCAAGGATTTGGGTTATGTTTTGGATGTCACAACCCTGAGTGGTCGTATTTATACCTCTCTTTTGAAAACCACAGTTTTTCCAGTTAAGTATCTGAACCATGAGCTTCCCACTAACTTCATCCTTCTCGATATGAATGATTTTGATGTAATCATTGGTATGGATTGGCTTTCCACCTACATGGCCCAGATTGACTGTAGAGAGAAGAAGATTCTCATTAGGAAAATCAGATATCCACACTTCACCATTCGAGGAAGGAAAGATGCGACAACCAGCCTTTATGTGTCAACTTTGAAAGCTGAACGGATGCTATCCAAGGGTTGTCGAGCCTACCTAGCCATAGTTACATCACCCGAGGTTAAGGGGCAATCCTTAGAGGATATAGAGATGGTTCAAGAGTATGCAGATGTGTTTCCAGATGATCTACCAGGGATTCCCCCTGAAAGGGAAGTAGACTTCTCTATTGAGTTAGCTCCTGGGACTAACCCTATATCTAAGGCACCCTATAGAATGCCCCCCTGCAGAGCTGCTTGAGTTGAAAACCCAGTTGTAAGAGTTGTTGGATAAAGGATTCGTTCGAACTAGTACATCACCATGGGGAGAACCATTTCTCTTTGTGAAAAAGAAGGATGGGTCGCTTTAGATGTGTATTGAGTATCAAATGATTAATCAGGCAACCATTAAGAATAAGTATCCTCTGCCTAGAATAGATGACCTGTTCGACCAACTCAAATCAACTCGAGTCTTTTCCAAGATCGATTTGAGATCAGGATACCACCAGGTGAGAGTAAGGAGTGAGGATATACCTAAAACAGCTTTCAGAACCCGCTATGGCCACTATGAGTTTGTGTTCATGCTGTTTGGATTATCCAATGCACCGAGTGTCTTCATGAACCTCATGAACAATGTGTTCCAACCTTTCCTTGACTCTTTTGTGATAGTGTTCATAGATGACATCTTAGTGTATTCGGATGACCTAGCCCAACACTGTGAACACCTGGGTAGAATCCTTGATATCTTGAGAAAGCATAAGTTTTTCGGAAAGTTCTCGAAATGTGAGTTTTGGTTAGACCGAGTCATGTTTCTTGGACACATCATTTCAGGAGGAACAATCGTCATAGATCCATCCAAAGTATCGATAGTTCGAGACTGGCTAGCACCAAAGAACCCCTCCGAGATTCGCAGCTTCTTGGGGTTGGCCGGATACTACCGTCGCTTCATCAAGGATTTCTCCAAGACTGCTTTGTCGCTAACCATGTTGACTCAGAAGGATGTGAAGTTCGTGTGGTCTGACGTATGTGAAACTCGCTTCCAAGAATTGAAGGAGAAGCTGACCACCATTCCTGTGTTGACGCTACCTTCTGGAAATGAGGGTTTCATGATATTCACTGATGCTTCCAAGATGGGACTTGGCTGTGTGTTGGAACAAGATCGGCATGCGGTGGCATATGCTTCTAGATAGCTTAAGCCGAATGAGGTGAATTACCCGACACATGACTTGGAGTTAGCTGCTATGATCCATGCTTTGAAGATATGGCAGAATTACCTATACGGTGCTACCTTTGAAATCTTCACCGACCATAAGAGTTTAAAATACCTACTGACGCAGAGAGACCTGAACCTACGACAATGATGATGGATAGAGTACATGAAGGATTACGACTTCACCATTGCCTACCATCCTGGTAAGGCAAATGTTGTGGCTGATGCTTTGAGTCAGAAACAGCTTAAGTGTGCAGCTATTTTGTCTAGTCAATGGAAGAGTTTGGAGGAGCTGGTGGAATGGACTCCACAAACCTTAGAGGACCGAGTTTGGTTGGCTAATATCTAAATTCAATCTGAGTTGTTGAGTGAGATCATAGCTGCACAGTTGACCAGTGAAGAGCTAGACAAGATGAAAGGTTTAATGATGAAGCCACAAACTCATCTATCCATGGGAGTAGATAGAGGAATCATGTTTGAGAATCACATATGGGTTCCAACAGATTCATCAATAAAGGAACGTATCTTGCAAGAGGCTCATGGATCCAAGTACACAGTGCACCCATGAACTACTAAGATGTTCAAGGACCTACATCAATTTTTCTGGTGGCTAGGAATGAAGAAAGACATTGCATCATGGGTGGCCAGTTGTCTTACATGCCAGATGGTGAAGGTTGAACACCAACAACCCGACACACTTTTACAGTCGATAGAAATTCTAGAGTGGAAATGGGAACAGATCACCATGGATTTTGTGGTGGGTCTACCGAGGACCAAGAAGGGTCATGATGCGATATGGGTCATGGTAGATCGTCTTACCAAGTCAACACATTTCCTTGCCTTGAAGACCACTGCTAAGGTGACAGACCTAGCTGAGTTGTACATCAGAGAGATAGTGCGTTTGCATGGCGTACCAGGATCGATCATCCCGGATTGAGACCCAAAGTTTACTTCCAAGTTGTGGAAGCAAGTTCAAGAGGAACTTGGTACCAGGTTAAAGTTTAGTACCGCTTATCACCCCCAAACATATGGTCAGTCAGAAAGGATGATCCAGACATTAGAAGATCTGTTGAGATCTTGTGTGCTCGATTGGGGTGGCTCATGGGAGCAATACTTACCGTTAGTAGAGTTTGCCTACAACAACAGCTACCAAGCCAGTATCGGGATGCCTCCATATGAAGCTTTGTATGGAATACCGTGTCGGTCCCCACTTCACTGGGATGATGTGGGTGAGAGGACCCTATTGAGGTCAGATGAGCTCCAAGTGTATGTTGATAAAGTGGCTTTGATCAAGCAAAGGCTGAAGAGAGCCCAGGATCAACATAAGTCATATGCTGATGCAAAGCGGACTGATGTGCATTTTACTATGGGAGAGCATGTGTTTTTGAAAATCCGACCGCTCCGAGCTATAGCTAAAAACAGAGGAAAGATGAGTCCCTGATACGTGGGTCTTTTTGAGGTGTTAGAACAAATTGGTGAAGATGCATACCGTTTGGCGTTACCCCCTCAGTATAGCATGATGCATGATGTGTTTCACGTGTCCAACCTAAAGCGATATGTGCAAGATCCAAGCCATGTGATGAGCATTGAAGCTATTGAGATTTAAGGGAAGCTGACTTATCCCGAGTCACCTTTGAGGATTCTAGATACCAAGGCGAAAGAGCTTAGATGCAAGAAAATAGAGATGGTAAAGGTTCTTTGGAAGCACCATGGAGAGGATGAGGCCACATGGGAGTTGAATGCGGACATGGAGAAAGCATACCCTGATTTATTTGTTTGATTGCTTGAATTTTGAGGGCAAAATTCCTATAAGGAGGGGAGGATGTTATAACCTCAATTTCTTGAATATGTAATGAAAGATGTAATTCTCTTTTAATGAATAAATGAAATCTTTTTCTTTGATTTGCAATGGATTTCATAGGAAATGGCCTTGATTGATTGATGGTGGGCTTTGTTGGCCATTGAGTCCAATTGAAAAGAAAAGAGAATTAAAAAGGAAAAGAAATTGATTAATAAAAGGGAAATATGAGTAATTGACAATTAAAAGAAGATAAAGGAAAATAGATATTCCCCAATATGGGAATCCATGCCTTTGGTATTTCTTGAGGTCCAAGGGACCCAAAATAACAAGATAATGGCAAAGGGAAAGGAAATAACAATTAATTTTGAATAAATTAATGGATATCTTGGGAGAGAAGGAAGCCTTCTCATACATTGCTTTTTGTTTCCCAAATTTCGTACAAAGCTAGGCAATAATAAGAGGAACGTTCCCTTAAAATTTGAGACAAATAGGAGTTATGGTTTGGGAGATATTAATTTTCCAAGTTATCTTCAATTTTGGAATTATTCTGAATTAAAGAAATAGATTTTTCCTTTGTGTTTGAGCGCGAGCAATAAGGTCCGTTGGATCTTGATCCAACGTTGGACAATCTCTACCTAAGTCCCACTGGGAATGTGATTCTGCGGTTAAAAGAGGGACTTTCCCTCTTGGATTCCTCACAATCCACTGAATGTGCTCAATTACTAATGGCTTCGTGGAACTCAGGAAGGAAAATCGCAGGGAAACATCCCTGGTTCAACTGGGATTGGTCGTGGTTTTGGGAAACACCCAAATCCCGCTATGCCTGCCTTGACCCTATATATAGGGGAGGATGCGTGAGGGCACCAACACCCCTTTTCTCTAGCCCAACCTCTGCGGAAGGAAGCAAGGAGAAATTTCGTGCCCCCAATTGGACGTTTCGTCCAGACCTGCACCCCCATCACCTCGGAGACCCTCACCGGAGTTCGACAAGTAGGAGCAGCTTGGGCGTACCCTTGGCGAGCAATTGGGCCTCTGGTCGAGTTTTTCGATGGAATATGAAGCTTCCTAACCTGTTGGCGCATTCGCAGGTGGCTAGGATCGCGAAGTCAACCCTGAGGTTGACCATCAGAGCAACATGGAGACGACACAAGGTTGAAGAAGGCCTCCTGCAAAATTACCACTTTGCCCCTCACCTCCTTCAGTCGTGCCAAGGTTAGAACAAAATTTTGATTCTTTTGTTTGCAAAGAGAGGGTGCGCGTGATCCTAGACGTTGGATCCTATGTGGACCAGTGGACCACGGATCAAAGGATCCGTGTTTTTCCTTAAATTAGCAAATAAATCAAAAAAGGGAATTTTCTTGTTAAAATTGTATCTTTTGCTAGAAAACTCGGATTAAGGAAGTTAATACATGAAAAATGATCAGAAAAATATGAGGAATACATTAAAAATGGTTTGGACACCTAAATCTGGATATTTTTGCAAAAGTTCATATTTTGGATAGAAAAGGTTTTAATTTGTGATTAGAAACCCTAATTGTTGATAAAAGATATATTTAATCTTGCAATTAGGTTAATTCGAGCATGGTTTACTTGATTAATGATAAATATGGTTTTTAACCTATTTTGATGATAGAATTGCAAGGTTTAGGGTTTTTAACCTAATATGTTGATTAATATGTTTAGAAACCCTAAATTAGAGAAAAATAAAAGAAAGGTGCTTATATATTGAATTAGGGTTTCCTGTTGCTAAAAGATGAACTTAGAATCTTTTGTGAAAGAAAGATGATATTATTAGGGTTTGTAAGTGATTTGGTAAAATTAGGGTTGAAAGTAATAAAAATAGAGTGGAACCCTAATTATGCTCAAAACCCTAGAAAAGATAAATAACCATAGGAAACAACTAGGATTAATAGATCATAATGACATAATTAATGATACAGAAATTGGATGCCTTTTCAGGATCAACCTATGTGTAGTTGCTTGATTTCTTGACTGGTTGAGTTATTTCTGCATTCAAGTCTACTTAACAGGTATGTGGTTACACATATGAATATCCTAAATTAGTTTCTTGAGGATTTTTGAGGTTTTATCGATGACCTGAATTAAACTATTGGATGCATTTAGTTATTGCAAATTATAATGTGGATATGACTATCACCTAAGATATGTGCCTACTAGCTCAGATCCTAGTCCTCTCTGTAGCTTGATAGATTGACCTAGTATATGTCTACCGATGGGGTAGGTCCATCAGGTCATTGAATGACTTAGTACATGGATACCAATGGGGTAAGTCCATCAAGTCATCATGAGTCAGGGATTGGGCTACCTTTGTGTAGGACCATGCAACTCCATAACCCTAAGTATTGGCTACCTGTGTGGTAGGGCCATGGGGGTCAGGATCTACCATATGAGAGAGGTAGTATCCATGTCCACTATAGGGACATCACAAAGATAGGGGATATGAAAGGATTGAGTAGTACTACTTAAAATGTAAACTTGGATGTTAAAGGATATTTAAATGACTACATTGTTAACTTAGTTACACAATTATTGTTTCCCCCACATACCAGCTTTGGCTGATCAATGCTTTGTTTGTTGGCATTTTAGGCACAACCCGACATGGACAAACAGTAAAGTGACACATTGAGAAATTAATAAATAAAGTGCAAGGAGGATTCGATGGATTAATTCAAGCTCTGGATAGATAGATTTCCAAAGTTTCTCAAAGGTAAGTAAAGTTTTAATTTTTGTACTCAATTCCAGTTTAGTTAGTAGAATTTCATAATTATAATTGATTATTTGTTGAAGCTTTGATCCTGTTAATTGAATAACGACTCTGTCCTTCGGGTCTCCCTTAATTGGGGCTTATTGGGAGGCAGGGTCATTACAAACACATCCCAAACCTCTCATGAATGCATCACATAAAACCACATAACTTTTATCTGGCTATGGTAAAATCAAGAATGGTGTTGTGGTTAACTTCTTTTTTAATGTTTGGAAACTTTTCTCACATGATTTATACCAAAAAAAAGGTGTGTCCTTCCTTATTAAACTTGTAATAGGTCCTTCTATTATACTAAAGGTTCTTATAAACCTACTATAATATCCTGGTAACCCCAAAAAACTTTTGATCTCAGTAGGAGTCGTAGGTTGCTCACACTATAGAACAAATTCCACCTTCTAAGGGTCAACAATGACTCCTTCTCCTGATATGACATGTCCAAGAAAAGATACTTCAGCCAACCAAAATTCACATTTTCTGAACTTAGAATAAAGCTGATGTTGCCTTAACAATTGCAGGGCTATCCTGAGATGTTGCTCATGTTCTTCTGCATCTCTGCAATATATAAGAATATCATCTATAAATACTACTATGAACTGATCTAGATAGGGTTTGAAGATTCTATTCCTCATATCCATAAAAGTTGTAGGGACATTCGTCAGTAAAAAAGACACAACTACAAACTCATAATGTCCATACCTTGTCTAAATGCTGATTTTGGTACATTAGATATCTTTATTCTTAACTGATGATATCCTGACCTGAATTCTATCTTTAAAAAGATTGTTGCTTCACGTAACTGAAGAAATAGGTCATAAATCCTTGGAAAAGGATATTTATTCTTAACACTTATCTCATTCAATGGTCTACAGTCCATGCACAAACACATTATTCCATCATTTTTCTTCACAAAGAGCACTGGAGCTCCCCAGGGTGATGTACTAGGTTGAATAAATCCTTTGTCCAACAACTCATGTAACTGATTTTTTAATTCCTTTAACTCTACAAGTGCCATTGTATAGACATGTAATGTTATTAGGTGGCTACCAGAAAAAATCAATAACTCAAAGTCGATATCCATTTCAGGTGGTAAACCTGGTAACTCATCAAGAAAGAAATCTTCAAACTCACATACTACCAGAACATCTACTATACTGATTGTTCTTTTCTCTACCCTAGCATCCACCACATGAGCAAAAAAGGCCTCACACCCCTTTCTCATCATCTTATCATCTACTTAAGATGATACTATACATGTGGGTAAGATTTTTTTTCTTCTTTAATAAAGACTCATGAAAAACCACCTTGTTGAAAGATAGCTTCTTTCTTCCAACAATCTAACTGGACAAGATGTGTGAAACCCTGAACCTTAATTTTTGGTTAAACATGCTTAAGTATTATAATTGAGTGCTTTAAACATTAATTAAACATTTTTATGTGTTTTGGTATCATCTGACAAGCTTAAGTTTCAAGTTTGGTCCAGTATGGAAACTGTCTGTGTATGTTATGCAATTTTGTGCATATTTCAAACTTTTCTACAATTTACCCAAATGAGAGGTTTTATTTGCAATTTGTCACATGCATTATGTACTTAGATGTTATTTTATCATTCTTGATCTTGTTTATCCAAGGGGCACTTTCTTGAACTTTGGTTTGGTGGTGATTCACTTCTATGGTGAATTAGGGTTTTACCCCTTCATGGATGATGGAGTTACTATGTGTGCAACCATGGAGACCAAAGGTTTTGCCTAGTGGGGGTGCCAACCGATGGTTCCTTGGATTTAGGGAGGCTGAAGATTTACCTTGGAGTTGGTTCAATTGATGGTTGATGTAGATGGAGGCCCTCAACCAATGGTGGGGCAGAATGCACCTTTTTGCCTTTTTGTGGTGATATGTGATTTCTGATGGTTCTTTTAGGGGTGGATACAAATGGATAGCCTTTTTTAGATGTCCTATGGTCCTCCTAGAATAAATGACTGATGATTAGACATAATGGGTACCGATGGACCTGTGGTGTTACATGCGAAAGAGTCTTTGACACATGGCAACCTAGATGGACACCTCAAGCTTTTTTTTCTCCCTTATCCATGAGCTTTATATACCCTACCTTTTGCACAAAAACAAAACCTTTTGGACTCTTATATCTACCCTGCTATTAGATATTGTTCTCCCTGCTAGGGAAGTGAAGGAGGTTCCCAAGGAATAAGACGATGGTCAAACTTCTTGCATGTATGGATAGGGCTCGGATCTACCCTTGTTTAGGGTATGTAAAGCTTCCTTTGCTATTTCCAACCTAAATTAGTAAGTTCCTTCCTTATCTCCCTCGTTTATCTTTCTGTTCTATCCCTCCTTCCTTCTTCCTAGATATAACCATGGTTTTCCATGGTAGAGCTTTCTCTAAAGCTTAAAGAACTAACATTTGTTGCTCCTTCACCTAGGGTTTACTCCCTTTCTTGGAGAAGAAGTTTTCTTGGTCGAGTCTAGATCTGAAAATAGGGTTTCCTACCATCCTTGCTCGAATTTCCTTTCTGTTCAAAGCTGCTCCATCTTCCAGAGGCAAGTTATATAACCCACTCCACCTTTATTGTTCACTACCACCGTGCATGTTCATGCTTCTACTCTAAAACAAAGTTCTAAGCTAAAAGAAGCTACCTTGCCTAGGGTTTCAACTTATATGATGATCCTTAAGTAGTTTTCCATCACTAATGGATACTAAACCTTGTGCAAGTACCCTTCTTGGTATAAGAAACCCTATATATTTCTTTCGTGTGAGCAAAGGATGGTTTTTGGTTAAATATATATGGCCATGATTAGGGTTTTGGAGCTGTTTTCCCCCTTTTCCATGACAATCCTATGGTTTAGCCTTTGTGTTCTTTGGTTTGGCATGGGTATGCAAACCAATGATAGGTACCCTGTTGTTGTTTTAGGTTTCCTTTGGTGCCTCAAATCAATGGTATTAAGTGCATGCCTAGTGATGTCCTTATCTGATGGTGACTAAGTAGGGATAAATGGTGGTTCCTTTTAAGTACTAATGAACTGGTTTTCCTTCTTTTCCTTGGTGATCGATGGTTGGTAACTATGCGTGACCAATTCTTGCTTCCTTGTTACTACCTTTATGACTTTAGTCAACTCTAGAACTGATGGTTATGCTATTTTGGTCACCTATGGTCGATGGTTACCCCAAACCTAGTAAATGATGCTCTAAGCTTGAAGAAAACTATCCTTGTTTAGGGTTTAAGTTTTAAGTGTTGTTCTTGAATAGTTTATAGACATAAACCAACCCGAGATCTTGGTTATGACTTGCCTAAGATATAAAAATATCTATCCCTTATTTGTATGCCTAATATGGCCCATGGAGACCCTCAAACGATGGGTTATATGTAGGATTTTAGTTCTATTTAGCTCTTCTAAACCCTAACCTGGTGGTTGCTTTTCTTGCTGTTTTGGTTTGGATTAAGTGTGCCAACCATTGGTTAACCTTAGTGATGTTTTATACCCTTGTGGATTCAACAGAAGATGGTTTTAGTGGCCTAAGATATGGCCCAACCAATGGTTATGCTTAGTGTTTTATGTTGATTTCCACCTTCATATAGGAATTGATGGTTGCTTCTTGGTTAAAACCGATGGTGATGCCTTTTTGGAAACCTATGGTGATGACCAATGGTGACAACCAATGGTCACACCTCATTTCAGTTCTAAACTCTTTTATAAGCTCATCAACTGATGGTTCAATACTGTTCTCATAGTATCAACTGATGGTGCTAAACTGATGGTGATGTTGACCTTACCAATCGATGGTGATACATAGTACCACAACTGATTGTGAACCTAGTTCCCATATGTTCATTCTTCTAAACCCTAATGTGATGGTTCCTTAGTTAATGGCTTTAAGGGTTGAACCTATGATTCAACCTAGGGTGTTCAATAGAGCACATGATCCAAATATTAGAATTTGGTGTTTCAACATCCAATGATTATGGGTGAAGCTTAAAGTATATTATTGTGTCTCTAATGATATGAATTTGATGGTGCAATACCCTCCATCTTGTGATATTACCTTCTCCCTCGAATGAATATAATGGATAATCATCATAATGGGAAAGTGTAACCCTAATAATGTATAGCTTGTTACACCTAACCCTAATACAACTAAGTGATGATGATTAATGATAACTAGCACTCTTGAGCTAATAATGTAATAACGAAATCCTCTCTTATTGATGCTAAAACTCTAGTATGGTATAATGTGATGGTTAAACCTTGTGTTATTCATAGATCCATATTTGAGGATAGTATGGGATTTAATGGTGATACTTTACCCTATAACTCCATGATCCGATGAGCATTCCATGAGTTAGGGCATGTGTATGAGTGCTCACGTAGACTCAATAATACTTATGTTGTTGAACCTAATGCAAACAGTTGAAGATTGCTATTCATATGATAGTTTAATGGTGGAATACTCTTCCTAATATGATTATAACCATAAATGATACAACTGGTGGGTATCATAGTCTCATGATTGATGCTTCCTTAATTTAAATATGTGCACCATGAGTATGATGGTGGTTAATCATACCTAGCTTCTTTGTTTGTTAATGTAATAAAGGAATGCTCTTAATACTAAGATAGCCCTACTATGTTATGTTATGAACATCTTTTATCTCTTTAATGCAATATTTTGCTGAGCTTCTATATCATATGTAAAGTGATGTTGTTGAGCCTTGTTACAATGCATGAATGATGATCTTGTAGGGAATAGTGTGATGGTCTTAATGACCTCTGGGTATGGTTGATCCCTGAATGAGGTATAATCCTCTTCATGTTGTGATAAGGAAATGTGTACTATGGTGATATGATGACAAGTGTAGTCCCATGAATGAAAATGAATTAGGGTTTGTATGTCCACTTGTTTGATGCAACCTTAATTCACCCAATTGTCATAAATAATCAAGTGAAACCCTAATCATGTAGTGCCTTGTGCTGTAGAACCATCTTCAGTGTCAGAACTTACTGGATGGTGATATGAGTATTCCTAAGGGAAACTCATAGCGCATATTGTTGAATATGTCGGGGCGCAAGTCGAATACCTCCTTGCGTCCACAATTGTAGCTTGTGGGGGATGGTTGTGGCCATGCCTTAGAGATTGTGATATTGTGATGTGTGAAAGAAAACAATATAACTACATAATGCCTCATATAGAATGGCCATGTGTGAGCTTGTTCTCTAGTGTCATCACTTGTACCAAGGGCGGACTAGTTGTCAGCAACTTGACTATATGTCACTGTAGTGGCAACATTAACTGATATGTCACTTCTTTTTACTCGTACCGACTAAGGGGAAGAGATCTTAGAATGTTGGTTATCCTAGATCTTGTATGGAATCAAATAGCCCTTCGCAGGGGTCGATTGGACTTTGGGTGGTATGACTCAAACTCCCTAGGGTTTAATAAAAGATATAATACAGTCACATAGCATATCTGTTTAGGGCTATACACAATGCTTCATATTGGATGATAACCCTTGTTTGTTCTCTTTACATCGAGATGATGTATAGTACAAAAAAAGATGGCATATATGCCTATGCTGTAGAGATGTTCATGTTGTCGGCATGCTTATGTATTCAATATATCATAATTAAGATTATGATGATAGTTATGCTTACATGGTTAAAAAATACCTTCGTTATTAGAGATGCTTTAACTGCTAATCCTGATTATTCAAATAGTTGTGCTTTTGGCGATTAGCTCTACTTATGATATAGATAAGTTCAACTTGATAGAGATGTTAATGCTGATAGCTATGCTTATGCTACGAGACTTATTCATGATAATAGAGATGTTATGCCACTAGACTGCTTATACTGTTAGGAATGCATATGCTGATAATCAAGCTATTGATGATAGTTTCTATCATTTCCTTCATGTACTTTGTTAATCATCATTGTTGCTAAGCTTATCTGTTATACATGCTTAATCTGCTTAAATTGTTTAATTACTTAAATTGTTGTAATCAATAAGCATTGTTGGAGGTTATATCTCTTATTGGGACATGGGTCTCACCCATGTGGTTCACCACATCTTTTTAGGTAATCAGAAGTGACGACAAAAGACTCATGGAAGCAAGGAGGAGCTACAATGATTAACATTTGAGAAAGCTATTAGATGTCTAGTGTGTCCTAGAGTCATCCTTGTACTCTCAGGTCTGAGTGGAAAAGTTTGTATATGATGTTTCAATCAATTTGAGCTTTTGTTAGCATAGTTAATGCTTGTATATGTGGCATATATGAATAATGTTCTCCTGTGTATATATGTTGGGGCTAAGGCCATGGAACAAATTGTATCAGATTCTTGGCATTGTATGGATACAAGCAAGATGTTGGGTTTCAATGTAAATGTTACAGAGCATGTTGGTAATGTGAAATTGGTTTTAATTTATCCTCAATTTTGGATATGTAATTAATTAGTGATCAATGTGTTTTGTGTTTTAAGTAATATCATTTAGTGTAACATTTTCTCACACGATATGTCTTAAGGAAATCCATACCCAAAATAATTTGAAAAGAATTAATATCTAAGGGTATGAGAGTAACTGCTATTGTATACCCACTAAAACTCAGCAGACATCCAGGACAAACTTTTGTCATAACTGATGATTCATCTAATGGAACTCTTAACAATAATTTATAAGATAAATCATGGGTTAAAAGATTTAATCCACTAACTATCAATCTTTGAATGAAAGAATGTGTCACACCAGGATCTATCAATATCATAACGGAAATGTTGTTAAAGAGAAGCATATCACCTATCACAACTCTAGGCAAGACTACACCTTCAGATGGTGTCATTGAGAAGAAGCGTCCTGTAGATCTTCCTCTACCATGTTATCCTCTCTATCCACTACTAGTACTAGGTGCACCACCTCTAGAACTTGAAGCTATAGAAGAACTTGCCCCTCTTACTAGAGCCTGCCTCTATGGAGTCTGAAACTATTGTTTTGAACCTTGTTCTGAATTATACTGAAGATCTAGGTAATCCCTTTTTATGTGTCTCGTGTGTCCACCGTCATAGCACATTTGAGCAGTGTATCCTACCACAGTTGTCACATGTGGCTTCATCCTGTCTCTGCGGGCCTGCCACTAACACTGATGATCCTGAAGACCTAGTTGGAGGTGTCCACCTGAGCGGTGTATTCCATCTATTGGAACTGGGCCTTCCTCCACTCGGCCAAGAACTAGATCCTTGTCATGCAAAAAAGCCAAGTACTCATTCTATATTGGAAAAGAAACCATTATATCCTCTGTATCTACCACTGCTATGTCCTTCTCTACTGAAGTCTCCAGATGTTTTCTTTCTCTTAGTCTACTTCTCAGCACTAACAAACTCTTCTACATGTCTTTCTTCTTCAACAAATTCTCCAAAATTTTCTTTGTCTCTATGACCAATGGCTGACACAGTGTGTCTAATTTTTTATTTTAATCCTTGTGAAATCTTTTACACTTCTCTACATCATCAGGCACAAGCTGTAGACTTGTAAAGTATGCCTCATACTCCCCAATTGTCTTACTTCCCTATTTTATATTCTCCAACTATTTGATCTTATCACTTAGAAAGGTAGCAGAAAAATACTTAAGGTAAAATTCATCCACAAAATCCCTCCATGTCATGAATGTATTTCTCTTCTTATCTTCTACTCAACGCCACCACAATTAACATCTCCCTTGAGTAGATAGACCACATGATTGATTTGCTTATCCTATGATAACTCTATTAGGCAAAAGACCTTTTTTAGTTGTCGAAGCCACACCTCACCACAGCTGGATATGTTGTTCCAGAGAATTTGGTCCCACAAAGCTTCTTTAGCGGCTCATAGGATCTCATCAAATCATTACTAAAAGATGAAGACCTCATGTCCATCTTATATTTTTTCTTTTGTGTCTAGAAAAATATGGTACATCCTTATTACTTCATCCCTATGTTCTCCACCTTAAGCCATTGCTCTAGGGTCAGGGACGTAATGACTCTCAACTTATTCATCACCATATCTATATCACCTTCCTTCCATCTGCATATCCATAACAGAACACATCTCTTCAAAAATTATAGTTCAAAGAGGAAAGCATCCTAATCCTATCAGTCTTTTATCACCCCTTTCACAAACCCAAATTCATATTGGGTTCAATCTACGCTCTAATACCAAAAAGTTGATGCAGGCCGAACCTACTAATCAGGGTTAGGGCCTGCTAAGCAAGGATTACTACGAACCATCAACTTTTAACCACTTACATGAAAATGAGCCATAAATTTTTCTTTTTTTTCTTCTCAAATATATAGTAACATCATTAATAAAATTAAAAATATCTTGATGAAACAATAGTTTTCAATTATACATAGAAAAAATAATTTCTCACTTAATAAACATCATGTACATTTCATTACAAACTTCTCTCTTTTCTCTCACTCTCATTCCCAGGATCCATAGGAAGGATAAGAGACAATTTATCTATTCTAACTACTTCTTCTTTAAGACCTCTATTCTATTCTTGATAAAAACTGGCTTCTGTCTCCTCAAAATGAGATAGTCCTTTACCTAAAAAATTGTTTAGTGGGTTGATGAGCTACTAGATCAGTGAGTAGAAAATCAACATGCAACCAAGATTTAAGATGATACAAACTCATGACAGGGAATATAAATACAACCCTTCTAAGGAATTCAAGAAACTATAGTTATTCTACAGAAGTCCTCAACATATACAATAATAAAACAAATGTTGTTTCCATTGCCTCTACTGGATGACAGCCTTAATAGAGCGGGGGTAAAGATAGAAAGTATGTAGCAGGAGTGGTACCACACGCTCCTAGATGTCTGTGGTGAGGTGTTGCTGCGTCCTAAGTGGGCAACCTCAGAGCCCAGAAATGAAGAGAAAAGCTAGTCCATTTATTTCAAACTTTTATCTTTGACACTCTGGGATAGAGTGAATGATAAGTTTGGGGGGAGTCATAAATGGACATGAAAGGTACCTCTCTCATAGCCTCTTCTCAATTAATGCATATGTTGGAATTTGTAATCCCCTTACTTCACAATATACAAAATTTAGATCTTGAACATACTCCCCTTCATTTTCTTTTGTTAAGGGATTTTTTGTAAAATTTTGAATTTTTGAGCAAAATCTGCAAATATGTTTATAATAAATACAACATGCATAGTTTTAGGATCCTATTTTCTTGAATTTAGTTATGTCTCCCATCCTTAGGCTTACTTGTCTTCAGGCTAACTCTTAGCATAACCATTTCAAGAATGACAAATTTGGGCTATTTAATTTACCTAAAAACTCGAATGTCATAATGTTTTAACATCAGCCTTACCTTAAGATAATGTAAAATGCAAAGGGTTGTTTGTTACCACAAGATAAACCATGACTCCTAGTACATGTAGGAAAACACATAACCCCAGAAAAGAGGAAACAACTACCCCTTCTAGTGCAAAAATCCCTCGATGTGGGATCTAAAGAGGCTTGACGACCCAAAACTTCCTTGAAATCCTATCATCCCCAAGCCTATGAGCAAGGATAAAAGTCAAGTGGAATAAAATCATGAGAGTAATGCCCGGTGAGATGCCGAAAATCTTCACCCAGCTAGTGTATTACTGCACTTAAGAATGCAGATATGTTGCGCCCGATAGTGGAGATTGAAAGCCAAAGTTTTTGCCATTTGCCTTTTAAAGGGAACCTCAAACAACCACCTAACATTACATAAGAACCCAACGAGTAACACTGTGATTACAATAGTAGACATGGTTGAGTGAACCTGAGAAAAGTAAGACACACAATAGCTTCAACCTACCCCAACAAAATAGATAGGATATCAAAAATAATAAAATTTGGGTGTGAAATCTACCTCAACCGGAAACTTGTGCATAGACGACTTGAAAAAGGGTCATCGACATATCAATATAAAGAAATCCTTACTCAGAAGGCTGTAGCAGGCATAATGAGTAGCACAACTCTGGGTCTAAGAGAAAGATAATCTTGGGGTTGACAACACCTAGCCATATGTATATGTCTTGAATTAAGGCTGACATTATGACATTATTTACACTCACTAAAAACAATACGGAAATAAAGCCCTCTGAAGTTGTTTGATGCTTTAATTCTATTTGTTATCCTGAGGATTTTCTAGACTCTAAGTTTGGGGGGGGTGATAACCTCCAATTTTGTGGATATTAGAGTGCATGTTTTACCATCATATTGTCGTTTCACAATGCTTTATCTGGACAAACCTAGATATTTTGGTCAGTTATACTGTAGACACTTGAACTCACCCCTTCTATTGCTTTGCACAAAATGCAAACCTTAGCAGTCTCCAAGCCTAGATCCAAGCAATCGACCAAATGCTGACACCTTGGCAACCAATGGAGATTTCTCTAAGATGAGTCATCCCTGACTTTAAGACTCCAACGACCACCATACCTTTATCACCTTATCGACCGACATGAACTTCACCACCTCTGCTTTCAATGAACTTAACATCTTTGTGACCAAAGGATAAGCCATCTCAATGACTAATGAGGCTGTGTCTTAAACTATCACTCTCATTGGCCATCCTCATCAACCACAAGAGTTGAGAACCCTCTATGATCGTCTCGCTTCAACGACAGCTGAGCCTATAACTTTGGCAATTGATGAAGGCCCATCACCTCAACGACCACTATGGCTCTTAAGTCAGTTACCTATGCCTATAAATAGAGACCCATTTCATCCATGAAGGGGTTCATAACGTGTGGGAGATGATGGAGTGTTGCCGCACTATAGAGCTGCCATCCAACCATCCCATCAGTCCTAGATATCTGAAGACAAAAGTCTAGAGGAGGGAGAGGATCTACGCCTTCACCATCATCATTGATTTATTCTTCAAAAGAAGGACTACATGCTTCTCTATGCCCACACCAGATCCAAATATAAAGAAGATGTGCACCAATCTTGGTTGTTTGTGGTCAAAGTTGGTGTATCCCCCTTCTTCTCATCTAGATCAGTTTATCCGTCCTCATCTACTTCACCCCATTTTATAGTTCTCTCTCATGTATTACTATACTTGTAAATCTATAACACTGCTATTACCATGAGTGTCTAAGCATATTGCTTGGGCTGGGAGTATCCACTAAGGCTCTCCCAATATGTATATACTTACATCGATTGAATATATATGCCCCTAGCAATGGTGATCTCCATACACTTGTTCTTATTTCTCCAAACATGACCAGCTACCATCTTGTGATTTTTGATTGTTAGTGCCTTAAAAGAACAGTTCTAACCTTATATAAGTAATATGGAGTCATATGAATGCATGAGAATGTTGGAATTCTTAAAATAATGATCATATGGTTATTTTTGTGATTTTTTGTTTTCCATCTCGAGAGAGGCAAGCTTATAATCTAGATCTATCCTAAGACCAAGAGAGGAGGGAATAGATATATATGATGATTGCTTGTAATTATGCTAGGGGTATACAATGGGTGTGATTATTGCATGTTGGTGATAAATATTAGTTGGTGAAACCCAATCCAAGTTTCCTTCCATACTTGTTTTATTACTCTTTGTTTCTACTTGTTCTCTTGTTTTATTTCTTGCTTTGTTTTACTTATTTTTCTTATTTGTTGGTTTAAGTATCATCATTTTGTAAGGAAAACCAATCTTTCTCTGCCGTCTTAATTGGTGTAACTGAGCCAAGGTTCTACGTTCTTAGAACTTACCACCCTTGTCCCTATGGATCGACCCTGATTTACTACATCATACCCTATATAATAGTTGTGGGGGCCTGAGTGTCGGATTATAAATTTAAGAATTTGATTACTCTAGATATGCTCCTTTTTGAACGTGTGATTTAGGCCAGTCAGTTGCCTTCAGGAAGTATTTCTTTCAACAAAGACAACAATGATGTGAAGCTTTTGTCGCTCAATCTGTTGTTAGCCTTCAAAGTATACAATCTTAACACAATGCTCAACTTCATAAACTTAGTACAACCTATGTATAAAAGTCTCTCAACATCATGCACAATGTTTCTAAATAAGTAAGGTAGATCAACATTCTCTGCCCCACAACTATCTAGCATAACATCAACGATGTCTATCAGAATCGATTCATTCACATCTACATCATCATCATCAATTTCTTCTTCAGCACAAGTACTACTATCAACATCTATTGATCTCATGGTTGGAATCTCTCCATGACATTACCATTATGTATAGCCATGTACAATCCCATTACACATGACATGACTTTTGATTTCGTCAACAATATTGACTTTCAAGTTATTACTGCAATGCCTACATGGACAATAGAACCTATCTCCAAGTCGTTTCCTATGTTCCTCCAAAAATCTTATAAACTAATCAAGACCAGTAATACACTATGGGGTGCAACAATTTGGAATGGATAACCATGATCTATCCATTCTATGATCAAAGAAAAAACAAATATTAGGGTTTACGGTTTACATTATTAGGGTTTAGGGTTTATAAAATTACGGTTTAGAGATAAGGGTTTACAATCAAGATTTATCATTTAGGGTTTAGGGATAATGGTTTGCATATTAGGGTTTAGGGTTTACAGATTAGGAACTAGGGTTTACAAATTAGGAACTAGGGTTTATGGTTTACAAATTGGGGTTTAGAATTCAGTAATGAATGTGTGTACCACCTATTCCATTCTTGACCGCCTAATCTCACTAGTAAGTGTATAATGTGTTATTAGTTTTCAAGAAAATTTTGAAAACATTTCCCCGTAGTTCTATAAGTACACCGATGTATATGGGCAAATATCCACCTACATATGTACTTATAAAACAAATGAAGAGTTGTTGATGAAACATCTTGAAACCAAATACAAATTATACACTTACATCCTAAGCAAGATCGAGTGTTCAATAATAGTCCCAAACTGGGGACTATCCAAGATCTACTCCTAGTGAGTAAATTTCAAATGGGTTTCTAGGCCAACACTTATTTATTGTCACATTATGCATATTAATCACATTATTGTCAACATGAATTACATATTCACATTTATTCACTTATTGTTACTAACTATGCACACTTAAACCCACACCGGGCATTCAAGCATATTTATGTAATACAATTACTTATTAACCATATTTGAGTCATCATATGTGTATTAGTGAGCAAGGAGAAACATAATACATAATTATGAATTGATTTACGTACAAGTAATTAGGTCCAACTAGGTGTATGGAATATGATTATGGTGCTTAATGTCAATAACATATCATAAATTTCATCAGGGGGTACATGTTATAGTCAAATGATTATAGCTTAGGTTTGGGTCAACATGATTCATAACACATCATATATACCTCATTAACATATATGAAGTCCATGTCCATGTTCCATACCTCAACGTGGGGAGATCTGGCAGTAGCATCGAGTGCTTCGATAGAAGTGTTGGGAGATCTGATAGTATCTCCAACAGTAGCGTCAGGAGTAGTAGAGGTAGCATAGGCTGGAGCAGGCGGCGGTGGAGGCTGGAAGCATAAGAAGCAGTAGCTTGCTGGCAGCATCAGAGGCTGGAGCAGGCAATAGTGGAGGCTAGAAGCACAAGCAACATTAGCATTGCTGGCGGTAGTGGATGATAGAGCAGGCCTGAGCAGCTAGTAGCCACACCAATTAGAGCAGAAGTGGGAGCAGGAAGTGGTAGAGGTCAGAATCGATCGAACAATGAAATAGAGATTGGGGGAAGTATACTTCACTTGGGTGCTATTTAGTTTAACTTAGTCATTGTTTGTTTGACAAAACTGACACTTCAATACCAAGTCATCAGTGTATTATATAAAACTGACACCTATTCTAGTTACTTAGATGTTGATTCTATGAGAAAAATTGATGTAGGAGTCCATTATTGGAACGAAAAAAATGGGCCTAAGTAAGGACTGAGTCGTCAGTTTTATACCAGAAATTGATACCTATCCTAGTTACATAGACATTGGTTTGCTGTAAAAAAACTGATGCAATAGGCCATTATCCAAATGAAAAAAATTGACCTAAGTGAGGACTGAGTCATCAGTTATTTCTAGAGGAACCGACATTAAAGTGCAATTTGGGGGAGACACTTTTCCATGGGGTGTGTGGCACGAACCCTCCAACATCAATTTTTTGACGTAAAATTGACACCTATTGTTAAAAATTTCACGGCTTTTCCTATGAATCAATGAAGGTTTTGTGGAGAAACAATCGATGCTAGAAGTAGTTTGGAGGAAAATTTTATTATGTGTGAAGGTGTCTGTCGTGTTCCCAAAAAACCAGTGTGTATCTTAAAAATTTTTGAGGCAAATATTTTGCACTAAATTTTTTATTTCACATGTTATTTAGATGTCGATTTTGTCATATACTAGTCGACATTAAATAAAAAATAGTACCCATATTTTTTTCTAAATCAGAGAGACTTGATCAATAGTTACGATTATGCTATCTAATCGATATTGTTTGATCTATAGTGTTGTTTTTTCGATGGATTCAATGTCTGGAAAAGTAACATTAGAGGTCAGAAATGAACTAGTGAGATATCTTAAACATATTTTATTGACATGCAAATTCACCCCATTACTAAGGTTGGTGCTTGAATTCAATTTAGGGTACATCCACATCATTAGTTTTTACATGTAATCATCTCTTTGTGATTGCAGTTTCATTTATGATTTCAATTTCACTTGATGATTATCTTTTCACCTAAGTTTCCAACCTATCATTCATTTATCATAACATAAGGGTGAGGTAACACCTCAACCCTAGATCATGTCATTAAACTCAACTTAGGGTATTCATTCTCATATGCCCATTTTAAGCATAACACATGTCTACCTAATCTCTCTCACTTATAATAAGATGAAATAAACATTTGACTAAAACCCAAATACTAAGTTCATATCATTCCAAGAGAAGAGATGGTAATATCCACACATTATCTCAAAATTTCATATCTTAAGTTGAATCATTCTTGACATGACTCTAATATATACTTAATTTTTAATTCCACAATATTCTTATATTTCATGAAGTCAAGTATCTTTCTAACTCTTGAGTTTGTGTGCGTCTCACTTAAGATTTCATTATTATATGACTTATTTTGTTATTTAGATTTAAACACCATGAATTCTGAGCCTTATCCACTTCCTCGAGGTCTCTAGGAGTACATGTACCTATAGAGTGATCTCATCCTGCCTTGTGGGCCTTATGCACTTAGGGAGTGCCTCTCACATTTACCCCTTGGGCCTCATGAGCTCATAAAGGTGGCCAATCTCCTGACCTATGGGCCTCAGGAAAATATGGATGGCTATCTCCTGACCTCATGGTCTAATCCATTTAGGGAACGATCACCTCCTAATCTCATCGGTCTTATGCACCTTTATCCTCCCTACTTGACCTTACGATTGACTTGGGTTTCTACCCTTCCTAGGGTTTATGGATGGACCATTTATTTTCATAAGTAATTTGTTAACCTATATTTCTTCCATCTCTTTTGGTTCTCATTATTCACTTAATGTCCCTTGATTGGGCTCATGGTGACCTTCCCTTTCGGGCTTGGCCCCATATCGTCAGCCACTCCCATAATGACTTTTCCTCGTGTTCTTCAGATATGGCATACGTGGGTTCAAGGAATTATACTCAACATATGTGCTCTCATGTTTCATATACTTAATTTTTCTTTCAAGAGTTAGGTGACATACAAGGTTACCTTAATTCTTATGTTGATTAGTCAACTCACCCTTCTAGGGAAGGTCCTAACATAGGGTGTCTTCTTGACTCACAATAGGAGGTTAGGCTCTCTAGACACAACCGACCCCACATGTTTGGGGTTTTCCCTCCACTATAGGTCCCTTTCTAACTCTTGTATTATCCCACCCCAGGTCGAGACAACAACCCTAAATTTTGAATTTTCATTTTTCTGTAACCATAAATATATGTCTCAACAAGACGAATGTGGCTGAAATGCATTATCTGAGATGGATGTGTGGGAAGACAAGAAAAGACCGCTTGAGAAATGACTATATCAAGAAGAAAGTGGGGGTGGTAAGCATTGAGAATGAGTTGCCCGAGGGCCGACTGAGATGGTATGGACATGCAACACAGACCGACTAATGTGCCTATATGAAGTAATGCTATTGAGTCAAGAAAAATTAATAGAAGAAGAGGAAGGCCTAAATTTACATGGGAAGAGCGTATAAAGAGAGATTTTGAATCTCTACATCTTGACCAGAAGATGACCAATGATAGAGCGGAAGGGAAATAAAGGATCCATGTATCTTACCCCAACATAGTTGGGACTGAGTCTTACATGATGATGATGATGATGTAGCCATAAATATGCATTTTCTATTATAACTTCACAACCCTTATTTGCTCAATATCTGTGTTGGGTTTTAGGGGAGACAGAGAAGGTAGTGGAAAAAAAATTTCTTCTCCCCGAACCTAGTATAAAGGAATCACATCAACGTCTATACAATAAGAAGGATGGTTTGTAGAAACATACCTTGTCCCGAGGCTTGCTCGGCGATGTTACCTCACGGCTTGTGCGGTCTTCACCTCTGGTCTTGGACGGTGTCTGTGCAGCTCCTGGCCTCACCGGGACTGTCGGGATTGACAACTATCCTCCGTGCAGAAGTCTCCCACCTCTGCAGTAGTCCACACAGACCACCTGGAACTCCGATTGCCTTGTCACACAAGGCACCAGAAGGAGTCACACCCTCCTGTCAGCGTACTAGTCACCAACACACTCTCCTGCCACCATGCACTTTTCTACAGTTGTCTTTCCCTTACTGTGCCTCCCTTATCAGGTAGCACTTTCTCTGGCTCTCCTAGTTACCACAACCAGAGAGAATGACAACTTCACAGAGCAACTAGTGTTCTGAGTTGTACTTTGAGAAGCCCCCAATACCCCTATATATATATAGGAGGGTGATGGGACATGGTTCTCTACCCCGGGCAATGTGGGATTAGAGCAAGAGTAGAAGGGTTCAAGATTTTCCACAAAACAACCAACTGCGCCACTTGAACCGATCTTTTCAAGCATGAACTGATCGGTTGGGGACCTGAGCCGATTGGTTCACACCTGAACCGATCAGTTGGGGCACCTGAGACGATCGGTTCACTTCTGAAACAATCGATTCACTGCCTCGGTCAGTTCCTGATTGACTTTTCCTCTTTTGTTTCAAATTGATCCAAATACCAATCCTTGTTCCAATCAAATTGGACAAATGAAACGAAGAGAAATTTCTTTCCAACCTGACTTTCCCAACTCATTCAGTTTGACCAGTTGAGTCGATCGGTTCAACCCTTGAACTGGCCAGTTTAGCCTATCCTGAGCTGATTGGTTCATCACATGAGTCAATCAATTGGGAGTGTAGACTGTGCAAAAATCAGTCAATTGTAGTTTCAATCAATCTGATACTCTAATTAATCGGTCCAACACCTTGAACACTATGACATTGAGCTATCAATTGATTTAGTGTTTAATTGAACTACTAAACTCCTTTAGTAATCAATATAAACATCATTTGTGGATAAACTCCTCTTCCAGGTTAAATCCTTTGTGTGTGACCCTGTAGGTCCATTTCACGTTGGCAGTGAAAGTCCATAACACTTATGACTTCACAAACAAAGAGCGGTGCCTAGTAGCACATCAGTGCTACCCAAGTGAAATAGAAAGTTGGAGAACAACTTTCAATCCTACAATCCGTGAATGGTGTTACAGTGAAAGTATAATTCCTTTGTCACTAATGTCCTGAATGAACTCAAGGCATGGTACAATCATCCTTTCAACGTTCATCAATTTCCTTGATCTCAGAGCAGATTGGGTGAGATGTGTGTGACATCAATATCACATATTGATTCACACATGCATGTGCATGCCTTTCTCAATCCTACTCATCAAGTGGCCATGGACATCAAACTCCCTTAGGAGGGACAAATCCCATATCTATCACTCACCCCTCAAAAGCCCCATGTGTCAAAGTCACCCAATCATCACCTTTATAAGAACCCATGTTCCAAGACTGCGTTTGATGATGTCAAAGTGTACCCAATGACATGTGTTGAGTGCAGTGATTTTAGGTTGAAGAATCACACTCACCACCATCACTGTGAGAGCTGACTGTGACTACCAAATCATGGTTCCATGTGTCACTCTCACGGTGGGTCTATCTGGTACACTTGTTGTCTAACAAGTACCTATGTGCTTGGTTTGATATCATTATATCATGACTAATGAGATTCTGTCATCAAAGAATACACAATCTAGTCTTAGTGTTATTGATGTCTATGGTTATTTCCATAATAACTACCGACTAGGGACAAAAACAAGAATGTATACTCTTAACATCTGTTTGATCTCATCATTTAGGTCCTGAACCTAAAAGCATACATCATTGAGTAAACAATTCTTTAGACATCTATCATGTTACACTATCATCTCAGAAATAGTTAAAACATATAGATCGGAAATTGCCTTTATTATTATTCAAATCATTTACAAAGTATCCCATTACAATCATCACATGACTTTCTCTATGGGCATACATACCAACAGAATCCCACTTGCACTTAGATCCAGTCACCTAGGAACCTCAGTCCTTGTGACCTAGCATGACCATCATGCTTCTGCTGAGAAAGGGTCTTTGTCAGTGGATCAACTATGTTGTCTTCAATTGGTACTTTGCAAATCTTCACATCTCCTCGTTGTACGATCTCTTATATGAGATGGAAGCGTCACAGTATGTGGTTGGACTGTTGATGTGATCTGGGCTCCTTAGCTTGAGCAATAGCTCCATTATTATCACAATAAAGCTCAATTGCATCACAACTACTGGGAACTATACCAAGTTCAGTGATGAACTTCCTCATCCACATAGCTTCCTTTGTTGCGTGTGAAGCAACAATATACTCGGCCTCTATAGTAGAATCGACAACTATTTCTTGCTTGGAACTCTTCCAGCTCACAGCTCCATTGTTTAGGAAAAATACAAATCTTGATTGCGATCTGTAATCATCTTTGTCAGTTTGGAAGCTTGCATTGGTGTAACCCCTTGCAGCCAATCTTCCTCGCTGCCGTATATAAGGAATTGATCCTTAGTCCTTCACAAGTACTTGAGGATGTTCTTTACGACTGTCCAGTGAGCATCCCCGAGATCTGACTGGTACCTGCTCATCATGCTGAGGGCATACAAGACATTTGGGTGTGTGCACAACATAGCGTACATGATAGATCCGATGGCTGATGCATATGGGATCCCATTCATACGCTCCCTCTCTTCACATGATTGGGGACATTGAGCTCTAGAGATGGTGACTCCATGTAGCATGGGGATGTTGCCTCTCTTTGAGTTCTCCATGCTGAACTGCTTCAACACTTTGTCAATATATGTACTTTGACTTAGTTTGAGAAGCCTTTTAGATCTATCTCTGTAGATCTTAATACCTAGAATGTAGGATGCTTCTCCTAATTCCTTCATTGAGAAAGTATTCCCAAGCCAAGTCTTTACCTTCTCTAAGGTTGTGACATCATTCCCCATCAATAGTATGTCATCCACATACAATATGAGGAATGTGGTCGTGCTCCCACTAACCTTCTTGTACACACAAGGTTCATCTTAATTTTTTAATAAAGCCAAACACTTTGAATTCCTCATCAAATTGAAGATTCCAACTCTGAGACGCTTGCTTCAATCCATAGATTGACCTTTGTAGCTTACATACTTTATTGACATTCTTGGATCTACAAAACCTTCAGGTTGTGTCATGTACACATCCTCATTTATAATCACATTAAGGAATGCAATTTTAACATCCATTTGCCAAATATCATAGTCATAGTAAGCCACAATAGCAAGCATGATCTTGATTTACTTAATCATAGCAACTGGAGAAAAAGTTTCGTCATAGTCAACACCTTGAACTTGTCGGAAACCCTTTGCAACCAATCTGCCTTTATAAGTTTGCACATTGCCATCCATGTCGGTCTTCTTCTTGAAGACCCACTTGCACCCTATGGGTTTTACCCCTTCGTGTGGTTCCACCAAAGTCCATACTTTGTTGTAATACATGGATTCCATCTCAGATTTCATGGCCTCAAGCCATTTCTCAGAATCTGGTCCCTCCATAGCCTCTCGATAGGTAGTTGGATCATCGTCTATGATCAAGTCACCACCTTCCTGAGTTACAAGGTATCCAAACCTTTCAGGTTCAAGGCGTGTCCTACTAGATCTATGAGGTCCTTGTGTTATTTGAGGAGACTGAGATTCCATAACACCTTGTGAAGCTCTATGTTCCTCTTGTACATCTACTGGTTCAATGCTTTCTTGTTGGGCTTGAACCTCTTAAAGCTCTATTTTCCTCGCACGATTTCCTTTGGAAATAAATTCCTTTTCTAGGAACACAGCTATCCTAGCAACAAACACTTTGTTGTCAGTAGGGTGGTATAAATAATATCCCCTCGTTTCCTTGGGGTATCCAACAAAATAACATTTATCAGACTTGAGTCCAAGATTATCAAGAAACATTTTCTTGACATAAGCCTCACAACCCCAAATCTTACTAAAAGACAAATCGGGACACTTCCCGTGCCATATCTCATATGGTGTCTTTTAAACCGATTTAGATGGTACTCGATTAAGTGTAAAAGCGGCGGTTTCAAGAGCATGACCCCATAAGGAAATTGAAAGATAAAAAAAACTCATCATTGATCGCACCATATCCAGTAAAGTGCGATTCCTTCTTTCAGACACACCGTTATGTTGTAGTGTTCCAGGAGGAGTCCATTGTGATACAATACCACAGGCTCATAGAAGGTCATCAAACTCCTAGCTTAAGTATTCTCCACCTCGATCGGATCGAAGTGCTTTAATACTTTTACCAAGTTGGTTCTGTACTTCATTCATGAAATCCTTGAACCTTTCAAGGGTTTCTGACTTATGTTTCATCAGGTACACATAGGCATACCTACTGAAGTCATCAGTGAAGGTAATGAAGTACTGACACCCATTTTTGGCATTAGTTCTAAAAGGCCCACATACATCAGTATGTATGAGTCCTAATAGATCACTAGCTCTCTTATCTTTACCTGAAAAGGGAGTCTTGGTCATCTTTCCCAGCAAACAAGATTCACATGTCTCTATTGATTTATAATCAAAAGAGTCTAGATAACCATCTTTATGGAGTCTAGAGATGATGCGCTTTTCATTTATGTGCCCTAGACGACAATGTCAAAGATATGTTTTGTTTAAGTTGTTGAGTTTTTGCCTTTTGGTGTTTACATTGTATACACTTGTCTCTAGATCTATCAAGTATAGACCATAAGACATTGGGGCACTACCATAAAAGATCCCATCTTTTGAAATAGAACACTTTCCATTCTTAATAAGAAATTCAAAACCATCCTTGTCCAAAAAAGAGACGGAAATGATATTCCTATTTATGGCATGTACATAATAGTAGTTCTTCAACTCTATTATTAACCCACTAGGTATAGTTAACTCATAGGTTCCTACGGCATTGGCGGAAACTCTTGCCCCATTGGTAGTTCAACCTCGCCTTTCCCCAAAGGCCTACTTCTCTTAAGATCCTTCACATTTGAACAAATGTGAGATCCACATCCGGTATCAAGTACCCATGACAAATAAGTAGTAAAGTTAATCTCTATCATGTATACACCAGAAGTAGAGATCTTTATCTCTCGCTTCTTCTTCCATCGTTCCTTCCATACTCTCCATGTTTTGAGTGTAGAAGAATTTGGTTTGGTGAGAGAACTCTTCTCTCCCTCACCAATTTCATTGATCTCTATCAATGAATTATCCATCTTCTCACTTGTCTCAAACAATGCTTTAAGCATACATAGAGTGGAATCAAAGACTACCGATATATCTGGATTGTACAGAACACTTCTCACAATCCTCAACCAGTTATGGAATTTATTCTCAATTAATTTTCCCATTTTAAAAGATGATTCTTTTGCCATTCTATAAGAGAAAATTGCATTTGTCAAAACTTTTGATAAAATTTGATTTGAATAAAATTTGATGATAGTTAATTAGGCCTTTAATTAATTACCGCTCCCACTATTTTAATTCAAATTGGCATCCCTCTCCATAAATTTGGAAGATTGTAGCATACAATCTTCTAGTGGGTCAAGATCCTAAAATCCTCTGAGTCATGGACCAGCTAGGGTTGTCACCCACAACTCAGATCTTCTAGGTAGGCAACTTTTGCCAATTGCATCATATGCAACTCTTGAAAGATGTCATATGCAACTCCTTGCCATGATCACCTCTGATACGATTTTACCGTGCGTATAACGCAAGTGTATGCGTCAATGTAATATAGGCCTTTGTGAGGCCCGAGTCGAACTCAGGGACACTGAATTATCAGAGACTACTACTAACTACTCGCAATCAGCTAGACCGGTTAAATAGTTGGAAGTTGTTGTAAAATTAAAAGAAAATAAAATGAAACATAACAAAATAATCGATTAAAGGTTTTGTTTAATCAATTCAGGTGGAGATCTTTAGGATTACGGTTTCACCGCGGTTTATCATTGTATGAATTTCTAGTATAGTCACTCAGATTTATCTCTCTATCTGGGTAGTGGCCTGTAATCAGAATTGCCCACTGTCGTGGTATAATTCACTACCTATGTCTAGGTCGGTTCCACTGTCGTAGTAACCTATACCCTAAACAAGGTGCATTAATATCGACCTCTGGGTATCCACCATTAACCTTACACCACCTTGTTCAAGGTATTTGTCAATTAATGTGAAATTCGTCTCTTTTCAACCGTTAATCCTTATTTCAAAGTGATTGAGGGCATCAGATTATTATTATGGTGATCAAGCATAACAATATATTTGAGAAAATGAATTCATACCACGGATTTGAGAGATAAATGATGAATTACTATGATAAAATCATCATACAATGCTTCCCCGGGCTACTCCCGGTCCTAAAGATAAAGGGGATTAGCCTCGCATGTTCATCTCAAAGCAAAACATGGTAGAGAAAAGGGGATACATGGAGAAAAATGTGATTGAGTGGTGAAACCCCTGAACGGAGAAGATCCAAGCGCTCCTTGGCGTAGAATATGCGTTCTCCCGCCTTTCGGTGGTGGAAAACATCTTCTTTGGCATCCAGAATGGCTAGGGCGTGCTTCTGGGCTCTGTTCTTCTCTCCACACCTTCTCGGGACGTGTGCAACGACTAATGACAGGATTCCTTACTCTTGGCCACTGTCATTAGGTATAATCACTGAGTTAGGTCGCCAAAATATCACAACCGTCGGATTTAGATCGATCTGAAGCAAACTTGTATCTGACGGTGTTGATACCATCGACACAGGTCGATGGTATCGACCTTGTGCAGTATCGACAATTCTTCTTTCTCTTTGTTGTTGCGCCTGATGCTAGCTCGATACCATCGACGCGGGTCGATGGTATCGACAACCTGTGGCGACGGTTTTGTCTTTTGTGTCGCTATAGCTCCACTTGTCGATGGTATCGACTTTTGTGTCGATAGTATCAAATCTCTTCTCACCAGCAACCTGATGGTAAATCGATACCATCGACTAACCTGTCGCTAGTATCGACTTCCTTCTACTCCTTGCGGCTAGCAACCTGTGGTCGTGTCGATGGTATCGACAGCAACAGATATTTGTTTTTCTTGAAATTTCAACACGAAACCACATAAGATGAAACAAAACATATTCTTGTAATAATTTATGCTCAAAATACTGAAATATGGGAGATTTGACATAGAGAAGGATCATAGACCAAAGTAGATGAATTATGCAATATTAACCACCAAAATGACCAATAAATGCATAAAACACAAGTAAAATATGTCTATAAATGCGACTCAATATCATCACATCAAACTCCCCTAAGCTTGAACATTGCTCGCCCTCGAGCAACAAAACCTTAGAATAGAATTGCTATAGTAAACTAAAGAACAGATCATCACAACAACATTACCATATGATCCCCACCGGACATTCACATTCCGGCCCTCACTAACCACAAAATGATAATTACCCTAAAGGTGACAATAATCATCCATAAAAGATATCTACCTCAAAACTGATGAACAATGTCATATAAGGCAGTTAACATAATAAAATTCACCGATCCAGACTTGGTGCATCTTGTGATCTCCTATACTACGTTGCTCACCCTAACTACCATCTACATGGAAGTAGCTTTCCTGATATTCACAAGTGAGGAGAAAATCACAGTGGCCTACCAATTTGAGCAATGGGTGGATGAAATGGGTGGCTAAATGGAAGAAATGGAAGTATTATATGGTTTCAACATGCATAAAATAAAAATGCCCTAAATGATGCATTTGCACATGAAAATATCCTAATGCCTATGATTGGGTGGAATGATGCATGCACTAACATCCCGTCTCAAAATGAGATGGAATATCTAACTGAGCTACATCATGTACTTACTCATCTTAAAATGCAGGTAAGACTATGTTCCTTTCTCCCTCTTATTCTACTTGCTTCTCAATACTTTCTCTTTTTCCTTTTCACTTTTTTTTTCCATATTTTCATTTTTTTATTTTCTTATTTTTCTTTCAGGCCCTTGTATCCACCAATGACAATGAATAATTTGTTGGGCTCACTTTTTCTGCATAACTCATATATTTGAATTATTTAGAAGGTATGGAACAAATTAATCACCCTTAAAGAAGAAATAAGTTACATGATGTGCTCTATGCATAAAAATTATGAATGCAGCTAAATGACACACACCTAAGGATAATGTGCATGTATAACTACTCTTTTTTTTATTTTCATGCAAAACATGTGAGAATACTTTGCAATGCAATACCTATCTACATGAAATGCAATCAAAAAGATTAAAACCTTAATGTACTTCCAATTCTTAAGGTGGATTATGAAAAATAATGAGGTGGAAAGATCACAAGACTAATTGACTGAACCTTTGAAAATTATCATGTGTCCCTCCTTACTGACCTGTGTAGTAGTTAAGAGGTTTCTCTCTCTTACTTCAAATTAGAGTCTCATTATCATTTGGTCAGTTTAAGCTCACACAACCAATTCCGTCCACTTTTCATGAATCATTAGGAGTGTACAGTTGTGATTTTCTGTTTTAGAGTTGACAAAACCAATCATTTTCTTAAGTTATGTGCTCAATGTTGAACAACACAAGCTTGTGAACACTCTAAAGTTTTTTTTTAATTTTCCCTTAATTCCCATGTACAAGCAATTGAGATGACACAAGACTTAAGACATCCATAATTACACTAGATAGAGTGTGGATCCTACAAACAAACTAAGATTGCAACAAATAAATGATAAGAAACAAAACAATAAAAACTAAAAAGTAAGAAAACTAAAGGATAGAGTTGTTCCAACACCCCCCTAAGCTTGAATTCAACTATGGCGTCATAGTCAAAAACAATCTTAAAGGTTGGAACAGAGGTACCGATCACTCTTCTGGCAGAGGCGGGAACTGTGGGGCCGTGGAGTCCCAGGAAGGGTACTGCCCCTGAAAGCTCGGATCATACTGGGGCATGGGTGGAGGTTGTAGATACCCCCTAAAGTACTTCTGGATCCAGTAATGATCATAAAAGGGCTGCTGTTGCATCTCCATCCTATGCAACCTGTCATGAATCTGCTGTTGGTTGTCAAGGAGAAGGCGCTCATTCTCAAAGATAGCCCTCTGATTGTCAAGTAACTGGTTCGTCGTCTCCTGAACACCGGTGTACACTACTGTATGGTGCTACTGCGTCTGCTGTATGTCCTGCAGCATGGCATACATCCCTTGCATTGAGTAGACATCCTCGCTTGGCTGCGAGGGCGGTGGTGGTGGCGGAGGCTGCAAATATGAAGATGCACCCGGATGCATGCGAGGACGCTTCCTAGGTGCCACTCGTGCACGAAGAGGAGTGTAGGCCTCCTCTTCCTCTTTAGTCTCGTCATCATCATTGTTGTTGTCGTCGTTGCCACCATCTTCATCTGAATCATCAATAGCGATAACCGGCCATCGAAAATGTTGGGCACCCTCTATGTGGAAGACAGGGTCGGGAAGCGAGCACTCCTGATAAGCATGATTGACGTGGCAGTGTGTACGCCAGTCCATCACGCAGCAGAATGAGGTTGGAGCGGTGAAGATGCTGCAAATTAACCTTGCTTCTATTGGAGAGAGGAGTCAACTGAGAGAAATTCAGCCCAAGATAGTGGACAATGGTGTAATAAGCCCTCCAAAATGAATTGGAGCCTTCCGCGTACTCCTCTTGACTGCCAACACGCGCTGCAAGAAAAATGCTCCCCAATTGCACTCTTGTCGCTTCAGTAATTTATGCAAGAAAAATAGGCCCGTCTCTTGAAATTTGCTAAGAGACAGATCACCCCTAGCAAACAAGGTGGAGCAAATCATGTGGTGAAGAATCCACATGAACGGATGCTCGAAATCCGCTACCGCCGCATTGTGGTAGCTCACAAATTTGCCTGGCGGCACAGTCACGAGCTCGACGAAGATAGCATCATAATCCGTCCGGTTGTCTGGCCTCCTGTAGTCAGTTCGCCCATGGTTCCAGTTGTAGATTTCATTGAACTTCCGGAGGGTGAGAGTGTATTCATTATTGTACAACCGGAAAGAAATGCGCCCTTGATCCACTCGGGGTCCGTGGCGATGATGTCATTGGGCACGACGCAGACGTCCAACGACGCCATGAATTCAGCCACCAGCTCCTTGTATGTCGGCCAGTCACCAAAGAACGGCAGTCCATCAACATGGTATTCCAGCTCATCGGGCGTCCTGCTCGTGTGTCTCGCTTGCCCCTTGAGCACATAGGCCAGATTAGCCTCGAACCCCAGGTTACGGATCATGTCGTGGTCGACGTAACGGGTCGGCTCAATTTTCCTTTTCATGATCTCCTCGTAGATCTTCCTGACCTCCGCAGAAGGATGAATGATCTGCGGACGCGGAATAGACGCAATCGGTGGAGGAACGAACTCCGGGATCTCCATTGGATTTGCCCGAGAAGAGTACGCGCCAGCAATATGCACCATTGTCGTAGAAGAGAAGAAAGATTAGAAGTTGGAGCTCGAAGAAGGTCGGAGAAGATAATCTCCGCTCGATGAAGAACGTGCTCCGTGGATGCTCGTAGTCGGGCTCGGATTGCTCTGGAAGACGCTCGGCATAGGTGGAGAAAGAAATCGCTGAAGGTGTGACCTCATATGATGACAAACCCTCCCTTACATAACTGATGCCGACACTGCTATGTCCCCGTCGATACCATCGACGCGGGTCGATGGTATCGACTTGCGTAGCACAATCCGTACTGCCACTGGTATCGACGGTCGTCGATGGCTGGATGTGGGGGGCCGAATCGATGACATGTCGATACTATCGATAGGTGTCGATGGTATCAAGCCGTCCCCCGGATTGACTCTCTCGATGCAGTGATCGCCGTTGATTTCTTCTCACGGATCAGTGACGTGTCGCGTCAATACTATCGACGCAAGTCGATAGTATCGACTTCTGATTAGGGCAACTCCCTCGCGAGGCCCGACCACCACTTTCTTCTTATAACTGGGTCAATACCATCGACAGGCCCGTCGATGGTATCGACTTTACTGAGATGATTTCTTATGAATATCTCTAGAGATCTCACGAGTATCGACACCCATGTCGATACTATCGACCTCTTCTCGCAATCAACCTGTTGGTGTGTCGATACCATCGACAAGGCCATCGATGGTATCGACGCAGAGCGATTTCTGCAGTCGCCAACCTGTACCCTGGTCGATACCATCGACACAAGGGTCGATGGTATCGACTCTGCCTCAGTCCTGCACATTACACAAACGATCATGGTACCTTTTTTATACTAAAACAAAGTCAAAACAAACCAAAGTATGAATGTGAAAGAAACTAAACTAAACTACCGATGGTTGGGTTGCCTCCCAACAAGCACCCTTATTTAACGTCTTAGGCTAGATGACATGAAGCTCTTCATGCATCTGGAAGTGCAATGAGTTTGACCTCATTCACTTTCCTCATGTAATCTTCATCGAAGTACAATTTTAACCGTTGTCCATTGACCAGAAAGGTTGTCTCGCCATCGCGCACCATGATTGCGCCATGTGGCCTGACCTCTTCTATAGTGAACGGTCCACTCCATTGGGATTTCAATTTCCCAGAATGCATCTTCAGCCTGGAGTTGAACAATAGCACATGATCTCCTTTCTTGAAGACGCACATCTGAATGTGGTGATCGTGAATCAACTTTGTGCGCTCCTTGTAGATCTACGAGCTTTCGTATGTGTTCATCCGCAGCTCGTCAAGTTCATTGAGCTCAAGTAATCTTTTCTTTCCCGCTTCATCATAACTCAAATTTAGCTTCCTCAATGCCCAATGCGCTTTATGTTCCAGTTCCACCGGTAAGTGACAAGCCCGACCATAAGCCAACCTAAAAGGCGTAGTGCCTATAGGTGTCTTATACGCCATCTTGTATGCCCACAGAGCATCTGATAGTAGGGTACTCCAATTCTTTCTCGTGGAAGCCACAGTATGCTCCAAGATCTTCTTAATCTCTCGATTGGAGACCTCCACTTGTCCTTGCGTTTGCGGGTGGTACGGGGTACCAATGTTGTGTTTCACCCCATACTTTCTCAACAGTGCCGCGAACTTTTGATTCCGGAAGTGTGTACCCCCATCACTAATGATCATTCTGGGTACACCAAACCTGCAGAAAATATATTCTTTTACAAACCTGCACACTACAGCGGAATCATTAGTCCTTGTGGGTATTGCCTCTACCCACTTCGACACATAATCAACAGCTAAAAGAATGTACAAGTTAGAATTTGAGGATACGAAAGGTCCCATAAAATCTATACCCCCCAAGTCGAACACCTCAACCTCTTGAAATACATTAAGGGGCATCTCTTGTCTTTTCGAGATGTTACCCGCCCTTTGACAGGAATCACATTGCCGCACAAACTCATAAGCATCCCTGAACAAAGTAGGCCAGTATAGGCCACTTTCAAGTACTTTGGCTGCAGTGCGAGAGCTTGCATGGTGTCCCCCCGTCAGTAATGTATGACAATGGCGAAGAACACTTTCGTATTCCACCTCCGGTACACACCTGCGTAAGACACCATCCCTGCATTGCTTCAAAAGAATAGGGTCATCCCAAAAATAATAACATAAAGAATGGAAAAATTTCTTCTTCTCTTGGTACGTCCAATCATCCGGGATGATTTTGCAGGCAAGATAGTTTACAATGTAAGAAAACCAAGGGTCTTTCGATTTCACTTTTAAAAGTTGTTCATCCGTAAATGTCTCGGTAATGGGTATGTGTAAATCCTTTTCATCTACCCTCTCCAACCTAGACAAATGGTCCGCGACCACATTTTCAATGCCTGCCTTATCTTTGATTTCAATATCAAATTCCTGTAAAAGCAAGATCCACCTAATCAATCTTGGTTTGACATCCTTTTTCTCCATCAAATACTTAATGGCGGCGTGGTCCGTCCATACCACAACCTTCGATCCAACAAGATATTGCTGAAATTTTTCAAAAGAAAAAACAACAGTGAGCAATTATTTTTCGGTCGTCGTATAATTGAGTTGGGCATCATTCAAAGTTTTGGATGCATAAAAAATCACAGTGGGTTTATTGTCCACCGATTGTCCCAAAACAGCCCCAACGGCGAAGTCGGATGCATCACACATTAATTCAAACGGCTTGGTCCAATCTGGTGTTTGCACAACCGGTGCGGAAATCAATTTTTCCTTAAGCATGTTGAACGCATGTAGACATTTTTCATTAAAGTAAAAAACAACATCCTTTTCTAACAACTCGGATAATGGCTTAGCGATTTTCAAAAAATCTTTTATTAAGCGGCGATAGAAACCGGCGTGACCTAAGAAACTCCGTACCCCTTTAACCGAATTCGGTGGGGGCAATTTGGAAATCACTTCGATTTTCACTGGGTCCACCTCCAACCCCTTGCTAGACACTTTATGTCCTAGCACTATCACTTCACTCACCATCATGTGGCATTTCTCCCAATTGAGAACCAAATATGTGTCCTCAACACAACGTTGCAAAACCTTATCCAGATTGTAAAGACACTCGTCAAAGGATGCACCATAGACAGAGAAATCATCCCTAAAAACCTCAAGACAGCATTCAACCATATCGGAAAAAATGGTGAGCATGCAACGTTGAAAGGTTGCCGGTGCATTACATAACCCAAAAGGCATACGGTGGTACACAAACGTTCCATAAGGACAAGTGAAGGTGGACTTCTCTTGGTCCTTAGGATCAATCAAAATCTGATTGTACCCCGAATAACCATCAAGAAAACAAAAATGCGATCGGTCGGCTAAACACTCTAAAATCTGGTCAATAAATGGAAGAGGGAAATGATCCTTAAGCGTAGAGGCATTCAATCGACGGTAATCTATGCAAACACGCCACCCGGTTACCAAGCGGGTAGTGACAGGTTCATTTAGAAGATTATGGGTAACATTGATTCCCCCCGTTTTAGGGACTACCTGTGTAGGACTCACCCACGTCGAGTCAGAAATAACATAGATGATACCTGCAGAAAGGAGCTTAATCACCTCCTTCTTGACAACCTCCATCATGCTAGGATTTAGTCGACGTTGTGGCTGAATCACCGACTTGGCTCCCTCCTCGAGCCGAATCTTGTGCTGACACAATGTAGGGGAGATCCCCTTGATATCTGTGACTGACCACCCGAATGCACCTCGGTGGTTCTTCAACACGATTAGCAACTGGTCCTCCTCCTCGGCACTCAGATAAGCCGATATAATCACAAGCAGCTTTTCTTCCTCAGCTAGAAATGCGTACTTCAAGTGCGGTGGCAACGACTTCAACTCCAAATCGGGTGGGCTGATTAAGGATGACTGAAGCGGTGGTGGGAGTTCGCCAAGGTATTCATAGTACCTAGCATAGAAGCAGGGCAACACCTGAAGCATCTTGTCACACTCCTGCAGTGACTTGCTTCTCATCCAATCATGTGTGATATTGACCAAACAGGCTTCAAGTGGTAATTCTGGATAAGCATCAAAAACTGAACTCACTATGGCCTCATCTTCAGTAGAAGGGGGGATATCCTCCTCTTCATCGTTAGGAAAACCCACCGCTTTTCTAAGGGACACTACCTTGGTCTGCTCCATGATGTCTACAGCCTATGTCCCTCTTTCCACCTTAGTCATTACATGAGCCATATCTAAAAATGACTTCCCTAGACAAAGTGAGATATTGTGATCAAAATGCTTTACCATGCGACACTGCTCCTTGGCTTTAGATGACGTGGTGCTAGAAGGCATGACCATCTCGAAGCGATCATCAGTGATACCCAAGGTCAAACGACCTCTCCCCATCTCAAGTATCATGTCAGCTGTAGCTTGGAAGGGTCGTCCGAGTAGTAACTCATTGCCTTGTTCATCTTGCATCTCCATGACGACAAAATCTGCTGGAAACACAAACAGATCCACTTTCACCAACACATCTTCACAAATACCATATGGCTTCACCACCGAATTATCTGCTAGCTGTATTGTCATGTTGCTCGGCCTTGACTCTTTTAATCCCAGTTTCTTGAATGTAGAAAGGGGCATCAAGTTTATGCTTACCCCAGAGTCACATAGCGCTTCACCAAACTTCACCTTTCCAATGTAACATGAGATGTTGAAGCAGCCCAAATCCTGCCTCTTTGGTGGCAATGTGCCCATGATGAAGGCACTCACCTGCTCTTTAAGCACTACTACCTCTGTGTCAGGGATTTTTCTCTTCTTGGTAATGATGTCTTTCAGAAACTTGCCGTAAGAGGGGATTTGCTCTATTTCCTCTAACAATGGGATATTGACGGAGAGCTTTCTGAAACTGTCTAGAAACTTCTTAAACTGTGCGTCCACCTTCTTTGCTTTGACACTATTCGGATAAGGGACTGGGACAACATGTGCCCTTTGATGCGGCGGCACATAAGGTGTCCTTTTCTGTGTCTCCTCCTCAACAACAATGGGATCCGCAGTGGCATCCTCTGCTATTTCCTCAACTGGCTCTATGACTGAGATTGGTACCTCCTCAGTGGCCTCACCTTCGGTTTCTGCTTGGGGTTTGCTTGGTTCATCGGCCCTGGGGTTTAAAAGCTTCTTGCCACTCCTTAGCAAGATTGCCTTCGCCTGTTGGTTTCCTCCTGGAATATTTGTGTTACCCGGAAAACCTTGTTGTGCCGGTTTCTTCAGATTGGCTATCTCAGCTGCCATTTGCGCCATGGACGTCTCTATTGTCCTCATCTGAGCCCCATGGCTCTACAGTGTCTACCTGAACTGATTCATAAATTCCCCCTGTTGCTTTATCTGCTGGCCAAAAGTAGTCATTAATTCTTGGTTTTGTTTTATCACTTGGTTGAGCAACTCCGTGCTCTTATCCTCCACTATCGGCTAGGGTTTTGCATTGGGATCCTGCAAGAAGTTGTTCGGATCCTTCCAGGAGAACTTCTTGTCCTTCCTCCATGAGTACTTGTTATTTCTATAGCCTTGTTGCTACCGCATGAATTTGACTTGAGCCTCATCCTCGGACTCAGTATCTTCCTTTGCAAGCAGTTTCTTCGCGAGAAGGTCCATCTTCTCATTCAGCTCCTTGATGGCCTTTGACTCCCCTGCAATTCGTACATGCTCAACAACGTCCCTGTCACCCCAAGATTGCTTCTTGGCCATGTTCTTAAGGATTTCCCAACACCTCGTGTCTGTGTTGTTCAAGAAGAATCCTGAGCCTGCAGAATCTAGGTTACTTCTATCATGCTCGGAGAGAGCAAAATAGAAGATTTTCACCTGTGTCTCCTTGTCCATCCCGTGATGCGGGCACCGCCTAAGCATGATCTGAAACCTTTCCCAGGTCTCAGAGTAGGTCTCTCCTACTTTCTAAGTGAAATTGTGGATCTTCCTAATCATTTCGTTGGTCTTCTCGGGCGGGAAGAACCTTTCAAAGAAAACCTCCACCATGTGGTTCCATGATTCCACATATTCGTCATCAAGATTGTGCAACCACTCTCGTGCATTCCCTTCTAGAGAACTCAGGAACAACTTCAGGTAAAGCGTCTCTTGTGGAAATCTGTCAATTTGTATCATGTCACAATTTTCCACAAATTGGCTTATATGCGTGACTGGGTCTTCGTTCTTGAGCCCATGGTAAGCATTCGACTTGACCAAGTTGATTAACATAGGATCAATCTTATAAGTAGGAATGTTGATCGCCTGCTTCTTGATTGGCCCCTTTGAAGCAAATGAAGAAGAAGCCTTAATCTTCTCCCATATCGTCTGTTCCTCTACCATTTTTTCTTATTCGGATTCAGAATCTATTTCTTCCAAGTGGTCTTGATTGTAATCTTCCTCATCTTCCAGTCCCGACAATGGAACCTCTGGTGCCCTTTACGTGTAGTCGATGCTACACGTCTGCACCATGCACAGTACCTGCAAAATGAAAATTTAAGTTCAGTACCGTGCTAGATGATTACAAAAATTGGAAAGATAGACTAAAATTTTTAGGAATGATTTCAAAATATTAAAAATAAGAAGTGGCCTAGAGTGGCCACTTATAGCATTCGTAGTGCCGACAATTGCCGTGTCCCCGGCAACGGCGCCAAAAACTTAACACGATTTTATCGTGTGTATAATGCAAGTGTACGCGTCAATGTAATATAGGCCTTTGTGAGGCCCGAGTCGAACTCAGGGACACTGAATTATTGGAGACTACTACTAACTACTCACAATCAGCTAGACCGGTTAAATAGTTGGAAGTTGTTGTAAAATTAAAAGAAAATAAAATGAAACAAAACAAAACAATCGATTAAAGGTTTAGTTTAATCAATTCAGGTGGAGATCTTTAGGATTACGGTTTCACCGTGGGTTATCATTGTATGAATTTCTAATATAGTCACTCAGATTCATCTCTCTATCCAGGTAGTGGCCTGTAATCAGAATTGCCCACTGTCGTGGTACAATTTACTACCTATGTCTAGGTCGGTTCCACCGTCGTAGTAACCTATACCCTAAACTAGGTGCATTAATATCGACCTCTGGGTATCCACCATTAACCTTACACCACCTTGTTCAAGGGATTTGTCAATTAACGTGAAATTCATCTCTTTTCAACCGTTAATCCTTCTTTCAAAGTGATTAAGGGCATTAGATTATTATTATGGTGATCAAGCATAACAATATAATTGAGAAAACGAATTCATACCACATATTTGAGAGATAAATGATGAATTACTATGATAAAAGCATCATACAATGCTTCCCCGGGCTACTCCCGGTCCTAAAGATAAAGGGGATTAGCCCCGCATGTTCATCTCAAAGCAAAACATGGTAGAGAAAAGGGTAAACATGGAGAAAAACGTGATTGAGTGGTGAAACCCCTGAACGGAGAAGATCCAAGCGCTCCTTGGCGTAGAATACACGTTCTTCCGCCTTTCGGTGGTGGAAAACATCTACTTTGGCATACGGAACGGCTGGGGCATGCTTCTGGGCTCCGTTCTTCTCTCCACACCTTCTCGGGACGTGTGCAGTGGCTAATGATGTGATTCCTTACTCTTGGCCTCCGTCTTTAGGTATAATCACCGAGTTAGGTTGCCAAAATATCACAACCATCAGATTTAGATCGATTTGAAGCAAACTTGTATCTGACGGCGTCGATACCATCGACACAGGTCGATGGTATCGACCTTGTGCAGTATCGGCAATTCTTCTTTCTCTTCGTTGTTGCGCCTGATGGTAGCTCGATACCATCGATGCGGGTCGATGGTATCGACAACCTGTGGTGACGGTTTTCTCTTTTGTGTCGCTGTAGCTCCACTTGTCAATGGTATCGACTTTTGTGTCGATAGTATCGACTCTCTTCTTGCCAGCAACCTGATGGTAAATCGATACCATCGACTCTCCTGTCGCTAGTATCGACTTCCTTCTACTCCTTACGGCTAGCAACCTGTGGTCGTGTCGATGGTATCGACAGCAGCAGATATTTGTTTTTCCTGAAATTTCAACACAAAACCACATAAGACGAAACAAAACATATTCTTGTAATAATTTATACTCAAAATACTGAAATAAGGGAGATTTGACATAGAGAAGGATCATAGACCAAAGTAGATGAATTATGCAATATTAACCACCAAAATGACCAATAAATGCATAAAACATAAGTAAAATATGTCTATAAATGCGACTCAATATCATCGCATCAACCTCCATGCCTCAAGGTGCTAGATCCTATCTAGGTCACCTTGTTAAGTCTGACCCAAAGAAAACATGATGAATATGCACCTTACTAGGGTAGACCCACATATACATCCTTCACGCTTTCACGAGATAGATGGGGTACCACACTAGTGCGTGCCCACACTTGGTCGATCAAGCTTTTTACGTGTGTCACATTTGGAAGGCATCTAAAACTTTAATATTTAATGAGGGATTTGGTTTTATAGGTACATATACATATCCAATCACCACAATACATAGTATGTATCATATACATGCTATATCCCATAGAAAAACATGTGAAACGATAAAAGCAATGATTATGGCAATCCTAATGTGATTACTCGAGCCAAGAGGAATCACGGTCATCTAGGTCCACATCACATGCAACCTATACAAGATGAACTATGTGCTTTGCCTTTCTGAATTTGATCAACTCATCTTCATGATTGATCGGCTCACCATCATGCCAGTCGGTTGGGTGCCACCAGCCGATCGGTTCACTGGTCTTCGTGCATCTCCTCAGGCCGTCACCCGCTCGTCTCGCTCCTCGAAACAGTCATCTGGATCACCAATCGATTGGTTCACGCCTTGAACTGATCGTCTCAGTTGTCATCAGATTGTCCTCCGTCCTATGACATAATAGAAAATCTATCCTATTTTACATTTGAAAAAGGAAACCCCGAGTTACATTCGGGGGGAGCAAAGGTAGGAAAGAAATATCGAGTTATCTCGAGTTACATCAGGAATAGGAGATAGGGAATCAGTGAGCAGACCGAGATGCAAGCATACAAACATAGGGTTTATTGGCCATAACCACGCTATACATACACCACAAAACTTGTTTAAGGGTGACGCGTATCGAGTGCATTCATATTACATATCATATATGTATATAAGGATTTGTGGATTTAGGATTAGACATGCATAAAGCCAATTTTATTCACATCGTATGCAATAAATAAAGGTGACAAATCAAAATCGATCATATCAATAATCCTAAAGTATAGAGAAGTTGACATGGCTTTGATACCACTGTTGGGTTTTAGGGGAAACAGAGAAGGCAGCGGAAACAAAAAATTTCTTCTCCCCGAACCCAATATAAAGGAATCACATCAACATCTATACAATAAGAAGGATGGTTTGTAGAAACATACCTTGTTACAACCCCAATTTTGGGTTCCTTTGGTGAGAAATGTAAATTCTCATATCAAATATATTGGAACAAATAATGATATAATTTGTTTTGAATAAATGGATTTCGTTTACAATAGCCTTGATGATTGTGTTGTGGGCTTTATTGGCTATTGGGCCCAATAACAAGGAAATTCAATTAATAAATGAATAATTGAGTTTTTGAGAAAAGAGAGATGTGGAAACCTCTGGAAGGCAAAAGAATGTAATCCAAGGATGGATTTCGTGCCTCTTGGGTTCCAAGGAGTCCAAAGTTTCAAAGAAAAGGCAATAAGAAAAGAAAAGATTAATTTAGTACTTCTTTATTAAGAAATAAATTGAAAACAATGATGAAATGTGGAAAATAAGTGAAAAGAGGTATGATGGAGTTATCCTTGGTGGAATTTCATATCCCAAGGATTCCTAAGGTTAAAAGGAATACCAATGAGGAAAATAAAAGAGAAATAAAGAGAAATTCTCAAAAAGGGATATTTTAATAAGAAATAAACATAATAATGAGAAATAATGCATATAGATGCATCTAGAAGGATAATGAGAATCCTTGAAAAGGAATTTTGAATTATTATAATTTCTTGGGGTCCAAGGAGCCCAATGAATAAAAAGAGGAAAGAGAAAATACCCATAAGAGAAAATAAGAAGATAATGTGAGTATACAAGATAATGAGTGATTTTGGGGTATTGTTAAAAAGGAAATAGTTTCTACTAAAGGAAAATATGATTTCATGGCCAATGAATTAAAAGTCATGCATGAAAATAATAAGAGAGAGGTAATATTCGAATTTTCTTTAGGAAAATAGATTCCTTGATAGCCAAGAAATACTAATAAGCAATGAATATAAAAAAGGGAAATACTTTGGTTAAAGTATGTAATCAAATCCATGGTAAAAGATATGGAAAGTGATTAAAAGAATAAGCCAAAGAGGTAGCACCTGTATAAGGATTCGATGTATATATATAGATCCGAGAACTCTCACATCCAGAGAGACACAACCTTCCTCGCTTTTCTTCATATTCTTAAAACGTAGTAGATGGGTAGAAAGCGTTGGAGATGGCCAGAATCCATGGGCTTGCAGAGCCTGGGTGGCCTCTGCAGGACACGCCCCTCCTATTGCCTTCTTCCCTATGGACGCGGAGGAGATCAAAACAGGTTACGGTTGTTGGAGTCGGTGGGCCGGTTGGAAGCTGTAAACCTAGGTGCAAGGGTGCCCTATGGTTCCAGGGAGGGAGGAGTTGCTCGATCTCCTGGGACGGAGGAGCTGGGCGGCCGGGAGGATGCTGCTATGTCGTCTCCGATGACGATGGGTTTGAGATCCAAGCCTGCGGGGGAGGTGCGTCTGCAAACAGCAGCCAAAGCTGCTGCACCTACGACATGAGCAGGAGGGCAAGTTTCCGTCGGAGGAAGGTAGGAGACGATGAAGGAAGCAGGACCGAAGGGGGTGGCAACCTTCAACAGTCACGGCATGACGGCGGTGGGTCGCAACATCAAGCAACGCGCGCGTAGACCTGGGCTTGTGTCGGAGCCAAGGAAACAGAAGATTAGAGTCAAAAGACTCTATTTCCCCTACACGCACGCACAAGAGCCGAGGGACGCCTGATCTTTTTGCCAAATTCTGGGCCTAATATTCGGTAAGTCGATAATTAGTATTGATGTCGACGTGGCATTGTTTCATTGGTCTATTTTTGTTAAAACTTAAAATAATTATAACAAGAGATTGGTAGATCGGATTGGAACATGTAATATATCAATTTTGCTCAGAAAAATGAGAGGAATCTAATAAAAATATTGTTAGGGGCTAATTACCCTTGCAATTCAAAAAGTAATGGAAGTAAATAACTCTAATGTAATAATGGTTAAGAAACCCTATTTTGATATGTTTAATGTGATTAGTAGGGTTTAATTGATGATTAAAGTTGATATTAACATGTTAATCATAAAGAGATACATTAAGATCGAAAAAGATGAATTTTGCACATAATTGGTTTAATTTAGAGTTTCTTGTGCATGAATAGGCTTTAATGGGCCTTGAAACCCTAATGTTGGTAATTAGGACTACTAATGGCTTTAATTATTCGATTTCATGTATAGAACTGAGTTTTCATGGTTATAAGCTATTTCGAGCATTAAAGTTCCTAATTTGTGGATAAACACCCTTAACGTGGAAATTAGGGTTTCCTAGTAGAATTAATGATAAATAACGTTCATATGTGAATTAGACCATAATGAATTATGATTTGTTAATCTGAAAGAAAGTAAAGGTGATAATTGAGTCTAATGGCCTTTAAATAACTTAAAAGGATAAAGATGGTAGTTTTGATATAAAAGAGAAAATAATCGACTTTAATTGGGCTTATGATGTTGAAATTAGGGTTTATGAACTAAGAGAGCATTAAATGTGATAAAAGTATTATGGAGGCAAAAACCCTAATAAAACCCAAGAAAGTTTAAGGTGGGACCCAAGTCAACCTTGAAAATGTTTTGTATAAAATAATGACACATGTGTGATATGCATTAATTTCAGGATATTGTTGATTGCTTGTTTGATTATTAATGCTTGGACATCAAGTTGCTCTGGGCCAGGTATGTGGTTAATTATGACTAACCGCATTAGTTTCCCGAGGGTTTTCCGAATGTTTCCTCACATTGAATGCAATCTAAATAGTTGGATGTTCATACTTGCAAAATCATAAAGTTACTATGATTATCACATTAATAATAAAAGTATGTATTCTCACACCTACATGCCACCCTGATGGATGATGCTAAAGGTCAGGCCCAGATGGGTAGACCAATGGACACCTTGAGTGGTGACCCCAGGAACCAAGCTCGGGAATGAGAAGGTGGCCTATGATGCATGACTATGGAGCACCATGACAGGTGACTCCCAGGAACCAATGACGTGTATTTTACTACGCGCTTAAACGCAAGTATACGCGTCGAGTAATATAGGCCTTGTGAGGCCCGAGTCGAACTCAGGGATACGTGAATTATTAGAGACTTCTACTAACTAATCGCAATCAGCTAGACCGATTAACAAAGTAGGGTTTTGTTGTTCAAATTAAAAGAAAATAAAAATCAAACAAAGAAAACAATCGATTAAAGGTTAATTTAATCAATTCAAAGGGATATCTTTAGGATGGCGGTTTCACCGCGGGTCAACATTGTATTAGATTTCATATAATTCCTCACACTTCTCTCTCTATCCGAGTAGTGGCCTGAAATGAGAATTACCCACTGTCGTGGTGTAATCCACTACTTAGATTTAGGTTGATTCCATCGTCATAGTAATCATTCCCCTAAACTAAGCGCATTAAGATCGGTCCCTCAGTTCCCACCATTAATTTTACAACTCCTTTGTCAAGGGTTTTATTAATTAATGTAGAATTCGTCTCTTTTCAACCGTTAATCCTTCTGTCGAAGTGATTAAGGGCATTAATTTATTATTATGGTGATCAAACATAACAATAGCAATAGAGAAAACGAATTTATACCACGGATATGAGAGAAAAATATGAATTATCAATATAAAATCATCATACAATGTATCCCCGGGCTACTCCCGGTCCTAAAGATTGAGGGTTTTAGCCTCTCATGTTCATCTTACACGAATACACGGTAGAAATTGGGGAATTCATAAGAAAGACATGAAATAAATGGGAAAACCCCTGAACGGAGAAGAACCGGTGGATCCTTGGCGTAGAACACAAGCTTTCCCCGCCTGTCGGTGGTGGAAATTGTCTTCGGCAGCGTCCGAATCACCCGGGATGAGCTTCTCGGCCTCCGTTCTCCTTTCTCTCCTCCTCGGCACTCGTGCAAAACCAAAAACGAGATTCCCCTCCTTCTGGGCGGCCGTCATTAGGTATAAGTCCCTCATTAGGTCGTCAAATAATGACAGCCGTCCGATTAATATCAAAACAGATCCAACGCATATCTGCCGGCGTCGATACCATCGACGCGGGTCGATACCATCGACGCGGGTCGATGGTATCGACCCAGCGGATTAGCGGCAGCTTTCCTTTCTTTTATTCTGAGCGCCTGTGGTGATCTCGATACCATCGACTTGCGTGTCGATGGTATCGACACCTTTAGCATCGGTTGTTGTCGTTTAGCGACGCTGTAGCTCTCCTAGTGTCGATGGTATCGACTTGCGTCGATGGTATCGACTTCATCCTCGCCAGCAGCCTGGAGACATCTCGATGCCATCGACATGGGTGTCGATGGTATCGACTCTGTATTGCTCTTCTCGGCTGACAACCTGTGGCTTGGTCGATGGTATCGACATCCGTCGATGGTATCGACGGATGCAGATACTTGTTCTTCCTGAAATTTCACAACAGGCCCAAGTAAGTCCACACAATTTATAATAAGATGATAAATAATGCTCAAAATAGTAAAACGAAGGGGATTTGATATAAAATGATGGCAAAAGACCAAATAAAGTGAATTATGCAATAATATCCATGAAAATGAGTAATTAAGGAACAAAACACATATGAAATAGGTCACTAAATGCGACTCAAAATCATCGCATCAAACTCCCCTAAGCTTAAACATTGCTCGCCCTCGAGCAACTAATCCTTAGAATAGAATTGCAGATGTCAACTAACAATCAACACATCACCCCACATCCCACATGACTCCCAGTGAACGTTCTCAAACCGGCCTTTCCTAATCACAGAACAGTAATTACCCTACATGCGACAATAATCATCAATAAAAGAAATTATCCTTCAAACCGATGAACACTATCACATAAGGCAGTTAACATAATAAAGTTCGCCGATTCAGCCATGGTGCATCTTGTGATCGCCTAAACTACGTTGCTCGCCCTAACTACCATCTACATGGAAGCAGTCCTCCTTATAATCATGAGTGAGGAGAAAATCACGGTGGCCTACCAATTCGAGCAACGGGTGGATGGAATGGGTGGTTCATGGAAGAATTTGGAAGTATTACACAGTTTCAAAATGCATATAACAAAATGCCCTAAATGATGCAAATGCACATTAAGAATGCCCTAATGCCTAAAAGTGGGTGGAATGATGCATGCACTAACCTTCTACCTCAAAATGAGATAGAAATCTACTCAAGCCACATCATGTACTCAAATCCCCTGTTATACAAGTGATATCATTCCTTTCTCCCTCTTATTCCATTTCCTTCTAAATTCTCTTCTTTTTTTTTCTTTTTTTTTCAATTTTTTTTTCTTTCAGATTTTTTTCTTTTCCTCTTAGCCCACATATCCATAATTGCTTAGAGATACATGTGTTAGGCTATTTTCTTCATGATTGGAAATCTTTTACTATTGCGAGGGTATGGGACAATTTAGATCACTTTGTAAGACAACCTGAGGTACATGGTGTACTTATGCGTGAAAATCATGAAAGTTATGAGTGCAACTACATGACATGCACCTAAAGGTAATGTACATGTATCATCGTATATTTTTTCATTTTATGCCAAAATATGAAAATAACAATGCAAATCCTATCTACATGCTATGCACGCAAGAAAGAATTAAAATTGTACTTTACTTCCAATTCTTTGGTGGATTATAGAAAATGGGGTGGAATGATCACAAGATTAAGTGACTGAACCTTAGAAGAAAATTATGTGTCCCTCCTTACTGACATGTGTAGTAGTTTAAAGGGTTCTTTCTCTTACATCTGATTAAGGTCTCATTACCATTTGATTAGGTTAGGCTCAAACAACCGTTACTATCCACTTTTCATGAGTCAATGGGGGTGTGAGTATGACATATTGCTTCAAAGTTGACATAATCAATCATTTTCATAGAACAAGTTCCCCAAGGAAAACCAAGTAAAGCTATCCAAATGACACAGAAAAATTTTAAATTCCCTTAATTTCCCATGAAAACAGCAAGATGACAATTTTTAAGACATCCACGATTACACTAGATAGATGTGGATCCTAAATAAAAACTTAAAATTGCAAAAACAAATAACAAAGCAGAAACTAAAAACAACTAAAGAAAAGATAAAAGATAGAGCTGTTCCAACCACCCCCCTAAGCTTGAATCCGACTATGGCCTCATAGTCAAAGACTAACTTAAGGGCGGAACAGTGATACCCTGATCAATCTTGCGGAGGCGGTGGTGGGTATTGTGGTGCCGTAGGATCCCAAGACGGGTACTCCCCCTGGAAGCTTGGATCATATTGGGTCCTCGGCGGAGGCTGTGGATAGCCTCCAAAGTAGTCTTGACTCCAGTAATGGTCAAAGAAAGGCTCATGTTGCGTCTCTATCCGCTGCAACCGGGTGTGCATGTGCTCTTGGTTGGCGAGGATGAGCCGCTCGTTCTCGAACATAGCCCGTTGGTTGTCAAGTACCCGGCTCGTAGTGTCATGAATACCGGTATACATACCCATGTGCTGCAGCTGAGTCTGCTGTATGTCCTGCAGCATGGCGTACATCCCTTGCATGGAGTAGGGATCCACAGCTGGCTGCTCTTGCTGTGGTGATGGCGGCGGGGGCTGAGATGATGAAGATGCACCTGGATGCATCCTAGGACGCTTCCGTGGTGCCACACGTGCTCGAAGAGGTGTGAAAGCCTCCTCTTCCTCTGCAGCCTCGCCCTCTTGCTCGTCACCACCGTCGTCTTCTTCGGAGGACTCGATGGCTATGATTGGCTACCGAAAGTGCTGCTTGCCCTCGATGTGGAATACGTCGTCCGGCAGGGATGCCTCCTGGTAAGCTTGGTTGATGTGGCAATGAGCGTACGCCAACCTGTCTCGGATAAGAATGAGGTTTGAACGGTGCAAGTGTTGCACGTTCACCTTACTCCGCGTAAAAATCGGAGTCATGGACTGAAAGTTCAGCCCAAGTAAAGCGCCACCCTGGTAACCAGACCACCAAAGTGTATTGGAGCCTTCCTTGTGCTCCGCTTCACCGCCATGACGCACTGTAACCATAATGCTCCCCAGTTGCACTCTTGATGTTTTAGGAGTGCATAGAGAAAGAACAGGTCACTCTCCTGAAACTTGCTCAAAGCAAGATTGCTCCGAGCGAAGAAGGTCAAGCTCAGCATCCTATGCAAGACTCGGACGAACGGGTGCTCAAAATCCGCTACCGCGGCATTGTGGTAGCTCACGGTCTTCCCTACCGGCACTGTAACTAGCTCGGCGAAGATTTTGTCGTAGTCGGTGCGGGCGTCGGGGCGTCGGTGATCGTGGCGGCTGTGGTTCCAGTTGAAGATGTCGTTGAACTGCTTCAACGTGATGTTGTAATTGTTGTTGAAGAGTCGGAAGGACACCCTTCCCTAGATCCACGTCTGGTCCGATGGTACCACATCATTTGGTACGACGCAGATATCAAGAGACGCCATGAACTCGGCCACCAGTTCCTTGTATGTGGGCCATTCGCCGAAAAACGGCTGCCCATCCACATGACAGTCCATCTCATACAAGCGATTGGTGTGCCGCGCTTGCCCGGCCAACACATAGGCCAAGTTGGCCTCGAATCCCAGCTCCCTGATCATTCCCCGGTCCACATACCGGGTGGCCTCAAACTTCCGCTTCATTATCTCCTCGTATACCTTCCTTGCCTCCATGTTGGCGTGAATAAGGCGTGGACGAGAGATGGAAGCGGTTGGAGGAGGAACAAACTCCTCGATCTCCATGGGGTGCGCGCTTGATGAAGATGCTCCGCCCGTATGCACCATGATTGCGAGAAGAATGAGATTGGGAGAAAAGAGCTCGGTGAAGATGGAGAGAAATTCTCCGCTCGGTGACGCTTCTCCGCAGGTGTAGAGGGCTCGGGGGAGTGCTCGGCGCAATGGGAGATACTTGCTCTGAGGGTGTGATGTCATATGACGTTGCAAGTCCCCTTAAATAGACTTGATCGGCGCCCCTGTTGACCCGTCGATACCATCGACGTGGGTCGATGGTATCGACACGTCTCGCGGGTAGCCGCATCTGTCGCTGGTATCAACGGCTAACGTTTGCTGGATCGAGAAACCCGGATCGCTGACGGGTCGATACCATCGACAGAAGTCGATGGTATCGACGCAGCACCCGGATCGCTGACGTGGCTGTTGCGATCGTCGTCGATGTCTTCATGCAGATCGGTGACATGTCCGTCGATGCCATCGACGGGTGTCGATGGTATCGACTTGCTTTTATTGCGACACCTCCGTTTATTGCATTCAACCTGTGATGATGTCGATACCATCGATGAGGCCGTCGATGGTATCGAGTTGACTGAGCAAAATTCGTCTGAATATCTCCAGAGATCTCGATGGTATCGACAGGGATGTCGATACCATCGACACTTTTATTGCGACCTGCCTGTGACCATGTCGATACCATCGACGGGTCCGTCGATGGTATCGACGCAGTGCGATTTCTGCTGGTGTCAACCTGAACCAATGTCGATACCATCGACTGATGTGTCGATGGTATCGACCCTGCCTGTTCCTGCACATTTAACAAACGAATCAAGGTATCATTGTTAAACTAAAAAGTAAACAAAATAAAAGCAAACTACACCTAACATTAAACTATCCTAATGTACCAATGGTTGGGTTGCCTCCCAACAAGCGCCCTTCTTTAGCGTCTTAGGCTAGACGTCGGTCCTTCTTCTCATTCATGTACAAGTGAAATGAGTTTAACCTCATTCACTTTCCTCTTATAGTTCTCACCAAAGTACAGCTTCAAGCGTTGCCCGTTCACCAAGAACGTGGCCTCTCCATCTCGCACGAGAATCGCTCCGTGCGGTCTCACTTCTTCCACCTCGAAGGGTCCACTCCATCGGGATTTCAGTTTCCCGGGATGCAATTTGAGACGAGAGTTGAACAATAGGACACTGTCTCCTTTCTTGAACGTGCGCATCTCAATGTGGCGATCGTGGATCAGCTTTGTGCGCTCCTTATAAATACGGGCATTCTCATATGCCGTCATGCGTAGCTCATCCAATTCATTCAATTCAAACATTCTTTTCCTCCCGGCCTCGTCATAGCGCAAGTTCAGCCTTCTTAGCGCCCAATGGGCCTTGTGCTCCAATTCTACCGGAAGATGGCACGCCCGGCCATACGCCAACCTAAAAGGTGTAGTGCCTATAGGTGTTTTGTACGCCGTTCGATAAGCCCAAAGTGCATCCGGTAGCAATGCACTCCAATTCTTCCGTGTAGATGCTACGGTCCTTTCTAAAATCTTCTTGATTTCCCTGTTTGATACCTCCACCTGTCCTTGCGTTTGTGGATGATATGGGGTGCCAATGTTGTGCTTGACCCCATATTTCTTCAAAAGTGAAGCAAATTTCTGATTTCGGAAGTGTGTGCCTCCGTCACTAATGATCATTCGAGGAATCCCGAACCTGCAGAAAATATTCTCTTTGACGAACCTGCACACTACATTCGAATCATTAGTCCTTGTGGGGATTGCCTCTACCCACTTCGACACATAATCCACAGCAAGCAAAATATAAAGATTTGAATTTGAGGACACAAAGGGTCCCATGAAGTCAATGCCCCATAAATCAAATACCTCGACTTCCTGAAACACATTCAGGGGCATTTCTTGTCTCCTTGAGATATTACCTGCACGCTGGCATGGGTCACACTGCCTAACAAAATCATAGGCATCCCAGAACAAAGTGGGCCAATAAAGGCCGCTCTCCAACACCTTAGCTGCTGTCCGTGAGCTAGCATGATGTCCTCCTGTAGGCGACGCATGACAATGATGTAGAACACTTTCGTACTCTACCTCCGGCACGCACCTGCGAAGAATACCATCCCTGCATTGCTTCAACAATATTGGGTCATCCCAAAAATAGTATCTCAATGAATGGAAGAATTTCTTCTTCTCTTGATAAGACCAATCTTCCGGGATGATCCCGCAAGCCAGATAATTCACAATTTCCGCAAACCATGGTTCTTTAGAATCAATTTTTAAAAGTTGTTCGTCGGGAAAGGTCTCGGTAATGGGTATATGCAAACCTTGTTCATCCACCCTCTCTAACCTAGACAAGTGGTCAGCCACCACATTTTCAATTCCCGACTTGTCCTTGATTTCAATATCGAATTCTTGTAGGAGAAAAATCCACCTAATTAGTCTAGGCTTCGCATCCTTCTTCTCCATCAAATATTTTATTGCGGCGTGATCTGTCCACACAACCACCTTTGAACCCACTAAGTATTGCCGAAATTTCTCAAAAGCAAATACAACAGCAAGTAACTCTTTTTCCGTGGTTGTGTAATTTAATTGAGCATCATTAAGTGTTTTTGAGGCGTAGAAAATCACAGCAGGCTTGTTATCTACCCTTTGCCCCAAAACAGCCCCCACAGCATAGTCAGACGCATCACACATCAACTCGAAAGGCTTTGTCCAATCCGGCGTTTGAACAACCGGAGCTGAAATCAGCTTTTCCTTCAAAACCTCGAATGCGTGAAGACATTTCTCATTGAAATCAAAAACTGCGTCTTTTTCCAACAATTCCGATAATGGCTTTGCGATTTTTGAAAAATCCTTGATAAAGCGCCGATAAAACCCAGCGTGTTCTAAAAAGCTTCTCACCCCTTTTACAGAATTTGGTGGGGGTAGCTTAGAAATCACCTCAATTTTTACGGGGTCTACCTCTAGACCCTTGCTAGACACCTTGTGTCCTAGCACAATTCCATCTGTCACCATCATGTGACATTTCTCCCAATTGAGGACCAAGTGTGTGTCCTCGCACCGCTGTAATACCTTATCTAAATTGTAAAGGCATTCATCAAAAGACGCTCCATAAACCGAGAAGTCGTCCATGAAGACTTCGAGACACCGCTCCCCCATGTCAGAGAAAATGGCGAGCATGCAGCGTTGAAAAGTCGCCGGCGCATTGCATAAACCAAACGACATACGACGGTAGGCGAAAGTCCCATAGGGACATGTAAACGTAGACTTCTCTTGATCCAAAGGATCAATAGAAATCTGGTTGTACCCCGAGTAAACATCTAGGAAACAAAAATGCGACCGACCGGCTAAGCGTTCCAAAATCTGATCAATGAATGGCAATGGAAAATGATCTTTCAGAGTTGCGGCGTTCAATCGGCGGTAATCAATGCATACACGCCACCCGGTTACCAATCGGGTGGTGACAGGTTCATTTAGAAGATTTGTAGTGACAGTGATTCCCCCCTTTTTAGGGACTACCTGTGTGGGGCTCACCCATGTCGAATCAGATATGGCATAAATAATCCCTGCAGCAAGCAACTTAATGACTTCCTTTTTGACAACCTCCATCATGCTTGGATTTAGACGTCTTTGAGGCTGTATGACTGACTTGGCTCCTTCCTCAAGCCGAATCTTATATTGACAAAGTGTAGGGGAGATCCCCTTGATGTCCGCCACTGACCACCCAAAGGCTCCACGGTGGTTCTTGAGCACTATCAGTAGCTGCTCCTCCTCATCCGTACTCAAGTATGAAGAAACAATCACTGGCAACTTGTCCTCCTTAGCTAGAAAGACGTACTTCAGGTGCGGGGGCAATGGCTTTAACTCCAGATCAGGTGGGCAGATAAGGGATGATTGTAGCGGTGGGGGCAGTGTACCCAAATCTTCATAGTGCCTCGTGTAGAAACATGGAAGCATTTGAAGCATTTTGGCGCACTCCTTGAGTGAAGTACTCCGCATCCAATCATAAGTGACATTAAGCAAGCACGCCTCTAGAGGCAATTCCGGATATGCATCACAGACAGAAGTAATTATCACATCATCCTCCCACGAAGGTGGAATGTCCTCATTCTCATCATTTGGAAACCCGACAGCCTTGTATAAAGAGACAGCTTTCGTTTGCTCCATAAGGTCTACCGCCAAGGTCCCATTGTCTATCCTGCTCATCACATGGGCCATATCTAAAAATGGCTTCCCGAGACAAAGTGAGATATTGCTTTCCACATGCTTCACCATGTTGCACTGTGCCTTTGCTTTAGTAGATGTATTGCTGTTGGGCATGACCATCTCAAAGCGATCATCCGCAATGCCTAAGGTCAAGCGACCTCTCCCCATCTCCAAGATCATGTCAGCTGTAGCTTGAAATGGGCGACCAAGAAGTAACTCATTGCCGTGTTCGTCCTGCATCTCCATCACAACAAAATCAGCGGGAAAAACAAAGCGGTCTACCTTTACCAAAACATCCTCACAGATTCCATATGGTTTCACCACAGAATTATCGGCCAATTGGATAGTCATATTGCTTGGCCTTGACTCCTTCAATCCAAGTTTCTTGAATGTAGAAAGGGGCATCAGATTGATGCTTGCCCCGGAGTCACAAAGCGCTTCGCCAAATTTGAACTTCCCGATAAAGCATGAAATATTGAAACACCCGGGATCCTGTCGCTTTGGCGGCAGAGTGCCCATAATAAAAGCACTCACTTGATCCTTCAATACCACAACCTCAGTGTCGGGTATCTTCCTCTTCTTGGTGATTACATCTTTAAGAAACTTTCCATAAGACGGGATTTGTTCAATTGCCTCTAACAAGGGAATATTCACAGATAACTTCCTAAAGCTGTCCAGAAATTTTTTAAACTGTGCATCCACCTTTCTTGCTTTTGCACTATTGGGATAGGGAACCGGAACGGTATGTTCCCTTTGATGAGGTGGCACATAGGGAGTTAATTTCTGTGGTTCCTCCTCAGTGGCTTGTCCTTCCTTACCATCTTCGGTTGTGTCATCAATTTGCTCTATGACTGGTGCGGGCTGCTCCTTAGCGGTTGCTTCTTCGACTGTGTCCTGCGGTGTGCTTGTGTCATCCGCCCTTGGATTAAGCACCTTCTTACCGCTCCTCAACAATATGGCCTTGGCCTGTTGGTTTCCCCCAGGAACATTGGTGTTCCCCGGAAAACCCGGATGTGCCGGCTTCTTCAAGCTTGCAATCTCCGCTGCCATCTGTGCCATGGAAGTCTCTATAGTCCGCATCTGAGCCCCGTGGCTCTGCAACGTCTGCCCAAACTGGTTCATGTATTCACCTTGTTGCTTTATTTGCTGCCCAAAAGTGTTCATCAACTCTTAATTTTGCTTTATGACTTGATTGAGCAACTCCGTGCTCTTATCCTCCGTGGCCGGTGCAGGTTTAGCGTCCGGATCTTGCAGAAAGTTATTTGGATCCTTCCATGAAAATTTCTTGTCTTTCCGCCATGAATAATCGTTATTCCTGTACCCCTGCTGTTGCCTCATGTACTTGACCTGAGCCTCATCCTCGGACTCATTGTCTTCTTTCTGTAGCAACTTCTTAGCGAGAAGATCCATCTTCTCATTCAGCTCTCTAATTGCCTTAGACTCACTGGCAACTCTCGCTTGCTCAACTGGGCCTCGCTCTCTCTCTCCCCAAGATTGTTTTCGTGCCATATTCTTCAATATTTCCCAGCATCTTGTATCAGTGTTGTTTAGAAAGAATCCAGAACCGGCCGAGTCCAAGTTTCTTCTATCATGCTCGGAGAGAGCAAAGTAGAAGATCTTCACTTGGGTTTCCTTGTCCAATCCATGATGTGGACATCTCCTCAACATGACTTGGAATCGCTCCCAAGTCTCAGAATAAGTCTCACCCGCCTGTTGGGTGAAATTGTGGATCTTCCGGATCATATCATTGGTCTTCTCAGGAGGAAAGAACCTCTCGAAGAAAACCTCCACCATGTGATCCCATGATTCAACAAACTCGTCGTCGAGGTTATGAAGCCACTCTCTTGCCACTCCAGCCAAGGAACTCGGGAATAACTTGAGATAGAGCACATCTTGCGGAAATCGATCTATCTTCACCATATCGCAGTTCTCCACAAACTGACTAATGTGTGCCACTGGATCTTCATTTTTCAGTCCGTGAAATGCATTGGATTTGACCAAATTAATCAGTGCTGGGTCGATCTTGTATGTAGGTATGTTTAGCCCCTATTTCTTTATAGGCCCCTTTGATGCAGAGGAAGAAGACGCCTTGATCTTCTCCCATATTGTCTGTGCTTCAGCCATTACTTCTTCTTGTTCTTGCTCAGATTCAGAATTTATATCACTGTGGTGTTCCTCCTCGTAGTAGTCCTCGTCCTCTGGTCCCGCAGATGGAACCTCAGGTGTGCGATTCACGTAGTCTCGACTACGTGTGTGCACCATGCAAAGTACCTGAAAAAAATGGAAATAGGGGTTCAGTACAATGCTTTGAACGAGTCAACACAATTATATAGAAATAAAGGAATTTTTTGAAATTGTTTTAAAATAAATAAAAAAATGTGGCCTAGAATGGCCGCTCTTAGCACTCAAAGTGCCAATAATTCGCCGTATCCCCGGCAACGGCGCCAAAAACTTGATGTGTATTTTACTACGCGCTTAAACGCAAGTATACGCGTCGAGTAATATAGGCCTTGTGAGGCCCGAGTCGAACTCAGGGATACGTGAATTATTAGAGACTTCTACTAACTAATCGCAATCAGCTAGACTGATTAACAAAGTAGGGTTTTGTTGTTCAAATTAAAAGAAAATAAAAATCAAACAAAGAAAACAATCGATTAAAGGTTAATTTAATCAATTCAAAGGGATATCTTTAGGATGGCAGTTTCACCGCGGGTCAACATTGTATTAGATTTCATATAATTCCTCACACTTCTCTCTCTATCCGAGTAGTGGCCTGAAATGAGAATTACCCACTGTCGTGGTGTAATCCACTACTTAGATTTAGGTTGATTCCATCGTCATAGTAATCATTCCCCTAAACTAAGCGCATTAAGATCGGTCCCTCAGTTCCCACCATTAATTTTACAACTCCTTTGTCAAGGGTTTTATTAATTAATGTAGAATTCGTCTCTTTTCAACCGTTAATCCTTCTGTCGAAGTGATTAAGGGCATTAATTTATTATTATGGTGATCAAACATAACAATAGCAATAGAGAAAACGAATTTATACCACAGATATGAGAGAAAAATATGAATTATCAATATAAAATCATCATACAATGTATCCCCGGGCTACTCCCGGTCCTAAAGATTGAGGGTTTTAGCCTCTCATGTTCATCTTACACGAATACATGGTAGAAATTGGGGAATTCATAAGAAAGACGTGAAATAAATGGGAAAACCCCTGAACGGAGAAGAACTGGTGGATCCTTGGCGTAGAACACAAGCTTTCCCCGCCTGTCGGTGGTGGAAATTGTCTTCGGCAGCGTCCGAATCACCCGGGATGAGCTTCTCGGCCTCCGTTCTCCTTTCTCTCCTCCTCGGCACTCGTGCAAAACCAAAAATGAGATTCCCCTCCTTCTGGGCGGCCGTCATTAGGTATAAGTCCCTCATTAGGTCGTCAAATAATGACAGCCTTCCGATTAATATCAAAACAGATCCAACGCATATCTGCCGGCGTCGATACCATTGACGCGGGTAGATGGTATCGACCCAGCGGATTAGCGGCAGCTTTCCTTTCTTTTATTCTGAGCGCCTGTGGTGATCTCGATACCATCGACTTGCGTGTCGATGGTATCGACACCTTTAGCATCGGTTGTTGTCGTTTAGCGACGCTGTAGCTCTCCTAGTGTCGATGGTATCGACTTGCGTCGATGGTATCGACTTCATCCTCGCCAGCAGCCTAGAGACATCTCGATGCCATCGACATGGGTGTCGATGGTATCGACTCTGTATTGCTCTTCTCGGCTGACAACCTGTGGCTTGGTCGATGGTATCGACATCCGTCGATGGTATCGACGGATGCAGATACTTGTTCTTCCTGAAATTTCACAACAGGCCCAAGTAAATCCACACAATTTATAATAAGATGATAAATAATGCTCAAAATAGTAAAACGAAGGGGATTTGATATAAAATGATGGCAAAAGACCAAATAAAGTGAATTATGCAATAATATCCATGAAAATGAGTAATTAAGGCACAAAACACATATGAAATAGGTCACTAAATGCGACTCAAAATCATCGCATCAACCAAGCTCGGGATTGAGAAGGTGGCCTTAAGTCATTAGCAAAGGAAACCCTAAGGTGGGTATGCCAGGGTTAGGGCAAAAGCGGTGGAGAATGTCATACTGGAAAATGTAAATTGGCTGGTTAATTAACTTGATTGTGATAATTAGATTGTTATCCATATGCGCAAACTTTTGGTTGTCCCCACATACCAGTATATTTTGATATACTGACTGAAGTGTTGTTTGTCAGCGTTTTAGGTACAATCCTGAAAGCACAAATAGTAAAGTGGCACATCATGAAATTAAGAAATAAAGTGCAAGGAGGATTAGATAGAATAATTCAAGTTGTGGATAGATAGATTTCCAAAGTTTTAAAAAAGTAAGCAAAGTTTTATTTTTCTACCAAATTTTAGTTTAGTTAGTAGAATTTCATAATTATAATTGATTATTTGTTGAACCTTTGATCCTGTTAATTGAATAACGGCTCTGACCTTCAGGTCTCCCTTAATTGGGGGTTACCGGGAGGCGGGGTCGTAACATACCTTGTCCCGAGGCTTGCTTGGCGACGTTACCTCACAGCTTGTGTGGTCTTCACCTCTAGTCTTGGATGGTGTCTGTGTAGCTCTTGGTCTCACTGGGACTGTCAGGATTGATAGTTGTCCTCTGAGTGGCAGAAGTCTCCCGCCTCTACAGTAGTCCACATAGACCACCTGGAACTCCGATCGCCTTGTCACACAAGGCACCGGAAGGAGTCACATCCTCCTGTCAGTGTACTAGTCACCGACACACTCTCCTGCCACCAGTCGCTTTTCTGTAGTTGTCTTTCCCTTGTTGTGCCTCCCTTATCGGGTAGCACTTGCTCGGGCTCTCCTGGTTACCACAACCAGAGAGAATGACAACTTCACAGAGCAACTGGTGTTCTGTGTTGTACTTTGATAAGCCCCCAATACGCCTACATATAGGAGGGTGATGGGACAAGCTTCTCTACCCCAGACAATGCGGGATTAAAGCAGGAGTAGAAGTGTTACAACCCCAATTTTTGGGTTCTTTTGGTGAGAAATGCAATTTCTCATATTAAAAATATTTGAACAAATAATGATATATTTTGTTTTGAATAAATGGTTTTCATTTACAATAGCCTTGGTGGTTGTTTTGTTGGCTTTATTGGCTATTGGGCCCGACAACAAGGAAAAACCAAAAGGAACTCCATTATTAATAATAAATGGAGAAAAGAAAGATGTAGAAACCTCTAGAAGGCAAACGTATATAATCTAAAGGTGGATTTCGTGCCTCTTGGGTTCCTTGGTTTCCAAGAAGCCCAAATTTCCAAGTTAATGCAACAAGAAAGAGAAAGGATTAATTAAATGTTGCTTTATTAAGAAGAAAACATGAGATAATAATGAAATACAAGAAATATGTGGAAATATGGATAATGTATCCATCTTGGGAAAGATTTCATCTCTACATGGTTTATAATAATGAAAGGGATCAAAATCAAGAGAATAAAAGATTAAGAAAGAGGAAATACCAATTAAATTGGTTTTATTAAAGAATAACTTGCTTATGAAGGAAATACCCTCTTCCTTTGGAATTTGGGTTTCAAATTTAATACACGAGTAGATAATGCCAAGATAGAGTTTCCTCTAAATTTTGAGTGAAAATATTAAATGAGGAGAGAGATATGAATTTCATAAGTTTCCTTTATTTAATACATATTTTCCTTGGTTTTTAAGAAATTAGAAACAAGGGGACAATACCAACTGTCAGATCCCCCGCATGGTCCAGAGGAACACATATCCGACGGTGGATGTGCATCGTCCACCTCGTATCCCAGAAGGAAAGGGAAAAGGAAAACCGAGAAAATCTAATCCAATTTTCTCGAATCCTACGGTACCAGCTAGGAATCTAAGACCACAAGGGTCTCTGGGACATGATTCCACACCCATATAACCTAGCTTTTCGGTTGTTTCACGTATTATAGAAAGAACGCCCAATTGGGCAGAGAATAGGTGTGGCGGCATAATGGGGGAACCCTAGAAGAGCCCCCTAAAGCCTAAAAATAGTACCCCTATAGACTCCTCACGCCCTGACGAACACAATCGGCCACTTAAGTTGTTCTCTCATACCCTGGATTCATGGATTACATCTGCTTCAGTGAGCTCAGGCTGTGGTGCCACCGCAGGTCCAACAGTTGAGGAAGAAAGAGAGAAACAACAATGACCGTCTGTTGGAAATCAACGATGGACGTGCGAGGAAATCCAACAGCCCTGGGTGCATCGTGTTTTGGATAGCGATGAGTGGGGGTGAGCACTGAGAGCCGCATGATTCGACTCAGTCAACCATGGATCACGATCTGACGGTCAGATATTTTCTAGAAAATCTCAGGTTAGTCGCCTCTCTAGTTGAAATACAAGAAAATTGAAGAATCTTGCATATTTCGTTAAAAATGACACCTTTGGCCGAAAAATACAAATGAGTAGTGCTTTTTGATCAGAAAAATGCATAGAACATGATAAAAATAATATCAAAATCTGATTGTAGATGATATTAAAAAAGTATAGGGTTTTACATCTTTTTAATGCATTAAAAAGGTAGAAAAACCCTAGAAACAGATAAAAACAATCATGATGAATCTTGAGTACGTTTTTGATCAATATTAACATGTTAAATATAAAAAGGACACATTAGATCTAAAAGGGTGATCCTTACACGTAGTTCAATTAATTTAGATTTTCATGTGCACAAATATTCTTTAATGGGCCTTGAAACCCTAATATTGGTAATTGTGACTCTTAATGGCTTTAATTGCTCAATTTCATGATTAAAGTTGACATATGACAATTTTAAGCTATTTCAAGTATAGAAGTTCCTAATTGTGGATAAATACCCTTAATGTAGTAATTAGGGTTTTTCTAATGAATAAAGGAAGAATTAATGACAAATAGAGTTCATATGTGAATTAGACCATAATGAACTATGAATTGATGACAAATGAGCATAGTGATCTTGTCGTGGATTAAAAGGATAAAAATGGTAGTTTTAAGGTAAAAGAGGCATAATGAACCTAATTGATGGTTAATTAAGGTTATATGTTGTTAAAAGGTAACCTTAATAACTTTCATGAAGGATAGATGAGAAATTAGGGTTTAAAAGAGTAAAATGAAGTAAAAACCCTAATTGCAAAGTAAACCCTAAAAGTGGTAGAAATCCAAAAAAGGAATAGAAACCTTAAGTAGTAAGATGGTTTGGATAGATTTTGATAAAAAGGAATTGGATGTGATTTCAGGATTCTTGTGCTTGCTTGCTTGGATTTCTTACTTGCAAGGATTATTATGTCTCAAATCAGCCTGACAGGTATGTGGTTACGCTTATGACTATTCCAAATTAGTTTTCCGAGGATTTTATCGATGTTTCCATCGTGACTTGAATTAAACTGTTGGATGAATTTAATTCATGCAAGCCATAATGTGAATATGACTATCACCTAAGATATGTTCCTACTAGCTCAGATCCTAGTCCCCTCTGTGGCTTAATGGTTTGACCTAGTTCATGGCTACCTATGGGGTAGGTCCATCATGTCATTGGATGACTTAGTGCATGGCTCCAATGGGGTAGGTCCATCAAGTCACCTTGAGTCAGGGATTGGGCTACCTTTGGGTAGGGCCATGCGACTCTATAACCCTAAGTATTGGCTACCTATGAGGTAGGGCCATGGGGGTAAGGATCTACCTTAGACAGAGGTAGTATCCAAGTCCACTGCAGGGACAACACAGAGATAGGGGATAGGTAAGGATTGAGTAGCATTGCTTAAGATGTAATCTTGGCTGTTAAATGATAATTGGATTATTACTTTGTTATCATAGTTGCATGATTATTGTTTCCCCCACATACCAGCTTTATGCTGACTGACGTTTTGTTTGTCGGCATTTTAGGTACAAGTAAAAAGAACAAACAGTAAAGTGGCATGTGTGGAATTAAATGAGAATTAAAGTGGGAAGGAGGATTAGTTAGAATGGACTCCTGGTGCAGATAGAAGTGGATATCCCTATTTTTGGAAAAGGTATGCAAAGTTTTATTTTATACCAGTTTTCAGTTTAGTTGGTGAAATTTGATCATTGTTATTGATTATTTGTCGAACCTTTGATCCTGTTAATTGGGATAATGGCTCTGAGCTCTTGGTCTTCCTTAATTGGGGGTTATCGAGAGGCGGGGTCGTTACAATTGGTATCAGAGCCTAGGTTCCTCATTTAATCTTTAATAATTATTAAATTTTACAAACTCTGTAGAACCCAAGGGAGTTATTAGAGGAATTTTTGAAAGACAGAGGTGTCTAGAAAAGGATCACGTCTGGGGACTGGCAAGATTTTCCTCCGCACTGCTAGTCGCAATATGAGGACTCCCAGATTAGTATGACTGCCTGGCCAATGTCTTAGGATTGGACTCAAAATAAGATATCTTTAGGACTCTCTCATCTTGTTCATCCTTTCTCAACTCAAATGTTGTTAAGGATTATGAGGTTTAGGGTTTTCTCTCTTTTCCTCACCCTCTTGAGGTATGGGTAAGATTGATAAGGTTTAAGGAATCCTCCACCAAATTAATGAAAAGCATGTAAATAAGATGTCATGGACATAAGCTTAATAGATTAAGCATAAACTAAAGGATAGATACATGCTTAGGCCGTATGACATAAGTTGTCATGCCCTCAGGAGAGATCTGAGGCTAGACCTTCTTGTCAGGAGGATAAGCAAAGAGAGTCAGTCCTGGAGGTAGAGACCTCCTTTATAAGTGGAGACCGGGCACATCCTCTAGATGATGTTAACCCTAACCCTAAGTGTTGGTTAGAGAGAGATGACATGATGCGTTAGATGTCATGGTAGACTAGGTGTTTGGATGGACATGCCTTGGATGCCATATGAGCATGAGAGGTTGGATGACTGAGTACCTTTGGCGACCCAACCCTGGGAAGGGTCGTGAAAGTTTATTGTGAAGGATAGCTCCTTCATTGATGAGGTTAGAGAAGAACCTATGGAACCCCATGAGCTTATATGAGCATGGCATAGTAGGCACCCAGAATACGTCAGTAGTGCGAGCAGTAGGTTGAAACCCTAGCCAAGGGAGTATGTTGGAAAGCTGATGAGATAAGCATAAAGAGCTATGGATAACCTTGAACAAACATAGGTTTCACCATGTAGGGGTATGCTTGTGAGATGGATCCATCTTCATGGAGAAAGGACCTCTAATTGTGAGGTTGGTTGTAGGATTAGCTCTAGAAAGAGAGAGAGAGAGAGAGCAGGATCCAAGCCAGAAGGTTGGAGGCCTAACTCTGAGATATGAGGAAAAGTGGGGAGTTGAGGATGACGTGACCTAAGTGGATGATAGTGGTTGCCTCATGCTTGATCCCTAGAGGTTGATGATATCTTGGTTGCCTTTAGAGGGACCAAACCCTAGAAAGAGGATGAGTTTGCTAGTACCTAGATGCAAATAGGTGCTTACCTTCTGAGCTAGGAAGAAGAGTTCCTTAGACCTGAAGAGGTTTAGTAACAGGATGTGAGGCCTTACACCTAGTTGGTTGTCCTTAAGGAGGACTCCACTCTAAAGTGTTGTTCAAGCAGAAGGATCATGGGAAGTGCATGTCATACCCTGTACAGGCTTGGCTCGGGGTTAAAAGTTGAGCAGGCAGTTGGACATCAGAAAAGTGAACCTAGGGTTCCTAGGCCTAAGAGGGGAAGTGGTGTACCTGATGCTCATGATGAGATTTGAATTTCTATGGATTCGAGCACGGTACTTATCATGTTTAGAGGAAAGGGAAACCCCTTAAGTTTAAGGTATGTTTGATGAACCCCTCACAACTAAGTTGATGACATGGGAAGGTATGATCATGATCCAGTGTTGAGGAAAGAGAACAAGTATGACCGAACATGGTTTAGTAGGTGGTCTGCTTGTGCCTTAGTAGCTTGCTAGGGTTAAGCATGCTAGACCTAAGGACGTTTGTGACCTTTGTTATCAAGGTGTAGTTTCCTCCCATCCTGGGAGAGGGACCCTCTTGTAGAGTGTATACTAATTTTGTGGGTTTTGAGGAATCTAATAAAAATATTGTTAGGGGCTAATTACCCTTGCAATTCGAAAAGTAATGGAAGTAAATAACTCTAATGTAATAATGGTTAAGAAACCCTATTTTGATATGTTTAATGTGATTAGTAGGGTTTAATTGATGATTAAAGTTGATATTAACATGTTAATCATAAAGAGATACATTAAGATCGAAAAAGATGAATTTTGCACATAATTGGTTTAATTTAGAGTTTCTTGTGCATGAATAGGCTTTAATGGGCCTTGAAACCCTAATGTTGGTAATTAGGACTACTAATGGCTTTAATTATTCGATTTCATGTATAGAACTGAGTTTTCATGGCTATAAGCTATTTCGAGCATTAAAGTTCCTAATTTGTGGATAAACACCCTTAACGTGGAAATTAGGGTTTCCTAGTAGAATTAATGATAAATAACGTTCATATGTGAATTAGACCATAATGAATTATGATTTGTTAATCTGAAAGAAAGTAAAGGTGATAATTGAGTCTAATGGCCTTTAAATAACTTAAAAGGATAAAGATGGTAGTTTTGATATAAAAGAGAAAATAATCGACTTTAATTGGGCTTATGATGTTGAAATTAGGGTTTATGAACTAAGAGAGCATTAAATGTGATAAAAGTATTATGGAGGCAAAAACCCTAATAAAACCCAAGAAAGTTTGAGGTGGGACCCAAGTCAACCTTGAAAATGTTTTGTATAAAATAATGACACATGTGTGATATGCATTAATATCAGGATATTGTTGATTGCTTGTTTGATTATTAATGCTTGGACATCAAGTTGCTCTGGGCCAGGTATGTGGTTAATTATGACTAACCGCATTAGTTTCCCGAGGGTTTTCCGAATGTTTCCTCGCATTGAATGCAATCTAAATAGTTGGATGTTCATACTTGCAAAATCATAAAGTTACTATGATTATCACATTAATAATAAAAGTATGTATTCTCACACCTACATGCCACCCTGATGGATGATGCTAAAGGTCAGGCCCAGATGGGTAGACCAATGGACACCTTGAGTGGTGACCCCAAGAACCAAGCTCGGGAATGAGAAGGTGGCCTATGATGCATGACTATGGAGCACCATGACAGGTGACTCCCAGGAACCAAGCTCGGGATTGAGAAGGTGGCCTTAAGTCATTAGCAAAGGAAACCCTAAGGTGGGTATGCCAGGGTTAGGGCAAAAGCGGTGGAGAATGTCATACTGGAAAATGTAAATTGGCTGGTTAATTAACTTGATTGTGATAATTAGATTGTTATCCATATGCGCAAACTTTTGGTTGTCCCCACATACCAGTATATTTTGATATACTGACTGAAGTTTTGTTTGTCGGCGTTTTAGGTACAATCCTGAAAGCACAAATAGTAAAGTGGCACATCGTGAAATTAAGAAATAAAGTGCAAGGAGGATTAGATAGAATAATTCAAGTTGTGGATAGATAGATTTCCAAAGTTTTAAAAAGGTAAGCAAAGTTTTATTTTTCTACCAAATTTCAGTTTAGTTAGTAGAATTTCATAATTATAATTGATTATTTGTTGAACCTTTGATCCTGTTAATTGAATAACGGCTCTGACCTTCAGGTCTCCCTTAATTGGGGGTTACCGGGAGGCGGGGTCGTAACATACCTTGTCCCGAGGCTTGCTTGGCGACGTTACCTCACAGCTTGCGTGGTCTTCACCTCTAGTCTTGGATGGTGTCTGTGTAGCTCTTGGTTTCACTGGGACTGTCGGGATTGATAGTTGTCCTCTGAGCGGCAGAAGTCTCCCGCCTCTACAGTAGTCCACATAGACCACCTGGAACTCCGATCGCCTTGTCACACAAGGCACCGGAAGGAGTCACACCCTCCTGTCAGTGTACTAGTCACCGACACACTCTCCTGCCACCAGTCGCTTTTCTGTAGTTGTCTTTCCCTTGTTGTGCCTCCCTTATCGGGTAGCACTTGCTCGGGCTCTCCTGGTTACCACAACCAGAGAGAATGACAACTTCACAGAGCAACTGGTGTTCTGTGTTTTACTTTGAGAAGCCCCCAATACGCCTATATATAGGAGGGTGATGGGACAAGCTTCTCTACCCTGGACAATGCGGGATTAAAGCAGGAGTAGAAGTGTTACAACCCCAATTTTTGGGTTCTTTTGGTGAGAAATGCAATTTCTCATATTAAAAATATTTGAACAAATAATGATATATTTTGTTTTGAATAAATGGTTTTCATTTACATTAGCCTTGGTGGTTGTTTTGTTGGCTTTATTGGCTATTGGGCCCGACAACAAGGAAAAACCAAAAGGAACTCCATTATTAATAATAAATGGAGAAAAGAAAGATGTAGAAACCTCTAGAAGGCAAACATATATAATCTAAAGGTGGATTTCGTGCCTCTTGGGTTCCTTGGTTTCCAAGAAGCCCAAATTGCCAAGTTAATGCAACAAGAAAGAGAAAGGATTAATTAAATGTTGCTTTATTAAGAAGAAAACATGAGATAATAATGAAATACAAGAAATATGTGGAAATATGGATAACATATCCATCTTGGGAAAGATTTCATGTCTACATGGTTTATAATAATGAAAGGGATCAAAATCAAGAGAATAAAAGATCAAGAAAGAGGAAATACCAATTAAATTGGTTTTATTAAAGAATAACTTGCTTATGAAGGAAATACCCTCTTCCTTTGGAATTTGGGTTTCAAATTTAATACACGAGTAGATAATGCCAAGATAGAGTTTCCTCTAAATTTTGAGTGAAAATATTAAATGAGGAGAGAGATATGAATTTCATAAGTTTCCTTTATTTAATACATATTTTCCTTGGTTTTTAAGAAATTAGAAACAAGGGGACAATACCAACTGTCAGATCCCCCGCATGGTCCAGAGGAACACATATCCGACGGTGGATGTGCATCGTCCACCTCGTATCCCAGAAGGAAAGGGAAAAGGAAAACCGAGAAAATCTAATCCAATTTTCTCGAATCCTATGGTACCAGCTAGGAATCTAAGACCAAAAGGGTCTCTGGGACATGATTCCACACCCATATAACCTAGCTTTTCGGTTGTTTCACGTATTATAGAAAGAACGCCCAATTGGGCAGAGAATAGGTGTGGCGGCATAATGGGGGAACCCTAGAAGAGCCCCCTAAAGCCTAAAAATAGTACCCCTATAGACTCCTCACGCCCTGACGAACACAATCGGCCACTTAAGTTGTTCTCTCATACCCTGGATTCATGGATTACATCTGCTTCAGTGAGCTCAGGCTGTGGTGCCACCGCAGGTCCAACAGTTGAGGAAGAAAGAGAGAAACAACAATGACCGTCCGTTGGAAATCCACGATGGACGTGCGAGGAAATCCAACAGCCCTGGGTGCATCGTGTTTTGGATAGCGATGAGTGGGGGTGAGCACTGAGAGCCACATGATTCGACTCAGTCAACCATGGATCATGATCTGACGGTCGTATATTTTCTAGAAAATCTCAGGTTAGTCGCCTCTCTAGTTGAAATATAAGAAAATTGAAGAATCTTGCATATTTCGTTAAAAATGACACCTTTGGCCGAAAAATACAAATGAGTAGTGCTTTTTGATCAGAAAAATGCATAGAACATGATAAAAATAATATCAAAATCTGATTGTAGATGATATTAAAAAAGTATAGGGTTTATATCTTTTCAATGCATTAAAAAGGTAGAAAAACCCTAGAAACAGATAAAAACAATCATGATGAATCTTGAGTACGTTTTTGATCAATATTAACATGTTAAATATAAAAAGGACACATTAGATCTAAAAGGGTGATCCTTACACGTAGTTCAATTAATTTAGATTTTCATGTGCACACATATTCTTTAATGGGCCTTGAAACCCTAATATTGGTAATTGTGACTCTTAATGGCTTTAATTGCTCAATTTCATGATTAAAGTTGACATATGATAATTTTAAGCTATTTCAAGTATAGAAGTTCCTAATTGTGGATAAATACCCTTAATGTAGTAATTAGGGTTTTTCTAATGAATAAAGGAAGAATTAATGACAAATAGAGTTCATATGTGAATTAGACCATAATGAACTATGAATTGATGACAAATGAGCATAGTGATCTTGTCGTGGATTAAAAGGATAAAAATGGTAGCTTTAAGGTAAAAGAGGCATAATGAACCTAATTGATGGTTAATTAAGGTTATATGTTGTTAAAAGGTAACCTTAATAACTTTCATGAAGGATAGATGAGAAATTAGGGTTTAAAAGAGTAAAATGAAGTAAAAACCCTAATTGCAAAGTAAACCCTAAAAGAGGTAGAAATCCAAAAAAGGAATAGAAACCTTAAGTAGTAAGATGGTTTGAATAGATTTGATAAAAAGGAATTGGATGTGATTTCAGGATTCTTGTGCTTGCTTGCTTGGATTTCTTACTTGCATGGATTATTATGTCTCAAATCAGCCTGACAGGTATGTGGTTACGCTTATGACTATTCCAAATTAGTTTTCCGAGGATTTTATCGATGTTTCCATCGTGACTTGAATTAAACTGTTGGATGAATTTAATTCATGCAAACCATAATGTGAATATGACTATCACCTAAGATATGTTCCTACTAGCTCAGATCCTAGTCCCCTCTGTGGCTTAATGGTTTGACCTAGTTCATGGCTACCTATGGGGTAGGTCCATCATGTCATTGGATGACTTAGTGCATGGCTACCAATGGGGTAGGTCCATCAAGTCACCTTGAGTCAGGGATTGGGCTACCTTTGGGTAGGGCCATGCGACTCTATAACCCTAAGTATTGGCTACCTATGAGGTAGGGCCATGGGGGTAAGGATCTACCTTAGAGAGAGGTAGTATCCAAGTCCACTGCAGGGACAACACAAAGATAGGGGATAGGTAAGGATTGAGTAGCATTGCTTAAGATGTAATCTTGGCTGTTAAATGATAATTGGATTATTACTTTGTTATCATAGTTGCATGATTATTGTTTCCCCCACATACCAGCTTTATGCTGACTGACATTTTGTTTTTCGGCATTTTAGGTACAAGTAAAAAGAACAAACAGTAAAGTGGCATGTGTGGAATTAAATGAGAATTAAAGTGGGAAGGAGGATTAGTTAGAATGGACTCCTGGTGCAGATAGAAGTGGATATCCCTATTTTTGGAAAAGGTATGCAAAGTTTTATTTTATACCAGTTTTCAGTTTAGTTGGTGAAATTTGATCATTGTTATTGATTATTTGTCGAACCTTTGATCCTGTTAATTGGGATAATGGCTCTGAGCTCTTGGTCTCCCTTAATTGGGGGTTACCGAGAGGCGGGGTCGTTACAATTGGTATCAGAGCCTAGGTTCCTCATTTAATCTTTAATAATTATTAAATTTTACAAACTCTGTAGAACCCAAGGGAGTTATTAGAGGAATTTTTGAAAGACAGAGGTGTCTAGAAAAGGATCACGTCTGGGGACTGGCAAGATTTTCCTCCGCACTGCTAGTCGCAATATGAGGACTCCCAGATTAGTATGACTGCCTGGCCAATGTCTTAGGATTGGACTCAAAATAAGATATCTTTAGGACTCTCTCATCTTGTTCATCCTTTCTCAACTCAAATGTTGTTAAGGATTATGAGGTTTAGGGTTTTCTCTCTTTTCCTCACCCTCTTGAGGTATGGGTAAGATTGATAAGGTTTAAGGAATCCTCCACCAAATTAATGAAAAGCATGTAAATAAGATGTCATGGACATAAGCTTAATAGATTAAGCATAAACTAAAGGATAGATACATGCTTAGGCCGTATGACATAAGTTGTCATGCCCTCAGGAGAGACCTGAGGCTAGACCTTCTTGTCAGGAGGATAAGCAAAGAGAGTTAGTCCTGGAGGTAGAGACCTCCTTTATAAGTGGAGACCGGGCACATCCTCTAGATGATGTTAACCCTAACCCTAAGTGTTGGTTAGAGAGAGATGACATGATGAGTTAGATGTCATGGTAGACTAGGTGTTTGGATGGACATGCCTTGGATGCCATATGAGCATGAGAGGTTGGATGACTGAGTACCTTTGGCGACCCAACCCTGGGAAGGGTCGTGAAAGTTTATTGTGAAGGATAGCTCCTTCATTGATGAGGTTAGAGAAGAACCTATGGAACCCCATGAGCTTATATGAGCATGGCATAGTAGGCACCCAGAATACGTCAGTAGTGCGAGCAGTAGGTTGAAACCCTGACCAAGGGAGTATGTTGGAAAGCTGATGAGATAAGCATAAAGAGCTATGGATAACCTTGAACAAACATAGGTTTCACCATGTAGGGGTATGCTTGTGAGATGGATCCATCTTCATGGAGAAAGGACCTCTAATTGTGAGGTTGGTTGTAGGATTAGCTCTAGAAAGAGAGAGAGAAAGAGAGAGCAGGATCCAAGCCAGAAGGTTGGAGGCCTAACTCTGAGATATGAGGAAAAGTGGGGAGTTGAGGATGACGTGACCTAAGTGGATGATAGTGGTTGCCTCATGCTTGATCCCTAGAGGTTGATGATATCTTGGTTGCCTTTAGAGGGACCAAACCCTAGAAAGAGGATGAGTTTGCTAGTACCTAGGTGCAAATAGGTGCTTACCTTCTGAGCTAGGAAGAAGAGTTCCTTAGACATGAAGAGGTTTAGTAACAGGATGTGAGGCCTTACACCTAGTTGGTTGTCCTTAAGGAGGACTCCACTCTAAAGTGTTGTTCAAGCAGAAGGATCATGGGAAGTGCATGTCATACCCTGTACAGGCTTGGCCCGGGGTTAAAAGTTGAGCAGGCAGTTGGACATCAGAAAAGTGAACCTAGGGTTCCTAGGCCTAAGAGGGGAAGTGGTGTACCTGATGCTCATGATGAGATTTGAATTTCTATGGATTCGAGCACGGTACTTATCATGTTTAGAGGAAAGGGAAACCCCTTAAGTTTACGGTATGTTTGATGAACCCCTCACAACTAAGTTGATGACATGGGAAGGTATGATCATGATCCAGTGTTGAGGAAAGAGAACAAGTATGACCGAACATGGTTTAGTAGGTGGTCTGCTTGTGCCTTAGTAGATTGCTAGGGTTAAGCATGCTAGACCTAAGGACGTTTGTGACCTTTGTTATCAAGGTGTAGTTTCCTCCCATCCTGGGAGAGGGACCCTCTTGTAGAGTGTATACTAATTTTGTGGGTTTTGAGGAAACCTATTGAGGTCTCATTGGATCTTGAGAAGCTAAGTGAAGAGTACATGGTTTGAGAATGAACATGTAGACCCATAGATAACCATCTCCAAATGCATGTGGATGTGTTACCATGAAGGTAATCGGTATGGGGCCTGACCAAGGTCGACAAGTCTCCATGACCCCTATGAAAGGATGAAAGTCATCCCATGAATGCAAAGAGAGAGATGATGAAGGCTTGGGTAAGGTTCTAAGATGGACATGTACTATAATAGAATCCTAAGTCGATCCTAGGGTCAGGTAGGGATAAGACCGGTGGGAGTGGGAATTGACGAATTCCCTAGTTGCACATGACCATAGGGTCGGGAGGTAACTACTATCATTGTATGAGGGCCATGGGTTAGGAGATTGATCACCTTCATGAACTCATGGGACACAAAGGGAAGATGAGTAGGGCACTCTCTGGATGCATAAGGGAAGAGGGATGTGACCCCAAAAGTGTCGGCACCCTATATACCTAGAGGGTATGACCAAGGGTTGTGTGGTGGCCCAAGTAGGTTTGAGACTAATTTTCCATGGAAGTAACTTTGATATCGAGATGATTATGATGTAGAGACATATGTGGCACGTTTCAACTTAGATTTAAAGGTGTACTGGCAAGGTGGGATGTACCATCTCTACTCTTAGAATAGGAAGAACTCTGTATTTGGACTGCATCCAAATGCTTATTTCCTCTTGTTATGGGAGTGAGAGATAGGACAATATGCATGCCATACACCAAAGATAAATATGGTGTGAGTTGGAACGTTGCTACGAGGTATGAGGAAAGAGATGATAACATACCCTGGTGGAGTAAATAATACATGGATGGTTTACAAACACTAAGAGAAATAAATTAGTCATCTTATAAGGATGTTTTTATAGGAGCTATGTGGAATTTGCAAGTTATACAAGGTTGAGCTCAAAAACCAAGAGGATGAGATTAGAGTTTTCTTGATGAAGATAGATTTAGAGTTTGAGATGAGATGATAAGTGGAATACATGGAGGTGTATGTCTTTGAACATTACCTAATACCTAAGGATGTGAAGTGGTAATGGATGCTTTGGTTGAGATATAGCTGCCTAGTTTGGTTAGAGGCTAGAAGAGGTTGTTAGGCTAACCCTAAGTTTGGGAAGGAGATAAGTTTGGTTAACACTCAGATGTAGCAAGATTTGTTGATCAAGTTAGTAGTTGTTTGGTTAGCCGGCCTAGGACTTGATGCAATAAAAGGATGGTGGTAGAACCTCAGATACACTTCTTTGGAAAAGAAGGTGATGAAACCCCGACTAGAGTGGTTAAGGTTTCTAAGGAATCGATCCTAAGGAATCATGACATACAAGAGATCATGATTTTAAGATCACCATACACCGTGGTACTACAAAGATAGTAAGTGACAATAGTACTTTGGATGCCCAAGTTGATGTTGCATGTGGTATGTTGTCATGCATGACAGGAGGTGAAGGACGAATACCAATAACCTAGTGTATTAATATAAAGGATAAAGGGTTCCCGAGAGGGAATGGGAGTTCATCACTATGGATGTTGTAAGTCTCCCCTGGACCAAGGAAGGTCAAATTGCAAAATGGGTTATGGTAGATCAAATTACCTAGCTGACACGAGAAAGAAAGGATACTATCAAGGGACAGATCTGGTTGAACTACATATGAGAGAGATGGTTCAACTACACTAGGATGCGAGTTCAAAAGTTCTTCAGTATGACCTATAGGTTCACTTCCATAAGGTGGAAGTAGGTACATATTAGTACAATTTATCAAACCTAACTAATGGTTAGTATGATCTAGACTAGAGGGTCTGATGAGAGCATATGTGCTCATTTAGGGAGATATCTAGAGACAGTTCTTGTCTTCGGTAAGATGTGATGATAACCACCATAACCAGTATCAGGATATAAAGAAGCTCTGTAAGGGAGGTTGTGTCGGTCACCACTTCATTAAGGTAATGTTGGTGAAGGGACCTCATGATGGTCAGAGAAGGACCACAATGTGTGTAGATGAAGTCGCTTTAATCGTGCAATGGATGAAAGGAGCCTAGAGACGACATGAGTCGTGAGCTGATGCAAAGTAGACTGACATGCCGTTCACTATGGGAGAATATGTGACATGAAAAGCTGACCCCTCTGAGCTATAGCTAAGACAGATAAGTCCCCGATACATGGGTTCTTTTAGATGGTTTGGTGGAGAAGGTTAAGTTTGCCCTTACCCCTCAGGATAATGTGATGAGTTCCATGTGTCCAATTTAGAGCACTATGTGAGGTACCCAGACCATGTGCGGAGCAATGAACCTAGTGAGCCCCAAGGGAGGCTGAAATGACTTGAGTCACATGTGAGGTTTATAGATGCCAAGGTGAAAGAAATTAGAGAAAAGATTATGCAATGATAAAGGTTCTTTGGAAGTGCCATGGATAAGGTAAAGCAACATAGGGGCCAATGATGGACATGGAAAAGTTTTATCTTGAATTATTTGATTGCTTGATGGAATTTTGAGGACAAAATTCTTATAAGAGGGGAAGGATGTTACAACCCCAATTTTTGGATTCTTTAGGTGAGAAATGTAATTTCTCATATAAAAAATATTTGAACAAATAATGATATATTTTGTTTTGAATAAATGGTTTTTGTTTACAATAGCCTTGATGGTTGTTTTGTGGGCTTTATTGGCTATTGGTCCTGATAACAAGGAAAAACCAAAAGGAACTCCATTATTAATAAGAAATGGAGAAAAGAAAGATGTAGAAACCTCTAGAAGGAAAAAGTATATAATCCAAAGGTGGATTTCGTTCCTCTTGGGTTCCTTGGTTTCCAAGAAGCCCAAATTGCAAAGTTAATGCAACAAGAAAGAGAAAGGATTAATTAAATGTTGCTTTATTACGAAGAAAACATGAGATAAAATGAAATACAAGAAACATGTGGAAATATGGATAACATATCCATCTTGGGAAAGATTTCATGTCAACATGGTTTATAATAATGAAAGGGATCAAAATCAAGAGAATAAAAGATTAAGAAAGAGGAAATACCAATTAAATTGGTTTTATTAAAGAATAACTTTCTTATGAAGGAAATAACCTCTTTCTTTGGAATTTGGATTTAAAATTTAATAAACAAGTAGATAATGCCAAGACAGAGTTTCCTCTAAATTTTGAGTGAAAAATATTAAACGAGGAGAGAGATATGAATTTCACAAGTTTCCTTTGTTTAATACATATTTTCCTTGGGTTTTAAGAAATTAGAAACAAGGGGACAATACCAGCCGTCAGATCCCCCACATGGTCTAGAGGAACACAAATCTGACGGTGGATGTGCATCGTCCACCTCGTATCCCAGAAGGAAAGGGAAAAGGAATCTCTAATCCAATTTTCTCAAATCATACGGTACCAGCTAGGAATCTGAGACCACAAGGGTCTCTGGGACATGATTCCACACCCATCTAACCTAGCTTTTAGGGTGTTTCATGTATTATAGAAAGAACGCCCAATTGGGTAGAGAACAAGTGTGGTGGCATAATGGGGGAACCTAGAATAGCCCCATAAAGCCTATAAATAGTACCCCTATAGACTCCTCACACCCTAACGAACACATCGGCCACTTAGGTTGTTCTCTCATACCCTGGATTCATGGATTACATCTGCTCTAGTGAGCTCAGGCTGCGGCGCCGCCGTAGGTCTAGCAGTTGAGGAAGAGAGAGAGAAACAACAACGACCGTCTGATGGAAATCCACGATGGACGCATGAGGAAATCCAACAGCCCTGGGCGCATCGCATTTTGGATAGCGACGAGTGGGGGTAAGCACTGAGAGCCACACGATTCGGCTCAGTCAACCATAGCTCATGATCTGAAGGTCGGAGATTTTCTAGAAAATCTCAGGTTAGTCGCCTCTCTAGTCGAAATACAAGAAAATTGAAGAATCTTGCATATTTCGTTAAAAATCACACCTTTGGCCGAAAAATACAAATGAGTAGTGTTTTTTTATCAGAAAAATGCGTAGAACATGATAAAAATAATATAAAATTTGATTGTATATGATATTAAAAAAGTATAGAGTTTACATCTTTTCAATGCATTAAAAAGGTAGAAAAACCCTAGAAAGAGATAAAAAGAATCATGATGAATCTTGAGTATGTTTTTGATCAATATTAACATGTTAAATATAAAAAGGACACATTAGATCTAAAAGGGTGATCCTTACACGTAGTTTGATTAATTTAGAGTTTCATGTGCACAAATATGCTTTAATGGGCCTTGAAACCCTAATATTAGTAATTGTGACTCTTAATGGCTTTAATTGCTCAATTTTATGATTAAAGTTGAGATATGACAATTTTAAGCTATTTCAAGTATAGAAGTTCCTAGTTGTGGATAAATACCCTTAATGTAGTAATTAGGGTTTTTCTAATGAATAAAGGAAGAATTAATGACAAATAGAGTTCATATGTGAATTAGACCATAATGAACTATGAATTGATGTTAAATGAGCATAGTAATCTTGGCGTTGATTAAAAGGATAAAAGTGGTAGCTTTAAGGTAAAAGAGGCATAATGAACCTAATTGATGGTTAATTAAGGTTATATGTTGTTAAAAGGTAACCTTAATAACTTTCGTGAAGGATAGATGAGAAATTAGGGTTTAAAAGAGTAAAATGAAGTAAAAACCCTAATTGCAAAGTAAACCCTAAAAGAGGTAGAAATCCTAAAAAGGAATAGAAACCTTAAGTAGCAAGATGGTTTGAATAGATTTTGATAAAAAGGAATTGGATGTGATTTCAGGATTCTTGTGCTTGCTTGCTTGGATTTCTTACTTGCATGGATTATTCTATCTCAAATCAGCCTGATAGGTATGTGGTTATGCTTATGACTATTCTGAATTAGTTTTCTGAGGATTTTATCGATGTTTCCATCGTGGCTTGAATTAAACTGTTGGATGAATTAATTCATGCAAACCATAATGTGGGTATGACTATCACCTAATATATGTGCCTACTAGCTCAGATCCTAGTCCCCTCTGTGGCTTAATGGTTTGACCTAGTACATGGCTACCTATGGGGTAGGTCCATCAGGTCATTGGATGACTTAGTACATGGCTACCAATGGGGTAGGTCCATCAAGTCACCTTGAGTCAGGGATTGGGCTACCTTTGGGTAGGGCCATGCGACTCTATAACCCTATGTATTGGCTACCTGTGAGGTAGGGCCATGGGGGTAAGGATCTACCTTAGAGAGAGGTAGTATCCAAGACCACTACAGGGACATCATAGAGATAAGGGATAGGTAAGGATTGAGTAGTATTGCTTAAGACGTAATCTTGGCTGTTAAATGATAATTGGCTGATTACTTTGTTATCATAGTTGCACGATTATTGTTTCCCCCACATACCAGCTTTATGCTGACTGACATTTTTTTTTCGGCGTTTTAGGTACAAGTAAAAAGAACAAACAGTAAAGTGGCATATGTGGAATTAAATGAGAATTAAAGAGCGAAGGAGGATTAGTTAGAATGGACTCCTGGTGTGGATAGAAGTAGATATCCCTATTTTTGGAAAAGGTATACAAAGTTTTATTTTATACCAGTTTTCAGTTTAGTTGGTGAAATTTGATAATTGTTATTGATTATTTGTCGAACCTTTGATCCTGTTGATTGGGATAATGGCTCTGACCTCTTGGTCTCCCTTAATTGGGGGTTACCGAGAGGCGGGGTCATTACAAGAAGGGTTCGCGATTTTCCACAAAACAATCAACTGCGCCACCTGAACCGATCGTTTCAAGCATGAACCGATTGGTTGGGGACCTGAGCCAATCAGTTCACACTAGAAGCGATCGGTTCACACCTGAACCGATCGGTTGGGGCACCTAAGCCAATCAGTTCACTTCTGAAACGATCGGTTCACTACCCTGGTCAATTCCCGATTGACTTTTCCTCTTTTGTTTCTAATTGATCCAAATACCAATTCTTGTCCCAATCAAATTGGACAAATGAAACGAAGAGAAATTTCTTGCCAACCTAACTTTCCCAACTCGCTCAGTTTGACCAGTTGAGTCGATCGGTTCAACCCTTAAACTGGTCGATTTAGCCTGTCCTTAGCTGATCGGTTCATCACATGAGCCAATCAGTTGGGAGTGCAGACTGTGCAAAAATCATTCAATTGCAGTTTCAATCAATCTAATACTCTAATTAATCGATCCAACACCTTGAACACTATGATATTGAGCTATTAATTGATTGAGTGTTTAATTGAACTACTAAACTCCTTTAGTAATAAATCTAAACATCATTTATGGATAAACTCCTCTTCCAAGTTAAATCCTTTGTGTGTGACCCTACAGGTCCATTTTACGTTGGTAGTGAAAGTCCATAACACTTATGACTTCACAAACAAAGAGCGGTGCCTAGTCACACATCAGTGCTATCCAAGTGAAATATAAAGTTAGAGAACAACTTTGAATCCTACAATCCGTGAATGGTGTTACAGTGAATGTATAATTCCTTTGTCACTAATGTCCTGAATGAACTCAAGGCATGGTACAATCATCCTTTCAATGTTCATCCATTTCCTTGATCTCAGAGTAGACTGGGTGAGATGTGTGTGACATCAATATCACATATTGATTCACACATGCATGTACATGCCTTTCTCAATCCTACTCATCAAGTGGCCATGGACATCAAACTCCCTTAGGAGGGACAAATCCCATATCTATCACTCACCCCTCAAAAGCCCCATGTGTCAAAGTCACCCAATCATCACCTTTATAACAACCCATGTTCCAAGACTACGTTTGATGATGTCAAAGTGTACCCAACGACATGTGTTGAGTGTAGTTATTTCAGGTAGAGGAATCACACTCACCACCATCACTGTGAGAGCTGACTGTGACTACTAAATCATGGTTCCATGTGTCACTCTCACGGTGGGTCTATCCGGTACACTTGTTCTCTAACAAGTACCTATGTGAATATCACTATATCATGACTAGTGAGATTTTGTCATCAACCAATACACAATCTAGTCTTTAGTGTTATTGATGTCTATGGTTATTTCCACAATAACAACTGACTGATAACACCAAATTTTGTGATGTTTTAGACTGTTATTTTGTTATCAAAACTGCCTTTTTAACTGTTTTCCTCTCTGTTTATATGTACTTTTCGCAATAATTGGCCAAACGACGCTCTTAATTCAATATTTCCGTATTTTGCAGTGTTTTCCTCCAATTTTGACCCATTTATCGTCAATAAGGCCGTCCCGGCCCACAAACAAGTTCCACATGCATCGGCCTTCCAGATGGCCGATACGATCACTTCCTGACAAGGTAGTTCCACACACCGATGCGTGACATAAGGATGCCGCGCAAGAAGAAACTAGCGGGCGATATGTCTTCTACCTGACAGGGAGCCGAGCTCACCATGACAACAAAGCTTGTCGCGCAACACATACCACCCACCGGCAGGCGCCGCTCATCACGTGACCGACAACTGACAATCCTTATGACGGGCGATACCGATATCGACCATCCACTGACTACGCGAAGACAAGGAGGACACGTGGCGCCCTGTGCACCATAACTTCCCCAACCGCTGCCTATAAATAGCAGCTACAGGAAGCCGAAAAGATAGGTCAGAACCCTGCATGAATCTTCCCAAGGAAAGCTACGAGAGTGAGAGTATCGTGCCTCAGTGGTTGTGACAGGCGACACTAGGTGATTATTTCCCCATCCCGAGAGGGAGGGAATGGTTCACTTAGTGTCGTCCCGAGCACCACTGTAGGCTGATATCGGCCGACATAACGTAGATACTGGATACAAGTGACCAATACTAGATGCATTTCCCTTTAGCCCGACACGATACTGAACCCCGATACGTGTCGCTCGCCGTGGCGTGTCTCCCGAGAGGGTGCCGCTTGACATGACTGTGTCAGGCCAGGGTTCTTGCACGATACAACCGGCCCATCACCGCGTGCCGCCTGAGAGGGTGTGCCACCTGACACGGCTGTATCGGGCTAGGGTCCTGCCCAGTATCGGGCCGGAGGGTCAGTTGTAGCCTGTCGACCTTCTATATCAAGAGGGCGACGTTTATCCTTTATTTCTGTCATTTATTTCTTTTACTTCTGCAATGTAATCAAACCTTTATATGTTAATAGAAATAGAAGAGTTTAATTATCTGCTGCTTTATGCTTGGTACCCTTGTTGGATGAATGCTATGTTTAATATCCGAACTCTAGCTTGTATGTTGGATCGCATTTCGATTAGCTACCAAATCGTGTTTTCCCGTTGCAACAGCCTTGAGAGAGGTGTTTTGGCTCTAGTGTTTGGTCTGATTCTGGAGTACGAGAGTGCCCGGAATAGGAGTTGTTGTAGTAACCTTTCCACTCTAACCTAAGTCTAGCAACCTCGAGAGTGGTGTTGATGCTTGGTTAGAGGTACCCGCTCTGAGAGGAGGGGTACATGATGTTCCTGCTGCCGCTTGTTTTACCGAAGTTTTTCTCCTTGGTACCTTGCTTTAGCTTTAGTATTATCTCTCCGTTTCTATTGCACGAAAAATCCCTAAAAACTGCTAAATGCTTAAAACCTAAGTTTTTCTTGTAACTCCAGTTGGAGATAGGGTTTTCTTTTGCTTTATCGATCTCGTTATGTTGTTCCCTTTTGGGAATTGTATCATCTCTTATCCTTGCCAGAGTGTAGTGTTTCGATTCTGAGTTCTCAACACTACCACCCTTGTCCCTGTGTTTGACCCCGTATATCTACTTCGACCCCGTAAACAAAGTTGCAGGGGCCTAGAAGGATTCAGGTTATAAATGTAAAATCTCGACTACCTCAAATCCGCCTCCAATTTTGGGACGCGTGATTTAGGCCGATCAACTTTTTGGCGCCGTTGCCGGGGATAAGGCAAAATGGTACTGTAGACGAATCCGAATCCACTAACTACACTCCCGTGCCCCAAGATTAGAAATGAGCTCGACAACACCTTTTTCTTTTGTTATTTTATTATTATTATTCTTTGCCTAAAATTAATAATTCAATTTTCTAAACTTGATTTCTCGTGCCATTTCAGGAACTCTGAAGAACGGTGACCCGTTCCCCTGAGCTCTAACACCATGTCTCGATGTGAGCAACCCCTATCTGGGGGTGAACGTCAAGGCCGAGATGAGATTTCACACCAACCCAATTTGGTTGGTCAGCTGTTTGCTTACATAAAAAGGCAAGACACTATCATCAACCAGTTGGCGCAGGGTGCGCTTCCCAGTCCTGGAGCTTTGAACTCGATGCAATACCAGATGGCAAGCTTGCAGATGCGCCAGCGCGAGGTCAATCAACGGTTGGCCCAGATGGCTACTCTGATGAAGGACCCTGTAGGAAAGACACTCTCCTACCCTGAAACTACCAGAATGGCAGTACTAAGATCTGGGAGGACGGTAGAGCGCACTGATGAAGCCAGACCTGAGCCAAGGCATGAGGGTGCAATTCCGGCAAAGGATGAAGATAGACAAGCAGAAGCTCGAGAGCCTACACAGAAGTCTCCAGAGGAGCTACCAAGTGGGAGGAATCCTTATGCTCCCAGGCTACCATTTCCGTATAAATTGATAAAGGCAAATCTGAAAAAGCGTCACGAAAGGTTCATGGAATCGATCAGGAAGCTGCATCTTGAAGTGCCCTTCCTTGAAGCCTTGGAGGAGATGTTGACCTACGCCAAGTTCCTCAAGGATCTTATCATGAAGAAAAGAAGAGGAGGAAGGGTTGAAACTGTGCACCTAGCATCTGCCTCCTCAGCTTTCATGAAGCCTGACCCGCCAAATAAAAGAAGGGACCCTGGAGATTTTACGATCCCGTTTTCCATCGGGGACAACGCTGAGCGAAAAGTTCTTGCCGACTCAGGGGCAAGCATCAGCCTCATGCCCCAGAGCTTCACGCAAAGGTTGGGTTTAATCGACATGGTTCATACCAATATGAGGATTGAACTGGCAGACCATACCTTCAAGAGACCAGTCGACATTGTCAAAGATGTGCCGATCAGGGTTTTCAAGGTGAATGGGCACATAGTAAAGAGGTATTATGAAGATGAAGATTTTGTCAGGAGAGCAGAAATCAACTCATAGGATATGGGTACAGTCGAAGGCTGAACATGAAGAACCTACACCGGTTGAGCTGGCGACGCAAACTTCAACGCTCCTCGGGAGGCAGCCCGAGTTTTTCTTTCTTTCCTAGAGTAGGATGCTTTTTTCTTCCTTGTAAAAGAGAACATTATGGACTGTAATAAGGCCCGAGTCAGTGCACGCGCTAGGCATACTGACTCTTCTGTTTTATGGGCCACCACTGTATTTTACGAAGCTTTGAGGAGTAATACCTTCTGAGGTCAGGAGCTTAACCCTAAGCCGATGATGTTTTACCCTTCAATCATTTTTCCTCACCTTGTCTTTGGCCGCCTGTTATTAACCGTATAGGGCAGCAGCTCAGCTGGCGTGCAGGACCGCTTGTATCGGGATGTAGTCTCTCAGGCATCGCAACGGCCGCGACAGATGGCATTCCTGGGCGGCGTGCACCGTATCGTGCATGCGAGTAATTGCCCTTAATGAGACTGATGGGACCATCGTCTCGGGAATGGCATGTCTCAACGGCTGATGCGTTCCCCAGAACTGCCAGTTTTACCCCCAGCTGAGTTTGCTATATATAGTAAGGAGGGTTCAATGTGTCGGGCTACTACACTTACTCTTTCAGCCACCTGTACCACATGCAATAATCCACCTTTTGCTCGCATGTCGGGCAGCTCGCCTTCGCCCTCGTGTCGAGCGAGATCTTTTAAGAGAAAAGGTATAGCCCGACAGTCTGTTTGCCGACACGGGTTTCATATCGCGCGCCACGTATCGGGTTGATGAACTCAGTCGATTTTTCTTGTATCGCCCGACACAGTGAAGCACGACACGTCGGCCGATAGTGTTTGCCCGATACGCCATAATGGGCGACACGTTTTTCTATCGTGACGTCCTGTCGCGCAGTTGTTTCATGCAACCTTATCGCCCGATATCCCCGTGTCGGGCAGCATGTTGTGCCGCGCAGTTCTCCCCGTATCGTCCGATCTCATATTGCCTCGGATTTTCTTTTGGTGAACGATACCCGAGCTTTACAACGAGACTAGTTTTATCGAGATATCAGTTTTTCTTACCTAACATTTAATTGATCTATGAACTTGATAACATGTATGGATAATACATAGCAAACCTCCAGAAGAGTGGACAAACACCGCAGAAGAATCGACACTGTGGCCGAAGCTGAAGCAACAACAGTCAGACAGAAACGCCAGAATCCCGATACAGCTGGGGCACCACCCGCCGAAAGGAAAGCAAGAGAAGTTCATTTCCTTATCACAGTCTGTCTTATGCGATGGTTTAGGACCATCTCCAAAAGAGAAAGATAATAAAAATAGAGAGGCCCTCCAGTTGTACCCTCCTGGGAAAGAAAATGGACTCAAGTGGACTGAAACTGGGATTCAAGATCAGTCCTTTTGTTCATGTTCACAAAGGAAGTACCAGGATTAAGGGGAGGCCAAATAATTTTGAGAGCTTTGCACTTGTTCCGGCTGCATCCAGCTGGGAACGAAAATGGAGACTGCAAATAAGAAGAATGTATTGCAGCTTCTCCAAGGCACACGCGCAACCACCAGCTAACCTTCACTAAGCTAACATGACCTCACCCTGTCCTTTTCACTACTCTGGGATAGAGAGTGGAGTAAGTTTGGGGGGGTACCCATGTACCAGTGAGGGAGGTATAAAAATTATCTTCTTCACCTCCACCCTTTGTGTCATTTTGTTCTTCTCTTATATCATGTGTATGTACCCTTGCTAGTACGAAATGCCATGCTCATATAAAAATTTTGAAATTTTTTGCTTATTTTATTCCCATACATATGTACAATGTCGCTATATTAGTAAAAACCTGATGCGACTTCTTGCCAGTTTGTTTCTATGTGCTTAACAAGATGCAAGTTTTGTTATATCTTTCTGATAATGCTGCCTCAAACAAATAAAAGATTATGTTTTTCCGTGCCAAAAATTTTGAAAAAAATAATAATCTCACAATAGCTAAGATATGAGTATGGAGAAGGAAAAATCTGCCCAAACAACAAAAATCCCTCTTGTTTCCCCTTACCCAACAAAAATCCCAAAAAGAGAAAGCAACCTTATGAGGGTGAATAAAAGCATGAGAGTTGTTCCCAATAAAAGAAAAGAAAATATATATATATACACACTTGTCTTCCAAAAGTACCCATCTTTAGGCATGGTAGATCCGGGACAGTGGTGCGTAGGATGTGAAATCACTGCTCTAAAGCCAACTGGCTTGGACTGCAGGGACCACTTGCCCGTTAACGGACCCTTACCTGGATGGACTGATGGGAAATAAGAAAAACCCCAAAAAGCCTCAACATACCCAACACATAACTTTCTGCCCCAAAAATAAGTTGTTTGGTGTGAAAGCTAACTTTGGAATCATGCACCAAAGTCTCACTGAAGCTGTAGAGAAAATTTTTACTAAAATAATAAAGCAGAAAACACAAGGTCTTTTGTTTGTTGTGGGACATCATTATCTCTAAAGGCATCGTGATTCTTGTTTCACCTCTTGAGCTGAAAACTAAACCGAGCAAGAAGAAGCATCACAAAATAAAGTTTAAATATTGATTGAGGACAATCAAAACGCTAAGTTTGGGGGAGTTGATAACACCAAATTTTGTGATGTTTTAGACTATTATTCTGTTATCAAAACTGCCTTTTTAACTATTTTCCTCTCTGTTTATATGTACTTTGGCAATAATTGGCCATACGACGCTCTTAATTCAATATTTCCGTATTTTGTAGTGTTTTCCTCCAATTTTGACCCATTTATCGTCAATAAGGCCGTCCCGGACCACAAACAAGTTCTACCTGCATCGGCCTTCCAGATGGCCGATACGATCACTGCCCGACAGGGTAGCACCACACACAGACGCACGACATATGGATGCCACGCTAGAAGAAACTTGCGGGCGATACGTCTTCTACCCGACAGGGAGCTGAGCTCGCCACGACAACAAAGCTTGTCGCGCGGTGCAGGCCACCCACCGGAAGGCGCCGCTCGTCACGTGACCAAAAACCGACAATCCTTGTGACGGGCAATACCAATATCATCCTTCCACTGACTATGCGAAGACAAGGAGGACACGTGGTGCCCTGTGTACCATAACTTTCCCAACCGCTGCCTATAAATAGCAGCTACAGGAAGCCGAAAAGACAGGTCAAAACCCTGTGCGAATCTTCCCAAGGAAAGCTGCGAGAGCGAGAGTATCGTGCCTCAGTGGTTGTGACGGGAGACACTAGGTGAGCATTTCCCCATCCCGAGAGGGAGGGAATGGTTCACTTAGTGTCATCCCGAGCACCACTGCAGGCCAATATCGGCCGACATAACGTAGATAGTGGATACAAGTGACCGATACTAGATGCACTTCCCTTTAGCCCGACACGATAATGAACCCCGATACGTGTCGCCTGCCGTGGCGTGTCACCCGAGAGGTTGCCGCCTGACATGACCATATCAGGCCAGGGTTCTCGCACGATACAACCGACCCGTCACCGCGTGCCACCTGAGAGGGTGTGCCGCCCGACACGGCTGTATCGGGATAGGGTCCTTCCCGGTATCGGGCCGGAGGGTCAGCTGTAGCCTGTCAACCTTCTATATCAAGAGGGCGACGTTTATCTTTTATTTCTGTCATTTATTTCTTTTACTTCTGCAATGTAATCAAACCTTTATATGTTAATAGAAATAGAAGAGTTTAATTATCTGCTGCTTTATGCTTGGTACCCTTGTTGGATGAATGCTATGTTTAATATCCGAACTCTAGCTTGTACATTGGATCACATTTCGATTAGCTACCGAATCGTGTTTTCCCGTTGCAACAGCCTTGAGAGAGGTGTTGTGGCTCTAGTGTTTGGTCCGATTCTGGAGTACGAGAGTGCCCGAAATCAGAGTTTTTGTAGTAACCTTTCCACTCTAACCTAAGTCCATCAACCTCGAGAGTGGTGTTGATGCTTGGTTAGAGGTACCCGCTCTGAGAGGAGGGGTACAGGATGTTCCTGTTGCCGCTTGTTTTATCGAAGTTTTTCTCCTTGGTACCTAGCTTTAGCTTTAGTATTATCTCTCCATTTCCGTTGCACAAAAAATCCCTAAAAACTGCTAAATGCTTAAAACCTAAGTTTTCCTTGTAACTCCAGTTGGAGATAGGGTTTTCTTTTGCTTTATCGATCTTGTTCTGCTGTTCCCTTTTGGGAATTTTATCATCTCTTATCCTTGTCGGAGTGTAGCATGTCGATTCTGAGTTCTCAACACTACCACCCTTGTCCCTTTGTTCGACCCCGTAAACAAAGTTGCGGGGGCCTAGAAGGATTTAGGTTATAAATGTAAAAGCTCGACTAACTCAAATCCGCCTCCAATTTTGGGACGCGCGATTTAGGCCGGTCACCGACTAGGGACAAAAACAAGAATGTATACTCTTATCATCCATATGATCTCATCATTTAGGTCCTAAACCTAAAAGCATACGTCATTGAGTAAACAATTCTTTAGACATCTATCATGTTACACTATCATCTCAGAAACAATTAAAACATATAGATCGGAAATTGCCTTTATTATTATTCAAATCATTTACAAAGTATCCGATTACAATCATCACATGACTTGCTCTATGGGCATACATACCAACAATCTGGATACCCTCTCTTGGGGTTTTGTCCATGTAATGGACTTAGGCCACCTTCCCCTTTAGGGGCTTGGTGCAATGTTGGCCTTCCCCTCCATGGGCTTGACCTTTTGTGATCTTCCTCTCAAGGGGCTTGATCTTTTGCAACCTCCCCCTCAAGGAGATTGATCTTTTACAACCTTCCCCTCAAGGGTTTTTATCCTTTGTGACCTTCCCCTCAAGGGGCTTCATCTTAGTGATCTTAATGACTTTCTTTCCATATACAAACTTCTAGTGATAGCATGGGGGTTCGAGCATGTTATATTCTTATTGTAACATCCATGACCTAAGTTATGCTTTAACCCTAGATGTTTTGTTTAAGAAAGATAATTATATGTTTTCTCTTATCTTTTGAAAAGTGATTAAGGCTCAAGAGGAACTTATGTTTCAATTTTAGTCCTTTTTGAATAATGTTGAAAACAATGTTTTGCCCGTTTTGGACTAAAGTGCAAATTACCCAAGTTGAGGGTTTAACTTGAAAATGTTACATGATAAATGTTACTCAAATGTTGAAGCATCATAAGAATGAAAATGATGCAGAGGTATGGCTTCCACAAGCCTGAGCACCAAGAAAGAGCTTATTAAGCAATGTTTGTGCATTAAAACCTAGTTTTGGTGTAATGTGCAATTTACCCAAAACCTAGGGTTCAATATGCAAGATACCACTTCTATAGAGTCCCTAATTTTTCTTGGTATCAATTAGAGACAAGAAAATCAAAGGGGAATCTCATTTGAATCTCCTTGGGGGAGAGAAAATCTTGATATTAAAATAATCAATATTTAAGCATAATTAAAACCCTAATTCAATTTAATGCAAAAATAAATATATTAATGGAAGTGCCCTTCAACCAAAAATGAGATGGTTGAATTTATATAAGTATGGACGTCTTTGTGCCTTGCAATGGCACCGAAATATCTAAAGTGAGTGGAGAGCCCACTCACATTAGTTAAAGCAAAAGTAATATCCACTAACTTTTGGATATTATTATTATATTGATTAAGGCGCTTAATTGCTTTCTTTTAATTCATGGATAAAGAATAGGATTTCGAAGGGGAGGATGATGGATTCGTATGAAAGGAAGTGAGGGGGATAAGTGGCACCAATTTAGGGGATTGAAAGATTTTTATAACACTTTATGTCTCTTGAATTTCCCTTATATACACTCCATTCTTTCACCACATGAAAGGCTTTTTCAACTCTTCTTTCTTTCCTTGGTTTGGTCGAGCACAAGGGAGATTAGGAGCAACAGGAGGACGTACCCCAACCTGTAGGTGAGATCCTTAATCATCTTTAACCTTGATTTCATGGTGGAAATCGAAATTCAATGCTTATTTTCTTCTTTTCTCCATTCAATCTTCAACTTTAGCCATTCTTTTCACTCAAAGGATTGAGGACGGACCTTGGGAAGTTGAGAAAGCTTCATTCACCATTAAAGACGTGAATCTTGAAGCTTGGATTCAACTTTGAAGGTGGGTTTTATAACTTGAACCCTTAAATGTTATTATTGATTTCACTTCTTCATCATATGTTGAATCTTTCTTCTTTCCCAAAATTCCTTTTGATTAGTTGATGAAAACACCATAAGAATCACAATAATTTTTGAAGGTTTGAAGCTTGAAGATGATGATGTCATCTTAGCACACACGTCAATAAATATCATGAGCAAATGGTTTTCAATTTTGACGACCAAACAGTCTCAAAACCGTTTGGTGATCAAACAGTCTCAAGACCGTTTGAGGGCAAACAGTCTCAAGACTGTTTGGGGTCAATTGCTGGTATGGGTGGATGAAGATCCAATGGTTCCAATTGATCTAATCACAATGGTTACAGTGATGGATGATCCATCGATTACAAACCCTAATCAATTGATTGAAGAAACCCTAAATTGATTCAACGTTTTCAAGGTGGAATGATCAAACGATCTCAAGACCATTTGAGGTCAAATGGTCTCAAGACTGTTTGAAGTCAAGTGGGATCATGGATGAATGGAGATCCAAGGGTTACATTTTTATCTACTCTCAATGATCCAATTGATGAATGATTCAATGATGCAAACCCTAATTGATTGGTTGAAGAAAACCCTAGATGATCCTTTCGGTTTCAAGGTAGTTTGGACCAAACAGTCTTGAGACCATTTGACTCCAAATGGTCTTGAAACCGTTTGGAATCAAATGGTATCAAACCGTTTGGAGGTCCGATCGGTTTCAAGGTTGATTTATCCAATCAGTTTCAAATGTTGATGGGTCCAATCGGTTTCAATGTACATGTGATCAAATGGTTTCAAGGGTTGAGTGCCCAAACGGTTTCAAAACCATTTGGAGGGCAAACGGTCTCAACCCTAGATGCCCAAACGGTTTCAAAACCATTTGGAGGGCAAACGGTCTCAACCCTAGATGCCCAAATGGTTTCAAAACCATTTGGAGGGCAAACGATTTCAAAACCGTTTGAAGGTTGAGGGGTCAAAACCGTTTGGAGGTTCAATGCAACCAAAACCATTTGAAGACCTAATGTGATGAAAGATCAATTAATCCCATGATTGTTAATGATGTATATCAAAGATAATTACAATGGTTGTACCTTTAAGGTACTAGGGTGATTAGAACCCTTAGAGGGGTTAACCTTTGATGCTTATGGAAGTAATATCTCAATACACTATGCTAACCCTAAATGTATGTACTTGAATGAAGGGTTGACCTAATTTAATCAAGCTTGAAGTAATCAACATCCTAGAGAGGATGAGAGAGAGGAATTCATACATGTATAATAATCATGTAGTGGTTAAGACTCAACACTCTCAACATGAATAAAATATGTAATTAGGGTATGATCCTTGATGAAGAGATCATGAAACCCTAATCGAGAAGGTTGATAAAACTTAACCCTAATCTAGGGTGATGCCATGTGAAACCCCAACATAGGGTGATGTTATGTGAAACCCTAATATAGGGTGATGTCATGTGAAACCCCAACATAGGGTGATGTTATGTAAAACCCTAATTGATAAAGAGGGGAAACCCTATTCCTAATGATGGAATAGTGAATAATATATTGGTAGGTGAAACACCTAAAGTGGTTGACAATGGATAACCTTATATCAATAATGCCTTAACCCAAGATGAGTCCACATTATTGATAATGGTTGAATAAATCAAATGAGTGACTTATGATCAATACATTACATGATAATGTGATGAGCTGATGCATAAAGTATTAGGATGGCAAATATCCTAATACAAGATAAGATGATGAACTTAAGTAAGTTAAAGGTGATGAGGGAAGTGATACATCAAGACATGATAGACATCACATCCAATACCTCAAGGTTGATACACCTTGATGTACCCTAAATCCAATATACTTGGATGAATAACACATGAAATGTGTCATGTCAATTTTCACATTGAGATGTAATGCACTTTGATAAGTGTAGGCTAACATACTTTAAGAAAAGTTCAAGCCAAGTCAATAAAGTATGGTGTAATCATATTCTGGTAAAGATGAGAGAGAAACTCATATCTTGTGTTGATAATTCATTTAATGACAAATGATGAGAATAAATAAGTATGATTGAATACTTATGATATTAATGTATGCTCCTAGATGTGTGGAGCAATAAATTAGGGTTTGGATTGATAATATGAACTTGAAACCCTATTCGGTTATAAAGGGAAACCCTAACCACCTAATAGTTGTTGCCTAGTGAGAGGTGACTAGATGTTTAAATGGGCCTTATGAGCCATGTGGTTAGTTGTTGCCTAGTGAGAGGTGACAAGATGTTTAATGGGCCTTGTGAGCCATGTGGTTAGTTGTTGCCTAGTGAGAGGTGACAAGATGTTTATAAAAGTGTCATGTAAGAAATGATAATGTTCAAATAAACTAGGAAATGGAAACTTAGTAACATAATAATTATAATAAATGGATACAATAATAATAATGAAATCTTAATCATACATGCTTTATGCTTATAGCCAAATAAGGGCTATAGTGTTTTGAATAAGCTTAAAGGAGATAAGAGGAATACTTGAATTACATAAAGGATGTGAATAAGTATGATGGCTTGGCCAAGGTTCAATACCTGGAATAGTATCACAGGATTGGTCATAACCCAATACCTGGAATAATTGCACATGATTGGTAATAACCCAATACCTAGAATAATTGCAAAGGATTGGTAATAACCCAATACCTGTAATAGTATCACAGGATTGGTCATAACCCAATACCTGGAATAATTGCACATGATTGATAATAACCCAATACCTAGAATAATTGCACAGGATTGGTAATAACCCAATACCTGTAATAATGTCACAGGATTGGTCATAACCCAATACCTGGAATAATTGCACATGATTGGTAATAACCCAATACCTGGAATAGTATCACATGTTTGGTCATAACCCAATACATGGAATAATTGCACATGATTGGTAATAACCCAATACCTGGAATAATTGCATAGGATTGGTAATAACCCAATACCTAGAATAGTATCACAGGATTGGTCATAACCCAATACTTGGAATAATTGTACATGATTGGTAATAACCCAATACCTGGAATAATTGCACAAGATTTGTAATAACCCAATACCTAGAATAATGTCACATGATTGGTCATAGTCTAATTCTTGAAATGTTTGCACAGGATTGACATAGTCCAATGCCTGGAATGTTTGCACAGGATTGACATAGTCCAATGCCTGGAATGTTTGCACAGGATTGGCATAGTCCAATGCCTAGAATGGTTGCATACGATTGGCATAGTCCAATGCCTGGACATAATATGATGATGTATACTCACATGACCGGTACAATTCAATATCTGGCTAGTAGATTGGCTAAGGTCAACAGACAGAAATGAGAATGATTTATGAATGACATATCATGATAATGAGTATCATAGGACAAGCTTGAGATGTTGATATAGTATGATGGGTAAATGATATACAAGTTCTTCATATTCCTTATAAAGTGAATAGATGAATTACTGCTCTATCATAGATAGCTTCAAGGCTTTAAAATATGAGAATGTTCTAAACTGCTTACCCTCTGCTCAATTTAATGCTATTTAACTACGATAATAACATTGTTGGCGGAGAGTTATATCTCTCACTGGGACAATTTCAATTATCTCACCCCACGGGATCCAATGTTTTTAGCTGGATGAGGAGGTAGGAACCATACTACAGGGGAAGGACAACAACATCAAGGACAATAATAACATCTCAAGTGGAGAAACTGACTGTCGTGTCTTGTAGATAAGAGTCCTATGTGTCATCTATGTACTCTCAGGTCCTCGGAGTTAGTAGTTAGTACTTCTAATGAATCGATATGAGATTTTGGCTTGATGCCTCAATGTTCTTATGCTTCCTGTATATAGTTTTAATAGAGAAGTTGATGTATGTAATCCTCGAAAAGAGATGGTACATGGTATGTACTTATGGACCAAAATGTACATGTAATACTTTGGTTCTTGTTGATAAGAGTTTCCTGGAAATGGATCTCTTTGTAAATGGTTTTAATTTTTAGTGATTTTCAGTAATCCATTGTTAATGATCACTTCCGCTTAGTTAATGACGTTTTGTTCGAACGGTGTGCGACACTTATCATGTGTTACTCATAGGTTTCTTGTTTTCTTAAAACCCTTCACATGAATCATGAATGGATGTTGCCATGTGCATGAATGCATAGGAGGTTGGGTCTCCTAAACTCATTTATATTTCCTCTTTTGCCTTACCCTAATTGGGGTTCATATGAGTACGATTACTACCTCACCTATACTATTCCCATTTTGTAGGGTTAGGGTTTTTAGTTAGGATTAGGAACTATGCAATTTACACTCTACATCTTAGGGTTTTATGATTCCCTTGACCCGCTATTTAGACTAACCCTAGACCCATCTAGGGTTTAGCCTTATAAGGGAAACCCCATAAAACATTTTTCACTACTATAGAAAAGGCCTTTGCCGTTGGTTATTTAGAGTCTTTAGCGTTGGTTTCCAAGCGACACCCAAGTGGGCTCCACTAAAGGTTGACACCTTCAACATCGGTTTCTAACTGACGTCATAACCCTTCCCACCACCGAAAATGCGCCAGAAAGGGAATTATAAGCGTCGGTTCTTAACGAAAACTGAAATTATATCATGATCAAAGACGTCAGTTATTAAATACACATTGATGACATAACCCTTCCCGGCACCAAAAACGCGTCAGCAAGGGAACTATAAGTGTTGGTTACTAACGAAAATCAACACTATATCATGGTTAAAACATTGGTTATTAAACAATAACCGACGCCATATCCCTGTCAGCACGGTCGTGGTACCTGGCCACAATAGGTGTCGGTTCTTACAGATAACCAATGCCAGCCATGGAAGATATGTCAGTTTTGTGCTAATAACTGACATCATATGTCTTTGGTGTCCATTTTATATAAATAATTGACGCCTATGTTCTGATTTTTTTTCTTATTAGTTTGTAGGCCTACTGTATGGCTGGTCAGTAGGATGCAGAACCTACAGTTCAGTTCTAAACTATAGGTTTACAACATCCATTGATATCAGCCAACAACAAGCCACATACCTGCAAAGTCATTCACATTCAGACACATGTATTTATCAGATACATGTAGAAACCTGTAAAGTCATTTACATTCACATTCAGTTCCATTCATTTCATCTTTTTTCACATTCAGACATTCATTTATTGATTAGAAAAAGTCATTCACATTCACACATATGACAATTTAGAAAAAGTCATTCACATTCACACAAAAATAATAATGAGAACAAAGTTTAGAAATATCATTCTTTATTCATCATTGTCATCAGATACCCAATTATATTTAAAAATTCCCACTACTTGTAGGGATTTTGCCCATTCTTCTCTTACAACATCTAATTCCTCCCTCGTATAGGGAGTATGTGCATCTAATAACTTTCCACCTATACTGAAGTCAGTTTTAAACACCTACAAAGAGAATGACGTATATATAAAATTAATAACATATACTAAGATTGATATATTTCATATTATCTAATGAGACTATATATAATACCTTATGTATAGTATCGATTTCCATTGTGGCATATTTGATGATTAGGTCCATAAATCACATCGCATAGTAGGTACATGCCCAGCCATTGTCTTGTGTAGCATACTATAAATTGAAACATACAAAATATTCAAAAATACAAATAAGAACAGTTACCATAAATAATATATACATTAAAGTCGGGAAATTACTTTCACATTCTCCCAAATTAGTGGTTGATTCTTTTTCCTGGGGACCTTTCCTCCAACTTTTTTAACTCTTGTAAAGCCCTACATGTTAATGTAACACATTAAATTGCATAATTAAATAGTAATGTAATAACAGATGTTAACAAATATAAAAATATGAAATATTTCTCACAGAAATAATGGCCTTTTCATTGTGTGTCCATATAATGTATTCCATTCGTTCCCCGTAGGATCTAGATAATAGACAGTGAACGTCTTGGGGATAATAACTAGTAACTCCCAATGCCTACCACTACAGGTAAGAAAGTTAAAAATTAATAACTCAAAATACACAATAAAAATGTAATTTTCTCAAGTCCAAATTATAAGCAAAGTAAACTTACTCGACATTGAATGGAGATATTATCACCATCTTCTTATTTTTACCAAAATATTCAAAAGTAGCACAACAGTAAGCAGTAACTGAAGAAGGGTCTCTATCTACAAGACTAATCAAAGATGGAACCAAAAATCCCACATGGGAAAATGCAAAATCTGTACATATCATGTGTAAGTGGTTGTAAAACATGTATTATGTATGCATTAATATATAAGAAACCAGATCACCGTAAATAAAATAAGGTATATGGATGTATAAATAAGATCTCACCATATCCACAACTCTATCATAGATGTGTTCATCCAATCATAATGAAACAACTCCAAAATATCTTGTATAAATAGCTTGTTATTGTATGATTGATCTGCATTAATACGTATGCATTAATGCGTATGCAAAACTTGTATTACATATGAATTAATACACATGAAAAACTTGTATAAATAGATTGTTATCGTATGATTGACCTGCAACATCCTCCAGAATAGTAACATTTATAGGGCAATTTGAATCATGTTCGCCTATCCATACTATCATACCCCTACAATTAGGACCTAACGAGGCGTGTAGGTCCCTTGGAAGCCAACTTGATACTTTAGGAGGTGGAGGTGGAGTCCGAGATGTAGCGGGTGTCTTCCTTTTAACATATATATAATTTCAGATCAATTGACTCATATATACACACTAACAAATTAAAGTAATGTAAATTTACCATACAATATTAGTATAGACGACATCCACTTTGGGCCACATTATCGCTCTGCCTTCTACCTCACCAAGCGTTTCAGAATTTGGGTGGGCATATGGCAGTGGAAGATCCCTCCAATCAGAGAGTATATGTATCGGGCTCACACGAACCGCACTAGTTGGCACTGGAGTCTCATGAAACATCTAGACTAGAAGGGCTGGGTAAGTGTGCCTTTACAATGATATATTCTTGACTTTTTAGACGACATGGCTTCAACCCCTACAAATTTACGTAAAGAATGTTATATACATATATACATAAACATATAATCTTGAAAAGACTAGCTACTATATATGTCATAAAAATACTTACAGCAGACGTGCTTGGGGGTGGGTTTATAGGATTACTCCCAACCTCTACAGTAGGAGAAGAGCGGGCCGCCACAGGTACTGTCTGAGTGGCTGTCTGAGATGCCTACCACTTGCTAATTGCTTCATTGACTCTCTTATCAAGTGTTTCCTCGACTCTCCTATCAAGTTCTTCCTAGACTCTCCTTTCAATTAGTTGATCTACCTATACATGGACAAAAGAAATGCTAGCTTGTGATTATTGAATTCTCTTTCGCAATAACATTCTAAAAAAAGAATAAGTTACCTTAGCTTGTGAAAGTCCTGCTATTGGGACTGGTTTGTGTTGTGATGGCCCAAAGAACGCTTTGATGCCCACACCAACGCATGCACCCCTAACCCGTCCAGGATGCTCTGGGTTACCCAGAGAAACTGTCAATTCATCCCTTGTGCCCTTAGAGATGAACTTGCCTTCCTTCCTCTACTCGTGCAGCTCCCGCTAATCGACATCAACAGAAATTGGTAAGTAAACATAACAATAATCAATATCGATCGATTTCTCTAAGAGTTGAATTTTACCATTTTTTGCAGTCGGCTCAGCAGTTGCATGCTTTTTTATATCTCCCTTATTGTTTTGCCTCCCAACTATCTACATAGTATGGTGAGGCAGAGATGCGAGACCAATAGTAGAGGACTCCTGAGTAGCAGAAGACTGAGCAGTAGACTCAATTTGTAGTCTTTGGTGAATGCCTTCATAGCCTCTTGGACCAATTGTGTGGTCATGCACATTCATTGCATGCCTTGCTCTTAGAGAATCGCTGATGGCCTTGTTAGTAAGCACATTGATTTGGTTAGTAACACTAAAGGTTAATCTTGAATAGGTGAATACATAAGAACGTATATTAATTAAATTGGGAGTGGCACTTAATACCTTGAATTCATGCATTTTTCTTTGGGTAACAAACTCCTCCCAGTATTTGGTATCCATGTAGTTCCATTGCTCAGTGGCTACCTTCTGCCTAATTTTTTTTAAAGAGAATACAAACAAAATTTATTAGTGTAGAGTTAGTCAAAAAGTGATCAATGTCTAGAATTGGAAATCAATCAAGAACCTCTTCTCAGCATTGCGTATGTAATCTTGGGTGAGATTTGTCCTATAGTTCCTTAGGACCCTCCCACAGTGTTGCATCACACATTTACGATGCAGCTTTTCATCCAGATCAAATATACCCTGCAAAATAGAATTGCTATTAACTAGTATCCTAAAAATTAGTAATCTACAAAAATAGAATTGCAAATAACAATAACTCACACATAGTTCCTTCCATACTTAGTCTTTCTTCCCCTTAGGAACTTTATGCCAGAATTCAAAAATAGGACTACAATGGCTGCAATTAAGAACCCCAAGATATGAAATAAATGAGTTACGGTTCAATCCAATTGGATTTCCTGCATGATCAAAATCGACAGCCAGTTTGGGTCCATTGCCCTTTTACTGTAGTAACTTGTTCATCATTGTGATGCCCCTCACTTTCTCAATTGTTTTTTGTTGTTCATCAAGTGCCCCAATTTCTTCAGGGGGTACATCACCAACCTAAAATTTGACAAAAAAAACACACTTACAGGATATAACTATAAATGAACATATAGATAGAAAACTCAGGGATATATTTTTAAAACTTGCATTGTGAGGCGGTGCATTGACGTCCTCACCCTCACGGTAATCATTAGCACAATCATCAGGAGAATGCTTAGCCATCTGAAAGTTCACATTCACATTGTAAATTTCACATTGTAAAGTTGTAAAGTTCACATTGTAAAGTTCACATTCACATTGTAAAGTTCACATTCACATTGTAAAGTTCACATTCAGAAAAATAAAACATATAAAAAAAATAAACATGCATGCCCCTAATATTACGATCTTTTATCAATTAACAATCCAAGTCATCATTAGCTTCAATATTTGGGGGTGTTGGCAACCTAATTGAGAATGGACTGGAGTCATCATATTTATCATAGTACTCTTCTTCATTTATAGGATCTTCAATGAACTGTCTTTTACCATGAAGAACAACCAACCATTTATCATTTGCAGTTTCATCGATATAAAATACTTGTTTTGTCTGTGATGCCAATATGAATGGTTCACCCTTCTCGCCAATCTTTTTAAAGTTCACAAAGGTGAAACCCAATTCATCCACTATAACTCCTTTGGTGTTATCATCCCAATTACATTTAAAGAGCAGAATTCTGAAATCTACGTAGTCAATTTGGATATTAGATGGATTTTCTCAATTATAAAAGAACATAGACATAATATTTCACCACCACTACATGTATTTGCTCACTTACATTGCATCACTCACAATTTGGATATTATATCAAGGGTCAAACACATTCCATATCTTATTAGAGTATGTAAATCACAAGGACAAAGTTCCCTACTGAATTGAGGCCTCATTACTTATATTTCATGAACCCATCACCCCAGAGAATGTCATTCTAATGTCACATCTAGGTTTCATTGATGATTTATTGATGCTCTAATTTCATATACATATGTCTCTACTATAGGATTTTAATAGACATGATAAGTACCTAATCTATAGAGCATTATTAAATAATAAATCAAGAATTCAATAGTTTCAAACATGTAATAATTCACAATGCAATGTTATAAACTACATGCAACATGGATAGATGAGACTAGAGTTCATATTAGATTAAAAAATAGCAACTTAGGATAAATTCCATCACTAAAGTCCCAAACTCAACATATATGCATAATTAGCATCAAATATAGGACAAAAGGGTAGATTATAACCCTAATGTACTCAAACATGTATAAAACATACTGATTTGTATAAAAATTACCATTGGTCTAAGATCCAATGTTAGCATCCCTCACCCATTGCCCGCACCCTGAGGGTAGGGGGCCAGCGAATGGTTGTCAGTGGAGGAAGAAGATGAGGAAGAACTGTACCTTTACAGTGGCGGTGACGACTAGGAGCAACAAGTAGGCGGTGAGAGGTGAGTAAGAGAAGGCGAGCAGAAGTAGGCAGCAGTGAGTAGGAGAAGGTGCCAGAGTAACAAACGACGGTGGCCAGAGCAACAAACGGTGATGGCTGGAGCAAAAAATGACGGTGGTGGTAGCGAGCAGAGGAGCAGTGAGCAGCGGCCGGAGTAGGGAATCGATGGCCAGACCTAAGCGTGGAGTCGATGAAATAGAGAAAGGGGAAGAGCCTAGCTCGCGTAGGTGTATTAAGTTAATAATAGGCGTCAATTATTCAAAATAGCTGACACTTAAAACAATCAGCGTCGGCTGCCATAAAAAACCAACATCAAAGGGGGGTGAAAATTTTCATGGGGACAACGCGTGAAAACACATCGACATCGATTATTGCAAGAAAATCGATGATAACAATGTGCCCAATTTCTATCTCATGAAAAATCTTTAGTCATCGATTAATTAGTTAATAACCTGTGTTGTATGTTAATTTTTGGAGGTAATTTTTTCCCATTGGAAAATTTAGATTTGGCGGTCAATTTTAGGTGTCGCTTGCTTATAAGGAACCGACACTAAATTAAAAGTGATACCCGTGTCTGGCTGCTCTTCACAGATAGATGTTAGTTTTTGTATTCAACTGACACTGTAGGATTTAGGCGTCGGTTTCTTATATACAATTGACACATGTAAATGTAACGTTATAAGCCATTTTTGTAGTAGTGTTTCTTTACTTGATCATCATTTTTACATTACATGTATATGAATTGGTGGAGTATGCCTTAATCCTACTTATTCTAAAAAATCCCAACTTGAGATGAGGAGGGAATATCCTCTTAGATATCATTAAGCAAGATGATGAGAAGTGTACGAATCAAGATGAGAAGAAATCCTAAAGGAATTTTACTTCAATCACAATCTTCTGACTTTGTTCGTACAAGATTCACAAAAACTACAGAATCCTCGTAAGATGACTAGAAGTGCGAGGGAAAAATATTTCCAGACCCTGGGTCGTGATCTTTCTATACAACATTGTCCTGGATAATTCCAAAACAATTCCCTCATATTTCTACATATTTACTTGAAATTATATACTATTAAATATTATTTGAAAAAATATGGGGCTCTGATACCAAATGTATTGACCTCACTTTTTAGAATCTCTCAATTAAGGAAGGAACCAAAAAGTTGAGAGCCATTACCTAAATTTCCCAAGGATCTAGATTAAACAAATAATAAATAACAGTAAATAATTTCCATTATTTTACAGTTCTTGTTTACAAGATATACAATCATACCCCTCTAAGGAATTACATACACGTTACATGAGAACTGAAAGGAAGTGATCATCTATATAATCCTCCTTAGTAACTTTAATAACTTTAATATATTGCATCTTGTTCTTCATGTCCTTTATCATATGTATCATTTACCTAAAACACCGACAAATAACACATGGTTAGCATATTGCTATATTGTGTATGTGGGGTGCAACCACAATGTGTGCAACTAAGATAATCACATATAAAGCATCAAATATTGCAAATAAGAATTGGAATTTCCTTTACATATTATGGCTCTTACTAGATATTTTATTTCAGGCATGATCAATGTCCCTTCCAGGGCTTGTGTGTATCACCCGTTGACACCCGTCAGCATAGATTTCATAATATGATATCTAAATTTATGTGATATTCATAGCGGGATTATAAATGAAAATAAGGTGAATAAACACTCAACAATTTATTTATTCAATCCTCAAGAAACACTCGGTAAACACGGGAAAACTATTGTGGGTAGTCATAAGCGTAACCATGTACCTTTCTCAAATATGACTTAAAGTCCAAGTAAAAGAGTGCAGTGTAATCAACCAACCAACCACCCTGAAATAAATGCATAACACCCAAGTATTACTTGTTTGTCCATAAAGTATCATTAAGACTGACTTGGGTTCCAAGTTAGGGTTTTGGGGTCAAATTAGGGCTTCATTAGGGTTTTGTCTTTCCAAACCCTAATTATCACATTTAATGTTTATATATCAGGAAGCTCTAATTGTGATATCATACGTATGTTTAAACTCAAATTAGATCCAAGATGTTCTTTTTATCCAAAAAGATTAAAATTTATCCAGCAAAATCATTTAAGCAAGTTATGATCATTATAACTAATATAATAGGGTTTTCATGCATTTAATACTTTAAAGTTAGAAACTTTCTGCACTTTTGGAATTTAGAGAAGAATTAGGTCTTAAAACCAATTTTAGAGGGTTACTTGTATTTTTTTTTATCAAATTTCATATATGATTTTCCAAATTTGTATAATCCTACAATTTTCTATAATTTTTAGCAAATTATTCTTTTCTGGCCAATCACAGCTCACCAACTCAACGAGTGACTGTGTAAGTCCAGCACGGTGTGGGGCCACAACCAAGTCAATCGGCTTGCACCATGTTAGTGGTCGACGCTTGCATGTCCTGTCTCGGAAACACAGAAAAAGACGGGAGAAAGAGCATGTCTTCCCTTTACCTTAAAGTTGAAGACGTGTGGTAGAGGAGTAACTTTCTCAATGCTTATCTTCTACTTTTGCTCATTGGCAAGTAGGTCTCGACAGTCAATGTGACAGTTGACTCTGAGCCGTCAATCCTCTAGATGCTAGGTAAGAGTTCCAATGCCTTTTCCTTGACTTTACAAACACATTGAGAGCTTTAATCACCCTGGAGGTGGTCAGGGCTGGTAGGACAATGAAGAGGAATCTCCGACAAGGATTGGGTAGATGATAGTGGTCGAGGACGGGGTTAGGAGGAGAATTGAGGGCACATATTATTGCATTGAGTCTCTCAGGGTGTCGCGAAAGATTTTGAGGTCTTGTTGGGGGTCTCTATACCTCCTTTTATAGTCATGGTATCCACAGTTCGGCTCCATCTACCCTGCAATTTGAGGAAAATTGTAATTGCCTCTCATAGAAGGCAAAACCTAGGGTAGGTCGGCTCAAAATCTCCACCCAAAACTACTAGAATGATTTCCATAGGTTCATATGCATTGATGAGGAAGAGAGAAGCAAAAGGAGTCATCAGGATTATTGTTTTGGTTTCCCAAACCAGTGGAAGGTAGGAGATAATCTCCTAGACCTTGATCCATAATCATATGGTCCACAAGACACACACATATAAAAGAGGTGAATCTTATTTCCTTTCTATAAAAATCGTGACATTTAATTCATTCCATAAACCCTTTCACTTTAGAAAAAATAATTAAATTCATATGGCTCCCTCCTTTTATCCAATTAATCCCAAATTTTAAAGAAAAGTCTTTAACACTTATAATGTATGTGTGGGACAGATTTGAGACCAAAATAAAAAGTTAAAAACACTTGGCAAGATTTATTATTTTGATATCTTTTATTATTAAATCTAATATTGGACCAAACCCAATTCATTAGCTGTCTTCATCCTATTCTTTTCTAGAAAACTCCACACAACTCCATATTTAAAATACCAATTGTCCATTACTTTTAGTAATTCTTTTAATATTGGATTTTCATCTCTTTCTTTATCTAATATCTATTAATGGGTTATTGCAAACCACAAAACACATGACCTTTTATTTCTTTAACTTGTGCCACCAGGACTTATATGCAATGCAAATAGTCTCATGGGCCTCACGTGGGCCATGGGTTGCACCCATGCCACAAAGTGATTGACATTATTATTCCATCAAAAATACCAGTGAAGAAATTACTTATTGGTTCAAGTCTGAAATTTATATTAATCAATTTCACCAAAATTGAGGATATTACACAAAGTCTTGTGGAACATGTTTGAATTTAGTAGCATATTGTTGTTCATACTCTTGATCCTACCTAGTTTTGTTATTCACTCCATATGTGTATTAAAATCTTTTAAATTATACAATTTTCCTTAGAATGGTGTATTAATAATCTATCATGGACCTAGGAAGAGTATAAGAGACGCCCTTTGTTTGAGAAAAACATTAGATTATGATTTTTTGTAGGTGATGTATAGTTTTTACCTTTTAGGCTTCTATTGCCATCAATAGATGATATGAAAGTACAAATATAGTTTTTTTTATTGGAAGTAAAATGATTATAGGTTAAATTAATTCTTTATATAACCAAACAAACTAATTTTTCTTTCTTTTATAATTTATTATATTTGTGTGATCCTACATACACTTATTGTGTTGCAAATAAAATATATTATTTATCTTACAATTCTGCAAGCAATGAGAAGCACCAAGTAATATATCATTTATCCCTAAGTAATAAGATTAATCAAAGATTTACCTTAACCTTTTCACAAACAAATTTATTGTGTTTATATCATATTTCTCATGATATCCATATTGAACTCAAAGAATTTACAATTTATTATCTTCAACATTGAATCTGTATTAATTTATTCTTGAGCATGCAATTAACAAGACATATCAACTTAATATCATATTAACTCACTTGATGAATTCCATGTATTTCTATTCTTTCCTATGCCTAGGATATTACTCTTATCATATATGAGATAAAACCCATCTAAATTATGCAGATTAACCCATATGAGTTACAATAAACTTAGTCACTAAGTCTATTGTCAGCTTTCTTCAAAGTCATGTTAAAAAGTGTCAAAGTGTATCACATAATATGATAAGTGTATTTTATATCATGTTAAATAATCACATGAAACATATTGGTCTTGAAATTTTATTATGGAGTCATATAAAGAGCAATGTTTTACTCTCAAGGTGGATATACCTGATACTTCTCCATAAATGATTCATAATGACCCTTATTGAAAAATATCTTAAACACTAGATTTTTCTTATCATTCAGTCTTCATCATTAATTTCTCCTTGATGTGATATCTTCTTAACATAATTTCACATCATTGTCATGTAAGAACATGATCTAATCTGGTATTAAACAACTAAAAACAACTACACTCAGAGTTAACAAACAAAGTATACCAATGGCTTCCTTTGTTGTTTACATTTATTTATTTTTGTTTATTGAAGAAGATTTTATGGTTGAACAATATTGCCATAATTCCATGCGTTACTATCTCATATATAAGCTTATGATTGAACTTTAAGACTATAATACTCATTGCTTACAAGTATCATCCTAGCATAACATATTTGTTTATAATCCATGTAAGATCAAGATATGCTTTACATATATGCAATTAGTTTTAAATGAATAAAAAAGATACATCATTTGAACAGATTAGATATTTGGAAGCAATAGAACATTGAAAATAAATAAACACCTAATCTTGTGACTGCTAATGACCATGCAATGAATCAATTGTATCAGAATGGTGACAGGCATAGCAGTCATTAACCCAACTAGTAACATCACAATTTAAAATTATAGTAGGAAATATAGTTATGACATGGTCACAATTGTGAAGGGGTTAACGCATCATAAATGTTAATATGGAGGATTTCGGACTCTTAATTCCTAAGGTTGCATGGTCTCACACACTTTCTCCCAACTATAATGTTATGGGCACTCAAGATACTCTCTGTTGCACGATACACTAATATTGTTTCTTCTTGATGTATGTGTATATGAGTTACATGGTTATGTCCCAAATAGTGAAGGTGGCCTCCAATATGTCCACAAAAGCAACCGCATCTCTTCATTGTGCATGGAACAAATAAGAACTTGATATCAAGGAGGTGACACTTTCTTGAAGTTCTAGATTTTTACTCTCTCTTATCTCTCTCTCATTAGTGAATGTGATGTGCACATTTCATATCTACTTTTTGTACACGTCTAGACACAAATTCAGTTCATTTTGCATTCCATCTAGCCTCTAATCATACTTAATTTGTCACCTTTTTGTTATTTTACTTGTTGCATGATGTTGATCATAGGTACACATCAAAAATGACAAAATTAAGATAATCCTACCCAAATCCGACCTTAGTTGGATTCCCCATTGATTTGTAGCTATTTCGGAGTTGATCTTGAAGAAACAACAAGAGACACGCCTTGTCTTTATTTGTCCACTGCGTGTAACTTTCCAGAAAGGGCTCTCAAAGCAAAGAACATGTCATGTGTTATTTAACACACGTGCATGTAATTTTCCAGAGGCCTTCATCCCCAAATTGCAGAGAAAAAGAGACAATATGTCGTCATTACGACATGGCGTATCTGCACGTGCCCAAAGATTTGATTTTCTGCCCAAGCACACAGGTGTGTGTTTATTAACACACGACGTGTACAACTTGCCCAGGTCGACATTATTTGCAAAAATATGGCATGTATTCACTAGAAAACACCATGTACCTATCGTGAAAAAGTACTTTGAACGTCAGTTGTACTACGCCACATGACCTATCTTCATAAAGAAACATTGTGCTTTATGAGTTACTGCAGATTTTGAAAGCAACTACCCCTCATTTTAAAAATAAGTGCAACCACTTGGGGAAATTATCACTAGTCATTTGGAGCATATTTTGATGAGAGAGAGTTGTAGAGAAAAGGAGGGGAAATGTGGAGAAGAAGAGGAGGTTTATTGAGATAGAACCCTCATTTCTTCATAATCTCTTGCCTTTTTCTCCTCCAACGGTGTAGCAGGGCTTCTCTACTTTGACCAAGTTTCTCAGGAGGGAAGATAGCTTGAGTTGGAGCTTCCACAAGGGTGGAACTTCATCCTCAAACTGAAGTTTTACTCCGTCCACTTCATTCTTGGTTACACTTGTGCTTTTATTCTTTCTAATCATGAAAAACACTGAAATTTCTATAATGTGCTTGTGCTTCTTCATCATGTACGATTAGACCCCTTATTATTGGTCATGGGAGAGTAGCTCCTATGCTATGACTTATGTGAACTCGTAATTTATATCATATTCTATTTAATTTTCTTCTCCATTAGTTCCTATGGTGTTTTACTGCTTGTATGCTTGGTTGTCCACCTTTTATACATGCTTTATGCTTCTATATGCTATTTGGGAGAAAGTATGAGGGAGTAGGGAGTAGATCTCATGGCAACATGTTGTTGACTACATGAGTAGATGGAGGATGTTGAGGGTATAAGGTTGTGATCGGATCTAAGCATAGGCACGCGAGTTCTATGTGAAGATGAGTGAAGATGAGAACTGTATCATGTCATCCGGAGGTGCATGATGACGATAACTGCCTTTTATATTAATGGCATGTTTTGATTTTTTAGTTTCACATGACATGATAGTATGGTACCGAAATATTATGTCTAGGACATTCTAAAATCTGATAGTAACCTTTAAAGTTAAGCTATTGTTGTTACTTGTCTTTTAGTTAATTGCAATCAAACTCAACTGTTGTAATCTGACTTAGATTGTTGAAAACTAATTCTTTTGTGCCTAGCTAGCCTAGCTCTCTGTAGACCGAGCTCGACTACAATTCATCTCGTACACTTGCGAGTGATTGACGAGTTGAGATATATAAGAGTTAAAACTCAATTTTCTTAGACAGACAACACATTTTTAGCATTGTTGTCGGGGAGGTACTGTAATATTAGTTAGAGTAAAAGTGCTAGTTAGTATTCGAGGCTAAGTCATTATTTTTCATATTTCATACAGTGATACCTTTTTAGTTTTATGATTCTCACCTAACTATTGTTGTTGGAGGTTGCATGTGTCGATCTAAGAGGGGACATCAATCATCTTGTACCTGAAAATTGAGCAAACTTTTTGTAGTTAAAGGGGAGCAAGGAAAGGTGATAACTCTAAAAACTTGGGAGGTATAACAACCATCATCATCTCACTCAACACCTTCACCACTATCCTCACTCGATCACTATCAAGAATCAGAGATGGAGGACAACCAGCCGCTCAAATAATTCACTATGCCGACTGCCATCAACATATGTTGATCCATAGATCATCTTGCCATTGAAGCCAATAATTTCTCCATTGGTCCCACTATAATGTAGATGACCCCACATAATTGTTTCACAGGAATGCCTATGGAAGATCCAAATCTTCACATAGTGGAGTTCTTGTAGCACATGAACACCTTCAAGATTAATGGTGTTCCAGCTGAAGGAGTACGTCTAATCCTATTCCCATTCACTTTATGAGACCGAGCCAAGGTGTGGCTCTCATCTTTACCTAAGTGGTCTATTAAAAGTTGGGATAAACTTTTACATGCTTTCTGTATGTCTGTGTGCACAAGTTTTAATATTTATAAACTCAAAAACCAACCATCAAGTATACGTGTACATGTAGTATTATCGAGGTCATCCAAGGAGCAAGGGTTTGTTAGGCACAAGAGTATTAAACTTCAACAATCTAGATCTTTTTGATATGAGAATTTTTGTTATGTTAACTAAGCAATTAAAAGGAAATGAACTTAAAAATATAACACTTGTATTAAGGATCAATTTGGATTAGGGATTCTTGAGGATAGGGTTTCATATCCACGTCATAACATGAAGAACAATAAAGATCAAGAACACTAGCAATAACACTAGGGAGGCATATTTCCTACACCCACTTCCCGGTAGTATAGAACAATCCTAACTTTGTATACCACTCCCGTGGATATACTTAGATTCATACTACAAACCTTTGTTCCCCAAAACATCCCAACAACTCTCGTGGTCAAGGTAGTGCAACTAAGGTACATCTCCTTACTCCTATGCACAACTTCCCAAATTATACAAAGATAAAAAATCATACATACAAAGTGGCCATCAAAGCATGTAAGAAGAATTAAATAACGATGAACCTTAGAATAGTGAAACAACTAGAATTATATATAAAATTCATGTTCAACAATGTTATGACATGGGAGTTACTCCCCCATGCTCAAGAATAAGAGTTCTACTTGTCCATGGTTGTAGAAAGTAGATACAAGCAGTAGAAAATAGAGTTAGACATCATAATAGAAGGAAATAAACTTGGATGTCTGTAGAAGAAGTAAGATAGAGTTGGAACTCCAGTCAAGGAGTCACAGTTCTGTCCATGCTACTAGAAACTATCCAGAAACCTTCACGCCAGAGTGGAGAGAAGAAAATGGTGGAGATCCCTACTGTAATTGTTGGAGAAGAAGGAAGAAGACAAAGTTTCTCTCTCAGAGTGAAATCTAATGGGAAGCACATTGTAGACGCAGTAGATCTCATTGCAGCCAAAATTGATGCTTTGAGTCAAAAGTTTGAAAAGCTGACCACTCACTCTATTTAAGAAGTTGAACAAGTATGTGAGGCATGTTGAGCATCTAGTCACAATTCTTCTTGTTTTGCACCACAAATGAACACAACAAAGACACCAGAGTAGGTCAATGCAGTAGGCAACTTCAACAATAGACAAGCCTACACTCCTTTTTTAGAAACATACAATACGTGATGGAGGGACCATCCAAACTTTTCTTACAGGAACAACAAACTCTCAGAACCAACAACAACAAGGTCAAGCTCAAAATCAACAACCTATGAGCAACTTCCAGCCATGAATTCCAACTGTTAACAACTGCTGGGATATAGTAACAATAACAATATGAATATCAACAAGCTTCAACAAATGAGTCAGCAACAACAAAAGTCTAGCTTAGAGAGTCTTCTTGAGACTTTTGTGGCCACACAAATTCAATATAATGATGAGTTCTGGGCACACGACAAAATCTTAAAGGATGCCATCACACAAAGTTCCTCTAAAGTTGATGGGATTGTCACCCATACAAAGATGTTGGAGAACCAGATAGCTCAACAAGCTTTAGCCAACCAAGGAGCACCTTTAGGTTCTTTGCCTAGTCAACCAGTTATGAATCCTAAGAAAACTTGCAAATTTGTGACTCTAAGGAGTGGATCAATCATAGGAGGGTCTTCACCACCCTCTAAGAGGGAAACTAAAGAAGTGATTAACACCACTATGGAGGAGATTGCTGAGAATCAAAGGAAGATATCTACTGGAAGTCCACATCATGATGACTCTTCTTGCAAGCTCAATTCTCCTTTCCCTCATAGGTTTTCTAATGCCAAAGATGATATTAAGTTCAACAAGTGTATTGACATTTTAACAAACTATACGTGGATATGCCTTTAGTTGAAGTCATAGCTGAAATACCCTCCCATGCTAAGTTTTTGAAAGACATCCTAACAAAGAAAAGGAGATACGATCAATATGAAACTGTTATGTTGTCTTAAAGGCTGAGATCTATCATCCAAAACCATTAGCCTGAAAAACGAGATAATCTAGGTGCTTTCACTCTCGCTTGCTAAATCAGAGATTCGACCTTTGATCAAAGGCCTAGTTGATCTTGGTGCTAGAAACTGCTTGATTCCTATTTCTCTATGGCAAAAGCTTGACTTGGGATATTTGAAACCAACATCAATGATGATTTAGTTAGTTGATCTCTCAATTAAATATCCCCAGAGGGGTGACTGAAGACGTTCCTGTATAGATAGGGAAGTTTTTCATTCCTTATGACTTTGTAGTCCTGGACATGCATGAGGATCCAACAAACCCAGTCCTCTTTGGAAGACCATTCCTCCGAACTATAGGTTGTCTTGTTAATGTTAGAGAAGGAAAACTGACCATTAGAGTTGGAGATGAAGCACTTGTATTTTCTATTTATGATGCTATGAAAGCACCCAACTCTAAGGAATATGTTTTTCTGATGAATATCTTTAACACCTTGCTTGAAGAAGAAAATAATTCTATGGAAACCATTCTTGATGACTTTGGAGAAGATGACAAAGAAGACTCAAAAGTCACCATCAATGAGAAGAATTCTAAACCTTTAAAGACTCCAATTCTTGAGGAAGAATCAAAGGAGAATGAGGAAAGCAACATCTCCTCTCCAAATAAAAAGGTAGAATTAAAACCCCTCCCACCAGGGTTAAGGTACACTTTCTTAGACTCAAATTTGACCTTTCAGTTGTTATACTTTCTGAATTTAGTGAAGAACAATAAGATAAATTGTTGAATGAACTTATAAGCTATAAATATGTAATTGGGTATTCAGATGATGATCTTAAAGGAATCAACCCATCTATATGTATGCATTGCATAGCTTTGAAAGAAAATGCCAAACTTTATATAGATCCTCCAAGGAGACTAGACTAAAATATGATGAAAGTTGTTAAAAAAGAGACTTCAAACTTAAAGATGCTAGAATTATATATCCCATCAATGATAGTCCTTGTGTGATCCCTATACATTGCGTACCCAAGAAGGGAGGAACTACTATAATAAAAAGGGAAAATGATTAATTAATGCAGACATGAATTGTCATTGGATGGCAGATGTGTATTGATTATAGAAAACTAAATAAATCTACTAGAAAGGGCCATTTCCCCTTACCTTTTATTGACTTGATGTTCAAAAGACTTGCCCATCACTCTTACTTTTTCTATCTTGGTGGGTATAGTGGGTTCTTCTAAATTCCTACCTACCCACCTGATCAAGAAAAGACCACTTTCACATGCACTTATGGAACATATGCTTACATGTGGATGCCTTTTGGGCTTTGTAATGCACCTACCACCTTTTAAAGGTGTATGATGGCTATATTCCCTGATTATATTGAAAAGATAATGGAAATATTTATGGACGACTTTAGTTTTAATGGAAACTCTTTTGATGACCACTTTCTGAACTAACTAAAGTTTTGCAAAGATGTTAACAAGTCAACCTCATTCTCAATTGGGAGAAGTGCCATTTTATGGTGAAAATAGGGGTTGTGCTAGGACATGCCAGTTCAAGCAGAGGAATTGAAGTGAAAAAGGAAAAAGTAGAAGCTATTGAAAAGATGTCGACTGCAACAAATGTGAAAGAAGTTTATAGTTTCTTGGGACACACAAGGTTCTATACAAGATTCATAAAAGACTTTTCTAAGATTACCAAGCCTCTATGTTCCTTGCTAGCCAAAGATGCTGAGTTTGTGTTAATGATGACTTCCAAATAGCCTTCCAGAGATTAAAATATGTTCTAGTATCAATTCCCATCATCTAGCCATCGGATTGGAGTGGTCCTTCTAAAATAATGTGTGATGCAAGAGATTACGCTATAGGAGTAGTTTTGGGACAAAGGAAATATAACAAACTCCATGCCATACACTATGCAAGTAAGACCCTAGATGACGCACAAATCAACTATGCCACTACTGAGAAAGAGATTCTTGCTATAGTTTACGCTTTTAATAAGTACACATAATATATAGTGGGTTCCAAGGTCATTGTGTACATGGACCATGCCGCAATTAGGTAGGTATCTCATGAACAAGAAAGATGCCAAGCTCCTCCGCATCTGCTAGATACTGCTATTATAGGAGTTTGACTTGGAAATCAAATATAAGAAAGGGATAGATCACAATCTAGCTGATCACCTCTCACGTCTCTCAATAATTGCTGATGACAAGGTTCTAATTGATGACAATTTTCCCATTGAGAAGTTGTATGGGTAAACTCTCTTGCTATTCCATGGTTTGCTGATTTTGCAAAATATCTAGCCACAGAATTCCTTCCCCCTAATTTCATGTATCAACAAAAGAAATAGTTCCTTCATGATGTCAAATTCTATTATTGGGATGATCCCCTATTGTTTAAGCAATGTGCAGATAGGCTTAGTAGGAGATGCATTCCCAATGAAGAGATTGCAAGTGTGATTTCAGATTGTCATTTATCTCCTTATGGAGGACACTTTGAAGAGGATAAGACTGCGATCAAGATTCTTCAACATGTTTTCTATTAGACAACTCTATTATGTGATGTGTACACATTTGTTAAAGCTTGTGACAAGTGTCAAAGATCTGGAGGAATTTCAAAGAAGGATGAGATGCCATTGAATTCAATCCTGGAGATAGAGGTCTTCGATGTGTGGGGCATAGATTATATGGGCCCTTTTCCCTCCTCATGCTGCTACAAGTTCATCCTGGTAGCATGTGACTATGTATCTAAGTGGGTAGAGGCAATTCCCACTCAATAACTCGATGCCAAGTCCATGAAAAAACTATTTGAAAAGGCCATTTCCCCTAGATTTGGAGTCCCAAGAGCAATCATATCTGATGGTGACAACCATTTCAATGAAAGAAACTTCAACAACCTGCTCAGGAAGTATGGAGTGAAGTACAAGGTGTCCACAACTTATCATCCTCAAACTTCATGTTAGGTGGAAATGTCCAGTAGGCAACTAAAACCTATATTAAAAAAGACCATATCCAGCTCAAGAAAGTATTGGGCATTGAAACTACATGATGTGCCATGGGCATACATGACAACTTTTAAGACTCCAATAGGCACTACTCCATTCAAGCTAGTTTACGAAAAATCTTGTCATTACCTATATAATTGGAGCATAGAGCACTATGGGAAATCAAATTCCTCAACTATGATATGAAGAGAACAGGGGAGAAAAGATTGCTACAACTCTAAGAGATTGAAGAACTCAGGATGGATGTATATGAGAATGCAAAGGTCTATAAAGAAAAGACAAAGAGGTGGCATGAAAAGAGAATCAAAATCAAAGAATTCAAAGAAGGAGACCAAGTTCTGTTATTCAATTCTAAACTTAAATTCTTTTTAGGGAAACTAAGATCTAAATGGTCTAGGCCATTCATAGTCTTGAAGGTCGATCCCTACGGGATAGTAGAGTTGCAAGGCAAGCAATCAACATTCAAAGTTATTGGACAAAGATGCAAGTTGTACACTGACGGGTAAGAGATTGACAAGAGGGCCTCTTGCTCCCTCCCAGATGCATGATTCATGAGATGAAGAGTCTCACTCTAGACTTTAAACGGAGGACCTTGTGGGAGTTGACCCCACATTAGGATAGATTTCCTTATTTAGTATCACTAAAGAACATTTTCATTTAGAAATAAATTTGTCATGGATGAATGTAATAATGTAGACCCTCATAGACGCATATCATCGTCTCTGCAGGTGCTGACAAAAAAGAAGATGAATTCTATAAAAATTCAGGAAGACACAACATGTCTTTATTTGAACATGTCGTGCCCACCACTCATCGATGGGCAATTAAGCAAAAACTCTAGAACACATGGCATGTTTAATTTTAGACGCGGTGTGCATGGACATAGAAGATAGTTGTTGGAAACTCACACGACGTGTTTTAATCAAACACGACGTGTCCTCTAGTTCATTTCAAAGAAGCATATATTTCTGGAAAAAACACACGATGTGTCATTGTTTGCACATGTTGTGTCATTATCAGGTTGAGAGTATTATACATGACATGTTTTAAATCAGACACGACGTGTACCAAAGTTCATTCATGTGCCTCATTTTTCTGAAGAAACACACGTCGTGTTTTTATTTGTAGACATCATGTTTTTATCAGTTTGATGACTTCAACCTTGTCTCTCAGAAAGTTACATGACATTTTTTAAATGGAACACCCTATGCTCTCTTCATTCAACAAAAAATTCAATAGGAGTAGGCAATTTGTACATGGAAACACATTGTGTCTTCAAAAAGACACGTCGTATCTTTACACAAGAGGTCGGGTTTTTAACCCTAATCTCCAACCGCCACTCTCACTCTCATTCACAATCACTTGTGTTCAATAATTGTGTGTGAACTCACTTAGCCATGTGCGCCACCGTCAACCTCAAATCGATGACGAGTAGCCAATGCCGCGCTCCACGAGCAACTCCACCCACACAAGAAGATCCATCGTCATGAAGCAGCTCTAATGCTTCTCCACCCAAGCAAGTTGCCGTCATCCACATCCTGTGGCTCCACAACTGCTTCAAGCTTCGTTCTCATCTCCACAAGCAAAGAAACTCCCTCACCACCTCCATCGAGCTTTACTTCCATCACCGGTGAGAAAAGATACGTCATGAATCGCCCTACTCATGCTATGCAATTTCATCCTCCTCCACCTTCGGACACCCCAAACATCCAGGTACATGATGTGTCCTCCTCAAGAAACACCGTGTCCCTCCCTCCATTTTTTAAGACTTCTATCAGAAGACACACCGTGTTCCCAATTAGACATGTTGTGTCCCAGGATGTTTCAGCAAATTCTCAGTAGGAATGGCCCTAGTCAAGCAAACATCAAACCGCAAGCATGGAGAAAGCTCATGCTCAGCCCCCGCCAATGTATCCATAACCCAGTTCAGGGTGATTACAGAGGAAGACCCCACATACCAATTCCTTATTTCTCATAGGGTCCTTCCAACTCATTTTGCTTGGGATAAAACCATGGGAGCCTTAGGATTCAAGGACGAAGTCAAAAAGCATCTAAAGGAGCTGGGTCTCAAGTACATTTGCTGCATGGTGAGAAACACTTACCCTCACCTTTATTACGAGTTTCTTACTACCCTAAAGGCCTAGGAGAACTCGAAGAACCAGCTCAAACCATATTCTTTCATTTGTTTTTTTTCTCTTGGGGAAGAACTACATAATTACTTTCAAGCAATTTTATGTGCCCTTAGAGTGCCACTACGAGGGTGCCCTAGCTTACCCTCTAGCTTTTGATAGTGATGTATTCTGGAATGAAATCACAGATGAGGAGAGACATGAGGCCAAGAAGGCTAGGGAAGCAACCATCCATAACCCAATCTTCATATGCGTCTACTAGCTTATCTGTACATGTGTCGTTGCTAAGAAAGAAACCCAAGGTGTGTGCGGAAAACATGATTTATTCTTTCTGTGGGGTATGGTATTGATTTTTAGGTCGATGTAGGGTATTTCATTCTCAACACAAACTTTGATATTAAGAATACCAAGAAGAGAGAATCTGGTGACATTATGTGTGGGGGACTAATCACACACCTAACAAGGAAGCTTGGTGTAGACATCACCGATCTAGAGGCTACACCAGGAAAGAACCTGGTGGATATTCAGTATCTTGTTTTCTCTAGTATGATTGCTAGGGTCCACAATGATTATACCAATTTCACACAGGTACTTTGATGATGGTGATGAGTATATTGAGATGCCTGACTTGAAGACAATGACCCTAACAAACAAAGACAACTACAAATTTGTTGCAGTTGCCCATGATGATGATGCTCCTGAAGAGACAACTGCTCCAAATGCTCCTGCCATAGCTCATCTGCCTCCCTCCACAAGCACTCAGACTGAGTACACTTGGTCTATATCTAATGTTAAGCATCTCTATGGCTATGCTCAGCAGCATTTTGACCATTTGGATAGCCTCCTCGATCTGATGGGTCAATAGTACTCAGTGATGTATGAGATGGTCCAGCGCATGGATATGTGGCATATCTCTCAAGGCCACTATACGATGCCTCAGCCTCACCTACCTCATCAGCCCCAGCTAGAGCCCACTCCACAACCGATGCTAGTTGATATTCACTACAAAAAAAGGATAATTTAGCTACAATTATTCTAACTACACATATTATATTTGTAGTCAAAACTACTTTTCTTTATAAATTATTAAAATGTAAATAAAAAATGTAACCAATTACTACAGTTAACTTAGTATGTCATTGATTACAAATATAATCTTCCCGACTCCTCACCCACTCTCTCATCACTCGTTCCCCCCCTTACAAATAACCAACACAAAAATTCAACTTTACCGTGCTCTAGACCCTCATTTCAATATTGACGTCCTATTGCGGCCCATTGTCAGTAGTATCTCCTCCCCTAATCACCAGCGGTGCCCCATTGTGCCCGCACTCCGTCTCCCCAGCCATTCATTCCGATAGTGCAACCCTTTCGTCGTTCTCTCTCCTTCTCACTCTTTTTCTTCCCTCACAACCCCTGATCAATCACTCTTTCTTCCTCTCAGTCTCTTCTCCTCCCCACCCGACTCCTCCCCTGTGCAGCATTTCACCTTGCGGTGAGGAGGTCTGGAAAGGATAGATCCTTACGAGAAAATAGAAGACAGGAGAAGATCATGTTCGCAGCTTTATGGAAGCTGTATCAAGGAAGCTGAAGTCATGATCCTCAGGAGAATGGCAAGCCCGCAGCTCCTACGGTAGCAGCTGACTACAAGTATTAATGAACAATTATGTGCGCTGTGACTAGAAGTGCTATGTAGGAATGCCAACCCAGAAAAAAAGGTCCTGACTCGCCCCCATCCAATTTTCACAGTAAATGTTGATGTCCCTTCTCTGATTTGTATTGGTTATTGCTTAGGGAACGTTTGCCTTGCTGGAGTCGGCTGTATTGGATTGGATTGTTAGATGTAGAAATAGAAAATTTATGTTTGTTTTTTTGGAGTCGGATAATGGACATAATCCCACAATTTTCGGCATACAACAAATACTGGATTGTCATTCCCTTTTCAAAAAGGCCAAACGCCGAGATACAGAGAGACGGTGTCGTGGTTGCTGTGGTTATTGCCTACCATTCCACGGTCCACTCCCCACTTTTGATGCCGGTGGCCACCTTCCCATCCAAGTAATACAAACGAAAGATACTATTTAACTGCAATTCGAAAACCCAGTAATTAGATGAACCAGGATGGAGCAAATGCAGTGTTCTTCCTCATCCACAGAGATCCTAGAAACAAAATGTGCCCTTAGTGTAGTCTTCTGATATTGTATCCATCGAGAGATTTCACTGTACCGGTCTGTCATCACTCATTGTTTGGCAACTTCTATTCTCAAACCAAACATACTAGTGACCAAGTCTGTTCTAAAATTGCTAGTCGTGCAACAAGAATGGGAAAATAATTCCGAATCAAAGTCGCATATTGTGCCAGCATTTGTTCGTGGTTGGTTGTAATAGAAATGACTTGGAATTTGTTGTTGTGTGATGTCAGTTTCATATAAAAGAAAAGATTATATAGATTCCTTATTAATTGACTCTTTTGACTATTTTTACTTGTATGAAAATAATGATCATAAATTGAATTCAAGTCACCCTTAATAGAACCATTGTCGCGACCTTCCTCCCAAAAGATGAGGCTATACGACACCTAAAGAACAAATTCTCTGTCATCCTAACCATTTAAATAGAAAACACATAGAGACTTGTTTCTCTTGTAAGAAACATATAGAGGTCAAAGCCTAGTTACCTTGATTTCTGTATGATTTCACCCAAATTTTTTTACAAAGCTTTATTTTAAGTAGGCTAGAATATTTGGTTTTATTGAGCCACTGATATCAACATAGGTTCATTTTAAATCATCCATTTTGAATGTTGCAATGGTTGCTAGATATCTTGGTGACAGTTCTGTAAGAAGACTTCAGCAACAATGAAGTCACTCAATATATGTTATTTCTATTTCTTAGGTTACTACTGCAGAGTTATAGTAGTACATTACTATGGAAAATGGGTGCTAAACAAAGCCTCAAAGTAATATGGATACTCATATAAGACAACAATGTTAATGATGAGGGGTACGAAAGATAATGACTTTGTTCCTGTCAGATATTGTGGAAGATGGTTTGAAGTGGCTTCATTTAAGCATGGCTTTGATGGCAAGAGACAAGAAGACTGCCATGATATATACTCAGGTACTTGATATATGATTTTTCATAAAGAACATTATACTTTGCATTTGTGTTATTGTAATGAATACACCACTATTCGTCTCCATCTTCAGTTGTATATACATATGATCCTAACACACCATAAGTTCAAGTCAATACCTTTTGTGTTCATGGTTGTCCAGATCGGTACTGGTATAAGGTGAAAAGTGCAATGCCAATTTTAGGAGGATATGTAGAAATCAAAAACTAATTTAGAGAAGAGAGAGATGATTAAAGGGAAGTGTTACCTTCTCTTTCCAATATTACCAATTATTCCTAAGTAGCCTTATGTTGTCATTGCTACTGATTATGCTAATTACACATTAGTTTTTGGAGCTATAGATAAGATCTTTATTCTGGTATGGTGAAGCACGACAACCATGATACAAAAACCGGCTTGATGGTCTTTTTGTTTTGTTACATTTCGATATCCATATGCATGCTCAATTTGAAACATGTGCCCATCAAAATAATTTTTTTTCAAAAATTCAATGCTAAGCCACAAGTTTTGAAACTTCCATGTGATATGTATATCTGCACTTTCATGTTATTGCTTGAAAATTTTCATGTAAGTTAATCTATACAGGTGACCAGTAAGCTGCTATTAGTATCCAGATTCAAGAACAAGCTGCTATTAATATCCAGATTCAAGATAAACATGTGCCCACGACTTCCAAAGCTGCTATTAGTATATATATTCAAGAATAAGCATCATTTTTTACTCTAATTGTGCTATATTGAAGGTAGATTTCACTATATCGAAGGTGGAGATAGAGTTATTAAATTTAGCATGTCTATTTATAATCCTTTCCTACTTTACAAATATTTGTATATACTTTTTCCCCATGTACAATGTCACTGATCTTAAAGGAAAGAAGTCATTTCATGTATGCTCTCCAATCTATCGTCTTCTACTCTTTCCCTATACCATCCACAATCTTCATATACTAAAAAACAAATAATGTATACCACAACCTTCCTTATGAAATTTGGTTCTGCACTATAACCTTGTTGGACTTCATTCTACAATAAAAGAACAACATCATATTGCTGAAACTAAATTTTTTTGTTTATTTCTTTATAAAAGAATGACCTACTATAATTTGACATATTCACTCTCACTGTAGGATTTGAATACTAATTTATGTTCATCATGAGTTTTCGTTGCAGGATTAGTTCTAGATTCATCATCAATCGCTAGGACGTGTGAATCATGGGCGAGATTTTTGTGTCATTGTGAATTTCATTGGTATCATAAGCTTGGACACTTGGTTCCAATAAAGTATTCAAGATATTTGGTTCAGTGGAGCTGGTTTTCAAGGGAGTTGTTAAAACAATTCAATTTCTTATCATATTCTCAAAGGAATCTGCTGATGTTATATGGTAGCATATCAGGAACTACTCAGTTTTGCATGCACATGCACAATTCTGAATTTCTCTTTCAATGATTCTAGTTAATCCATGTTGTCTCAAAAGATTTGAATAGAACGCTTATGAATTTCCATGCATATAATTCATCCTCCTTTATTGTTATTTACTTTTTCATCATATATGTTATTCATAGTACTAACATCAAGAGTGGTATATGCATTTAGGCATGGGCTGCATGGAAAACAAAGTTATGAAAGTCCAACCACCAAATGGATTCATCTTTATTTAACCTGAAACTATAGGCAGATCATCGTCCAACCCTGTTTAGACCCTCTGTCCAGGTATGCTATATTATTTAAGAATATTGACTTCGTAAAGGGTTTCATTGTTAACTCAAAAGGATGACATAGTGTTTTAGGAAGTTGGCTTCATTTCTATTCTAGAACCTCGATGATAAAATGTTGGCTTTCTCTTTAGTAGGTAGTACATAAACATAAGCCATCAGAACTTCAGAAATTCTGATGCTTGGTATAGTAACATCCGAATGAGTTGAATATCAGCTTGGAAATGTGCTTCTTATAAATAAGTTTTCTCATTTTTGTGCACTTTCTCACTTTGAATCAACGATAAAAGTAAATATTTTTCTATTACCAAAAATCGTTGTATATTCGAATTGTACCAGTTAATACTCTTATTATGCTCTATTGTGTAGTTGAATAGTACCATCTAGGAAAGAAATACATATGTCTCACATCACTTGAATGATAGCAAGTTTAGTCACTATGTTCCATACAGTGACTATGTCAGAGTTGCAACTAGATAACTTGAAGAATGAATGAACGCGGTTCTTGGGAATCTCAATTAGCCAAACTCCCAAGTAACTCCAGCTGTTGAACTATGTTGCAAACCCTTTGAACTTGCTTTTGGATGAGATTCCTTTCCCAATTTGCAACATTTGCAAAAGCATGATCAAGAAGGCTCTCAAAAGGTTCTTTTTGTGAAATGTGAATCATTCTTAGCTAAATGATAGGCGGCCCCTCGAATAGCCCTCCTTATATCCACACTGCCTCTTTAAAGTCAGAAATTATAGGAAGGATCAAAATCTATATTGCAGAACCAAAAAAGGTAAGTTATCGCCACTGTAGGAGTTTGACCCGATCCAACTACAAATGGACATATTCATTTCCTTTCCCGCCAGATATGGTCCACTCAAGAGATGACACAGTTTGGGAATCTTGATCTTAGCTAATCTAGATCGAAATCTGTAGCACGTATTTTGATGTGTTTAATTCCAACTTCTCCCCATGGATTTCTAGCAACCGAAGATGGTACCATTATGCATTGGGAGATTGGAAAGGTTGCTAATACCACTATATGAATGAGTTTTCATCAATTTGCTAGAATAATCTATAACACATGAGACTCGAACAAGTCTTGGGAGTTTTTCTGGGTTTTATTAAGGGATATCATTTGGGTAAGATATGTTGGGTTATGTGCTTATTTTGAAAACAAAGACATTGTTCTTTTATCTTCATAATATTGGTTTTCCTACTTTCTCTATCAGCTAGTCACCTTGTTCCTTGCTTTAACGTTTGCAGGCTGAATTTAATTCCAGATTCTCTAGTTCCATCAACAAGTAGCACAGAGGACTTCTCAAGACTTTGCAACATTGCCCGAATAAATTGATGCAGTTTCCAACTAAACTTCCATTGAGGAGGATGTATAAGTGCAAAATGAAACAAAGAGGATTAAGGAAATGGCAGTGTAGATTTAGAAAGGTGAAGCCACTACACGATTTTATTTGTGATGTTCAATATAAGAGTTACTTTTTTGACTAATTGAATATAGAATGATGTTCCATTGGGTTACTACTCCCATTTTAATACCATGCATCAGGCATCACAAATCAGTATACATATATATTCGTGTTTCTATTTTAAGTATTATAGGTAGACCACTGCAACTGCTGGCTTTTAAAGGTGATGAGATAGATGTCAGTATTTCCTATCATGGAAGGACATGAACCTTTTTCTTCATTTAGATGTTTATGATTAGCTACACCAAAAACTATTTTTCCATCCTTGCAGCCCCCAGTTCCCTTCAATTAAGGTATAGATCTGGAATTCTCAGTGGATATGTGGATTTGAAATAGACATAATTATCTACTAACACCTAGATGGGGTATGGATACAGTTCATGGTCGAGAAGAGCAAGGGTTCTTGTTGGTGCTTGCCCTTGATGGATGAGTGAAATTATTTATATCATAATTCACCAAGTTATGTGCTTCAACATTGATCATAATTACTCTTGGGCTGCTGCAGTCCTAGTATGTTGACTTTGTATGCTAGTATATCTTTTATCATGAACACCACTGCTTTCAAATAAAATGGCAGGATGAGATGTGGTGACACTAAAAATTTCTATAAACATATTTGACATAGACCAGACAGAGTAAAGAGGTGACTTTAGAATGGAAATACTCGAGATAAGACGTTAATCAACATCACGTGAGCATCTAAAGCCAACCATTGGGTGAGCTATATGGACCATACTTTCCCGTTCAATTCTAATATGGGCTTAATGAGTCCAAAAGAAATCCAGAAACCCACTTAGTGTATCACACTTTTACCTGAATTTACTCCTATCAAAATCTAGTGGAACCTTATTGCATAGCAAGTGTAAGAAACTCCTCAACTTGGACAACCTGACAAGGCTACTCAATGTAGCTCTAGTTGCTTGAGATACAGATGGCAGAAGGGATATTGTCTAGATTCTAATGGCCATTTCTACTTGAGATATAGAGGAACCCACAATGCCTTTATGGCCGTGACCATGTGCTAAGGCCTAGAAGGACTACTCACCCCAATGATAGGTCAAGAGGAAAGGAGCATCATCCTTGACGTATCACATTCAGGGATAGTTAGAATAGAGAGTCAACTTGATGGCATCTAAGTATGCTGCTGGGCCATATGGTACTGGATTCTAAGTGTCTAATGCATTAAAATTAGGATTGGTTGTAGGATGTTGAATATAGCAGAAATAAGAACAATCATATTGACTATAACGAGAAATTTTATTTCAGATAATGACCAGGTCATCTGGATTTATTACCACAATCTCTGTACTCTATCCAGATGGCGTGTTCTTTCCCAGCATCACCGGTAGTACTATCACAAGCTAGTCTCTGCCTTAAGTGCCATTTCTTAACAAATACTTGTTTTTTAAACACCAACAACTAACAAAGGCCTTATGAATACATAGCTTACATATTTTCCTTTATTCCACTTCATGCTTATCATTTACCTCATTTTGTTTAATTATATTTCAAATGCCTTCTTTTATGTCAATTACGATAACCTATTTGGTAAGTTCGGTATTTGCTCAATCTTCCTCAGGAAACAGAGAAGTTACCTCTTTGATATGGTCGTCTTCAAATCCTTAATAGCTAAAATAGAAAGGCCAAATGGTATCATATTCTTCTAGGCCCCAAAGGATAGTAATGACATCCCCTACTAATAGTAGAGTCTGTGAGTGGGTGTTAGTCATCTTGGCTATTATGAATATTTCTAGAATCAACATGCTGGCCTGTTCACCCGCCTCCTAGGGCACCCCCATGCTGACCTACTTGAATTCTAGTTTATATTATGTTAATCATAAATATTTCACATAAGGTGGACATATTTGGATATACCAGCTGATGATACAACCAATTATTTTGGTACTTGATATTTTCTTTCAGAATCTCCAGTGGCTATTCTGACAGTGGAACAGATGAATATATATGCTTCCACATCGAATCAAGAAAGTAGATGTTTCTTCCCTAGAAATATTTAATGTAATGCGATGCTCAAGAGATATTTGAGTTGTTTTCATGAAGTCTGATTTTTATGTTCTTAACAATTTATTGCCTCCTATTGGACAGTGAGCTGAAGGCTAACATCAACATATGGAGCATCTGACACCTATTTCTCAGCCGGCAATTGGTGTTGCATACAGTACTCCAGCATACCAACTTGCCACGATGGTAGGAACTGGTTCTCCGACAGTTGGTTCATGATCTCCTACTTCTCCATCACATCTATCAAGCCAACAACAACTTACATATCAGTAGGTTCAGCAGTTCCACCACCTGCAACAACAATAGCAGCATCAACAACTCTAGACATTTTGGTCCAATCAGATAGTTGAGGTGGAACAAAAAATATTTATACCATATTCTCCTCAAGATACTTACTTTACATCATAGGCATGGCTTTCCCTTATCATTTTCTCTCACATTTCCTGCATGATAACCAACATTCTATTCATATCACTTTGTTGTAGCTTAAATTTACTGTAGGTGCATATTGACAATAATGTTATTGGGTTGTACTTTCAAATGGTCTAAATGAATGACCTTATTGTGCAGGTTATAGACTGAAAATTCTGACATGGCAAGCCTCAATGGTGCAAGTGAACTATCTTACAACTCTCCCATACAATGCTTGGACTGTAATAAAACATGGATGAACTGCCTAGAACTTCTCATCTCTTCAAGGTACTAATTCTGTCATCGTATTCTCATAGCAACCTTCATTTAAGACATTATGAATGCTTATATATCTTTATTAAACTATTTGGATGATCTTTACATTATTTTTAATGCCTCCCCATTTGTAAAACCTTATTTTCAGGATTAAGAGAAGTACAAGCTTCGACATCGTAACAACTTCCATTACCTGAATTAGAGATTGAGCTTAACAACGTCAAGAATTTAGATATAGAGTATAAGAAGTATCTAAGACAACCCCGATGCAATAGGTGCTCTCCTGTGAAGCATGATGATGCATCTCCATTTGAAGCCCATGCCCGCCCAGTCACAGCTGCAACAACTACCATAGACACAACAATGTATCATGATATTTTGCAATTTGATATGGCTCTTTGCTGCTATGAGGAGGTTGCATTTCATAGACCTATGTATATATTTGAATAGCCACTGTCAGCATCTGCAAACATACAGACCAACTTCATAGGGACGATATTCCTTCTATCTCTGCTTAGAAGGTTCTTTTCAGATTCTTATCTCGGGTGCTTTTAGACGATGCTGACCGAACAACAACAGCTCGAACAAAAGAAGACAATAAGGATGTTAAAACTGGCAGAGAAAGACACAACTCTTTCGCAAAGATGTTAGTAGACCACTGAATCATTGATATATGTATATATTTTTCTTTGTACACATTGTGTAATAGGGGCAAGGTATACGTCCTCCCCATGTACATTCGACGTTTCATTATAAATGAAAGTAAGATTATTGGCATAATGACCATAACTTGTTCTAAATACTACAATTTTGTTACTAAAATAGCTTGTGTACTAACATATATATATATATATATATATATATATATATATATATATATATATATATATATGAATATATAGTTGAGCTAAGCATATATGTATGTGTACTAAATGGCACTACATATGGAGCTAGATGCATAATCAACTACACATATATGTATATAGTAATTGCTGCCTTTTCCTACACACTAAATACATATAAAATGTATTAACTTCATGTTTTTGCTACATACTGACTATATATACAATTGTAGTCATACATTTAACTATAATTATACTTATATTTAAATATGTAAGGCCAATATCTAGCTACGCTTCCGGATACATATGAATGTGTAGCGAAATGGATTATCTAACTACATATTTGAAATATATAGTTAAAGGCTTTAGCTATACGAGCATATACTACAACTTGTATGTGTAAAGAAATATGTAGTTCAAGCCTTTAGCTACAAAATATGGGGTTTTCGCTACAATTTTTTTATAGTTAAAGACCATTTTTTTAGTAGTGATTCTTGATGATGATGACTTGCTGAACCAGTACTTCCCTACTGGTCACGAGGGCTCATGCCCTTCTTACTGATTTCCTCCATGATAGGTAGCTGGTTAATTCTACCCTAGGTTTGATAGATGCAGTGAGGACACTGCAAATTTCAAGCTTAGGAGAGTGCAACCGGTTGGTAATGTAGATGTAGTTGTTTAGTTGTTTTCATCATCTTTTCTCTAGTTCTTATTTTTTAGTTTCTACTTTTCTCATGACAAGTTTATTATGATGTGAGGTTTATCTTGTGTAATGAATTGTCTTTCCTCCTAGTTTGAATTATCTTGTCCTCCTTTGTGAGAATTATCATTCAAAGAAATTGTAAAAGAGCATGCATGGATCAAATGAAGCTTTATGGCCACTGACATGTGCTTAATTTCAGGTTTATGTTTCTAGCCTGAATTTTCATCTTTTTCATCACGAATGCCTAATACATGTAATTGATGACAAACTTTGTGAATATGTCAACTTTGCAACACAACCTAGAACACATGATGCCTTTACCAAACCTCTAGTGATTTTACAACCACCCTTCTAGTGAAAATTTTTCAAACCAAATGAATGGAATCTAGCTAATGTTGCAATTCAGTTAACTCTCCTTTTTTCTGGGAAAAATAAGTGAAAGACAAGATCAATTAACAATTATTTTGGTTCACCTCATCTTAATTACCCCATAAAAGATGGCTAAAATTGCCCACATGTCATATTAGCCTAGTGTAAGTCCGATCGGGCCATGACGGTTAGGTGGCATGTCCTAAAAAAGAGGGTAAAATACCCCAACCGACACTCCTCGTGTGTGTAAGCCTACATTAGCAGCCGAGTGCCGGAACCCCCAATCCAATACCTTATCTTTTGGGAAAACAACGAGAAAAAGCTAAAACTTGTCAACATTAGCCAAGATTCCATCTTTTGCATCCTTAATAGCTGAAAGTTTTAATTGCAGATTCACTGATTATTTGATTTAGTCATCCAAGTTCCATTTAGTGTTGCCTAGTTGATTGTTTCATTTAATGCATTACCGCCTTTGTTGAACTTAAATTTTCTATCTTGGATGTCTTAGTTGGAATATAAACCTGATGATTATGGTTGGTTTTGCCTTGTTTACATATTTCATTTCATTTGATATATGCATGAGCTTGGCAATTCCTTCATTTGTGTTTCTCTGCTCTTTTTACTTGAGGACACGTGATAGTTCAAGCATATTAATGGCATGTTTTAATTTTATAGTTTCACATGAGGTGATAGTATGGTAGCAAAATCTTATCTCCAGAACATTCAAAAATCTGATCTTAACCTTCAAACTTAAGCTTTCGTTGTTACTTGTCTTTTAGTTAATTGCAACCAAACTCAACGGTTGTAATTTGACTTAGACTGTTGAAAACTAGTTCTTTTGCCTCTAGCTAGCCTAGGTCTCTACGAATCGACTTCGACTATAATTGATCTCGTATATTTGTGGGTGATTGATGAGTTGAGACATATAAGAATTAAAACTTGTTTGCCTTAGGCAGTCAACAGACTGCTAGGACTAAACTAAGAACAACACCTACAAAAACCTCATGCATGGGAGCATATAAACATGTGCATTTGTAGGAGAGGATAAGAGTTTCAAAAGATGATAATTGGAATGATAGTTCCATTCAAGGGAGATTCTAATTAACCCATCAAGTGAATGTAGAATGAAACAGTTCGTTGTCTCGTTCAATGAACTCCTCATAAACCCCATACAAATTGAATCCCCTTCATGTCCATTATGTTATGTGTGAGTGTAAGTATAGGAAAATGTAATGATTGCAGTAGATATATGGTTAATATTACACTTGTACAAGCAATGAGTGGCCCCTAACAATACATTATTGCTACTTAAGTAATGAGATTTTTTGGAGATAAAACTTGAAATGTCCATGTCCATGTTATAATGTTCTTATAATCCTTTTATCTCATGGTATCCATATTAAACCAAAGGCATGGTTATGCCATCCTCTTCAACATTAAACTACGTTCACTGATTGTTAAATTAACTTTCATAAGGTCATATTACTCCAATTCAATATTAAAACATATGAACATGACCATGCATTTTATGTACACTCATCGAGGCATAATATATATATATATATATATATATATATATATATACACACAAAATGTATATATATACATAAATATGCATATATATATATATATATATATATATATATATATATATATATATATATATATATATAGAGAGAGAGAGAGAGAGAGAGAGAGAGAGAGTCAGGCTAGAATACACTCGAGTGTACAGATCCCACTGTACACCCCAATGGTGTTTTCCTATCTACACCATGTTTTTCCAAAATCTAATCCATTGATCTTTATGGTTACAATAATAATAGGTCACATACAAAATTTGAACTCATTTGAATGAGTGTAAGTCACTCATCCAAGGACAACAAAATTGACACACAAAACTAATTTGAAATATATGATTTTTGCCTCCCTTGGATGCATGACCTATAAGTGTCTAAAGAGCTAAAAATTATTATATAGTATGTTCTTATGATAATTAAGAAGATCAACGGTTTAGATTTTTCAAAAATTTACTACATCTTCAAAATTGACTGAGGTGTACGGTGCCTTCGGTACACTCGAGTGTACACTAGCCTGACTCTCTCTCTCTCTCTCTCTCTCTCTCTATATATATATATATATATATACATACACACACACACACATATATATATATATATATATATATATGTGTGTGTGTGTGTGTGTGTGTTGTACTGTATAGTAGGAACATAACTTATCTGCATCACCTACAATAATCCATCTAAGTTAGGACACACTCAGTTACTACCTTTGAATCTTCTTCAAGACCACATTACATAATGTAAAAGTGCACTAGTCATCATGTGGTTGGTGTAGCGATTTTTTTATCACGATATCACAAACACAATTTCCATTTAAAAAGATGTTTATGACATTCAGATTACAGTTTATGCATTATTCTCAAAGTTGATCTACCCCATACAACTTGTTCTAAAACATATATGTGTCTAAAATAATATCCAATATGTATGACCATGAGATGTTTTCATCTAACAACATCATAATACGCTCATCTCTAATTATATTTATCCAAAATTCTTATAATAAATGAATAGAATCATAATGTCAATATTGGCATCTGTATAATATCATGCATAAAGTCAAATGCTTGAAGTTCTTTAGTAGTAAATCAACCATTCAAGGACTTCTATCATGCTCATTCAGAGTTATCTAAGACATAGGAAATGAAATATTCCTTTATTAATCAAAATAAAATCTTTAGATCAATGGGATTTGCCATTCAAAAGGGTTTGGCATCCCAATTTGTAGCTCGTGCCTCTGTGAAAGATTTTCTTTAAGTGTGTTATAAGGGGTTTGTAATGTTTCCCCCTTATACAAACTCAACAAACAAAATATCTAAACTACAATCATTTAATGATTGTATTCAAGGAAAATGTATTCATGCCCCCCCCCATAATTATCATTTTGGAGAACATCAACATCAACTCTGATATCTCACCATCATGGGTGGCTTGAAATCAAATAGGCATGAAAAGAGCCTTAGTGTTCATCGACCAACACCATTTCCAAAATTCGTTTGGGTTTGAAAAGGTGTGTCAAATAATCTCGAGTGGGTTTGATGCCCTAAACAAAGAAAAATTCTACGCATAGCACGTCGTATACCCGGCCACATACCCGGTCATCGAGAATCATCAACTGCCGTGTTCTTCCTACTGCTGCGCCAACCCCTTGCCACACCCATTAACCTCTGCTGCCGCATGCACAATTAAATGAATATCTGCAGCAGCGATTATGCATGTTTTTACATGCAAAAAGGATGCATGAAATAATTATCTCGCCACCTACTCCATGCAATTGTCATGCAAATAGCAGATATCAATGCACTATAGCTTACAAAAAAATTCTATTGCATATTTATCCCCACTGCAGATTACGTAAGTACTGTACCTACAATAAATACATATACATTCACAAATGAATTTGAGAGGTACAATACTTATATTTGACAAACTGAGTTGAAAATTAATAATTGAGTACAATACTTATAGATGCATTTTATAGTTGATTATGGACCAGATGTGCACTACATTTTTGTAAAAAAATTATGTCCAGGCGAAAAATGTTGTTATTGGATTTCATAGGTACTGTACTTATGCTTCCAGATCAGTTATACAATTATGCTTGATTTTGTAATTTGTTAAGTACTTTACTTATGCTTGGTTTTATAATTTGGTAAGTACTGTACTTATGTTTGAAAAAACTGAGTTGGAATTAACAAGTGAGTACTGTACTTATTTTGCATGGATTCCGTAGGTACTGTACTCATGCTTCCAGATCAGTTATACAATTATGCTTGATTTTGTAATTTGTTAAATACTGTACTTATGCTTGGTTTTATAATTTGGTAAGTACTGTACTTATGTTTGAAAAAACTGAGTTGAAATTAACAAGTGAGTACTGTACTTATTTTGCATGGATTCCATATGTACTGTATTTATGTCCAGATGACAAATATTACTATTGGATTTTGTAAGTACTGTACTTATGCTTCCAGATCAATGTTGTTATTGGATTCCGTAGGTACTGTACTAATACGAGAATGCAGGTGGGTGGATTAGAATGAGAGAGAATAATTACAAGAGAAGAAACGAATTAATACACTTTGCATGGACTTTGCATGAGTATTAATACTCTGGAGAGAAGAGTGGAGAGACATATTGTTGCATGGACTTTGCATGAGTATTAATACAAAGACAACTGCAAATGCTGCAGATCTATTTTCCCAAAAATAGATGGGTGGCCGGGTATAAGGGGAACTGTGTGTAGCCTAACTCTAAACAAACAACTTAAAAACCAGAATTTGCAGGTCCTTTGGTCTTCGTGCTTATTTCTTCTTGATGCCATCTTTTGTTGAGCTGGGCCACACATTTATGTATGTGTAAAATATATTAATGCTCATTTAGACAACCATTCAACAATGCAAACCCTTAGACGACGTCACAACCTGACCGTTACCGGAAGGTCAGGAACCCACATTTAGTGCTTAGTTTTTTTTATGACGGTTTGCTAGAGAAGTTTTGAATTTTGGTTACTAGTTTGATAATGTCATGAATCGACACCTTGTATAAAACTTTACAATTCGAACTCGTTGCATGCAATTATCATATCACAAATTCTACATTCATCAATTGCCATTGATTCTATGAAGCACCAGGAAGGGGCAGAATGGGAGAACAGAAAGTGAGTCGAATCAATTTGGTGGGGATTGGCGTTCCAGAGAAGAACTTTCCATACTAGAGTTTATCTCATGTCCTTTATCTTCATGGATATTTCCTGTCGTGAAATCCATTGTTAAGCTGAATTTCACATTCACGAGCATGTATGTATAATATGTTTTTCTCGAGTTGCGCTATTGCTGTAGTTTTGCTAATGAAACAAGTTGTTGTATATTTTAAGATATTTATTTGTGTCCTCTATTGTTACCGTACTATCACACGCCTAGTGAGATTAGATCTGCACTGATTGAAAAGTGTAAGATTTGTTGCTCGTGCCTCATGTGAAAAATGCTAATTCGTTCCTAGTTGTTGAGAACCGTTTGACGTTTCTATATCCAAATTGGCCACAAAATATCTTGATTGGTATTTTTCAATTTAATGTAGTTTTCCCCTTTACAAGGTGACCCCATTTTCCCCAGCTTTTAGCTAAACACACACGTTATGAAATCTAAAAAAATTATACATGTAAGAAAAAAAGGGAAAAAATGGCTCTGTAATCAAAGCCATCACCAGCCTCAGCTTTGCAAACCGGATGATCTGCTACTCTTGGAAGTCAGTGCGAAGACACCAGGCAGGTGTTGTTGCTTGCTTTAGTTGGCAAGAACGGCCTTACCTAAAAGCAAATTCGTGAAGTGAAGCTGCAAGGTGGTGATCGGAAGTTGTTGATTGGGCGCGTAGTTGGCGATGGAGAAAGCCCTTCGGGTAAGAGAGAGTTCTGTAGTCCCTATTGTTGCCTCCGCCTCCGGCCAACTGACAGCGCCTGGGCCATGTAGTAGACGGGGACGACTATCCCAGCTACCCTCAGAAGGACCAGCTGAGATAATTCATTCACCCGAAGAACCATCACTTTAAGCAGAGATCCTCTGGTATTGAAAGAAGAGAAAAAACGAACTAACATGGAAAACTCACCGAGAAGATGGTGATGGAGTAGTCGTCTCCACTGAGTATGATAGGGAGTGCGTGGCGCAATACCAAGAGGAGCAGGAACTGAAACAGAACAGAGCAGCAGCAAAGAAATGGTCAGAGTCACAGTTTTTGTTGCTGTTGTTCCAGAGCATCTTTGATTTTCCTTTCCTGAAGGAAGGCGCACAAACCACCTGTATATATAAAAAAAAGAGGCAGGCAACTTACAATGACAGCAACAAGGCGGAAGTAGATTGTGCTCCTGGTGCTGGAAGAAACATAATCGTCATAATCCCCATCCGAGTAGCTGTTGGTTCTGGTGAAGCTGTTGTGGTCTGTTGCAAGCATGGCTATAACGGGATGGTTGCGGTAATCCTCCCGTCCAGACTCCTCCCAGACACCCCCGGAAGGAACACTGTAATACAAACCAAAAGAAAGGGGCTCTTTAGAACCATTCTTTCCTTTGAAACTAGCTAATGCGTCAAGATCAGACATATTGGCATATACCTAAACTGCACGGGCCTGAAGAATGCTCTTCTGATAGGGGCGGTGTAGCCAGGCCTGAATTGCTACAGAGTGGTTGCGACGCCAGAACATGGAAGCAAGTGTCCCCAAGAAATAAAAAAAGGGCATGGTTTAATTAATTAGTAAACAAACGATTTTGTTACTGCAGCAGCAAAGTTCAGATCTTTTTCCAGTTACAACTGTTTTGTAGAAATGAAGATATTGACCGAATCTTCGATGGAATTTACCTGAAGGCATATCTCGCACACGGTGTCTCCCTTCTCATTGCACCATCTCTGGACACATTTCCGGTGGGCGTACTGCAAAGACAAAAACAAAAAGGGGGTTATGGAAAAATTTATGGTTATCGAAGGTCAGATTGGAGAGGTCTTTTCTTCAGCTTTTCACGCTTTTGCCTCTATTTCCGCTTCAGCCGCTTTCATTCTCTTGATCAAGCAACAACTTTGGCATAGAAAAATTTATGGTTCTTGATGAAACAAGTGTACATATATTCAACATGCGTTCATTTTCAGGGCTAATAAAGATGAGATTAGCAAGAAATGCTAGTTAGTTTTCTGTTTTAAGTGAAAGAGTCCAACCTGAAAAGACCAAACAATATAAAACTTGAACATAAAAAGATCCTCTAATAATGGACAAAACCTGTGAAGAAAATCTCTCCGCCGACCCCTAAACATAATGCTCCAGCTGTCTAGGACGATGAGTGTGGTGGGTTCAGTAATGCTCCACAACTAACCATACCCAAACTAAACTAGTTAACAAAAGGATTGTATCGTCAAAGGTGGGGCGCACAACTGCTCAACTGTCAATTCCTCTTTTATCTTGTCCCTCTTTTCGTTTCCTAACTAGGTCAACGCCACGGGAATCCCTACGGGAGCGTACTATAGTGCCCCAAAGCCTGAAGTAGGATTCTTGTAAGATCTGGATCTCTAGTGATTGGACAAATTCATTTAGCTCGAATCAGATGTTGTTTGATTTGGACAAAATAGTCTAGTTTAGACAAAATGTTGTTGGCGAACTTAATCCAATTTTGATTTGGATATTTAAATACATTGTATCCAACAAAATCACGCATCACTTAAAATAAAAATACGTTAAATTATAAATCCACATACTTAAATAAATACATGACGTCAGATTAAAGAAACTTTAATTTTTAAAATTTCTCTCAGAGATTTGAGTTGATCCATATACTTAAAATGAAATGTCAAAGTTTTTGTCTAGTCTCTCTTTATAAATCAGAATGACTCCAACCTGGTGTGAAGAACGTGGTGGGTTCGGTAATGCTCTCGCACGAGCTAGTTGACAATAGAAGCATTTTTAATGGTGGGCGGCACAACTGTTTGAGCTGTCAATTCCTGTTTATCTCACTCCAATTATCATTCTTAGGAAGGTCAACGCCAGGGGTGAGGAATCCCTGTAAGAGTATATTACTCCTACGTGCCACGGGTGAGGATCTATGTCGATTGTTTATAACGAATGGGATAAGACAATCCTAGGGAATAAGAGGATTATACACTTATGAATGAATAAAAAAGAATTGTATATTAATCCATTTTGGGTTTTGTTTATTGTTATTAAAAACAGCAGATTCGCTGTTTCAAAATACTGTTAGGCCGTGTTACATTCAAATTCTGCCGTAAACACATTTTATTAATTTTTCTAAAGATGGGTCTTTTGGATAAATGACAATCTAGGATTAAATCGACAGCGATTGCAAGAGCAATTACTAACAGAGCTAACCTAATAGTATCGAGAGTTATAATGTAATGTTCTTTACCTTCAAGCTGCCGCAGCAATTGCACGGCGACTCCATGCTGCCCTGCTCGTCCTCCTCCTGGCATATCCTGCATTCCGCCGTCTTCCCGGCAGTATCTTTACCATGCCATTCCGCGTCAGGGTGGCAGCAGCTGATGTCCACCGTCCTCTGCCACCGAACGGAATCGCCGCCTCCTACTTGCACTGCTACCTTCCCAGCAAACGGAGCCTCCGCCGGTTTCCCTATTCGATGATGGTGCGCGCTGCGTATGGCGGCATCGAGGGTAGACTCCGTAAGGAGCCGGTCGACCATGAGGACGAAATGATCCCCCATGGATGCTAAGAAACACAGCAAGCTACCCACCCGAAAGGAGACAGCAACGGACGAGCTCTGCTACAGCAGCAGCAAACAGAAAACCAAGGACGTCCAGGAATCCGATGAGGGAACCGGTCCCGCGCTCGAACCCGATGTTAAATGGACTCACCTTTGTTGACCACTCTACATCAAAAGGTCCTCCCTCAACCTATCCGCTAGAGAGAAAAAAGATAAAACCCCAAAGCCCAAAAAAAGCACAGAGCGCAACCGCACGGAAGTGGGTTTTCGCTTGGCCCGAGGAAAGGCCCCGACGGAGCACCAACACAAGTAAAGGCAGTGACCGGAGTGGGAGGAGAGCACCGGAAAGGAAAACGGGTTCGTGGCGGGGAAGAGGGGTTTACCTTCCTATACGACGCAAGCCCAATACCAAAGAGTGAATGCGGGGTGTCGTAAAGTGGAAAAGGCGGCAGCTTTTTCCCATAGAGAAGATAGCTGGACAAAGAGGATGAGGAGGAGGAAGAGATTACTGGATGAGTGGTACTGGGTGTTCGCCGGAGGAAGCAACGGGTGGTTGCGTGATTGCCCTCCAGATTACTGGAGTAGACGATACAAAGAGAGAAAGGGAGATTAAGAAAACACGATCACTCCATCTGTGTTTATTTATACCATGCCACCATTACAATTTACAAAACGTATATCTTAATCACGAATCTACTCCACTCCACGACCATCATCGAAGGCAACGTCACAAACACATCGGCTGAATCCGCACAAACAAGACCGCCAACCACCAGCCCAAGGCAATCTTCCTTGATATCACCCCCACCTACGCGGAACCATGATTGAAAGAGGAAGGGATCATGGGGGAGCAGATAAGCAGCTAGCCAAGCAGATCCCAGTTAAGCTCGACAATGATTATTGTAATCTGTGGTCTTTGGAACCATCGCATGACAAGCATTCCACGACTGTGTGGACTATCATTTATATAATTTAAGATTTCAATGGCTAACTGCTTCACCTAAAGGCTGGCTTTTCCTTGCTTGCTCACCACGATCCACCTCTGGTCTCACCGCCCACCCCCTACCCCTACGACTTCAGCGCCATGGCTCCCGGTCACATCCTCATCGTGCCCGTTTACTTCGCCGGTTGGTTCCAACTGCCCAGCTAACAACTCGGTTTTCAGTTCTATCTATCCTCTTGTTCTTCAGTCATTTTTCTTGACTGCCGTCCTAAGTTTCTGGCGGGTTTCCGATCTGCGGTTGTTTACTGCTCCCACTCCTCATCTGGAATGTCAATTGACTGTTTCTTTTGTTGCAGGATAATTTGATACAAATCTCGCAGATGTGAATTTTTTTTAATGAAAACCTTCATGGTTCATTTAATAAAAACATATGATTAGCTGTTTGTTCAGGGACAGGAAGAGGAGGGGAGGGGGACGAAGAAGAATATATTAAGGAAGAGAGAGATAAAGAAAGATTTTTTTTAATATTAGGGAATTTTATCAATGTTCAAGGTATTAGGAGAGACAGAACAACCCGGTGATAGTCCCTTCTCGCAATCTGCGCAATGAGATTCGATCCCGCAACATGCACTTTACAAATAATAAATTTGACCAACTGAGCTAGTTGACAAGTGCATAGAAAAAAAAGGTGAATGAAGACAATGAGTAATTTTGTTGAGTCGTTTATAAAATAGTGAACGCACACGTGCACTTGCACGTGACATATAAAATTTGTTAAAAATGTGCGGCGAGAGGACTCGTCCGTGAAAAAGTCTCTACGGTAAAAAATATTTGTGTTGGTTGTTTGAAAGGAGAGAATCAAGAAACCGTTTCCATGTGATGGAGAAAGAAATACAGAATTAAAGATAATAAAAGTTAATAGGAGAGTGAGAATAAATATTTATAGGAGCAAAATTTCTTGAAAAAAGGAGAGAAGAGAGTGAATCAAGGAGAGTGCAACATCAAACTCACTCTTTTTATAGTAGTATAGACTAAGAAGATGCAAGAGAAAAAATGGCAATTCAAATTAATGGAAAATGCAATTTCGTTGGTTTAAGACACATTCCTCTAAATTATGACATTGGGGACAAATTTTACAAAAAAAAGAAAATCTAATTTGATAAAGTGTTTGTGTATGCGTGTCTGTGTTTGGAAGTGAGGCTTATCTTTTTCCTAAAACTTGGAGCCACCATATACCACATATTTCCCCCCATTCACTATGGCTCCACCTTAGTTCTGAAGGGAACAAAACCGCATAAGAAATGTCTTTACTAATCCTTTCTTCGTTACCAACTACTTATTTTTTTTTTAAAATCACATCATATGAGTATGTGGCACGCCCAAAGGTACTGCACTTGATCTTAGACAGAAGGCCGAGAAAGGCGTCACGACTTATGTTTTCTTTATATACATATGGTAAGACAATTTTGATTGGCCTTGTGATTAGGATATATGTTCATACGGTACATGTTGATTTGAAAAAGGTTTATGATGGATTGTTGAAGGAAGTTGATTAATTTGGTGGACGTTGAAAAAACTAGTGTGTCAATCCAATACGTTGAACTAATAAAGGTTATGTATAATAGCTCAATAACAAGTATCATGGTTCCCGAGTGGAGAGATGTTTAGATTTTCTATTTCGATTGGGATACATAAAGAAATTTCTATAAGGACTTTGTGTATCTTTTATGGATGAGAAAACATATTCCGGATGCCATCACTTTGTATATGTTATTAGTTGATTTTTTGTGATGAATGAATTACAAAGTCAAAAAATGGAGAGATATGCCACAACATAATGAATATAAGATCCGAAGAAGGAGAAGAAAATATAGGTGTTGTGATCTTTTCCATTTTAAAATTGCGGGCATGGTATCAAGTTAGACGAAGTGAATGTACCAAAACATGATATATGTTGTAAGTTAGATTCACGTATCCATATGGATGGCAATGTTCAAGGGAATGTTTGCTACAAGATCATAATAGGATGGATGAAATTGAAGAGTGATATTAGAATAACATGGGACCATGAGATCCCACTTAGATTTGAAGGTAAGTTTGTAAAAAAGATATACTGAAAATTGTGTTGCATGAGAGTTGTAACAACCCACACATATCAAGCTAGACCAACCTGGCTCAACTTGGGAGGATACCATCACATAAGTGAATACCTAAATATGTATGGAAAATAACTAATACAATCAAGAACTTCAGCAGATGGAACCCTATCATGGATCTTGAAGCTTCTTATCTCGATTTACCTATGGACATTTCATCTACAACCATGCATGAGCAAACATACACTCAATTAGGTAAGTGGCACTAAGTACTAAATAAGAAAAAAAATGGAACAAACCTAAATTTAGAACATCATTTCCATTAGTTAAATTGCATATTATCTTGAATTCTTTGTATGTAAGGAAATCAATATTATTGTATCATGTACATCATTGATATGATTTTACATTTGAAATGAATGTGATACTAGAAGAGAACTTAAAGTGATTAAGTGATATGTACACAATATGTAAATGATTAATAATTAAACTTTAATTTTCATATAAATAAGAACAAGATAGCTTTATTCATGAAATATGAACTTTGAATATGAAATATGAATCTAACTCAAATATGTTCAATATGGGCTGAATGAATAATGTAACTAGATTTCATGATATTAAATTGAATATTCAATATATGTATACCTAACATGTATGATGTACATAATACTTTTTGTCTTTGAATATATTTGAAACCACTAACATACACATTCGTCTCTAAGTAGGACCTCATGCAAAAATTCATAAATTTATGCTCAATTTCATGACCCACAAGCTAGAGAAACTCTAGTGTAATATCTTGCCCTTGGTTGAATCCTAAACCACTTGTTCATCACTTAAATTTTTCTTCTTACTTAATCTAAGCTAAGGGTTTCTATTAAATTTGGGGTCTAGAAATGGGAAATAACTACTTAAAAGTAGGTCCATTAGCTTCCTTCTTGAATTATCTTTCCAGGGGTGTTTATTTCGTGTTTTTTGAAACCAGATGAAATGTCCAGGGATTTTGAAAGCATAGACCAATCAAAAATTGAGAAAGTCAAGTTGCTAGTGTGTTTGAAAAATCTAAGTAAAACACTCAAACTTATGGATATGGGATTGTACAACAACATGGCCTAACAAGGTGCAATCATGTTACAGGACCATGTCACTAAAACATTCACGACAATTAAAGAATCATAGAGGTAGAATACCCTAGCTGCCCATATTAGACATCACTAATGTGGAACATAAACATCCATGATGCTTCTTTGATCAAAATGAAAGAAATAAATCTAATGCTCGACCGTGAAACCAAAGTTGGGACTTTGATGCAAATTATACCTATGAGGGAGTACTTTCATCTTCTCCATGCTCTATTGATCACATGGATCCCAGGAAGAGGCCTTAAATAGATAACGAACTAAAAAACATGCTTACTTCATGGAAGGACAACATTTGAAAATAAAAACCACTAGATCAACAAATAAAAATAAAAATAGTATGCTAGTTAACTTTGTGGTCATCTAACTAACATAAGGAGAGGGAGATGATGAAAATTGGTATGCCAAAATTGCAAAGTATTACCTAGGGTGTGAAATATATTAAACAACAACAAGAAAGGGGGAGATGAATTTACATGTGAAGTGGTCAAGTTCTTTGGGACATGAGTGTTGTTATGGGAATAAGGAGTTTGTCCCAATCCTTGATGAGGGATGAGGATGCATGGTTAGAGCTAAAAAACCACCAATAATGATCGGAAGAAGGTGTGGTTAAAAGATATATTTATAGGGGTAATGAGGGTAAATAGAGATGTGAAGGATATTTTTCGAATTTGGCGATCATCTTCGAGTGATTAGATGATGTGGTGAGGTTAAGAGAAGAATGGTGGAGATATGGTAATTGAATATAAGGGGGAAACTAAGTCCAAAGCTAGTCTTAAGTCTTTATGTAACCAATTGATTTTAGGATAATTGAGATTAACAGGAGGAGAGAAACACTTTAGGAGTGGAATTACAAAATGAACTGGCTTGTGAGAAGATAACATGGCATGAGGAAGTTGGGGCACTTTGGACTTATATTCCAAATAGGATTCCAGTGAATGTGATGAGTCTAGCGCACTTGACTGTTCCTAGACCCAAGAGTTACATGCATAGCAAAAAATAACTAAAGAGTAAACTCCCTTTAAATAGGTCTTACAAATATAAGAGAGGACAACGAGTCTAGAGTACTCTAGTTGCTTAGACCAAATCAGAATTCTATGATATTATATGTTAATTGTGAGGAAGTACATGATATTGTAATCATAATATAGTTTTTTCCTTTTCATTTTCATATTATGTGTTTCTTACTCTATCTCTATTTATTATACAGTTTCTATATGATATTGACATGAACAAAATCTATAATTGAGTTTAATATAACAACATCATGTTATAATATGAAACTAATTTTAGAGATAAGTAACTAGACTAAGTTATAAATGAAACCTTAATCACATAATCTATGTGTTGGCATGTGATGCATGAATTTTGAGTCACTTTTACATGCTTATTTTATATCTGTTTTATGCACATATTTGTCATTTTCTTGATTATATTTGCATAATTTACTATAGTTGGCATTTAAAATCTATTTGCATCAAATTATACTTATTTATCATATTTATATGATTTTATATAATCACTGGACTTATGCACATGTTTTGGTACATTTCAGGTACTTTTGCACTGTACAGAGTCGATACTATCGACCCCGGTGTCGATTGTACTGAGATTTCATTAGGAATCAACCCCGAAACTCGAAATTGGAAGGAAATATCAACATCATGGTCGATACTATCGACCTAGGTGTCGATAGTACTAATTTGACGAATGAGCTTTTTCGGCGTCGTAAAGTGGTCCTATGACCTAAGGGGAGGATGGCCAGCGCAAGGGGGATTGGGAGGTCGAGCCACACGACATCCAAGAAGGAGGGAGAGAAGAGACTAGAGCCGAAGGCCGTCGACCAGGTGATCTGGGCACCTTCGATGGGTGATTTTACTGTTGGAAGAATACAAAACGCACATTTCTCGAGGAGGATATCCAGGAACACCTTTGTATCAGGGGTTACATGAGTTTTCTCCATGTTTCCCACATTTTTCTTCTCTACTCCTATGTATTCTCCATTGTTAACCATGCGGGGCTAATCCCCATCGTTCCTTAGGACCCGAGACTAGCCTCAGGAACCGTTGTACTGAATTTTGGTATGAATTAATATATGATTCTCATTTTCTGGATATATAATTGTGAAGATTGCTTGATTTACTTATGCTTCATGACCATAGGTAAAGAATTAGACTAATAATTACTCTGGAAAGGGGATTTAAGGTCAAAAAACCCACTATTATACACTATCTATACGTTCCTTAGACTATGTGACGTACAGATAGTGGAGAGATACCCAGAGTCATCGATAATGCGCCTAATCTAAGATATAAATTGCTATGGAAGTGAAATTGGCTTAGATTTATATTACAACCCCAACTTTTGGGTTCATTTGGTGAGGAATGTAATTTCTCATATTAAAGATATTGGAACAAATAATGATATAATTTGTTTTGAATAAATGAGTTTCGTTTACAATAGCCTTATTGGTTGTTTTGTGGGCTTTATTGGCTATTGGGCCCAATAATAAGGAAAAGACAAAAGGAACTCCATTATTAATAAGAAATGGAGAAAAGAAAAATGTAGAAACCTCTAGAACGCAAAAGAATTTAATCCAAAGGTGGATTTCATGCCTCTTGGGTTCCTTGGATCCCAAGGAGTCCCAAGTTGCAAAGATAATGCAACAAGAAAAGAAAAGATCAATTAAGTATTTCTTTATTAAGAAAGAAATTGAAAACGATGATAAAATGTGGGAAATAAGTGAAAAGAGAGGTATAATTGAGTTACCCTTGGTGGATTTTCGTATCCAAAAGATTCCTAATGTTAAATGGAATGTCAATGAGGAAAATAAAAAGAAAGATAAAGAAAAACCCTCAAAAAAAGATATTTTAATAAGAAATAAATACGATAATGAGAAATAATGAATATAGATGCATCTAGAAGGATAATAAGTATCCTTAAAAAGGAATTTCGAAATCTTAGAGTTTCTTGGGGTCCAAGGAGCCCCAATGGAGAAGAAATAAAGAGAAAATACCGATAATGCAAATAAGAGGATAATGTGATACATTATTAATGAATTTTGTGGTATTGTTAAAAAGGTGGTATTTTCTACTAAAAGAAAACATAATTATGTGCCAATGGATTAAAAAGCAAACATAAAGAGAATAAGATAGATGATTTTTGAATTCCTAAATATCTAAAGAATGAAGAATATCAAGGAGATAAATAGGAGAGAGAAGATTACTTCTCATTGAAGGAAAATGGTTCCTATTTGGAAAAGAACTTGATAACTCGTGGATAGCCATCCTAGGGCTTCGTTACCCTCCTCTATAAAAGGATAGAGCCCATGGCTAAGCCCAAGGAAAGTTCCATGCATCTCTCTTCTTCTTCTTCTTCTTCTTGTTCTTTGCATACAAACCCTAGTTGCGAAGAGTAAAGCTTTCTTAGAGCCGCGTTAGGCTATGGAGGAGTTGCGTGGGAGGTTTGCCGCCCCCGCAACGTCATGGGAGGTTCAGGTGACCGTTCCCTCATCCTAGCCGAACGCTATAGCCACAGCTCGGCGGCATACGACCGTCGCGAGTAGAAGACTATCACGCCCAGTCTACGCCACCTCGACCGTGGATTGAGCCCTCCACAGGTGCGATAGAGGTGATGGGGTGGTCGCCGGTTCCCTAGGGACCAAGGAGGCAGAAGAGGAAGCTTCCTCGAGCCACTGCGGTCGGCGCAGCTAGGGCTGTGCAAGGAGGAAGATGACCACGTGGCTGTTGGATGAAATTACCCCTCCGCGGGCTGAAGAAACGCTTGACTTATCGAGGGTTTTTTTGTCATTTCGTTATGTTTTCAAAGCGGCGAGCAACTATGCATAATAGAGGCGACGTGGCATCCTCTGATTGGTCCAAAAAGGTAATCCTTGCAAAATTCATAACTAAATAATGGTAGCTCGGATTGGTACATATAAAATATGTATTTTTATCAAAAAAACGAGAGGAATTCATTAAAAATGTTTTTAGAGGCTAATTCCTCTTATGATTCAAAAAGTAATGGAAGTTATCAACTTTAATGCTTTAATGATTAAGAAACCCTATTTTGAGATTATTAATGTATTTAGTAGGGTTTAATGGATGATTAAAATTGATATTAACATGTTAATTGTAAAAAAGTATATTAAGAACAAAAAGGATGAACTTTGCATGTAATTAGTTTAATTTAGAGTTTCATGTGTATAAATATGCTTTAATGGGCCTTGAAACCTTAATATTAGTAAATGTGACTCTTAATGGTTTTAATTATTCAAAATCATGAATAAAGCTAAGATATGATGATTCTAAGCTATTTTGAGTATAAAGGTTCCTAATTGTGAATAAATACCCTTAATATGGTAATTAGGGTTTTCTAATGGATAAAATGTGGAATTAGTAATAAATGGAGTTCATAGGTGAATTTGACCACAATGAACTATGAATTGATGATAAATGAGCATAATGATCTTGTCATGAATTAAAAAGGATAAAAATGATAGTTTTAATGTAAAAGAGGCATAATGGACTTAATTGATGGCTAATTGTGCCTTTAATCTGAGATTAAGGTTAAATGTTGTGAAAGGATAACCTTAATATCTTTTGTGAAGAATAGATGAGATAATTAGGGTTTAAAATAGTATAATGAAGTGAAACCCTAATAGCAATGGAAACCCTAAAAGTGGACTAGAAACCCTAGGAAGCGAGCTAGATTTAATAGATCTTGATGGCATGATCAATAATAGGAAATTGTATGCATATTTCAGGATCTCATTATGTGCTTGCTTGCCTATTTGGATTTCTTGATTGATTGGATTATTCTGTCTCAAATTAGCCTGACAGGTATGTGGTTACACTTATGGTTAATCACTTTAGTTTCACGGTGATTTCCGGAAGTTTTATCGGTTGCCTGAAAATAACTGCTTGGATGACTTTTATTTCATGCAACTATAAAGTGACTATGACTATCACCATAAGTATGCATACATGACTGGCTCAGATCTTGGTCCTCCTCTGTGGCTTTGCTAATGATGAAAAGGGTAGCCTGGTAAAGGGTCTACTTGTTAAGTGGGACCATCAAGTTATCAAGAGTTAGAAATTGGGCTACCTACATGTAGTGCCATGAGACTCTTTAGCACACCATGAGTTAAGGAGTGGGCTACCTATGGGTAGTGACATGTGACTCAACCCTAGAAACTGGTTCACCTGTTAGGTAGGATCATGAGGGGTTTAATGGGGATCTACCATAAGGAAGGTAGCATCTAGGTCCACTGCAGGGACAACGCAGAGGCTAGGGTATGTATTGATTGAGAAGTTATGTTAAAAACGTAAAGTTGTTTGTTAAATCATAATTGACTACAATATGTTGTTATCGTAGTTGTACAATTATTGTTTCCCCCACATACCAACATAATTTGTTTATGCTGACTGACGTTTTGTTTATCGGCGTTTTAGGTACAAATGAAAAGGACAAATAGTAAAGTGGCATATGTGGAATTAAATGAGAATTAAAGTACAAAGGAGGATTAGTTAGAATAGACTCCAGATGTGGATAGAAATAGATAACCAATTTTTTGAAAAAGGTATGCAAAGTTAAATTTCATTACAACCTTTCAGTTTAGTTAGTAGAATTTGATAATTATTATTGATTATTTGTTGAACCTTTGATCCAAAACTTGGGATAACGGCTCTGACCTCTTGGTCTCCTTTAATTGGGGGTTACTGGGAGGCGGGGTCGTTACAATTTAGGTAGTGGATTGTACCGTGAAAGTAGGCAATCCTGATTACAAGCTCTCTATCCAAGATTTGATAAAATCTATGTTATTTATGTGAGATATTAGGTATAACGAGACCCCGTGGTGAAACCGTAATCCTAAGGATCCCCAATCTCATTTGATTAAACCAACATTTAATCATCACTCTTTTATTTTCTCTTTAGTTTATTTTGTTTCTCAAAACCAATCCACTTTTCCATTAGTTTAGCTGATCGCAACCAGTTAGTAGTAGTTTTCTGAAATTTACATTTCCCTGAGTTTGACTCAGGCCTATATTACTTCGATACGTTCACTACATTTAGTGCACGATAAAAACGTGTCAGCATGGTAGATCTTAGCCAGTACATGCAAGTTCGGGAAGGTAGATGCATCTCTTTGTAGAAACTTAAGGGTTTAGATAAGGTGATAAAAGTCATATATTATTGAGTATACGTGGGTGATAGATAGTCCATATGATGTTTGGTCCCCTTGGCACCCTAAGATAGTTGGGTTTTATGCAAGACAAATGGATAAATGAAAGTAGTACTTTTTTGGTCCAAACCCACACGAAGATCTCATAAACAATGATGTAGAAGGAAAAAGGGGAGCTAAGTATACCTTATAATAGAGTAGATGTAATGGTTTTACTCACGTGGTGATGTGTGTCTCTTACAGTAGTGCATGAAATATAATTGATGTCTTATTAACATAGTCGCTTGGTCTATTGCACTACATAGTCCTCACGAAGGATGGGAACTCCACATCCTACTAGTAGATCCAGTAAGAAATAGTAGTCTCTTTTAGCAATGTCCTAGTACTGCTTCTATCCTTTACTCTCTCCTTTGTTGATAATGATGGATAGGAATTCTCAAGTGTCAAATTGCATGTGTGGAATCTTCACTGCCATGCCCTCTTAAATAGGGAAGACAAGTAATAGGGTGTCTAAAAAGAATTGGGAAACAAAAGCCACATGTTTATTTTTCACAACCGCTCACAAGTTGTTATTCTATTGACTGAATAGTTCGTCCGATCAACCAGATGGTTCACAACATTTTGGAATAATATCATGAATTAGTTTATTAGTTAATCATAGTATTACATTGACTATAATTGTATAAATCATAGACCTGATATTGACTAGTCAATGGACTAAACATATGAGTCAATGTCTACCATCCATTTGATCGACTAGACCTTATACCTAACCATCTAGGTCCATATAATCTAGAATTGATCTAGTTGATTACCTAGACAACTTCATAAAAATTGAACTTGTGTCCATGATGATACTCCTCTTCTTAGTGCATCCTATGTTTGTGACCCTATAAGTTCCATATTACATTAGTAGTGATTTATGTGATCATATGACAACTTCATAAGCAAAGAGAGGCATCTGGAAAAGAATCATTTTCCACCCAAGCAATTGAATAAGTTGGAGAATAAATTTAACCCGTATGTGACCACTTTTATTGTGACCTGATAATCCCTTTGTGTTTGATATCCAGATTGAATCTAGGGAATGAATCATCATCATAATGTTCAACCTATGTGTAATACTCGAACCCACTACCCAAGACTCTAGTAGAGTTTGAATAACAATAATTCAGCCCCCAGAATACCATTTTTCTCAATCATGCACAACTTGAGTTCAAATTCTCAACAAATCACACAGCTTTGTATTAATCGAACAAAGAACACTTAACTATAGAGTAATTATTAATGGGCTACCTAAAAGGGAGGTGCACCTTGGTGATATTCTATTATTTCTTTAAAGATCATTTTATCAGAGGTCTAAAATTATGGGATGTTACAATCTCCCCCACCTAGACTCTTGACGTCCTCATTAAGATTCAACTATATGGTTTCATAATCTCTTCCCCATTTCAGTATACACCCAAAATGGCCCATGTACACCCAACTCCACTTCATGACTACCAACACAAGGGTAGATCCATCTCACCTAACTATAGATAGCCTTTTCCAATATTCCTAGGCCACACAACTCAAGATTATAGTTCCACATGTCCATATGGGTTCCACCTACTATTGAGAACTAGCTTTGACACAATTGTAACACCCAAGCTCATTTGCTGAGGCTCTAGTAGAGTTATAGGAATGATGATTGGCCTCATAGACCACCACTGTCAAAGACTATGTGCTTTATCCTCATTCACACTGAGGCCAGGTTCAACTGCCCAATAGGTCACCCATCTTAGTACTACTCTAGAATAAGCACACTTAACTGTAGAGCACCTATTGATGGGCTATCTAAAAAGGAGGTGGACTGTGGTGATATGGGTTGTTCAGCCATTCCTTTTGAGAACATTTTTTCTGATGTCTCAAATTTGAGGATTTTACAACATGTTTCTTGATCAAAAGTAGACTATTGACATGTGAGTTCAATATCAAATAATCTCACTCATTAAGTGGATAAGATATATCTCCAATAGGAGTGGAAAATTTCATCTACATCAATCGCAGTAATCCACATGTGTCACATTGCACCCAATCACTCCTTGTATAGAAACCCTTACCCAATGTCACATGGGCAGTGTTAGAGTACACTGAACAACATGCGATCGTTGTTATGACTTCAGGTATAACGTCTACAATCACCACTTTCACATCAAGATATGATTTCAAATGGCATTATGGATTCAAAGTTCATAATCAAATTGGGTTTGTCTAGTATACTTGTTCACTAACAAGCACCTATGTGTTTGGCTTGATATAACATGAGTATTAAGATACATCAATCAACACAAATAATAGTCTTGATGTATTATAAGCATCCTATATTCTAGAATAATATTCTACTAGGGATTTAGACAAGAATGTATATTTTTAGCACACACATCTTCTCATATTTAAGTCCTCAACTCGAAATTACATGTCATTGAGTCATAAATTCTTAGGATATCGTTGTGCTCAATGATTATCTCATATTGAAGCAAATGTATAATGGAAGTGACTTTATTATCAATAAAATAGATTATAAAGGATCCAATTACAATCATCTTATTATTGGTTCTCATAAAATACCCACCAATAAGATCATACAAGATATGAGTATGGTCCAGTATGTATATCCAATTTTTTTGAAATCATGTGTAAGACCCCCTAACTTGTTTAATGAGTTGAATAAGCTTAATTATCATAATTTAATTCTTATAACCATAATATAACCTTGTGATATGTTTTAAATCATACGAAAAGCTTAAGTTTTAAATTTGGTCCAATTTGGACACTGGTTGGGCAGGTTATGCAATTTTATGCTCATTTTGGACTTTTCTGCAATTTACCCAATTGAGAGGTTTACTTTGCAATTTATCACTTGAATTATTTTCCTTGGATATTCTCTCATCATTATTGAGCTTTTTGATCCATGGGGAGCCTATTTAAACCTTATTTTGAAGGTGTTTTCCTCAAGGGTATTTTAGGGTTTACCCCTTCATGGATGAGCTACCTTTAGTAGCTATCAACTAATGGATTATTTGTTTTGCTTAGAAATTCAGGAAATGAGGTATAAGAATGTCTCTATGGATGGTGGGAGAGATTCTTGTGTGTGTGCTTGTATTCTTAATGGTTTAAGGCCATGGACACTTGGAAAGATACTAGAACTTCAACTTTTTCTTTTTCTTTATCTTAAAGTTTCAAATATTTATCCCTAAGAACCAAAAAGAGCCATTTGCTCTCCACCAATTCCCTCCTTCTCCCAACCTCATTCTCCCTCTTTTCTGCTGCGAATTTTCCTATCCAAGGAAGAAGAAAGTGGGGATCTTCTTAGAAAAAGAATCTAGGGTTGCAATTGATTTCCTTTTTAGGCTTAAAAAGCTATCTTTTAGTGATCTTGACCTAAAAGAGTAAGAATCCCCTTGTTACCTCCGTTTATTTCTTTTTTATCCTTCCTTAGACCTTCCTCCAGGTCGGAACCTTGCTGTTCCATGGTAGAAATTGCTCTAAAGCTCTAAAACCCTACCTTTCTTGCTCCTTCTGCTTAGGGTTTGCTCATTTGATGAAGAAATGTGCTAGATGGACGAGTTCATAGCTTATTCTTGGATTTTCTACCCTACCTGCTAAAGCTTTCTTCTGTGTGGGGTTTCATATTCTAATTATAGGCAAGTTGTATAACTTGCTCCACGTTTATTGCTTACCATAAGCTTTCTAGATCATGTTATTGCTTGAAAATGATGATCCATGCACTAAAAAGCTATGCTTGACTTGGATTTTGATTTTTATAATGTTACCTATTCTGATTTCAGTTATAGATGAACCTGTGATCATGTGTAAATTATTCCTAAGGTATAATATGACTTAGATTGGGTTGGTTTGACAACCTATTGTGCTAAGCACCTATCAACCAATGGTCAATTTTAGGGTTTAAAGTTGATTTCTTCTATAAACCCATGACTCGATGATGGTACCATTGCAACAACCCTGTGGTGTTGTCTTCATGACAATTGATGGTGTTAACCAAGGGTGTCAACTGACGTTCACCCCTTAGTTCATGTTTTAGCCTAATTAGAAGCCTAGTGATTAACAACTAAGTACCCTAATGATGCTATCAATCAATTGTGATATTAGTTTGATATTTGATGCTGATTAATCAATTTAGTGCTGATCTAACAACCTATGGTGACTTAATGGTCACTAATGATGGTGGATCAGGTCTCCAAAACCTATGATGAGTTAATCATATAGTTGTAGCATCAATTATGCCTTAGACTAATGGTTTCTTATGTAACTTGATGCAATGGTCAGACCTATACTATAATTGATGGTTTTAATATATGAACTTGACCTAATGGTCAAGATATAATGTTTATTCCTCCAATAAAGTGGAATGATGGCTAATGTAATATTTTGGTCCTAATAATGTGATTTACATGGTTTCCTTTATATGATGAACTTAAGTATCTTACTTGTTGATAATGGATGGCTTGTTTTAAATGAACAGTCGATTGTGGATTTTACCCTACTTTCAATGGAACTTTTTGTGTTGTTAATCAAGGGATGTCTTGGATTATATGGTGACTCTTTATATAGAACAAATCAAGGATTTCATAGGTGGTTTATCCAAGGTGTTTACTTATGTAAACAACCATTGGTCTTACCTCTTAAACATCCAATGGTTCATGGTGACATTGTGGTATGGTGATATGGGTTGAATGATGATGGATCAAATGGACGGTTACCCTTAATAAGGTAGTGTTACCTATTCACTCATATGAATAGAAGTGATGATAATCATATTGTGTTGATATGTAACCCTAATGAGGTATAACTTGTTATACCTAGCTTTAATATAACTAAATGATAGTAATTGGGTATGAATAGTCCTTGAATGACTAATGCAATCATGGAGTAATATGTTAATGTTGTTGAAACCCTAGTATGCTATCACCCAATGGTTATACCTTGATTTATGTGTAGTTTTATACTTAATCATAGTATGGAATGTGATGGTGATGCTTCACCTTATGCATCCATGATCCAATGGGGATGTCGTGATTTAGGGTTTGGGTATAAGTGATGATTAGTAACATTAATATAATTTATCTTGTTGAACCTAACTCTAATGCAAATAGATAAAGATGAGTATTCATGTTTAATATTCTAATATGATGAAATGATGGAGAAATAACGTCCTTAACATGGTCATAACCTTAACATTTTAAGTGGTTGTTGTTATAGCCACATGGTTGATACTTGCTTATGCGAAACATGTGCATTATGAATATGATGAGGGTTAATCATATATAGATTCCTTGCATGTTGATGTAATAAAGGAATGTTCTGGATGTTAAAATAACCCTGCTATTATTGTTTATGAATATCTCCTAGCTCATTCATGCAATATTGTGCTGATCTGGTGTATTATATGTAAGTAATGTTGTTGAGCCTTGTTATAAGGCATGCAAAGATAATGATGATCTTGCAGGGAATAGTATGATGGTCTTAATGACCTTTGGGCATGGTTGAGCCCTGAATGAGGTGTATTCCTCTTATGTTGATAACGGTTGATACCCTGTGATATTGTGAAAAGGATTTATATCTTGTGATAGTACGATGACTAGCGTGGTCTCATGAATGGCAAGTGCATAGTACCATGTTATGATGAGATGAGAAATTATGTTTCACACATTTTATATCTTTTCAAACTCTTGATATTTATATGCTTGCTAGAAGTGAATTAGGGTTTGTATGTCCACTTGTTTGATTCAACTTTAATTCACCAAATTGGCATAACTAATCAAGTGCAACTCTAATCATGTAGTACCTTGTACCGTAGAGCCATCTTCAGTGTCAGAACTTGCTGGATGGTGAAATGAGTATTCCTAAGGGAAACTTGGAGTGCATACTATTGAGTATGTGGGGGTGGTAGGTTGAGGATATATCCTTATCATCCACAATGCAGATTGTGGAGGTTGGCTATGGTCGTGCCTCATACATCTGATGTGATTGAGAATGGGTGTGGTCGTGTCTCGGTGATTATAACATGATGTGATTAGAGGAAAACTATGGTTGCACCTCAGTGATTGGGTTTGAATACCCTAGTTTCTAGTGCTGTGACCTGTACTAAGGGCAGACTAGTGGTTAGAAGATTGACTATATTTTGCTATGGTGGCAGCTTTGACTGATATGTCACTGTCTTTTTTCTCGTACTGATCGAGGGGAAGAGATCTTAAGATACCGACACTCCTAGATCTTGTACGAAACTGAATAGCCCTTCGCAGGGGTTGGTTGGACTTTGAATGGTACGATTCAAATTTCCTAGGGAATAATAAAAGATGTAATACAACTGTATAGCATATTTGTTTAGGGTTATACACAACGTTTCACATTGGATGGTAACTCTAGTTTGTTATCTTTACATAAAGATGATGCTTAGTGCAATTAAGAGATAGTAGATATACTTATGTTGCGGATATGCTTAATATTGTTGATGTGTACATACAATAACCATGATTATGTTGATAACTATACTGCTACTGCTGATTATAATCATGATGTTAGCTATCTCATGTTGTTAGTTATGTTTAGCATGCTAGCCATGCCTTTGTAACTAGAGATGCATATATTAGTAATCATGCTTATCCACATAGTTGTGCTTATGTGGTTATCTCTTCTTATGATATTGATATGTTCAACCAATTAGACATGCTCATGTTGTTAGCTATGCTATGTTATTTGACTTGCTCATGATGCTAGATATGTGTATGCTACTAAATTGCTTATATTGTCAATAAGATAAAGGATGATAATCTGGATAATGACGATAGTTATTATCTACTCCTTTATGTATTTTGTTAATCAACTATACATCTGAGCTTATTTGTTATATCTGATTAAACTGCTTAACTATTTAATTACTTAAAAAATTTGTAATCAATAAACGTTGTTGGAGGTTATATCTCTTACTGGGACATGGATGTCACCCTTGTGGTTCACCACATCTTTTTAGGTAATTAGCAGTGATGGAAATAGAGTCGTGGAAGTAAAGAGGAGCTATAATAATGAATCTTTGAGAAAGTTGATTAGATGTCTATTGTGTTCTAGAGTCGTCCCTGTACTCTCAGGTCCGGGCGAGAAAAAGTTTGTATATGGTGTTTTAAATAAATCTGGCTTTTGTTAGCATATTAATGCTTGTTTGTGTGGCAAATACAATTATTGTTCTCCTGTGTATATATGTTGTGGCTAAGACGGTAGAATAATTTGTATCAAATTACCGACCTAGTATGGATATAAGAAAGATGTTGGGCTCTTATGCAAATTTTTCTGAGTAGGTGCTGATGTTGAAATTGGTTTTAATTTACCTGTATTTTTGGGTATGTGATTAATTGGTGATTGATTGTGTTTTATGTTTTGAGTAATAACATTTAGTGTAATAGGTTCTCACAAGTTGGTATCAGAGCTTTAGGTTCATTGAGTCTATAGGGACACTAGGACTTAGGACTAGGATGATGTCTAAGTTAGGAATATGACATAAAAATAAGTGTATACTGCCTAATCTCAATATTTGGGTACCTTGGCCAGGTATTCAATTATTATTATTTTTTTGATTACTTTGATCAAGTAGTCATTTTGAGACAATCTAAAGAGTACACCGAATAAGAAATCATGGTGTGAATATCCCTACCTTAAAGAAGATGAGAATTGCATCATTATCTATCAAAACTTGAATGTTTGGTAACTATAAGAGAAAGATACAATATCGTGAAATCTAAATCTGAATACAAATAAGGAAAAGAGGAGTTCTTGAAGATGTGATTCAAGAATATAATATAGTAAAATACAAACAAGTCTATGCTTATAAAGTGAATCAAGGTCTTCTGCAAAATCCACATAATAACCTCTGCAAGCTTATCTGGAGGATTACCACCCCATCCCTTCTTGAGACTCGTTCTATTCCATAAATATTTAGTATATGGGCAAATTAAGAAAAGATATGAATGACTCTCCTCACTACAACGATAGAGTAAACACATATTATTATTCACCAAGCCCCATTTAATCATCTTGTACAAGGTCAGAAGCTTGTTTAAAATGCATCTGTAAGAACCACAACTCCATTTGGGTATGTGGTATTTGTGCCATAGCAGCTGGTACCAAGGTACTTGAGGTGTGTAAAAGGATGCCCGTGACCAAGGTAAACAACGAGGGTCCCTCAGGTTTCATCACCCTTTCACCTGAATATAATCAACTTCCACCAATAGCCAATTGCTACACATAGAACGCCAAGTTCTGGATCCTCTTTTATCATTGCCCAACCTGATGTCTTCCCCATATCTTCTCTAACCAAGACGACCAACAGTTGTCATTTCTTAGGAAGCGATCAATGCGTCTACAAGTTGCAACATTAGCAATCTCATTAATGCCAAGAATATTGAGCCCCCCTTCTTCATACTTCATAATAATGGTATACCAAGCTATACCGTGCTGTTTGCCACCCCAATAGAAGGACGAGATAATCAAATTGAACTTATGTAGCATGAAAGCAGGGATCTCAGCCTGCATACACCAGAATCTGACCTTCCCAATAAGCACCGTTCTAGCCAGGATGAGCCTACCAGCCATGGATAACCGGAGCCCCATCCATTTATTCACTGACTCCCTGAGGCTGTCAACACAAAAACTGTAGTCTCTTCCTTTGGCCTTGCCCCACAGATAGGAATGCCTTACTGGTCTTTGTTTCACCATATGACAGGAAAGGAATTCAAGGCTCCATGGCAAAGGGAGTCATGACTCCTTGGAGCTTTTTGATCTTTTTGTAAATAACCTTAGCTGGGTTATGAGAGCTAAACCATACTTTTGTAAGGAGGTGGATCCTATAGTGCTTGGACATTGGGGTTTTCTAGTGTAATCCCCCTTGTATATTATATGGGTGTCGACCTGGTATACGTCTCTTTTGGATAGTAGTAATATTTTACCTTCTCCAAAAAAAGTGAATTAAGGTATGAAATCCAAATAAGATAGAGAGAACTCCTATAACAAGTACAAAATGAGAAGATGAATGGGAACAATGACAAAGAAATAAGGTGGAACCTGAGTTAATCTCATACCAACCTATGTGTGTAAGAAAGTGTTAATGTAAAATCAACATGTCATGATAAATAAATTAAGGGAGATGATCCCTGTTTAATGAAGAAAATGAAGAATATGATGATTTACCTGTTGATAAGTGGTTCAAAAACATAATAAAATAAGAGGACATACACTAGTGTGATAAATAGTAATAAAGGAAGGAGTAATGAGATATGTTAGTCATGATGATTCCTATGCAAATGGCAAGGAACCCGAAATGAAAAAGGTAAAATGATACATAGGAAGTTGTAACCTGCATAATGAAAATAGAATTGGTTACCTTTTTGTGAGTGACCCTTGAACAATGTTACTATGATGTGGGAAGTGTGTTTCCCTTTGTATCTTTCCTTTCTAGGGCACAACTTTCAAGTGGATCATTGCCACTTGGTACGTATGGATTCGCTGCAAACATGAAGGTGGATAGCTTATTATAGCATAAGGTTGTTTGGACTATGGTTCCAAGGTCATAAAGTTTGTGATGATATTGCTTTTGAGCCTTCCATTAATTAGGAGGACTCCTCTTATATGTCTTTATGTTTGTTATGTTGGTAAAAGTGGATGAGATAATGATGTGAGTTCCTTATAGCACTTGAGGTGGATACCAAGGTAATGAATCTTAGTATCCAAGATGTATCAACAATATAAGAAATATGTGAAGGTTGGATATGTTTATTAAATGAACATTCCAAGTGTTTCTCTCCCTTAGATAGAGAGAGTGAGTTGATGATGACCCTCTAAATGTTGTTTGTAAAAAAAAGAGTGATTCTATAATGTTGTGTATGGTTTAGTGATGGTTGGACAAGACCACTATCAAAGATAGATGGTTTGTTGATCAGTAGACATGTGATACCGTGTTCCTTTAAGATAAACCTATGCTCAAATATCAATGAATATGAGTTAGATTGGATGACATAATCTACATGACCATAATGAGTTTAGGGTTATATTCTTTAGACTAACCAATGTACAAATAAAATTTATGAATAGGAGAAATAGAGTGTTCTAATAATGTCTTACAAGTTATATCAAGCTTTGAATGATGACATGTCAAAGTATTTCAAATATGGTCAAATATGATCAATATTTATTCAAAAACCTTAGGGTTTCCAAAGAAGCAATAGCTATGAGACAAGTTGAACAAGAGTGAAATGGGGTTGATTAAATTTCTTTATGGGATCATGATATGTCTTCTTTGTAGGTTGTGTAAATCCTAGTAAGGTGAAGATAGTGTTGTTGTTTCACCCCTAACAAGGTTGACTAGGAATGATGTTTCCTTGTATGAAATGACAGGTGCCAGTGTGAGCATTACTTTTAATGCTAAAAAAAAGAACTGACAAGTGTTCTAGTGTCAGTGTATCTAGAAGAAAAAAAAGTATGGATACATCACCTTTTTTTTATACTTCAAGGAATGGTATGTGACACATGGCATGATTGGTAAAATGCTAGAAAGTATGACTTTTGAGTAATATGTTGATACAATAGATATAATTTTAGTATGATAGTTAGAATTTAAAGTTGAACATTACTACTAGAGTTGTACAAATGACACAACAAGTTTCTACATTCCATATTGAGAATGTCTTCTTAGGTGGGGTTTTTTTGTGCTGACTCAAGATGAGATATGTATGAATGATGTGACATCACCATGATATGTAAGTAACCATGTGAATGTAATAGGATGAGGTGTAAAGGAAGTACCCATCTTTATTTACCTTGGATTGCGGGGGCGAAATCCCTGTTAGGGGTTTATAGTTGTAAGGCCCCTAGACTTGCTTAATGAGTTGGATAAGCTTAATTATCATAATTGAATTATTATAACCCTAATATAACATTTTGATATGCTTTGAAATCATAATACAATCTTAAGTTTCAAATTTGGTCCAATTTGGACACTGGTTGAGCAGGTTATCCAATTTTATGCACATTTTGGACTTTTCTACAATTTACCCAATTGAGAGATTTTCCTTGCAATTTATCACTTGCATTATGTTTCTTGGATATTATCTCATCATTATTCAGCTTTTTGAGCCATGGGGGGCCTATTTAAACCTTGGTTTGAAGGTGTTTTCCTCAAGGGTATTTTAGGGTTTACCCCTTCATGGATGAGCTACCTTTAGTAGCTATCAACTATTGGATTATTTGTTTTGCTTGGAAATTCAAGAAACGAGGGATAAACATGTCTCTATGGATGGTGGGAGATTTGCTTGTGTGTGTGCCTATGTCCATGGACACTTGGAAAGATAATAGAACGTCAAAATTTTCTTTTTCTTTATCTTGAAGTTTCAAATACTTATCCCTAAGCACCAAAATGAGCCATTTTCTCTCCACCACTTCCCTCCTTCTCCCAACCTCGTTCTCCCTCTGTGCTTCTGTGAATTTTCCTGTCCAAGGAAGAAGAAAGTGGGGATCTACTTGGAAAAAGAATCTAGGGTTGTAATTGATTTCCTTTTTGGGCTTAAAAAGCTTCCTTCTAGTGATCTTGACCTAAAAGAGTAAGAATCCCCTTGTTCCCTCTGTTTATTTCTTTTTTATCCTTCCTTATACCTTCCTCCAGTTGGAACCTTACTGTTCCATGGTATAAATTTCTCTAAAGCTCTAAAACCCTACCTTTCTTGCTCCTTATGCTTAGGGTTTGCTCATTTGATGATGAAAGGTGCTAGATGGACGAGTTCATAGCTTATGCTTGGATTTTCTACCCTACCTGATCAAGATTTCTTCTGTGTGGGATTTAATCTTCTCATTATAGGCAAGTTTTATAACTTGATCCACGTTTATTGCTTACCATAAGCTTTCTGGATCATGTTCTTGCTTGAAAATGATGATCCATGCACTTAAAAGCTATGCTTGACTTGGATTTCGATTTTTATAATGTTCCCTATTCTAATTTCAGTTATAGATGAACATGTGATCATTTATACGTTATTCCTAAGGTATAATATGACTTGGATCAGGTTTTTTTGACAACCTATGGTGCTAAGCACCTATCAACCAATGGTCAATTTTAGGGTTTTAAGATGATTTCTTCTATAAACCCATGACCCGATGATGGTACAATTGCAACAACCCTAGGGTGCTGTCTTCATGACAATTGATGGTGGTAACCAAGGTTGTCAACTGACGTTCACCCCTTAGGTCATGTTTTGGCCTAATTATAAGCCTAGTGATTAACAACTAAGTACACTAATGATGCTATCAATTAATGGTGATATTAGTTTGATATTTGATGTCGATTAATGAATATAGTGCCGATCTAACAACCTATTGTGCCTTAATGGTAGCTAATGATGGTGGATCAGGTCTCCAAAATCTATGGTGAGTTAGTCATATAGTTGTAGCATCAATTAAGACTTATACCAATGGTTTCTTAGGTAACTTGATGCAATGGTCGAACCTATACTGTAATTGATGGTTTTAATATATGAACTTGACCCAATGGTCAAAATTTAATGTTTATTCCTCCAATAAAGTGGAATTATGGATAATGTAATATGTTGGTCCTAATAATGTGATTTATATGGTTTCCTTTATATGATCAACTTAAGGAGCTTACTTGTTGACAAAGGATGGCTAGTTTTAAATGAACAGTCAATTGTGGGTTTTACCCTACTTTCAATGGAACTTTTTGTGTTGTTAATAAAGGGATGTCTAGGATTAGGTTGTGACTATTTATAGAGAACAAATCAAGTAACTCATAGGTGGTTTATCCAAGGTGTTTACTTATGTAAACAACCAATGGTCTTACCTTTTAAACATCCAATGGTTCTGAGTGACATTGTGGTATGGTGATATGGGTTGAATGATGATAGAACAAATGGAGGGTTACCCTTAATAAGGTAGTCTTACCTATTCAATCATATGAATAGAAGGGATGATAATCATATGTAAACCTAATGAGGTATAGATTGTTATACCTAGCTTTAATATAACTAAATGATAGTAATTGGGTATGAATAGTCCTTGAATGACTAATACAATCATGAAGTACTATTTTAATGTTGTTGAAACCCTAGTAAGAAATAACTCAATGGTTACACCTTGATTTATGTGTGGTTTCATACTTGGGAATAGAATGGAATGTGATGGTGATGCTTCACCTTATGCATCCATGATTCAATGGGGATGCCATGATTTAGGGTTTGGGTATAAGTGCTGATTAGTAACATTAATATAATTTATCTTGTTGAACCTAACTCTAATGCAAATACATAAAGATGAGTATTCATGTTAAACATTCTTATATGATGGCATGATGGTGATATAACCTCCTTAACATGGTCACAACCTTAATGTGTTAATTGGTGGTTGTCATAGACACATGGTTGATACTTGCTTATGCAAAACATGTGCATTATGAATATGATGAGGGTTAATCATATCTATATTCCTTGCATGTTGATGTAATAAAGGAATGTTCTTAATGTTAATATAACCCTGCTATGATTTTTTATGAATATCTCCTAGCTCATTAATACAATATTGTGCTGATCTGGTGTATTATATGTAAGTGATGTTGTTGAGCCTTGTTATAAGGCATGCAAAGATAATGATGATCTTACAAGGAATAGTATGATGGTCTTAATGACCTTTGGGCATAATTGAGCCCTGAATGAGGTGTAATCTTCTTATGTTGATAAGGGTTGATACCCTGTGATATTGTGATAAGGATTGATATCTTGTGATAGTATGATGACTAGAGTGGTCTCATGAATGGCAAATGAATAGTATCATGTTATGATGAGATGAGAAATTATGTTTCACACGTTTTATATATTTTCAAACTCTTGATATTTATATGCTTTCTAGAAGTGAATTAGGGTTTGTATGTCCACTTGTTTGATGCAGCCTTAATTCACCCAATTGGCATAACTAATCAAGTGCAACTCTAATCATGCAGTTCCCTGTGTCGTAGAGCTATCTTCTGTGTCAGAACTTGTTGGATGGTGAAATGAGTATTCCTAAGGGAAACTCAGAGCGCATACTGTTGAGTATGTGGGGGTGGTAGGTTGAGGATATATCCTTGTCATCCACAATACAAATTGTGGAGGTTGGCTATGGTCATGCCTCATACATCTGATGTGATTGAGAATGGCTGCGGTCGTGTCTCGGTGATTATAACATGATGTGATTAGAGGACAACTGCGGTTGTACCTCAGTGATTGGGTTTGAATACCCTAGTTTCTAGTGCTGTGACCTGTACCAAGGGCAGACTAGTGGTTAGCAGCTTGACTATATGTCACTGTGGGGGCAACTTTGACTGATATGTCACTACCTTTTTACTCGTACTGACTGAGGGGAAGAGATCTTTGGATACCAACACTCCTAGATCTTGTACGGAACCAAATAGCCCTTCGTAGGGGTTAGTTGGACTTTGAATGGTACAATTCAAATTCCCCAGGGCGTAATAAAAGATGTATTACAACCATGTACCATATTTGTTTAGGGTTATATACAACGTTTCACATTGGATGATAACCCTTGTTTGTTATATTTACATAAAGATGATGCTTAGTGCAATTAAGAGATAGTAGATATACTTATGTTGTGGATATGCTTAAGATTGTAGATGCATACATACAATAGCCATGATTATGTTGATAACTATGCTATTACTACTTATTATAATCATGATGCTAGCTATCTCATGTTGTTAGTTATGTTTAGCATGCTAGCCATGCCTTTGTAACTAGAGATGCATATACTGCTAATCATGCTTATCCGGATAGTTCTGCTTATGTTGTTATCTCTTCTTATGATGTTGATATGTTCAAAAAATTAGACATGATTATGTTGTTAGATATGCTATGTTATTAGACTTGCTCATGATGCTAGATATGCATATGCTACTGAATTGCTTATATTGTCAACAAGATAAAGGATGATAGTCTGGCTAATGACGATAGTTATTATCTACTCCATTATGTATTTTGTTAATCATCAGTACTGCTGAGCTTATTTGTTATATCTGATTAATCTGCTTAACTATTTAATTTCTTAAAAATGTTGTAATCAATAAATGTTTTTGGAGGTTATATCTCTTGTTGTGACATGGGTCTCACCATTGTGGTTCGCCACATCTTTTTAGGTAATCGGTAGTGATGGCAAAAGATTCGTGGAAGTAAAGAGGAGTTATAATAATGAATCATTAAGAAAGTTGATTATATGTCTAGTGTGTTCTAGAGTCATCCCTGCACCCTCAGGTCCGGGCAAGAAAAAGTTTGTATATGGTGTTTTAAATAAATCGGACTTTAGTTAGCATATTAATACTGGTTTGTGTGGCATATACAATTATTGTTCTCCAGTGTATATATGTTGTGGCTAAGATGGTAGAATAATTTGTATCAAATTATCGGCATAGTATGGATATAAGAAAGATGTTGGGCTCTTATGCAAATGTTTCTGAGCAAGTGCTGATGTTGAAATCGGTTTTAATTTACCCATATTTTTTGGTATGTGATTAATTGGTGATTGATTGTGTTTTATGTTTTGAGTAATCTCATTTAGTATAATGGGTTCTCACAAGTTGGTATCAGAGCTTTAGGTTCATTGAGTCTATAGGGACACTAGGACTTAGGACTAGGATGATGTCTAAGTTAGGAATATGACATAAAAATATGGTGCATACTGCCTAATCTCAGTATTTGGATACCTTGGCCAGGTATTCAATTAATGTAGAAAGGTAAGTATGGAACTCTTAGATTGTTATCTTTTTTATTACTCTGATCAAGTAGTCATTTTGAGACAATCTAAAGAGCATAACGAATAAGAAATGATGTTGTGAATATCTCAATCCTACCTTAAAGAGGATGAGAATTTCATCATTATCTATCAAAACTTGAATATTTGGTAACTAAAAGAGAAAGATACAACACCATGAAATCTAAATCTGAATACAAATAAGGAAAAGAGTTTTGAAGATGTGATTCAAGAAGATAATAAAGTAAAAGACAGACAAGTCTATGCTTATAAAGTGAATCAAGGTATGAAATCTACATAAGATAGAGAGAACTCCTATAACAAGTACAAAATGAGAAGATGAATGGGAACAATGACAAAGAAATAAGGTGGAACTTGAGTTAATCTCAGACCAACCTATGTGTGTAAGAAAGTGTTGATGTAAAATAAGCATGTCATCTGAAAGAAATTAAGGGAGACGATCCCTGTTTAATGAAGAAAATGAAGAATATGATGATTTACCTGTTGATAAGTGGTTGAAAAACATAATAAAATAAGAGAACATACACTAGTTTGATAAATAGTCATCAAGGTAGGAGTAATGAGATATGTTAATCATTATGATTCCTATTCTAATGGCAAGGAACCCACAAAGAAAAAGGTAAAATGATACATAGGAAGTTGTAACCTGCATAATGAAAATTGAATTGGTTACCTTTTTGTGAGTGAGCCTTGAACAATGTTACTATGACATGGGAAGTGTGTTTCCCTTTGTGTCTTTACTTTCTAGGGAACAACTTTCAAGTGGATTATTGACACTTGGTACATATGGATTCGCTTCAAACATGAAGGTGGATAGCTTATTATAGCATAAGGTTGTTTGGACTATGGTTCCAAGGTCATAAAGTTTATGATGATTTTTCTTTTGAGCCTTCCAATAATTAGGAGGACTCCTCTTATATGTCTTGAAGTTTGTTATGTTGGTAAAAGTGGATGAGATAATGATGTGAGTTCCTTATAGCACATGAGGTGGATACCAAGGTAATGAATCCTAGTATCCAAGATGTATCAATAGTATGAGAAATATGTGAAGGTTGAAGATGTTTATTAAATGAACATTCCAAGTGTTCCTCTCCCTTATATAGATAGATAGATAGATAGATAGAGAGAGAGAAAGAGAGAGAAAGAGAGAGAGAGAGAGGGTTGATGATGACCCTCTAAATGTTGTTTGAAAAAAAATAGTGATTCTATAATGTTGTGTATGGTTCGTGATAGCTGGGAAGGACCACTATCAAGGATAGATGGTTTATTGATCAGTAGACATGTGATACCGTGTTCCTTTAAGATAAAACTATGATCAAATATCAATGCATATGAGTTATATTGGATGACATAATCTACATGACCATGATGAGGTTAGGGTTATATTCTTTAGACTAACCAATGTACAAATAAAATTTATGAAGAGTGTTCCAATAATGTCTTACAAGTTATATCAAGCTTTGAATGATGACATGTCAAAGAATTTCAAATATGGTCAAATACGATCAATATTTATTCAAAAACCTTAGGGTTTATGAAGTAGCAATTTCTATGAGACAAGTTGAACAAGAGTGAGTTGGGGTTGATTAAATTTCTTTGTGGGATCATGATATGTCATCTAAGTAGGTTGTGTAAATCCTATTAAGGTGAAGATAGTGTTATTCTTTCACCCCTAAAAAGATTGACTAGGAATGATATTTCCTTGTATGAAATGATAGGTGCCAGTGTCAGCATTTCTTTTAATGCTAAAAAAAGAACTGACAAGTGTTCCAGTGTCAGTGTATCTAGAAGAAAAAAAAGGATGGATACATCACCTTTTTTTATGCTTCAAGGAATGGTATAGGACACATGGCATGATTGGTAAAAATCTAGCAAGTATGACTTTTCAGTAATGTGTTGATACAATAGATATAATTTTAGGATGATAGCTAGAATTTAAAGTTGAACATTACTACTAGAGTTGTACAGATGACACAACAAGTTTCTACATTCCATATTGAGAATGTCTTCTTATGTGGGGTTTTTTTGTGCTAACCCAAGATGATATATGTATGAATGATGTGACATCACCATGATATGCAAGTAACCATGTGAAGGTAATAGGATGAGGTGCAAAGGAAGTACCCATCTTTGTTTACCATGTATTTTGAGGGTGAAATCCATGTTAGGGGTTTATAGTTGTAAGGCCCCTAAACTTGCTTAATGAGTTGAATAAGCTTAATTATCATAATTGAATATTTATAACCCTAATATAACGTTGTTATATGCTTTGAAATCATAAGACAAAATTAAGTTTCAAATTTGGTCCAATTTAGACACTGGTTGAACAGGTTATGCAATTTTATGCACATTTTGGACTTTTATGTAATTTACCCAATTGAGAGGTTTTATTTGCAATTTATCACTTTCATTATGTTCCTTGGATATTCTCTCATCATTATTGAGATTTTTGAGCCATGGGGCGCCTATTTAAACCTTGGTTTGAAGGTGTTTTCCTCAAGGGTATTTTAGGGTTTACCCCTTCATGGATGAGCTACCCTGAGTAGATATCAAGTAATGGATTATTTGTTTTGCTTGAAAATTCAAGAAACGAGGGATAAGCATGTCTATATGTATGGTGGGAGAGCTTCTTGTGTGTGTGTGCTTGTATATTCTTATTGGTTTAAGGCCATGGACACTTGGAAAGATACTAGAACTTCAACTTTTTCTTTATCTTTATCTTAAAGTTTAAAATACCTATCCCTAAGCACCAAAACGAGCCATTTTCTCTCTACCGCTTCCCTCCTTATCCGAACCTCATTCTCTCTCTGTGATGCTATGAATTTTCATGTCCAAGGACAAGAAAGTGGGGATCTTCTTGGAAAAAGAATCTAGGGTTGCAATTGATTTCCTTTTTGGGCTTAAAAAGCTTCCTTCTGGTGATCTTGACCTAAAAGAGTAAGAATCCCCTTGTTCCCTCCATTTATTTCTTTTTTATCCTTCCTTAGACCTTCCTACAGGTCGGAACCTTGCTGTTCCATTGTAGAAATTGCTCTAAAGCTCTAAAACCCTACCTTTCTTGCTCCTTATGCTTAGGGTTTGCTCATTTGATGAAGAAAGGTGCTTGATGGATGAGTTCATAGCTTATGATTGGATTTTCTACCCTACCTACTCAAGATTTCTTCTGTGTGAGATTTCATCTTCTCATTGTAGACAAGTTTTATAACTTGCTCCACGTTTATTGCTTACTATAAGCTTTCTAGATCATGTTCCTGCTTGAAAATGATGATCCATGCACTAAAAAAGCTATGCTTGACTTGGATTTCAATTTTTATAATGTTCCCTGTTCTGATTTCAGTTATAGATAAACCTGTGATCATGTGTACATTATTACTATGGTATAATATGGCTTGTATCAGGTTGGTTTGACAACCTATGGTGCTAATCATCTATCAACCAATGGTCAATTTTTGGGTTTTAAGTTGATTTCTTCTATAAACCCATGACCCGATTATGGTACCATTGCAACAACCCTATGGTGTTGTCTTCATGACAATTGATGGTGGTAACCAAGGGTGTCAACTTACTTTCACCCCTTAGGTCATGTTTTGGCCTAATTAGAAGCCTAGTGATTAACAACTAAGTACCCTAATGATGCTATCAATCAATGGTGATATTAGTTTGATATTTGATGTTTTTTAATGAATATAGTGCTGATCTAACAACCTATGGTGATTTAATGGTCACTAATGATGGTGGAACAGGTATCCAAAACATATGGTGAGTTAATCATATAGTTGTAGCATCAATTTAGCCTTAGACCAATGGTTTCTTGGGTAACTTGATGCAATGGTCAAACCTATACTATAATTGATGGTTTTAATATATGAACTTGACCCAATGGTCAAGATGTAATGTTTATTACTCCAATAAAGTGGAATGATTGCTAATGTAATAAGTTGGTATTAATAATGTGATTTAGATGGTTTCCTTTATATGATCAACTTAAGGAGCTTGCTTGTTGACAATGGATGACTTGTTTTAAATGAAGAGTCGATTGTGGGTTTTACCCTACTTTCAATGGAACTTTTTGTGTTGTTAATCAAGGGATGTCTAGGATTAGATGGTGACTATTTATAGAGAAAAAATCAAGGACTTCATATGTCACGCCCCAATCTCACACTAACCACAAACCACGAGATTAGGACGCGACAGGATGGGATTTACACATAAGCCAACCACTCTTCATTTTTTAAAACATTTTAAAGACATTAATAGGGTAATCTGATTTATGCTGTAAAATGAAACTAAATAGACTGTGGAAGCATCTTTATTAACTGACTAGCAATATAAACAGAGTCTACAACATTTTACATTGTTTGACATAAAATAAAGTGTAACAGTTAATTTACATTTTATACACATTCTCTCTCTCTCACACACCTTGTCCCACAGATCGAGGGGAAAGGACTAAGAGACCTCTAACTACTAACTACATATTCCTTCTACAAACTAGGCGTTAGGATGAAACGATCCTTCAGATTTCCTGCTGCCGATGATAACCTGAAAATGTTTTGACTAGAGGTATGAGCCTACTCGCTCAGTGAATAGCATTTCACTTAGCTATCACTAAACAACTCATCAGGTTTATTAACTGAAAATAAACAGATATACAGTTCAAACAGGGCAGTTCTATTGACATAGCAAATATACAGATAATAATCACATTTCTAAGCATCGACCGGTATTTCAGGTAAATGAACAGTTATATAAATTTACTGTGAACCTACTTGATTATTTATTCATTTTATTATTATGCCCTAAATATATGCAGTGTACTCTGCATATAAAGATCCGCAGCAAGTTCATGCTACGGTCCCACCGTACAAGACTTAGCGACACACCCGGGAAGTGCTAAGTCTGACTACTCGTCCTGGTCTGCACAGGACCCAGGCTCCACGGCCTCAACGCACAACCACGTGTGCTACACAACCACGTGTGCTCCAGACTCTCCTTTAACCTGAGTACACCGGCGGAGAGTCTCACAGGGTTACCTTCGTGACACAAGCACGAATGGTGTTAGATAACCAAGTTTTCTTTTTCCCAATGCCATCGTGACACAAGCACGATTGTTGTTGGACACTGCCTCTCTTTCCTCGTTTGTCCGTGACACAAGCACGGATGATGTTGCAACACGAGTTTCACCCCTAAGTTGCAGATACCTTTTAGGGGTTCTACGGTGTTAGGGCACCTAAGTCTAATAATTGATTAACAAATAAACATTTAAACAGGAATATCACATTTCATGCATATTGCACAATCTGAATAACACATGAAGCAAATATAAATCCATTATCATCATTAAACATGATTCAGTATCATTTATCCACATTCAATGCTAAACATCTATTTTTAAACCAGCACATACATTGCAACTATAATACAGGAAATTTCATCATTTTCACTAAGCATATTAAGTATTTCAAGTTCCAATGAAACTAACATACTCTATTGTATGTACTACACTATTTAGAAGTTATACTAACTGATACAGAAGCAATTAAACATTTAAATTGAGTTAAATAATGATTACTGAATGAACTACTACTCACTCTTCTGGAACTCGGCCGACCAAACTGGGAACTCGGCCGATCGGCTGACAACTCGGCCGATCCACCCGCAACTCGGCCGATCCAAACCCTGATTGATTTCCTATAAAGGCAAACTCAGCCGAATCACACCCAATTCGGCCGATCAAAACACTGTTCGTTAATCCTAATAAAGAAACTCGGCCGAATCATATGCAACTCGGCCGATCGGTGTACATACTGAAATCTAAAGTAAACCTGTTGCAATGGAACAGTATCTTACACTTATTGAAGATGAATTCGACTAAAGCCGAATCAAGAATTAGGGCTGTTGGTTTGTTGTCTGGACCTTGGATTAGCTTCCTACTGTTCCTGTTCACGAACTGGATGCAACAGGAACTCCACGCTCAACCATATTCCGTAGCTATGTGTTGATTCAGGCTTAATTGACGGTGGTTTCTTGTTTAGACCTCCAAGCCGAGGTTAAGGCTTCGTTCCTTGGTGTTGGCCACGCCCAGGAGAGCTCCCAGCCACTAGTTCACGCAGCTGCAGCTGCTGGCCGGCCGCCCAAGCAGCTAGGGTGGCTGCTGCTTGCAAGGAAGAAGATGGGTGGCCAGACCTGGTGACGATGATATGGGGTGCTGCTCTTCGCGCCCAAAGCTCCAAGCCGACGCCTTGCTGGATCGATGGTGCTACGAAGCCGCCCCACTCTCCCCCCTTAGTTGCTGGCCGCAGCCCTGTGCAGCAGGTCGGCTGCTGATGGGGCACCATCCTAGGCAAGGAAAGGGGAACGAAGGAGGAGGAAGGAAGGGAACGGAGGTAGGGTTGTAGCTGGACGAAGCCAACCCAAGAAATCGCCCACGCGATCTCTCTCTCTCTCTGAATCTCTCAATTGCACCCTGTGTGTGCCCTGTTCTATCGGGCGCCGCTTCGTGCGGTCGCTCTGTAAGTGGTCGGGTGAAGAAGGGGATAAGGGAGAAAGGGCTAGGCGTCGAGATACAAATTTCCCATATATTTCCAATATTTACAACTAGGTCCCTAAACACTCAAATGTCCATATCTTTTAACTCGGAGGTCGGTTTCGAGTGATTTTTCTTGCAACGGTTTAAGCACGGAATTCTCTATAACCTCAAAGTGCAAAACATGCTAAAAGGACTATTTCACTGGATCAAAGCTCTAATTACAACTATGATTACTTGATTCAACTTAATGTACTAAATAATCAACATTGACATTATTAATTGCCTCAGGTGATTCAATCTTAGCTATTAATTCACATCTTAGCTTATCTTGATTATCCATGATGTTTAATTTGATACTCAACCCTAATTGAGGTGTTTTACGTAATTCGAGGTATTTATTAGTTAATCATGGAGTGGGTCATAACAACCTTTTCCCCTTAAAATAATTTCATCCCGAAATTCCTAAAAGGGAAAGGAAACGTATTACTCATTTCTGACTCGTATTCCTACGTAGCTCCCTCTAGGTTAAGATTCCTCCACAAAACTATCACTAATGGTATCTCACAATTTGTGAGTTTCTTGATCCTCCGATCAATCATCTGTATAGGTCCCTTAACCTAGGACACATCTGATCTGATTCCAGATCGACCCACAAAACATTGTCTTTCCAGAACTGTTATAGCAGTATCTCATCTAATGGTAATTACCAAGAAATTATTATACTATTCATGCAAACAAACTAAAATTTTTAAATAAACAGAATGCATGTCTATTTGGTACTAAAATTAAATCATGCAATTTAACTGTTAAACATCACTACATATCATACTGAGAATTGATATCAAAATACTTGATTCATTGTACACCCTATCCTTAGGGTTTCATTTGCCTTGTTCATTCATCACATGCCAACACCCTAATCTTAGGGTTATCTCATTCACTAATCGCATGGCAACACCCTACTCTTAGGGTTTCCATCATCTCATTGTTTGATTGCAATTCAAATCACAATACAGTATCATTCTAGAACTGGCAGAGCAGTATATTTCAAAACATTGTAATTATTGAGTGATCTTTATATCATGCATGCAGGCAAATTTAAAATTCATAAGTATTCCAATCTCAAGTCAATTTTGGCACATACGCACTGAATTCATGTAATTGACCCAATAAGAATAATTTACTCCACTTATAAGAAATTGTCTGTAATATTTATCCATTATCTGAAATTTCTCGAAGTACGTGCATATTAATCAAATTCCTGGTTTATGCATCACATAACTCAATTAAGAGTTATTTACGTATCATATCACAATTATTTAATAGTACTTGAGAAATTCTGATAATATCTCAGAGAAATGTGCCAATTCATGTAAATGTCAGGTTACACACATTAACATAACAGGAAGCATGCATTTAGGTTTATTTACATATTTTAATGCTGTCTTGCTAGCTTGAAATCATACATCTAATGATTTACCAAATCTGTGTTTTCTAGGTTCATACTCAAACCGTACCATTATCAGTTGTGTATTTCTAAACTCAATATGATATGATTGAAACTGGATTACCAAGCAACCTAATTATTTTATCCATGTATATCTTAGTCAAGTCTCGAGACATCAAAGGTCGACTTAATATGAAGAAAGCAAGCAGACTAAATTAATCTATCCACAATCATTCATATCAAATCACAACCTCTAGGGGTCCTGGGTAATCTTACCACAAAATCCATTGTGATAAATTCCCATTCCCATCAGGCATAGAAAAAGATTACAAGGTAGCTGTAGATTTCTAGGGTTCAGCCTTAACCTACTGGCACACACTACTTCTAACCATGTACTCAGCTACATCCTTCTGCATATCTGAGCATCCATTTCAACTTCTTGAGATTCACATACATCTTAGTGTTTCTTGAAAGCATAGCATACATCAAAACATACACTTCCTTAAAAAAAATTTTCTTTCAGCCTTTTCCCCTTAAAAGAGTTTTACTCTATCTCGAGGTACACACAACATGCCGTGCTAAAACAACATCTTATCATTTAAAAACTTATACTCTAGTCTCTTTTCCTCCTATTAGGTCATGCATGGTCTGGCTTAATTCACTATCACCCTTTTGTAGTTCCTTGATTTGATCATAAGAAGTAGGCTTAACTTACATCTGTACAGTCAAATCACTTTGTGTTGTCACCCCTAGGCCTAAGCTCAACTTCCACATTTCTACTAACAGGTCTCTATTGAAACCTGTCATAGAGAATGCATTAGCTGTTGAACTTGGTTTTTTCTGCTGAATGCATCAGCCACCACATTCTCTTTGCCAGGGTGATAATCTATTGTCACATCATAAAGATAGTGACGCCATGTCTTGAAAACATGAACTACATCAGCTATCTTTAGATCATATGTCGGATAATACTCCGCATTCTATGCTACTTTCTTATTGTTACATTTCAATTTTATATTTTACTCTTTTCTCTAAGTCATTTCATGTTGTTCATGTACTGATCAGATTATCTACTTCAAAACCCTAGATCGCTATCAAAGCCAGTTTACTTTTCATAGAACATATCTCAAGATCTTATTTTACAAAGACACTAGTATTCAAGGTTTAATCACTAATGAGATCCCTTAAACTACTACAACTTTAATCATTCTAGGGTTTTGGTTTATATCAGTAACATAGCATTATTGTGTGTATGTGATCGATCATATAGATCAATTTGAGTTGCTTGGGTCAATAGCATATTAACCCAACACTCAACTTTAATTACATTAGCTGAAAATTCAGTTTTCACAATAGTTTCTGTAATTCGTTTATTAAATGGTTAAAAGAAGCTCCAAAAATTCTGTAAATTTTATATGTTATACCTAATGAAGTTTTAGACCTCCAGTAAAAATTTAAGATCATTTCTAATTACTAATAAATAATTAAAAATCAAAGAGTGCACTGCTATATTGCAGTCTGCAACAGGTTCGGCTGAGTTACAAACTCGGCCGACACCCTTACTGTAGAGGTCAAAAGTCATCCAAAAATTATGCCAATTTTACAGAGTGTCTATAATTATGTTTTTCAAGCACAGTTAAAATTTGAGATCAATTGGATATACCAATAAAAAGATAAAATTCAATTAACACACTGCTATATCAATCTGAAAATGTGATCGGTCGAGTTTGAAACTCGGCCGATGAACAGGTCAGAACATTCTTCAAACATTCTGATATTTTCCAATGTTGTTTATATTTTATATATCCAAATCATATCCCAATTTTAGCCAAATCAGAGTTACAAATAAAATACTAAAAATCATTTAGTGAGACATTCTATTTATCAAATTGTGTTTATGTATCATCAAAACCCTATTTTGGGCCGATTAGGGTCTATGCTTCTCAAACCCTAATTCTCAAAAACAAAGAACATTTAGACTTCTTATCATAGCTAAAACATCCTAGTGTATATACATTCTCACTATGTTACAGGTCTAAATCATCCAGAGTCCATTCTTATTTTACTGTTAATAGGAGTCATTAGATCTCAGTAACGCATCCTGCCAGCCGGACCAGGCCGAACCTGTAGTCCTGAAGCCAAGAGCTACTCGAGATTAATCAACCCCTATTAATCTTAAACATGTGGAAAGAATATCCACTGAGGGCAAACTCATTTAAACACAGTTTCGGGTCTACATTAATACAAAGGAAACAAACATTAAACAATTCACTTCATGACACAACAATATAAAAGAATCATGTTTACTTTACAAACTAGAAATTTCATTTCATGCATATAAAAGCATTTCTAGTGATCTTTAAATCAGATAAACAATGATAAACAAGAGTTGAATCACATCTTATACGTAATCTCTTATTCCTTTATTAATTTCTGATCTCTTAACCCTAAGATTTCTAGGGTTTTCTCTCTAGCCTATCCTTCCTCTGCATACCTGGCCAGGGCATCCAGAGAAGAACAGACAGAGTAGCTTGATATTGGTCAATCTAAGTATTCAGACACCTGGCCAGGGTATCTAAACACTCAGATCTTCCAGAGCTAAAACACATCATTCATTATTCGTCTTACTTATAACCTTATCTTTTGACCCTAATGATTCTTAACGACTTATCTTAAGCTCATTACTTGATTCTCGTGACCACATCCTCTTCCTGCTATCTGCAATAATATAACAGAACACTTCCTGTTAGAAAATTACAGATAGAAGAAAGACACCTAAACCTTAATCCTATTGGTCTCTTATCGTCCCCTGATCTTGAGTAACTAAGTACTCAAACCTAAGCTCTGATACCAAAATTGTCACGCCCCAATCTCACACTAACCACAAACCACGAGATTAGGACGCGACAGGATGGGATTTACATATAAGCCAACCACTCTTCACTTTTTAAAACATTTTAAAGATATTAATAGGGTAATCTGATTTATGCTGTAAAATGAAACTAAATAGACTGCGGAAGCATCTTTATTAACTGACTAGCAATATAAACAGAGTCTACAACATTTTACACTGTTTGACATAAAATAAAGCGTAACAGTTAATTTACATTTTATACACATTCTCTCTCTCTCTCTCACACCTTGTCCCACAGATCGAGGGGAAAGGACTAAGAGACCTCTAACTACTAACTACATATTCCTTCTACAAACTAGGCGTTAGGATGAAACGATCCTTCAGATTTCCTGCTGCTGATGATAACCTGAAAATGTTTTGAGTAGAGGTATGAGCCTACTCGCTCAGTGAATAGCATTTCACTTAGCTATCACTAAACAACTCATCAGGTTTATTAACTGAAAATAAATAGATATACAGTTCAAACAGGGCAGTTCTATTGACATAGCAGATATACAGATAATAATCACATTTCTAAGCATCGACCGGTATTTCAGGTAAATGAACAGTTATATAAATTTACAGTGAACCTACTTGATTATTTATTCATTTTATTATTATGCCCTAAATATATGCAGTGTACTCTGCATATAAAGATCCGCAGCAAGTTCATGCTACGGTCCCACCGTATAAGACTTAGCGACACACCCGGGAAGTACTAAGTCTGACTACTCGTCCTGGTCTGCACAGGACCCAGGCTCCACGGCCTCAATGCACAACCACGTGTGCTGCACAACTACGTGTGCTCCAGACTTCTCCTTTAACCTGAGTACACCGGCGGAGAGTCTCACAGGGTTACCTTCGTGACACAAGCACGAATGGTGTTAGATAACCAAGTTTTCTTTTTCCCAGTGCCATCGTGACACAAGCACGATTGTTGTTGGACACTGCCTCTCTTTCCTCGTTTGTCTGTGACACAAGCACAGATGATGTTGCAACACGAGTTTCACCCCTAAGTTGCAGATACCTCTTAGGGTTCTACGGTGTTAGGGCACCTAAGTCTAATAATTGATTAACAAATAAACATTTAAACAGGAATATCACATTTCATGCATATTGCACAATCTAAATAACACATGAAGCAAATATAAATCCATTATCATCATTAAACATGATTCAGTATCATTTATCCACATTCAATGCTAAACATCTATTTTTAAATCAGCACATACATTGCAACTATAATACAGGAAATTTCATCATTTTCACTAAGCATATTAAGTATTTCAAGTTCCAATGAAACTAACATACTCTATTGTATGTACTACACTGTTTAGAAGTTATACTAAATGATACAGAAGCAATTCAACATTTAAATTGAGTTAAATAATGATTACTGAATGAACTACTACTCACTCTTCTGGAACTCAGCCAACCAAACTGGGAACTCGGCCGATCGGCTGACAACTCGGCCGATCCACCCGCAACTCGGCCGATCCAAACCCTGATTGATTTCCTATAAAGGCAAACTCGGCCGAATCACACCCAATTTGGCCGATCAAAACACTGTTAATTAATCCTAATAAAGAAACTCGGCCGAATCATATGCAACTCGGCCGATCGGTGTACATACTGAAATCTAAAGTAAACCTGTTGCAATGGAACAGTATCTTACACTTATTGAAGATGAATTCGACTAAAGCCGAATCAAGAATTAGGGCTGTTGGTTTGTTGTCTGGACCTTGGATTAGCTTCCTACTGTTCCTGTTCACGAACTGGATGCAACAGGAACTCCATGCTCAACCATATTCCGTATCTATGTGTTGATTCAGGCTTAATTGACGGTGGTTTCTTGTTTAGACCTCCAAGCCGAGGTTAAGGCTTCGTTCCTTGGTGTTGGCCACGCCCAGGAGAGCTCCCAGCCGCTGGTTCGCGCAGCTGCAGCTGCTGGCCGGCCGCCCAAGTAGCTAGGGCGGCTGCTGCTTGCAAGGAAGAAGATGGGTGGCTGGACCTGGTGACGATGATATGGGGTGCTGCTCTTCGCGCCCAAAGCTCCAAGCCGACGCCTTGCTGGATCGATGGTGCTACGAAGCCGCCCCACTCTCCCCCCTTAGTTGCTGGCCGCAGCCCTGTGCAGCAGGTCGGCTGCTGATGGGGCACCATCCTAGGCAAGGAAAGGGGAACGAAGGAGGAGGAAGGAAGGGAACGGAGGTAGGGTTGTAGCTGGACGGAGCCAACCCAAGAAATCGCCCACGCGATCTCTCTCTCTGAATCTCTCAATCGCACCCTGTGTGTGCCCTGTTCTATCGGGCGGCGCTTCGTGCGGTCGCTCTGTAAGTGGTCGGGTGAAGAAGGGGATAAGGGAGAAAGGGCTAGGGGGCGAGATACAAATTTCCCATATATTTCCAATATTTACAACTAGGTCCCTAAACACTCAAATGTCCATATCTTTTAACTCGGAAGTCGGTTTCGAGTGATTTTTCTTGCAACGGTTTAAGAACGGAATTCTCTATAACCTCAAAGTTTAAAACATGCTAAAAGGACTATTTCACTGGATCAAAGCTCTAATTACAACTATGATTACTTGATTCAACTTAATGTACTAAATAATCAACATTGACATTATTAATTGCCTCAGGTGATTCTATCTTAGCTATTAATTCACATCTTAGCTTATCTTGATTATCCATGATGTTTAATTTGATACTCAACCCTAATTGAGGTGTTTTACGTAATTCGAGGTATTTATTAGTTAATCATGGAGTGGGTCATAACATCATAGGTGGTTTATTGAAGGTGTTTACATATGTAAACAACTAATGGTCTTATTTTTAAACATCCAATGGTTATGGGTGACATTGTGGTATGGTGATATGGGTGGAATGATGATGGAACAAATGGAGGGTTACCCTTAATAAGGTAGTGTTACCTATTCACTCATATGAATAGAAGGGATGATAATCATATTGTGTTGATATGTAACCCTAATGAGGTATAGCTTGTTATACCTAGCTTTAATATAACTAAATGATAGTAATTGGGTATGAATAGTCCTTGAATGACTAATACAATCATGAAGTACTATGTTAATGTTGTTGAAACCCTAGTATGCTATAACCCAATGGTTACACCTTGATTTATGTGTGGGTTCATACTTGAGAATAGTATGGAATGTGATGGTGATGCTTCACCTTATGCATCCATGATCCAATGGGGATGTCGTGATTTAGGGTTTGGGTATAAGTGCTAATTAGTAATATTAATATAATTTATCTTGTTAACCTAACTCTAATGCAAATAGATAAAGATGAGTATTCATGTGTAACATTCTCATATGATGGTATGATGGTGAAATAACCTCCTTAACATAGTCATAACCTTAATGTGTTAATTGGTGGATGCCATAGCCACATGGTTGATACTTGCTTATGTGAAATATGTGCATTATGAATATGATGAGGGTTAATCATATCTAGATTACTTGCATGTTGATGTAATAAAGGAATGTTCTTAATGTTAATATAACCCTTCTATGATTGTTTATGAATATATCATATCTCATTAATGCAATATTGTGCTGATCTGGTGTATTATATGTAAGTGATGTTGTTGAGCTTTATTATAAGGCATGCAAAGATAATGATGATCTTGTAGGGAATAGTATGATGGTCTTAATGACCTTTGGTCATGGTTGAGCCCTAAATGATGTGTAATCCTCTTATGTTGATAAGGGTTGATACCCTGTGATATTGGGAAAAGGATTTATATCTTGTGATAGTGTGATGACTAGCGTGGTCTCATGAATGGCAAGTTAATAGTACCATGTTATGATGAGATGAGAGATTATGTTTCACATGTTTTATATTTTTTCAAACTCTTGATATTTATATGCTTGCTAGAAGTGAATTTGGGTTTGTATGTCTACTTGTTTGATGCAACCTTAATTCACCCAATTGGAATAACTAATCAAGTAAAACTCTAATCATGGACTGCCCTGTGTCGTAGAGCCATCTTTAGTGTCAGAACTTGTTGGATGGTGAAATGAGTATTCTTAAGGGAAACTCGGATTGCATATTGTTGAGTATGGGGGACTGGCAGGTTGAGGATATATCCTTGTCATCCACAATGCAGATTGTGGAGGTTGGCTATGGTAATGCCTCATACATCTGATGTGATTGAGAATGGATGCAGTCATGTCTCGGTGATTATAACATGATTTGATTAGAGGATAACTGTAGTTGTACCTCAATGATTGGGTTTAAATACCTTGGTTTTTAGTGTCATGACCAGTACCAAGGGCGGACTAGTGGCTAGCATCTTGACTATATGTCGTTGTGGTGGCATCTTTGACTGATATGCCACTGCCTTTTTAATTTTACTGGCCGAGGGGAAGAGATCTTAGGATACCGACACTCCTAGATCTTGTACGGAACTGAATAGCCCTTCTTAGGGGTCGGTTGTACTTTGAATGGTACGATTAAAATTCCGCACGACATAATAAAATATGTAATACATTCATGTAGCATATTTGTTTAGGGTTATACACAACTTTTCACATTGGATGATAACCCTTGTTTGTTATCTTTACATAAAGATGATGCTTAGTGCAATTAAGAGATAGTAGATATACTTATGTTGTGGATATCCCTAAGATTGTAGATGCGTACATACAGTAGCCATGATTATGTTGATAACTATACTGCTACTGCTGATTATAATCATGATGTTATCTATCTCATGTTGTTAGTTATGTTTAGCATGCTAGCCATGCCTATGTAACTAGAGATGCATATACTGCTAATCATGCTTATCCAGATAGTTGTGCTTATGTTGTTATCTCTTCTTATGATGTCAATATGTTCAACCAATTAGACATGCTTATGTTGTTAGCTATGCTATGTTATTATACTTGCTCATGATGCTACATATGTATATGCTACTGAATTGCTTATATTGTTAATAAGATAAAGGATGGTAGTCTAGCTAATGACGATAGTTATTATCTGCTCCTTTATGTATTTTGTTAATCATTAGTACTACTGAGCTTATTTGTTATATCTAATTAAACTGCTTAACTATTTAATTACTTAAACATGTTGTAATCAATAAATGTTGTTGGAGGTTATATCCCTTACTAGGACATGGGTCTCACCCTTGTGGTTTGCCAAATCTTTTTAGGTAATCGACAATGATGGCAACATAGTCATGGTAGTAAAGAGGATCTATAATAATGAATCTTTGATAAAGTTGATTAGATGTCTAGTGTGTTCTAGTGTCATCCCTGTACTCTCAGGTCCGGGCAAGAAAAAGTTTGTATGTGGTGTTTTAAATAAATCGAACTTTTGTTAGAATATAAATGCTTGTTTGTGTGGCATATACGATTATTGTTCTCTTGTGCATATATGTTGTGGCTAAGATGGTAGAACAATTTGTATCAAATTATCAATATAGTATGGATATAAGAAAGATGTTGGGCTCGTATGCAAATGTTTCTGAGCAAGTGCTGACGTTGAAATCAGTTTTAATTTACCCATATTTTGGGGTATGTGATTAATTGGTGATTGATTGTGTTTTATGTTTTGAATAATCTCATTTAGTGTAATGGGTTCTGACAAGTTGGTATCAGAGCTTTAGGTTCATTGAGTCTACAGGGACACTAGGACTTAGGACTAGGATGATGTCTAAGTTAGGAATATGACATAAAAATATGGTGTATACTGCCTAATCTCAGTGTTTGGGTACCTTGGCCAAGTATTCAATTATTGAAGAAAGGTAAGTATGGAACTCTTAAATTGTTATCTTTTTTATTGCTCTAATCAAGTAGTCATTTTGAGACAATCTAAAGAGCATAACGAATAAGAAATGATGGTGTGAATATCTCAATCCTACCTTAAAGAAGATGAGAATTGCATCATTATCTATCAAAAATTGAATGTTTGGTACTATAAGAGAAAGATACAACACCATGAAATCTAAATCTAAATACAAATAAGGAAAAGAGGAGTTCTTAAAGATCTAATTCAAGAAGATAATAAAGTAAAAGACAGACAAGTCTAAGCTTATAAAGTGAATCAAGGTATGAAATCCACATAAGATAGAGAGAACTCCTATAACAAGTACAAAATGAGAAGATGAATGGGAACAATAATGGGAACAATGACAAAGAAATAAGGTGGAACCTAAGTTAATCTCAGACCAACCTATGTGTGTAAGAAAGTGTTAATGTAAAATCGGCATGTCATGTGAAAGAAATTAAGTGAGATGATCCCTGTTTAATGAAGAAAATGAAGAATATGATGATTTACTTGTTGATAAGTGGTTGAAAAACTTAATAAAATAAGAGAACATACACTGGTGTGATAAATAGTCATCAAGGAAGGAGTAATGAGATATGTTAATCATGATGATTCCTATGCTAATGGCAAGGAACCCGAATGAAAAAGGTAAAATGATACATAGTAAGTTGTAAACAACATAATGAAAATAGAATTGGTTACCTTTTTGTGAGTGACCCTTGAACAATGTTACTATGATGTAAGAAGTGTGTTTCCCTATGTGTCTTTCCTTTCTAGGGCACAACTTTCAAGTGGATCATTGCCACTTGGTACGTATGGATTTTCTGCAAAGATGAAAGTGGATAGCTTATTATAGCATACAGTTGTTTGGACTATGGTTCTAAGGTCATAAAGTTTGTGATGATTTTGCTTTTGAGCCTTCCAATAATTAGGAGGACTTCCCTTATATGTCTAGATGTTTGTTATGTTAGAAAAACTGGATGAGATAATGATGTGAGTTCCTTATAGCACACGAGGTGGATACCAAGGTAATGAATCCTAGTATCCAAGATGTATCAACAGTATGAGAAATATGTGAAGGTTGGAGATGTTTATTAAATGAACATTCCAAGTGTTCCTCTCCCTTAGATAGAGAGAGAGAGTTGATGATGACCCTCTAAATGTTGTTTGAAAAAAAAGAGTGATTCTATAATGTTGTATATGGTTCAGTGACAGCTGGGCAAGACCACTATCAAGGATAGATGGTTTGTTGATCAGTAGACATGTGATACCGTGTTCCTTTAAGATAAACCTATGATCAAATAGCAATGCATATGAGTTAGATTGGATGACATAATCTACATGACCATGATGAGTTTAGGGTTATGTTCTTTAAACTAACCAATGTGCAAATAAAATTTATGAATAGGAGGAACAAAGTGTTCCAATAATGTCTTACAAGTTATATCAAGCTTTGAATGATGACATGTCAAATTATTTCAAATATGGTCAAATATTATCAATATTTATTCAAAAACCTTAGGGTTGTTGAAGAAGCAATAGCTATGAGACAAGTTAAATAAGAGTGAGATGGGGTTGATTAAATTTCTTTATGGGATCTTGATATGTCTTCTAAGTAGGTTGTGTAAATCCTAGTAAGGTGAAGATAGTGTTGTTATTTCACCCCTAACAAGGTTGAATAGGAATGATGTTTCCTTGTATGAAATTATAGGTGCCAGTTTCAACATTTCTTTTAATGCTAGAAAAAGAACTGACAAGTGTTCCAGTGTCAGTGTATCTAGAAGAAAAAAAAGGATGGATACATCGCCTTTTTTATGCTTCAAGGAATGGTATGGGACACATGGCATGATTGGTAAAAATATAGCAAGTATGAGTTTTGAGTAATGTGTTGATGCAATAGATATAATTCTAGGATGATAGCTAGAATTTAAAGTTGAACATTACTACTAGAGTTGTACAATTGACACAACAAGCTTCTACATTCCATATTGGGAATGTCTTCTTAGGTGGGGTTTTTTTGTGCTGACCCAAGATGAGATATGTATGAATGATGTGACATCACCATGATATGCAAGTAACCATGTGAAGGTAATAGGAATAGGTGAAAAGTAAGTACCCATCTTTGTTTACCTTGGATTTCAGGGGCAAAATCCCTATTAGAGGTTTATAGTTGTAAGGCCCCTAAACTTTCTTAATGAGTCGAATAGTCTTATTATCATAATTGAATTCCTATAACACTAATATAACCTTGTTATATGATTTGAAATCATAATACAAGCTTAAGTTTCAAATTTGGTCAAATTTGGACACTGGTTGATCAGGTTATGCAATTTTATGCACATTTTGGACTTTTATGCAATTTACCCAATTGAGAGGTTTTATTTGCAATTTATCACTTGAATTATGTTCCTTGGATATTATCTCATAATTATTGAGCTTTTTGATCCATGGGTCTCCTATTTAAACCTTGGTTTGAAGGTGTTTTCCTCAAGGATATTTTAGGGTTTACCCCTTCATGGATGAGCTACCTTGAGTAGCTATCAAATAATGGAATATTTGTTTGCTTGGAAATTCAAGAAACTAGTAATAAGAATGTCTCTATGGATGGTGGGATAGATTATTGTGTGTATTCTTGTATATTCTTAATGGTTTAAGGCCATGGACACTTGGAAAGATACTATAACGTCAACTTTTTCTTTTTCTTTATCTTAAAGTTTCAAATACTTATCCCTAGGCACCAAAACGAGCCATTTTCTCTCTGCCACTTACCTCCTTCTCCCAACCTTGTTCTCCCTCTGCGCTGCTTCTAATTTTCATGTCCAAGGAAGAAGAAAGTGGGGATCTTCTTGGAAAAAGAATCTAGGGTTGCAATTGATTTCCTTTTTGGGCTTAAAAAGCTTCCTTCTAGTGATCTTGACCTAAAAGAGTAAGCATCCCCTTGTTCCCTCTGTTTATTTATTTTTTATACTTCCTTAGACCTTCCTCCATGTTGGAACCTTTCTGTTCCATGGTATAAATTTCTCTAAAGCTCTAAAACCCTACCTTTCTTGCTCCTTATGCTTAGGGTTTGCTCATTTGATGAAGAAAGGTGCTAGATGGACGAGTTCATAGATTATGCTTGGATTTTATACCCTAACTTCTCAAGATTTATTCTTTGTGTGATTTCATATTCTCATTAGAGGCAAGTTTTATAACTTGCCTCACGTTTATTGCTTACGATAAGCTTTCTAGATCATGTTCTTGCTTGAAAATGATGATCCATGCACTAAAAAGCTATGCTTGACTTGGATTTCGATTTTTATAATGTTCCCTGTTCTGATTTCAGTTATAGATGAATCTGTGATCATGAGTACGTTATTCCTAAGATATAATATGACTTGGATCAGGTTGTTTTGACAACCTATGGTTCTAAGAACCTATCAACCAATGGTCAATTTTAGGGTTTTAAGCTGATTTCTTCTATAAACCCATGACCCGATGATGGTACCATTACAACAACCCTATGCTGTTGTCTTCATGATAATTGATGGTGGTAACCAAGGGCGTCAACTGACGTTTACCCCTTAGGTCATGTTTTGGCCTAATTAGAAGCCTAGTGATTAACAACTAAGTACCCTAATGATGCTATCAATCAATGGTGATATTAGTTTGATATTTGATGTTGATTAATGAATATAGTGCTGATCTAACAACCTATGTTGACTTAATGGTCACTAATGATGGTGGATGAGGTATCAAAAAACCTATGGTGAGTTAATCATATAGTTGTATCATAAATTAAGCCTTAGACCAATGGTTTCTTGGGTAACTTGATGCAATGATGGGACCTATACTGTAATTGATGGTTTTAATATATGAATTTGACCCAATGGTCAAGATATAATGTTTATTCCTCCAATAAAGTGGAATGATGGCTAATGTAATATGTTGGTCCTAATAATATGATTTATATGGTTTCCTTTATATGATCAACTTAAGGAGCTTACTTGTTGACAATGGCTGGCTTGTTTTAAATGAACAGTCGATTGTGGGTTTTACCCTACTTTCAATGAAACTTTTTGTGTTGTTAATCAAGGAATGTCTAGGATTAGATGGTGACTCTTTATCGAGAACAAATCAAGGACTTCATAGGTGGTTTATTAATGTTGTTTACTTATGTAAACAACTAATGCTCTTACCTTTTAAACATCCAATGGTTCTAGGTGACATTGTGGTATGGAGATATGGGTTGAATGATGATTGAACAACTGGAGGGTTACCCTTAATAAGGTATTCTTACCTACTAACTCATATGAATTGAAGGGATGATAATCATATTGTGTTGATATGTAACCCTAATGAGGTATAGCTTGTTATACCTAGCTTTAATTTAACTAAATGATAGTAATTGGATATGAATAGTCCTTGAATGACTAATAAAATCATGAAGTACTATGTTAATGTTGTTGAAATCCTAGTATGCTATAACCCAATGTTTACACCTTGATTTATGTGTGGGTTCATACTTGAGAATAGTATGGAATGTGATGGTGATGCTTCACCTTATGCATCCATGATCTAATGGGGATGCCGTGATTTAGGGTTTGGGTATAAGTGCTGATTGGTAACATTAATATAATTTATCTTGTTGAACCTAACTCTAATGCAAATAGATAAAGATGAGTATTCATGTTTAACATTCTTATATGATGGCATGATGGTGAAATAACATCCTAAACATGGTCATAACCTTAATGTGTTAATTGGTGGTTGTCATAGCCACATGGTTGATACTTGCTTATGTAAAACATGTGCATTATGAATATGACGAGGGTTAATCATATATATATTCCTTGCATGTTGATGTAATAAAGGAATGTTCTTAATGTTAATATAACCCTGCTATGATTGTTTATGAATATATCCCAGCTCATTAATGCAATATTGTGCTGATCTGGTGTATTATATGTAAGTGATGTTGTTGAGCCTTGTTATAAGGCATGCAAAGATAATGATGATCTTGTAGGGAATAGTATGATGGTCTTAATGACCTTTGGGCATGGTTGAGCCCTGAATGAGGTGTAATCCTCTTATGTTGATAAGGGTTGATACCCCTGTGATATTGTAAAAAGGATTTATATCTTGTAATAGTATGATGACTAGCGTGGTCTCATGAATGGCAAGTGAATAGAACCATGTTATGATGAGATGAGAAAATATGTTTCACTCATTTTATATCTTTTCAAACTCTTGATATTTATATGCTTTCTAGAATTGAATTAGGGTTTCTATGTCCACTTGTTTGATGCAGCCTTAATTCACCCAATTGGCATAACTAATCAAGTGCAACTCTAATCATGTAGTGCCCTGTGCCATAGAGCTATCTTCAGTGTCAGAACTTGTTGGATGGTGAAGCGAGTATTCCTAAGGGAAACTCAGAGCATATACTGTTGAGTATGTGGGGGTGGCAGGTTGAGGATATATCCTTGTCATCCACAATTCATATTGTTGATGTTGGCTATGGTAATGCCTCATACATCTGATGTGATTAAAAATGACTGTGGTCGTGTATCAGTGATTATAACATGATGTGATTAGAGGACAACTATGGTTGTACCTTAGTGATTGGGTTTGAATACCCTGGTTTCTTGTGCTGTGACCTATACCAAGGGCAAACTAGTGGTTAGTAGCTTGAATATATGTCACTGTGGTGGCAACTTTGACTGATATGACACTGCCTTTTTACTCGTACTGACTGAGGGAAGAGATCTTAGGATACCGACACTCATAGATCTTGTACGGAACCGAATAGCCATTCGCAGGGGTTGGTTGGACTTTGAATAGTACGATTCAAATTCCCTAGGGTGTAATAAAAGATGTAATACAGCTGTGTAGCATATTTGTTTAGGGTTATACACAACTTTTCACATTGGATGATAACCCTTGTTTGTTATCTTTACATAAAGATGATGCTTAGTGCAATTAAGAGATAGTAGATATACTTATGTTGTGGATATGATTAAGATTGTAGATGCATACATATAGTAGCCATGATTATGTTAATAACTATACTGCTACTGCTAATTATAATCATGATGCTAGCTATCTCATGTTGTTAGTTATGTTTAGCATGCTAGCCATGTCTTTGTAACTAGAGATGCATATACTGCTAATCATGCTTATCCAGATAGTTGTGCTTATGTTGTTATCTCTTCTTATGATGTTGATATGTTCAACCAATTAGACATGCTCATGTTGTTAGCTATGCTATGTTATTAGACTTTCTCATGATGCTAGATATGCATATGCTACTGAATCGCTTATATTGTCAACAAGATAAAGGATGATAGTCTGGCTAATGATGATAGTTATTATCTGCTCCTTTATGTATTTTGTTAATCATCAGTAACGCTGATCTTATTTGTTATATATAATTAAACTTCTTAACTATTTAATTACTTAAAAATGTTGTAATCAATAAACATTGTTGGAGGTTATATCTCTTGCTGGGACATGGGTCTCACCCTTGTGGTTTGCCACATCTTTTTAGGTAATTAACAGTGATGTAAACAAAGTCGTGGAAGTAAATAGGAGATATAATAATGAATCTTTGAGAAATTTGATTAGATGTCTAGTGTGTTCTAGATTCATCCCTGTACTCTTAGGTCCGGGTGAGAAAAAGTTTGTATATGGTGTTTCAAATAAATCAGACTTTTGTTAGCATAATAATGCTTGTTTATGTGGCATATACGATTATTGTTCTCCTGTGTATATATGTTTTGACTAAGATGGTAGAACAATTTGTATCAAATTATCGACATAGTATGGATATAAGAAAGATGTTGGGCTCTTATGCAAATCTTTCTGAGCACGTGCTAACGTTGAAATCAATTTTAATTTACCCATATTTTTGGGTATGTGATTAATTGGTGATTGATTGTGTTTTATGTTTTGAGTAATCTCATTTAGTGTAATGGGTTCTCACATCATGCTAATACAACAATAAATGTGAAGTGTGAAATTTGATATGTGGCATGTGATATATGATTTGATGATGATTGGAGCCATGATATTAGTACATTAGGTAGATGTGATGTTGTGGACTAGATTTGAAGCCTCTACTACTAGTTTTTCTGGTCGGTGGCCCCCTAATTTTGTACTAGCACCAATGAAGGTGTCGTGGGATCCTTGTAATACTAACTCCTTCTTTAGTCTCCCACAATGAGATTAAGGACTTTGTGGTCATAAGTTTATCATATTGATAACACACTCCAAACTAATTTGGGAAACGAGTTTAATGGATAGAGACAGACATCATGGAAGAAAAAAAAATTCATATGAGACTCACAAAAAGATCTCATCAACAAATATATATTTGAAAAGAGGGGTGTGAACCATTCCTTATCACTAGTAAATCCAATGTTGTTACTCATGTAGTGATCTACGTCACTTGTAGTGGTTCACATGCAATGGTTGATGACATTTTCATAACACTATCACATAAGACTTGTGTATGTACATAATCTACACAGTAAGACATACCTCGCCGGTTATTGTAAAAACCAACAAGATAGACCCATGTCGTTTAAATTGGACAAACCACTGACAACATATGCATCCTCAAAAAACTATGTCGTCGATTAATGATGATAAAATTGACGACTAATGATGAATCCCAACGACACCTATGTCGTTGGTTTAGGTCATGACAACAACAAAAAAATCTTATTTGGGGTGAAAAAAATTTCACAGGATGTTTGGTGCGTAATCCTTTCTCATCGGTTCATGTAGAAAAACTGATGAGATAACTATATAAGAATGATAAAGAGGCCTTTGGTATATATCCTTTATCCTATCATTTTTTATACTAGAAACCAACAAAATATAATTTTTGGAGGCAAATGAATTGCCTCCCAAAAGTTTTATGCAAAATTGTATTTTTACGGGCAATCTATCTCTTTTTTTTGTGAAACAACAGACGAGATAAATAAATAACATCCCATATTTTCTTAGTTGGCCAACCGTGATGTTTTTTTTCTAAAGATTTGATAAGATAAATTACGCAGTCAGTTTCCCTTGGTAAAAATCCGATGACATATATCATATATGTAGTAGTGACAAGAGGTCATTGACACCTATGTTTGTGATTAGTTATGACCATGCAATGAACCAATGATATCAGAATGGTGAGAGGCTTATTATAGTCATTAAACCAACTAGAAACGAAACTCTTTAAATTTATTCTAGGAAATATATTTATGATATGCTCACAATTGTGATGATCGTGTGCATGAATTCAAACAACATGGAAGTATATTCAGCTAAGTACACACACAACCATGCACCAGAACATAGCCATATGCTCTTGCAAAACCACATAAAAATTCATGCATCATTATCAAACACCAGAATTGACATATATCATGATTTTTGGTAATATGTGGAATGCCATCATTAAACTTTATAATCATGACCCTACTCATTCGATGTTGCAATGGTTGTCACGATTGTTTAGGCATGCTAGGATCATGAGACTATAAGTTGCAATTGTGACAATCATGAATATGAAGAAAATTGTGTCTACAAGTATGAAACACAAACTATAACTACATCCCCTATAAGATAGGTGAGTTCAGATCCAAGGGGAATGAAAGAAACCAATGGTCTTTGACGTCAACCATTTCACAAATTGTTTATTAGTGACTTGCCATTGTTTCTTAGAACACCAGGAAAGGGATATACTAAAAAAACTAAAGATGAGTTTAATAATCTTTTATCTTTATTCCTCATAATTATTTTATCTTTTGAATCTATGGTTGATCCCAATTTCACATTCATGAGTTTTTAAAAGATACCTCCATGTAATTCAATTTCATCAGGGCACACCATCTCCTCACCATGTTCGCATGTATGGCTATCTTATATACAAAATTGTAGTTCTATCTAAATATGTAAGAGATATCTCACTAGTACAGAAATTATCTCTAGTATCAGTTAAAACAACCCCATAATGTCAATTATAGACCGACAGTTAAGTGTGCGACACCACAACCACATGTCTAAGACGTTGATTCTTTGGGGACAACAAAACCAATGCCAGAGATCCATCCTTGATTGTGTGGATAAAAGAAACCTACACAGATAGGAATCTGAGGCGTTGGTTTTCTTAGAAAAACCGTTGTCTCAAGAACCATACCAGGTCAAATTTGAACTGGTAAATAACTCTACATTGTTGGTTTTGCAAAAACTGACACCTATTATGATATATAGTGTTGATTGCAGCCAAATTAACTGATGATTAATATTTGTAGAGATTGTTATATATACAAAAGTGATGACTATGACATACTACCCAGCAAGGCCATGCTATCCAACATGATCATTTTTCTTTTATCCTTTAATGTCAGTTATTTTACCAAAACTGACGGCTCATGCCTATAGTGTCAGTTTTTTGTTACAATAGACAACTAAGTTTTTTTTTAAAATAACAGGCCTATAGACCTGCTACCCGAATGATCAGTAGGATGCAGAACCTGCAGTTCAGAACTAGAGTTCTGAACTATAGGTTAACAACATCCTATGAGTTCATCTTAACAACATGCCACCAAACCTGCAATAACAAATATAATATATATATAATTCTATTCATTCTCCAATTCCATTTCATCACATGTGCAAATATAAATCTTCACATTCATTCATACACATGATACTTCATTTACATATAAACACCAATTCCATTCTCATGACATGTAGATACAAAATTCATTCATTCATACACAATTCATCCATTCATCTTCACATTCACATACATGTATATAGATCATCATTCATATATGCATTAATAAATTACTCGCATCAAATTAAAGTTGCAAGAAGTCATAACCACCACATGTATATAGAAATAATGACATCAAACTTTAGAAAAGTCATTCTTTATCCCAATCAAATTCAAAGTTCACTTCTTATTCGAAGACTTCTTCCCATTGTTCTCGTATCCCATCTAGTTATTTTGTTATACAGGGAATCTCTTCTAGATTTTCTCACATTTTGAAGTCTTTCTTTTTAAACACCTACAAAGAAAATGACATATATAATTAATAAGTTTAATATTTTCATTTTATCTAATGAGACTATATACTTATGATGATCAAGACTATATATATAGATTACCATTTGTATCTCATCGATGTCTACTACTGCATATTTGACAATCATGTCCATATACCGCATCATGTAGTATCAGCATGCCCAACTGTATCTTGTATAGAACACTATAAATTTCAACATATAAAATGGTAATAAATTAAGGTAAGCGTAGTTGGCATAAATATGCATTAGAGTCAGAAAACTACCTCAACATTCTCCCAAACTATTGCTTTCTTTTTATTGTCCACATTTCCTCAAACTTTTTTGAATTCTTTTATAGCCCTATATATTAATGTAACACACTAAATTGCATTAGTAAATAGTCATGTAAAATACATATTAACGGATATAAATATAAAAATTTACTCATGTAAATAATTCCTTTTTTAAATTGTGTCCCCCACTATCTCTTTTATCACCCTTAGGATCTAGATAATACACAGTTAGCATTGTGGGGACAATAACCAATAACACCAATGTTTGCTCTTGAGCGATAAGAAGGCAAACAAAATATAACTCAAAATCTACAATGAAATGTAATTTTTTTAGTCAAAATTATAGGTAGAGTAAGTAAACTCACTCAACATTGTATGGAGATAACATCACACTCTTTTTCTTTTTACCAAAATATTTAAATGCGGTAGAATAGTATTGAGTAATTGATGCAGGGTTTTAATTACACAGACAATCAAGAATGGAATTAGAAATGCTACATGGGGTAGTGAAAACTCTTTATGAAACCTATGTAAGTGGTTGCAAAAGATATATCATGTATGCATTATACATAAGAAAATAGATCAAAATATATGACCTGATGTATATAGCTCTATAAAATCTCACTAAATCCAAAACTCTATCACAAATATATTCAATAAGGCATAACCAAACAACTTCAAAACATCTTGCATAAATATACTAGTTTCATGAGGTTGACCTACACCATCCTCCTTAATAGAAACAATCATAGGTGACCGTTCATCATGTTCACCTATCCATAGTGTCAAACCCCTACGCTGAGGACCTATCGATCGAATAGGTCCTTTGCAAGCCAACCAAATATTTGAGGAGGCCGTGAAGGTGGAGGTGGAGGATGAGTTGTAAGGGGTTTCTTAGGTGCTATGTCCTGCACATATATAATCTTATGTCAATGGTGTCATGTATATAAATATACAAACATAATATAAATTTACCATACATCGATATAGATAACTCTAGCTTTGGGACACACAACTATGCCGCCTTCTGCATCAGCTATTGTGTCATGCTTGGGGTGCTCACATGATAGTGGAGTCTGCTTTCAAGGGGCATAGACAAGGTTCAACATAACACGAACCGCATCGGTGGGCAATGGTGCACCATGAATCATGTCACCTTCAAGATGTGGGTAAGCCATGCCCACAATAATGACATATTATTGTAATTTAAGAAGGCATGGCTTCAACCTCTAAAAATTTGCATAGAGTTATATATATATACATACATATACAAATCATTATGAAAGACTACTATGTCATAAAAATACTTACAACAGACGTGCTAGGTCATGGGTCCACAAGATTACTCCCAACCAACTTTATCATAGGGAATTCCACCTCATATGAAGAGCGAGACAACACATATACCGTCTGAGAAACATGATACTGGCTCATTGATTCCTAAATTCCCTTTGCAATTAACTCTTGTGCCTCCTCTTTTAAGAATCCCCCTTTGTGGACAGATTTGCACTTATGATTTAATGGCCCAAAGAACAATCTTATCTCGACACTGGCTCCTATAGACCTAACATGCCCTTGATGTTGTATATTACCTAGAGCAATTGTCAATTCATCTTTTGTGCCTTCAGTGATAAACTTGCCTTGTTTCCATTGCTCGTAGAGCTCCCACTAATCATCATCAATAGTAATTGGTAAGTAAAACATAAGAATCATCAATACTAATTGCTCTGAGAGTTAAATTTTATCATTTTTGCACCCGCCTAAGTAGTTGCAGAGTTGGGTATATCTCCCAGATTTGTTTTGCCTCCTAGCTATCCATAGATCATGGAAAACTAGAGGTTCAGTAGTAGTAGAAAACTCCACAGTCCCAAGAGTAGGCTGCTGAGAAGAAGACACCTGCAGTAGATTTTGGTGAAAATGTGCATAACCAGCTAGTCCTATTGTGTGGTTGTGCACATTCTTTGCATGTCTTTCTCTTTGAGCATCGCTTGGAGCCTAGTTAGTAACATTATTCAATAGTACTTGGTAAGTAAAACATAACAATCAAGGTCAAGGTAAAACAATGAATTCATAAGAATGTATTCATGATGGGGAGTGAGGCTTAATACCTTAAATTCATCAGTATTTTTGATAGCAACAAAAACCTTCCACGTCTCTGGATCAAGATAGATCCATTGCTTTGTGGCTGACTTCTTCCTCTTCTCAGTATCCTATATGTATAGTCTTGTCAGAGTTGTCCTATAATTTCTCAATACCCTCCCACAACGTTGCATCACCTTTTTACGATGCATATTTTCATCTAGGTCATATATGCTCTGCAAAAGTTCATATAATTAATGGAATATTCTTAGAAATAGAATTGTAAATAGCTTCAAAAATAGATTTCAAGTATTAGGATTTAGGGTTTACATGATTAGGGTGTAGGATTTACAAATAGATTAGGGCTTATTATTTTGGATTTAGGGATAAGGTTTTATTGATTAGGGTTTAGGGTTTACAAATTAGGGTTTATCATCTACAGATTAGGGTTTAGGGTTTAGTAATGAATGTGTGTGTACCACCTATCCCATTCTTAAACATTTGATCTCACTAGTAAGTGTATAATGTGTGTATACAGTTTTCAAGAAAATTTTGGTAGTATTTCCCCACAATTCTCTAAGTACACCAATGTAGATGGGAAAATGTCCACCAACATATGTAACTAGAGAACAAATGGGGAAGTGTTGATGAAACATCTTGAAAACTGATTATACATTATACACTTACATCCTAAGTGAGATTAAGTGTTCAATAATAGTCCCAAACTAGGGTCTATCCAAGATTTATTCCTAATGATAAATTGTAGTCGAGTTTCTAGGCCAAAAAAATAATGTATGTTGTCAATTCCTATACCTATGATCCTAGTTTCATCATTCATATACTAGGTTTTATGTAACATCATTTAATTAAATTCATTCTTCCATTTGGATTAGTTAATCAAGAGAGAAAAAAAATTAATTAATTAAGATAAAATAGTAATTGAAATAAAGAAACAAGCAATAAATAAAGTAAGAAATTAACACCACCTCAAATTACAAACAATGTATGATTTGATTTATAATAGAAACATCTTGTAATCTTAATCATACCTATGAGTATCTATTCTTTCACCTAATCTAGGTACCATATTCTGTACCATTGATTTCAACATCTCCGATATACATGCATGTTCATCATCACGATAATCATTACACATAAATTATTCATGACCTAGGGTGAAACATTCTTTCAAGATCAGGGATTTTCAACAGTGATATAAAGGGTGAAATCATATGATTTGAGAAATATTAATGACTTTGGCATCAACATTGTCATATTAAGTCATGTTCAGTCATTTTCATATAGGATAGTCATTAATAGGGTTCAATAGTCATTAATAGGGTACAAAGAGCACACCTAGTCCAAGTAGAGAGCTCAAGTAGAAGCTCTGATAGAGAGCTCAAGCGGCGTCTAGGAAGTTGGTGATGACATCATCCAAGTAGGATGGAGCAGCTATGATGACAGCTGGAGTTGGCAGTGTCCACACAGTTGGTGGTGGTAGCATCCAAGTAGGATGGAGTACCTATGACATCGTCCAAGCTGCATTCATGATGTAGTTGCTAGTGAGGTGGTGTAGCGGGCAACATCAAGGTAGAGGCATCAGCGACAACGAGCTCACTTGATGGCGAGCTCAAAAAGTGACCACGACGGAGCACAACAACTAGAGCATAGGAGGGTAGAGCATAGGATCGGTAGAGCAAAAATTGCCAGAGCTAGGTTGGGGGAGCAATGAAATCGAGAATGGGGGAAGGGCAAAGAAATTTCATGGGTCTTAAGTGGGACCTAGTTGTTGCTTGTATAAAGAAACTGACAACTAAGTCATTAGTCTTTAGTTAGATGAGTAAATGTGAAACAACACCTAGTGTCTTAAACATCAATTTATTTTAATAAATCGATGCCAGAAACCTTTACCCAAACAAAAAAACCGACCTTAGTAATGACGAAAGTCGTCAGTTACATGAAAAAACTGACACCAAACATAGGAACTTAAACGTCGGTTTCACCTAAAAAATCGATGCAAGAGGTCATAATCCAAGCAAAAAAAAATCAGTCTCAGTAATGGTGATAGTCGTCGGTTGTATATACAAAAATCGACACCAAACCTAGTGACATGGATGTTGACTCTACTTTATCTAATTGATGCTAGAGGCAATTATCTAGATGAAACAAAATTGGGATCAGTAGGGACTGAGGTGTTGGTTTCTTGAAAGCAAACCGACATAGAATGAAATTTGGGGGGGATTTTTTGTGGGGACGTCACAGACACTAAGACGTCAGTTTCTTGACGAAAAACCGACATAGATTGTGCAAATTTCTACAGTTTTCATGTGAATTTATGTTGGTTTTGTGGAGAAGAAACTAACGTTAGAAGTATTTTGGAGGCAAAATTTATTTTAGGAGGTGATGTTTGTTGTCGATACCAGAAAAACCGAAGCCCATCTTAAAATTTTCAGAGGCAAATATTTTCCCCCAAAAATTTGCATTTCACATCTTACTTTAGACGTCAGTTTTCTTAGAATATAACCGATGTTATTCAAAAAGCAGTACCCTTGTCTTTCTTAATTGGCCAAACTTCATCTATGGTGATGTTTGTGATATACAACCGACATTGTTTAGTATCTAGTGTTGTTTTTTTTAGTGTAATTGACATTAGGAAAAGTGACATTAGAGGCTGAAAATGTACTAGTGTCTTGAGTTATGTTTGAGGATATTTAGAGATAAAAATAGTCTTTGCATATGGAAAGTAAGACAAGACATAACCCAGTAGCATGTACACAAACAAACCTATCATCTGAACCAACACATTCACATCCACAAACAAAAAGTATGAGAATGGGTTTGGGGCCTTAACCAACCAAAAACACCAACTAAAATCATTTTCAAAGTGTTACATGTCAATTTTGTAAATCTTATCACATATATTTATATGATTTCGGTTCAATTTTCCAAATTTAGACATCCCTTTCAATCCAATTGTTGGCATGTGAAGTCTTATTCTCGATTTCAAGGTTAATCCAAGGTTCACCCTTCGAGAATTCATGGAAAATGTCTCTAAAGATAGACATAGAAAAGGCTTCTCCATTTTGGCACCATTTTTAATAAAATGGGAAGGGCAAATGCAATGGAAAATTGATTTTTTCTCATAAAAACTATCATGGGATGAAATAGAAAAAAGGGGTTTATATATCATACATATTTTATCATGGAGGATTTCACCTTGATATCATACATATTCGAACTGATGACAATTGGAATGGTGGTTTCATTCAAGTGAGTTGGTGCTAATTCTAATTAGCTTATTAAGTGAATGTAGAACCAATCAGTTCATTGACTTGTTCAACTAACTCCTTTATAAAGCCTAAACAAATTGAGTTCCCTTTATTCCCATTATGTTTGCTATGAGTGTAAGTATAGGAACATACCATGATTGTAGTAATATATATGATTCATATTACACTTGTACAAGCAATGAGTGGCCCCTGAAAAAAACATCATTGCTACTTAAGTAATACGATTTGTTGGAGGTCAAACTGAAAATGTCCATGTCCCTGTTATAGTGTTGTTATAGTCCTTTTATCTCATGATATTCATATGAAATTGAAGGCATGATTGTGCCATTCTCTTCAAAATTCAAACTACATTCATTAATTCTTGAATAAACTTTGGAAAGGTCGTATTAGTCCAATTCAATATTAAAACATATGAACATGATTGTGCATTTCTTGGTGAATCAACAAGAGGCATGTAATATATATTGTATTATGTAGTAGGAACAAAACTCATCTACATCACTTACAATAATCCATATGAGTTAAAACACACATGATCACTACCTCTGAATCTTCTTCAAGAACACATCAGATAATGTAAATGTGTACTGGTCATTATGTGATTAGTATAGTGACTTTTGTATCAAGGGATCACACACACTATTTCCATTTACAAAAGTTGATCATGACATTCAGATAATAGTTGAAGTGGATCAACCCTATACAATGTGTTCCGAAACATGTATGTATTTGACATAATATCCAATATGTATGACCATGATTGGTTTTCATCTATCACCACCATATTACTCTCATCTATAATAATATTTATACAGAAAAAAATATAATAGATGAATAGTTCAGAATCAAGATGTCATTTTTGGCATCCATAGAATATCATGTTTCAAGTCAAATGCTTAAAGTTTACATTAAATCAACCATTCAAGGACTTCTATCACATTTATTAAAAATTACCTAAGAAATAATAAATGGAATACCCCTTTATTGATTCAATAGAAAATCTAAGCTATGCTCATACAATCATCAAATGATTGTATTTGAGGAAAATATATGTATTCATAAAAAAATGCAATCACAACTATACATGCAATGGTTATGCCCACACTAATGCAACTCTCTGGAGCCACAAAGAACCGATGTCCACCTAAGGTCATACATCACATGTAGGAACATATACTAGAAAATTAGGTATTGGGATTAGGTTGATCAGTCGACTTGACCCTCTAGTCGATTGCTTGAACCGCCTATCGGTTGATTGGTCTCCAACAATCATTGACTGGTTTCTCCAATCGGCTGGCCTGCTCAGTCCTCTGATCAATTGACAAGACTAGTCAGAACATCTTTTCTTGCAAAAAGCAAAACTAATACTAATCCTATGTAACGTCCCACCATTTCATGCATCAAATAAAATGATCTTAAAAGTAATGATTGGACTACCCATATCACCAAGGTGTACCTCCTTTTCAGGGAGAGCATCACTAAAGAACTCTATGGTTAAGCATGCTCAACCCAATGTATACTAGGATGGGTTACTGGTTTGGAAGTTTATCCTGGATTACATGTGAGTGAGGAAGATGTGTGCAGTTAAGGATAATGTTGGTTTGTGGGTCCAATCATCATTTATGAAACTCTACTAGAGCCTTGGGTAGTGGGTCTAGGTGTTGCTAATGGTATTAGAGCCAAAACCCCTCTAGTAGATGGGGCCCACATGGGCATGTGGCATGCATTCTTGAGCCATGCGGTCCAGACATGTTGTAAAGGGTTGTCCATGGTCCTGTAGCTACCCTTGTGTCAGTGTTCCGTGATCGGGAGTTGGGTGTCCATCAACCATTTTGGGTCTAGACTAATTAGGGGAGATATTATGAGGTCATATAGTTGAGCCTTCATGAGGATGTCAAGAGTGTAAGTGGGGGAGATTGTAACACCCCATGATTTTAGGACACAAATAAAATGACTTAAAAGGAATGATTGAACTACCCATATCACCAAGGTGCACCTCTTTTTAGGGAGCCCATCACTAACTTTGTGGCTAAGCGTGCTCAGCCCAAAGTAGTACTAGGATGGTGACCAGTCAAAAAGTTTATCCTGGCTTGCACATGAGTGAGGACAAAGCGTGTAGTAAATGCTAGTGGTGGTATGTAGGACCGGTCATCATTCCTAAAACTCTACTAGAGCCTCGAGCAATGGGCCTAGGTGTTACATCCTATCTAGATATTACATTGTATAAAGAGAATACCTTGAGTTACATTCGAGGGGAGTATAGGTCGAAAGCATTAAATTGCCTAAGGAGAAATAAGAGGAAGGCTTAGTATGCAAACCAAATTTTACATAGGTAGGTAATAAACCACACAACCATACCAATAACCAAAAAGGTTTGTCCATAAGCACAGATACATCCACCATCAAAACTATTGTTAGGTGTCACATATATGTTGCATATATAATATATATATATATATATATATATATATATATATGTATGATCTATGGGACATTCCCTAGGGTAAATATTTACATTAATTATTTAATACTCACATCACATATAGTAAAATAAATGATAAAACCAAAACCAATCATAGATATTAAATCCCAAAACATAGTAAATCAACCTGGGTCTGATATCACTGTGAGGAAATATAGTGTCAGAGATGGTAGCGGAAACAAAAATGTCTATCCATATTCTCCACAACTAGTAGATCACATCAACAAATATGGAACTAGAAGGAGGGTGAGAGGCATATACCTGGACCTAGAGCAAGTTCAATGACAATCCTTACAGAGTTGTGCTTTTTTCTCAAGTGACACCTGGACAACAGTTAGTAGTGACCTCATGATATACCACCACAGATGGTGATTAATAACATCCTCCTAGCATAGTGGAAACAACCTCAACACCTCTATGTAGTCCCTGCAGACCATCGTAAAGTCCTTTTCGTGCTTCCATAGCTGGTGGGAAGGAGTTGCCCCTTCATTGTCAACACCCTAGAATTGACTTTTCTCCCCTTTTTTGTGTCTCACTTTTATAGATAAGATGCATCTGGCTCTCATGTTATCAAAATTTTGAGATTAGGAGTTTTGTCATAGATGAGTGTTGAAAGCCTTGACCACCCCCCTTTATATTGGAGTGAAATGGGCTAGGGTTTCCACAAATCCTGAGGATACAAAGGATCAGATCTCATGGTCCTACGACTGATGCAAATCCTTAACTGACAATCTCTGACACCTGTTGTCCTCTCTAGTTGTGGTAACCACGAGAGCCCAAGAAAGTTCTACCCAAAAAGGGAGGGATAACTATAGGATAGAACAACTAAGGATAGTTGTTGTAGGGAGAGCAGACCGGTGACTAATACACCAACAGAAGGGACAACTCTATCCTATCCATTCTTGGTGAACAACAAGAGTTATAGTTGGTCTATGTGGACTAACTAGAGGCAAGATTTGTTTGGCTACTACTTGGAGAGCAAAGTCAATTGGCATTCTATGGCTAGAATACTAGAGTCACTACAGAGGTTGCATAGACAATTGTTCGTGAAGAAGACCATGAGCTGCACAACCACCATCCAAGAGAAACTTATCAACAGTTGCAAAGAAGTGAGTTTTGTTGTTGGACTTGCTCCAGGACCAGGTATAACTCTCTAAAACTATTCTTCCTATTTCATAGTAGTTGACACGATCTTGTTGTCATGGGAATATAGATACATTAATTGTTTTTGTTTTCACTACCTTATTTTGTGCTCTTATTTCCCTAAAAGAGGGACCCCATTCCTAGATAAGAGAATAGGATACCACTTCCCAGAGTCGAATGAGATGGAGATAGCATGACTAAGGCATTCCATATAAAGAATGAAGAGGTAGGGACTTATTGGGTCAACCTGACAGACACCATGAATGACTTGGAAATCTTTGAGCATGACCTTTTCCCAGACGATAGATGTTTGGCCCAAAGAGATAATTTGTATAATTAACCAAATTAATTTGTCAGGAAGTCCACTTTTCATGAGAGTATCCTTGATAAAAGTCCAACTTATGCGATCAAAAGCTTTGGAGAGATCAAGTTTAACAACCAACCACTTCTTGCCACTTCTCTTGGTATTCATGGAGTGAATGACCTTCTTTACTAGTAGAATGTTGTCACTGATGTGGAAACTAGAATGAAGCTTGATTGGTGTTTAGAGATCCATCTATTGAGGAAGAGTTTAATCCTTTTGATAATGATTTTGGATATGAGCTCGAAACAACAATTTTTGAGGGATATTGTCCTTCAGTCCAAGCATCATTTGGAGGCCGAAGACCCACTTTGGTATAAGAACCATAAGGGAGTCAAAAATCCTGATATCAATCTGATCAGAGAGGAAGGCTTCACAAATCATGATCGTGAAGAAATTTTCTATGTGGAACCAGTTGGACTACACGAATTCATTATGAATAACACTTGGCCCTAGGACCTTTGCCGGAGCCATTTGAAAGAGAACACATTTGACTTCATAAGCATCAAGGATCCGACTAAGGTTCTGAATATTTCACAAGGTAGGGAACACATGTCCATAGCTTGAGATAGTTGATGAGTGCGAGGAAGTTCTTGCAGGAGCACTAAGCAAACTAGAGAAGTAGTACTGCACATGATTTTTAATTCGAACATGTGAGGTTATCCATGCTCCATTATCAACATGGAGTTTGATGATCTTGTTATGGTGGCGACGAGTTTTGACATAGGAGTGAAAGAAATTGTTATTGCCATCTCCATACTAGATCTAGTTGATGTTGGCACTATACTACCAATATGCTTCTTCATGTAGAGGGATGACATTGTATTGTTCTTGTAGATCAATGGAACGAAGTTGGTTAGTAATGGTAATGGGAGGTTGGGTATGTGTTTGGAATTTATCTAGTTTGCACAAGATAATGTTCTTCTATTAGTGTTTTTCATTGATGTCTTTCACATCCCATTTTAACACAATTGATTGGCCCAATCGATCGACTGGAACACCCAATCAGTTGACTGGCATGCGAGTCAGTCAACTAGAATATCCACACGGTTGATTGGCTAATTCTCCTATTCACACACATACTAGATTTTAATGGGATGATTAATGTACGTCATTACATCGACATCATCACTTGAACCAATCCTACTAGTCATCTAGTCATGTCTATTGGACACTCTAGTCAGTCAAATAGACACCCAAATCAGCCAATTGATAGCCAATGTTGTTTAAGTTGATTACCTAAACATTTTAATAACTAAGTTAAATCCTATCCAAGAGTAAAATCCTTTTCCATGTGCATCCTATGTGTGTGACCTTGTAGATCCCAAATTACATCAATGGTGAATGTCCATAACTAGATTATGACATCACAAGCAATGCACAATATCTACCAATGCTTCAATGCTATCCAAGTAATTGGAATGTTAGAGAAAAAAATTTAACCTACATATGTGATTAGTGTTACCATGATCATATAGATCCCATGTGTCGAATTTCCAAATTTAATATGACACATAGAATCATCATCTCTTCATACTCAATCTATGTTTCTTTAACTAGAGCAGACTGTTGAGATACATGTGACCTCAATATCATATATTGGATCACATGAATATGACCATGTGTTTCTCATTCTCGCTTATCAAGTGGCCATGATATCAACTCTGATTGGAGGGATAAATCCCATCTACATCATATACAGTCAATCCCCATGTGTCACAATGTACCCTAGCACCACCATTATGGAAACCCTTATTCAAGGTCATGCTAGATGGTGTGGAAGTTCATCAAAAGACATGTGATGAGTGTGATGATCCCAATTCCTATATACTTTCCAAGATGACATTCCCTAGAAATGCATGCAATCATATCTATAAGACGATGAGAGGGAAAATATAAGGGATTGTGATTATCAACTAGTATATAATAAGAAGATAGATCATTATTCATAACTTTATTCAAGTAGTCACACAACCATAATTCATAATGATAAAAGAGTCCTATTACATTATTCATCAGAAAGATATATGAGTTCTTAAGGAAAATGAAATACATAGGACATAGACATCCTACATATTATCTAAATGAAAAGAAAAAACTAACTAAATAGAAATAAGATGAGAGGCATCCATCTAGCTGTACATCATGCATGAACATTATTTAATATCTTCAGGTACTTTAGGGTTCTTTACTTATTCCTTGTACCTAGAAAATATGAGAAATAAACGAATCAAATTTTTTTTGTACGTGGGTAAAAATACTTGTATAGTAACTTGCATAATGAAAGATTTGAGAAAGAAAGTAAAGAAAGAAAACATTACATTAGGGCAGAAAATTAGGTAAACATTTTCTTTTATGCATATATTTGGATGCAGTTGTACTACTAAGTGTGTTAACACCTTATTTTACATACATGTTGGGCCCTTCCTGGCCCCTTGGGCTATAGGGTTGTTCTCTACATTAGTATTTATAAGAGAGAGGGAATTGCTATCTCACTTCAGTAGCTACAACTCATCTTAATCTTTTATGTTCTTTTATGTTTGGCGAAGCATATAATACTAGTATTCATCCAAGAATTTATATGCAAATAAAAGCATCCAAGGTACATCATATCATTATGAATCCATGTAAACTAGTCTTATACTTAATAAAAACATGTACCTGTTATGATAGGATCTAAATTTTCAACACACCTAGATTAAGGGAGCAGATCACCCTGAAAGAGAGATAAGGGCCTAATGTCATTATGGGTTCTCAACATCCCATATTAGGGTTTTGGACTAATTAGTGTTTGAACCTAATTAGGGTTACATTCATCTTCCTATGATTAGATCAAGTATTATATTCGACATTTTATTGGGTTTGGAATCACAAGATCAGATCTCAAAATTAGGGTTTTATCTAATTAATGATGCCCATTTTTATATAAGAATGAAACATTCATTTTTAGGGTTTTAGTAGAGGTTAGATCATTAATGGTTACCCTTGAGGATTCACCTAATCCAAAGATTAGAGTTGGGCCTAGGGTTCGAAGGTCACTGCTTTTGGGTCACGAATACCATTTACATAAATTTAACCTAAGAAAAAGAATTAATAAATCAAGTAATGCTTTTGAGCTATCATTTTTTGGAAAAGGAGTCAGATCTAGGTCCTATGAGTATTTCATTTGGATAGCTTGAATGTTTTTGATGAAAATGGTATGTAGTTTTATTATTATATGATATTTCTAACATTTACTGTGGTTTTTCTAAGATAAATAGGTTTCTAATAATAAAAATGGGAGTTTAGGAAATTACCGGCTGATGTGGATGATTAGGATTGGTCTACGTGAAATATGGGTGGTGAAAAATATACCTCCCTTTCCTCACTGATTTGTGATCCCCCTGCTGAGGTGATGTGCTATGACTGGGCCAGCTAGTCCCACGTTAGTGCCAGGACCTCCCCTCTCCTTCCTTTACTTCTACTTGCTCAAGCGGTCTGGATCGGCTCTGGTAAAGACTCCCTTTGTGAGGGATGTTGGTGGTGGCTCAATAAAGGTGTGGACACCTTTGTGGGCTTGTCACACAACTGCATGACATGGTCCCAAGCGCAGATCCCTCTAAACCCCAATGCTACCATGAGAAAGGATGAGCTCGCCACTAAGAGGAGGGTCATAGGTGAGGAGGTGTTCTGGGTGAGGTGAGAGTAGCCATAGGGGTGCGGTTGAGATTGACAAAGGTGCTGGAGAGGAGGATTTTAGGTGGTGGTGCTTGGGGGTGTGCGACTGTGGTGGAGCAGTGGTGAGACGAAGGTGGAGCAGGTTGTGCTGCTTCTAGGTGAGAGCTGTAGAGGAGTGGGGGCTCGTTCTCCTTGATCGGGTTGTAGGGGAAGAAATGGCAGGATTCGTTGAGCTTGCGTCAGGGTGAGGAGGAATCACACAAATCATGAGATGATGGAGAGATAGGGAGGAAGAAGTCGGGGTCAGGTGGAGGCTTTGTTGGATTGGGGACCGAGTCTTGCGGAAGGTAGGAGATGAGTTATCCACCTTTGATGCTCCTTGGATCTGTGATCAAGCTGATCAGATGGCTTGTGGCCGAATAAAGGGGTCCGCTCTCTGTCATTCAAATGGGCCGTGTGACATTATGTGTCACATTTGAGTGATTAAAACAACATACTTAGGTCTAGGATATACATAGGTGAAACAATGCACACAAAATATTCAATAAACCATAGAATTTTATAGGAATGTCCAATTGAAGTGAAATTTGGACCATTGGTTCATGAAAGTGTTTAGAATTTGTAAAAAAAATTTAGGGGTTATATGATGAAGTTATATCCTTTAATATACTACTTTGTTTAAAGTAGTTAATTAACCTTGTTGAAGTGTCACATATTGCATATTTTCAAAATTAATCATCATATTTCAAAATTGAGTGTCTAAAAAGGTTATGTAATTAAAATTGAATGATTTAGTGCTATGTGTGAACATAATTGAGAAATTAACAAGGTTTTGGAAAAACTCACTATGTCACATTCTCTCCTTTTTAAAGAATTTTGTCCTCAAAATTCAAACAACATGGAAGAGGTGGATATTTCTGCCCAATCTCAAACTTGAGCTCCCAGGTGGCGTTTGACTGATCATGGTGGCTCCAAAGAACTTTCACCATATCTATGCATTGATTACTACCAAGATCCTTCATCATGGAGTCAAGAATTCTTATTGGGGATTCAACATAAGATAAATCATCTTTCAGCTCAAGAGGCTCAGGATTTAGAATGTGACTGGGGTCTTTGACATAAGGCTTCAGATTAGAAACATGAAAGAAATTGTGCATGGAACTATATTGAGGTGGTAAAGGAAGACGATAAGCAAATTCACAAACCCTTTCTAATATATCAAAGGGTCCAACATAGAGAGGATTGATATTTCCCTTATTCTTTGCCAAAGCTCAAATAGGTCTGATCTTCAAAAAGACATGGTCACCTTCTTTCAACCGACGTTCCTGTTGGTGAGCATCTGCATAAGATTTCTACCGATCATGTACCCGCTTCATCCTTTGCCTAATTAGTGCAACTTTGCCTATATACAACTGCATCTCCTCAGATTTCATCAACATGTGTTCCCCAACATCATCCCCGTGTAGTGGAGATATGTAGGGTCGACCATATATGGCTTCATAGGGAGGCATCCCAATTATTTCTTGATAGTTGTCATTATATGCAAGCCCATCTAAAGGCAAATAGTGATCCTACGAGACTTCCCAATCAAGAAAACAAGCTCACAGAAGACCATACAAAATATGTACTATGTGTTCTGACTGCCTGTCTGTCTACGGATGGTATGTTGTGCTGAAATGCAACTTGGTGCCTAGTTCTTCTTGAACCTACTTCCACAACTTTGAAGTGAACTTTGGGTCCCTGCCCAAGACAATGGATTCTAGAACTCCATGTAGAGGTTCTATCTCCCATATATAGAGATCGTCTAGCTCAGATGCTTTGGTAGTAGTCTTTACAGGGAGAAAGTGAGCTGACTTTGTGAGACGATCCACTATAACCGATGCAACATCATATTCCTTTTGGGTCCTGGGTAGCCCCACCAAAAAATCCATGGTGATGTATTCCCACTTCCATTATTGGGCTGTAGTAGACCACCAGATCTCTGGTGCTCTACCTTGATTCTCTGGCATGTCAGACATCTGGACACAAATTCAGTAATATCACACTTCATACCCCTCCATCAGAACTAACATTGTAGGTCTTTATACATTTTAGTTGTGCCAGGATGAACCATGTACTTTGACCCATGTGCCTCACTGAGAATCTTTGTCTTCACAGCTAACTACTCAGGAACCCACATACGATTCTTGTATCAAAGACCACCATCAAGACCCACAGGCAGATGTGTTTGAGGCTTTAAGAGGAGGGAGGAGAGCTCTTTAAGATCAGGACTAGCCTTTTTTGCCTCAAGAAGTTTAGACAGAAGACCAGACATGATAGAGATGTTGTTGACCTAGAGACGATCTGACACAAACTGTGACTTCTAGACCACTAAATCCTCCATGTTCCTCCACTCGAGAACATATAAAGATGCACATACTATCCTTTTTCTTCTAAGATCATCAACAACTACATTAGCCTAGCCCAGATGATAGACAATAGTGAAATCATAGTCTTTCTGATACTCAATCCATCAGTGTTGATGCAGGTTCATGTCCTTCTGAGTTAGGATGTATTTTAGGCTTTTATGGTCGGTGAAGATATCAAATGTCACCCCGTACAGGTAGTGCCTCCATATTTTGAGAGCATGAATGATTGAAGCTAATTCCAAATTGTGTGTGGGATAGTTAAGTTCATTGGGTTTTAGCTGTCTGGATACAAAAGCCACCACCTTTTACATTTTTTTGAAGGGCACATCCTAGCCCATTCCTCGAAGCATGAATGATGATGACAAACCCTTCATTACTAGAAGGTAGAACTAGAATAGGGGTTGATGTAAACTTCTTCTTTAACTCTTAGAAACTAGACTCACAAGCAGTTGACCAGATGAAATGCTCATCATTCTGAGTGAGCTTAGTAAGCGTAAGTGCAACTTTGGAGAAATTGGGAATAAAGCGATGATAATATCTGGCTAAACCCAAGAAGCTCCATATTTTAGAAGGGTTTCGAGGAGGTTGCCAATCAAGAACAACAAATAATTTGGCAGGATAAACAAATATGTTACCCCCAAAGATGACATGGCCAAGAAACATGACTTTATCAATCTATAATTCACATTTTAAGATCTTGCCATAGATTTTTTTATCTCGAAGGATTTCAAGAACTACCTTAAAGTGCTCACGATGCTTCTCCATAGAGTCAGAATAGATCAAAATATCATCAATGAAGATAACCAAAAACTAATCTAGATAAGGTTGGAAGACTTTGTTCATTAAATTCATAAATACACCAGGTGCGTTGATCAACCCAAATGGCTTCACTAGGAATTCTTAATGCCCATAACAAGTTTGAAATGAAGCTTTAGAAATATCAGAATCTTAGACTTTAAGTTGATGGCAACCAAAACAAAGATAAATTTTAGAGAAAATTTTGTCTATACAAAGCTGATCAAAGAGGTCATCAGTGCGAGGGAGACGATACTTATTTTTAATAGTGGCCTATTTCAACATGCGATAGTCAATATACATACATATAGAACCATGTAGAATACATGCTTGGCATAGTGATAAGGCCCTTCATGTCCTCATCCATAGGTCTTACACTTGTTGCAGTAGGAATTTAGTTGATTCTAGTTGTTTCTCTATTCTCCTTTACCTGAACCTCCTCCTTTTTCTGATCCCTTATTATGTCCAGGGTGGAATTTCCTAGACTTATCCTCCTCAGTGGTGGTTAACCCTAGGTATCCCATGCTTGAAGACTTCTGCAAACCCTATTCCCTTTCCTACTTAAGGGACATATCTATTGATTCATCTATGTTCTTGGGATGAGAGGCCATGACTAGGGTTTTCAAATGGGTGGTTAGGAAATCAACATAATCCTCCAAGAGGCGATTTTCAATCTTAATTGGTGCATGACGCTCCAGAAGTCTAAACTTCCGGGTGTAGTCAGCCACTGAGAGATTACTCTACTTGAGCTCATTGTACATTCTCTCCTTTTTGTTCCTCTCAGCTATGGGCATAAAATGGTCAGTTAAGAGGGGTTTGAAGGCTTCCCATTCCATGTTATACACTTCTTCTCCCTTATCCCGCCATAGTTTTCCGTCCATATTTTTGCCCTTCCCTTAAGTAGATGTGTGGAAAATTTGACCTTCTTTTCATTGGGTACTTCTAGAATACAAAAAAGCATTTTCCACAGATAGGTTCTAGGATTCATCCTTATCCATTACCTCGGGTTGGTCTTCCCCCAAAAAAGTTTAGGGTTAAGTTTGATGAAATGTAGCACAGACACCACCTTCTTCCTAGATGAACTGGGTTTGGGGGTTCCTTTTAGGGAAATGGTCTCCATGAAGTCTAGGAGGGCTTTCTTTTGTTCTTCCCACCTATCCATGGCCATTTTCTCAGAATCAGGTTATTATCTCTTCTTAGAAGATGACTCTTCAGAAGCCTTGGAATTACGGGTTTTTGGAGGCATACTAAAAATTAGGTGAAATACATTAGATATTTTTTGGTCTATTTTTTGAATTATATTATATTCCATTATGCTTCTTTATTGGTTATTAGTGATCTTAATGTTATGATTTATGGAGGATACCCTAAAATCCTTATCGGTCGGTCCTTAGGACTTCTAAATAGAGTGACTCTTTTCCTAACCTTATATCATAGAGATGAGAGGGCAATATTTATAAAATAAAGATGAGAGGGAAATTTTTTCTATAGAGAAGATGAGAGGGAGTATCTATAGATGAGGAAGGTACTTAATTAAGGTATGGCCAAGAAGTAGGGGACACTTAGGGTATTGGATAGGTAGACTTATGCTGCCATATAGGTAGCCTCATGATTGCCAAGAAAAGAGGCTCAGAGACTTTAGCCAGACTCATGGAAGATTCTATCGTAGTCACCTCCACCCTTCGTATCCCAAACTAAAGGACTACCCTAGACTGACAATAGGGAGAATGAGGTTTCATGTGACTATGATGTGTGAACATTGGCTATGATACCAACTGTGATGACCCCAATTCCTATATACTTTCCAAGGTGACATTACCTAGATATGCATGCACTCATATCTATAAGATGTCGAGAGGGAAAATATAATGGATTGTGATTATAAACTAGTATATAATAAGAAGTTGGATAATTGTTCACAACATCGTTCAAGTAGTCACACAACCATCATTCATAATGATAAAAGAGTCATATTACATTATTCATTGGAAAGAGATATGAGATCTTAAGTAAAATGAAATACATAATACATAGACATCCTACAAATCAACTAAATGAAAAGAAACAACTAAATAAACAAAAATAAGATGTGAGGCAGCCATCTAGATAATCATCCTCCATGAACATTATTTCTTCAAATACTTTGGGGTACTTTACTTGTTCCTTCTACCTAGAAAATATGAGAAACAAACGAATCAACTAAGTTGAGTACATGGGTAAAAATACTTGTATAGTAACTTGCATAATGAAAGAGTTAAGAAAGAAAGTAAGAAAATAAAACACTACATTAGGGAGGAAAATTAGGTAAACATTTCTTTTATGCATATCTTTAGATTCTATTGTACTACTAAGTTTGTCATCACCTTATTTTACATACATGCTGGGCCCTTCCCTGGCCCTAGGGCTATGGGGATTCCCGCCCCTTGAAGTATGGGGTTGTGCTTGACATTAGTAATTAGAAGAGAGAGGGAATTACAATCTCACTTCAGTGTCTACAACTCGTCTTAATCTTTTATGCTTGGAGAAGCATATAATACTAGTATTCATCCAAGAATTTATATGCAAATAAAAGCTTCTAAGGTACATCATATCATTAGGCATTCATGAAAACTAGTCTTATACTTAATAAAACCCACATACATGTTATGATTGTATCTGAATTTCAACAAGCCTAGATTAAGAGAGTAGAAAACCTTGAAAGAGAGATAAACACCTAATGTCATTATGGGTTCTCAACATCCCATATTAGGGTTTTGGACTAATTAGGGTTTGAACCCTAATTGGTTTGCTTTCTTCTTCCTCTGATTAGATCAGGGATTATCTTCGACCTTTATCATGGTTTTGAATCACATGATCAAATCTCAAATTCAGGGTTTCATCCAATTAATGATGCCCATTTTATATAAGAAAGAAACATTCATTTTTAGGGTTTCTTTAGAGGTTAGATCATTAATGGTTACCCTAGAGGATTCACCTGATCCAAAGATCATCGTTGGATCTAGGGTTCGAAGGTTACTAGTTTTTGGGCCATGAATACCATTTTCCATAACTTTAACCTAAGAAAAAGAATTAATAGATCAAGTAATGCTTTTTAGGTATCATTTTTTGAAAAGGACTTAGGTCTAGGTCCTGAGAGTCTTTTATTTGGATAGATTGCATTTTTTGATGAAAATGGTATGTAGTTTTATCATTATCTGATAATTCTAGCATTTACTATGGTTTTTCTAAGATAAATAGGTTTCTAATAATAAAAATGGGAGTTTAGGAAATCACTAGCTGATGTGGACGAATAGGATCAGTCCATGTTAAATATGGGTGGTGAAAATTATCCCTCCCTTTCATCACTGATTCATGATCCCCCTGCTGAGGTGGTGTGATGTGACTGGGCCAGCTGGTCCCACGTCAGTGCCATGACCTCCCCTCTCCTTCCTTTACTGTTGGTTGCTCGATCAGTGTGGATTGACTCTGGCAAAGACTCCCTTAGCAAGGGGTGTTGCTGGTGGCTCACTGAAGGTGTGGACACCTTTGTGGGATCATCCCGCAACTGTTCGACACGGTCCCAAGTCATAGATCCTTCTAGACCCTGGTGCTATCGTGAGAAAGGATGAGCTCACCGGTGGGAGAAAGGTCAGAGGTGAGGAGGTGTTCTGGGTGAGGTGCGAGTAGCGGTAGGGGTGCGGCAGAGATCGACGAAGGTGTTGGAGAGAAGGATTTTGGGTGGCGGTGCTCGGGGGTATGCGACTGTGGTGGAGCAATGGCGAGATGAAGGTGGAGTAGGATGTGGTTTTTGGGGTAGATATATTTGACTTGAGGTTCAAGGATGGCTAAAGAGGGTAGGGTGAAGCTACTGTGATGTTTTGGTACGAGGGATTGTAGAAGAGAAAGCCCAATATTGGGCACCACCACAAGGTGAGAGCTGTGGAGGAGTGGGGTCTTGTTATCCCTAGTCTAGGCATATTATTGGAATGCCCAATTGAGGTGAAATTTGGAACATAAGTTCATGAAAGTGTGTAAAGGTTTTAGAAAACGTTTGGGGGCCATATGCTGAAGTTATATCCTTTAATGTACTACTTTGGTTAAAGTAGTTAGTTAACTGAGTTGAAGGGTCAAATATTGCATATTATTCAAAATTAATCATCATATTTCAAAATTAAGGGTCCAAAAAGGTTAGGTAATTAAAGTGAATGATTTAATTCTATGAGTAAACATAATTGAGAAATGAATAAGGTTTCTAAAAAAACTCAATCTATCACAATGAGTGCACTGACTTCATCTCTAAGAAGCACAATCACCACTATCACTTGAGAGATGATTATGACGAGAGATGATTATGACTACCATTTAAAAGTTCCATGTATCACTCTCAAGGTGGGTCTATCTGGTACAATGTTCCCTAATAAGTACATATGTGTTTGTCTTGAAATCATATATCATAAAAATGAGATTCTGTCATTAGATAACATAAATTCTAGTCTTATGTTCGATTATCACCTATTTTTTCCACAATAATATCTGACTAGGGACACAAGAAGAATGTATGTACTCTTATCATAGATATGATCTCACTGTTTAGGTCCTTAACCTGAAGACATATCTTTGGTATCTATGCCCAGAAAACCAATCATTTTGATGAATGTAATGGCATAACTTGTAAATGATTTGATTAATAATAGAGGCAATCTTCCAATTTATTCTATTATGAGATAATTATGTAACATAATAAATGTCTAAAGAATGATGTTACTTAATGGCGTAGTCTTTGGGTTGAGGACCTAGATAATGAGATCAAATGGATCTTAAGAGTATAAACATTTTTCATGTGCCCCTAGTCAGATGTTATTGTGGAATCAAGCTAGACAACTATAATGCATAAGACTAGAGTATGTGTTAGTCGATGATATAATCTCATTAGTCATGACAAGCGATATCAAACCAAACACATAGATACTTTTTAGAGAACAGCGTATCAAACAGACCCACCTTGCGAGTGATACATAGAAACCATTGAATGATAGTCAGAATCATCTCTCGTAGTGATGGTGGTGATTGTGGTTCTTATACTTAATATCACTACACATATCACATGTTGTTTGATGTACTTTTTCATCATCAAATGTGACCTTGAATAAGGGTTGCCATAAAAGTGATGTTCAAATGTATTATCACACAGGGGGGATGATTGTGAATGATGTAGATGGGACTTGTCCCTCCAACATGAGTTTGATATCTTGACCACTTGATAAGCGAGACTGAGAAAGCATGACCATGATGGTGTGAGTCAATATGTGATATTGAGCTTACACATATCTCAGACAGTCTGCTCAAGTTCAAGGAATATGGATTGAACATTGAAGAGGATGACGATTCCATGCCTCGATTTCAATCTAGATATCAGAGATAAAGGAACTATACAATCACTATAACACCAATCACAAATTGTAGGTTGAAGTTGTTGTCCAACTTTCCAAGTTACTTGGATAGTAATGATGTCTTGGCGGATACCAATCTTTGCTTGTGATGTCATAAATTGGTTATGGACATTCACTGCCAATGTAATTTGGGACCAACAGGGTCACACAGATAGGAATGTACTTAGAATAGGATTTTATTCATGAACGACGTTTAACATTGAGTACTAAAGTGTTAGGTATTCAATTTAAACAACATTGGAAATCTTTACTCTGAAATGACCAGTTAAGAAAGTGAACCAAGCAACCCAAGTGCATTAATTGGTCGGCTCAGTTTGTGAGCTGGTCATTTGGTTGATCAATGATATTGGATCAAGGATTGATGCTAACTTCATGTCGTGCATTACGTAAATATTAATTTCCAAAACATTTGTGAATAGGAAACATAGTGAAATGACCGATTCAAGTGTTGAATCCATTGTCTCATATGTGAACCAATCAGTTTAGCATTCATATGTTTTGGAAAATTCATGAAATTCTGGCACTTCAACTCCCAGAATGACTAGAAACCCTGACCCTAACACTCCTATAAATAGAGGGATACTGGGGGCTTCCCAGACACAATAATAAGCTCTGCCAATTGTTGTTTTCTCTGGTTGTGGTAACCAAGAGAGCTCAGGAAAGTTCTATCTATCAAAGAGGGGAACAAAAAGGGAGAGATAAATGTGGGAGTGCAAGTTGACGTTAGCACATCAAATTGAAGGGACAACTCCTTCATGTCTGTTCATCTAGAATGAAAAGAGTTCCATGTGGTCTGCATGGACTACTCTAGAGGCAAGAGGCACTTGCCCCGCTAGGAGGATATTGTCAATCGTTGTCTGTGGTGTCCCACCAGGAGCCCGACAATGACAGCTGTCCAGGTGAGACTTGAAGAAAAGTGCACACTACTACAAGGGAATTGTTGTTGGACTTGCTCCAGGACCATGTATAACCTTACAACTCTCTTTTCCATCTCGTAGTTGTTGACGTGATCTACCATTAATTGGGGAATATGGAAAGTAATATTTTTGTTTCCTCTATCATATCAAATGTCATATTTCCCTACAGTGGTATCAGAGCCACGCCAATTTACAATAATTTGCGATTTAGTCGGTATGATTGGATTTTGGTTTTATCAGTTATTTATTACAGGTGATGTGAATTTTTGAATGATTAATGTGCACATACAATTATATACCACATATGATTCCTATATTTATGATATATATACATATATATACATATATATACATGTATATATATATACATATGTATATATGTATACATATATATACATATACATATGTATATATGTATATATATATACATATGTATATATGTATACATATATACATATGTATATATATACATATATATATATACATATATATGTATATATGTATATATATGTACATATATATATTATATATACATATATATGTATATATACTTATATATGTATATGTATACATGCATATATACATATATATGTATATATATACTTATATATGTATATATATGTATATGTATACATATATATGTATATACATATAAATATAAATATATATATATATGTATATATATATACATACATATATATATATTCAAATATTCATATATATATGTATATATGTGTATATATACATATATATATATATGTATATATGTATACATATACATATATATATATATATATATATATATATATATATATATATATATATATATGTATACATATATATGTATATGTATATAGATATATATGTGTGTATGTACATATATATTGTAAAGACCAAGTCTGTACTAAAAACCATGTCAAACAGAAACACCAAATGTGTGGCAGCGGAAGAAATAAAACTTGACTTTATTCAAAATGTATAAAGAGTACATTATAAAAATGTCCCAAATGGGAGTATAACTTTATACAAGTATAGGATCTAGGTAGAGGAAGTCTTAAACTAATACATCTTGTCTCCACAAACAACATAACAAAAGTTTAGGCAACTAGTCCAATCTATCTAGATGTGCAAGATCTCCTTAGCCTTAGGCGGGTTCACCAAGCTTCCATGCACACTCTGACCCTAATCTGGGTGGTTGGGATCACCCAGCAAGAGATAGATAAAAATGTATGTGTTATTCAAGAGAAATAGGATAATTAAATAATCTAAAGCATTGCAATATAAAAAATTCTCTACACTAAGATATTTCAAAAGGAATGAGGCAAGTATTTGTATAAGAGAGAGAAGACTGTCATAATCAATCACCACAATAAAAATCACATAGCATGAATATATTAAGACACAAAGTCATCTCAATGTAGGGTGAGGCACCTAACGGACCTCACCAAGTGGCAGGGGGACTAAAACCCCAGTTCCTATATAAAGTGGCAGGGGGACTAAAACCCCAATGCCTAATATAAAATGGCATGGGGACTAAAACCCCAATGCCTGGCAGGAGGAATAAAACCTTAGTGCCCTATGGGTGGTTTGTACACATGTACACTACATTTTCATTTGGCCTAAAATACATCATGCTTAATAGTTCACTTGGCAGTAGTGAAAATAAAATTTTCAACATTGCATTGGGAATATAGCCCATTAAGTAAATAAAATAATTGAGCCAACATTGTCCATAACAAGATTCAAGTAATTCCAAATAGATGAGCCACACTGGCAACAGAAGCATCAAATAATTAAAGAGCCAATAAAGGCCATAAAAGGATATTAAGTCTAGCACATTAGGAATGTGGGGTTGGATAAGAGACCAACTGAAGAATAGGATTATTTGCACAATAAAAATTCATATTCATCTTTGATAGGATTCACATATATAAATAGGGTCCACATACACAAATAAGTATCACATACAAAATAGGCTTCACATACCTAATCTAGATTCATTACCATTACTTTCACCAATCCTATTGTTTTCACTTCCATTTTCCCTAGTTATAAACATTACACATGTATTAGTATATATTAAGGCATAAAGCATAGGAAAAACCCTAATTTGGAACTTTTATTTCAAACCCACGATTTAAGGATCAAAACCTAGTCCAATTGATTAATAACATTCTACTGATTAAGAAAACATCTTTTATTTCCCAATTTGGAGTTAAAATAGATTAGTTACACATTTTAGATCATTTAAGGTGATTAGAATGATATATAAGATAAACTTCAAAAAAGTATTTGGAAACATGACCAAGTGATTCTTAATATTATTTTGATCGATAAAACATATTTATTTACCAAAAACAGAGTTAAATAACTTTAATTATACATTTAAATTGAGGTTTGAATTAATTATCAGAGTTGGGATGGAAAACAGGACTCAAAACTTAGAAATTCGGATTCTAAATAATTTTATCCTTCCAACAAGTATTTATTTATATTTTTCTGATAAATGGGTGATTTTCTATGAATTAAACAAGATTAACCAATTAGAAATTATATAATTGCCATGTGGGCCAAGGACCAAAAGGGTAGTGAAAAAGGGGCAAACTGAAGAGCACGGAGGGGCAAAACTTTAAAAAACCACTCAGCCTTCTTCTACCTTCGGCCAGCGACATGGCGTCGAGGTCTCAACTTGCGAAGTTGGGCAAATCCACAATTCTCAAGCAAATTAAGAGTATAGGTACTCGAAACGTAGGTAATTGAACGAGGAACGTACATAAGGGTTCAATTTTACTGCTAGTTGCTCATAGCTCCGTGAAACAGCTCTGCAAGCTCAGAATCAGTTTGGTGTTTGCGGTGACTTTCGGTGGTCGCTTCAGGCAAATTAGTTGGAGGTAAAGCTCTTTTGGGGTCTGACAGAGGTAGGAAGGGTGGTATGTATAGGTGCGGATGTGTGTGGAGCCGGAACGTAGGTGGAGGTGAGAAGCCATGGCCGGCCAACCTGGGCGTTTTAGCTACGGTTCACGGGAGGCAATGAGGTTTGGCTCGTTCGACATGGGAGGTCTCCAAAAACTCATAGGAGAAGAAATCTCTAGAAATAATGAAGAGACGAGGGAGAAAGGAGGAGAGGAAGCGAGCCGCGACTGCTCATTTCCTGCTTCAGTTAACCGAAGGTAGGAGATGATCTCTCGACCCTTGGATGCGGTTCGGATCAAAGATGAGCCATCAGATCCTGGACCATCATGGTCCGGCGCGCGTGACACATTATTAACGGCTAGACTTAGGCTTAAATGATGCTTATAATCAATTTTTCGATTGATATTATGTCACACTATATTAAAAACTTGTTTAATGCATTTGGGAGGTCAAAAGAACTCCAAATGACTTCAAATTTTAACCCTAGGTTTCTAATGACGTCTAGTTTTATGCTATATAATTAGATTTGTGTTTCACCCAACCTTTGGCCTCCAATAATTATGTTGCTTATTAAAGCATATATTAATATGATTTTTGGGCAAATAATTATATATAACATTTATAAGCAACCCTTGGTTCCCAAATCTGAGATATGGAGTCTAAGAGTCCTCTACTCACTTATTACATGCATTTTCAAGCTTAATTATCCCATAATAAGAGTGAGGTATGAAGGTGGGTTATTATTCACCATTTTAGTTTACACTTGCTAATTAATTCACTTGTTATCCATTAATATTTATTCTTGAGTTCCAACATTATCCATTAGTCAACTAATTCATGGTTTAGTGTATATCTTCATAATTACCCTATCAAGTATTATTACCCCATAAGATGAGAGAGAGGGAGGTGGGTTATTATTCGCTATATTAACTCTACACTTACATAATTATTCATTTCTCATCCATTAATCATTAAAATTGTACTTTAACATTATCCATTAGTCAATTCTTATTTTTGCAACTATTATTTCATTTTTGGTGAACATTAGCATCATTGCCCTTACTAATCATATTAGTTGTGGTAGTTGTGCAAACACCCTTTCATTATCATTAATGGGGGAAAAATGGAATTTCACCATCATTAATGCTCAAATTGCACATAGAGTCCAAAAATGATTCAAAAGGATGGGAAATTTATGAAAAAGGTCCAAATGGACTAGAAGGCAAAGAAAAGCTCAAAAGTGGATAAATTACAAGAGAGACCCTAGATTTCAGTATGTTACATCACTCCACCCCTTAAAGAGGATTTCGTCCCCAAAATCACAACAAGAGGGAAGCGAGGGCGAGTGTGCAACATCCCAACCTTAAACAACTAGATAGGTACTAAAAACTCTACACATAAGCCAAGTCTCACAAAGGTTTCCACAAAACCTATAACCTTTTATCAAACACAACATAATCAACAATTTTGTCTTATTAGCATAATCTCCATCATGAAGAGGCATCTTATTTATTATACCATCACATGTGCCCCATTTTATTCAAAATAATTACATCTCAACATTATATCATATGTATTTCCCTCATCAAGGGTTTTAAGCACAATTAGGGTTTACTAAGCCATTTCAACATTAATTAATGTATTAGGTTAAAAACCTTAATAACATGAATTCATTATCCATTATCCTCTTAAAACTTATCATGTAGAATTATCACAAATTATTTTGTAGAAAAAGTTAATATTATCCAACAAGTTATTAATCCTATAATAATTCCAAATAATGTTCATATTGCACATTGTCATATCATCTTTCATACTCATATTAATGACATCATTAATCATTTTTATCCATTACAATTATAAATTATACATATTTTACATCACATTAGGCATTTATGAATATTTATGTGAATCCAATTATTCATTATCCTATTTGAGTCATTATATTCATTTTAGTTAATAGAATGTAACAGATTAAATATTAATGTATTAATTCATATATCAAGTTATGATGAGGTGTTCATTAGAGAACAAGGTGATATACCTTACATATATTGATAACTTTGTGACTATAATCCATTTATATGTGTCAAGGTATATTATGTGATGATGAAACCTAATGTCACTAATGTATAATGAAAGGCATTAAGGATATATATATATATATGTGTGTGTGTGTGTGTGTGTATGTTGTCAAGGCTAGATGATTACAGATTAGGGTTTAGGTCAACATGATCATTACATGTTAAAGCATCCTTAGGGTGCATTATCCATACAAATTTTACCATTAGGGTGGCATAGTAAACATTATGTATATTCACAATTATTAATGAGTAACTCGTTATTATGTGAATCAATAATATGTGAAGGTTCAAGAATATGAACTATATCTATATGACTTACTACATATTCATGTGCGTATAAACAAACAAGTTGAATTACAAGTATAATGTGTTTGGTAAATTCTTGTTCACATAAGTTATTATGTACATATGTCCACATAGATAGGGTTTCTAACTCCAAAGGTATTTGATTTTGCTTTTAATTGGGATTCCATCCCCCTAAAAAGGGATTTCATTCTCGAAATCAGATTTGCAAAACCAAATAGGGTACTAACACCATTACCCTCACTCCACCCCTTAAAAGGGTCAACTAAGTCAAACTAAGCTAAGGGTAAAAGGGTACATAAAACTCAACACTAAAAGGATTTACTAACCAAGTTTCAGGGTGCCACATAGGGTACACTAAACCCTAAACATAGGAGTATAAGGTATTTAAGGATGATTTTTGTGTAAGAGATCAAATCATCACTTATGGTTTTCCTAAGGTATTCAACAATTAGGCAACATGCCCAAAGTTAGACTATTTTGAGTTGTCTGTTTCAGATCATGCCAGGCCAGGTCATATGAACATGGGAGTCCTCGTTACCAAGCTAGTGGGGAGGAGGAAAAATTTTCCAGCCCCCAAGATCTGATCCTTTCTAGACACCATCACTTCAACTTATTGCTGTAGTAGATTCTCAATAGACAATTCACTCAAAGTTGATAGATTTTAATTCTAATATGAAATTATTATGATCCTAAATCAGACTTTCATCACAGGTCAACTGTAAGGTGAGAAACTTACTAAAGGGAAACTATATAAGATAACATTTTCTAACAAGGAGACAATTTGAATTAGTCAAGAATCTGACTACCTTGATGCTCTGATACCATGTTGTAAAGACCAAGTCTCTACTAAAAACCATGGCAAACAAAAACACCAAATGTGTGGCAACGGAAGAAATAAAATTTGACTTTATTCAAAATGTATAAAGAGTACATTATAAAAATTTCCCAAATGGGAGTACAACTTTATACAAGCATAGGATCTAGGTAGAGGAAGACTTGAACTAATACATCTTGTCTCCACAAACAACATAACAAAAGTTTAGGCAACTAGTCCAAGCTATCTAGATGTGTAAGATCTCCTTATCCTTAGGCGGGTTTACCAAGCTTCCATGCACACTCTGGCCCTAATCTGGGTGGTTGGGATCACCCAGCAAGAGATAGATAAAAATGTATGTGTTATTCAAGGGAAATAGGACAATTAAATAATCTAAAGGATTGTAATATAAAAGATTCTCTACACTAAGAGATTTCAAAAGGAATGAGGCAAGTATATGAATAAGAGAGAGAAGACTGCCATAATCAATCACCACAATAACAATCACATAGCATGAATATATTAAGACACAAAGCCATCTCAATGTAGGGTGAGGCACCTACCAGACCTCACCAAGTGGCAGGGAGACTAAAACCCCAGTTCCTATATAAAGTGGCAGGGGGACTAAAACCCCAATGCCTAATATAAAATGGCAGGGGGACTAAAACCCCAGTGCCCGGCAGGAGGACTAAAAGCTCAGTGCCCTATGGGTGGTTTGTACACGTGTACACTACATTGCCATTTGGCCTAAAATACATCATGCTTAATAGTTCACTTGGCAGTAGTGAAAATAAAATTTGCAACATTGCATTGGGAATATAGCCCATTAAGTAAATAAAATAATTGAGCCAACATAGGCCATAACAAGATTCAAGTAATTCCAAATAGATGAGCCACAATGGCAACAGAAGCATCAAATAATTAAAGAGCCAATAAAGGGCATAAAAGGATATCAAGTCTAGCACATTAGGAATGTGGGGTTGGATAAGAGCCCAACCGAAGAATAGGATTATTTGCACAATAAACATTCACATTCATCTTTGATAGGATTCACATATATAAATAGGGTCCACATACACAAATAAGTATCACATACAAAATAGGCTTCACATACCTAATCTAGATTCATTACCATTACTTTCACCAATCCTATTGTTTTCACTTCCATTTTCCCTAGTTATAAACATTACACATGTATTAGTATATATTAAGCCATAAAGCATAGGAAAAACCCTAATTTGGAACTTTTATTTCAAACCCACAATTTAAGTCTCAAAACCTAGTCCAATCGATTAATAACATTCTCTTGATTAAAAAAACATCTTTTATTTCCCAATTTGGAGTTAAAATAGATTAGTTACACATTTTAGATCATTTATGGTGATTAGAATGATATTTAAGATAAACTTCGAAAAAGTATTTGGAAAAATGACCAAGTGATTCTTAATATTATTCTGATCGATAAAACATATTTATTTACCAAAAACATAGTTAAATAACTTTAATTATCATTTTATAACATTTTATACATTTAAATTGAGGTTTGAATTAATTATCAGAGTTGGGATGGAAAAAAGGACTCAAAGCTTAGAAATTCAGATTCTAAATAATTTTATCTTTCCAACAAGTATTTATTTATATTTTTCTGATAAATGAGTGATTTTCTATGAATTAAACAAGATTAACCAATCAGAAATTAAATAATTGCCATGTGGGCCAAAGACCAAAAGGGCAGTGAAGAAAAGGGGCGAATTGAAGAGCACGAAGGGGCAAAACTGTAAAAATCCACTCACCAGTGACATGGCACCGAGGTCTCAACTTGCGAAGTTGGGCAAATCCACAATTCTCAATCAAATTAAGTGTATAGGTACTCGAAACGTAGGTAATTGAACGAGGAACGTACATACGAGTTCAATTTTACTGCTAGTCGCTCGTAGCTCCGTGAAACAGCTCTGCAAGCTCAGAATTAATTTGGTGTTTGTGACGGATTTCGGTGGTCGCTTCGGGCAAATTAGTTGGAGGTAAAGCTCTCTTGGGGTCTGACGGAGGTAGGAAGGGTGGTATGTATAGGTGCGGATGTGTGTGGAGCCGGAACGTAGGTGGAGGTGAGAAGCCATGGCCGGCCAACCTGGGCATTTTGGCTACAGTTCACGGGAGGCAATGAGGTTTGGCTTGTTCAACGCGGGAGGTCTCCACGAACTCGTAGGAGAAGAAATCTCTAGAAGTGATGAAGAGACGAGGGAGAAATGAGGAGAGGAAGTGAGCCGCGGCTGCTCATTTCCTGCTTTGGTTAACCGAAGGTAGGAGATGATCTGTCGACCCTTGGATGTGGTCCGGATCGAAGATGAGCCATCAGATCCTGGACCATCATGGTCTGGTGCGCGTTACACATTATTAACGACTGGACTTAGGCTTAAATGATGCTTATAATCAATATTTCGATTGATATTATGTCACACTATATTAAAAACTTGTTTAATGCATTTGGGAGGTCAAACGAACTCCAAATGACTTCAAATTTTAACCCTAGGTTGCGAATGACGTCTAGTTTCATTCTATATAATTAGATTTGCATTTTACCCAACCTTTGGCCTCCAATAATTATGTTTCTTATTAAAGTATATATTAATATGATTTTTGGGCAAATAATTATATATAACTTTTATAAGCAACCCTTAGTTCCCAAATCTGAGATATGGAGTCCAAGAGTCCTCCACTCACTTATTACATGCATTTTCAAGCTTAATTATCCCATAATAAGAGTGAGGTATGAAGGTGGGTTATTATTCACCATTTTAATTTACACTTGCTAATTAATTCATCTTGAGCTCCAACATTATCCATTAGTCAACTAATTCGTGGTTTAGTGTATATCTTCATAATTACCCTATCAAGTATTATTACCCCATAAGATGAGAGAGAGAGGGAGGTGGGTTATTATTATCTATATTAACTCTACACTTACATAATTATTCATTTCTCATCCATTAATCATTAAACTTGTACTTTAACATTATCCATTAGTCAATTCTTATTTGTGCAACTATTATTTCGATTTTGGTGAACATTAGCATCATTTCCCTTACTAATCATATTAATTGTGGTAGTTGTGCAAACACCCCTTCATTATCATAAATGGGGGGGGAATGGAATTTCACCATCATTAATGCTCAAATTGCACATAGAGTCCAAAAATGATTCAAAAGGATGGGAAATTTATGAAAAAGGTCCAAATGGACTAGAAGGCAAAGAAAAGCTCAAAAGTGGATAAATTGTAGGAAAGACCCTAGATTTCAGTATGTTACATATATGTATGTATATATATGTATATATATGTATATGTATATATATGTGTATATGTATATATATGTCTATATATATATGCAATACACGTCTCCTTAAAATCATTTTCATGGTGATTGGAAGAATGGTTATGGCCTATACCCCTAGACCTTTTGTGCTTGGTTGGATGGTTGCTAATTTCTATTTATATCTTAGTTTTCATACTGAGCCTCTCTCTTCTTTTCCATATGTAAAAGTATTCATTCTTTCATCCTATGTCCCCCTTGAATGTAACTCGAGGTTTCTCAATTACAATGTAATATGTTAAATAAGATTGATAGCTTTTATTTCCTGTTATGGCAAAGAGGATGTTCTCCACTAGGAGAACTGACCGGTCCAGGAGATGAATTGATCAGTTGGAGGACCAAGGAAGTAAATGATAGGAGGAGCCAACTGATCGACTAGAGGCCCAACCGACTGACTGGAGGAGTCTAGACGTTGCTAGGACCGAAGGCCAGACGATCGATCCGTGAGACCAATCAACCAACTAGGAGACCAAAAACTAGTTCCAGGGTTGAACTGCTCGGACTAGATCCAAGATAGAACTTCATCAACAATTGGTTGCAACATATGATATGGACCGTAGATGGTAGTAATTTCTTGTGGCTCCAAGGCATTACAATAGGATTGACATAACCATTGCTTATGTTTATTATTGCATGTTTTTGTTGTGGTTGTAGCATGTGTATGATACATAATATAAGTATGTGGTGATTGGATATGTATATATATTTATATAACATCCCTTAATATAATATTAAGTATTAGATGCTTTCCATAAGAAACACACATGCAAATCTTTATCGACTAAGTGTAGGCTATGCCAAAGTGTGGTGCGCTATCCATCTCGTGGAAGTGTGATGATAGATATGTAGATCTGCCAAAGCACGGTGCATATTCTATTGTGTTGGCTTTTAGGTCAGGCTTAACTAGGTGATATTAATGAGATTCAATACCTAAAATCATAAAGATGGATTGTGACAAAGAGTTGTGCACACCATTTATCCAAGAGTTGTATATAGCTGCAAGTGGCAAAAGTTGCCTACTGAAATAGTCAAGTTGGGGGCGATCAACCAAAGCTGACTCATTTTTTATACCTTCTTTTTCCCTCTCATTCATATTTGTAATGCTTTCCTTGGATCACTAGAAGATTGTACAATGAAAACTTCCAAATGAATAAGTGAGGGTTTTAAATTTGAACAAAATAGTGGGAGTGACAGTTAATTAAAGGCCTAATTAAACATTGTTAAATTTTATTTTTATCAAATCAAATAAAAAATGTTTTGAAAAACTATACATTTCTCTCATATAATCAAATGGTGACGAACAACAAGTTTTCCTTACAATCAGTACTTATGAAGGACAAGTTAAGTGTGAATAATTTCCATAAATGGTTCAAGACGTTGAGAATTATTCCCACACAAGAGCTCAAGCTCTATGTCCTATAAACAACATAGCCAGATGAACCTGCTCCCGGTGCACCTAAGGGTGACAAAGATGCTTACAAGAAGCACTCTGAGGATGCCGTAGATGTCAAGTGCCTGAAGTTGTGCTACATGAACTATGAGTTGCAGAAAGAACATGAGAATATGGATGTGATTGAGATGGTAACATATCTTAAGAACATGTACCAAGATCAAGAAAGACAAGAGAGATATGATGTATCCAAGGCATTCTTCAAGTGCAACATGGTAGAAGGAGATCTAATAGGTCTCCATGTACTCAAGCTTATTGGGTATGTGGAAAACCTTACTAGACTAGGATTTCCCTTGGGTCAAGACTTGACCATGGATGTGATTCTGCAATCACTACCAGAGTCATATAGCTAGTTTTTCATGAAGTAAAACATGGACAATTTTGACAAGCTGTTGTCAGAATGACTTGGCATGTTGAGAACTACTAAAGTGCAAAATAAGAAGGACATACCCAAATCCATGATGATGATCAACAAAGGAAAAGGGAAGTCCAAGGGCAAAGGAAAAGCTAAGAAGAGTTCTAAAGACAAAAAAAATTCCAAGTCTTCTACACTCAAAGCAAGGGAGGAGTGAACAAGGGAGGCAATTGTCACCACTTTCACTGACTAGGTCATTGGAAGAGAAATTTCCCTCTGTATCTGGAGGAAATGAGGAAGAAGAAAGAGGGATAGAGATCTCCACTTTTGGTATTTACATTATTGAGATGAATTTGTCCACTTCTCCATCATCGGTACTAGATACCAGATGTGGATCTCACATATGCTCAAATATATATGATCTAAAAAGAAGTAGGCCTTTACAAAAGGGTGAGGTCGAACTACAGGTTGCAAATGAGGCAAGAGCTAGTTCAACTGTAGTTATCTCTACCCATAGGACTTGTTAAAGAACTGATATTTTGTACTTCCCATAAATAGAAACATTATTTTGTATCTTGTATGGACAAGGATGGATATGGATTTCATATAAAGAATGGTCAATGTTCTATTTCAAAAGATGATATATTTTATGGTAGTACCCTGATATCCTATGGTATTTATTTATTAGATTTAAAGATTAAAATATCAAAAGATTAAAACTTGATAACTCAAACAAGACATATCTTAGGCATTTTCGTCTTGTACACATCAATGAGAATCACATTTCTAGACTCCATAAAGATGGTTATCTAGACTCTTTTGATTTTGAATCAATGGAGACATGTGAGTCTTGTTTGTTGGGAAAGATGACCAAAGCTATCTTCACTAGTAATAGTGAGAGAGCTAGTGATCTATTAGGATTCATACATACTAATGTATGCAGTCCTTTTAGAACAAATACTAGAGGTGGGTTCCAGTAGTTTATTACCTTCACTGATGATTTCAGTAGGTATGATTATGTTTACTTGATGTAAGTCAGAAACTCTTGAAAAATTCAAGGATTTCATGAATAAAGTCTAGAACCAACTTGGTAAAAGTATTAAGGCACTTCACTCTGATCGAGGTGGAGAATTTTTAAGCCAAGAGTTTTAAGACCTTGTAAGGGACCATGGTATCATATCACAAGGGACTCCACCTAGAACACCACAACATAATAGTGTAAAAGAAAAAAAGAGTCATGCATTGCTAGATATGGTGCAATAAAAGATGAGTTTTTTTGAACTTCCTACATCCTTCATGGGTTATTCTCTAGAAATCACAACGTCTGTACTTAACCGTGTACCATCTAAATAGGTTCAAAAGACACCATATGAGACATGGACTAGGAAACATCCCAAAACGTCTTTTATTAAAATTTAGGGGTGTGAAGATTATGTCAACAAAATGTTTCCTAAAAAGCTTGGCCCTATATTAGATAAATGTTAATTTTTTGGTTATCCCAAAGAAACCAAAGGATACTACTTATATAACCCAACAGACAACAAAGTGTTTGTTTCCAAAGATGTCGCATTCTTAGAAAATGAATTCATCTCCAAAGGAATCAATCGGAGGAAAGTAGAACTCAAAGAGGTCCGAGAACAATAAGAAAGCATTGAATCTATAGAGGTACAAGAGGAACATAGAGAGTCCCAAAATGTTATGGAATCTCAAATCGTCATGTAACACAGGAACCTCACAGATCTACTAGGACACACATTGAGCCAGAAAGATTTTGTTATCTTGTGATTCTAGAAGGAAATGAATTGGTCATTGATGATGAGCCAATAATCTACATAGAAACTATTAAGGGACCAAAATCTAAGAAATGGTTAGAAGCCATGAGATATGAGATGGAATCCATGTATACCAACAAGATATGGACCTTTGGTGGATCCACCTGAAGGGGTAAAACCCATTGGGTGCAAGTGGGTCATTAAAAAGAAGACCGACATGGATGGTAATGTACAAACTCACAAAGGTCAACTGGTTGCAAAGGATTTCAAACAAGTTCAAGGTGTTTACTATGATGAAACCTTTTCACGAGTTTCCATGGTTAAGTCCATCAAGATCATGCTTGCCATTGCATCTTATCACGACTATGAGATTTGGCAAATGGATGTTAAAACCACATTCCTTAGCTGTATCTTCTTGAGAATGTGTATATGACACAACCCAAGGGTTTTATAATTCCGTAGGATGCAAATAAACTCCAGAAGCTACAAAGGTCAATCTATGGATTGAGGAAAGCATATTGGAGCTAGAATCTCCATTTTGATAAACAATCAAATGGTTTGTCTTTAGTCAAAATGAAGATGAACTGTGTTTGTAAGAAGGTCAGCTGGACATGATTGTATTCCTCATATTGTATGTGGATGACATACTATTGATGGGGAATGACATCACTACTTTATAGATAGTAAACACCTATCTAGGAAATACATTCTCTATGAATGACTTAGCATCCTATATCTTAGGAATCATGATCTATATAGATAGATCTAGAAGGATTCTTGGACTAAGTCAGAGCACATACATCGATGAAGTGTTGAAGAGGTTAAAAATGGAGAACTTGAAGAGAGGCAACCTACCAATGTCTCACAACATTACTATCTCTAGATCCCAATGTCCCAAATCGAGTGAAGAAAGGGAACACATGAATCAAACTCCATAAGCATATGTAATTGGAGCTAATATGTACACAATGCTATGTACTCATCCCACTATCTCATATTCCTTGAGAATAACACACATATATTAGTCAGATCCCAGTGATTCCCATTAGAATTTCATGAAGAACATCCTTAAGTACTTGAGAAGAACTAAGGATCAATTCCTTGTCTACAGTTGTGAGGAAGAGTTGGTGGTAAAAGGTTACACCTATGCATGATTTCAAATTGACAAAGATGATTATCAATCACAATGAGGATCTATGTTTTGCCTCAACAATAATGTTGTAAGATAGAAGAGTTCCAAGCAAGAGATAGTTGTAGATTCTACAACAAAGGGTGAGTATATTGCTACATCCAATGCAATAAAGGAAGATGCATGGATCAAAAAATTCATCTCAAAACTTAGGGTGGTTCCAAGCATCAATGATGTAGGTGAGATATATTGTGACAACAATGGAGCTATTGTACAAGCTAAGAAACCCAGATCACATCAGTTTTCTAGGCACATACAAAGGTGGTTCCATCTCATACGAGAGATCATACAATGAGGAGATGTCAAAATTTGTAGAGTGCCAACTGAAAGAAATATTGCTGACCCCTTGACAAAAGCACTATCATAGTAGAAGCATGATGACCATGTTAGATCACTTGGTATTAAGTTCATGGGTGATTGGCTCTAAGTGAAAGTGGGATTCTATTGGTATGCATACTCATAGAGACAATCATTTGATGTTTGTAATTGCATTACTTGTTAATAATTTGATTAATAATAAAGACAATCTTTCAATTTATTCTGTTTTATTCAGTTATGAGATAATGATGTAAAATAATAAACGTCTAAAGAAAGATGTTACTCAATGACGTATGCCTTCAGGGTTGAGGACCTGGATAATGAGATCATACAAATGTTAATAGTATATACATTCTTGATATGCCCCTAGTCGGATGTTTTGTGGAAGCAAGATATACAACAATAACACATAAGACTAGAGTGTGTGTTGGTTGATGATAGAATCTCATTAGTTATGATATGCGATATCAAACCAAACACTTAGATACTTATTAGAGAACATTGTATCAGACATATCCACCATGAGAGTGATACATGGAAACCATTAAATGGTAGTCAGAAACATCATGTCTCATAGTAATGGTGGTGATTGTCATTATTAGACCTGAAATCACTACACTCATCACATGTTGTTTGATGTACTTTGTCATCGTGACATTGAATAAGGGTTTCCATAAAGGTGATGCTCAAATGCATTATAAAACATGGTGAATGATTGTGAGTGATGTAGATGGGATATGTCCCTCCTATAGGAGTTTGATATCTTGGCCATTTGATAAGCAAGACTATGAAATGCCTGACCATGTTATTTGAGTTAATATGTGATATTGAGCTTACACATATCTCAGACAATCTGCTCAAGTTCAAGGAATATGGATTCAACATTGAAGAGGATGACGATTCCTTTCTTCAAGTTCCATATGGATATCTGAGACAAAGGAACTATAAAATTACTATAATAGCAATCATGGATTGTAGGTTAAAGCTGTTCTCTAAATTTGAAAGTTACTTGGGTATCAATGATGTCTTTCTAGATACCAATCTTTTCTAGCGAAGTCATAAATTGGTTATGGACATTCACTACCAACATAATTTGAGACCTATAGGGTCACACACATAGAAATGCACTTGTAATAGGAGTTTATTTATAAATAATGTTTAACATTGAGTACTAAAGTGTTAGGTATTCAATTTAAACAACATTGGCAATCAACACTTAAAAACAACCAGTTCAGAAAGTGAACCGATCGGCTCAGGTGCATGAACCGATCGGCTCGAGTTGTGAACTGGTCGTTTGGTTAATCAATGATATTGGATTAAAGATTGATGCTAATGTCATGTTATGCATTAATCAAATATGTATTTCCAAAGCAATTGCAAATAGGAAACATGGTGAAATGACCTATTCAAGTGTTGAATCGATCATCTCATGAGTGAACTGACCGGTTCATAGGTGAACCAACTAGTTTGACATTTTTAGGTTTTAGAAAATTCATGAAATTTTGTCTCTTCAACTCCCATACCGACTGGAAACCCCTACCCTAACCCTCCTATAAATAGAGGGGTACTGGGGCTTCCAAACACAACAATAAGCTCTAAAAATTGTTGTCTTCTCTAGTTGTGGTAACCAAGAGAGCCTGTACAGTTTGTACCTATGAGAACCCATTGCTCTAAATGAGATTACTCAAAATATAAAACACAATCAATCACCAATTAACCACATACCCAAAAATATAGGTAAATTAAAACTGATTTCAACGTCAGCACCTGATCAAAAACATTTGCATAGGAGCCCATCATCTTTCTTTTATCCATACTATGCCAAGAATTTGATACCAATTGTTATATCGCCTTAGCCACAACATATATACATAGGATAACAATATTCATATATGCTACACAAACAAGCATTAACATGCTAACAACATTTTGATTCGTTTGAAACACCCTATACAAACTTTTCTTGCCCAAACCTGAGAGCACAAGGATGACTACAGGACACTAATCAACTTTATCAAAGATTCATTACTATAGCTCCTCTTTGCTATCACATATTTGTTTTCATCACTTTTGATTACCTAAAAAGGATGTGGTTAACCACAAGGGTGAGGCCCATGTCCTAGCAAGAGATATAATCTCCAACAATGTTGATTGATTACAACATTTTTAAGTAATTAAACAGTTAAGCAGTTTAATCAGATATAACAAATAAGATCAGCAGTATTGATGATTAACAAAATACATAAAGGAGCAAATAATAACTATCATCATTAGCCAGACTATCATCCTTTATCTTGTTGACAATATAAGCAATTTAGTAGCATATGCATATCTAGCATCATGAGCATGTCTAGTAACATAGCATAGCTAAAAACATGAGAATGTCTAATTGGTTAAACATATCAACATCATAAGAAGAGCTAAAAACATAAGCACAACTATTTGGATAAGCATGATTAGCAGTATAAGCATCTATAGTTACAAAGGCATGGATAACATGCTAAACATAACTAACAACAAGAGATATCTAGCATCATGATTATAATCAATAGTATCAATATAGTTATCAACAGAAAATTCATGAAATTTTGTCTCTTCAACTCCCATACCGACTGGAAACCCCTACCCTAACCCTCCTATAAATAGAGGGGTACTGGGGCTTCCAAACACAACAATAAGCTCTAAAAATTGTTGTCTTCTCTAGTTGTGGTAACCAAGAGAGCCTGTACAGTTTGTACCTATGAGAACCCATTGCTCTAAATGAGATTACTCAAAATATAAAACACAATCAATCACCAATTAACCACATACCCAAAAATATAGGTAAATTAAAACTGATTTCAACGTCAGCACCTGATAAAAAACATTTGCATAGGAGCCCATCATCTTTCTTTTATCCATACTATGCCAAGAATTTGATACCAATTGTTATATCGCCTTAGCCACAACATATATACATAGGATAACAATATTCATATATGCTACACAAACAAGCATTAACATGCTAACAACATTTTGATTCGTTTGAAACACCCTATACAAACTTTTCTTGCCCAAACCTGAGAGCACAAGGATGACTACAGGACACTAATCAACTTTATCAAAGATTCATTACTATAGCTCCTCTTTGCTATCACATATTTGTTTTCATCACTTTTGATTACCTAAAAAGGATGTGGTTAACCACAAGGGTGAGGCCCATGTCCTAGCAAGAGATATAATCTCCAACAATGTTGATTGATTACAACATTTTTAAGTAATTAAACAGTTAAGCAGTTTAATCAGATATAACAAATAAGATCAGCAGTATTGATGATTAACAAAATACATAAAGGAGCAAATAATAACTATCATCATTAGCCAGACTATCATCCTTTATCTTGTTGACAATATAAGCAATTTAGTAGCATATGCATATCTAGCATCATGAGCATGTCTAGTAACATAGCATAGCTAAAAACATGAGAATGTCTAATTGGTTAAACATATCAACATCATAAGAAGAGCTAAAAACATAAGCACAACTATTTGGATAAGCATGATTAGCAGTATAAGCATCTATAGTTACAAAGGCATGGATAACATGCTAAACATAACTAACAACAAGAGATATCTAGCATCATGATTATAATCAATAGTATCAATATAGTTATCAACAGAAAATTCATGAAATTTTGTCTCTTCAACTCCCATACCGACTGGAAACCCCTACCCTAACCCTCCTATAAATAGAGGGGTACTGGGGCTTCCAAACACAACAATAAGCTCTAAAAATTGTTGTCTTCTCTAGTTGTGGTAACCAAGAGAGCCTGTACAGTTTGTACCTATGAGAACCCATTGCTCTAAATGAGATTACTCAAAATATAAAACACAATCAATCACCAATTAACCACATACCCAAAAATATAGGTAAATTAAAACTGATTTCAACGTCAGCACCTGATCAAAAACATTTGCATAGGAGCCCATCATCTTTCTTTTATCCATACTATGCCAAGAATTTGATACCAATTGTTATATCGCCTTAGCCACAACATATATACATAGGATAACAATATTCATATATGCTACACAAACAAGCATTAACATGCTAACAACATTTTGATTCGTTTGAAACACCCTATACAAACTTTTCTTGCCCAAACCTGAGAGCACAAGGATGACTACAGGACACTAATCAACTTTATCAAAGATTCATTACTATAGCTCCTCTTTGCTATCACATATTTGTTTTCATCACTTTTGATTACCTAAAAAGGATGTGGTTAACCACAAGGGTGAGGCCCATGTCCTAGCAAGAGATATAATCTCCAACAATGTTGATTGATTACAACATTTTTAAGTAATTAAACAGTTAAGCAGTTTAATCAGATATAACAAATAAGATTAGCAGTATTGATGATTAACAAAATACATAAAGGAGCAAATAATAACTATCATCATTATCCAGACTATCATCCTTTATCTTGTTGACAATATAAGCAATTTAGTAGCATATGCATATCTAGCATCATGAGCATGTCTAGTAACATAGCATAGCTAAAAGCATGAGAATGTCTAATTGGTTGAACATATCAACATCATAAGAAGAGCTAAAAACATAAGCACAACTATTTGGATAAGCATGATTAGCAGTATAAGCATCTATAGTTACAAAGGCATGGATAACATGCTAAACATAACTAACAACAAGAGATATCTAGCATCATGATTATAATCAATAGTATCAATATAGTTATCAACATAATCATGGCTATTGTATGTACGCATCTACAATCTTAAGCATATCCACAACCTAAGTATATCTACTATCTCTTAATTGCACTAATCATCATCTTTATGTAAAAATAACAAACAAGGGTTATCATACAATGTGAAAAGGTATGTATAAACCTAAACAAATATGCTACTTGGTTGTATTACATCTTTTATTAAGCCCTGGGGAATTTGAATCGTACCATCCAAAGTCCAACTGATCCCTGCGAAGGGCTATTCGGTTCCATACAAGATCTAGGAGTGCCGGTATCCTAAGATTGCTTCCCCTCAGTCAGTATGAGTAAAAAGGTAGTGACATATCAGTCAAAGCTACCACCACAGTGACATATAGTCAAGCTTCCAACCACTAGTCTGCCCTTGGTATAGGTCATGACACTATAAACCAAGGTATACAAACCCAATCACTCATGTACAACCACAGTTGTCCTCTAATCACATCATGTTATAATCACCGAGACACGACTGCAACCGTTCTCAATCACATCATATGTATGGGGCATGACCATAGCCAACCTCCACAATCTGCATTGTGGATGACAAGGATATATCCTCGACCTGCCATCCAACATACTCAACAATATGCACTCCGAGTTTCCCTTAGGAATACTCGTTTCACCATCCAACCAGTTCTGACACTGAAGATGATTCTATGGCATAGGGAACTACATGATTAGAGTTGCACTTGATTAGATATGCCAATTGAGTGAATTAAGGATGAATCAAACAAGTGGACATACAAACCCTAATTCTGTACTAGCAAGCATATAAATATCATAACTTTGAAAAGATATAAAACGTGTGAAACATAATTTCTCATCTCATTGTCACCTGGTACTATTCACTTGCCATTCATGAGACCACACTAGTCATCATACTATCACAAGATATAAATCCTTTTCACAATATCACAGGGTATCAACCCTTATCAACATAAGAGGATTACACCTCATTCATGGCTCAACCATGCCCAAAGGTCATTAGGACCATCATACTATTCCCTACATGATCATCATTATCTTTTCATGCCTTATAACAAGGCTCAACAACATCACTTACATATAATACACCAGATCTGCACAATATTGCATTAATGAGCTAGGAGATATTCATAAACAATAATAGTAGGGTTATATTAACATTAAGAACATTCCTTTATTACATCAACATGTAAGGAATCTAGATATGATTAACCCTCATCATACTCATAATGCACATGTTTCATGTAAGCAAGTATCAACCATGTGGCTATTGCAGCCAACAATTAACACATTAAGGTTATGATCATGTTAAGGAGGTTATTTCACCATCATGCCATCATATAAGAATGTTCAACATGAATACTCATCTTTATCTATTTGATTTAGAGTTAGGTTCAACAAGATAAATTATATTAATGTTACTAATCAACACTTATACCCAAACCCTAACTCACGACATACCCATTGGATCATGGATGCATAAGGTGAAGCATCACCATCACATTACATACTATTCTCAAGTATGAACCCACACATAAATCAAGGTGTAACCATTGGGTTATAGCATACTAGGATTTCAAAAACATTAACATAGTACTTCATGATTGTATTAGTCATTCAAAGACTATTCATACCCAATTACCATCATTTAGTTATATTAAAGCTAGGTATAACAAGATATACCTCGTTAGGGTTACATATCAACACAATATGATTATCATCCCTTCTATTCATATAATTGAATAGGTAAGACTACCTTATTAAGGGTAACCCTCCATTTGTTACATCATCATTCAACCCATATCACCATGCCACAATGTCACCCAGAACCATTGGATGTTGAAAAGGTAAGACCATTGATTGTTTACATAAGTAAACACCTTGGATAAACGACCTATGAATTCCTTGATTTGTTCTCTATAAAGAGTCACCATCTAATCCTAGACATCCCTTGATTAATAACACCAAAAGTTCCATTGAAAGTAGGGTAAAACCCACAATCGACTGTTCATTTAAAACAAGCCATCCATTGTCAACAAGTAAGCTCCTTAAGTTGATCATATAAAGGAAACAATCTAAATCACATTATTAGGACCAACATATTACATTAGCCATCATTCCACTTTATTGGAGGAATAAACATTATATCTTGACCATTGGGTCAAGTTCATATATTAAAACCATCAATTACAGTATAGGTCCAACCATTGCATCAACTTACCCAAGAAACCATTGGTCTAGGGCTTAACTGATGCTACAAATATATGATTAACTCACCATAGGTTTTGTAGACATGATCCACCATCATTAGTGACCATTAAGTCACCATAGGTTGTTAGATTAGCACTATATTCATTAATCAACATCAAATATCAAACTAATATCACCATTGATTGATAGCATCATTAGGGTACTTAGTTGTTAATCACTAGGCTTCTAATTAGGACAAAACATGACCTAAGGGGTGAACGTCAGTTGACACCCTTGGTTACCACCATCAATTGTCATGAAGACAACACCATAAGGTTGTTGCAATGGTACCATCATTGGGTCATGGGTTATAGAAGAAATCAGCTTAAAACCCTAAAATTGACCATTGGTTGATAGGTGCTTAGCACTATAGGTTATCAAAATAACCTGATCCAAGTAATATTATACCTTAATAATAATGTACACATGATCATAGGTTCATCTATAACTGAAATTAGAACATGGAACATTATAAAAATCGAAATCCAAGTCAAGCATAGCTTTTTAGTGCATGGATCATCATTTTTAAGCAAGAACATGATCTAGAAAGCTTATGGTAAACAATAAATGTGGAGAAAGTGACAAAACTTTCCTATAATGAGAAGATGAAACCCCACATAGAAGAAATCTAGAGTAGGTAGGGTAGATAATCCAAGCATAAGCTATGAACTCGTCCATCTAGCACCTTTCTTCATCAAATGAGCAAACCCTAAGCATAAGGAGCAAGAAAGGTAGGATTTTAGAGCTTTAGAGCAATTTCTACCATGGAATAGCAAGGTTCTGACCTGATGGAAGGTCTAAGGAAGGAGAAGAGCAAGTTAAATGGATAAGGAAAGAAGAAAATAAATTTCCTTGGTCAAAATCCCTAGAAGATGACCTTGGAAACCCTAGGTAGGGCTAAATGGAGCTCTAGGAGACCTTCTCCGAAAATAGGTTGTCTTCTATCTCAGAGCACTTGGTTCTGAAGAAAAATAGAGTGAAGTCATTGCTCCAGGTTATAGGAAAGAGAAATCAAGCATATATTCGTACTTGGGCAAGGAAGAGGTAAATATATCCCATGGATAAGGATGGAAGCAAGCATGAGGTGTAAAAGTAGCTTCCCCATGTGTCTATGGCCTTAAACTATTAAGAATATACAAGAACACACACAAGAAGCTCCCCCACTGTCCTTATATACCTTCTTAGCTTTCGTTTTTTGAATTTCCCAACCAATCACATAATTCATTAGTTGATAGCTACTAAAGGTAGCTCATTCGTGAAGGGGTAAACCCTAAAATACCCTTAGAGAAAACACCTTCAAACAAGGATTAAATAGGTGCCCCATGGATCAACAAGATAAAGAATGATGAAATAATATCCAAGGAATGCAAGTGATAAATTGCAAAGAAAACCTCTCAATAGGGTAAATTGCGTAAAAGTCCAAAATGTGCATAAAATTGCATAACTTGCTCAAACCTCTTATGATTTCAAAGCATATCACAAGATTTGATTAGGGTTATAAGAATTAAATTATGATAATTAAGCTTATTCCACTCATTAAGCAAGTTTAGGGGCCTTACAGTACCCATCAAAGTGAGGAACAACAAGGGAGAGACAGTTGTCGGAGACCAATTTGATGCTAGAACGTCAACTAAAAGGGAGAACTCCTTCCCCTCCATTCATCTAGAATGATAGGAGTTCCATGTGGTCCACATGGACTAGTCTAGAGGTGAGAGGCACTTGCCCCACTAGGAGGACATCGTCAACCGATGTACATGGTGTCTGACTAGGAGGTTGAAAATGATAGCCGTCCAGGTTTGACTTGAAGAAAGGTGCACACTACTTCAAGAGAATTATCTATGGACTTGCTCCAGGACCAGGTATACTTGCAACCCTCTTTCTCATCTCATAGTTGTTGACGCGATCTACTATTCAATGGGGAATATAATAAGAAAAACATATGTTTCTGCTGCCATATCGGATGCCATATTTCCCTACACATATGTCATCGAGTAATATTATTATTTAAACATCTATCATGTTATATCATTATCTCTTACATGAATAAAACAAAATAGATGAAATTGCCTTATATTATCAAATCAAGAACATGATTCCACATTGAAATCACTGTATGACTGACTCTCTGGGCATACATACCAACAATAATAACCTTCTCCAGTTTGGAATCTTACATCAGAGTAACCCTTTACACCCAACTCTTCCTTTTTGTCATATACAAGGAATTGATCCTTAGTCCTTCTGAAGTACTTAAGGATGTCCATTATGATAGTCTGGTGACATTCACTAGGATCTGGCTGATATCTGCTTGTCATGATTAAAGCATACGAGACATCGAGACAAGTACATAACATTGAATACATGATAGATTCAATAGCATATGCATATGACATCTTACACATGCATTCTTGTTATTCACAAGAACTAGGGCTCTGGGCTCTAGAGAGACTAATTTCATGAGACATGGGAAAATTTCCTCTTTTTGAGTCCTACATGCTGAAACTCTTCAATACTTTGTCAATGTATATGCTATGGCTTAGGTCAAGAAGCCTTTTAGGTCTATCTCTATACATCTTAATTCCTAATACCTATGTTGCGTCGCCTAAATCCTTTATAGACAAGGTATTCCCATTTAGGTTTTCACCATTTTTAGGGTATGCATGTCATTCCCCGTCAAAATGTATGCCATCTACATACAATATGAGGAATATAATTATTCTCCCACTAACCTTCTTGTAAACAAATCATTCATCTTCACTTTGACTAAAACCAAAATTTTTGACTGCATTGTCAAATCAAAGATTCCACCTCTGAGACACTTACTTCAATCTATAGATTGACATTTGTAGCTTACAAAATTTATTTGCATTATTTGGAATTATAAAACCTTCAAGTTGTGTCATGTAAACATCCTTAAGAATATTCCCGTTAAGGAAGGTAGTTTTAACATTCATCTGCCAAATCTCATGGTCATTGGAAGCTACAATGGAAAGGATGATCCTAATGGATTTAACCATGGAAACTAGAGAAAAAGTTTTGTCATAGTCAACACCTTGAACATGTCTAAAACCATTTGCAACCAATTGAAATTTATAGGTTTGTATATTACCATCCATGTAGGTCTTCTTTCTAAAGACCCATTTTCACCCTATGGGTTATACCCCTTCAGGTGGATCTGCCAAGGTCCATACCTTGTTGGTGTACATGGAGTCCATCTCAGATGTCACGACTTGAAGCCATTTCTCAAGCTCCAACCCCTCAATAGATTCTAGGTAGGTTGTTGGCTCATCATATATGACCAACTTGTTGCCTTCTTGATTCACATGATAAAAAAATAATTCAAGCTCAAGGCTTTTGTTTCTGGATCTATGCCATTCATGTGTTAAATGAGGAACTTGAGATTCTACAACAATTTGTAACTTTCCTTGTTTCTTTTGTACCTCTATAGGTTCACTGTTTTCTTGTTGGTCTAAAAACTCTTCAAGTTCTACTTTTCTCCCACTAATTCCTTTGGAAATAAATTCCTTTTCTAAGGAAACAACATACCTAGAAACAACTAATTTGTTTTCAGATGGGTTATATAAGTAGCATCACTGGAAGCATTTTCCTCACATAAGCTTCACATCCCCAAATCTTCATAAAAGACACATTGAAACACTTCCTAGTTCATATCTCATATGGTGTCTTTTGAACCGAGTAAAGTGATTGTAAATATCATGATTTTAGAGCATATCCCTAAAAGGAAGTTGTAAGATCAATTAGACTCATCATTGATCTCACCATGTCCAACATGGTATGATTCCTTCTTTCTAATACACATTATGTTGTGATGTTCTAGGTGGAGTCCATTATGACACAATACCATGGTCTCATAGATGGTCCTCAAACTCTTGGATTAAGTATTTTCCACCTAAATTGGAGTGAAGTGCTTTAATTCTCTTACCAAGTTGATGGTGTTCTTCATTCATTAAATCCTTGAACTTTTCAATGGATTCTGACTTTTATTTTATTAAATACGCATAGCCATATCTATTGAGATCATCACTAATGTAATGAAGTAATGGTAACCACCTCTAGTATTTGTTCTAAAGGGTAAACATACATCGTTATGTACGAGTCCCAATAGACCACTTGTGGTCTCATTGTTTCTAGATAAAGGAGCCTTTATAATCTTGTGCAACAAACAAGACTCACATGTCTTTATTGATTCGAAATATAAAGAGTTCAAATAACCATCTTCATATAGTCATGAAATGCATTTCTCATTTATGTTTCCTAGACGAAGATGACAAAGGTATTTTTGGTTTGAGTTCAAGTTTTATCCTTTTGGCATGTTATGTATGCTTGTCTCTAGATCTAATAAGTATAGACCATAGGACATAGGGGCACTTCCATAAAAGATATCATCTCTTGAAATAGAACATCAACCATTCTTTATATGAAATTCAAATCCACTCTTGTCCAAACAGGATACAAAAATGATGTTCCTATTAATGATGGGAACATAATAGGAGTTCTCTAACTATATTACAATCCCACTGGGTAGAAACAAATTGTTGGTTCAAACTATAGTGGTAATAACTCTTGCTCCATTTGCGATGTACAGTTCCACCTCACTTTTATTTAAAAGTTTTCTTTTGAGATCTTGCACATTTGAGCAAATGTGAGTTCCACAACCGATATACAGTACCTAAGATGAAGAAACAGACAAATTTATCTCAATAACATCTAAACCTGAAGTGAAGATATCTATGCCCTACTTCTTCTTCCTTAGTTCCTTTAAGTGGAAAGTACATATTCTTTTTACACTTACCCTTATCCTCATGTTATGTACTCAAGAGTTGGGTTTACATTAGCCACATAACTTTTCTTGGCTTTGCCTTCACTTTTGGATTCCCTTTTTCTGATCACCATCATGGATTTGGGTTTGTCCTTCTTCATTCTTTATTCAATATTTATCAACATGCCGAACAATTTAGACAACATTTTAGCCAAATTGTTCATGTAATAGCACTTGATAAATTGGCTATATGATTCAGGAAATGATTGCAAAATCATTTCCATGACCAACTCTTGGCCTAAAGGAAATCCTAGTTTTTCTAGGTTTTCCACATGCATAATTATCTTGAGCACATGGGGCCCTATTGGATCTCCCTCTGTCAATTTGCATTCAAGCAATGCCTCAGAGACATTATACTTTTCCTATCTTGCATGATTCTGGTATAAGATCTTAAGTTGTGTTACCATCTCAATTTCATGCTTCTTATGCAACTCATAGTTCATACAACAAAACACAATGCTTTTGATGTCCGTGACATTGTTGGTGTGCTTCATAGTAAGCATCTATTTCAGCCTTAGGTGCATTGGGAGTGGGTTCCTATGGCACTGGTGCTTCAAGGACATAGAGCTTGCACTCATGAGAGTGAACATTTCTCAAAGTCTTGAAATAGTTATGTAATTTGGTCCCAGTTAAATTATCCTTCTCAAGGACTGATCGCAATGAGAATGTGTTTTCCATTTATTTCTACAAAAGAAAATTTGCATTGTAAAAACACTTTTAATGTGATTTGTTAATATTAACTATATTAATTAAGACTTTAATTGATTATATCTCCCACTATTTTGTTCAAATTAATGGACCTCACCATTAATTTCAAAGATTGAAGTGTACAATCCTCTAGTGAGCCAAGATCCATATTTCATCAAATCATGAGTCAACTTTGGTTGATCACCTACAACTTGACTATTTAGGTTGGAAACATTTTCCAGTTACATACAATACAACTCTTGGATATATGGTATGATAAAATCATTGTCATATTCCATATATATCATTATAGGAACTTAATCTTATTAAGGTCAACTAGTTAAGCCTAACCCAAAAGCCAACACGATAAAATATGCACCCTTCTTTGGAAGACCCGCATAACCACCACCACACTTCCACAAGATAGATAACACGCACGTTGTGTCGTAAGTTACACTTAGTAATCAAGATTTACATGTGTTCTTCTTATGAAAATCATCTAAGAATTCATATTTATTGAGGGATTTCTATATATAAATACATATACATATCCAATGACCACATAAGTATAATATGTATCATATACATACTATATCCACAAACAGAATATGTAATAACAAATATAAAAGCGATGATTATGGCCATACTAATACAATTACTTGGAGCCACAAAGAATTGCTATCCACCTAAGGTCAAACATCACATGTGCAACCTATAATGGACAAAATTGACCTACAACATGCTGGTCAATCGATTGGACTCCTTTAGTTGATGGGTTGGACCATCTCTTGGTTGATTGGTCTGTGTGGGTTGGTCAGTTGGCTCTTGCAGTCGGATGAGTCCTCCAATCCTCTAGTCAATCAAGTTGACTTCTAGTTAGTCAACTCACCTAGACAAAATGCCTTCTTTTGTAAAAAAATAGAGACTAATTCTATTCCTATTTACATATTATAGTTTTCATAGTGAATACCTTGAGTTATAATTGAGGGGAGGATAGGGGGTTAAGCATTAATTACATATGGAAAAGAGAGAGAGAGGAGGCTCAATACACAAAAAAAACTTTAAGGATGAAAATAAACCATCCAACCATGCACAAGTATCCAAGGTGTTTTAGCCATAACCACACATACATCCACCATCAAAACAATTTTAGGGTGACATATATTTGATATGATATATATATATATATATATATATATATATCAAATATATATAGGATCTAAGAGACATTCCCTACTGTATGTGGTAATTAACTAGACATGCACATTAACTATTTAAATGCTCACACTATATGCAACAAAGTAAATGATAAAATAAAATCTGATTGCAGTGATTTAAATCTAGGTACACTATAGATTAATGTGGACTTGATACTACTATAGAAAACAATGGAATTTTTTTTCACCATATTCCCTTACCAATAGATCACGTCAATAATGATGTATAAGGAAAGAGGGCACAAGATGTACCTTGTCCTGGAGCAAGTCCAATGACTATCCTTGTAAGGAGATGTGTTTTCTTTAAAAGTAGCACACAGACAAAAGTTGATGGTGTCCTCTTGGTACAACACTCATAGGTAGTGGTTGATAACGTCCTTCAGGCATAGCAGAAAAAGCCTCCGTGCCTCTATATAGTACACGTGGACCATTGGGAACTCCATGTTGTGCTTCATTAGCCAGCGGGACAGAGTTTCCCCTTCATCGTCAACATGCTAGCATTGACTTTTCTCCCTGTCTGTATCTCCCTTTCATAGGTAAGATGGCTTGGCCTCTCACATTACCGCAACTATGATAAGTCAAGTGTCTAGAGATCCTTCTCCATCCCCTTTATATAGGAGTGACTAGGCCAGGGTATACAGACCATGGGGAGACGAAGGGTCCAAATACATGGGCTGATGGTGGCTATACATTGCCACTCAATCATCTGGCCAATCCAATCAACCGATTGACAAGTGGTTAGTGGAATAATAACACTAGTAATTAATGCATATTCTTTCAGCCAAAACATTAATTCACTCAAATGTGTCGAATCGACCCATTCGATCGATTGGGCACTCCAACCAGTCAGTTGGCTATTTTGACTGTCTGCTGGAAACGTTGTAAATGGTTGGTTGGACACTCCAACTGGTCGATTGCCTAGTTCCACCAACCAATGTCAAAAGTAGTCCAGTCGGTTGGCTGGACACTCCAATTGGTTGAATGACAACCAATGTTGTTTAAGTTGATTATCGAAATACTTTTAGTAACAAAGTTATAACTTATCCATGAGTAAACTCCCATTCCAAGTGCATCCAATGCATGTGATCCTATAGATCCCAAATTATATTGGCATTGAATGTCCATAACCAGATTCTGATATCACAAGACATGAGCGGTATCTAGAAACACTTCATTACTACCCAAGTAATTATAAAGTTGGAGAACAACTTCAACCTACATTTGTTATCAATGTTACCGTGATCATATAGTTCCTTTGTCTCAGATATCCAGATTGAATGCAAGGCATGGAATGATCATCCTCTTGATACTCAATCTATGTTTCTTGAACTTAGAGAAGACTAATGAGATACAAGTGATCTCAATATCACATATTGACTCACATGATCATGACCATGCTTTTCTCAATCTCTCTTATCATGTGGCTAAGATATCAACTTTGGTAGGAGGGAAAAATCCCATCTACACCACTAACAGTCAATCCGCATGTGTCACAATGTACCTGAGAACCACCTTTATGGCAACCCTCATTTAAAGACATGTTATATAGTGTCAAAGTTCATCAAACAACATTTGATGAGTATAGTGATTTTAGGTCTAAGAATGACAATCACCACTATCACTTTGAGAGTTGATTATAGTTACCATTCCATGGTTTCCATGTATAATTCTCAAGGTGGGCCTGTATGGTACATTATTCTCTAACAAATACTTAACCATTTGACTTGATATCCAACATCATGACTAACACGACTCAGTCATCAATCAACTCACATTCTAGTCTTATGTATATTTTGTTGGTTTTTATGTGGTCGAAGTAGGCAGCGGAAATAAAAATTTTACTTGACCATAAACCCATAACCAGCAGATTGCATTAATATCTATGTAATGGGAAGGATGGTATTAGTGAGATATACCTGGTCTTGAGGCTTGCTCAGGGACTATACCTCATAGCAAGTGCAATCTTCAATCACCTGTCTTCGATGGTGTCTGTGCAGCTCCTGGTCTTGACCCAAACTACAGTTGACTGTCATCCTCCTAAGCGGCAGAAGTCTCCTGCCTCTATAGATAGTCCACACAGAGTACCGGTAACTCTACTCATCCTGAAGAATGGACTAGAAGGAGTTGTCCCCTTCTATCAGTGTACTAGTTACCGACACACTCTCCCACCACCAATTGCTTTTCTACAGTTGTCTTTCACTAGCTGTTCCTCCCTGGACAGGTAGAACTTGCTTGGGCTCTCTTGGTTACCACAACCAGATAGGACAACAAATTTGCAGAGCAACTGATGTTCTGAGTTATCTATTTAGAGAATCCCTCTGTACCCCTCTATTTATAGTAGAGGGCATGGTTAGGGTTCTTAGTCTATGCGGGAGTAGAAGGGTCTGGAATTTCCATGAACAATTTGCACTTCGGCGGGCAAACCGGTCGTTTCATACCTGAAATGGTCATTTGGAAAGAGGAGCCGATCGGTTCACTTGTGAACCGATCGGTTGGGAGTTTGAATCATTCATTTCACTTAGTGAATCAATCGTTCACTTCCCAAACCTACCTACAATTGACTTTCCTTATTCATTTCTAATTAATGCAAAGATTAATTCTTGTCTCAATCGAATTGAATAAGTGAAACAAAAAAACTTTTTCTCACAAACCGGGACAACCCAACACTTCTCAAATGGTCCAGTTGAATCGATCAGTTCACTAGAGTGAACCGGTCATCTCACTGACCATGAGACGATTGATTCACCCAGTGAACCGGTCGGTTGGTGGTCCAGATTGTGCAGAACACAGTCAATTCAGTTCTCAATCAATATGACACTCCAATAAGTTGGTTTAACACTTGAACTTGATGATTCTGAGTCAAGTCTATTGATTGAATGTTTAATTGAGTACCTAAACACTTTAGTAATCAATACAAACATCATTCATGGATAAACTCCTCTTCTAGGTTAATCCTTTGTATGTGACCCTATAGGTCCCATTTCACGTTGACAATGAATCTCCTTAACTATCTTATGACATCAAAAGCAAAGAGTGGTACCAAGTCGCACATTAGTGCTACCCAAGTGAAAAGGAAAGTTGGAGAACAACCTTCATTCCTATAGTCTATGATTGGTGTTCCAGGGAATGCATAATTCCTTTTTCTCTGATATACTAAATGAAATCAAGGCATGGAGTTGTCATCCTTTCAACTTTCATTCATGTTTCTTGAATAAGAGCAGACTATCTGAGATATATGTGACATCAATATCATATATTGATTCACAAGTGAATGTGCATGCCTTTCTCAGTCTCACTTATCAAGTGGCCTGTACACCATATTCCCTTAGGAGGGACTAATCCCATATCTATCACTTACAGTCTATCTCATGCATCAAATCCACCCAATCATCATCATTATAACAACCCATATTTCAGGACTACATTTGATGATGTCCAAGCATACCCAATCACATTCGACGAGTGCAGTGATTTTAGGTCTAAGAATCACAATCACTACCATCACTATGAGAGATGATTCTGACTGCCATGTCATGGTTCCATGTGTCACTCTCGTGGTGGGTCTATCTGATACATTGTTCTCTAACATGTATCTATTTTGTTGGTTTGATATCATGTATCATGTCTAATGAGACACTGTCATCGACCAACACACACTCTAGTCTTGATGTGTCATTGTTGTCCATCAACCTTCCACAATGATATCCTACTATGGACATAACAAGAATGTACATACTCTTAACATCCATATGATCTCATTGTTCAGGTCCTCAACCTGAAGACATACTTCATTGAGTATTGTCATTCTTTAGACATTCATTCTGCTCCATGATTTATCTCATAATCGATTGAGCTAGAATAAATTGGAAGCTTGCCTTTGATATTTATCAAATCAACCAGAACATATTCCAATCCAATCATCATATGATTGGCTCTTTGGGCATACATACCAACAGACTCCCATTTTCACTTAGAGCCAATCACCTTTGAATCATATTCTTAGTGATCTCTAAACATGTCTCACATGTTTGTGTTGCACTAGTGCTAATCCAGTGAGTTAGCAACATTTTGCTTTAGTCGGTATATTGCATGTTTCACATGTCCTCACTATAGGACATTTCGTATGAGATGGAGTTGTCGTAATATGCTATCTGATATTCCTTTCCTAACAATTAGCTCCATAGTTTGACTTAGTATTTCTACTTTGTCATCAATGGTTGGAATATCTATAAGTTCATATGTATGAACTTCTAGATCCATATAGTATCCTCTGATGTTCATAACACATGGATACTCAACATTCCTTTTAGAATTAAATATCCTTTAATTTTACTCAGAACATTTCCACTTAACAACTCTTGTTCACTTTACAATTGAATATATCTTTTATATTTTGCATTTTGCAATCATTTTTCTATCATTTTTGGAAGCTTGCATCAGTGTAACTAATTTACACTCAACTCTTCCATTTATTACCATATAACTAATCCTTTAATACTTCACAAGTGCTTAAATAAGTTCTTTATGGTATTCCCGTGACTCTCGCTGGAAGTAGACATACATCCACTCATCATGTCCAATACATATGAGATAACTGGATGAGCATATTATAGTGTCATGTCCAATACATACAAGATGATTAATGCATATACATTTTCTTGTCATATCTGATACATACAAGATAATGAGATGATTACATATATGATAGATCCAATTGCGAATGCACAAGGCATCTGTTTATGTGTTCCTATTCTTCATAAGAATTTGGGACACTAGGCATCTGAGAGACCAACTCCATGCAATATGGACAAGTTTTCTCCGACTGAATCTTTGCATACTAAACCCTTCAGCAGAGACTGCCAACGTATGCTCTCTCTTTATCAGGTCAAGAGACTTCCAAGAACTATCTCTATAGGTCTTTATTCCTATCACATAGGATATTTCTTTTTATTCCTTTAAAGAAGGTATTTCTACACCAGTTTCATTTTATTAGAATGTTTCATTCCTCATCATCATGTGGAATATGAATATGCTCCCACTAAATCTTTATAATCACAGATCCTTTCTTTATTTTGATATATTAGTCAAACCTTTTGACTATATAATCAAAGTAAAGACACTAGTTCTGAGGTGCTTGTATTTAATCAATCTTATTCATTAAACTCTTGCAACTTATAGATTGTATTTGCATTAACAAAATTATAAAACCCTTCAGGTTGTGTCACATACACAACCTCATCTTATTCCTTCTAGGAATGAGGTTTTAATATCCATATGCCAAATTTCATAGTCTTCAAGTTCCAATAGAAAGCATGATCCTTTATGGCCTATAGCCACTGCAATTGGTTAAATAAAATCATCAGGTTCAACACCTTAAACTCACTTGAATTTATCTCAACCAATTAGCTCTTCAAATGTCATCCATGCCAGTCTTAACTATTAAGACCCAATTGTACTTATGGGTTTTATCCCTATAAGTGATAGCATTTAGGTCATACCTTATTTGGTTCACATGGAAGTCATTTTGAATCTTATGACTTCAAGCCATAACTCAAAATTTGGTTCCTCAACATCATCTAGATAGATTATTGGCTCATCATCAAATGAAAAATTAATCACCTTTGAGTTTGTAGGATGTCATTATCCATAAAGCTCAAGGTGTTGTCTATTAGATATATGAGGTGTATCTGTTACATAAGGAATTTGAGATTCCACAACATTTGTGATTCTTAATCTCCTTTTGTACGTGTATTTAGTGTAAAGCAAGTTCTTTAGAAGAATTCTAGAAGATTCATTATTTGTTTGATGATCATACTCTTACTATTTAGAGTATGATTCCTTCTTTGATTTAGACATCATTATGCTATAGTCATGAGTTCTCTATGATACACTATCATAGTTACTCACAAGGTTCTCAAACATTTGGTTTAAGTATCTCATTCATTAATCATATCAAAGAGTTAATACTTTTACCAAGTTTGTTCTTCATTTATGATATTCTTGAACATTTCAAGATATTCATATTGGTATTTCATTAAATACCATATCTGAAGTATTAGAATTTACTCCAATAGGCATGTATCTACATCAATATGTATTATGCCTAATAGAACATACATTCTCCCACTACATCTAGTGAAGATTGACTTTTCATCATGCCCAATAAATAAGACATTCATATCTCTTAATGGTTCATTAACCAAGAGAGTCTAGTTTATCCATCAACATGGAACCTAGAGATGAACTTCTCATTCATTTGTTTAGATGATAATGATAATTTATAGTTTGAGTCATCAATAACTTTTAGGTATTATTATTTATCTCATGCATACAAACTACCACAAGATAAAGGCATTGCCATAAAAGATCATATCTTTGAAATTGAAACATGAACTTTATTGATAGACATCCTTGTCATTACAAGAAGTAGAAATAAAGTGTTTCTATTTATTGGAAAAATGAAACAGTAGTTCATAACTCCATTACATGCCCTTTGGGCTGAAATAAACTAAAGGCACTACTATCAATGGAAACAACATTTTCTCCAATGTTGATGAGTGTTCCTTTTTGGTCATTTCATAAAGGCCATCACTTCTTTTTAGATCCTACACATCATATATGTCAGATTTGTATCTTGGTATCATATACCTAAGATAAATAAGCATTTTAAGTTTATTTCATGATACCTTAGGTGGAGACTTCCATCTCCTCCTCCTTCTTCTTTAGTTCATCTATTATAGAGAGGGAAATTTCTCTTCCAATGTCCTGGTGATAACCTCCAATTTTGGGATGATTATCTTAGTATTTTCTTTAGTTTTCCACACTCTTTCTTAATTAGAATTAGACATAATACCTAAATATTCCCTCTTATTGTAAATATACTATTAGACTAACTTTTCCCCTTTATATTTGCAGAAAAAGACAAAAAAATTATAAAAGACTCAACTAGCCTCAAGATCACATGGGCTCAAACGGTCCCAAGACCGCATGAAGCCAATCGGTCCCGAGACCGCATGGGCTCAAACAGTCCCAAGACTGCATGAAGCCAATCGGTCCCGAGACTGCATGGAGTCACACGGTCCGAAGACCGCATGAAGCCAATCGGTCCCGAGACTACATGGAGTCACACGGTCCCAAGACCGCATGAAGCCAATCGGTCCCAAGACCGCATGGAGTCACACGGTCCCAAGACCGCATGAAGCCAATAGGTCCTGAGACCACATGGAGTCACACGGTCCCAAGACCGCATGAAGCCAATCGGTCCCGAGACCGCATGGAGTCACACGGTCCCAAGACCGCATGAAGCCAATCGGTCCCGAGACCGCATGGAGTCACACGGTCCCGAGACCGCATGAAGCCAAACGGTCTTGAGGCCCAAACGGTCTTAAGGTCCAAACAGTCTCCAAACCGTTTGGACTTCACTTAAGGCCTATAAATAAGACCCCAAGGGTCCTCAAAAGGGTATCAAGTTTCAGACGTCCAGAGGCTGCCTCAATCACTCCAGAGCAAATCCGACTTCCATCCTCCGCCCAGGGGCTGCCGGTTTGAGACCCACACTCCATCTCGAAGCTGCTCTCTCTCTCTGCCAAAGAAGGTGGGAAGAGGGGATCTCATCATCAAGCAACCTGTGAAGCTAGTGGATCGTCTCTCTCTCTCTCTCTCTCTCCAAGGGGTTGACTTTCCTCTCTCCTTTGTGGGGATGACACTTTCTCTCTCTCTTTTCTTGCCTCCTTCTTTGTCCTAGTTATGAGTGAGTAGTCTCTCTCACTAGGGTGCGGGGAGTAGCCCCGCTGCCCATGATTTCATATCATGTAAATGTAATCCATAGTTTGTAATATAGAGTTTATATCTTTTCAGTTCAACATCAAACGTTTAATGAATGCTTGTTGCTTGATCACCAACTTGTGTTATCTTTTATCTTTTAGTATGAATTGTCTACGTTTGTACTATTAGACTTGAAACTCGTTTGTATGTTGGTTCTTGGTGCATGTATCCACCATGCATCTGTTTCGATATCTAGGAGTGTCTTTCAAAAAGTGGAGTACACTCACTCCCATCGTTGTACTTTCATGATATGAAATGGAATCAGTTGACGTGTGAAAGTGCAACCTTGATGAGTCGAGGAACACACTTTGTGAAGGGAATGGTGCAAAGTAGTTGACCATTCATTCGGGGATGGATGACTTTGTAACATTCCCACACTTCTCGTAGTTAGTTCTCCGAAAGGAAGCTAAGTCTACAAAGATACTAGCTGACTAAACTCTTGTTGCGGGTTATGTTTTATTTTGCATGTCTTGATCCATGTGTAGTGGCGGTGAAAACCGATCACACCCTAGTGACTTTTATCATTGTTTAACTTCTTTAAATTTACTTTCTTGCCTTATTTTACATGTCCTTAGTTTAAAACAACAAAACAAACCTTTCGATTTAAGTGCCCACTATTAAGAGACTAAGTGAAGTTCTAGCATTTTCCATCTTGTTTCTTGCAATAAGACCGTTTTCCTGTGGATTCAACCCTTAACTATACTACAATAAGACTTCCACGTATCTTAGCATATGTGGGTGGAGTTCTCTATCTAGTATAAGCAAGGATAAACCTAAAGACTTACTATCTTTAGGATTTTTAGTTGGTGCACGCAATTCCATGTAAGTGGAAGCTCCATCAAAAATTGGTGCCGTTGCCGGGGACAACTGAACGTTTTAATTTCATTTAGTATCTTTCTAGTTGGTTAGGGTTTTACACTTTATTTTAATCATTAATCCATATCTTCTTGAATTCATTATATCTCTGCCATCATTTAAAAGGTGTTTTTCTTTTCTCTACTCAGGTAGAAAACGTGTATGCGATCATTGCATAACCTCGGATTCTCCCCTGATCTAGAGTATGACTCTGAGGTAGAGAGAAGTTTCCACCACCACATCAGACTCAATCACCAAAGAGCTAGGCAAATGGCTGAAGATCAATGCCAGGCTGCATTGGTAATGGAGAGGGTCAACGCCGCCATCGCCACTCAAAGAGCACAACTCATCGCTGATACTCGTGCTCAGATTCAAGCGGAGATTCTTGCGGAAGAATAGGCCCGCATTAGAGCTGAAAATGAGGCAGCAAATCAAGCTGCTCAGTTGGAACTAAGGAACACGAAGCTGAGGGATTATGCTGTCCTAAAGAACTATGAAGATAACCATCCAGTCCGACCTCCGATCATCAACATTCCTAACTTTGAGATCCGGACCCAATGGATCCAGATCATGCAGGGCATCTCATTCTCTGGAGGTTCTGGAGATGACTGCATGGATCATCTGAAGAGGTTTAAGTCACTGTGCTGACTGGTCCCGCAAGCCGGAGTTGCCTTTGATGCAATAATGCTTCATCTGTTTCACTTCACTCTATCGGGGAGAGCTCTGAGCTGGTATAACTCACTTGACAGGGAGCCAATAATCACCACATGGGCTCCCCTGGAAGAAAAGTTGTTGGAGAAGTTCTTTCCCCCTTCACTGACTTACGATATCAGGGGGTAGATTAATCATTTCTCTCAACTTCCCAGAGAATCTCTTGCTGAAGCATGGGAAAGGTTCAAAGAGCTTCTGCGAAAGTGCCCTCATCACAGCATCTCCCAAAACCAATTGATAGAAACCTTATATAGGGGAGTGAGTGATGACATAAAGCAATTTCTGGATTCCTCATCTGGAGGGAACTTTATGAGAAAGAATTACGAGGGTGCTTGGAAAATAGTCACACTCGGAGCTGAGAATTAGTCCAACTGGGGACGATCAGCTGGTAAAGGAGTCCTCAAGGTCTATAAAGCCAAAGAATCAATAGAGATGAAGGCTATTACTGAAGCCTTGAAAACCATAGCTCATAAGCAACAAGCTCTCGAAACGTCTCTTGAAGAATTTGACAAGAAGAAAAATCCTCAGTTTCAACAAGTCAAGGCTGCTACAGGAACCTGCGAAGCCTGTCATGCATTCGATCATCCAACCCTTTCATGTGGAATGCTTTACAATGTGATGATGGATATGCATCCACCACCACAACAGTATGAACCAATCACTGACCAATCTGAAGAGCAACTTCCAGAACAAGTCAATTCTATCCATTCTATTCCTGGACAAGTCTATTATAATCCTAATCAGCCAAGGAACCACCCAGGATTTCAGTACGGGAACCCTGCTGGGACCGCAAATCCGCAACACCAGACACAGGGAGGATCCTCCAGTAGATTTCCACCTGGATTCCCAAGCAATTTCAATCAAAACCAAGGGAATCCCAGGAATAACTTCCCGAGAGCCAACTACCCCATGAACCCATATGCCTACTATCAGTATACTCATCCTCCTCTACACCCACAAATGCACCCTCAATTGCAGCAGCCTCAGTTAGCACTGGCTCCGCAACAACCTCAACAGGGTCAACAACAACTTCCTCAGAAAAATACTCCTTCTCAACCGGAAAATGAAATGACTTTGATAAGGCAGATGCTGCAATCCCAAAAGACTATGCTCGCTAATCAACAAGCTCAGCAAAAGGTAGTAGAGGCTCAACTTGCCCAAATTGCTGCACAACTGAAGCCTCCAGCAGGCACATTTGCAGGGCAACCCGAATCGAACCCTAGACATGGATAGAATAGGCCTGAACAGTTGAATGTTGTTACCACGAGATCTGGATGCACTCTTCATGAAATTACAAGGATCACTCTTGATAATGATGATACACCTTCCTCTATGACGAATGAGAGCCCGCAGCAAGGAACGGAGAAGTCCACAGAGGGCGTAAAGGGCAAAGATAAATAACAAGTGTCCACAGAGCTAAAAATCTTGCAATATAAACCAAGGATCCCATATCCGGGAAGACTGCGAGAAACGAAAATGGATACCAGGTTCCAAAAATTCAAGGAGGTGATGAAGAAACTTTACATCGATATCCCGCTCCTTGATGCTCTCTCTGAGGTACCGGCCTGGACAAAATACCTCAAAACTTTGTTATCAAGGAAGTACATCACTGAGGAACAAGAAACTGTCAAACTTGCCCAGACCACCTCTGATATCATCCTCAATAAAATGCCAAAGAAAAAGAAAGACCCAGGTTCCTTCGAAATTCAATGCTGCATTGGAAATGCATCAACCAAAAAGGGATTAGCTGACCTAGGGGCCAGCATATCCATTATGCCCTATTCTATGTGCAAACGATTAGGTTTCACCGAATTGCTGCCTACAAAAATGACTATTGAGTTAGCTGACTCTACCATCACCGCACCTCTTAGAATCATTGAAGATATTCCAGTTAGGATAGGCAAGGATGCCTATGTCCCGTGCGACTTTGTTATCATGGATATTAAGGAAGACCTGAGATACCCGATAATTTTTGGCAGACCTTTCCTCGCCACTGCCCGGGCACTTATCGATGTTGAAGCTGGTACCATCATTCTAAGACTCAGAAAAGAAGCAATTCAATTCTGATTCCTCAACAATATGAAGGGCCCCAACATCTAAGAGGAGGTTTTTCTTCTAGACGCAATACATCAAATGTCTCAATTAGAAATATCTAAGCCAACAGACGAGTTAGAGAATGTCCTAACCAATCCAGAAGTTGAATTCTCTGCGAACGAACTGGTTCAACAGTGTCTGCAACACCTAGAGAAGGTCGAAGAAGCACCAACAGCCACCTTCAAAGAACTCAAAGCTGTCACCATTATAAAAGCATCTGAGCCACCTAAGGCTCCTGAGATGAAGACTTTTCCCATAGGGCTTAAGCATGTCTTCTTGGACGAGGAAAAATTATGCTCGATTATTATCAGTTCCACCCTAACAGAAAATCAGGAAGAAAAACTTCTGGAGGAGCTGAAGAAACATAAAAAGGCCATTGGGTATAAGATAACTGACCTGACAGGTATAAACTCAGCTTTATGCATGCACGGACTACCCATGGCTGAAGAATTTAATCCATCACACGAACACCAGAGGAAGCTGAACCCTAATCTCAAAGAGGTGGTTCGCCTGGAGGTCCTCAAATTACTTAAAGCTGGTATAATCTACCCTATCTCTGACTCCCAATGGGTCAGCCCCGTCGAAGTAGTTCCTAAAAAGGGAGGCACTACTGTCATGCTTAACGACAAAAATGAGTTAGTACCCACTAGGACGTTGACATGGTGGAGGATGTGTATCGATTATAGGAAGCTGAACAAAGCCACGTGGAAAGATCACTTCCCTCTGCCTTTTCTCGATGAAGTTCTAGAGCATTTAGCTCATCAGAAATACTTCTGCTACCTCGATGGATATTCTAGGTTCTACCAAATACCCATACACCCGGAAGACCAAGAGAAAACTACCTTCACCTGCCCTATTGGAACATATGCTTTTAGAAGAATGCCTTTTGGGTTGTGTAATGCACCCACTACTTTCCAAAGGTGTATGTCCGCCATTTTTGCAGGATTAACAGAATCCATAATGGAAGTTTTCATGGATGATTTCTCAATTTACGGAGATTCTTTCGATAACTGTCTAATCAACCTTGGACAAGTTTTACAATGATGCGAGAAAACGAACCTCATTCTAAATTGGGAAAAATGCCATTTCATGGTAACAGAAGGTGTCGTCCTTGGGCACAGAGTGAGTGACAGAGGAATCGAGGTTGATAAAGCAAAAATTGATGTTATCTCGAAGCTGTCGCCACTAAAAGATATAAAGGGAGTAAGGGCTTTCTTGGGTTATGCGGGGTTCTACAGAAGATTTATCAAAGATTTTTCAAAGATAGCAAAACCCATGACCCAACTCCTGACTAAAGACACTGAGTTCATCTTTAACCAAGAATGCATGCAAAGTTTCTCAACTCTCAAAAATGCTTTAATTTCTGCACCTATTCTGAGAGCCCCAGATTGGTCGCTACTATTTGAAATCATGTGCGACGCTAGCGATTACGCCATAGGGGCTGTGTTAGGACAGCAGATCGACAAGAAACCTTACGCAATTTACTACGCATCTAAAATGCTAGATGAAGCACATAAGAACTACACTACTACAGAGAAGGAGTTCCTGGCTGTCATCTACGCATTTGAGAAATTCCGCTCCTATTTGATTGGATCCAAGGTTATCGTTTACACCGACCACTCCACCATTCGATACCTAATTCAAAAGCAAGATGCCAAACCTAGACTTATCCATGGGTGTTGATGCTTCAGGAATTCAATTTGGAGATTAAAGATAAAAGTGGAGTGGATAATGTCGTAGCCGACCATCTGAGTCGCATTGAAGTTAAAGATGAAGATAAAATCCCTATCCGAGACTCTCTTCCAGATGACCAACTGATGAAGGTTACTCATGGATTCCCTTGGTATGCAGATATTTTCAACTATCTAGATATAGGAATCATTCACCCCTCCGCTTCCCACCATGACAAAAGGAAATTTCTCCATGATCTAAAGCAATATTATTGGGATGAATCCTACCTATTTCACCTATGTGCTGACGGACTTTTCCGTCACTGCTTACCGGAAGAAGAGATTACCCCCGTCCTAGAGTATTGCCATTTAGGACCCACGGGGGGCACATGAGCGCAAAGAAAACCTCTATAAAAGTTCTACAGCCAGGCTTCTTCTGGCCAACCATAGCAAATGACTCCTATGATTTTGTAAAATCTTGCAACAAATGCCAATTTTCTGGCAACATATCCAAAAGGAACGAAATGCCCCTAACAATGTGGCAAGAAATTGAACTTTTCGACGTATGGGGGGTAGACTATATGGACCCCTTTCCTTCTTCCTATGGTTTCTCTTACATCCTGGTTGCGGTGGACTATGTCTCAAAATGGGTCGAAGCTATACCCACTATGTCCAGCGATTCCAAACCAGTTATTAAATTGTTCAAAGATATCATATTCCCCAGATTTGGGGTCCCAGAACTGTCATATCAGATGGAGGGACCCATTTCCTGGAACGAAGTTTTGAAGCTCCGCTGAAAAAGTACGGAGTCAACCACAAAGTAGCAACGCCTTACCATCCACAAACCAGTGGTCAGGTTGAGGTATCAAATAGACAACTAAAGGCGATTCTAGAAAAAATAGTTAATAGAAACCGCACTGACTGGTCCACCAAGCTTCCCGATGCCCTTTGGGCATACCGAACTGCTTATAAAACACCAATCGGGACAACCCCGTTCCGTTTGGTATACGGGAAGTCATGTCATCTTCCAGTAGAGCTGGAACACAAAGCTTGGTGGGCCATCAAACAATTAAATTTTGATCTTTAAAGTGTCAGAGAAAATAGACAACTCCAGTTGCAGGAGCTAGAGGAGCTCTAAATGACTGCTTATCAAAGTGCCAGGATTTATAAGGAGCAAACTAAAATGTGGCACGACGGTCATCTTAAGATGAAATACATCACCATCGGAGACAAAGTACTCCTTTTCAACTCTAAGCTCAAGTTGTTCCCCAGAAATCTTCGAACAAAATGGTCTGGACCCTTCACCATAAAGCATATATACCCAACTGGAGCTGTCATAATTGTCGACAACAACGGAGGAGAAAGGACGGTCAACGACCATCATTTGAAAAAATATTACAATCTAGAAGATAAAATGCCAAGACAAACCATCAAAATCAGAGACGCCACGCCATCCGCATAACAACATCACAGCCTCGTCGAGCCAGCAACGTAAAACCCAGGCGCTACTTGGGAGGCAACCCAAAATTTCAACTTCTTCCTTTATTTTTCCGTTCTTTTAATTACCTTAGGTTTATCTTATAAAAATATAAAAAAAATTCATATAACCAAAACAAACATAAAAATAACAAAATAAAATATATAAAAAAATCGCATAACCAAAACAAACATAAAAATATAAAAATCCGTTCGACTCTTACCCTTCCAAACGGTCTTGAAACCGTTCGGAGCCAAACGGTCCTGAAACCGTTTGGAGCCAAACGGTCTTGAAACCGTTTGGAGCCAAACGGTCCTGAAACAGTTTGGAGCCAAACGGTCTTGAAACCGTTTGGAGCCAAACGGTTCCTAAACCATTTGAGCTAGGGTTTTTGCGAGGTCAACCCCCCAAATCCTATAAATATAAACCCTCCCCCCTTCGTCTCCTCTCTTTCGACTCTCGAGCTTTCTCTAACTCTTGCGCAAGAGCTGTTCCATTGCTCTCGTCATCTTGCTCCCGCGCGACCCAGGTTCCCACCGCCTCCGTCGGCCTAGTTCCGTGTTCTTTCACGTCAACCTCACCTCAGTGCCGCCGCCCACCTTCGTGTTCTCCACCATCAACTGCAAGGTAATCCCGCCATCACCGACGCATGAATGTGCCACCGCGGCAACCGATTCGATCTTTTTGTTTCTGCAGCTATCTTTACCTCCGTAAGCATCCTCGGCGCCACCGTGGCACCTCCCATCGCCGCCTTCATCTTTAACACCGCCGGCTCCACCGCGATCCTCTTTACCATCACTTTTATTGCCGACGGCTCCACCTTTTCCATCGCCGCCTTCGTCTCTTTCGCCGGCCGCTTCACCCGACGTTTCACCTTCCAAACGGTCTCCAAACCGTTTGGAACCAAACGGTCTCCAAACTGTTTGGGACCAAACGGTCCTGAAACCGTTTGGGACCAAATGGTCTTCAAACCGTTTGGAACCAAACGGTCCTGAAACCGTTTGGGACCAAACGGTCTTGAAACCGTTTGGAACCAACCGGTCCTGAAATCATTTGGAACCAACCGGTCCGGAATCCGTTTGGAACCAACCAGTCTTCAAACCATTTGGCCTTCATCGTTTAACTTTCATAAAAAAATAAAAACCACATAAATACAAATAAAAATACATTTCTTTTCTAAGCAATTGTTCTTACTTATAATTTTTCCACTTTTCAGTAATGGCATCATCAGCAAAGCAACCCACCGGATGTGAGGATGCTCCCTTCTGGACACCAGAGGAACTTATAGCGGACCGTGCCAAGCTTCAAAAGATCATAGACAAATACAACGCGACTGGAAAGTCCCCTCCAAATGTCAAAATCATGGCGGTTCTGTGCGAAATTGACCGCATCAACAAATGCCTAGCCGAGGCACCTGAAGAAGAAGTGGAAGAAATTTCTTCCGATGACGATGAAGGCTCAGAATATGAGCCGACTCCTGAGGTGGAATCCACACCACAAAGAGCAAGGGGAAGCGGAAGGCCCAGGAAGCCGCTAAAACTCAACGACAAAAGAAACGGGCAAGGAAGCAAGTTCATCCTACCACAGCAAGGGAACAAACCCTAGCTGGGTATGTCCCACCAACCACTACCACCACCATTACCCCTCCCCCTTCTACCACCACCATCACTACCCCCGTCTTCTCAATTATCACCACCACCGCACCACCACCAGAAAACCTTTTCATCCACACCATCCAGTCCACTGACAAAATCCTCAAACCCACAAAGTACGTTTGCTCAAGCGTACTACTAAAAATGGGGATTTATGATAGAATCCTCACACTTCTTGACAATGCAAATCTTTCAAAACTATGTTTTGTCCCCGAACCCTCTTTTATCGAGCCTACTACGTAATTCTTCACCTTCCTTACTAAAGAAGCCGTCGACATCATGGATAGATCAAGGGACGGTGGTGACCGTAGGCTGGTCACTAAACTCTTTGGTAGCAAGGTTGTCATCACAGAAAACATGCTGAATGAAATTTTTATAGACAACCAGGAGCAACTCAAGAAAGCCAAAGCTGTTGGAACTGAGAATTCCCAGTTCAACAGACATAACTTTTGGAAGTCCCTGACTGAGCTCCCCACCTATGATGCGAAGACATGCAAAGCATCGAATATACATTCTGGACTAGTGCGCACTTTACACAAAATCCTCGCAGGCGCACTCTTTCCCAGGACAGAAGGAGGAAATGTTATAATATCAGATCTCTTTGTTCTCTGGTCCATTCTAAATGGAATGTCAGTCAACATTGGATGACATATGATCTAGAAATTATCTGCTTACGCCCTGGGGAAGGAAATTTTCATGGGGGGTCATATCACATCCATCATCAAATATCTCAAGATGGATAGACTTCTACAAAGATGCAAGCAGATAAAGGGCGACATCCTAACCAACGAGCAAACCTTGAAGAACTCCTACATCATCAAGGAAAAGGATGCGAAGTTATATTATATCTTCTGCCCTACAGTTAGATCTTCCAAAACTCTCCTCCCGCTTCCGGAGCTCGCAAATTATGACACAGAAAAGCTCCTCTTCTCTGACGAGGAGCTTACACAACTCTTAGCTTCGGTTAGAAAAACCGAAAAGAAAGCAAAAGAGGGACATAAGGAGCTAAGTATCACAGCCCCGACAGCTCGATCATCAAAAATACCTATAAAACGACCTTCCAGAAGGCAGTTGCAGGCACAACAGCTATCGGGGACACCGACATCAAGGCCACATCCAGAGGCCGAACCCCTCCCTGAAGAAAACATCACCACCTGATCTTTAGACTCTTTCATTATAAGTCTAAATGCTGAGCTAACCACCACCACCTCACCAACCTCCACCTTTCCAAAATCCACCACCCCTCCCTTTTTCCCCACAACCATACTACCACCCGCATCCTCTTCTTCACCCCTTTTCCTGTCGGGCTCCCCCTTCTCCACCCATACACCCGACTTTACCACTTTCCCCACCACCTCCACAATCTCTCCCCCATCACTATCACTCCCACCACTTTCACCAGAGATACCACCACCTTTCTCATCCACCACCACCCCGAAACCGTTGGTGACCCCATCCATAGTCACCACGCAGTTCGCGGCACAATCACTGTCTCTTCCACAAGGCACTACCACCCTCCCACACAAACCTCAGCCACCCCACCCTTCCGCCTCTGGGGTCCCCTTTTCAAATATCGGTGAGGAATTCAGACGTCAATTTGACGTCATCCGAAACCTCCTCACCGATCCTTCTAACATTTTACATTCTATTTTTTCTTGTGTGTAGGGATTATCCAAATAGGTGGCCATGATCGATGAGCAGAACCGCGCATTGCCCAACATCCTCCAAGGTTTTCAGCAATGCCAAGATGAGGTGGCTAAGCAAGTTGATCACATCAACAACCACTACAACAACCTGCCCGAGCTGGTTTTTGGAGCGAAGCGCCAGCAAGAAGCGATGGCTAAGCAAGTCGATGAGATCTCTACACAGACTTAGCCTCTGCCCAAGACTCTCCGCGAGCTCAAGAAGCAACAAGAAACTCTTAACACGTGCTTGGACACCATCAGCAGCACCCTCACACACCTAAACAATCGCCAAGAGGAGTCAACAAATAATGAAATCCAGCAACTACATGCTCAAGTAACATATCTTACATCACGAATCCTCTCCATCGAGGGCCGATACAACAACCTCAAAGAAACACACGACGCACTGCTCGAAACACATGAGCATGTGCAAGTGGCGTTCGATGAGTTACAAGCCGTCCATCGGCGGTGCAAAAAGACTGCATACAAGCAGCCAGCAGAAAAGGCAGCGGCTGACAAAGATGGTGATAATGACGACGAAGAAGACTCTGACTCCTCTGCTGATTCGAACAACGATACCACCTCTTTAGGTGATAAATCTGACGATGGAGAGGACCCAAGCCAAGCAGCATAACCTTCTCAGAAAGGTTTCGAGAAAGCTCACCAAGAAGGTGGCCATCACCCCAAGTCCCCCCACAACGAAAATGTAAACATGTCATATGGGGACCAGTTCCTTGATTATTCTGCTCTGGGATCCATTGGGGAGTCTGCTAAAAATGCAGCCTTCACTGAGTTCCACCATTGTATTTTAGGAACCAGCGCAAGCCCACCCGCAACAATCGCTCAACCTTTCTCCGCACTTGATACATCAGTGCCTTTCCCCGATGACCAGGACGAGTCCGAACGAGTGCAATTAGATACATATGAAGAACTCGATTCTTCTTCTGACTCAGATGACAATATGCAAGGATATGCAGAAGTCCTGGAACAACCTTCTTTCCCCCCTCCGCAGGAGCTTCCCCCGCCACCACCTCTACCGCACAAAATGCATGATCTAGATATGGCGGCCATCTCCACATTAGATGCTCAGGACATTTTTATATTGAACACTATTGTGGATGATGCAAAGGCAGGGGAAGACATCATCTACCATAACACCAAAACTAAGCGCAAGTTGACACGAGAAGACTTCCGCAACATCTTGCGACCACGGTCCACGATGCCAATGGCAATCTTCTGTGTCCTTCTCGCCAACTGTATAGAGGTGTACAGAAGTTCTAAGAGGAAGCAGCCAGTTTTTAACGCCTCGCCTGCTCTGTCTATCGGCCTTTTATACAAAGACATATGAGTAAAGTCAATCGAGCGGTTGCGTGCTGGTCTAGCACGACGGGCACATTATCTTACCGTGCCTTTTCAAGTTTTGGATCACTGGCTATTTATGATTGTAGACACCGAGGCTCAGGACACCAAGGTTTATAATTTTTGTGGCACTGAGCTACTTGCCGATACAATAAATTTTGTTGGTGAAGCAACAGGCGAAGCGAGATGTATACCCTTCCGGCTGCTTAAGTTAATTTGGGCTGCACGCCCATCCCTCCGACAAGACTGGAGCCAACCCTGGTTCCAAATAATTAATCCACAAGCTCAAGCAACTGAAGGATCTGGGGATTGCACTTTCTACACCATCCGTCACATCCAAGCGCTGAACCAAGAAATCCCTTTTACTGATCTCGTTGCTGAAGATTTTCACTCCTTGCGAGGGTGTTACACCATGGAGCTCATTTGCGATAGAAGGTTCTTCAAGGACCCGACAATGGCACTAGATGTCGTCTCTCGTTATCTTTTTTCAGCAATACAACGTCCGCAGAGGTGACCATTCTGACAAACTTTGAAAGAGTTGGAGAAATCCTAGGAGCCACCCACAGCTCCCGAGCATAGAAAAAGTGACATAGATCTTTTGTCTGCCATAAAACCAACTTTCTCGGACTTTGACCTCAGTGCTTGTAACGGTCTCTCCGACATTGAACTACGCCTCATCATGTCAAGGCTTTCTGCCGAGAAGGATGAACTCGTATTCATGTCTGGTGACATTCTAATAATGGCAGACATGCTTCGAGAAACTGTACAGTTTAAAGGATCTCTCTCCATCAGCTTAATGACCGATTATCAATTTCTCCTCGACCAAAATAACCCCACAACATATATGGCGTCCCCATACATGAAGGATGATCTTTTAAAGCTAAAGAACTTTGGAACAACTGAAGCGCTAATCTCCTTTCTACAACACACAACGCCGAAGTTCATCATGCTACCCTTCCTTTATCATGAGCACTGGATGCTCCTGGCAACAAACTTACCAGAAGGAACAACTACAATTTATAACAGTTCTGACAGCCAGTACAATCCACGACAGAAGAACTATGTCGTGACACCAAAGACGCCCACGGAGGTAGTGGCCAAGGAATGCGCTGACAAATTAATCGCCTTTTTAAGTTAGCATACAAAGGCTTATGGAAAAGAACACTTTCATCGCCCTTCCTTCAGCCACAAATGCCCACAACAAATCCGAGAATCAAATGACTGCGACTTCCACGTCCTCTACTAGATGTACACCATCATGGTTCTCCAATGACCAGTAGAGGATATGACTGACGTGGATTATCACGCTCTACGCGGACAGTTTGCAGCTAATCTACTTCGAACACCAGGGGCAAACTCCGGATTAACTTAGCCTGCCGCCCTTGTCATCGTACTTCTCAACCTATCACTTTGACACTCTGAGGACAGAGTGAGTGATAAGTCAGGGGGGGTACATTAGACAAGGGCGAGGTATCACTTCTAACCCCTCTTTTCCCATCTTCTCCTTCCTTTTTATCTGTACATATCTTATTATTTTCCTTTACACATTCTTTTTTTTAATTAATTCTTTTGGAATAAAGTCACCCTCAGCTAACTTTAGAATCATGTTAGTCCTCAAAAGTAAATAGCACTTAGACATATAATGGCGACTTAATAATGTCCCTCCACTATTGATTTTCATGCTTTTGTTTCACTTCTACATCTGACTCTCCACAGGTCAATATCAAGGCAGAAATAAGCCAAGCTCTCAAGGAGGAGAGGGGCATCAGTAGACTTCCAAATCAAGAAGTCTTTCAAGTGGACCACAAAAAGAAACCAAATAAGTGAATGTTGAAAAACTCTAAGAACAACTTTCCCCTCTTCAAATAAAAGAGGCTTGGCCGCCCAAAGCAATTTCCCGAAAAACCCCAAAACCCAAGCCTTCGAGTCTTCGAATAAAAGCCAAAGAGTTGAATAAAATTATGAGAGTTGTTCCATAAATAAGGACCTATATAAAGAACCGATGAAGGTCTCACCCGGCCGACACATTCAGCTGCCCTCACGAAGGCAGATGTGTCGTGCCCGGTAGTGAAACCCTAACGTATCTAAATATATGAAAGGCTTATAAAGGACTCACCCAGCCGGTACATTCAGCTGCCCTCACAAAGGCAGATGTGTCGTGCCCAGTAGTGAGATTCTAAAAGCATAGAAAACCCCTCCCCCACTTGAAGGGGGAGTTACACTTCAAGCCTTTAGCCAACCCTCATACCCACTCTAGCCTCCAGTAGGTTCTTCAGAAAGGTATAAAGCTGATTAGAGTCAACAACATGTACAGAATAAAAGTGGTCCCGATGCAAGCTATGAGATACGGAAGGAACCTGAGACCCAAGCAACTCTCAAAACCTAAAAGAGTCAAGGCAAGCAATAAGACCTGATATGACCTTAGGAGAACTCAAGTTGAGAATTGAAGCAAGAGTATGGAAACCCTAACTAAATAAAATCGCCTCGCCATTACATGCCTCAGCTCTATCTAACTTGAGGACAAGTTAGACTCTAAGTTAAGGGGGGTGATAACCTCCAATTTTGGGATGATTATCTTAGTGTTTTCTTTAGTTTTCCACACTCTTTCTTAATTAGAATTAGACATAATACCTAAATATTCCCTTGTATTGTAAATATACTATTAGACTAACTTTTCCCCTTTATATTTGCAGAAAAAGACAAAAAAAAATCATAAAAGACACAACTAGCCTCAAGACCGCATGGGCTCAAACAGTCCCAAGACCGCATGAAACCAATCAGTCCCGAGACCGCATGGGCTCAAACGGTCCCAAGACCGCATGAAGCCAATCGGTCCCGAGACCGCATGGAGTCACACGGTCCCAAGACCGCATGAAGCCAATCGGTCCCGAGACTGCATGGAGTCACACGGTCCCAAGACCACATGAAGCCAATCGGTCCCAAGACCGCATGGAGTCACACGGTCCCGAGACCGCATGAAGCCAATTAGTCCCGGGACCGCATGGAGTCACATAGTCCCAAGACCGCATGAAGCCAATCGGTCCCGAGACCGCATGGAGTCACACGGTCTCAAGACCGCATGAAGCCAATCGGTCCCGAGACCGCATGGAGTCACACGGTCCCGAGACCGCATGAAGCCAAACGGTCTTGAGGCCTAAACGGTCTTAAGGTCCAAACGGTCTCCAAACCGTTTGGACTTCACTTAAGGCCTATAAATAAGACCCCAAGGGTCCTCAAAAGGGTATCAAGTTTCAGACGTCCAGAGGCTGCCTCAATCACTCCAGAGCAAATCTGACTTCCATCCTCCACCCAGGGGCTGCCGGTTTGAGACCCACACTCCATGTTGAAGCTACTCTCTCTCTCTCCACCAAAGAAGGTGGGAAGAGGGGATCTCGTCATCAAGCAACCTGTGAAGCTAGTGGATCGTCTCTCTCTCTCTAAGGGGTTGACTTTCCTCTCTCCTTTGTGGGGATGACACTCTCTCTCTTCTTGCCTCCTTATTTGTCCTAGTTATGAGCGTGTAGTCTCTCTCACTAGGGTGCGGGGAGTAGCCCCGCTACCCATGATTTCATATCATGTAAATGTAATCCATAGTTTGTAATATAGAGTTTATATCTTTTCAGTTCAACATCAAACGTTTAATGAATGCTTGTTGCATGATCACCAACTTGTGTTATCTTTTATCTTTTAGTATGAATTGTCTACGTTTGTACTATTAGACTTGAAACTCATTTGTATGTTGGTTCTTGGTGCATGTATCCACCATGCATCTGTTTCGGTATCTAGGAGTGTCTTTCAAAAAGTGGAGTACACTCACTCCCATCGTTGTACTTTCATGCTATGAAATGGAATCAGTTGACGTGTGAAAGTGCAACCTTGATGAGTCGAGGAACACGCTTTGCGAAGGGAATGGTGCAAAGTAGTTGACCATTCGTTCGGGGATGGATGACTTTGTAACATTCCCGCACTTCTCGTAGTTAGTTTTCCGAAAGGAAGCTAAGTCTACAAATATACTAGCTGACTAAACTCTTATTGTAGGTTATGTTTTATTTTGCATGTCTTGATCCATGTGTAGTGGCGGTGAAAACCGATCACACCCTAGTGACTTTTATCATTGTTTAACTTCTTTAAATTTACTTTCTTGCCTTATTTTACATGTCCTTAGTTTAAAACAACAAAACCAACCTTTCGATTTAAGTGCCTACTATTAAGAGACTAAGTGAAGTTCTAGCGTTTTCCATCTTGTTGCTTGCAATAAGACCGTTGTCCTGTGGATTCGACCCTTAACTATACTATGATAAGACTTCCACGTATCTTAGCATACGTGGGTGGAGTTCTCTATCTAGTATAAGAAAGGCTAAACCTAAAGACTTACTATCTTTAGGATTTTTAGTTGGTGCACACAATTCCACATAAGTGGAAGCTCCATCACTTGGCTCATGACAATAGTGATATTTCCCTCCCTTATTCACCCCTCCCTTGGCTTTGAGAGTTGAAGATGACTTGGGCTATTGGCTAGCATCAGAACCTTTCTTTGCTTTGCCCTTGCCCTTGCCCTTGCCTTTAGACTTTCCCTTCTTTCTACTGATCATCATCACAAATTTTGGTTTGTCTTTCTTCATCTATGCCTCAACTATCCTCAACATGCCCAACAACTCTGTCAGTGACCTATCAAAGTTGTTCATGTTGTAGTTCATCACAAACTAACTGTAGGATTCTAGCAACAATTGCAGTATCACATTAATAGCCACCTCTTGGCTCAGAGGGAATCCCAGTTGAGTTAGGTTCTCCACATACCCAATCAACTTGAGTGTGTAGGGGCCTACCAGATCTCATTCTGTCATGATGCACTTGAACAATGCCTTGGAGACATGATATCTATCTTATCATGCTTGATCTTGATACATGTTCTTGAGATGTTGAACCAACTCAATGATTTCCATGTTCTCATATTGTCTCTGCAACTCATAGTTCATTGAGCACAAGCAATTCACATCAATGACATTCTCAGTATGCTTCTTGTAAGCATCCCTTTAAAGCTTTGGTGCATTGGGAGCGGGTTCTTCTAGCTCTGGTGTACCTAGGACATATACCTTTCACTCTTGAGTGAGAACAATTCTCAACGTCCTAAACCAGTCGTGGAAGTTGTTCCCATTTAACTTGTCCTTCTCAAGGACTGATCGTAATGAAAAGTGATTGGTAGCCATTTATTCTACAAAAAGGAAATTTGCAATTTTAGTCCAAAAATCTTTTGATTTGATTTGATTTGAAAATTGATGATATTAATTAGGTCTTTAATTAATTATCGCTCCCACTATTTTGATCAAACTGATAGCCCTCACCATCAATTCAAAAGATTGTAGTGTTCAACCTTCTAGTGAGCAAGATCCTGACTTCCTCTAAGTTATGGACCAACGAGTAGGGCTGTCAGTGGGGAGGGTATGGGGAGGGCAAGGTCTTACCCTTACCCTTACCCTCTTTGGGTAGTGGGTAAGGGTAAAGGTAATTATCCTTATCAGCAATCCCCTTACCTCCCCTTACCCTTACCCTCTTCTCCACAGGGTAAACGGGGAGGGTAAAGGGTAAGTGGGTAATTTTGACAAAAAAGAATTTTATACACATTGTGTGTTGATTTTTAATAATTTTATAACTAATTATTGATAATAACATATAAAACATTATATCCAATTCAAAATCATATGTTTCTCCGTGTAAAGTTATATCAATTCACACAATAATATTTTTATGCATAAATCATTTTTTTCCTTTGCATAAGTATGCATAACAAATAAGTATTTCACCAACACCTCATTTTCAACAAGATATATATGTTTTTCCCTCAACAAGAAAGTATTACAAGAACAACAACAAGTCATTTTCCAATGATAGAATAAAGTAACTCTCAATTTCAAATACTATTACAAAAGAGGATACCAAGTTCATAGATTATAAAAATCTACTAGAACATATTAAATGGGAGTCATTACATTAAATAAAATCACAATAGGAATAATGAGCTTCTTGTCCCTCCATAAATGGTGATCAATCTGTTACCCTGAAAGAACAAGCATTCAAAAAGATCTTATAACTAAAAATTTGCTAATTCAGACTTAAAAATAAAACATAAAGTATGAGTGTATACCTTCAAGTCTCAAATTCCACTTCCATATCATCATACACACTGGGAACCTCATCAATAGATTCTGTAATAGTATCAAGTGTTTCCTCATTGCCAACATATTATTTTGTGACAAAAAAAGAAACAAGTAACAAGTAAATAATTACCAAGTATTTCACAATATAAGTAAAAGATAATGAAAAAGTTGGTGCCAAATTACCACGAAGTGAGCTTCTTATCCAATCTTGAGAACATATGATTCCCTCAACTGTAGTTGGCTTGATAGAGCTCCTATATTGATCAAGTACTCTCCCTCCCGTACTAAATGCTGCTTCAGAAGCGACAATGGTAATAGGAATAGCTAAAACATCATGTGTTATGTTTGTTGTTATAGGATACTTTGTCTTGTTGAGTTTCCACCATCCCAATATATCAAATTGAGTCTCTTTCCCTCTCATTGGGTGGATGGCTTCATATAAATAAGTTTGCAAGTCATTCTGAATGGTCTATGTACAAGATTCAATAGATAATCCTTGATTCACCCTAGCTGTGTAACTTGAAACTTTTCTAAAAGCATTGACAACCCTACTACTACCACTTCCAATATTGTGCCCTCTAGATAATGAGGTGGATTCTTCATCAAGACCATATAAAATAGAAACATCTCCAATACTACATCGATACTCATTGTAAAGATTAGGTAGAAAATCTTTAATCTTCCCAACTTCAACACCACTTTTTTCACCATACACCTCAAACAAGTTTAATTCAAGAGCCTTCATCTTCATGTGTGGGTCAAGAATGGAAGCTATAGCCAAAATAGGGCAAGCATCATCCCAATACTTATCAAACTTGGAAACCATTTCATCAGCCATTTTCTTTAAGAAATCATTTGAAGCGGCTTTGAGCTCCCTCAAAGAAATGTGAATTGCACATATATGGGTGAAATAGTAATTGGAGGAAGGATACAAAGTGCAAGAAAACATATTAGTTACTTCATAGAAATTCTCAAAGACATCATAGACTATTCTAGTGTTATCCCACTCATGATCACTAGGAATATGTTTGAAATTCAAATCCAAATCAGAATATCACGTCAATGCATCTTTGAATTCTAGTACAGTCTTCAACATCAAATAAGTTGAATTCCAACAAGTAGATACGCTAAGTTAAGGTACTTGCATGTAGGATCCTTTACTTGCAAAATAGCTTAATTAAAAGTTTGAAGTCTAAGTGTGGATGACCTAACATATTTCACAACATCACAAATTTTAGCAATCACTTTGGATATGACATTAACACCTTATTGTACAATTAAATTCAAAATATTTGCACAACAACAAACATGAAACATTGTACCATTTGACAATAAATCACCTTTGGATACAAGTTTAGATTTCAAAACTCTAACCATGGCATCATTAGTAGTACAATTGTCAAGGACAAGGCACATCAATTTCCGATCAATGTTCCAACTATAAAGTTTTTCCATCAATGCCTGTAAGAGCCTATCATGGGTGTGAGGAGTAGGTACAAAGGAAAAATTGAGAATCCTTCTTTTTAATTTACAAGAATCATCGATGTAGTGAGCAGTTAAATCCATATACCCCTTGTTTGTATTTGATGTCCACATATCACTTGTAAGTGAGATACGACAAGACAAACCATCTAGAACATTGTACAATTTGACCCTTTCTTGTTCATACAACTGCATACAATCACTCTTTATGGTATTTCTTGTCACCATTTTGAATTGAGGTTGGAGATTTTTAACAAAATCATGAAACCCAACATGATTAACCATTGAAAATGGATATTCATGCAACACAATCATCCTAGCCAAAACTTGTCAACATAAGTCTTGATTAAACTTGTAAGTTTTCACCTCCATTCTACCATATTTCCTATCAGGCATTAGATTTAAGGTTGCCTGCCCTTTTCCCTTATACTGAGTAAAATGTTTGTTAGTAAGATGATAGGCTAGGTGAGAGCATCCATCTTTTGGCCTATTAGTGAGAAGTTGTGAACAATGTTTGCACTTGGCTTTACAAACACCATTAACCACTACTTTATCAAAATGAGGCCACACATTTGAGGTAGTTTGCTTAGTTTTAGGTTTATCTTGCTTATCACTAATTGTAGAACCAGAAGCAAAATCTGTCAAATTGCCACTAGGATTAGGATTGCTTGCATTTTCTTCCCCACTTTTGTCCATTGAATCTATACAAATAAGAATGAGCTTTATTACTAAGAATGTTCATACTTGACTATAAATAAGACATTATCATAGTAAAGACATATTATTCTCAACATTCATTACACATAGTTGCACAAGAATCATCACAAATATTCACTTAAAAACCACCACACAACAAACTAGCATTTGTGTTTTAATCAAACAATCACCAAATGTTAACAGTGATTTGTGACACATACTTCTCATTATAATACAAGCTAGCACTTATGCTTAAACAAAGACATTTAAGAGTTTTAGGAATGTACCCGTTTGAACGATAATGGATAGCTTAACTACTTAAGCAAGTTATAGTCACCACTACACCACAATAGTTCCAAAATTCAATCACACAAGAGCAATAGAAGTTTAGAAGAAACGAAGAAGCCCCTGCTTGAGGATAGAGGTCATAGATTAGAGATCAGGATCACAACACTACAAATAAGAAAGAGAGAAAATGGAAAACTCAATACCTAGTAGCTATTGTGCACCAGTACAACCTCCACTGAATGACGCCAAAGTGGGTAGATACAAGACCGTGACCCGTGGTCGGGGGTGAATGTCTGACGAGGAGCTGCTACCGGTGGCCGGTGGGTGAACGTCCTGTAGGACAGTAGAACTGTAGAAGGCCCGCATCGGGGGCTGAGGGCGACGTAGAGTTGGTGTGGTTGAGAGATAGGTGAAGTTGCTGCTTGCTTGGTGTGCGATGGATAGGGAATGAGGGAAGCTGCTGTGCTGAGTGCTTGAGCATGGTGCTGCAGTTGAGCGATGGAAGTGGAAGACCACCGAATTGTAGAAGGCCCGCAATAGGGGAACGACCGAACCGCGGGGGGGGGGGGGGGGTGGAATAGGTCGAACGGCTGAAGACCAGAAGCTTGTCCGTCGGCGTCGTGTAACTCCTGTCCATCAAGTGTCGCCCGACTCTCCACAGACTATAGGCAGTTGCCATTGCTTTGCGTACATCGTGCTGTTCGAGCAGCGAGTGCTTTACGTTATGTTTCATGTATCGTAATGGTAACCAACTAACCAAGCGGGCCGTCGTGCCCTAAGAGCCATCTAGCCTTGTTCTTTTATAACTAGTTTATTCGAATTAGCGTTAAACATTTACATACAAACCCCTTTAGAATATATTTTTTTGTAACCATTATATCATTTGTGGGTAAAAGTGTATGGATAATGTCTATACCTTACCCTCCCCTTATAGTATAGCGGGGAAACATGGAACGGGTAAATGGGTAAAGGGTAATAAAAATTTATTCCCTTACCCTTACCCTCCAGGGTATGGGTAAGGGTAAATGGATAATGCCCTCCCCATTGACAGCCCTACCAGCGAGGGCTGTCACCCACAACTAGATTCTTTTAGGTTGGAAATTTTTTCCAATTGCATCATTTTCAACTCTTGATAGATGTCATGTGAAACTCTTTTCCATGTTCATCCTTATGCCTAAGGTGCTTGATCCTATCAAGGTCACCAAGTTAAGTCAGACCCAAAAGCCAACACGATGAATATGCACCCTATGAAGGTAGACCCACATATTCACCATCACACTTCCATGAGATAGATGGTGCACCATGCGAAGGTGTGCGCACACTTGGTCGATCAAGCTTTTCATGTGTGCTTCATTTGGAAGGCATCTTCAACTTAATATGTTTGTTGAGGGGTTTTAATATGCTTATATATGGATATATGTATCCAATCACCACATATATAGTACATATCACATACATGTTATATCCCACAAATGAAAACATACAATAACGATAAAGTGATGATTATGGCCATCCTGTTGTAGTTCCTTGGAGCCACATGGAACTACAGTCATCTAAGGTCTACATCACATGCAACCTGTTATTGATAAAGATTTGTGCTTGCCAATCCAAGTTGATTGGTTCAATCATTGAACTGGTCGACTCGCCTCTTGGCCGGTCGGTTGGTCTCCTATAGCCGGTCGTCTGGCTCCTCCAGACGGTCGACTCGTTCGGTCATCTGGGATTCTCATCGGTCCACCAACTACTCCTCAGTTGGTCATCTCAGTCCATCAAGTGGTCATATTCAGTCTTTGTCATAATAAGAAATAAACCTAATCCTATTTTACATAATTTTTGTGAAACCTCGAGTTACATTCAAGGGGAGCAATGGTAGAAGAGAATCTCAAGTTATCTTGAGTTACATTCAGAATAGAAGAAGAGGGCTCAGTGCACAGACCGAGATGCAAACAACCATAACCGACCATGCACATGCACATAGGTTTTATAGGCCATAACCATGCTACACATCTACCATCAAAACCATTTTAGGGTGACACATATCTATTGCATATATACCATATCATATATGTATATATTAGTTTGGGATCATGTGGTATTAATTGAATATTCACATTTGTCATTTAAATATTCACATTGTATGCAATAAATAAAAGATGGAAAAACCAAAATCTGATCATATTAATTATCCCAAAACATAGAGTATTGACATGGCTCTAATACCACTGTTGGGTTTTATGTGGTCAGAGTAGGCAGCAAAAACAAAAATTTTACTTTACCATAAACCCATAACCAATAGATCACATCAATATCTATGTACGAGGAAGGATGATTTTAGCGAGATATACATGGTCCTGAGGCTTGCTCAGTGATTATACCTTGTAGCAAGTGCAATCTTCAACCACCTATCTTTGATGGTGTCTGTCAGCTCCTGGTCTTGACCCAAACTGCGGTTGACTATCATCCTCCTGAGCGAAATAAGTCTCCCGCCTATATAGATAGTCCACATGTACTACCAAAAACTCTAGTTGTATTGAAGAATGGACTAGAAGGAGTTTCCCCCTTCTGTCAGCATACTAGTCACCGACACACTCTCCCACCACCATTTGCTTTTCTGCAGTTGTCTTTCCCTCATTGTTCCTCCCTGGACAGGTAGAACTTGCTTGGGCTCTCTCGGTTACCACAACTAGAGAGGATAACAACTTTGTAGAGCAACTGATGTTTTGAGTTGTCTGTCTGGAGAAGCCTCTTGTACCCCTCTATTTATAGTAGAGGGTAGGGTTAGAGTTCCCAGTGTGTGCGGGAGTAGAAGGGTCTAGAATTTCCATGAACAATTTGCACTTCGATAGGCGAACCGGCCGTTTCATAACTGAAATGGTCATTTGGCAAGGAGAGTTGATCGGTTCACTTGGGAATCGATCGGTTAGGAGTGTGACCCGGTCGATTCACTTAGTGAACTGGTCATTTCACTTCCCAAACCTTCCTACAATTGACTTTCCTTATTCATTTCTAATTAATGCAAAGATTAATTATTGTCACAATCAAATTTAACAAGTGAAATGGAAATCTTTTTCGCATAAATCAAGACAACCCCACACTACTCGTTTGGTCCAGTGAACCGATCGATTCACTAGAGTGAACCAATCATCTCATTGACCATGAGCCGATTGGTTCACCTAGTGAACCGGTCGGTTGGTGATCTAGATTGTGCATAACACAATCAATTCAATTCTTAATCAATATAACACTCTAATTAGTTAGTTCAACACTTGAACTTGATGATTTCGAGTCAAGTCTATTGATTGAATGTTTGATTGAGTACCTAAACACTTTAGTAATCGATCCAAACATCATTCATGGATAAACTCCTCTTCCTGGTTAATCCTTTGTGTGTGACTCTATAGGTCTTATTTCACATTGGCAGTGAATGTCCATAACTAGCTTATGACATCACAAGCAAAGAGTGGTACCTAGTCACACATCAGTGCTACCCAAGTGGAAAGGAAAGTTGGAGAACAACTTTCTATCCTACTATCTGTGATTGGTGTTCTAGTGAATGTATAATTCCTTTGTCTCTGATATCTTGAATGAACTCAAGGCATGAAGTTGTCATCTTTTCAATGTTCATTCATGTTTCTTGAACTAGAGCAAACTGTTTGAGATATATGTGACATCAATATCATATATTGATTCACATATGCATGCGCATGCCTTTATTAGTCTCTCTTATCAAGTGGCCTGGACATCATACTCGCTTATGAGGGACAAATCTCATATCTATCACTAACAATATATCTCATGCGTCAAAGGCACCCAATCATCATCATTATAACAACCCATATTTTAGGACTACGTATGATGATGTCAAAGTGTACCCAATCACATTCGATGAGTGCAGTGATTTCAAGTCTAAGAATCAAAATCACCACCATCACTATGAGAGATGATTCTGACTACCATGTCATGATTCCATGTGTCACTCTCATGGTGGGTCTGTCTGATACTCTATTCTCTAACATGTATCTATCTACTTGGTTTGACATCATATATCATGACTAATGAGACACTGTCATCAACCAACACACACTCTAGTCTTGGTGTGTTATTATTGTCCATCAACCTTCCTCAATGACATATGACTAGGGACATAACAAGAATGTACATACTCTTAGCATACGTATGATCTCATTGTTCATGTCCTCAACCTGAAGACATACTTCATTGAGTATTGTCATTCTTTAGACATTCATTCTGCTCCATCATTTATCTCATAATTGATTGAGCTAGAATAAATTGGAAGCTTGCCTTTGATATTTATCAAATCAATCAGAACATATGCCAATCCAGTCATCATATGATTGGCTTTTTGGGTATACATACCAACATTTTTTTCATCTATTTTGCTTCTACATTAATATTTGACTAGAGACATAAAAAGAATGTAGGTAACCTTATCATACATATGATCTCATTGTTCAAGTCCTTAATATAAAGACATATGTCATCAAACAAAATCATTCTTTAGTCATCTATCATGTTTTATCTTTATCTCTTAACTTAATAAAACACAATAGATAGAATTTCCTTTATTATTGATCAAATCAAGTACATGATGCCACATTACAATCATCATATGACTGGCTGTTTGGTCATACATACCAAAAAATACTACTCCAAAGCACCTGAGTGTACCATTAAAGCATGAATTTGTGAAATTAGTAGAAGACCCCTTGGAAAGCACCCTCATGTAGGACGTGTCCATGACGAATGCATATTCCTCCTAGTTTTAGTCAGATTTTCAACATAGTTTTGCATGCATGTCCATCATTTTAGCTTAGAGGTAGTTTGCATCTAAGTTTTCTTAATTTTATATTAATTTATAATATTTTGATCTATTTATCTAGTTTCCATGGTAGGTTTGAACTACAATACATGTGAGGTATGTTGGAGGCAGTGGTTCAGCAAACCAACTAGCAGGCCCAAATATTTTGATGAAATTTACCATGTTTTGATGATCAGATTTCCATTGCTTGAAGAAGTTCCATCAGTTTGCAATGCATCTGCCAAACCATCAGTTTTCCCTTATCTACCCTTCCATCGGCTGCCACCTCTTTGGTAGAAACTCCATTAACAGTGTCCATCGACCAAGTGCCAATAGAACCCCCCAAGGTGGATATCATCTATTGAGGCATCAATTTGCAATACATCTTCCCGATCATTGATTTAAATCACTCTGACCCTCCTTCAATTGTAAAATGAAGGAATTCGAGCATCCCGACCCCACATTCTGATGGTCCTATTTCGACAATCACCCTTCTTCACCTACTGAAGGAGATTCTTTAACATCTGTGGATGGTGGTACTAACTCCTCTTTCTGATGGTCATCATGCATTCACCTTTTAATGGCATATATACTCTAAAACACTGATGGTTGTACAACATCATGTTCTAAGGATTCCACTACTCTCACCAATTTATGGTTGTTCTATATTGCCTTCTAATGGTTGTTTTGTGACCATTCACCTACCAATGGTTGCACTATATGTCACGAGACTCTGTGTCTACCTATGGATTTAATTTAGATCAACTACACATCATCTTCTCCACTCACTGGTGCATCTTCACGTTCATGGAAACACCTAGACTTAACTCCACCACAACCTGGAGGGTTTCAAACCCTTACCTATGCATAGAAATAGAAAACCAAGACCTACATACAAAGGATCTACAATTTTATGCAACAAGGTTGCTGCATAGCTCCAAATCTTCAACCTTCATCTACCATCGATCTTTACATTGGTTTGCAAACACCAACTAAAGATCCCTCTGCCTCCTATAAGGCTCCAAGATCTTCGACCTCAAGGAAGATCTATTCTAGAGAGTTCATTTTCATCAGTTGACGACCACCACCTTCATTAACATCCTACCTTTTCCACATAATAATTGTTATGACCTCAATTTTCATAGGTTTGGGTTGAAATGTAATTTCTCCAATAAAGATGTATGATTATGAAAATTGTGTGATTTAAGTACTTTGTGTGAATTTCTTTGCTAAATGTCCTTTGCATGAATGTCTTTGTGAGCCTTGTTCAATAATAAGCCCAATATAGTTAAAAGAGAATAATGAGGAAAAGGAATCTAATAATAAGAGAAACTGAGATAATGTTAAGAATAATGTAGCATTCTCTAGAAGGCTAAGTGTTTGTTCATATTAGAGTGTATTTCGACTTCACATGGTTTCTTGTGATAAAAGAAATCCAAATAAAGAAGAAAAAAGTGAAAGAGAGAAAAAATATGAATAAACTATGCTTTAATGTGTAATAACTTACATGTGAAGAAAACACCTTTGTCCTTTTGAGTATGGAACTCAAACTTGGTACACAAATAGATAATGATATAAAAAGGTTTCCCCTAAAATTTGGATGATAAAGGATAAATGAGGAGAGAGTTATGGTTTTTGCAAGTTTTTCTAAAGTGAATGGATAATTGATAGAGAGCAAGAAATTGTCTTGGTCGATGAGTCCGAGGAGTTGAGGTGAAGCCATCGATGCTTTCAATTCATGTGTAGGTGTAGTAGAGCACGAAGTCAATGTTCATGTTGACCATTGGGCCGCTGAGGAGAAAAGCACCGAGGTTTAAGCGGGGAAAAGACACTCTTACCCTGACAGTCCTTTGTTAAAGGTAAGAATAAAGTTGTCCTTCCATTATGTTTTTGGTTTAGCAAGCGCACATTTTTGCTGGCAAGCCACGCTGAGTTGGCGAGGCCCAACTGGCCAGCCCAACTAAGGTGACAAGCTCCCATTGGTCAGAAAAAGATTAATTAGTAAAAATTGTAACTAATTATTGGTAAATCGGATGAAGACGATTTATATATGAAATTTGATAAGAAAAATACGTAGATTTCAATAAAAATAGCTTCAAAGCCTGAATCTGTTCATAGTTCGAAAAGGACATAAAGTTTCTATCTTTGATGCTTTCATGAGTAAGTAACCCTAATTTGTTGATTAATGAAATTGGAAAAGTAATATGGATGTTCTACGAGAATATTAACATGTTGTTAATAAAAGGGACATTTTGAATCTAAATAGATGATCCATATGCTTAGTTGGCTAATTTAGGGTTTCGTATCTATAATGTGCATTAATGGACTTAGAAACCCTAATCTAGGTGTTAATGGTTGTTAATGAGTTATATTTCAAGATCCTTTGTATAAGATGATATTAGGTTGATCCTAAGGCAAATTGATAATATAGATGCTTTAATATGAATAAGTCGAGTAATTAGGGTTTTGGTATATATGTTGCTATTTTAGGGTTTTTTTACATAAAAAAGGAAAGTTGAGAAATAGATCTAAAGAACCCTAAGGAAACCCTAATTCAGATTAGAAACCCTAAGAAGTATTCCGAAGTCAATAAATTAACTTCTTGATGAGTATGTAGTGAATTGGTTGTACATGCTTTTTAGGATTCTATTCTTTTATGTGATTAGCTTGATTGATTGCTTGGATTTCCTGATTGGATTGGATTGTGCTTATTTCTCGTGAAATCTCCAAATCAGGTATGTGGTTATCTATGAGTACTCGCTTTAGTTTCTTGGTGTTTTCTGATGCTTTGTCAATTGCACAGAAATAAACTACTTGGGTGATTTTATTTTTGCAATATTTAAAGTGAATATGATTATCACAATTTAAGTATATATATGACTTGCCCGAACCTACATACCATCTCTAGATGTAAGATGAGAGACCAAGCCCTGGTGGGAAAGTCAGAGGTTGTCAAGCCCTAGAGGGAAGACCATCGAGCACCTAGAGAGGTGACCCTAGGTACCAAGCTTAGGATGGAGAAGGTTGCCTTAAGTCCCTTGCAAGGACTAAACCCTAAGAGAGGGTATCCTAGAGTATGAGTAAAAGTAGTTGGGATGTCATATTGAAAAATGTAATCCAACATTGTTAACAACTATTTGATGTGATTAGGTTGTTAGAATATATGTGTAATATTTTGGTTGTCACCACATACCAGTATATTCATTTATACTAACTAACGTTTTGTTGTGAAATTGGACAAACAGTAAAGTGGAATTTGTGAAGAATAAAGTAAACATATTAAAGAAGGACTTAGTTAGATAGAACTCTACAGTGGGTAGAAGTCCCAAATTCCTATTTTTGATAGGTATGTGAAAATACTTTTTTTCCTATTTTAAGCTTAGCCTTTGGTAGAATTTAATAATTATTTATGATTATTTGCTAAACCATTGATCCTATTTTTGGGATAGCATCTCTGACTCTATGGTCCTCTTTAATTGGTGGTTACCTGGGAGGGGTCGTCATTACATTTGGTATCAGAGCATGGTTTTTCATTTAATCTCTAATAATTATTAAATTACAAACTCTTTAGAACCTAAGGGAGTCATGAGAGGATTTTCCAATGATGGAGGTGTTTAGAAAATGATCACAATCTGGGGGCTGATAATATTTTCCTCTGCCCCGCTAGTTGGTATAAGAGGAATCCCAGATTTTGTGTGACTACCAAGCCAAAATCAGAGGATTTGACTTGAAATAAGATACCTCTAGGTCTTCTCATCTGATTTTGTCCCTTCTTTATATCTTTTCTCTATAATTTTAAGTGCATACAATTTTTCTCTCTCTCCACCCCCTACTATGTTGGGAATTTAAGTGTTAAGGATTAGGGAATCCTCCACCAAATAGAAAAATGCATGTAAATAAGATGACATGGATATAAGATTAAAGTGTTGATATATCTTTTCAAGTTATAAATCTATGGTTAAATGATTTTAACCTGTGTGCTTCAGCATGGCCCGTCTCAAGACCATAGTTGTTCCCTTTGAGGCTCACAAGAACCCTTTTGGGGGTATGGCTCCCAGCAAGAGGAGGTATCTTCTGACAAGAGGAGGAGAGATCATGGTGAAGATTCCTCAAACAAGAGGAAGAGACCTATAGAAGCCTCAGAGGGAGGTTCAAATCCTAAGACCGTTCCTTTTGACCACATGGATGAGGATGATGATCGGAAGTGAGAATTAGTGGGAGAAGACGAGACCAAGACCGACACTGACGCAAACCCTGGGCTAACTGTGGTGGTCCATACACCCGAAGCCCTCTAGATGGAGCAACAAAAGAAGCTAACCGAGGCCATCAGTGCTTTGACCCTGAAGGACACAGCCAGAGGTGAAGATGGACATCCTCTACCAGTTCATCCCTGACTCAAAGCCACCATTCTAGACTTCGTGAAGCTAAACATAGAGAAGTTCTAGGAATAGGACAAGTTGAAAGTCATCGAATGAGCTGATGCTTCGCTGCTTGTGGTCGAGAATGTATTCCACATGCTGGAGGTTCAACTGAACAAGAAGGTCTTATTTGTTACCCATCTTCTGGAAGGAGCAACTAAGATATGATGGGAGAACCACATCACAGACCAAGCCTCAATGAAGACTCAATGGCTTGGACAGATTTTAGAACCATCTTGTCTTCTTGGTTTGTGCCTACCTCAGTCAAGAAGGAGAAAGAGAAGGAGTTCACCTTCCTCGTGCAAGGTAGCTTCTCTGTTGTAGACTACGCTCGCAAGTTTCACCTGTTGGAGCATTTTGCATACATGATGATAGAGGAGAGGTGGGTGGATAACTTACAGAGCGTCTACACCCTGCCATCAAGCCTCATGTTATGGCGAGTAAGCCGATGACCTTCACTGAAGCCTACAACACTGCTCTAAGCATGTAGAAGACAATGATGCCTACAACTAACCCATCTAAGGGGTACCTGGGCAACACTGAAGGAACTACTGGACCGAACAATGATCACAAGAAAGGACAAGGGCATAACAATGCCAAGGGCAAGCATGGAGGCAAAGGAAAGTCATGTGGTGAGAGCCATTTTCAGAATTACCGTACATGTGTATGATCACACCTTGGGAATTGTTGCTTCGAGAAGAAGGTGTGCTTTCATTGCCAACAGAAAGGATACTTCATTGCTAACTGTCCTTTGCTTGATCTGAGAGGTCCAGGTCCTGTGGCGGCACAACCGGTGGCTACACCACCCCCATCAGGGTTCGGTGCACCAGTTGGAGGTCCACCTGTTGGAGAGCAGAGGCAAGCCTGAGTCTTTTCCATCGACAATGAAGAGACTTAGGCCAATATTAATAGGTTGATAGAGGGTAATAACCCTTAGAGATTTTCTTTCAGCTTAATTGATCATGTAATAATAGTCTGATACATTATGAAACTATGTAGGCATGCTTGAAGTCATGAAACAAAGTGTAAAAGCTCTTTTGGATTCTGGTTCTACTAATACTTTCATTTTGAGAAATCTGGCAACTATGCTTTGTTTGGACATTCAGGATTTAGGTTATGTTTTGGATATCACAACCCCGAGTGGTCAGATATGTATGTCTCTTTTGAAAACCCCCATCTTTCCAGTTAAGTACATGAGTTACAATCTTCCTACTGACTTCATCCTCCTCGATATGAATGATTTTGATGTGATCATTGGTATGGATAAGATTTACACCAATATAACATAGATTGATTGTATAGAAAAGAAGATCCTTATTAGGAAACTTGGTCATCCACACTTTACCATTTGAGGAAGGAGAGATGCGACCACCCACCTATATATCTCGGCTCCAAAGACCGAGTAGATGATAGTATAAGATTGTCAACCTTTCTTGGTATTAGTCACTGAGATGGAGTCTAAGGGGCGATGCCTTGAGGACATAGAGGTAGTCAGGGAGTATGCATATGTGTTTCTAGATGATCTACCTGGGATCCCCCCTGAGAGTGAGGTAGACTTTTCAATAGAGTGATCTCTCGGGACAAACCCTATATCTAAGGCACCCTACAGGACGGCCCCCGCTGAGTTGCTTGAGTTGAAGAAACAATTGTAGGAATTGTTAGATAACAGTTTCATTAGACCTAGTACATCACAATGGGGAACACCATTTCACTTTGTAAAGAAGAAGGATGGATCACTTCAGATGTGTATCGACTACCAGATGATCAATCAGGATACCATTAAAAATAAGCATCCTTTACCCCATATGGATGACCTTTTTTACCAGGTCAAATCTGCACAAGTCTTTTCCAAAATTGATTTGAGGTCTGGGTACCACCAGGTGTGAGTCAAGAGTGATGAAATCCCTAAGATGGCTTTTTGAACCCGTTATGGCCACTATGAGTTTGTGGTTATGCCTGTCGGGTTGTCCAATGCACCCAATGTCTTTATGAACCTCATGAACAGTGCGTTCCAACACTTCCTTAACTCCATCATCATGGTTTTCATAGATGACATCCTGGTGTATTCTGATGACCTAGATCAACACTGTGATCATTTGGGTAGAGTCCTTGATATCCTAAGAAATCAGAAGTTCTATGGGAAATTATCAAAGTGTGAGTTTTGGATAGACTGTGTCATGTTCCTTGGACACATCATTCCAGAGGAACAATCTCCATGGATCCAGCTAAAGTGTTAGCCGTTCAAGATTGGCCTACACCGAAGAAACCCTTTGAAATCCACAGCTTCTTGGGATTGGTCGGATACTATCGATGCTTCATCAAGGATTTCTCAAAGACTGCTTTTCCGCTCACCAAGATGACCCAGAATGATGAGAAGTTTGTTGGTACAACATATGTGAAGCTTGCTTCCAGGAGTTGAAGGAAAAGTTGACCACAACTCCAGTGTTGACTCTATCTTCTAATATTGAGGGTTTCATGATCTTCACTGATGCATCAAAGATGGGACTTGGCTGCATGTTGGAATGGAATCGGCATGTGGTTGCATATCCCTCTCGACAGCTCAAGCCCAATCAGGTGAACTATCCAACACATGATTTAGAGTTGGCTACTATCATTCATGCTCTAAAGATCTTGCAGCACGATATGTATGGAGCTACCTTTTAGATCTTCACCGACCATAAGAGTTTGAAGTATCTCCTACCAAAGAGAGATCTAAATCTATGACAAAGATAGTGGATGGAGTACATGAAGGATTATGACTTCACAATGTCGTAGCTGATGTTCTTAGTTGGAAATAGCTCAGGTGTGCAACTATTTTATCCAGCCAGTGGAGGAAGCTGGAGGAGCTTGTGGAGTGGACTTCACAACTGCTAGACGACTGAGTTCGTTTGGCCAACATTCATATAAAATTAGATTTGTTGAGTGAGTTAGTGGCTGCTTAGTTGACCAGTTCAGAACTTGGCAAGATGAAGAGCTTGTTAGAGAAGCTGTAGACTTGTCTCTCAGTGGGAGTAGATGGTGCAGTACAGTATGATAACCGTATCTGGGTTCATGAGGATTCACCTTTAAAGGAGCATCTCTTACAAGAGGCTCATGGTTCCAAGTACACGATACACCCGGGCACTACAAAGATATTTAAGGATATGTAGAGGTACTTCTGGTGGCCCGGGATGAAGAAAGACATCATGACATATGTGGTCAGCTGTCTTATGTTCTAGATGGTGAAGGTTGAACACCAACGACTCGGTGGACTTTTACATTCGATTGAGATTCTAGAGTGGAAATGGGAACATATCACCATGGATTTCATAGTGGGTCTACCCCATATTAAGAGAGGTCATGATGCAATATGGGTTGTGGTAGATTGACTTACCAAGTCAACATACTTCCTTACCTTTAAGACCTCCATCAAAGTGTCAAACCTAGTCGAGATGTACATCAGAGAGATGGTACAATTGCATAATGCACCAGGTTTGATCATTTCCTATCGACACCGAAGCTCACTTCCAAGTTGTTGAAGCAGGTACAAGAGGAACTCGATACAAGGTTGAAGTTCAGTTAGCTTATCACCCCCAAACTGATGGGAAGTCAGAGAGGATGATTCAGACATTAGAGGATCTGTTGAGAGCTTGTGTGCTCGATTGGGGTGGATCGTGGGAGCAGTACTTACCTTTAGTCAAGTTTGCCTACAACAACAGCTACTAAGCCAGTATTGGGATGCCTCCATATGAAACTCTATTATGGGAGACCGTGTTGATCACCTCTTCATTGGCATGATGTTAGTGAGATGACCTTGTTGGGGTCAGATGAGCTCTAAGTGCATGCAACTAAAGTCGCTTTTATCAAGCAAACCCAAGATCAGTAGAATTTGTATGCTGATGCGAAGTGGACTGACTTGCAGTTTACTGTGGGAGAACATGTGTTTTTTTAAATCTGACCACTCTGAGCTATAACTAAGAATAGAGGAAAGATAAGTCCCTGATATGTAGGTCTGTTTGAGGTTTTAGAACGGATTGGTGAAGCTGCATTTGTTTGGCATTACCCCCTCAACATAGTATGATGCATGATGTTTTCCATTTGTCCAATCTGAAGTGCTATGTGAAAGATCTGAGCCATGTACTGAGCATTGAACCTATTGAGCTTCAAGGGAGGCTGACATATCCTGAGTCACATGTGAGGATTCTAGATACCAAGGTGAAAAAACTCAAATGTAAGAATATAGAGATGTTAAAGGTTCTTTGGAAGCACCATGGAGAGGATGAAGCCACATGGGAGCTGAAGATGAACATGGAAAAAGCTTATCCTGACTTGTTTGTTTGATTGTTAAATTTTGTGGGCAAAATTCTTATAAGGAGGGGAGGATGTTATGACCTCAATTTTCATAGGTTTGGGTTGAAATGTAATTTCTCCAATAAAGATGTATGATTATGATAATTGTGTGATTCAAGTACTTTGTGTGGATTTCTTTGCTAAATGTCCTTTGCATGAATGTCTTCATGGGCCTTGTTGAATAATAAGCCCAATATAGTTAAAAGAGAATAATGAGGAAAAGGAATCTAATAATAAGAGAAATTGAGATAATGTTAAGTATAATGTGGAATTCTCTAGAAGGCTAAGTGTCTGTTCGTATTAGAGAGGATTTCAAGTTCACATGGTTTCTTGTTATAAAAGAAATCCAAATAAAGAAGACAAAAGTGAAAGAGAGAGAAAATATTAATAAACTATGCTTTAATCTGTAATAACTTGCATGTGAAGAAAACACCTTTTTCCTTTCGAGTATTGAACTAAAACTTGGTACACGAATAGATAATGATATAAAAAGGTTTCCCCTAAAATTTGGATGAAAAAGAATAAATGAGGAGAGAGTTATGGTTTTTGCAAGTTTTCCTAAAGTGAATGGATAATTGATTAATTGTATTAAATGTCACAATGTAATTGGAAATAAAAAATTAGATTTGTTTATAGCACGGGTGATCTGGGCCCTAGATCTCACGATCTGGATCATGGATCTCCTAATCTGATGAAGTTGGGTCATCGTCAAGATCCAACCCTAGAAGGAAACCAGAAGGATTTCCTTTTGATCCAATTTGATCTCTGATGCACGAGAGTCCTTGGAAACTCACCCAACGAGGTTGGGAGACCTGCCTGAATCAATCAACCCTGACATTGCGGGGCTTTTGAGGAAGATTTGAGATTTCCACAATTCAGTATGAACTGGGATTCTCGCGTGAACCCTATCCTATATAAAGGATGTGTTGTGCAACACCAGGAAACCCAATAACAACTCTCGCAGGACCAGAACAAGTAGACAAACAAGTTGGTTCCTTCAATTGGAGTTTTCATCCTGACCTACACCATCATCTCAGAGCAGCTGTTGCTGGAGTTGTCATGGTGTCGACCAGGCGGTGGGAGGTAGAGAGCAAGCAATTGGCTTGGTCGACGAGTTTGGCGAATCAAGGCAAAGACACTAGTGCTTTCAGTTCGCACGCAGGTGCAGCAAAGCACAAAGTCAACATTCATGTTGACCATCGGGCTGTTGAGGAGAAAAGCATTGAGATTGAAGATGACACTCAGGGAAAAGATGCTCTTATTCGATGGCCCTTTGTTACATGTAAGGACAAAGTTATCATTTTGTTATGTTTTTGGTTTAGCGAGCATGCATTTTCACTGGCGAGCCGCGCCGAGTTGGCGAGGCCCGATTGACCAGCCCAATTGAGGTGATAGGCTCCCATTGGTTAGAAAAAGAATAGTTAGTAAAAATCGTAACTAATTATTGGTAAATCAGATGAAGATGATTTATATGTAAAAGTTGATCAGAAAAATACTTATATTTCAATAAAAATAGTTTTGAAGCTTGAACATGTTCATATTTCGAAAAGTACATAAAGTTGTTATCTTTGATGCTTTCATGAGAAAGAAATGCTAATTTGATGATTAATGAAATTGGGAAAAGTAATATGCATGTTCTATGAGAATATTAACTTGTTGTTAACAAAAAAGATGTCTTGAATCTAAATAGATGATCCATATGCTTAGTTTTCTAATTTAGGGTTTCATATGTATAATGTGCATTAATGGACTTAGAAAACCTAATCTGGTTGTTAATGGTTGTTAATGAGTTATATTTCGAGTTCCTTTGTATAATATGATATTAGGTTGATCCTAAGCCACACTGATAATACATAGGCTTTAATATGAATAAGTTGAGTAATTAGGGTTTTGGTATATATGTTGTTGTTTTAGGGTTTTGTTGACATAAAAAGGGAAAGTTGAGAAATAGATCTAAAGAACCCTACAGAAACCCTAATTCAGATTAGAAACCCTAAGAAGTATTCCCAAGTCAATAAATTAACTTCTTGATGAGTATGTAGTGAATAGGTTGTACATGCTTTTCAGGATTCTATTCTGTTGTGTGATTGGCTTGATGGATTGCTTGGATTTCCCGATTGGATTGGATTGGATTGTGCTGATTTCCTGTGAGATCTCAAAATTAGGTATGTGGTTATTTATGAGTACTCCCTTTAGTTTCCTGGTGTTTTTTGATGTTTTATCAATTGCACAGAAATAAACTGATTGGGTGGTTTTATTTCTACAATCTTTAAAGTGAATATTATTATTACAATTTAAGTATATATATGAATTTCCCGAACCTACATACCATCTCTGGATGTAAAATGAGAGACCAAGCCCCAGAGGGAAGGTCAGAGGTGGTCAAGCCCTAGAGGGAAGACCACCGGGCACCCAAAGAGGTGACCCCAGGTACCAACCTCAGGATGGAGAAGGTAGCCTTAAGTCTCTTACAAGGAATAAACCCTAAGAGAGGGTATCCCAGAGTATGAGTAAAAGCAGTTGGGAAGTCATAGTAAAAAATGTAATATTGCATTGTCAACAACTATTTAATGTGATTAGTTTGTTAGAATATATGTGCAATATTTCGGTTGTCACCACATACCGATATATTCTTTTATACTGACTGACATTTTGTTTGTTGGCATTTTTGGAATATCTGAAATTGGACAAAAGTAAAATGGAATTTGTGAAGAATAAAGTTAACCTATTAAAGGAGGACTTAGTTTGATAGAACTCTATAGTGGGTAGAAGTCCCAGATTCCTATTTTTGAAAGGTATTTGAAAATTAAAAATTTGATCGTGTTTTAAGCTTAGTCTTTGGTAGAATTTAATAATTATTTTTGATTATATGCAAAACCATTGATCCTATTTTTGGGATAGTGTATTTGACTCTCTGGTCTTCCTTAGTTGGGAGTTACTGGGGAGGGGGTTGTTACAATTGGTATCAAAGCATGGTTTTCCATTTAATATCTAATAATTATTAAATTTTACAAACTCTTTAGAACCCAAGGGATTTATTGGAGGATTTTCCAATGATGGAGGTGTCTAGAAAAAGATTACAATCCGGGGGCTGGTAGTATTTTCCTCTGCCCCGCTAGTTGGTCTACGAGGACTCTCGAATTCTGTGTGACTACCTAGCTGAAATCGGAGGACTTGACTCAAAATAAGGTACCTCTAGGTCTTCTCATCTGATTTTGTCCCTTCTTTATCTCTTTTCTCTAGAATTTTTTTTAGTGCTTAGGGTTTTTCTCTCTCTCCACCCCCTCCTATGCTGGGAATTTAATTGTTAAGGATTAGGGAATCCTCCACCAAATAGAAAAATGCATGTAAATAAGATGACACAGATATAAGATTAAAGCGTGTACATATCTTTTCAAGTTATAAATCTGTAGTTAAATGATTTTAACCTATGTGCCTCAACATGGCCCGTCTCAAGACCATAGTTGTTTCCTTTGAGGCCCACGAGAACCCTTCCGAGGGTAGGCTTCCCCACAAGAGGAGGGGATCTTCTAAGAAGAGGAGAGACCATGGTGAAGAGTCCTCAAAGAAGAGGAAGAGACATGAGGAAGCCTCAGAGGGAGGTTCAAATCCTAAGCAAGTACCTTTCGACCACATGGATGAGGATGACGACCGGAAGTGCAAATCAGTGGGAGAATATGAGACCAAGACTGACACTACCGTTGGTCCATACACCGGGCACCCTCTGGATGGAGCAACAAAAGAAGCTGACCGGGGCCATCAGTACTTTGGCCCTCAAGGACACATCCAGAGGTGAAGATGTAGAGCTTCTACCAGTTTGTCCCTGACTCGAAGCCACCATTCTAGACTTCATGAAGCTAAACATAGAGAAGTTCTAAGGAGAGGACAAGACAGAAGTCATTGACTGAGCTTATTCTTGGTTTCTTGCGGTCAAAAATGGATTTCACATGCTAGAGATTCAACTGAACAAGAAGGTCTTGTTTTCTACCCATCTTCTGGAAGGAGAAACTAAGATATGGTGGGAGAACCACATCACAAGTGGAGACCTTAATGAATACATGATGGCCTGGATGGATTTCAGAACCATATTTTCTACCAAGTTCATGCCTACCTCAACCAAGAAGGATAAAGAAAGGGAGTTCACCTTCCTCGTGTAAGACAACCTCTCCGTTGCAGACTACGCTCACAAGTTTCACCCGGTGGAGCATTTTGGGTACATGATGACGAAGGAGAGGAGGGTGGATCACTTTGTGGAGTGTCTACACCCTACCATCAAGCCTCATGTTATGACGAGTAAGTTGATGACCTTCACTGAAACCTACAACACTGCTCTAAGCATGGAGAAGACAATGATGTCTGTAACCAACCCATCCAAGGGGTACCTGGGCTATGTTGACAGAACTATTGGACATAAGAATGATCACAAGAAATGAAAAGGGTGTAACAACGCCATGGGAAAGCATGGGGGAAAAGGAAAGCCATGTGCTGAGAGCTATTTTCAGAAGTTCTGTACCTGTAGACGATCACACCTTGGGAAGTGTTGCTTCAAGAAGAAGATATGATTTCGTTGCCAGCATGAAGGACACTTCATCGCTAATTGTTCTCTGCCTGATGCGAGAGGTCCAGGTCATGTGGTTGCACAATCGGTGGAAGCAACACCCCCATCAGGAGTCGATGCACCAGCTGGAGGTTCACCCGTTGGAGAGCGGAGGCAAGCTCGAGTCTTATCCATTGACAATGAAGAGGCTCAGGCAAATTCTAATCGGTTGATAGAGGGTAATAACACTTATTGATTTTCTATCAGCTTAGTTGATCATGTAATAGTAGTCTAATACATTATGAAACTATGTTGGCATGCTTGAAGTCACGGGACAAAGTGTAAAAGCTCTTTTTAATTCTGGTTCTACTAATACTTTCATTTCGTGAAATCTGGCAACTATGCTTTGTTTGGACATCAAGGATTTAGGTTATGTTTTGGATGTCACAACTCTGAGTGGTTGAATATATATGTCTCTTTTAAAAAATCCCATCTTTCCAGTTAAGTACCTGAGTCATGAGCTTCCTATTGACTTTAACCTCCTCGATATGAATGATTTTGATGTGATAATTGGTATTGATTACATTTACACCTATAGAGAACAGATTGATTGTAGAGAAAAGAAGATCTTTATTAGGAAACCTGGTCATCCACACTTTACATTTGAGGAAGGCGAGATGTGACCACCAGCCTATATGTGTTGGATCTAAAGGCCAAGTAGATGATAGTCAAAGGTTGTCAAGCTTTCTTGGTAGTAGTCGTTGAGCTAGAGTCTAAGGGGCAACCCCTTGAGGATATAGAGGTAGTCAGGAAATATGCGGATGTGTTTTTAGATGATCTACCTAGGATTCCCACTGAGTGAGAGGTATACTTTTCAATAGAGCTAGCACTCGGGACAAACCCTTTATCTAAGGCACCCTATAGGATGGCCCTTGCTGAGTTGCTGAAGTTGAAGAAACAACTACAAGAACTGCTAGATAAAGGTTTCATTAGATCGAGTACATTGCCATGGGGAGCACCAATTCTCTTTGTAAAGAAGAAGGATGGATCACTCTGGATGTGTATCAACTACCAGATGATCAATCAGGCTACCATTAAAAATAAGTATCCTTTACCCCATATAGATGACCTTTTTGACCAGCTCAAATCTACACGAGTATTTTCCAAAATTGATTACTGGGTACCGCCAGGTGTGAGTCAAGAGAGATGACATCCCTAAGACGGATTTTTGAACCCGTTATGGCCACTATGAGTTCATGGTTGTGCCTTTTGGGTTGTCAAACGTACCCGTGTCTTTATGAACCTCATGAACAATGTGTTCCAACCCTTCCTTGACTCCTTTGTCATAGTCTTCATAGATGATATCTTGGTGTATTTTGATGACCTAGATCAACACTGTGACCATCTGGGTAGAGTCCTTGATATGCTGAGAAAGTCAAAGTTCTATAGAAAATTCTCAAAGTGCGAGTTTTGGATAGACTATGTCATGTTCCTTGAACACATCATATTCAGAGGAACGATCTTCGTGGATCTAGCTAAAGTGTCGGCCATTCAAGATTGGCCTGCTCCAAAGAACCCCTCCGAGATCCATAACTTCTTGGGGTTGGTCAGATACTATTGACGCTTCATCAATGATTTCCCAAAGACTACTTTGGTGCTCACCAAGATGACTCAGAAGGATGAGAAGTTTGTGTGGTCTGACGTATGTGAAGCTCGCTTCTAGGAGATGAAGGAGAAGTTGACCACAACTCCAGTGTGGACTCTACCTTCTGGGAATGAGGGTTTCATAATCTTCACCGATGCATTACAGATGGGACTTGGCTGCGTGTTGGAACAAAATCAGGATGTGGTTGCATATGCCTCCCGACATCTCAAGCCCAACGAGGTGAACTACCCAACACATGATTTAGAGTTGATCAAGCACATATTCCCTCATGGAGTTTCCATAATTTGGTACGAGAAGACTGGATAATTCATATTCAATGTCTAATAACTCAAATTTAATTTTTCTATCTCTAATATACATGCCAAACAACTACTCACACTTCTCCCTCCAACATATCGTGACTAATATTTAGAAAGGATGTCAGACATTAGAGGATCTGTTGAGAGCTTGTGTGCTCAATTGGGGTGGATCCTGGGAGCAATACTTACCTTTAGCTGAGTTTGCCTACAATAAAAGCTACCAAGACAATATCGAGATGCCTTCGTATGAAGCTCGGTGTGGGAGACTGTATCGGTCACCGCTTTACTGGGATGATGTCGGTGAGAGAACCTTGTTGAGGTCAGATGAGATCGAAGTGTATGTAGATAAAGTCACTTTGATCAAGTAGAGGTTGAAGAGAGACCAGGATTGATAGAAGTTGATTTCTAATGTGAAGCAAACTGACTCGCAGTTCACTCTGGGAGAACATGTGCTTTTGAAAATCCGACCGCTCTGAGTTGTAGCTAACAATAGAGGAAAGCTAAGTCCCAAATACTTAGGTCCATTTGAGGATTTAGAACAGATTGGTGAAGCTACATATTGTTTGGCATTACCCCCTCAGTATAGTATGATGCATGATGTTTTCCATGTGTTCAATCTAAAGTGCTATGTGAAGGATCTGAGCCATGTGCTGAGCATTGAACCTATTGAGATTCAAGGGAGGATGACATATCCTGAGTCACCTTTGAAGATTCTAGATACCAAGGTGAAAGAACTTATATGTAAGAATATAGAGATGGTAAAGGTTCTTTGGAAGAATCACGGAGAGGATGAAGCCACATGGGAGCTGAAGATGGACATGGAAAAAGCCTATCCTGGCTTGTTTGTTTGATTGCTAAATTTTGTGGGCAAAATTCTTATAAGGAGGGGCAGATGTTATGACCTCAATTTTCATAGGTTAGGGTTGAAATGTAATTCCTCCAATAAAGATGTATGATTATGAAAATTGTGTGATTCAAGTACTTTGTGTGGATTTTTTTGCTAAATGTCCTTTGCATAATGTCTTCGTGGGCCTTGTTGAATAATAAGCCCAAATATAATTAAAAGAGAATAATGAGAAAAAGGAATCTAATAATAAGAGAAATTGAGATAATGTTAAGAATAATGTGGAATTCTCTACAAGGCTAATTGTTTGTTCATATTAGGGTGGATTACAAGTTCACATGGTTTCTTGTGATGAAAGAAATCCAAATAAAGAAGATAAAAGTGAAAGAGAGAGAAAATATTAATAAACTATGCTTTAATGTGTAATAACTTGCATGTGAAGAAAACACCTTTATCCTTTCGAGTATGGAACTCAAACATGGTACACGAATAGATAATGCTATTACAAGGTTTCCCCTAAAATTTGGATGAAAAAGGATAAATGAGGAGAGATTTATGGTTTTTGCAAGTTTTCCTTAAGTGAATGGATAATTGATTAATCATATGAAATGTCACAATGTGATTGGAAATAAAAATTCGGATTTGTTTATAGTGCACACAATCTTGGCCCTAGATTTCATGATCTGGATCATAAATCTCCTGATCTGATGATGCTGGGTCGTCATCTAGATCCCAGCCTGAGAAGGAAACCAGAAGGATTTACTTCCAATCCCGTTTGATCTCTGATGCATGAGAGTCCTTGGAAACTCACCCAACAAGTTTGGGAGACCTTCCTAAATCGATCAACCCTAACATTTTGGGGCTTTTGAGGAAGATTTGAGATTTCCCCAATTCGGTATGAATTGGGATTTTCATGTGAACCCTGCCCTATATAAAGGGGGTTTTGTGCAACACCAACAAACCCAAAAACAACTCTCACGAGACTACAATGAGTAGACGAATGAGTTGGTTTCTTAAATTGGAGTTTTTGTCCTGACCTACACTGTCATCTCAGAGCAGCTGGTCGACGAGTGGAGAACAAGCAATTGGCTTGGTTGACGAGTCTGGGGAGTCGAGGTGAAGCGACCAGTGCTTTCAATTCACACGCAGGTGCAATAGAGCATGGAGTCAATGTTTGTGTTGACCATCAGGCTGTTGAGGAGCAAAGCATCAAGGTTGAAGATGACACTTGGGGAAAAGACACTTTTACCCCGACGGCCCTTCATTACAGCCTTATAGGTAAGAACACAGTTGTCCTTTCGTTATTTTTTTTATTTAGCGAGTGCGTGTTTTCACTGGCAAACCGCACCGAGTTTGTGAGGCCCGATTGGCTAATCCAACTGAGGTGGTAGGCTCCCATTGGTCAGAAAAAGAATAATTAGTAAAAATTGTAATTAATTATTGGTAAATCAGATGAAGTCGATTTATATATGAATGTTGATTAGAAAAATACATAGATTTCAATAAAAATAGTTTTGAGGCCTGAATCTATTTATAGTTAGAAAAGTACATAAACTTTCTATCTTTGATGTTTTCATGAGCAAGAAACCCTAATTTGATGATTAATGAAATCGGGAAAAGGAATATGGATGTTCTATAGGAATATTAACATGTTGTTAACAAAAAGGATGTTTTGAATATAAATTGATGATCTATATGCTTAGTTGGTGAATTTAGGGTTTGATATGTATAATCTGCATTAATGGACTTAGAAACCCTACTCTAGGTGAATGAGTTATATTTTGAGAACCTTTGTATAATATGATATTAGGTTGATCCTAAGCCAAATTGATAATAAAGAGGCTTTGATATGAATAAGTTTAGTAATTAGGGTTTTGGTATATATGTTGCTATTTTAGGGTTTTGTTGAAATGAAAAGGGAAAGTTGAGAAATAGATCTAAAGAACCCTAAGGAAACCCTAATTTGGATTAGAAACCCTTATATGTATTCCCAAGTTAATAAATTAACTTTTTCATGAGTATGTAGTGAATATGTTGTACATGCTTTTCCGGATTTTGTTCTGTTGTGTGATTGGCTTGATTGATTGCTTGGATTTCCTGATTGGATTGGATTGTGCTTATTTCCTGTGAGATCTCAAAATTAGGTATGTGGATATTTATGAGTATTCTCTATAGTTTCCTGACATTTTTTGACATTTTATCAATTGCATAGAAATAAACTCCTTGGATGATTTTATTTCTACAATCTTTAAAGTGAATATGATTATCACAATTTAAGTATATATATGACTTTCCCGAACCTACATACCATCACTGATGTAAGATGAGAGACCACACCCCGAAGGGAAGGTCAGAGATGGTCAAGCACCAGAGGGAAGACCACAGGGCACCCACAGAGGTGATCCCATATATCAAGCTCAGGATGGAGAAGGTAGCCTTAAGTGCCTTGCAAGGACTAAACCCTAAGAGAGGTTATCCCAGAGTATGAGTAAAAGTGGTTGGGAAGTCATATTGAAAAACATAATCTTGCATCGTTAACAACTATTTGATGTGATTAGGTTGTTAGAATATATGTGCAATATTTTGGTTGTCACCACATACTGATATGTTCATTTATACTAATCGACGTTTTGTCTGTCGGCATTTTAGGAATATCTAAAATTGGATGAAAAATAAAGTGGAATTTGTTAAGAGTAAAGTTAACCTATTAAAGGAGGATTTAGTTAGATAGAAATCTATAGTGGGTAGAAGTCCCAGATTCCTATGTTCGAAAGGTATGTGAAAAGTAAATTTTTTATCCTATTTTAAGTTTAGTCTTTGGTAGAATTTAATAATTATTTTTGATTACTTACAAAACCAATTTTACTCTATGATATCTATTACCATAGTAAAATGGTTTTAACCTTAAGTCCCTTGCAAGGACTAAACCCTAATTTAATAGTGATATCTATTTGTGCATTTATCCTAACATTGAAAAGGGGATTTTTCTAGCCTCAACATATACATATTCATGCTTAATATGATGTAGTGAGAGAGAAAATAATAGGTAGAAGTGGTGAAACCCATTCCACTCTAGTGTACCCCTTCATTGATTTATCAACCTTTAATTCAGCCTTTACTATTTGCAGCTTTAGTTTCGTTACCAAATCCAAATCTTGTATTAAATACTATTCTTGTGCGGTTAACGTGATTGGTCGATTCTTATATACTTTGTCCTTTAGGTTTGATCATGAGTTGTACTATAATAAGATCTGACCTCTTATTGGTGGTGATTATTGAACATTGGTAGAAGTAAACTCTAGGGGTTTCACCCCTAGTGAATTTATTGGTGCAATATCACATATGAGAGATTTTATCACCATTTCCAAGTATAATGGAATTTTATAATAATTTTAACCAACTTGGAGTAGCTAGGGTTTTTCTTTTCCAATTGATACCATTGCATATATTTTTGCATTCAATCTTAGTCACCTAACATGTGGTAATCATTCTTCCTCAGGAACCATTTCAAGTGCATGAGACACTCTTCTAACATCAGTCCAAGACTAGATTTTGATGTGAAATCAAACAAACCTACTACATGCTTCTTCGTGCACACCAAGCCAAAATGGCTAAAGAAGAGATCAACCTAAAGGTTGAGGCAATGCTTGCAACATAGTGAGATATGCTCCTAACTAAAGCCAAAGTAGCAGTGCAATCAAAACTACAAGAAGTCAAAGAAACTTAAAGATAAAGAGAACTACGAGACTTACTTTATTCCTATGGATGCCAATACACACAACCCCATTGTTCAACCATACATCAAAGCTCAAAATTTCAAGATCAAGACACTATGGGTGACAATGATGTAAAACACAATAGTTTTGCAAGATGAGTCGATGAGAACACCCATGACCATTTGTACAAGTTCATAGACCTCTATGGACTAAGAAAGTAAGTTGGTATGTTAGAGGAGGCCATGAAGTTGAGATTGCTATATTACTCCCTCACTAAAAAAGCTAGTAGTGTGGTACAACTCCCTAGATGATTGCAACATCAAAACTTAGGAGGAACTTTAAAACTAGTTCCTTGGGAAGTTCTTTCCACCCTCTCTCACTTATCAACTTAGAGGGGAAATCAATCAATTCAATAAGAATCCATCTAAAACTCTTTTTGAAGCATGGGAATGATTCAAAGGGTTGTTGTGTAAATGCTGTCATCACGACATTCCCCTATCACAACTTATTGAGAAATTACATAAGGGAGTTTATGATGACATCAAGCAATTCCTTGATGCTGCTTGTAATGGATACTTCATGCTGAAAAGCTTTGATGATCATGGAAAGTCATAAGGAGTGTTGAGAACCAAACCAGTTGGGTCTCATCCTACAAAGGAAGAATCCTTAGGGTGGCTATGGAAGAAGATAAATCTGAGTTGAAGGGCAAGACAACCTTGAGTCAACCCTCTTTAATAGTGGGTAGAGAGGCCAATCCTCTTTCCAAGCCAGATTAACCCCAAAAATCTGCCAGGTTTGTAGTGAAGAAGGCCACAGGAGCTTACAATGTAACCATCTCTGTCAATCAACCTTGAACATGCACCAACCTAAATTTGACAATGCTCTAGTTATTAAAGAAGTCAATGTGGTCAACCCATTCCATGACATAGGAACTATAACCCCAACATGCCAAGAAACCATCCATGATTCCAATATGAAAACATAGACGGAGCAAAAAAGACACACCAGATCTAGCAAGGAACCAGTCAAAATCATGTTCGGGGTCCTCTAGGTTTCCAACAATAGCATTACTATTGTCAGAACAACTACAATCCTAGACAATATTGCAAAATTTACAACTAAGACAAAAACCCTACAATAAAAAAGGCCAACTACTATTAGGGTAGGGAATGCAACAAACTACACCAGACTCCAATAGCCGGAGTCATCTGGATACCATTGAGAAGATATTGGAGAGCCAACAGGCCCACAACAAGTCCATGTAGGTGCAACTTGCGTAGATATTTGTAGCCATTCACCCTCCAACAGTCTCATTTGTGGGTCAACCCAAGGGTAACCCCAAGCATTAGGAGGAGTAGTTAAAATCTATGACCAAACATTCTGGGCATGTTCTACTGAAACACCTATCCTTCATCAACAACAACAACATACTGGTTCTAGAAGATGATGAAGATGAAGAACTCCCTCCAATGGCTATACCGATAGTTATTCCAGTGGAACCGATTGTTGAACCTCCATTAACAAGTAGCTTGCCTAAACCTAAGAAGGCAATAGAAATTACACCAACCTATCCTCCTATCCTATTGGTGCTTGTTTCCAAACCCCAAGTTCCTTACCAGAGCCGTCTAGCTCAGACACATCTGGACTCAATATTTATGAAGTTCAAGGAAGTGATGACAAAGTTACATGTTGATATTCCCTTCCTTGATGCTCTAGTTGAAATCCCATAATGGAAAAAATTTCTTGAAAACTCTCCTCACTCATAAATACTTAGTAGAGAAGGTCTAGATAGTAAAACTAGCATGAACGACATCAGATATCATCTGAAGTAAGATGCCCAAGAAACTTAAAGATTTGGGACCTTTTAGAATCTCTTGATTTGTTAGGGACATCACATGCCTGAAAGACATTGATAATCGTGGGGGCAAGTATCTCTATCATTTCCTAGAACTTGTGCAAGAGACTAAGGTTTCACTATTGACATTCTCCCCATCGACATTATGATTCAACTAGTAAATTCTTCTATGACCACCCCTTTGGGTATCATAGAAGACATACCTGTGAGAGTGGGTCCCAAATCCTATTTCCCTTGCAACTTCATCATCATGGACATCATGGAGGAACTTCAATATCCTCTCATACTTGGGCACCCGTTCTTAGCAAGTACTAGAGACTTAATTGATGTACTGCCCATAATCTTGACATTGTGACTTGGGACAAACCCTATTGATTTCAAGGTCATACAGAGTCTCAAGGGGCCATCTTTCCAGGAACAATGCTATCTGATTGACTATGTAGGAAAAATCACACAGCTGCGGTAGGAGGAACAAACTTATGAGGACCCTCTGAAAACAACACTCTTCAGTGCCAATACTCATGAGTTGAATGATGAAAAAATGGGAAAATCTCTTCTCCTCTTTAAATGTACTGAGGGATACCCTGAAGATGAGTTTGAAGATCTAAAGTCTACTTCCATCTCTAAAGAAGAAGACAAGGAACCTACCTCACCAAAGACGAAACCTTTACATGGGGAGATCAAATATGTCTTCTTGGATGAGAAGAAAGTCAGCCCAATCATTATCAATTTGAATCTCATGACTGAGCAAGAAAACAAGTTGTTTATGGAAATGAGTAGAGGAAAAAGGCTTTGGGATACAAAATGATTGATATGATAGGGGTAAAAAATCCCTCTTCATGCATCACATCAAATGATCGATAACTACAAACCCTCCGTCGAGCCTCAATGCAAGATGAACTTGATTCTGAAGGAGGTTGTGAGAAAGGAGGTAATAAAGCTATTACTTTCTGGGATTATCTATCCCATCTATGATTCACCGTGGGTGAGTCCCATGCAAGTTGTGAGAAAGAAGGGAGACACTACATTTGTTCTGAATGAGAAGAATGAGCTTATTCCCACTAAAACTTTTACCTAGTGGCATATGTGTATAGACTATCACAAAGGTCAACAATGTAACCTGGGAGGAACACTTGCCTCTCCCCTTTCTTCATCAAATCCTAGAAAGGCTTACTCACTAGGAGTTATATTTCTACATAGATGGGTACTTTGTCCTTTACTATATTCCCATATACCCCGATCAAGAAAAGACTACCTTCACTTATCCTTTTGGCATGTATACTTTCTATTATATCCCCTTCAAACTATGTAATGTACCTACCGTTTCCAACATTGCATGTCTACCATCATTTTTGGATATTGAGAAAATAATGTGAATCTCCTTGGATGATTTCTCACTCTATGGAGATTCATTCAAATCATGTCTACACCACTTGTCCCTTGTCCTGGAACACAATGAAGACGCACATTTGGTGTTGAACTGGGAAAAATGCCACTTCACGGTGAAGGAGGGCATTGTTCCAAGACACCATGTTAGACCCAGAGGTATAGAGGTCGACAAAGAAAAGATATAAGTGATCACCAAGATATCTCATTCAACTACTGTTAAAGAGGTGTGGGCATTCCTTGGACATGCTAGATTTTATAGGAGATTCGTATGTGATTTCAGCAAGATCACTAAGCCTCTAAGGAACCTTCTCAGAAGGATGTAGACTTTATCTCTAATTCTGAATACATGAAGAGCTTCAACAATTTGAAGAAAACTCTTGTCTCTAATCCCATCCTTGGATCCCCAACCTGGTCTCTTCCATTTGAGATCATGTGTGATGCCAATGACTATGTTGTAGGGGTAGTTCGTGGGTGACATGTCAATAAGAAACATCATGCCATTTACAATTCCAATAAGATAGGGGATAATGCAGAAAAGAATTACATAAGCACGGAAAAGGAGTTTCTTGCCATTATTTTTTCTTTCAAAATTTTTGATCCTACCTGATTGGCCCACAAGTGCTTGTCAACACTGATCACACTACTATCAAATATCTAATGTCAAAGAAAGACATGAACCCAAGGCTGATCTTACTACTGCAAGAGTTTGATCTGGATAAGACAATAAGGGGATTGAAAATGTCATGGTTGATCAACAACTCCTTACCTAATGACCACTTTCTAAAAATATCAACATTCACACCAGGTTGCAAATTTTATCAACTATTTATCTACATGAGTCTAGAATGCATAGAGAATGATAAGAGGAAATATATGTTTGACATTTTCCATTACTATTGGGATGAGCCTTACCTTTCCCTATTATGCTCAAATGGCATTTATCATTGGTGCATCTCCGAAGAAAAAGCTCCTCTTATCCTAGAACAATATCACTCTGGACCAATTGGGGGCCACATGAGTTCAAAAAAGAATGCTTCCAAGGTCCTTTAATGTGGGTTCTTCTAGACCCCTACATTCAAGAATGCTCACCTCTCTATCAAGTCTTGTGATCAATGCCAACGATCCAATAATATTACTAAGAGGGATGAGATTCCCCTAAATTTTTGGCAAGAAGTGGACATTTTTGATGTTTGAGGTGTGTACTACATGGGTCTGTTCTTATCCTCTTATGGCTTCTCCTACATCCTCATTGTTGTTGACTATCTCTCAAAATGGATAGAAGTTGTACCCACAAAGTCTAGCATCTCCAATCTAGTGATTAAGTATTTAAAGACATTATGTTTCCATGCTTTGGAGTCCCCTACACCGTCTTTTTTGATGGGGGATCACACTTCCTTGAGTGTAGCTTTGAAGCACTCCTTTAAAATTATGGTGTCTCCCATTGGGTATCTACTCTGTACCATCCTCAAATGAGCGATAAAGTGAAGGTTTCCAATCATTAGATCAAAGCTATTTTGGAGAAGACAATCAGTAGGACAAGGCAAGATTGTGAAAATGCACACATCTATAAGGAACACGCAAATGTGGCATTATGACCACTTGAAGAGGAAAGATCTACAAGTCGGGGATCAATTACTACTACACAACTCTTGTCTCTACCTCTTCCTAGGAAAGCTCAAGATCAGATGGTCCAGTTCATTCGTTATCAAGCACATATTCCCTCATGGAGTTTCCATAATTTGGTACGAGAAGACTGGATAATTCATATTCAATGTCTAATAACTCAAATTTTATTTTTCTATCTCTAATATACATGCCAAACAACTACTCACACTTCTCCCTCCAACATATCGTGACTAATATTTAGGCGTCAAGCCGACAACATTGACAAGGTGCTTCTCGGGAGGCAACCCATGTTACTTTCATTTTTAACCTTTTTCACATCTTAGTTCATATTGCATTTAGTTATTTAGTGAATATCATTACAAGATCATATGTTCTAATAATTTTGATTGTAGGTGAATGCATTTTACTAAATGGAGGGAAACCACTAGCCAGTGGACCAACCATCAAAATTCTTCCCCTCCATCTTGAATTTAGTGTTTGCATGGGGATGCGAAAATATCTAAGTTTGGGGTGGAGGGTGTGTGGTATTTATTCTACTATCTACTCACATCTATCTGTTTGTAACTTATGATCTTATCACCTCATTCATCATGCATCAAATTTAGCTCAAAATTTTCAAAATAAATTCCTTCCAGAGAAAACAAAATCATTGCCTAGATGGCTTAGGTTCAAATTTCTCGATTTGCATCCATGAATTTCATCATCAATAACTCACCTTACTCAAAGGAAAATGTCATAATGACCAATTTGATGAAACAACCAATGCCTAGAAATCACCCTATGTAGCCTAGGAACCCAATCATCATGTTTCCCTTGAAAATATGGCAAGTTTTTGAGGAATTGAAAGGGATCAAACACATCATTCTTCTAACTAACTAGTTAAAGAAATTCTTGGAATCAACATTAGTCTGGTTCAATCCTTTGGTACCAGACATTGGACCACTAAACACCAACATAGTGTCAAACTTAACTAGATATGGTGGTGAACATCATGCTCGACCTAGATGGGAAATGGAATACCAAATTCTAAATTATTGTTTTCTCACAAATAAGGATGAAAGCGTCATGAGAGTAAAGACACTTGTACAAGGTTCCCAGTATGACATGAGAGCTTGGAAGCTATTATAATATTAATTTTCACATGTATTTATACATATAATTTTATGCAAATATTGGATTGATAAGGATATATTAGAAAACTTAATGTTTTGTTTGCAAGTTTTGGTTTGCGAATGAAATTTCTCCATATAAATGGGATTTTGTGTGTTTTACTTATTTAAATAATCTATTAATAAATATTTTATAAAGAATTAGTGGAAAATTCAATAATAAAGTAATTACTAAAAGTAGTGGACTATTAGTAATTAAATAAGGAATTGTGTGGAGATTTCTACATATTGTAGGTGAAGCTAACTAATAAGAATTTGCCAGCCTTATATTGCACTCAATGAGAACACACACTAAATTAGGATTTCTTTCCAAGTTTGTGTGAGAAAAGGAATTATTTGATGCCTTAAATAATACAAAATAAAGAGAATACGTAGGGACAAAGAAAAGTACTACTCATTTTTGTATCATGGGCCCAAATCTTGTCACACAGAGATTTAATTTTTAAAATCTTTACTCTACAATTTGAGATTTTTTGGATAAAATGAGAGAGAGATATGAGTTAATTGAGTTTTCCTAAAGTGAAAGGGATTATTTGTTAATGTATTCATGTCACAATTTATTTTCCCTATTTGGAAACTTAGGGCCAACCCTTTTATTCACACACATGCTACTAGCCATGATTCTCAAATCCTAGGGTTCCTCATTGTCTTCTAGCTTGAGTCGAACCGAGAAAGTTGGTGAATAGGGAACCCAACTTTTCTCATGTCAGGCTCTCTCTCTCTTGATCACCTCTTCTCTTTATTCCTTTCCCTTTGAGTTTCACAGGAAAATCGAAGTGTAACCATCCCTAGATGACCCTACCTTGAGAAGAATCTAGAGTTTCCCCAATTCGCTCGGCAGGCAGACTCATGAGTCGGCCATCTCATGTAGACATGCCTATATAAGGCAGATTCCTCTCCAAATTCACTCCATGAGACTCCTCAAACTTATAAGGAATTCTCCTCGTCTCCAATTCACTTTCCAGGCCTATCAAATCTCTACTTCACCTCTCTTCTATTTCATCTACTCCACCAAGGAAACCTTCTCTTTGTCCACTATATTCTCACCACCACCAAGCAATTAGTGACCATGATTGAGTTCGATGAGGCATCACAAAGAAGATTATGCCTTTTTGTACCTCTCTAAGGCCCAGATAACTGGAATCAACCTTGGAGTTGAGTTAGCCAAACAAGACTATGCTTGCGAGACTGATGGAGTGAAGAAGGAGAAGGTTAGGTGGGAAAAGACATCCCAACCCCAAATATGCTATTGTAAGGTGAGGGGTACTCCTGTTCTTTTACCCCATAGTTTTTCTTCTAATCGTTCTATGCAGGAATGACGTCTACTATTGCATGATCCTATTGTCTTGACCCCAATCTAGTGGCACAACTGAGATCCAGGTGGACACCTATTTGACAAGCCTTGGTTGGCCCAAAAGAATTAACTTTATAGAAATCATAGTAAATAAGCAGTAGATCCAAAAAAAACAAATATATATATATATATATATATGATTTTGTTTAAGAAAAGCTAAGGATTCTGATAAAAGTGGTGTCATGACCTAGTTCTGTCTCAAATTCTAGAAGTGCATAAAGATGCAATCTCTAATGTAAATCAATACATAAAAACCATATTTTATAAGATTGATGAAATTGATGAATAAAGTTTCATTAATTGGACTTAATGAATAAAGTCAAATCTTTTTGGATAAAAAGAACATATTGGATAAAATTTTGGTTAAATAATTCATATGTTGCCAATTTAGGGTTTCCTAAGTTAAAAAGCACTAAAATTTAATAATTAGAGTTTGGGAAGCCTAACTCTAATGAAACCTTAATTTGACTCCGAGCCCAAGTCAGTCATAATGGATATTTTGTGAACATAATAGTAATACTTGGGTGTTGTACACTAATTACGTGGTGATTGCTTGATTGGTTGTGTATGATCTTATTCACTTGGAAGATAAGTTATCTCTGAGAAAGGTATGTGGTTATGCCTATGAATGCTCTCCTTATTAACTTCCCTATTTTCCAAAGTTTCCCAAATGGATTGCAATGAAACTACTTAATTGTTTATTTAATTCTGGAAATCTATAAAGTCCCTATGAGTATCTTCTTATATAAATGTAACTTTCTCAATCCATGAATAATTATCTCTAGTAAGTTAAAGAACATGGGTAAAAGAAGTCATTATGGGAATGACTGGTGATCAAGCCCAAAAAGGAGATCACCACAGGCCATGCCCAGAAAGGAAGGCCTACTATAAAACCAAGCCTGAGTGAGGGAAGGTTATGAAAGTCCGATGCAGGGACCAAACCCTAAAGAGAGGGTTCCTCATAAAGAGGCTCCCCCAAAGAGAGGGAACACCATATAGAATGAAAGGATAAGGGTTGAGAGGTTAAAACAAGAAAATACATGTTCAATTTTGTAATTATAATTTCTTCTATGGATGAATATGTTGTTACACCTACATGCATATATTTTGTTTCCCTCACATACTCAGTATATCTGTAACATCCCTAACCTGGGTTATGAATTAACCCTAGGTGTTTTGCCTAAATATGTAATTAAATCCTTGTGATTATCTTTTAGCATGTAATTAAGTTCCTAAGGAACATACATTTTCATTTCTGTCCTTTTTAAACAATGATTGTAGTATTGTTTGGTAATACAAGGACCTATGTGCAAATTAACCAATTAGAGGGGTTAACTTGCAAATTACAGAGGTTAAGATGTTCCTATAACAAAGAGACATCATATGAATGAATATGATGAGGTATGATGGATTTCCCAAGTTTGGGCACCAAGGTGCAGCTTGTGGAGCAATCCTTGTGCTTAAAACCCTAATTTTGGTGTAAAAGTGCAAATTACCCAAAATGAGGGGTGCAACTTGTGATATACAATTTCTAGAATATCTTTTATGACTTTTGACATCATTTAAATTATAATATTGAAGGAGGCACTTCATTTGAATAATCATATTATAAGAAATACCTTTGTAATTAAACCACCAAAGTTGTAAGTAAAGGAGACCCTTATATGTATATGTGCACCATAGTGACAAGTTGACCTTCCTTGCCTTTAGTCCTTGGTCTTAGAATAAGTTTTACCTTAGATATGAAGAGGAAGGACGTGCCTAAAAGAAAGGAAGGACCTAGTTGTGAAAAGGAGGAGTAAGTTGTCCTTATGATGAAAATAACCTCAAAGTATATATGATCCTTTCCTTTGCAACCAAAGGCAACGTTTCCTTTCTTCCCTTCTTATTCCCTTTCTTAGACTGACTTAGGACAGAGCTCAGGAGTAAAGGAATATGACCAAGTTCATCTAGGTAAGCGTTTATCATCATCTTGCTCGAATTCATGGAGGAAACCAGGTTACAAGGTTGGTTTCATGGTTATCTTACTTAGCTTTCTCTTCCTAGCCGATCCTTCCCAACGTTTCCTTGAAGAAACAACCTTGGATGACCTGTGGAGCTCAAGCCACCATTAAAGTTTTGAAGCTTGGAAGCTTGGAGTTCTAGGAACAACGTTTGAGGCGGGTTTTATAACTCTACACCTTGCTTTGTTATGCATACTTTTATTCTTGCAAATAATAGTTAGTTCTTCTTCTTCCCCATCTTTCTTTGCACTCTTGCAAGCTTTTTCGTGAAGAACAGAGCTTGGTTTCAAGGTTGAAGATGAAGGGAGTTAATACCTATGTTGGTCCTTATCCAACTTTACTAAATGATCTTGGACCAATAAGTCTAAACAGTTTGCACTTGTTTCAACTCAAATGGGTTCACACTCGTTTCAACTCAAATAAGTTCACACTCGTTTCAACCCAAATGGGTTCACACTCGTTTCAACTCAAATGGGTTCACACTCGTTTCAACTCAAATGGGTTCACACTCATTTCAACTCAAATGGGTTCACACTCATTTCAACCCAAATGGGTTCACACTCGTTTCAACTCAAATGGGTTCACACTCATTTCAACTCAAATGGGTTCACACTCGTTTCAACTCAAATGGGTTCACACTCGTTTCAACTCAAATGGGTTCACACTCGTTTCAACTCAAATGGGTTCACACTCGTTTCAACTCAAATGGTTTCACACTCGTTTCAACTCAAATGGGTTCACACTCGTTTCAGCTCAAATGGGTTCACACTCGTTTCAACTTAAATGGGTTCAATTAAAGGATACCTTGTTTTATGTAAACCCTAATGACATGATAGTGGTGATTTGGTTTATGTTAATCAATAAGGACTTAACCCAACCCTATCTAGAGTGATGTAATCAACATCCATTAGTAAGGAGAGAGAGAAAGTACCATTTATGGTTAAATCTCAAATAAAGTACCTTCAATGTATATGAATATCTAGGATTAGGGTATGATCCACTTATGAGAGAATCATGAAAACCCTAATTAAGATAATTGATGAGTCTTAACCTAATTTGAAAGCATCAATGATGATGTTTCTCATTCATGATGATGCTATGAGCTCATTTCACTATGAAGTGAATAGTAAACCCTAATTCTAGGGTAATCATGAGTAATGTGAATAGTAAACCCTAATTCTAGGGTAATCATGAGTAATGTGAATAGTAAACCCTAATTCTAGGGTAATCATGAGTAATGTGAATAGTAAACCCTAATTCTAGGGTAATCATGAGTAATGTGAATAGTAAACCCTAATTGTAGGGTAATCACGAGTAATGTGAATAGTAAACCCTAATTCTAGGGTAATCATGAGTAATGTGAATAGTAAACCCTAGTTCATAGTAATATGTTGAAATGAACAATAAACTCTAAACTCATGTTATTCCTTTAAGCATGAATTTTATGATCAAGATATGAGATAAGGAATTATTATTCCCAATCATAATGCAAGGGGTGAATAACCCTAAATGATGTAAACAAGGGAATCTTACCCTTTGTAAGGACATAAAAGTATAACCTTTGAATTGAAGGGTTAATTCTGTCTTATTGACTGATGATCTGATTATGAATTGTTGATTATTATCAATTGAATTAATCATGCATGTTCTTATAAGAGAATAATCATATCCAGGTAAGGATCATGACATCATATTCATTGAAAGCATGTCAATAGCTTATGAATGGAAATAACTATGTTTCCTAGATGCAAGTGGCATCATATGAAACTGATATGCCTTAAGGGCCATGAATGACATCAAGGTCATGATAATAGATGACTTGATGCTGACATGTCATGTGATAGCAAGTGTTATGATGATATAAAGGTGTGAACACCCATGTTCCTGAATTATAGTGATAAGATGATTAAGAATTGATATCCATCTGATAACTGATATGAGTAATACCTGTTACATTTAGTATTCTTCTGTTATAGCCATGTTTAGTACTTAAATGTTTGGAAACATGTATGATGCTAAAAGCATACTGAAATGTACCTAATAATCAAGTATAATCATATCATGTAGAGCCCTGATCATAGATCCATCATTATCAGAGTTTAAATGATGGTGAAACAGGTTTTCCTAAGGGAACTCCTGGATCACATACTTTAGAGTATGTGGGGGAATATGGATGTGTATATCCTTACATCCTAGTGTAGGAGTTGATGTGGATGTATCTTAATCCATCAGCCCTTCACTATATGCTTATACTGGGATGATGTAACACTATTCTCCCAAAGGAATCTTTATACCACATCGATGAGAGATAAGCATGAAATCTTTCGATAGCAAAGAGAATGCAGAATGCCACTGTGACTCTAATAGCGAAGTACCAGAATACCCTGGTGAGCTATATTAGCAGAGACACTAGATGTCTTGCATGTTTATCCTCATTCTGACTGAGGTAGTTGAAGGTCATGAGAATCCGACTCTTTCAATGACCTAGTATGATAGCGATGCGACTTACTAGTGATCGGTTGGAGCATGAGCGGTATACCTCATCTCCGTAGGGCATAATGATATTTGTAAAACATAATCAACCGCGTAGCATAACTTCTTAGGTTGAACTACGAGGAACATTGATTGATATTACAATGCTTGCATTTAATATCCTGTTCAAGTATTAGTATACATGTTCTTCATATTCCTTAATAAAGATGAGTAATTATTATCAAGCCTGCTGTGAGTAATCTAAGTTACCTGCTCATGATATTCCTTGATTGCTTTTAACAAAGTTTCTGGCGGAGAGTTATAACTCTCGCTGGGACAATTATTTAAAATTGTCTCACCCCGTAGATTTTCTACCTTTAGGTGGACGTCGAGGTCGAAGAAACCGATCTGCAGGTGGACAACAACAGCAGTGGCAAAACCAGGAGCAGCAGTGATTTCAGGTGGAAACACTGTGCTGTCTAGTCTTGTAGATAGAATAGTCTTATGTCGTCTCTGTACACTCAGGTCCTAGGAGTTTGTTGATCTGAGAATTTTAAAGTCTTGAGATTTTGTATCACAATGTATATAATCACTCAAGAAGTGATTTATCAGAGATGTAAACAGTTCATCTTACTTTTATGAAAGGAGTTTCAAGTTTTCAAGATCTCGTTTTCGAAAGGTTTTAATTTATCGTGATTTTTCGAATTCCGCTATTAATCAAACCGCTTCTGCTACGTTTATCTTGTGTTTTAGAGATCAGATCCCACAATTAGTGGTATCAGAGCTCTAGGTTCGCTGAGTCTACAGAGACATAGGACTTAGAGTGTCAAGTCTATCCTTTGTACTTCTTTCTTATCTAATAGAGTCTTCTGCTCCTTAGGAGAAGAAGATAATTAAGGATGTCTGGACCACAGGAGGAGTACGAGGCCGAAAGTAGTGTTGCTGCACCTCGAGAAGGTGCAAGGAACCTAGAAATAGAGCAACATGTACCTGAGCCACCTATGGAGCCACCTCAGTTTGACCCAGCTGACATGGGAAACCCAGCTGTTTAGACCATGTTTGGGCAGTTTATGAATTCCATGACACACATAACAGATAGGATACCTATGCCTGCACCTAGGGCACCTACCCAACCTGAAGGACAAGATATCGGTAAGACGTTCGAGCGACTTCGTCGTGTCGAAGCAACCAAATACTTTGGAACAGCTAATCCGACAGATGCCGATCTCTGGTTAACTGAGTTGGAGAAAGCTTTCCAAATCCTCAACATCCCCGAAGGTGAGAAGGTTAGACATGCTGTCTATGTTCTCAAAGGCAGTGCTGGTCACTGGTGGACCATGGAAGAGCAAAAGAGGACTGGGATAGAGATCTCATGGGAAGACTTTCGTCGGGAATTTGTCCACAAATATTTTCCAAAGACTTTCCTGGATGAGAAGATCTCTCAGTTTGAGAGACTGAGGCAGGGTATGATGAACATTAGCGAGTATGAGGCTAAGTTCATGGAGTTGTTGCGATTCTGTCCGCATATGGCTACCACAGATGAAGAAAGGATTAGGAGGTTTGAGAAGGGTTTGAATGCCGACATGACTACTCCCGTGTCTGCACTAGAAAACCGGGAGAGATTCTCTACCTTTGTTGAGTCAGTCCGAAGGATAGAGAGATCCGTAGTCGAGAAAAGACAAACCCAAAAGAGATATCCACAGTTCCAGGGATCTTCATCTAGAGACTTTAAGAAGCCTAGATTCTCTGCATCTACACCTCCACCACCCGAATCTAGTTCTCAGATTCAATGGTCCCCAAGTAGAGGTAGAGGACGAGGTTTACCGCCACGAGAGACTCACAGTTCAGCATCAATGTCGGTCACAGGACCACCAAGACCACAACAACTGGAAAGAAGTTGTTACAACTGTGGGAAGGTGGGACATCTGATGAAGGACTGTAGGTCTAGGCCTGTCAGTGTGACACAGCCTCTGAGGCAGAATCAACAGGGATCACAGAGAAGGCAGTCTCAAGGAGCAGCTAGAGGATGTGGGCAAGCGTCTCAGGCTGGATCGTCAGCACCAACTCAACCTCAGGCGACAGCAAGGTTCTATGCTATGAACCCACCAGAAGCAGTGGTCAATCCACGGGTTGTGGCAGGTCAGATGGAACTTTTATATTCTGATGTGTCTAAATCCTGTGTGGTATCTGTTTTGATTGACCTGAGTGCTACACACTCTTTTATCACTCGAAGAGTGATTCGTAACTGCAATATGACAGTTAGTCATAGGGCAGATAGCTTATTGCTTGAAACTCCATTGAGAGGTTCTGCTGTTTTGCAAGAGGTATGCTCTCCCTGCATTCTCTTCTTTTCTGATCATCGCATTCAAGTGGATCTCATACCACTTGACATGCAAGGATTTGATATAATCCTTGGAATGGATACCTTAGAAAGGTATAGAGTTGTCTTGGGTTGTGAATCCAAGCAGACTGTGTTTGCTGATAAGAGCAACACATGGATCTTTCAAGGAGAGAGAAAGATTCTACCCACCTATCTTGTGTCTGCTATGGTTGCTAATAAGCTGATGAGGCAAGGATGTTATGCATTCTTGGCCCATGTGATAGATACCACCATGAAGAGTCCTAACCTTGCTGAAGTTCCTATAGTCAGGGAATTTGAAGATGTATTTCTTGAAGAACTTCCAGGTATGCCACCGCCTTGGGAAATTGATTTTGAAATCAATTTGATCCCAGATACCCAATCCATAGCACAAACACCATATAGGATGGCGCCTGCTGAGATGGCAGAACTCAAGAAACAACTTCAAGAATTGCTTGAGAAAGGTTTTATCCGACTAAGTACTTCACCTTGGGGTGCTCCAGTCTTGTTTGTTAAAAAGAAGGATGGATCAATGCGGTTGTGCATTGATTACATACAACTAAATAAAGTAACGATAAAGAATAAGTACCCTCTGCCGAGAATTGATGATCTTTTTGACCAGTTGCGTGGTGCAACCGTCTTCTCGAAGATAGACTTGAGGTCTGGATATGATCAACTTCGTATTAAGGACAGTGACATACCCAAGTCTGCCTTCAGGACAAGGTATGGTCACTATGAGTTCACAGTTATGTCGTTTGGACTAACTAATGCACCAGCTGCATTTATGGAACTCATGAATAGAATCTTCCGACCTTTCCTCGATCAGTGTGTTGTTGTCTTTATAGATGACATCCTGATCTATAGTAGAGATGTTTAGCAGCATGAACATCATCTTCGTCAGGCTCTAACCTTGCTAAGACAACATAAGTTATACGCTAAGTTTAGCAAGTGTGAATTCTGGATGCCGGAGATATCTTTTCTTGGACATGTGGTATCTGCCTCAGGAATTCGTGTTGACCCTAAAAAGGTAGAGTCTGTTCTAAAATGGGAACAACTGAAGACACCGACGGAGATTCGTAGTTTCTTAGGGTTGGCTGGCTATTATCGAAGGTTCATTAAGAACTTCAGTTCTATAGCCCTACCCTTGACGAAGTTGACCCGGAAAGATGTTTCTTTTACTTGGAGTGACAAGTGTTAGCAGTCCTTTCAGTTGTTGAAGGAAAGATTGACAAGTGCACCTGTACTTGTGTTACCTGAGCAAGGCAAAGGATACATAGTTTTATGTGATGCCTCCAAGAATGGACTCGGATGTGTGCTGATGCAGGATAAGCATGTGATTTCTTTTGCTTCTCGACAACTTAAGAAACATGAGGAGAATTATCCGACACATGATTTAGAGTTAGCTGCTGTGGTTCATTCCTTGAAAATCTGGAGACACTATTTATATGGAGAAGCATTCCAGGTTTTCACTGATCATAAGAATCTTAAGTATATCTTCTCTCAACATGACCTTAACATGAGGCAACGTCGTTGGATGGAGTTAATTAAGGATTATGATTGTACGACAGATTACCATCTAGGGAAGGCCAATGTAGTTGCAGATGCCTTGAGTAGGAAATCAACAACATCATCCTCTGATAGGGCACAATTAAATTCCTTAGTATGCCCTAGGAGAGATATGCTTATCTCCTTCAGGCAAGACAATGTACAGATGAAGGTGTCATGGATTGTCGGGTTGTTGGATGAGATGCATATCAAACCCACCATAAGAGAGCAGATTAAGGAGGCACAGCAAGTTGATGCTACAGTGCAGCAGATCAGATCTGAGTATGGTGATGAGAAGCGAGAAGGTTTTCATGAATCAGATGATCAAGTGGCATGCTATCATGGGAGAATGATAGTGCCAGATGTGGATAACCTGAGGAAGATAGTCCTGGAGGAAGCTCATTCTTCTATGTATGCTATGCATCTAGGAAGCACCAAGATGTATCGAAACTTGAAAGATATGTATTGGTGGCCTGGGATGAAGAAGGATGTAGCTGAGTTTGTTCTGAGGTGTCCGATGTGTCAGCAAGTTAAAGCTGAACACCAGAAGCCTGTAGGAACAATGCAACCTTTGCCCATACCACAGTGTAAGTGGGATCATGTAACCATGGAATTTGTTGTTGGCCTACCTAGGACAAACAAAGGACATGATTCCATTTGGGTAATTGTTGATAGGTTGACTAAGACAGCACATTTCTTACCTATCAAAACAACCTATTCTACTGAAAGGTTATCCCAGTTATATGTTCAAGAGATAGTGCGTTTGCACGGAGTTCCTGTCACCATAGTTTCTGACAGAGGTCCTCAGTTTAGAAGTCGTTTTTGGGAACAGCTACATAGGGCACTAGGCACCCAGTTAAGGTTTAGTACAACCTTTCATCCATAGACTGATGGACAGTCGGAAAGGACTATACAGACCTTGGAAGACTTATTGAGAGCATGTGTTCTCCAGTTCACAGGAAGTTGGGATCTGCACCTAAGCTTGATAGAGTTTGCCTATAACAATATCTATCAACATAGTATTGATATGGCACCTTATGAAGCCTTGTATGGTAGACGTTGTAGATCACCCTTATGCTGGTATGAGACTGGTGAACATCAGTTGTTAGGTCCTGATCTTGTGCAGCAGACTACAGAGAAGATTAAAGTAATACAACAACAGATTAAGGCTGCACAGGATAGGCATAAATCATATGCTGACAAGCGTCATAGACCGTTGGAGTTCCAGGTTGGAGACAGAGTGTATCTCAAGGTCTCGCCTTGGAAAGGAGTCCTTCGCTTTGGAAGGAAAGGGAAGTTAGATCCTAGATTTATGGGGCCTTATCCAATCATTGAACGGATTGGAAAGGTAGCATATAGACTAGAGTTACCACCAGAATTACAAAAACTACACCCTGTGTTTCACATTTCTATGTTAAGGAAATGTCATCCTGATACTGAGTCAGTTCTACAACCTATGGAAATAGAATTGAACGAAGATATAACTTATGAGGAAGGACCAATGTCAATCCTTGATAACAGAATTAAAAAGCTAAAGAAGAAAGATATAAGTCTTGTAAAAGTCCTCTGGAATCACCGTGGTGTTGAAGAAGCCACTTGGTAACTAGAGGAAGAGATGAGAAGGAAAAACCCTGCTCTTTTCTCTTAATATGTTTTATCGATTTCGGGGACGAAATCCTTGTAAGGGGTGGATAATTTGTAACATCCCTAACCTGGGTTATGAATTAACCCTAGGTGTTTTGCCTAAATATGTAATTAAATCCTTGTGATTATCGTTTAGCATGTAATTAAGTTCCTAAGGAACATATATTTTCATTTCTGTCCTTTTTAAACAATGATTGTAGTATTGTTTGGTAATATAGGGACCTATGTGCAAATTAACCAATTAGAGGGGTTAACTTGCAAATTACACAGGTTAAGATGTTCCTCTAACAAATAGACATCATATGAATGAATATGATGAGGTATGATGGATTTCCCAAGTTTGGGCACCAAGGTGCAGCTTGTGGAGCAATCCTTGTGCTTAAAACCCTAATTTTGGTGTAAAAGTGCAAATTACCCAAAATGAGGGGTGCAACTTGTGATATACACTTTCTAGAATATCTTTTATGACTTTTGACATCATTTAAAGTTATAATAATGAAGGAGGCACTTCATTTGAATAATCATATTATAAGAAATACCTTTGTAATTAAACCACCAAAGTTGTAAGTAAAGGAGACCCTTATATGTATCTGTGCACCATAGTGACAAGTTGACCTTCCTTGCCTTTAGTCCTTGGTCTTAGAAGAAGTTTTACCTTGGATATGAAGAGGAGGGACGTGCCTAAAAGAAAGGAAGGACCTAGTTGTGAAAAGGAGGAGTAAGTTGTCCTTATGATGAAAATAACCTCAAAGTATATATGATCCTTTCCTTTGCAACTAAAGGATACGTTTCCTTTCTTCCCTTCTTATTCCCTTGCTTAGACCGACTTAGGAAAGAGCTCAGGAGTAGAGGAAGACGACCAAGTTCATCTAGGTAAGCTTTTATCATCATCTTGCTCGAATTCATGGAGGAAACCAGGTTACAAGGTTGGTTTCATGGTTATCTTACTTAGCTTTCTCTTCCTAGCCGATCCTACCCAACGTTTCCTTGAAGAAACAACCTTGGATGACCTGTGGAGCTCAAGCCACCATTAAAGTTTCGAAGCTTGGAAGCGTGGAGTTCTAGGAACAACGTTTGAGGCGGGTTTTATAACTCTACACCTTGCTTTGTTATGCATACTTTTATTCTTGCAAATAATAGTTAGTTCTTCTTCTTCCCCATCTTTCTTTGCACTCTTGCAAGCTTTTTCGTGCAGAACAGACCTTCGTTTCAAGGTTGAAGACGAAGGACGTTAATACCTATGTTGGTCCTTATCCAACTTTACTAAATGATCTTGGACCAATAAGTCTAAATAGTTTGCACTCGTTTCAACTCAAATGGATTCACACTCGTTTCAACTCAAATGGGTTCACACTCGTTTCAACTCAAATGGGTTCACACTCATTTCAACCCAAATGGGTTCACACTAGTTTCAACTCAAATGGGTTCACACTCGTTTCAACTCAAATGGGTTCACACTCGTTTCAACTCAAATGGGTTCACACTTGTTTCAACCCAAATGGGTTCACACTCGTTTCAACTCAAATGGGTTCACACTCGTTTCAACTCAAATGGGTTCACACTCGTTCCAACTCAAATGGGTTCACACTCGTTTCAACTCAAATGGGTTCACACTCGTTTCAACTCAAATGGGTTCACACTCGTTTCAACTCAAATGGGTTCACACTCGTTTCAACTCAAATGGGTTCACACTCGTTTCAACTCAAATGGGTTCACACTCGTTTCAACTCAAATGGGTTCACACTCGTTTCAGCTCAAATGGGTTCACACTCGTTTCAACTTAAATGGGTTCAATTAAAGGATACCTTGTTTTATGTAAACGCTAATGACATGATAGTGGTGATTTGGTTTATGTTAATCAATAAGGACTTAACCCAACCCTATCTAGAGTGATGTAATCACCATCCATTAGTAAGGAGAGAGAGAAAGTACCATTAATGGTTAAATCTCAAATAAAGTACCTTCAATGTATATGAATATGCTGGATTAGGGTATGATCCACTTATGAGAGAATCATGAAAACCCTAATTAAGATAATTGATGAGTCTTAACCTAATTTGAAAGCATCAATGATGATGTTTCTCATTCATGATGATGCTATGAGCTCATTTCACTATGAAGTGAATAGTAAACCCTAATTCTAGGGTAATCATGAGTAATGTGAATAGTAAACCCTAATTCTAGGGTAATCATGAGTAATGTGAATAGTAAACCCTAATTCTAGGGTAATCATGAGTAATGTGAATAGTAAACCCTAATTCTAGGGTAATCATGAGTAATGTGAATAGTAAACCCTAATTCTAGGGTAATCATGAGTAATGTGAATAGTAAACCCTAATTATAGGGTAATCATGAGTAATGTGAATAGTAAACCCTAGTTCATAGTAATATGTTGAAATGAACAATAAACTCTAAACTCATGTTATTCCTTTAAGCATGAATTGTATGATCAAGATATGAGATGAGGAATTATTATTCCCAATCATAATGCAAGGGGTGAATAACCCTAAATGATGTAAACAAGGGAATCTTACCCTTTGTAAGGACATAAAAGTATAACCTTTGAATTGAAGGGTTAATTCTGTCTTATTGACTGCTGATCTGATTATGAATTGTTGATTATTATCAATTGAATTAATCATGCAGGTTCTTATAAGAGAATAATCATATCCAGGTAAGGATCATGACATCATATTCATTGAAAGCATGTCAATAGCTTATGAACGGAAATAACTATGTTGCCTAGATGCAAGTGGCATCATCTGAAACTGATATGCCTTAAAGGCCATGAATGACATCAAGGTCATGCTAATAGATGACTTGATGCTGACATGTCATGTGATAGCAAGTGTTATGATGATATAAGGGTGTGAACACCCATGTTCCTGAATTATAGTGATAAGATGATTAAGAATTGATATCCATCTGATAACTGATATGAGTAATACCTGTTACATTTATTATTCTTCTGTTATAGCCATGTTTAGTACTTAAATGTTTGGAAACATGTATGATGCTAAAAGAATACTGAAATGTACCTAATAATCAAGTATAATCATATCATGTAGAGCCCTGATCATAGATCCATCATTATCAGAGTTTAAATGATGGTGAAATAGGTTTTCCTAAGGGAACTCCTGGATCACATACTTTAGAGTATGTGGGGGAATATGGATGTGTATATCCTTACATCCTAGTGTAGGAGTTGATGTGGATGTATCTTAATCCATCAGCCCTTCACTATATGCTTATACCGGGATGATGTAACACTATTCTCCCAAAGGAATCTTTATACCGCATCGATGAGAGATAAACATGAAATCTTTCGATAGTGAAGAGAGTGCAGAATGCCACTATGACTCTAATAGCGAAGTACCAGAATACCCTGGTGTGCTATATTAGCAGAGACACTAGATGTCCTGCATGTTTATCCTCATTCTGACTGAGGTAGTTGAAGGTCATGAGAATCCGACTCTTTCAATGACCTAGTATGATACCGATGCGACTTACTAGTGATCGGTTGGAGCATGAGCGGTATACCTCATCTCCACAGGGCATAATGATGTTTGTAAAACATAATCAACCGTGTAGCATAACTGCTTAGGTTGAACTACGAGGAACATTGATTGATATTACATTGCTTGCATTTAATATCCTGTTCAAGTATTAGTATACATGTTCTTCATATTCCTTAATAAAGATGAGTAATTGTTATCAAGCCTGCTGTGAGTAATCTAAGTTACCTGCTCATGATATTCCTTGATTGCTTTTAACAAAGTTTCTGGCGGAGAGTTATAACTCTCGCTGGGACAATTATTTAAAATTGTCTCACCCCGTAGATTTTCTACCTTTAGGTGGATGTCGAGGTCAAAGAAACCGATCTGCAGGTGGACAGCAGCAGCAGCGGCAAAACCAGGAGCAGCAGTGATTTCAGGTGGAAACACTGTGCTGTCTAGTCTTGTAGATAGAATAGTCTTATGTCATCTGTGTACACTCAGGTCCTAGGAGTTTGTTGATATGAGAATTTTGAAGTCTTGAGATTTTGTATCACAATGTATATAATCACTCGAGAAGTGATTTATCAGAGATGTAAACAGTTCATCTTACTTTTATGAAAGGAGTTTCAAGTTTTCGAGATCTCGTTTTCGAAAGGTTTTAATATATCGTGATTTTTCGTATTCCGATGTTAATCGAACCGCTTCTGCTACGTTTATCTTGTGTTTTAGAGATCAGAGCCCACAATATCTTTATATATTGACCACATTTTTGTTTCACACCATTTTAGTTTAAACTACAGTTAATGATGAAAGATGGACAACTGGAGAAGAAGACACCAAAAGAAAAGATCTAAAGTTATGTTGGAGGATTTAGATAGTTAAATCTACTTTATGTTACAACAATAGATTTCCATTCCATTTAAATCCCTAGAGGATATTCTATCTTCATATTGTTATCAAACTCTTTTTCATTCAATGAATATTTTAATTATTAGTGGTTGATTGCTAAACATTGATCTTATAAATGTGATAAAGATCCTTTCCCTCTCGGTCCACCTTAATTGGGAATAATAGAAGGGGGGTCATTATAGAATCTCTCATCAAATGGACACTACTCTACCAAATTGGCCTATTCCAAACTAAAGGAAAACAAGGAATGTCAGAGGGATGGGGTTTGAAGTTCATTTGAACTGTGAAGGTTTCAGCAAAAGTTAAAACCTTGGGCTGGCTATTAAACTAAAATGGTCATTTCATAAACCATAGGAGGCTCACCAGGGACATGACACATGAAAGAACATGTATTTGATGCGAAGGGGAGATGGAGACTGCTCTTCATGCTTTATGTCAATGCATTCATGTCAAAGACATTTGTAAGGAACTTATTGAAAGCAACAAACTACACAAGTTCTATGAGGAAACAAATATGGGACCATGGATCATGTGGAATCTCAAATCAAATGAGAATCAAGGTTCTAGGTTCCTCAAGCCTGTTGGTATATATGGCATTGTATGGATAAGTGGGTATTTAAGGGAGTTAAATTATCAAAATCGCACCACATGAATTATATATGCAAAGAAGCTCAACTCTGGGAGAGCTTATTTGGCAATGAAGATGCAACAAGGAAAATCAGTAGCCAGAATTGCACTTGGGTGAAACCACCCACACCATGAAGGAAGATAAAGTTGATAATGCTTTCAAGAACAAGCATTGTGCAAGATATGTAGTGATGAGAGACAAGAAATGAACATGGTAAGAAGGTATTTCAGATGGATCACTTCTAATAATGCTACCCACACCGAGCTACAATCTATTTTGATAGTTTAGAAGTCATGGAGGAAGGAGGATTGGAGCACATGTTGCTGAGCTCTGATTATAGAGTTGCAACCTAGATGATAATTGAGAACTTGACAAAGAGCCTCAGTTATGCAAATTGGATAGCTAGAATCCAATTGAAGATGCAATTATGTACCTCATGAAAAATTATACATGAGGTAAGGGAGTGAAATGTTGGTGCTAATTACCTAGCTATATCATGTCTCAAAAGTGACATAAGATCTATATCCTTGTCTAACCCCCATAGGACCTAATTAAGGTCTATCCCTATGAAACCTATATTAGTGGTGATGCCACTCTTGTTACCTCAAATTTTCGTAACACCTTTATGACTTTTCTTGAAAAGGGAGGACAAGATGAATAAACTTCCAGATTTGTTTTTGAAAAAATTATGGAATCATGACTTTTCCCTTATCATGTCACTAATTTAGCATAGTGGGAGTAGGAGAACAACCCAATGCACTTTTCCCTCTTCTACACTTCTTATTCCATCTTCATACCTTCCATCAATTACAAAGAAAATAAAAAAACCACAAAAAGTGCCAAACTCCAAGCTCAGGGTGTCACACCCCCTCCCTACTCTATCTGCTTCTTCCATACCCCTCTCTACATAATAGGGTCACACCAAAAAAATAGAAAAGATGCCAATGTGCTAAAAAATAAAAATGTTGCAATATATGTATATGTACAAATAAAAGCAATTTCAAGTTAAATAAAGGAGACATTAGCATATTCCTTCCGCAACCCCTTTCTCTTTGTTTTCTACCTAGAGATGCAATGTATGTTTCATTTTGATATCCTTTTCACACATCCAAGTGTCACATCATTTGCATACTTATTATTCTACATGATTCTCTGAATGCTCATGAAAACTCTTTGACATGCATGGTATTGGGAATAGTGGTGAGGAAGTGTTTTTGGAATGTCCAACTAGAAATGAAGTCATGGATATATGTGTTCCATGGTCTTAGGAAGTTGAGCTTCTTGTCCATATGAGGTTGTAGGGAAATGAGCAGGATGTGAAGATGAGGCAATTGCATTGTTGTAGGTATTCATTTGGAAGATATTTAGATTTTTTTCTTTAGAGACGAGCAATGTTTAATTTCGAGTTTATTTGATGAATGCCTATTCATCCTAGTTTTAGTCACATTTTTAGTGTAGTTTTTCATTCATCTGCATCATTTTATCTTAGAACTAGTTTGCATCTAGGTTTTTTTAGTTCTATTTTAATTTATAAGATTTTGATCCTTCTATCTAGTTTCCATGTTAGGTTAGAACTACATTGCATGTGAGGTGTGCAGGAAGCGGTGGTCCCACAAACTAACTAGCGGGCCCAAAACTTTTTCATGAAATGGATCTTGTTTTTGATGATATGATCCCCCATCAATTGAAGAATTTCCATCAGTTTACAAGACATCTTTCAATTTGTTAGTTTCCCCTTATCTCCCCTTCCATCGGTTGCCATATCTTTATTAGATGTTCCATTGATGTTTGACATCGACCTATCACCAATATCCGCCCCTAGGGTGGGTACCATTTATTGATCCATCAATTTACAATATGTCTTACTGACCATAAATTACAACACTCAACCCCTCCTTCAGTTGTCAACCTAAGGAAGTCCAACATCTCAACCCCGCCTTCCAATGGTCACCCTACTTCACCTAATGAAGGAGGTTCCCCACCCATCAGTCGATGTTTGTTCTAAATCCTTCTTCTTATGGACATCTCACATTCTCCTTCTGATGGCATCTCTTCTCCCGATAATTGATGGTTGTGCTACATCATCTTGTAAAGATTCCACTATTTTGACCAACCCATGGTGGTTCTGCGTTACCTTTGATGGTCATTATGCAATCATTTACCTACCACTAACTCCATTGAATTTCATGAGACTCCTCATCTACAAATGGATCGATGACCCATTGTCTTCCCCATGTTGCGGTTGCCTCCTCACCTTCATGGAGGCACCTAGACTTCACTCCATGGTAGCTAGGAGGGTTCCAAACCTTGGCATATACCTAAACAGAATACCAAGACCTGCAGAAAAAGGACCATGATTTTTCCACAAGATCATGGACCTTCGACCTTCATCTACCATTGACCATTTTATTGGTTTGCAAATGTTGGCTGAAGCTCCCTCCACCTCCGCCAAGGCTCTAAGGTCCAAACACAAAGGAGGTATCTTCTATAGAGTTCATTCACATCGGTTGATGACGTCCACCTTTATCAACCTATTACCTTCTCCACACATCAACATATCCATCATACAAGTGAGGTTGATCAATGAACCTAGTCCATCCCTGATGAATGTCCAGGGGTGTTCTTCATTGCCCATCGATGCATCACTTTGGAGTTTGAAGAGATATTTCTGCCAGCCACAACTGCAACCCCTTCTTCTTCTATGACCATGGATTTCTTGTCCTTTTGCCTTGTTGTTTATTCTACTTTTTCCATGAGCTAGAAGTCCTATTGCAAGGGTGTTGAGAGTAGCCCAACTACCTGATTTTTCTCATGTATGTATATCTATTTTTGTATGGATCATTGCATGTTTGGAATCAATCATTTTATGTTTTTATGCTTGTCTGATCAATAAGTGTACATGTTTGTCATGATCTTGGATGCAAAGAACTTCAAAGTCAAGATCTAAGATACTTATTAGATTCTAGTCAAACCCTTGATGAGAATTTTAGATAGGTTTTTTTCAAGGCGATAGATGTATGATCTCTAGGTAATGTGACAATGAGCTTAGAGTGATTTCTATCTGGGCCTTTAATCTTAGCACAAAAAGAGGGATTTTCCTAGCCTCAACATATACATATTCATGCTTAATATGATGTAGTGATAGAGTGAATGATAGGTAGCGATGGCAGAACTCATTCCACTCTAGCATTCCCCTTCATTAATTTTTCAACCCTCTAATTCAGCCAATACTATTTGTAGCTTTAATTTAATAACTAACTCCAAATCTTGTGTTAAATACTAGTTTTGTGTGGTTAACCAGATCGGTAAATTCTTATATATGTTGTACTTTGGGTTTGATCCTGAACCATATTGTAATAATATCCATCCTCTTGCGGGTGGTACTTATTGTATATTGGTAAAGGTAAACTCTTAGGGTTTCACCCCTGATGAATTTGTCAGCGCAATATCACATATGTCAATCCAGTCAGCATAACAACATGCTATTTTTTGAACTACCCTCCATGCAACCTCAAGCATGACATGGTGGACAATGTTTAGGATAGCTTTGAGAGCACCCTCTTACAACTATTGGGTTGCATGACATGCAAGATCTTGTGCACTATGTGCACCACTTTGCAAGTGAAAAAATATAAATAACTGGAGGATAATTAATAATGAATACATTTTATTTGATCCATCCAAACTTGGGAAACATGAGGAGATGCAACTCTAAAGGAAGATATACTTTGAGTAGGAGGATAGGAACAATGATACTTTGGATGAATATTTATATCTTTCTTAGTTTGGAAAGCTTCAAGTATGGACCCGTTTTAGAGGATAACCCATCTACAATTGTTGAATTTCATCCGTCACTCTCTCATAATCTATTTTCTTCTATTGACTCAAGTTAACTTGAAAAATTTGTGAAATCTAACTCTATTAATGCATCACCAATCAAGATGGAGTAGATTCTCCTATAATTTCTGCATATATGGAAACTACTAGTCATGTCATGAACATCAATTCTTAGTATTACAAATTTACTCTCTTGTTTTATAATTGTTGCAATTTGTTAATGAGAAACAAAGACCTAGGTTCTCTATATCCTGAAATTTGTACCTTGGGAGAGGTACATGTTTAGTGGAGGGCAATTAGAGCCCTAATTTCTATTATGAGAAAGTGGATAAATATTCATGGATGCTATAGTGTCCTTTATTGTTTGACATAGGTGGAATTATGGTTTTTCTAGAGAAATCAAGAGATATTAATCTCTAGTTCTCAAGTTATGATTTGATAGACGAGTAATCTAGCTACCTATGTTACTAATAGGTGAGCATTATTAATTATATTATAGTGTGAGATGTGGACAATAGAGAGAGAGAACAAAATCTATATGTGTAGTTTCTCATCTTGTGATTAACATGTGTTTAGGTACCAAATCCATTCCTTGAATTGGTCATTTGAGAGATTAACTCTAATAATATTACATTAAAGTAGAACTTAATCATCCAATAAATATTTTCTATTCAAATGAAAACTTAGTTAGAAGTATTTCTCTTTGAATTCCTATGGCTCTTTGTGGATTTGACCCAACGATATACTACTAGTGACTCCAATTATTGTGGGTGATAAGTAGTTTCTTTGGTTTTATTGTTAATAGAAAACACTACACAAATTGATTCTTGCCACCATTGTCTAGGAGCCAAACGTCTTTGTAAATTCAACTTTACTCAGGTGTAGTTAATTGCGTAATTCTATAAGGTCAACCTCCTATGTTTTTTTAGTTTTTGTGTTTGAAATCAATCTATGTGGGACTAAGCTCCTTCCTTCAGTTAGAATGAACAATAAATGGTTCATACCTAGTTTATTCCTGCCTCTTTCATAAATATATTTGACAAACGTCTGGCCAGAGTAGCCCGGTTGATTATGGCTCGGTAAGTCCAGATGAAGGACCCGGGTTCGAATCACGCCGAAGGCGCTCTATGAAAAGTAACACAAATTTGATTGGGTGTGGGAGGGGGTGACTGGACCACACCCTCTCATGTCCTAAGAGTTTACGCTGTCTGGGGGGGTCACGATTGTGGTACTTCTATGGGGGCGGTTCTCTCGTAAATAAAAAAAATATTTTACAAACCATAGGTTGTGTTAAATATTAGGTGACTACAAGAAACAAGGAAGATGAAAAACAAATCTAAATCAATTATCTTTTCTATAACAATTTGAGAAGGAATTACTTGAGTACACCTCCTTGCACCTTGATGAGGTATTCATATGACAGACCAAGAGTTGATGTTGCATGCCTTCAATTGGCCCCAAGTCTAATTACCTTAATGCAACAAAACTAGTTCTCAAGCTAATACATAAGGATCTGAATCTTAATATGGAGTTTCTTGAAATTTGTGATATGGTAAAAATCAATAGAATGATCGACAATGTACTAAAACTTCAACTTTTCCAACTCTACTTTGAGAAGAAAGCAATTGTGTGGGTACAAGGAATGGAGAAGGGTTCCATTCAAACATGGAATGCCCTCTTGAAAACTATTCTATAGAAATGTTTTCCACATATCAAGTTGAGTGAGATCATAAAGAAGATCTTCAACTTTTGACATCAAGATGGAGAAACTTTAGAATAAGCATCAAAACAAACAAGGAGCTACTCTAGAGGTGTCCACACCACACATTTTCTGAGTTAACACAAATGAACATTTTCTATAGTGAGCTAGCCAATGATACCACTTCTATGATTGGTGAAGCCAATGGTATAATGTTTGTTTATGAAGAAGTCAAAGATGTAAGTAAAGTGATGGAAACAATGTCCATGAACCATCCATCTCAAGGTTTAGAGAGAAGTAGTAAACAAACATTGTATTGATACCATTATCGATCTTAATGGCAACATTGACAAAATCACCAAGCAGATCAAGCCAAAAGCATCAATAAAGAGTAACAAATCATGATTTGTGACTTCTCTCATGATCCACACCTTGTTGTGGATAGTAGTATAGCCAAGAAATGTGAAGGTGGTATATATGGAGTTAATTACATAGAAAAAACACAAAGAAACAATCAAAATCTAGTCTCTCACAATCCATGGTAGAATATCCTATGTAATTTTAGTTAGAGAGACAAGGAACATCAACCCTATGAGAACCCCTAGGTGTACAAGAAATCACCACAAAACAAAATCATCCTCTGTGTTGAAGGTCTATTGACTAAATTCATGAATGAGACTTATAGTCTTCTGTATAATCTTACTCAATATGTGAAGGGGTTGGAAATTTGAATCGAGACGCTATCTAGTACCATGAATAATTAGAAGAAGAGGAAGTAAGAAACCTCTAGAAGTGTTGATGCCAATCAAAGAGAGCATGCCAAAGCCATTTTCTTAGGAATGGAAGAGAAGTGCAGTGGGCACCTAGACTTCTACCAATTATTAATGAAGACAACACAACCACCATGGAATATGAGCCAACTGAAGTCATCAACAAAGGGGGAGAACCATCAATTGTGATAGGGAAATAAAGCCAAATAGCTTAAGGAAAAAAACAAAGTGCATTATCCACACAAATTATGTTGGTTATATGTCATGTCATCCATCATGTGATGATTGTAACATGAATACATTATTTATTATTTTTCTTATAAATAAATACCATTCCACTTATTATGTTTATTTCAATACTGAAATAATGAAATGAAGTAATGTCATAAGAATGTTTTGACTCAATGGTTTACGGTTTGGGTTTAGTAGCTAACATGAGATCATATGTATACTCAAGAGTATTCATTCTTGTTATGTCCCTAGTGAGTTATTATTGTGGACATTATTTGGCAACAATAATACATATGACTAGCATGTATTATGAATATGGCTATGTATCCTTAGTTATGATATTGATAATTAGTTCATGGACATGAGTACTTTTTAGAGAACAATTTTTACTAGGTAGACCCACATTGAGAATGACACATGGAGGCCATGCCATAGCAGTCAAAGTTATATGTCAATGTGACAATGGTGATTATAATCCTTAAACCTAAAGTAACTACAATGATGAAATGTTGTTTTGTGTACTTTAACACTACCAACATGAATCTGAATAAAGGTTTTCATACATGTAGTGATTTCTTGCATTGTGACATAATTTGTCCCTCGTATTAGAGTGCTTGTGGATTATTGTGAGTAATGTAGACATAATTTGTCCCTCCTGTAGGAGTGATGTCCTATGCACTTGATAAGCTAGACAATGAAATTCATGGGCATGCTCATGTGAGTCAATATGTGATACTAAACTCACACAATTTCAGTAATCTGCTCTAGTTCAAGAAACATTGATTAATTATTAAGATTGATGGCTACTACACACCTCAAGTTCAATCTAGATATTTGTGATAAAGAGATTATACGATCATTGTAAAATCAATCACTTACAAGTTATAGTTTTTCTCAAATTATTCCAAATACTTGGGTAGCAATGATGTGTTTGTAGATACCACTATTTTCTTGTGAGGTATCTTACAACACTGCCAATGTAATGTGAAACCTACAAGTTCACTCTAACAAGGATTCTTTAGGGAATTGATGTTATCAATCAAACACATGATTATAATGGTTTTGAATAATGTAAATGTTTATTTTATAACCAATTGATTGACTGGACAATACAACAAATTGAATGGATGATTGAGATCAACTGATGGATTAGTAGTTAAATGATTGACTAATCACAACATAGGAAAGTGACCAACTGATTGACTGAAAACAAATCAAGAAACTGTAAGGCAAGAGGAGACATGTTTAGTGTGGAATCAAACTGGTCAATTGGACTTAGGTTAGGACTTTCTTGATTTGGCCATTCAATCAACTGAGGTCCCACTCAACTGATTGGATCCCTATCTGTGTTTTCCTAGTTTGGTTATGTTTTGAGTTCTAAATTGAACAAGTTCGTATTTTTGGAAACCCAAGCCCATGATTGTCCTATGTAAAGGGATGGATATCCAAAGGGAGACACAGAGATTGAGATATAAGTTGTTTAATGGTTCTTTCTCTTGGAGAGAGAAAAACTCATCCCAAGGAAAGCAAACCACAATAGGATGAGAGGAGAGAAATATAGGCTAGAACATCAATCACTTTTAGTTTTGCTTCCTCTTGGGGACCAAGATGGTTCACCAGGAGCAGCTACATCTATGTCGACAATGTAAAATAAGGGGCCCTTGTACGAAGGGTTGAGAATGAGCAACTTCTTCAAGGAGAAGACAATGTTTTGCTCTGAGGACGAGGAGGTGAGAAGAATAAAAACCACTTTAGATATGGATCTTGAAGTGTGGGTTTGACATAAGATATGTCTTGTTGTTGGACAACTAGTGTGCCAAGGTATATTCAATATATCTTCTATGTCCTATATATTAATGTTTCATGGGTATTACAGTTCTATTATCTTAAATTTGTGTTGAGAAAATGTTTGAATTTATGTTATGCCCCCTTCCCCTAAAACCCTACTGGTTGTGCTAATGCAAAGTTGATAGACAATTTTAAAGTTTTATGAAGCCATTCAAGCAACTATTGATATACATTTCTTTTGGTAAGCTCTTGCACATATGTTAGTCTAAGAAAAATTTCTTAGAGATGACCCCATCAAGAAGAGAATGACATATTGTAATGAAATCATCGGACTAAACCAAATGTAAGATATATATTTCAAACTAACCTTCACAACAAACAAAAATCCATGATGCATTTTATATTCCTTGTAACATAGGAAATCTCAATTTCAATACTGCATTATGTGATCATGGGGATAGCATAAATTTAATGCTACTTGGTATTTATTAAAGGTTGAGTTTAGAGACTAAGATTTTATGTGTATGTAAATGAAAGATCTATTTTTTAGGTACGCCAAAGACATTTTTGAGTAATTTCTTGAAAAGGTGAAAAAGAATATTATTGTGACAACATGGTTTTATATCTCATCTATTATGCTCATTCACTCTCTTTAAGAGGCCCATATCACTCAATTTAATTTCAATCACAGTACTTGAGTGTGTTGGTGAGCCAATTTGATCACATCAGTGATCAATTTTATCATGTGGGAGATGTATTTGTATAAATGGGTTAAGTTCCACACCTTAATATATATCCTTCTTGTAAGTGAAATTAGATCTCACAATTGTAACCAAGTTGATTTATAATGAATTTAATTGTGTAGAACTCTCAATTATCTTTCAAATGATGTAAGAATCAACCTAATCTGACATTTGTAGACCCAAATATGGTACTTCAAAGTTGCCTTTATTTTGATCACGATTTAATTGATTTCTTTGGTTTTCAACCCTTAATGGGACCAATCATGGGTGTGTGAGCCAACAACCACCACACTTGGTTGGGGGAACCCTTGAGTTCACGTTTTGGTGAGTGTTGGATGAGGATCTGATGGCTCTCGGGTTATCTCCTTCATTGGTCTGTACAAGATGTCAGCTACTGTAGCAGTGCTATCCAATCAACCTAAGCTTCACCACTTTTATCGAAATATACTAGCTAAAACTCATGGTATTCCTATACTCTTTCTTTTACCCTTGTTTTTGCACCCTTGCATGCCCCCAACCACCCCAAGTGCCCTCTCCTTCTCCGGCTCCAACCAGCGGCATCACCACAAGCTTGGTCTCAGGCTATTGGCCATGGTACCCCTCGCGCGGTGTAAAGACCCCCACTCGACTCGTGGGCTGAAGATGGAGGCAATCGACTCATTTTTGGGCATCCATGGACCTTCTATGAGCCACCTCCACTGAGCTCTAATGAGCTTGGAGCATGGAGTCGTCAGTCTCATGCAGGAGTGGTTGCGAGAAGGTGAAGAAATTCCACCACGGTTGGATCGTGAGAGGACCCATCATGGACGAAGATCTGAATGTCTATGGCATGTGGGCAAACTCAAACTAGTTGACTAGGTCAACTGGAACCCAACAACTACTGGCTCCATCACCTGTCGACGCTCATGATCAGAGATTGCTGATGGCGATCAAAAGTGGGTGGAAGTCACAACTGCACACACATGGTCTTGGCCCAACGTCCAACCACCGCATGTCAGGATCGCCAGCCGCATGTGGGTGTGGGCATGAGAGGATAGGTATTCCAGCCGCCCGATTAAAGATCAAGAGCTTGGACATGCCCGCAATTATTATGTCACGCACTAGCTCTATTTCTCTATAGTTTGGATCTAATTCTTCAAAAATGGATATCTTCCTCACCCCTTGGCCAAATTAGACAAATAAATATACCAAATTGATCAACTCGAAAAGATATACATGTTGAGCCCATTTCTAGAACCTAAAACCCTCGCATATTTATCTATTTTGGTAAAATGAGGTCTCTTGGAAAGTTGACCACATTTAATGCATCCTTATCATACAACTTGAATCATTAGTGCACTTTTACTCTTGTTCCCATCTAATCAACAACTTTTGTAAACCTTTGAACTAAATGAGGCTGCTAATCACCATATTGCACATAAATGCCCCTAATTGTGTAAGTGACATACTTTTTGACTTTAATGATGTAGCTTGCCGTAACTTGATAACCTTGATTCTTAATGATTGTCTAATGCTAAAGAAACCATGAAATAAACAATTTGTGATTCTTGTGACCTTATTAGCTATGACTAACCCCCTTTGGAAACATGATGATGATGTGACTCGAATGTACTAGTATGATCTATTATGCACATACATGACTTGATTCCCTTGCTTATGTCCTAATATCAATATGGGTCCTATTGTTATGCTCTCTCCTATCAAATCAAAGTTGAATCCTTCTATTCTTGACCCCTTACATGTAGATGTCCTACCTTAGTCTTATGTTTTCCCTTAATGGCATACAAACTATGGTGATGCTTGCTTATATGTTGAAATGTGGATACCCATGGTTGGGAATATGATACCTAGACCCTAGGGGACATCCACCTATATTGTAATGCATTTCTTATTGCCTAATTTTCTTTATCTAACCCATTTTTTATGCTTGGTTTTCTCATCATTATGAATTTGGACCATGTTAGCCCTATTATGAGTCCTTTGTCCTTGAAATGTGCAAATAAGTAACTTAAACCTTGAACTGATCATATAAAATGTGTCGAACCTCAAAATGATGTGAAACTTGATCCATAATTTCATGATGACCTCTAAATCAATGAAAGATCATCAAATGCACTAATAATTAATATTGAACCTAACTTGGCCAAAAATCCTAAAATGCATCTAGTTTGGGTTAATGATGAGAATCTAATGCATGTATGCAATCTTATGCTTAGTCTGGTGTGGCTTATGGCTAGATGGTCAATTATATGTTAAGTTAAAAATCTCTAAATTAGGTATGGGCTTTAACGATGATATGACTATGGCTTTCTTTCATGAAATGTGATACATATGTATGCTTGTTTTCTTGTTCAAATATTTCCATTTAGTACTTTAGTATTGTACTTGATGTTTGTCTTGTACCATTGTTTTATAACTTGCAAACATAATATAGAAACTCCATTATACAAACCTTGTGCACCTGCCTAAATTTTGGGGTAAGGACACAAGGTTCAACATCGTATTTGAGTTGTCAAGGTAGGTACGACTGTGTTGATAAAAGGGTTAGCTCTTAGTGATGGCCTTGAGGTCCCTTACGTAGAAAATGGTTAGGAAGTTGGTTAAAGGCCTTATGATATATGATGTTGTTGGTATAATTGGAGTAAAATGATATCAAAATTGGGCTCTCGATTTGCTAAATACTTAACTTGTTTATTTATGTTCGTCTACTTCTTCAACTCTTTTCAAATTATGCAAAGATTATGTATATGTATCTTTTAGCCCTGTATTCAACACCTCGTGTGTTGACACACCTTTTTTCACGTATTTTATAGGTTTAGAAATGGCTAGAAGTTGATGGGATTTGTGAGCTATGTTAGGTGTACTTGTTGTAAGATCCCTAGTGTACATGAGAAAACTTGTACAATTGACTCTTGAATATGTAATTTAAATCTTGTAATAAAAGGATGTTGCTTAATGATATTTGTTAAATGTTGAGATTATGATTGGTGTATTTATCTTGTTATTCGTTCATGTATGCTGAGATTTATACTTCTATGTTCATGCTTTGTTTATACCATGCTAGGGATGGACGCCTATGTTACACTCGCATCCCACGATTTCCACTAATCATGAGATTAGGGCATAATTTTGAAGAAACATCAGCCATATTTTTTCTCTAAATATATTATAAGAACACTTACTGAACTATAAGTCTTGATTAAACATAACAACAAGATACAATAGAACTTGTCTCATTACATAAAAGCAAGAGTTTCACATTCAATATACATCATGTACATTACATTTCAAGCTTCTCTTTTTTCTCACTCTTTCTATCCCAGGATCCAGAGGAAGGATAAGAGACCCTCTAACTATTCTAACTACTCTTCTTTCAAGACCTCTGAGCTAATCTTGATTAAAGGTAGCTTCCAACTCCTCAGGAAGAGCTAATCCTTTAACTGAAAAATTGTTCAGTAGGTTGGTGAGCTACTGGCTCAGTGAGTAGAAAATCAACAGGGAACCAAGATATTTGTGACGTTTACAAGAATAGAAATTAAATGCAATCATGTAAGCATGGTAGTTTAAAACTATAATTCACTCAACATGGCAGTTTAAAACTGTAATTTACTCAGCATGGAAGTAGTACAGATATTGAAGGTAATAAAAGGATAACCTAACTATTTACATTATTTCAAATCCATTTATTATGCCTTTGGACCCACATGAGGTGTACCACAACATGCGGAAGTATCACCGCAAGCTACGATCTCACTGTACAAGACTTAGAAGCATGCCCGGGTTCCTAAGACTTTAATTTCAATACCATGTCTGTAGCTGGCATCAGCACATCTACCTCTCGGAAGCTAATGGGAGTGGCCGGATATCTCAGACTCCACCTCTCAACGTGGGTACTCAGGCAGTGAGTCGAAGCCCTCAGGCTTAAAGTGCATCAGTGGGCCTACCGACCACTGATTACTACAACATGTAGCACAGGTACCACCGACATCCCCAGTTGGTGTTGGGTACCACACAATTGTAAGGAATTTGCCTTACTGGTCAAACCCCTGCACCCTACTGGTACGTTCTGACTTACCTCGATCTAGACTACCTCCAATCGGGAAACCATTTCCTCCCCACAACGCAGGCCTCATCCTGTAAGGATTCTACAATGTACATGGCATCTAATGTCTAGTGATGTTTAGTTAATATAACATGTATCATAATCGTAGCTAATAATAACCATATTTCTAACAATTAAGTGTCTCACATTTAAATAATAAATCACTAAATAATATTCATATATCTCGCAACCATACTCCAACTTCTTAAAATGAACTAGGGCAACCTGTCTTTCTGGTGCCTCAATTTAGACAATCATCACCTGTCAAATTATGACAATTCACAAGACAACTTTCAACATGGTAATACATCACTAATAATATGATTAATGAGGCATTTTAACTATTGATATTCACTACATACGTTTATTTAAAGCATCACAAATAACATAGAGAAAGAATCAAACACTGGAAACTATTATTTGAATTAGTATGCTTTAAATCAAGTTTAAGAGATGATTATCTACTCACAGAATTTGTCCAAGATCACTGATCTTAACCCTTTCACCAACTAATCTCGGATCTTAGCTCATAGAAGACAGGATCAAGCTTTAAACCTCAAGATCTCATTCAAAACAACCCTTTAATGTGTTTCTAGGTCCTAAAGAGGACCTGCTGTAGGTAGAATATTAAGATAAGAGGTTAAGCCAAACCTCAAATCACTATATTGGGGATCTTGAGCAAGGAAAATGAAGAAAAGGAAGAATCAAGGATTAAGCCTACTTACAAACTCAAATCTATAATAACCCCTTTGGATTTCTGCTATTCTTAACGTTCTTCCACAAAAATATCCCCAGAAATCACCCTCCAGGTCTCCCTCTCACAAATCAAGTGGTATGGTATGATAGATGATTGAATCGCGGTTTCAACACACTTCGTTTCATTGAAAACGGATAAGTATTACTCGAGATATGATCGTTTTATGATTGACTGTTCTTGATAGTGTCGGTCACGGTCGTGGTGTCAATGCAGCGTCGCGGTCGCGGTGTTGACGTAGCATCGTGGGTCACGGTGTGGACCGCGGTCACGGTGTCAATGCAACATCGTGGGTCGCGGTGTCGACGCTGCGTCGGTCGCGGTGTTCTATATATGTTTACTAAAAAGGACATAACTCATTCATTTTAACTTTGATTTGGTTCATTATTTTTTGTTGGATTCATATTTGAATTATATACAATCCTAAAATATTATTTTGATAGTGTTATCAAATAAAAAACCAGTTATTAATTATTTCCTCCAATGTCATTAACTCTCTTCTTGCACACATGTATGGGTTAATGCTATATTAACCCCAACTCGGATCTTTATATGATGCTTAAGTCATGATTATGAGTTGCCCAAACAAGTATTTAAGGTCACTAAGGTTAAGATAAAATACAACATAGAATATTACTAACAAAACCATGACAAGCATTAAGATTATCTTAAATCTCTAGGATTACCAGTAAAGCTAGAAACAGGTTGTAACAATTCTCCCCCTCTAATAAAAATTTTGTCTCAAAATTTCTAAAAGAGGAAATGATACTTGTTAAACATCTCCGTCTCCACTTCCTAGGTAGCTTCTTCTACACCATGATTCCTCCAAAGAACCTTTACAAGGGGTATCTCTCTCTTTTTAAGCTTTCGAATTCTACGGTCTAGAATTTGAATTGGTCCTTCAATATAAGAGATATCCTCTCTCAACTGTATAGGATCTAGGTCTACAATCTTTTCTATACCAGGATGACACTTCTGCAACATCGATACGTGAAACACATTGTGTGAATTGGCTAACTCCAATGGCACCTCCAATTTAAATGCAACTGATCCAATTCTTTGGATGATTGGATAGGGACCCATGTATCTAGGAGTTAGTTTGCCTCACTTTCCAAACCTTAGCACACCTTTTCATGGTGAAACTTTCAAATAAACCTCATCCCAACCTCAAATTGAAGTGGTCGAAACCTTTTGTCTGCATAGCTTTTCTGTCTATCCTGAGTTGCCTCCAATTGTTGTCTGATCACATATATCTTTTCTGTGATTTCTTCCACCAACTCTGGGCCTAAAATTTGCCTTTCTCCAACTTCATACCAACAAATTGGAGATCTACATTTTCTTCCATACAAGGCTTCATAAGGGGCCAAGCCTAAGCTAGAATGGTGACTGTTGTTATAAGCAAACTCCATTAGACTGAGATGATCATCCCAACTACCACTAAACTGTAAAACACATGTTCTCAGCATATCCTCCAGGGTCTGAATTGTCCTCTCTGACTGACCATCTATTTGAAAAATAAAAGGATGTACTAAATTTCAACTTTGTTCCCAAGGAATGTTGCAACTGATTCCAAAGCCTAGATGTAAATTTAGGATCTCTATCAGATATTATAGAAATAGTTATTCCATGCAATCTGACTACCTCATCTATATAGACCTTAGCTGACTTTGGTGTATCCCATGTTGTCTTAATTGGTAGAAAGTGAGAAGACTTTGTTAGCCTATCTATTATTACCCAAATTGAGTCAAAACCATGTGGTGTCCTAGTTAATCCAACCACAAAATCCATGGTGATATGCTCCCACTTCCATTCAGGGATGGGAATAGATTGCAGAGTACCTACCGGCTTCTGATGTTCAACCTTGACTTGTTGACATACATCACACTTAGCAACATACTCAGCCACCTCCCTCTTCATACCTGACCACCAATACAACTCCTTTAGGTTTCTATACATCTTTGTGTTACCTGGATGCATTGCATACATAGAAGAATGAGCTTCCTCAAGAATCTTCTTCTTTAACTCAGTGTCATTTGGCATACCCAATCTATCAAGCAGATACAACAACCCATCATCTAAAAATATGAAATCTGATCTCTTTCCTTTTGACATATCATGAATGATCTGTTGCAATTCTCTGTCACTATGCTGAAGCTCCTAAATCTGATCATAAAGTGTAGGACTAACCTGCATCTATGCAATCAGTCCACCTTGATCAGACACATTCAGATCCAAATTCATCTCTTTCATCTTAACTAACATGTCTCTTTTTGCACATGCCATTGAAAACATTTCCGCAGATGATGTTGACTTTCTACATAGAGCATCTGCTACTACATTGGCCTTTCCAGGATGATAATCAATAGTGACATCATAATCCTTTATAAGCTCCAACCACCTACGTTGTCTTAGATTGAGATCCCTCTTTGTGAAAATATACTTCAGACTCTTATGATCTGTAAAGACCTAACATGATTCACCATAGAGATAATGACGCCATGTCTTCAGAGCATGCACTACTGCTTCCAACTCAAGATCATGTGTGGGATAGTTCTCTTCATTCTTCTTAAGTTATCTAGAAGCATAGACCACCACTTTTTCTTCTTACATAAGAACACATCCCAAACCTCTCTTGGATGCATCACAGAAAACCACATAGCCCTTATCTGCCTCTGGTAATATCAAGATTGGTGTTGTAGTTAACTTCTTCTTTAAAATTTGGAAACTTTTCTCACATGACTCATACTAAACAAAAGGTACATCCTTCCTTGTTAAGTGTGTAAGAGACTCTAATATTGCATTGAAGTTCCTTATAAACCTCTTGTAATATCCTGCTAACCCTAGGAAACTTCTGATCTCAGTAGGGGTTGTAGGTTGCTCCCACTGAAGAACAGATTCTACCTTCTTAGGGTCAACACTAACCTCTTCTCCTAATATGACATGTCTAAGAAAAGATACTCAAGCCAACCAAAACTCACATTTGCTAAACTTAGCATAAAGCTGATGTTGCCTTAACAACTGCAGGGCTATCCTCAGATGTTTCTCATGTTGTTTAGCATCTTTAGAATATATAAGGATGTCATCTATAAGCACTACTATGAATTGATCTAAATATGGTATGAAAACCTTGTTCATCATGTCCATAAAGGCTGCAGGGGCATTTGTTAATCCAAAAGACATAACTACAAACTCATAGTGTCCATACCTCATTCTGAATGCTGACTTAGGTACATCAGATGCCTTTATCCTTAGCTGATGATAACCTGACCTGAGATCTATCTTTGAAAAGATCGTTGCCTCATGGAGTTGATCAAATAAGTATTAAATCATAGGTAAAGGATATTTATTCTTAATTGTTATCTTATTCAGTTTCTTGTAGTCTATACATAACTGCATGGTTCCATCCTTCTTTTTCACAAATAGTACTGGAGCTCCCCAAGGTGATGTATTGGGTTGAATAAATCCTTTATTCAACAACTCCTGTAACTGGGTTTTCAATTCCTTTAACTCCCCAGGTGCCATTCTATAGGAATGTAATGCTATTGGATGGCTACCAGGTAAAGTATGTATCTCAAAGTCTATATCTCTTTCAGGTGGTAAACCTAGTAACTCATCAGGGAAGACATATGAAAACTCACATACTACTAGATTGACTGCTCTTTTCTCTGCGCTAGCATCTACCACATGTGCTAAAAAGGTCTCACGCCCCTTTCTCATCATCTTATCAGCTACAACAGCTGATACTATACATGTGGGTAAGACTTTTCTATCTCTAGTAAAGACACATGAAAAACCACCTTGTTGAAAGATAGCTTCTTTCTTCCAACAATCTATCTAGACACGATATGTCTCAAGGTAGTCCATACCCAAAATGATTTGAAAAGAATTAATATCTAATAGTATGAGATTAACTGCTATTGTATACCCACTAAAACTTAATAGAGATCCAGGACATACTTCTGTCAAAACTGAGGATTCACCTAGTGGAACTTTTAACAATAACTCATAAGATAAATCCCAGGTTAGAAGATTTAGTCCACTTATTATTGATCTTTGAATGAAAGAATGTGTTGCACCGGGATCTATTAATATTATAACAGAAATGTTGTTAAAGAGAAGCATCTCACCTATCACAACTCTGGGTGAAACTACACCTTCATATGGTATCATGGAGAAGAAGTGTCTAGTAACTCTCCCTCTGCCACATTGTCCACGCTGCCCACTACTGGTACTTGGTTCTCCCTCTCTAGAACCTGAAGCCACTGAAGAACTTGCCCCTCTAACTGGAACTTGCCTTTGTGGAGTCTGAAACTGTAATTGTAAACCTTGTACTGAAAAATATGGAAGCTTTGAGCAGTCCCTTTTTATATGTCCCATCTGTCTACAATGAAAACATATTGGAGCGTTAGTTCCCCAGCACTGACCAGAATGTGTCCTACTGCAATTGTTACATATGGATGCATCATGCCTCTGCGGTCCTGTCACTGACACTGAAAATCATGAAGACCTAGTTGGAGGTGTCCATGTAGACTGTGTATTCCATCTACTGGAATTGGGCCTTCCTTCACTTGGTGAAAACCTAGATCCTTGTCTCCCAAAACAGCCAAGTTCTCATCCTATCTTACAAAAGAAACCACCACCTCCTCTGTATCCACCACTACTTTTCCCCCTCTATTGAAGTCTTCAAATCTTTTCTTAGTCTCAGATTTCTTATCAACATTAACTGACTCTTCTACACATCTCACTGCTTCCACAAATTTCCCAAACTTTTCTCTATCTCTTCGACCAATGGCTGACGCGGTGTGTCTATTCTTTAATCTTAATCCTTGTTGAAATCTTTTGGATTTTTCTACATCATCAGGCACAAGTTGCGGACAAAAATTCACCAACCTTGTGAAATGTGCCTCATTTTCACCAATTGTCATACTTCCTTCTATGATATTATCCAACTGTTTAATCTTATCACTTAGGAAGGTAGGAGGAAAATACTTAAGGTGAAACTCATCCACAAAGTTCATCCATGTCATCTCTACATTTCTCATTTTATGTTCCACTCCCCTCCACCACAACTCAACATCTCCCTTGAGTAAGTAGATTGCATGATTGATTTGCTTATCTTCTAATAACTCCATTAGGCGAGAGAACTTTTCCAGTTGTCAAAGCCACACTTCTACCACAGTTGGATCTGTTGCTCCAGAAAATTCAGTTCCACCAAGCTTTTCACCAACTCATAGGATATCATCAGATCCTTACTAGAAGATGAAGACTTCCTGTCCATCTTGTATTTTTCTTTTGTCTCCAGAAAAATACGATACATCATTGTTGCCTCATTATCCTCTTCACCTTGAGCCATTGCTCGAGGGTCATGACTGTAATGGTTCTCATCTTGTTCCTCACCATATCCACGTCCTCTTCCTTCCATCTGCATATCTATAACAGAACACATCTGTTAGAAAATTGCAGTTCAAAGAGAAAAACATCCTAATCCTATTGGTCTCTTATCACCCTTGTCCCAAACCTAAATTCATTTTAGGTTCAACCTATGCTATGATACCAAAGCTATCACACCCGCATCCCACTGTTACCACTAATCATGAGATTTGAGCATAATTTTGAAGAAACATTAGCCATATATTTTTTCTCTAAATATATTATAAGAACACTTACAAAACTATAAGTCTTGATTAAACATAACAACAAGATACAATAGTACTTGTCTCATTACATAAAAGCAAGAATTTCACACTTAATATACATCATGTACATTACATTTCAAGCTTCTCTTTTTTCTCTCTCTTTCTATCCCAAGATCCAGAGGAAGGATAAGAGACCCTATAACTATTCTAACTACTCTTCTTTCAAGACCTCTAAGCTAATCTTGATTAAAGTTGGCTTCTGACTTCTCAGGAAGAGCTAATCCTTTACCTAAAAAATTGTTCAGTAGGTTGGTGAGCTACTGGATCAGTGAGTAGAAAATCAACAGGTAACTAAGATATTTGTGGTGCTTACAAGTAATAGAACTTAAATGCAATCATGTAAACATGACAGTTTAAAACTGTAATTCACTCAGCATGGCAGTTTAAAACTGTAATTTACTCAGCATGGCAGTAGAACAGATATTGAATGTAATAAAAGGATAACCTAACTATTTACATGATTTCAAATCCATTTATTATGCCTTTGGACCCACATGAGGTGTACCACAACATGTGGAAGTATGGCAGCAAGCTACGGTCTCACTGTACAAGACTTAGAAGCATGTTCGGGTTCCTAAGTCTTTAATTTCAATACCATGTCCGTAGTTGGCATCAGCACATATGCCTCTTGGCGGCTTATGGGAGTAGTTGGATATCTCAGACTCCACCTCTCAACCTGGGTACTCAAGCGGTGAGTCAAATCCCTTAGGCTTGAAGTGCATCAGTGGAGCTACCGACCACTAATTGCTACAACATGTAGCACGGGTACCACCGACATCCCCGGTTGGTGTTGGGTACCACACAACTGTAAGGAATTTTCCCTACTGGTCAAACCCCTGCACCCTATAGGTGCGTTCTGGCTTACCTCAATCTGGACTACCTCCAGTTGGGAAGTCATTTGCTCCCCACAATGCAAGCCTCATAGTGTAAGGATTCTACAGTGTCCATGGCATCTAATATCTAGTGATGTTTAGTTAATATAACATGTATCATCATCATAGATTATGATTACCCTATTTCTGACAATTAAGTGACTCACGTTTAAATAATAAATCACTAAATAATATTCATATATCTCACAACCATACTCCAGCTTCTTAAAACATGAACTAGGGCAACCTATCTTTCCGGTGCCTCAATTTACACATTCATCACCTGTCAAATTATGACAATTCACAAGATAACTTTAAAAATGGGAATACATCAATAATAATATGATTAATGAGTCATTTTAACTACTAATATTCACCACATACGTTTATTTAAAGCATCACAAATAACATAGAGCAAGAATCAAACACTGGAAACTATTATTTGAATTAGTATGCGTTAAATCAAGGTTAAGGGATGATTATCTACTCACATAATTCGTCCAAGATCACTGATCTTAACCATTTCACCAACAAATCTGGGATCTTAGCTCACACAAGACAGGATCAAGCTTTAAACCTCAAGATATCATTCAAAACAACCCTTTAATGTGTTTCTATGTCCTAAAGAGGATCTGCTGTAGGTAGAAGATTAAGATCAAAGGTTAAGCCAAACCTCAAATTACTGGATTAGGGATCTTGAGCAAGGAAAAATGAAGAAAAGGAAGAATCAAGGATTAATCCTACTTACCAACTCAAATCTATAATAACCCCTTTGGATTTCTACTGTTCTTAACGTTCTTCCCCAAAAATCACCCTAGAAATCACCCTCCAGGTTATTGTCTCATAGAACAAGTGGTCTGGGATGATAGATGATCGAATTGTGGTTATAACACATTCATTTCATTGAAAATGGATAAGTATTGCTCGAGATATGATCGTTTTACAATTGGTTGTTCTTGGTGGCGGTGGTCGTGGTGTCGACGCAGCGTCGCGGGTCACAGTGTACACCGCGGTCGTGGTGTCAATGCAGTGTCGTGGGTCACAGTCGATGCAACATTGCAGGTTGCGATGTCGATGCAGTGTCGATCGCGGTGTCGATGCAGTATCGGTCGCGGTGTCGATGCAGCGTCGATTGCGGTGTCGACCGCGGTCGCGGTGTTCTGTATATGTTTACTGAAAAGGGCATAACTCACTGATTTTAACTCCGATTTGGTTCATTATTTTTTTGTTGGATTTTTTATTGAATTATATACAATACTACAATATTATTTTGATTATATTCTCAAATGAAAAATCATTGATTAATTATTTCCTCTAATGTCATTAACTCTCTTCTTGCACACATGTATGGGTTAATGCTATATTAACCCCACTCAAATCTTTATATTATGTTTAAGTCATGATTATGAGTTCCCCAAACAAGTATTTAAGGTCACAAAGGTTAAGATAAAGCACAACATAGAATATTACTAACAAAACCATGACAAGCATTAAGATTATCTTGAATCTCTAGGATTACTAGCAAAGCTAGAAACAGGTTGTAACAGCCTAGGTCCTACCACCAATGAATATGTAGTCATTTGGAGTTAGGATTTGGGTAACAAATGATTCCATGACAAATGGTATCAAATTCTAAACAATAACTACAACATTAGGATTTGGGTAAGAAGCGGTTTCATGACAGAAGGTATCAGAGTACCAATAACTACACCAAACATTTCTCACATGAAACACAAACTAAACACAACCTTACATCAAAACCCTAGAAAATTAATGAGATGTTATTGTGGACTAAGTTGACTTTGCCTCTAGGTTAGAACCTAGATGTTTTAGAATTAGGTGTAGTCTTGTGCACTATAATCTTTCTTTTCTTGTCCTTCTATCCTTTAGTATGGGTTGTAGTTGTAGGAGGGTGAGAACGGGGAGACCTTATTACAACCCTAGACATATGTTAATGATGTGATTAGGGTAGCTACACAAGTGTGCACCATGTTCATTTAGTTCTCTATATGTCAAGATACTAGATTACTTAATGAATGTGGTAACTCATTTTGATTTAGTTTTATTTGAATGGAGTATGGTGGTTTTCATTGCCCAATGCAACATTGGAGAAAACCTATTTCATGTATTGGTATATGTATATATGAAAATGTTACCACATGCAAAAAGATAGTGAGTGTCCATGTAACCTAAAAGAAAGAAATGTAACATCAAGTCTAGAGGAGAGTCTGTAGTTGATATTTGTAATATCTAGAGTTGTCTAGAGCAATGATTAGGTTAGTCTAGTGGTAGTCCATATGACCTATGATGATGATGACGATGAAAATGATGATTATGATTATGATGATGATGATGATTATGATGATGATGATGAGGATGATGACGATGATGACAACAATGGTGATGATGATGATGACAATGATGACACCGATGACAACTGATGATGACGACGACGATGATGATGTTGAAAATGATGTTGATGCTGATGATATGAGTTTGATGTATGTTGAACTATGTTTGATGTAGCATGCTTTGAGTATTGCTTGAATATATGGAATGAATTTTGACCATGAAACCCTATCTAAACCTAGCACCTTGTATGGTACATGTGACTTAGTAGATGTTCTAAACATAGCTAGCAGGTTGGCATGATTTCTTGTGCCTAGTCTTGAATATATTGAGATATGGATAGTGAGATATGCTTCAGGACCGACATAGGCCTCGACCTATTTACAATGGAGAACCTCTAGCATTGGACATAGAAATAGGGTGAACTCTTGATATGAGTCAATCTGACATGGGAGAAGGTCAGAGTACCTAACCTCCAAAGTATATGTGAAATGTCAAAAAACATATGAATGATGAAATACATGATACTGAGTCCCTAGCTAGACTACTACAAAGTATATGATTTGAATTGCCTAGTGAGTGTATCTTTTGATGATGTTGAATGCTAGATTTCCTATGAAAAGATCTAACCCTAGAGAAAGAGGCAATTGAATATATTATGTTTTATATATAGGCGAGGGAGATGTCCCAAGATCCTAAGATGATGTATATGATGTGTGATTCCATGATGAGTTTCATACTTGGGTTAGTGTATTCATGTATAGGAATCTAAAGATTTCTCATGTTTCTTGAAACTTGAGTAGAAATTTTGTATGGGTAGATGGTTGTGGTTAGCATGTCATGTTGGACATAAAGATGTATTAGCTTGAGTGGTTCGATCCTGTGGGGATTTCTCTAGATATAAGTGATATAATTTTGAAAACTTGATGTTGATGATAATGTTGTCCCTCAAATGGTGCTTCATATGTGAAAAAATCTCACTTAATATAACCTTGATATGTGTACGACAAGTCACTCTCATAATTTAGACCTAATATGAAGACATACTATACATGAAAACATGATATGACGATGCTCTTGGCATCATAACTCGAATAAACATGATAAATAAATTACTTAATTCCATACCCAAAATGAAGAAAATGAGCATATTGACTAGAGTTGGTAGAATTTTGAGGAAAACAAAACATGCATGGAATCTAGTATAATGATGAAATCCACATTCAATGATACTCTCATTTAGAACTCATGATGAAAAACACGTTTGCTTGTGAAATTGATAACATAGAGTTTGATAACACACCTCAATTCTCAAATAATACACCTCGAGCTTGTATTTCTACGTGAACAAAAACCCTAATGTAATGGTAACAAGGGATGTGAAAACCCTAGTGTCAAGACGATGTTATAACATGAAGGAATCCTAAGTAAAAATGTACATATGTATTGGGATGGGCACATCCTTGTTGATGACCACATAAGTGTGTATCCCATGGTGGGGAGTTCCTTGACACCTAAGGTTGGATACCAAAATATGAGGCATGCAAAGTTTGACTCTTGAGCACGATCATAGATGAATTTTGAGGATGAAATTTCATTTAAGGAGGGAAGGATGTGACAACATGGTTTTATCTCTCATATATCATTCTCATTCTCTCTCTTTAAGAGGCCCATCTCACTCAATTTAATTTCAATCACAAAACTTGAGTGTGTTGATGACCCAACTTGATCACATCAATGATCAATTTCACAATGTGGGACATGTATTTGTGTAAATTGGATAAGTTCCACAACCTTAATATGTATCCTTCTTGCAAGTGAAATTAGATGTCACATTTATAACCAAGTCAATTTACAATGAATTTCATGTTGTATAACTCTCAATTAACTTTCAAATGACACAAGAATCACCCTAATTGGACATTTTTAGCCCCAATTATGGTACTTCAAAGTTGCCTTTTTTTATCATGATTTAATTGATTTCTTCGGTTTTCAACCTGTAATGGGCCCAATCATGGGTGTGCGGCCCAACAACTGCCACCCTTTGTTGGGGGAAACCCCAATGCACCCATTTTGGCAATCAATGGATGGGGATCTGACGACTCTAGGGTTATCTCCTTGGTCTGTACAGGACGCCTGCTACTATCGAAGCACCAGCCAATTAGCCTGAGCTTCACCACTTTGATCAAAATTTACTTTCTAAAACTCATCGTATTCCTCTCGTCTCACTTTTGCTTGTGTTTTTGCCCCCTTGCATGCCCTCAACCACCCCAAGAACCCTCTCCTTCTCTTGCTCCATCCAGCAATGTCACCCCTACTACTCCTCGCATGGTGTAATGACTCCCCCTTGACTCGTGGGCTCGATATGGTGGCATGTGACTCATTATTGGGCTACTAGGGTCCCATTATCGTCCACCTCTGATGATCTTTGACAAGATTTGAGCATGAAGCCTTCAGTGTTCGTGCAAGAATGGGTTGTGGGAAGGTGAAGTGCCACCAAAGTCGGATCGTGAGAGAACCCACCATGGACCAAGATCTGAGGGTCCATGACACGTAGGCATTCTCAACCTAGTTGACTGAGTCAACTCTAATCCTACAACCACTGGCGCCATCGCCTATAGTCGCTCGTGACTAGAGCTGGCTGGTGACAATCAAAGGTGGGTGGAAGTCATAACTGAACGTGTGTGGTTTTGGCCCAACGTCAAACCACTGCGGGTCAGCCTCACCAACCATGTGTGGGTGTCAGCTCGATAGGAGAGCTCTCCAGCCATCTAATCTAAGATCAAGGGCTTGGACGCACCCTCAAGTATCATGTCATGCCCTAGATATATTTCTATATAGTTTGGATCTAATTATTCAAAAATAGATATATCCCTCACCATATCGATCAACTCGAAAAGATCTACAAGTTAAGACTATTTCTAGACCTACCCCTTCATATTTCTTTGTTTTGATAAAAATGAGGTTTTTTGCTATATTGACCACATTTAATTCATCCTTATGATAAAACTTGAATCATTAGTGCACTTTTATTCTCTTTTTCATCTAATCCAAAATTTGTGTTCACCTTTGAACTAAATGAGGCTTCTAATCACCCCTATTGCACATATATGCCCCTAATTTCATAAATGCCATACTTTTGGACTTTAATGATGTAGCTTGCCCTAGCTTGATAACCTTGCTCCTTAATGATTGTCTAATGATAAAGAAACCATGAAATCAATAATCTTGTGATGATTGTGACCTTATTAGCTAAGACGAACCCCCTTTTGAAACATCATGATGTATGTGACTCAAATACACTAGTTTGATCTATTATGCACATATGTGACTTGATTCCCTTGATTATGCCCTAATCTCAATATGGGTTCTATTCTTATGTTTCCTATTCTTATGTTCTCTGCTATAAAATTAGATTTGAATCCATCCATTCTTGACCCTTTGTATGTGGATGTCCTACCTAAGTTTCATGTTGACCCTAAATGGCATACAAACTATGATTGTGCTTGCTTATATGCTTCAAATTTAGATACCCATGGTTGGGATTATGATGCCTAGACCCTACGGGACATCCACCTATATTGGAATGTGTTTCTTATGGCCTAATTTTGTTTATCTAAACCATTTTTGATGCTTGGTTATCATGTCGTAATGAAATTTTACCATGTTTGCCCTATTATGAGTCCTTTGGCCTTGAAATGTGTAAGTAAGTAATTGAAACCTAGATCTGATTATATAAAATGCATGGGACCTAAAAATGACATGAAACTTGATCCACACTTTCATGATGACCTCTAAATCAATGAAAGATCATCAAATGCACTAATAAGCAATGTTGAATCAAACTTGGCCCAAAACCCTAAAATGCATCTAGTTAGGGTAAATGATGCGAATTTATTGCATGTAAGCAATATTATCCTTAATCAGGTGTCACTTATGGGTATATGGTCAAGGATATGGTAACTAAAGAATCTCTAAATTAGTTATGTGCTTTCATAATTATATGACTATGGCGTATGCTTGTTTACTTGCTCAAATAATTTCATGTAGCACTATAGTATTGTACTTGATATCTGTTTTGTATCATTGTTTTATAACTTGCAAACATAATATAAAAACTCCATTATACAAACCTTATGAACCTTCCTAAAATTTTGGGGTAAGGACACGAGGTTGGGCATCCTACTTGATTTTTCAAGATAGTGTGGACCATGTCAATAAAAGGATTAGCTCTTGGTGATGGCCTTGAGGTCCCTATTGTAAAAAAGGGTTAGCTAATCTTGAGCACCCTTACAGACCCTTCTAATGGGTAGTTGGTTAAAGGCCTTATGATATATGAAGTTTTTGGTATAATTGGAGTAAAATGATATAAAACTTGGGCTCTCTCTTTGTTAAATACTTAACTTGTTTATTCTTGTTCGTCTACTTTTGCAGCTCTTTTCAAATTATGCAAAGCTTATGTATATGTATCTTTTAGTCATGTACTCAACACCTCATGTGTTGACCTCCTTGTTTCACATATTTTATAGGTTCAAAGATGGCTAGAAGTTGATGAGAGTTTTGAGCTATGTTATGTGTACTTGTTGTAAGATCCATAGTGTACATGAGTAGACTTGTAAAATTTTACTCTTGAATATGTAATTGAATCTTGTAATAAAAGGTTGTTGCTTAATGATATGTGTTGGATGTTGAGATCATGATTGGTGCATTTATCTTGTTATCTATTCATGTATGCTAAGCTTTATGCTTCCGCATTCACACTTTGTTAATACCATGATAGGGATGGATGCCTAAGTCCTATCATCAATGCCTTTGTAGTCATTTGTTGTTATGATTTAGGTAATAAGTGGTTCCATGACAATACTAGTGGAAGATTTTGTTGTACTTGATGGTAAAGTGGGATAGTCAGACAATATGATTCTTGGTTGTCGATTTCTCCATTTCTAGAAACAGAATGTGCACTCGCTATTGTGGACTCCATTCATGTGACATTTTGTATTTTCAATGAGAAAATCACATTCAATGTGAATAGAGAAATCAAGGAACCAGATGATGTTTCATGACATGTAATAGAAAAGTGGATGATTGTGTCATATGCCATACAAAAGAAGATACAATGAAGACACCTTGGAAGAATTTTTTGAATGGTTAGATCAGGGTGAAGTTATGAGAATTTTCATCAATGAATATTTGTTCCCACTTATCCATACCAACCAGGCCTTCCATTAAAGAGGCTCTAGTCTTTTAACTCAAGATACTCCCCTCTCATTTCAAATATGTTTATTTGGGCGTAGAACTTGACTCTTCCTATTATTATTTCTACTTTCCACACACCTAAGCAAGAAGAAAAAACTTTTGTAGGTATTGAAGGAGCACTAGGGAGATTTTTGATAGATAATAGATGACATTAAGGCTATTCAACCAATCCTTTTTATCGACAAAACCAAGATGAGAGAGGGTGAATAGTTGTGTAATCAAACACGACGATGGATCAGTACCAACATGAAAGAAGTTGTGAAGGATGAGGTAGTGGAAATATATAATGTCGTCATCATATATGCTAAATCTGATAGAGAGTGGTTACCTCAATATAATTTCTACCCAAAAAGGGATGTAGTACTTTATAAAGAATTTTGAAACTGAATTTATTCAAAGAATGGGGGTCACTAGTTGTAGGTTTTTCATAGACTCTCATTGTCTGAGTAATGTGATAAAGAAAGACCATTTCCTATACACTTTATTAATTGAATTCTTGAAAGGCTTATTGGCCATCCATTCGATTTCTTCTTAGATGGATACTCTATCTACAATGAATTTAAATTTGACCACGAAGACTAAGAAATAACTACTATCAATTCAACCTATATAACCAATGGATTTAGAAATTCCTTTTGAGTTATGTAATGCCCCAGCCCACTTTCCAGAGAATGATTATATTTCTCATATATGAGTAGAAAGTTTCTTGAGATATTTAGCAATGAATTTTCAGCCTTCATCAATTCTTTTTAACAATTGTTAACTAACTTGGGACCTATCCTAGCCAGATGTGAGAAGAGCAAACTTGTCCTAAATTGAGAAAAAGTATCATTTTTTGTTTAGGGAGGGATAGTAATAGTGCACAATATATCATATAAAGGTAATGAGGTAGACCCATAAAAAATAGATGTATATAGAACCTACCACCACCTAAAATTATCAAGGGGGTTACATGATTCTTGGGACATGATGGGTTACATAGAAGGATTATTAAAGGATTTTTGAAAATAACTAAACCCATGTGCAATCTCCCGGTGAAAGATGCATAGTTTGATTTTGATAAAACATTCACCTAATTGTAGCTTACCCTTTGTAATCATGTTTGAAGATAATGACTTGTTGTAGGGGATTCTCTAGGATAATTTCTTGGGAAACTGTTTCACACGACCTATTGATAGTAAGTTCCTCAATGATGCTCAAGTCAATTATTCCACCACTGATAAGGAACTTATAGTTGTAGTCTTTGCTTTTGAGAAGTTTAGGCAGTACATTGTAGGGTCTAAGTTATTATTTACATAGACCATGCTTCTCTAAAATATAAACTCAAAAGAGAAATGCCAAACCAAAATAAACCTAATGAATTTTGTTGTTGTAGGTGTTTGATAATGAAAATAAGAATACAATTATATTATGTAATTTTATATTTGACCATCTTTATAGGTTGGAGAAAATTTATGGGGATCAACCACATATCCCTATAGGGTATACAATTCACTATGAGAGACTCTTTAGAATCAAAGATTTGATTTATGGGTTTTCTGACATAGCGAACTTCATTGCGGGAGATCTTTTGCCCAAAATGTAGAGTTTATAGTCGAAAAAGAGATTCTTTTCTAAATCTAAGTTCTATTTTTGGGGAGACCCATACCTTTATATAGATTTAATAATGGGATCATAAATATGTGTGTGGGAGAGAAAGAAGCTAAGAATATTTTGAATAATTGTCACACATCACTAGGAGGAGACCACTGCTCAAATAGAACCATTTCAAAATTGACAACTAATTTTTTTTTGGACCAATATATCTAGGTATATGACACGCCCTGAACCATGCATGCAATATGGAAGTGTAAACCTGAAGTAATAAGGAACATGAGTCTCGAGTTATCAAAGTCAAGAAATTGTGAAAAACAAAACTACTACTAACCAAAACCAAATCAGATAGACCAAATAAAAGTTTGGATTTGTTTGAATTAATGTAAGTCTTGAACTACTAAATAAAGTTACAAATCTAGATGAATGGACATATTTTGGTTAATAATATTTCACCACATTGCAATTTGTATTGGAATCTATGCAATTATCAACAAATTATTATTTTTTATTAATTAGGGATATGAAGTTAGTAAAAAACCCTTTGAAAGCATGATCCTATGTTCAATTTGGTTGAAACTTTACTTTATTTGCATGCTTTATTGAAAACTGAATATGACATACCAACTCTTGATTGATCTGTTCTTGTTGTTAGCCCACTTTCAACACACTATTAACTAAGTTAACAAAATTCCTCGCATGTAAACCCCTCTTTTGAAGTAATAACTGTCTGAAATTACTATCTAGGATGATCAAGCATAGATAATTATTTAGATAAGAATTTCATAAAAAAATGTGCCATTACAACTTAATCAACAAATTTCAATAATCCAATGCCTGATTCCACAAGATTACAAAGAATAGTTGGGCATGGTTTATATGTTACAACAATGACAAACTGGAAGAAGAGAAAACATAGAAATAATGATATGGAGCCCTAGAGATGACGACATTGGAGTGATGTGCAGAAGGTGGGTGCAATCCTTCATTTTTTCCATTGGGAAATCACCTTTCAAAGTTTTTGAAAACATATAGTCTCATCTCATTGTCTTCTTATATTCCCATTAGGTGTCAAAATGAATCATGAGATATCACAATTTTGGATGGTGTATGGGCATGTGTTGGGTCTAAAGTGAATAAAAGATTCATATCACAATTTCAACCATCATATTAAGCACTTGAATTTGTATCCCTTTGATTTGACATTGTTAGTGGTATGGGAATGTGTCAAAGATACTGAACTTGGATTTCCTTGATTGATCAAGAACATAATTGGTGCCATCGAATGGGGACTGAGTGGCATCAAAATTGATGTCGAGACATTTTGAATGTTTAATCAATCATATGAACATGATTTTAGGTGGCATCAACTTTGAATTTCCTTTTCTTTGTCATTTTATGGGCAAATCTTACATGTCTGAGTCAGTGGCACCAACTTGGGAGTAGGTTCTATTGAATCTTCTTGTAATTACTTAATTTTCACACATTTAATAAGAAACACATTGTGCAAGTAAACACCATGATAATATCAAGCCAAATACATGCAAAAAGAGAATAATTGGTGAATAAATGATTATATTCCAATTGATGAGATGTGAATAAGAAAAAGTATGGATTTGAGATCAACCAACAAATAAACCATCCATCTTAAAACATGAAAATAACATTAGTTATGCACGAATGTTAGGGGAGCAGAGGCGACTCCAGAGGAGGCTATACTCCATAAGATGATGAAAGGAAGAAGAAGGAGGCTTTGGAGGAAGATTTCTCTCTTCAAGCTTGGAAGCTTTAGTACAACTCCATTTTAGAGGTTACCCCTCTACAATCATTGTATCATGGTTTTCATTCTCTCGTACTTTATTTTCTCCTATTGACTACATGAAAATTGTCAAAATTATGATTTCTAACTCTAAATGTTCTTCACTAATCATCATAAAGTAGATATTCTTGTATTGGGTGCCTAAACGACACCAATGAGTCAATGATGAACATGAATTCATAAAATTACATATTTTCTCTCTAATTTTTCCATTTTTTAAATTTTTAATGAGAATCAAAGCCCTCTATTCGCTCTGTCCCCAAATTTTCACCTTGAGAGAGGAAAAGGTTTAGCAAAGGGAAACTACAACTCTAATTTCTATTAAATTAAAGTGAATAGAGATTCATGAATGTTATAATCTCCTTGTGTTTGCAACAAAGATGGAATTATGATTCTCTCTGAAGATGTCCCAAGATGGTAATTTTTTAGTGCTAAAATTTTGAGCTGAGAGACGAGTATTCTAGACACCTAAGAGAACAATTGATGAAAATCATTAGTTGTATTATAGTATCGATTGGAAAATTAAGAGAATAAATCTATTTTTGTAATTGTTCATCATGTTCTTAATAGATATTTAGATACGAAATTCATTCCTTGAATCGATCATTTGAAAGATAATATATGCAATGCTTTCTTAATTTTAGGACTTAATTGACCAATCAATCTTATCTTATTCAAACAATATGTTTCATTAGAATTGTTTCTTGTTGAATTCCTTTATCTCCTTCTAAATTCAACCCAACTCTATACTACTTGTATTCCAAATTATTATGGGCGGCAAGGAGTTTCTTTCATTTTATTATTGATCGAACATCCAATACACACATCACTATTAGAACTTTTGCTTTATGGAGAAACCCTTTAGATGAGATGCCTACTCCATAATCTACATTTGATGTGCATGTTAGGATTATTATAAGGATTTATAATCTAATTAAGTGTTAATGGTGATCTAGGGTAAGTAAACATATGTGTTTGGACACCATGTTCCTAAGGTACAAATGAGGTGCCCATGCATCCTTGTTTTCTTAAGAGAGTCAACTTTGGAGTATAATAATGTAATGAAGATAGTAAGTATAAAAGTAAGAAGATGTTGAACTTTTTGATTTTATTCACTCATAAATTTTGGCCCCATATTTGGTTTTGCATCAAAAGGTTTTGTTATATAATGATTGTTTTCCTATATGTACAAAAAGCTTTTCAGAATATCATAGATGGTTTGTTTTATCTGAGTAACAATCAAAGAGGTATGAAGTAACAAGAGGATGGATTAATGGATAACCACATGGTTTGGAGTATAAAATCTTAAACCTATACTTAGTATCAGATGAGTATTGGGAGAAAGTGAAGAATGATGCAGATTTGTTGAGATTCCCCTTGAACCTCTTTAAGGTTATTACTTGAGGAGAATCCTTTTAAAGGGTGGAGGGTTGTAATGTCTCTTCAAGTATATACATGTCAGTGGAAGAAAATCTCAAGTTGTGCATAACATGGGTCACTTGACCTAGAGAAAATTCACAAGACATGGTACAAATAAGAACTGGATAAATGAACAACATGCTTTAATTGAAAAGACACTCACAAAATGTTGTGAAAGAGAAAATAGAAACAATCTCATATTGATCTAGATCATATTACATGTAGTCTAAGTAATAGAAATCATCAATTAATAATTAAACCACATAATCTCCTATTGAGTGGTGGATGGAACACTACCAAGTTAAAAACTTCTCTAGTGTAAGATACAATGATTTTCTTGCTTTATTGCTCCTTTGATGTGTGATGTAGGGACAACTTGTCTCACATCCTTGCCAAAGAAAGAAAAATAATAAGTAAGCATACATTAATAAGAAGCATATATACTTGAACTGAAAAAGGATCTCAATACGTTAACATCAAGAAATCTCATTAAACATTAGTCTACATACCATCAATGTATTAAGAGACAAGACTATATGACTTCTCTATATAACTTCCCACTCGAGGAATATGATTATCAGAAATACCATCTTTCCTAGGAATCCCATAACAACCAAAATGATCCATCATTGCAAGAAGCATATAGTAAGTTACATGATTCTATTCATAAATAATTAACATCATTATTCTCATCTTGCCATAAATATAAATTTTGATCATCCAATAGTTGCACTAAAGTGTTGATTAGGCTAGTAAGGGCTCATGTTAATTGAACCAAAGTGCTAATCATGCCAGTTAGCACTCATGCTAATTTCACAAAGTGCAACATTAATACCATGAAGGAAAACTCATATAAAGAGGGACAATTCACAACTTAAGTGGATTAACTTACACCATAAGATCTGTCCCTCTTATTCTTTACTTTAACATCTACTCGATTAACATGAATCTGACCTCAGTTTATTAAGCATTACATGTAGCATTATCTTGATGAGTAAAGGTGATAATAAGATAAATTATGTATTTCATAAGCATCTTGCAGTGATATAATCAAAGGTATCATCATCACAATCTTTATTGCATTTCATGTACATTGAAATTAAATGATAATGCATATGTCATTCACAATCATGAAATTCATCAAAAGTACATATATATATTGTGGCATGTCCCACTTATGTAGACCAAATCAAATCCTAACTTGGTCTTCTTGGTCTTGATATCAACACTAAGTAACCTAGAATTAATAGCTTTACATCAATTAGAAACTTATTGTTTGATGTTGTTGAAGTAGGGTTTGAAAACTATAAAATCATGTTTGTCATTCAAAAAACTTTTGAAATCATAATTAAATATAATTTTATGATGGATACTTGTTTTTTATGGATTTTCAAAGATGGGACAACCAAAAATTCAAGAACACTAGTAAATCAAATTATAGGAAAAAATTTACTTATGGGACCCTTGCCTAGATGCCCCTATTAGTGCCGTTTACAAGGCCATGCTTTTCTAGGATGAACATATGATGAATCTTACATAAAAGGGAAAAATTATTGCATATTTACCCATGAATGCAAGACAAGGATATAAGGAAGTTAAGGGTAAAAATGGTATATGACCACCCGATATGATAAGGTTTGTCTCCTGCTTGAAGACAACCGTAGATGAAAAACTCAACATTCAATATCCAAACATGACTTCGTCAATCCTTTGTGACACCCAAGGGTCTTTTTTACTTCCCCTTCAACAACCAAACCCATTAAACCCAAAAATAAGATGTATGGTGATTGGAAAAAGGACTAGGGGTAGAAAAAGAAATGGGGCAGTCATAATAGTGACATAGAGCCCAAAAGAGATAAATTGTATACCAGAAACAAGAGGTGAAAAGATAATGGTCATAGCTTACACGGGATCTGGGGAGGGGTTCCACTTCATTAGGATGGCTCATGATGGTCATTAACGCCACAGATTGCCAATGGGTGAAGACAATAGATTGTCACCAGAGATGGTGTTGTAGGGACGACTAGAGAGATCTAAGGGTTCTATTGAATTTTAGGTCTTGTTGAATCATCAAGGAAGGTAAAATATATAGGTGGAGGTTTAGATATGGTTTAGAGGCTCGAGGGGGTCATGTTCTAATGAAACATGGTGTCTTCATCGACCAAACACGCAAAGATGAAATCTTATTGACTCTAGGTTAATCAGATTGGGAAGATTTGGTGATGGTTTTTGGAAGGTTTCTTCACAAAGAGGACTAGAATAGAGGGAGACTAGGAGGAGGTAGACAATATCTTTTAGACTATCTGAGTTCCAACCATGATTTAGTTGGGTGAGGTGATATGTCTACTTTCTCAGATAAATCTGACTCCTAGTCCTCGTCAGATCAGTGCGCTAGGTTGATAACACCCAAATTTAGGCATTTATTTATGGTTTTGTGTCATTATAGCCCTAATATGCCCAAAATAACTCTAGATCCTTATCTTTTATTAATTTATATATTTTTATAGATGAAGCTGCTCAACTAGACAATTTTGGGAATTGTAGGCACTGAACCTGAAAATATGTCTATTCTCTAAGATTTCACACCAGCACAAAGTTTTTGTAGCAGCTAGACTTCAATCCATCGCGACCACGACGGACTAACCATCACATGTACACCAGCTTAGGAGACGTCTATTCTCCAAGATTTCATCCAAGAAGCTTTTGATATCTTGTACCCTATTTTAGATGGCCAATCCTTTATTAGAATGCATCCTCATCAATCATAAGGTTCATCGGTGTGGGCCCATCGACCAAAAGTAATAGCCCCCCCGGGCGGGGGTGGGTTTGTCCCATGATGCAGCAACCACAAAAGAAGGATGCCGCGAGCACGGCCAAGGAGGCAATGTCATGACCGTGACCAAGAATACAATGCCATGACTACAACCAAGACATTGTGTCAACCGTCGACACGACCGGGCCCAGATCGACATGGTCGAGCTGAGGCCAAGGCCAAGACTGCGGTACACCAGTGTGACCGTGGCACATCGACCGCGACCATGGCACATCGACCATGACTGTGACACATCGACATTGATAGTGACTGTAGCACAACCACCTTGACCGTGGGGTCTGTCTCAGCCGAGGCATTTGCCTTGACCATGAGGTATGCCTCGACCACAACCCCGACACAATCTTGCCCAGCCTGGCACAATCAGGACGAGACCATGTCTGGGACCGAGGCAGGTGCCATGACCATCTTTCGCCTTTGCCTATAAATATTCACTCCCCTGACTTGGAGGGGGGTTCAGAGATTTTTCTAGTTTCACGTTGTGATTCCACACATTCTTGGTTCCCAAAGCCCCATGGGAGAGTTCTAAGATCTAAAAGGACTAAAGTGCTCATCCTACACCCTTCTCTTTAGTTTTCTTTCATCCACCATCATTTTTCACCACCATTCACCCATATCCTATCATTCCCAACCATATTCCACCTCCATACACCCACCAAGCTGCTGGGGAAGAATCAAAGAGAAAGGAGGCCAAGGAGTCCAGAAGACCAAGGAGGATGGCCCAAAGATGAGATCTGATCCATACAGAGGCTAAGGAGTGAGAGAAACCTCTCCTCCATAGGCTAAATCTCTTCTTCTTCTCCTTTCTTCTACTATTCTCCTTTGTTTATGTACAAATGATGTTCTTCCATCTTTATTCGGTGCCAACTATGCTTTTCCATGTCTAGTTGAGCTCTTTCTTGGCTATGTAGCCCGTTTTAGGAATGTTTGTGTAGTTTTACCTTAAGCAAGTAGTTTTATTCTAGATCTAGTACATTTTTTATTCTATCTTCTCTTTCTGGTTATGATTGCTAGTTTGGTTGATCTCTTTCTTGCTTGAACTTTTATTTCTTCCTATATTGAGAGATTCGTTGTAGAAAGAGATAAGAGAAGGTAGTTTGGATCAGAATTTGAAAGGATGATAGTTCAATGTGATCTATGTGTTACCGTAGACCTGGGCACGGCCGGGCCCATCCCGATACAGTTGAGCCCACTACTTTTTTCTGCCTAGATCACACCTGTTCCAAGCACCTGAGAACATTCTAGACCTGAGAGGATATCTGGAATATTCTAGGGTGTTGATTTGTTGTCCTCAAGAGAGGTTTCACATCATTAATGGGTTTTAGTCACGCTTCACGAAAGCAAGTGGGATGACCCTATAGGAACATATACCATAGTATGTACCATGTTTGTATGTAGGTTGCTTGCTCAGGTATTTGAGGATTGTCTATGCCCGATAACATATGCATAGACTACCCAACTTGTGGTTACATAACCAGGAACTTCTTCTCTCTGATTAGTAGAATCCTACAGACTTTGTTGTCTTTTCTTTTTCTTTGTTTTGTTTTATTTCATGACAACCTTCTAGACTAGTTGTAGCTCCATACTTTTATTAACTATCAGATTGGCTTATTTGACTTAAGAGTGAGATCTCAAGCATCCTAAATGTCCCCTCGTCCCTGTGTTTGATCATGTATATTTACTTCAACCCCTTAATAAAGTTGTGGGGGTCCTTGAAGGTTTTGGGTTATAAATTTATAGTTCGATCCTTCTGAGTCCGCCTCCTTTCGAGCACGTGATTCGGGCCACATCATGGTTGCACTGATTATGTGACCCATAGAAGGAGAACAAGATCTCAAGACCATAAATTTACATTTGTAGTCATAAAAAAATAAAATAAGAGCATGACAAAGTAATTTTTTTGGAATTATATAAGAAATCATTACATTAATGAAATAGTTGATTACATAGGGATCAAATAATATTCCTTTCTTTCCCAAATCATTTTGGACATATAATGTTAACCAAACACATTAATATTTCATTATTTACCTAACTTGAATATTAACAATTAGAATATCAACTTAGTTTTCAATTTTGAAATCCCCCACAATTTATTCTTTCTATTTTATAATAAAAATATACTTAATCATTTAATAGTATCCAAAAAGAGTTAGTGGCCATACTTTTAGAAACTTCGGTTTTTCTTGTTTCCAACTCATATAAATTTTCTTGGTCCAAATTATACATAGTGATCAGGTGAATTGCACATTTCACATGAACAAGTCACTTATTTTTCAATTAGGTTACAATTTGTGTAGAAACATTACACTTGAGTTAATTAAAATTCAGACCTTATCAATTTTATCTAGATCAAAATATTATGGTTGTTACATTTCTACCAACCTTGTAAAAAATCCATCCTCAAAATTTTCTTTAGCTTCCTACCTTAGGGTTTTAATCTACATCTAGGTTTGCAAAAATATGATATTATCGTAGTAGTCATGAAATAAACCTCTATAGCAATCATTTTCCTCCTCCATATCCATAACAAATATTGTTTTTTTGTCTCTTATGGGATGTGTTCTAGTTTCTAGCTATTCTCCTTTAGATCTTAAGGAATTCTAGCTATATGTCTCTAGGTTCTCCATAGTAATAGCGGAAATCAACACCAAATCTTGATGGTCCTCCATGGACCCTCTTGCAAGCATGGCATTGAGGCTTGTCTTGGGTTGTGGGGACTTCGACCTCTGTTTCCTTCCTCTTTTGGCATAACCATTGTTGTGGTTCCCATCCAGGTTTGAGCTCTTCTTCCAAGCGCATCCTAGGTGGTTCTTTAGCTCCAAGGCAGCATACAAAGCAAACTACATCATGGCAAAGAAAAGGTCCTTCTTAATCCATCTAATGAACTTCTTGGCTTGTCTTTCTTCAGTTAATCTGTGTCTATACTTTGTAGAACTCATAACTTCATGGCATATTGAGTGACTATCATGTCACTCAATTACCTAAGATTAAATAACTCTTCCTCTTGTTTTGAAATCATTGTCCCTTATATGTAATAATTTTGGAAGGCTTCCACAAACTGTGACCATGTAGGCGGGGGTCCTTGAATCTGGCATGTCTCAAGTAAATTCTCCCACCATTGATGTTCTACTCCTTGTAGGTGGGTTATGAACCACATCTTGGAATGCTAGAGCAAAGAAAATTCCTAGAAATAATGTTCCATGGAACATATCTAGTCCTCGGCTTTCCTGACTACATCAATCTCCTCTTCCACTGAGAAAGTCTCCGGTTTAATTTTGAGTAAATAGACAAATGGGACTTCATGGTTGCTTATAAGTGGATTGGCTGGATGGTCTTCTCCTTTTCCCATAGTAGTGTCTGGGGTCCTGAGTGGAGCATCAAAGGGAACCGTGGGAACATTGTTTTCATTATGTTGGAAAATGAACACTGATTCATCTTCACAATCTAGGGAGACCTTTCCTTGTCACCAGTCTTAACCTTTGGAGCCATCTTTAAAGGAAACATGGAACTGAGGGTTAATTGAAATGAATATTTAGCTTAGTGTCCATATATCCACTACTATGATACCACATTGTAATGCCCTCACCAAGTATATACATGTTAGTAGAAGAAAACAATGTGTTTTCCATGACATTGGTCATTAAGCTTGGAGGAACATCATAAAAACAATACACATAACAATATGATAAATGAAACACCAACCTTAATTGAAAATAGATTCATACAATGTTTTAAAAAGGAAACCATAAACTATCTAATCCTTATCTAAAATCTAATACATGTCATCTAAGTAATCTAAAGCATTAATTAATAAGTATACTGGATAATTTCTTATTGAGTGGTAGATGGTGTCCCACCAAGATAAAGCCTTCATTAGTTTTAGCTATGTAAAAGTACTCACTTTAATCCTTCTTTGATCCTTGGTCTAGGGGCATCTCATCCCACTAAATGTGAACGAAAGCAACATCATAAGTAACTGACACCATACATTTTATAAGAATTGAAAATAAGAATATATACTTGAGCTAAAAAAGGATTTCCATTAATTAACATTAAGAATACTCATGAAACTTTAGTCTATATTACATCAACAATTTAAGAAACAACGATATATGACTTCTTATAACTGCCCACTTATGGCACATCATGATTAGAAAGACCATTGTATTTAGGAATCCCATAATGATCATAAAGGTCCATCACAATGAGAAGCATGTTTTAAGTTACTTAATTCTCTTCATCAATCATCATTGAAATAATTGTTCTCATCTTGCCATCAATGTAAGCCGTCCTCATTAAGTAATTGTAAGAAAGTGTTCATCAGGCTATTTGGGGCTAATCTTAGTTGCACCAAAGTGAAACATCAATGCCATAAAGGAAAAAATGTATAAAGAGGAACAATGAACAACTTAAGTGCATTAAATTAATCATAAGGGGATTCCTCCCTCTAATTATTCAAACTAACTTCTACATGATTGTCATGAATCTTTCTTCAATTTCTTGAACACTACATGTAGCATTATCTTAATGATTAAAGGTGATAATCATATAAATTTATGAGTTTAAAAATCATCAAATATTGTTACAATTAGAAATATCATCATCATTATTATTTTGATTCCATTTCAAGAACTTGGAAATCAAAGCATAATTCATACTTCATACATAATCACACAATCCATACATATCTCATATTCATAGTGAAATGATCCGCTTACCTAGAGCAAAGTTAATACTAATGTAGTCTTTGTGATCTTATGTCAACCGTACATATCTTGAAATTAATATGCTTTACATCAATTACCATCTGAATTTGAATTTAAACACTAATTCTAGGTCATTAAAGAAATATGGCCTCATGTTATCAAATTAGGTTTGAAACTATAAGATCAGATTTTTCATTTAGAAGCCTTTCTAAAACATATTGAAATATAATTGTCATATGTATGACTAATTTTCTAAGGATTTTCAAAGATGGGACAAGAAAAAATGTAGAAAATTACTAAATCAAATTAGATAAAAATCTTACTTATGTGGCCCTTGCCTAGCTGGTTCAATCAGGGCCATCCACAAGGCCAGACTCTCCCAGAAAGAACACATGATGAATCTTTCAAACAAGGGCAATATTATAACAAAGTTACCCATGAATGCATGACAAGGATACAATCAAGGGCATAATTGGTAGATGACCATCTAGTATGATCAAGTTCATATGCTACTTGAAAATAACCAAATATAATAAACTCAAGATTTGATATCCAGAACTCAACTTCATCAATTTTCAGCAAAACCCAAGGGTCTCTCTATCACCAATCAAACATGTGAAGCCCAAAAATAGGATGTACGGTCACTGGAAGAAGGATCAAGGGAACCACAAGCAACATTGGGTGGTTAGTATAGTAGCATGGAGCCCAGAAAGAGGACAAATTGTATACTTGAAATAATATGCACACATGTCATGATCATGCTGCTATGGTCTCCAAAGAGGTGTTCCATGTCGTTAGGATGGCTGGCAGTGGTCACTAACGTTGTCAAGAATTGTCCAAGGGTGAAGACAGTAGGTTGTCAATGGGAATGGGGTTGTAGGAATGATGAGATAAATCCAAGGGTTCTGTTGGGTTTCAAGTGATGTGTTGAAGCTTGGAGGAAGGAAAAGTATATAGACAATAGTAGATAAAGTCTAGAACCTAGAGTGGGTCAAGTTCTTATGGAATAGGGAACCTTCATTGACTAGGATGTCCAAGCATTAAATTCCATTGAGTCTAGGAAAGGTCATCTCCAAGAAATGTGGCATTGGTTTTTGGATGATTTTCTTCATGGAGAGGCCTAAAGGAGAGGGATGGATATTCAGATGAGGAATAGAAAGATCTGTCAGACTAGTAGAGTCCTGCAAGTGACTCAGTCAAGTTGGGGAGGTATGTTTGTTTTGTTAGGTGAATCTAACTCCTATTCCCCATCAAATTGGAATGTTGGGCACACTGATCGTGCGACCCAAAGAAGGATAATAAAATCCTACGACCGTCAAATCCCATCTATGGTTAGAAGAAAATAAAGGAAAAGATGTGGGTGACAAAGTAAAAAAATCATAGAACTATATGGAAACTTGTTACATTAATGAAATAATTGATTAAATTGGGGTCAAACCATATTCCTTTCTTTCCTACATCATTTATAACATCTAGGTTTAATTGTACACATAAAAATTTGGTAAGTTACCTAAGTTGAATATGAGGAGTACGAATCTCAACTTAGTTCTTAGTTATTAAATCCCTAGATGTCTATTCTTTCCTCTTTATGATAAACTTATATTTAATTATTTTCGATTATTCAAAAAGAGTTAGTGTTATACTTTTAGAAACTTCACTTACTAATGTGTCTAATTCATATAATTTTGTGTGTCCAAATTAACACACAGTAACAAAGTCAATTTAACATTTAACCCACACATGTCACTTATTTTTCAGTTAGGCTATAGTTTGTGTAGCAACATTACAATTGATTTGATTAATATTAAGACCTTACAAATTTTTTCTATATCAAATATTTAGTCTTGTTATAAGGGTAACACATGTTAGAATATGGATATGTTTATTACTAGGACAAAATCCTATTAAGATGTGGAGTCCTGTAACATACTAAAATCTAATATCCACACTCTAGAAATTATAGCTAAAAATGTCAATATGCTTGTAACTTTACTAATGGAAAAATAATGTTAGAGATATATCCTAATGCACATGTTTATGACCTAACTAACTTGTATTGATCACAAAATGAGTAAGTTAATATCTAAAAGCTAACTATGTATAATATAACCTTAAAAATTCTCTAAATCAATAAAACCTAGTGTGATGATATGTGGAACTAGATCCTTTAGATGTATACCTAATGAATATTGTTACCTTTGACCTGACCATAAGTTGCAGTTGGCTGAGCCTAACCCATATATGCTTGGTAACACATATTATTCATCAATGAGAGTGAGGTTTTATAATCACAATACATGTACTGATACACTTATGATGGACCTAATGACCTAAACATGTCAGAATATGCAAGTAGAGCTCATTAAAGATACACAAAATGTGTGATGGAGTGGATTTTTGGAATCCATGAATCTCCAATAACATATTAGAATCCGTATCTTGAGTTATAATGAGAGTTCCAAGTGTTTTAGTAAAGTTGGAATGTTGATTGAGATTTATATAATGATTAAGATCTCTCTTTTAATGCCTTTTGAGGAATTTTATTGAGTGGTCCAACATATGAGTTTGGTCACCAAATTTGAATAGAAGGTAGCTCGAGAGGTATGGGAGCTATGGTTAAAATTTGGTTTCATTTGGATGTTTTTAGAGGAAATTGTTTTCAGTTTGAAAATTGTGAAATGAGGTGCATTATTAATGGTTGATTGATCAAGTTAAGATACACCATCTTGCATATTGTGTCACGCGGACAAGAAGTACCCTTGTATCTACACAACACAAGAAAAGAAATGGATTGTTTATGTGGCACCATTTTGACCTTTGATGGGGATGACCTGATCGGCCTGTCTCCAAGCTGTGGTTAGACCAGGCGTCATGGGTGTAGTTGGAGGCAACGATCGGTCACCACCACGTCGTGGTTGTGGGTGGTGAAAGGAAACCAACTAAGCAGTTATTTTAGCCTTGCGGATAAGTGTCTTCAAACCCTTTTCTTTTAGTTTCCTTAACAGAGCGTGTAGTGGGAACGAGTTCCCAGTTCTTGGTGGCTCTCCGCACTCGCACATAGTGGAGTTAATGAGGAGGAGGAGAACAACTAGCTCGACGGTGGCCACTCTGGAGGAGAGTCCCACATTGACCACAACATCCATCTCCTATGCTTCTACATGAAGAAGCCCATCGATGCAGCCGTAGCCCTATAGAGCGCCGGAGGTGGTGAGGCCATCATTCAAGGATGCCTAGAGTTTTAGGGGTTCCTCGTCGGCAAGACCAGTCTAGAAAGCACCATGACAAATAGGGAGCCACGCAACATGGAGGCCGGGTCAAGGCGCTCCGGAGGGAGGCCCTAGGCTGGCGGCGCACAGTAAGGGTGCAGCCGGCGCCCACACAGATCGTGGGCAATGCTCATGGGTGTCGGTGGGCTGGTGGATTGTTGAGTAAGACGGGATCTGGCAGCATTGTGGAGACGAATCTCAGACTAGGAGAGGCGCACGGCGGTGCCGAGAGCGGCTAGACGCGGGCTCTGTTCCACAGAGGAAATAGAGTTCCACGGGGACTCGCGATCGGGCAAAAGGGAGGAAGCCCGCCCCGGGTTATCGGGTCCAGGGGTTTCATGGATCCTGCCCCAGATCCGGCCGACTGAAAGCTAGCTAAGGAGCCAAGAGAAATGCCTCAAACGCCACGTGGCGACGGACCATTGGTGGAAAAAGGTAAATACCTTAATAAATAGCTAGATCTTTGATAAATCACATAAATTAGCTCGAGCATCAGAAAAATACATGTAAGGTACCAAAATTTTCAGAAAAATGCGTAGAACAACTTGGAACTATAATATCAGGCTTTTGATACACAAATAATAGTGATATGATGTAATATGTGTAATGCTTAGTTCTTGAGTGTTAAATATCAAATGATGTTCTAAAATTATGATAACATGTCAATAGGTCTATAATAATGTTTATAGCGCACCTAATGTTAGTGAAGATCATGTTGATGCACGAAATATATAATATGCTTAATATGGATAATTAGGGCTAATAACCCTAAAGAAAATGTAGAAAATACATTATTGATCAATAAATGATGAAATTCACAGAGTAAGCTCATATCTGTATCTGAAACCTCAGATTTAATTATGAGATCACTATGATGCATAAAATTCATGTTATATGAAGTTGACCTTTAATACATGGTTTAAAACCCTAATCTCGGTTAATGGTGTAACCTAGGGTTAATTAATGTGCACAAAAATGCTATGGAAGATATTATTCAGATCATGAATCATAAGTTGGAAAATGACATTAGTATGATAATTCTTAGACAAGAATGCAAGTAATAATGAGAATATCCTAATGAGTTAAGTAAACCCTAAGATGGACATAATTAGGGTTAAGATGAGATATAATAAGATGAGAACCTGATGATAGTATATGATCTTGTCTTGATCAGGTTTAACAAAGTTATAGATGACTTGAGGAATATGTGTTTAGAATGATCTATCTCTCGATCAAGGTACGTCATTACCTCTTACTTGGCCTATTTATACAATATGCTGTGTTATATGCATAGTAGAATACTTGGCATATGATATTGGATGAAATGATTATTCTTATACGATATGTTGCATGATTCTCTGTACTTATGGTTATGGACACTTGAAACATAATATATCTGTTCCATTATATGAAAGCACTAACTCTTTGGCAGTGTGCTTGGAAGTGACCTAACTCTTTGGTAGTGGTCACATTGTACATATGACCTAACTCTTTGGTAGTGGTCTGACCTAACTCTTTGGTAGTGATCACCTTGTACAAATGATCTAACTCTTTGGTAGTGATCATAAAGGCCTTAGTATATAATGGAAAATAAGCTTAAAATATGTGTTCTCTTTTGTTAATGAATATCCTTGTACAAGTATATGCTTTTCTTATATTCTTCTGTTACTGCCAAGTATTAGTTTTATCTTATTGCCAAGATATGATGAGAGGTAAATAAAAGACACGTAGGCATACTCAGTACAATATTCATGAAATATTGTGCTGACGTGTACCGCATGTAATCTTTTGTTTAGGTTGTGGTTATGCTCTTGAAGATCCAGGATATTTGTGAGTTGTGTGGTGAGCTGATGTTCAGGTGGACCTGTTGTCTTAAGATCCTATAGTTTAGATGTAGTACATGTATATGTATAAGTTTGTTGTTCAATATGTAATATCAAATGTTATAATAATTCATGTTGTAATTATATGTTGAATGGTGAACATGTGTTGTGGTGTTATTATTGTTCATGTGCATGTGCTACTGATGTATGTTCCTTCTGAGTCCCTCGATTTTCTTCTTCTTATCCTGGTGTGGGGTGTTTAGATTGGGATTCTCGCTGAGGTGAGGGTTTCAATTTGGACGTCACACATTAGATTAAGTTTTAGAAAATCCGTGGATGTCACAGGTGGTATCAGAGCATGAACAATAGCAAAGCCTGACATTTGCTCATCATGCAACTCAAAACTAAAGAACCTTGAACTTAATAATCTTATAGGGTTAGATTAGTCGACTTTTAGAGACTAGATCTGACCTAGCCTCTAGGTTAGCACCTAGATGTCTGAGAACTAGGCCTAGACTGGTGCTTGTTGTATAGCAAGTCCTTAGATGTCGTTCTTTCCTTGTAGTGCAGCGGTATGGGACATTGCACTATTTGGAAATGACGTGCATCAAGGGAAGAGAAACCCTAGACATATTGTGCACATTGTCTAGAGTAGCTACACTAGTCTACCCCTTGTTCTCACCCTTTTCACTAGTTTTCATGACACTGGACTCTCTACTATGTGTGGGACACTCATTTTCTGGATTTGGTTTTGGATTCCAATCGGATCGAACCTTGATAGTTTTCTCTGACGCATGTTTTATCGGAGAAAAACTATATAATATTTTATTATGTATATGTATTACAAAAATGTGTCCCCACGCATGTACGAGTAGGAGGTGGTCATGCAACCTAAGTGAAAGTGAATGACATCAGTCTAGAAGAGAGAGTAGTTCTAGATTAGATGTCTAGAGCCTTGTTAGAGTATATGATAGATGGAATAGATAGAATAAGTTTGATGATATGATGTAGGTCTTATATAGATGATATAAGATGGTTTATGATGATATATGTTTATCCTTGAGGACTTAAGTTCAGTTTTGAGGATGCAAGATAAGGTTTTCCCTGAAAGTATGAGTTCTTTTATGAGAGGAGATAAGTTAAGTTAAGACAAGGTTGTGAGTCAGCATGAGCCTCAAGCTCTTTTACGAAGGAGGACCTCTAGTGTTAGGACCGGTTTCGGGGTTAACTCCAGAGAGAGTGAGACCTATTGGGAGAAGGTCAGAGAACCTAGACTCCAAGATATGAGAATTCTAAGATATGTGATATGATATGTCCTAAACTAGACTACTCCTGAGTGATTGAGATGAGTTGCTTTATGCATGATTCCTATAGTCTTCTTGAACCCTAGATGTCCTTGGGAAGACCAAACCCTAGAGATAGAGAGAGGCTCTTTATATGTGAACATGAGATGTCCTTGGGAAGACCAAACCCTAGAGATAGAGAGAGGCTCGTTATATGTGAACATGAATATGAGAACCTTCCATCTGGGTGAGGGAGAGAGCCCAAGACCCTGGAGGAGGTAGCTATGTTAGTTTTTGTGAAGCCTCATGCTCGGGTTGGTGGTTTCCCGCATAGGAATCTAGTGGTGTATATATAAGAGAGCTTTGGATAAGCATGTTTCATGGGTAGAAGACCTATGAATAGTATGTTGTAGCATGTTTTGGTTTGTGCTTACGTGGCTAGAGCTAATGAAGTTATCACTAGTGCCAATGAGGTAATATGAGAACCCTAAACTGAGAGGAAAGATAAAGTATATGCATATGACATACTCATAGAGTTGAGTTAGCTCAGAGAGACTGAGCATGGAACTACCCTCGTGGTATGGGTTAGGAGAACCTCAATTGGACTATATGGAGTTTTGATACATGTTTCATGAGCCACTTGGATAAGTTTGTTAGCACAACCATGATATAATATATGTAAGATGTGATCTAATATCGAGACGTGATATATATAAACATGATAAGATGGAAACCTAGAGATGGTTTAATAGATGGCAATGCATAAATGGTTAACCATGTATATGAATAATGATGATTAATGTGAACTGTTGTTTAATCTTGTGATGAAATCACATGTAAATGTGGTAATTTATTATGAGCAATAAAATACGATCATATGAATGAAACATGTTACTCAAGGTGTTAATCTTAGTGCTTAATAAAGATGAAAAATATAGTTGGACAGTTAGTACAATATAATGATTATGACACCTTGATATGATCTAGATGGATAAAGTGGGTTAATTATAGTTAACTCCCTCCTCAAAGGCATATGTTAATGTTGAACATGTTCTAACTTTTAGCTCAATAAAATGTTGATGACACCTTGATATAATGAGTTAATCTTAGTTAACTCATTTAGGACATGGTAATATGATGTGGGAACCCTAATGCATGGCTAAAGATAAGGAAGCAAATCTAACATATGAGATATGTCATGACATAAACTAAGTTTCTAAACCTTGAGTTTAACCTTGAATGGAGTGTTTGTGCACCAAGATGGTTGTAAAACCCCCTAATAGTGCTTTGGATACATGGTTCTAGGTAGCCTTTGTGGAAATGTTACACATAGGACAGTGCATACATGTGGATGACGATAAGATAAGGTTTCCCCTGGAAGTACAAGTATGGTTTACTTTCGAGGACGAAAGTTCTTTTAAGATGTATACGATGTGACAAAGTGGGTTTTTTTTTGGCTTTATTTTGAGGACGAAATTTCTTTTAAGGTGTGTAGGATGTGATGGAGTGGATTTTTGGAATCCATAAATCTCCAATAACATATTAGAATTCGTATCTTGAGTTATAATGAGAGTTCCAAGTGTTTTAGTAAAGTTGGAATGTTGATTGAGATTTATATAATGATTAAGATCTCTCTTTTAATGCCTTTTGAGGAATTTTATTGAGTGGTCCAACATATGAGTTTGGTCACCAAATTTGAATAGAAGGTAGCTCGAGAGGTATGGGAGCTATGGTTAAAATTTGGTGTCATTTGGATGTTTTTAGAGGAAATTGTTTTCAATTTGAAAATTGTGAAATGAGGTGCATTATTAATGGTTGATTGATCAAGTTAAGATACACCATCTTGCATATTGTGTCACGCAGACAAGAAGTACCCTTGTATCTACACAACACAAGAAAAGAAATGGATTGTTTATGTGGCACCATTTTGACCTTTGATGGGGATGACCTGATCGGCCTGTCTCCAAGTTGTGGTTAGACCAGGCATCGTGGGTGTAGTTGGAGGCAACGATCGGTCACCACCACGTCGTGGTTGTGGGTGGTGAAAGGAAACCAACTAAGCAGTTATTTTAGCCTTGCGGATAAGTGTCTTCAAACCCTTTTCTTTTAGTTTCCTTAACAGAGCGTGTAGTGGGAATGAGTTCCCAATTCTCGGTGGCTCTCCGCACTCGCACATAGTGGAGTTAATGAGGAGGAGGAGAGCAACTAGCTCGACGGTGGCCACTCTGGAGGAGAGTCCCACATCGACCACAACATCCATCTCCTATGCTTCTACATGAAGAAGCCCATCGATGCAGCCGTAGCCCTATAGAGCGCCGGAGGTGGTGAGGCCATCATTCAAGGATGCCTGGAGTTTTAGGGGTTCCTCGCCAGCAAGACCAGTCTAGAAAGCACCATGACAAACAGGGAGCCGCACAACATGGAGGTCGGGTCAAGGCGCTCCAGAGGGAGGCCCTAGGATGGCGGCGCACAACAAGGGTGCAGGCGGCGGCGCCCACGCAGATCGTGGGCAACGCTCACGGGTGTCGGTGGGCTGGCAGATTGTTGAGCAAGACGGGATCTGGTGGCATTGTGGAGATGAATCTCAGACCAGGAGAGGCGCACGGCGGCGCCGAGAGCGGCTGGACGCGGGCTCTGTTCCACAGAGGAAACAGAGTTCCACGAGGACTCGTGATCGGGCGAAAGGGAGGAAGCCCGCCCCGGGTTATCGAGTCCAGGGGTTTCACGGATCCTGCCCCAGATCCGGTCGACTAAAAGCTAGCTAAGGAGCCAAGAGAAATGCCTCAAACGCCACGTGGCGACGGACCATTGGTGGAAAAAGGTAAATACCTTAATAAATAGCTAGATCTTTGATAAATCACATAAATTATCTCGAGCATCAGAAAAATACAAATAAGGTACCGAAATTCTCAAAAAAATGCATAGAACAACCTGGAACTATAATATCATGCTTTTGATACACAAATAACAGTGATATGATGTAATATGTGTAATGCTTAGTTCTTGAGTGTTAAATATCAAACGATGTTATAAAATTATGATAACATGTCAATAGGTCTATAATAATGTTTATAGTGCACCTGATGTTAGTGAAGATCATGTTGATGCACAGAATTATATAATATGCTTAATATGGATAATTAGGGCTAATAACCCTAAAGAAAATGTAGAAAATACATTATTGATCAATAAATGATGAAATTCACAGAGTGAGCTCATATCTGTATCTGAAACCTCAGATTTAATTATGAGATCACTATGATGCATAGAATTCATGTTATATGAAGTTGACCTTTAATACATGGTTTAAAACCCTAATCTCGGTTAATGGTGTAACCTAGGGTTAATTAATGTGCACAAAAATGCTATGGAAGATATTGTTCAGATCATGAATCATAATTTGGAAAATGACATCAGTATGATAATTCTTAGACAAGAATGCAAGTAATAATGAGAATATCCTAATGAGTTAAGTAAATCCTAAGATGGACATAATTAGGGTTAAGATGAGATATAATAAGATGAGAACCTGATGATAGTATATGATCTTGTCTTGATCAGGTTTAACAAAGTTATAGATGACTTGAGGAATATGTGTTTAGAATGATCTATCTCTCGATCAAGGTACGCCATAACCTCTTACTTGGCCTATTTATACAATATGTTGTGTTATATGCATAGTAGAATACTTGGCATATGATATTGGATGAAATGATTATTCTTGTACGATATGTTGCATGATTCTCTGTACTTATGGTTATGGACACTTGAAACATAATATATCTGTTCCATTATATGAAAGCACTAACTCTTTTGCAGTGTGCTTGGAAGTGACCTAACTCTTTGGTAGTGGTCACATTGTACATATGACCTAACTCTTTGGTAGTGGTCTGACCTAACTCTTTGGTAGTGGTAACCTTGTACAAATGATCTAACTCTTTGGTAGTGATCATAAAGGCCTTGATATATAATGGAAAATAAGCTTAAAATATGTGTTCTCTTTTGTTAATGAATATCCTTGTGCAAGTACATGCTTTTCTTATATTCTTCTGTTACTGCCAAGTATTAGTTTTATCTTATTGCCAAGATATGATGAGAGGTAAATAAAAGACATGTAGGCGTACTCAGTACAATATTCATGAAATATTGTGCTGACGTGTACCGCATGTAATCTTTTGTTTAGGTTGTGGTTATGCTCTTGAAGATCCAGGATAGTTGTGAGTTGTGTGGCGAGCTGATGTTCAGGTGGACCTGTTGTCTTAAGATCATGTAGTTTAGATGTAGTACATGTATATGTATAAGTTTGTTGTTCAATATGTAATATCAAATGTTGTAATAATTCATGTTGTAATTATATGTTGAATGGTGAACATGTGTTGTGGTGTTATTATTGTTCATGTGCATGTGCTACTGATGTATGTTCCTTCTGACTCCCTCGATTTTCTTCTTCTTATCCTGGTGTGGGGTGTTTAAATTGGGATTCTCACTGAGGTGATGGTTTCAATTTGGACGTCACACATTAGATTAAGTTTTAGAAAATCTGGGGATGTCACAAAATGCTAGATTGTTAATTAATAAGCACACAATGACTTAAATATTTTTGATGAGAATTTGGATGTTAATAAACATAAATAGATGATTAGTGTGGGATATAATGTGCTTAATATGTAAAGGACAAATATGTGTACGTCATATGTAAGTGAAGATGATAAATGCGCTTTATGTAAGTTAATATAGAGCTAATGGGATTAATGAGTTAATTAAGTGAAATGTCATATTTTGTACAAAACAGTGTAAGATATCTCTAGTGGTAATATTGTGGTGGCATGACTGTAAATTCAATATATTGACAACTAATCATGATATAAAAGTATATATATATATATATATATATATATATATATATATATATATATATATATATATATATATATGTGTGTGTGTGTGTGTGTGTGTGCGCATGTGTGTGTGTGTGAGAGAGAGAGAGAGGGAGAGGGAGAGGTCAGGAAGTGTGTATCGGTCGGTACATGTAAGTTACATATACTTATCAATAAAATGGCATATGTATTATTTTATCCATAAATCAAACCATATAGATTGAATCAAAATTGTTTACGTTGGATATATTTTTAAAATCACGATAATATCCAATGTATATCACCATATATAGCCAAATATCATTCAATGGTATCTATAGTTTGTGCAACTACATAGATTATAAGATACACGCCTTCTCTTATTTTCTGATCCATGATTGTCAAATTGAGAATAGCTTTATATATATGTAATATGTATCATTATGGTTGGATTATTTTTTGGAGTATTTCTAACATGATAAAAGACGATGGGTGCATATAAGCTACATGTACTCAGGGGCACAATTCATTTATCCCATAACACATGCATGTACATATACATACATACATACATATATAATATATATATATATATATAGTTATATCCGAATTGAATGTGTACTCATATCATATAATTCATAAATGGTAAATCTAATTGGAAAACTATAATCTGCATGTATGTATTAGCTAGAATGCACAGTTTCATCTTCATTAGGCACCTATAGGTATAATAGTTAGTCAAGATAGGTTCATTTATATACTTTGAATCCTAGTTTAATAGAACCTTGGTTTTAAACATTTTTATAGGATAGAATAATTAATCTAAGTTGTATGTCACATAGTCAATTCCATGTTTCTTGATCCCTATCTCGGTTAGACTCAGGTGCATGAGCGTGCTCCTAGTCTCAGGGTCATAATCTTGACAACGATCTTTTTTTTCTAAGACTTTACATCCTTCTTTTCTCTCACTCTTCCTCACCTCTCCACCTGTAATGACCCCACTTCCCAATAACCCCCAATCAAGAGAGACCAAGAGGTCAGAGGTGTTATCCCAAAATTTAGGATCAATGGTTCGACGATTTAATCAAAAATAATTATCAAATTCTACTATTTCTAAACTGAAAAGCTGGAATAAAAATTAACTTTTGCATACCTTGTAAAATTAGGATCTAAGATTTCTATCCGTAGATGAAATCTATCTATCTAATCCTCCTTTGGATTATTTAATAGTATCTTCATAGATTTTATTTTAGTGTTTTTCCTTTTCAGATAATACCCAAAATGCCAACAAAAAAAACGTCGGTCAATATATTGCTATACTGGTATGTGGGGGACAGTCACAATTTCACAAATATGTTCTAACAATCTAAATATAGCAAATAATTGATTAACAATCCAAATTACATTTTCAATGTGACTCCTCAACTACTTTTGCCCTAAATATTGGATTAACCTCTCTTAGGGTTTTTTTCCTTGCAAGGGACATAAGGCCACCTTCTCCATCTTGATCTCGGTGCCTGGGGTCACCTCTCGAGGTTCCCAATGGTCTTCCCTCTGGGGCTTGACCAAATCAGACCTACCCTCAGGGGCTTGGTCTTGCTACATACATCAGGGTGGCATGTAGGTTCGAGAAGCACATTCATATTTAATTTTGATACACATAGGGACTTTATAGGATTGCAGAATTGAACATCCAATAGTTTAGGTTGTACATAAATTGAGAAACTTTGTGAAATGTCATGAATCATAGAGGTGATTATTCATAAAGTAACCACATGCATGTTCAATTGATTCAACAAGCTAATAGTAATCCAAGCAAGAAAGGAAATCATTACCTAAATCACCCCCTTTACCCTAATTTAGGGTTTCTATGTGTGTTATCATAGATTCATGTGTAAAACCATAAAACAATAAAATCATACTCTAAATCAGATTCATATCTTACTTTTCCTCTCAACTGGTTACTAATACTCAAAATAACCTATTAAGGACCTTAGATCTGATTTCTAATCATAATTAGGGGTTTTAACCAAAGTTTAATGCATACATGATCAACTTAACACACTTTTTTAATTAGAAATGAAATAAGTCATTAAAACTATTTTTAGTAGATTCCTTGCATTTTTTGATCAATTATCATATATTACATGTATTAATCCGAGATACCATTAATTAACTATGAATTTCATAAGATTTACTTACTTGGACAAATGAGAAGCTGACACTTCAGTCATCAAATGTATTTCTCTCCTGCGCAACCCAGTCAACTTAAAACATAACGAATTGGCGATTCCCCCCCCCGTGTGATGATCTGGCTCTTCAAACTTCAGAAGGGTATTTTCATCAAGTGACACACTCGTCACCTTCCTCATGAAAACCCTCTGCCGCCATTGTGGTAGGGGTCGAGAGTGGCATTTCCTCCCCTCCCTAGGACCTGAAAGTGACCAGGGGTGGTTCCCTTACCTCCATTGTGCTCCTGCACACATGGAGATACCCTCAGATCACTATCGGGGCAGCTAGTTCAAGTCATTTGGGTCTGCAATCGCGGTCAGCTTGCTACCATCCTGTTGGTGTTGTGCAGGGGCTAGGGTAAGGAGATGATGTCCGAACTTCCTTCCGACGGAGTGGGAGTGTCGTTCTTCCTTCGTACTTCCTTCCACAACTTCTCATCGCTCCATGGGTCGCATTACTCCCGTTGTTAGGGTCAAAACAGACACAAGATTGAAGGAGATTGTGAGATGCTTGAGATTCTCTTGGACTTGAGGCTATGGGTCCAACCCTTATATAGGGGAGGATAGCAACATCCCAACATGCTTACCCATGAGGAAACTAGTCCCTCTATCCGTAGAGGATTACTTTACTTATCAAACGCGTTCCTTGGTTATCAAGGAATCTTACATTAGAGTTTTTATATAATGGTTAATCCAAAAGTCATCAATTATATTCCTTTTTAGCTTGGCTTTTAATCCATTGGTCACGAGGATATACTTCCTTATACCAACTAGTATTTCTATTTGGCAACACCAAAAAGTCAATAACTAATTCCATATATGGCACATTATTCTGAAATTAAGGCTTCTATTATTTGTATTTTCTCTTTCTTCTCCTATTATCTTTGCAACTCAGACTTCTTGGAACACAAGAAATCCTAAGGATTTGAAAACCACTCATTGAAGGATAATTCTTAGCCTTCTAGATGGTTTTACATCTTTCATTTCTCTTAAACTTATTTATTCCTCTTATTAATCAATTTTCTTTTCCTTTTTATTCCCTTTTTCTTGTTATTGGGCCCAATAGCCAACAAGGCCCACGAAATCAAACACACAAGGGTATTTATCAAAGGAATCCATTTAAGGCACATAATTCACACAAAATACATAATCATACATTTATTAGGGAAATTGCATTTCCAACTAAAAGAACCCAAAAATTGGGGTTGTAACCTCCTTCCCCTCTTATAGTATTTTTTCCCTCAAAATTCCACCATGCATACAAACAAACAGGATAAGAATTTTTCATGTCCATCATCGGCTCCCATGTGGCTTCATCCTCTCCATAGTGCTTCCAAAGAACCTTTATCATCTTATATTCTTACATCTAATTTCTCTCTCACCTTGGTATCTCTTACCCTTATAGGTGACTCAGGACATTTCAGCCTCCCTTGAAGCTCAATAGGTTCATGGCTCATCACATGGCTCGGGTACATCACATAGTGCTCTAGATCAGACACATGGAACACATTATACATCATATTATCTTGAGGGGTAAGGCTTAAACATAAGCATCTCCACCAATCCATCTCAAAAGGACCCATGTATCAGGGACTCATCTTTCTCAGCTATAGCTTAGAGGGGTCGGGTTTTCATAACACATATTATCCCATAGTGAACTGCATGTCGGTCTGCTTCGCATTAGATCACGACTCATTTCACCCCTGGGCTTTCTCAGCCATCGCACAATCAAAGCGATTTCATCTGCACACACTGTGGTCTCTCTGACCTTCACAAGGTCCTTTCACCGACATCATCCTAATGAAGCGGTGATCAACACGACGTCCCTTAAAGAGCTTATTACATCCCGATACTGGCTATGGTGGCTATCATCACAAATAAACTCTCTTAGGATAGAAATTTCCCCCATGTATGACCCTGAACGAGCACACATTCTCTCATCAGACCCTCTAGTCTGGATCATACCCTCTTGACTAACTATTAGTTAGGTGTGATAAGTTGTGCTAAACTTCATACTGGTATCGAGTTCTTCATGTACCCACTTCCACCGCATGGAAGTGAACTTGACGTCATGCTCCCATTATTGAACTCGGATCATGGTGTAGATGAACTATCTCCTCCTCATATATAGTTCAACTAGATCTGTCACAATGATAGTGCTCTCTCTCTCTCTTAGATAAGGGATTAGGTCAAGTTGGTAAGGCGATCTAGCATAACCCATATTGCATCCTGACCTCTCTTGGTCTAGGGGAGACTCACCACAATGTATATGGTGAGCTACTCCTATTCCCTCTTGGGGACTCTTCACTATCTATAACAACTCACTAGGTCATTGGTGTCACCTCCTGGAATGCATGGCGACAAGCCACATGCACCCTATATACTTCTTCATCTCAGCTACTCAAAGCACCCTTTTCTTATCTTAGTAGTACCACCGTATATGCCAAACTTATAATCGTGATCTCCCGCATGTCATGATTCCTTAAGGTCAACTCCTCAGAAACCCTAAAACACTCTAGTCGTGGGTTTCATCACCTTCTTTTCCTGAGAGGTGTATCTGAGGTTCTCACAACTATCCTTTTATCTCATCAAGCTATGGGCTGACTAACTGAGTAATCACTACTCAACCAACAGGTATGGTTGTATCTTGAGTGTTAGCCAAACATGTCTCATCTTTGAACTTAGGGTTTACCTAACAACCTCTTCCAACCTCTCTACTAGAAAGACAATTGCATCTTGACTTAGAGCATCTTCTACCATTTTAAGCTCCCTTACAGGTGAAGACATGAACCTCTATATGCTCCACTCAAAAACCTCATCTCAAGTTTAGGTCTAACTGAGTCAAGAGAACTTTGATCTCATCATCCCAATTATCATCTCAATTTTTTATAAATCATAGATTCCATACATCTCTTGATAAGAACGTCTGATGACTACCTTAGTTCTCTTTGTGTTTGCAAACCATCCATTTAACATACTCTCCAAAAGGTATGATACTTTCTCTATCCTCAAACCTAATAGCAAAGTTTCAACTCACATCATCTTTATCCTTAGTGTATGGCATGCATATTGCCCTATCTCTCACCCCCATAATGAGAGGGAAAAAGCATTTGGTTGTAGTCCAAATATTGAGTTCTTCCTATTCCAAGAGTAGAGATGGTGTATCCCACATCACCATTACACCTTTCAAAACTAAGCTACAACGTGCATCACATGTCTCCACATCCTGAACATCTCAATATCAAGTTTACATCCATGGAAAACTATTCCCAATCACACTTGGGTCGTCACATTACTCATATACACAATCCTTAGTCATCTCCTCAAGGTCTATAGGGTTATGGTACTTTTAGGGTCATCCCTCTTCCCTTATGCATCCAGGGAGTGCCTACATCATTTGCCCTTTGGATTCCATGATCTCATGAAGGTGATCAATCTCCTAACCCATGGTCCTCAGACAAAGATAGATGTTACCTCTTGACCCTATGGTCTTGTGCAACTAGGAAATGGACAACTCCTACTCCCATCAGTCTTATCCCTACCTGACCCTAGTATTGACTTAGGATCCCAACATGGTACATCTCAAACTTGAAACCTTACCCAAAACTCCATCATATCTCTGGGCATATGTGGTCAAACTTACATCCTTTCATAGGGATCATGGAAACCTACCTACCTCGGTCTAGCCCCATACAGGTTCCCACCATGGCAACCTATCCTCTTGCCCTTTAGAGATGGTAACACAAGGGTCTACAGAGTCATCATCATACCATGTGTTCTTCACTTAACTCATCAAAATCTTATAAGAGAGCTCTTTAGGTTATCTCAAACATAAACAAAGCTGGTACTTCACTCTACATAAGGGTCTCTCCCCAGGACGGGAGAAAACTATCTCTTGATAGCAACACAGGTCACGAACGTCCTTATGTCCAGGGTTTACATCATCATGTGCATTCTTAGCCCTATCATTCTACTTAGGCATGTAGCTATCAAGAATACCACCTACTAAACCATGCTAGGTTTTCATGGTATGCCATACTTGTTCCTATCCCTCAACATTAGACCAATATCATACATGCATATGTCACCAAACTATGGGTGAGGGGTTCATCAAACATATACCTTAGTCAAGGGGTTTCCTTTTCCTCTAACCTGAGGGGTGCCATGCTCAAATCCGTAGGAACTCAAACATCTTCATGAGCATCAGGTGCACCAGGTACCAGTACCTCCCCTCTTTGGTCTAGGAACCCCAGGTTCACTTCTTATGCATCAACTGTCTAACCCCATGCTCAACTTTCTAACCACGAACCAACCATGTACAAGGTATATCATGCACATCCTACTGTTATTCCACATGTACCAAACATCAGAGTCCTACACAAGGACAACCGACCCGGTGTGAGACCTCATAACTTGTTACCGTATATTCCCAGGGCCTAAGGAACTCTCCTCTCTATACATATAAGGTAAGGTAGGTACCTACAACTTCGATACATCTATTCAAGAAGCTTATTTCTCTTTCTAGGATTTGGTTCCTCTAAAGGCAACCAAGGTACAAAAAGCCTTCAAGGATCGCACATGAGAAACTATAACTATCTACTCAGGAGGGTCTTCTAAAATAGGTTATAACATACCCAACTTCCCATGATTCCTCAAGTCTTAGATTCTAAGCTTCCAACCTTCTTTCTCATGTCTTGCTCTCTCTCTCTAGAGCTAACCCTATAACCGACCCTACCACTAGAGGTTCTAAGAAGGTGTATCAAGCTTTTAAGGATACATGCATACACCTACATGGGTGAAATGTACAATCCAAACCTATGTTCGATCAAGATTATCCAAAGCTCTACATGTTCATCCACTAAGTTGTCAGGTATAACCCTCCTGACCTAATCCTCAACCTATTGTCAGCACTACTAACATTCTATCCTACATAGGTATATGCTCTTCTATGCTCATATATTCCCATAAGGGTTTCTATATGGTCACCACTATCCTCTTCAGTGAAGGAGCTATCCTTCACCCTAACAAGCACGACCCTTCCAAGGTTGGGTCACTAAAAGGCACTAGGTCAAACAACCTCACATAGCTCATGCTTCTCATGGGCACTCAAAACCAATATGCATGTCAACCCACATACTTACATGCATGGTCAACTATGATATCCAACTCATCTTGTCATCTTCCTCTAAAAACCACTTAGGGTTAGGGTTAGCATCGTACTCCGAGGATGCATTAGATCTCTACCTCTTCCTAGAGGTCTCTGCCCCTGGGATAACTCTCTCCATGTCCTCCTACAATAAGGTCTAACCTCAGAGCTCTCCTGAGGGTACGACAACACATGCCATACAACCTAAGAATGTAACTAATCTTTAGTTTATGCGTAAACTATTAAACTTATGTCCATGACATCTTGTTTACATGCTTTTCATTGATTTGGTGGAGGATTCCTTATTCCTTATCATACTTAGCCTGACCTCAAAAGGGTGGGGAAGAGAGAGAAAAACCCTAAACCTTAGAACCTTAATTGTATTAGGGTTGAGAAGGGAGAAATAGATGAGAGTGTCCTAAAGGTATCTTATTTCGAGTCAAGACCTCAGACTTTGGCCAGGATGTCACACCGCATCCAAGAGTCCTCATGACTGACTAGTGGGGCGGAGGAAAATATTGTCAACCCCCGGACTGTGATCCTTTTCTAGACACCTCCGTCATCTGAAAATCCTCTAATAACTCCCTCGGGTTCTACAGAGTTTGTAAAATTTAATAATTATTAAGGATTAAATGAGAAACCATTGGAAATGATACCAAATGTAATGACCCCGCTTCCCAGTAACCCCCAATGAAGGGAGACCAAGAGATTATAGGCGTTATCCCAAAATTCAAGATCAATGGTTTGGCGATTTAATAAAAAATAATTATCAAATTCTACTATTTCTAAATTGAAAAGTTGGAGTAAAAATTAACTTTTTCATACCTTGTAAAATTAGGATCTAAGACTTATATCCACAGACAAAATCAATCTATCTAATCCTCCTTTGGATTACTTAATAGTATCTTCATAGATTCTATTTTACTATTTTTCCTTTTCAGATAATACCTAAAATGCCGACAAACAAAACGTCGGTCAATATATTGCTATACTGGTATGTGGGGGACAATCACAATTTCACAAATATGTTCTAACAACCTAAATATCGCAAATAATTGATTAATAATCCAAATTAAGTTTTCAATGTGACTCCTCAACCGCTTTTTCCCTAAACCCTAGATTACCCTCTCTTAGGGTTTTGTCCTTGCAAGGGACATAAGGCCACCTTCTCCATCCTGATCTTGGTGTCTGGGGTCACCTCTCGAGGTGCCCAATGGTCTTCCCTCTAGGGCTTGACCAAATCAGACCTTCCCTCTGGGGCTTGGTCTTGCAACATACACCAGGGTGGCATGTAGGTTCGAGAAGCACATTCATATTTAATTTTGATACACAAAGGGACTTTATAGGATTGCAAAATTGAACATCCAACAGTTTAGGTTGTACATAAATCAAGAAACTTTGTGAAACGCCATGAATCATAGATGTGATTATTCATAAAGTAACCACATACTTGTTCAATTGATTCAACAAGCTAATAGTAATCCAAGCAAGAAAGTATCCAGGCAAGCAGTTCAATCCACACATGCTAGCAAGAACCCTAAAAAGTACATGTAAGCTAATTACCATTCACTTTCTCAAATTCTATTCATTTGAACTCGCTTCCTAGGGTTTCCTACTTCCTTTAAGGGTTTCATTAGGGTCCTTCTCCATTATTGATGCTATAAACCTTAAAATAGTAAAACTAATCACATACCCTAACTAACTTGATAAATTCTTCCAAGCAGGCTTAGGATCAACTCATAATTACACTATTCCAAGGAATCTTGAATTAATCATGTTAATCACCCCTTTTACCCTAATTTAGGGTTTCTATGTGCATTATCATAGATTCACGTGTAAAACCCTAAAACAAGAAAATCATTATCTAAATCAGATTCATACCTTACTTTTCCTCTCAACATGTTACTAATACTCAAAATAACCTATTAAGGACCTTAGATCTGATTTCCAATCATAATTAGAGTTTTTAACCAAAGTTTAATGCATACATGATCAACATAAGGAACTTTTGGAATTACAAACGAAATAAGCCTTTAAAACTATTTTTAATGGATTCCATGCATTTTTTTGATAAATTTTCATATATTACATGTATTAATCCGAGCTACCATTAATTAACTATGAATTTTGCAAGATTTACTTACTTGGACCAATGAGAGGCTGACATGTCAGCCATTGCATGTATTGCTCTCCTACACAACCCGGCCAACTTAAAACATAATGAATTGACAATTTTTCCCCCGTGTTATGATCTATCTCTTCAAACCTCAGAAGGGTATTTTCGTCAAGTGACCCGCTCGTCACCTTCCTCGTGAAAACCCTCTACTGCCATTGCGGCAGGGGTCGGGAGCGGCATTGCCTCCCCTCCCCAGGACTCGAAGGACACCGGGGGCGGTTCCCTTACCTCTGTCGTGCTCCTGCGCACATGGAGACACCCTCAGATCGTGGCCAAGGCAGTTGGTTCAAGTCTATCAGGTCTACAATTATGGCCGGCTTGCAGCCATCCTGCTAGTGTTGCGCAGGGGCTAGGGCAAGGAGATGACGCCCGAGCTTCCTTCCGACGGAGTGGGAGAATCATTCTTCTTTCGTACTTCCTTCCACGACTCCCCATCACTCCAGGGGTCGCACTACTCCCATTGTTGGGGTCAAAACAGACACAAGATTGAAGGAGATCGTGAGATGCCTAAGATTCTCTTAGACTCGAGGCAATGGGTCCAACCCTTATATAGGGGAGGACAGAAACATCCAATCACACTTACCCATGAGGAAACCAATTCCTCTATATGTAGAGGATTACTTTCCTTATCAAACACGTTCCTTGGTTATCAAGGAATCTTACATTAGAGTTTTTATATAATGGTTAATCCAAAAGTCATCAATTATATTCCTTTTTAGCTTGGCTTCTAATCCATTTCTCATGAGGATATACTTCCTTATAACAAATAGTATTTCTATTTGGCAACACAAAAAAGTCAGTAACTAATTCCATATATGGCACGTTATTCTCATATTAAGGCTTCTATTATTTGTATTTTCTCTTTCTTCTCCTATTATCTTTGCAACTTGGACTCCTTGGAACACAAGAAATCCTAAGGATTCGAAAACCACTCATTGAAGAATAATTCTTAGCCTTCTAGATTCTTCTACATCTTTCATTTCTTTTTATCTTATTTATTCCTCTTATTAATCGATTTCCTTTTCCTTTTTATTCTCTTTTTCTTGTTATTGGGCCCAATAGCCAACAAGACCCACAAAATCAAACACACAAGGCTATTTATCAAAGGAATTTGTTTAAGGTACATAATTCACACAAAATACATAATCATACATTTATTGGAAAAATTGCATTTCCAACTAAAAGAACTAAAAAATTGGGGTTGTAACACCACCTTTCTTATTGCGTCCCAAAATCTAGGATTTATCCTAATAAATGACTAGGATGTTAGTAATATTGTTTCTTTAGATTCGACCAAACATGGATAAAAATTAAAATACATTTACATAATGGCTTAGTTATGTGCCTAAATGTAAATAAATTCATGAAATATGTTACATATATTTCTTTGGATATCTAATATTCACATAATGGTTAAATTAGAGAATAATGTACTTACAACATATATAAGTATAACACTTGGAATTTTCATGTACAATCATCTAAATTAAATAGAATAAAGGGAGTAAAAATGTAAAATGAATAAAATGTGGGATTTCATGTATAATAATATATAACTATATGGTAACATTGTGAAATTAAAGGGACTCTAAGTCAAGATTTGTTAAAAAAAATTACCTAACCATAATCGTGATACAACTCAAGAAAGTAAATCTCAAAAATGAAATATAATTGTAAAACCATGTTTCTTGAATCCCAATTAGCTTGGGTGTCAAGTTTTACATTATTTAAAAATAATGACTATCCTAATTTTATTTAGAGAAGAAAATATGAGTTTAAAATATTAAATAATATGTTTACTAACTTGAAAGTAGATATAAATCCCAAATTCAAATTCCACACACCAAAATTAGTATATGCGTAAATTTCCATATTAATTCGAAATCTTATTTTTCCTAGTATTATTTAGGAGAGAGAATTTAACTTCAAGTCCAAAATATTAAACAAAATATTAAACATTCACTTTATTTAAAATGAATGACAAAATTACATTTTTCACATTTTAGTTTGCTTGTAGGACACGTTTCACATCTTTGAGCATTCTTATATGCCTCAAATTCCCTAAGAAAAGAAAATGAAAGATAAGGACAAAAATATTAAATTTATTAGTAAAAAGAAAACATCTTGTATATTAAATGGATAATTTAAATCAACTTGTATGGATTATATGTATATAATTTATGTGAAGTTGTAATAAATAAAATTGTGGTGTCACATATAGGTAAACAATGTTGTACATGCATGTTAAAACTCTAGAAAATTTATCATGGTGGAAAATATAAAAATGTATTTACTTTCCAAATACAATGTGACCAAGGTAATTGCAACAATGTGGAATATGTGAGATTATTTAATAAATTAGAACAAAATTTAAATAACAAATTCTCTCTAGTAATGTTTGAAAGCAATAAAAAAAATGAAAACAATCATGTTAACATATTATAAAGGAAACATATATTTAACACAATTATATATTTGTTTGGAAACAAATAAACTTTAACAAATTTATAAAATCAAGTAAATCATGTAGCAAATAATTATAATCCTGACTAAATGATTTTTTTAGAATGGTTAACAATAAGGAAAGAAAAGAAAAGTGATTTGATAGATAATGTTTACATCCTTTTGATTGGAAATTCTTGTGTCTATAATAACTGGTTTTGGATATATAAATTTATTAGCACCTATATCCTCTACATATAATTAATATAAAATATATACAAAATTATGTGGTTGCCTCAAATTTGGAATTTTAGATCTAAATCAGTATTAATTAGATAGATATCTTGTTAATTGGAATACATATTTTGATGACCCTAAAGTGAGAAGAGAAACATTGTAAGGAAGTATTTTTGTAAAGGAATCAAGAAGTGTATATGAGAGGTTAATAAATGCAATAATGGAAAAGGAATTCAATAAGTATATTCTATACAATTGTACATTAAATTATTATACTTTGAGAAGATAATTAGACAACTACATATTTAGAAGTCTCTTTATTATAAATGTAACAGTCAATATTTATGTGATCAAGTCATTAAAAAAGGGGAAATATATGATAAAATATGTAAATAAATAAATGAAAAGGAATAGTCATTTTTATGTTATTCTTTCCTATCATTTTTCAAAGAATGCTTAACTTTTCTTCCTTTACAATATATGTTTTATATTTTCCTTAGTAAACAAAAATAGATAAGTTTCTTGCTACCCAAGCCTAGTCCAATATACATAGACCCTCTCTAGTGGAATAGTCATCTTCATATTTGGAGGGGCAAGTTCCCTACCCAATATTTAGAAGATATGTGAACATCACACTACAATAATAAAGAAACAATATGTAAACTTCATCGGTGCCCCACCTGGTTATCATTTATCTCTTGTGCTTTAGTTGACGCTTAAGTGGTGCCTCTATGTGTCCTTCACACATATAGAAATCACTTGACCGATAGGACATGAATCCTAATCTTCTTACTTATCCTCCTATTCAAGTTCCTTGTAATCACATAAAAAAATTGATATGGCAATCCCTTCTCAACCATCATTGTTTCAAACCATGGTACCCTGACTTGGATCTAAGATTCATTCTTTGATAAGTTGACAAACTTCTCGAGGTATGATTGCATTTCCTATTATTATTATTGAGAAAGAAACCTAGTTTTTCACTCTTTCTTGTGATCCTATGGACATTAGTCTACACATTCTCTCCCAATTTTGAGAATTTAATTCGTGTGAAATATTGTATCTTGATTCAAATCTTGTGTTATCTTAATTTGTTGGACATTCTTATTAGATACTTATATCTTCTTCATCTTAATCCTTGTGAAATTCTAATTTTCAAGTTCTAGGCTTTTGTGATCATGTGAAGTATCTTATTATGGAAATGATTATATATTGATTTACAGGTAATCTAACCCCACATTATCATTATTTCATGTTCTCATCCTGTTATGTTTGATTGACTACACTTTTTCTTACCTTTATTTTTCGTCTGTGCAAATAGACTAATTTTATCTATTGTAGTAGTACATCTGTACTTCTATAATAATTGGATGTACACATTCCATCTAGAGCGTGTGTATTCCGCTCATATATTTATAGGGGCATGCATATTTCTCTTAGGGTGTGTGTTTCCCAAACAAAATATTTTAGGGTTGATATTTATAGGTCTCAGCCCTACATAAATAAAAGTGGTATTATTATTTACATGCACTAACTATGATATGTTAATATTGTTACAATGCAAGAATTCTATTATTAATCATATTCTTTTCATTGAATACCTCATCTATGACTTTCTTATCATCATTTAGAATTTATATTATTTTTACACTCACTTGGGTGGTTCTTTCCTCTTCTATGGGAAACCTTATTAATTTGATATCTTTTATTTCATAATGAAATTTTGGAGGATTGGTTTTGCTATCCAAAAGCGGTTGGCAGCTCAACTTGTTGCTCGTATTACTTTGATTTCATTGTAGTTGTATGTGATACCATTATATATTAAAAAAATGTTGCTCAATCCCCGATTTAGTATGCACATACCAACATTTAAGTTGATGCATCTACTTCATTTTTTGAGGTATTCTTTGAACCCTAGGTGTATATCATGGAGGAGAAAACCAGGCTTGTCTAGTTTAACTTTGAGAGTAGTTGAACCTTCTTGGGGAGATATATTTGAGGTGGTTAGATAACCCTCTGTTGATCGTATGTTTCAGTTTTCAAATGTATCACCCTGCGTGGTGAAGGATGGTGATAATATAAAGCATTATAATAGTTAGATACTTTATATTCTGTTGCTACATTTGGCATCTTGAAACATAATTTTGAATAAATTTGATTTTCATCCCTTTATATATATATATATATATATATATATATATATAGTGTGTGTGTGTGTATTTGACATGTGAGATGTTTCCTTTTTATTTGATTTAGTAGGGAGAAAATCCCTTCCCGGGTCCCACTTTTTACAGTATGGTATTAGATCCTTTAGCGGTCAGTTAATCTAACTATTTCAATCTTGTCTCCCTTACTATGTTTATCCTAGGAAGATATGGGATGTTCAAAAAAAATCTAGTGGACCTACCCTCCTTACCCCTCTAATATGTGAAAAGTTGTACTAGGTGAATCTATAGTTTTGAGATGTGAACCTTAGGGTTTCTATTTTAGAATCAAAAGGACCTAAATTCAACCCTAGGTGTATATGACATGTTAACTGGATGCATGAACAACATAAAAAGCATACACAATTAAAAGATGTATAAGTAACCATGATATCTAGAATAGTTGTCTAATTATGTTAAGCCTTTTAAAGGGTGGAGAGTAATTGGTTGATAATAAATGGATGATGTGATTTCGACAAAATGCTTTTAAGGGGTGGAGTGTTCTAATATCCCAAAATCTAGAATTTATCCTAATACATGACTAGGAGGTTAGTAATCTTGTTTCTTTAGATTTAAGCAAACAAGGATAAAAATTGAAAGACAATTACATAATAGCTTAATTATGTGCCTACATGTAAATAAATTCATGAAATATGTTACATATATTTCTTTGGCTATATAATATTCACATAATGGTTAAATAAAAAGAATAATGAATTTAAAACATGTATAGTATAACACTAGGAATTTCCATGTACAATCATCTAAATTAAATGCAATTAATGGATTAAATATGTTAAATGGATAAAATGTGAAATTTTGTGCATAATAATATATAAATATTTTTTGACATACTGAAATTAAAGGGACTCTTATGTAAGATTTGTCAAAAAATATGTAGATAATTTGCCTACACCATAATGGTGATATAACTAAAAAAAGTAAATCTCAAAAAATGAAATATAATGGTAAAAACGTGTTCCTTGGATCCCAATTAGCTTGGGTGTCAAGTTTTACATTATTTGAACAATAATGACTATCTGAATTTTTTTAGAAAAGAATATATGAGTTTTGATCCAAAATATTAAAAAATATGTTTAATGACTTGAAAGTAGAAATAAATACCAAATTGGAACTCCACATACCAAAATTAGTATATATGTAAATTTTGACATTAGTTGAATAATCTTATTTATCCTAGTTTATTTTCAAGAGAGAATATAACTTATATCTCAAAATAATAAATTAAATAATAAAATTCTCAAAATGGAAAATTAATGACAAAATCATACTCCTCACATTTTAGTTTGCTTGTAGGCCAAGTTTCACATATTTTGAGTGTTCCTTTTATGCCTCAAATTCTTTAAGAAAAGAAAATGAGAGATAATGACAAAAATATTAAATTTATTATTAAAAAGAAAACATCTAATATATTAAATGAATAATGTAAACCAGCTTGCATGGGTTATATGTATATAATTTATGTGAAGTTGTAGTAAATAAAATTGTGGCGTAACATAAAAGGAAACAATGTTGTACATGTATGTTAAATCTATGGAAAATTTATCATGGTGGAAAATCTAAAATGTATTTGCTTTGCAAATACAATGTGAACAAGGTAATTGCAACAATGTAGAATATTTGAGATATTTTAATAAATTATACAAACTTTAAATAATTAATTCACTCCTTTTAATGTTTGATAGTAATAAATAAATGAAAACAATCACATTAACATATCATAAAGGAAACATATATTTAATGTGGTTATATATTTGTTTTGAAACAAATAAACATTAAAAATTTATATAATCAATTACTTAACCCAAGTAAGAGATACTAATTATCTTGACTAAATCATTTCCTTAGAATTGTTAACAATAAGGGAAAAAGGAAAATTGTTCGATAGATAATGTTTACACCCTTTTGATTTGAAATTCATGTGTCTATAATAACTACTTTTGGATATATAAATTAGGTAGAACCTATCTTCTTTGCAAATCATTAATGTAAAATAGATAAGAAATTATATGGTTGCCTCTTCTGCTCGACCCTCCCCCTGGCCTCCAACGGGCTGGGGTGTTGTCTACAGTTGAGGGCTGCGGTGGCTCTCTGGAGTTAGGGTGCTGGTCAGACTTTGCTGGCGTCTCCTAGGTAGCTCAGGGCTGATGGGGTGCTGCAAGGCACCACGTGGTGGTCTTTATGGGTAGAGGTTCAGCGTTTTCGACCCTGTCGACTCCACTCCATTCAAGTGTGATGGATGGAGAGAAGCCACTCTCGACCTGGGGGCTCTGCGGTGTCGTCTCATCACGCGGTGGACGTTTGGGGCGAATTCTCCTTCTTCACCTGCACCCCTTCACCCTGTCTTTGCCGTGGCAACTTCGGCGGTGCTGGCTCCCTTGCTGGGTGACGGGTCATCCCGTCCTACTTGGCGGAGCCTCAATTCCGGCTGGTCTCGGCTTTGGCATTACAACGTCGTTGGCTTCCTCGCTGGGCGGTGAGGCCTCCTGTCTGCTCGGCGGAGTGGCCACTCCATCACAGATACCGACCAGGTGTTGTTCTGTCGGCTGTTGGACTATGGCCACATCGTGGAGGTTCTACCTCATGACACAACAAGCAGATGAGTGGTGGTGGATGCCTGCTAGGTTTCTACTACTCACCGGCGTCACGACGGTGAAGTCCATGCCTGCGGGTGCTCTGTTAGTTCACTGGCGCAGTGGTTCCCTATGACCAGCTGATCCCAGGAGCTGCTCTGTAGGCGTGGCTATTGTCAGTTGCTGTGAGGGTGGCACCCTCAAGGTGTTCGACAAATGTTCTCCGGGTTTGATCCTGATCAAGACTACAGCTAGGTGTTGCAGGGGTCATTATCTATGTCCCCCTTCCTTGTTGTGTGTAGGAACATCCCTAGGGTGGTTTTGGTTGCACCTATCGCAGGACATCAACAGGTTGGTGCCTGGTTCGGATGCTAGTTGAACCCCAATTTGTTGGCATAGGACCACACTTTGTGGGTGCTTCCATCAGATAGCTGGCACCGTGCCAAGAAGGAAAGGTTGTTTCCAACATCTTAGCCGTGCAGTTCTGTGTTGATAGATCATGATGGGTCTGGCGATCTGGGAAGATCTGAAGCTAGTGATGCTGTTCCAGGCAGGGCTTCATGGTGGTTGTTTGATGCAATCTGTTGTTACTATTTGTGGGTGGGCTTATTGCATGTAACTACATGTTGTAATTAATCGCTCTCCTGGTAGGAATGTCTGGTTTTAGTCTTGTTAGTTTGATGTTCTTCTCGGTTCATGTTATCCTTAGGTCTAATGTAATACCCCCTACGTGGGGTATATGATCCTTGGTCGAGCTCTTTAGCTCCTGGTCATGTAAGGGGGTACTCAGTGCCCAAAGTTTTGGTTTATAGTAACACACTTTTTGACTGACCAAAAAAAATGGTTGCCTCAAATTTTGAAATTTTAGATCTAACTTGATATTAATTAAATAAATATCTTTTTAATTGGAATTAAATTTCAATACATGTTTTAATGACCCTAATGTGAGAAGAGAAACATTGTGAGGAAGTCATTTTGTAAAGAAATGAAGAAATGTATATGAGAGGTTGATAAATGCAATAATAGAAAAGGAAATCAATAAGTATATACTACACAATTGTACATTAACTTATTATTCATTGAGAAAATAGTTACACTATGAGATATTTAGATGTCTCTTTATTGTAAATGTAATAGTCAATATTTATGTGTTCAAGTCGTTAAAAAGGGGGAAATATATGATAAATTTACATAAATAAATGAAATTTAAATGACGTTTTTATGTTATTCTTTCCTATTATTTGTCAAAGAATTCTAAACTTTTCTCCTTTTACAATATAAATTGCATATTTTCCTTAGTAAACAAAAATAGATAAGTTTCTTACTACCCAAGCCTTGTCCTATATATATAGACCCCTCTCCATAGACTTCATCCATAGAAATCACTTGACCAATAGGACATGACTCCTAACCTTCTCCCTTCTCCCCCTATTCAAGTTACTTGTAGTCTCATAAAAAAAGCATATGGAAACCCCTTATCAACCATTGGTTTTTCAAACCTTTGAACCCTGACTGGATCTAAGATTTAGACTTTCACAAGTTGAATAACTTTTTGAGGTGTGATTGCATTCCATATTATTCTTATTGAGCAATAAACCTAGTTTTTGACTCTTTCTCGTGGTCCTATGGACATTAGCCTACACAATCTCTCCCTATTTTGAGAATTTAATTCATGTGAAAGATTGTATATTGGTTCTAATCATGTGATCATCTTAATTTGTTGGATATTCTTATTGGACTCTTACTTATATCTTCTTCATATTAATCCTTGCAAAATTATAATTTTCAAGTTGTGGACTTTTCTATCCTATGGAACATTTTATTATGAAAATGATTCTGTATTGGTTTACATGTCGTCTAACCCCACATTATAACTGTTGGATGTTCTCATCCTATTATTTTAGATTGAATTGAATAGACTTATTCTTGCCTTTATTTTTTGTGTGTGCCCAAATAAACAAATTGTATCTATTTTAGTAGTAATTTTGTACCTATACAATAATAGGACATGTGTATTCCATCCCGAATGTGCATATTCCACTCATATATTTACAGAGGTGTGCGGACTGCAAGCAGGGTGTGTGTTTCCCACCCAAAGCATTTTAGGTTTGAGAATTAGACAAATAAAAATGGTTTAGTTGTTTTACATGCATTGATTATGATCTATTAATGTTGTCACAAGGAAAGAATTCTTTTGTTAATTATATTGTTTTAAATGCCTCATATATGATTTGCTTATCATCATTTTAAATTTCATATTCTTTTGATACATGCTTGGGTGGTTCTTTCCTCTTCTATCGAAAGCTTTGTTACATTTGATATCTTTTATTTCATCAATGTTGCTCAATACCCAATTTAGTATGTACGTACCAACGTTTATGTTGATGCATCTACTTTTCTCCTTTTTGTGGGTTATGCTTCCAACCCCATGTGTAGATCAAGGAGGAGGAAACCAAGCTCGAGTAGGAAAACTTTGAGAGTAGCTGAACCTTCTTGGGAAAATAGATTTGAGGTGGTTATAAAACCCTCTGCCGATCCTATGTTTTAATTTTCATATATAAGGATGGTGATAATTTCAAGCATTGTAATAGTTAGATATTTTATATTCCTTTTCTACATATGGTATTTTGAAGAATACGTTTAGATAAATTGGATTATCATCCATTTGCACATATATATATATATATATATATGGAATATGGGATGTTTGTTTTTTATTTGTTTTAGTATGTGTGTGCATCCCCTCTTGATTCCTACTCCTTACATTGCCACTCAATTCAACTTTCTTCATGTTCCTCATCCTATTACAAAGCCAGTGCTCCCAATATTTTATGATGATGAAGTCTCTAGTTCGTAGTCGAACCAGGAAGCCTTCTCCCCATGTCTTCTTCTTTGTTTCAAATCTACATGTTTGTCTACAAATACCCACCCCAAAAACATCACAACATTCCACATTGTTTTTCTATAGTGTTTCTTTGTTATTTTGTCGTCACGAGTACATCATCCCATCTCCATATGGATGTTGATCTTTAAAGGGTTTCTATCACGCTGATGGTAATGTTAGTTTTGGAGATAATCCAAAGTGTTTCCTATGATAATGAGGATCGCTTGGAATTCATATTGACATGGAGTAGCCACCATATTCCTTCCCCCAAATATCATTCACTCACCTACTATTGTTGGCTTCCAAGTATGCTCTCACGATGATGCTCACACATAAATTAGTTTTCACTACCTCTTTTTGCTTACTATTTATCCTAGTCTTTCTCAGTCTGCATCTTTGCTAGTAATTCCTCTTTAATGGTGTCCAATACTTTGACTAATACTATTGCAACTAAAGATTCTTTTCATTTTTTATCACTCATGAGCCATGAAAGAAATCCATGGGTTTGGCTGATGTTGGGGACCCCATGTTTCATTTGGGTTACTTATATTCATATAATTTAATGTGAGATTTTTTTTTCAATTGAGTTTCTCATGCTAGGTTTTATTTATGAGTATGCTGAAGGGATAAAGGACAACAACTGCTATGATTTCCTAAGTTTTCCTTTGTTTTATTTCATTTTATGTCATGACATTGTGGGTATCTTAGTCTTTTCACATCTCATTTTATTTGAAATACCTATGGGGATGTTATTGATGTACTCTATCATGCATCAAACTATTAACACATGATGTAGGGGTATCACAATAATGGACCTCTGTATTTTGGTTAATAATTATAGCAAACCAACTTAACTTGCTAAATTCATAGCTAGTTCTATATTTATCAAAAAATTACAAATAAATACTCATTGGACATAGAAAAATATGATGTACATAAATAAATATAATTCATAACCTGTGTCATCTGATAATAAGAGGTTATGGTTTAGAGCTTATAATTTGCATATTAGTTAATGATATATTTTATGTAATGTTAGGTGAAGGATACCCAATTTGGATCTACGGTTTGACCTTGACCATTGATACACAATTTAAGGTACGTTGCATTCCCCAATTATCATATTGGACAATTTACATATTTTTTTCTCTTTTGATTGTAGGTTACACTCTCTTATGAATCGTACTAAATAATTGTTTATATCCTCTCTCTCTCTTTGACATTATTATAGCATATTTCCTTGAACACCACATGTTTGTATCTATTTTGTTGACCTTTTTTCCACAACGATCAATGTGATCATCACATATCTAAAGGTCAGTCCAAGGCTTGCAAGAATCAACCAACTTATCTAGTTAAATTTGGAAATTCCATATTTGATCCCCCATATACCTCTAAGGATCTTGAACCAAATATTATTCCCAATTCATGTGCATAACATTAGTTCTCCATATTACCATCTTTTCCCTTATTAGAGATATTAAAGAGTGACTTTCATGTTTATTTCTATCTCATTTTAATATGAGTTGAATCTCTTATGTCCCATTACATAATCATGCTAAAACTCAAACAATGAAGTTAACTCATTACTTGGTATTCTGTAAGAACACATATCATATCCACACAAGAGACTTCTTTTAGGTTTTATCCACAAAATAAACATAAAATTAATGTTTTTTAAACATACTAATACCTTTTCACCAACTTATGGTTAATCACTATCATTCCTCCACATAAGTCTAGTTACACAAAATATGGTTTTGGATGAGCATAATAAATTAAACGATTATATGATCATGAAAACAAGTTCAAGATTAACTTTATCCTATAAATTCCATGTTATAATCTAATCATTAGACTTGGTTTAAAAAAAAATCTAAATGATTACATACATTCTAAGCTCTATTGTAATTCATTACGATGCTTAATATTTTCTGCCTTGAATTTTTTGGGGGTTAATTTTAAATGCATCAATTAATTATTATTGACCCAAAATTGTCACTCAACAATCAATATTAGTCTAATTTTGAAATTAAATATTAGAATATGAAATATGTACCAAATCAATTAACAAAGGCATGAAACACATTAATTTAGTATTAAAAGTCACACATAATAAATAAAATGATATATGTTTTGAAATGGGAAAATGGAGACTAAAATTGGACTCCTCACATCTTCATTAATCTACCTACCAACTTTCATATGAATCTAACTTCTTTTGACCATTCCTTTAATTATTACAAATTATAACACTTCAATTTACATTTAATGCCATTCATTCACCAATATTAACTATGTGTATTACTTTTCTTCAAAAATAATTACTCCCCCTCTCCCTTTCTCTACAACCCTCTTGCCTAAACTGCTAGTGACTAGATGTAATCGACATTGCATTTCCTCCTCTTCATTATGTCTCTCCTCTTCCTTTCCTCCTATCTATTTCACTTTTTTCCTTCCTTCCTTGATGCATAACCCTAATCTTTCTCTTCCATTATAGTCATGCCATAGCTACTCCTCCAGACAGATGCATGACAAGAAAGACATTATCATCACATCTCCTCACAGCCAACTGTGACCTCCTCTAAATCATCCTCGTTCATCCTTATTTGTCCTACATATGTGAATCATCAACACCATCTCACCCTATCCTCCATCATGTATTCCACTATCTTCATGTACCTGCATCTGTGGCCGCAAATAATAGTTTTTGACTTCTGTAGTGGATGGCATGTGGTCTTTTGCAACCCAAAAGTAGTATTGCATCCTCCTTTCCTCACCACGATGGCTGCCGATACCACTCCACATTCTTCTTCACCCATAATTCCATTCTCCTTCCTTTTGATGATGTGATCTGGTAAAGAAGAACTGAGGAAGACCCACAATAATAGCTCACATAACATGTGTTTATATCAGAGACTAATAGATCACCTCCTCTCTTATTGCCAAAGGATCACAGAGGAGGAAATCATGGTCTTGTACGTGGTGCGACTAAACCAGAAGGAACATCATCTTCATCCTCTAGTTGAACATAATGTAATAAATTCACCATCATGACAATGATTTGTCACCCGCATAATAACCTTGATATCACTCCACCTAATGAAGTACTCTGGCCTTTACATGTTAAATGTACATCTTGCCTTTACATGTTAAGAACAGTCTCATTTCATGGCTTGTAGGGTGGCTATAATGATCTATATGATCACCTCTATTATATGAACCATGGAGACCCTCTCCATACTGATTATAGGAGGTGTGAGCAATTAAAGGAAGACACCTTAATCAAGGGAAATAGATTAGAGAATGATCATAGGTAAGCTAATCGATACTTGTCAACTTGTAAGCAGTGACATATATATGTTTGTATGCATATATATAGGTTTGTTATTAACCAGGAAAATAAAAATCTAGTAAATTGCATTTTAAACAAATTTGATATAAGATTAAGAATCAAAACATTATGTATAAAAATGTGGTTATGGTGACAACCTAACTAACATATTATCCAAAGGTTTTGTAACATTAGTATTGATATACCTACACACATATGTGTACTAATAAATGGATAAACAGTGAGCTAGATAATTCTAGTAGTTATTAGACATCAAAAGTTAGTTTGTTGATCTTATCATTGTTATTATGAATTCAGAACCCTACATTTACAACCCTATTTGATAAGAGGAAGTTACATTTATCTGTGTTTCCCTTGTTTGAAATTAAGGGTAGAGAACATACACATATATGACGGTGACTCCATAATTTGATCAAAAATTAACTTTAGATGACATGTTTTTTTGGACCACATATGAATCTACTTTAGTTCATATAACCATATAGATTATGCTTCTATTCATAAACATATCAATGTCTTAGTTTGTGTGTATGACGAATGCATGCCAAGGCCTATCGTATTAAACCCTAGATATCCTAATAAGGGTAATTTGATCCCATATAACTTCATGTAATGCATACCCTTGATATAGTTGACCAAATTGAAATATATGATATCAAGAAAGAGAATGGAATTACAAGATCAAAATTGGAAGAATGCATATTATTCCACATCGATATATAACCTAGACATATTTGACTTATATGACTAAAGATGGATCTTAGGAAAAAATAGATATCTAATCGGTGATGTAATAAGATTAAAAACAATAATATGTGATTAGGTAATGGGACTAGGATAAGATCAATATGAAAAACTGTAATAGGAATGTATGCAAATTTTTCTATGGTTTGACTAACATGCCTAGTCTAACTATAGGATGAAAACTTGAGGTTGGGGGCCAACGTATATCAATTGAATTAACCATTAGTCATGAAGATTAAGTATATAAATTGCTTGCTTTTGTTTTAGTATTTATGTGACTATAAACCCATTTATCTAAAATGAGGCATCTTTTGAGTAATACTCTTTATTGACACCATTTCAATGCCTTATGGAATATATTCTTTTATTGGTATTGGAATGTGGAACTATCCTTTGATGATTGGGTTTATTACCCCTCTTTCCATCTTTATATTGTTGCATATATTGGTTATAAATCATTTCATCTTGCCATAATATATTGCATTATTATTAGACTAATAGTCTAGAGTAGTGGTACTTTGTACAAAAACAAATATTGGGCATGTGTCCCACTTTTTATATATTGGGAATTGGGGTTTTGACCACCCTTGCCCTTGGGGTGTTGGGGTTCTAACCCCCTAATCCTCGAAGGAACCCCCCTTGATCTGTGGCTTGGGATGTATGGTGTTCCAACCCTAGCATAGATTAATTTAATCTAACATGCATTGACATTTTTTGTTGTTGTGTTTATCAGGCAAGAATATTGAAATGATTATAATGTTCTCGTAAATTGTTCTGCCTCATTCTTTTGTTATATACCTTTGAAAAATATACTCTTGAACTTACCTATATGATGTAAACCCCACTTTATTGGAAGCACCCCTCTATCTTCATACACATCTAATAATGCTCAACTATATTTTTTATGCACATGCAAGAATTCAAAACTTAATGTTGCATCATCAATATTGTTGAATCTGAATCATGTACGTAGTTGGGCATATGGAAACATGTACACTCCTATTTGTTGCAACAATATCCTACAGTCACAAGTCTCAATTTATCTCTTACCAACATCTATATTTAAACTTATATGTAGTGTTTTTCAAGTTTTAACATGAATCCTACCTCTCTTCCATGGTGATTATATTATTCTTACAGTCTATTACTTTGCTAGTATCTAGAAACCACCTATTAGGATGGGAATCAATCCATCAATTTGGATCCAAGTATCTATTTTTCTGATAAATGCAACAATATAACAACGAACTAGAATTGATAACTTAGATGTGAATTGGAGGAGTGGAGTCCATAAATTCAGTTTTAGCTCCCATTTTAAGTTGAATCCAGACCAACATAATCTTTCAACGAGCAATATTTAAGGTTCGAGCCTACATTGACTTTTTTTATATACGACATCAATGTGACATACAACTATATCAACACTAGACTAGATTCCCATTAACATTTTTATCCAAATCAAAACTACATTGGTCCTACTTGCAAGACTAGTAATTCTAGATTTTAGCATCTAAATATGTTTCTAAATGTGACATTTTTGGTCTTATGTAGTGGCAGATCTCTTTGAGAGCTGGGGGGCCACGACCCCCCAAGAGTTTTGAAAAAATATTTTCACTAAGATACCATGTTGAAATTTTAAAAAGGCATTAAGTCAGACTATGTCGATTCCCCCCAAACATGTTGAATACTATAAATCGTTATTCCATTAGGATTCTAATAACACAATGCATTTACTTTTCTCTCAAAGCAATTTAAATATAAAATAACAATAAATGTTGGAAAAAATTATGATTGGAGGAACCAGTCAACTATCATTTTAATTATATTTTATTTCAATAGATATGTCTTTATTATTACATGTAATTATAATTTGTCATTTACTATTAAAAGACAAAAAAATTGTAACGTACAAATATAATACTCCATGTTGTACTTAATAACTTAAACATTAATAATGAAGCCAGTGTAATTTGGCGAAAAAGGATCAATATCTAAAAAAAACTCATAGCTAGTATTTATAGAATAAATTTCTATTTCCTTGATTATTATTGTAGTCACCATATTATTATAGATTGTCTTTCCATTTGACTACTTTGTTAGTTATATACATATGCAAGACTTGATACATGGTAAATAAAACTAAGATGGGATGAGTTAATCATATATATATATATATAATAGAATGCTATAGTAAAAAAAAGTATGTAAGAAAATTAGTTTATATATAATTGGGTAAATTTTATAATTATAGATAAAATTTCATTTTTTTTTGAAAAATATAGTGATGTTTTAAACATTGTTTCACTAATTATATTTATGAATCTATTGTGATACCATGTATTATTAACAATTTGTCATTATATTTGTATTTACATTCCTCTTAGCGTTCATTACACCTACCAAGAGAAACAAATTAACTTACAACATTAGCACACAAAATATACATTAATGAAATGATGGACTTTCAAAAATGATTTTGTTGCTCAATTTGTTTTTCACACTTTCATGAAGCATTTTCGTAATACATCAAAACCAAATAATACAACATATATATTTTTATCTAAAAAACAAATTATACTTGATAGACACTTGTTTGAAAGTATCATACTATATATTATTAATAAACCATGTTGGTATTGATTGCTTACTCAATGTAAAGATCTAGATTATATATAATCATGACAAAGTTAACAATATATGATTTTTGATACATTTCTTAATATATTCTGGATAAATTTGTTAGAATATAGAAACATCATGTATTTTTATAAAATCTATTCTACTTTTTAGTATATATTGTTGGAGTATCAATACTTTTCTCTATGTCCCAAATTCTTTCTTTAAAAATCTCTATCTCAATATCTATGTTCACTCTATAACTCAATTTCACTCTCTACATCACCTACTCATTTTCAAAGAATATTGTGTGTTTTTCTGCACATTTTGAATCAAATCTTTCTCCATTTTTTACGTTTTAGTTGAAGATTTTGAGTTTCCATTAACTTTATTTGCAAAACTTTATTTACAATCCTTCTTTGTGTCAATTTTCCTCTTGAATTTTCTCCACATTTCACATCACATTTTTCTTTTCTTGACTCCAACTTTGTGTGGAAAATGTGGTAAAATGTAAAAGACAATCTTTCCTATTTCCCTCTTTTCATGTCATCTTGTCTATCCAAATTAAAAATAATTTTCTCTTATCCTCTATTCATGTCATTCTCTTAATGCTATCACATGTTTATCAAATATGAAGTAATTTATTGTGTTAGTAATATTAATTTATTGGTCTTCCTATAATCACAGTTTAATTATTTAGCATTTACATGCTTTTTGTTCTAAAATGCTACCATAAACTATTGATGATATAATATGTATGCTTAATTACATTTAGCATTTACATGTTTTTTGTTTTAAAATGCTACCATAAACTATTGATGAGATAATATGTATGCTTAATTACATTTAGCATTTATGTCAAGAGAGAAACTAGACAACATGTATGCTTAATTACATTGAGTAGACTTTAACTATGTAAATGTAACTTGGCCCCCAAGCTTTCTTGTCAAGATCCAACACTGGTCTTAGGTCTACCATCCCTTAAAGACCCTATTATGATACTTGTGTTTTGGGGCATTGCTTTGGTAATTCACTAAGAATATAACTTAGTTTGTATATTTTTATTAGAAATATCAATCTTTTAATAAGGAAAAAACTATGACATGGCCCAAGAGGTATTTCCTTGGTCATAGGTAATGTCTAAAGTTTAGACACATAATCACTCAAATTAACCACACATGCAGGAAGTTGGATGAGACACACAATTATTGTATAATTTTCATAGGATTGAATAGTATAAAACTCTATCTACATTAAGCTATTAAAACCAATGTTTATATATTTGGTACACCATGAATATAACTGGCCATAGTTCTATCACATGTACATGATTCATCCACTAATGGTTGAAAGGAATATATAAGATCATATTTTGTTACATTATAAAGTCTTCAGACTAAAAAGCACATAAAACCTAATAAGTGAACCTCTCTATATACACACAACAACAACAAAAGATCCACCTAGTTGTGAAGTCACTTAGGTCTTCTATTAGCTTGAGGAATAGATGGCTTGACTTCAGGACCTAAATCGTTGTTCAATGGTTGATTGGGCGTTGTTTAAGTGAGTAGATAACACATAAGAATAAGTAACCACAACTTCATCTTCATTTTTATTAGTTGGAACGTAGAGTCCGAGATAGTGATCATTCATGAATAAGTTTTATTTTTGGATGTTTACATGGTAGTCAATAAACTATAACGTAATAATCAAGTATATGCCTAAAATCAACATATATGATTGCGAAGTTTACTATTTCAAATATTTCCTTGAAAATGTGTGTCATGTACCTAACCAAGTAGTAGTCGTTGTTAGACACTCATGTGCACAACTTAATGTCCATGACTTAGGGTTTAGTAGGAAATCCTAAGAGAACAAACTCATCCCATGTTTTCCACGGGTCTAGGGAGGAGCCCATGTGATCTCCTCCTTCAGATTCCCACATGTTGAGACAAGATGGGTCTTACCTCATACTATTTCTCATGTTACACATCACATTCCTTATCCTCTAATACTTTCTATCTTAATTACATTTCGAATTTTACAGCCTTGGTACCACCTATGCAGGTCCCTCTAACTCCCCAAAAATTATTTTTGATGTTTTAATCAAGCCCATGTCATCTTGTATGGATATAATCCATTATAAGAAAGTTCTATTAGCCTTCTAGCAAATACAAGAGGAAGGGTCATGGTATTTCATACACCTAGCTATGTGAGATTAGGTTAACTATTTATATCATTAGGCATATCACTATCTTAATGAAAATTAGATCATGTATAATCATAATATAATTCATGTAAATTGGCATTAAGAAGATTTTTGGGATTCATTAAGCTAGTATGACTTCATATGATAACAATATTTTATTGTAAATTAATATAATTAAATAAAAATTAAAATAAAATTTAGCTTTCATCAGTACTTCATGCCATAATTTGAATAAACATCTTCCTATCTATCCTCATTCACAAATTCCCAATATAATACATTATCACTACAATCCCATCATTTCCCACCAATTTTCAACAATTATAAGGAAATTTCAACAACAATTAGGTACCAAGATATTAATATATGTAAAAAAACTAAACCCATTTCTAGAGATTCATTTTATCCGTAATAATAAGAATTAGATCTTGAATAATTACCTAAAGAATTTCTTAAATCTCATGATTATCTAGAAGTATTATTTTTTTTAATGTAGGGTGGAAGAAGGTGAATCTGTTAATAATTTCTTCTACATGTGTTATACAGTCACCTTATCTTTAGGTACTATAATAAATCTCATGCTCATTTCTTATTGTCAGCAACAACTCTAGATCCAGTGAGTCTGGGGTAGGTTCAACCTCTAGTCCTCTTAGCTAGTCTAAAGAAGAAGTATGGGGAATAAGAGAAGAAAGATAGTAAGATTTTAGTCACATGTGGAGGAGAACGACCTATAGGGTATAGGATATGAGAGAAGAAAGGAGATGATAATGAGGAAATAAACCTATGAACTTAGTAGCAATTCTTGCCTAGATGATCTACGGGGTGTTCTTGAGTTGAAGTCATCAACAATTGCTTGTGTTCTACTTTGAACCCTTCTTCTAGGGTAAAATTAATGAGAGGAAGTGAGAAATGGTGAATTATAGGGTAAAGGACGTCGTGGAGGTATAAAAAGACAAATTTGGGGTATATATACCTTATAGTTTTTTTAATTGCACGTTTCTATTTTTTGTTTTGATAGAATTACAAGTTAGATGACTTTGTAGTCGGTCTAACTTTAGGGGTCGAGGGGGGCAAAATGGTCAGGTTTAGATCATCACCAAGAAAAGTCTAATTGTCTTGTAGGAATTTGGTATGAATTACATACCATAGTTGTTGGAAGTTTATCCAACTTGTCGACCCCACTTGTTGAAATTCTATTGGACTTATTAGATGTTTTTCTAAATTATGGAGTTTATTTTTGATTTATTAATCAATTATTTTCTACATAGTGATTGTTATTCTCATTGTCACTTCAAAGTTAGTCTAACCTTTGAAGAAGTCATCTAACTTATATATGACTCTACAACGTCAATATATGACCCCTAAACACCCTCTATCAATCCCTAAACCCTAATATAATCACCCATTAATGTATTTTACAGTAAATTTTCAAGACCACATTTATTTTCTCAAAGAGATAAAGGTGATTTCCAAGTTTATTTCTCTCTTCTTTTGATATGAATTTAGTCTCTAGAATTCCATTGAACATTTATACTAATAGTCAAGTAATCCACTTGATTTATTTGGGTACCCATTCATGCGGCTGGGTGGGCCCCCGGGTTTACCCTTCCAGGGGGGTCACAAAGTGGCACTTTCTGAGGGGGGGTTCCCGGTCATCAAAAAAAAATCCACTTGATTTATTAGTTATTATTTTGTTGGCAAGCATGTCATTGGCCATACAAGACAAATACAATTAAGGTTTGCTAAATATAATTACAAGCTTTCAAAAAATTAGGGTTGAATCACTATAATTACTCCATAGAGGACTAGTTACATAAATCCTAGTTGAGATCAATATAGAATAGAAGGAGAATATATTGCGGTCGTGGAAAATTATATAGGTTGAGTTTAACTAATAAATGGGTTGTTGTAATACATTAGAAACTAGAAAATGATGATATACCTGCACAATTAGAGGTATTGGTGAACATTGTCAACCATAAATGCACATCTATAAATATGTGCCTAACTTCTCATGCAAAAGTGAGTTATTTGCTAAAAATAGCGGGTTATACCTATGTAAAGTTAGTGGTTTTATGTTTCCAAAAATGCATGCAGATAGCCCAAAGATCTATTTCCACACAAAAATACTTTATATAATGTTGCATCATGCATATGATGGTGTCAAGTCTATACATACTTGGACATATAATAATATATACACTCCTTTCTCTTGGACAATTCACTACAACCACAACTCTCATTTTTTTGTGATGTACTTCATCTTGTATGTAGTGTTTTTATAATCTTATTTGGATCCTCCCTCTATCCAATGGTAATGCTTGTAGGGTAGTGCTTCTTTCTTGGAGAGTCTTTGGTAGACCCATGTATGGGATGGGATTGAACCTGGACCTAATGCCTTGAGATTTTTTTGCTAATAAATGTAGTGAACCAATGACAACTCAGCTTTTGTCAACTCAGATGTAGTATGGAGTAATGAAGTTACTTAATTTTGTTTCGATTCTCATTTTGGACTAAATCCAAACCAGTAGAATCATGCTCTGAGCATGATTTTGGGTTCTATTTTGCATTAACTTTATGTCTATCTTTGATGTAACAAAAATTTTAGCAACACCATACTAATTCCCAAATAGCCTTTTGTTTAGATATAGGCTACACAATGAAGTAATATAGGGAAACTTCAAGGCCAAGAAAACATTATGAAGGTTATATCTAGATAATGCACACTAAAATAATAAAGGCTGGTGCATTCCTATTTTCAGGCTTCATTTGGTGTCTTATTGCACTTCAATCACATCTATACCTATTAGATTACATGTTATTTCCCTCAATATGTATATTTTTGTCAAATGCACTTATGGACGTTCTTTGCATATTTTTTAGGTACTTAGACTACACTTGGACGGACAAGAGAGATGGAGGGGCCCAAATAAGGCCCCAAAGCTCCCCCAACCTACCCCTAGTAGCCACGAGTCAAGCTAAAGCAAAGAAGTCCATGCATCTTGAAGTTCAAAGCTCAAAGTTGCAAGCAAAGTCCTCAACATGACTTTGCTACTAAGGAACGGCCATGCTAACTAAGTTAACGATCACATAGAAGAGTAGATTCAAGAAGTGAAGTAAAATCCAACACCACAACCGTGCTAGCCAGCATGGTTGTGCTATGAAGACCACAACACAAGAGTGGCAACCATAATGACCATGTTGATCAATGAAAAAATGGGATGTGCTTAACAAAATAGCCAACTCATTCCCAGCCCACCACCGTTGTGTGACACGTGACACCCATTCTTCCAACTAGCCATCACAACCATGGTGATCACCACGACCAATCCACCAGCCAATTCAAAACCCAAAATTTTACTTTGACTTTCACTATTTTTCACCTCAATCATTCCCCTCCACCACAACTATGTTCACTCCACCACAATCGTGGTGACCAAAACGGATGTGGTGGCCATCAACCCTAACACATTTCTACACTATTCTACCCAAAATGCCCCACTTAACATAGTGCTTCCCTACCACCTATATATACTTGGATGGTGGCTGGAGCTTGACGTAGACTACCCCTAGCTAACCTATACCACCTCTTAGCTCCCCATTTTTCCCCTTAGCCATTCTGTCACTATTCCACCTCATTTTCACTCTATTTCACCATTTCTGTCACCAAAACACTAGTTTTCTAGTGTTTTGACCACTTTCCATTGTGTTTCCATGCCATTTCACCTTGGAGGAGGGAGGAGCATGCCTTTACAATGAGCTGGAGATGAGGATTCCTTTATCTACACCAAGCTCCATAGCCACTTCTACCTCTTTCTCCTCTCTTTTTGTTTTAGGCCCCCTATGTGGGTTGTTTGGTGTCAAACATGTTACTTTGATACCATGCTCTGGGAAAATGATATGTAAATATTGTAATTTCATTTTCTAGAGATTATGTTTTATTTCTATCTCACTTCCCATAAATTTCTTTGTGGTTTGTGAATGAAATCACCTAGGATTCTAGGAAAATTGCCTATATGTAGCTAATTTGTGAATTGTTCCTAAGTCCAATCAGTGGACCATTAGTTAGCTATTCACCTTCCAACATGTTAATCAATATTCATGCACCTAGGTTAGAGACCTAAGTATCTAGTATAGGAGCATTTAGTGTAATTAGCTTTGAGTCTTCTCAAGGATAGAATGTAGGAGATGTGAGGTCTAAAACCTCACTTCCACCTTACATTACTGCCCTCAGCCCCTAATTACCATAATAGATCCTATCCTAGAAACCTAGGCTTGATTAGATCCTAATTGAATTACACCTAAACACTAATCCAAGTGAGCCTCGTAAGGGTAGGTAGGAGGTGTTAGGGACTATTTCCTCTATACACACTTACCATATCCATGGCCAATTAGTAGTTTAGGGAAATTCATTACCATGTAACTTGTTGTTTGGTTTGGTAATCTAAATGGAAGAGTAATATTAACATGTTATCAACCCAACACAATTAATAAGGGCATTCCCCCAAACAGCTCAGACTTCTTTAATTGCTTTAAAACCCTAGTTACCTTCTTGCTTAGCTAGTCTTTACTTGTTTAGCTCTTTACCTGCTTATCTAGTTTCTTGCCTTTCTCATGCCTTGTTCTTGCTAGTCTAGGTCTTTAATTGCTCTTTTTCCTAGTTTGCTAGATTAGTGTAGTGTATATCTCTTCTTTCTTACCTAAGTATAATTTGTTATATTCTTGCCTTTTCTCTCTTAGCTTGTCTTGCCTTGCTCATTAGAATGAATTGATACGGTTAATTTAAGTGTTGATTGCCTTGTTCTATTTAATTATTTGCTTATTCAACCTTAGTGTAATTAACTCAAAACCAACCTCAAACCCTTAAAACATAGACTCCTTAGTAGGAACCTAACCAAAAGTAACTAAGATCTAGTGCCAATTTTTCTCCCTTGGGTTTGACCCCTAACTTTTTGCCCTCCTATACAATAACACAACCCCATGCACTTGCGGGTATAGTGTGTTACTGTATGTGAGCTAGCCTCTTAGGACTCTCTATAAATTTGAAATACCCCCTCTTGTGTTCAAAACCCATATCATTGCATCTAATCAAACTCAATTTGTTAGTGTGTGGCCCTAAGGGAAAAATGCACCAAGCTTTCTAGCACTCTTGTCGAGGATAGAAAGTGCCATAGCTACCTAGTAGTTGGTGTTGACTCTCCCTTTTGGCACCATCTTTTTCCAGTCTATTATTCTACATTTGAGAAACACACCAAGCTTTCTAGCACTATTTTCGAGGAGAAAGGTGCCCGACCTAGCTAGTTAGTCTTTCTTTGATCTTTCTAATTGTCCTCATAATTACTATTATTTCATCTTTGTTCTTTGTATTATTTATGTATACTGATTTGCTAACTTGTCCTCTTTTGTTTGGTTGTTCCATGTTCATGTGACAAAAACCCGTGGAAGACAATATGGAAGGCTAAAATGCAATTCACATACCACATAAAGAGAGCTTCATGCCTAGCAACTACAAATTGCCAATTTCTGAAAGATTTGATCAAATGCTAGGGGACCAATTCTCCATCCCTCTATGTCTTCTTGAACCCCCTACCAACCTTCTATGGCTTGGAGAGTGAGAACCCCTACAAGAATTGGACTCCTTTCTTGAAATATGATCTACCTTCAGGATTTCGATAGCTAGTGATGACTCAATTATGTTGACCTTGTTCTCATTCTCCCTCAAATACAAAGCCAAAGATTGGTAGGATTTGGGAAGGAACATCTTGAGTTGGGAAGAGATGAAGAATGTCTTCTTAAGGACTTTTACTTCATTGTAAGGTTGACACAAATGCAGTATGCCATAATGAATTTCAATCAAGTGGCTAATGAGCAGTTCCATGATGCTTTAGAGATATTTCAAAAGATGTTGAGAGAGTGTTCACACCATGAGATTCCTTTGTGGTAGCTAGTTTAGTCCTTTTACTCAAGTCTATCTCAAGTGAGTCAAGCTACAATGGATTGTTCTTATGGAGGAGTTTTTATAGATAAACCACCTGAGGAGACATGACCCTTGTTTGAGCATTTGGTGGAAAGTTTAAGGATCCAAGCTTCTAGTATGGTGAATGATGGTGACTGCCCCTTTGGTGTGACATCTCCATCTCATAGTTATTCAAACCCACAAATTGTGAAGATTCTTGGAGAAATGGTGAGCTTTATGAAAAACCAAGTGAGAAGTGTTCCTTGTTACTTGGTTAATTTTGTTGAGTCCCTTGGTGAAGAAGTGAAGATGCCTCATCCTTATAGCTACCCGAAACAACAAAGTCAAAGATATAGCTCATGATTTGAGGATAAAGTTCTCACTAGGTTGAAAAGCTTTGATGTTGTGCAAAAGAATGTGATAAATATTAAGTAAAAAGTGGATCAGCTCTCTTCAATTCTTTCTATACAAGTGGAAGAAAAGTTGTCCTCGCAACCCATAATAAACTTCAATAAAGCAAGTGGACTAATGCATTCCTCTCAAGTTTTCTATAGTCCACCTCCTATGCAAGTGCAATGCATATATCACTTTCAAGGACATCCCAAGCCTTATACGCCTCCTCCCCCTCCATCACCACAACCATCCCACCATTTCACCTATCAACCTTAATTCTCTACTCCACCTCAATTACAATATCAAGTGTCACCTCCACCTCCTCCACAGCCATAATAAGATCCCCCTCTCCACCATGATCAAGGAAGTGTTGTGACAGTTCTAAGGAGTGGAAGATCTCTTGAGAAACTCACAAGTCAAAGAAATGTTGATAAGACAAGACAAAGGAAACACAAGGGTATACTGTGATTGAAAATGTTGAAGTTGATACCATGGAACCTCATGTTGAGCATGTGATACTATGTGTTCCACCTTGTATCATGTTGAGCATGTGATACTATGTGTTCCACCTTGTACTCCATTTGCAGGTTCTATAATCCATAGTGTCCCATATCATGTGATGTCACAAGGAAATGATGTTGATTTTAAGTGTTGCAGAAGCAAGTGAGCCACCATTCCCTGAAGAATTGGATGCACCCCCACAGTAATAAGGAGGCAAAAACACAATGTTGACATTATAGAGGTGTTTTGCCAAGTGAAGGTGAACATTATGTTGTTGGATGTTATCAAGTAGATTTCATCTTATGAAAAGTTTCTCAAAAACATGTGTACTAAGAAGAGGAATTCAATGGGAAGAATGTCTACAAAAATCAAGTTGGCTAAATAAGTGACCTCTATCATCCAACACTCACTCCATAGGAAGAGGAAAGACCGACAATCCCCACACATACCTAGCTACATAGGGGGACATCACATAGACAAATCCCTACTTGATTTGGGATCTAGTGTGAATTTGATGTCATATAGTCTATGTTGAGATCAGAGTAGGAAAGTTGAAACCGGCTCATTGCACTCTCCAATTGGTGGACTGCTCCATCAAAGTGCCTAGAGATAGAGAAACAGTGGATGGTGTTTTGGTGATGATAGACAAACAAAGGGCAGTAGAGTTCCCAGTGTATCTTCTTGTTCTTAACATGGATCCATAGGATAGTAAGATTCCCATCATCTTGGAAAGGCCATTCATATCTACAGTTGATGACAATATACATGTACATAGTGGCACAATGACAGTCTCTTTCATAGACATGAAGATAAAGATCAATATGTTCAAGACCCCAATCTGGCGAGATGGAGATGAGGATGTTGAGCGTGATTAATTGAAAAGTCAAACTGACTATTTGAAAGAAGGGGATCCAGATGGAAGACTTGATGATAAATTTTGTGATAGAAAATGGGACACATCATGTATGTTAAATGCAACTGAGAGATGTATCTATTGTAAGAGTGGACACATGATGATGCCAAGTAGTTGAAGGATCAAAGGAACCACAAAGAAGCCCATTTGAAGGAATTAAACATAGCACTAGTGGGAGGCAACCCACCTCACTTTGAGATTTTTTCTCTCAAAACCCTTTTGTTTGTTATACTTTTGTTTTTCCAAGAAAACACAAACACACTATACTTGATGGTGTTGTTGTTTGTGAATCATTTTAGATCAAGTTCATAGGAGTAAAGATGATGCATAGAGTACTCAACCAAAGAGAAGATCAAGATTGAAAAGAAAATTGCAAATTAGTAGAAAAGTTACAGGAAGGCTACCAGCACCGTCGTTCTACATAGCACGGTCATGGTGTTGGCAAGACAGAATAACCATTCTACATTGAATGACCATGGTGGCTATGTCCTACTCACTGGACACCTTGACATCTCTCTCCCCTCTTGGCATTTGTCAACCATGACTTTATGCCCTCTACCTTATCATCCTAGACTTCTATTTCATGTTTAGGACAACATGGTTTAAAAGTTTGGGGTGGTAGGGAAGTTAGCTCTTTCTTTACCCCACTTTCATCTATGTTCGTTGTTCTACTTTTTCTCAAGATGATAAAATAGTGTAATCATCTCTCAGACTTGTGTATGCATACTTTGTGTTCTTGCTTTACATAAATGCATATCATATAGGTTAATTTCAAGCAATTTTTGCGTAATTTTCAAAAAAATTGCTCTTTTTTCCATGCATTTCATATCATGTAGTTTTTTGTAATTTTTTCATGTTTGTATCTAAGATTTGCTTATTTCTTACTTTTTCTTACATAATAAAGGGTTTGATGTGATTGAAGGAAATTTGGCACCATTTTGTCCAATTTTGCCCAAATTTAGAAATTCTTGCCTAACATGTGTTTTGACCCAATATCTAATTATTGGACTAAAATATTGGTCTTTGACAAATGCATGTGAATTATCATGGTTTACTGCTAAATTTCCTTAGTTATTGATGTTTAACATGTGAATAACCTCTCTCATGCTTTTAAACTGCTTTGTTGAATTGGGATTGAAGCAAGCCACAAATACTTAGGGTTCATAGAATCTCATGATAAAAATGTGATTTTAATATTGCTCATTCATGTGGTGTGTCATTGTTTGATGAAATTGTTGGAGTAGCTTTCATGCAAGAGATATAATGTTGAAATACATACTAGTAACTATTCTTTGACTCACTTTTCTTCTATCATCTTCTTACCACTCTGCCTCATGAAATGATGCCAAAGAGAACATATTCAGCTTTGGACACCTCCAATAGTTTGGGGTGGACATATGTATGATACATGTCATTTATCACACCAATTCACTAAGATTATCATCTTAGAGTTTAATCTTTTTTTACTTTCTAGTTAAGGCTAGTATAGAAGGTTCGATCCCACATGACAATATTTTTAAGATAATTTTCTCAAAACCCAAATGATTCTTTTAAAATGTTATTTTTTGTGGTATTTTTGAATATAGGAACAAGAAGTAAATTTCATATAGGGAGTTGAATGATTGCACCAAAACAAGGAATAAAATGCAAAAAGTGAATGATTACACTAAGCAAGGAAATGAAATTTACACTAGCATAAAGGGAAAGGAAGGTTGTTAGAAGGAAAGATTATCTAAACAAGAACTTGAGTGTAAGAAATAAAAAGACAATGATGGAGAAAAAGAATTTAAAAAATGATTGAATCAGAAGGGAAAACATTGAGGCTTAGGGGTTTTACCATCTTAGACAAAGTGAAAACAAGATCAAAGAGTTATACGACAAGAAAGATAGAACAAGGCATGTGGATCATTCGTGAATGATAGATAAAAGACAAACTCCACGTGAGCCCATTGGTCCTGATGTTCACACTTCTTAGTACATCATCCTAATAGGGAAATTTCCATAGGCGCATCCAAATTCTGATGTGATTAGTTTAGTTGTTCTAAATTCTAATTTCCACGATCACATCCACTAGGATTAGCACAAGATAAAAATGATTAAACAGTTTGTTAAAATTGTCGATTTCAACATAAAAAACCATCCAAAAAAATGTATAAAGTTCAATCTAATTTAACGTAATGGCCAAGGGGTTATTCTTGTTGCCTCAATAAGCGAACTACTCACTATCTATGAGAGTGAAATCAAGAGGAACAAGGAATGAAGCTATAGGCCACAGAAAGGAGAAATTTTGAAGAGATCTAGGTGGTGCCAGTTAAATGACTTGATCCCTTAATCCTTTGTTCCAAGAGAAATAAAGAGAAATAAAGAACAAGAACTGAAACAAGATCTAGATATAGAATGAAGAACAAGAAAAAGAGCTAGAGAATAAGTACCTTGGAATTAAATTGCTTTATTGAAATCTAAAATGAGTACAATACTAGAATGAAAGACCTTGCTCTATAGAATAATATTACATAATTTTAGAATGTCCAAATGAATCCTTTACAATAGGAGACCCCCTCCATTTATAGGAGGAGGAGGGGGGTAGGCAGGGGGTGTTGGCAGTTTGAATTTTCTATATTTGGTCAATAGAAATTGTTGATTGTCTTTAATTATCTTGACCATGTAACTCAATTTGATGCAGATTTCAACAACAGTGATTTTGAACACATCTCGCTACTGTCAAAGGCTTAAAATAGGTCCAACTAGGATATTCTTTTAGGAAATTAAATTTTCTTTCCAACAAATACTTTTACACTCAACTTGGAGTTTGGATGCGAAGGTTATGAAACTTTTGGTTTTGGGTATACATGAATTTCAGGACTACTGCAAATTTGTTATTATATTCCAAGAGTATTTATGCCATTTTCCTACAAAAACCTATGCACATATAAATAAAACTCCAATTAAAGAGCAAAACATAAAACAATACAATGAATTACAAAAAAAAATAACAAAACAATCCTAAAGAGATATCTAAAAGATGTAAATAAAAGAGATAAATATTCATTTATCAAAATACCCCAGACTTGAATCTTTGCTCGTTCTGAGAAAATTAAATTACAAATAAAGTCCACTTTATACTCACAACATGTCATCCTCACCTTTGTAACATCACTATAGTCCTTACCTCCAAATTTTGGACAAGTGACCCAATCTCCTAGAACCATGTAGCACAAAGTTCTATATTCCCTATCAAAACAATTACCACATCTTTCTTCTAAAATGAGATTTTGTATAAAAATAGGCTTCATCTTACATTCGCTTTGACACTCTCATTTTTTTATTTTTTGAGTTGTTTCACAAGAACAAGATGAAATTGGGGAGTGCAAAAACAAGGAAAGAAGTGATAAAAATATTTCTCCCTCCTCTATTTGACCCGGGATATGAATTTGTGAAGTTGTGTCTTTATTGGTCAATTTGTTTTTCATGTGCACTTTTGGCATCTTTTGATGGTACACCCCTTTGTGGGGTATGAAATTTTATTTGGGAAGCATGCCACCCCGGACTTAATTTTTTTTCCAGTGGTGATTCTTTGCTTCTCTTTTTTAGAAGAAAAATAGAGGGAAGGATGAGATGTGCTTGTTCTTATAACTTCAATATATATATATATATACATATACATATATATATATATATATATATATATATATATATATGGGCTCATCTTTAATACTCGTGCGGGTAGCCTAATTTTTCACTACCCGCCCATCCAAAAGAGTAACTATATGGTACACAAGAGTAACTTTGAGATCAATAGAGTAACTATGTGGTACACAAGAATATCTCTAAGATAAAAAAAAGTAACTGTGTAGAAAATATACAGTCAGTAAATATATGGACGGGTTTTTTTGATTTGGGGGAGGGAAAATGATATTATTTTTGGATGAAATTTTTTGGGGAGCTAGATAAAATGCTCCTCTACAATTGTGAAATTTAAAAAAAAATATTAGGAAGGGTGCGCAGGTAGCTACCCGCGTGGGTATTAAATAAATCCCCATATATATATATATACATCTCTTTTTATCATAAAGTTTCATTGCTCTAGTTAGAATATATTCCTATAATTCACATCATACCAGTTTTATAACAAGATAAACTCTTGTTTAAATATAGGGAAAATTATACTTAGTTCTGATTGATTCCTTTTGACTTTCCAACTATTCCAAGGAGTTATATTATTTAGAGGGTCCTAGGTGACACAATGGTTTCAGACATGACGATTTGTAATAGATTTTGCAAAAAAAAATACTAAATTCAATTTGGGATACACTGATAGATGTCTACTCAATGGGACAACTAGATGATGACCTTTTTACAACTAAGGAAAACAAAAAAAGGGATGGATGACAAGATAAGGGCCATGAACTAAAGCAACTACATGTTGGTATGTATGCACATAGAGCCAATCATATGATGATTGGATTGACATATGTTTTGATTTATTTGATAAATTTCAAAGGCAAGCTTCCAATTTATTCTAGCTCAATCGATTATGAGATAAATGATGGAGCAAAATGAAAGTCTAAAGAATGACAATACTTAATGATGTATGTCTTTAGGTTGAGGATCTGAACAATGCAATCATACCGATGCTAAGAGTATTACATTCTTGTTATGTCCCTAGTCGGATGTCATTGTGGAAGGTTGATAGAAAACAATGATACATCAAGACTACAGTGTGTGTTGGTTGATGATAGTGTCTCATTAGTCATGATATATGATATCAAACCAATCACATAGATACATGTTGGAGAATAGTGTATCAGACAGACCCACCATGAGAGTGACACATGGAACCATGACATGGTAGTCATATTCATCTCTCATAGTGATGGTGGTGATTGTGATTCTTAGACCTGAAATCACTGCACTTGTCAAATGTGATTGGGTACACTTTGACATCATCAAACGTAGTCCTGAAACATGGGTTGTTATAACAGTGATGATTGGGTGGCTTTGACGCATGAGATAAACTATGAGTGATAGATATGGGATCTGTCCCTCCTAAGGGAGTATGATGTCCAGGACACTTGATAAGCGAGACTGAGAATGACATGCACATGCACATGTTGATCAATATATGATATTGATGTCACACATATCTCAAATAGTCTACTCTAGTTCAAGAAACATGAATGAACATTGAAATGATGACAACTCCATGCCTTGAGTTCATTCAGGATATCAGAGACAAAGGAATTATACATTTACTAGAACAACAATCACATACTGTAGGATTGAAAGTTTTTCTCCAACTTTCTTTTTCATTTGGGTAGCACTGATGTGCAACTAGGCACCACTCTTTTCTTGTGATGGCATACGCTAGTTATGGACATTCAGTGCCACCATGAAATGGGACCTATAGGGTCATACATAAAAGATTAACTTGGAAGAGGAGTTTATCCATGAATGATGTTTGGATTGATTACTAAAGTATTTAGGTACTCAATCAAACATTCAATCAATAGACTTGGCTCAGAATCATCAAGTTCAAGTGTTGAACCAATTGATTTGAGTGTCATATTGATTAGAACTGAATTGATTGTGTTCTGTAGAATCTGGACCACCAACCGACCGGTTCACTGGGTGAACCAATCGGCTCATGGCAAGTGAGACGACCAGTTCTTTCTGGTGAACCGATCAGTTCATGTGTCCAAATGAGCAGGGTTAGATTTTCCCAATTTGTGAGAAAAAGTTTTCTATTTCACTTGTTCAATTCGATTGAACAAGAATTAATCCTTGCATTAATTAGAAACAAACAAGGAAAATCAATTGTGGGCAGGTCTGGGAAGTGAAACGACCAGTTCACTAAGTGAAACGACCGGTTCACACTCCCAACTGACCGGTTTGCAAGTGAACCGTTCGGTTCACCTTGCCAAATGACCATTTCAATTATGAAATGACCAATTTGCCTACCGAAGTGCAAATGGTTTATGGAAATTCTGGACCCTTCTACTCCCGCACAAACTGGGAACCCTGATCCTGCCCTCTACAATAAATAGAGGGGTACATAGGGCTTCTCCATAGACATAACTCAGAACATAAGTTGCTCTGCAAAGTTGTTGTCCTCTTTGGTTTTGGTAACCGAGAGAGCCCAAGCAAGTTCTACCCATGCAGGGAGGAACAGTGAGGGAAAGACAATTACAAAAAAGGAACTGATTGTGGGAGAGTGTGTTGGTGACTAGTACATCGACAGAAGGGAAAACTCCTTCTAGTTCATTCTTCAAGACGACTAGAGTTCCCGGTAGTCCGTGTGGACTATCTACAGAGGCAGGAGACTTCTCCTGCTCAGGAGGATGACAGTCAACCACAGTCTGGGTCAAGACCAGGAGCTGCACAGATACCATCAAAGATAGGTGCGTGAAGACCGCACTTGTTGCGAGGCATTTTCACTGAGCAAGCCTCAGGACCAGGTATGACTCACCAAAACAATCCTTTCTATTACATAGATATTTATGTGATCTGTTGGTTATGGGTTTATGGTCAAGTAATTTTTTTGTTTCCGCTGCCTACTCTGACCACATAAAATCCAACAGTGGTATCAGGGACACATCAATACTCTATGTTTTGGGATAATCAATATGATCGGATTTTGGTTTTATTGTCTTTTATTTATTGCATATGATGCGAATATTTAAATGACTAATGTGAATATCTGATTAATACCACATGATCCCAAACTAATATATACATATATGATATGGTATATATATATGAAATTGATATGAACTGCCCTAAAATGGTTTTGATGGTGGATGTGTTGCATGATTATGGCCTATAAAGCCTATGTTCATGTGTGTGGTTGGTTATGGTTGTTTGCATCTTGGTCTGTGCACCAATCCCTCTTCTTCTATTCTGAATGTAACTCAAGATAACTCAAGATTCTCTTCTACCTTTTCTCCCCTCGAATGTAACCCCTCAACTATATATGTACTATATACGTGGTGATTGGATAATTATATGAATATATAAGCATATTAAAACCCCTCAACAAAATATAAAGTTTAAGATGCCTTCTAAAAGAAGCACACATGAAAAGCTTGATCGACTAAGTGTGGGCATGCCTTCGCGTGGTGCATTGTCTATTTCGTGGAAGTGTGATGGTGAATATGCGGGTCTGCCTTTGCAGGGTGCATATTCATTGTGTTGGATTTTGGGTCAGACTTAACAAGGTGGCATTGATCGGACCAAGCACCTTGAGGCATAAATATGAACATGGCAAGGAGTTGTGCATGACATCTATCCAAGAATTGTGTATGATGTGATTGGTAAATGGTACCTACCTTAATAATTGATTATGGACGTTGCAGTTGGTCGGGTAATAACTCAATTATTTTGGATCCTTGCTCACTAGATGGTTGTATGCTGCAATCTTCAAAATATATGGTGAGGGCTATCAATTTGATCAAAATAGTGGGAGTGATAATTAATGAAAGATCTAATTAATATCGTCAATTTTCAGATCAAATCAAATCAAAAGAGTTTTGGACTAAAATTGCAAATTTCCTATTTGTAGAATAAATGGCTACCAACAACAATCACTTTTCATTGTGATCAGTCCTTGAGAAGGACAAGCTAAATGGGAACAACTTCCACGACTGGTTTAGGACATTGAGAATTGTTCTCACTCAAGAGCGAAAGCTCTATGTCCTAGATACACCAGAGCCAGATGAACCCGCTCCCACTGCACCAAAGGATGAAAGGGATGCTTACAAGAAGCATACTGAGGATGCCATTCATGTGAAGTGCTTGATGTTGTGCTCAATGAACTATGAGTTGTAGAGACAACATGAGAACATGGAAATCATTGAGATGGTTCAACATCTCAAGAACATATATCAACACCAAGCATGACAAGAGAGATATGATGTCTCCAAGTCATTATTCAAGTGCATCATGACAGAAGGAGATCTAGTAGGCCCTCACACACTCAAGATGATTGGGTATGTGGAGAACCTAACTCGATTGGGATTCCCTCTGATCCAAGAGTTGGCTACTGATGTGATACTACAATCATTGCCAAAATCCTATAGTCAATTTGTGATGAACAACAACATGAACAACTTTGACAGGTCATTGACAAAGTTGTTGGGCATGTTGAGGATGGTTGAGGCACAGATGAAGTAAGACAAACCCAAATATGTGATGATGGTCAGTAGAAAGAAGGGAAGGTCTAAGGGCAAGGGCAAGGGCAAAGCAAAGAAAGGTTCTGATTTAAGCCAGCACCCCAAGTCATCTTCAATTATGTCACAACAGGAACAATGGAATTGTTTGTCTTAATAAGGATGATTGGGATAGCTTGGTCTTTAATAGTAACTTAATCATCCATTAGAGAAATACGAGTTTCACTTACAGATGGGGATTCATAATTCAAAAAGAGTTGTTACATTTAATTGAACCAATCCATACATTCGAGGAAATAGACTTCCTCCTTTTGATTATACTTCATTCGACCTCTAGAGGCTTGGAAATTGATGAATTGTGTTCCTAGATGTAGTGTGATAAGTCCTTTCTCAATGTAAATGAGCGCCTGGCAGTGGAAAGGAAGGGCCTTCCAAAAATGAGAGGGTAGCAATTGTCTTCTTTTATATCAAGCACCACAAAGTCATAGGGAATTTAGAAATTTTTGACTTTGACTGGATCATCATCAATAATGCCAAGGGGTTTTGTGATGGAGGAATTTGCAAGTTGAATATGCATAGCAGTGGGTCAAGCACCTATGAGACTGAGCCTCATGCACATGCTCAGAGAACAAGTGATCAGCTAATTCGAGCCTCACACATGCTCCATCAGAACAAGTGATCGAGGAATTTGCAATTTGTAAGTGGGATCTTGCTCACTAGAAGGTTGTACACTGCAGTCTTCCAAATTGAAAGTGAGGGCTATCAATTTGATCAAAATAGTGGGAGTGATAATTAATTAAAGACCTAATTAATATTGTCAATTTTCAAATCAAATAAAATCAAATGAGTTTTGGACTACAATTGCAAAAACTTCATATTTGTAGAATAAATGGATACCAACAACAATCACTTTTTGTTGTGATCAGTCCTTGAGAAGGACAGGCTAAATGGGAATAGGTTTAGGATGTTGGGAATTGTTCTCACTCAAGAGAGAAAACTCTATGTCCTAGATACACCAGAGCTGGATGAACCTGCTCCCACTGCACCAAAGGCTGAAAGGGATGCTTACAAGAAGCATACTGAGGATGTCATTGATGTGATGTGCTTGATGTTGTGCTCAATGAACTATGAGTTTCAGAGACAACATGAGAAATTGGACTTCATTGAGATGGTTCAACATCTCAAGAACATGTATCAAGACTAAGCACGACAAGAGAGACATATGATGTCTCCAAGGCATTGTTCAAGTGCATCATGACAGAAGGTGTAACATCCCTGACCTGGGTTATGCTTAACCCTAGATGTTTTTCTTAATAAAGTTGACTATATGCTTGCTCTTATCTCTTGAAAAGTAATTAAGGCTCAAGAGGAACTTATATTTCAATTTCAGTCCTTTTTGAATAATGTTGAAAAAATGTTTTACTTATTTTGGACTAAAGTGCAAATTACCCAAGTTAAGGGGTTAAATTGCAAATTTTACATGGTGAAATGTTCCTATAGTATTGAAGCATCATAGGAATGAGTATGATGCAGTAATATGGCTTCTACAAGCCTGAATAACAAGAAAGAGCATGTTGAGCAATGTTTGTGCATTAAAAACCTAGTTTTGGTGTAATGTGCAATTTACCCAAAATATAGGGTTCAATATGCAAAATACCACTTCAAGAGGGTCCCTCATGATTCTTGGAATCATGTAGAGAAAATAATTTGAGAGGGCAGCCTCATTTGAATCATTTTGGAAGAGAGAAAATCTTGATATTAAAATAATCAAGATTTAAACATAATTGGAACTTTACTTCAAATTAATGTAAAAAATAAATATGCTAATTGAAGTGCCCTTCAACCAAAAGTGTAAAGGTTGAAATCTACATATATGTAAGAGCATGTGCCTTGCAAAGGCAATGGAAATATCTACGTGAGTGGAGAACCCACTTACATTAAGAAAACAAAAAGAAATATCGATTAACTTATGGATATTATTATTATATGATTTAAGGTGCTTAATTTGATTTTCCTTAATTCATGGATAATGAAGAGGAATTCGAAGGAGGGGAAGATGGATTTGCATGCAAGGAATTGATGGGGGAGAGGTGGCACCAATTTTGGAATTAAAAGGATTTTATAAAATATTTTCTCTCTCATTGAATTTCTTATAAAAACACCTTTTACAACTCAATTGAGAGACTTTTTTGAAACCACTTCCATTCTTTGCTTGAAAAACGACCAAGAGAGCTTTGGAGGATCAGGAGGACGGCCCCCCAACTTATTGATAAGCTCCATGATTTCTTTTCACCTTGATTTCATGGTGGAAATCGAAAATCAATGCATGATTTCTTCTTATCTCCTTTCCATCTTCAAGTCTAGCCATTCCTTTTCACTCAAAGCTTAAGGACGAGCTTGGGATAGTGGAAGGTGTTGATTTCACCATTAAAGACGTGGAGTATGAAGCTTTGAAGCTCAATCTAAGGTGGGTTATATAACTTGAACTCTTGAACTTTGTTATTGATTCCATATCTTTATCAATTGTTGATTCCTTCTTTATTCCCAAAATTTTATTTAGTTGATTGATGCAATCACCATGAAAATCACAGAAAGCTTCGTGGGTTTATATCTTGATGATGATGACATCATCATAAGCACACACCTCCACAAATAACTATTGCAAATGAGTTCATAATTTTGGTCCAATCGGTTTCACCAAACTGTTTGGAGACCAAACGGTTTGCAAACTGTTTGGAGGTTTGGGTTCCAAACCGTTTGGAGTGGTTGACCGAATGGAGGGGGTTGAACATTTGAGGGGGGTTTATGATGTGTTGAATAATGATCTAATATATTTAATTGATTGGTTTCTAAAGGTTCTATGATTGGATAATCTACCTATTGCAAACCCTAATCGGGTTGAGTGCTGAAATTCTCAATTGATTGATTTGATTTTTGGGTTGACTAACCCAAACGGTCTCAAGACCATTTGGAGGTCATCCAAACGAACTCAAGACTGTTTGAGGTCAGGTCATGTCATGGTTTGATGATGATCCAATGATTTCAATTGAATTACTTCCACAATGTCAAACATTGAGGGTCCCTCAATTTCAAAACCCTAATTGATGGTTTCTTGATTATAAACCCTAGTTCAATTGGGTTCAAAACCCAAATTGAAGGTCCCATTGAAGGGTGATTCAATGGTTTAATTGAAGAATAAATCAGTAGCTCAATTGATAGATGGTTCAATGATTGAAACCCTGAATTGATAAAGTGATGGAAGACCTTTTTGGTCCATTCAGTTTTGAGAGAGCGTGAACCAAATGGTCTTAAGACCGTTTGAGTGCAAACGGTCTCAAGACCATTTGGGATCAAACGGTCTCAAGACTGTTTGGAGACCCAAGTGGTTTCAAGTGTGAATTTTCCATACGGTTTCATTATTGTTTTGCATAAACGGTTTCAAACCATTCAAGGTCTGAGTGACCAAGATCATTTGGGATCTAAGTGACCAAGACCATATGAGGTTCAATTGGTCAAACCATTTGAACACCTATTATGATTAAAGGTCAATTATCTACTTGATTATTAATGATGTAGACCAAAGGTGATTATAAAGGTTAACCCTAACTGTGTGTACCTAAATGAAGAGCTGACCTAGATCAATCTTGAACTACTTAACATCCAAGAGAGGATGAGAGAGAGAGAAAGAGAGAGAGGGATGGTTACATAATTAAGCCCTATTTTTCTCATTATGAATAAAATATGTAATCAGGGTTTGATCCATAATAATGAGATCATGAAACCCTCATTAAAAAGATTAATGAGTCTTAACCCTAATTTAGGGCAAAGCTATGTGAAACCCTAATTGAGGGATATGTCAAGTGAAATCCTAATTTCAAGTAATACTATGTGGAACTCTGATATAGAAGGATGTTATGTGAAACTCTAATGAAGAGTGATATTATGTGAAATCCATATATATGGGAGATACTATGTGAACCTTAATTTATAAATATGGAAAATCCTATTCCTAATAATGGAATAGTGATTAATATATTGACATATGTAACACCTAAAGAGGTTGATAATGGATAACCTTATATCAATAGTTCCTAACTCACAGATGAGTCCATATCATTGGCAATGGTTGTATATTCTAAATAAGTGATTTATGACCAATACATTACATGATAAATGTGACGAACTGGTGCATAAAGTGTTAGGATGGAGAATATTCTAATACAAGCTAAGTGGATTATATCAAGTAAGATAAAGGTGATGAGGGAAATGATACATCAAGATATGACAGATATCACATCCAACACCTCAAGACTGATATACCTTGATGTGTTTTAAATCCAATATATTTGGATGAGTGACACATAAAGTGTGTCATATCAATTGTTACATTGAGATGTAATGCACTTTAATAAGTGTAGGCTAACATGCCTTATGAAAGGGTTAATCCAAACCAATAAACTATGAGGCAATCATATTCTGGTAAAGATGAGAGAGAAACTCATACTTTGTGTTGATAATTCATTTAATGATGAATGATGAGAATAAATAAGTATGATTGAATACTTATGTTATCAATATTGGCTCCTAGCTATATGAAGCAATGAAATAGGGCTTGATCATTAATATATGATCTTAAGAACCTAAGTGGTTATTTATGGAAAACCCTAAGGGAGGGTGATGATATGTAAGAGAAACCATGAACCCTAAAAAGGGAATAGTGGTATTACTTTGTGTTGCATGGTGCTGACATGTAGGCATTATAACTGTCAGCATGAGTACTAATCATGCAGGTATGTTGAGATGATGAGAATAGCCAGGTATGGGATATGATGCTCTGTATATTGAAAATGTTTTATAGGCCTTATAAACCTTCATATGCTTTGTTGCTTAGTGAGAGGTAACCTGAAATTAATGAGCCATGTGTGCCATATGAAGTTTTAATTATTGAAATTGTTTATGGTCTTCATAAGCCATAATATGCCTTGTTGCCTATTAAGAGGTAACAAGAGGTGAATTAAGCTTTGTGTGCTATGTGGAATGCTTGTGTAGCAAGAATCATGATTACCTTGGTCAAATGACCTGAAGGTATTAAGTTACCTGATAAGTGGTAACAAGTATTCTATGATGAATTAAGGGTTTGAATACCCATACTCTATAATCATGATGATGAACTTGTTAAGAAATGGAAATGTACTTGATGAGTTGAGGGATTAAGATCCCAATACTTTGTTAAAAGAATATGGCTACAGGCCATGACTCCACAAAATAATGATAGGCATTTGCTATGTGATTTAAGCCTGAAGAGAGTATAGGTTGCGGATATAACTCTATAGTGACGATGCCAATATACCTTGGCAAGCTAATTGTAGTTTGACACATGATGTGTAAAATATAATCAGTCGTGTAATGTATTTACATAAAGTTGAAATATGAGAAACATTGGTTGATATTATCCTGCCTAATATAGCAGATAAATGTTATACATGTTCTTCATATTCCTTAATGGATAAGTGACATGCTGCTCTATCAGGTTATAACTGCAATTCTTTAGATAAGAATAATGTTCTAATCTATTAGACAATGAATTAACTGATGTTAAACAATTACGATTCCTCTGTTCAAATTTATCTTATTTAACTACAATAATAATGTTTCTGGAGGAGAGTTATATCTCTCGCTGGGGTAATTTACAATTGTCTCACCCCCGTGGGAACCACATTTTTAGGTGTACGTGGACGGGGAGGCAGGAATCCTTCATTAGGTGAAGGACAACAGCAGCACCAGGAGTAGCAGTGAATTCTCAGGTGGAGACACTGCTATCAAGTTCTATATATGTGTGAATAGAGTCCTATGTGTCATCTCTGTACTCTCAGGTCCTCGGAGTCAGTAGTTGGTTTTAATGAATCGATCTGAGATTTTGTCTTGATGCCTCAATGTTCTTATGCTGTCCGAATACAGTTTAATAGAACAATTGATGTTGTAATCTTTGAGATGAGATAATCCAATACATGTACCTTTAAACCAGAATGTAAATGTATTACTTTGGTTCTATGTGAAAGAGTTTTCCTTTGTGGACCACTCTATAAAATTGTTTTAATTTTTAGTGATTTTTGGTAATCCACTGCTAACGAATGCTTTCGCTTAAGTAAATCATGTTTTTGTGATTGGTGTGTCACAATTTAGTGGTATCAGAGCTGTAGGTTCACTGAGTCTACAGAGACATAGGATTAAGGTTGTTGAGTATGTTCTAAGTGTCTTCCAGTTTGTCTGATAGTATCTTCTACTCACATAGGAGAAGAAGAACTTGAAGATGTCTGGATCACATGAAGAACATGCAACTGAGAGCAGCATTGCTGCACCAAGAAGAGGTGCAAGGGATCAAGTTAGGGAGGAACCCGTACCTGAGATTCCTCATCTTGATCAAGATGCATTAGAGAACCCAACTTTCCATACTCTGTTTTGGGTAGTTTATGGCGACTATGATGCATATGGCAGATAGGATGCCACCACCTGCACCTAGGGCACCAGCCCACAATGAGGGATATGGAGCCGGCTAGAATTTTGAGAGACTTCATCGGGTTGGAGCCATAGATTATGTTGGTACAGCTGATCCAACATATGTTGATTTGTGGTTGACAGAGCTGGAGAAGGCTTTCAGGATCCTTGATATTCCTGAAGTTGAGAAGGTAAGACATGCAGTGTACCTCCTAAAAGGGAGTGTTGATCACTGGTGGATTATAGAAGAAGATAAGAGGCCAGATGAAGAAATTGTATGGGAGGTATTCCGACGAGAATTCGTCAGTAGATACTTCCCTAAGACGTATCTAGATGAGAAGATCTCTCAATTTGAGAGGATCAGACAAGGACAGATGAACATTAGCGAGTATGAAGCTAAGTTCATGGAGTTGTTGTGGTTTTGTCCGCATATAACAGTTAATGATGAGGAAAGAATTCAGTGTTTTGAGAAGGGGTTGAACGTTGAACTGACCACTCCTGTGTCTGCTTTAGAGAATAGGGAGAGGTTTTCCACTTTTGTGGAGTCGATAAGGAGGATAGAAAGGTCTAAAATTGAGAAACGACATACCAGTGGTAAGAAGGTATACACTCAGTTTCAAGGACAAATATATGAAAGTTTTAAGAAGTTGAGATTTTCTACATCGGCAACACCATCAAGATTCAATACCCAGACGCAATGGATGTCAAGTAGGGGTAGGGACCATAGTATTTCTCCAAGTAGAGCCCCCAACATAGAATCAACATCGTTGACTAGATCTCATAGACCCTATTTTGTGATCAGGGTCTGTTACCAATGTAGACAACTAGGACATCTAGCAAAGGATTGTCCGGACGAGAATTCAATGGTCACTCTACCTCCAAGGTAGAGTCAACAAGGGTCACAAAGGAGTAAGTTTTCTAGTAAAAATAGAGGACGTGGACAAGCATCCCAAGCTGGTTCATTAACACCTAACAATCAAGCACAGGGTCAACCATAAGCAATTGTAAGGTTCTATGCAATGAATCAATCTGATGCAATAGTCAACCCTCGGGTTGTGACAGGGAAGATGAAATAGATTCATTCTGATATTTCATTTCATGATTCTATGTGTTAAAAATAAGAAAGTAGTTGTTTTTGAACTTCCCATGACTAGTCCTATAAGGACACAAGGAAGATGAGAATTTACATTTTACTTAGTATTCCTTAAAATGCTTTATAATTTCTCTTATCTGTGTGATAAAAGATGAAGATATAGGAGTGATGCCTAAAGAAAATCCAGGAATGAAAAATCTTGTGTGTATAATGATATGAAAAGTGAGGAATATGATAGTAAATAAAGTGCATACTACCTAATCTCAATACTTGTATACCCTGGCCAGGTATATGATTATTGAAGATAGGACAAGTATGGAACTCCTAGATTGTTATCTTTCTGATTACTCTGATCAAGTAGTCATTCTAAAACAATCTAGTGAGTATAATGAAATCAAATAGGGATTGCTGAGTGAACTTTCCCAAATAATATAGGGATTGCTAAAGTGAACTTTCCCAATTACATAGGGAATTGCTAAGTGAATTTTCCCAATAACATAGGGATTGCTGAGTGAACTTTCCCCAAATAATATAGGGATTGCTAAAGTGAACTTTCCCAATAACATAAGGAATTGCTAAGTGAACTTTCCCAATTACATAGGAATTGCCAAGTGAACTTTTCCAACCACATAGGGTTTGCTAAGTGAACTTTCCCAAATAAATAAAGGATTACTAAGTGGATTACCTCTCTTAAATATATATGTTTCCCCTTTGATGAACAACCTTGGGTAGTGATAGGGGTATGTTTCTTTATGTTTCTTCCTTTCATTAACATGACAATCAAGTAAGTATTATGACATTTGATATACATGGATTAGAAATAATCCGTTGATGGATACTTAGAAAAGTATCAGTTTGCTTTGGACTTTGGTTCAGAGATTATGATATATGGAACAAGCAATGTCCAAAAATAAAAAGAAATATCTTGTGCATGTGTACCCTTGGTGGTAACAATAGAGAAATGAATATGATAAGGATGAGATGTGTTCTCAACACATATGATGAATACCAAAGTAAGGATTTTGGTATCTGAGAAATAATAGATGATTTATGTTGTTTATCTATATTGGCCAACTTTGAAATCAATCTAGTTACAAAAAATAATATGGACATCATATGTTAGGGGTTTATGCTCTGCATAAATATAAACATTGATAAGGTTGAACTAATGGAAGGAACAATTGTAATTGGTGGAAAAGTTTATCAAGCTAAAAGTATTTCCTTAGAATAACCCTGTGTGGAAGAAACTTTGTGTGGATTATAGATATATGGTATCTCCATGACATTAAGATGTTATGAGGAGACTTGATGGTATGTCTCTCCTTTTCCTGGGATTTCGGGGATGAAATCCTTGTTAGGGGTTTATAATTTGTAACATCCCTGACATGGGTTATGCTTAACCCTAGATGTTTTGCTTAATAAAGTTGATTATATGCTTGCTCTTATCTCTTGAAAAGTAATTAAGGCTCAAGAGGAACTTATATTTCAATTTCAATCCTTTTTGAATAATGTTGAAATAATGTTTTACTTGTTTTGGACTAAAGTGCAAATTACCCAAGTTAAGGGGTTAAATTGCAAATGTTAAATGGTGAAATGTTTCTATAGTATTGAAGCATCATAGGAATGAGTATGATGCAGTAGTATGGCTTCTACAAGCCTGAATAACAAGAAAGAGCCTGTTGAGCAATGTTTGTGCATTAAAAATCTAGTTTTGGTGTAATGTGCAATTTACTCGAAATCTAGGGTTCAATATGCAAAATACAACTTCAAGAGGGTCCCTCATGATTCTTGGCATCATGTAGAGAAAATAATTTGAGAGGGGCGCCTCATTTGAATCATTTTGGAAGAGAGAAAATATTGATATTAAAATAATCAAGATTTAAGCATAATTGGAACTTTACTTCAAATTAATGCAAAAAATAAATATGTTAATTGAAGTGCCCTTCAACCAAAATTATAAAGGTTGAAAACTACATATATGGAAGAGAATGTGCCTTGCAAAGGCAATGGAAATATCTACGTGAATGGAGAACCCACTCACATTAAGAAAACAAAAAGAAATATCCACTAACTTATGGATATTATTATTATATGATTTAAGGTGCTTAATTTGCTTTTCCTTAATTCATGGATAATGAAGAGGAATTAGAAGGAGGGTAAGATGTATTTTCATGCAAGGAATTTATGGGGGATAGGTGGCACCAATTTTGGAATTAAAAGGATTTTATAAAATATTTTCTCTCTCATTGAATTTCTTATAAAATCACCTTTTACAACTCAGTTGAGAGACTTTTTCGAAACCACTTCCACTCTTTGCTTGCAAAACGACCAAGGGATATTTGTAGGATCAGGAGGACGACTCCCAACCTGTTGGTAAGCTCCATGACCTCTTTTCACCTTGATTTCATGGTGGAAATCGAAAATCAATGCATGATTTCTTCTTATCTCCTTTCCATCTTCAAGTCTAGCCATTCCTTTTCACTCAAAGATTAAGGACGAGCTTAGGATAGTGGAAAGTGTTTCTTTCACCATTAAAGACGTGGAGGTTGAAGCTTTGAAGCTCAATCAAAGGCGGGTTATATAACTTGAACCCTTGAACTTTGTTATTGATTCCATATCTTTATCAATTGTTGATCCCTTCTTTATTCCCAAAATTTTATTTGGTTGATTGATGCAATCACCATGAAAATCACAGAAATCTTTATGGGTTTATAGCTTGATGATGATGACATCATCATAAGCACACACCTCCACAAATATCTATTTCAAACGGTTTCATAATTTTGGTCCAATCGGTTTCACCAAACCGTTTGGAGACCAAACGGTTTGCAAACGGTTTGGAGGTTTGGGTTCCAAACCGTTTGGAGTGGTTGACTGAATGGAGGGGGTTGACCATTTGAGGGGGGTTGCTTATGTGTTTAATAATTATCTAATAGATTTAATTTATTGGTTTCTAAAGGTTCTATGATTGGATAATCTACCTATTGCAAACCCTAATGGGGTCGAGTGCTGAAATTCTCAATTGATTGATTTGATTTTTAGGTTGACTAACTCAAACAGTCTCAAGACAGTTTGGAGGTCACCCAAACGGTCTCAAGACCATTTGGAGGTCATCCAAACGACCTCAAGACCGTTTGAGGTCAGGTCATGCCATGGTTTGATGATGATCCAATGATTTCAATTGAATTACTTCCACAATGTCAAACATTGAGGGTCCCTCGATTTCAAAACCCTAATTGATGGTTTCTTGATTATAAACCCTAGTTCAATTGGGTTCAAAACCCTAATTGAAGGTCCAATTTAAGGGTGATTCAATGGTTTAATTGAATAATAAATCAGTAGTTCAATTGATAGATGGTTCAATGATTGAAACCCTGAATTGATAAAGTGATGAAAGACCTTTTTGGTCCATTCGGTTTTGAGAGAGTTTGGACCAAATGGTCTTAAGACCGTTTGAGTCCAAATGGTCTCAAGACCATTTGGGATCAAACGGTCTCAATCTCAAACCGTTTGGTGACCCAAGTGGTTTCAAGTGTGAATTGTCCATACAGTTTCATTATTGTTTTGCATAAACGGTTTCAAACCATTCAAGGTCTGAGTTACCAAGATCGTTTGGAATCTAAATTACCAAGACCATATGAGGTTCAATTGGTCAAACCATTTGAACACCTATTATGATTAAAGGTCAATTATCTACTTGATTATTAATGATGTAGACCAAAGGTGATTATAAAGGTTAAACCTAACTATGTGTACCTAAATGAAGAGCCGACCTAGATCAATCTTGAACTACTTAACATCCTAGAGAGGATGAGAGAGAGAGGGATGCTTACATAATTAAGCCCTAATTCTCTCATTATGAATAAAATATGTCATCAGGGTTTGATCCATAATAATGAGATCATGAAACCCTCATTAAAAAGATTAATGAGTCCTAACCCTAATTTAGGGAAAAGCTATGTGAAACCCTAATTGAGGGAGATATCAAGTGAAATCAGAATTTCAAGTAATACTATGTGAAACTTTGATATAGAAGGATGTTATGTGAAACTCTAATGAAGAGTGATATTATGTGAAATCCATATATAAGGGAGATACTATGTGAACCTTAATTTATAAATATGGAAAATCCTATTCCTAATAATGGAATAGTGATTAATATATTGACAAATGTAACACCTAAAGAGGTTGATAATGGATATCCTTATATCAATAGTTCCTAACTCAAAGATGAGTCCATATCATTGGCAATGGTTGTATATTCTAAATAAGTGATTTATGACCAATACATTACATGATAAATGTGATGAACTGGTGCATAAAGTGTTAGGATGGGGAATATCCTAATACAAGCTAAGTGGATGAACTCAAGTAAGATAAAGGTTATGAGGGAAGTGATACATCAAGATATGATAGATATCACATCCAACACCTCAAGACTGATATACCTTGATGTGTTTTAAATCCAATATATTTGGATGAGTGACACATAAAGTGTGTCGTATCAATTGTTACATTGAGATGTAAATGCACTTTAATAAGTGTAGGCTAACATGCCTTATGAAAAGGTTAATCCAGACCAAGAAACTATGAGGCAATCATATTCTGGTAAAGATGAGAGAGAAACTCATACTTTGTGTTGATAATTCATTTAATGATGAATGATGAGAATAAATAAGTATGATTGAATACTTATGTTATCAATATTGGCTCCTAGCTGTATGAAGCAATGAAATATGGCTTGATCATTAATATATGATCTTAAGAACCTAAGTGGTTATTTATGGAAAACCCTAAGGGAGGGTGATGATATGTAAGAGAAACCCTAAACCCTAAAAAGGGAATAGTGGTATTACTTTGTGTTGCATGGTGCTGACATTTAGGCATTATAAATGTTAGCATGAGTACTAATCATGCAGGTATGTTGAGATGATGAGCATAGCCAGGTATGGTCTATGATGCTCTGTATATTGAAAATGTTTTATAGGCCTTATAAGCCTTCATATGATTTGTTGCTTAGTGAGAGGTAACCTAAAATTAATGAGCCATGTCTGCCATATGATGTTTTAATTATTGAAATTGTTTATGGGCTTCATAATCCATAATATGCCTTGTTCCCTATTAAGAGGTAACAAGAGGTGAATTAAGCTTTGTGTGCTATGTGGAATGCTTACGTAGCAAGAATCATGATTACCTTGGTCAAATGACCTGAAGGTATTAAGTTACCTGCTAAGTGGTAACAAGTATTCTATGACGAATTAAGGGTTTGAATACACATACTCTATAATCATGATGATGAACTTGTTAAGAAATGGAAATGTACTTGATGAGATGAGGGATTAAGATCCCAATACTTTTTAAAAGAATATGGCTACAGGCCATGACTCCAAAAAATAATGCCAGACATTAGCTATGTGATCTAAGCCTGAAGAGAGTATATGTTGTGGCTATAACTCTATAGTGAAGATGTCAATATACCTTGGCAAGCTAATTGCAGTTTGACACATGACATGTAAAATATAATCAGTCGTGTAATGTATTTGCATAAAGTTGAAATACGAGAGACATTGGTTGATATTATCCTTCCTAATATAGAGGATAAATTTTATACATGTTATTCATATTCCTTAATGGATAAGTGACATGCTGCTCTATCAGGTTATAGCTGTAATGCTTTAGATAAGAATAATGTTCTAATCTGTTAGACAATGAATTAACTGATGTTAAACAATTATGATTCCTCTGTTCAGATTTATCTTATTTAACTACAATAATAATGTTTCTGGTAGAGACTTATATCTCTCGTTGGGGCAATTTACAATTGTCTCACCCCCGTGGGAACCATATTTTTAGGTGGACGTAGACGGGGAGGCAGGAATCCTTCAGTAGGTGAAGGACAACAACAGCACCAGGAGTAGCAATGAATTCTCCGGTGGAGACACTGGCTATCAAGTTTTATATATGTGTGAATAGAGTCCTATGTGTCGTCTCTGTACTCTCAGGTCCTCGGAGTCAGTAGTTGGTTTTAATGAATCGAAGTGAGATTTTGGCTTGATGCCTCAATGTTCTTATGTTGTCTGAATACAGTTTAATAGAACAGTTGATGTTATAACCTTTGAGATGAGATAATCCAAGACATGTACCTTTAAACTTGAATGTAAATGTATTACTTTGGTTCTATTTGAAAGAGTTTTCCTTGGTGGACCTCTCTATAAAATGGTTTTAATTTTTAGTGATTTTCGGTAATCCGTTGCTAACGAACGCTTTCTCTTAAGTAAATCATGTTTTTGTGACCGGTGTGTCACAGAAGGAGATCCAGTAGGCCCTCACATAGTCAAGATGATTGGGTATGTGGAGAAACTAACTCGACTAGGATTCCCTCTGAGCGCACAGTTGGCTACTGATGTGATACTACAATCGTTGCCAGAATCCTACAGTCAGTTTGTGATGAACTACAACATGAACAACTTTGACATGTCACTAACAGAGTTGTTGGGCATGTTGAGGATAGCTGAGGTACAGATGAAGAAAGACAAACTCAAATATGTGATGATGATCAGGAGAAAGAAGGGAAAGTCTAAGGGCAAGGGCAAGGGCAAAGTAAAGAAAGGTTCTGATGCTAGCCAGCAGCCCAAGTCATCTTCAATTTTTTACAACAGGAACAATGGAATTGTTTGGCTTAATAAGGATGATTGGGATAGCTTGGTCTTGAATAGGAACTTAATGGTCCACTAGAGAAATACGAGTTTCACTTACAGGTGGGGATTCATAATTTACAAAGAGTTGTCGTATTTGATTGAACCGATCCATACATTTGAGGAAATAGATTTCCTCCTTTTGATTATACTTCATTCTACCTCTAGAGGCTTGGAAATTGATGAATTATGTTCCCACATGTAGTGTGATAAGTCCTTTCTCAACATCGATGAGCACCCTGGCAGTGACAAGGACGATCCTTCCAAAAATGAGAGGGTAGTGACTATCTTCTTTTATATCAAGCACCACAAAGTCATAGGGAATTTAGAAATTTTTGACTTTGACTGGATCATCATCAATAATGCCAAGGGGTTTTGTGATGGAGGAATTTGCAAGTTGAATATGCATAGGAGTGGGTCTAGCATCCGTTAGATGGAGCCTCATGCATATGCTCAGAGAATAAGTGATCAGCTAATTTGACCTCACACATGCTCCATGAGAACAAGTGATCAGCTAATTTGAGTCTCACAAATGCTCAGAGCACATGCCAAGGGGTTTTGTGATGGAGGAATTTGCTAGTTTTCCCCTCCATCTCAGATTTAGAGTTTTCTTGGGACGAGCAAATTTCTAAGTTCGGGGTGGAGGGTGGGTGGTACGTACTTTACTTTCCACCCACTCCTATATGTTTCAGACATAAGATTTCATCATTGCAATTTTGAGAAAAAATTTCAAAAAATTTCAAAAATTTTGAAGTTTTCAAAGTAGTTTGTATAGAAACTTGATGAAGTTTTGACGCTTTTGTTTCAATCAAAGCCATTACCTAGCTAGCTAGTTCTTTTTCATGTAGTTTTTAGTCATTATACCCGCCTTATCTGAAACAAAGCCTCAAGGGGGACAATTTCTGAAACTAGCCAATGGTTAGAAATCACCATTTGAAGCTTATGAATCCTAACATCATGTTCAGTAAAAATGGCAAGTATCTATCGAACTGAGAGGGATCAAACACATTGTTCTTCCCAACTAACGAGTGGAACAATAGCATGGAATCTCCACCAGATCCACATCAAGTCATTATTTGAGTAGAGTATGATAAGGAGAACAATCTGATGCACTGAATTGTTAATCAAGTTGCATTCTAATCTGAACTCTCTTCTACACTTATTCTATAATCTTATTACCCCTCTGTCCATAAAAAAGAAACAAAAATATCCAATATAGTGTCAAACCCTAAGTTCGGGGTGGCACAACCTCTCTCGCTCAATTCACTTCTTCCATACCCCTCACTATGTAATAGGGGCATACCACCAAGAAAAGATGTCAATGTGCACCCAAAAAATGCAATCTCGAGTCGAATAGAGCAGAGATTTGCATAATAAAAAAATAAGAGTTGTAGTCAATGAAATTGAAACCATATAACAAAAATCTCAAGTCGAATAGAGGAGAGATTTATTTCTTCCTTCCTTACCCCCTTCACTCCCTTTTGCACCCACTGGCACAATGAATGCCTACTTTGCCAATATCTTGAAAAACAACAATGTCAGATCAGATGCTCACTTGTTGTTCTATGGGTATCTCTAGACTCTTATCTTAAACATGCTTAATGTTGGAAAAAGTAGGGAGGGAGTGATGCTGGGAAACGAACTCAGGAATGAAGATATGGTAAGATGTGTTTAGTGGTCTTAGGAAGTTGAGATGCTTAGTCATATAGAGTACAGAAGAAACAATCGTGATGTGAAGGTGAGGCAATCACATGAGTTTAAAGTATTCATTTGGTGACTGCTTTAGATTTTGTGTTACTCGAGGATGAGCAATGTTTAAGTTTGGGGTATTTTGATGAATGCATATTCATCCGGGTTCAGTCACCATGTTGGGCCCAATTTTTCTCAGATTATAAGTTTTTATTGCCTTAATCTCTTTATATACAATTCCACTGGTTTAAATGATTTATCTTGTTTTAATTTGGGATTATCCACCTTTTTGCAAGTCCAAATGGGCTAAAGGGTCCAAACCCAATTCCGGCCCGATTCAGTCAACTAGCGGGCCTCTCTCCCTTATTCAAGCTACATCCAATGGCAGGCCCTGCCTTGCTTTCTCAACCACCAAAGTCTTTCTGTCCTCTATGCCCTCTTTGCATACACCACGGGCTGCATAGCTCCACCAACTGTGATCTCCCTCTATCATCCCCCTTTCTCGCGGTCTCCCTCCTACTCAAGACCACGATCTTCACATCCTAACACCACGGTCATCCCCTCCAATACCGCGACCACCACCTTCAAGAAAACCATGAACTGCTGCATCTTCCACTACCTCGACCTACCCCATCTCCAATTGCATACTCGTGAGCAACACTTAGTCGCCTCAGCACCCTCATCACACTGTGGTCGTGGTATCTCTTCTCACTTCTGCCACCTGCTGCAACTCCCCCATCACGGCAACCCTACTGCCTCACACCACCCACTGTGAAACGTCGTGGTACCTGCTCTCCTACTGATAACTGCGACTATGGGTCCAACAACCGTGATCTTGGTTCCTCCACAAAGACCACGACCTGACCCTAGACAACCGCACCTGCGGTCATATGCCTAGAAAGCACCATGAACACGTGAGCAATAGAGGAAACTGTGACCACAGGCGGCTTGATACATCTGACAACCATGACCGCGATATTAGTACAGACAATGACGATTGAGGCTCCAAAGACCTCGACCGAGGCAAAGCAAACAGACCCAACCAGGCCTATAAATAGCCCCATACCCCCTCGCTCGAAGGCACCCTCTCCAAACACCATTAGGCTGCAGATCTATCCTCAGCCTAAGGAGACGGTCTCCTCTACAGCCAGGCTACACCCAAGAAGCATTCGACCCTTAGTGCAAGCCTCTCCATCCCATCCAGATCTAGATACGTTGGCATCCATCCACTCCATCCTACCCGTTCATCCAGATCTAAAGTGGAAACCTAGATCTGTAGCCGTCTTCATCATCTATGACGTGCCTACGCCGCCATCACATCCACAATATGATCTTCCTGCTGTGAGCAAGGAGACCGAGAAGAGAGAGAAGGTGGAGAATGCCTCGTCTTCCATGGTGTTCCTCCCTCCTCATTCTAGATCTACTCCACCGACGTATAGAAGACCATCTCTCCATTGAGCTGTGATAATATTCTCCACCATGGCCATGGTGGAATCTTCCCTCTCTCTTATTTTTCTTGTTTCTCTCTCCATGAGTGAGTAGTACTTTCTTGCTGGGGTGTTGGGACTAGCCCCACTATCCGTTCTTACATGTCCAATTATTAAACATTCCATGGCTTGTATATAACTTTTCATTTTTTTATTAATCATTTGATGTGTGCTTGTGGATTGATCACCTACTTGCATGATCTATTTCGTTCCTATGTTGTGATAACTTCAATACGTAGGTTTTGAATGTCAATTAACACGGTTGACTCCCTGACGAGAACTTCTGATGGGATTCTCTGAAGTCGTAAGTGTGCGATCTGTGAGGGGACGAAACATCTAGCCCACGGTGACATTTATATATGACTAATGCCCGTATGGGGGGCCCACATATTTAGTTGGATATCTGTATTTCGGAGTTGTAAGTGTGTGATCTAGATGGCGACAAGACATCTAATGCCTAAGGTGATGCTTACGTGAACCTAAACATCCTAACAGAGGGTTTGCAGTAGCTCTATTTGGATGGTTATATCTAGCCTGGATGTTTGTGTTTGGATGCATTTGCATGTGTAGTAGTGGTGAAACCTGGGACCATCCCATCGATTCCCATCATTAATCTTTAATCAACTTTTAATCATGCTCTTTACTTTCCTCACATTTAGTTTAATTAACATCAAACCAACTTTTGTTCTAAATATTAGTCTTGATTCAACTAGATTCGACTAGTAAAAGATTCTTAAAAATGTTATCCCTTGGAATTCGATCCTCAACTATACTGCGATAAGACCCTTCCACTTGCAGGTGGTATTATTACACAAGGTTTTGATAAAAACTCAGGGATTTCAGCCTTGGGTGAGTTTGTTAGTGCAGTAAGAATCACATCAAATTCTGGCATCGTTGTTGGGGACAACAAAATCATCTAATTGAATCTAGTTCTATTAAGGCTAATTTAGGATTTTTATTTTAATTTTGATACAATCAACCATCTACTTGAACTTGACTCTACTCTGTCCATCTTACTTCTGAAAGATCTTTCCATCCCAGTTACCCTCAAAGACTAGTGCTTGCACTGCTCGAACAGTTCTGGCCTTACTGCTAGCTTTGACCCTAATATAGAACCTTTCGTCGTCAGAGTAGAGAGAACCAAACTAGGATGGCACAAGAGGAGGAAATTACCCGAATGGTAGCTCAAGCCCTTAATGTGCAAAGAGAAAGACTTATGCAAGAAGCCCGAGCTGCAGTTCAAGAAGAAATCCAAGCAGCTCGAGCAACATTTCAACAAGCCGAGTTACAAAAAGACCTTTGAGAATTCTCAATCCCTAAAGTTGTTGATGTTCACCACCCAGTAAAACCTCCTCCCATCAATGTTTCTTATTTTTAGATCATGACACATTGGGTTACACTGCTTCAGAATAGCCCTTTCAGAATAGTCAAGAACATCTTTTGAGGTTTATAGATCTATGTGCTATGACAAAGCAAAATGGAGTCACAGATGATGCCATCAGACTCCATCTTTTCAAATACTCTCTTGCTGACAGAGCCATGAGTTGGTACAACTCTTTGCAATGTGAACCCATCACCACCTGGGAGAAACTTCACAATTTCTTCCTAGAAAAATTATATCCTCCTTCTCCCACCTATGAAATTAGGGGTCGAATAACACAGATCACTTAGGTGCCTGGTGAAACCCTTATAGATGCATGGGAAAGATACAAAGAGCTCCTACGCAAGTGTCCACACCATGGCATTCCTAAGAATCAACTCATCGAAATCTTTTATAGGGGTGTGGATGATGATATCAAGAAGTTCTTGGACTCCTCATTTGGGGGAAACTTCATGTGTCAAAGCTATGATAGCGCATGGAAGGTTGTCACCCTTGGAGCTAAAAATCAAGCCAAATGGGGTAGACCCATAAGTAAAGGAGTGTTGAAGGTTTCTATGGAAGAATCTACTCCTGAGTACAAGTCTATCGCCGAGTCTCTTAAGCTTCTAGTTGCCAAGTAAGACCAACTTGAATCATCTTTTGCCGCCTATGAAAGAAGACGTTCGCCCCCTCGAAAACAAGAACAAGTCAAGTCAGCTTCACTGTTTTGTGAAGCATGCAAAGGCATCAATCATTCTATGTTAGCCTGCAATATTCTCTATGATGGTATGTAGGGCAATGCTTGTGGCCAAGGAGATAATGGTCAAATGGAAAATCTGAATGTTGTCAACACTATCCCTTGTCAAGGATATTATAATCTGAATTAGAATAAGAACCATTCAGGTTCTCAATATGGAAATCCTTCTGAAGCAAAAAATTCATGACAACTTGGTTTGAATAATCAACAACGAGGCCCTCCAGGATTCCAGTATAACCAACAACAAAATTTTGGGAATCAAGGGAACTTTAGAGGTAATTTCTAGAATAGAAACTACAACAATTATCAGAACAATTCTCATTTCCAAAATCCAAACCAAGTCCCTTATCAACAATAATGACAACAAGCCAGTCCCATCTCTCCTGATTACAAACTCTCAGCCATTGAAAAGATGTTGCAATCACAACATACTATGATAGAGAACCAGTAATCCCATTAGAAGGCTATTGAATCTCAACTAGCTCAACTGTCGACTAGCCTCAAGACACCTACTGAATCTTTTGCTGGCCTACCAGAGAACAATCCTAAACATCCAGAGAAATTGAAGGTTGTCACCACCAGGTTTGGAAAAGACTATTTTGGTACTCCTATCAAGACACCCATGGTTGTTACGAACGATGATGATCTTGTGATTGTCTAAGACTATAGTACATGAATCTCAACAAAAAGAACCACCAACCACTGATAAGACCGACAAAGCAAGTTCAGAAGAACCTATTGTTACAGAAGTAGAAAACACACCTGAGCCAGAGGTGCCAGTGTACAAGCCTTATCCTCCTTTCCCAGATCGTTTGAAGCAGACAAAGGTTGACACATGTTTCAACAAGTTCAAGGAAGCAATGAAGAAGCTTCATGTTGAAATACCCTTTCTTGATGCTCTGGCTGAGATACCAGCCAGGACGAAGTACTTGAAGTATCTCCTCACAAGGAAGTATATAATTGAATAATACGAGACAGTCAAGTTAGCAACAACTACTTCCGATATCATTCAGAGCAAGATGCCCAAGAAGTAGAAAGACCCAGGATCCTTTGGGATTTCGTGCCATATCGGTGACTCTTCATGTAAGAAGGGATTGACCGATCTTGGAGCTAGCATCTCTATCATGCCACTTAGCCTTTACAAGAGGTTAATGTTTGTAGAACTGCTTCCAACTGGCATGACCATACAACTTGCTGACAATTCTATGACTCTCCCTTTGGGAATCATCGAGGATTTCCCAATCAAGGTAGGAAAATACTCTTATGCCCCATGTGACTTTGTCATCATTGACATAAAAGAAGATGCCAGATACCCTCTTATTTTTGGCCATCCATTCCTTGACACTGCGAGAGCTCTGATTGATGTTGAAGCAGGAACCTTGCTCCTCAGACTAGGTAAAGAAACCCTCGAGTTCAAGGTTTTTAAAAGTATGCAAAAACCAAGCATGCAAGAAGAAGTCTGTTTGATTGATTGCATAGAGAAAATGTCACTCCTTACACAAGAGGATTATAAACAAGATGATCCTTTAGAAGTGTCTCTAACAAACCCATCTACTGATGACACCATTGATGAACAAGTAAAGGATTGTGTTCTCCAACTGAACACTACCGAAGAAGATCCTGAAGCTAAATTTGAGGAACTCAAGGCTGTGAATGTAGTTGAAGACCTATGTGAGAAACCAGAAGCTCTTGAAATGAAGCCCCTACCTGAGGGACTAAAGTACGTGTTTTTGGATGATCTCAAGGTCTTCCCAGTTATTATAAATTCTGATCTAACGACCGAATAAGAAGATAAATTCCTAAAAGAATTAAAAGAAAGAAGGATAGCTATCGGGTACAAGATGAGTGATCTCACTAGGGTCATTCAAGCACTCTACATGCACAGAATCCCCATGGTGGAAGACCACAACATGACTCTCGAACATCAATGAAAGCTTATTCCAAATATGAAGGAAGTAGTCCGCCTTGAAGTTATTAAATTTCTCACTACGGGGATCATCTATCCTATATCTGACTTGCTATGGGTGAGTCATGTACATGTTGTCCCAAAGAAAGGTGGCACTACTGTGATACAGAATGAAGATAATGAACTCATCCCCACTTGAATAATTACTAGGTGGAGGATGTGTATTGAACACATGAAGTTGAATAAGGCAACTCGTAAGGATCATTTCCCGATACCTTTTCTAGACCAAGTTCTAGAGTGACTGGCTCACCAGGAATATTTCTGCTATCTCGATGGTTACTTTGGATTCTATCAAATTCCTATACATCCTGATGACTAAGAGAAAACTACTTTCACTTGCCCCTTTGGAACATACGCCTTTAGAAGAATGCCATTCGAGCTATGTAATGCGCCTGCAACCTTCCAACGCTACATGGTAGCCATATTTGTTGGTTTTACCGAAACTATTATGGAAGTTTTTATGGATGATTTTTCTGTAATTGGGGATTCATATGACTCATGCCTGGAAAACCTCTCCCGGGTCCTCAAACAATACGAAGAAGCACATCTAGTGCTAAATTGGGAGAAGTGTCACTTTATGGTAAAAGAAGGCATAGTCATTGGCCATAGGGTCAGTAATTGAGGAATTGAAGTGGATAAGGCAAAGATCAAAGTGATTTCCAAACTCTCTATCCCAGCCATATAAGAGAAGTTCGCACGTTCCTTGGTCATGTAGGATTTTACAGAAGGTTTATCAAAGATTTCTCCAAGATAACCAAGCCCATGACCAACTTGTTACTAAAGGATGCTAATTTCCATTTTGATGAAGAATGCATCAAGAGTTTCAACAACCTGAAGCATGCTCTTACAACAACACCCATCATTCGAGCTCCAAATTGGGGGCACCCATTCGAAATAATGTGTGATTCCAATGACCATGCAGTCGGTGTAGTTTTAGGCCAATGTATAGAGAAGAAACATCATGTCATCTACTTTGCATCGAAGACCCTTGATGAAGCACAAAGGAATTATGCAACTACTAAGAAGGAACTCCTAGCAGTAATGTATGCCCTTGACAAGTTCAGATCCTACCTCATTAGTTTGAAGGTCATTGTTTACATAGATCATGTTTCTATCTATTACCTCCTAAAAAAGAAAGATGCAAAACCCATGCTAATCAGATGGATTCTCCTCTTGCAAGAATTTGATCTAGAGATAAGAGATAAGAAAGGAACAGAGAATGTTGTGGAAGACCACTTGAGTAGTATCCACACCCTGAACACTCAAAAGATCCCAATTAACGATTCTCTTCCACATGACCAACTCATGAAAGTCTCAGAAGCTACTCCTTGGTACTCGGACTATGTGAACTACCTCGCCACCGATGTCATCCACCCTGAATGTACTAGAAATGCACTGAAGGAATTCATGCATGATGTGAGGCAATATCAGTGGGATGAACCGTACCTCTTCAAGCTTTGTGTTGATGGTCTCTACAGAGGTTGTATCACTGAGGAAGAAGCCCAACTTGTTTTAGAAAAATGCCATTCAGGCCCAGTTGGAGGCCATATGAGTTCTAAGAAAATTGCTTTGAAGGTTTTGCAATGTGGTTTCTTTTATCCAGACATATCTAGAGATGCCTACAACTTTGTTCTATCATGTGACAAGTGTCAGAGAACGGCTAACATTATGAAAAGAGATGAGATGCCACTTAAGCTATGGCAAGAAGTAGAGATTTTTGATGTTTGGGGAGTGGACTACATGGGCCCATTCCCATCCTCGCATGGATTTTGATAAATTCTAGTCACAATGGATTATGTCTCTAAATGGGTAGAGGCCATACCAACTGTCAATAGCAATTCAAAACCAGTCATCAAAATGTTGAAAGACATTATATATCCCCATTTTGGAGTCCCATGCACTGTGATATCCAACGGAGGTTCTCATTTTATGGAAAGAAGCTTTGAAACGTTGTTAAGAAAATATGGTGTAACACACAAGGTAGCTTCCCCCTACCACCCACAAACAAGTGGGAAGGTAAAGGTTTCGAACCATCAACTCAAAGCTATCCTAGAAAAGATAGTAGGACACAACTGAAAGGATTGGTCAGTAAAAATCAATGACTCCTCGTGGGCCTACCGAACTACTTTTAAGACTCCTCTTGGGACAACACCATTTAGATTAATCTATGGGAAGTCATGTCACCTGCCCGTACAACTCAAACACAAAGCTTGGTGGGAAATCACACAGCTAAATTTTGACATGAAGAAAGTTGGTCAAGCTAGGATTCTGCAACTTCAGGAGCTGGAAGAACTTCGAATGATAGCCTACGAAAATGCTCGAATCTACAAAGAGCGCACAAAGTTATGGCATGATGGTCATCTGAAAAGGAAGGACATACAAGTGGGAGACCAAGTTATATTGTTCAACTCAAGACTGAGGTTATTCCTAGGGAAACTCTATTCTCGCTGGTCTGGACCATACATTGTCAAAAGCATCTATCCACATGGTGCTTTTGTTTAATGGAGTGAAAAGTCAGACTTTTTGTGGCAAATGGACAACTCTTAAAGACATATTTCACCACAACTGATACTAGCACTGATGAATCAATGAATTTGTCCAAACCAACATATTTACCAGAAAATTGAAGGAATCAAGTCGAGCCAACGACATAAAACAAAGGCGCTGGTCGGGAGGCAACCCGATCCTTAGCTTAGTTTTTTTATTTTATTTTCACTTTTGAATTAGACATTTTTGTACTTGGTAGACAATGCATTGCAAGATGAAATCTTACATTCTGATAGTTTTCATTTTTGAGATTTCAGATGGAGGACACACGTTGATTGGAACGCAACCACATATGATGGTCCAACCGACATGAGTTTTCCCCTCCATCTCGGATTTAGAGTTTTCTCGAGATGAGCAAATTTCTAAGTTTGGGGTGGAGGGCGGGTGGTACGTACTTTATTTTCCACCCACTCCTATCTGTTTTAGACTTAAGATTTCATCGTTGCAATTTTGAGCAAATTTTTCAAATAAAAATCAAAAATTTTGAAGTTTTCAAAGTAGTTTGTATAGAAACTTGATGAAGTTTTAATGCTTTTGTTTCAATCAAAGCCATTACCTAGCTGGCTAGTTCTTTTTCATGTAGTTTTAAATCATTATACCCTCCTTATTCGAAGCAAAGCCTCAAGGGGGACAATTTCTGAAACTAGCCAATGGGTAGAAATCACCATTTGAAGCTTATTAATCCTAACATCATGTTCAGTAAAAATGGCAAGTATCTATCAAACTGAGAGGGATCAAATACATTGTGCTTCCCAACTGACGAGTGGAACAATAGCATGGAATCTCCACCAGATCCACATCAAGTCATTATTTGAGCAGAGTATGATAAGGAGAACAATCTGATGCACTGAATTGTAAATCAAGTTGCATTCTGATCTGAACTCTCTTCTACACTTATTCTATCATCTTATTACCCCTTTTGTCCATCAAAAAGAAACAAAAATAGCCAATATAGTGCCAAACCCTAAGTTTGGGGTGGCACACCCTCTCTCACTCTATTTGTTTCTTCCATACCCCTCTCTATGTAATAGGGGTGTACCACCAAGAAAAGATGCCAATGCGCACACACAAAAATGCAATCTCGATTCGAATAGAGGAGAGATTTGCATTAAAAAAAGAGTTTCAGTCAATGAAATTGCAACCATATAATAAAAATTTTGAGTTGAATAGAGGAGAGATTTATTTCTTCCTTCCATACCCCCTTCACTCCCTTTTCCACCCACTGCCACAATGAATGCCTACTTTGCCAATATCTTGAAAAACACCACTGTTCGATCAGATGCACACTTGTTGTTCTACGGGTATCTTCGGACTCTTACAAAACTCTTAGAAATGCTTAATGTTGGAAAAAGTAGGGAGGAAGTGATGCTAGGAAATGAACTCAGGAATGAGGATATGGTAAGATGTGTTCAATGGTCTCAAGAAGTTGAGATGCTTAGTCATACAGAGTAGAGAAGAAACAATCGTGATGTGAAGATGAGGCAATCACACGAGTTGAAAGTATTCATTTGGCAACTATTTCAGATTTTGTGTTACTCGAGGATGAGCAACGTTTAAGTTCAGGGTATTTTGATGAATGCATATTCATCCGAGTTCAGTCACCATGTTGGGCCCAGTTTTGCTATGATTATATGCTTTTATTATCTTAATCTCTTTATATACAATTCCACTGGCTGAAATGATCTATCTTGTTTTAATTTGGGCTTATCCACCTTTTTCAGGTCCAAATGGGCTAAAGCGTCCAAACCCAATTGCGTCCCGATTCAGTCACCTAGTAGGCCTCTCTCCCTTGTTCAATCTACATCCAATGGTGGGCCTCGCTGATGTGCACAAATCATATCATCTTTTGGATCATGTTTGGTTGCATATTCATGTTGTTTTGACTCAATTATCACTCTCATTCATGCTAGATTCTATATTTTTAGCTATTCTTACTTGTCTCATGGTTTGGATTGTAGGTACTATATTTTGCAATGAAATGATGAGGAATATATCATATTATCTCTTATTGAATCACTCCTCAAGTATCTACATGTTTTGGGGTACAAAACTATGCAAATACCACTTTTTACGACATGCAATTCGGACCTACACGCTGAAAGTTATGAGCAAAATACACAACAGCCCAGAACAGCCAAGTGCACGCCGTGCACAAAAAATGCACACCGTGCACTAAAAGTGCACGTCGTGCACCTGGAAGTGTTAAGCAGACCAAAGTTTCTGGAAAGTTACACGACGTGCATGGAAATGCACGACGTGCACCTAGGAGCTGAAAGTTTCTGGAAAGTTGCACGACGTGCATTTCTTTAGCACACGTCGTGCACCTAGGAGCTAAAGGTTTCTAGAAAGTTGCACGGCGTGCATTTCTTCAGTGCACGCCGTGCACAGTGCATTCTGAAGCAAATTGAAAGTTTCTAGAAATTTGCACGACGTGCACTTTGGGTGCACAGCGTGCACCTGGTAGTTTCAGCATTTTGAAAAATACGAGTTTTTGTTTAAAACGAAGTGGGAACTTAATGGGCAGTTATGCTCAGTCATTTGTGTTTGTTCCCTCGTCCCAGAGCAAGCCTAGAGAAGAGGAGGATGATTTGGAGGATAAAAGAGGTGGTTCCTTACCAAAGAACCCCCATTCTTCCTCTCTTCTTCTCCAAGGTGCAGAAGAGCTTCTTCACTCCACACAACTTCTCGGGAGGGAAGTTTGTCTGGTTTGGAGCAGCTGTAGAAGTGGGATTTTGTCCTCAAGTCAGAATTCTACCTTCCTTTGGTTACACCTTGAGATTGCTTAGCTTTTCCTTCTCTAAACCATGTTTACCTCTGAAATTTCTGCACATTTTTTGTTGTACATCATTATGGACGAGTAGACTCTTTTTCTTGGGCATGGGAGAGTAACTCTCATGTCATAGCTTGTATGAACATATGAATTTCATACTAAATGTTATTTTCTTGCATATTCCAAGAGTTGTTTCAGATCTGAAATGCTTGTTTGTGTGATTGGCCATCATACTTGCATGTCTTATGCTTTCTTTCATAATCTGAGAAGATGTGTTTGAGAGTATGGAGTTACTCTTTTGGCAACTTGTCCTTGACCACGAGAGTGGCTGGGATTGTGTTGAGGAGCAAGGTTTGTGATTTGAAATGAAATACATACAAGAGAGTGATGTATGGAGTTAAAATCATCATAATTCACCGGGAGGTGAGTGATGACTACAAACCTCCTTTGCAAGTTAATTAACATGTTTAAATTTGTATTTTAATATAAGCTATGATGTGATAGTGAAATCCCAAGTCTAAGATCCTTCCAAATCTGAATCTTAACCTTTCTTAAGTGATAATTTACTGTTTTGTTTTAAATCTGTTATTTAGTTGTTTGAATCCAATCATCTTGTGTACAACGATCTAGATTATTGAAAATCATAACTCTTGTGCCTAGCTAACCAACACTCCTTGTGTTCGACCTCGACTACAACTACTCTCGTATGCTTGCGGGAAATAGCTAGTTGAGTAAAAGATCATTATATGATTGAAACTCATTAGTGTAAACAACCAACATGTTTTTGGCACCACTGCCGGGGAGCATCAATATTCCTGTTAGAGTAAGAGTTGTTGATAAGTAAATGAGACTAGATCACAACCTTGATATCCACCATCATATCCATAAATCACAATTCATAATGATCATCATAATTTGTTGTATCTTCCATATTTGTTTTTGTATCTCACTCACCTTGTTTGTTTGCAGGAGCATATGGGGTGTTCATAAAAAGATCCTTGAACTGTGCATATCTCTACATTTAGAAAATGAACATACTATTTGCAGCCCTCATGGAGCAAGAATGAGTGAAATCCAAACATGTATGAAGGAATCACAACCCACACAACCATCATCCATCTCACCATCATCCAAACGACATTCATCCATGCATCCTTCATCCACACCACCATCATTCACACCTAATTCACCACCATCATATACACCACCAACACCCATACCACATTCTTCCACACCCTCATATCCTCCACCTTCATCCATACCACATACACCACCACCATCTACACCACATCCACCTAATCCTCCAGATTCACATGAAGAACTAGTCAAGGAGGATGACCTTCCTCTTAAGGACTACTTTGGTAAAGCTGCAATGCACATGAGTGGGCCTATTAATATTTCAGAATTTGAGGCAAAGGAGTTTTCTATCAGCCCATCCATCATACAATTGCTACAGCTGAATGCATTTGGAGGGACACCAATGGAGGATCCAAACCTCCACATTGTTGAATTTCTGTAGATGCTAAGCACCATAAAGATACATGGCGTTCCTACTGATGGGATACGCCTAATCCTTTTTCCATTCTCTCTTAGAGATAGAGCCAAGGCATGGCTCTCTACTTTGACAAAAAAGTCAATCAGCACTTGGGAGGTGCTTCTAAAGGTCTTTTTAGCAAGATATTTTCCACCTAGCAAAACTTTGCAGCTAAGGAGTCAACTCATCAATTATTCTCAAAGGGATGGAGAGACCTTATATGATACATGGGAGAGGTTCAAAGATCTTCAACATCTTTGTCCACATCATGGTCTAAGCAATTGGCTTCTATTGTAATCTTTCTATAATGGTTTGTGCTACAATACAAGGATGTCTATTGATGCAGCTGCAAATGGAGCTCTAATGAACAAATCTTATAGAGAAGCCTATGCTATTATTGAAGATATGGAAGCAAATCATTGCCAATGGAGTCCGGCTACAAGCTACCACCCATCCTTTTCACATACTACTTCCAGAAAGCAAAGGGAAGATCACACGGTTGGTGCTATAGACATAATTGCAGCAAAGACAGACACTTTATCACAAAGGTTTGATAAGCTAAGCACACAGCCATTTCAAGCAGCCAATATTATTTGTGATTCATGTGGGTTGCTTGGACACTCATATTCTACATGTTATGCTTTTTCTATTTATTCTCCAATGGGATACACTCCATCGGACTTCTATAGCAATGCAAACCCCAAATTTCATTCAGCCACCACAACCACAAGTAACTTCTAGATTAGAGTCCATGCTTGCAACATTTATTTCAACTCAAATGCAGCAAAAGGAGGAGTTCCATCAACAAAGACAATCAATGAAGGGTGCCATTTTCCAACTCTCTTCTAAGGTGGGTGATATTACCACTCATGCACACATCTTGGAGAAACAAATTACCCAGCAAGCTCTTTTTAGCAAAGAAGCATTTCCACCTTTCTTGCCTAGTCCACCGGAGATGAATCCTACATATTTTAGGCCAGTGACATTGAAGAATGGTGTTATTATAGAGGTATATCCTTCAAAGTATGATGATGTTGATACCCATGATGACTATGAAGTTTCAACTAAAGGGGAGAAAGCTACAACACATGCTCTACATGTTGATTCTTCAAGCAAGCCACATGTCCTTCCTCCTCACATTCTAGATGACACATTACTTTATAATGAGAACACTCTTCCCAACTCATATTTTGATGATGCTTCAAATAAGAATGAAAAGACAAATAGTATTGGCATACAAAAGACTATTCCTATTGCAGCTCATAGGTGCTTTTGCTTGCCCCAAATCAAGGACATATTTGCAAGGAGGCATAAATCTTTAGTACAACAATTTCCAGCTGCAAATCAGAGCACTGGTCCTGCATGGACTTTGATGTTTCCACCATAATGAGGTACCCGGTTGCAACCTTTTTAGTTTGATTTATGCAGTGAGGACACTGCAGATTTCAAGCTTATGGGGAGAGCAATCGGATTGTAACCTAGTTCTTTTAGCTTTTCCCTTTCATGTTATTTGCTTCCTGTCATTTGCTTTTATTTTGTGTTCACATTTCAGTCTTTTGTTTTCAATTCTTCTCTTTTGGTGGCAAATCTAGTATGATATGAGGTTTATCTTTTATATGTGGATAGAACTCCTATGCTTAACAGATTGTCCTCTTTTGATGAGAAATATCATTTGGAGAAATTGTAAAAGGTATGCATTAATCAAATGAAACCTTTTGGCCATCAACATGTGCTTAATTCTGGTTTATGCTTCTAGCCTGAACATTCATCTTTCACATCCTTGATTGCTTAAAACATGTAATGGTTTCAATTTTTGTGAGTAAATCAACTTTACAACATCATTTAGAATACGAGATGCCCTTGCCAAGCTCTTAGTGCATTTTCAGCCACTCTTTCAATGAAATTTTTTCAAAACAAATGAATGAAATCTAGCTAATGTTGCAATTTAGTTGACTCTCCTATCTTTTGAAGAAAAAAAATTCTTTTGGCTTATCTCATCTTTATACCCAATAAAAGATGGCTAAACCGCCCACATATCATGCTAGCCTAGTGTAAGTCCGATCTGGCCATGATGGTTAGGTGGTATGTCTTAAAAGAGGGTAAAATACCCCAACTGACACTCCATGTGTGCATAAGCCTACATTAGCAGCCGAGTGTCGGAACCCATAATCCATTATCATATCACTTTTGATAAAGAAGGAGAGTACAACTAAAATTGTCAATTTTAACTAAGATTTCATCATTTGTATCCTTAATAGTTGAGAGTTTGAGTTGCACATCCACTAATTATTTGGCTTGGTCATCCAAATTCTAATTAGTATTGTTTAATTGATTGATACATTTAATTGTGACCACCCCTTCTGAACTAAAAATATCTTTCTTGGGTGTTTAAGTTGAATTGATGGCTATGATCATAAACATGTTGATCATGGTTGGTTTGGTCTTATACACATCTTTCATTTCATTTGATCTATTGATGAACTTAACAATTCTTCATTTATGTTTCTATGCTCTTTTGCTTGAGGACAAGCAATGGTTTAAGCTTAGGGGGATTTGATGTGCACAAATCATATCATCTTTTGGATCATGTTTGGTTGCATATTCATGTTGTTTTGACTCAATTATCACTCTCATTCATGCTAGATTCTATATTTTTAGCTATTCTTACTTGTCTCATGGTTTGGATTGTAAGTACTATATTTTGCAATGAAATGATGAGGAATATATCATATTATCTCTTATTGAATCACTCCTTAAGTATCTACATGTTTTGGGGTATGAAACTACGCAAATACCACTTTTTACGACATGCAATTCGGACCTACACGCTGAAAGTTATGAGAAAAATACACAACAGCCCAGAACAGCCAAGTGCACGCCGTGCACCAAAAGTGCACGTCGTGCACCAAAAATGCACACCATGCACCTGGAAGTGTTAAGAAGACCAAAGTTTCTGGAAAGTTACATGGCGTGCATGGAAATGCACGACGTGCACCTAGGAGCTGAAAGTTTCTGGAAAGTTGCACGACGTGCATTTCTTTAGCACACGTCGTGCACCTAGGAGCTAAAGGTTTCTAGAAAGTTGCACGGCGTGCATTTCTTCAATGCATGTCATGCATAGTGTATTCTGGAGGAAATTGAAAGTTTCTGGAAAGTTGCACGGCGTGTACTTTGGGTGCACGACGTGCACCTAGCAGTTTCAGCATTTTGAAAAATACGAGTTTTTGTTTAAAATGAAGTGGGAACTTAATGGATGGTTATGCTCAGTCATTTTTGTTTGTTCCCTCGTCCCAGAGCAAGCCTAGAGCAGAGGAGGATGATTTGGAGGATAAAATAGGTGGTTCCTTGCCAAAGAACCCCCATTCTTCCTCTCTTCTTCTCCAAGGTGCAGAAGAGCTTCTTCACTCCACAAAGCTTCTCAGGAGGGAAGTTTGTCCGGTTTGGAGCAGCTGTGGAAGTGGGATTTCGTCCTCAAGTCGGAATTCTATCTTCCTTTGGTTACACCTTGGGATTTCTTAGCTTTTCCTTCTCTAAACCATGTTTAACTCTGAAATTTCTGCACATTTTCTGCTGTACATCATTATGGACGAGTAGACTCTTTTTCTTGGGCATGGGAGAGTAACTCCCATGTCATAGATTGTATGAACATATGAATTTCGTACTAAATGTTAGTTTCTTGCATATTCCAAGAGTTGTTTCAGATCTGAAATGCTTGTTTGTGTGATTGGCCATCATACTTGCATGTTTTATGCTTTCTTTCATAATCTGAGAAGATGTGTTTGAGAGTATGGAGTTACTCTTTTGGCAACTTGTCCTTGACCATGAGAGTGGTTGGGATTATGTTGAGGAGCAAGGTTTGTGATTTGAAATGAAATACATACACGAGAGTGATGTATGGAGTTAAAATCATCATCACTTCACCGGGAGGTGAGTGATGACTACAAACCTCCTTTGCAAGTTAATTAACATGTTTAAATTTGTATTTTAATATAAGATATGATGTGATAGTGAAATCCCAATTCTAAGATCCTTCCAAATCTGAATCTTAACCTTTCTTAAGTGATAATTTACTATTTTGTTTTAAATCTGTAATTTAGTTGTTTGAATCCAATCATCTTGTGTACAACGATCTAGATTATTGAAAATCATAACTCTTGTGACTAGCTAACCAACGCTCCTTGTGTTCGACCTCGACTACAACTACTCTTGTATGCTTGTGGGAAATAGCTAGTTGAGTAAAAGATCATTATATGATTGAAACTCGTTAGTGTAAACAACCAACACCCGCCTTGCTTTCTCAACCATCGAAGCCTTTCTACCCTCTTTGCCTACACTGCGGACTGCATAGCTCCACCAACCGCGATCTCCCTCTATCATCCCCCATGCCCGCGGTCTCCCTCCTGCTCAAGACCACGATCTTCACATCCTAACACCGTGGTCATCCCCTCCAATACCACTACCACCACCTTCAAGAAAACCGCGACCTGCTACGTCTTCCACCATCGTGACCTACCCCATATCCAATTGCAGAATCGTGAGCAACACTTAGTCACCTCAACACCCTCATCACACCGCAGTCGCGGTAGCTCTCCTCACTTCCGCCACCTACTGCAACTCCCCCATCACGGAAACCCTACTGCTTCACATCGCCCGCTGTGAAACGTCACGGTACCTACTCTCCTATTGATAACTGTGACCGCAGTTCCAACAACTGTGACTGTGGTTCCTCCACAAAGACCGCAACTTGACCCCAGACAACCGCGCCCATGGTCATATGTCTGGAAAGCACCGCGACCATGTGAGCAACAGAGGAAACTGTGACCATGGGTGGCTTGAGACATCTGACAACTGCGATCACGATATCAGTACAAACAACTGCGATTGAGGCTCCAAAGACCTCGACCAAGGCAAAGCAAACAGACCCGACCAACCCTATAAATAGCCCCATACCCCCTCACTCGAAGGCACCCTCTTCAGACGTTGTTAGGCTGTAGGTATGTCCTCCACCTAAGGAGATGGTCTCCTCCATAGCCAGGTTGTGCCCAAGAAGTGTTCGACCCCTGGTGCAAGCCTCTCCATCCCATCCAGATCTAGATCCAAATCTAGATACGCTGCATCCATCTGCTCCATCCTACATGTTCATCCAGATCTGAGGTGGAAACCTAGATCTGTAGCAATATTCATCATCTATGTTGTGCATATGCCGCCATCACGTCCATAAGTTGCTCCTCCTACTGTGAGCAAGGAGACTGAGAAGAGAGCGAAGGTTGAAAAAGAAGATCTGCCCCGTCTGCCGTGGTGTTCTTCCCTCCTCATTCCAGATCTGCTCCACCGGTGTGTAGAAGACAGTGTCTCCACCGAGCTGTGATCATCTTCTCCACCATGGCCATTGCGGAATGTTCCCTCTCTCTTGTTTTTCTTATTTCTCTCTCCATGAGCAAGTAGTCCTTTCTCGCTAGGGTGTGGGGACTAGCCCCGCTGCCCATGCTTACATGTCCAATTATTAAACATTCCATGGCTTGTATATAACTTTTCATTTCGTTTTAATCGTTTGATGTGTGATTGTGGATTGATCACCTACTTGCATGATCTATTTCGTTCCTATGTTGCGAGAACTTCAATACGTAGGTTTTGAATGTCAATTAACACGGTTGACTCCCTAAAGAGAACTTCTGATGGGATTCCTTGAAGTCATAAGTGTGTGATCTATGAGGGGACAAGACATCTAGCCCACAGTGACGCTTCTGTGTGCCTAACGCCCGTATGGGAGGGCCCACATCTTCAGTTGGATATATGTATCTTTGGATCCGTAAGTGTGTGATCTGGATGGCGATGAGACACATGATACCTAAGGTGATGCTTACGTGAACCTAAACATCCTAACAGATGGTTTGCAATAGCTCTATTTGGATGGTTATATCTAGCCTGGATGTTTGTGTTTGGATGTGTTTGCATGTGTAGCGGTGGTGAAACACAGGACCATCCCAGTGATTCCCATCATTAATCTTTAATCAACTTTTAATCCTACTCTTTACTTTCCTTGCATTTAGTTTAATTAACCTCAAACCAACCTTTATTCTAAATATTAGTCTTGATTCAAACAGATTTGATGAGTAAAAGATTCTTAAAAACATTGTCCCTTGGGATTCGATCCTCAACTATACTATGATAAGACCCGTCCACTTGTGGGTGGTATTATTGCATAAGGTTTTGTTAAAAACTCAGGGATTTCAGCCCTGGGTGAGTTTGTTAGTGCAGTAAGAATCACATCAACATACCACCCACCTCCACCCCAGACTTATATTTTTGCTCATCCCGATCGAAATCTAAATAGGAGATGGATGGAAGAAGATTACATCAGTGGTGGATAGTAAAGTGGTGGAGGAGCAGAGAGGAGGGTAGAGTTGCAGTATTGATTTCTTGGGAACCACTCCATCATATTTTATGTAGTGCTTCGAAACACATCTTGGAATGCTTGGCATACATCTATATACTAAGGACCAAAATTTGAAACAATCTTATTAGTTCCCACAGTTTGGGATGTGGTGGAGGATAGTTGTAGGGAAGCAAAAGATGATTATTAATGGGAGGTGAGGATGGACTTAAGTATGAATCATCATTTAGAGTTTGGATGCAACAGTTGTGGAACTCAAGTATTAATCTTCACCCAAGTATGAAATTAAATTTTCTTTCCAATGAATACTTGCACACTCAACTTGGAGTTTGGATGCAAACGTTATGGCACTTTTGATGTGGGGAATACATGAATTTCAAGACTACTGTAAATTGTGCAATTATGTTCCAAGAGTATTTATACCATTTTCCTACAAAAACCCAAGCAAATATAATTAAAAATCCAATTAAAGATAAAAAAACTAAACTAATATAATTAATTATAACACTAAGAAAATAAATTACAAGACAATCCTAAAGAGATATGTAAAAGATGTAAATAAAAGGGATAAATACATATTTATCAATTTACCCCCCCCCACTTCACTCTCACCACCATGTACCCTAGATACACCAAGTGCAAAGAATTAAAAAAAATTAAAAAGAAAATATAATATGCTCCTATGTGATATCATCTATTAAAGAAAAGATGAGTGCTCCTATGTAATAGCACTCCAATCCCTTACTGCAACCATTTCTCTATTTGCATGCCCATTGAGCTAGGAAACATCAAACCTAGATCATTTTTTCCATTTTCACCACGCGGGTCACCTAGTGTGGATTTACATATGAGATTGAATGCACGAAGGTATGTAAGAAAGTCTAATCACTTTTTGTTGTCACCGCCATAAAATAGTTTACCCAGAGCAATATGACAGCTATATGGATTGATTGTGTATTCTATTCTCTATATGTGAAGTTTGTATGCTCAATGCTTTTGTCACGATGATTTGTGAAAGAGGATAGGAGAGAGGTGGGATACATTTACTTAGTCAACATTGAGCCCATTTTGTCAATATACATCTGTTGCAATGCATTTTTCATTTCTTGTTTGTTGAAAAAATTGAAGAGAAATTTAGTCAAAGTATAATTGAGAACAAGTATGTTTTAAATTAGGGTTGGCGATGCAGTCCTATTTTAGGACTTCATATTGTGTCTTATTTCACTTCAATCACTTCTATACCTGTTGGATTACACATTATTTCCCTCAATATGCATATTTATGTCAAATGCACTTATGAAAATTCTTTGTATGTTTTTCAGGTACTTGGACCACACTTGGATGGATGAGAGAGATGGAGAGCCCAAAGAAAGCCACAAAGCTCCCCCAACCAACCCCTAGTGTCCAGGAGTCAAGCTAAAGAAAAAAAATCCATGGATCTTGAAGTTTAAAACTCAAAGTGCAAGCAAATTCTTCAACATGACTATGGTGCCAATGAATGGTCGTACTAACTATGTAACATATCATATAGAAGAGCATATTCAAGAAATGAAGATCAAGTCAAGCACCATGGTCATGATATGAAGACCACAACATGGGTGTGGCAGCCAGAACAACTGTATTGGCTAGAGATAGAATGGGTTTGCTCCACACAATGGCCAACTCATTCCCGGCTCACCACTGTTGTGCGACACACCATGGCCATTTTGCCACCTAGCCACCACAGTTGTGGTGATAACCACAATCGTGCCATCAACCAATTCAAAACCCCTAAATTTACTGTGACTTTCACCATGTTCACCTCGATTGTTCCCCACCACCACATCCATGTTCACTCCACTCCACCACAGTTGTGGTGACCAAAATGGTAGTGGTGTCCATCAACACTAACATATTTCTACATTGTTCTACCCAAAATACCCGCATTGAACCTAGTGTTTCCCTAACACCTATATATACTTGGGTGGTGGTTGGAGAATAATGTAGGCCACCCATACCTACCTTATACCACCTATTGGATTGCCATTTTCACCCCATAGCCATTCCATCACCATTTCACCTCATTTCCACTCCATTTCACCATTTCCACCACCAAAACGCAAGAATTATATTATTTTCACCACTCCCCACCATCTTTCCATGCCACTTCACCTTGGAGGATTGAGGATCACGCCCTTGTAGTATCTAGAGACTAGGATTCCTAAATCTACACCGAACTCCATGGTCACTTCACCTTTTGTATTTTCTTGTTCTATGAGTGGCTAGGACCCCTAGGTGGGTTGTTTGGGGTCAAAAATGTTACTTTGATACCATGTTCAGAGGAAATGATATGTAAATATTATAATTTCATTTTCTAATGATTATGTTTATTTCTATCTCACTTCCCATAAATTACTTTGTGGTTTGGACGTGAAATCACATAGGATTCTAAGAAAATTGCTTATATGTGGACAATTTGTGAATTGGTCATAAGTCCAATTCCTAGACCTTAGTTAGCTATTCATCTTCCTACATGTTCATCATTTCTCCTACACCTAGGTGAGAGATCTAAGTAGCTAATATATGAGCATTTAGTGTAATTATCTTGGAGGCCTCTTAAGGCTAGATTGTAGCTGATGTGAGGTCTAAAACCTCACTTCTACCTTACATTACTACCCTCGACCGTAATTACCGTAAGAGTTCCTATCCCATAAACCAAGGCTTGATTAGATCCTCGTATAATTACACCTAAAACCTAATCCAAGTGAGCCTCATAAGCGTAGGTAGGAATTATTAGGGACTAGTTCCCCTATACACACTTACCTCATCCATGGCCAAATAGTAGTTTAGGGCAATTCATTAACATCTAACTTGTTGTTTGCTTTGGTAATTTAAATGGAAGGTAATGTTAACATGTTATCACCCTCAACACAATTGACAAGTGCATTCCCCTAAATAGCCCACACTTCCCTTCATAGATTTAAGACATTAATTGCCTTCTTGCTTAGCTAGTCTTTGCTTGCTTGCTTAGCTTCTTGCCTCGTTCTTTCCTTGTTCTTGCTAGTCTATGTCTTTAATTGTCTTTTAGTCATTTCTAGTTTAGTGTAGTGTTAGTCTAGCCTTATTTGCCTTAGTGTAATTTTCTCCTTTCATTGCTTATCTTGTTATTTCTTACTCATTAGAACTAATTATCTAGGGTTAGCTTAGGGTTTGATTGTTTTCTTCCTTTCATTGCTTGTTTGTTTAACCCTTAGTGTAATCAACAATTCAACCTTCAAACCTTAAACCCTAGACTCCACAATAGGAACCTATCCAAAAATAACCTAACTCTAGTGTCCCCTTTCTCTCTTGGGTTCGACCCCTAACTTGTCACCCTCCTATAATATAACACAAGCCCATGCACTTGTAGGTATAATGTGCTAGTGTATGTCAGAGAGCCACTTAGGGATCTCTATAAATTTTAAAGACCCCATGTTGTGTTCAAAACATTTAGGGTTACATGTAATCAAACTCAATTGGTTCGTGTGTGGACCTAAGGACATACACACCAATAGTCCCATTGACAAATCCAACAACTACCAATAATATATCCAGAGAGAGAATGGATTTGGAAAAGAAGACCATAACATTTAAAAATATTACAAGGAATGTATCTCTCTCACAATCCACCACCCACAATAAAGTTTCATAACCCACTCTAGTTCTCTCTCCTTTCTAGCTTTTTTTGGTCCAAAATGTTGGTGCTCTTTAGCATACTGTAACAACTATACATATTATTTATAGTACTCCCATAGTAGTAGAAAAGATTATCCCAAAAGATAAGGCCAAACCATGTAAGGAAGGAGGAGAGGATTATTCTCAATATTATATTGGACTCCAAATCTACCAGATTCAAACTTTCCAAACATCATACGACCATTCATTATCCTAAAAAAGGATAAAGGACATTATCTAAACAATATCCACCTTGGATCTTTTCTATTGAAGCTTATTTGAGTCTCTAATAAAAATTTCTCCTATCCTTCTTCTACGATTCCACCCTCGGAAGCACTCTACCATGCATGCCTATGAGTAATATGTGTCAGGTCCTAGTTTCCCTAGCCCTCCATGTAAGAGATCATCAAGTTGTTTAGTCTGATAAACTACACCACCTCCAATTGTGGTTGGAAGAACAACATCCTTTGCACTTTTGTCCATCCATGCCATACATTTGTGCCTTCTCTGAGCTACATCTACTTGATGGTACTACATGATCGGTCTTACCACATCTTCCTTCTTTTGACAGTGGACAACTCCTCCTTATACTTGTTGAAATTTGTAGTATCACACTGACAATAGGTAAGAGTTGCATACACATATCACTATTTGGATTTATGATTCCCTACTTCATCTAAGCTTTTTGTGTTAGTAAATCTCCCATCAACCGCTCTCTTTTAGTTAGAGCATCTCCAACCAATTGATATGCTCTATTGGATCAAGTTGTCTTCATGATAACTTGCCCTTTGTAAGTGATTTGCACAACTTTATTTCATTTTGATATTATACAACCAATATATTCAAGTTCCCTATTAGATATTATATTCCTCCTGAGACTAGGGGCATATCAAACTACTGACAATGTGTGGGGTGCTCCATCATATAAATTGGATGTAACTATTCTAGTTCCACCATCTTGGTGTTTACCTAACAATTATACATTGTCCATATTTTGATGATGAGTTAACCATTCCATTCATGTGTATCTAATATGTTTATTCGAGACTAATTTTAGGTATTAGGTACATGAAGAGGATAAAATTAGCAAACCCTAGTTTTCTCAAATCAAGTCAAAATCAATGCAAATGCAACATAAATTAAATAGTATCTCTATTAGAATCATGTTGTATGTCATTTGTATTGAATGCATGACTTGTAACTAATCTTAATGAAATATAGAGCACTTTGCACTTTTTGATTATTTGTTAAAAGTGATTACATGCTTTCTTGTGGGTTGAGTTTGTCCCGATTGGAACTCAGTCGACATTCACTCTAGTTCTTGACAATACCCAAGGTTGGCCGAGTTTGTCTTGGTGGAAACTATAACATATTGAATCTTAGGTGTAATAGTTTTTCCCAAGATTCCCTTTCATTTCTATCCTTTATGTCCTTGATGTTTAATTACTAGAAATTATAGTGGTTTGGTGAACATTTATACACTATTTGTACCAATAAAAGGGGTACTGCACAAATACTTATTTAATGACATTAATTAGGTGTTTTAAACCTTAAATCTAACTTTGTGATGTGATTTGAAAACATAAAATGAGCCTAAGTTTCAATTTTGGTTCAATTTAGATATTGTTTGTGCAAGTTATGCAATTTTAGGTACATTATGGACTTTTCCAAAATTTCCCCAATTGGGAGGTTCTCTTTGTAGATTGTCACATGTATCATAATACTTAGATATTCCCTTACCATTCTCAAGTTTTTGACCATTGGGCTCCTATTTTTACCTTGGTTTGAAGGTGTTTCTCTCCAAGGGCATTTTAGGGATTACCCTCTTTATAAATGAGCTTATCTTTAGAAGTTATCAACCAATGGGGTTATTTCTTTGATTGGAGGTCAGTGGGGATGGCCTAGAAGTCTCCATGGGTTTTTATAATCGAAATTTTATATTGAAGAAGCCCCTATCAGCTGTCCTCTTGCATGTCAATGAAGCCCTAGTCTAAGAACATAAGGAAAGTCCCATAGAAACCTAATGCTTGACCCCTTCTTTATAAAGCCATATCTACCCCTTCCCACCTCCCAATTCAAAAACTCTTGCTCTTGTTCTCTTTCCTCTAGATTAGATCAACGTTCCTACTCTGTTAGGCCACTAAGGTGTTGTTCCAAGGTAAAAGAAGGTGCCTACCTTGGTGAAGAAGGCTCCTAGGGTTTCAAATTTGCTCTATTTAGGGTTTCTAAAGCACCTTCTTGGTGATTTCGACCAAAACTAGTAAGTTTCCTCCATTCCTTCCCTGCTTTCATGTTGTTCATATTCCTCCCACCTTCTTCTAGGTCAGAACCATGGCCTTCCATGGTGAAACCCCACCTAGAGCCCTTAAATGCCTCATCTCCATGTTCTTTTGCTAGGGTTTTTCACCTCTAAAGTGGAGAAGGTTCTTCTTGCTTGAGATATGAGCTTTGTTGGAGAAACCAACCTCTCTAAGCTTGGGAACCTTGCTTCTTGAATATGTCCACCTTCCCTATAGGTGCATTTTATAACCCCCTTCTCATATATTGCTTACTATATGCTTAAAACACATGCTTCTATGTTTAAAATCAATGATCTCCATCTCTATTTACCATGTTATTCTAGGGTTTTGGTTTCTTATTATTTTGCCTTCTCTAGAAGATATAGTCTGGATACCTATGCAACTCCAACCCTGATCTTGGGTCATGTGGTGTTTTCTCCCTCTCTATCTCTTCCTCTCTCTCGAAGATTTCTGACAGGTCATTTCTTGATTGGTTTAAATTGAAAAATTCATATCTTTAAATCCGCTTATCCATATTTAATAAATAAATATGTTTTGGAATTGGAAATATAATATCCATCTAATTAAAAATATTTTCAAGGTCTGATTTTGAGGTTTAATGAAGGGTGATTTTTGGAAAATAAATTTAATGCATAAAATCCATAAAAATTACATCTTAATCATCACAACTCCAAAATTAACATAAAAATACATTTTCTTCATCAAGAGAACCTAATAAGTTTATTGGTGAGGTTTTCAAAGTCTAAATATGAGTTTTGCTGAAAAGGTCTAAAATTAGGGTTTTTATACATTAATGTGCATTATGTACTCTAATACACGTTAATACATTGAAAATAGGCAAAGATGAACTTGGACTCAATTGAAGTGGTCAAAGTTAGTAATTGATATCATTAAGAGAGGTATGTGCATTCCTTACACCCAATATTGGGATAGTTGCAACCAAACCCTATATTTTCCTAATGAGGCTTTAATGAACCCTATTCCCTCTATTCATGATTCTTTTTTTAAATTGCCTCAAAATTAGTAATGATATTCTTTAGGAAAATATATGGGGCTTTTACTTGCAATATATGATGCTTTTAGAGAGGTATCCCACCTCCATGTTTGAAATATATGATGCTTTTACTTGCAATAGTTACTCTTTAGCATCTTGATTTTATTAGACTATTTAGATACATTAGTGGTACTTTTGTACAACCATCCATATATGGGGCATGTGTTTTTTCCTTGGGGAATGTGCTTACTCTCCCCTTATAAAATTGTATACATGACTGGGAATGCGTTACTCTCCCATCACCTATAGGTTGAGGTCCGATAGGATCCTCAACCATACATAGTTAATGTAGTCAATATTAATCATGCATGCAAAACTTTGTATTGTCTTACTTGATATAGCAAGCATCTATCTGATTATGCCTCATACTCTTGTTCTTTTCATCTTATGATGAAATATTAGCCTTTACTTTCATGTTATTTCCTTAAACTTTTTCTTGTTAATTATTTGGAACATATCTTATATTTCTCTCTCTTGATGGGTGATTTATCAACCATCCATGTTTAGATCGAGGTGTTGAACATGACCAAGGAGAATATAGGTTCCAACATGGACCTAGCTCTTGGAGATGTTTCTTGGAGATAGATTTAAAGTAGTTTAGACATCCATCAACTTATATTCTTATGTCATATCATACATGTAAACCCTTATGGGAGATTATAATGTACTTTTGTAATCTTTTGTGAAAGTTGAATATAGTTATTTGTTTAATCTCGTTGCTAATCTTTTATGAAACATGTTTTGTTAACCATAATGTGATGAGCCTGCTAGGTAGCTATTAGGGCATAAGTTGAAAGAAAAGGTGTCTAGAAAGGATCAAGGTTTGGGGGATGGAAAGATTTTCCTCCACACCACTAGCTTGGTTTATGAGGACTCCTGGATCCATATGATATCTACCTGACCTGAGCTGATACTGATTGTCTGAAATAGCATGACTATAGATAGTAGTAGCCTTAGGAACCTAAGTTGGATACTCATGAGAACCTAATAAGTTGACCTTGTCTTTCAGGTGTAATGACTTGTTTGAGGATGGATACCCAATATTGTTCCCTTATATCCCCTAGAACCACATATTTGGATAGTCAATCCCTAATAACCTAGACTTTGAAGTTTGGTGTTTCGTAAGCAATCAAAGTGCGTAGTGGAAGCGTGATGGATCTTGTACATGGTTTTGTTAGACTCACCATTTTACCTCTATATTAGTTTGGCTTGGTAATTCAAACCTTTTAAGGGGTGGAGAGTAGTAGGTTTGATGATGTTTGGGTATTTGGAATTCAAGGACAAAATCCTTTTTAATGGGATGGAGTCATGTAACATACTAAAATCTAGCTACACTGACTCTAGAAACCCTAACTCCATGATTAGGAGGATAGTTTGCTTGGATCCTTAGTTTTCACCCAAAAAATTATAATTGTAACCCACATGCTTGTTGTTATCCTAAAGAACATATAATGGTCATCTAATGAATAGTTCACATGTTTGAACCCTAATGAATATCTAATGCACATAATATGGGTAACTCACATATTAATACGAATAGTGGGTACACATGATGCTAAACATGTTTTGAACCAATAAAACCTAATGATACGACGAGAAAGATGATTATAACCTAATCTTGGACTTAGTGCATACTAACAATGTATAGGTGAAGAATGATGATCATATTGACCTAAACCCTAAATTGTAATCATATAACCTTAACCTATACATCTTCAATGACATTCTTGATACATTAGGTGTGATAATCATATAACCTACTTTAATACACATAAATGATATATAATCACCTAATCATAGATTAATAAGTTCTTTGTTGGCTATTTAGGTTAATGAGTTTCAATCCTAACAAGGAAACTTTACCCAACTTAACCAATCTCTGCAAGTATACAGAGGTAGTGTAGTCGAGGTCAAACACAAGGAGCTTAAGTAATTAACTAAGTGCAACAACACTAAAGTTCAACAATCTTGATCGGTTTTTAAAAGGATGGTAATTAATTAAACTTGTTGTAGAAATTTAGACTTAAACAAACAATGAAAAGATTTACTAAAAGAGGTTTAGATTCAGAGATCAAGGATCTTGGACATTAGAATTTCACTCACATATCATAATACATCATAGGATCATGAAAATTTAAACATACATAAGCATTTGTTTTAAAGGAAAGATTGTGTTGCACTTCACCTCCCGGTGCAAGTGCAACAATCTCAACTCAAAGTCACATTCTCATGCATAAATTTTGTTTTTGATCGCAACCTGTTCCTCAACTCATTTATCTCCACTCTTGTCATAGAAAAAGAGTTGCCAAGAAGAGCACCTCCATACATTCCTACCTATCTTCTCAGATCAAGCAAGAAAGCATAACACATGCACATGAAGTGGCCAGCAATACATGCAAGAAAAGATAGAACTGGTACTTCCATAGTAGAAAAACAAGCAAAAAAGTATTTAGTACGGGACGAGAGAACTTTCAATTCTAACCAGTCATAAATGTCCATTAAGTTCCCTCTTCATTTTTAACAAAAACTCATATTTTTCAAAATGCCAAAACTACCAGAGACACGACGTGCGTCCAAAATGCACACCGTGTAAAAGCTTCGACAGTTGCTCCAGAATGTAATGCACACGACGTGCGTTGAAGTAATGCACATCGTGTGACTTTCCATTAGATTTTGATTTGTTTGATGCTCCAGGTGCATGTCGTGCAATTGCATGCATGTCGTGCATTTTCTTTTCTGCACTTTTTTGGAAACTCGCGCGCCGTGCTCAAGGACCGAACATGTCGTGCGGTTTGCTGTCTGGGTGAATTGAAACTATTCTGAAATATTACACGTCATGCATTTAACATGCACGTCGTGCATTCTGCTGTTTCAGTAGAATTAAACTCTGCAATCCAGTCTTTCTTGGAACATATCTGCAATGCAAGTTATGCGATAAGTAAAGTAATGAAAAGATGGTAAAAGTAATAAGAAAAGAGGCTAAGTGATATCAAAATGAATCAAATTTGTGTGTGATACCATATAAAAATATGATGTGGAAAACACACAAAAAATCCCCCTAAGCTTGAACTATTGCTTGTCCTCATGCAAAAAGAATAGGGCTACATTCAAGGTGAAAGAATAATCAAGCTCATGCATGGATTAAATGAAAAGAAGATATGCAATCAGCTCAACCAACCATGTATATTGTATTTGTGTTCATTGTTATATTCTCAGTTTAGACATCTAAGATAGAGAATTTAAGTTTAGCAATGGTGGTGGTTCCAAATTCAAACGAGATAATCAACTAGACAACATTAAATAGAATTTGGATAATCAACCCAAACAATCAGTGCCTGTACATTACCAAATTTTCAGCTAGTATGGATGTAAGATGATGAAATCAGTGGTAACATTAACAAACTTAGTTGCACTCTTTTTCTCAAGGATATGATGATGGAAATTTTTGGGTTTCTGGCATTCAGTTGCTAATTTAGGTTTATGCTCACGTGGAATGCCGGTTGGGGTGTTGTTTTTACCCTCTTTTGAATTTCATATCACCTAAACGTCGTTGTCAGATCAGACTCAAACTAGGCTAGCATAATATGTGGGCCATTTGCCATATTTTATTGAGTAAAGGTAAACAATTGATAACACAAGTATGGTGCAACACCAAATGTTAGGTTTTAGGAGAGGCAGAGATGGCAGCATAAACAAAAAAAATTACTCCCCAAACCCAGCATAAAGGAATCGTGTCAACGTCTATACAATAGGAAGGATGGTTTGTAGAAGCATACCTTGTCCCGGGGCTTGCTTGGTGATGTTACCTCACGACTTGCGTGGTCTTCACCTCCGGTCTTGGACGGCGTCTGTGCAGCTACTGGTCTCATCGGGACTGTCAGGATTGATAGATGTCCTCCGAGCAGAAGAAGTTTCCCGCCTCTAAAGTAGTCTACATGGACCACCTGGAACTCCGATCTCCTTATCCCACAAGGAATTGGAAGGATTTGCACCCTCCTATCGGCACACTAGCCACCGACACACTCTCCTGCCACCAGTTACTTTTCTGTAGTTGTCTTACCCTTGTTGTGCCTCCCTTATCGGGTAGCACTTGCTCGGGCTCTCCTGGTTACCACAACCAGAGAGAACGATAACTTTATAGAGAAACCGGTGTTCTGAGTAGTGCTTTGAGAAGCCCCCAGTACCCCTATATATATAGGAGGCTCATGGGACAGGGTTCTCTACCCCGGGCAATGAGGGATTAAAGCAGGAGTAGAAGGGTTCGAGATTTTCCCCAAAACAACCAACTGCGCCAGCTGAACCGATCGTTTCAAGCATGAACCGGTCAGTTGGGGACCTGAGCTGATCGGTTGACACCTCAACCAATCAGTTGGGGCACCTGAGTCGATCGATTCACTTATGAACCAGTCGGTTCACTGCCCTGGTCAGTTCACGATTGACTTTTCCTCTTTTGTTTCGACTTGATCCAAATACCAATCTTTGTTCCAATCAAATTGGACAAGTGAAATGAAGAGAAATTGCTTGCCAACCTGACTTTCCCAACTCACTCGTTTGGACCAGTTGATCTGATCGGTTCAACCCTTGAACCGGTCAGTTCAGCCTGTCCTGAGCTGATCGGTTCATCATATGAGTCGATCGGTTGGGCGTGCAGACTGTGCAAAATCAGTCAATTGCAGTTTCAATCAATCTGATACTCTAATCAATCGGTCCAACACCTTGAACACTATGATATTGAGCTATCAATTGATTGAGTGTTTAATTGAACTACTAAACTTCTTTAGTAATCAATCTAAATATCATTTGTGGATAAACTTCTCTTCCAGGTTAAATCCTATCTGTGTGACCCTGCAGGTCCATTTCACGTTGGCAGTGAAAGTCTATAACACTTATGAATTCACAAGCAAAGAGCGGTACCGAGCCACACATCAGTGCTACCCAAGTGAAAAGGAAAGTTGGAGAACAACTTTTAATCCTACAATCCATGAATGGTGTTACAGTGAATGTATAATTCCTTTGTCACTGATATCCCAAATGAACTCAAGGCATGGAACAGTCATCCTTTCAACGTTCATTCACTTTCTTGATCTCAGAGTAGATTGGAGGATATATGTATGACATCAATATCTCATATTGATTCACACATGTGTGCACGCCTATCTCAATCCTACTCATCAAGTGTCCATGGATATCAAACTCCCTCGGGAGGGACAAATCCCATATTTATCACTCACCCCTCAAAATCCCCATGTGTCAAAGTCACCCAATCATCACCTTTATAACAACCCATGTTTCAGGGTTGTGTTTGATGATGTCAAAGTGTACCCAACGACATGTGTTGAGTGTAGTGATTTCAGGTCAAAGAATCACACTCACCACCATCACTGTGAGAACTGATTGTGACTACCATGTCATGGTTCCATGTGTCCGGTACACTTGTTCTCTAACAAGTACTTTTGTGTTTGATTTGATATCTCCGTATCATGACTAATGAGATTATGTCATCAACCAACACCACAATCTAGTCTTGTGTGTCATTGCTGTCTGTCTACCTTCCATAATGACATCTGACTAGGGACATAATAAGAATGTACAAACTATTAGCATCTGTATGATCTCACCGTTTAGGTCCTTAACCTAAAAGCATACGTCATTGAGTATTGTCATTCTCTAGACATTCAATCTATTCTATCATTATCTCATATGACTGAACCAGAAAGAATTGGAAGCTTGCCTTTGATGTTTATCAAATCAATCTTAATGTATCCCACCAATCATCCCATGATTGGCTCTTAGGGCATACATACCAACAGACTCCCACTTGCACTATGAGCCAATCACCCTTGAATCATATTCACAGTGATCTTCAAACATGTCCCACATGTTACTATGCTCTAGTGCTAACATAGTGAGTTATGGCAACACTTTGATAAAGTTGGTATTAACTGCATGTCTCTCATCTCTTCGATGTACGTCACACGTATGAGATGGAGTTACCGTAATATGCAATTTAACATTCCTTTGCTAACCTTTAGCTACATTGCATGACCAAGCACTCCTAACTTGTCATTAATGACCGGAATAACTATAAGTTCATCTCTATGAACTCCTAGATCCATATAGTATCCACTGTTGTTGTCTAACACACGGATACTCGACATTTCCTTTTAAAACAACATTATTGGAATGTTTCCATTTATCAACAAACATTCACTTTTATATATCCCATATATATTTTGTGATTAATTTTATGTCCTGTTTGTAAGTTCGCATCAGTGTAACTCTTTACAGTGAACTCTTCCTTATTTCCATAGAACTAGTACTTATCAAGTTCTTAAGGTATTCCAGTAACCTTTACTAGAACTAGACAGACATCCCACTCGTCATGTCCCACATATGAGTTATCAGGATGAGCACATCATATTGTCATGTCCTACATAGAAGATGATGAATGCATTTTATTCTTGCTATGTCCATATATGAAAGATTATGGGATGATTACATACATCATAGATCCATATCTATTTTTAGTGTTCCCATTCTTTATAAGAATTGGACATTTGGCCTTAGGATACTAACTCCATGTAACATGGACCAGTTTTCTCCCACTGAATATGTGTATATTGAACCCTTCAGTATAGATTGCCAATGTATGCTTTCTCTTTTCAGGTTAAGAGGTTTTTTGATAACTATCTCTATAGATCTCTATTCCTATCACATAGGAAACGTCTCTATCTTCCCAAAGATAATTTCCACTTTGGATTTCCATTCTAGAACATCTCATTCCTCATCGACATGTGGCCCACTAAATCACAAATCCCTTCTTTATCTTTGACATATCAGTCAAACCCTTTGACCATATCATCAAAGTAAAGATCCAGCTCTGAGTTGCTTGTACTTAATCAATCACATTGATTACTCCATTATAACTTATAGACTTCATTTGCATTAATGGATTCATAAACCATATAAGTTGTGTCACATACACATCCTTGTTTTTATTCCTCATAGGAATTTGGTTTTAGTATCCGTATGCCAAATTTCTTAGTCATTAAGTTGAAATCAACAAGCATCATCCTACTCAAAATGTTATCCATGTGTCCTAACGCTTAAGACTCATTCGCACTTATGGATTTCATCCCAATGGGTGCTACCATCAAGGTCATACCTTATGGTTCACATGGAAGTTATTTAGGATGTAATGGTCATAAACCATAACTCAAAATCTAGTTCCTCATATTCATCTAGATAGTTGACTCATCACATGACCAACTCATCACATAGATAATCGAGGTGCATCTGTTAAGGATATAAGAACTCACAACCCTCTGTGATTCTTAATGTCCTTTATTAGTGTGGGGTATTCTTTATTTAAGAAGAAATTAGTTATTTGATAATCATCCTCTAACTCCTTAGAGTAGATTCCTTGTTGATTTAGACATCATCATGCCTTAATCACGAGCTCACTATGATACACTATCATAATCACTCACAAGGTTCTCAAACATTTGGTCTAAGTATTTCATTCATTGATCTCATCAAGAATTAACACTTTACCAAATCCACACTTCATCTATGATATTCTTGAACACTTCAAGATATTCATATTGGTATTTCTATAAACATTGTTTGAAGTACTAGCATTATCTCTAATAGGTATGTAAATACATCACATGTATTATACCTAATAGGATAATCATTCTCCCACTACTAGTAATGAAGATGGATTAATCATGTCCAAGAGATTCATGTCTCTTACTGGTCCTCTAACCAAAAGAGTCTAGATTTATCCATCATATGGAAACTAGAAATGGATTTCTCACAATTTATTCTAATTTGATTGTTTGAGTTATCAATAACTTTTAGGTATCATTTTATCTTATGCATACCAAGTACCACAAGATAAACAAGGCATTGCCATAAGGAAACATCAACTGTATTAATTGCCATTATTGTCATACAATATGCAAAAATAATGTGTTTCTATCTATTGGAAAATATGAAATAGCAGTTCATAACTCTATTACATGCCTTTAAGGTTGAAAATAAACTAAAGTACTCCTATCTATGGCGGCAACATTTGCCCCATTTATTGGGTGCTTTACACTTTATATCTTGGTATCATATACCTCAAAAAGTGTTACAAGTTTATTTCATGACACCTTCAGGTGGAGACGTCTATCGCCTCCTTCTTCTTTAGTTCTTCCAGATAGAGTGGACAATTCCTTTTCCAATGTCCTAGCTTTTGACAATGGTGGGAATTGCCTCTCTTGGTCACACCTCCCTTGGCCTTGAGAGTTGAACACGACTTGGGCTACTGGCTAGCATCATAACCTTTCTTAGCCTTACCTTTGCCCTTGCGCTTGGACTTGCCTTTCTTGGTGCTGATCATCATCACAGACTTAGGCTTGTCCTTCTTCATATGTGCCTCGGCTGTCCTCAACATGCCGAACAACTCTATCAACGGCTTGTCAAAGTTGTTCATGTTGTAGTTCATCACAAACTGACTGTAGGATTCTAGCAACGATTGCAGTATCACGTCAATAGCCAACTCTTGGCTCAGGGGAAATCCCAGTCTCATCACGTTCTCCACATACCCAATCATCTTGAGCATGTGAGGACCAATTGGATCTCCTTCTGTCATAACACATATGAACAACACCCTAGAGACATCATATCTCTCTTGTCGTGCTTGATCTTCATACATGTTCTTGAGATGTTGAATCATCTCTGCAACTCATGGTTCATGGAGCACAACATCAAGCACTTTGCATCAATGGTATCTTCAGAATGCTTCTTGTAAGCATCCCTTTTTGCCTTTGTTGCAGTAGGAGCAGGTTCCTCTAGAATTGGAGTATCCAGGACATAGAGCTTTCACTCTTGAGTGAGAACAATTCTCAATGTCCTAAACCAGTCATGGAAGTTAGTCCCATTCAGCTTGTCCTTTTCAAGGACCGATCACAATGAAAAGTGATTGTTGTTTGTTGTCATTTGTACTACAAAAGGAAATATATGCAATTTAGTCCAAAACTCAATTTTGACTTATTTGATTGATTTGAAAGATTGATGATATAATTAGGACTTTAAATAATTATCGCTCCCACTATTTTTTGTTCAAATTGATAGCCCTCACCATCAATTCGGAAGATTGTAGAGTACAATCTTCTAGTGGGTCAAGATCCATATTTCATCAAGTCATGAGTCAGCTTTGGTTGATCGCCCACAATCTTGACTATTTAGGTAGGCCATCATGCCAATTGCATCATATGCAACTCTTGATGAATGAACATGTGCAACACAATGCCATGAACATTTTGTGCCTCTGTGTTGGTATGTATGCCCATAGAGCAATTCATGTGATGATTGTAATGGGATACTTTGTAAATGATTTGAATAATAATAAAGGCAATTTTTGATCTATATGTTTTAACTATTTCTGAGAAGATAGTGTAACATGATAGATGTCTAAAGAATTGTTTTACTCGATGACGTATGCTTTTAGGTTCAGGACCTAAATGATGAGATCATACGGATGTTAAGAGTATACATTCTTGTTTATTCCCTAGTCAGTTGTTATTGTGGAATTAACCATAGATATTAATAACACGAAAGACTAGATTGTGCGTTGGTTGATGATAGAATCTCATTAGTCATGATATAGTGATATCAAACCAAGCACATAGGTACTTGTTAGAGAACAAGTGTACCGAACAGACCCACCGTGAGAGTGACACATGGAACCATGATTTGGTAGTCACAGTCAGCTCTCACAGTGATGGTGGTGAATGTGATTCTTCAACCTGAAATCACTACACTCAACACATGTCATTGGGTACACTTTGAAATCATCAAATGCAATCCTGAAACATGGGTTGTTATAAAGGTGATGATTGGGTGACTTTGACACATGGGGCTTTTGAGGGGTGAGTGATAGATATGGGATTTGCCCCTCCTATGAGAGTTTAATGTCCATGGCCACTTTCTATTTCACATTCGTTGTAACACCATTCATGGATTGTAGGATTGAAAATTGTTCTCCAACTTTCTATTTCACTTGGGTAGCATTGATGTGTGACTAGGCACTGCTCTTTGTCAGCCATACGGCATCTACATAATAGAGATCTCATAACAAAGAACCTAACAACTACTCCCTTTGAGGACCAACATAGCACAAGGCTCAGATTGGGATGCGATAGGTAAATTTCAGCACCATCCAACACTTGTAGTGGTTGTCTAGAGCATCTATCTAGGAAGGAAGCCATCAACATGCATGAGCCTTCGAGTACACCGGGTTGGGAGTTTGCATAGTTGCTAGCAGAGATCATCATCATGGTGAGGCCAATAAACCACCTTAAAGAAAGAGAGCTCGACCAAACCAAAGAGACAACAGAACACCAAAGGAGAAACACCCAACAACCTCGCAGCTGGACTAAGACACTACTAACAGACAGACAAAAGCACTCATAAAAATAAAAAAACCAGCAACTCACACAGGAAAAACATCAAATAGAAAGGCAACATCCTAGAAGTTGGGCAGGCAGGAGGCAAAAATCCGCAACACAAACAACCGCAAGGGAAAAGGAGGATCTTGGTGTTTGAGATAGTGGAGGGTAGGGAAGGTAGGGAACCCCACCACCACTCCACACCAGCCGGCACACCCCTCCACCCACAAGCTACAGCTTGAGGCAGACAAAGGTGACCGAGGATGGGAGCGCCCGCCAGAGATCGCACCCCGCTTAACTCCTCCCTGCAAGACGTTCAAGGACGCCACGTCCATCCGCCGACCAAAAGAGGGCAACACTACACACACGACCACACAGAAAAGAGAAACCAAAGGACATGCGAAAAAAGAACATAAATAAACAACAAGATCATAAAACAAAGAATGAGGGAAGGGAAGCTCCTGCATAAATAGGGGCAGTGGCCAAAGGGAGGTCGCACGCCAGCCCCAAGACACCCAAACGATCTCACCAGTGACCAGAGCCACCTCAGACAGATCATTGCTGCCACCCCAGCAACGGATACGCCCAGATCAGGAACCCAAACCACCTATCACGGAAAGAGGACAAGGGCAGAGAGGGGAGCACGGCGATGAGGCACTAGAGGCCAGAAGCCCCGTCGAAGCAAGCATAGAGGCGACCTAGGGGGAAGCAGGGTGGCACACCCAGGCCGCCATACCCCCTCCCCCGGTCGGAGGCATCGCGTTCGGGTAGCCCTAGTCTCCCCTAGAGTCATGAGATCTTAAGTCGCGAGATGTATCTGAGAGGAAAAACTTGAGTATCGGATTGATTGAAACTACAATTGATTGATTTTACACAATCTGCACTTCCAACCGATCGGCTCATGGGATGAACCGATCGGCTCAGGTTGGTGAACTGATCGACTCAAATGGTGAGTCGATCGGCTGATGTGTCAATGAATCGATCGGCTCAATTGTTGAACCAGTCAATTCATGTGACCAATCGAGATCATTTGGAAAGTTAGAAGACTATTTTGCAAATACAATTTGTTTCACTTGTACAAATTCAATTTGGATAAGGATTAATATTTGATTAATCGAAAACAAATATGAAAGTCAATTCGAGTTTGACCAGGAGCACAAACCGATCGGCTTAGATGCCCCAAACGATCGGTCCAGGTGTGAACCAATCAGCTGAGGTCACCAACTGACCGTTTCAAGGTTGAAACGGTCGGTTCAGCTGGCACAGTTGGTTGTTTTGTGGAAAATCTCGAACCCTTCTACTCCTACTTTAATCCCACATTTCCCGGGGTAGAGAACCTTGTCCCATGACCCTCCTATATATATAGGGGTATTGGGGACTTCTCAAAGCACAGCTCAGAACACCAGTTGCTCTACAAAGTTGTCGTTCTCTCTAGTTTTGGTAACTGAGAGAGCCCGAGCAAGTGCTACCCGATAAGGGAGGCACAGTAAGGGAAAGACAACTACAGAAAGCCAACTGGTTGTAGGAGAGTGTGTCGGTGACTAGTACACTGACAGGAGGGTGCGACTCCTTCCTATTCCTTGTGGGACAAGGAGATTGGAGTTCCATGCAGTCTGTGTGGATGGCTGTAGAGGCGGGAGACTTCTGTCGCATGGAGGACAACTGTCAATCCTAACAGTCCTGGTGAAACTAGGAGCTGCACAGACACTATCCAAGACAAGAGGTGAAGATTGTGCAAGTCGTGTGGTAACATCTCCGAACAAGCCTCGGGACAAGGTACGTCTCAACAAACCATCCTTCCTATTGTATAGATGTTGACGTGATTCCTTTAGTATGGTTTTGGAAGAAGAAAATTTTTATTTCCGCTGCCTTCTCTGTCTCCCCTAAAACCCAATAGTGGTATCAGAGCCACGTCAACTGCTCTACACTTTAGGATTATTGATATGATTGATTTTGGTTTGTCGCCTTTATTTATTGCATACGCTGTGAATAAAATTGGCTTTATGCATGTCCAATCCTAAATCTAGAAATCCCAATGTACATATATGATATGTAATATGAATGCATTCGATACGCGTCACCCTTAAATGAGTTTTGTGGTGGATGTATAACATGGTTATGGCCAATAAACCCTATGTATGTGTGCTTGGTTGTATGTGGTTGCTTGCATCTCAGTCTGTGCACCATTTCTCTATCTATTTCTGATGTAACTCGAGATAACTCAAGATTTCTTTCCTACGTTTGCTCCCACCGAATGTAACTCAGGGTTTCCATTTTCAAATGTAAAATAGGATATATTTTTATTTCCTATTATGTCAAAGAACGATGGACTTTTGATGACCGGTTCAAGGAGCGATTCGAGCGGGTTGTGACCTGAGGAGATGCACGATGACCAATGAACTGATCAGCTGGAGGTGCCAGTCAATCTTCTGGTGGCACCCAACCGACCGGCCTAATGGCGAGCTGATCAATCATGGAGATGAGTTGATCAAACCTAGAAAGGAAAAGCACAAAGTTCATCTTGTACAAGTTGCATGTGATGTGGACCTAGATGGCTGGGATTCCTCTTGGCTCGAGGAATCACATTAGGATGGCCATAATTATTGCTTTTATCATTTCACATGTTTTCTATGGGATATAGCATGTATGTGATACTTACTATATTGTGGTGATTGGATATGTATATGTACCTATAAAACCAAATCCCTCATTAAATATTAAAGTTTTAGATGCCTTCCAAATGCGACACATGTGAAAAGATTGATCGACCAAGTGTGGGCACGCCCTAGCATGGTGCACCATCTATCTCATGGAAGCATGAAGGATGGATATGTGGGTCTGCCCTAGCAGGGTGCATATTCATCGTGTTAGCTTTGGGTCAGACTTAAAAAGGTGACCTAGATAGGATCTAGCACCTTGAGGAATGGAGGTGATCATGGCAAGGAGTTGTGCATGACATCTTTCAAGAGTTGCATATGATGCAATTGGCAAAAGTTTCCTACTTGGAAGATCTGAGTTGTGGGTGACAGCTCTAGCTGGTCCAGGACTCAGAGGATTTCAGGATCTTGACCCACTAGAAGATTGTATGCAACAATCTTCCGAATTGATGGTGAGGGCTGTCAATTTGAATCAAAATAGTGGGAGCGGTAATTAATTAAAGGCCTAATTAACTACTATCAAATTTTATTCAAATCAAATCAAATCAAAAGGAGTTTTTAAAAATTTAATTTTCTCTTGTATAATGGTAAAAGAATCATCTTTTAAAATGGGCAAATTAATTGAGAATAAATTCCATAACTGGTTGAGGATTGTGAGAAGTGTTCTACACAATCCAGAAATATCGGTAGCCTTTGAGTCCACTCTATGTGTGCTTAAGAAGAAGGATAGTTCATTGATGGAGATCAATGGAACAAAGTATAAGGACAGAGGTGAGGGAGAGAAGGGTTCTCTTACCGAATCAATGTTAGAATCTTCTGCGCTCAAAACATGGAGAGGATGGAAGGAATGATGGAAGAAGAAGCGAGAGATAGAGATCTCTACTTCTGGTGTATACATGATAGAGATTAACTTTACTACTTCTTTGTCATTGGTACTTGATATTGGATGCGGATCTCACATTTGTTCAAAAGTGAAGGATCTTAAAAGAAGTAGGACTTTGAGGAAAGGCAAGGTTGAACTACGTGTTGCCAATGGGGCAAGAGTTGTCACCAGTGCCGTAGGAACCTATGAGTTATCTCTACCTAGTGGGCTAATAATAAAGTTTAGGAACAGCTATTATGTACCTTCCATAAATAGGAATATCATTTCCGTCTCTTGTTTTGACAAGGATGGTTTTGAATTTCTTATTAAGAATGGAAAGTGTTCCATTTCAAAAGATGGAATCTTTTATGGCAGTTCCCCAATGTCTTATGGTCTATACTTGATAGATCTAGATATAAGTGTATACAACATAAACACCAAAAGGCAAAAACTCAACAACTCAAACAAAACATATCTTTGGCATTGTCGTCTAGGGCACATAAATGAGAAGCACATTTCTAGACTCCATAAAGATGGTTATCTAGACTCTTTTTATTATGAATCAATAGAGACATGTGAATCTTGTTTGTTGGGAAAAATGACCAAGACTCCCTTTTCAGGTAAAGGTGAGAGAGCTAGTGATCTATTAGGACTCATACATATTGATGTATGTGGGCCTTTTAGAACTAATGCCAGAAATGGGTATCAGTACTTCATTACCTTCACTGATGACTTCAGTAGGTATGCCTATGTGTACCTGATGAAACATAAGTCAGAAACCCTTGAAAGGTTCAAGGATTTCATGAATGAAGTACAGAACTAACTTGGTAAAAGTATTAAAGCACTTTGATCCGATCAAGGTGGATAATACTTAATCCCGGAGTTTGACGACCTTCAGCGAGCCCGTGGTATTGTATCACAATGGACTCCGCCTGGAACACCACAACATAACGGTGTGTCTGAAAGAAGGAATCACACTTTACTGGATATGGTGCGATCAATGATGCGTTTTGCTGATCTTCTGATTTCCTTCTGGGGTCATGCTCTTGAAACCACTGTGTTTACACTTAATTGAGTACCATCTAAATCGGTTCAAAAGACACCATATGAGATATGGCACGGGAAGCATCCCGATTTGTCTTTTATTAAGATTTGGGGTTGTGAGGCTTACGTTAGGAAAATGTTTCCTGATAAGATTGGACCCAAGTATGATAAATGTTATTTTGTTGGATACCCCAAGGAAACAAGGGGGTACTATTTATACCACCCTACTGAAAACAAAGTGTTTGTTGCTAGGACAGTTGTGTTCCTAGAAAAGGAATTTATTTCTGAAAGAAACAGTGGGAGGAAAATAGAGCTTGAAGAGGTTCAAGCCCAACAAGAAAACATTGAACCAGTAGATGTATAAGAGGAACATAGAGATTCACAAGGTGTTGTGGAATCTCAGCCTCCTCAAGTAATACAAGGACCTCGTAGATCTAGTAGGACATGGCTTGAACCTGAGAGGTTTGGATACCTTGTGACTCAAGAAAGTGGTGACTTGATCATAGTTGATGATCCAACTACCTATCTAGAGGCTATGGAGGGACCATATTCTGAGAAATGGCTTGAGGCCATGAAATCTGAAATGGAATCCATGTACTCCAACAAAGTATAGACTTTGGTGGAACCACCTGAAGGGGTAAAACCCATAGGGTGCAAGTGGGTCTTCAAGAAGAAGACCGAAATGGATGGAAATGTGCAAACTTATAAAGGCAAATTGGCTGCAAAGGGTTTCCGACAAGTTCAAGGTGTTGACTATGATGAAACTTTTTCTCCAGTTGCCATGATTAAGTCCATCAGGATTATGCTTGGTATTGCGGCTTACTATGACTATGAGATTTAGCAAATGGATGTTAAAACCACATTCCTTAATGGGAATATAAATGAGGATGTGTACATGACACAACCTAAAGGTTTCTTAGATCCAAAGAATGCCAATAAAGTCTGTAAGCTGCAAAGGTCAATCTATGGATTGAAACAAGCATCTCGGAGTTGGAATCTTCGATTTGATGTGGAAGTCAAAGTGTTTGGCTTTATTCAAAATGAAGATGAACCTTGTGTGTACAAGAAGGTTAGTAGGAGCATGACCACATTCCTCATATTGTATGTGGATGACATACTATTGATGGGGAATGATGTCTCAGCCTTAGAGAAGGAAAAGACTTGGCTTGGGAATACTTTCTCAATGAAGGACTTAGGAGAAGCATCCTACATTGTAGGTATTAAGATCTATAGAGATAGATCTAAAAGGCTTCTCAGATTAAGTCAAAGAACGTACATTGACAAAGTGCTAAAGTAGTTCAACATGGAGAACTCAAAGAGAGGCAACATCCCCATGCTACATGGAGTCACCATCTCTAGAGCTCAATGTCCCCAATCTGGTGAAGAGAGAGAGCATATGAATGGGATCCCATATGCATCAGCCATCAGATCCATCATGTACACTATGTTTTACACATGCCCAGATGTCTCGTATGCTCTCAGTATGACGAGCAGGTACCAGTCAGATCCTGGGGATGCTCACTGGACAGCCGTAAAGAACATCCTCAAGTACTTGTGAAGGACTAAGGATCAGTTCCTTGTATACGGCGGCAAGGAAGAACTAGTTGTAAAGGGTTACACTAATGCAAGCTTCCAAACCGACAAAGATGATTACAGATCACAATCGGGATTTGTATTTTGCCTAAACAATGGAGTTGTGAGCTGGAAGAGTTCCAAGCAAGAAATAGTTGTCGATTCTACTACAGAGGCCGAGTATATTGCTGCTTCACATGCAGTAAAGGAGGCTGAGGGGATCAGGAAGTTCATCACTAAACTTGGTGTAGTTCCCAGTAGATGTGATGCAATTGAGCTTTATTGTGACAATAATGGAGCTATTGCTCAAGCTAAGGAGCCCAAATCACATCAGCGGTCCAAGCACATACTATGGCGCTTCCATCTCATATGAGAGATCATCTAGCGTGGAGATGTGAAGATTTGCAAAGTACCAACTGAAGACAGCATAGCTGATCCACTGACTAAGGCCCTTTCTCAGCAGAAGCATGAGGGTCATGCTAGGTCACAAGGACTGAGGTTCCTAGGTGATTGGCTCTAAGTGCAAGTGGGAGTCTGTTGGTATGTATGCTCATAGAGAAAGTCATGTAATGATTGTAATGGGATACTTTGTAAATGATTTGAATAATAATGATAAAGGTAATTTCTAATATATATGTTTTAACTATTTTTGAGATGATAGTGTAACATGATTGATGTCTAAAGAACTGTTTTACTCAATGACGTATGCTTTTAGGTTCAGGACCTAAATGATGAGATCATACAGATGTTAAGAGTATACATTCTAGTTTAATCCCGAGTCAGTTGTTATTGTGGAAATAACCATAGAAATCAATAACACGAAAGACTAGATTGTGTGTTGGTTGATGAAAGAATCGCATTAGTCATGATATAGTGATATCAAACAAAGCACATTGGTACTTGTTAGAGAAAAAGTGTATCGGACAGACCCACCATGAGAGTGACACATGGAACCATGATTTGGTAGTCACCGTCAGCTCTCACAGTGATGGTGGTGAATGTGATTCTTTAACCTGAAATCACTACACTTAACACATGTCGTTGGGTACACTTTGACATCATCAAATGCAATCCTGAAACATGGGTTGTTATAAAGGTGAAGATTGGGTGACTTTGACACATGGGGCTTTTGAGGGGTGAGTGATAGATATGGGATTTGTCCCTCCTAAGAGAGTTTAATGTCCATGGCCACTTGATGAGTAGGATTGAGAAAGGCATGCGCATGCATGTGTGAATCAATATGTGATACTGATGTCACACACGTCTCAACCAGTCTTCTCTGAGATCAAGGAAATGGATGAACGTTGAAAGGATGATTGTACCATGCCTTGAGTTCATTCAGGACATTAGTGACAAGGAAATTATACATTTGCTATAACACCATTCACAGATTGTAAGATTGAAAATTGTTCTCCAACTATCTATTTCACTTGGGTAGCACTGATGTGTGACTTGCCACTGGTCTTTGCTTGTGAAGTCATAAGTGCTATGGACTTTCACTACCAATGTAAAATGGACCTACAGGGTCACACACATAGAATTTAACCTGGAAGAGGAGTTTATCCACAAATGATGTTTAGATTGATTACTAAAGGATTTTAGTAGTTCAATTAAACACTCGATCAATTGATAGCTCAATATCATAGTGTTCAAGGTGTTGGACCAACTGATTAGAGTATCAGATTGATTGAAACTACAATTGACTAATTTTGCACAATCTGCACTTCCAACCGATCGGCTCATGGGATGAACTGATCGGCTCAGGTTGGTGAACTGATTGGCTCAGTGGTGAGTCGATCGGCTCATGTGTCAATCAATCGATTGGCTCAATTGTTGAACCAATCGATTCATGTGACCAACCGAGATCATTTGGAAAGTCAGAAGACTATTTTGCAAATACAATTTGTTTCACTTGTACAAATTTGATTTGGACAAGGATAAATATTTGATTAATTGGAAAAAATATGAAATTCAATTCGAGTTGGACCAGGAGCATGAACTGATCGGCTCAGATGCCCCAAACAATTTAGGGTTGAAACGATCGGTTCAGTTGGCGCAGTTAGTTGTTTTGTGGAAAATCTCGAACCCTTCTACTCCTGCTTTAATCCTGCATTTCTCGGGGTAGAGAACCTTGTCCCATGACCCTCCTATATATATAGGGGTATTGGTGGATTCTAAAAGCACAACTCAGAACACCATTTTCTCTACAAAGTTGTCGTTCTCTCTGGTTTTGGTAACCGAGAGAGCCCGAGCAAGTGCTACCCGATAAGGGAGGCACAACAAGGGAAAGACAACTACAAAAAGGCAACTGGTTTTAGGAGAGTGTGTCGGTGACTAGTACACTGACAGAAGGGTGCGACTCCTTCCTATTCCTTGCGGGACAAGGAGATCGGAGTTCCAGGCAGTCCATATGGACAACTGTAGAGGCAGGAAACTTCTGTTGCTCGGAGGACAGCTGTCTATCCCGACAGTCCCAGTGAGACCAGGAGCTGCACAGACAACGTCCAAAACCGGAGGTGAAGACCGCGCAAGCCACAAGGTAACGTCACCGAGCAAGCCTCGGGAAAAGGTACGCCTCTACAAACCATCCTTCCTATTGTATAGATGTTGACGCGATTCCTTTATTATGGTTTTGGGAGAAGAAATTTTTTGTTTTCGCTGCCTTCTCTGTCTCCCCTAAAACCCAACAGTGGTATCAGAGCCACGTCAACTGCTCTACACTTTAGGATTATCGATACGATCGATTTTGGTTTGTCGCCTTTATTTATTACATACGATGCAAATAAAATTGGCTTTATGCATGTCCAATCCTAAATCCACAAATCCCAATGTACATATATGATATGTAATATGAATGCACTCGATATGTGTCACCCTTAAACGAGTTTTGTGGTGGATGTATAGCATGGTTATGGCCAATAAACCCTATGTATGTGTGCTTGCTTGGATGTGGTTGCTTGCATCTCGGTCTGTGCACCGTTTCTTTATCTCCTATTCTTGATGTAACTCGAGATAACTCAAGATTTATTTCCTACCTTTGCTCCCCCCGAATGCAACTCGGGGTTTCCATTTTCAAATGTAAAATTGTATAGATTTTTATTTCCTATTATGTCAAAGAATGGTGGACTTTTGACGACCGGTTCGAGGAGCAATTCGAGCGGGTGGTGGCCTGAGCAGATGGACGATGACCAGTGAATTGATCGGCTGGAGGTGCCAGTCAATCGCCTGGTGGCACCCAACTGACCGGCCTGATGGTGAGCTGATCAATCATGGAGATGAGTTGATCAAAACTAGAAAGGCAAAGCACAATGTTCATCTTGTACAGGTTACATGTGATGTGGACCTAGATGACCGTGATTCCTCTTGGCTCGAGGAATCACATTAGGATGGCCATAATCATTGCTTTTAGTGTTTCATATGTTTTCAGTGGGATATAACATGTATATGATACTTACTATATTTTGGTGATTGGATATGTATATGTACCTATAAAACCAACTCCCTCATTAAATATTAATGTTTTAGATGCCTTCCAAATGCGACACATGTGAAAAGCTTCATCGACCAAGTCTGGGCATGCCCTAGCATGGTGCACCATCTATCTCATGGAAGCATGAAGGATGGATATGTGGGTCTGCCCTAGCAGGGTGCATATTCATCGTGTTGGCTTTGGGTCAGACTTAACAAGGTGACCTAGATAGGATCTAGTACCTTGAGGCATGGAGGTGATCATGGCAAGGAGGTGTGCATGACATCTTTTAAGAGTTGCATATGATGCAATTGACAAAAGTTTCCTACTTGGAAGATCTGAGTTGTGGGTGACAGCCCTAGCTGGTCCAGGACTCAGAGGATTTCAGGATCTTGACCCACTAGAAGATTGTACACAACAATCTTCTGAATTGATGGTGAGGGTTGTCAATTTGAATCAAAATAGTGGGACGATAATTAATTAAAGGCCTAATTAACTACTATCAAATTTTATTCAATTAAAACCAAATCAAAAGGAGTTTTGACAAATGTTATTTTCTATTGTAGAATGGCAAAAAATCATCTTTTAAATTGGGCAAATTAATTGAGAATAAATTCCATAATTGGTTGAGGATTGTGAGAAGCGTTCTGCACAATCTAGAAATATTGGTAGCCTTTGAGTCCACTCTATGTACACTTAAGAAGAAGGATAGTGTGTGCTTAAGAAGAAGGATAGTTCATTGATGGAGATCAATGGAACAAAGTCTAAGGACAGAGGTGAGGGAGAGAAGGATTCTCTTGTCGAATCAATGTTAGAATCTTCTGCGCTCAAAACATGGAGAGGGTGGAAGGAATGATGGAAGAAGAAGTGAGAGATAGAGATCTCTACTTCTGGTGTATACATGATAGAGATTAACTTTACTACTTCTTTTTCACGGGTACTTGATAATGGATGCGGATCTCACATTTGTTCAAATGTGAAGGATCTTAAAAGAAGTAGGCCTTTGGGGAAAGGCGAGGTTGAACTACGTGTTGCCAATGGGGCAAGAGTTGTCTCCAGTGTCATAGGAACCTATGAGTTATCTCTACCTAGTGGGCTAATAATAAAGTTGAGGAACTACTATTATGTACATGCCATAAATAGGAATATCATTTCTGTCTCTTGTTTGGATAAGGATGGTTTTGAATTTCTTATTAAGAATGGAAAGTGTTCCATTTCAAAAGATGGAATCTTTTATGGCAGTGCCCCAATATCTTATGGTCTATACTTGATAGATCTAGAGACAAGTGTATACAACATAAACACCAAAAGGTAAAAACTCAACAACTCAAACAAAACATATCTTTGGCATTGTTGTCTAGGGCACATAAATGAGAAGCACATTTCTAGACTCCATAAAGATGGTTATCTAGACTCTTTTTTATATGAATCAATAGAGACATGTGAATCTTGTTTGTTGGGCAAGATGACAAAGACTCCCTTTTCAGGTAAAGGTGAGAGAGCTAGTGATCTATTAGGACTCATACATACTGATGTATGTGGGCCTTTTAGAACTAATGCCAGAAATGGGAATCAGTACTTCATTACCTTCACTGATGACTTCAGTAGGTATGGCTATGTGTACCTAATGAAACATAAGTCAGAAACCCTTGAAAGGTTCAAGGATTTCATGAATGAAGTACATAACTAACTTGGTAAAAGTATTAAAGCACTTCGATCCGATCAAGGTGGAGAATACTTAAGCCAAGAGTTTGAGGACCTTCTGCAAGCCCATGGTATTGTATCACAATGGACTCCACCTGGAACACCACAGCATAACGGTGTGTTTGAAAGAAGGAATCACACTTTACTGGATATGGTGCGATCAATGATGAGTTTTGCTGATCTTCTGATTTCCTTCTGGGTTCATTCTCTTGAAACCACTACGTTTACACTTAATCGAGTACCCTCGAAATCGGTTCAAAAGACACCATATGAGATATGGCACGGGAAGCGTCCTGATTTGTCTTTTATTAAGATTTGGGGTTGTGAGGCTTACGTCAGGAAAATATTTCCTGATAAGCTTGGACCCAAGTCTGATAAATGTTATTTTGTTGGATACCCCAAGGAAACAAGGGGGTACTATTTATACCACCCTACTGACAATAAAGTGCTTGTTGCTAGGACAACTGTGTTCCTAGAAAAGGAATTTATTTCCAAAGGAAACAATGGGAGGAAAATAGTGCTTGAAGAGGTTCAAGCCCAACAAGAAAACATTGAACCAGTAGATGTACAAGAGGAACATAGAGATTCACAAGGTGTTGTGGAATCTCAGCCTCCTCAAGTAATACAAGGACCTCGTAGATCTAGTAGGACATGGCTTGAACCTGAGAGATTTGGATACCTTGTGACTCAGGAAGGCGGTGAGTTGATCATAGATGATTATCCAACTACCTATCTAGAGGCTATGGAGGGACCAGATTCTGAGAAATGGCTTGAGGCCATGAAATCCGAAATGGAATCCATGTACTCCAACAAAATATATACTTTGGTGGAACCACCTGATGAGGTAAAACCCATAGGGTGCAAGTGGGTTTTCAAGAAGAAGACCGACATGGATGGCAATGTGCAAACTTGTAAAGGCAAATTTGCTGCAAAGGGTTTCCGACAAGTTTAAGGTGTTGACTATGATGAAACTTTTTCTCCAGTTGCCATGATTAAGTCCATCAACATTATGCTTGCTATTGCGGATTACTATTACTATGAGATTTGGCAAATGGATGTTAAAACCACATTCCTTAATGGGAATATAAATGAGGATGTGCACATGACACAACTTGAAGGTTTTTTAGATCCAAAGAATGTCAATAAAGTCTGTAAGCTGCAAAGGTCAATCTATGGATTGAAACAAGCATCTCGGAGTTGGAATCTTTGATTTGATGAGGAAGTCAAAGTGTTTGGCTTTATTCAAAATGATGATGAACCTTGTGTATACAAGAAGGTTAGTGGGAGCACGACCACATTCCTTATATTTGTATGTTGATGTCATACTATTGATGGGGAATGATGTCTCAACTTTAGAGAAGGTAAAGACTAGGCTTGGGAATACTTTCTCAATGAAATACTTAGGAGAAGCATCCTACATTATAGGTATTAAGATCTATAGATATAGATCTAAAAGGCTTCTCAGACTAAGTCAAAGCATGTACATTAACAAAGTGTTGAAGCGGTTCAGCATGGATAACTCAAAGAGAGGCAACATCCCCATGCTACATGGAGTCACCATCTCTAGAACTTGATGTCCCCAATATGGTGAAGAGAGGGAGTGTATGAATGGGATCCCATATGCATCAGCCATCAGATCCATCATGTACACTATGTTGTGCACACCCCCAGATGTCTTGTATGCTCTCAGCATGATGAGCAGGTACCAGTCAGATCTCGGGGATGCTCACTGGACAGCCGTAAAGAACATCCTCAAGTACTTGCGAAGGACTAAGGATCAGTTCCTTGTATACGGCGGTGAGGAAGAACTAGTTGTAAAGGGTTACACCGATGCAAGCTTCCAAACCGACAAAAATGATTACAGATCGCAATCAAGATTTGTATTTTTCCTAAACAATGGAATTGTGAGCCGGAAGAGTTCCAAGGATGAGACAGTTGTCGATTCCACTACAGAGGCTGAGTATATTGCTGCTTCACATGCAGCAAAGGAGGCTGTGTGGATCAGGAAGTTCATCACTGAACTTGGTGTAGTTCCCAGTAGCTGTGATGCAATTGAGCTTTATTGTGACAATAATGGAGCTATTGCTCAAGCTCAGGAGCCCACATCACATCAGCAGTCCAAGCACATACTACAGCGCTTCCATCTCATACGAGAGATCGTACAACAAGGAGATGTAAAGATTTGCAAAGTACCAACTGAAGACAACATAGCTAATCCACTGACTAAGGCCCTTTCTCAGCAGAAGCTTGATGGTCATGCTAGGTCACAAGGACTGAGGTTCCTAGGTGACTGGCTCTAAGTGCAAGTGGGAGTCTGTTGGTATGTATGCCCATAAAGCAAGTCATGTGATGATTGTAATGGGATACTTTGTAAATGATTTGAATAATAATAAAGGTAAATTTCTAATCTATATGTTTTAACTTTTTCTAAGATGATAGTGTAACATGATAGATGTCTAAAGCATTGTTTTACTCGATGACATATGCTTTTAGGTTCAGGACCTAAATGATGAGATCATACGGATGTTAAGAGTATACATTCTTGTTTAGTCCCTAGTCAGTTGTTATTGTGGAAATAACCATAGACATCAATAATACTAAAGACTAGATTGTGTGTTGGTTGATGACAAAATCTCATTAGTCATGATATAGTGATATCAAACCAAGCACATAGGTACTTGTTAGAGAACACATGTACCAGACAGACCCACCATGAGAGTGACACATGGAACCATGATTTGGTAGTCACAGTCAGCTCTCACAGTGATGGTGGTGAATGTGATTCTTCAACCTGAAATCACTACACTCAACACATGTCGTTGGGTACACTTTGACATCATCAAACACAGTCCTGGAACATGGGTTGTTATAAAGGTGATGATTGGGTGACTTTGACACATGGTGCTTTTGAGGGGTGAGTGATAGATATAGGATTTGTCCCTCCTAAGGGAGTTTAATGTCCATGGCCACTTGATGAGTAGGATTGAGAAAGGCATGCGCATGCATGTGTGAATCAATATGTGATATTGATGTCACACACATCTCACCCAGTCTGATCTAAGATCAAGGAAATGGGTGAACGTTGAAAGAATGATTGTACCATGCCTTGAGTTCATTCCTGACATTAGTGACAAAGGAATTATACATTCTCTGTAACACCATTCACGGATTGTAGGATTGAAAGTTGTTCTCCAACTTTCTATTTCACTTGTGTAGCACTGATGTGCGACTAGGCACCACTCTTTGCTTGTGAAGTCATAAGTGTTATGGACTTTCACTACCAATGTGAAATGGACCTGCAGGGTCACACAAATAGGATTTAACCTGGAAGAGGAGTTTATCCACAAATGATGTTTAGATTGATTACTAAAGGAGTTTAGTAGTTCAATTAAACACTCGATCAATTGATAGCTCAATATCATAGTGTTCAAGGTGTTGGACCAATTGATTAGAGTATCAGATTGATTGAAACTACAATTGACTGATTTTGCACAATCTGCACTTCCAACCGATTGGCTCATGGGATGAACCGATCGGCTCAGGTTGGTGAACCGATCGGCTCAGGTTGGTGAACCGATCGGCTCAGGTTGGTGAACCGATCGACTCATGTGTCAATGAAACGATCAGCTCAATTGTTGAACCAGTCAATTCATGTGACCAACTGAGATCGTTTGGAAAGTCAGAAGACTATTTTGCAAATACAATTTGTTTCACTTGTACACATTTGATTTGGACAAGGATTAATATTTGATTAATCAGAAACAAATATGAAAGTCAATTCGAGTTGGACCAGGATCAAGAACCGATCGGCTCAGATGCCCCAAATGATCGGTTCAGGTGTGAACCGATAGGCTGAGGTCACCAACCGACCGTTTCAGGGTTGAAACGATCAGTTCAGCTGGCACAGTTGGTTTTTTTTGAAAAATCTCAAACCCTTCTACTCCTTCTTTAATCCCGCATTGCAGGGGTAGAGAACCCTATCCCATGACCCTCCTATATATAGGGGTATTGGGGGCTTCTCAAAGTACAACTCAGAACACCAGTTGCTCTGTGAAGTTTTCATTCTCTCTGGTTTTGGTAACTGAGAGAGCCTGAGCAAGTGCTACCTGATAAGGGAGGCACAGTAAGGGAAAGACAACTGCAGAAAGGTAACTAGTTGCATGAGAGTGTGTCGGTGACTAGTACGTTGACAGGAGGGTGTGACTCCTTCCGATTCCTTATGGGACAAGGAGATCGGAGTTCCAGGCAGTCCGTGTGGATGACTGTAGAGGCAAGAGACTTCTTCCGCTCGGAGGACAACTGTCAATCCCGACAGTCTTAGTGAGACTAGGAGCTGCACAGACACCGTCCAAGACCAGAGGTGAAGACCGTGCAAGTCGTGAGGTAACTTCATTGAGCCAGCCTCCGGACAAGGTACACATCTACAAACCATCCTTCATATTGTATAGACGTTGACGCGATTCCTTTATTTTGGTTTTGGGAGAAGAAAATTTTTGTTTTTGCTGCCTTCTCTGTCTCCCCTAAAACCGAACACTCTGGGCTTAGATGCTCTAAGAATCACCAGTTAAGTCTAACCCAAAAGCCGACACGGTAAACATGCACCCTACTTTGGCAGAACCTACATGTCTACCCATCACACTTCCAAAAGATGGACGGTGCACCATGCTTTGGCATAACCTACGCTTGGTCGATCGAGTTTTTCATGTGTCGCTAATGGAAGGCATATAAGACTTAATATTTAGATTAGGGATTTGGTTTTTATAGGTACATATACATATCCAATCACCATAATGCATAGTACATGTCATATGCATGTTATATCCCACAGAAAACATGTGAAATGATAAAAGTGATGATTATGGCCATCCTAATGTGATTCCTCGAGCCAAGAGGAATCACGGTCATCTAGGTCCACATTACATGCAATATGTACAAGATGAACTATGTGCTTTTCCATTCTGGGTTTGATCAACTCATCTCCATGATTGATCGGCTTGCCATCAGGCCGGTTGGTTGGGTGCCACCAACCGATCGGTTGGCTCCTCCAACTGATCAATTCTCCTGGTCATCGTGCATCTCCTCATTTATACCACCTACTCGTCTCACTCCTCGAACTAGTCGTCTGGAATGCCAACCGATTGGTTCACACCTTGAACCAATCGTCTCAGTCGTCGTCAGGTTGTCCACCGTTCTTTGACATAATAGGAAATAAAAAAATCTATCCTATCTACATTTGAATTGAGAAACCCCGAGTAACATTTGAGGGGAGCAAAGGTAGGAAAATAATCTCGAGTTATCTCGAGTTACATCAAGAAAAGGAGGTAGGGAATCGGTGTGCATACCGATATGCAAGCAACAACAATCAACCACACACAGATATAGGGTTTATTGGGCAGAACCCTTTCTATACATCCACCACAAAATTTGTTTAAGGGTGACACGTATCGAGTGCATTCATATTACATATCATATATGTATATTGGGATTTGTGGATTTAGGATTGGACATGCAAAAAGCCAATTTTATTCGCATCTTATGCAATAAATAAAGGCGACAAACCAAAATCGATCATATCGATAATCCTAAAGTGTAGAGAAGTTGACGTGGCTCTAATACCACTGTTTGGTTTTTCGGGAGGCTGAGATGGCAGTGGAAACAAAAACAATTTCTCCCAAAACCCAGCATAAAGGAATCACGTCAACGTCTATACAATAGGAAGTATGGTTTGTAGAAGCATACCTTGTCCCGAGGTTTGCTCGGCGATGTTACCTCGCAGCTTGCGCGGTCTTCACCTCTGGTCTTGTACGGTGTCTGTGCAGCTCCTGGTCTCACCAGGACTGTCGGGATTGACAGATGTCCTCCGAGTGGCAGAAGTCTCCAGCCTCTAAAGTAGTCCACACAGACCACCTAGAACTCCAATCTCCTTGTCCCATAAGGACGGAAGGAGTCACACCCTCCTGTCAGTGCACTAGCCACTGACACACTCTCCTGCCACCAGTCGCTTTTCTGTAGTTGTCTTTCCCTTGTTGTGCCTCCCTAATCGGGTAGCACTTGTTCGGGCTCTCCTGGTTACCACAACTAGAGAGAACGACAACTTTATAGAGCAATTGGTGTTCTGAGCTGTGCTTTGAGAAGCCCCCAGTACCCCTATATATAGGAGGGTCATGGGATAGGGTTCTCTAACTCGGGCAATGCGAGGTTAAAGTAGGAGTATAAGGGTTTGAGATTTTCCACAAAACAACCAATTGCGCCACGATCGTTTCAAGCATGAACCAGTCGGTTGGGGACCTGAGCCGATCGGTTCACACCTTAACCGATCGGTTGGGGTACCTCAGCCTATTGGTTCACTTCTGATCTGGTCGGTTCACTGCCCTGGTCAGTTCCCGATTGACTTTTCCTCTTTTGTTTCGAATTGATCCAAATACCAATCCTTGTTCCAATCAAACTGGACAAGTGAAACAAAGAGAAATTTTTTGCCAACCTGACTTTCCTAACTCGCTCATTTGGACCAGTTGAGCTGATCAGTTCAACCCTTGAACTGGTCAGTTCATTCTGTCCTGAGCCGATCGGTTCATCATATGAGTCGATCGGTTGGGAGTGCAGACTATGCAAAATCAATCAATTGCAGTTTCAATCAATCCGATACTCTAATCACTCGGTCCATCACCTTGAACACTATGATATTGAGCTATCAATTGATTGAGTGTTTAATTGAACTACTAAACTCCTTTAGTAATCAATCTAAACATCGTTTTTGGATAAACTCCTCTTCTAGGTTAAATCCTATGTGTGTGATCCTGCAGGTCCATTTCACGTTGGCAGTGAAAGTCTATAACACTTATGACTTCACAAGCAAAGAATGGTGCCTAGTCGCACATCAGTGCTACCCAAGTGAAAAGGAAAGTTGGAGAACAACTTTCAATCCTACAATCTGTGAATGGTGTTACAGTGAATGTATAATTCCTTTTTCAGTGATATCTCGAATGAACTCAAGGCATGGAATAGTCATCATTTCAATGTTCATTCACTTTCTTGATCTCAGAGTAGATTGGAGGAGATATGTATGACATCAATATCTCATACTGATTCACACATGCGTGCATGCCTATCTCAATCCTACTCATCAAGTGGCCATGGATATCAAACTCCCTCAGGAGGGACAAATCCCATATCTATCACTCACCCCTCAAAAGCCCCATGTGTCAAAGTCACCCAATCATCACCTTTATAGCAACCCATGTTTCAGGGCTGCGTTTGATGATGTCAAACTATATCCAACGACAAGTGTTGAGTGTAGTGATTTCAGGTCAAAGAATCACACTCACCACCATCACTGTGAGAACTGACTGTGATTACCATGTCATGGTTCCAAGTGTTAAACTCACAGTGGGTCTGTCCGGTACACTTGTTCTCTAACAAGTACCTATGTGTTTCGTTTGATATCTCCATATCATGACTAATGAGATTATGTCATCAACCAACACCACAATCTAGTCTTGTGTGTCATTGTTGTCTATCTACCTTCCACAATGACATCCGACTAGGGACATAATAAGAATGTACAAACTCTTAGCATCTGTATGATCTCACTGTTTAGGTCCTTAACCTGAAAGCATACGTCATTGAGTACTGTCATTTTCTAGACATTCAATATGTTCTACCATTATCTCATATGACTGAACTAGAAAGAATTGTAAGCTTGCCTCTGATGTTTATCAAAACAATCTTAATGTATCCCACCAATCATCCCATGATTGTCTCTGAGGGCATACATACCAACAGACTCTCACTTGCATTGTGAGCCAATCACCCTTGAATCATATTCATAGTGATCTTCAAACATGTCCCACATGTTACTATGCTCTAGTGCTAACATAGTGAGTTATGGCAGCACTTTGCCAAAGTCAGTATTAACTGCATGTCTCTCATCTCTTAACTATACGTCACACGTATGAGATGGAGTTGTTGTAATATGCAATCTAGTATTCCTTTGCTAACCTTTAGCCACATTACATGACCAAGCACTCCTAACTTGTCATTAATGACCAGAATAACTATAAGTTCATCTCTATGAACTCCTAGATCCATATAGTATCCACTGGTATTCTCTAACACATGGATATTCAACATTTCCTTTTAAAACAGCTTTATTGGAACGTTTCCATTTATCAACAAACATTCACTTTTATATATCCCATATATATATTGCGATTAATTTTCTGTCCTTTTTGGAAGTTCGCATCAGTGTAACTCTTTACATTGAACTCTTCCTTATTTCCATAGAACTAGTACTTATCGAGTTCTTATGGTATTCTAGTAACCTTTACTGGAACTAGACAGACATGCACTCGTCATGTCCCACATACGAGTTATCAGGATGAGCACATCATATTGTCATGTCCTACATAGAAGATGATGAATGCATTTTATTCTTTCTCTGTCCATATATGCAAGATTATGGGATGTTTACATACATGATAGATCCATATCTATTCTAGTGTTCCCATTCTTTATAAGAATTGGACATTTGGCCTTAGGATACTAACTCCATGTAACATGGACCAGTTTTCTCCCACTGAATATGTGTATACTAAACCCTTCAGTATAGATTGCCAATGTATGCTTTCTCTTTTTAGGTTAAGAGGTTATTTGAGAACTATCTCTATAGATCTCTATTCCTATCACATAGGAAACATCTCTATCTTCCCAAAGATAATTTCCACTTTGGATTTCCATTCTAGAACATCTCATTCCTCATCGACATGTGGAATGCAAATGCGCTCCCACTAAATCACAGATCCCTTCTTTATCTTTGACATATCAATCAAACCCTTTGACCATATCATCAAAGTAAAGATCCATCTCTGAGTTTCTTGTACTTAATCAATCACATTTTGCGATTAATTTTCTGTCCTTTTTGGAAGTTCGCATCAGTGTAAGTCTTTACATTGAACTCTTCCTTATTTCCATAGAACTAGTACTTATCGAGTTCTTATGGTATTCTAGTAACCTTTACTGGAACTAGACAGACATGCACTCGTCATGTCCCACATACGAGTTATCAGGATGAGAACATCATATTGTCATGTCCTACATAGAAGATGATGAATGCATTTTATTCTTTCTCTGTCCATATATGCAAGATTATGGGATGATTACATACATGATAGATCCATATCTATTCTAGTGTTCCCATTCTTTATAAGAATTGGACATTTGGCCTTAGGATACTAACTCCATGTAACATGGACCAGTTTTCTCCCACTGAATCTGTGTATACTAAACCCTTCAGTATAGATTGCCAATGTATGCTTTCTCTTTTTAGGTTAAGAGGTTATTTGAGAACTATCTCTATAGATCTCTATTCCTATCACATAGGAAACATCTCTATCTTCCCAAAGATAATTTTCACTTTGGATTTCCATTCTAGAACATCTCATTCCTCATCGACATGTGGAATGCAAATGCGCTCCCACTAAATCACAGATCCCTTCTTTATCTTTGACATATCAATCAAACCCTTTGACCATATCATCAAAGTAAAGATCCAGCTCTGAGTTGCTTGTACTTAATCAATCACATTTTGCGATTAATTTTCTGTCCTTTTTGGAAGTTCGCATCAGTGTAAGTCTTTACATTGAACTCTTCCTTATTTCCATAGAACTAGTACTTATCGAGTTCTTATGGTATTCTAGTAACCTTTACTGGAACTAGACAGACATGCACTCGTCATGTCCCACATACGAGTTATCAGGATGAGCACATCATATTGTCATGTCCTACATAGAAGATGATGAATGCATTTTATTCTTTCTCTGTCCATATATGCAAGATTATGGGATGATTACATACATGATAGATCCATATCTATTCTAGTGTTCCCATTCTTTATAAGAATTGGACATTTGGCCTTAGGATACTAACTCCATGTAACATGGACCAGTTTTCTCCCACTGAATCTGTGTATACTAAACCCTTCAGTATAGATTGCCAATGTATGCTTTCTCTTTTTAGGTTAAGAGGTTATTTGAGAACTATCTCTATAGATCTCTATTCCTATCACATAGGAAACATCTCTATCTTCCCAAAGATAATTTCCACTTTGGATTTCCATTCTAGAACATCTCATTCCTCATCAACATGTGGAATGCAAATGCGCTCCCACTAAATCACAGATCCCTTCCACTAAATCACAGATCCCTTCTCATTCCTCATCGACATGCACTACTACAGAAATAGCATTCAGTGTCGCTTTTCTGGGCGTCGGTTATTAAGGAAAACCGACGCCTATAATATAAGGCGTCAGTTATTTAGACAAACCGACGTCTATATCCGAAGACCAGCCAGACACGGGTACCGCTTTGTATTCAGCGTCGGTTGTTTATAACAAACCGACGCCTAAAGTCGCCCGCGAAATCCAATTTTCGAGCGAAAAAAATAGTGTCACTTTCGGCGTCGGTTATGTAGATAAAAAACCGACGCCTATGTGCGATGGAAATTTGCGCGAAAAGTGTCCTTTTCAGCGTCGGTGATCCTTTTATAACCGACGCTGAAAGTGGTTCCCGCCAAATAATTTCATGAAAATATCATCCAATTGGACGTCGGTTGTTTCAAACAACCGACGCTAAAGATGTTTAGGCGTCGGTTGTTGTAAACAACCGACGCTATTTGGGAACTTCATAACCCTCGATCGCCCGACTCTTCCCCTTTCTTCTGTTTCATTGCGAGTGATTTCTTCTCTACTGTCGCCCGACTCTCTGCTCCTTCTTCTCCACGACAGCGCCGCCGTGCCGCCACTGCTACTCCGGCGCCCCCTTCTCCGGCGCCCCCTTGTCCTTCTCCTCCGCCGCCGCACCCCCTTCTCCTTCTCCTCCGCCTGGCCGCTGCCTGCCTGTCGCCGCCTGGCCGCTGCCTGCCTGCCGCCGCCTGGCCGCCTGCCTGCCTGCCGCCGCTGACGCTCCCTACTCGTCGGAGTTGCTGCCGCTGGTTCTGGAGCTCGCCAGCCGCCGCCCACGTACTCAACCAGCTCGACCTCGCCCTACTCTGCTTGCCCAGGTACCTTCCGACCTACCCAGGCGTGAAATTGGTTCTTTATGTGCCGACCTAATCTGCTTGCCTAATCTTCTTGCGCGAAAATGGCTCCCTACTCTGCTTGCTTAATGTGCCTAATCTGCTTTAAGTGGTCCTAATATCATAACATGATAGTTTTATAATCATGGCTAAACATAATATGAATTAGATCTTTTTATGTCATTAAATCAATGAACTTAGGAATTGGGGGTTCAAGAATAACCCTAATGATAATAGGATAATAAGGAAACCTAAACTCTAGATTAGGACTTGAGTAGAGTTTAATGTTATTATATGATTTGTGGCACTTTAGGATGTATATACATGCAACAAAAGTTAATTGCTTGGTTTTCTTATTTGCTTGGATAATATACTCAGTGAATTAATGTATGATTTGCATGGATCACCATCAAGGTACGTGGTTGTACTTATGATTACATGTATTTACTTCCTATGTTTGTCAAGGTTTCTTGAAGATTGAATAAGTGATAGATGCTGGATGTTTATTTATTTCATGCAAATTATAAAGTCCTTATGATTATCACATTAAGTAAATCATGATATTCTGAACCCTAGGTTACACAGATTGAAAGGTAACACACTTTGTCCTAAGTTGCTAATTTTTATTCTAATATGAACTCTAGTCTCATCTATCCATGTTGCCTATAGTTTATAACATTGCATTGTGAAATATTGCATGTTTGAAACTATTAAATTCTTGATTTATTATTTAATAATGCTCTATATATTAGGTACTTATCATGTCTATTAAAATCCTACCAGTATAATTATGTGATCCCAACATATTAGGATTAACCATGTTGTTGGCCTAGAAACCCATCCAAGATTGACTCATTAGGAGTAAATCTTGGATAGTCCCCGGTTTGGGACTGTTCTTGAACACCTAATCTCACTTAGGATGTAAGTGTATAATGTGTATTGGGTTTTCGAGAAAATTTTGGTAGCATTTCCCTGTTTGTTCTCTAAGTACATATGTACTTAGAGAACAGCGGGGAAATGCTGCCGAAATTTTCTTGAAAACCCAATACACATTATACACTTACTAGTGAGATTAGGTGTTCAAGGATGGGATAGGTGGTACACATTTATTATATATAAGAATGACATCACATGTGTTTGTTGGCCTAGAATGTGAACAATCATTGTTCTTTATATTACTTGTACATTGGTATAAATTAGAATGAACAATCACTAAATTATATATTGTTTGTATGGAGTCCGGCTTCATTGTAGATATCTATTATTGTGTTTGTTGGCCTAGAAACCCGTCCAAGATTTACTCATTAGGAGTAAATCTTGGATAGTCCCCGGTTTGGGACTGTTCTTGAACACCTAATCTCACTTAGGATGTAAGTGTATAATGTGTATTGGGTTTTCGAGAAAATTTCGGTAGCATTTCCCCGTTTGTTCTCTAAGTACATATGTACTTAGAGAACAGTAGGGAAATGCTGCCGAAATTTTCTTGAAAACCAAATACACATTATACACTTACTAGTGAGATTAGGTGTTCAAGGATGGGATAGGTGGTACACATTTATTATATATAAGAATGACATCAAATGTGTTTGTTGGCATTTCCCCGTTTGTTCTCTAAGTACATATGTACTTAGTGAACATCGGGGAAATGATGCCTAATCTTTTCCTAATATATACTTGTTTTCTCTGATCATAGAATGGATAGATCATGGATGTCCATTCGTAATCGTTGCACCCCAGAGTTTATATCTGGTCTTGATCAGTTTATTAGATTTGTCGAGGAACATAGGAAAAAACCTACAGATAGGTTCTACTGTCCATGTAGGCATTGCGGTAACAACTTGAAAGTCAACACTGGTGAGGAAATCAAAAGTCATGTCATGTGCAACGGGATTGTACAAGGCTATATAGAATGGCACTGGCATGGAGAGATTTCAAATTCGAAACCAGTAGATGTCGATAGCAGTGCTTGGGTGGAAGAAGAAATTGCCTCCGATGACGTAAATGTGAACGAACCAGTTCCAGCAGACATCGTTGATGCGATGTTGGATAGTTGTAGGGTAGAGCACACCGATCCACCTCCTATCTTTACAAACATTGTGCATGATGCTGAGATACCGTTATACACAGGCTGTGCTAAGTTTATGAAGCTTAGCGCTGTGTTGAGATTGTATAAGTTGAAAGCTAACAATAGATGGAGCGACAAAAGCTTCACTTCATTGTTGACTTTGTTGAAAGAAATGCTTCCTGAAGGAAACAAGCTTCCAATCTCAACATACCAGGTAAAGAAAATGTTGTGCCCAATGGGAATGGAGGCCAAGAAGATACACGCATGCCCGAATGATTGTGTATTATTTCAAAAGGACTATGTAGATTTGAAAGATTGTCCAAAATGTGGTGCGTCACGGTATAAATTGACGACTTCGGGGGAGTCCAAAACTGGTTCTCCTGCCAAGGTGTTGTGGTATCTACCTATAATATCACGGTTTCAACGCTTGTTTGAAAATCCGAAAGATACGAAGAATTTGAGGTGGCATGCAGATGTTAAGAAAAATAATGATGGGATCCTACGACATGCGTCTGATTCCCCACAGTGGAAGAAGATTGATCTATTGTACCCTAAATTTGGTGAAGAAGATAGGAATCTAAGACTTGAGCTTTGTACAGATGGGATGAATCCGTACGGGACATTGAGTAGCCAACATAGCACTTGGCCAGTCATGCTTGTTATATACAATCTTCCTCCCTGGATGTGTATGAAAAATAAGTTCGTTATGTTGTCATTGTTGATATCGGGCCCTAAACAACCCGGAAATGATATCGATGTTTATCTTGAACCTTTGATTGATGACTTAAAGAAACTTTGGGCTGAAGGTGTGATGACCTATGATGCTTCAGCAAAAGAGACATTTTGTTTGCACGCTATGTTGTTTTGCACTATTAATGACTTTCCAGCATATGGGAATTTGTCTGGATATAGTGTCAAAGGAGCTAAAGCGTGTCCTATATGTGAAGAAAACACTGATTCAATAAGACTAAAACATGGCGGCAAGACTGTATATCTTGGTCATCGAAGGTTTCTTTCAAAATTCCATCTGTATCGTAGGAAGCGCAAAGCATTCAATGGATGGAATGATGAACGGAGTGCACCTAAACCTATACCAGGGGATGTTGTTTATGAAAGAGTAAAAGACATTGTCAATGAATTTGGTAAGAAATCACAATGTAGTATGGCCACACGGAGTGACAATTCTTCATTCAAGAAGAAGTCAATATTTTGGGATCTTCCTTATTGGAGTTCTTTGACAGTCAGGCATTGTATCGATGTAATGCACGTTGAGAAAAATGTTTGTGATAGCATCATTAGTACTCTATTAAATATACCAGGTAAGACTAAAGATGGGATAAAATCCAGACTGGACCTACGTGAAATGGGAATAAGGTCAGAATTAACAGAATTACGTGAAATGGGTAATAAAAGAACATACTTACCTCCCGCTTGTTACACGTTGTCTAGAAAGGAGAAGAAAACTTTTTGTGAATGCTTGGTAAATGTTAAGGTGCCACATGGTTACTCATCCAACATCCGTAGATTGGTATCAATGAAAGATCTGAAGTTGATAGGTCTTAAATCTCATGATTGTCACACTCTAATGCAACAAATATTGCCCGTGGCAATTCGATCTATATTGCTGAAGCATGTAAGGTTTGCAATTACCAGACTTTGTTTCTTTTTCAACAGTCTATGCAGCAAATTTATTGACCCTGATACTCTCGATAATTTGCAAAGAGAAGTGGTTGTTACCCTATGTCAGCTTGAGATGTATTTCCCTCCTTCGTTCTTTGATATCATGGTACATCTTGTTGTCCACTTGACTAGGGAAGTGAAAATGTTGGGACCAATTTTCTTGCATTGGATGTATCCCTTTGAACGACACATGAGCGTTTTTAAAGGTGATGTTCGAAACCGTTATCGGCCTGAAGGGAGTATTATTGAAGGTGATGTGGCGAGAGAGGTTATGGATTTTTGCAATGACTTTCTCAGTGGTAATGACACTCCTGATAATGACAAGAATATTGAGGAGGGCAAAGGAATTTTGGGATCACGAGTGAAAGTAATCAGTCGTGAGCAGTTGGAACAAGCTCACTTGTATATTTTACACAATATGGATGAAGTGAGTGTTTATATCGAGGAACATACCAATTTCATAAAGAGACAACATCCTCGAGCAAGTTCAATGTGGCTTGCTAGAGAGCATAATAAGACTTTTACTAAGTGGTTTGAAGATAAAGTCTTACATCAACTATCTCAAACACCAAATGATATTACAGAAACTATCAAATGCCTCGCCTTTAAACCAAAACCGAATGTTATGTCTTATGAAGGGTTTGACATTAATGGATTCACATATTACACTAAGCGCCAAGATAATAAGAGTGTCGTCCAAAATAGTGGGGTCACTCTTCAAGCGTCGACTATGTACTTTGCAAGTGCAAAGGATAAGAGTCCACGTGAAGCTAAAATGTCATATTACGGTGTCATTGAGGACATTTGGGAGTTTGACTACATAGATTTCAAAATTCCGCTCTTTAAATGTAATTGGGTTGATAACACCAAAGGAGTTATAGTGGATGAATTGGGTTCCACTTTGGTGAACTTTGAAAAGATTGGCGAGAAGGGTGAACCATTCATATTGGCATCACAGGCGAAACAAATATTCTATATCGATGATCCTGCGAATGATAAATGGTCAGTTGTTCTTCATGGTAAAAGACAGTTCATTGAAGATCCTATAGATGAAGAAGAGTACTATGATAAGTATGATGACTCCAGTCCATTCTCAGTTGGGTTGCCCACTCCACAAAATATTGAAGCTAATGATGACTTATATGTGCGCGGAGATCACAATGAAGGATTGTTAATTGATAAAAGATCACAATTTTAGAGACATGTATGTTAATACAAATGCTAAATGTTTGCCTTTTTCTAGTTAATACAAATGCTAAATGTTTGCCTTTTTCTAGTTAATACAAATGCTAAATGTTTGCCTTTTAAATGACATTTTCAGATGGCTGACCATGATGAGCATGATGTCCATGATGAGCATGAAGTCCATGATGAGCATGTTGTCCATGACGAGCATGGCGAGGATACTAATGTAAGTTCTAAAAACATATCCTGTATTTCTATAAAATTCATTATCTTCTAGTTATGTCATATATCCTATATTTCTATATTGGGCTAATTTAGTGTGTTTATTTTTGTCAAATTTTAGGTTGATGCACCTGTACCCACTGAAGCACTGGAGCAACTTGATGCGCAGCACCAAACACTTAACAAGAAAAGGGGCATCACTCTGTTGAAGAAGTTATTAGCGCTAAGTGGTAGTGGATCCAAATTGGTGGTGGAGTTTGATAATGGAGGAAATCCAATTGGAGTGAACCGCAATAATTTTGTAAACTATCTTGGGTGTACCACTCGGAGCCATTGTGGTGTTAAGTATGATAATTGGCATAAAGTTCCTCAAGGGAAAAAAGACTTGATATGGAAGGATTTATGCGTGAGTTATTATTATTTGCAATTCTATTTTGTAGATTACAAATTCTATTATTTGCAATTCTATTTTGGATACTAGTTAATAACATTTCTATTTTACAGAATCTGTTTGCATTGGATGAGAAGTTGCATCGTAAAAATGTGATGCAACGCGCTGGAAAGATGCTTAGGAATTATAGGACAAATCTGAATAGAGAATACATAAAAGAGGGTGATAAGAAGAAGAAGTTAGCCCTTGAACAATGGAACTTCTTGGACAAAGAAGATTGGGACAATTTTGTTGCTTCAAGAAAATCTGAAGAATTCAAGGTATTAGGCGTCACTCCCAATTTAATTAATATACATTGTATTCACCTATTCAAGATTAACATTTAGTGCTACTAACCAAATTATTAATGTGCATACTAACTAGGCCCTCAGTGATGCACAAAAAGCAAGGCGTGCACTAAATGTACATGACAACACTATGGGTCCAAAAGGCTATGCAAGCGTTCACCAAAGACTACAGGCGGAGTCTGTGGCTACTCAGCAGTCTGCTCAGGAGTCTGCTCCTACTCAGGAGTCTACCACACCCATGCCTCGCCATGATATCTGGATAGCTGGCAGGCAAAATAAGAAGGGTGAAATAAAGAAGCCTGTAACTGCTGAGGCGGCTACAAAAATGGTAAAATACAACTCTTAGAGAAATCGTTTGAATATTGATTATTTGTGGTGTTAACTTACCAATTTCTGTTTATGGTGATTAGCAGGAGCTGCACGAGCAGAGGAAACAAGGCACGTTCATCCCTCAGGGCACAAGGGATGAATTGACAGTTGCTCTGGGTAACCCAGAGCATCCTGGACGTGTTAGAGGTGTCGGCGCTGGTGTTGGCATCAAAGCATTCTTTGGGCCATCCCAGCGCAAACCCAGAGCGGGACTTTCTCAAGAAGAGGTAACCTATTCTTTTTTTAGAATGTTACTGCAAAAGGAAATTCATTAATAAGAAGTTAATGTTTCTTTTATCCATGTATAGGAGAATAAGAGAGTTGAGGATTTAGTTGTTAAGAAGGTCAACGATGTAGTTGCTGAGAAGGTCAAGGAAGAATTGCTGCGGTGGCAGGCATCTCAGGCTTCCAATACGCCTATAGCGACCCACTCTTCTCCTGATGCACAGACTGCGAGTAATCCTGGAGACCCATCGCCTAGCACGTCTGCTGTAAGTATTGTTTATGACATTGTAGCTAGTCTTTTCAAGATGATATGTTTTCAAGATGATATGTATATATGTATAATATTATTTATGTAAATTTGTAGGCATTGAAGCCATGCCGCTTAAGAATGCAAGACTACGTTGTTGCAGAGGCGCAGGCTTACCCGTCCCTTCCTGGGGAAATGTTTCACGGGACTCCAATGCCACAGGGCTACGTTCGTGTGAGCCCAATACGTGTGTTACCCGATTGGAGGGAAGTTGTGTTGCCATATGCCCACCCAGATATTGATACACTTGGTGAGGCAGAAGGCGGGGTCATATTGTGGCCCAAAGCAGATGTCGTCTACACGACTGAAATTGTAAGATAAATTTACATTGATTTAGACTGTTAATGTGTATATATGATGTCAACTGATCTGGAATTATATGTACAGGTTAAAAAGAAGACACCAGGAGCACCTAGACCTCCACTTCCACTTCCCGCATTACCCGATTGGGTTCCAACTGACCTAACATACCCGTTAGGTCCTGCTTGTAGGGGAATGGCATGTTGGCTACGGACACATAATGTACATTGCCCTATAATTATTTCTTTAGATGCAGATTATGCAGGTCAATCATACGATAGCTCTTTATTTATACAAGATATTATTGAGCTGTTTATGTATGAGTGGTTGAATACATCAATGATAGAGACATGGATAAGGTGAGATCTTATTTATACATCCATATACCTTGTGTAAGATCCGGTGAGCTGGTTTCTTATATATTAATGCATACGTAATACATGTTTTGCAGCTACTTAGTCGAAGATCATTGCAAACAATTTGCATTTGATCATGTGGGATTTTTGATTCCTTCATTGATTAGTTTGGTAGCTAAAGACCCTGATAATGTTCAACAATACTGTATAGATGCTTTTACAATTTTTGGTCAGCAAAAGAAGACGATAATAATAGCTCCATTCAATGTCAAGTAAGTTTACTTTATTTATAATTTGGACTTAAGAAAATTCCATTTTTATTTTGCATTTTGAGTTATTAATTGTTAACTTTTTACCTCTAGCGGTAGACATTGGGAGTTACTAGTTATTGTCCCCGGGACATTCACTGTTTATTATCTAGATCCTGCGGGGAGTACATTGAACCCTAAAATTGGACACGTAATGAGAATGCCATTATTCTGGTGAGAAATATTTCATTTTTATATTTGTTAACATCTTTTATTACATTACTATTTACTTATGCAATTTACTGTGTTATATTAACATGTAGGGGTTTAGATGCATTCAAAAAGGCTGGAGGAAAGGTCCCAAGGAAAAAGAACCAGCCAATAAATTGGGAGAACGTACAAGTAAGTTCCCGACTCCCCGACTCCAATGTATATATCATTGATGTGAATTGTGCTTAGTTGTATTATTTTGTATGTTTCAATTTATAGTGTGCTACACAAGACAATGGTTGGGCATGCGCATACTATGTGATGCGATTTATGCAGATGATTATCAAACATGCCACATTGGACATCGATAGCATACATGAGGTATTATATATAGTCTCATTAGTTAGTATGAAATATATCAATCTTATTTTTATATTATTACTTATATATATACATCATTCTCTTTGCAGGTGTTTAAAACTGACCACACTATAGGTAAACGCTTAAAAAATATACATGCTCCATATACGATGGAAGCATTAAATGAAGTAAGAGAAGAATGGGCAAAAGCCATACAAGCAGTGGCAACTGTAAGATATAATTGGGATGTTGATAGTGATAATGAATGATACTTTGTAAATGAATATTTCTGAATGTTAATACATGTATTTGAATGTTTCTATATGTGTGAATGTGAGAATTGAATTGATGTCTGAATGTATGTACTTGTGTGAAATTTTCCTTGTGACTTTTGCAGGTTTGCGGCCTGTTTGTAGGCTGATATCAATGGATGTCGTAAACCTGCAGTTCAGAAAACTGAACTGCAGGTTCTCATCCTGCTGACCAGCCACAGCAGGCCTGCAAACTGATATGAAAAAAAAATATATATATAAATAGGCGTCGGTTATTTATAGAAAACCGTCAGCAAAGACCTAAAGCGTCGGTTATTTATAGATAACCGACGCCTGATGTGGCCAAAGCAGTCCTGGAAATGGCGTCGGATATTCGTATCAAACCGACGCCTATTTAAACAACCAGGTGTCGGTCTTTTGGTATATAACCGATGCCAAAAGGGTTCGCGCCACAGAAAACGGCGTCATCTAGGACACTTTATGCGTCGGTTATCTACTAAAAGACCGACGCTACATGGAATATAGGCGTCGGTCTTTCAGTAAATCACCGACGCAGAAAGTGCCCTAGATGACGCCGTTTTCTGTGGCGTGAACCCTTTTGGCGTCGGTTATCTACTAATAGACCGACGCCTATAGGTTAAATAGGCATCGGTTAAAAAATCGACGCTGAAGTGTTCGACCTTTAGCGGCGCCCACATAGGCGTCGGTCGGAAACCGACGCCAAATGGGGTTAAAAGACCGACGCCAAAGGCCGTTTTTGTAGTAGTGATGGAGGGTAAAACTCACAATCGACTATTCAGTTAAAACAAGCCATCCATTATCAACAATTAAACTCCTTAAGTTGATCATATAAAGGAAACCATCTAAATCAAATTATTAGGACCAACATATTACATTAGCCATAATTCCACGTTAATGGAAGAATAAGTAGTAGATCTCGACCATTGGGTCAAGTTCACATGTTAAAACCATCAATTACAATATAGGTCTGCCCATTGCATCAAGTGACCCAAGAAACCATTAGTCTAAGGTTTAATTGATGCTAAAACTATATGATTAACTCACTATAGATTGTAGAGACATGATCCACCATCATTAGTGATCATTAAATCACTATAGGTTGTTAGATCAACAATATATTCATTAATCAACATCAAATATTAAGTTGATGTCATCATTGATTGATATCATCAATAGTGTACTTAATGATTGATCATTATACTTCTAATTGATCCAAAACCTGACCTAAGGGGTGACCATAGGTTGTCACCATTGTTTGACACCCTTGATCATGACCATGAGTTGTTATGAAGACAACACCATAGGGTTGTTGCAATTGTACCATCGTCGGGTCCAATGTAGCCTTAATTCACCCAATTGGCATAACTTATCAAGTGCAACTCTAATCATGTAGTGCCCTATGTCGTAGAACCATCTTTAGTGTCAGAACTTTCTGGATGATGAAATGAGTATTCCTAAGGGAAACTTGGAGCGCATTCTGTTGAATATGTGGGGGTGGCAGGTTGAAATGATGACTTGTGTGGTCTCATGATAGTATGATGACTAGTGTGGTCTCATGAATGGAAAGTGAATAGTACCATGTGATGATGAGATGAGAAATTATGTTTCACACATTTTATATCTTTTCAAAGTTTTGATATTTATATGCTTTCTAGAAGTGAATTAGGGTTTGTATGTCCAATTGTTTGATAGGTGCTTAGCACCATAGGTTGTTAAAACAACCTGATCCAAGTCATATTATACCTTAGGAATAACATACACATGATCACATGTTCATATATCACTGAAATCAGAATAGGGAACATTATAAAAATCGAAATCCAAGTCAAGCATAGTTTTTTAGTACATGGATCATCATTTTTAAGCAAGAACATGAGATACAAAGCTTATGGTAAGCTATAAATGTGGAGCAAGTTATAAAACTTGCCTCTAATGAGAATACGGAACCCCACACAGAAGAAATCTTGAGCAGGTAGGGTAGAAAATCCAAGGGTAAGCTATGAATTCATCCATCTAGCACATTTCTTCATCAAATGAGAATATCCTAAACATAAGGAACAAGAAAGGTAGGGTTTTAGAGCTTTAGAGAAAATTCTACCATGGAACATTTTTTTCTAGTTGTGCACTACTGATTTTAATATTTAATAGAGTAGATTAGGTTCGATCAATTGTGTAATTCCACTGGTCCAAATCACATTGATCAGATGATAAACTAAATCATTCTAAAGCGTAAAGAAGCAAATCGTGAAATAAAAAGTCAGGTGACGCAAATATTGCACGACGCCTGATAACTGTTGTTATCTGCGGAAAACGTGTAATTAACCAAAAATTTCTGATTTCCAGAGTTAAATCTTGCATAGTGAGTGAAATTCTACTCACATTGTTTCAGGATGTTCGGATTCGTCTGGAAATGCATCCAAAGCCTGTTTCTGGGCAAATTTTAGGTTGTCTTCAACCTTAGATTACGATGTTCATGAACCAGCAATCCAACAAAATGGCTCCTTTAAGTATTGGTTGAAAATGATCTCAGTTGAGGTTGCTGCTCGTGGCTATGGCTGTGATTTTGAGCATAGAATGTCGGGTCGAGCTTGAGGACACCTTCCCCTATTGTTGGGTGCCCCAAGGTGGCCCTTGGTTGCTTCCATATGCAACATCTAGCTGTAGGTCGGGCGCTTGGCTAAGGAGGTCGAGCTGCAGGCTAGGGAGGAAGGAGAGGAGGAAGGGAGAAGAGAGGAGGAAGAAAGAAAGAAGAGAAGAAGACCAGCGCCTTTGAATCGACCAAAGAAACCAAAAATCTCCTATCGTTCACCTCTGCGGGTCGCACTTCTACAGTACACCAACTAAGGGAATCGATCGCTCGAAGAAGATAAAGGAAACATGAAAGGAAAAGGGTTTATAAACCAAAAACTTTGAAAATTTACAAATTTGACCCTGGAAATTGAAAAGGTCATAATTTTCGCATCGTAGGTCCAAATCTAGAAATTTCTTTTGCAACTTATCAACCGCGAGATCCACTACAACCCAAGGCATGAAAAGATGATATTTAGCTGGTCTCAGCTAATCAAAACACTAATCGCATCTTAAGCACTTAACTTAGCTTAATCAACATATCAATGTTAGATTAGGGTTATAAGCATTAAATTATGATAATTAAGATTGTTCAACTCATTAAGCAAGTTTAGGGGCCTTACAGCTACGCATTCCTTTATCACTCAAAGAGTGATTCATGACTGCAACATGACTGTCAGTCATAGAGTAGAATAGTCTGTTATTAGAAACCCCTTTGTTGGGATCTGTAGTGTTGCAGGAGGTGTGTTCTCCCTGCATTCTTTTCTTTTCTGAACATCGCATTCAGGTGGATCTTATACCACTTGAGATGCACGGGTTCAATATAATTCTTGGGACGGACACCCTAGAAAAGTATAAGGTTGTCTTGGATTGTGATTCCAAGCAAGTTGTGTTCGCTGATAATGGTGACACATGGATTTTTCAGGGAGATAGAAAGATTCTTCCAACCTGTCTTATGTCATCTATGGTAGCTGAGAAGCTGATGAGACAAGGATGCTTTGCATTCTTGGCATATATGGTAGATACCATAATGGAGAGATCTAATCTTTTTGAAGTTTTGATAGTTAGGGAGTTTGAAGATGTGTTCCCTGAGGAACTTCCAGGTGTACCTCCGCCCCGAGAGATTGATTTTGAGATTAATCTAATCCCAAGAACAAAACCTATAGCACAAACACCATATAGGATGGCACCTGCTGAGATGGCAGAGCTCAAGAAATGGCTGCAAGAGTTTCTTGAGAAAGGTTTTATCCGACCGAGTACTTCACCATGGGGTGCTCCGATTCTCTTTGTTAATAAGAAGGACGGATCGATGCAGTTATGCATTGATTACAAACAGTTGAATAAAGTAACCATAAAGAACAAGTATCCTCTGCCAAGGATCAATGACCTGTTTGATCAATTGTGTGGTGCAACTATCTTCTCTAAGATAGATCTGAGGTCAGGATACCATCAGTTGCGTATCAAGGAGAGTGACATACCTAAGTCTGCCTTTAGGACAAGGTATGGTCACTATGATTTCATAGTTATGTCGCTTGGACTAACTAATGCACCAGCTGCATTCATGGAACTCATGAATAGAATCTTTCGACCTTTTCTTGATCAGTTCATAGTAGCCTTTATAGATGACATCTTGATATACAGTAGAGATGCTCAACAACATGAGAAGCACGTCCGTTAGGCTTTAACTTTGCTAAGAGAGCATAAGTTGTATGCTAAATTTAGAAAATGCGAGTTCTAGTTACCAGAAGTTTCTTTTCTAGGACATGTAATATCTGCCTTAGGTATCTGTGTTGATCCTAAGAAGGTAGAATCTATCCTGCAATGGGAACAACCAAAGACACCGAGTGAGATACATAGTTTCCTAGGACTGGTAGGCTATTACAGGAGGTTTATTAAGAACTTCAATTCTATAGCTTTACCCCTAACCAAGTTGACCAAGAAGGAGGTTCCTTTTGTCTGGAATGACAAGTGTCAACATTCCTTCCAGCTGTTGAAAGAAAGGTTAACAAGTGCACCTGTGTTGGTGTTACCTGAATAAAGGAAGGGGTATATAGTTTTCTGTGATGCATCTAAGAATGGTCTAGGATGTGTGTTGATGCAGGATAATTAAGTGATTTCTTTTGCCTATCGACAGCATAAGAAACACGAGGAGAATTATCCGACACATGATCTAGAGCTAGCTTCTGTGGTCCATGCTTTGAAGATCTGGAGACATTACCTCTATGGGGAAACATTCCAGATTTCACAGGCCATAAGAATCTAAAATATATCTTCTCACAACATGAGTTGAACATGAGACAACGCCGCTGGATGGAGTTAATCAAGGACTATGATTGTATAATTGATTATCATCTAGGGAAGGCTAATGTAGTGGCTGATGCACTAAGCAGGAAATCATCATCACCAGCCTTAGATAAAGCACAGTTGAACTCCCTAGTGTGCTTTAAAAGAGATATGCTTATCTCCTTGAGGCAAAATAATATACAGCTTAAGGTATCATTATTAGCTGGGTTGTTAGTTGAGATGCACATAAAACCTACTCTGAGACAACAGATTAAAGAAGCATAGAAAGTTGATACTGTGGTTCGGCAGATCAGGTCAGAGTATGGTAGTGAGAAACGGGATGGCTTTCATGAGACATAGGATCAGGTGGTCTGTTACCATGGTAGGATGGTAGTACATGATGTCAATGACTTAAGGAAGTTGGTCTTGGAGGAAGCTCATTCTTTGATGTATGCAATGCATCCAGGAAGCACCAAAATGTATCGTAACTTGAAGGATATGTATTGGTGGCCTGGTTTGTAGAAGGATGTAGTTGAGTTTGTTATACGATGTTTGGTGTGTTAGCAGGTTAAAGCTGAACATAAAAAGCCTGCAGGAATAATGCAACCTTTGCCTATACCGCAGTGGAAATGGGATCATGTGACCATGGACTTTGTGGTTGGTTTGCCTATAACCACCGAAGGTCATGATTCCATATGGGTGATAGTTGATAGGTTGACTAAGACGAAACATTTCCTTCCTATCAAAACAACCTACACTTTTGAGAAGCTTGCACAGATATACATAGATGAGATAGTGCGGTTGCACGGGGTTCTAGCTACTATTGTTTCTGATAGAGGTCCCCAGTTTATGAGTCATTTTTGGGAACAACTACATAAAGCCTTAGGTACACAGTTAAGGTTTAGTATAGCCTTTCACCCATAGATAGATGGACGGTCTGAGAGAACCATACAAACCTTGGAGGATTTGCTTAGGGCATGTGTCCTTCAGTTTGTAGGAAGTTGGGATCTACACTTGAGCTTGATAGAATTTTCTTACAATAATAGCTATCAACACAGTATTGATATGGCACCATACGAAGCATTATATGGTAGACGTTGTAGATCTCCTTTATGTTGGTATGAAATAGGATAATATCAACTTTTGGGTCCTGAGCTCGTATAGCAGACAATTGAGAAGATTAGAGAAATACAACAACAATTAAAGACTGCACATGATAGATAGAAGTCGTACGCCGACAAATGATGAAGACCTTTAGAATTCCAAGTTGGATACAGAGTATACCTTAAGGTCTCACCTTGGAAAGGTGTCCTTAGATTTGGAAAGAAGGGAAAGTTAGCTCTTAGATTTATGGGGCCTTATCCAATCATTGAACAATTTGGAAGGGTAGCCTATAAGCTGGAGTTGCCACCTGAGTTGCATAAGTTGCATCCAGTGTTCCATATCTCCATGCTGAGAAAGTGTCATCCTAACACAGAGTTAGTTTTGCAACCTATGGAGGTAGAATTAAATGATGATATATCATATGTTGAAGGACCTGTGATGATTCTTGATAAAATAATTAAAAAGCTGAAAAAGAAAGACATATGTCTTGTGAAAGTTCTTTGTCATCATTGTGGCATTGAAGAAGCTACGTGGGAGCTAGAGGAAGAGATGAGGAGGAAGTACCCTTCTATTTTCTCTTGATGATTTTGGGGATGATATCCCTGTTAGGGGTGGATAATCTGTAACATCCCTGACCTGGGTTATGCTTTAACCCTAGATGTTTTATTTAAGAAAGATAATTATATGCTTGCTCTTATCTTTTGAAAAGTAATTAAGGCCCAAGAGGAACTTATGTTTCAATTTTAGTCCTTTTTGAATAATGTTGAAAACAATGTTTTGCCTATTTTGGACTAATGTGCAAATCACCCAAGTTGAGTGGTTAACTTACAAATGTTACATGATAAATGTTCCTCAAGTGTTGAAGCATCATAAGAATGAAAATGATGCAGAGGTATGGCTTCCACTAGCCTGAGCACCAAGAAAGAGCTTATTAAGCAATGTTTGTGCATTAAACCATAGTTTTGGTGTAATGTGCAATTTACCCAAAACCTAGGGTTCTATATGCAAAATACCACTTCTAGAGAGTCCCTAATATTTCTTGGTATCAATTAGATACAATAAAATCAGAGGGTCATCTCATTTGAATCTCTTTAGAGGAGAGAGAATTTGGATATTAAAATAATCAAGATTTAAGTATAATTGAAACCCTAATTCAATTTAATGCAAAAATGAATTAATGGAAGTGCCCTTCAACCAAAAATGGATGGTGTAATTTACATAAGTATGGACGTCCTTGTTCCTTGCAAAGCCAACAAAATATCTAAAGTGAGTGGAGAGCCCACTCACATTAGTTAAAGAAAAAGTAATATCCACTAATATTGGATATTATTATTATATTGGTTAAGCTGCTTAATTTGTCTTCTTTTAATTCATGGATAATGAAGAGGAATTACAAGGTGGGGGAGATGGCTTCGTATGAAATGGATGGATGGGAGTATGTGGCACCAATTTTGTGAGTTGAAGGAATTATTTATCACTTTCTCATTGAAATTCCCTTATATACATCCCATTTTCAACCCACATGAAAGGCTTTTTCGATCCCTTTTTCTTTCCTTGCTTTGGTTGAACACAAGGGAGCTTAGGATCAGCAGGAGGACGTGCCCCAACCTGTAGGTATGCTCCATAGTCATCTTCAACCTTGATTTCATGGTGGAAATCGAAATTCAATGCTTAATTTCTTCTTTTCTTCATTCAATCTTCAACCTTAGCCATTCATTTCACTCAAGGACTTGAGGATGAGCCTTTGGAAGTTGAGAAAGATTCATTCACCATTGAGGACGTGAAGCTTGAAGCTTGGATTCAGTTTTGAAGGTGGGTTATATAACTTGAACCCTTAAATGTCATTATTGCTTGAATTTATTCATCATGTGTTGAACCTTTCTTCTTTCTCGATTTTCTTTTTATTAGTTGTTGAAATCACCATAAGAATCACAACTGATTTCGAAGGTTTGAAGCTTGAAGATGGTGATGTCATCTTAAGCACACACCTCAACAAAGGAAGGGGCAAACGGTTTTCAAAACCGATTGAGCTAATTCGGTTTCAAAACAGATTGAGTTGATTCGGTTTCAAAATCGAATGGGTAATTGCGTGCAAGACCGAATGGGTAATTGAACCCAAGACCAAATGGGTAATTTACTACAAGAACGAATGGGTAATTTACTTCAAAACCAAATGGGTAATTGAGTTCAATATCGAATGGGTAATTGACTTCAAGATCGAATGTGTAATTCAGTTCAAAACCGAATGGGTAATGGACCTCAAGATCAAATGGGTAAATTGAACTTAAAAACCATTTGGGGTCTATTGATGATGTGAATAATGAAGATCCAATGGCTTAAATTGATTTAATGGATTCAAGAATGGGTGATACATTGATTACAAACCCTAATTGGATTGATTTCGTTGAAACCCTAAAACGATTGAGCCAATTTCAATGTTGAATGGCTCAAATGGTCTCGAGACCGTTTGAGGGCAAACGGTCTCGAGACCATTTGAGGGAAAACGGTCTTGAGACTGTTTGAGGGCAAACGGTCTCAAGACCGTTTGAGACCAAATGATCTCAAGATTGTTTGGAGGTCAAGGGTTGTGATGGATGATTGGAGATCCAAGGGTTGTAATTTGATGTACTTTCAATGGTCCAATAGATGTATGATTCAATAAAGCAAACCCTAAAATAAATTGATTGATTGGAGGAAACCCTAATTGGTCCATTCAGTTTCAAGGTGGTTTGGACCAAACGGTCTTCAGACCGTTTGGAGGGCAAACGGTCTCAAACCGTTTGATGTCCAATCATTTTTAATGATGGGTTTTCTATTCGGTTTCAATGACAATTTGGTCTAAAGGTCTTAAGATTGATTGAAAGTATAAATAAGACTGTTTGATCAAGCACCTCAAGACCATTTGGAGGTACAATTGAACCAAGACCGTTTAAGGTCAAATGGTCTTCAAGACCATTTGAAGGTCAAGTGACTCCAAGACCGTTTGAAGGTCAAGGAGGTCCAAACCGTTTGAATGTTCAAAAGTAACAAAACCATTTGGAGATCTAATAGTCTCAAAGCTATGAAAGATTAATTAACCCTATGATTGTTAATGATGCTATTAAAGATAATTACAATGGTTTTACCTTTAAGGTACTAGGTTGATTAGTACCCTTTGAGGGGTTAACCTTTGATGCTTAAGGAAGCAATGCCTCAATATACTATGCTAACCCTAAGTGTATGCACTTGAATGGAGGGTTGAACTAATCTAATCAAGTTTGAAGTAAATCAACATCCTATAGAGGATGAGAGAGAGAGGAATTCATACATGTATAATGAGCACGTAGTGATTAAGCCTCAACACCCTCTACATGAAAATAATATGTAATTAGGGTACGATTCTTGATAAAAAGATCATGAAACCCTAATTGATAAGGTTGATGAGCCCTAACCCTAATTTAGGGCAATGATAAGAGAAACCCTAATCTAGGGTAATGATGTTACCCTAATCTAGGGTGATGATATGAGAAATCCCAATTTAGGGTAATATAATGAGAAATCCAAATTTAAGAGGATGCTTCATGAAGCCCTAATTTCGGGTAAAGTTACATGAAACCCTAATTTTGGGGAAAAGTTATAATAAACCCTAATTAAGGGTGATGTCATGTGAAACCCTAATTAAGGGTGTTGTCATGTGAAACCCTAATGCAGAGATGTGATGTGAAACCCTAATTAAGGGTGTTGTCATGTGAAACCCTAATGTAGAGATGTAATGTGAAACCCTAATCAAGGGTGATGTCAAGTGAAACCCTAATACTGAGATGTAATGTGAAACTTTAATTCAGGGTTGCTATGTAATGTTACATGAAATCCTACCCTAATATAAGGTGAAGGTATGTGAAACCCTAATTTTGGGGAAAGAGTGTATGAAGCCCTAATCCTGGGCAATATGATGATAAACCATAACCCAAACTTTGGGTAATGGGATGAGTGTTCCTAATTGTCATGAATTGGGAAATCCTAACCCTAATGAGGGAATAGTGATGCTACTCTTACATTGAATAATGCTGATTTGTAATTGATATAACTATTTCATGTCTACTAATCATGCAGGTATCATGAGATGTTGGACATAGCCTGGTATGAGCTATGATGTTTTATTATTGAAATTGTTTTATGGGCCTTGTGAGCCATAATATGCTTTGTTTCCTACTAAGAGGTAACAAGAGATTAATGGGCTTTAAGAGCCAAGTGAGATGCATGTATTGCAAGTATCATGTTACCTTGGTCAGATGACCTGAAGGTATTAGTTACTTGATAAGTGGTAACAAGTGTTCTTTGATGAACTGAGGGTTTGAATACCCATATTCCATAATCATGATGATGAGATTTTAAGGGATGAGAATGCTCCGGATATGACAAGGGATTGAGATCCTAATGTTTTATAAAGCTTTGAAAAGTACTTGATAGAAGTAGTACTCTCTTCTTTGTAGCATTTTTTATAATGAATTATGTTTGAAAACCTGACTGATGCTAAACGAATATAGTAATGTACTTAATTAATCAAGTGAAATCTTATAATGTAGAGCCATGGCCATAGATCCATCATTGTCAGTAGTTGGTGATGGTGAAATAGGTTTTCCTACGGGAACTCCTGGAGGACATACTGTTGAGTATGTGAGGGTTATGGGTGCGAATATCCTTATGCCCTAATGGAGGAATTGATGTGAGATAAACATTAAATCTCTCACTCCTTCATTATATATGCTAGGATGGATGTATCATTAATCTCTTGATGTCAGGATGGATGTATCATGAATCTCCCGATAATGTTAATGCCGGATCGATGTGAGATAAACATGAAATCTCTTGATTGTGAAGAGAGTACAGCTACCACTGTAACTCCATAGTGAAGTTACCAGGATACCCTAGAAAGCTATTTAGCAGAGACACAAGATGTCCTACATTTTGTCCTCACACTGACTGAGGAGGATGAGGTCATTAGAATCTGGCTCTTCCTTGACCTATGTATGGTACCGAATTCGATTTCGCAATGGTCGGTTGGAGTATGAGCGGTATACCTCATCTCCTCAGGGCTTAAGTATGATTGTAAAATGTAATCGACTGTGTAGCGTATTTGCTTAAGGTTGAAATACGAGAATCACTGGTTGATGATACCTTGCTTAGCATATCTTAGACGGTTAAATGTCATATATGTCCTTCAATTCCTTATTGGATAAGTAACATACTGCTTTATCAAGTTATAACTGAAATACTTGGAATAAGAATATTGCTCTAATTTGTTTAGATATTGATTTAGCTGTTGTTAAAAATATATGATTCTTATGCTCAATTTTATTCTATTAAACTACAATAATAATATTTTCTGGCAAACAATTATATCTCTCGCTGGGACAATTTCAATTGTCTCATCCCCGTGGGATCCAACTTTTTAAGTAGACGCAGAAGAAGAGGCAGGAACCCTACAACAGGGGAAGAACAGCAGCAACAGCAACAACAAGGACATCAGTGGTATCCCAAGTGGAGGCACTGGCTGTCATGTTTTGTATAGAGAGTCCTATGTGTCGTCTCTGTACTCTCAAGTCCTAGGAGTTTGTAGCTAGTACTTTTACTGAATCGATCTGAGATTTTTGGCTTGATGCCTTGAGGTTTTTATGTTGTCTATGTATAGTTTAACAAGGCAGTTGATGCTTGTAATCCTCGAGAAGAGACGGTACATGATATGTACTTATGAACCAGGATGTAAATGAAATACATTGGTTCTTGATAAAAGAATTTTCCTGTGTTTGGATCTCTTTATAAATGGTTTTAATTTTTAGTGATTTTCAGTAATTCCACTGCTTATGTTTAATTCCGCAATTAATTACACTGTGACGGTCTGATCCAGTGTCGGGACGTCTCAAGAGGTACAAGCTCCAAGAAAGAATAGAGAAAGAGGTTGCAAAAAGTCTTAGTTTCATGCAAGGAGAGAGGTTTATATATCCAAGGGTTGGAGAGAGAAGGGAGGTTTGGTGTCATGCAAACAAATGACATGTGTCCACAAAAACTCATCCATGAAAGTACCACACTCAAGAATGCAACTTACGAAGTTAAAACCAAGAAAAGAAAATGACCACAAGGTCCAAGAAAACCATCGACCTCTAAAGATCACCAAGATTGGTTACAGATGAAGATCTTTAGCGACCAAGGTGATCAGAGTTTGACAACTGCTAACCCTAGATTCTTGGCGACCTAGAGGGGTCATATGACTCATTGACTGCTAAGGTTAGATTCACACTCCAAAACATCATTGAAAAAATAGAACTTGTCCAAATGAAGGATTGGATATCCCTAAAACATAGTCTCATTGGTCAAACATACTACAAAGTCAACCATCCACATAGGGTATCCAAGCAAACCCTAATTCTCAACATAACATGTCACCACATCAAAACCAAGGTGTAGCATAGTGCCCCAAAGCACTACTCTCTCCAACATGATGTCAAAACATGTGAGGCACAACAAGCATGTGAAAAAATGCAAAAAATCCCTACACATGGGTAAATTGCAATTAGGCCCAAGACAAGCACATCTAAGCTTAACTAGTTCAAACAACATCGAAACTGGACCAAACTTGAAACATAAGGTCATCACATGTTATCAAAGAACATCATAAGGTTTGATTAAGGTTTTCAGCATCTTATTATGGTAAGAAAGCAAGATCAACCAAAAAGCAAGGTCAGGGTTCTTACATTGATTGTCTTTTTTTCTTTTGTAATTTGATTTTTTAATTGTGCCTGCTTTTATTGTAGTGCACTTGTTGAGTTTTGTTTTTGCCATGTCAGATGAGAAAGGAGTTGTTATAGAAGCATTACATTTTAGATTTTTGTACTCATCCGTCAAGACTATATGTGCTATAATAATTTAATTATGTTCTCATTATCCTAGTCAGACTCTAGAATATAATAATTTGTCTACATATTAACTAGTATAGTCTACCAATGGGTTGTTTTAAGAAATATTTTAGATAACTGACTGTATGCCCATATTTCCAGTGTGTCATTATTGGTTTTGAATGTGTACTCATTGTCCAGTCAATTTGTGTATCTGTCTACATGTTGACCAGTCTAGTTTGTTTATAGATTTTAGTTTGACATTCAGAAAGAGTTTTAGATAACTATTTGTGTGCCCATTGTTCTAGTGTGTCTATATTGGTTCAGGAAAAAAAGTCTAGAAACTACTAGTGTGCTCATAGACTGGAGAGAGTTAGCTAGCTTTTGATCAAGTCTTCAAGGGTTGCATATAGATTATTACATGACAATATAGTATGAATTATGAACTCAACTAAAAAGATAATTTTGGGTTTAGATTATAGTAGTGACAATACTACATGTCAGAGACAATCAACTAGCTACTAATAGAACTCATGCATGTATGTGTCTCAGTAGATTGCTTATGTGCTCATAAGCTAATTCATCTTTTGTGTTCCCACAACTTGTTTGTGTGCTACGTTGTCTTATTTGTAATCAGTTGGTAAAAGTCACGCTATTAATTGAGTAACTCTCTCCTTTTTAGTGAGTTGTAAGTAAATTATTGTATTTATTATAATATTAATCATGACCAAACTGAGAAAACAATTTTAACATATATTTAGTTTCCCTTCTACCCACTACTCTACCTATTGTCTATTATATGGTTCTTTAAGTCTAGTGTTTCTATTTTTCTTTAGCTACATGTTCGCATAGTTCACCCACTAGTTTTTATAAAAAAGAAATAGACATTATAATATCAGATTAGTTAATTTGTATGATACATGTTTAGAATGTATCATTTTCTCATCTCCACCTAATGTGTCTATTGAACTAGCTTTAGATTGGAGTGTGCACGAGAGGGTGTGCTTCCTAAACTATTCTATATTTTCTAGAAATTCCTTTTCTATGGGTCTTTATCTAGAGAATTTTTCTTCTCAACACGTTAATCAACTAAAATTTTAGTCATTTAGCAATGGAATGTGTGTAAAATACACTGTTAGAGCACCTAAAGAAACTATTTATAAAAACAAACTCTTTCATCTTTTGTGATAAAGTTGAACATCACCTAGAGAAATTTTCTTTTCAACACATTAGTTCAACTAAAATTTTAATTATTTAGCTACAGACTAATTGTAAAATACATTGTCGGAGCACCTAAAGAAATGATTTATAAAAATAGGCTCTTTCATCTTTTATGATAAAGTTGAACATCTCCTCCTCAGTGAAGAAATTGTTAAAATAAGAATTCTTCTTCTTATCCGTTGTGGCTAAAGAAATGTTTGTTCTTTTTGGGGAAAAACATTGGGCCATTTTAGTGACTCATTATATTAATGTTGTGAACCATTTTTTATTGTTAACATTTCCATGCAATCAGGTTTTCTTTTTCAACGTCTATAGGGTTTTTTCATTTTTTCACATGTACATCATGTGAAACCCTAAATCTTGATAGACCCAACATTGTTTTGTAATTTTCTCATAATTCATTTAACCAACACTCATGAATTTAGATTTAGTTTGAAAAGGGGTTGTGGAGTCAAACATATAGCATCATTATTTTCCATTTCTAACTCTTTTAATGTGTTGAATGTAACCATGAACCTGAGATTAAGATCTTGAGGTTTCTGTTCTAACCAGTGGTAGGAGGTAGTTATACATGTCTAGCATGTGTAGAACCACATTGGAGGAAAAAAGGTGGCCAACTCTTACGCAAAATTGCTATGCCCTTCTCTCACTCAAAAAGTCGGTCCACTAGAATTCGATAATCGATGTAAGAATGACCAAAAGTCGATCTATTACTACTAGAAATATTCCACACTGCTACCATAGAGTTAGTCAATCATTTTTCAAAATGTTTAACATGGATATGCCAAGATTTATAATACAGTCAAACTCTTAGTTCGAGTCGAGCAGCATCTAAGCCAAACTTTGGCTCAATCAATAGGGAGTCAAATCTCACTTCAATAACAAATTTAGGCATTTTGTAATGTGACCCTTAATTTCTACACATTCAATTGAATTCATTATTTGGCCAAAGTGTATGTAGGTCAAATTATAGTTTAAGTAATAATGATTATTGAACACACAAATAGTCATTAGAAGGCAAGTTTGAACTCCTACAATGTCCACATCTTGTCCAAACACTTCTCTAGACCCTCTCATATAACCTTAATCTCTCCCTAAAAATATGAACCCTCTAGGGCGACTAGACATTCTTGAGAAATAGAAATACCTTTGATACCTTCATTGTAAATTCCTTAGTACAGAAACATGTAGTGATCAAAGATTCAAGCTTCAAAGAAACATGTAGTCGACAAAAAGTTAAGCATCTCTTATATTTTACCTTGCATATCCTAATAGAGAAGCTAGGAAAGATACTATTACTTATGTTTTACAATTGTACTCCTTTTCTTCCCCTTTCAATTGTTTGTAAGTGAAACCAAATGTGCTTCAAGATAAGTAAGTTGTAACTGGTTAGAGTGAAACCTAGCAAACCCCAAGTGGCAATCTTCTCAAATCAGCTAAAGGATAGTGGTGTCCACTCCCTCGGTTGACTGTAACAAAACACCACACCAGTGTTGTATTATAAATGTGATGGGGAAATGAATATATGGTTCCCTGATAGTATACATGTTATAAGACTAATGCTTAAGTATTGAATAAGCTTATAGTCTTTCTAGTGAAACAAAACACTCTATGAATTAAAACATGCTCAATGTACATAAAGAAGGTCGTCAAATCTAGTTAAACTAGTAATCATTAATTATTAAATGAAAAATTAAATAAGAAAAACACACAATTAGCCAAGTAAATCTTAATTACATAGTTATTGTGGATAATAACTCTTCTAAAAAAAGTGTCGATAGTTTTTTCACTATTTGTTCTTTTATGGTTATCCAACGCTTTTGTTATTTGTGGATCATAAAACTCTCCACACCTTGACCTATGGAAAAACTCTATTTACAAGTGCATGAAAAATTGTTCTTTGTATTGTGTACATATTCAAAATTAACGTAGGACACCGACTACTCACCCATCTATATGTTCCACTATTCTTGACATGTACAAGTTGCAATATGTTTTTGAATTATTTATATTTGGTGACTTGTGAATGTGTGGCATTCTTTCACAAATGGTGAAGTACATTCTCACTTGGGGAGATTTTAGGTGAGGGTTCAAATCCTCTATGTCTGAAACAAAATGCCAAGAAAATTCCTACCGCACACTCTGTTATGAACCCACAAGTTAAGGAATCAGATTTTGAGGCAAAAAAATAGGTACATAGGATGAATACAAAAGATTTAGGCATGTTTGATAGGCGCACATCCCAAGCGCAATGAAGGCTACCAACTCAAGCCAGTCTTTGTTGATCACCCATTGATCAAAAAGTGTACTACAAGACCGATTCTACTTTTTTATAGGACAACCAATCACAGTACATCATTTCCTATTTAGAAATCAACCTTGTAAAAAAATAGAGAGAGAGAAACTCATATTGTACACTATAAAAATTTGTATTGGATCCTATTATGTTATTATAGGATTGTTCTTATTGTAAATTTCCCCCCCTAGTGACCCATCCAATAGATAAGTTCCACTCTCTTTGGACTTCACACTTAATAAGTTGCACAAGTATCAAAAGGTAATTGGTCAGTCATAGCAGATAGGTACATGCCACCGTCAAGAAGTCAATATCAAATTTATATTTCATAGCAATGAAAAGGATGTAAACTCATTTACATAGAAAACTCTAGTTACATCATTAATAATTATTTATTTGTCAATATACCATCCAAATCTTGAGAGGGCCATCCTAAACCTAGCCGTTACAACTCATGTCATCATTGTACACCCTTTCGCCTCTCCCCAGGAACTTGAGAAGGAATGCCACTCGGTATGGGCCACAGACCAGAGGGTACTTCTCTCGGGTTCGATAGACGTCAATGTAGGACGTGTCTCTTGATCAGATTAGGTCCTCCATCAGGTTGTGGTTTGAGAAGTCATGCTTTAGGGTGTCGTACGTGAACACCAGGTTTGATGATGCCTTGTCTGACCAAGTGATTAGACTTAGCATGGAAAGGAAGAAGATCTAGAAATTGGACTGAATCTCTTGTTATTTTCTCGACGGCACTTATGAAATTCTAGCTAGGTCTATGTCCACTTGGACTCCCTCTGAGTTGCTGCGAGCATCATTCTCTTGATGGGGGTCTTGGCCTAAGTGCTTCTGGTAATGACATCTTCCTCTTTTTGGGCTACATATACCTCATTTATGTTTGATATAGAGGAAGGAGAGATTCCCAATACATTTATACCTTCAACATGAGGTCATGACAATCATGGACCGCTCACGACGACGTTGCATGTCCACCACAAGTAAGGCTTGTGATACAATTGATTGTATGAGTGTCTCACATCTTGGGATAGAGACCTTGCATTATCCATTCCATAATTTCCATTATTGTCTGGATGGAAAAGAGGGAAGTAGAGGCTTCATGCGTATGATCTCTCATCTCAAAAGGTTGCACCTTTGTAGTGACAAGTGCAGTAAAGTCTTTAGGAAGCTATTAAGAATGGTCATGATTTATTTTTTACTTTAGAGGAGACCTTAAGGGTACTTGACTAGTGGATTTGCGATAGATGCTTGAAGATATTATCTATCATTCGTGCATGTAACCATGATGATGGCCTTTTTAGGGTCACTAATGGTATGGGAGAGACCAAGGACGTATTATAGGCATCTTAAAGACCTACCAAAGAGCCTTGAGATTCCTAATGTTACATAAGGGATGACCTTGGATGTTACACTTGTCAACTATGTTTTCAGTATACCTATCACAACCGTGAAGAGCATCCATCATAGTTGTCATCCTGTATTTTCTTAGGCACTGCAGGCATCTCTTTACAAAGTTTTTTCCGATCCAGGATCTATATCTGCTTGGGTGAGATTATTTCTTCTTCCCCGGTCGATGTACATTGTAGGCGTCCAGGATTAAAAATCAAAATTACAATAGGTCTGTAAATAGAAAGTTATTGCAACAATGTCACATCTTCGGTTCTATTGCTACTTGGGGTGGAACAAATGGTATCTCCAAGTTAGTGGATAATATGGTGAACTCTTCTACTCGGGAGATGATGGGCCAAAGAAGGGATAACTCTATAGACGATGATAATAAGGATAACTCCAACATCAGGCAAAGCCTTCGAAAGGTAGCAGATGGTCACTTTACTGCAGCTTTGAAAGTCTTATGCTCTTTAGGTGTAGCTCAATATAATGAAGATATTTTGAAGGTTCTGGAGGTTATACACCTGTTCAGGCCACCTCCCTTGAAACCAGATATTTTTTATTCATATTCTCCTCTTTTAGAAGATGTTGACGTTATCTTTTGATGTGTTCAATATTTCCTAAAGCAACCTCATGTGGTAGAGATGGGTTGAGGGCCTGACCGGCCTAAATCGCACATCCGAAAAAGGAAGTGGATTTGAAGTAGTCGGACTTTTAAATTTATAACCTGAAACCTTCTAGGCCCCTGCAACTTTATTTACGGGGTCGAAGTAGATATACGGGGTCGAACACAGGGACAAGGGTGGTAGTGTTGGGAACGCGGAATCGACACGTTACACTCCAATATGGGTAAGGAGATGATAAAGTTCCCTAAGGGAACAACAAGCTAAGATCGATAAAACAAAAGAAAACTATCTCCAACTGGAGCTACGAGGAAAATTAAGGTTTTAAAGGTTTATCAGTTTTTAGGGTTTTCGTGCAACGGAAACAGAGAGGATAATATTATTGCCTTAGTAAGGAATAAGAAAAAAGCTTCGGTAAAGCAAGCGGCAGTAGAAACATCCTATACTCCTTCTCTCGAAGCGGGTACCTCTAACTAAGCCTCAACACCTCTCTCGAGGTTGCTGGTCTTAGGTTAGAGTGGAAAGGTTACTAAAGCGACTCCAATCCTGGGCACTCTCGTACTCCCGTATCGCACCAAACACTAGAGCCACAACACCTCTCTCGAGGCTGCCACAATGGGAAAACATGATTCAGTAGCTAGTCGAAATGCGATCCAAGCGTACAAGCTAGAGTTCAGATGTTAAACAAAACAATCATCCAACAAAAGGGACCAAACGTAAAGCAACAAATAATTAAAACTCTTCTAATTCCATTAGCATAAAAGGGTCTGATTACATTGCATAAGTAAAGAAAGTAAATGACTAAAATAAGTAAAGATAAATGTCACCTTCTTGATTTAGAAGGGCGACAGGCAGTAACAGGTCCTCAATATCCCTCCAGCCCGATACCAGGTGGGAGCCTTTCCCGATACGCCTGTGTCGGGCGGCACACCCTCTCGGGTGACACATTCATGACGGGCAGACGTATCATGTGGGGCGCTCACGCCCGATACGGTTGTGTCAGGCGGCACCCTCTTGGGTGACACGCCGTGACTGGTGATGTGTATCGGGCTTGGTATCGTGTCGGGCCAAAGTTTTGTTGAGGGTATCAGGTACTCATATCGGGTGTCCTTGTTGGCCGATATCGGTCTGCAACGGTGCCCGGGACCGATCCTAAGTGAACCATTCCCTCCCTCTCGGGTTGGGGAAGTGCTCACCTAGTATCTCCCAGTACACCCCTGAGGCACGACACGCTAGCTCCATATGCTTTCCCAAGTTGGCTTTTGAGAGGTTCCGACCCATCCCGTTGGAGTCCTGTAGCTGCTATTTATAGGTAGCGGTTGGGGGAAGTTATGGTTCTCCGGATGCCACGTGTCCTCCTTCAGCTCCATCATTATGGCTTCAGGGATGCCCGATACATGTATCACCCGACACAAGCATGTTGGGCTGGGAGCGTGTCGGTCATCGTGATGAGTGGCACCTGCTGGTGGGTGGCCTGTATCGTACGACACACTTCAGCAGTCGTCGCGAGTCCGGCTCCCTGTCGGGTAAATGGCGTATCGCTTGTCCGCTCATTCTTGTGCGACACCCTCGTATCGCGCGGTAGTGTATCGTGCTGCCCTGTGTCAGGCAGCAAGTGTATCGGCGAGTTGGTAGGAAGGTCGATGCAGGTGGAACACGTTCGTGGGTCGGGACTTGCCTTTTTACTGATAAATGAGTTGAAAAACGGGGAAAACTCTGCAAAAGATGATAATATTGAGTTAAAAGAGTAGCGGGGCCTGTTTATTCAAAAACATGACAAAAAGGAGAGGAAAATAGTTTAAAAGGGCAGATTTGATAACGAAATAAGGGCCAAAAACATCACAAAATTTGGTGTTATCAACTCCCCCAAACTTAGCATTTTGATTGTCCTCAATCAATCTTTAAACTTTGTTTTGTGACACTTCTTCTTGACCGGTATAGTTTCTAGACCATGGGTTTGAGCGAGCATTGAGATGTCTTACTGAGAATACGGCCCGACCATGAACAACAGACTTTACTTCTCCTGCCTTATTTAATCAAAAAAAAAATTCTCCACAGCTTCGGCGAGACTTGGGTGCATGATTCCGAAGTTAGCTTTCACACCAAACAACTTTTGGGGGCAGAAAGTTGTGTGTTTGGGTAGGCTTAAGGCTTTTTGGGTTTTTCTTATTTCCCATCAGTCCATCCAGGTACGGGTCCTTTAACGGGCGAGTGGTCCCTGCAGTCCAAGCCAGTTTTCTTTAGAGCAGTGATTTCACATCCTACGTACCACTGCCCCAGATCTACCATGCCTAAAGATGGATACTTTTGGAAGACAAGTTTGCATATATATATATATATATATATATATATATTCTTTCTTTTTATTGGGCACAACTCTCATGCTTTTATTCACTCTCATAAGGCTATTCTCTCTTTTTTGGGATTTTGTTGGGTAAAGGAAAACAAGAGGAATTTTAGCTGTTTGGGCAGCTTTTTCCTTCTGCATACACGTCTCTTAGCTATTGCGAGATTATTTTTCGAAATTTTTGGCATGGAAAGTCATGGTCTTTTGTTGTTTGAGGCTGCATTATCATAAAGACATGACAAAAACCTGCATCTCCTTGGGTACATAGAAAACAAACCGGCAAGAAGTCGTATCAGGTTTTTACTATATAGTGTCTTTGTACATATGTATGGAGACAAAAATAAGCAAAATTTTAGAAATTTTTTTGTATGAGCAGGTATATGTATATGTACACATGATATAGGAGAAGAACAAAAGAACAAAATTTTATATTTTTTTTATTATTACCTCCCTCACTGGTACATGGTACCCCCCAAACTTACTCCACACTCTATCCCAGAGTTGTGAAGTAGATAAGGTAGGGTAATGTTAACCCAGTGAGGGTTAGCTGGTGAGCGCGCCTGTGCCAGATAGAAGCTCCCACACATATTCTCCTCATTTGTTGTGGTAGTCGATGTGGTGGAGTTGGTCAGGCGTCTCTTTATTTGATATCCATTCCAGGATGAAGATGTCGCAGTCGTTGGATAGAGGAATTTGTTGTGGATTGCGGTGGCAGAACTGGAGCTCGTGCCATTTGCTTGTTGCCGTCTCCAGGAATGGTTGTATCAGCGTCGTCATCTCGTTGTAGTATTTTCGTACTAAGCGCTCGAGGGATGTCAACGTTGTTGATGTACACTGTACTGGATGATCTTTGTTGCTGTCCGAGTTGTTGTAGAAGATTCTTGCTCGTTGGTGAGTGTACATCATCAGGAGCATCCAGTGGTTGTAATGCAGGATGGGCAAGAAGATTGTGCGTGGAACCCTATGCTCCAACTCTGCCAGAAATGATTGCTTTGCTCCTGATTCATCGGCGAGACAGATGTCGTTGAACAACATTGGATGAGCAATGTATGCATGTTCAAACTTTGTCTGTAGCGTCTGGATGTAGGCGGCTGCCACAGATATTGCCAAACATCCTCCATCTTTTACCATGTCCCTTAAGTCATCAACCGGGACTATGACACTGCCTTCCTCGTAGATGACATCCGCCAGGGTAGAATCAGCTAACTTCAGAAGAATTTCATTAACCTACTCCTGCGTGAGTGTAGAGCACGAGAAGCGGTTGAAATTGTTGATCAATCCTTATGATGTTTCAGGCGAAGCAGGGTCTTCGAATCCGTGCACTTCCTACAGGATCTCTAACTGCTTGCCTGCCCCATAGATGTCTGTTTCCATCTCAGCTTCTTTCTCTGGAGTGTTGCTGGGTTGTGAAGATTTGTCTTCTTGATCGTTGTTCAGCAGCCTCTCTGGTACCCCTGTGTCTCAGAAATAGCACCCGTCTTTGATCAGCAGCATGGCATATATGCTCCTGAGGTGGTAAAAGTTTTGGCCCTGGAGATGCCTTATGTATCCGAATATATTGAGAAACTCCATGGCGCGTAAGACGATGAAGGCATTGTTTCTGCTTCCCTCTTCTGCTTGGACGGGGAAGTCTCCGATAGAGAAGAAGTTCCAAATGCCGTTGTGATGTTTGACTCCTTGGTTGATAGCTCGTAGAAGATGCTGCAGTAGAAGCCTTAGATGTTTGTCCTCTGGGTGACTGAAAATAAGCCCGGAGCATGGCACCTCGTTGTTGCTGCAGCTAAGCAGCTGGACGTCGTGGTTGCTGAGGTCTGCCATATAGAGGAACCTTACGTTGTGGTGCTTGTACGGGGCCAACACGATGTTTGTGTTATGCTCTTTGATGTGTCGCAGCATGTTGGCCACCGCGACGGAGTCTGGTACTCCCATCATCAACCTTCTTGCCAAGGTCGGGGTGGCGTTGTATATTGTTCTCTGACCTGTCCCGGCGCTAATGTTCTCTATTATTGCACCTTCTAGGACCCTGAACAAGTTCTTTCCGACGACGGCTGGCGAGCGGAATATGCTTCTGAGCACTCCCCATCGTACGGAGAAGTAGTCGTCGCTCCATACAACGTCTTCTTCATCTGCCTGCGACCTTAGGACCTTGTTCAGCAATTTTTGGTCCCTAATCGACAGGTAGCTGATGAACCTTCTATCAAAGTCGGCCATCTCGAAGGAAGGTAGCTCTGACGGTGCAGATAAAGAATCTACCGTTGAGCGTCTTCCTCTGGGGGGTGCCTTTCGTTGGCGGCACATATGTCCCCCCTCTCCCTCTGATTCAACAGAAGAGTCTTCCCCGACGCTGATGTCTTCGTTGTCATCTTCATCTTCGTCCAGGGGGACAGAGGGAGCTGTTTCTTCCCGACCGAGGGAGCTCGCCTGTCCTACTGGAGCTCCGTTGGCCGATCTTTGTGGCGTCCCTTCCTCGGGCATTGGGGACGGCCCACTGGAGGAGGAAGAGGACAATGACCTTGATGAGGCTACTGATGAGGAAGGTCAAGAGCCTGAGCCAGGAGGTGACGGGGACCTTCTCGGCTGTCTTGGGCGTGGATGGTCGTCTCCCTTGTTTAGCTTCTCCCCGATCACGTCAAGGCGCTGGAGGGCCTACTAAAGCGTGGTGTTGAGTGCCTCTAGTTGAACGGGAAGGCCAACTAGAGTCAGCAGTTCCCGTTCCTGGCTATTCAACCTCTGTTAGAAAAATGAAAACTTGCGGGTTAGAGAAGTAAATGTAGCCGAGTGGCTTTATGTTACCTCTCGCAAGTGGTCGAGTTCATGCCCCAGCATTTTCCCGAGCGACGGAGGGGCTCCTACAGATCTCCCTCTCGTCCTGGAAATACTTCTCTTGCGTGAGGGTCTACCTGATGAGGTAGAACCTATCTCAATTGTCTGCGAGGTGGATGTTGTTGGGCGAGGCGTCAACGCCCTTGCGGCCGTCACTGCCTCACCTTCTTGTCATGGTGGAGAAGGCCACGATGTGGGTGGATGCTATTCCACCTCTACGTTGTCGGCGATCTCATCAGTAGCTATTATAGGAGACACCGGTGGTGGTTTCGGCATAAGTCGTGCAGCTCCGAGCTCCATCTCTAGGATCTCGGCGAACACCCCATTACTGGCGTCCGGCTGTGCTTCTTCTTCTGCCTGTAAAGGCACCATAGAAGTTTTAGGGGCTGCGACTGTCTCTTCCGTGGCAGATCCCGCGGTTGTCTTGGCGACCTCAATGATCGTCGGTTCTTCTTCAGCCACGGCAGGTGTTGGCGTGATTGTGGCTGGTATAGAAGGAGTGACGACAGCTCTATCAACTATTGTCGTCGGTGGCTCTGGAGTGGCAGCTGGCTCAGTAGGTGTCGTTGAATTTTTTTCCTACCTTGGTTCGAGAGGGATTGATTCTCCTCTCGTAGCCGCCCTCTCTTGAATACCGGTGGTGGCGGCGTAAGCTTCTTCTACCTCCACAGCTTCAATTTCTTCTGCGGTGAAGATCAGCTTTTCTGCGTCGTAGGCGGCATAGTAAGGGAGTGGAAGGAGGGTGTTTGTCCTTGCAAACTTGTAGAAGTAGCTTCTCCCCTCCTTCTTTATGATGCCGACCCTCATGAGGTACTTGAGGTCGATCAACTCGTCGCCCCTAGTCCTTGAAAGACTCAGCAGTTCCCTCGGGTATCCTAACCCAACCGCGAGAAGATTGATGATGCCACCCATGCAGTATTCCTTGGTGGCATCCTTTATCGGGTGCAACCTATTTAGCAAGAAACACCCCAGATTGATCACCTTGCCCTCCATCATGTGCCACATTAGGTGGAGTTCTTCGCTGTAGACGTTGCTGGACTCATTTTTGCTGAAGAGCAGGCATGCTACTAGCTTGCGCACTATCCTCCAGAAATAGGAGTGCACCGCCACCACCTTGCTTCCCAGCTGGTATGATGACTCACCGGTCAGCCTCCTCCAGAGCTCCACGGGGTTGAACCCGTCTCCTTCGGTGATCCTTTCACTGTTATTCAGCAGCTTCTCCTCCTCCTCGCTGGAAGAGAAGATCCCGTTGAGCAGTTTTTTGTAGATGACGTGCTCCGAGTTGTATAGCCGCCCTTGCAGTCTGTCTGCTCTGCCATATTCTTCAACGTCCTCAGCTGTATTCTTTACTTCGGTGGAGAGATGACATGAACTCCCTTGTGGGTTCAGTGTAGGAGGCAGAGCGGCTGAGGTAGATCTTCCTCAGACCGGCTGCGATGAGGACACTCTCCAGTCTTCCGAAAATACCCAACTGAATGAAGGATGACTAGTGGCAGAATCGGCTCAGCCTGTAAATTTTAGTTACCCGTTCTGAGTACCGGTGTCCATGCTTATTATCTCTTGGCACATACCTTCCTGGTGTGTGATCCAGGGGTTCTTCCGCTGCGGTTGAAGCTATTGCGGGAGTCGTTACTTCTTCTATCCTTGCTATGTTCTCAGTGGTTGATGGCCCAGCTGCCACGGGATTCGGGCATTTTTGCCCGACCATTATGGCTTCAGCTGCGGCCTCAGTGTCGATTCTTCTGTCGTGTTCGTCAACTCGAACGATGATTTGCTTTGTACGGGCCATATTTGTTATCATTTAAACAAGTTCATTCATCATTTAAATGTTCCAATATTAGGTAGGTATAAAATTAAAATCGATACCGGCGTTTAAGAAAAAACTGGTTGTATTGATAAAATTTGGTCCGATACAAAGCTACCTGACACCACCGTATCGGGCTTCAACACTGGACAAAATGAAACTTGCTCGTTACACCAATGTCGGGCGATACGAAAGTTTGAAGCTCATGCCCGATACGAGATATTGTGTCATCCGTCGAAAGAACATCTAGGAGATAAAAAACTGGATGAGAAAAATTGTGTCATACCGGTTGCCCGATACACGTGTGTCGGGCAATACGGTCGCGTGAAACAAAGCACCCGATAGGGTCTTCCCAGATAAAAAAAATGTGTCGCCCGACAACAAAAACAAGTGAGATAGCACAAGGATGGGCGACATGGCTATCACCCGATATAGGGTATCAGGAAAGTGTGTATTAAAGACGTGTCGCGCGACACATGTATTGGGTGATACAAGAAAATCAACCAAAGAATTCAGCCCGATACGCTGTGCGCGATATGAAGTTTGTGTCGGGCAAGTGAGGGTGATAGGGCTGTCAGGCTATACCTTTGCTATCTGAAGCTACCTTGTGCGACACGAGAGCAAAAGTTTGCTGCATGACATGGGACCAGAGAGAGAAATAACTGCCCGATACGGGAGTAGGTGAAAAGTAAAAGCAGTAGCCCGACACAGTAAAACCTATGTACTATATATAGCAATTCCAACCGGGGGTAAAACGGGTAAATCTGGGACGTGCGTCGGCCGTTGAGACAAGTCATTCCCAAGACAAGAGCGTCCTACGCGCCGGCTGAGTTGCCACCCGATACGGTCAAGAAAAAGGGGATACTTGCCCGATACACGGTCTTCAGAACAAAATCTAGATGAAAAACTCAAAAACAAGGCAGAGGAAAAAGCGATTGATGGGTAAAACATCATTGGTCTAAGGTTAAGTACCCGGCCTCAGATAGTATTACTCATCAATGCTCATAAAACATAGCGGTGGCCCATAAAATAGAAGAGTCAGCGCACGTGACGCATGCACTGACTCGGTCCTTATTACAGTCCAAATGTTTATAATGTTTTTCTTGCAAGAAAGTAAATAACATCCTATTCTAGGAAAAGTAAAAGCTCGGGCTACCTCCCAAGGAGCGTTGTAGTTTGCTTCGCCAGCTCGACAACTCCAGGTTCTTTACTTTTCTCCTTCAACAACATCCATATCTTGCAAGTTGATCTCCATCCTTCTTGATCACAGCCATGTCATTTTGGCAGATTCGGTGTTGGAGGGTATCTTGCCCGGGGGATTATTTATCAATTCGGCCATCTGGGCCAACTGTTGATCAATTTGACATTGAAGCATCTACATGTCCACCATGTGGACCTGCATTATATTCAGAACTCTTGAATTTGAAAGCGCACTCTACGCCAGCTGATTATTGATGGTATCTTGTTTTTTTACAAAATTGAACAACTGTCCAACCAAGTCTGGTTGGTTCGAAACCTTGTCTTGACCTTACTCCTTGGCTTGACTTTGACCTTGGCTAGTGTTTGTTGCTTGGAGACCTTGGTACTTCCCTTGTCCTTGGAAATTTCCTTGTTTGACTGGAAAGAAGTGGTTCTGGTGAACTGACTTTGTTCTCCTCTTTTCTCGAAAACTTGGGGTTGCTTGGTGGGGTTATGCAGCTAATGCGAGTTTTCGACCGCATCCTTGTTGTCGTAACTAAAACCAGGATGATTTGGCCTCTTGAAATTAATGAAAGAGACGTTCTCAGTCTCCTCAGCCTCAGATTCCCTTTCGCTCGACTTGGCAGGTCGGGTATAGATACAGTTATCTACCCCGTGTCCACCTTCTCTGCAGGTGACACATTTCATGACCTTTTTGACTTGTTTCTTCCCCTTTCCACTTGATTCTTTTAGCTATTTGACATCAGTGGCTATTCTCTGGATCTGAGAGGTGATAGTTTCCAGAGCCTTGGATTCAAATGAAGGTCCTTCACTAGCCTTCTTAGCATGTCCCCTGTCTGATCTATCGTAGTCGGTGCCGGCTTGCAACTCAGCCATGTTCTTGATGATCTTTTCAGATCTGCTAGGCTTCTTCCCCAGAAAGTCACTGCCTGCTACTGCATTCAGTGAAACCCTTTCCTCAGAGGTTGGGCCATTGTAGAAGGTAGTTATCAAGAAACCCTTCTTATAGTTGTGATGAGGGCAGTCCCTCTGATATTCTTGATATCGTTCCCAGGCATCATGTAGATTCTCGTTCGTCTTTTGCAAGAAAGATGTGATCCCCTATCTATTCCAGACAGTCTTCTCGGTAGGATAAAACTTGTTTACAAAGGCATCCGCCAGTGCACTCCATCCGTTAAGAGCTGGGTGTGGCAACCCCAGGTACCAAGATAGAGCCTTATCTTCCAAAGAAAAGATGAAACCCTTGCAATAGATCACCTCCTGTGGGACTCCCCTCATTTTGATAATATCACAGATGTTTTTAAAAGAATCTAGATGGTGATAGGGATTATCATTCTTCGAACTCCCTCTAAAGCTCTTGTTCTGGATCATTGAGATGACTGATGGCTTTAGCTCGAAGTTGGTTGCATTGAATCTCAGGATGACAACAAGACATCTGGAATTGTTAGCCCTTGTGGCAGCTAACTCCCTTAGGGTCTTTTCATCTTCATTGGAATCATCATTGTCACTGTCTCCCTGGTTCTGATCCTGATTATTTTGATTCCTTCTGTGCCTCCGGTGATGATGACATCTATCCCGGTGATGGTCATCCTCGAACTGTTCTGTTTCAGGATCTTCAGGCTGATGATCGTCGTCATAGTGGTCATTGTCTTCAGGCGGAGGCGAGTGAGGTCTAGCTCTCACTTGTCACTCACCTTCTGAAAGAGGTTGTTCAATGCGAGGCGGCATGTCTGGTGATGTTGGTGCTCAGTTGAGCAGAACGCCTTCCTTTTGAGTTCCTGAATAGCATGTAAAATTCAATTTAGAAAATTTGTATTAACAATACGAATTACTCATTTCAGGTTAAAATATAAAAAAAGGAAAAAGAGAGTGTTGTCAAGCTCATTTCTAAGCTTGAGGCACTGGAGTGTAGTTAGTGGATTTAGGTTTGTCAATAGTACCATTTTGCCTTGTCCCCGACAGCGACGCCAAAAAATTGACCGGCCTAAATCGCGCGTCCGAAAAAGGAAGCGGATTTGAAGTAGTCGGACTTTTAAATTTATAACCCGAAACCTTCTAGGCCCCCGCAACTTTATTTACGGGGTCGAAGTAGATATACGGGGTCGAACACAGGGACAAGGGTGGTAGTTTTGGTAAAACAGCATCGACACGTTACACTCCGGTATGGGTAAGGAGATGATAAAGTTCCCCAAGGGAACAACAGGATAAGATCGATAAAACAAAAGAAAACTATCTCCAACTGGAGCTACGAGGAAAATTAAGGTTTTAAAGGTTTATCAGTTTTTAGGGTTTTCGCACAACGGAAACAGAGAGGATAATACTATTGCCTTAGTAAGAAACAAGGAAAACGCTTCGGTAAAACAAGCAGTAGAAGAAACATCCTGTACCCCTTCTCTCGAAGCGGGTACCTCTAACTAAGCCTCAACACCTCTCTCGAGGTTGCTGGTCTTAGGTTAGAGTGGAAAGGTTACTAAAGCGACTCCGATCCTAGGCACTCTCGTACTCCCGTATCGGACCAAACACTAGAGCCACAACACCTCTCTCGAGGCTGCCGCAATGGGAAAACACGATTCGGTAGCTAGTCAAAACGCGATCCAAGCGTACAAGCTAGAGTTCGGATGTTAAACAAAACAATCATCCAACAAAAGGGACCAAACGTAAAGCAACAGATAATTAAAACTCTTCTAATTCCATTAGCATAAAAGGGTCTGATTACATTGCATAAGTAAAGAAAGTATTAGCATAAAAGGGTCTGATTACATTGCATAAGTAAAGAAAGTAAATGACTGAAATAAGTAAAGATAAATGTCGCCTTCTTGATTTAGAAGGGCGACAGGCAGTAACAGCTCCTCAATATCCCTCCAGCCCGATACCAGGTGGGAGTCTTGCCCGATACACCCGTGTCAGGCAGCACACCCTCTCGGGCGACACACTCATGATGGGTGGACGTATCCTGCGGGGTGCTCACGCCCTATACGGTTGTGTCGGGAGGCACCCTCTTGGGCGACACGCCATGACTGGTGATGTGTATCGGGCTTGGTATCGTGTCGGGCCAGAGTTTTGCTGAGGGTATCAGGTACTCATATCGGGTGTCCTTGTTGGCCGATATCGGTCTGCAGAGGTGCCCGGGACCGATCCTAAGTGAACCATTCCCTCCCTCTCAGGTCAGGGAAGTGCTCGCCTAGTATCGCCCGGTACACCCCTGAGGCACGACATGCTAGCTCCAGATGCTTTCCCAAGTTGGCTTTCGAGAGGTTCTGACCCATCCCATCGGAGTCCTGTAGCTGCTATTTATAGGCAGTGGTTGGGGGAAGTTATGGTTCTCTGGACGCCACGTGTCCTCCTTCAGCTCCATCATTGCGGCTTCAGGGATTCCCGATATGCGTATCACCCAGCACAAGGATGTCGAGCTGGGAGCGTGTCGGTCATCGTGACGAGTGGCGCCTACCGGTGGGTGCCCTGTATCGCGCGTCACGCTTCAGCAGTCGTGGTGAGTTCAACTCCCTGTCGGGTAAATGGCATATCGCTCGTCCGCTCCTTCTTGCGCGGCACCCTCGTATCACGCGATAGTGTATCGTGCTGCCCTGTATCGGTCAGCGAGCGTATCGGCGGGCTGGTAGGAAGGCCGATGCAGGTGGAACACGTTCGTAGGCTGGGACGGGCCTTTTTGCTGATAAATGAGTTGAAAAAGGGGGAAAACTCTGCAAAAGATGATAATCTTGAGTTAAAAGAGTAGTAGGGCCTGTTTATTCAAAAATATGATGAAAAGGAGAGGAAAACAATTTAAAAGTGCAGATTTGATAACAAAATAAGGGCCAAAAACATCACAAAATTTGGTGTTATCAGGGCCCAATACATCCTAGACGCTCTATGGTGAAGAGTGGTCTACAGTTTCTACTAATGTCTTACATGCCATCACCCTGGTGGTTCATTTATGGTTGGGCGGGGAGGTGTCCCTTGAGTTTGGTAGAGTTTGTAGCTTCTGCACCCCTTACCCCTCTTCTTAAGACTAACAATGGGATACGACCCATAACAGTGGGTATCATTTGGAGACAACTTGTATCCAAAGTTCCCATGATAGGAATGTGTGAATATATGACAAAGTATCTTAATGATTTCTAGTTTTTAGTCAGTGTATCTAGTGGGGAAGAGGTTATTTTCCATAGCGTCAACACATTATTAAATAATCAACATGAAGACGGGTCACTCTCTATGCTTACAGTGGATTTCTCTAATGCTTTCAACATGGTGGTTAGGACAGTGTTGCTCCGTGAGGTGAGGGCGAGGTGCCCATCTATTTCTTTGTGGGTGGAATTTCTTTATGGTCAGACGAGTAGGTTGTACATCAGTGACAAACATATTTGGTCTACCATTGGAGTGCAACAAGGCAATCCTTCGATGCCATTTCTTTTTTCCCTTGTATTGCATCCATTTATTCATGAGATTAGAGACAACTACAATCTTCTACTCCATGCTTGGTATCTTGATGATGAGACTATCATTGGAGACATAAGGGAGGTATCCAAGGAACTTAGCATCATTTCGTGCATGAGTCCTGGGTTGGGACTAGATTTGAATATTCATATGCACAGCTTTTATGTCCAACTTGCGATGGGAGGAAATTTCTTAAGGATCTGTTTCTCGAAGACATTGCAAGACATTTGTTGGAAGTGAAGCTACTGGGAGGAGTTGTTAGTAGGGATAAAGGCTTTATTGAGGATTTAGAGATGAGAAGGGATACCAACGTTGTTGCCTTGATGCATCTTCTACAACTGCATGATCCACTAAGTGAGCTTCTTCTACTATGAACTTGCATGGGTATTGCCAAATGTATGTTTGGCTTAAGGACATGTCAACCTACATACATGGAGGAGGTCCCAACCTACTTTGATAGGGGATGACGTGGGTCTATTGAGGATACTCTAGTATGCGTAGGTCTCTTCTTTGGGGATCTTCAATGGTTTTTGGATTCCTTACCTATCGAACTTGGTGGTCTAGGTCTATATTCAACAATAGAGGCTTTTTCATATGCTTTTGTGCCATCCAAGATCCAGTATTGGGTGCTTCAAGATTGTGTTTTGTGAGGCAGTGGGCTACATGGTATGGACTCTGATTATGATTATGCTTTTGATTCTTCACGTGTCATGATTTCATCTTTTTATCTTAGTTGTTTTGCTAAGAAGGACACCCCTAGTAAAGCCCAAAATGTTTTTGTGGGTGTCCCTTTTAGTAAAATTGTTAAGAACATGGATGTTCATTTTAACATGACCATTAGATAGAAAGCAATATTCAAGTGTTTGCAAATTGATCATGGTCAAGATTTTCTTGTAGCTATTCCTATTGACGAGCTTGGACTACACATGTCATTGATAGAGTATTGTACTATCCTCAAGTATCGCCTTTTAATCCCTCTTTTTCCGGTTGATGAGGTATGTCCTGTTTGTTACAAGGCATGCTTAGACACATTTGGGGAGCATGCATTTCATTGCAGGGAGCTCCCAGACTATAAATATTGACATGATCTTGTAAATATGTTCTCTATGATGTACTTAGACATGTTTCTACTAAAAAAGAGGCACCTGTGAATTTTTTGATTGATCCACATGAGGGGAGATCAACACTTACACCAGAGGATGTCCTAATTTTTAGCTGGGTTGGAGGTAAAATGTGTGTGTTGATCTAATAGGAGCCTCCCCATTGGTGGGATTGAAAGATGGAGATTTTATTGTGGCACATGCTACCCTGAAAGTTGTTGCAGCCAAAATGACTAAGTATGAGAAAGTTTGCATCCAGAATCAGTATGTATTTATACCTTTCAAATTTGATACTTTTGAATTTTTAGCACCATAGACAATGGAGTTTTATACTAAAAAAACATGGTATAGGTGACAGTCATGTAAAAGGTTACACACTTTAGGTGACATGTTTGTACATCACTTATAACTTGTATATGCTTGTGTAAAATAGATGACATACATTTTAATACTTTTGAAAGGGTTACACACTTTAGGTGACATGCATGTAAATCACCTAATAGTCTGCATAATCCAGCATAACTTAGATGACAAACATTTTATCATACTTAAATGGGTTACATTCAACTGGTGGCATACATTTGAATCACCTATGTTCTAATGGGAGGTTTACCTTATAGGAAACATGTATATGAGTCACATGTGTTCTATAAGGGGGTATATTGTTTAGGTGGTGTACATGCCTGTCACTAAGCTCTTTGGTGACATACATACTTGTCATCGAATCTGTAGGTGACAGACATGCCAATCATCTAACATCTCTCAACAAATAATAAACATCAACCATTTTCTTAATGCAGTTGAGTGGGGATATATTAACATATTTATTTTTGATAATTCATGAAGGATATATGTGAGAAAACTTATTGTATAGAGTCATTGTAAGTCATTCTAAGAGGTATTCATAAAACAATATTGGCATAAAGATCTTTCCCAAACTCATATATATTGCTTTTCTGACCATTCTAAGGCTAATGGGCTTTGTCTTGCATAGACCACCCACCACCAACAACAATTGATGCAAACGAGTGGGGTTATCACAAGCATGTGACTAACTATGATCAGATTGTCCCCAAACTAATACAAGTCTCTTATATGAATATTTAAGAGGACAATACATATATACAAGGATTTCCAGAAAATTGTTGTGAGAGAATACTGTCATGATATGGGTCCTAGCTCTTCCTAGAAGCATTTTCACATACTTTTTGTTAGAGGACACTATTATGATATGGGTCCTGACTCCTCACAAATACATTTTAGAGGAGTTTTTTTGAGAGGACATTCTCACAAGCGAGACCTTTAAGACCCACAAAAAAGACCTACAAGTCCCACAAGCGAGACTTGGACACACCACAAGCAAGACTTGTAGACCATGTAAGAAAGAGTTACAAGCCCATCTAGTAAAAGTTTCATGACTCGCAAGTGAGTACTGCAAGACCCGCAAGAGAATGTTGCAAACCCCATAAGAAAGTGATGCAAGAACTGCATACGAGAGCTACCATCCCAACAAGCAAGAGCTACAAGCCCAACTAGAGAGTATTGCAAGCCCCAAAAGTGGGTACCACAACTGACATTCTAGTTTCTTTATCTTGTCAGGACATTTTCAAAGCATTTTTTAGGGCTTGGTGTGAGAGGACACTGTCATGATATGGGTCCTAACTCCTCCCAGAAGCATTTTTACATACTTTTTGTGAGAGGTCACTACTATGATATGGGTCTTGGCTCCCCGAAAATGCATTTTGTGGGACTTTATATGAAGGACATTCTAATGAAACGAGCTCCTACTCCTCACAAATGAATTTTCAGGGGATCGATGAAAGAGGACAATGTCTGATATGGGTCACAACTCCTCATAAATGTATTTCAACAGTTTTGTTGTGAGAGGACACTATCATGATATGGGCCATGAATCCTTCCAAATACATTTTTATTTGGATATATCATACATTTATTTCACAATTCATAAAGATGATGTATGAGAGAAATTACTATTGTGAGTCATTCTAAGTCATTCTGAGAGTAATTTAGAAAGGGATATTGGAAAATTTCTCCACGATAGTGACTTGTCATGACCACCCACTCTATCAGTAATTGCTATGAATAGGCTGCCCAAACACTCAATCGATCATGCCCCAATTGTCCCCAAACTCATACATGGATCCAGCAAAGCATTCCTACATATTTGTTGTGAGAGAACATAGTCATGATATGGGATCTAGCTCCTCCCATAAGTATTTTTGTAGACTTTTGGGGAGAGGACACTGTCATGATCTGAGCTCTGGGTCCTCACAAATATATTTTAGCTTGGCAATGACTTGTGTGGACCAAACACCCCAACTAACAATTGTTGCAATGGCGATGCCCGACTCAAGCACCTGGCTCCTTGCAAATTCATTTTCAGCTAGTTGTTGTGAGAGGACACTATTATGATATGGGCTGTGACAAGTACCTGCAAGCCATGAAAGTAACAACTACAAGCCCCACAAGAAATTGATGTAAGTCCAACTAGTAAGAGTTGCAAGAACCCACAAGTGAGAGATACATGACCCGCAAGTGAGTGTTGCAAGATAAATTTCACTCTTGCATCATAATACACTATCTATACTAAGACAAATCCCACTCACGTAATGATTTAGGAATTAGTTAGGCTCTTTAACAAAATCTCACAGTCGTAAGACCTCTCCCAAGACACGATATAAGCTATGTAAATCTATGACCTTTCCAAACTTTGAACCCTATTTAAAAGAAATTAACGGTCTAAACAATTAACTATAGTGAAAAACATAGGTAATTCGTTAAGGAATCTTAGATCTAAGTCCATAATTAAATGAAATAACTATATTACATCATGAAGTCAATTAAATGCATAAATGAACTACTCCCAAAACCTAAAGAACAAGGAGACTAGCCCCACATGATTTCTATTATCTCATAAACAAAGGAGATGAGAGAAAACATGGTAAACATGAGAAATCTGATGTAAACCACTAAAGAAATTGGTCTATAAGATCCCCTCTAAGAACGTCTCAATCTGCAACATTCCAGCTATAAATCTACTCTCAACATGTGCCTGAATTGTCCAAGGTGTGGTTGTCTCCATCATCTCCTCCTCTCTCAGCTGTATGCTATGTTGTAATAGAATAGAATGTGATCCTTGATGCACTGGATAATTGTCATTTTCATAGGCTATTTATTTTTTATTTCTGTGCACTTATTGTTCATTTTCATATTAATTTGTACAATATTTACTATCATTATCATTTGATACCTAATTGCATCAAATAAATATAATTTTAATGTTTCCAAATGATTTAATAAATTTCTAGAGCTTATGTTCATTTTTGTAGATTTTTAGGTTAATCTCAAGAATCTACACAGCTCAGTACTACCGACTTTATTGTCGGTGGTACCGACACATGCTCAATTTTGAACATATGAAAATTGAGAAGACTCGATAGTACCGATCAGGAAGTCGATACTATCGACAACATTATAGGGATGGGTTTCAAATTTATCAAGAAAACTCGATACTAATGACTTCATTCTCAATAGTATAGACAACCACCCAGACGACCACAAATATCAAATGTATAGGTAGTACTAACACCCTATCGGTATTACCGACACAACGAGATCAAGAAGATATGAAAATTTAGTCTAATCCAATGGCTGGTAATTAATGATGCCCTAAGTCACTTCTATGACTTAAGGGGATTTTGACCAGACCTTTTATTCTCATTCTATTATGTTGTACGGCAATCGAGAGTAAGTAGAGGAGAAAATGATGAAGAAGGCCACATTTCATGAGATTAAGGCACCTCCAATCGACGGATTTGCAGTGGGAAGGTAGAAAATCATCACATTTGTCATAGGGATCATCCAGGCCATCTTCTTTAGGGGTTCTTTTAGTTTTATAAATGTTTCCCACATTTCTCATCTTCTCTCCCATGTACTTGACAATGGAGTTCATGCGGGGCTAAACCCTTATTCCTTAGGACTGTCACGAAACCATTCTTACCCCAATCCCAATCCTACAACCTAGATAACAGTAAAAGGATTGAAGCACCCGTCTCTGAGTGGCCCGATAGGATCTCACACACTGGCATATACAATAAGAAATAATAACTCAAAAACATGAGATTTAAAGATCAAACTAGACCAAAATTTGAGATATTGCAAATCTATCTTTGTCATTAGAGTATGTCATGTACGGAAGAGATCTAGTCAGTGTTCCATTTATTTTGCCTAAAATCAAGAAAATCAAAACACAATCATGTAATTGCACGGTATGCTATCAAACTCAAGTAAAGTGGTTTATAGAAAAAGAGTGTACTTGGCAGGACTTATATTAAAAAAGTATAACAAGTGACTTTCCAAAATCCACTATTTATTCGACAAGATGTTTATTCCAAACAATTCAATTTTTATTATGACAAGCTCCTTCTTTCCATATGAAGTATGAGGTCAATGTACAAATTCCACCTCCAAATAGGGAGGTCGCTTGCACTCAATGGGCAATATCATTTATGTTCTCATGTTTTCTCAAAATATAATTTAAAAAAAATGGAAGACTAATCAATAGGGAACAATAGCTCAAACAATTATATAGCCAAGTATACAATCAAGAGATACATAAAAGGTATATTCAATACAACCAAGGAGGAGGTATAATGGCGTACCTTTCACCAAAGACTTAGAGTACAAATCAACAAGGAATAGGTCAACCCTTCGAGTCAGATCCTAAATCACAATATTTGGATCAAGGGTCAACATCATGATATTGGAAGATCATGTTTCAATATTGGATATTAGGGTTACACTTATTATGTCAACCTTAAGGTTAGGTCATCCACTTATAATCCATAATATTTCAATATGTCCAACATTATTCAAGTGTCAAGTATATTTCAAGTGTGAATGACTTACCTAGGTACTTTCAGGAACATATGTGTTAACCCTAGTTTTCATGATCAATATTCAAGTCATAATAAAGTTTTTAGATCATCATAATGTTCTAACATCATTGGTGTTTAATATTAGATCAAGTTCTGATTAGTATATTGAGTAAATCAGAGGTCAAGTTTTTAGGTCAATAGATCATAATATTCTACAATATTCAGGCCAAACATAATATTAAGATGTCACCATCATATTCAAGATTGAATCAAGTCAAAAAAATATGGATCTAGATCACTAATGGGTCAAGTATGCTTTTAGAGTCTCAATAGAGACATCAGAGTCAAATATTAAGGTTTCTAGAGATTAATCACAAAGTAAAGTCATTTAGACAAAAGTATAAGAATAGGAACCAGATCTAGGGATACCAATGAAATCTATCAAGAATTAGGCCATACAAGTATTTTTAAATGATTCATTGGATTTTTTTTAATCAAAATGGACTACCTGTTCATAATTTTTGGAGCTAGGATGTATTTTCTACGATTAAATCAAGATCTAGGCATTTTATTGAATATTTGCCAGAGAGAGATCAAATACCTTATTTGTGAAAAATGAGGGCCGTTGGATTCAGAATTTGGATGGCTCAGACCATGCCATGTGGGCATTGTGTCTCTCTTGTCCAGTAGGTAATTGGCTCGGTGTGATTCCTCAAATAATTGGTTCAACCATGGTTCTTTTGCTTCCTTTGGATCGGGTCAACCCCCCCTTGGATCGGCAGTTCTGCTTGGACCGAGTGGTTCGGGGACCCATCCCCTTCATCACCCAGTGCCTCGCATGAGCCATGAAAGTAGGCGGAGGATCTCACCGTAGCTAGAGGAGAAGGGAGTAGGGGGGCGATGGAGGGCAGCAAGGGTGTCGTTTAAGCGAAACGGGGCCTTGCGAGTTGGATGGCGGTGGCGGGTTGAGGTGAGACACCGTGATTGCGGAATGCCCAAAAGGGTTGTGTGGCAGTGTTGCAATAGAAATAGGAGATCATGAGGAAAACATAGGTCGCCTAAGGCCAAAATAGAGAGCAAGAAAGAGGCTCATAGTTTGGTGTGGTGATTGCGAGCATGATAGACCCTTTTTATAGCATTGGGTCTAGGGTTTTAGGGCTAAACAAGTTGGGGTAGCAGCCATGGCCGTCGGAGTGAGAGGAGAAAGCAAAGGAGGCATTTTGATGGCTGAAGGGGGCAATAATGGGGGTCAAAGTAGATATGGTTTAGTTTGAATTTGCAAGACCAAGGTTTCTGTTCGCTTAGATTTTTGAATTGAGGTCATGAGCGGGAGATTGGCCATTAAGGTCGCCTTGTCTCCTCTTCGCAATCAACATGAGGTAGGAGACAACCTCCTGGCTGCTTGGTCAGGCCTCCAATACATAGGAGCCTAATCTGAGGGCCCATGTTCACCCTAAAGCAGCCCACAAATTACTAACTTGGAAAAGGCCCAAATAAAAGGCAAATAAATGGATTTTCAATAAATTATCTTAAAGAAATCGTAGTAAATAGTAGGAATGTCCAAATGAGATGAAATTTGGACCATAGGTTCAAAAAAATGTGAAGAACATTTATAAAAAGTTTGAGAATCAAATGATGAAGTTATATTGACCAATTTGCTTATTTGGACAAATTGATTAATGAAACCAATTTCTGGTGTTATAATGTGTATAAAGTTCACAATGATCACCATATTTCAAATTTGAGTCTCAACATTGATTATGAAGATAAGAAAAATGATTTGGGACCATGAGTGAGTACAATGAGGCCAAAAGAGTAATTACTTTATTATTATGCTAAAATCCACTTTGTCACATCCTTCCCTCCTTAAAAAGGAATTTTGTCCCCAAAATTCAAAAACATCCTCAAAACTAGAATAATCCAAATCTATATCATATCCTCAATTACTAGAACATCCTAAACTATATAATCAAAAGCATGTCCTCAAAGTTCAAGTAGTACAATCATCATAACTGGGAGTCCATGTTCCATATCATAATTAACTTGGTACTAACACCATTTCATCATCGAGCAATTGAGTATCAATGGCAACGCATATATTGTTCAAAGTCATCATATGAGTCACAAATAAGTAAATCATCCTATTGATCACAAATTTTGGAGAGATCATATCTTAGGTCAAACAAATAGATTCCTTGAATCAAGTGTACAATGTGACTTTCAATCCCAATATCTAAGGGTCCTAGCTTCTACATTGGCCTAGGTGGGTTTATACATCCATGATTTGAGATTTCATATATCAACAATTTTGAGACAACATCTTACTTTCAATATCATGATTTTGAGCTCAAAATCAATGGGAGGTCCCACCCTAGTCCTAATGAGAGTTAAACCCTAAGTCAAAAATTTAGAGAGTCAAAATAGTCATCATTTCAAAAAATTTCAAAATTTGGGATTATGAAAGTCACTATATATCAAGGGTGGTATCAAGGCCCAAATAACGTGATCATTAGATTGGTATAATGATTGAGATTGATAATCATGAGTTAAATTTTTTTAATCAGTATTAAGAGTCAAGATTTTTAGACATCAAAAGTCATAGATCCAAAATTTGATCATATGTATAAATATTCCAAAGGTAGGGTTTAGATTCCTATTTAGACCTAAGGGGAGATCACTCATCTATATTCAATTTTGAGCAACAATATTCAAGGAATATTCGAGCATTATATCAATATTTCATTATCATGGTATCCAAGGTTGATGAATGATCTAGACCTAGGTCTATCTAGGAAGTCAGCCACCATCTAGAGTCAACATTATCATATTTCAAGATCGTCATTAAATCAAGATTCAATATTGAGTATCAATATCATCCTGGGTTTATCATATTAATCTTAGGTCAACCAATCCAAATCAGGTGAAAAGGGATACCTTTACAAACTCTAATTAATTAACAAGGTGAAATTTTAGATGTAATCATAATAGGTATGTGACCTAGGTTAGGGGAGTCATGAGTCAACTACCACCCTAATCTAGCACATTACTAACATTAGTCATGATCCATTGAGATTATTCAAATAGGGAGAGTATCAATGATCAAATCATGTTCTACAAGGTCATAAGATCAAAATTCAAGATTATAATAGGGAAACTAGTTCAAAATTTTTCAAGACTGGGGTCATAATTGTATTCACTTTCTTTCATGACCAAGATATAATTTGAAAATAGGTGCATGATTCAGGTCCATGCTCATCATATCAAAATCGAGATTACAAAAAGGCATCTCTAATCAATAGGGAAACTACTTTTTGCATCATAGTCCTATATCATGATTTTGTGAGTTCTAGACTTATTCACTTGATGGCATAGTCATGATGTGCATAAGAATAGGGTAAGAGTTTTCTTAGATATGTTTTCAGGTTTAGTCAACAATAGGGAAACATGAAATTAATCGAATAGGGACCTCATCAACAATGAGGTATAAGGTATAAGTCTTTCTTATTTCACCAAATCAAAATCATTAATAATTACCTCAAACATTGCAAAAATGTGTCAAGTTTTGGTGAAATTGAGTTTACATGATATGAGGGGTCATCCATGAGTATTTTCTTTAAAGGTTCATTGATCAAGATCTAATTTTCAAATTAAGGTCAGATCATGGTATCATTTTCACAATTTTTCTAGTAGCTTTTATTTTCCCATACATAAGTAACCATAATTGAGACATCATGTGGAAAAAAGTCACAAGACAAGGACCACATGAGGAGATGAGAAGACTACCTAATATTCATCTACATGGGTGGCTTAGGTAGTCCTTAAAGAAGAGATGAGATGCTAGAAGACTTTCTAGGTTTCAACGGAGAACCTTTAGGTCCGGTTTTGGATCAATTAAGGCTAGGTAGAATGGGGAATCTCATTCACTATGAAGACAGATAGGAAAATTATTCCAGAGCCCTGAGCCTAGATACCTCAATTTTCACCATTATGGATTTTAGGGATTTCGGGTTTCAAGAGACTCGAGAAATTATTTACTTAAAGTATATGGGAGTGTGTATGCTCTGATACCAAATGTCACGGAACCATTCTTATCCCAATCCTTTCACCATTGTCTAGGCAGTGAGATTGGAATTGGGGTAAGAATGGTTCCATGATAAGGACCCGAGAGTAGCCCAAGTATGCATTGTAATTGACTTTTATGCATTAATATATCAATTTCTCTTAATTTTTAGACTTGTTTTTATAGCAGCTGAAACAAATTTTTTATCCATCTGTATTCCCATAACAAAAAGATCGTGTCAACTACTATGAAATAGGAAGGATGGTTATAGCAATTTATACCTGATCCAGGAGCAAGTCCAACGATAAAACTCGCTTCTTTACAACTGTTGATAAGTTGCTCTTGGACGGTGGATGTGCAGCTCGTGGTCTTCACCACGAACAACTATGTGTGTAACTTCTACAATGACTCCAGTGGTCTCGCCATGGACTGCATGTTGACTTAATTTTCTCTCCCAGTAGCATCTAAAGGAGTCCTATCTCTAGAGTAGTCCACACTGACCAACGAGAACTCCTTTCGTTCACCAAGAATGGATAGGAATGAGTTGTCCCTCCTATTGGTATACTAGTCACCACCCTGCTCTCCCACAATGACAACTTCTTAGTTATTCTCTCTCATTACCTATCACAACTAGAGAGGACAACAATTGTTAGAGGAACTGATTCTTAGTTGTTTGTGTTATGTGTTGTACTCTGGGAAGTCCCCAGTACCCCTCCTTTTATAGGCAAGGTTAGGGTCAGGGTTCCCAGCCTATCTGGGATTGTGCGGGAGTGGAAGGGACTAGAAGATCTTAAATTTTTAAAACCAACAAGATGCCAAACGGTCATCTGGCACACACATACAACCTTCTAGGGTGCAAGGCGGTCATCTCGCACTGCAAGCCTGGTAAGCGAGTGTTGCATGTCCAACTAGTGAATGATGCAAGTCCAACTATATATATCAATTGGCACATTTTCACAAGCTTAGTGTCACAAGATCTACAAGGTAGTGTTACAATCATTATAGGTATCACAAGTGAGTGTTGCAAGTAGATTTCTCTAAAATTCAAGGCCCCTCCTCCACATGTCCCATTGGCAATTAGATCATGTACAATTAGATTTCTCCCACATTCAGCCGTCTCCAAAGGGCATCAAGGGTGGTTAAAACCATAGTTCATCGTGGTGGTTGAATAAGCATCGTCCATTCTAAATGTAACACCCTAATCGACAATGTCGATTAATTCACATTTGTTCTTTGTATATCATGTGTGACTTTTGTTCCCTCTTCTACTAAATTCCAAAGTCTCTAACAGATGGATTTTGCTGAAGAATATTTCATAAGAGGTGGATGTTGTCACAATGTGAGTTTTTCCCTCTTTTCTATTAATTAATTTATCTTTCACCTTTATAATGATCATTCATAATATCTTTTGACTCCTTGATCAATATAGATACCCAAAATCAAATTCTTTTGTATTCTATGTTTTTCATGCACTCTTGAGCACCTTAATGAGCTTAATATACCTCTTTGATCAAGTGCTTGAATTGGACTAGTTAACTATATCTTTTGGTCTCCAAACTTGCAAACTTTATTCTACACTTCATGTTGAAGTTATGGTCCAAATTTGTGGCGACAAGTACAGGAAGAACTGGGAACTCAATTGAACTTCAGCACTGCTTATCACCCCCAAACTGACGGACAATCAGAGATGACAATCCAGGTTCTAGAAGACTTGTTGAGATCATGCGTCCTCGATTGGGGTGGTTCTTGGGACCACTACCTTCCTCTCATTGAGTTTTCCTACAACAATAGCTACCAATCCAGCATCGGCATGCCTCCCTATGAAGCTCTGTATGGAAGACCGTGTAGATCTCCACTCTACTGGGATGAAGTAGGTGAAAGACGAATTCTGAAGCCTGAGGAACTACAACTCTATTATGATAATGTCAACCTAATCAAGCAAAGATTAAAAAGGGCACAAGATCGTCAGAAGTCTTATGCTGATGCACACAGGACTGACACTCAATTCTTAGTAGGTGATCATGTTTTCCTGAAGATTCGACCAATTCGAGCCATTGCAAAGAACAAAGGAAAACTCAGTCCTAGATATGTGGGTCCTTTTGAAATTCTGGATCGTATTGGGGAATGTGCTTACAGGTTGGCTTTACCTCCACAATACAGCATGATGCACAACGTCTTTCATGTGTCGAACCTGAAGCGGTATGTCAAAGACCCTAGCCATGTCCTCAATCATGAACCAATCGAATTAAAGGACACCCTTGTATACCAAGAAACTCCAGTCAAGATACTTGATACTCGCACCAAGGAACTCAGAAATAAGAAAATTGATATGGTTAAGGTGTTGTGGAAGCACCATGGGAGTGATGATGCTACTTGGGAGTTGAAGTCAGACATGGAGGAATGTTTTCCTGACCTCTTCAAGGAGGTTTGAATTTTGGGGACAAAATTCTTTATAAGGAGGGGAGGATGTGACAATGTGAGTTTTTCCCTCTTTTCTATTAATTAATTTATATTTCACCTTTATAATGATCATTCATAATATCTTTTGACTCCTTTATCAATATAGATACCCAAAATCAAATTCTTTTGTATTCTATGTTTTTCATGCACTCTTGAGCACCTTAATGATCTTAATATACCTCTTTGATCAGGTGCTTTAATTGGACTGGTTAACTATATCTTTTGGTCTCCAAACTTGGAAACTTTATTCTACACTTCATGTTGAAGTTATGGTCCAAATTTGAGAGCATTCGGACCTTCCTATGAATTTATACGATTTTTCCAAGTTCTTAGCATTTTCCTAGATTTCTTGGCCTTTTTCCCACCTTTTTCCACCTTTTTTCCTTGCTGGGCCGGCCCATCTGTGGCTTGGGGTGCCGCTGGGCAAGACGGGTTGACCCAACAGCGTTGGATCTTGATCCAACGGTGTTGGGATCATCCCCTACCTTACGCCGGATAAGGAAAGTCCACGATGGACCCGCCGTCACCCTAGCCTGACCCCGATCGGCCAACCAGAGCTGGTTGCACCCGATAGCTTGACCGATGATATCGCACCGCCTTCGCCTCATCTGCATTCACAACAAAGACATGAGCCTGTCTATGTTCACCTTGCCTGGCCCATGCTGGAGGAGGGTGAGGGCAGCTATCTCTGAAGTGACCCTCCTGTTTGCAGTAATGACAGACCGGGGACGGATACTTGCACTGGCCAGGTTGGAAGTTACAACAGTTACGACAACGAGGAATGTGGGCGTTCCGGCCTGGACCCCTATTTTGGCCATGATTCTGGTTTTGTGCAGGACCCCTGTTGTAATTCTGGTTCTGGCCTTGGTCGGGAGGATTCCTTTAGTTCTTCTGTCGGTTTCTGTTCTTATTGCCACCAATATGGGGTTTTCCCTTTGGTTTAGGTTTTGTAGGTACAGCTTCAGTCAGACCTAGATAGGCAAGGGTAGGTAAAGGTTTCCCGTGTCCCATCCCCAGGGTTCTCTCCATGGACAAGGCATGGTCATAGGCATCTTGGAAATTGGTGGGTTTGGATGAGGATACAAAAGCTTTTAGGGTAATGAAAAGCCCATCAATGTAACGGTCAAGTTTTTGTTCTTCAGTGAGGTTGGTGACATGCCTCTCCAGCAAGCGGAACTGTCGGCTGTATTCATCCACTGTGTTAGCTCCTTGGGTCAGGGTGAGGAATTGTTTTTGTTTCTCCTTTCTCTCAGATGTGTGTTGGAAACAGTTGGTGAAAATGGGTTTGAAGGCTTCCCAGTTGACAGGGATGACCTGTTGTGACCGGATGTAATTCTCCCACCACAATTTGGTCGTTCCCTTCAACTGGTAGGTGGCAAAACCAACCTTGTCTTGTTCAGGGCACCTCAAAACCCTAAAAGTGTTTTCCATGGACACTAACCAGGCATCAGCCTTGTCTAGGACATCATCTTTGTCTTCCCCATAGAAGGTATCAGGGCTGAGTTTTAAAAAATCCTAGATAGTGGTGGGTTTTGGGTTGGTACAAGGGATGATGTACGAATAGCTAGGTCATGAAGGGAATCCATAATGGCCTTTTATTTTAACTCCCATTCCCCCATATTATTGGTCTTATTGGCAGAACCGACATCTTCATCATCCTCCATGCAGGGCTTCTTCCCCTTGTCTTTAGTACCAGAGGTCCCTTCACCATCCCTGTTGTTCCTGGTTTTTGGGGCCATCTGCAAGAGTTCAACTAATATAAGTTTCCTTGTTTATTACTTTCAAAGCAAGAATATGATAGATCATGGAAATATTGCAACATGTTTTCTCAATTTATTTTCAGATTTTAGTTATTCCCGTCCTTAATTTACCCAAAATAGAGAGAGTATATAGATCAAGTCATGACACCTTAAGGAGAACGAGAAGATGAGGAGTCATCCTACTTCCTTCTAATAGGTGGCTTGGGTAATCCTTAAAGAAGAGATAAGATGCTAGAAGACTCTCTAGGGTTATAGGAATTCCTTCCATCCATTTCTGGATCAACTAAGGCCAGGTGGAGCAGGAGGAACCTCAACCACCGTGAAGACGGATAGGAAGAATTATGCCAGAACCCCCCTTTGTGCTCTTTCTAGACACCTCAGTTTTCACCATAGTGAATTTTAGGGCTTCCTCGGTTCAGCGATTGAGAATATCATTTCACTAATGCATATGAAGTGTGTTATGGCTCTGATACCATCTGTCACAGATCCGTTCTTACCCTAATCCCAATCCCACTATCCAAAAGGGCAGTGTTAGAGGGATGAGAGCGCCTGTCCCTGAGTGGCCCGAAAATCACACACAGATAATATGCAAAAATGAAATAACATCCTTCTTTATTAAAATGAACCAAAAAGTTTAATACATCAAGCCCATAGGCAACAGGAAAAAGAAAGAGATAAGAACTAGCCTACAACTACATCCCTTTTTCAATTAGCTCCCATGTAGAGTCCATAAGATGTAGTGGTCTTTATTGCAGTAGATGAATAAGTAGATGAATCTAGTTCCTTGCATTACCTAAAATCGAGAAAATCAAGACACAAAGTCAATACAATTGCACGGTACGCTATATAAAAACAAGTAAAGTAGTTTTATAATGAAAACTAGTATGCTTGGCAGGACTTATGTTTCAAATCATTATTGAACGATTTCCAAAAAACCAAAATGTTATTCAACAACAAATTTTATTATGAATTTCCCATTATGCTGTAATTCAAGAAGCATGCTTATATTAATTTTCGGTGACTCTACTATCCCAACGCGATGGGAAGGTCACCAAACTCCTTCTCACCCTAGGAGATAGGAGTGCAAAATCCCACCTTCCAATGAGGGGGTTTTGCCTATATTCAATATCAACATTATCAATTTTTCCAACATCATTATCAACATCAATATACAGGCAGTCATAATGGGTTTAGTGATTTAGGTTTCATGTTCCTCAACATATAATATAGAAGAAAAATGGAAGACTATTCATAGGGAACAATATTTCATCCAAATAACTAGCCAAGCATATTTCAAGAGATACCTAAGCAAAATATCATCATACAACCAAGGAGGAGTAGTATAATAGCGTACCTTTCTAAAAACGTATTTGGAGTATAGATCCCAAGAGAGAGAGTAAATCAACCCTTTGAGTCAGATCCTAGATAAAAATATTGGATCAAGGGTCAAGATCATAGTCTAAAAAGAATCATGCTTTGTTATTCGAGATTAGGGTTACATTTTCCTATTTCTACCTTAGGTTTAGGTCATCAACAATATTCCCCAAAAGTCCAACAAATATTCAAGTATCAAACATTTTTCATGAATGGATGACCTTCCTAGGTATATTTAGGAATACATGTCAACCCTAATTATCAATATCATTATTCAAATCTTTAGATCAAGATGGAGCATCAAAACCTTATTTCAAGTATATGATTCAACTTTTAGAGTAAAGAGTTAAGAGGATCATGTTTAACCCTTATTTTGTCAAAAGATGATTTGGTGTCTCAGAATGATCATTAGAAATAGGAATAAGAGTTCCTCTAAGATTAAACATCATATAAGATAATTAACAAGGCAAAAGAGCAAGATCATGGCATATCAGTGATCAAAGTCGAGAATTAAGCTTCACAAGTATTTTTAACATATCAGTTGGATTTTTCTGATCAAAATGGACTATAATTTCACTATTTTTGGAGCTACGGATCTCAAGATATTGATTTTGCAAGAATTAGGCCATTTACTGGAATTTAGGGTAGAGAGGGAGAATTACCGAAAATCCAAAGCCATTGATCGACGATCTACCGTGGTCTCACAAGGAGATCAGCGGCGAAGCGGATCCATGTGCTCCCAGGCACGTGCCTCATGGAGAAAGGGCAAGAGAGGGCTCGCGGAGGGATCGGTGGCCGTCGATCTCACCTTGGACCAGCGTGGACACACGATCCAAGGGCAGCTGCTGCTCGCCCAAAAACAAACGCCCGCCCGAGAGCAGGGGAGCTTCGCGGAGGTGTGGTGGCCGGAGAAAAGAGGGGCGAGCGAGGGAGGTCTCGGCGCGAGGAGAGGAGGTGATGATCGAGTTCGTGGGGGCGAGCCGACCTCAAGGGGGGGTTTATATAGTTGATTGGGGCTAGGGTTAGGGTTATCAGAGGGGGCGGCGCACCCCAAGGTCGGCCTGGTTTCCTTGGCCTCCAAGCCACAATTCCACCCAACTAAAACGTGCAGAAGCTTCGCGAAGGCGGTGTGATATCATCGGTCGAGCTATCGGGTGCAACCGGCTCTGGTTGGCCGATCGGGGTCGGGCTAGGGTGACGGCTGGTCCATCGTGGACTTTCCTTATCCGGTGCAAGGCAGGGGATGACCCCAGTGCCGTTGGATCAAGATCCAATGCTTCTGGGTCAACCCGTCTTGCCCAGCGGCGCCCCAAGCCACATATGGGCCGGCCCAGCAAGGAAAAAAGGTGGAAAAAGGTGGGGAAAAGGCCAAGAAATCTAGGAAAAGGCTAAGAACTTGGAAAAATCGTATAAATTCATAGGAAGGTCCGAATGCTCTCAAATTTGGACCATAAATTCAACATGAAGTGTAGAATATAGTGTGTAAGTTTGGAGACCAAAAGATATAGTTAACTAGTCCAATCCAAGCACTTGATCAAAGTGGTATATTAAGCTCATTAAGGTGCTCAAGAGTGCATGAAAAACATAGAATACAAAAGAATTTGATTTTGGGTATCTATATTGATCAAGGAGTCAAAAGATATTATGAATGATCATTATAAAGGTGAAAGATAAATTAATTAATAGAAAGAGGGAAAAACTAACATTGTCACAGATGTCCAATTGATGGTAGATGGTACTTGTGACAGCATGAATAGTATGAAAGAAATTGCTACTGAGAGTCATTTGAATCTATTCCAAGAGTCATTCATAAAGAACTCTAAGGTTCGAGGGGAATTTTTTGTGTGCAATGTTTGAATCGAATTGAGGTTTGGTACCATTCTGATACTTCTACATGTGATATATGTGGATAATGTTCTTCTGTATGTATATGTTGTGGCTCAGGCAATAGAGCAATTGTAAAGATACTTGGCATAATATATGAATACACGATGTCATTGTTATGATATGGCCCTGGCACCTTCCAAATGCATTTTTAGGGACTTCTCATAAGAGGATGTTGTCATGATATGGGCCATGGATCCTCCCAAAAGCATTTTTAGGGACTTTTTGTGAGAGGACACTATCATGATATGGCAATGTATCCTCCCAAATGCATTTCTAATGACTTGTTGTGAGAGGACACCTTCATGATATGGGCCTTGAATCCTTCCAAAAGCACTTCAGTGACTTGTCATGAGAGAAAACTATCATGATACGGGCCATGTCTTCTAGAAAATGCATTTCAAGTGAACTTGATGTGAGAGGACATTCTCATGATATGGGCCCCAACACCTCACAAATGCATTTTTAGAGACTTATTTTGAGAGGACACTATCATGATATGGGCCTAAACTCCTCACAAATGCATTTCAAGGGACTTTCTATGAGAGGACAATGTCATGATATGTGCCCTGGCTCCTCCCAAAAGCATTTCTACGGACTTGTTGTGAGAGGACGTTATCCTGATATGGTCCATGGTTCTTCTCAAATGCATTTCTGAGGACTTAGCGTGAGAGAAAATTGTCACAATATGGGTTGTGGCTCCTCCTAAATGAATTTTTAGGGACTTAGTGTGAGAGAACACCATCATGACATGTGTCTTAGATCCTCCCAAATACATTTCCAGGAACTTGGTATTAGAGGAAACCATCATGATATCATCCATGGATCCTCCCAAATGCAATTCTAGGGACTTATTGTGAGAGGAGACTATTAAGACATGGACATTGGATCCTCCCAAATACTTTACCAAGGACTTCGCGTAAGAAAAAACTGTCATGATATGGGTTTTGGCTCCCCCAAAAAGCATATCCATGGACTTGTTGTCAGAGGCCATTATTAGATATGGGTTGTGGCTCTTTGCAAATGTAGTTCTAGGGACTTGATGTGAAAGGACTTTGTCATGATATTGTATGTCATTTCTCCTGCCCCATCCTGAGACCCTTTGCGCCCTTTTTAAATTGGAGGTGGGTTAGGTGGATCAAAAGTGGGTCGAGGATGGGTGGGGGTGAGAGAAGGTGGCGCTATGATGAGAAGAATATAAGCATCAAGATACATCAAATTATAAAATTGAATGCAAGATTAAAGAAAATAAGTTGAGATAGAGAGTACTTACATGAAGAGAGAGAAAGCTCTGCTACACTGCATCCTGCCCTCCTTAAAGATATAATTTTTATTACATTTAATGATTGTATGAGGATAATTCCAAATATCTTTTTTCCAATGTATCCTTCCTCTCCATTTATCTAATATTCATATTCTATATCAAATATTAATACATGTATTCTAAAGAATTCAATTATTTACAAGAAGAAGTATTTTCCCTCCTACTCTCTCTTCAATTATCTCGATTATATTTTTGATATGGTGTAATGTTTCTCACTTGTTACACGAGGGAATTCATAATCTCATTCTTTGTGCAACTTTAGTAACTGGCTTCTAGAGGTCACTTCATCATTGAATAAAGAACAAACCTCCTTCTTGGCTGCCATGGTTTCTGGCCCCACACCATGGCACAACATATATATCTCCAATTCAATTTCATTCAGTTTTCATAAGCTCACCTCATGAGTTAAGTCTAAACTCGTCTGAGGCATAGTCTAAATAAATTCCAAAGATAAGACACTTCCTCATCTGATTTGATCAAACCATTCTTCTTCGATTAGGTTGGAATGTTGGTCTATTTTGGGTCTACATGTGGACTTAGAAACTTTCTTTGAGAGGGCACTTCCTTATCCAACAAGGGATGCCCCTCTCAGTGGATCACCTTGGCATATATGCCCTTCATGGGTCATAATAGGGACTTATACTCACACCAAGTCACGACATACTTATCTACTAAAGTTGTTTTATCACTTGTGATGAAAGGACATTCTCATGTTGTGAACCTAAACTCAACAATGATGTAATTTTAGCAAGTTGTTCTGAGTGGGAACTTCCTTGTCTACATGCAAGGACTCTTCTCCTTGGATCACCTTGGCATATTGGTCATCCACTCATCGTTGTGAGGACTTGTGCTTATACCAAGACTCAACATATGTATCTTACAATGTGATTTCTCTCCCTTGTCGTGAGAGGGAATTCTCTTGATAAACTTGTACCTAGTTCATATTCAATAACTTGATATGAGAGGGCACTTTCTCATCTGACATGAAAGGCATCTCCTTCTGGGGTCACCATGGAATATCTGTCCTCCACATATCATTATAAGGACTTGGCCCATACCAAGGCACACGATGTATATATGCTGATGCAATTTCATTCACTTGTTTTGAGAGGGAATACTCTGATTCTTTGGGCCTAAACTTGTATTTGATGTATTTTTTGGTAAATTGATGTGGAAGGGGACTTCTCATCCAACACAAAAGGCCCCTCCTCCTAGGGTCACCTTAGCATATCAGTCTGTTGTGGGCATTTATGGCACTTGGTCATATATCGAGGCACAAAAATTATAGTAACTTGTTTTGAGAGTTACCTTCTCATACCAGATGAAATACACCTCCTCATCAGACACCTTGGCATATTGGTCTTCTAAGATTCACCTAGTCAAACTTTGACTTTGAATCCCTTCTAGTCAGTTTTGTCTAAACCCAAATAACACTAACTAACAATTTTCATAAGCAACAGACATTTTTTGAAGGATACCATCGATTGACTCTCTTATAAGGTGGATGAAATAGCTACCCATGCATCTATGTTACAAATTGATTACTCAACAAGCTATATCCATCCAAAATGGATTTGACGACACATAAATTTTGTGACTTTGAGGAGGGGAATTGTTAATCGAAAATCTTCTTCGTCATCAAGAAGGAAAGAACATGTAGTTGTTGATTATGCTGAAGTTAATGCAAGTATTGAATGTCAATGGAAGGACTTTGTAACAAATGATCTACAAGACGAGTCTACAAGAAAACCAAACCTCCCTTTCCCGTATAGGTTTTCTAACAAGAAGGATTATATCACAAATATGCCCCTTTGGAGGTAATTGTAAAGATGCCTTCTTGTGTTAAATATCTCAAATACATACTAACAGAGAGGCATAAACTTGAAAAAATTTAAGATAAAGTTGATTCTTAAGGATGAGTTCTATAAGGTCATTAGTATAGAGAGATAATACTGGGGATGATTTAACTGCCGCTTGCCAACATGAAAAGAAGGAATGTACAATCGCAATCTGTTTAGGAAAACCTGGAGGAAATATCAATGCTAAAGTTAGTGAATGAGTAAATGGAGAAACTTCATTTTATAATAAATAACCTCATTTTCAAATATATACACATACTATATATATGTACATACATTTTCAAATTAAATATATTGGTTTGTTCATTCATGTGTGATATGCACATGCATATATATCATTAAATACAATAATAAAGAAGCACACAATATAGTAAAAAGGTAAATAAAACCAATAGCTTTTGAAGTTTAGGGTCTCAAGAGATTAAAAATAAAATTTAAAATCTATGGACTTCATATTTAAGAAAGGAAAGACGGTTCTTAACTCAATCGTGGGTCAGGAGGACCTAAATGTAATTATAAAATTATCTTGAGAAAAATTCACATTTTCACAACTCAATTCTCCCATGTCTAAGGTCTCTGCCACTCTCCCCGTTTCGCGCCCCTGATCACGCGGTCTCTCCTCCCCGTTGAGGTCAGACTTCTCGCCTCCACAATCCTTACTCCTCGCCCAACGAACTCCTCCCCTCGGGCCTCGGCGATCCGGTCGACCTCCCAAACTAACTACTCGCCTCCGTGATCTGGTCCTTGCTCCGCCAACATACTCCTCCCTCGGCAATCCCATCCCCCTTCGCCAACTGCAGTTATAAGGAGTCGGCAGTCTATAATCCGACTCCATGCTTCCGCCCGCACCTCTCCTCTCTCTCTCTCTCCTTCCCCATCACTGAGTCGTCTTTCCATCCAGACTTTCTTTATCATCGCCTTCCCCTCTAACTCCTCGCTGTCATCTGCTCTGCCCAAGGTCAAGCACAACATCAGCAGCTAACTCTTGCGCTGCTTGTATGGCCCTGACGTCTCTTGCACCGCTTGTGAGCCGCCAAACTGTCTAGCCGCTGCTTGTGAATGCCCAAAGTATCTCTTTGTCTGCTTTTTGATGTGTTCTCATCGGATGCTTTTGGCTCCGTATCCTTGCGCCATGAGGCATCGCCAGACGGACAGAGGTAGAGTTCGTAGGTATTTTTCTTTTATTCCTTCGATCATGCCTTGATCTGGCTCAGTTTATTTTTTTAAATCTTAGGATGTTGTCTCTTACTCGTGCTTTATGGCTTAGTTTGATTTTTTTAAATTGTAGGATACTCTCTCTCTAATTCGTGCTTCAACCTTACTTGTGCTTCATTGTTATCATTCATGAGGTGATGTCTTTCAAGAAACAGGTGTTGCTATTTCTTGAATGCATCTAATTCTAAATTCTAGCATATTGACAACAAGCATCTGCAGGACTTTTTAATTCCTGTTAGAGGATGAGAACATGAATACCGACAATTCTATCAACACACCATACTTCTTCAATGTCAAAAGTTATTGATTCAAAGACAAGTCTTCTTATTTTAATCTACTTTGACAAGATTGTCCCCTTTATGTGTAGCTTGACTTGAGACAAGCGATGAGTGACAGAATTTGAGTTGGTTGAAAGACAAGCTGATGAACCTATTGTATACGTAATATCTATTTTCTATGTGTTCTAGATGAAGAAGATATGGAGATCTACGTGTTGAGGTATTATTTACTTAGATTTATTTAGAGTATTAGTTTATGTCAAAATTTATGTCACTCTATGTTTACTATTAACAACTATATCAATTTCCCTATTAGAAGTTGCCAATGGCTAGCCTTGAACATTATGTTTTGTCTCTCCATCCACTTCCAATTTGGCTGCATGCGGTATACAGTAGGAACAACAACTTCTAGCACATCAGATATCATATTTACTGCCTGACTTTGGTTAGTCAATTTTAGAATTTTAAGGAAGACATGTCCCTTAAGTTTAGTAAGCCTGATTTATACGAAGATAAATGATAGAAGGTTAAATTTTTTTTATGTATGTTGTCTTTCGCCTCCAACTCTCTCTCATTCCCTTGTCTAAAGTTGGTGATATGTGTGTCTACGCTTAAGTCTTAGCTACGCTCTTCACTTGTCTAATATTTTAAAACAAAAAAGTATTTGATTTTTCAAATTGAGAAAATCTGTCCATATCAGTGTTTTTAAAACCGAATCGGACCGGCCAGTCCGACTGGTCAGACCGGTGAACCGGTAGTTGATCGGTCCGAAAGCCTAAAAAATCGGTTATGTGTCTTATTCCGGTCCAACTGGTCAGAAATACGGTCCAACCGGTCCAACCAGACGGTCGGACCAAACTGGATTAAACCGGTGGTTCAAAGATAAGAAAAAAAAGTAGAATACATATAGGTATTTACATATATATATATATATATATATATATATATATATATATATATATATATATATATGGTATATCTTCGCTACCCGTGCGGGTAACTAAGATTCGCTACCCGTGCATCAGTTTTGTAATGGAATGGCATGCATTTGTAATGAGACAATCCAAATTTGTAATGAGATGACCGAAATTGTAATACAAAGACTCGTTTTGTATTACAACGATGTTACAGTAATAAATATATATTTATTACTGTAACAGCGTTGTAATACAAAATGAGTTTTTGTATTACAATTTCGGTTGTCTCATTACAAATTTAGTTGTCTCATTACATATATGTGTCATCCCATTACAAAATTGAAGCACGGGTAGCGAATCTTAGTTACCCGCACGGGTAGCGAAGATATACCATATATATATGTGTATATATATCTTCATATATATATATATATATATATATATATATATATATATACACACATACATATATGCATATCTGTATATATATATATATATATATATATATATATATATATATATATATATATATATATATATATATATATATATATATGAGTTAGGCTAGAATACACTTAAGTGTATTCTGCCCCCAATACAACAGAGTTTCTAGCCGTAGGATCTGCATCTGATCCCGACTCCTGCCTGCACTCACGGGCTGAGTAAACGTCTGTTTCCTCAGCCAGACCCCACCACTGTCAGTCACTCTGCTCACTCGCTCTCTCTCTCCCCCCCTCTCTCTCCCCGTTAGCGCGCAGAGCCGTTCCTCCCTCCGCCTGGCCCCCTTCCTCCGCCGGCCACCTTCCTGCTTTCTCCTTCCTCCGCCTGTGCCTCCGCCTGGATTCCATCACCTAGATTCCATCTCCCGCTCCGCAGCCACCGCTCCACAACAACTGCAGCCGCCGGCAGCGAGCCCAGCAGGTCGCAGCCCGCCCTCCTCCGCCAGCAACAAGTCGACACCCTCTTCTCCATCCAGCCGGACGCCGCCAGCAACAAGTCATTAGCACCCTCTTCGCCAGCCAGTCGGACACTGCCAGCAAGTTGCCTTCCTCTGCCTCCACCTAGATTCCATCTCCGTTCCGCAGCCGCCACTCCACAGCAGCTGTAGCCGCCGGCAGCTAGCCCAGCAGGTCACAACCCGCCCACCTCCGCGAGCAACTTTGGCAGCCGGACGTCGCCAAATCACCACTAAGCTGAATGCCGACAAATCACCATCCAGTTGAATGCCAACACAGCATCACCAGCAAGCTGAACGCCGACAAATCAGCATCCTCGCCAGCAGAATGTCAGGTTCTGCCAGACGCTAGCAGCAAGCAAGCCACCCACCATCAGCAAGGAGCTGCTCGCTAGCAAGCTGCAAGGCCGCCGCTAACAAATCTCCTCCTCCCCATACTAGTTTGATTTGGTAGGACTCTTTTCCTGTGATACTCTTCTTTTGCTGCCATATTTTTCCTATGTCCTCTACATATTTAGAACAATGATTAATATTTATGTTAGAATTTACATTGAGATTAAATGATAGATACAGTGATTCATATTAGCATCTAAAATGATTGATCTTAGTATAAATTATCTTCCTTTGTTCTTACTGTATTCTTAATTTCTTTTTACTCTAGACATGGACTTTTCAAATGACGTGGATGGGATGACCGGAATCGATTGGATGGAGTATGATAATAGTCAAGCGGATAGAGATGTTGAAGTGGGTGGAGACATACAAGTGAGTGGATATTGTGAAGATGAAATTGAACCTGAGATGGAAGATGAGAGGATTGAAGTTGAATCCGAGTTAGACCCTTACGTAGGTCTACTATTTGACAGTGTTGATAAAGTAGAGGAGTTCTATAATAAATATGCTTACCGAGTTGGCTTTAGTATAAGGAAAGGAAACCAATATATTTCAGCCAAGACAAAGAACATCACTAGCAGGGTATTTTTATGCTCTAGGGAAGGAATTCATAAAGGAAAAAACAAAGGAGATGATTCTCATAAGGGATCTCCACAAAAGGATATCATTTCTAGTCGAACTGGCTGCAAGGCTCACATGCGAGTGAAATTAGAAGATGATACAAAGTGGGTGGTATTAAGCTTTGAAAAAGAGCATAATCATGATGTAACCAAGAGCCCATCTAAGAAGAGGTTTCACCGCTCACACCGCCGTATGTCGTCAGAGGTTCGTGATTTAATTCATGTGATGCATGATCAAAATATTTCTAGTGCTCAGATTATGTCACTTATAGCTAGCCAACAAGGAGGCATCCGCAATGTCACATTTACAAGAAAGGACCTAAGCAACACACTTGTTTCCATGAGGAGGAAATATATAGGTGTTGATGTAGCATCCACAATAGGACATTTCAAAAAAATGCAAGCAATAAACCCCGCATTCTACTACTCAGTGCAATTTGATGAAGATGGATGTGCACGGACTATCTTTTGGGTATTTGCTAAATCGAGAATGGCATATCAAGCATTTGGAGATGTGGTGACTTTTGACACGACATACATGACTAACATGTACAACATGCCATTTGCACCTTTCATTGGGGTGAACCATCACAAGCAGTCTATTTTATTTGGTTGTGCCTTATTACGTGATGAGACTGCTGATTCTTTTGTATGGGTTTTTCAAACATTCTTCGAAGCCATGTATGGGAAACACCCAAATGCAATCTTAACTGATCAAGATCCAGCAATGAAGAAGGCAATTCATATTATATTTCCTAATGCAATCCACCGATGTTGCCAATGGCATATAATGCGAAAAGCACGTGAACATCTCAGGGTGATCTATGGGACTGTTGCAGGGTTCAGTGAAGAGTTCCAATCTTGCATTAATCAACCCATCACTATTAATGAGTTTGAGGAAAGATGGAAGAAGATGATAACCACATATAATTTGAGTGACAACACACATCTAAACTTGTTGTGGAATATAAGAGAGCAATGGATACCTGTTTACTTCAGAGACAATTTTTCGCCAACATGTCTACAACACAACGGAGTGAGAGCATGAATGCAATATTTAAAGATCATGTTAACAATCATCTACCTTTGTTTAAATTTGTCCAAGCATTTGAGAAGGTGGTAGAGAATCGATATGACAAAGAGGATGAAGAAGACTATAGATCTAAGAATGGCCAACCAACATTGTGGTCTTTGTATCCCATCGAGAAACATGCAAGGGATATCTACACTAGAATGATATTTAAACTTTTTAAGAAGCAAATGAAGCTAACTTCATGCTATGACATAGAGGAGGTTATTAGTGAATCTGAATATCAAATTTCAAGTGTAAGTGATGAGGCCCTTGCATTTATGTCAAAGAAGAGCTACACAGTACAAGTTAACCATAATAGAGAAGAAATCTTTTGTGAATTCAAGTTGTTCCAATTTTCTGGCATCTTATGCGCTCATATACTAAAAGTGTTGCTTTTTGTTAAAGTTCATAAGATACCGACTTTGTATGTGCTGAAACGTTGGACAATGCAAGCAAAAGCCACCAATATGAGTCATTGTATTGAGGAAGCCCGGGTAGATGTTGATTGCAGTACCCCTTTGGGTAGGTATAATTCACTTTGTACATCTGCAATGCACTTGGTTGGCATAGCTTCCCATGACAAGGACACTTACATTATGATGCAAGAGCTTTTTCAAAAATATTATGATGAGATAGTGTTCATGCAGAAAAATATGCGACCCATTTCAAGTGAGGAAGTCATACCGTCATCTCAAACTCATATTCCAACTCAGGGTAGCCAATATCTTCCAAGAATCCACAATGAAGAAGAAGATATCCTATTTAAGGATCCACCCACATCTCATTGCAAAGGAAGCAGGAAACCACAAAGATTTAAACCACAAGCTGAGTTAAAATCCAAAAAGCAAAGAACTTGTAGTACTTGCAATGGGAAAGGGCATAATAGCCGAACATGCAAAATAGGGGTATGTGGTAGTGTCATGTACATTATTTGTTTCTAGTTTAAAGTGTGTTGTAATCTTTTAAGTCAAATATTATTCTATCTCATTGCATTGACAGGCTACCAAAGATTGCTCAACTTCGGGTGTGCTTGGAGACATTCATGAATCCAGTGAAGAATAAGTACCAGAGACTTCTCAATGTTGCAGCAGGACTGGACATTCAAGTGGCTTGTAATTTAGGGTTGTAGCTTAATTTAGGGATGTACCAGAGACATTCAAAGCCGTAGCTTAATTCAGGGCACTGTGGCTTGATAAAATCAATGCTAATTCAGTGATCCATGTTCAGTCTTGTATGTACTTGATAAACATGTACCTAGCAATGCTATTTGGATCTTTGTCTGTGATCATGGAAATGTAGTTCATGCGTTCAATAGATTGTTTATGGATTGGTTTATGTATCATTTCAGTTGATGTGGATGAACAAGTTCGTTATCCACTAGTTTATTCTATAGTTAATTCACTTCTTGGTTGTTCATGTTTATGGATCAACAAGTTGTTAATGTATGTGGTCAGTTATATTTGATCATCTACGTTTGTGCTGCATTTTAATAATTTATGTTGTTGCTGGATTTAATCATTCATTCTTAAAATGCTCCATTATTTTAGGAGTTAAACTGGCATGTTTCAAATTCCATCTCCATTACATCTACATCAGTTATCATCATTCACAGCTGGGAATTCAGAACTGTTTGGATGCACATCAGTTTTCATCATTCATAGCTGGGAATTCAGAACTGTTTGGATGCAATTCAGAACTGTTTGGCTGGGAATTGAGCTTCAATCACAGGTAGGTATAATGGAATTTAATTGAAAATTATGTATGTCACACCTATGTTTGGACACACCTATGTTTCTGGTTCTGGTTCAGTGTGCATGTCATTATAGTATCGATTAAGGTTAAGATAGAGATAGTGTATTGATTGGTTAATGGATGTTTGGGTTGCTTTCCAACACTCTAATTAAGAGTTTTTAGTGAAAGCATCACAAAGGTGGTGTTGTTTGCTTTTGCTTGTTATATACATGTTTCACTGAGTACTTGTTTCTTGCAGCAATAGATGTTGCAGTTGATTCAGCAGATTGATTGTTTTCGGTATCCCTTTTACGTTGGTGCTTGACAAATCTAGAACTAGTACTGCTGGAATAAAATGGCAGAAATCTTGGTGGATTGTATCAAGCCTTTTGTTCCCCGCTGCAAAGAAAGTTCTTAGTTTGAGGCAGGATGGAGTATCTTCTGGCAGAGTTGTATCTGGACTCAACAAAGAATTAAATATTATGCTGGCTCTTGGTAGTGATGGATTGAGTTCAGTTATTGAAATCCTGGTTGCAACAGCCCAAAGCTTTGTGCTAAATTCTCCAGAATTCTTGATGAAATTGACATAGGGGATTCCATGTGTATCTGTGATCTGTTGTTTCATGTCCCAGACATCTTTAGGCATTTTTCAGTAGAAGTCACCAAACCTCTTGTAGTAATCTATCAAGCAAGCTTCAGTGAGTTTACGAGACAACAAAGAATACTAAGCATCACCTGAATGCACAAGATAAATATTGAGGAGTATCCTTAGTTAAATGTACAAAAAGGGAAAGAATTTTAATTAAAAGAAGCATGTAGATATTGAGTCTGAAAATATATAAGTGTTGTGTGATGGTCCACTACAAATGTAGACATTAACATTTATTTCAAAGTGTTCCATAATCTAGTCTTGTTTAAAACATCCTGCACTATAAAGAAGAGTGAATACCAGACATTCAATTTCTATTAACATATTGAACTCTGAGTAATCAACAAGGTAACACGTCTAGCAAGTTAAATTACACATCAAGGTAAGCATGTGATGATGAAAGCTTTGAGACATAATTAAAGGACCCAAGTTTACACTCGTATAAGAAGATATCATCTAGCCATTGATGTACCTATAAGTAATTAATTGCATCTTCAATCTTTCACTCCTATGAAGGAATTAAAAAAGAACTAAAACTTTATCAAGTTTGATCATAACTGAAACTTTGAACAAATACCCATACAAGAAAAGCTATTTTAGTGTTTTCATCCTTAGTTTGATGTCCATGTGATCTGTCATCTTCAGAGTTGTTGGTACTATCATTTTCTTCATGACTTCTAGACATCCATACCAAAATGTTGCAAGCTTATACATACAGAGACAAAAGGAACATCACATGTGGAACAGAATGCATATCAGATAGTTCTAGAAATCACATCTCCCAAACCATAAAGAACTTAGCACATGTGCCACAAAGAGATATGTTTTTATATTCAGATTGGAAATCATCCTTCTTTATTTATTTTAAAGCATATGTTGTGGTTAAGAATCACTTGTATTTTACCAAAATAAATACATTAATTAAATTCATAATGAATTCGGTTGAGGAAACACTCTGAATGTTAGCAAACAAAATAAGAAAGTCCTCAATTCAGTTGAGAATATGACAATATATGCAAACGATATATGTATGTTAGGTGTTGATGAAGTTTTTTGAAGGTAGTGCTAATGCAAGCTCATGGACTTCCTTCACGTCCTTGTAATTGGAATGAAGATAAAAACAACTAAAGAATCTGCATCTCCTTCTTGAGAGCCTCTGTATGACTGTGTCAACATCATTGTTGGTAATTTCCATAGGTTCCCGCAAGGTTTTAAGTCTCCTAGATGCCTCGCAACCATCCAGATCGGTTACAATGGATGAAATTTTCTTTGCACAACTGTAGGCAGCCATCAGCAGGAAGGGTTACACTGAAAGCCATATGCCAGAATTGGATTGCTAACAAACTGGCAAATGACAATGAACCATCAGACTTGTCTCTAAACCATCAGACTTGGCTCTAAAGCAGCCATTAATTGCTAGCATATCGTCACAAGATCATTAAAACAACAACAACAATATCCATTAATATCGTTGTCAAAGATACATCAGCATCAACCCCATAATTCATGTCTATCCTGTGGGATAGAAAAAAGGTAGATTTGATCACTCAATAGAGTATTCATATGGACAGAAAAAGATACATCAGCCTGATCCTTTAGAAATTCACTACCTACTAAAATCAGTAACCAGTCTGCAATAGAATATTCATGCGGCCACTTGGTCTACAAAGGTTCAAACAGGTAGATTTGATCATTCAATCCATGACCCACATTGGACAATGAATAGAGAAAATTCATTCATGCAATCATTCAACATTCACTCATGCAATTTCATTGAATAATTCAGAAAATATTACAACGGTTCAGGGACAAACACTTTAGGGCTTTACAACTTCACCCACGCTTTACTAATTCCCACCACTTTAGGGCAGTTACTAATATATAATGCATACCCATGCTTCACTAATTCCCATACAGACTTTCTAACACAATGTTGCAAACATGACAAGAAACAAGAAATCCTTGCTCGTGTCACATACAACATTAGTAACAGCCAGCCTCCACATTATATTTTACAATTTCATTGGGTATACACAACTACAAATAGAATCCAGGAAGCCACCAATCCAGCAAAACACCATCTAAATCTGGCAGTTGCTTTTTGTTCCTTGATGTTGGCCATCTTTAATTCTCCCTCAAGTCGTTCATGCTCAAACTTCTCACCCTCAAGTCGTTCATGCTCAAACTTCTCAGTAGTTGAATTGGAATCGCCCCATTCAAAGAAATTACAATAAGGAAGCCTCTGCAAACAACATCAAATGGTTTAAATTTAGTACATTCGACATAAATTCTTGTAAGAAACACAACAACTTAGTACATTCCACATAAATTCTTGTAAGAAACACAACAACATACCTCTTTGTTGTAATTGGGACAACCAAAGAATACTCGGCCATAGTTCTTTGGGGTCTTGGATATTTTTGCACGCACTAACTCGCCACATTTGCAATATTTAGATCCTCTTCTCATCTTTGATACTTGACTTAGATGATTAGAACACGTTGACATTGTCCAACTGTTATCTTTGTTATTAGCCATGCCACAAGGAAGACTACACAACCACACAGACGGAAAGCAAAGATAGATGAAGCAATTTCGGATGGAGCATAGGGAACAAAAGCAAATGAAGAGGGCCCTAGACATAATAAATTACCTAAAGATGTTTCTGTGTGATGTTGTTGTGTGCTGCGTGTTGCAGGCTATGCACGCTTACTGTTGGTGTTGCAGGTTTGGTCCTGGCATCTTGGCTTGCTGCTAATGCTAGGTGACTGTTGTCGGATTGTGGAGGAAGGACAGAGGGAGGTGGGCGACTTGCTGTGAATAGATCATGTATGGTTTTGGGGCTGGCGGAGGAAGGAGAAACCTATTGTGGAGGAGGTGGGTGACTTGCTGGTGGCGTCCGGCTGGCGGCGTCCGGCTGGCAGCGTCCGGCTGGCGGCGTTGGGCTGGCGGCGTCCGGCTGGCAGCGTCCGGATGGCGGCGTCCGGCTGGATGGAGAAGAGGGTGTCGACTTGTTGCGGGCAGAGGAGGGCGGGCTGTGACCTGTTGGGCTCGCTGCCGGCGGCTGCAGTTGTTGTGGAGCGGTGGCTGCGGAGCAGGAGATGGAATCCAGGCGGAGGCACAGGCGGAGGAAGGAGAAAGCAGGAAGGTGGCCGGCGGAGGAAGGGGGCCGGGCAGAGGGAGGAACGGCTCTGCGCACTAACGGGGAGAGAGAGAGGGGGGAGAGAGAGCGAGTGAGCAAAGTGACTGACAGTGGTGGGGTCTGGCTGAGGAAATAGACATTTACTCAGCCCGTGAGTGCAGGAAGGAGCCGGGATCAGATTCAGATCCTATGGCTAGAAACTCTGTTGTATTGGGGGCAGAATACACTTAAGTGTATTCTAGCCTAACTCTCTCTCTCTCTCTCTCTCTCTCTATATATATATATATATATATATATATATATATATATATATATATATATAGGGATTGTCTTTGTTTCCCGTGTGAGTATCTTCTTTATCTACCCTGTTGGAAAAATTCACGGATCTTGTTTTGTCTGATTAAATCACATAAACGGATTAGCATTGGACTTTGAAACAACAGTGGCACACATGTAAATAACTGTCTCCGCTTGAATCTTTAAGCCTGCGTGTATCACCGCGAGTCTCCTTCTCACGGCGGACGCCGAGCACCATCCTTGTATGTGCCTTTGGTTGCTAGATCCTCGTTGTCGCTACCGACTGTGAACTGGAACATATCAACCAGGTCGCCGGACCACGTGTAGCAACCGTGAAGGTACAAGCACGCCGTGCAGGAGTCGTCCTGGAGACACGTCGCGCAGTAGTTGCCCTCGTTCGTCGCCGTCGTATTCATCGTCGCGGTGTCGGGGAGCTTCATGGACTTCAACAGGTATAGGCCATCAGGCTTGCTGAGGTCCGCCGACGGCGATGCAGATGACGCAGTGGTACTACTGTTGCTAGTGTCATTCCTCTGCTGGGCCAGAAGAGGCGTACTCCTCACACACCCTGGAGGAGCTGACTCTGAGCTCCCGACCCCATCCCCCCTGGCCGCGTAAATGAACCCAGGGAGGCACTGGCACTTGACCTTTGCCTGCTCCCCACGGACACAGATTTTGTTGTTGCCGCAGTAATTGTAGAACTCACAGTCCTCCGCCATGGCACACTGGAGGCACTCACCTGGAGGATCCTCATGCCCGATCGACAGCGCAGAGGATGGCACCGTGTTAGATGAGTAGGACCAGCTGGGAGCGGCTAGCTGCGTTGCCATGATGGTGGTGATCGAGGAGAATCAGACCGCAGTTGCTCCTTTGCTTGCTTCCGATCGAGAATAGGGAGGATGTCGACCGTCTCCGCTACTTGTGTTACTTCCTTCCTTCCCTCTCTCTCGGGAATGGAGGGGCGTGGGTGGGGTATTAATTGGCGAGGAGTAACACACAAATGGGTCTGTCACACTCACGACTCACATGGGGAGGTGTCATGATTTCCAGGAGAGTGACATGGATGGAGCTTTGCACTACGGAAGTAGGCAGGTACTGCTCTCTGCAGATCAATGTGCCCTTGGTCGGTGGGTATTTGCTCTGCACATCTGATGGCTCATTTCTGGTTAGTAATGAGAAAGGAAAATATATGGAAATAAAATGTGATTTAGAATGTAATAACAAGATATCCTATTTTACTGATGCAAGGGCAGAGCACATGACAATACACAATTTATACAAGAAAATGTGTGAGATAAATCGTAAGTATGGGTTCCACATATAAAGGTGAATTCCATAATGTTTTGGATGCAAAGTATTTGCACAAGGCCAAGTGAGAAAGTAACTATTTTACATAAATTATAACTAATCTTTCCTAAAAGTAACTATGTAGTTATCAGAGTAATAAAATCACATTAGAAAGTAACTATTTTGTACAAATTGTAACTATTCTTGTCCATAAGTAATTAAATCACATTAGAAAGTAACTATTTTACATAAATTGTAACTAATCTTTCATAAAAGTAACTATGTAGCTGTCAGAGTAATTAAATCACATTAGAAAGTAACTATTTTACATAAATTGTAACGAATCTTTCCTAAAAGCAACTATGTAGCTGTCAGAGTAATTAAATCACATTAGAAAGTAACTATTTTGTACAAATTGTAACTATTCTTGTCCATAAGTAATTTACACAATAATTGTAAATATGACATATAAAGTAACTATATGCTACAAAAAGTAACAACAAGATACATAACGTAACTATCTGACGCTCAAAGTAACACCATAACACAAAAACAAATGTATTCTATGAAAGTACCCATCCGACACCGAAAGTAGCACCAAGACAAAAAAGTAACTATATTGTATAAAAAGTAACTATATGACACCGAAAGTAACACCAGGATACAAAAAGTAACTATATGGTACAAAAAGTAACTATTTGATACTAAAAATAAAATCATGATACAAAAATTAACTATCCAACACCGAAAACAATACTAGTACTCTTTCTCCAGAATCAGAGATATCACATTAAACAAATTTTTCGGTGATCCTCGTTTGCACAAGACACTACTGTTTCTCTAGATAAACAAATTTTCCAGTGAGCTCCCCTTGATTCCATACCCCACTATTAAGGTATAACCCTCTACATCAGGTCTGCGGACATGCCCCCAAATCCTAAGGCATATGTCCTTGTAGCAGCTACCTTCCAAAAACTGAGGTGACATGGTCACAACTGTGTGTCATCGTCGAAGGGATGTTGACACGGATAAAGAACTAGAAAGTCCCACAATATTAACTGAAAATAACATCCTTGAAAGCTTCTTCGCTGGTTCGATGCCGCAGCAAGCAACATGTCGTTATCGTCCCTTGCCACCATGCCCCAAGTAGTCCATCCATCGCCGCTTCACAATTCACATTTGATAATATCCTTCACCAAAGAGAATTCGCTCATTCACATTTGATAAAACCAGGTCATCGTTGGCATTGTAAATGTAGACGATTAAATGCTGATGATGATGACGGTATACATACTTTGGTGTTGTCGGAGTTTCCGTTGCCTTTGGCTCCAAAATCCAGCACGTTAAAGACAACACGGCAACATCTTCCATACTCAAACAGCATATGAACAATCTACATTATTACAAGATGTTGTTTATGATTGAGTATGTATTCATGGAAACAAATTGAGTCACAAAGGTAACTACCAACATTGAAAGTAGTACCAGGACTCAAAGCATAAGTATATGGTACAAAAAGTAACTATATGACATTAAAAGTAACATCATGACCCGAAAAGTAACTATCCGATACCGAAAGTAACACCAGGACACAAAAAGTAACTATATAGTAAGCAAAGTAACTATCTAACATTAAAAGCAAGAGCATGACAAAAAGGTAACCATCGACACTGAAAGTAACACCATGACACAAAAAGTAACTATATAGTAAGAAAATTAATTATCACACACTAAAAGTAACACAAAGACATAAAAAGTATATGGTACAAAAAATAACTATAAAACTTGTGTCAAATAGTTAGGTCTGATACAACATAATTCCAACAAGTATCCAAATTTACTCACATCATATTTTAGCAGCCTAACCACTTAAACGTGTGTCCACAAACTCTAATGTACTTCTCAGTATAATAACATCATATTATAGCTGGTTGTATAGAGTAGACTTATTGGCTGACGGCTGATATTCAGTAGTATCAAGCTGGTTTTTTTCCTCTGCCTATCTCTTTTTTGTCTACTTTGTATCTCTATTTTGCACCAGCCATACTCTATTTTGATTCTACCATCTCTGCTTTCTCGTTCTTGCTCGAGTTACCCACACAATCACTATCTCTTCTCCTTTGATCAATTCTTCTGTTCTTTCACTTGATCGTTGAATTAGTTCTTGCTCGCTTCTTAATTTCTTCTTCATCTTCTTCTACTTGAACATCTGGTCACAAAATTGGTCCTTGACACATGAAAATTGGAGCTAGCCAATTCATCTTCGATCATCCCGGTCGATCATGGATGGTAGCACCAACGTCTCATGTCCAACTCCTGCTGAGACAGCATGCTCGGGTTGGAAATGCCACTCGAACTACAACAACAGCAGCTCCGACACCATCCACAACACCAACACCAATACACCATCCACAACACCAGCAACAGTACCTACCCATTTCCTCCTCCATGACCACGAATACCATGAAGCCGCAACAACTACACTATGATTTTTCTGGCTCAACTGACAACCATCTCTCCCTAATGTACCACTCCGCTGCTTCTGCGCAAGCAGCCAGTTATTACAGCAGAGCTGCCGGAGCCCTTGCATCGAAACTGGTGAAGCATCAGCAATAAAAAAATCAACAACAACACCATTTTCAAATGGGAATGGTTATCAGTTCGGAGGTGGAAGAGACGCATCGGCATATGCTGACCATGATTACTCTGGCGAAAGCGCCGAGAAGCGAGTTGTGCCGGCGGCAGCTGCACCTACAATGTCGCCATGGCTGAGGATGCCGGCGGCAGCCGCACCTATTACATCGCCATGGCAGAGGATAAAGTGCACAGACACCATGGTGAGACTCCTGAACATGATTGTGTATTACGTCCGTGACGAGAGCAGAGCTGACCATCCCACGTCATTGTCTGGGGAGCCGAACTCAAAGATAAAGATGACAAAGAAGGTCGATCCCATGGAGCTGAGAAGAAATCTGCCGCCCTACACAACCATATTCACCTGTATAACGCAAATCTAGACTACAACGAGAGAGTCTGCAAAAATTGATGGAGAAAGAGGGAGAAGAAAATCGCCTAATTTGAGATTGCGGATGGGAGACGGAGTCGGTGATATTGCAGACTATTTGCAATAGCTGCCACCGTGTTTTCAAGCATGGGCAGAAAAACTGAAGTACCCGCGTGAGCAACAAATAAACACCCATATATATATATATATATATATATATATATATATATATATATATATATATGGCCCATCTTTATTGCCTGCGCGGGTAGCTACCCGCCCACCATTTCAGTTACTTTTTTTCAAGTTGGTTACTTTTGACATGTAGAGGGTTACTTTACCTTGCAGACTGCTAAGTTTCGTGCATAGATAGTTACGTTTGTAACAGCAGATTTCAAAACACGGATACATATATATCTGCTGTATATTTTGTACAGAGTTACTTTTTTAGTCGCATAGTTACTTTTTGATCAATATAGTTACTTTTTTGATAGCAGGGTTACTTTTCTGGCCAGAATAGTTACTTTTTTGGCTGCCGGGTAGCAAAATCCAGACTACCCACGCGGGCAATGAATGAACGGTCATATATATATATATATATATATATATATATATATATATATATATATATATATATATATATATACATACATAATACATACATACATATATGTAGAGTCAGGCTAGAATACACTCGAGTGTACGGATCACACGAATACACTCAAGTGTGTTTGCATATCAAGACTATTTTTTACAAAATATAAACCATTGATCTTCACCGTCATACTATAACTAGGCTACATACAAATTTTGAGCCCATTTGGATGAGTGTAAGTCACTCATCCGAGGGCAACAAAATCGACGCGCGAAACTAATTTGAAATGCATAATTTTTGTGGTCTTCATAACATGAGCTATACATATCCAAATGTACTCAAATTTTGCATATGAGTTGTTCACGAGATGTTTAAGAAGATCAACAGATTAGATTTAAAAAAAAAATATTACATCATGAAAAACTACTTGAGTGTATTCCGCTCCGGATACACTCGAGCATATTCTAGCCTGACTCTCTCTCTCTCTCTCTCTCTCTCTCTCTCTATATATATATATATATATATATATATATATATATATATATATATATATATATATACAGATATACATATATGTATGTATGTATATATATATATATACATATATGTATGTATATATATATATATATATATATATATATATATATATATATATATATATATATATATATATATATATATATATATATACAGATATACATATATGTATGTATGAAATAATGACATTTTTTCTAAATATATCAACTAATGTAATTGTTAAATTTGTGAAGATGATACTCCACTCTCATTTTTAGTACACGTTCTTGTACTCTGGTGTACACCAAGGAACTGCCGAGACGATGGAGATCAAGGAAGAAACATGTGAATCATTACTCCCTATAGGGGTGTAAGTACTTTGAAGTTTTTTTTAAAATGACAATTCATTCATCCTGTTGTCAGGGGGTTTCGAACTTGTGACCTCTAGGTCATATAACATCAACTTTACTACTCAAATGCCACTATATTAGCAAGTACTTTGAAGTTGGATGTACACCAGTTATGGGAATCAACATACAATGTGATGTGATTTTGGAGAGACATAATGCAGAAGATGAAAGAGAGATGATGTGTTTTGTGTATATGCCATTTTTTTTGTAGAATGGGTCGTTATATAGATAGCTTGTGTCATCTGTCTAGGATTTTAAAGTTGTAAAAGATTCATACTGTTCAAAAGATATGTGTATCATTACTCACTATTATATAATAAAAAGTTCCAATTTATCCAAGTTTCTATCATCCCAGTGTGATATTGCTATTAATTTTTCTTGTATGATTGGTTACAACTTTTTCTTTGTGATGGTGAGAAAGATGATGGTTCACTTAATAATTTATCTTTATTTACATATAATATGTGCATATCAATCACCTGAACATTAGGTGACAACACACAAGATTTAATTATATATAATATTTTACAATAAGCGACAATTGTTGTTCTTCGTCGTATCATATATACATCATATGCAAGCATGTCATCTTAAATGAATTAAGTAATGTTCTTTGTCATCATCTTTTATGAAAAAGGTGATAGTCATGAATGTAACCTTTGGTAAGTATAAATGACGTACTACTTAAAGCCTACGTAGTGTATAGATTACATTAAAAAGATGACAGACATGTGATAGATGATTGACAACCACGTCATCTTTTATTATAAATGTGACATAGTTGACTGTCATACATGGTGTATTTTTTAGTAGTATTCTTGAAAAGATCTAAAAAAATTATGCATGATAATGTTATGACTCTTGATCTATAGAAATAGTATTTCAAAAGATTCAGTTTGTCATCTGAAAGGGACTGGCGGCAATTTGTTGCCTTCTATTCCATTGTAATTGTATTTCTTTCGATCAATCATTGTATTTCGAAAGACTATAAACCGTTTTGATTTTGCGTTTAACACTATAAACCTTGGTCGACTATCGGACGGGAAGTTGGAACTGAAGAGTAGATGCACGGTCGCTGGACCTGCATAACCGTTTCGAACTGAGTGGCTTGCGGCAGAGTGACTTAATTGCGAAGGTCTGATCCAGCGAGCGAGCTTTGTTTTTCAGGAAGAAAGAAACACGGTCCTTCAAAGAGAATGTTCATCAGCTATTCCCAAGTCCCAACTGCCAATATTTTGCGAAGGCCCGGCAATTGAATCAGTCGAACTGAGCCTAAGGAAAACAGTCAAACCGACCACAAGAGATTGCTCCACATATCCGACCCACTTTTAAGGTCTGCGGATGTCAACCTCACTACTGAATCCTCCTTTCTGCTTTCCTGCTCTGTTCCACCAAACCTTTGACAACGAGGATGTTGAGTCGGCTGTGGATGTGTTGAATCTCTATACAAATTGGATAATCATTTTGTGTCATCCAGCTACTCGCATGTGCGGCGAAGAATAGTAATTATAGGTTTAAACTCTACCAATTACATATGCCCAAGGATAGATCCCTTCGGTGATGTGTACTTTTCTTTTCTTAACAAAAGACTGGTATTGCTAAGAAAAAAGAGGTACACCAAAGCACACATTTTGAAATTATTCTCAATGGCCAAAGCGATGCCCCAAAGAAAAATTATCAGCATGGCCTCATGGGGTCATAGGGGTGGTAGACAAAGACCAAAAATGTCATGTTGGGGTACATATCCAGATAATGAAACATGAACTGTTCGGTCATGCGATTGAGACTGCCTACTGAGATAATGTGTTTTACGATTTTTTAAGATAATCAATATCATCTTGTAATGTCGAAAAAGTTCAAATTTAATAGGTTTGGAGTCTATGATATTATTTAGAATTAACCTTTTATCCTGTCTTTTTAATTTGCCATTATCTTCTCAATAACATTTCTAATAGTTTAATCGTATTTTCTTATGCTGTCTTACATGGTTTGGCCTTACCTTTTGGGACATCTTGTCTAATTAATGAGTACTATAAAAATAAAATTTAGAGTCGTTAATATGGTGTGCTAAAGAGAAAATATTTTGGGCGAAAAAGGGAAGTAAAAAGATAAGCCAAATAGGAGAGAGAACTAGGGTAGGATATTCAATTCTATTTTGGGCATGGAATTGTGAGAGAGTGATAATTCTTGTAATCTCTTGAAGTGTGCTTAATAGAATTTGCAGTCTTCTTGACCATATCTATTTTTTCTTTAGATATCTTTTTAGTGAGTATTTCCTTCATTGACGAAGTTCGTTATTACTTTCAGTATGCATTCTTGGGTTGTATCTCGCCTAAAGATTTATAGAAAAGTAACCACAATGTGTGGCAATACAACATATTAGTACAACAAGGGCTAATTGAAGAGCTTGAAGGAGAGATTCCAGAAAAGGTGTCCAATGAATATCGGAAGATGATGCAAGGTAGTTAAACCTTTTTGCAAGGATAAAGTATTATGTGGTCAATGAAGACTCAAGAAAATCAAAAGTCTTCGAAGAATTGTACATGGGAAAGTCAATAATGAAAAGATGGGTGTTCAAAAGGCAACTATACAAGTTGTTCATTGAAGAGGGCATGAGGTTCATAGACCATGACAATATCTTCAACAAGCTTGTCACATAGCTATTTAGCTTAGAGAAGAAAATCAGTGGGAGAGACAAGGTCATACTAACTTTTTCGTATCTATCACCTTCATGGGATCAATTGACGATGAGTATTCTTATAGGGAAAACTATATTAAACTTCAATGATGCAGTTTCATATTTATTGGAGGCGGAGTCTATAAAGAAAAAAAATTGAATTTTCATCCTTAGGTGGCCTAGATTTGGTTGTTATAGGTGACACAAACATAATGAGGTGATTCAAAGAAAAGTAAGGGCCATGGGAATAAGAAATAAAAGGGCAAGGGTATACGTGAAGATTGTCTAAAGTTGAGGATTGGAAAATAGTATTTTCTCATTAGCAAAAGAATATTCAGATGCGCTAGTTGTTACATAATTAGGTACGTCTAGTGGTTGAATATTTGATTTAGTTTCTTATTTTAATATATTTGCAGATAGAAAAATATTTGATGAAGGTTCTCTACATTGAGTGCATATAACTATTCATCTGGAAGATGTCTTACTCTACCAAGTATTGGATCTATGGGATCTAGAGGGGGGTGAATAGAGCTAAAACCAATAAAATTAAACACACTAGGCCTTCAAGACATTCATTAAAAGATATTACAATATTGAAAAGCAAGGGAGAGAGAGATTGAGAAAACACCAAAAGAAGGTTAAGATGTATAGTAGTTCCAACCTCCAAACTATGAGATGTACATACACTACCTAGAGGGATCAATCTCTAGGATTTTCAACCATGTCTCACTTCTTATATTCCATTATAAGAGTTACAACATATAGACCACCCTTTTCAAGCACAAGGACCGAATTAGCATTCATTTTCGGATCAGGGAGCCAATAACCATGACAGAGGTCTTGCCTATCTACCTATAAAGAATTTTTACCTTCACCAAGGACTTACCCATTCTTGTAGAAGATCTTCAACCTTTGATCAACCCTTCCTTCTTCAAGGAAGTCACTTTCAAACCACAAAATATCTAGAGAGAGATTGGAAAAGAGAGTGGAGATCTTCACAAGATGTACATTGGAGCAATTCTCTTACAAGGGTCCTAACTCACTCAAATTGGATGTACAATAGTAAACAAGATTGAGGGAGATTAGGGGATTTTGGAGGCAAAAAGACTCAACTATAGCAAGGGAACATAGAAGGCAAACTTGGAGTGAAGTCCAAGAGTCCCTTGTTATAGTTGAAGTTCCCTACTAGCCAATAGAGATACTTAGGATCGAATTATATTCATTTTATGTGTTACAACAAATATATTTTTGAAATATGTAACTCTTTGACGATTAGAAACACTTTTATGCACTTAACCATATAGTATTATCAGTTGAGTTACCTTTTGTGAAACTCGACCTATTGTCGAGTTGAGTTACCTTTTGAGAAACTCGACCAACAACACTAGATGACAAAAAATATGTAGTTTCAGTCGAGTTTGTCTGGGATGAAATTCAACCAACGGCTGTAATTTATTTTTCTAGTGCATGGTTTCGGTCAAGTTGCCACCCGGACAAACTCGGTCGACCCTGGGTATTCTCAAGAGCCAGATTGGCTGCCAGTTGAGTTGCCACAAGGACAAACTCGACCGATAAGAAATTGTGTAATCACTTTTGAAAAATGTCCAAAAAGTGTTTAATTGTTTGCATTCAACACTCTAAATTTCCATTAAGCTTAGTCACAAGTCATACATTGAATACAAATGATCTATTAGAGATACTATTTAATATTCAAAACATGCATTTGTATTTATTTTGACTACATTTCCAGCAAACTAGGATTTGCTATTTTTATCCTCTTCATATACCTAATACCTGAAATTGATCTCAAATAGACATATTAGATACACATGAATAGAATGGTTAAGTCAACATCAAAATATAAACAATGTATAATGGTTAGGTCAACATTCTCCCCCTTTTTGAAAATGACACACTCCTTAACATACTGAAATAGAACGAAATTTTAAATATTTTTACCTTTGATATGTAGGGGGATACATGAATGTATAATAGCAAGCGATCCCCCTCAATTTATTCTTACCTTTTCCTATGTGGTTAGTTCCCCCAAAAACATAAACATCAAATATATATGATATTTGTATTCACTTTTCTAAAATAAAAAAGATATGCAAAAATAGTTTTATTTCAATATGTGCCAAGCCAAGGTATTTCTCCCCTTTTGTCATATCAAAAAGGGAGGGGGTAGAAGAGTAAGGTTAGGTCTTATCCAACTCACAAGAACCATATACAAGCACCAAGTAAAAAAATCTAGAGAGAGAACTTATAACATTAAGTCATAAGCAAAATATGAGAGTGCATACATCGAAACACATAAAGTAATAGAGAAAAGAGTTAATGCTACATATGATAATGATTACGACAAAGATAAATCAATTCATGATGAAAACAAAATATTTAAGAACAACATGAAAATATAAATAGTAACCTCAGACAAGTGCCCTATGCAAAGACATGCTAAGCTCGCAAAATGACAGATACATGGGCACTCTAAGACCTAAGAACTAAACATCAAGGTCATCTATGTCCAGGTCATTCTGAGCCATGGCTTCATCACTAGCTAGACCTGGTATCACAGAAGATGCATGTGAATCATCAACCTCATTGCAATCATCAACTCCATCATCCTCACATTTCTCTATTCAACATCATCATCATAATCATCATCCTCATCAACTTTCTCGATTATCTCCATATGCTTAGGAGGGGAAAATGAGCATTTAGTTGGGCATCTAAGTTGTTTCTCATGCTAGGACATTTTAGTGGCGAGCAATATCTGAGCTTTCTCAAAGTTAGGTGTAGAAACCCCACCAAAGTCTGCAAGCCCAACTGAGGTAGGGCCAGGAAGGAGAGCAAGCAACTATGTCATATTAGGTTGTGGATGTGGTGGAGCAAGTGTAGGTCCAACAATAGAAGTAGGGTGTGCAATGCAAGAAGCATAATGTTGTGATGGGAAGATCTGACAATATGCATAACTAGCATAGTCAATTGTAGAAAGGGATGTCTAGTATGATGGATATGGTGAAGGACACGATAGGTTAATGTAAGACATGATATGAAGTAGGTCCTGGTGGAAATGTTCTTGAACCTACAAATGATAGAAATTATGATACATCATACAGAGAAGGAATCCCTATCAGGTCTAGGTGGTGCATGATGTGGCTGGGTGGAGGAGAAGGCACCATGGGTAGAGGAGCTAGAGGATCGGGATGACTTCTTCACTGTGTGTTCACTAATGCAAACACCTTTTATGTTTTGAGTGTAGTTCAAATATTTGAAAAGGGATTTCTTAGTAAGGAATTGAAACAAACTATAAATGAGATTAGGATGAGGAGGATGGGAGTTTCAGGTGTTCCTCTCTGAGGAAAAATAGGTCATGTGATGAAGGATGTAATGGGCCCGTTTGAGTGAGATGCTATGAAGGATACAATACACTGTCACTGTAGAGTTCTTTGCAATGTCTGTTTGGTTATTATTGGAATGGATATTGTAGTTCACAATGAAAGAAACAATATGCATCTTTAGATCTAAGGAAGAAGATGGTAGGATGGTTTTCTTCCTATAGGGTATCTCAGGCTTCTTTAAGATTTTGTGAATATCTGATAGAGTTAATTAGGATGAAATCTCTTGTATAAATCCTCAAGGTAAAGAAGGTCAAGGTGATTGGGATAGGTCAAAATCCAATTAGAGGTGGACAAGGATCCAATCTAGTAGGTATTTAGGTTCTCCTTAGTGATTGTGATATGAGTCCATTCTATCTTGGATGTAAGGATGATCTAGGAGCTAGGTGGAGGTACTAGGGTGGTATAGTTCCATGTAAAGTTAGCATATAACTCACGAACTACTTTTGTCCTAGCATAAGAATTGAAAAAGTAATAGTGTTCAACATAAAGAGAACTAAGACATTTTTCAAGAATAATCATCTTGATCTGCTCATCCCTAGTTTCCACCAAAGGTCTAAAAGGGAAGGGGCACAAGGGAGAAATATCTGTATTGATTGATAGTCTACCTATGGATAAAAAAGGCTCCATCATTGGTAAGGATGTGTGTGGAAGGAGTTGTGGTAGGTGAAGAAGTTTTAAAAGTTGTAAAACTTTGTTTTCTCTTACTTATCGCCATAGAAGATGAGAAAAGTGGGGAGAGAAGAGAATCAAGTTCATAGTCGGCAGTTAGCAGTAGGAAACCTCCTAAAATGAGCTTGGGTTAGGCTAGGTAGAGGAATTAGGACCTGTGTAGGCTAGAAGAATGGTTGGGGATGGTCTAGGGTTATAGAACAAACAAGAAAATAGGGTTTTTGGTCGAATTTCTCTACTTGAGAGGGAGAAATTCAACTAGCAGAACCCTTTTGTCAAACATGGCACTGTGTTGTCAGTCGAGTTTGCAGTTAGGATAACTCGGTCGACAACATTGTTGTTCAATTCTTGGGATGACCTGTTGGTTGAGTTACCCCTGGGCAAACTTGGCCGATAGTAGGGTCTGTCACAAAGATAAGAATTTCAATTCTAAGATCCTAGAACCCAATGTAAATGCATTCTACTAGTCAAACATGTATATAAAGCATATATAGGCATCTTGTTATCATCATGGCCTACTATTTTTTGTTCAGACAAGTGTTTTGTAACTAAGAACAATATGAGCAAAGCAAGGTGTTTAAACTTAGCATTTTAAGAAAAAAAGAAACAAATGATAAGCAATTTCTAGCAAAACATAGAGGAATATATGGACATCTTATTTAGGAGATATATAGTTATTATCAAAGGCAATAATAATCAATTTTTGATCTAATAAATTAAATTTCTCTCTATCTAGACGTTTAGTGAAAATATCCACAAGTAGATTTTCTGTGTCCACATGAGTGATATATATATATATATATATATATATATATATGTCTTTCTTAGCAATGTGGCCACAAAGGAAATGATGGCGAACCTCTATGTGTTTAGCTCTACTATGCAATATAAGATTGTATGACAAATTAATTACACTAGTGTTATCACAAAAGATAGGAGAAACGTCATAGAATATATTAAAGTATTGGACTATTTCTTTAATCCAAACACTTGTTCACAACAACTACCATCTACAATGTATTCAGCCTTGGTAGTTGATAGAGCCATGATGTTTTGATTCATAGAAAATAAATAAACTAAACATGGTCCTAGAAGGAAGCAAGTGCCACTTGTACACTTTCTATCAACTAAGCATCAGGCATTATCAGCATCACTATAGGTTGTAAGAGTAAAGTCCCTTGACTTAGGATACCATAGTATAAAATTTTTGGTTTGAGCAAGGTACCTTAAAATCCCCTTAACAGCTACAAGATAAGATTTTCTAGGGCTTGGTTAAAATTTGGCACACAAGCCAACACTAAACATGATATTTGGTCTAGACACAGATATAGTATGCTACCAACCATACCACTATGGAGCTTCTCATCTACCTATTCACCTTTTTCATCCTCATAAAGTTTTGTGATGTTGAATATGGGGCTATCGATTGGCTTTGTGTTCTCCATCCCAAAATGCTTCAAGAGTTTATTTGTTTACTTGCTTTGGTTGATGAAGTTTCCATCTTTTATTTTCTTGATTTGGAAGCCAAGGAAGAATTTGAGATCCTCCATTATGCTCAATTTAAATTTACTATGCATGAGAGAACTAAACTCCTTGCAAGATCAAGGTTAGTCCTACCAACAATGATATCATCAACATAAATTTGAATTATAAAGAATATGTTAGAAGGGTGCTTCAGAAAGAGAGTAGAGTCAACTTTTCCCATAACATAGACATTATAAATTAAAAGGTTCCTTAATTTCTCATACCAAGCTCTAGGGCTTGTTTGATCCTATAAAAGACCGTTTGTAATAGATAAATATGATTAGTATGCTTGTCATGTCCGAAGCCATGAGGTTGTGTAACATACTCGATTCTAGACACATAAGCTAATTTCCCATTCTTCTAGGCCCCTTATTGATTAGATGGATATCCAAAATCCCTCGTCCCTTTTCTTTTCTTAGCTACCTTTCAATGCATATATTTTGTTGTAATAGCATAGATCAAACCATATTAGGATCTGATAACCCTAATTGACTCTTTCGAATCACATGAACAGGAAATCATAAGATGTAATAACCCCAATAATTGAATTATGGGAATTCATGAGTATCAATACAAATCTATGATCTTGGCCCTAATACGATCCTCAAAGATAATCCTAGGTCCTTAGAGTTATAGAACGGAGATAATCCAAAAGGATTTACTCAATTTGACCATTAGTATAAGTTTAAAACCCTAATTAGATGACTAAGCATATAATGGGGAAATATGACACAAACAATATCAACTACTAAAGATAAGTCCAAATTCGTGTTCTTCACACCCATATTGGCTAACCTACATAATTTGAGCTTAATCGGACATCATATACACCTTTAATGGTGGTTTAGAAGGTAGGATATAAGTTATTTTGTTTTATGTCATTTTTTTAACCATATTTGACCTAGGTTTTGGTTTATGTCTTTGTCACATGGGTCACAGCCGGTTTATTTTTATTTTTTTCCCTTTGGGCCGGGTTATCGAGTGGAAGACTTCGTCTTCCACCTCCGAAGTCTCCGCGTGCGCAGGACTGGCTCAAGCCAGTGATGAATCTTCTCACCGTTCTCTCTTCTCCCTCAACCATTGCTCACGATTTCTTCTCCACCAGATCCGTATCCTTCTCCTGAGTCCATTGAACCCTATTTGACACACTCTCTCCCCCCAGATACAAAAATGCCCATTTTGGCCCAAGCAGCCGCCGCTGCTATTTCCCCTTTCCTCCCAAGTTCTCATTTTGGGTCCTCCTATCGATCTCTCTCGGTGTGGAAGTCGACCTTGGTGACTTGCCTATGTTTTCCCCCAACCAATTTCGTTCCTGGGCGCGTGGAGAGCCCGGATGGTGGTCGTCTTCCCCAAAGAAAAAGTTTGTAGCTCTGGCAGCTGGAGCAACCTCGGCGCAATTCCGCTCGAGGTAACCGTCTCTGACCCCCACTCTGTCTTTCTGTGCTTCCACCTCGCCGTGGTTTTGCACCATTGGTCCGGTCGACAAAACGCCGCCGAATTCCCCTGTTTTGCCGCGCCGCCGTGAAGGATTCTGCAAATCCTGGGCTCCTGTATCCCTGTCAAACCCATCAGGGGTGAATGGTGGAACACCTGCATTCATCGCACACCGTGGCGTTGATGGGACCTCCCCGCCATTTCTGACGGCATCCATCCAAGTTTGGATCACTTCTTCTCCAAACACAAGCCACACTGGTTCTATGAACAATGACATATTTTCTTTGAATCCGCTGGTGTCCTTGGTTCCCGGTTTTTGCACAGCCTATCTCCTCGCGAGCGTGGATTCTAGATAAGTCCTAGCATCACAATTGTTCTAGTTGTGTTCCCCTTGCTGTAGTCGGTACCAGTCCCCTCCTTAGTTGTCTCTGTCATGGGCCTCATCTCGACCTCGGCTACCCTAGGAACAGAACGATGGTTCTCTGGGTCCAGGGTGAAGAGACAAAGGCAATGAGCTTTGTGCTCTTTGTCTTGGGGTTTCGGATCGAAGGTTTCACCTTGACCTTGAGCTCTGTGGAGAAACCATGGCGCAGAACGCAGGGATTTCAATCCCTGGGACAAAAGTCCAGTTCTGCCTATGCTGCCAAAATATTCAGGTCATGCCCATGAGGGCATATTGTTTATTTTAACTCTCATCTGACTCTACTGACCGAACCTAGCTTTCTTTTATTTCTCTATGGTCCACATGGCAGTGAACCCTTTCTGATTCGCATGTTATTCGGGAGTAAAAATGTCAATTAACAATTCAATATCGTATTTAGCCAGAAATGATTTAAACTTATAAAAATCATAACAAATTATTGGCTCAGTAGAAAAATACAAATAAATATGTTTTTGAGATCAGAAAAATATGATTGATTTATTGGGACAGGTTTCACGACTAGATTTCCAACCGACAGTAGGGTCAATTTCTAAGTTAGGGATTTAATGCATATTATATTAATCGAATGCACATATATTGTGATTAGGTTGTGACAACCCTGACCCTAATATTGGGAGGTGTTATTGAATATGTAGGACTGATCATAAGGTATGTGCACTCTCTATTTTTATTTTGGGCATTAAATGACTGAAATCCATATATCTTTTAATGAGGCATCTCTTGAATTGTAAATCTCTTTTAAAATCCAAATACTTGGACATTTATTGCTCCTGATACGAATTCCTTTTATTTCTGTGATATTTATATTGTTATGCTCATTTGGGTCATTGGACCCCTCCTGCCATGTTGCCTTTATTGAAAATGACTAAAATAATAAGTCTTGCCACTCTATTATAGCATGCTGCTTGTATGACTAGAATATCTAGAATAGCGGTACTTATGTACAACCATATTTATTTAGGGCATGCATATTCCGTCCGGGGTGTGTGTTTCCACCCTTGTTTATTTTTAGGCCATGATCCTATGGTGTTATGGCCCTATTTTAGGTATATTTAGTCTACATCATTATGCATGCAAATATTTATTGTTTTAATATGAATCTGTGGATGAATGTTATGGCAAGACACTCTTTTATTATCATGCTTGTAATCTTAATTTAATATGCCTCATTTCTTTTTCTTCATTTCTTTTGTTACTTTTCTCTTGAACATACCTAATTGCAAATAGCCCCCTTTTTCTTGCGGGAACATCTCTTTTGTACTTGTAATCCTATATAATGCCCAGAATGTTTTATATATGTACATACTCAGCCTTTGCTGACCTCTATGTTGTTTCCTTGTTCTGGGTGATGTTCCCTTCCACCCAAGTTTAGGTACATTGGAAGACAAAAGCTCAAAAAGATCACTAATACGATATGAACCTAAGGATAGCTTGGAGTGGCTGGGCTACCCTCTGCTACTGGCTTAACTTGTACTTAGTTCAAGTTTTTGTAAAATCACCTATTATGGTGAGGAACAAATGTATAAATGAATTATGAAGTGACTTTGTAATAGTTTTGTTTCCACTGCTTTATTATTACATGGCTCTTGTATTATATCATTTGAGTGGATCCCCTTTCGGGTCCCACTTTTTACAAAATGGTATCAGAGCCAAAAGCAGTCGGTAACTTAACTATTTCAAGTTATCCTAGGTTGACCCTTAATTAAATAGGTGACTCTTAGAGGTTGTTGATACACCTAATTGCTAGTGGTGGGATGCCAATTAGGGTTTAACCCATAATTAAATTGGTCACTTTCACTCCCCAAACCACTAATGGTTGAGACTTTGATTTTTAGAACCGTAGTTCACCCAACACCCCATATGGATAAATAAATTTCCCTAAATAGGGGTCGACTATTCTGGTTATTAAACTTAATTTTCCCACCGTATGGAAATATAGTTTAGTGTTAAGATGTGGTTGAACTCGAACACTAGTATATAAGCTTAACCCTAATTCCCTTATGGGCCCTATTCTAGTTGTTTGTCTAGCATGTCTTAGATGTGCCCACTAGGAGGGCTTGGTATGTACGGAAGCATGTATCGATGCCATATATATAATAATGACATGGGTGGAAACATGTTGATGATTACATGGATAGTAGGTGTTTGAATTAATTAGCTATATTATACTTAGGAATGTCTTGCCTTCAATATGGAGTATGTCACACATAGATCTACCTAAATCCATGTAATAATTGGATACCATTTTCATTGAGCTTGTCATGCCTCATATTTATAGTTTACTAAGAAAGCTACAAGTATTAGTAGAAACCCATGAGTGATTATCTTTCTCATATCCCATAGCATGATTCGGTTATTTAATGATTGAAGACGAGTAGCTTGGTTGCGTAGGGATACATTATCTTCAGAAGGCACTATAAATGTAAACCAACTAGTATTGGGAAAATCTCAATTTTCTTCCTATAATGGTTGGACGACCTTATGAATCCCTTAGGTCTTGTGATGATGTTGTGTCATTTATGCTTAAGAATGACATGGGGAATGGTGGAATGTCATGCTTTCATAGATTTTGTTTGGGGTTGACCTTGAGTAATAAGAAACCCTTCTCTCTCTCATGCTTACATATTAGAGAATAGTCGTATGATCTTTTTGGAGATAGGAGGATCAGACCCTTTTGGAGGAGGAAGTGATGATAGGATAGTAGTGTATGTGTTAGGTTGTGATAGGTGGTTGACTTGGTTCCCCGATTGTTTTTGGCACCAATTTCGGATTTTTTTTTTCACCGCAAGTTTTGCATCGTCAAACTTATTTTCATTATCAATTTATATGTATATAAAAAAAAGTTCTCAGATTTTATCGATGGTTTTTGGAACCAAGTCGCCATCCCAAGGAAGTTGAGATAGAGGACCTCTTTAGTGAAGTACCCTTGGTTGGTATGTTCAACCCTAATACCCTAGGCCTAAGACTGACATAGTTAGTTTCAAATATATATATATATATATATATATATATATATATATATATATCAGACCTAGCGGATCCACCCTTTTTCCCCTCTAGGATATGCCCTAAGTTATAGTTTAAGCCTTTTAAGGGGTGGAGTTCCCGTATGATCTAGTTAATAGGTATAATCGGGATTAATAACAGCTACAATAAGTAAAACTTGGATAACTCCTAGTAATAATGTCAAACATATGTAGAGGCTACCAAACTGGGTTTTCCATAGGAGCTTTGCTGATCATACCGTCCTACATGTTACTTTGATTATTAAAATGGATCTTAAAATTTTATCTTGAGTTATCCTTAAAGGGTGTATTTAAGACAGATAGGGGTAAAAGTAAAATTTCACTAAGGCTCAAATTAGTATCCTATACCCCAGATTGCTAATAATTAAGTGGTGAGGATGACTATATGGTATAGGCTAGGATGAACATAGTCAGTATGGTGGAATTTCTGAGCCTTTCCCATGTGACCATTTTAAATAATAATATGTTAATGATGTTTATGATGATGATGATGATTATGATTATGAGTAGATGATAATGAAGATGATGTTATTTTGATGATGATGATGATGATGACGCCAACAAGGGAAATTATGTGGATCATGATCAAGAATGGCAAAACTATGATAACATTGTAGGTAGCCCTAATGGATACAAACTGGTTGGCATAATCCTAGGTCTTGTTGTAACTTTTCTAGCCAAATATCTCCCATAATCATATTAATGGATGCATGACACATGGAGACATATAGCTTCACCCTGAGAGTGGACCATAAGTGTGAAACGAATGGTATGTTTTGACCCCCTTACATTAGGTACACTAGAAATTTATGACTTGGTTAAAAGTATAACTTAGTATACCATACCACAACTGGATAGATTTCGGGGACGAAATCCTCTTTAAGGGGTGGAGTGTTGTAACATACTCGATTCTAGACACATAGGTTGATTTCCCATTCTTCTAGGCCCCTTATTGATTAGATGGATATCCAAAATCCCTTGTCCCTTTTCTTTTCTTAGCTACCTTTCAATGCATATATTTTGTTGTAATAGCATAGATCAAACCATATTAGGATCGGATAACCCTAATTGACTCTTTCGAATCACATGAATAGGAAATCATAAGATGTAATAACCCTAATAATTGAATTATGGGAATTTATGAGTATCAATACAAATCTATGATCTTGGCCCTAATAAGATCCTCAAAGATAATCCTAGGTCCTTAGAATTATAGAACGGAGATAATCCAAAAGGATTTACTCAATTTGACCATTAGTATAAGTTTAAAACCCTAATTAGATGACTAAGCATATAATGGGGAAAATATGACACAAACAATCCCAACCACTAAAGATAAGTCCAAATTCGTGTTCTTCACACCCAAATTAGCTAACCTACATAATTTGAGCTTAATCGGACATCATATACACCTTTAATGGTGGTTTAGAAGGTAGGATATAAGTTATTTTGTTTTATGTCAATTTTTTTACCCATATTTGACCTAGGTTTTGGTTTATGTCTTTGTCACGCGGGTCACAGCTGGTTTATTTTTATTTTTTTCCCTTTGGGCCGGGTTATCGAGTGGAAGACTTCATCTTCCACCTCCAAAGTCTCCGCGTGCGTAGGACTGGCTCAAGCCAGTGATGAATCTTCTCGCCGTTCTCTCTCCTCCCTCAACCATTGCTCGCGATTTCTTCTCCACCAGATCCGTCTCCTTCTCCCGAGTCCATTGAACCCTATTTGACACACTCTCTCCCCCCAGATACAAAAACGCCCATTTTGGCCCAAGCAGCCGCCGCTTCTATTTCCCCTTTCCTCCCAAGTTCTCGTTTCGGGTCCTCCTATCGATCTCTCTTAGTGTGGAAGTCGACCTTGGTGACTTGCCTACGTTTTCCCCCAACCAATTTCGTTCCTGGGCGCGTGGAGAGCCCGGACGGTGGTCGTCTTCCCCAAAGAAAAAGTTTGTAGCTCCGGCAGCTGGAGCAACCTCGGCGCAACTCCGCTCGAGGTAACCATCTCTGACCCCCACTCTGTCTTTTTGTGCTTCCACCTCGTCGTGGTTTTGCTCCATTGGTCCGGTCGACAAAATGCCGCCGAATTCCCCTGTTTTTCCGCACCGTCGTGAAGGATTCTGCAAATCTTGGGCTCCTGTATCCCTGTCGAACCCATCAGGGGTGATTGGTGGAACACCTGCATTCATCGCACATCGTGGCGTTGATGGGACCTCCCCGCCATTTCTGACGGCATCCATCCAAGTTTGGATCACTTCTTCTCCAAACACAAGCCACACTAGTTCTATGAACAATGACATATTTTCTTTGATTCCGCTGCTGTCCTTGGTTCCCGGTTTTTGCACAGCCTGTCTCCTCGCGAGCGTGGATTCCAGCTAAGTCTTAGCATCACAATTGTTCTAGTTTTGTTCCCCTTACTGTAGTCGGTACCAATCCCCTCCTTGGTCATCTCTGTCATGGGCCTCATCTCGACCTCGGCTACCCTAGGACCAAAACGATGGTTCTCTGGGTCCAGGGTGAAGAGACGAAGGCAGTGAGCTTTGTGCTCTTTCTCTTGGGGTTTCGGATCGAAGGTTTCACCTTGACCCTGAGCTCTGTGGAGCAACCATGGCGTAGAACGTAGGGATTTCAATCCCTGGGACAAAAGTCCAGTTCTGCCTATGCTGCCAAAATATTCAGGTCACGCCCATGAGGGCATATTGTTTATTTTAACTCTCATCTGACTCTACTGACCGAACCTAGCTTTCTTTTATTTCTCTATGGTCTGCGCGACAGGGAACCCTTTCTGATTGGCATGTTATTCGGGAGTAAAAATGTCAATTAACAATTCAATACCGTATTTAGCCAGAAATGATTTAAACTTATAAAAATCATAACAAATTATTGGCTCAGTAGAAAAATACAAATAAATATGTTTTTGAGATCAGAAAAATATGACTGATTTATTGGGATAGGTTTCACAACTAGATTTCCAACCGACAGTAGGGTCAATTTCTAAGTTAGGGATCTAATGCATATTATATTAATCGAATGCACATATATTGTGATTAGCTTGAGACAACCCTGACCCTGATATTGGGAGGTGTTATTGAATATGTAGGACTGATCATAAGGTATGTGCACTCTCTATTTTTATTTTGGGAATTAAATGACTGAAATCCATATATCTTTTAATGAGGCATCTCTTGAATTGTAAATCTCTTTTAAAATCCAAATACTTCGACATTTATTGCTCTTGATATGAATTCCTTTTGTTTCTGTGATATTTATGTTGTTATGCTCATTTGGGTCATTGGACCCCTCCTGCCATGTTGCCTTTATTGAAAATGACTAAAATAATAAGTCTTGCCACTCTATTATAGCATGTTGCTTGTATGACTAGAATATCTAGAATAGCGGTACTTATGTACAACCATATTTATTTAGGGCGTGTGTATTCTGCCCGGGGTGTGCGTTTCCACCCTTGTTTATTTTTAGGCCATGATCCTATGGTGTTATGGCCCTGTTTTAGGTATATTTAGTCTACATCGTTATGCATGCAAATATTTATTGTTTTAATATGAATCTATGGATGAATGTTATGGCAAGACACTCTTTTATTATCATGCTTGTAATCTTAATTTAATATGCCTCATTTCTTTTGCTTCATTTCTTTTGTTCCTTTTCTCTTGAACATACCTAATTGCAAATAGCCCCCTTTTCTTGCGGGAACATCTCTTTTGTACTTGTAATCCTATATAATGCCCAGAATGTTTTATATATATACATACTCATCCTTTGTTGACCTCTATGTTGTTTCCTTATTCTGGGTGATGTTCTCTTCCTCCCAGGTTTAGGTACATTGGAAGACAAAAGCTCAAAAATATTACTAATACGATATGAACCTAAGGATAGCTTGGAGTGGCTGGGCTACCCTCTGCTACTGGCTTAACTTGTACTTAGTTCAAGTTTTTGTAAAATCACCTATTATGGTGAGGAACAAATGTATAAATGAATTATGAAGTGACTTTGTAATAGTTTTATTTCCGCTGCTTTATTATTACATGGCTCTTGTATTATATCATTTGAGTGGATCCCCTTTCGGGTCCCACTCTTTACAAAATGGTATCAGAGCCAAAAGTAGTCGGTAACTTAACTTTTTCAAGTTATCCTAGGTTGACCCTTAATTAAATAGGTGACTCTTAGAGGTTGTTGATACACCTAATTGCTAGTGGTGGGATGCCAATTAGGGTTTAACCCATAATTAAATTGGTCACTTTCACTCCCCAAACCACTAATGGTTGAGACTTTGATTTTTAGAACCGTAGTTCACCCAACACCCCATATGGATAAATAAATTTCCCCAAATAGGGGTCGACTATTCTGGTTATTAAACTTAATTTTCCCACCGTATGGAAATATAGTTTAGTGTTAAGATGTAGTTGGACTCGAACACTAGTATATAAGATTAACCCTAATTCCCTTATGGGCCCTATTCTAGTTGTTTGTCTAGCATGTCTCAGATGTGCCCACTAGGAGGGCTTGGTATGTACGGAAGCATGCATCGATGACATATATATAATAATGACATGGGTGGAAACATGTTGATGATTACATGGATAGTAGGTGTTTGAATTAATTAGCTATATTATACCTAGGAATGTCTTGCCTTCAATATGGAGTACGTCACACATAGATCTACCTAAATCCATGTAATAATTGGATACCATTTTCATTGAGCTTGTCATGCCTCATATTTATAGTTTACTAAGAAAGCTACAAATATTAGTAGAAACCCATGAGTGATTATCTTTCTCATATCCCATAGCGTGATTCGTTTATTTAATGATTGAAGACGAGTAGCTTGGTTGCGTAGGGATACATTATCTTCAGAAGGCACTATAAATGTAAACCAACTAGTATTGGGAAAATCTCAATTTTCTTCCTATAATGGTTGGATGACCTTATGAATCCCTTAGGTCTTGTGATGAGGTTGTGTCAGTTATGCTTAAGAATGACATGGGGAATGGTGGAATGTCATGCTTTCATAGATTTTGTTTGGGGTTGACCTTGAGTAATAAGAAACCCTTCTCTCTCTCATGCTTACATATTAGAGAATAGTCGTATGATCTTTTTGGAGATAGGAGGATCAGACCCTTTTGGAGGAGGAAGTGATGATAGGATAGTAGTGTATGTGTTAGGTTGTGATAGGTGGTTGACTTGGTTCCCCGATTGTTTTTGGCGCCAATTTCAGATTTTTTTTTCACTGCAAGTTTTGCATCATCAAACTTATTTTCATTATCAATTTATATGTATATAAAAAAAAGTTTTCAGATTTTATCGATGGTTTTTGGAACCAAGTCGCCATCGCAAGGAAGTTGAGATAGAGGACCTCTTTAGTGAAGTACCCTTGGTTGGTAAGTTCAACCCTAATACCCTAGGCCTAAGACTGACATAGTTAGTTTCAAATATATATATATATATATATATATATATCAGACCTAGCGGATCCACCCTTTTTCCCCTGTAGGATATGCCCTAAGTTATAGTTTAAGCCTTTTAAGGGGTGGAGTTCCCGTATGATCTAGTTAATAGGTATAATCGGGATTAATAACAGCTACAATAAGTAAAACTTGGATAACTCCTAGTAATAATGTCAAACATATGTAGAGGCTACCAAACTGGGTTTTCCATAGGAGCTTTGCTGATCATACCGTCCTACATGTTACTTTGATGATTAAAATGGATCTTAAAATTTTATCTTGAGTTATCCTTAAAGGGTGTATTTAAGACAGATAGGGGTAAAAGTAAAATTTCACTAAGGCTCAAATTAGTGTCCTATACCCCAGATTGCTAATAATTAAGTGGTGAGGATGACTATATGGTATAGGCTAGGATGAACATAGTCAGTATGGTGGAATTTCTTAGCCTTTCCCATGTGACCATTTTAAGTAATAATATGTTAATGATGTTTATGATGATGATGATGATGATTATGATTATGAGTAGATGATAATGAAGATGATGTTATTTTGATGATGATGATGATGACGCTAACAAGGGAAATTATGTGGATCATGATCAAGAATGGCAAAACTATGATAACATTGTAGGTAGCCCTAATGGATACAAACTGGTTGGCATAATCCTAGGTCTTGTTGTAACTTTTCTAGCCATATATCTCCCATAATAATATTAATGGATGCATGACACATGGAGACATATAGCTTCACCCTGAGAGTGGACCATAAGTGTGACACGAATGGTATGTTTTGACCCCCTTACATTAGGTACACTAGAAATTTATGACTTGGTTAAAAGTATAACTTAGTATACCATATCACAACTGGATAGATTTCGGGGATGAAATCTTCTTTAAGGGGTGGAGTGTTGTAACATACTCGATTCTAGACACATAGGATAATTTCCCATTCTTCTATGCCCCTTATTCATTAGATGGATATCCAAAATCCCTTGTCCCTTTTCTTTTCTTAGATACCTTTCAATGCATATATTTTGTCGTAATAGCATAGATCAAACCATATTAGGATCTGATAACCCTAATTGACTCTTTCGAATCACATGAACATGAAATAATAAGATGTAATAACCCTAATAATTGAATTATGGGAATTTATGAGTATCAATACAAATCTATGATCTTGGCCCTAATAAGATCCTCAAAGATAATCCGAGGTCCTTAGAGTTATAGAACGGAGATAATCCAAAAGGATTTACTCAATTTGACCATTAGTATAAGTTTAAAACCCTAATTAGATGACTAAGCATATAATGGGGAAAATATGACACAAACAATCTCAACTACTAAAGATAAGTCCAAATTCGTGTTCTTCACACCCAAATTAGCTAACCTACATAATTTGAGCTTAATCGGACATCATATACACCTTTAATGGTGGTTTAGAAGGTAGGAGATAAGTTATTTTGTTTTATGTCATTTTGTTTTAACCATATTTGACCTAGGTTTTGGTTTATGTCTTTGTCACGCGGGTCACGGCCGGTTTATTTTTATTTTTTTCCCTTTGGGCCGGGTTATCGAGTGGAAGACTTCGTCTTCCACCTCTGAAGTCTCTGCGTGTGTAGGACTGGCTCAAGCCAGTGATGAATCTTCTCGCCGTTCTCTCTCCTCCCTCAACCATTGCTCGCGATTTCTTCTCCACCAGATCCGTCTCCTTCTCCCGAGTCCATTGAACCCTATTTGACACACTCTATTCCCCCAGATACAAAAACGCCCATTTTGGCCCAAGTAGCAGCCGGTGCTATTTCCCCTTTCCTCCCAAGTTCTCATTACGGGTCCTCCTATCGATCTCTCTCGGTGTGGAAGTCGACCTTGGTGACTTGCCTACGTTTTCCCCCAACCAATTTCGTTCCTGGACGCGTGGAGAGCCCGGACGGTGGTCGTCTTCCCCAAAGCAAAAGTTTGTAGCTCCGGCAGCTGGAGCAACCTCGGCGCAATTCCGCTCGAGGTAACTGTCTCTAACCCCCACTCTGTCTTTCTGTGCTTCCACCTCACCGTGGTTTTGCACCATTGGTCCGGTCGACAAAATACCGCCGCCGCCGTGAAGGATTCTGCAAATCCTGGGCTCCTGTATCCCTGTCGAACCCATCAGGGGTGAATGGTGGAACACCTGCATTCATCGCACACCGTGGCGTTGATGGGACCTCCCCGCCATTTCTGACGGCATCCATCCAAGTTTGGATCACTTCTTCTCCAAACACAAGCCACACTAGTTCTATGAACAACGACATATTTTCTTTGATTCCGCTGGTGTCCTTGGTTCCCGGTTTTTGCACAGCCTGTCTCCTCGCGAGCGTGGATTCCAGCTAATTCCTAGCATCACAATTGTTCTAGTTGTGTTCCCCTTGCTGTAGTCGGTACCAGTCCCCTCCTTGGTCATCTCTGTCATGGGCCTCATCTCGACCTCGGCTACCCTAGGACCAGAATGATGGTTCTCTGGGTCCAGGGTGAAGAGACGAAGGCAGTGAGCTTTGTGCTCTTTCTCTTGGGGTTTCGGATCGAAGGTTTCACCTTGACCCTAAGCTCTGTGGAGCAACCATGGCGCAGAATGCAGGGATTTCAATCCCTGGGACAAAAGTCCAGTTCTGCCTATGCTGCCAAAATTTTCAGGTCACGCCCATGAGGGCATATTGTTTATTTTAACTCTCATCTGACTCTATTGACCGAACCTAGCTTTCTTTTATTTCTCTATGGTCCACGTGACAGCGAACCCTTTCTTATTCGCATGTTATTCGGGAGTAAAAATGTCAATTAACAATTCAATACCATATTTAGCCAGAAATGATTTAAACTTATAAAAATCATAACAAATTATTGGCTCAGTAGAAAAATACAAATAAATATGTTTTTGAGATCAAAAAAATATGACTGATTTATTGGGACAGGTTTCACGACTAGATTTCCAACCGACAGTAGGGTCAATTTCTAAGTTAGGGATTTAATGCATATTATATTAATCGAATGCACATATATTGTGATTAGGTTGAGACAACCCTGACCCTAATATTGGGAGGTGTTATTGAATATGTAGGAATGATCATAAGGTATGTGCACTCTCTATTTTTATTTTGGGCATTAAATGACTGAAATCCATATATCTTTTAATGAGGCATCTCTTGAATTGTAAATCTCTTTTAAAATCCAAATACTTGGACATTTATTGCTCCTGATATGAATTCCTTTTGTTTCTGTGATATTTATGTTGTTATGCTCATTTGGGTCATTGGACCCCTCCTGCCATGTTGCCTTTATTGAAAATGACTAAAATAATAAGTCTTGCCACTCTATTATAGCATGTTGCTTGTATGACTAGAATATCTAGAATAGCGATACTTATGTATAACCATATTTATTTAGGGCGTGTGTATTCCGCCCGGGATGTGCATTTCCACCCTTGTTTATTTTTAGGCCATGATCCTATGGTGTTATGGCCCTGTTTTAGGTATATTTAGTCTACATCGTTATGCATGCAAATATTTATTGTTTTAATATGAATCTGTGGATGAATGTTATGGCAAGACACTCTTTTATTATCATGCTTGTAATCTTAATTTAATATGCCTCATTTCTTTTGCTTCATTTCTTTTGTTACTTTTCTCTTGAACATACCTAATTGCAAGTAGCCCCCTTTTCTTGCGGGAACATCTCTTTTATACTTGTAATCCTATATAATGCCCAGAATGTTTTATATATGTACATACTCAGCCTTTGCTGACCTCTATGTTGTTTCCTTGTTCTGGGTGATGTTCCCTTCCACCCAGGTTTAGGTACATTGGAAGACAAAAGCTCAAAAAGATCACTAATACGATATGAACCTAAGGATAGCTTGGAGTGGCTGGGCTACCCTCTGCTACTGGCTTAACTTGTACTTAGTTCAAGTTTTTGTAAAATCACCTATTATGGTGAGGAACAAATGTATAAATGAATTATGAAGTGACTTTGTGATAGTTTTGTTTCCGCTGCTTTATTATTACATGGTTCTTGTAATATATCATTTGAGTGGATCCCCTTTCGGGTCCCACTCTTTACAGGTTGAACCACATAGACTTATCTTCTATATCTCTATTTATAAATGCAATTTTAACAAATATTCGGTAAAGAAAAATTTTCATGACTAGAAAAGGCAAGTAGAATTCTACTGGATTCAAGTCTCTAGCAATAGGAGCATAAGTTTCATCAAAATCAATACCCTCCTGTTGATTGTAACCTTGAGCTACTAACCTTTCCTTTTTCATTACCACCTTACCACTTTCATCAAGCTTGTTCCTATAAACCCACTTTCTGGAAATGATATTTGTATCACTTGGTCTTGACACTAAAGTCCACATCTTGTTCTTTTTGAATTTCTCAAGATCTTCTTTCATGGTTTGGATTCACTCTTTATCCTCAAGAGCTCCTTTGACATTCTTTGGCTCAATTTGGGATATGAAGATGTTGTATACTTGTCATTTGTTGAAAGTTCCATGCATCTTCACCTTTTCAAAAGGTTATGATGATCTCTTTTGGATGATCTCTTATTGAGAGGGGAGTGGGATCCGTCTTTTCATTTTCTTTTGAGCTTTCAACTTCATCCACCTCTTTCATTTTTTGTTGTTGTCTAGTTATTTTAATATAGGAACACTTCATCTACAACATCATCATTCATAACATTCTTGGAAATGGAGGGGTTAGTCTCAATAAATTGAACATTAATAGATTCTTCTAATTTATACAGTTCAATGTTGAACACTTTATTATATATACTAGTAGTTCTATAACCTAGACATAAATCCTTTTAATATTTTGCATCAAAATTATCAAGAAAATCGTAGGTATTCAAAACAAATCATGGACAATCAAAGATATGAAAGAAGTTGATAGTAGGCTTTCTGCCATGGAATAACTCATAGGCGGTTTTCTTAAGCAAAGGATGTGCAAAAACCCAATTTTGTACAAAACAAGTGATGCTAACAACTTTGGCCCAAAATTTCTTGAGAGTGTCATACTCCAAGAGAATTGTCTCTGCCATATCTTGTAATTACCTATTCTTCCTTTCTACTACCCCATTTTGTTGAGGTGTATGAGGGTAAGAAAATTTGAGCATGTAACCAAATTTTTGGCAAAAACTTTCAAACAAATCATTTTGAAATGATCCCACATGGTCAATGCGGATAGAGATGATTCAGTAAGAAGCTTCATTTTCAATTTGCTTGCAAAGTCAAGAAAACATCAAGTGTATCACTTTTGCAATGAAGAAGAAAGTCCAAGTAAACCATGAGAAATCATCAACAATCACTAGGTAATACTTGCTACCACGAAGCCTTTGAGTTCTCATAGGTCCAAATAGATCAATTTGAAGAATCTCAAGAGCTGTTTTGGTGCTATGACTTCTTTATAATTAAAGAAGGACTTGGTTTTCTTTCCTTGTGTGATAGTTCCGCATTCCCCGTCTATCTCAAAGTCCAATTTAGGAAGTCCTTTGACCAATTCCTTTTAGCTCAACTTCTTCAATTGATGCACATTTTCATGACCATGACTATTGTGCCACAAAGATATATCATTCTTATCAATAACTAGACATTTACCATTAACATGCTTAAGAGAGCTAAGAGAAATAATATATAAATTTTTTATTCTAGTTCCTTATATATGACATTGTAAGTGAGGAAATCTAGAAGTAATCATTCAATAAAGGTAAAGAGAACAAGATATCCATTATCACAAAGTTGACTAACATTAATTATGTCTTTATGTAGTACATCCACAAGAAGAACATTCTTTATTCATAGTGAATCACCTACATCACCCTCACCAACCAATTTATCTTTCTTGTCATCCCAAAAAGTCATTGAACCTCCTTTTCTTCTAGTGAAGGTGTTGAAATGGCTCATCTCACTGGTCATGTTGTTGGAGAAACCACTATCAACAATCCATTTTTCTCTTTCCTACAAGAAAATGAGAGGTTGATGCCCAATTCAAACATTGGGATTTGAGGTTAGCTTGGGGACCCATTTCATGTTTGGGTTGGTCCCCTTCTTCTTATAAGGACAAAAAGTAGAGTAATGATCATCACTTTGAGCACATACCATTGAGGTCTTAGAGTCGAAAGTCTCTACATGGTATGTTGGTGGTCCCTTGCTCTTTTTCTTACCTTTGCCTTAGCTCTTTGGGCCACCCTCGTATCCCAAATCACTACTACCCATTTGTCGATTGGAGTGTTCTATGACTTCATTTAGGGACTTTTTCCTTTGGAGGAATTTTTGCAAGGATTCGCTAAGCATATGGCTATCACCACTCAGAGTTATGATAGTAGAAGAAAGACTAGAAAGATCATATTAGGTATGCAATAAGTCGACCTACAAATAGAGAGCTTTAGTTAAATAAGAATATTTTCAAGAGTTAGGTGAGACACTTCTTTATTAGTCATCACCTGTCTAGATTCAAGATCATTAACTTGAGCAAGAACCCTAACATTTTACAGTTTAAGCATGAAAAATTCATCAATATAAGTATGGTTTTCATATTTAAGATCATTCATTTTCTTGAGATAAATACCATTTTTAGTTTTAACACCATTATATTGAAGTTCAATCTCAAGGAATTTCTCTTGCACGAAATCTATTCTACCATTATGAGTTTTCTCATTTTTTTTTCAAGCACTTATATTCTAGCGTATAAGTCATCTATGATTTTCACTAATGTCCTCCTCTTTTATTTGCACTTTGAATAATAAGAGCATGAGGCATAAATCATAGTGATAAAAGCATCTTTTCAAAGTTCATTTAAACTTACCTCACTTCCTCACTTGTTCTAGCCATGAGGTCCATGTAGCATTCTCCTTCATTTGAACCAGAATAACTAGAGGAAGACTCCTCCCAAGTGGCATGGGATGCATCTTTGTCTCTTCTTTCTATCTTCTCCTTCTTCTGGAATTTCCCCTCTTTATTGTAATCCTCCTTCTTCCTATGGCTTCTCTTGTGGTGTGACTTCTTGGATTTTGAGCATTCATTCTTGAAGTTCCCATTTTGACCACACCCTTAGCATCAAGGAATGGAGGAGGCGTAGGGCTTACGCTTGAAGTGCTTTCCCAGTAATGAGCTTCAAGATCACTAGGGGATTCATCTTACTTAAGGATGGAGAAGCTTGTCTCATGATTTTTTGTTGCACAATAGCTTCAATGTAAGCTTTAAATGCAGTCTCCTTCACCTTCTTAGATTATTTATCGTCTAGCTTTTCTTCTTCTTCTTTCTTGTCAAGTCTCACTTCAAAGGCTTGTAGATTTCCTATGAGCTCTTCATTAGGAATTTTGGCAACATACTTGTTTCTTCAATGGTAGTCACCTTTGTTCGCCACTATTTGGGAATAGATATAAGGATCTTTGAGTTGCTCTTACCGTAATCCTAAGGATGAAACAAAACTGCAAGCCCATTCACAATAGTGTTGAGTCTTAAATACATTTTAGCAACTCTTTCCTTCTTTCCCATCTTAAAGTTTTTAAGAAGACCATTGAGCATATACACCTTTGATTCTTTGAGTTCTTAGTTCCTTCATAAGTGAAGTAAATCTTATTCCAAATCTCATAGGATGTATCCCAAGAAGAAATCCATTTGAACTCGATTGGAGTAAGTGCATAGTTGATGATGCTAATGGCTTTAGCATTGAGTTGGGATTTCTTCAAGGAAGTTTGATTCAATTTAGCAACGTCTCCCTTTGTCTCTTTTAAGGGAAAGCCAACAACCTTCCACATATTGTAGCTCATTCCTTGAATGTAGAATTTCATTCCCGTCTTCCAATATAGGAAGTTGGTTCCATCAAAGATAGGTGGACATATGGATAAGCCACACTCAATGTTGAGAGATCCCAACATATTTTCAATCATCTTCACTACTCGTTTGAGTACTTAGTTGGAGAAGACCAAGCTCTGATATGAATTGTTGAATCTATGGTCTCTAGTGGGGGTGAATAGAGATAAAACCACTTAAATAAAACAGATTAGACCTCCAAGAAATTTGCTAATATTGCAATATAAAAAAGAGAGTGAGAGAGAAATTGGGAAAGCACCAAAAGAAGGGTAAGATGTATAGTGGTTCCAACCTCTAAAATAGATGTACATCCATTTACTATATGGGTCAATCTTGAGGATTTTCAACCATGTCACTATTCTTATATCTAACTATAAGAGTTATAACATATAGACCACCCTTTTCAATCACACATGCTAAACTAGCATTCATTTTCTAGTCAAGGAGCCAATAACCAGTACAAAGGTCTTACCTATCTACCTACCAAGAATCTTCATCCTTCACCAAGGAATTACCCATTCTTGTAGAATATCTTCACCCTTTGATAAACCCTTCCTTCTTCAAATAAGTAACCTTCAAACCACCAAATTGCTAGAGAGAGATTGGGAAAGAGAGTGGATATCTTCACAAGATGTACATTGGAGGAGCTCTTTCACAAGGATCCTAACTCACTCAAATTGGATGTAGAGTAGTAAACAAACTTGAGGGAGATTAGGGACTCTTGGAGGCAAAAACACTCAACTATAGGAAGGGAGCATGAAAGGCAAACTTAGAATGAAGTCCAAGGGCCCCTTTTGTAGTTGAGGTTGCCTACTAGCCAGTAGAGACACTTAGGACTAAATTCTTGCCGTTTTGGGTGTTGCAATGGATATATTGTCGAGTTTTGCAACACTCTAACAGTTAGAAACACTTTTTTTCATTATACTATACAATGTTTTTAATCGAGTTACCTTTTGGGAAACTTGACCGACAACACTATATGACAAAACAATTTGGAATTTTTGATTGAGTTTATCTGGGATGAAACTCAACCCACGACTGTAGTTTATTTTGCTAGTGCAGGGTGTTAGTTGAGTTGATGTAAGGAGTGGCTCCTAAGAGGGGATCCACTCCCTACTAAAAAATTGAAGAATAAAACATCCATTCCAAACACACTCAAAGGTATCCTGGAATAGGTGTCCAATTTTCAAATTTCAATAAATGGTATTCAAAACAACCAAAGTGTAGCAGCGGAAATCAAACAAATGACTATATTCAATTTTCATAAAAGATTACAAAAGTACATCATAATCTCCCATAAGGGTTTACATGTTTGATATAACATAAGGATCTAAGTAGAGGTAAGTCCAAACTACTTCAAATTTATCTCCAAGCAACATCTCCAAGAGATAGGTCCATGTTGGAAGCTATGTTCTCCTTGGTCATGTTTAACACCTCGATCTAAACCTGAGTGGTTGGGAAATCACCCAGCAAGAGAGTGAAATACAAGCTATGTGTCAAATAATGAACAAGAACAAATTATAAGAAAATAACATGAAAGTAAAGGCTAAGATTTCATCATAAGATGAAGAGAACAAAAGTATGAGGCATAGTCAGATAGATACTTGCCATATCAAGAAAAGCAATACAAAGTTTTGCATGCATGATTAATATTGACTACATTAACTATGTAGGGTTGTGGCACCTTCTAGACCTCAACCTATAGGTGAGAGGAGAGTAACACATTCCCAATCACCTACACAATTTTATAAGGGGAGAGTAAACACATTCCCCAGGGTGAAAACACATGCTCTATCTATGAGTGGTTGTACAAAAGTACCACTACTATAGTTAAATAGTCTAATAAAATCAACACGCTAAAGAGAAACTATGGGATGTAAAAGCATTATATATTTGAAACATGGCAGTGGGGTACAAGACCCAAGAAAGAGAACATCATTACTATTTTTAGGCAATTTAATAAAAGAATCATGAATAGAGGGGGTAAGGTTCATTAAAGCCTCATTATGGAAATATAGGGTTTAGTTGCAATTATCCTAACATAGGGTGTAAGGAATGCACATACCTCTATTACTGATATCAATTACTAACTTTCACCACTTTAATTGAGTCCAAGTTCCTCTTTGCCTATTTTCAATGTATTAACATGTATTAGAGTACATAATGCACATTGATGCATAGAAACCCTAATTTTAGACCTTTTCAGCAAAACTCAGATTTACACTCTGAAAACCTCACCAATGAACTTATTAGGTTATCCTAATCAATAAATGTATTTTTATGTTAATTTTGGAGTTGTGATGATTAAGATGTAATTTTTATGGATTTTATGTATTAAATTCATTTTTTTAAAAGTACCCTTCATCAAACCTCAAAATCAAATCTTGAAAATATTTTATTAGATGGATATTAATTTTTTTATTCCAAAACATATTTATTTGTTAAATTTGGATAAACAGTGTAAAAGATATGAATTTTTCAATTTAAACCAATCAAGAAATGACAAGTTAGAAATCTTCGAGAGAGAGAGAGAGAGAGAAGACCACTTGACCCAAGATCAGTGTTGGAGTTGTATAGGTAACCAAACTAGAGCAACTAGAGAAGGTAAAACATCAAGAAACCAAAACCCTAGAAGAACATGGTAAATAGATATGGCGATCATCGATTTTAAACATAGAAGCATGAGTTTTAAGCATGTAGTAAGAAATATATGAGAAGGGGGTTATAAAATTCGCCTCCAGTGAAGGTGGACAGGTTCAAAAAGTAAGGTTCCTGATCTTAGAGAGGCTCGTTTCTCCAACAAAGCTCCTATCTCGAGAAAGAAACACCTTCACCTCTTTAGAGGTGAAAAACCCTAGCAAAAGAACATGGAGATGAGGTGCTTAAGGGATCTAGGTGGGGTTTCACCATGAAAGGCCATGGTTACAACCTAGAATAAGGTGGGAGGAATACGAACAACATGAAAACATGGAAGAAAAGGAGGAAACATACTAGTTTTGGTCAGAATCACCAAGAAGGAGCTTTAGGAACCCTAAATAGAACAAATTCAGAACCCCAAGAGCCTTCTTCACCAAAGTAGGCACCCTATTTTACCTTGGGACTAACCCTTCATGGACAAACAAAGTACGAATGATGTTATAAAGAGAAGGAGAGCAAGAATTTTTGAATTGGGAGGTGGGAAGTGGTAAATATGGCTTTATAATGAAGGGGTCAAGCATGATGTGTCTATGGGACTTTCCATGTGTCCTTAGCCTAGGGCTTCATGGTCATGCAAGAGGATAGCTCATAGGAGCTTCTTGAATATCAAATGTCAGTTCTAAAATCCCATGGAGACTTCTAGGCCATCCCCATCGACCTCCAATCAAAGAAATAACCCCATTGGTTGATAGCTTCTAAAGATAAGCTCATTTATAAAGAGGGTAATCCCTAAAATTCCCTTGGAGAGAAGCACCTTCAAACCAAGGTGCAACAAGGCACCACATGGTTCAAAATCTCAAGAATTGTAAGGGAATAGCTAAAGATTATAATGCATGTGACAATTTGCAAAGAGAACCTCCCAATTGGGTAAATTGTAGAAAAGTCCATAATGTACCTAAAATTGCATAACTTGCACAAACAACATCCAAATTGAACCAAATTTTAAACTTAGGCTCATTTTATGTTTATAAATCACATATATACTTAAATAAACTTCTACTGTGGTGTTTGTGCATAAACCCTTTTATTGGTACAAATAATGAATAAATATTCACTAAACCACTATAAATTCCATTAGTTAAACATCAATGACATAAAGGATAGAAATGAAAGGAAAACTTGGAAAAAAGGATTACATGGAGATTATACCTAAGATTCAGCATGTTACAACACCCCACCCCTTAAAAAGGATTTTGTCCCCGAAATCTCAAGCAAATACAGAAGGGTGATTACGTAACAACCTAACACTAAACTCCCAGATTATTTCCATAAAACTTCCAGCTAAACTTTCACGAACTCAAACTCCTTATTTTCAACTACTTAACTTGGGAGTTCAAAATCTTCTCAAGAAACTCCACATAGGTCAGGTTCTAATGGATCACTAAGAGTTCCACAATTAAGATTTATTATTATTAGATATAACAAAGTTAACATTTTAGGCCTATTAATATTATATTCATTATGATATTATATCATCGTTATTATTCTTTTAATTGTGTCATGTTATATTTACTTTTCTGCCAAAAGAGTTATAATTTATTATTATACACAACATCATATATATTTCTTATTTATCTCATTAAGAGTTTTAGCGCAATTAGGGTGTTTACTCAATTATAATCCTTAATAATTTGGATTTAGTCTCTGTTATCAACATACTAAATCATAAAAGATTATTTTGCATGAGCTAAGATATTGTATCCAAATTGTTACAATTAATCCAAATAATGTCACATTAATTACTTATATCTATATTAGACATTTTCACATTACCTTTTTTACATTAATGTCATCTTTAATCATTTTCTCGTATTTATTCACTTCATATTATTGATTATGCACATTTATGTGAATCTAATTACTTCTTATCCATATCATTATATGTATTTTCGTTATCAATGTGGGACATATTACATATTATTGATTTATTTCACATACTAAGTAATGATTAGGTGATTACTTAGGTGTGTATCAGAGAACAAGGTGATATGCATTTCACACTGAACAATGTTGTGTGTTTTCCACATCATCTTTTCACATATTATCACACACAAATTTGATTCATTTTGATATCACTTATCCTCTTTTCATATTACTTTTGCCATCTTTTCGTTACTTTACTTATCGCATAACTTGCATTGCAGGTATGTTCCAAGAAAGACTGAATTGTAGAGTCTAATTCTGCTGAAATAGCAGAATGCATGGTGTTCATGTTATATGCACGATGTGCATGTTAAATGCACACCGTGCAATATTTCAAAAGAGTTTCAATTCACCCAGAGAGCAAACCGCATAGCGTGCCTTGAGCACTGTGTGCGGCTTTCCAGAAAAGTGCAGAATAGAAAATGCCCGTCGTGCACCTAGAGCGTCAAGCAAATCAAAATATACTGGAAAGACGCACGACGTGCATTACTTCAGCACATGCCGTGCGCAGTACATTCTGGAACAACTATTAAAACTTTTGCACGACATGCACTTTGGACGCACACCGTATCTCTGGTCGTTTCAGCATTTCGAAAAATATGAGTTTTGTTTAAAATGAAGAGGGAACTTAATGGGAAGTTACAGCTAGTCAGAATTAAAAGTTCTCTCATCCCAGAGCAAGTCTAGAGCAGAGGAGGGTGATTTAGAGGAGAAAGGAGGTGGTTTCTTGCCAAAGGAGCCCATTCTCTTCTACTCTTCTTCTCCATTGTCTTCTCCAAGGTGTAGCCAAGCTTCCCCAACTTCGTACAACTTCTTGGGAGAGGATCCAGTTTGTTTTGGAGCAGCTAAAGGAGGAGAATTTCATCCCCAAGCCAGAATTCCTCCTTCTGGTGGTTACATCTTCGGATCTCTTTGTTTTTCCTCTTCTAGATCATGTTAAAACCTAAATTTTCTGTAGCAAAATCTACAAAGCATGATTATGGACAAGTAATCCCCTTTTCTTGGGCATGGGAGAGTAGATCCCATGTCATAGCATGTATGGAACAAGTTTATTTCATACTAAATACTTTGTTGCTTGTTTTTCTACCATGGAAGTACTGATTCTATCTTTTCTTACATGTATTGCTGGCCACTTTATGTGCATGTGTTAGGCTTTCTTGCTTGATCTGAGAAGATAGGTAGGAATGTATGCAGGTGCTCTTCTTGGCAACTCTTTTTCTACCACGAGAGTGGAGTTAAATGAGTTGAGGAATAGGTTGTGATTAAAAATGAAATTTATGCATGAGAATGTGACTTTGAGTTGAGATCGTTGCACTTGCATCGGGAGGTGAAGTGCAACACAATCTTTCCTTTATAACAAGTGCATATGTATGTTTAAATTTTTGTGTTCTTATGATATGCTATGATATGTGAGTGAAATTCTAATGTCCAAGATCCTTGATCTCTGAATCTAAACCTATTTTAGTAAATCTTTTCATTGTTTGTTTAAGTCTAAATTTCTGCAACAAGTTTAATCAATTACCATCCTTTTAAAAACTGATCTAGATTGTTGAACTCTAGTGTTGCTGTGCTCAGTTAATTACTTAAGCTCCTTGTGTTTGACCTAGACTACACTACCTCCGTATACTTGTGGAGATTGGTTAAGTTGGGTAAACTTTTCTTGTTAGGATTGAAACTTGTTATCCTAAATAGACAACTAGTTTTTGGCACCGTTGTCGGGGAGCTACAGTAATTTAATTGGAGTAATAAGTGCTAATTAGTATTCAAGACTAGATCACCATTTCCATTTTTCAATTTCCTTGTACGTTTTAGCTGTGTTCTTAATTCCTATTGCTATTTTTCAGGTTGTATGTGTTGCTCACAAAGGGGTCTTCAAACATTTGCGTGGTTAGACCTTGAAATTGAGCATACTCTTTCATGCTTAAGAAGAGAAAGGAGATTAGAGTCACTGCTGCTAGGAGCTACTCCACCATCATCACCAACGCCATCTTCTTCACCCTTTGAAGAAGCTACACCAAGTGATCCAACCATGGAGGACGACCATCCTTTGAAGGATTTCACAATGCCGGTTGCCACAAACATATGTGGGGCCATTGACCTTCCTGCAGTAGAAGTAAACAATTTCTCTATTGCTCCTTCAATGATGCAGATGATACAGTAGAATTGTTTTGAAGGTACAGCTAATGAAGATCCAAGTCTTCATGTTGCCGAGTTCTTAGAATATCTGAATACTTTCTGAATCAATGGGGTGTCTGCTGAAGGAGTAAGACTTATGCTATTCCCTTTCACCCTAAGAGATAGAGACAAGGTGTGGCTTTTGTCTCTTCTAAAGAAGTCAATCAAAAGCTAGGGCCAACTCTTAAATGCTTTTCTCGCAAAATATTTCCCGCCTAGCAAGGTGGCCCAATTAAGAAATCATCTCACCAATTTCTCTCATAATGAATGAGAAACTCTATATGACACATGGGAATGGTTTAAGGATCTTCAACGCCTTTTCCCACACCATGGTTTGACCAACTGGCTGCTACTTCAAACTTTCTATAATGGACTGTTTTACAACACCCGGTTGACACTGGATGTTGCAGCCAATGGCGCATTGATGATTAAGTCTTATCGGGAGGCTTATGACATTATTGAAGACATATTGCTTAATCACTGCCAATGGGGAGAAGATAGGGGAGTAAAATCAGCCTCTATAGCTAGTTCTTCGACCGGGAAGCAAGGAAGGAAACACACTATTGATACCATTGATCTTATTGCTACCAAACTCGATGTTCTTACACAGAAGTTTAAGAAGATGACCACTTTGGAAATCCAATCAGATGAAGTTATATGTGAAGATTGTGGCAATGCAGGGCATACTTCTTCTTCATGCTTTGCTCCTAATACAAATGAAGGGATTTTTGAATAGGCCAATGTCGTTGGAATGCAAGGGAGAAAGCAATACAATCCCTATTCCAACACATACAATCTGGGATGGAGAGATCATCCTAATTTCTCTTAACGAAACACAATCAACGCTCAGAACTTCCAACAAGGACAGAAGTAGCCGCAACAATAACAACATTTCAACTGACAAGGGAATCCACTGGGTTTTAATAATAGGGGTTACCAACAGCCACAAAAACCCCAAAGTTCTTCTCTAGAAGCCATGATTGAAAAAATTATGTCTACACAAATGTAGCAGAATGAAGAACTCTAGGGAAATGACAAGTTGTTGAAAGATGCTATTGCTCAACTTTCCACAAAAGTGGATGACATTTCCACTCATACCAAGATGTTAGAGAACCAAATAGCACAACAAGCTCTAGCACAACAAAGGAATCTGCAGTCCGGTTCTCTTCCAAGCCAACCAGAAGTGAACCCAAGGCAACAAGCTAATGCAATTACTCTAAGAAGTGGAGCTAAAATTGAGAGACGTTCTCCACCCAAGGATAAGAACATGGAGGTAGCCGATGAAGAGGAATCCAAAACTCCTAATTGCAGCAAGGATAAAGGTATGGCTGAAACACCACCTTCTTTCAAGGCTACTACACCTTTTCCTCAAAGGCTAGCCAACAAGAAGGAGGATCTCAAGTTTAGGAAATTTATGGACATTCTCAATAAACTACATGTCAATCTTCCTTTTGCTGAAGTTATTGCTGAGATGCCTTCTTATGCTAAGTTCCTAAAGGATATCTTAACTAAAAGAAGAGAGGTTGATCAAGTTGAAATAGTAATGCTTTCGGAGAGAGTGAGTTCTATTATTCAAAACTATCTTCCATAAAAGCTTGATGATTTGGGAGCTTTTACACTGCCATGTAAGATCAACAATACCACTTTTGACAAAGGTATAGTAGACCTTGGTGCTAGTATTAGTCTCATTCCATCTACCTTATGGAAAGTACTGGATATTGGAGATTTGAAGCCGACAAAGATGGCTATTGAGTTATCCGATCATTCTATTAAATACCCAATAGGTATAGTGGAGGATGTACTAGTGCAGATAAGAAAGTTCTATATACCATGTGATTTTGTCATTCTTGATATGGTGAAGATCCCTTCCAATCCTGTTCTTTTTGGCAGACCATTCTTGAGGACTACCGGATGTCTTGTCAATGTTTGGGAAGGAAAGCTCACTCTACGTGTTGGTGAAGAAGCAATGGAATTCTCTATTTATGATGCCATGAAAGCACCCATACGTGTTGAAGAAATCTGTTTGTTAGATACAATTGATCCAATTGAGGAGGATAATGATGATATTGCTAATTTGATGATTAATCTTTGTGATGATGATGTGGCTGAAATCAACAAATCTAAAATTTCTAGATCACTTCCTATTTCTAAAGCACAAGCTATTAATGAAGATGCTCCACTTTTTGATGACAAAGTTGATGAAGGTACAATAGGGAAAAAGGTAGAACTAAAATCCCTTCCACCCGGTCTGACGTATGCATTTCTTGATCCAAATTCTACATCCCCTGTTATAATAAATGATGAATTAACCAATGATTAAGAAAATAAATTACTTGCCGAACTACGTTTGTATAAAGACGTCATTGGTTATTCCATAGATGATTTAAAAGGCATTCATCCTTCAATCTGCATGCATAGAATAAATATGGAAGATGATGCCAAACCAATAGTTGAACCACCTAGGCGCCTAAATCAAAATATGCTTAAAGTGGTAAAGAAAGAAATTTTCAAATTAATTGATGTTGTAAACATTTATCCCATTAGTGACAGCCCCTGTGTTAGTGCCATTCACGTGGTTCCTAAGAAGGGGGGTGCAACTATCATTAAAGGAGACAATGATGAGTTAATACAAACACACATGGTCACCAATTGGCGTATGTGTATTGACTACCGGATCTTGAATAAGGCAACCCGCAAGGATCATTTTCTGTTAACTTTCATTGATTTGATGCTTGAACGCCTCACTAAGCATTCTTACTTTTGTTACTTGGAAGGGTATTTCAGATTTTTTTAGATTCCTATTTATCCATTCAACCAAGAGAAAACCACATTCACTTGTACTTATGGAACATATGCCTATCTCCATATGCCGTTTGGTCTTTGCAACGCTCCCACCACATTCCAGCAGTGCATGACGGCCATATTCTCTGATTTTATTGAAAATATAATGGAGATTTTCATGGATGACTTTAGTGTATATGGTGATTCCTTTGATCAATGTTTATTGAACCTGTCTTTAGTCTTAGCCCGCTATAAAAAGGTTAACCTAGTGCTAAACTGGGAGAAGTGCCATTTCATGGTACAATCCGATGTAGTACTAGGACATGTTGTTTCTAACAATAGTATTGAAGTGGACAGGGCAAAGGTTGAAGCCATAGAAAATATGTCTACCCCATCTTCAGTCAAGACATCCACAACTTTCTTGGCCATGTAGGTTTTTATAGAAGATTCATTAAAGATTTCTCTAAGATTGTGAATCCGCTATGTTCCTTACTTGCAAAAGACGCCGAGTTCGTATTTGATGATGATTGCCACACAACCTTTTCTAAGCTCAAGGAGGCCCTCATTTCAGCCCCAATTATTCAACCTCTAGATTGGGATTCTCCTTTTGAGTTAATGTGTGATGCAAGTGATTATGCAGTGGGAGCTATTCTAGGATAACAGAAGGACAAGAAACTCCATGCCATTTATCATGCAAGCAAAACCCTTGATGAAGTACAGATCAACTATACAACCACAGAGAAGGAAATGTTAGCCATTGTATATGCTTTTGACAAGTTACGACAATATTTGGTGGGATCTAAGGTGATTGTATATATTGATCATGTTTCCATAAAGTATTTGCTGAACAAGAAAGATGCCAAACCACATCTTATTCACTGGATTTTGCTTCTACAAGAATTTGATCTTGAGATTTAGGATAAGAAAGGTACAAAAAATAATTTTGCATATCATCTTTCTAGATTAACCACAGAGGCTAGAGATCCATTACCCATTGAAGATCATTTGCCCATTGAAAAGCTCTATGCATTGTCATCTACTCAAGCACCATGGTTTGTGGACATTGCCAACTTTCTTTCTACCGGACAACTCCCACCTGATTTGAGGTATCAACAAAAGAACAAATTCTTTCATGATGTGAAATTCTATTATTGGGATGATCCATTGTTATTCAAGCATGGAAGTGATGGGATGATCCGCCGGTGTGTTGTTAAAGAGGAAATCCCAAACATAATTGCTGAATTCCATGCCTCTCCTTATGGAGGACAGTTCATAGGAGAGAAGACTGCTGCTAAGATACTACAAGCTGGCTTCTATTGGCCCAAAATATTCAATGATGTCAATCTATTTGTAAAATCTTGTAATAGATGTCAAATAACAAGAGGTATATCCCGCCGTGACGACATGCCCCTCAACTCTATCTTAGAGGTTGAGGTGTTTGATGTATGGGGAGTGGATTACATGGGACCATTCTCATACTCTTGCGGGTACCAATACATTCTTTTTGCTTGTGAATATGTGTCCAAATGGGTTGAAGCCATTCCAACCCAAGCGCCAGATGACAAATCAGTAGTAAAACTTTTTCAAAAGATCATCATTCCTCGGTTTGGAGTTCCTCGAGACGTAATTTCAGTTGGAGGCACTCATTTTTCTGGAAAAAAAAATTCAACAACCTTCTCTCTAAGTATGGTGTAACTCATAAGATCTCTACGCCATATCATCCTCAAACTTGCAGGTAGGTAGAGGTCTCAAACCGTCAACTAAAAAACATCCTTGAAAAGATTGTTTCTAGTTCAAGAAAAGATTGGGCTTTAAAGATTGATGATGCATTATGGGCGTACCGTATAGCCTACTAGACTATCATAGGGACTACTCTATTCAGGCTGATCTATGGAAAATCCTGTCACCTTCTGCTAGAGTTGGAGCATTGTGCTTTGTGGGCCATTAAATTCTTGAACTTTGATATGAAGAAGGTAGGGGAGAAGCACCTTTTGTAGCTGCAGGAACTTGAGGAACTTCACCTTGATGCTTATGAGAATACAAGGCTATACAAAGAGAGGACAAAAACTTGGCATGACAAAAGAATTCATAGGAAGGACTTCCAAGATGGAGATAAAGTCTTGCTATTCAACTCTAGATTAAAGCTATTTCCAGGGAAGCTGAAATCAAAGTGGTCTGACCCATTTCTTGTGCTAAAGATTTTCCCATATAGAGTTGTGGAACTCCAAGGAAAAGACGACAACATCAAAGTGAATGGACAGTGTTGCAAGCTTTATTCTTGTGGAGATGAAGTGGACAAGGGAGCCTCTTACTCCCTCTAAGATGCTTGAAGGAATTGAAGAGTCTTACTCCAGACTCTAAATGGAGGACCTTGTGGGAGTTGACCCCACATTAGGATATTTTTTTTTAAAGTTCTTCGAGTGAAAAACACTCTTTACTTTTGTCAATAAGCATGTCATGGATGAATGTAATAATTTAGACTAGATTTTCACCATATCTATCTTTATTTCGTGTTGACTGACTGCTATTTTTTGTAGAAACTCCAAAATGCACGACGCACCTTTATTTGACGGACGTGCACCTCAGCAGAAAACATATTGTAATCGAGATACATCTCTAGGTACACGACGTGTTTTTCACCAACACGCTATGTTCCGTTCACAAATACATTTCTAGAAACTAACACGACGTGCATTTACTCGATGCACGTCGTGCACCTGGAAGAGCTGCAGAACACAAACACTTTCTGGAAAGTCATACGACATGCATACACCGACGCATGTCGTGCACCTGGGAACTGCAATGTGCAAAAAGTTACTAGGATCATACACGACGTGCATTTATTCGATGCATGTCGTGTGTCTATCTTTCACTGAGCAGCAAGAGTTTCTGTAAACTCACACGATGTGCATAAATTTTTGCACACCGTGCTTCTGGGTGCAAAGTCAGGTCTACAAAGTAAACTCAAAGCAGAACATGACGTGCATACCTGATACACACTGTGCATCTAAGTGTAAAAGGTAGTTTGAAAAGAGGAAATTGAAGAGGAACACGTTGTGCGTATCACATGCATTTCGTGTCTTTTTTTGTAAAGATTGGTCAAAAAGGGGAGTGCACAACCTAACTTCTCACTCCACCGGTCGTGCAAGATAAAGAAAAAAAAAAGAAAACCCCTAGAAGTTGTGTGCCTCCTCCTTCTTCCCCAACTCAGTCGTGCACTCACGCACGTCGGTTCCTCTTTCTTCCAACCGTGCGCCACCCGCTCACGCCATGCGCCGCCAAACCTCCACCGACCTCTGGCATCACCGCCGAAGCTGCTCGAGCTTCCAGCCACGCCTAGCGCTGCTGACCAAGTAGCTGCCATCTACGATGCCGCTCAACCACGAGCAACTTCCTCACACCGCACTGCCACCAAGTTCGCAGCGGCAGTGGTTCCAGTGATGACTCTTCCATTGACGACTCCGCCAAAAGCACCATAGTAGAAACGAGCTTGAAACCTAGCACACGCCGCCTAGATCACACTGCCTAGGTCAACACCAACCACCCATCTACAATGACAGCAGTTCCCAACATCAGCACGGCCCAAGTCCTGTCGCCGGGTTCCCTTTTTCCCCACCTTCTTCTCCACTCGCGGAATTGATTTTAGACTACAGAAAATCTATAGGTGCACGCCGTGCATCCATTATACATGTTGTGCATTCGTGGTTCAGGGCAGAAGTAATACGTTCTAAGTGCATGCTGTGATCCAGATCTATACACTGTACAGTACTATAGAAACAATGGCACCAATCAAGAGGGGTTCAGGCAGACACCATGGTGGAGCTTCATCTTCCATGACACCTTCAGAAGTGGCAACTTTTGTTCCCTCCACCCAGTTTTGAGTCACCCCGGAGGAGGATGCAGACTACCAATTTCTCATCACTAGGCAGGTATTACCTTCCCGCTGTTTTCTTAAGAAGCTCTAGACAAGTTGGGCTTCAAGAATGAGGTAATGGGGGTATCTTCAGTTCTTAGGTCTCAATCTACTCTGCACTAGAGTTACAAAGACCTACCCCTACCTCATTTATGAATTTTTGACCACCTTGAAGGTGGAAGATGACACCCAAAACTGCCATGATATGTATCTGAAGATCAATTTTCACCTTCTAAACAAATATTTTACTATGGATCTTAGGTGGTTTTGTACAAGGCATACTAACTCGGAACATGGTGATAGCTCTAGCAAGTTCAAGGTTTTTCTTACAAAGAAAAAATTCATTGTCATCCCCGATGCAACCCGCAATGACCTCAACAACAAAGAAAATTGGAAGGTTGAGTTACAGCCTGAGGACGAAGAGGAGGCACCCACCCCTGGTGTCAGTAGTTCTACAGCAGCAACAACTACTGCTACAGACACAACAACACTTCCACCCTCTACTAGTACTCAGACAGAGTACGCTTGGGTGATGCCTGATGTCTGGCATCTTTATGGATATGTTCAGTAGTGGTTTGACCATGTCGACGGTCGTTTGGACCAAATGAGCATGCAGTACACTGCGTTGCATGACATGATCCACCTGATGGACTCTTAGCATATCTCTCAGGGCCATTACTCCATCCCTCTACCATATCAGTCACCACTGCCACAACAGCCTGAGTTTCTACAGCAGCCCCAGTTTCCTCAGCAGCATGACTCTACAGACCAACCGATGGACATTCTAGATCTCGTCAACCAGTTTTTCCCTAATCAAGAGGGTGGTGCCCCTCCATTTTAATATTTGATACATGATAGGTACCTGGTTGTGAACTCCATAAGTTCGATTGATGCAGTGAGGACACTGCTAATTTCAAGCTTAGGGCGGCACAACCAGCCCGAAATAATAGTTTTCAGTTTGCATTCCTTTCGTTTGAGTGAGTTGTGTCAGTTTGTTTTCTATTTTATTCAATGTTCATTTTTATTTGATGGAATTATTATTATGATTTTAGGCTACCATGTTAGAATGAACTCCATGCTTGATCTATTTTGTCCCTTGTATTTCTTGTGGCTATATGAAAATAATTTCAAGAGCATGCATGAATCAAATGAAAAAGGAAAGTCCCCATGTACATGATCTTGTTTTGTGTTTGTGGTTTGAAATCTCAAAATTTTAAATCTTTGATTTCCCAATACATGTAACGGTTCCACATTTTTGCAAATTAACCAACTTTGCAACACTTACTAGATTACGGGATAATTTTTCCAAACCCTTAGTGCTTTTGCAATCATTTTTTTCAGTGAAAGTTTTCAAAAGAATGATTGAAATCTTGCTAGCCTTAACACTCTTGTTGACTCTTTAGTGTTGGTATGTATGCCCTGAGAGCCAATCATGGGATGATTGGTGGGATACATTAAGATTCATTTGATAAACATCAAAGGAAAGCTTCCAATTCTTACTGGTTCAGTCATATGAGATAATGATAGAATAGATTGAATGTCTAGAGAATGATAGTACTCAATGACGTATGCTTTCAGGTTAAGGACCTAAATGGTGAGATCATACAGATGCTAAGAGTTTGTACATTCTTATTATGTCCCTAGTCAGATGTCAATGTAGAAGGTAGATAGACAACAATGACACACAAGATTAGATTGTGGTGTTGGTTGATGATAGAATCTTGTTAGTCATAATATGGAGATATCAAACCAAACACATAGGTACTTGTTGGAGAACAAGTGTATCAGACAGACCCACCGTGAGTTTGACACATGGAACCATGATATGGTAGTCACAGTCAGTTCTTATAGTGATGGTGGTGAGTGTGATTCTTTGACCTAAAATCACTACACCCAAGACATGTCATTGGGTACACTTTGACATCATCAAACACAGACCTGAAACATGGGTTGTTATAAAGGTGATGATTGGGTGACTTTGACACATGGGGATTTTGAGGGGTGAGTGATAGATATGGGATTTGTCCCTCCTGATGGAGTTTGATATCCATGTCCACTTGATGAGTAGGATTGAGATAGGCGTGCACGCATGTGTGAATCAGTATGAGATATTGATGTCATACATATATCCTCCAATCTACTCTGAGATCAAGAAAGTGAATGAACGTTGAAAGGATGACTATTCCATGCCTTGAGTTCATTCATGATATCAGTGACAAAGGAATTATACATTCACTGTAACACCATTCACAGATTGTAGGATTGAAAGTTGTTCTCCAACTTTCCTTTTCACTTGGGTAGCACTGATGTGTAACTAGGCTCCACTCTTTTCTTGTGAAGTCATAAGTGTTATAGACTTTCACTGCCAACGTGAAATGGACCTGTAGGGTCACACACATAGGATTTAACCTAGAAGAGGAGTTTATCCACAAACGATGTTGAGATTGATTACTAAAGGAGTTTAGTAGTTCAATTAAACACTCAATCAATTGATAGCTCAATATCATAGTGTTCAAGGTGTTGGACCGATTGATTAGAGTATCAGATTGATTGAAACTACAATTGACTGATTTTGCATAGTCTACACTCCCAACCGATCAATTCATATGATGAACCGATCGGCTCAGGACAAGCTGAACCGATCGGCTCAACTGGTCCAAACGAGCGAGTTGGGAAATTTAGATTGGTAAGAAATTTATCTTCATTTCACTTGTCTAATTTGATTGGAAGAATGATTGGTATTTGGATCAATTCGAAACAAAAGAGGAAAAGTCAATCGAGAACTGACCATGGAAGTGAACCGATTGGCTCAGGTTCCCCAATTGATCGGTTGAGGTGTGAACTGATTGTCTGAGGCCCCCAATCGACTGGTTCATACTTGAAACGATCGGTTTAGCTGGCGCAGTTGGTTGTTTTGTGGAAAATCTCAAACCCTTCTACTCCTGCTTTAATCTCGCATTGCCCAGGGTAGAGAACCATATCCTATGACCCTCCTATATATAGGGGTACTGGGGTCTTCTCAAAGAACAAATCAGAACACCAGTTGCTCTGTAAAGTTGTCGTTCTCTCTAGTAGTGGTAACCAGGAGAGCCTGAGCAAGTGCTACCCGATAAGGGAGGCATAGCAAGGGAAAGACAACTGTAGAAAAGCGACTGGTGACAGGAGAGTGTGTCGGTGGCTAGTGATCTAATAGGAGGGTGTGACTCCTTCTGATTCCTTGTGGGACAAGGAGATTAGAGTTCCAAGTGGTCCGTGTGGACTACTTCAGAGGCGGGAGACTTCTTCCGCTCAGAGGACATTTGTCAATCTCGACAGTGTCAGTGAGACCAGGAGCTGCACAGACATCGTCCAAGACCGGAGGTGAAGACCGCGCAAGCCGTGAGGTAACATCATCGAGCAAGCCTCGCGACAAGGTATGATTCTACAGACCATCCTTCCTATTTTATAGACGTCCAAGACCAGAGGTGAAGACCGCGCAAGCTGTGAGGTAACATCACCGAGCAAGCCTCGCGACAAGGTATGATTCTACAAACCATCCTTCCTATTCTACACTATTGATGATATCAATCAATGATGACATCAACTTAATATTTGATGTTGATTAATGAATATATTGTTGATCTAACAACCTATAGTGATTTAATGATCACTAATGATGGTGGATCATGTCTCTACAATCTATAGTGAGTTAATCATATAGTTTTAGCATCAATTAAACCTTAGACTAATGGTTTCTTGGGTCACTTGATGCAATGGGCAGACCTATATTGTAATTGATGGTTTTAACATGTGAACTTGACCCAATGGTCGAGATCTACTACTTATTCTTCCATTAACGTGGAATTATGGCTAATGTAATATGTTGGTCCTAATAATTTGATTTAGATGGTTTCCTTTATATGATCAACTTAAGGAGTTTAATTGTTGACAATGGATGGCTTGTTTTAACTGAATAGTCGATTGTGAGTTTTACCCTACTCTCAATGGAACTTTTTGTATCGATTATAAAGGGATGTCTAGGGTTAGATGGTGACTCCTTCTAGAGAACAAATCAATGACTTCATAGGTGGTTTATCTAAGGTGTTTGCTTATGTAAACAACCAAAGGTCTTACCTTTTAAACACCCAATGGTTCTGGGTGACATTGTGGTATGGTGATATGGGTTGAATGATGATGGAACAAATGGATGGTTACCCTTAATAAGTTAGTCTTAACTATTCACTCATATGAATTGAAGGGATGATAACCATATTGTGTTGATATGTAACCCTAATTAGGTATAGCTTGTTATACCTAGCTTTAATATAACTAAATGATGATAATTGGGTATGAATAGTCCTTGAATGACTAATACAATCATGGAATACTCAATTATTGTTGAAACCCTAGTATGCTATAACCTGATGGTTACACCTTGATTTAGGTGTGGGTTCATACTTGAGAATAATATGGAATATAGTATGGAATGTGATGGTGATGCTTCACCTTATGCATCCATGATCCAATGGGGATGTCATCAGTTAGGGTTTGGGTATGAGTGTTGATTAGTAACATTCATATAATTTATCATGTTGAACCTAACTTTAACGCAATTAGATAAAGACGAGTATTCATGTTTAATATTCTTATATGATGGAATGAGGGTGGAATAACCTCCTTAACATGATCATAACCTTGGTATGTTAATTGGTGGCTATCATAGCCACATGGTTGATTCTTTCTTATGCTAAACATGTGCATTATGAATATGATGAGAATTAATCATATCTAGATTCCTTGCATGTTGATGTAATAAAGGAATGTTCCTAATGTTAATATAATCCTGCTATGATTGTTTATGAATATCTCCTAGCTAATTTATGCAATATTGTGTTGATCTGGTGTATTATATATAATTGATGTTGTTGAGCCTTGTTATAAGGCATGCAAAGATAGTATGATGACTAGTGTGATGACTAGTGTGGTCCGAGTGTGATGACTAGTGCATACTATTCTTAATGTTAATATAATCCTGCTATGATTGTTTATGAATATCTCCTAGCTAATTTATGCAATATTGTGTTGATCTGGTGTATTGTATATAACTGAAGTTGTTGAGCCTTGTTATAAGGCATGCAAAGATAGTATGATGACTAGTGTGATTATAATCAGTAGTAGCAGTATAGTTATCAACATAATCATGGCACTGTATGTAAGCATCTACAATCTTAAGAATATCCACAACATAAGTATATCTACTATCTTTTAATTGCACTAAGCATCATCTTTATGTAAAGATAACAAACAAGGGTTTTCATCCAATGCGAAACGTTGTGTATATCCAAAACATAAGTACATCAACTATCTTTTAATTGCACTAAGCATCATCTTTATGTAAAGATAACAAACAAGGGTTATCATCCAATGTGAAACGTTGTGTATAACCCTAAATAAATATGTTACCCGGCTGTATTACATCTTTTATTACGCCCTGGGGAATTTGAATCGTACCTATCTTTGTTTACCTTGGATTTCGGGGGGAAAATCCCATTAGGGGTTTATAGTTGTAAGGCCCCTAAACTTTCTTAATGAGTTGAACAAGCTTAATTATCATAATTAAATGCTTATAACCCTAATCTAACATTGATATTTTGAGTAAGCTAAGTTAAGTGCTTAAGATGCGATTATTGTTTTGATTATTTGAGACAATATAAATAGCATGTTTTCATCCCTTGGGGTTGTAGTGGATCTCACACTTGATAAGTTGCAAAAGAAATCGCTAGATTTGGACCTATGATGTGAAAGTTATGACCTTTTCAATTTCAAGGGTCGAATTTGCAATTTTTCCAAGTTTTTGGTTTATAAACCCTTTTCCTTTCCTATTTCCTTTATCTTCTTTGAGCGATCGATTCCCTTAGTCGGTGTACTATAGCAGTGCGACCCGCAGAGGTGAACGGCAGGTGATTTCTGGTTTCTTTGGCCGATTCAAAGGTGTTGGTCTTCTTCTCTTCTTTCTTTCTTCCTCCTCTCTTCTCCCTTCCTCCTCTCCTTCCTCCCTAGCCTACAGCCTGACCTCCTTAGCCAAGCGGCCGACCTATAGCTAGATGTTGTGTATGGCAGCAACCAATGGCCACCTTGGGGTGCCCAGCAATAGGGGAAGGTGTCCTCGAGCTCGGCCCGACATTCTATGCACAAAATCATAGCCATAGCCACGAGCAGCAACCTCAACTGAGATCGTTTTCAACCAATACGTAAAGGAGCCATTCTATTGGATTGCTAGTTCTTGAATAGTGTAATCCAAGGTTGAAGACAACCTAAAATTTGCCAAAAAAAACAGGCTCTGGATGCATTTCCAGACGAATCCGGACATCCCAAACCAATGTAAGTAGAATTTCACTCACTATGCAAGATTTAACTCTGGAAATCAGAAATTTTTGGTTAATTGCACGTTTTCCGTAGATAACATCAGTTATCACGCACCGTGCAATATTTGTGTTGCCCGACTTTTTATTTCATGATTCGATTCTTTACGCTTTAGAATGATTCAGTTTATCATCCGATCAATGTGATTTGGACCAGTGGAATTACACGATTGATCGAACCTAATTTACTCTATTAAATGTTAAAATCAGTAGTGCAAAACCAGAAAAAAATGCTCCGTGGTAGAATTTTCTCTAAATCTCTAAAACCCTACCTTTCTTGCTCCTTATGTTTAAGATTTTCTCATTTGATGAAGAAAGGTGCTAGATGGATGCATTCATAGCTTACCCTTGGATTTTCTACCCTACCTGCTCAAGATTTCTTCTGTGTGGGGTTCCATATTCTCATTAGAGGCAAGTTTTATAACTTGCTCCACATTTATTGCTTAACATAAGCTTTGTAGCTCATGTTCTTGCTTAAAAATGATGATCCATGTACTAAAAAGCTATGCTTGACTTGGATTTCAATTTTTATAATGTTCCTTGTTCTGATTTCAGTTATATATGAACCTGTGATCATGTATATGCTATTGCTAAGGTATAATATGACTTGGATTAGGTTGTTTTGACAACCTATGGTGCTTAGTAACTATCAAACAATGGTCAATTTTAGGGTTTAAATATGATTTCTTCTATAAACCATTACCCGATGATGGTACCATTGCAACAACCCTATGGTGTTGTCTTCATAACAACTCATGGTCATGATCAAGGGTGTCAAATAATGGTGACAACCTATGGTCACCCATTAGGTCAGTTTTGGATCAATTAGAAGTATAATGATCAATCATTAAGTACAATACTGATGATATCAATCAATGATGACATTAACTTAATATTTGATGTTGATTAATGAATATATTGTTGATCTAACAACCTATAGTGATTTAATGATCACTAATGGTGGTGGATCAGGTCTCTACAATCTATAGTGAGTTATTCATATAGTTTTAGCATCAATTAAGCCTTAGACCAATGGTTTCTTGGGTCACTTGATGCAATGGTCAGACCTATATTGTAATTGATGGTTTTAACATGTGAACTTGACCCAATGGTCGAGATCTACTGTTTATTCCTCCATTAAGGTGGAATGATGTCTAATGTAATATGTTGGTCCTAATAATTGATTTAGATGGTTTCCTTTATATGATCAACTTAAGGAGTTTAATTGTTGACAATGGATGGCTTGTTTTAACTGAATAGTCGATTGTGAGTTTTACCCTACTCTCAGTGGAACTTTTTATATCAATTATAAAGGGATGTCTAGGGTTAGATGGTGACTCCTTCTAGAGAACAAATCAAGGACTTCATAGGTATTTTATCTAAGTTGTTTGCTTATGTAAACAACCAAAGGTCTTACGTTTTAAACACCCAATGGTTTTGGGTGACATTGTGGTATGGTGATATGGGTTGAATGATGATGGAACAAATGGAGGGTTACCCTTAATAAGTTAGTCTTTCCTATTCACTCATATGAATAGAAGGTATGATAACCATATTGTGTTGATATGTAACCCTAATTAGGTATAGCTTGTTATACCTAGCTTTAATATAACTAAATAATGGTAATTGGGTATGAATAGTCCTTGAATGACTAAAACAATCATGGAATACTCTATTATTGTTGAAACCCTAGTATGATATAACCTGATGGTTACACCTTGGTTTAGGTGTGGGTTCATACTTGAGAATAGTATGGAATATAGTATGGAATGTGATCGTGATGCTTCACCTTATGCATCCATGATCCAATGGGGATGTCATGAGTTAGGGTTTGGGTATGAGTGTTGATTAGTAACATTCATATAATTTATCATGTTGAACCTAACTTTAATGAAATTAGATAAAGACGAGTATTCATGTTTAACATTCTTATATGATGGAATGAGGGTGGAATAACCTCCTTAACATGATCATAACCTTGGTATGTTAATTGGTGGCTATCATAGCCACATGGTTGATTCTTTCTTATGCTAAACATGTGCATTATGAATATGAAGAGAATTAATCATATCTAGATTCCTTGCATGTTGATGTAATAAATGAATGTTCTTAATGTTAATATAATCCTACTATGATTATTTATGAATATCTCCTAGCTAATTAATGCAATATTGTGTTGATCTGGTGTATTATATATAATTGATGTTGTTGAGCCTTGTTATAAGGCATGCAAAGATAATGATGATCTTGTGGGGAATAATATGATGGTCTTAATGACCTTTGGGCATGGTTGAGCCCTGAATGAGGTGTAATCCTCTTATGTTGATAAGGGTTGATACCATGTGATATTATGAAAAAGATTTATATCTGGTGATAGTATGATGACTAGTGTGGTCTCATGAATGGAAAGTGAATAGTACCATGCGATGATGAGATGAGAAATTATATTTCACACATTTTATATCTTTTTAAAGTTTTGATATTTATATGATTTCTAGAAGTGAATTAGGGTTTGTATGTCCACTTATTTGATGCAGCCTTAATTAACCCAATTGTCATAACTAATAAAGTGCAACTCTAATCATGTAGTGCCCCGTGCCGTAGAACCATCTTTAGTTTCAGAACTTACTGGATGGTGAAATGAGTATTCCTAAGGGAAACTCGGAGCGCAGAATGTTGAGTATGGGGGGTGGCAGGTTGAGGATATATCCTTGTCATCCATAATGCAGATTGGGGAGGTTGGCTATGGTCATGCATCATACATCTGATGTGATTGAGAATGGATGTGGTCGTGTCTCGGTGATTATAACATGATTTGATTAGAGGACAACTACTATTGTACCTCAGTGATTGGGTTTGAATACCCTGGTTTCTAGTGTCGTGACCTGTAACAAGGTCGGACTAGTGGTTTTTAGCTTGACTATATGTCGCTGTGGTGGCAGCTTTGACTGATATGTCACTGCCTTTTTACTCGTACTGACCGAGGGGAAGAGATCTTAAGATACCGACACTCCTAGATGTTTTACTGAACCGAATAGCCCTTCGTAGGGGTCGGTTGGACTTTGAATGGTATGATTTAAATATCCCAGGGTGTAATAAAAGATGTAATACGACCATGTACCATATTTGTTTAGGGTTATACACAATGTTTCACATTGTATGATAACCCTTGTTTGTTATCTTTACATAAAGATGATGCTTAGTGCAATTAAAAGATAGTAGATATACTTATGTTGTGGATATGCTTAAGATTGTAGATGCTTACATACAATATCCATGATTTTGTTGATAACTATACTGCTACTACTGATTATAATCATGATGCTATCTATCTCATGTTGTTAGTTATGTTTAGCATGCTAGCCATGCCTTTGTAATTAGAAATGCATATACTGCTAATCATGCTTATCCAGGTAGTTGTGCTTATGTTGTTAGCTCTTCTTATAATGTTGATATGTTCACCCAATTAGACATGCTCATGTTGTTAGCTATGCTATGTTACTAGACTTGCTCATGATGCTAGAACTTCATATGTTATTGAATTGCTTATATTGTCAATAAGATAAAGGATGATAGTCAGGCTAATGATGATAGTCATTATCTGCTCCTTTATGTATTTTGTTAATCATCAATATTGTTGATCTTAGTTGTTATATTTGATTAAACTGCTTAACTATTTAATTACTTAAAAATTTTGTAATCAATAAATGTTGTTGGAGGTTATATCTCTTGTTGGGACATGGGTCTCACCCTTGTGGTTCGCCACATTTTTTTAGGTAATCGGAAGTGACAAAAACAAACATGTGGCAGCAAAGAGGAGCTATATAGTAATGAATCTTTGATAAAGTTGATTAGATTTCTAATATATCCTGGAGTCATCCATGTACTCTCAGGTCATGGCAGGAAAAGTGTTACGACCCCATCTGAGCTTAATTGGTAAACTAGGGTTTACCTAGACAATTGCAAAGATTAATTGGAATAATCATTCTTGAAATCTAATTAATGACGATAACACAATTAGGATGTTTTAACTATGATAAGAAGTCTAAATGTTCTTTTGTCTTGAGAATTTGGGTTTGAGAAACATAAACCCTAATCGGCCCAAAATAGGGTTTTAATGATACATGAATACAAAATTTGATAAGTATAGTGTCTCAGTAAATGATTTTTAGTATTTTATTTGTAACTATGATTTATCTTAAATTTGGATATGATTTGGATATATAAAATGTGAATAACATTGGAAAATATCAGAATTTTGAAGAATGTTCTGACCTGTTTATCGGTCACGTTTTAAACTCGACCGATCATATTTCCAGATTTATATAGCAGTGTGGTAATTAAATTTTATCTTTTTATTGGTATATCCAATTGATCTCAAATTTTATCTGTGCTTGAAAAACACAGTTTTCGACACTCTGTTAAATTGGAATAATTTTTGGATGACTTTTGATCTCTACAGTAAGGGTGTCGGTCGAGTTCTGTGCAGGGCAAACTCGACCGAATCTGCTGCAGACTGCAATATACCAGTGCACTATTCTATTTTTAATTTTTTATTGGTAACTCCAAATGATCTCAAATTTTAAATAAAGCTTTATAGGTCAATTATAAACAAAGTGATAAATTCCCATAATTTTTGGAGAAGGTTTGATCTCTGAAATAAACGAATTACAGTAACTTTGTATAACTGAATATTCAGCCAATATAATTAAAGTTGAGTGTTGGGTCAATATGCAATTGACCCAAGCAGATCAAATTGACTTATATGATCGACCACACACACATACAGCTCTCATTCTTCGTCATCCATCCCAGAGAAACGAAAATCTAGAGAGAGAGGGAGAGTTAGGGCTTGAGTGGAGAAAGAGGAGGAATTGCTGACCTAGGGTTTTGCGGTCCGAGAAATGATGAAATCAAGTAAGTTTGGATCCTTTGCATAGACTTTTATGGTGAATCTTCTCTCTCATTTCAATATTCCGTCCATGCTCTGATTTGATCCAAGATGATGTCGAAATTCTCTCTTTTCTCACCCTTTCTTCATAATCCCTCATTTTCAAGGTTTCCTAGTTGAATGGAAGAAGAATTGGGAGATTTGCTAGGGACTTGATATGAGTTCGAGATTCCCTGAGTTGAGCTACAGTTTTGAGGTGTTTTCACACCTTAGGGTGAGTGGGTTCTTCCTTTAAACAATATAATGCATGAAATTTGATTATAGCATCCAAATCCCTAATTGCTTGGTATGTGATTCTAAACCCTGAAATGTCCGTTTAATTTAAGTTGTTGCAATTTGATATGATATGGATTCCTTCTCTGTTTGAATGACTCCTTGATGGTAGATTCACATTAGAAATGTATACAACACACCCTAGAAAGAATGCTTTTCAGATTTATACCATATGATGTAATTAGGGTTTAACCTAATTGAGATATCTCTAGAGTTTCAACCTTATTAAAAAGGACTAGTAAACTTATAAGTGGTTAGGATGTACCTCATGGATTACCTTATTTGAATTTTATCCTTGGTGCATGATATCTCAGTGAATAACATGGAAACCTAAATTTAGTTCAATTTCCATGGTTTCATACGTATATCGGTTGTATATGATTTGTTGAAAACAATCTTTATTTAGTGAATGCTTATATCCTATGAAATCCGTATGAGATCCATGTGACAAGTGAATGAGGTAAATGAAAAGGTGAATGAGGCGAATGAAACCCTAAAAGTAGGGTGTTGGCATGTGATGAATGAATAAGGCAAATGAAACCCTAAGGATAGGGTGTTCAATGAATCATGTTATGGTGACATGAAAGATCTCGATATGAGATGTGGTGATACTTAACTGTTGAATTGTATGTTTCTAGTGCATTTAACTTTATATGCTTGTTCTCTCTGACTTGATATCTACATACTACATGGCTTCTTATATTTCAATACATATCTCGTAATTTGCAGGTGATGAGATATGACATGCCCTAGAAAGGGATGTTACTGAGATATGGTATATGTACATGAGCTATGATGTTTTATATGATATGATATGGCAGGCCGTGTGAGCCTTGTGAGAAATGTAAAATGAGTTATGATTTCTATTTTACATGTATCTATAATATTAATGTTAGACTTAGGTGCCATGAACACTGTAGAACCCCTTCGAGAGATCTGCTTCTTAGGGGTGAAACTCGTGTTGCAACATTAACCGTGCAGAGTCATGGTGGCACGAGGATAGAGAGGCAGTGTTCAACAATAATCCGTGCAGAGTCACGGTGGCACTGGAGAAAATAGGGGTTAGTGCAACAAGATCCGTGCAGAGTCATGGAGGTAACCCCGTGAGACTCTCCGCCTGTGTGCTCAGGTTAGAGGAGGAGTCTAGAGCACTCGGAGTAGTGCATTGAGGCCAGAGAGCCTGTGGTCCTGTGGCAGAACAGGGCTGGCGTCAGACTTAGCATTCCCCGGGTGTGTCGCTAAGTCTTGTACGGTGTGGCCGTAGTGCACTGCGAGTCTCTATGCAGAGTACACTGCATAGATCAGGGCATAAGTTAAAATATGATCATATAGGTTCACAGAGTTCCTTATGAATGAATGAGCTAAGGAAGACTAGAGCATAGTATTCTAGTAGTTATTCTTTGGATGCAATATTTACATTCTTTGTTATTTCAATTATATTGTTTTAGAACTGCTCAGTGTAGTATTTATTGTTGTTAAATTTCATAACGTTTATTCAAAGTTATATCTGTAATCACATTAGTGCCTTAGACTGTTTCCTTGAAGTACTCATTCACTGAGCGAGTAGGCTCACCCCTCTACTCAAACATTTTAGGGTTAACCGCGTGGACTTGAAGATGGTCAGAGCTCAGTGTAGATCTTCCACAAGAGTTAAGTACAAGATTAGTTGAGTCAGTCGGTCCTTGTCACTCTAGGTCCTCAGTAAGAGATAAGAGAGAGAGTTGTAATTACGATGTGTAATATTGTTCCTCTTTTGATATGTATGCTAATTAGCAAGTTTTATGTGCATAAGGTGTGAGAGACATTATGAATGTTTATACATGTATCTTTACTATTGAAGTATGATTAGTAAAAGAAATGTTCAGATTCCTTTGTTAAGATGTTATGTGGTTCAATGCGGGGAAACAAGAGTTTTAAAGAAAAGAAAAAAAAAGTTAAGGGTGTTCTTTGTGTTACATATAAGTCCTATCTTATGCCCTAATCTCATGATTTGAGGAAATTGTGAGATCGGGATGTAACAGCTTGGTATCAGAGCTTAGGGTGAGTTGTCAAGGACCATTAAGTTAGTAAGTTAGCGTCATAAGTGTGGCAGATAGGAGATGTTTTGATGTTAGCTTTGGGGATTTGAGTATTTGGATATCCTGGCCCGATATCTGAGTACTTGGATCAACCAGTACAAGCTACTCTGTCTATTCTTTCACGTATACCCTGGCCAGGTATACAGTGGAAGAATGGGCTAGAGAGGAACCCTAGAAATGTTAGGGTTAGAAAATGAGAAAAGAAACAAGAATTAAGAGCATAAATGTAAAAGGAGATAGAACTTACATTTCATAATGTTGTTTTTGTTGGAAATGTATAGAAATGCTCTTATATGTTTGAATTGAAATATTCAATACTTTGAAATATGGGTCTTTAATATCTGTTGTACACTATGCAGTTGTAGCATTTATTGATTTCATTCTTTGTAACAAGTAGACTAGAATTGACCTTTGAATGAGCTTTTGTTAGTGGATAAGTTTTCTTCCACACTTCTGAGATGAATAGGAGTTGAGTAATCCTTTGTAGTTCTTGGCTTCAGGACTTCAGGTTTGGCCTGGTCCGGCTGGAAGGATGCGTTACTAGGATCTAATGAATCCTATCAATAGTATAATAAAAAAAATAGAATTTGAATAATTAGACCCACATCAGAGTAAGAATGTACATACAGTAAGATGTTGAAACATATGGGCAAGATCAGATCAAATAAGAATCAGTTGAAACTGATATCTGAGGTTCAATTTTGGGGCCTCATATGAGAAACCCTTAATTGGGAATAAAGGAACATGATATGAATTTCATAATCAGTTTATTGATTAATATTATATGAACTATACATATGAAATATAGAAAAGATATGTGAAATGTATGTATGGTTCAAGATAGCAAGAATCAATCATGAAGAATGAATCATATAATAGAGTATAATGCTTTTATGAACTCTAAAGCAAAGGCTAAGTAGAGAATAGGGTTGAGCATTCAATAGGTCCATAGAAGTAAAGAGTCTTCAAAAGAGTAAAAGTAAAGAGAATCGTATGAACATGTAATTCATAAGACTAGAACAACAAACTAGTTTCTAAGCAAAGAACATAGGTGTAGTTTAACGAATGAATAAGTCATACAAAGGTAGACTGTACTCAGGAGAGAAAAACTTGATTGAAAGAGAAACTATGTTTGACCCATGCATGATCCACTTGATTTAAAAATGAAGAATATGTAATGTATTCAACATGAGGAAAAACTAATAGAAGGGCTATTAATTTAGAACGTTAACTTCGCAATAGTATAAAGATAAAGGAGGAAATATGTGCAACATGGTATACATGACCATACATATGAATAAGCAACATGGTCATAAGAGAAAAAAAAATTTAGAATTAAAGATGACGGGTTAAAGAGTAGTATATGGTAAGAGGACTATGAAACATAAGATAGGGTTTGAAATATGATGGAGAAGTTATAAAATAAAGAGGTTGTGAGATTCAAGCAAGTGCTAATTAATCAAATATCTATGTTGATAACTAAGTAAACCTACATACGAGAATGTATTAAGGGAATGTTTGAATACAAGTATTCCAAGTCTTAAAATCATCTTCTCTTTCATATATTCCTTAACAATAGCAAGGTGGGAATGAAATGATAAGAAAATGAATCATATATGATGCATAACTACCTTGGTAGGGTCATCTAGTGAATGTAATAGTGACATACATTACGATGGAGTGCGATAAGAAATAAACTCTTGTGTGATAGCAAGAATGATGAATAATCTATTCTTACCTTAAATGCTTCAATGTTAATTATGTTTATTGTATATAATCATATGAAAAGGATAGGTAGCAAAAAGTAAAGAAGTAATGAATGAGCAAAGAGATATGGGAAAACACTAGCTTTGTGTAATATGTGAATTTGTTTTTACATGTATGATTTGTTGAAGGCATATTAAGGTATGAAAGTTGGTTCTACATATGATTTCAGTGTATTTGTGCAAGCTATATGTTAAATTAAAGGCGTATGATAGTTGTAGTAATTCATACCTGATATGCATTTTACTATTGTGTATTTGTGATATGGTGATACGGTTTGGATGATGTCAGAACACATGGAGAGATACCCTGAACAAGGTAGTCATACTTATTCACTCATATTAATAGAAAGGGATGATAATCAGATTGTATGGACAAGTAACCCTAATGAGGTGTAGCTTGTTATACCTAGCTCTAATATAATTGAGTGATGGTAATTGAGTATGATTAATGCTTGAATGACTGATACAATTGTGGATTACTTTATTACTGTGGTTGAAACCCTAAAATGATATAATACGATGGTTACACTTTGAATTGTGTGTGGGCCCATAACCCACAGGTCCCAGGATCGAAACAGGATAATATGGAATGAGGTGGTAATGCTTCACCTCATGCATCCATGACCCAATGGGGATGCCAAGAGTAGTATTGTGCAATTGATTGTTGAATCTAGCCTTTTAATTCAAGACTGTTTTGCTATTTGAATAGCACTTTATTAAAGTTTAAAACAGCATGGTGAACTCCCTTTTGTCAATTAAAGGTGATACAGAACAATAGAACTTTCTGAGCCGCATAAGTTGAGATAGTTGTATCAGAGTATCAGAGTTGCGCAGTGAAAGCGTGGTGGTTTATCTTTGCATTCTATGTTTGACTGTGGCATAAAGAATTTGCTTGATATCATTGAGAACTATTTGAAATATGTTGTGATTTAGTAAAGAATTAAAAGATCTAATGTTGAAAACTACATTCAGGTATGAAATACAAGAATATAATGACATGGAAGGATTTAGAAGCTTAGAATAACCTTGAATGTATCTTTCTTGTAGGTTTATGTTTCGAGGACGAAACATTCTAAGGGGGGGAGAGTTGTTACGACCCCATCTGAGCTTAATTGGTAAACTAGGGTTTACCTAGACAATTGCAAAGATTAATTGGAATAATCATTCTTGAAATCTAATTAATGATGATAACACAATTAGGATGTTTTAACTATGATAAGAAGTCTAAATGTTCTTTTGTCTTGAGAATTTGGGTTTGAGAAACATAAACCCTAATCGGCCCAAAATAGGGTTTTAATGATACATGAATACAAAATTTGATAAGTATAGTGTCTCAGTAAATTATTTTTAGTATTTTATGTGTAACCATGATTTAGCTCAAATTTGGATATGATTTGGATATATAAAATGTGAACAACATTGGAAAATATCAGAATTTTTGAAGAATGTTCTGACCTGTTTATCGGTCGAGTTTCGAACTCGACCGATCATATTTCCATATTTATATAGCAGTGTGGTAATTGAATTTTATCTTTTTATTGGTTTATTCAATTGATCTCAAATTTTAACTGTGCTTGAAAAACACAGTTTTAGACACTCTGTTAAATTGGAATAATTTTTGGATGACTTTTGATCTCTACAGTGAGGGTGTCGGTCGAGTTCTGTGCAGAGCAAACTCGACCGAATCTGCTGCAGACTGTAATATAGCAGTGCACTGTTCTATTTTTAATTATTTATGTGTAACTCCAAATGATCTCAAATTTTAACGGAAGCTTTATAGATAAATTATAAACAAATTAATAAATTCCCATTATTGTTGGAGAAGGTTTGGTCTCTGAAATAAACAAATTACAGTAACTTTGTATAACTTAATATTCAGCCAATATAATTAAAGTTGAGTGTTGGGTCAATATGCAATTGACCCAAGTAGCTCAAATTGACTTATATGATCGACCAGACACACATACAGCTCTCATTCTTCGTCATCCATCCCAGAGAAATGAAAATCTATAGAGAGAGGGAGAGTTAGGGCTTGAGTGGAGAAAGAGGAGGAATTGCTGACCTAGGGTTTTGCGGTCTGAGGAATGATGAAATCAAGTAAGTTTGGATCCTTTGCATAGACTTTTATGGTGAATCTTCTCTCTCATGTCAAGATTCCGTCCATGCTCTGATTTGATCCAAGATTATGTTGAAATTCCCTCTTTTCTCACCCTTTCTTCATAATCCCTCATTTTCAAGGTTTCCTAGTTGAATGGAAGAAGAATTGGGAGATTTGCTAGGGACTTGATATGAGTTCGAGATTCCCTGAGTTGAGCTACAGTTTTGAGGTGTTTTCACACCTTAGGGTGAGTGGGTTCTTCCTTTAAACAGTATAATGCATGAAATTTGATTATAGCATCCAAATCCCTAATTGCTTGGTATGTGATTCTAAACCCTGAAATGTCCGTTTAATTTAAGTTGTTGCAATTTGATATGATATGGATTCCTTCTCTATTTGAATGACTCCTTGATGGTAGATTCACATTAGAAACGTATACAACACACCCTATAAAGAATGCTTTTCAGATTTATACCATATGATGTAATTAGGGTTTAACCTAATTGAGATATCTCTAGAGTTTCAACCTTATTAAAAAGGACTAGTAAACTTATAAGTGGTTAGGATGTACCTCATGGATTACCTTATTTGAATTTTATCCTTGGTGCATGATATCTCAGTGAATAGCATGAAAACCTAAATTTAGTTCAATTTCCATGGTTTCATACGTATATCGATTGTATATGATTTGTTGAAAACAATCTTTATTTAGTGAATGCTTATATCCTATGAAATCCTTATGAGATCCATGTGACAAGTGAATGAGGTAAATGAAAAGGTGAATGAGGCGAATGAAACCCTAAAAGTAGGGTGTTGGCATGTGATGAATGAATAAGGCAAATGAAACCCTAAGGATAGGGTGTTCAATGAATCATGTTATGGTGACATGAAAGATCTCGATATGAGATGTGGTGATACTTAACTGTTGAATTGTATGTTTCTAGTGCATTTAACTTTATATGCTTGTTCTCTCTGACTTGATATCTACATACTACATGGCTTCTTATATTTCAATACATATCTCGTAATTTGCAGGTGATGAGATATGACATGCCCTAGAAAGGGATGTTACTGAGATATGGTATATGTACATGAGCTATGATGTTTTATATGATATGATATGGCAGGCCGTGTGAGCCTTGTGAGAAATGTAAAATGAGTTATGATTTCTATTTTACATGTATCTATAATATTAATGTTAGACTTAGGTGCCCTGAACACCGTAGAACCCCTTCGAGAGATCTGCTTCTTAGGGGTGAAACTCGTGTTGCAACATTAACCGTACGGAGTCATGGTGGCATGAGGATAGAGAGGCAGTGTTCAACAATAATCCGTGCGGAGTTACGGTGGCACTGGAGAAAATAGGGGTTATTGCAACAAGATCCGTGCGGAGTCATGGAGGTAACCCCGTGAGACTCTCCGCCTGTGTGCTCAGGTTAGAGGAGGAGTCTAGAGCACTCGGAGTAGTGCATTGAGGCCAGAGAGCCTGTGGTCCTGTGGCAGAACAGGGTTGGCGTCAGACTTAGCATTTCTCGGGTGTGTCGCTAAGTCTTGTACGGTGTGGCCGTAGTGCACTGCGAGTCTCTATGCAGAGTACACTGCATAGATCAGGGCATAAGTTAAAATATGATCATATAGGTTCATAGAGTTCCTTATGAATGAATGAGCTAAGGAAGACTAGAGCATAGTATTCTAGTAGTTATTCTTTGGATGCAATATTTACATTCTTTGTTATTTCAATTATATTGTTTTAGAACTGCTCAGTGTAGTATTTATTGTTGTTAAATTTCATAACGTTTATTCAAAGTTATATCTGTAATCACATTAGTGCCTTAGACTGTTTCCTTGAAGTACTCATTCACTGAGCGAGTAGGCTCACCCCTCTACTCAAACATTTTAGGGTTAACCGCGTGGACTTGAAGATGGTCAGAGCTCAGTGTAGATCTTCCACAAGAGTTAAGTACAAGATTAGTTGAGTCAGTCGGTCCTTGTCACTCTAGGTCCTCAGTAAGAGATAAGAGAGAGAGTTGTAATTACGATGTGTAATATTGTTCCTCTTTTGATATGTATGCTAATTAGCAAGTTTTATGTGCATAAGGTGTGAGAGACATTATGAATGTTTATACATGTATCTTTACTATTGAAGTATGATTAGTAAAAGAAATGTTCAGATTCCTTTGTTAAGATGTTATGTGGTTCAATGCGGGGAAACAAGAGTTTTAAAGAAAAGAAAAAAAAAGTTAAGGGTGTTCTTTGTGTTACATATAAGTCCTATCTTATGCCCTAATCTCATGATTTGAGGAAATTGTGAGATCGGGGTGTAACAGCTTGGTATCAGAGCTTAGGGTGAGTTGTCAAGGACCATTAAGTTAGTAAGTTAGCATCATAAGTGTGGCAGATAGGAGATGTTTTGATGTTAGCTTTGGGGATTTGAGTATTTGGATATCCTGGCCCGATATCTGAGTACTTGGATCAACCAGTACAAGCTGCTCTGTCTATTCTTTCATGTATACCCTGGCCAGGTATACAGTGGAAGAATGGGCTAGAGAGGAACCCTAGAAATGTTAGGGTTAGAAAATGAGAAAAGAAACAAGAATTAACAGCATAAATGTAAAAGGAGATAGAACTTACATTTCATAATGTTGTTTTTGTTGGAAATGTATAGAAATGCTCTTATATGTTTGAATTGAAATATTCAATACTTTGAAATATGGGTCTTTAATATCTGTTGTACACTATGCAGTTGTAGCATTTATTGATTTCATTCTTTGTAACAAGTAGACTAGAATTGACCTTTGAATGAGCTTTTGTTAGTGGATAAGTTTTCTTCCACACTTCTGAGATGAATAGGAGTTGAGTAATCCTTTGTAGTTCTTGGCTTCAGGACTTCAGGTTTGGCCTGGTCTGGCTGGAAGGATGCGTTACTAGGATCTAATGAATCCTATCAATAGTATAATAAAAAAAATAGAATTTGAATAATTAGACCCACATCAGAGTAAGAATGTACATACAGTAAGATGTTGAAACATATGGGCAAGATCAGATCAAATAAGAATCAGTTGAAACTGATATCTGAGGTTCAATTTTGGGGCCTCATATGAGAAACCCTTAATTGGGAATAAAGGAACATGATATGAAGTTCATAATCAGTTTATTGATTAATATTATATGAACTATACATATGAAATATAGAAAAGATATGTGAAATGTATGTATGGTTCAAGATAGCAAGAATCAATCATGAAGAATGAATCATATAATAGAGTATAATGCTTTTATGAACTCTAAAGCAAAGGCTAAGTAGAGAATAGGGTTGAGCATTCAATAGGTCCATAGAAGTAAAGAGTCTTCAAAAGAGTAAAAGTAAAGAGAATCGTATGAACATGTAATTCTTAAGACTAGAACAACAAACTAGTTTCTAAGCAAAGAACATAGGTGTAGTTTAACGAATGAATAAGTCATACAAAGGTAGACTGTATTCAGGAGAGAAAAACTTGATTGAAAGAGAAACTATGTTTGACCCATGCATGATCCACTTGATTTAAAAATGAAGAATATGTAATGTATTCAACATGAGGAAAAACTAATAGAAGGGCTATTAATTTAGAACGTTAACTTCGCAATAGTATAAAGATAAAGGAGGAAATATGTGCAACATGGTATACATGACCATACATATGAATAAGCAACATGGTCATAAGAGAAAAAAAAATTTAGAATTAAAGATGACGGGTTAAAGAGTAGTATATGGTAAGAGGACTATGAAACGTAAGATAGGGTTTGAAATATGATGGAGAAGTTATAAAATAAAGAGGTTGTGAGATTCAAGCAAGTGCTAATTAATCAAATATCTATGTTGATAACAAGTAAACCTACATACGAGAATGTATTAAGGGAATGTTTGAATACAAGTATTCCAAGTCTTAAAATCATCTTCTCTTTCATATATTCCTTAACAATAGCAAGGTGGGAATGAAATGATAAGAAAATGAATCATATATGATGCATAACTACCTTGGTAGGGTCATCTAGTGAATGTAATAGTGACATACATTACGATGGAGTGCGATAAGAAATAAACTCTTGTGTGATAGCAAGAATGATGAATAATCTATTCTTACCTTAAATGCTTCAATGTTAATGATGTTTATTGTATATAATCATATGAAAAGGATAGGTAGCAAAAAGTAAAGAAGTAATGAATGAGCAAAGAGATATGGGAAAACACTAGCTTTGTGTAATATGTGAATTTCTTTTTACATGTATGATTTGTTGAAGGCATATTAAGGTATGAAAGTTGTTTCTACATATGATTTCAGTGTATTTGTGCAAGCTATATGTTAAATTAAAGACGTATGATAGTTGTAGTAATTCATACCTGATATGCATTTTACTATTGTGTATTTTTGATATGGTGATACGGTTTGGATGATGTCAGAACACATGGAGAGATACCCTGAACAAGGTAGTCATACTTATTCACTCATATTAATAGAAAGGGATGATAATCAGATTGTCTGGACAAGTAACCCTAATGAGGTGTAGCTTGTTATACCTAGCTCTAATATAATTGAGTGATGGTAATTGAGTATGATTAATGCTTGAATGACTGATACAATTGTGGATTACTTTATTACTGTGGTTGAAACCCTAAAATGATATAATACGATGGTTACACTTTGAATTGTGTGTGGGCCCATAACCCACAGGTCCCAGGATCGAAACAGGATAATATGGAATGAGGTGGTAATGCTTCACCTCATGCATCCATGACCCAATGGGGATGCCAAGAGTAGTATTGTGCAATTGATTGTTGAATCTAGCCTTTTAATTCAAGACTATTTTGCTATTTGAATAGCACTTTATTAAAGTTTAAAACAGCATGGTGAACTCGCTTTTGTCAATTAAAGGTGATACAGAACAATAGAACTTTCTGAGCCGCATAAGTTGAGATAGTTGTATCAGAGTATCAGAGTTGCGCAGTGAAAGCGTGGTGGTTTATCTTTGCATTCTATGTTTGACTGTGGCATAAAGAATTTGCTTGATATCATTGAGAACTATTTGAAATATGTTGTGATTTAGTAAAGAATTAAAAGATCTAATGTTGAAAACTACATTCAGGTATGAAATACAAGAATATAATGACATGGAAGGCTTTAGAAGCTTAGAATAACCTTGAATGTATCTTTCTTGTAGGTTTATGTTTCGAGGACGAAACATTCTAAGGGGGGGGAGAGTTGTTACGACCCCATCTGAGCTTAATTGGTAAACTAGGGTTTACCTAGACAATTGCAAAGATTAATTGGAATAATCATTCTTGAAATCTAATTAATGACTATAACACAATTAGGATGTTTTAACTATGATAAGAATTCTAAATGTTCTTTTGTCTTGAGAATTTGGGTTTGAGAAACATAAACCCTAATCGGCCCAAAATAGGGTTTTAATGATACATGAATACAAAATTTGATAAGTATAGTGTCTCAGTAAATGATTTTTAGTATTTTATGTGTAACTATGATTTAGCTCAAATTTGGATATGATTTGGATATATAAAATTTGAACAACATTGGAAAATATCAGAATTTTTGAAGAATGTTCTGACCTGTTTATCGGTCGAGTTTCAAACTCGACCGATCATATTTCCAGATTTATATAGCAGTGTGGTAATTGAATTTTATCGTTTTATTGGTATATTCAATTGATCTCAAATTTTAACTGTGCTTGAAAAACACAGTTTTAGACACTCTGTTAAATTGGCATAATTTTTGGATGACTTTTGATCTCTACAGTGAGGGTGTCGGTCGAGTTTTGTGCAGAGCAAACTCGACCGAATCTGCTGCAGACTGCAATATAGCAGTGCACTGTTCTATTTTTAATTATTTATTGGTAACTCCAAATGATCTCAAATTTTAACTGAAGCTTTATAGATCAATTATAAACACAGTGCTAAATAACCATAATTGTTGGAGAAGGTTTGATCTCTGAAATAAACAAATTACAGTAACTTTGTATAACTGAATATTCAGCCAATATAATTAAAGTTGAGTGTTGGGTCAATATGCAATTGACCCAAGCAGCTCAAATTGACTTATATGATCGACCACACACACATACAGCTCTCATTCTTCGTCATCCATCCCAGAGAAATGAAAATCTAGAGAGATAGGGAGAGTTAGGGCTTGAGTGGAGAAAGAGGAGGAATTGCTGACCTAGGGTTTTGCGGTCTGAGGAATGATGAAATCAAGTAAGTTTGGATCCTTTGCATAGACTTTTATGGTGAATCTTCTCTCTCATGTCAAGATTCCGTCCATGCTCTGATTTGATCCAAGATTATGTTGAAATTCCCTCTTTTCTCACCCTTTCTTCATAATCCCTCATTTTCAAGGTTTCCTAGTTGAATGGAAGAAGAATTGGGAGATTTGCTAGGGACTTGATATGAGTTCGAGATTCCCTGAGTTGAGCTATAGTTTTGAGGTGTTTTCACACCTTAGGGTGAGTGGGTTCTTCCTTTAAACAGTATAATGCACGAAATTTGATTATAGCATCCAAATCCCTAATTGCTTGGTATGTGATTCTAAACCCTGAAATGTCCGTTTAATTTAAGTTGTTGCAATTTGATATGATATGGATTCCTTCTCTATTTGAATCACTCCTTGATGGTAGATTCACATTAGAAACATATACAACACACCCTAGAAAGAATGCTTTTCAGATTTATACCATATGATGTAATTAGGGTTTAACCTAATTGAGATATCTCTAGAGTTTCAACCTTATTAAAAAGGACTAGTAAACTTATAAGTGGTTAGGATGTACCTCATGGATTACCTTATTTGAATTTTATCCTTGGTGCATGATATCTCAGTGAATAGCATGAAAACCTAAATTTAGTTCAATTTCCATGGTTTCATACGTATATCGATTGTATATGATTTGTTGAAAACAATCTTTATTTAGTGAATGCTTATATCCTATGAAATCCTTATGAGATCCATGTGACAAGTGAATGAGGTAAATGAAAAGGTGAATGAGGCGAATGAAACCCTAAAAGTAGGGTGTTGGCATGTGATGAATGAATAAGGCAAATGAAACCCTAAGGATAGGGTGTTCAATGAATCATGTTATGGTGACATGAAAGATCTCGATATGAGATGTGGTGATACTTAACTGTTGAATTGTATGTTTCTAGTGCATTTAACTTTATATGCTTGTTCTCTCTGAGTTGATATCTACATACTACATGGCTTCTTATATTTCAATACATATCTCGTAATTTGCAGGTGATGAGATATGACATGCCCTAGAAAGGGATGTTACTGAGATATGGTATATGTACATGAGCTATGATGTTTTATATGATATGATATGGCAGGCCGTGTGAGCCTTGTGAGAAATGTAAAATGAGTTATGATTTCTGTTTTACATGTATCTATAATATTAATGTTAGACTTAGGTGCCCTGAACACCGTAGAACCCCTTCGAGAGATCTGCTTCTTAGGGGTGAAACTCGTGTTGCAACATTAACCGTACGGAGTCATGGTGGCATGAGGATAGAGAGGCAGTGTTCAACAATAATCCGTGCGGAGTTACGGTGGCACTGGAGAAAATAGGGGTTATTGCAACAAGATCCGTGCGGAGTCATGGAGGTAACCCCGTGAGACTCTCCGCCTGTGTGCTCAGGTTAGAGGAGGAGTCTAGAGCACTCAGAGTAGTGCATTGAGGCCAGAGAGCCTGTGGTCCTGTGGCAGAACAGGGTTGGCGTCAGACTTAGCATTTCCCGGGTGTGTCGCTAAGTCTTGTACGGTGTGGCCGTAGTGCACTGCGAGTCTCTATGCAGAGTACACTGCATAGATCAGGGCATAAGTTAAAATATGATCATATAGGTTCACAGAGTTCCTTATGAATGAATGAGCTAAGGAAGACTAGAGCATAGTATTCTAGTAGTTATTCTTTGGATGCAATATTTACATTCTTTGTTATTTCAATTATATTGTTTTAGAACTGCTCAGTGTAGTATTTATTGTTGTTAAATTTCATAACGTTTATTCAAAGTTATATCTGTAATCACATTAGTGCCTTAGACTGTTTCCTTGAAGTACTCATTCACTGAGCGAGTAGGCTCACCCCTCTACTCAAACATTTTAGGGTTAACCGCGTGGACTTGAAGATGGTCAGAGCTCAGTGTAGATCTTCCACAAGAGTTAAGTACAAGATTAGTTGAGTCAGTCGGTCCTTGTCACTCTAGGTCCTCAGTAAGAGATAAGAGAGAGAGTTGTAATTACGATGTGTAATATTGTTCCTCTTTTGATATGTATGCTAATTAGCAAGTTTTATGTGCATAAGGTGTGAGAGACATTATGAATGTTTATACATGTATCTTTACTATTGAAGTATGATTAGTAAAAGAAATGTTCAGATTCCTTTGTTAAGATGTTATGTGGTTCAATGCGGGGAAACAAGAGTTTTAAAGAAAAGGAAAAAAAAGTTAAGGGTGTTCTTTGTGTTACATATAAGTCCTATCTTATGCCCTAATCTCATGATTTGAGGAAATTGTGAGATCGGGGTGTAACAGCTTGGTATCAGAGCTTAGGGTGAGTTGTCAAAGACCATTAAGTTAGTAAGTTAGCGTCATAAGTGTGGCAGATAGGAGGTGTTTTGATGTTAGCTTTGGGGATTTGAGTATTTGGATATCCTGGCCCGATATCTGAGTACTTGGATCAACCAGTACAAGCTACTCTGTCTATTCTTTCACGTATACCCTGGCCAGGTATACAGTGGAAGAATGGGCTAGAGAGGAACCCTAGAAATGTTAGGGTTAGAAAATGAGAAAAGAAATAAGAATTAAGAGCATAAATGTAAAAGGAGATAGAACTTACATTTCATAATGTTGTTTTTGTTGGAAATGTATAGAAATGCTCTTATATGTTTGAATTGAAATATTCAATACTTTGAAATATGGGTCTTTAATATCTGTTGTACACTATGCAGTTGTAGCATTTATTGATTTCATTCTTTGTAACAAGTAGACTAGAATTGACCTTTGAATGAGCTTTTGTTAGTGGATAAGTTTTCTTCCACACTTCTGAGATGAATAGGAGTTGAGTAATCCTTTGTAGTTCTTGGCTTCAGGACTTCAGGTTTGGCCTGGTCTGGCTGGAAGGATGTGTTACTAGGATCTAATGAATCCTATCAATAGTATAATAAAAAAATAGAATTTGAATAATTAGACCCACATCAGAGTAAGAATGTACATACAGTAAGATGTTGAAACATATGGGCAAGATCAGATCAAATAAGAATCAGTTGAAACTGATATCTGAGGTTCAATTTTGGGGCCTCATATGAGAAACCCTTAATTGGGAATAAAGGAACATGATATGAAGTTCATAATCAGTTTATTGATTAATATTATATGAACTATACATATGAAATATAGGAAAGATATGTGAAATGTATGTATGGTTCAAGATAGCAAGAATCAATCATGAAGAATGAATCATATAATAGAGTATAATGCTTTTATGAACTCTAAAGCAAAGGCTAAGTAGAGAATAGGGTTGAGCATTCAATAGGTCCATAGAAGTAAAGAGTCTTCAAAAGAGTAAAAGTAAAGAGAATCGTATGAACATGTAATTCATAAGACTAGAACAACAAACTAGTTTCTAAGCAAAGAACATAGGTGTAGTTTAACGAATGAATAAGTCATACAAAGGTAGACTGTATTCAGGAGAGAAAAACTTGATTGAAAGAGAAACTATGTTTGACCCATGCGTGATCCACTTGATTTAAAAATGAAGAATATGTAATGTATTCAACATGAGGAAAAACTAATAGAAGGGCTATTAATTTAGAACGTTAACTTCGCAATAGTATAAAGATAAAGGAGGAAATATGTGCAACATCGTATACATGACCATACATATGAATAAGCAACATGGTCATAAGAGAAAAAAATTTTTAGAATTAAAGATGACGGGTTAAAGAGTAGTATATGGTAAGAGGACTATGAAACGTAAGATAGGGTTTGAAATATGATGGAGAAGTTATAAAATAAAGAGGTTGTGAGATTCAAGCAAGTGCTAATTAATCAAATATCTATGTTGATAACTAAGTAAACCTACATACGAGAATGTATTAAGGGAATGTTTGAATACAAGTATTCCAAGTCTTAAAATCATCTTCTCTTTCATATATTCCTTAACAATAGCAAGGTGGGAATGAAATGATAAGAAAATGAATCATATATGATGCATAACTACCTTGGTAGGGTCATCTAGTGAATGTAATAGTGACATACATTACGATGGAGTGCGATAAGAAATAAACTCTTGTGTGATAGCAAGAATGATGAATAATCTATTCTTACCTTAAATGCTTCAATGTTAATGATGTTTATTGTATATAATCATATGAAAAGGATAGGTAGCAAAAAGTAAAGAAGTAATGAATGAGCAAAGAGATATGGGAAAACACTAGCTTTGTGTAATATGTGAATTTGTTTTTACATGTATGATTTGTTGAAGGCATATTAAGGTATGAAAGTTGGTTCTACATATGATTTCAGTGTATTTGTGCAAGCTATATGTTAAATTAAAGGTGTATGATAGTTGTAGTAATTCATACCTGATATGCATTTTACTATTGTGTATTTGTGATATGGTGATACGGTTTGGATGATGTCAGAACACATGGAGAGATACCTTGAACAAGGTAGTCATACTTATTCACTCATATTAATAGAAAGGGATGATAATCAGATTGTATGGACAAGTAACCCTAATGAGGTGTAGCTTGTTATACCTAGCTCTAATATAATTGAGTGATGGTAATTGAGTATGATTAATGCTTGAATGACTGATACAATTGTGGATTACTTTATTACTGTGGTTGAAACCCTAAAATGATATAATACGATGGTTACACTTTGAATTGTGTGTGGGCCCATAACCCACAGGTCCCAGGATCGAAACAGGATAATATGGAATGAGGTGGTAATGCTTCACCTCATGCATCCATGACCCAATGGGGATGCCAAGAGTAGTATTGTGCAATTGATTGTTGAATCTAGCCTTTTAATTCAAGACTGTTTTGCTATTTGAATAGCACTTTATTAAAGTTTAAAACAGCATGGTGAACTCGCTTTTGTCAATTAAAGGTGATACAGAACAATAGAACTTTCTGAGCCGCATAAGTTGAGATAGTTGTATCAGAGTATCAGAGTTGCGCAGTGAAAGCATGGTGGTTTATCTTTGTATTCTATGTTTGACTGTGGCATAAAGAATTTGCTTGATATCATTGAGAACTATTTGAAATATGTTGTGATTTAGTAAAGAATTAAAAGATCTAATGTTGAAAACTACATTCAGGTATGAAATACAAGAATATAATGACATGGAAGGCTTTAGAAGCTTAGAATAACCTTGAATGTATCTTTCTTGTAGGTTTATGTTTCGAGGACGAAACATTCTAAGGGGGGGGAGAGTTGTTACGACCCCATCTGAGCTTAATTGGTAAACTAGGGTTTACCTAGACAATTGCAAAGATTAATTGGAATAATCATTCTTGAAATCTAATTAATGACTATAACACAATTAGGATGTTTTAACTATGATAAGAAGTCTAAATGTTCTTTTGTCTTGAGAATTTGGGTTTGAGAAACATAAACCCTAATCGGCCCAAAATAGGGTTTTAATGATACATGAATACAAAATTTGATAAGTATAGTGTCTCAGTAAATGATTTTTAGTATTTTATGTGTAACTATGATTTAGCTCAAATTTGGATATGATTTGGATATATAAAATGTGAACATGATTGGAAAATAACAGAATTTTGGAAGAATGTTCTGACCTGTTTATCGGTCGAGTTTCAAACTCGACCGATCATATTTCCAGATTTATATAGCAGTGTGGTAATTCAATTTTATCTTTTTATTGGTATATTAAATTGATCTCAAATTTTAACTGTGCTTGAAAAGCACAGTTTTAGACACGCTGTTAAATTGGTATAATTTTTGGATGACTTTTGATCTCTACAGTGAGGGTGTCGGTCGAGTTCTGTGCAGAGCAAACTCGACCGAATCTGTTGCAGACTGCAATATAGCAGTGCACTGTTCGATTTTTAATTATTTATTGGTAACTCCAAATGATCTAAAATTTTAAAGGAAGATTTATAGATCAATTATAAACAAAGTGATAAATTCCCATAATTGTTGGAGAAGTTTTGATCTCTGAAATAAACAAATTACAGTAAATTTGTATAACTGAATATTCAGCCAATATAATTAAAGTTGAGTGTTGGGTCAATATGCAATTGACCCAAGCAGCTCAAATTGACTTATATGATCGACCACACACACATACAGCTCTCATTCTTCGTCATCCATCCCAGGGAAATGAAAATCTAGAGAGAGAGGGAGAGTTAGGGCTTGAGTGGAGAAAGAGGAGGAATTGCTGACCTAGGGTTTTGCGGTCTGAGGAATGATGAAATCAAGTAAGTTTGGATCCTTTGCATAGACTTTTATGGTGAATCTTCTCTCTCATGTCAAGATTCCTTCCATGCTCTGATTTGATCCAAGATGATGTCGAAATTCCCTCTTTTCTCACCCTTTCTTCATAATCCCTCATTTTCAAGGTTTCCTAGTTGAATGGAAGAAGAATTGGGAGATTTGCTAGGGACTTGATATGAGTTCGAGATTCCCTGAGTTGAGCTACAGTTTTGAGGTGTTTTCACACCTTAGGGTGAGTGGGTTCTTCCTTTAAACAGTATAATGCACGAAATTTGATTATAGCATCCAAATCCCTAATTGCTTGGTATGTGATTCTAAACCCTGAAATGTCCGTTTAATTTAAGTTGTTGCAATTTGATATGATATGGATTCCTTCTCTATTTGAATCACTCCTTGATGGTAGATTCACATTAGAAACGTATACAACACACCCTAGAAAGAATGCTTTTCATATTTATACCATATGATGTAATTAGGGTTTAACCTAATTGAGATATCTCTAGAGTTTCAACCTTATTAAAAAGGACTAGTAAACTTATAAGTGGTTAGGATGTACCTCATGGATTACCTTATTTGAATTTTATCCTTGGTGCATGATATCTCAGTGAATAGCATGAAAACCTAAATTTAGTTCAATTTCCATGGTTTCATACGTATATCGATTGTATATGATTTGTTGAAAACAATCTTAATTTAGTGAATGCTTATATCCTATGAAATCCTTATGAGAGCCATGTGACAAGTGAATGAGGTAAATGAAAAGGTGAATGAGGCGAATGAAACCCTAAAAGTAGGGTGTTGGCATGTGATGAATGAATAAGGCAAATGAAACCCTAAGGATAGGGTGTTCAATGAATCATGTTATGGTGACATGAAAGATCTCGATATGAGATGTGGTGATACTTAACTGTTGAATTGTATGTTTCTAGTGCATTTAACTTTATATGCTTGTTCTCTCTGAGTTGATATCTACATACTACATGGCTTCTTATATTTCAATACATATCTCGTAATTTGCAGGTGATGAGATATGACATGCCCTAGAAAGGGATGTTACTGAGATATGGTATATGTACATGAGCTATGATGTTTTATATGATATGATATGGCAGGCCGTGTGAGCCTTGTGAGAAATGTAAAATGAGTTATGATTTCTGTTTTATATGTATCTATAATATTAATGTTAGACTTAGGTGCCCTGAACACCGTAGAACCCCTTCGAGAGATCTGCTTCTTAGGGGTGAAACTCGTGTTGCAACATTAACCGTACGGAGTCATGGTGGCATGAGGATAGAGAGGCAGTGTTCAACATTAATCCGTGCGGAGTTACGGTGGCACTGGAGAAAATAGGGGTTATTGCAACAAGATCCGTGCGGAGTCATGGAGGTAACCCCGTGAGACTCTCCGCGTGTGTGCTCAGGTTAGAGGAGGAGTCTAGATCACTCGAAGTAGTGCATTGAGGCCAGAGAGCCTGTGGTCCTGTGGCAAAACAGGGCTGGCGTCAGACTTAGCATTTCTCGGGTGTGTCGCTAAGTCTTGTACGGTGTGGCCGTAGTGCACTGCGAGTCTCTATGCAGAGTACACTGCATAGATCAGGGCATAAGTTAAAATATGATCATATAGGTTCACAGAGTTCCTTATGAATGAATGAGCTAAGGAAGACTAGAGCATAGTATTCTAGTAGTTATTCTTTGGATGCAATATTTACATTCTTTGTTATTTCAATTATATTGTTTTAGAACTGCTCAGTGTAGTATTTATTGTTGTTAAATTTCATAACGTTTATTCAAAGTTATATCTGTAATCACATTAGTGCCTTAGATTGTTTCCTTGAAGTACTCATTCACTGAGCGAGTAGGCTCACCCCTCTACTCAAACATTTTAGGGTTAACCGCGTGGACTTGAAGATGGTCAGAGCTCAGTGTAGATCTTCCACAAGAGTTAAGTACAAGATTAGTTGAGTCAGTCGGTCCTTGTCACTCTAGGTCCTCAGTAAGAGATAAGAGAGAGAGTTGTAATTACGATGTGTAATATTGTTCCTCTTTTGATATGTATGCTAATTAGCAAGTTTTATGTGCATAAGGTGTGAGAGACATTATGAATGTTTATACATGTATCTTTACTATTGAAGTCTGATTAGTAAAAGAAATGTTCAGATTCCTTTGTTAAGATGTTATGTGGTTCAATGCGGGGAAACAAGAGTTTTAAAGAAAAGAAAAAAAAAGTTAAGGGTGTTCTTTGTGTTACATATAAGTCCTATCTTATGCCCTAATCTCATGATTTGAGGAAATTGTGAGATCGGGGTGTAACAAAAAGTTTGTATATGGTGTTTCAAATGAATCAAACTTTTGTTAGCTTATTAATGCTTGTGTGTGTGGCATATACAAATATTGTTCTCATGTGTATATATGTTGTAGCTAAGGCAATAGAACATTTGTATCAAATTCTTAGCATAGTATGGATATAAGAGATGTTGGTCTCTCATGCAAATGTTTTTGAGTGAGTGTTGACGTTGAAATCAGTTTTAATTTATCCATATTTTTAGGTATGTGATTATTTAGTGATTGATTATGTTTTATGTTTTGAGTAATCTTATTTAGTGTGACAAGTCCCAACAGTAGCACCCAGATCAATTAAAACAGATATGAAGCAGGATGAAGACAAATCAGAATGAAATAGTTCCATTTGACTTGTCACAACTCGAGGGTTGACTACTGCTTTGGGTTGATTCATTGCGTAGAATCTCGCCATTGCTTGCTGTTGACCTTGTGCTCGGTTGTTAGGCGTCGGAAAACTAGCTTGGGATGCTTGTCCACGTCCTATAGCACCACTCAAAAACTGTCACCTCTGAGAGCCTTGTTGACTCTGCCTCTGAGGTTGAGTCACACTTGCATCTCTAGCTCGACAATCTTTCATCAAATGCCCCATCTTTTCACATATAAAACAACCTCTGGTCTCCCTCTGCGGCTTGGGTGGTCTTGTTACTGATACTGGCGCTGAGATGTGGGCTCCTTCTGGTGGCAAACTACGACCTCTACCCCTACTCAACGTCCATTGCGTCTGGTTATTACACCTTGGTGGTGCTATTGTGCAGAAAATCTCAACTTCTTGAAGCTTTTGAACCCTTGACCTTGAAACTGAGTATACACCTTCTTACTCTTAGTTTGATGCTTCTCAATCATCGACCTTTCTATCCGTTTCACAAACTCCACAAAGGTGTCAAACCTCTCCCTGTTCTCTAAGGCAGACACATGAGTGGTCAAATCAGCGTTTAGCCCCTTCTCAAAATGCCAAATTCTTTCTTCATCAGTAGCTGCCATATGCGGAAAAAACTGCAAAAGCTCCATGAACTTAGCTTCATACTCACTAATTTTCATTGGTCCTTTCCTTAACCTCTCAAACTGAGAGATTTTCTCATCTAGAAACGTCTTGGGGAAGTATCTATTGACGAATTCTCATTAGAATTCCTCCCATCTGATTTCAACACCTGGCCTCTTGCCCTCTTCTATTGTCCACTAGTGGCCATCACTCCCCTTAAGAAGGTACACTACGTGCCTCACCTTCTCTGCTTCAGGGATATTGAGGATTCTGAAGGCCTTTTCTAGCTCGGTTAGCCACATGTCAACATCTGATGGGTCAGCTGTACTCGCATATTCTATGGCTCCAACCCAGTGAAGTCATTTGAAAGTCTTACCGGCTCCCTATCCTTCATTATGGGCTAGTGCCCTAGGTGCAGATGGTGGAATCCTATCTGCCATATGCATCATGGTTGCCATGAACTACCCAAACAAATCATGGAAGGATGGGTTTTCCAGTGCAACTTGGTTAAGCTGGGGATGTTCAGGTTCTGGTTCTTCCCTATTTTGGTCCCTTGCACCTCTTCCTGGTGCAGCAATGCTGCTCTCAACAGCATGCTCTTCGTGTGATCCAAACATCTTTAAGTTCTTCTTCTCCTCCTATATGAGCAGAAGACACTATCAAATAACTAGAAGACACTAGAACAGACTCAACGACCTTAATCCTATGTCTCTGTAGACTCAGAGAACCTAGAGCTCTGATACCAACTAAACTGAGACATCCCAACACTAGATCAGACCGTCACAATGTAATTAATTGAGGAATTAAACATAAGCAGCGGAATTACTAAAAATCACTAAAAATTAAAACCATTTCTAAAGAGATCCAAACACAGGAAAACTCTTTTATCAAGAACCAATGTATTTCATTTACATCCTAGTTCATAAGTACATATCCTATACCATCTCTTCTCGAGGATTACAAGCATCAACTGCCTTGTTAAACTATACATAGATAACATAAAAACCTTGAGGCATCAAACCAAAAATCTCAGATCGATTCATTAAAAGTACTAGCTACAAACTCCTAGGACCTGAGAGTACAGAGACGACACATAGGACTCTCTATACAAAACATGACAGCCAGTACCTCCACCTGGGACATCATTATTGTCCTTGTTGCTATTGTTGTTACTGCTATTCTTCCCCAGCTGTAGGGTTCCTACCTCTTCTTCCGTGTCTACCTAAAAAGTTGGATCCCACAGGGGAGAGACATTTGAAATTGTCCCAGTGAGAGATATAACTCTCCTCCAGAAAATATTATTATTGGAGTTTAATAGAATAAAACTGAACAGAAAAATCATATATTTTTAACAGCAGCTAAATCAATATCTAAACAGATTAGAGCAATATTCTTATTCCAAGCATTTCAGCTATAACTTGATAAAGTAGTATGTTACTTATCCAATAAGGAATTTAAGGACATATATAACATTTAACCGTCTAAGATATGCTAAGCAAGGTATCATCAACCAGTGATTCTTGTATTTCAACCTTAAGCAAATACACTACACAACTGATTACATTTTACAATCATACTTAAGCCCTGAGGAGATGAGGTATACCGCTCATACTCCATCCGGCCATTACAAAATCGAAATCGGTACCATATATAGGTCAAGGAAGAGTCGGATTCTCATGACCTCATCCTCCTCAGTCAGTGTGAGGACAAAATGTAGGACATCTTGTGTCTCTGCTAAATAGCTTTCCAGGGTATCCTGGTAACTTCACTATAGAGTTACAGTGGCATTTGTACTCTCTTTGCAATCGAGAGATTTCATGTTTATCTCACATCGATTTGGCATTAACATTATTGGGAGATTCATGATACATCCATCCTGACATCGGGAGATTAGTGATACATCCATCCCAGCATATATAATGATGAATTGAGAGATTTAATGTTTATCTCACATCAATTCCTCCATTAGGGCGTAAGGATATTCGCGCCCATAACCCCCACATACTCCACAGTATGCCCTCCAGGAATTCCCGTAGGAAAACCTATTTCACCATTACCAACTACTGATGATGATGGATCTACGGCCATGCTCTCCATGATAAGATTTCACTTGATTAATTAAGTACATTACTATATTCTTTTAGCATCAGTCAGGTTTTCAAACATAATTCATTATAACAAATGCTACAAAGAAGAGAGTACTACTTCTATCAAGTACTTTTCAAAGCTTTATAAAACATTAGGATCTCAATCCCTTGTCATATCAGGGGCATTCTCATCCCTTAACATATCATCATCATGATTATGGAATATGGGTATTCAAACCCTCAGTTCATCAAAGAACACTTGTTACCACTTATCAGGTAACTAATACCTTCAGGTCATCTGACCAAGGTAACATGATACTTGCAATACAGGCATCTCACTTGGCTCTTAAAGCCCATTAATCTCTTGTTACCTCTTATTAGGCAATAAAGCATATTATGGCTCACAAGGCCCATAAAACAATTTCAATAATAAAACATCATAGCTCATACCTGGCTATGTCCAACATCTCATGATACATGCATGATTAGTACACATGAAATAGTTATATCAATTACAAATCAACACTATGCAATGTAAGAGTAGCATCACTATTCCCTCATTAGGGTTAGGATTTCCCAATTCATGTCAATTAGGAATACGCATCCCATTACCCAAAGTTTGGGTTATGGTTTATCATCATATTGCCCAGGATTAGGGCTTCATATACTCTTTCCCCAAAATTAGGGTTTCACATACCTTCACCCTATATTAGGGTAGGATTTCATGTACCATTACATAGCAATCTTGAATTAAAGTTTCACATTACATCTCAATATTAGGGTTTCACTTGACATCACCCTTGATTAGGGTTTCACATCACATCTCTACATTAGGGTTTCACATGACAACACCCTTAATTAGGGTTTCACATCACATCTCTGCATTAGGGTTTCACATGACAACACCCTTAATTAGGGTTTCACATGACATCACCCGTAATTAGGGTTTATTATAACTTTTCCCCAAAATTAGGGTTTCATGTAACTTTACCCAAAATTAGGGTTTCATGAAGCATCCTCTTAAATTAGGGTTTCTCATTATATTACCCTGAATTGGGATTTCTCATGTCATCACCCTAGATTAGGGTAACATCATTACCCTAGATTAGGGTTTCACCTAGCATTGCCCTAAATTAGGGTTAGGGATCATCAACCTTCTCAATTAGGGTTTCATGATCTTTTTATCAAGAATCATACCCTAATTACATATTATTTTCATGTTGAGGGTGTTGAGTCTTAATCACTACATGCTCATTATACATGTATGAATTCCTCTCTATCTCATCCTCTATAGGATGTTGATTTACTTTAAACTTGATTAGATTAGGTCAACCCTTCATTCAAGTGCATATATTTAGGGTTAGCATAGTGTATTGAGGCATTGCTTCCTTAAGCATCAAAGGTTAACCCCTCAAAGGGTACTAATCACCCTAGTACCTTAAAGGTACAACCATTATAATTATCTTTAATAACATCATTAACAATCATACAGTTAATTAATCTTTCATAGCTTTAAGACTATTAGATCTCCAAATGGCTTTGTTACTTTTGAAACTTCAAACGGTTAGGACCTCCTTGACCTTCAAACGGTCTTGGAGTCACTTGACCTTCAAACGGTCTTCAAGACCGTTTGACCTTAAACGGTCTTGGTTCAATTGTACCTCCAAACGGTCTTGAGGTGCTTGACCAAATAGTCTTAGTTATACCTTCAATCGGTCTTAAGACCGTTAGACCAAATTGTCATTAAAATAGAATAGACAACCCATCATTGAAAATGATTGGACATCAAACGGTTTGAGACCATTTTCCATCCAAACGGTCTGAAGACCATTTGATCCAAACCGCCTTGAAACTGAATGGACCAATTAGGGTTTCCTCCAATCAATCAATTGATTTTAGGGTTTGCTTTATTGAATCATACATCAATTGGACCATTGAAAGTACAACAAATTACAGCCCTTGGATATCCAATCATCCATCATAGCCCTTAACCTCAAAATGGTCTTGAGACCATTTGGTCTCAAACAGTCTTAAGACCGTTTGAGCCATTCAACATTGAAATTGACTCAATCGTTTTAGGGTTTCAACCAAATCAATCTAATTAGGGTTTGTAATCAATGGATCACCCATTCTTGAATCCATTAAATCAATTTAAGCCATTGGATCTTCATTATTCACATTAGCAATAGACCCCAAACGGTTTTGAAGTTCAATTTACCCATTCGATCTTGAGGTCCATTACCCATTCGGTTTTGAACTCAATTACCCATTCGATCTTGAAGTCAATTACCCATTCGATCTTGAACTCAATTACCAATTTGGTTTTGAAGTAAATTACCCATTCGGTCTTGAATTAAATTACCCATTCGGTCTTGGGTTCAGTTACCCATTCGGTCTTGCACTCAATTACCCATTCGGTTTTGAAACTGAATCAACTCAATCGGTTTTGAAACTGAATTAGCTCAATCGGTTTTGAAAACCGTTTGCCCCATCCTTTGTTGAGGTATGTGCTTAAGATGACATCATCATATTCAAGCTTCAAACCTTCAAAATCAGTTGTGATTCTTATGGTGATTTCAACAACTAATAAAAAGGAAATCGAGAAAGAAGAAAGGTTCAACACATGATGAATAAATTGCAAGCAATAATGACATTTAAGGGTTCAAGTTATATAACCCGCATTCAAAACTGAATCCAAGCTTCAAGCTTCACGTCCTCAATGGTGAATGAATCTTCCTCAACTTCCAAAGGCTCATCCTCAAGTCTTTGAGTGAAATGAATGGCTAAGGTTGAAGATTGAATGAAGAAAAGAAGAAATTAAGCATTGAATTTCGATTTCCACCATGAAATCAAGGTTGAAGATGACTATGGAGCTTACCTACAGGTTGGGGCACGTTATCATGCTGCTCCTAAGCTCTCTTGTGTTCAACCAAAGCAAGGAAAGAAAAAGGGATCGAAAAAGCCTTTCATGTGGGTTGAAAATGGAATGTATATAAGGGAATTTCAATGAGAGAGAAAGTGATAAATAGTTCCTTCAACTCCCAAAATTGGTGCCACATACTCCCTTCCATCCCTTGCATACGAAGCCATCTCCCCCACCTTGTAATTCCTCTTCATTATCCATGAATTAAAATAAGACAACTTAAGCAGCTTAACAATTATAATAATAATATCCAATATTAGTGGATATTAATTTTTCTTTAACTAATGTGAGTGGGCTCTCCACTCACTTTAGATATTTTGCTGCCTTTGCAAGGCACAAGGACATCCATACTTATGTAAATTCCACCATCCATTTTTGTTTGAAGGGCACTTCCATTAATATATTCATTTTTGCATTAAATTGAATTAGGGTTTCAATTATGCTTAAATCTTGATTATTTTAATATCAAGATTCTCTCTCCTCCAAAGGGATTTAAATGAGATTACCCTCTGATTTTCCCTTCTCTAATTGATACCAAGAAATATTAGGGACTCTCTAGAAGTGGTATTTTTCATATTGAACCCTAGGTTTTGGGTAAATTGCACATTCCACCAAAACTAGGTTTTAATGCACAAACATTGCTTAATAAGCTCTTTCTTTGTGCTCATGCTAGTGGCAGTCATACCTCTACATCATTTTCATTCTTATGATGCTTCAACACTTGAGGAACATTTATCATGTAACATTTGCAAGTTAACCCCTCAACTTGGGTAATTTGTACATTAGTTCAAAACAGGCAAAACATTGTTTTCAACATTATTCAAAAAGGGCTAAAATTGAAACATAAGTTCCTCTTGGGACTTAATTACTTTTCAAAAGATAATAGCAAGCATATAATTATCTTTCTTAAACAAAACATCTAGGGTTAAAGCATAACCCAGGTCAGGGATGTTAAGATTGTAACATCCCAGGATTTGAGGCCTTGGATAACATGATCTTAAAAGGAATGAATAGACTACCCATATCACCAAGGTGCACCTCCTTTTCTGAGAACCCATCACTAAAGAACTCCATAGTTAAGCGTGCTCTACTTGGAGTAGTACTAGGATGGGTGACCTGTCGGGAAGTTGATCCTGACATGCACATGCATGAGGACAAAGCTCATAGTTAAGGCTAGTGGTGGTCTGTGGGGACAGCCGTCATTCCTGAAACTCTACTAGAGCCTTGGGAAGTGGGCCCGAGCATTACAAATGGTATCAGAGCTATAACCCCTCTAGTAGGTGGGGCCCACATGGACATGGCATGCCAGTCTTGAGCCGTGCGGTCCAGGAATGTAGGAAAGGGTTGTCCATGGTTGGCGTAGCCACCCTTGTTGGTATTCCGTGATTGGGAGCTGGGTGTCCATGGGCCATTGTGGGTCTGCACTGAAATGGGGAAGAGATTATGATGCCTTATAGTTGAGCTTTAACGAGGACATCAAGAGTCTAAGTGGGGGAGATTGTAACATCTTAGGATTTGAGGCCTTGGATAACATGATCTTAAAAGGAACGATTAGACTACCCATATCACCAAGGTGCACCTCCTTATCTGAGAACCCATCACTAAAGAACTCCATAGTTAAGCGTGCTCATCTTGGAGTAGTACTAGGATGGGTGACCTGTCGAGAAGTTGATCCTAGCATGCACATGTGTGAGGATAAAGCACACAGTTAAGGCTAGTGGTGGTCTGTGGGGACAGTCGTCATTCCTGAAACTCTACTAGAGCAATGGGCAGTGGGCCCATGCATTACACCTCTTGTTCTTGGTGGTGAAGGTGTAGATCAAGTGGCCGAACCTCTTGCATGTTGAGTTAGGGTTTGGAGCAACCCTTCCTTGGTGATCGTTTGGTGATCCTTTGCTCTCTTCTTGATCTTGGTAAGTGATCTTCCTCTTCCTCTTCATTTTCCTTCTCTACTGTCTTCTTCTTTCTCTTCTTGTCTGAACCCATGGAGCTTCCATGGTAGTGCTTGGGTTTATGTTGAAGAACTTCTCTTCTTTGCCTTTGTACTCAGGGTTTTGCTCTCCTTCTTGCCCTTTGACCTAAGGTTTTATTTTTCTCTTGGAGGTGGATCTAGCATGGCCACGAGGTGATCAAGCTAGGACTTTCTTTGTCCTCTTGGAGTTTCCTTGTTGTTGTAGTTGATCCATATTTGATAAGGTGACTTATATAACTTTCTCCTTGATTTTTGCTTAAACTTAACTTGCATGCAAGTAATCTACCCTACAAACGTAGTTACAAGTTTAATGATGATATCTTAATCTAGGGTTTATAAGTCATAATAATCTTGACTAGATAACTTCCCTTTGTTGAACCCTTATCCTTGTGTATAATTTTCTTGCGTGGTGATGGTGATTTTGATGCATGCATGTTGGTGGAAGTGATGGTTTTCTCTCTATCGAATCATGGTTTTGGTTCTCTCTCATGCTGATGTTTGTAATTAGGGTTTTGAAGTTAATCCTCTTCTTGCATTTTACACCTTGATGAATTTCAATTTCATGGTGATGATCAACCTATTATATCTTGTGGTTGATGAAGTTTTCTCTCTCTCTTCATGGGGTCCCTAAGTGTGTTGATGATAGTGATTGGAAGGGTTTCCCTCCTTAAGCGGTCGATGAGTTTTCCCATGTTTTCTTCGGTCGCCAAGACGTATGTGGTTGCTGAATTTTTGGACTTGAGAGGTTGTTGATGCCTTTGATTGTAGTGGTATTTGAGGGTGGTCAAATCTAGTTTAGTTGTCCCTGAAGGTGGTTAACTTTAGCGGTCAATGAAGGGTTGAACTTTGTCTTTTTAGCTGTTGCCAATCTTGAGTTTCAACGGTCGATGAAGAAGGTAGTGCACCTAGTCTCTTCAGTTGCCAAGAATGGTGTGACCTGTTTTGCTACAGTCGATGAAGATTTTTGGACTTTATGATCATCCTATTTTGTTGACTTGATGATGATGGTTTTTGACTAGTTTGGTTTTAAGATTGTTGGAGATGATGGTAATAAGGGTTTAGCTTCAAGTGTTGATTTGAAACCCTAATTTGGTTACCTTATTGAACTTAACCCTAATTTGAGTACATGATAATGTTTCTTAGCTTCCTTGAGTAATTGGCATGATGATAGAATACTTTCTCTCTCCTAATGTTGTAACCCTAACTTGTTGTTAATAAGCATTATAGATCTTGAATGATTATTATATCACTTATGTATCACATGTATGGTGATGATGCTAAGCCTTGTTGAGCATGGAGAGATGATGATGTTCATGCATGGAATAATGTGAATGGTCTTATGACCTTGGATAGGGTTGATTTCCCTAATTGAGGAGATATTCTCCAAATGATGTGACAAGGGATTGATATCCATGATAATATGATTATAACTGTGGACTCAAGTGTGATAGTGAATAGTATCATGTGGTGATCTGATAAACTTTATGTTTCATATCTTTTGAAGTTGCAATCTACGCTTATCTTTGTAGAACCTTTCTAGGGTTGGTATGTATTTTGATTGATGCAGTTAAAAGATGTCCAATTGGCTTAACTAATCAAGTGAAACCCTAATCATGAAGTGCCCTGTGACATAGATTCATTCTAGTACCAGAACTTGCTGGATGGTGAAATAAGTATTCCTAAGGGACACTCGGAGCACATACTATGAGTATGCAAGGTGCAAAAGATTGTGTGTCCTTATCATCCTGACACCAGGTGTATGGAGGATGACTACGGTCATGCCTCAGTTTGAAAACGGTTGTGGTCATGTCCTAGAGATATGTGTATGTGATATGTTTGAGGACAACTACGGTTGTACCTTAGTGCAAAGATTTCATATACCCTGGTGTCTAGTGCCATGACCTATAGACTAAGGCGGAATAGGTGCTTTGCAGTTTGAATTTATATGTCACTATGCCAGACTCGTACTGACCAAGGGTGGAGAAGATCTTAGGAATTCGGCTCTCCTAGATCTTGTATGGCACTATTTTTGACTTAATAGTGGATAGTTGGATTCTGAGTGTGGTATACCTCAAACTCTGTAGGGCTTAATAAAAGACGTAATACAGTCGTGTAGTATAACTATCTAGTTTTAAACACGATTCACATTGGATGTTTACCCTTGCATTGTTTCTAATACTGTTTAGTTGTTATATAATGTGGTCAGAGAAATTAATTGTTTAGTGGTTGATAGTTTTATATGTTCTTCATATTCCTTCTAATCATGTATAATGTCATGCTTATCTGTTTTAGCTGCTTAACTTGTGTAATCAGTTTAAACTATTCATTTAGCTGGATCTTCTCATCTTGTTGAATAATAATATATCATGTTGTGTTTTTAATAATTGTTGGTTGAGAGTTATATCACTCACTGGGACGTTGGTCTCACCTCGTGGGTTACCACATCTTTTTAGACGGTCGTCAGCTGTGTGGGCAGGATCATGCTATTAAGGAAGAGCGACTTGGAGATCAGTAGCCTCAGAAGGTAGGATAACTTCTAGTTGTGTTTGTAGCAGAGTCCTACTATCGTATCTGTACTCTCAGGTTCGGAAAGGGAGTGTTTTGTAGATGTTGTATACCGATAAGCATGTGCTTATATATATATATATATATATATATATATATATATATATATATATATATATATATATATATATATATATATATATATATGTGTGTGTGTGTGTGTGTGTGTGTGTGTGTAACATGATCTTTTGTAAACAGGTAGTGGCCTCAACCACTCAACATATGTAAATATCTGATATGGTATGTTATATGATACAAGTTGTTGAACCTTATTGTAATATACTTCCGCGCATAATGATAATATGATATCTGTTTTAATTTACCTACTTTTATGGTAATGTGATGGTTTAACTGTTGATCGCGGATTTGTTTTGAGTAGTCTTGCTTGTGTGGCATCGGGTTGTCACAATCAATTAGACAACAACACGACAGTCATTTAGGAGCCGTTTGGGATGATAATTTTAAAATACGTATACAAACACCATTTTAATCCAATACCAATAAATATCATATGCATTTTACTTTACCAACAACTTATCGGCTGCTGTGAAAATTTGCGGAACTCAAAATCCAGTCTATTTTCACGATATTGGAAACTGCCGCAGTGGTTAGCTGAGAGTACGCCCATGTGATGAACGGATGCAAAGAAACATTTATTTTTTTCTGTCCCGCAACTAATCAACATTAGAACCTGATACTTTTTTAAGTACACCACTACTGAAAACGGGTTCACTATACAGACCAGAAAGGAGACTAGAAATGTGCCTCTTTTTAGCATTATGTATTTATAACAACGAAATAGCGAAGAAAAAATAGTTACTTTTCTCTTCCATTTTGTTGTTATGCACACATAATATTAAAAAAAAATCCCATTACTGATCCTGTTGCTGATCTATGTATCATTTGTCTACCGAAAACTCAGAATGTCACTACGGGAACGGCCCCTTATTGGCAGAAAAAAAACACATACGACGATTAGTGACCACGATAAAAAAATCACATGAAACGACTAGAAACGAATAAAGAACCTTACATCAAATAAGTGAATACAGCCACAGCCAAAAACCTAAACAAAGAAACCAAATAATAATGGATAAAATAAAAAAATGCAAGCAGCCTGATTAGCTGTTAGAAAAGCACACAATTAGATAGATGCGCCGATGCGAGTCATGTGACTCATGCAAATCGAGGGCCAAGTGCGGAAGTCTCCGAGAAAAGGCTTGCCGCCCTGTCTTCATGTAAAAAAGTGTCCATGCACTCTCGAAACCACAGGCAGTACAACCGCCCCTTTGATTAAGATGGGCTGATCTGAGGCAAGGCTGACGAGCAACGTGGGCCTAGTGTGGAGTCTGGGAGAAAAAGGCTCGACGAGTATCAAAATCAAAGCAGACCTGGCTTCGTCTTTGCTCTTCTTTCTGGAACTGTTGTTGCTTCTTTATTTGGGCTGGAGGATGCAGCAAAACAAACGGTCGAAGGTACCGAAATGGACCCGAAACATGTGAGCCATAGACGTGAGGTTTAGAAGGTGAATGCTATGGAGATCAATAGAGCAAATTAAACGACGGAAAGGATCTTTGCTTGCTATTCCTATCTGCAAAATGGGTAGAGATCGCTGTAATTAAGAAGTTGATGTTTTCATAACCAAACCGGTGGTTGGACCGGCGTTGACTCAGACCGGATTGAGTCTAATTTGATTAGGGTGGTTAAACCGAATGGACCGAAAAAATGACGTTAGTATGACATAAAAAAAGTTTAAACCGGAAAACGATCACCACAATTCAAGGGAATTAGTGATTGGACAGGTCAAACTAGTTGAACTGGCCACATGCAAAATATATATATATATATATATATATATATATATATATATATATATATATATATATATATATATATATATATATATTCAGGCGAGCAGAATACACTCAAGTAGTTTTTCATGATGTAATATTTTTTTTTCAAAAATCTAATCCGTTGATCTTCTTAAACATCTTGTGAATAGCTCATATGCAAAATTTGAGCATATTTGGACATTTATAGGTCATGTTATAAAGACTGCAAAAATTATGCAATTCAAAATAGTTTCACACGTAGATTTTGTTGCCCTTGGATGAGTGACTTACACTCATCTAAATGGGCTCAAAATTTGTATGTAGCCTAGTTATAGTATGACGATGAAGATCAATGATTTACATTTTATAAAAAATAATCACTACTACAGAAAATTCTTTTTACAACGGGAGATAGACAACAATTCTGATGATTGTGTTGTAGTTAGCATACTTATCACAACATGCCTATTTTCGTGTTGTATAATGTATATTTTATACAACACAAGTCATTTACAACATGCCAAACTCGTTGCAGTATATGTGGGATACTACAACAAGTACTAAAGTGTTGTAATAGACTGTAGTATTACAACATATTCAAACCCATTGTAAAAGACGTTAATTACACAACATATTGTGACCCGTTGTAATAGTCTCACATGATAACATGTTGTAATTGACCATCATTACACAACACAGACTGGCCTGCTGTAATATAGTAATTACACAACATGCCTTCACATATTGTATTTGGTACATGTTGTAATAGACCATGATAACACAACATATTAAAACTCGTTGTTATATCCCAACATGACACAATAGACTCCAACCTGTTGTTATGTATTATAATTACACAACAACTTGTGACATGTTGTAATATCCACACATAACAAATCGTTATAATAGACCACCATTACACAACATAAACTAAACTATTGTAATATACTATTATTACACAACATGATATCACCTGTTGTAATAGCTACATGTTGTAAAAGATCAAAGTCACACAACACGCTGACACTACAAGAAATTGAGATATTAACGACCAATATCATGATAAGTTAAAATTCATGTCGTTATAGACACACTCATAGTGTTGCGTGTGGTTAATTATGACCAAACATATTTCTCGTCATTACTGAAATATATATTTCGTCGTTAATTATCTCCTCATGGTTTCCAGCCAGTTAGTTTTGGGCGCTACCGAAAATTTGTATATGTGCCTCCCGCAAAGCCGTCTTTGCCCAAATTAAACGTCGGTTAATAAGGACATCCGACGTCTATATTTGAAGACCATCCAGACACGGGTATCACTTTTCATTCAGTGTCGGTTGAAGAAAAGCAACCGACGCCTAAAGTAGCCCGCAAAATCCAATTTTTTCGAGTAAAAAAAACTGTGCCAAAGTATCAGATACAACGTCGGTGTTTTAGCTAATAACCGACGCTTAATGAAGATAAAATTTGCGTCAAAAGTTCTAATATGGGCGTCGGTTGTCTTATAATAACCGACGTTATAAGTGTGCGCGCGCCGTCCCCGCCAAAATTTTTTACACCCTTATTACGTCGGGTTTTTATGGAAACCGACGCGGTTATGTTGTAGCGTCGGTCATTTAAACAACCGACACTTATGTTTAACTTAACAGCACCAGCGCGAGCGACTCTTCCCCTTTTTCTATTTCATTTCCGATTCTTCTCAGTTAGGTCCGGCGATTTCTTGCTCGTCGCCGCTCGTTGCTTCCTCCGGTCGTTGCTCGGTGCTGCCGCCGGTCGTTGCTCCTCTCCTCTCCATGCCGCCACCCCCGCCGGTAGCTGCTTCAGTGCTCTCCTCGCCGCCGCCAGCTTCCCGCCGGTCTCTGCTCTTGGTGGTCGCCCACTAGCTGTTCTCCTCCGCCGATCAAGGTAACCCTTCGATCGTCCACCTTTTTTCCTCCACCGCTGGCTTTCTCTGTCGCCGCCGACCCGGACCTCACCCAGGCGGAGCCTAAGCAGGTGCCAGGGCACGCCTAGGGTCCCAAGCCCAGGTGCCCTGCCTAGCTAGGCCTCTGGGCGGATGCTTGGGTGGCGCCAGGGCACGCCTAGGCTGCTGCTGGGGTTTGGATTCATCTACTGGATTGAACGCTAGATCAACCTATACAAAGGATGCCCAAAAAATGCACTGATTTCACCAAGTCACCCCAAAAGCCGTTGAAAAATATTCTGATTGTGTTCATTTATGTACTGATTTCACCAAGCTAGTGAAATTTTTTTTATAGTTATTTACTGATTGTGTTTATTTATGTACTGATTTTTTTATGATTTATTCGTCTACTTATTTGTATTTTTCATCTACTTATTTGTATTTTTTTGTCTACTGTTTTTTTATTTAGTTATCTACTCATTTGAATTTATTTGTGTACTGCTTTTGAAATTATATAATCATCTAGTGATGTAACTTTATCACAGACTCGTTATGAACCATTAGATCTAGATCTTAGGGTATCTCTACCGTCCTAACTATGAAATTGGTAACTTGTTTCCTTTTTGAGTATATTGACAATGTTAATCACCTAACTTGAAGAACTAGGATATGAATGATGAAACTAGGATTGTAGGTATAAGAATGACAACACATGTATTTGTTGGCCTAGAAACCCGTCCAAGATTTACTCATTAGGAGTAAATCTTAGATAGTCCCCAGTTTGGGACTGTTCTTGAACACCTAATCTCACTTAGGATGTAAGTGTATAATGTGTATTGGGTTTTTGAGAAAATTTTGGTAGCATTTCCCCGTTTGTTCTCTAAGTACATATGTATTTAGAGAACAGCAGGGAAATGCTGCCGAAATTTTCTGAAAAACCCAATACACATTATACACTTACTAGTGAGATTAGGTGTTCAAGAATGGGATAGGTGGTACACATTTATTATATATAAGAATGACAACACATATATTTGTTGGCCTAGAAACCCGTCCAAGATTTACTCATTAGGAGTAAATCTTGGATAGTCCCCGGTTTGGGACTGTTCTTGAACACCTAATCTCACTTAGGATGTAAGTGTATAATGTGTATTGGGTTTTTGAGAAAATTTTGGTAGCATTTCCCCGTTTGTTCTCTAAGTACATATGTACTTAGAGAACAGTAGGGAAATGCTGCCGAAATTTTCTCGAAAACCCAATACACATTATACACTTACTAGTGAGATTAGGCGTTCAAGAATGGGATAGGTGGTACACATTTATTATATATAAGAATGACAGCACATGTATTTGTTGGCCGAAGTTTTAACCATGCAAAAACTTTAATCTGTTAACCCTAGACCCTAATCTTGTTGTAATATATACTTGTTTTCTCTTTGATCATAGAATGGATAGATCATGGATGTCCATTCGCAATCGCTGCACTCCATAGTTTATTTCTGGTCTTGACCAGTTTATTAGATTTGCCGAGGAACATAGGAAACAACCTGGAGATAGGTTCTACTATCCATGTAGGCATTGCGGTAACAACTTGAAAGTCAGCACTAGTGACGAAATCAAAAGTCATGTCATGTGCAACGGGATTGTACAAGGCTATACAGAATGACACTGGCATGGAGAGATTTCAAACCCGAAACCAGTGGATGTCGATAGTAGTGCTTGTGTGGAAGAAGAAATTGCCTACGATGACGTAGATGTGAATGAACCAGTTCCAGTAGACATCGTTGATGCGATGCTGGATAGTTGTGGGGTAGAGCACACCGATCCACCTCCCATTTTTAGAAACATTGTGCATGATGCTGAGATATCATTATACACAGGTTGTACTAAGTTTACGAAGCTTAGCGCTGTGTTGAGATTGTATAAGCTGAAAGCTAACAATAGATGGAGCGACAAAAGCTTCACGTCATTGTTGTCTTTGTTGAAAGAAATGCTTCCTGAAGGAAACAAGCTGCCAATCTCAACATACCAGGTAAAGAAATTGTTGTGCCCAATGGGAATGGATGCCAAGAAGATACACACATGCCCGAATGATTGTGTATTATTTCAAAAGGACTATGTGGATTTGAAAGATTGTCCAAAATGTGGTGCGTCATGGTATAAATTGACGACTTCGGGGGAGTCCAAAACTGGTTCTCCTGCCAAGGTGATGTGGTATCTACCTATAATATCACGGTTTCAACGCTTCTTTGCCAATCCGATAGATGTGAAGAATTTGATGTGGCATGCAGATGTTAAGAAAAATAATGATGGGATCCTACGACATGCGTCTGATTCCCCACAGTGGAAGAAGATTGATCTATTGTACCCTGAATTTGGTGAAAAATTCAGGAATCTAAGACTTGGGCTTTGTACAGACGGGATGAATCCGTACGGGACATTGAGCATCCAACATAGCACTTAGCCAGTCATGCTTGTTATATAAAATCTCCATACAAGAGTCAGACATATCGGCAGATTTATGGAGAGAACAGTACAATGTATTTTCACATGTGGTATGTCAGTAAAACCCATATAATACTAATTACTTTTAGGAAGTCCATGGATTCATTCAGCATTACTTGTATAAAACATGAGACATATTTCTCATCCTTATTGGAATTTGCTTCATTGCACAATGTTTGGGTATATTTTTCCTTTTCTATCTGTAATCTCTTATTAACTTTGGGTAATTGCTGCACTGATGGGTATAAATTATTCTTATCTTAAGGTAAAATTGAATACTCAACTGATTGGGTTCTTTTAGGTTCCGTAAATGATATCAAAGAGATAAGATTAATGAGAAAAATCGTATGTCGTCAACATTCACGAACAATGATTAGTAACAAATCAAGAGAGAAAGCTACCAGTTGACTTATCGACTATACTATCTTATAATGGTAATAGAAAGAGAAGTGGGCTCCCTTGGACCTGAAATACATATATATATAAAGTGTTCTTGACGATTCTTAATTGATTTCAAATATCTTATTCAAAACTGATGCCTAAGACTTCCGTGAGGTGGTTGTTTTATTTTTATATGCAAGCTTTTTTAATCTATCATCTCTTAGGGCATCTTTATGTTCTCTCTCTTTTAGGCACATGAATGATCAATGTTTAATGTAAGATATTGATACACCAACATACCAAGGACTCGAGAGTTCTATGAGGCAAAAAGAGATCTGGATAAAGAGACAACCTACATCTATTGTGCAGAAAGCAGAAATTTTCAGACACGCCTGATACTACCATTATAGGTTGTTCTGGTGAATAAGAGTTTGACCAAGTTTTGGTGGGATCGAGTAGCAGTTTTGATCTTTTTATTAATAGTTTACACTTCTCTTCGATTTTTTTAGATAAGTTATGCATTTGGGATGCATGTTACTATGCTTAGTTGTGTTTTGTAGTGGAGATTTGAAAACATATTTTCTTCACTTTCTTAAATGTCTACATTGAGGATGATATCCATGTTTTATATATTATATTGTATAAATTCATGTTAGGGTGTAGGATAATGACAAGGTTGTAAATTTTAAATGTGAAGTATGAAGTATACTGTCTCAATCTAGAGAAACCCCACAAATAAAAATTTAAAATGTAAATAGACTGAGTGATTAAAATTACATCTTACATGATTATTACCTTATTTCTATCTATATCTACCCCTTTTCTTCTTCCATATGTTATCTACTAGATGGTAATAAACCGTGATCCCTGAAGGTATAACAAGGTATTTTTTTTAAGAAAATACTATTAGGAACCATCCTTGGGGTGCTAAATATGGCACTCAGTTGAGATAGTGGAAGCAGTCAAAGCTCCTGGTGTTGGGCAATTTTGTTTCTAAATATGATTACATTCCTTGTCATCTATTGTATATATTCGAGGAACTTTTTATTATGAATATATGTACCTCTTTGATACTAGGTAGTGAGAACAACTTGCATAAATGATCAAAAAAGGAGAGAACTAGATACTAAACAAGGGATTAAAGACCTTATGAACAATATATATATATATATATGTATATATTTTTTGGAATGCATATTTTAAATGTAAATTAGTTTTGTTTTCTTTTAATTAAAGTAGTATGGGAAGAAATTGGATTTTACTTAGTTTTTTTCCAAACTTAAAGTCTCTTCTATTTTGATAACTCGGTGTATTCCTTGAATTCCAGCAATACTCAGTTCTCCTGGAAAATAGTGATTGTTTATATTTTTCAGCCTTTTCTTTTTACATTATTACCTGCAGTAACTTGAAATATCACATTTTATAATATGTTCTGTATGTCTTTGAATATACAAGGATATGTTGAAAGCTAGATTTTGATAACTCGGTGTATTCCATGAATTTCAGCAATACTCGTCCAGGCTTATAGCTTGTTCTATCTAAAAAGTATGTTGAAGCTTTGGATTATCCCTTCACGCCAAATTTTTGGAAACTTTTGAAGGTGAGGATGCAATTTATGTTAGGCATTGTCATTTACTCCTTTTGATGTGATTTCGATGTCATTTTTCATTTTGTATAGAATTTGCTTCTTTTTTGTGCTTGAAACTTTGAACAACCATTTGAGCTTTAATTGTTAGTTGGTAACAGTTATGTCATTGTCCTTCAACTATGTTAATGCCAGCTAGGCCAAAATGTTTTTCTTTGTTTGTCTTGATCTCACTACTATAAAAAATACTTTTTACAATGGGAGAAAGACAACAATTATGCTGGTTGTGTTGTAGTTAGCATACGTATCACAACAAGTCTATTTGTGTGTTGTATGTTGTATAGTTTTTACAACACAAGTAATTTATAACAGGTCAAGCCCGTTGTAGTAAAATGTGATATTACAACATGTGCTAAAGTGTTGTAATAGACTATAGTATCACAATATATTCAAACTTATTGTAAAAGACCTCATTTACATTACATATTGTGACCCGTTGTTATAGCCACACATGATAACATGTTATAATAGACCATCATTACACAACATAGACTGACCCATTATAATATGTCATAATCACACAATAGGTGTTCACCCATTGCAATAGGTACATGTTGTAATAGATTAGAATAACACAACATGTTGAAACCCGTTGTTATATATCAAGATTACATAACAGACTCTGACATGTTGTTATATGCTATAATTTCACAACATGTTGTGACCCATTGTAATAGCCACACATGATAAATAGTTGTAAAATACCATCATTACACAACATAGACTAACCTATTGTAATATACCATAATCACACAATAGGAATTCACCTATTGTAATAGCTATATGTTGTAATAGACAACAAAATTTAACTTGTTGTTATATACCAAGATCATACAATAGAATCTAAGATGTTGTTATATATCATAATTATAAAACATATTCTAACATTTTATACAATCACATGTTCCCAGATTTATTCAGAAAATCCTCTTAGTTAAAAAATACAATATCTTCTAGTTGCGTTGACTTTCTCTCTTTTTGTTTACTGATGTGATGGATATGTTCTCTCTTCCTCTCTCATTCATCTTCGCCATTGTCAATTTTAATATATGTTTGATCAACCTCTAACACTGAGTAACCACAAACATGTAATTAAGTCCTTAAAATTCTCAACTTTTATATGACAAACATTAACCTCATGATATTTTTTCTTAAAAATTAATTGTCACATCTAGCTCCATAATTGGTGTTGGATCTAATTTTGTCAAGTTTGGTCAATCCCAGATTGAGAAGTCGGTTGAACAAATATGGGTCACATGTTTTGACCCAAAACTGACATGAACCCTATTTCTTAACATAAATCATGATCATGTGATCAAATAAATATTTTTTTAATATAAAATCATTGCTAAATTTGGGTCTGGAGTAGGTTTCAGGATTAATTTTCTCAATATGAGTTGATTTTAGATTGACAGGTCAGCCGAACAAAATCCAGTTTTGTATTTGGGTAAGTGAATTGACATTTAGACATTCTGGGTAGATATTTTGACAAAGAACCGACCCTAACCAAATTTGTTAATAGGAATTTAAATAGGAGTTTGTAACCATATATATATATATAATCATTAGCAAATGTGGATCCATATTTGTTCCTAATTTATTTTCTCAATATGGGTCAGTTCTGAATTGAGAGGCCAGTCGAACAAAATCCAGTCTTGGATTTGGGACTGGGATTGACAGCTACACACATGGCCAGTTCATGTTTTGATCCAGAATCGATTGACCCGAACCAAATTATTTAACACTACTATGTGATATTTTTTTAGAGTAATTAACAACCCTACATAAATCATATACATAATATACATACATATTACATATATAGGTTTAATTTCTACATGTGTCACATGTTAATAAAAAAATATCTATAGCTTGTATACACTTGTGCTTTATTTTTTCCCTCACGCCTTTCTGATTCCCATTCAGAATTTTTCAATAGCCGAGATCAGAACTCTAACCCTTGTCGTGAACTGCGTTCCTACAATCTCCGCCGTGACGTGAATTGCCTGCAATCTTCGTCGTGAACTGCCTGCAATCTCCGTCACCAGACAGCCTGACTTGGCTCCTCCTCCTCTGCCTCGTCCTCCATCACCAGACAGCCCAACTCGACTCTACAATCTCCGCCGTGAAGTGCCTGCAATCTCTATCACCAGACAACCCAACTTAACTTCTCCTCCGCCTCGTCCTCCATCACCCGTCAACCTGACTCAGCTGTCCTATAGAGACTGCCAACACCACCGCGTCCTTCTCCACCAGAAATCCCTTGCTGCCCTGGAGAAAATAGTAACACCGCTGCCTCCTCCTTCACCAGAAAGCTTTTCAGTCTCTAATTGCTTTGAAGCCTCCTACTGCTTTGTAGATCCCTTCAATCCAAGGTACCTATATTGATTTTTGTTCTGGATCAGATATGCTAAAATAGCAATGTAGGTTCTATGATGCTAGTCTGCAACTTAATGATTTTTCGTATGTGTGCACACAGTGAATTGGCATGGTACTTGTATCATTGTCCATGCCCATGTGCATTACAGAATTAGGCATTAAAAAAATAAATACATTAGAGATAACAATTTTCAAGTGAAGATTACCTTTTATTGGAAAGCATATTGCATTAGCAGCTTAACTGAAAAGTAAATTGGTAGGAAATTTGTGGAGCTTTATGAAAGTAGTAGTATAAACATGCCGACCACATGATTCAGAGCAGTATTGATCACCCTCTTTTAGCTTTTCAAAATTAAGACATTGTTGAATCATCTCAGATGATGTTCAAATCATTTATGTTTAACTCAATAGAATGAAATTTTGAAACGTCTACTTCATATTGGTAAAAATATGGGCAGGGCATCCATGAGCTCTGGATATAAATGATAAATGATATGAATGGAGTTTCACCTAGTTCAAAGGATCTAGACCTTATATTTCCATGTCAATAATATGTATGATGAAACAACTTATCTTTCTTCCTTTTCTGTTCCCTTATTTTCAGATCCAACTTCATTATTATCCTTAACAACCTCAATAGTTGGGGATTTTTCCTACTCGACCAACTTCTCATAGTTGAGTGTAGTGTCTACGATGGTCAGAGCTTACTAAACCATAGATTAGTACCACATAATTATCAAGACTCAAACTCCAAAGGCCTTCATTCTATTTTTTAGCTGACTTGATACATAAACCCCCATGTTGTTTGTTGTCTATAACCTTTGCCCAGGCCACAATATGTGTGATCCTTTGCTCATTGTTGCCACTCTAGAAGAAGTTTCTAATAATCATGTCAATTCTATTGCATATCGATATGGGAGTTATGTTGTCTACATCAAGTAGATGGGTGGCTAACTGAGAGTTGACTAGAGCAAGATGACTCTTCTAGTGAAGGAAATGGATCTGTTCACCCAAGAAGATATGAGGTTCTCCACCTTTTTGATAAAATCCATATACTTAGATTGGTTGGCTCTGGTGTGTAGAAGGGGAGCACCTAGATTTTTCCAAGATTTTTCATGGCAAAGCCCAGGTTCAGCCCTTTCCTTAGTGAGCAGCCCTTGAATTTGGGTCTCCGTCAAGTATCCAGGATGAGGAAGCTTTGGAGTGAATTCCTCTATACCAGGTAGGATTTTTTCATATTTTCCTTTTACTAGTCCGCATATCTTGAATATCAACATCATCACACCTTCTAGACCATGCATTTCTCAATTTCTGCTATCTTTTGCAAATATTGAATTTGCTTAATATACATTGGGTATGATCTCATCACATTTTCAGTTTAGTTTTATTTGACTCTGTAAATATTGGGTGGGACATGAACATATAAGACTTAGTGTGTTCTACTTTGATTTAACTATGACTTCTTAGTTCTACCAGGCCATGTTGTGAACTAAGGAATACCAAGGCTTGTATTTTACTCATCAAAACAGAGGAGAAAACTCCCTTATGTTCTCGTGTATCACCTTTAGGTAGTTGTCTTCTTGAAAGACTCCACATCAATCATTAGGAATAGAAACAAACTTGGTTTGATCCGTTTTACAACTTATTACCTCCAAAAATCAACCATCTAAAGTAGAGGAAGATAGTGTGTACTTGGCTTTAAGTCTAATTTCACCACCAATTTAGATGAAGGAGATTAGAAAAGATGTAACATCTTACTATTATGAATATTTGCAGTATCACTAAATACAAAGTTCCATAGATGCAATGAATATGAGGTCTCTGTTTGGAATCACAATCTCATTACTTGCCCAACCCTTCAACTATTTCATTATGAATAACAACATGAAGAACATTTGGATGCTTCCTTCCATCCTGGCAAGAGAGCAACAATAAAAGAGATTACATCAGTTCATTTCATCTCACTCTCTTCTATGCATGGTAACATTGAAGAAAAAATCCTACCACTAATACTAACTAGTTGTTACATTGTTAGGATCAGCTAGACATCACCCACTAGGTTGAATTTGTAGAAATGAAAATTTTATGCACATGAACCAATTATTGGTTTCTTTTGTGCCATCATGGATTTTCCATTAAGGCATAGTGAAGATAATACTATCTTATTTCAAATTTTCAATGTGTTCTCAATGATTACTAAACTAAAAGAGATACATGCTCAACCATTGCTTGTATTTTTAGAGAGTAGATACTCTATAATAGTTTAGACATAAAATATCAACAATAATGTCTACCACCAATGATACAAATTTGTTTCAATGTTATCGCCAGCTAGTGATCATCCATTAGACTAGATTTTGCTCATAATGCTAAGTCAGTACACATGTCACAATTGATTCATTTCGAGCCATCTTGGACTAGATGTTTTGAGATGGTGGTGCACATTAACTTTCCAACTATAGATTAACCCAGAACTCACCAAATTCTACAAATAGCATATATACATCAGTGTTTCTCTATCAGTACAAGAACTAAATTCAGTAGCAAACTTGTAACCAAATAGAGAATGTTAAAGTCAACAACTTCGTGATGAACACTCTGTTACTAATGTCTCATTATATGTATGAGATGTCTTTTTTTATGCATTATAAACTAGAGTCATTACACTTTGGTCATAACAAACCACCGCATAGTTCTTGGTTTCTTTTGTGCCATCATGGCTTTTCCATTAAGGCATAGTGAATATAATACTTTCGTATTTCAATTTTTCAATGTGTTCTCAATGATTACTAAACTAAAAGAGATACATGCTCAACCATTGCTTGTATTTTCAGAGAGTAGATATGCTATACTAACTCAAAGATAAAATATCATCAATAATGTCTACCACCAACAATACAAATGTGTTTCAATGTTATCTCCAACTAGTGATCATCCATTAGACTAGATTTTGCTCATAATGCTAAGTCTATACACATGCAACTCACAATTGATTCCTTTCGAGCCATCTTGGACTACATGTTTTGAGATGGTGGGTCAATGGATTTCAAATAGTAACCATAATGAATCCATTACACTTGTTCTCGCAATGATGAATGTGAACATGTAGTTCTATATTGCTTAGGATGCACATTAACTTGCCAAGTATAGCTATACCTAGAACTTGCCAAATTCTACAAACATCATATAAACATCAGTGTTTCTCTATCAGTGCTGGAACTAAATTCAGTAGCAAACTTGCAACCAAATAGAGAATGTCAAAGTGAACAGCTTTGTGATGAACATTCTCTTACTCTACAGACCACAATCATTAGAGAAGGACACCAGGGGTGTCCTACACGCATGACACACTATTCTAGACCATACCTGCATATGGTTCCCCTATAGTCCCTCTAATGATTTCTAATATGATATGAGGCCACTTCCCTCTCTCCACAATATTCTCCATACTTTGTCAATCATGGTTTATGCTACAACTCTTCTAGATATTTTTCCATATCATAATGAAAAGTTCTGATGATATTTTATAGAAGAATGGAGAGATGTTCTGGCTCCATGGTATGGCCGCATAATGCACTTGTGTATATAGACATACATGCATGACTCCATGATGCGCACAAACTGTAGAAGCTCCACAAACAATACATCACATGAATAAGAAAGTAACTAGAAATTTTCATCATTGTCTCATCCATAGTCGATCTCTTCTCACTCTTGCTTCACTCCATTTCTTCATCTCTCTTTGTATTTTCCCTCCATCTCTCAACACATATAGCTATACATATAAAACTATGTAAGTTCACTTAAATTTCTAGTTAGTGTCTATATGGCACACATCTATAGCATTGTGCTACTGAATATTAAATTCGGGGAAACTTACTTTCAATTTAGTTTTCTTGGCTTTTATCTGAAATGGTTAGCTTTTACTAAGCAAACAATGTGGTAGGATATTGTCACCCCTTTAAACCAACCCTCGTGGATGCCATGCAAACTAGGACAATGAAAATAACTAGAACTGAGTCAGGAAAACATCATTCCTACTCTCCATGGTGGTACCAACCTGGACAAGAAGCAAATAAGGAAAGAAGGTCGTGGCTGCCTTACGTTGGATGTATCCGTTCAAGCAATATATGAAGCTATTAAAAGGGTATGTGAAGAATAGATATCGACCCGAGGGTTGTATGGTGGAAAGCTACATAGTAGAAGAGGCTACACTATTGGAATTGTTCTTTTTACCTTATAATGTGGGGTACATATATATTTTTCCGATTGTCTGGTGTTTGTTTATTTTAAATGTTGCTTAAAAATATATTAATATTAAATGTAATACTCATGCATATGTAGGGGACATTTGATACTTTGTATCTTCGACCCTACGCGGGGTAGATGTTATTATCTTGATCTGTTAAAAGAGGAAAATTATGTGGGAACGTGGAAAAACTCATGGATTTGTAAGTACTTTGTAAAATAATTTCATTACATAATACATGTATGGAACGTTCCATATATTGTTATTAATGCATAGAATTCTTGATATGAATTTGTATAGGACTCATAAATTTTATCAAATTAGAGATGTGAAATATAGGAAGAATTTGAAATGGGAAATTATCAAGGTAAGACACCCTTTTCTTTCTTGTTGTTGCAAATTTCTGGATAACTAGAAGCAGAGCCATCTTTTCTTTAATGTGTACTTATTTTGACTCCTATTTGGCATCCATTTTTTGTGCCACTGCTTCCAGCACTTGGTTGTCCGATCAACCTAGACAATTGGTTCCCTACATTATTGCTTTCCTGTAACCTCTTAAAATTATATAGGAAACTAATCTATTTTTGGATATTCAAACCAGGTTTTAATATGCCCAGACCCAGATCCATATTTCAAACGGGTTATGGGCCGGGTTTAGGCCCGGATTTTTCTTTAAAAAGTGAAGCCCATACCCAGCCCATTTATGTAGGAGGTAATGTAGACAACATGATGGTGTAGAAATATGGGATTAGGGCCGGATTTGGGCCAACCCAGTTTACATCATATGTCCAATTTGCAATGTCAACGTCGATCCTTCTGTAGTTTGGATTCATAAAATACATTCTTCTACACATGCGTAGTGTTACTCTATAATGTACTATTACTTAAATTTGTAGAATTCAGAATAGAAATATGATTCAACTGGCTGCTACTAATACACATCCTATTCATAATCAGAAATACACATACTTATGCTACTAATACACATCCTTTTATCCATACATATTCATTAACAAGTTGTTGATCACCATTGATATAATCATTCACAAAGGAATATACTGGACAAGAGTACATCACAATCGACAAAGTTAAACCATACAAAATTAAACATCAAACTAGTAGACTGGCAGCTAGCATTGTAAGTTGTAACCGGTTTATTTGCTCAGCTAGCATTCTGTTACCCTGCCTATGCGTATTAATTGCAAATTTCTATTTGTAATCTGAAAAAACTCTTTTATTTACTCTCATATAGCATTTCAATTTGCATCTGGTTTGGTTCCAAATCATTGTTGTTGCTTCTATATGGGCAGAAAAAATACAAACAGACAGAAAAACAGGCTACTATACGGTTATTAGTCCTTGTCAATCATACATAAAAATCTGCTTCTATATGAATTATAATTCCATGGCTAAGAGAAGTAGATAAGCTGCTGCTATAAGGTTATAAAATTCCAGTCGATCATACAAACAGATAGAAAAACAGGCTACTATACAGTTATTAGTCCCTGTCAATCATACATAATCTGCTGCTATATGAATTATAATTCCATGGCTAAGAGAAGTAGATAAGCTGCTGCCTATGCGTATTAATTGCAAATTTCTATTTGTAATATGAAAAAACTCTTTTATTTACTCTCATCTAGCATTTCAATTTGTAATTGGTTTGGTTCCAAATCATTGTTGTTGCTGCTATATAGGCAGAAAAAATACAAACAGACAGAAAAATAGGCTACTATACGGTTATTAGTCCCTGTCAATCATACATAAAAATTTCTTGCTATATGAATTATAATTCCATGGCTAAGAGAAGTAGATAAGCTGCTGCTATAAGGTTATAAAATTTCGGTCGATCATACACAAAAATCTGCTTCTATATGATTTTTAATTTCATGGTCGAGCATATAGAGGACAGAAAAACCATTAACATTTGAATAAAAAAGCCACCAGTTGGCTGCTATGTTTTGATTATGATTTCATATTCACGCAGGTCCACATCCACACACAAACATACTTGGTACTTGACCCAGATATTCCCACTAACCTTCTCACCGGGGACATGTCAGCAGTGCGTTTATGCCTCTCTGGCAGCATCTTGTCCCAATCAATCATGGTTGCATATGATCCTCTCATAGTTTCTCCTACTCATGATCTTGATAGCCTTCACTATCCACCACTTCAAAACTAAACTCATGAAGGATTCATCCCGATATTCCCTTTCCAATGCCACAGGGAGGCATTCTGTTTAGTCTGCACTTCTGACTCTAGAAACCCCTCATTGCAGTAATAGGGCATGGATATCTTTTGCGGAGATCCGTTGCTTACTAGTTGGCAGGAGTGTAGAGTCTTAAACTATATTTCATTTGAGCTCCAGATGTTTATTTATCACTTTGCCATTATTGGAGTTAAATAATCTATGATATGAAAACGAGATTAGGTAAATTCAGTCTTGTGCACAATAGAAATTGAACTGTATAAAGAAGAAAAAAACTTTTCCTTGTTGTATTTTCCCTATGTACTAGTTATTGTGAATTCAATATTGTGTTTAGTTCTCACAGCCACAGTTTCCTGGACTGCACCCATAGAGATGGAACACGAGAAGTTATGGTCCCAGTCATGACATGGGCTACAACCAAGAATCCTAGTTTTGTTGTTGCTACCTTCGGCCTAAAACAAGCCTGTGGTAGTTAGCCGTTGCTATCTAGCAAAAGAATCACATGTTCTGGCAGTCTATTTTACTGTCATGATTTCTTTGTTATAAACAACTTTTCTGATGCAAAAACATTAGTTGATACCAGATAAATTTCTGATGCAAAAACATTGGTTGATACCAACCCATTTGTCTAATGCTATACACGATTTCAACGTCTCATGATGTTTTGAAATTGATAAGACCTTGTATTTGCAACACTCCATGGTAAAACACCACTCAGAAACATGTTTTGTCCCCATCTTGAATCACACATGGCCACCTCAACTCCATGACAGTATTACTCTACAAGTAGGCCTCTCTAAACTACATGTAATCTGAACCAAATAGAAAAAGTAACTACCAGCCGTAAGCACATATGGAACAACCCAACTAAGTGACTACAGGGAGATGTTGCCAGTAACCAGAGGTTCAATTTTGGCCATTACTAATCACACACAAAGCAAGCAATTGTTGAAGATATGAACAACCTTCAACCAATATTAGTATTGCATTGTACTAATAAATATGAGATAGTTCTACCTCCAATAATTTTGAGGTATTTATACTTCTTCCATCCTCTTATTTGTTAACAAGTTCTCACAATTATTTAGATAACAAATTCATATTTATTTTATACAATGTCAAAAATAGCCGAACAACATAGATTGCGGGTATTATGTGTTGAAGTACATGAGAGACATCGTTGATGCGAGAATTAGAAATATTCCTGAATGTGTAAGTTATTTATCATTATATTCTTTTAGTTTATTTAAATTTCTAAATAAATTTAAAAAAATGACAAATATGTTGATATATTTATCATATGATTGCAGTATTATTCGAAGTATATTGGTCGTTGCTTCAACCAAGAAGAAATCGACGAGGTCTAAAATGAGTGGGCGACGTGTTCTTGAGCACACATAAGATTATGTGACACGAGGGGGAGACATATTCTTTAGCATAGACCAATGTGTGAAACTTTTTTAGTTAGTTTTCAGTTTGATTCTAGAGTGGATACTCAATACTTTGTATTATTTAATCTTAGTATTGATGATGGAATATTTATTAAATTCAGTACGAGTTTTTTTTCAAGGTTTGATGGAAATTTTGTTCGATATGTGCTTGTTTGTGAAATGAAAAAAGTATAATTGCATATTTATTATAATTTATTAAATATTTATTGTTATAATCCACACAGTTGAAATTTATTGTTATAACAAATAAAGGCTTTATGGAATGCAAAATTTTAACTCATTTGGAATTTTCTAGTCTGATTATATATATATATATATATATATATATATATATATATATATATATATATATATATATATAGTCAGGCTAGAATACACTCGAGTGTATTCGGAGTAGAATACACTCAAGTAGTTTTTCATGATGCAATATTTTTTTCAAAAATCTAATCTATTGATCTTCTTAAACATCTTCTGAATAACTCATACGTAAAATTTGAACACATTTCGACATTTATAGGTCATGTTATAAAGACTGCAAAAATTTTGCATTTCAAATTAGTTTCACGCGTCAATTTTGTTGCCCTTGGATGAGTGACTTACACTCGTCCAAATGGGCTCAAAATTTGTATGTAGCCTAGTTATAGTATGACGATGAAGATCAATGGTTTACATTTTGCAAAAAATAGTCTTGATATGAAAACACACTTGAGTGTATTCATGCGATCTGTACACTCGAGTGTATTTTAGCTTGACTCTCTCTCTCTCTCTCTATCTATATATATATATATATATATATATATATATATATATATATATATATACTGGAGTGTATTCGAAGCAGAATACACTCAAGTAGTTTTTCATGATGCAATATTTTTTCAAAAATCTAATCCATTGATCTTCTTAAACATCTTGTGAATAGCTCATACACAAAATTTGAGCATATTTGGACATTTATAGGTCATGTTATAAAGACAACAAAAATTATGCAATTCAAATTAGTTCCATGCATCGATTTTGTTTCCTTTGGATGAGTACTTACACTCATCCAAATGGACTCAAAATTTGTATATAGCCTAGTTATAGTATGACAGTGAAGATCAATGGTTCACATTTTACAAAAAATAGTCTGGATATGCAAACACACTTGAGTGTATTCATACGATCTATACACTCAAGTGCATTCTAGCATATACATATATATATATATATATATATATATATATATATATATATATAGAGAGAGAGAGAGAGAGAGAGTGAGGCTAGTGTACACTCGAGTGTACCACAGGCACCGTACACCTCAGTTAATTTTAAAGGTGCAATAACTTTTTGAAAAATATACACCATTGATCTTCTTAAATATCTTAAGAACATAATATATAATAAATTCCAGCTCATTTTTACACTTATAGGTCTTACATCTAAAGGAGGAAAAAATCAATCATTTCAAATTAGTTTTGTGTGTCGATTTTGTTATCCTTGGATGAGTGACTTACACTCATCCAAATGAGCTCAAATTTTGTATGTGGCCTATTATTATTGTAACCATGAAGATCAATTGATTATATTTTGGAAAAACATGGTCTATATAGGCAAACACCATTGGGGTGTACAGCGTGATCTGTACACTCGAGTGTATTCTAGCCTGACTCTCTCTCTCTCTCTCTCTCTATATATATATATATATATATATATATATATAGAGAGAGAGAGAGAGAGAGAGAGAGAGTTAGGCTAGAAATACACTCGAATGTATTCAGAGCATAATACACTCAAGTAGTTTTTCATGATGCAATATTTTTTCAAAAATCTAATCTGTTGATATTCTTAAACATATTGTGAATTGCTCATATGCAAAATTTGAGCACATTTGGACATTTATAGGTCATGTTATAAAAACCGCAAAAATTATCCTTTTCAAATTAGTTTCATGCGTCGATTTTGTTGTCCTTGGACGAGTGGCTTACACTCATCCAAATGGGCTCAAAATTTGTATGTAGCCTAATTATAGTATGATAGTGAAGATCAATGGTTTACATTTTACAAAAAATAGTCTTGATATGAAAACACACTTGAGTGTATTCGTGCGATCTATACACTCGAGTGTATTCTAGCCTAACTCTCTCTCTTTCTCTCTCTCTCTCTCTCTCTCTCTCTCTCTCTCTATATATATATATATATATATATATATATATATATATATATATATATAGTCACGCTAGAATACACTCGATTGTATTCGGAGTAGAATACACTCAAGTAGTTTTTCATGATGCAATATTTTTTTTCAAAAATCTAATCCACTGATCTTCTTAAACATGTTTTGAATAGCTCATACACAAAATTTGAGCACATTTAGACATTTATAGGTCATGTTAGAAAGACCGAAAAAATTATGCATTTCAAATTAGTTTCATGCGTCAATTTTGTTGCCTTTAGATGAGTGACTTACACTCATCCAAATGGGCTTAAAATTTGTATGTAGCCTAGTTATAGTATGACGGTGAAGATCAATGGTTTACATTTTGCAAAAAATAGTCTTGATATACAAACACACTTAAGTATATTTGTGTGATCTATACACTCAACTATATTCTAGCCTGACTCTCTCTCTCTCTATATATATATATACATTTATACATACATATACATAAACATATATATATATATATATATACACACACACACTAGTGTTTGCACGTGCAACACACGTGTCTTTTAATGTTTTACATGGCAACTATTATTCCATGATTTTATAATGTGACACATTTGCACTAAATATATGCCAAAGTACAATTTGGAATCGCACAAGTACATAGCGTAATGACGATAAGAAAAATACAATTTGGAATCACTCAAGTACATAACATAATGACAATATTAAAAATTACCCACATTGAAAAAATTATTCATTTTCCTTTCTTCATCACTTATGAAACTTCCATTAAGAACCGGTAGTTATTTTTTACATTTAAGTAAATTTTTATTGGGATAAAAAATGTAATACATGCACATAAAATTGATATTTCTATAAACAATAAAAGTTGAATTAAATACTGTGGGATGGACATTTGCAATTTTTATCCATGAAAGAAAATAGATTGGAATTTGTTTTACATATTATCATAGATAACTTAGTACTGATTGTTACCATTTAACTTGTCTTTTTCTAAATGTTACCTTATAGGAATTATTTAAATAAATTCGATATAGTTGTTTTATAAATACTTTGATAATAACTAAAGGTGCAACTATATACTAACTTCGACAATCTTGATATGGTAACATTACTTTCCTAATTTTTCACAATTACCCATATCTTTCAAGGACTTAGTTCAATGTTTCAATCCCTTACACTAATACCTCATAATAACATGTTCATGTGCATGAATGTGGATGTCTATCTTCCTAGTACAATTGTATGATTACAAACTTGGGAATTGAACCCATGCTTGATTTAGGCCTACACCGAGCCTCATGGATATGATGCCAAGAAACCACCCAATAGTTTTCTACCTTTAATCATATCTTGAGAGGGAAAAAGTATGCATAATACCAACTCTTTCTTTCAACATCAAGGGATAAAAAATCCTAGTTGCAAAATGATAACCTTTGCTTTCATGGTAGATGTAGATAGTCAAGGTTCTCTAGTTTTTAGTTGTCGTACATCATCATAGAAGATTGTTGATCAAGAATAACAAGATGTTTATATGATGCACTTGTTGAGATAGCCATTCTTTATAGGGACTAACAAATTCTACCCATCACCATAAAACTCTAGTAACTATGAAGTCCATGTACTAACATGTGTATCTTAGTCGATAAATTTTGGCTTAACCTTGTAGCATACTTTTTGTAAACTATAAGTTTATTATTCATGTTGCACTTGCTGGATCCAAACATTATTTGATGTAGTTTTTAGTGCACCACATTGTACCCATCAACAACTTCTCAACATGAATATCACAATAGATGAGGTATACCTTTATAATTATGATTAACACAAAATATAACATAATGGTAGTTATATTTAAGTAAGAGACATGAAGCTTTACACATCTTTTATCATATTTTGACCATATTGGCACACAATCATAGTTATTTGTAACATGTAAAAATAGGTTAAAGATATTAAAAAATAATTTTGGATTATACTATCATACACTAAGTAAAAAATTTATAGTTTTTACTTGAATTTTCATGTTAAGACATTAATTTTTTTAACCACCTTAATCTAAAAAAAACAAGTTACTCTATAAAACATTCCCCACAAACTATATGACGGTGAACATTGTCCTTTCATTTGTATACTTGGGAGATTAGACAACCCCTTTTGTCTGATTTCACCAAGTGAAGACCTTAATTTGTGCCCTACAACTTTCTATATGTGTTTTAAAGAGAGAAGAAAACAAATACATACAAATATAGATGGGGTTCTGAGACAACTATCATTGTAGGTTAATCACATTTCATTCGGGAAAAAAAAGTTGTGGTTCACCATCCACTGAAAATATGTGTTGGCTTATTACTTCTACAAAGGAGTAGAATATAAAAAATCATTTTCTATTAAGAGGGAGAAAGAGAAGATTGGAAATTAGAATAAAAATAGACCCAAAAATGTTCCCTCTTAAGGACTTCTAATACAGACATTATTTTTTGCAAGTGATTTTAAGGTAATTTACCTTTGAGATTTGTTTATCCATTGTACTTGAATGCATTATTGTATTCTAATTTACACAAGTTACATGCATAATATAAATATAATTAAGAAATAATCCTTCACACATATACATACATAGCTTTCAAAATAAAGTCATTTTCATTATATATTTCCCTTACACAATTGAATATTGTTAGGATGCTCACGTTATTCAGTGGGAGTTGTAAAATATATTTAATAAAGACATTTTAGAGCATATATAAATTTTCTGATGAGATGATATGATAGTGTTGTAACTAAGATTCAAGTTCAATATATGATGTATCATCTAAGAGATGCTATTGTAAATATTTTAAATGAAATTGTTGGCATCTTTTCTATTAGAGTATATTACTAAGAACAACACATGCTTATCACCCAACCACAATTCCATTATGACCTATAATAATAATCATTGATGCCTTTATTATAATTACCGTGTTGAATTGATACATTATGTAATTATATACAGTGCAATGTACATCATATCTTGTTTCCATTTTTTTAGCATTTTACTCATCATGTTTCCTGGCCCAACATTGAATTCATCATCTCACCATTACTCTACTGCTAGTATGATACCATCCCCTTCATCACATCTGCTCTGGATGACTCCCCATCATTGATACATCTATAATATCCATTTCCCATCACAAATTTTCTACCCTCATAACAAGACCACATTATTATGTAGCATTCACATCACCTAGTCAGGTAACTCCATTTGGTGAGAAATGAAAATACAATGCTTGACAGTGAGATTCCAAAGCACGGTGGTAATAGTAGACAATGATGAAACATCACTAGTAAAATATGGTCTATAGCATCAATTTTTTTAAGCCTATAGTGTCACTGATAACCTCCATTTTTGTGATGTTATCTTAGTAATATTCTTCAGTTTTCCACACTCTTCTCAGATAAAGTAGACAAAATCTCTAACTATTCTCTTTTATTGCAAATATACTGTTAGATTAACTTTTCTCCTTTTTACTTACAAAAAAAGACATAAAAAAATCACAAAAGACTCAACCGGTCTCAAGACTGCATGAAGCCAAACGATCTCAAGACCGCATGGAGTCATACGGTCTCAAGACCGCATAGAGTCAAATGGTCCCAAGACCGCATGAAACCAATCGGTCTCAAGACCGCATGGAGTCATACAATCTCAAGACCGCATGAAGCCAACTGATCTCAAGACCGCATGGAGTCATACGATCTCAAGACCGCATGAGTCCAAACGGTCTCAGAGTCCAAATGGTCTCGGAGTCCAAACAGTCTCGGACTCCAAACGGTCTCAGAGTCCAAACGGTTTCCAAGACCGTTTGGACCCAAAATTCACCAAACCGTTTGGACTTCACTTGAGGCCTATAAATAAGACCCAAGGGTTCCTTCCAAAGACATCAAGTTTTCAGATGCCCAGAGGCTACCTCCATCACTGCAGAGCTGTTCCAACTTCCATCCCCCACCTGAAGGCTGCTGGTCTGAGATCCACGTGCCATCTTGAAGCTGCTTTCTCTGTCTTCGCCAAAGAAGGTGGGGAGAGAAGATCTCGTCATCGAGCAACCTGTGAATCTTGAAGATCGTCACTCTCTTACTCTCTAAGGGGTTGACTTTCCTCTCTCCTTTGTGGGGATGATGCTCTCTCTCTCTCTTCTCGCCTCCTTCTTTGTCCTAGCTATGAGCGAGTAGTCTCTTTCACTAGGGTGCGGGGAGTATCCCCGCTACCCATGCTTTCATTCTATGTAATGTAATCCATAGTTTGCAATATAGAGTTATTTCCTTTACAGTTCAACATCAATCACTTAATGAATGCTTGTTGCTTGATCACCAACTTGTGTTATCTTTTATCTCTTAGTATGAATTGTCTATGTTTGTACTACTTGATTCGAAACTCGATTGAATGTTGGTTCTTGGTGCATGTATCCACCATGCATCTATTTCAGTATCTAGGAGTGTTTTAAAGAAGTGGAGTAAACTCACTTCCAAATGTTGTACTTTCATACTATGAAATAGAATCAGTTGACGTATGAAAGTGCAACTTTGGTAAGTCGAGGAACACACTTTGTGAAGGGAATAATGCAAAGCAGTTGACCATTCGTTCGGGGATGGCTGGCGTTGCATCATTCCCACACTTCTTGTAGTTAGTTCTCTGAAAGGAAACTAAATCTACAAAGATACTAACTGTTTAAGACTCTTTTTGCAGGTTGTATTTTATGTTGCATGTTTTGATCCATGTGTAGCGGCGGTGAAAACCGATCACACCCTAGTGTCTTCTTATTATTGTTTAACATCCTTAAATTTACTTGCTTGCTTTACTTTACTTGCTCTTAGTTTAAAAACAACCAAACCAACTTTCTGATCTAAATACCAACTATTAAGAGATTAAGTGAAATTCTAACGTTTCTCATCTTGTTTTTCCCAACAAGACCATTGTCTTGTGGATTCAACCCTTAACTATACTACGATAAGACTTCCACGTATCTCAACATATGTGGGTGGATTTCTCGATCTAGTATAAGCAAGGCTAAACTTAAAGACTTACCATATTTAGGATATTTAGTGGTGCACGCAATTCCACGTAAGTGGAAGCTCCATCAAAAATTGGCGCCGTTGCCGAGGACAACGGAACGTTTCAATTTCAATTAACTGTCTTGCTAGTTGGTTAGGGTTTTACATTTTCTTTTAACCATAAGTCCATATCTTCTTAAATTCATTATATTTCCTGCTTCATCTAAAAGGTGTGTTTCTTTCTCTACGCAGGTAGAAAATGTGTATGCAATCATCACATAACCTCAGATTCTCCCTTGATCCAGAGTACGACTCTGAGGTAGAGGGAAGCTTCCACCGTCGCATCAGACTCAACCGCCAAAGAGCTAGGAAAATGGCTGAAGATCAACGTCAAGCCGTGCTAGTTATGGAGAGGGTCAATGTTGCCATCGCCGCTCAAAGGGCACAACTCATCGCTGACACCCGTGCCCAGATTCAAGCAGAGATCTGAGCGGAAGAACAGGCCCGCATCCGAGCTGAAAACAAAGTAGCTAACCAGGCTGCCCAGCTTGAGCTGAGAAACAAGCAACTGAGGGACTATGCCGTCCCTAAGAACTACAAAGACAATCATCCAGTTCGACCTCCGATCATCAATATACTCAACTTTGAGATCCGGACACAATGGATTCAGATCATGCAGGGCATCTCATTCTCTGGAGGTTCTGGAGATGACTGTATGGATCACTTGAAGAGGTTCAAGGCACTTTGCCAACTGGTCCCACAGGCCGGAGTCGCTTTCGATGCAATAATGCTACATCTTTTCCACTTTACTCTATCAGGAAGAGCTTTGAGCTGGTACAACACGCTCGATAGGGAGCCAATAATCACCACATGGGCTCCCTTGGAAGAAAAGTTCCTGGAGAAGTTCTTCCCCCCTTTGTTAACTTATGAAATTAGGGGGAAGATCAATCACTTTTCCCAACTTCCTGGAGAATCGCTCGCAGAAGCTTGGGAAAGGTTCAAGGAGCTTCTAAGGAAGTGTCCCCATCACGGCATCTCCCAGAATCAACTAATAGAAACCTTCTATAGGGGACTAAGTGATGACATCAAGCAATTTCTAGACTCCTCATCTGGAGGAAATTTTATGAGAAAGAACTACAAGGATGCCTGGAAAATCATCACACTTGGAGCTGAGAATCAATCCAATTGGGGATGATCATCTGGCAAGGGAGTCCTCAAAGTCTATAAAGCCGAGGAATCAATGGAAATGAAGGCTATTGCTGAGGCCTTAAAGACCATAGCTCATAAACAACGGGCTCTTAAAACTTCACTTGGAGAATTTGATAAGAAGAAAAACCCTCAAGTCCAACAGGTTAAAGCTTCCACAGGGACCTGTGAAGCATGCCACACATCTGATCACCCAACTCTGTCATGCGGCCTACTTTACAATGTGATGATGGATATGCACCCACCACCCAAGCAGTACGAGCCAATCATTGAACAACCTGATGAGCAAATGCCAAAACAGGTTAATTATATTCACTACATTCCTGGACAAGTCTACTATAATCCTAATCAACCAAGAAACCACCCAGGATTTCAATATGGAAACCCTGCTGGGACTTCCAATCTGCATCACCAGACACAAGGAGGATCCTCCAATAGGTTGCTGCCTGGATTCCAAAGAAACTTTAATCAATATCAAGGGAACCCCAGAAACAACTTCCCAAGATCCAACTACCCCAGACATCCATCCAACTACTATCAGTATAACAATTCTCCTCTTCACCCACAGCTGCACCCTCAGCCGTAGAAACCTTAGTTAGCACTGCCTCCGCAACAGCCACAACAAGGACAACAACAACTCGCTCAGAAAAATACCCCCTCCCAGCCAGTAGATGAGATGACTTTGATAAGGCAGATGCTACAGTCCTAACAAACTATGCTCGCTAATCAACAAGCTCAGCAAAAGGCAGTAGAAGCTCAACTAGCACAAATTGCTGCGCAATTAAAGCCTCCAGCAGGCACTTTTGTAGGACAACCTGAGTCGAACCCAGACATGACCAGAATAGACCGGAGCAACTGAATGATGTCATTACCAGGTTAGGTCGTGTCTTTCACGAAGTTACAAGGATCACTCCTGATAATGATGATACATATGTCTTTGTCCCTATTGCAAGCCCAAGTCTAGCAATTGAGAATTCTATAGAGATTGAAAAAGGCAAGGAAAAGGAACAAGCCCCCATGGAGTCAGAAGTCCCACAATAGAAACCTAGGATACCATATCTAGGTAGATTTAAAGAGACTAAGATGGATACTAGATTCCAAAAATTCAAGGAGGCGATGAAGAAACTCTATATCGACATCCCTCTCCTTGATGCTCTATCTGAAGTACCAGCTTGGGCTAAATACCTAAAAACCTTGCTGTCAAGAAAGTACATTACTGAGGAGCAAGAGACTGTTAAACTAGCTCAGACTACCTCTGATATCATTCTTAAAAAGATGCCAAAGAAAAAGAAGGACCCTGGTTCCTGCGGTATCCAGTGCTGTATTGGAAATGCTTCAAGCAAGAAGGGATTAGCAGACTTAGGAGCTAGCATATCGATCATGCCTTACTCCATGTGCAAAAGATTGGGTTTTATAGACTTATTGCCCACAACAATGACTATTCAATTAACTGATTCTACTATCACTGCACCCCTAGGAATTATCAAATACATTCCGGTCAGGATAGGCAAAGATGCTTATGTCCCATGTGATTTTGTTATCATGGATATCAATGAGGATTTAAGATACCCCATAATATTTGGCAGACCCTTCCTTGCCACTGCCAGAGCACTCATTGACGTTGAAGCTGGTACGATCATTTTGAGACTGGGAAAAGAAGCAATTCAATTCCGAGTCCTCAACAACATGAAAGGACCCAACATTCAAGAGGAGGTTTTTCTCCTAGATGCAATTCACCAAATGTCCCAACTGGAAATATCCGAGCCATCTGATGAATTGGAGAATGTTTTAACTAATCCAGAAGTCGAATTCTCGGCTAATGAATTGGTTCAACAATGCTTACAACACCTAGAGAAAGCCGAAGAAGCACCTACGACCACCTTTGAAGAGCTCAAATCTATCACTGTTTTAGAAACAACAGAGGCGCCTAAGGCCACCGAGATAAAAACTCTACCTTCGGGACTTAAACACATTTTCTTGGACAAGAAAAAACTATGTCCAGTTATCATCAGTTCTACTATGACAGGAGACCAAGAAGAAAGGCTTCTCGTCAAATTAAAGAAGCACAAGAAGGCCATCGGGTACAAAATAACTGACTTGACAGGTATAAATCATGCCCTATGCATGCACAGGCTACCCATGGTCGAGGAATTCAAGCCTTCAAGAGAACACCAAAGAAAGCTGAATCCCAACCTTAAAGAGGTGGTCCGTCTTGAAGTCCTCAAACTTCTGAAAGCTGAAATTATTTACCCAATTTCAGATTCCCAGTGGGTCAACCCCGTCCAGGTGGTTCCTAAAAAGGGAGGAACCACTATCGTGCTAAATGACAAGAATGAGTTAGTACCGACTAGGACTGTGACGGGGTGGATGATGTGTATCGACTATAGGAAACTAAACAAATCCACGCGGAAAGATCACTACCCTCTGCCCTTTCTCGACGAAGTCCTAGAACGCTTAGCCCATCAGAAATACTTCTGCTATCTAGATGGTTATTCTGGGTTTTACCAAATCCCCATACACCCAGAAGACCAAGAGAAAACTACCTTTACCTGCCCCTTTAGAACCTATGCTTTTAGAAGAATGCCATTTGGGTTTTGTAACATACCCGCTACATTCCAAAGGTGTATGTCTGCCATTTTCGCAGGATTAACCGAATCTATAATGGAGATATTCATGGATTATTTTTCAATTTACGGAGATTCCTTCGATAAATGTCTAATCAACCTTGGACAAGTTTTACAACGATGCGAGGAAATGAACCTCATCCGGAATTGGGAAAAATGCCATTTTATGGTAACTGAAGGTGTCGTCCTCGGGCATAGAGTGAGGACAGAGGGATTGAGGTCGATAAGGCAAAAATCGATGTTATCTTGAAGTTGTTGCCACCAAAAGATATAAAAGGAGTACGAGCTTTCTTGGGTCATGCTGGGTTTTACAGAAGATTTATCAAAGATTTCTCAAAAATAGCAAAACCCATGACCCAACTTCTGACCAAAGACACTGAGTTCATTTTTAATCAAGAATGCTTGCAAAGTTTCTCAACTCTAAAAAATTCTTTAATCTCTGCACCTATATTAAGAGCCCCGGATTGATCGCAACCATTTGAAATTATTTGCGACGCCAACGATTACGCCATAGGGGCTGTATTAGGACAACAGATCAACAAGAAACCCTATGTAATTTACTACACATCTAAAATGCTCGATGAAGCACATAAGAACTACACTACTACAAAGAAGTAGTTCTTGGCTGTCATCTATGCATTCGATAAATTCTGCTCCTATTTGATTGTATCCAAGGTCATCGTCTACACTGACCACTCCGCCATACGATACCTAATTCAGAATCAAGATGCAAAACCCAGACTTATTCACTGGGTGTTGATGCTTCAGGAATTCGATTTGGAAATTAAAGACAAAAGCAGAGTGGAAAACGTCGTAGCCGACCATCTCAGTCGTATTGAAGTTGAAGATGAAGATAAAGTCACTATCCGAGACTCTCTTCCAGATGACCAACTAATGAAGATTACCAATAGATTCCCCTGGTATGCTGAAATTGTTAATTATCTGGCTACAAGAATCATTCATCCTTCCGCCTCCCATCATGACAGGAGGAAATTCCTCTACGATGTAAAGCAAATCTATTGGGATGAACCCAACCTTTTTCGCCTTTGCGCAGACGGACTTTTCCATCGCTGCCTACCTGAAGAAGAAATTACCCCCGTCCTAGAACATTGCCATTCCGGCCCCACTGGGGGTGTAACATCCCAGGATTTGAGGCTTCAGATAACATGATCTTAAAAGGAATGATTGGACTACCCATATCACCAAGGTGCACCTCCTTTTCCTAGAGCCCATCACTAAAGAACTCCATAGTTAAGCGTGCTCAGCTTTGAGTAGTACTAGGATGGGTGACCAGTCAGGAAGTTGATCTTGTCTTGCGCGTCAGTGTGGACAAAGTGCGCAGTTAAGGCTAGTGGTGGTTTGTGGGGCCAGTCATCATTCCTGAAACCTTGCTAGAGCCTTGGGCAGTGGGCCCAGGTGTTACAAATGTTATCAGAGCCATAACCCCTCCAGTAGGTGGGGCCCACATGGGCATGTGGCATGCCAGTCTTGAGCCGTGCGGTCCAGGCAAGTTGGAAAGGGCTATCCGTAGAGACGAGACAGAGCCACGCTTGCGCTGGTAGCCGTGGACGGGAGCTGGGTGTCCATGGGCCATTGTGGGTTTGCACTGAAATGGGGTCAAATTATGAGGCCATATAGTTGAGCCTTGATGAGGACGTCATGAGTCTAAGCCGGGGAGATTGTAACATCCCAGGATTTAAGGCCTCGGATAACATGATCTTGAAAGGAATGATTGGACTATCCATATCACCAAGGTGCACCTCCTTTTCTGGGAGCCCATCACTAAAGAACTCCATAGTTAAGCGTGCTTAGCTTGGAGTAGTACTAGGATTGGTGACCAGTCTGGAAGTTGATCCTGGCTTGCGCGTCAGTGTGGATAAAGTGCGCAGTTAAGGCTAGCGGTGGTTTGTGGGGCCAGTCATCATTCCTGAAACCCTGCTAGAGCCTTGGGCAGTGGGCCCAGGCGTTACAGGGGGGCACATGAGTGCAAAGAAAACTTCTATGAAGGTTTTGCAATCAAGTTTCTTTTGGCGAACCATAGCAAAAGACTCCAATGATTTTGTCAAATCTTGCAACAAATTCCAATTTTCTGGCAGCATATCTAAAAGGAATGAAATGCCACTCACTATGTGGCAAGAGATCGAACTTTTTGACATATGGGGGATAGACTATATGGGCCCCTTTCCTTCTTCTTATGGTTTCTCCTACATCCTGGTTGCGGTGGACTATGTCTCGAAATGGGTTGAAGCTATACCCACAGTGTCCAGCGATTCCAAACCAGTTATCAAGATGTTTAAAGATATCATTTTCCCCAGATTTGGAATCCCCAGAACTATCATATCAGACGGCGAGACCCATTTTCTGGAACGCAGCTTTGAAGCCATGTTGAAAAAATACGGAGTTAACCACAAAGTAGCCACGCCTTACCATCCACAGACCAGTGGTCAGGTTGAGGTATAAAATTGACAACTAAAGGTGATCCTAGAAAAAATAGTCAATAAACACCGCACTGACTGGTCCACCAAGCTTCCTGATGCCCTTTGGGCATATCGAATATCTTATAAAATACCAATCGGGACAACCCCGTTCCATTTGGTTTACGGGAAGTCATGTCATCTTCCAGTTGATCTGGAGCACAAGGCTTGGTGGGCCATAAAACAGCTGAATTTTGATTTCAAAAGTGCCGAAGAAAATAGGCAACTCTAACTACAAGAGCTAGAGGAGCTCTGAATGACCGCTTATCAAAGTGCCCAGATTTATAAAGAAAAAACCAAAATGTGGCATGATGGTCATCTTAAAAGGAAATACATCACCATCGGTGACAAAATACTCCTTTTCAACTCCAAGCTCAAGCTGTTCCCCGGAAAACACTGCATAAAGTGGTCAGGGCCCTTCACCATCAAACATATATACCCGACTGGAGCTGTCATAATTTTTGATGATAACGGAGGAGAAAGGACAGTCAATGGCCATCGATTGAAAAAATACTACACTCCAGCAGATAAAATGCCGAAACAGACCATTGAAATCAGAGACGCCACAACATTAGCATAACAACATGGAAACCTCGTCGAGCCAACGACGTAAAACCCAGGCGCTACTTGGGAGGCAACCCAAGATCTGAACTTTTTCTTTTATCTTCTATTATTTTAAGCTACCTTAGGATTATCTTATGAAAATATAACAATTCACATACCAAAACAAATATAAAAATATAAAATCAAAATATCCTTAACCCTCCCAAACGGTCTCAAAACCGTTTGGAGCCAAACAGTCTCGAAACCGTTTGGAGCCAAATGGTCTCGAAACCGTTTGGAATCCAAACGGTCGCTAAACCGTTTGACCTAAGGGTTTTGCAAGGTCAACCCCCTGAATCCTATAAATATAGCCCTAGCCCCCCTCTTTCTTCTTCTTCTCTCTTTCGACTCCCGAGCTTTCTAAAACCCTTGCGCCAAGTTCCCTCCGCAGCTCAGTTCACTTCGCCACTGTCGATCCGGTCCCCGTGTTTCTTTATGACAACGTCATCTCAGTACCACCGCTTTTCGCTTGCTGTCATCGTCTCCACCAGTTCCAAGGTAGATGAGCCGCCATTTGTGACGACTGCAATGCTACTGCGGTTCCCCATTTTATCGCACCATCATCTTTCTGCCTCCGCAACCATCTGTACCATCTCCGCCGTCTACGGTACCGCCGCGAGCTGCTTTTCCATCGCCACCATCATCATTATCACCGCCGTCCTTGTTATCACCAGCCGCTCCCCGCCGTTTCACCTTCCAAACGGTTTCCAAACCGTTTGGAACCAAACGGTCGTGAAACCGTTTGGAACCAAACGGTCGTGAAACCGTTTGGAACTAAATGGTCCCGAAACCGTATGGGACCAAACGGTCTTCAAACCGTTTGGAACCAAATAGTCTTCAAACCAATTGGGATCAAACAATCTTCAAACTGTTTGGAACCAAACGGTCCTGAAACCGTTTGGAACCAAACCGTCTTCAAAAAAACTGTTTGGGCCTTTTAAACACCGCTTGTTTTTCGCTAAAACATGAATATATATATAAACTCATTCATACCAATTTCTATGCTAACACATCACGTTTTCATTTTCAGAAATGGCTGCACTAGCAAAGCAACCAACCGGAACCGAAGATGCACCCTTCTGGACACAAGAGGAACTGATAGAGGACCGAGCCAAGCTCCAACAGATTATCGATAACTACAACAAGACTGGGAAGGCCCCACTAAAGGTCAACATCATGGCGATCTTGTATGAGATTGACCGCATCAACAAATGCCTAGCTGAGGCACCTGAAGAAGAAGTGGAAGAAATCTCTTCCAGTGACGATGAAGGCTCTGAACACGAGCCACATTTCGAGGAAGAGTCTCCAGCTGAAAAGTCTAAGGGGAAGAGAAAGGCCCAGGAAGCCACCACAACTCAGCAAACAAAAAAGCGGGCAAGGAAGCAAGTTCATCTTGTCACTGCAAGGGAGAAAACCCTGGCAGGAAACTTTCCACCAACCACCACCTCCACTGCCGCTCCTGCCATCATCACTATTCCTTCTTTCCCTCCCATCACCACTACAACACCACCACCAGAAAACCTCTACATACACACCCTTCCCTCCATTGATAAAACCCCAAAACCTACAAAGAACGTCTGCTCCAGCGTACTGCTCAAGATGGGGATCTACGATAGAATCCTCACCATCCTAGACAATGCTAACCTCTCCAGTCTCTATTTCATCCCTGAAATATCATATATCGAACCCACCACAAAATTCTTTACCCATCTCACCAAAGAAACGGTGGACATTGCACATAGAACAAGGGACGGAGGTGACCGCAGGTTGGTCACCAAGCTTTTTGGCAATGACATCACTATAACCAAAAATCTTCTGAATGAAATCTTCATCGACAACCCAGAGCATCTCAAGATGGCCAAAGATATAGGGATGGAAAATTCACAATTCAACAGACACACCTTCTGGAAAACATTAACAGGGTTCTCAGCTTATGAGGCAAAGGCATGCAAAGCCTCCAATATCCATCCTGGGTTCGTGCGTACACTTCACAAGATCCTCACTGGTGCACTCTTCCCCAGAACGGAGAGTGGAAATGTCATAACCACTGACCTTTTTCTCCTATGGTCAATACTGAATGGAAAATCGGTCAATATTGGCCGACACTTGATACAAAAATTCTCCACCTACGCCATAGGGAAAGAAATCTGCATGGGTGGGCACATAACTTCAATAATCCAATATCTCAGGATGGACATATTACTTCCGCACTGCACGAAAATCAAGGGCGACATCCTTAGTTAGCACTGCCTCCGCAACAGCCACAACAAGGACAACAACAGCTCGCTCAGAAAAATACCCCCTCCCAGCCAGCAGATGAGATGACTTTGATAAGGCAGATGCTACAATCCCAACAAACTATGCTCGCTAATCAACAAGCTCAGCAAAAGGCAGTAGAAGCTCAACTAGCACAAATTGCTGCACAATTAAAGCCTCCAGCAGGCCCTTTTGCAAGACAACCTGAGTCGAACCCCAGACATGACCATAATAGACCGGAGCAACTGAATGCTGTCACTACCAGGTCAGGTCATGTCTTTCACGAAGTTACAAGGATCACTCCTGATAATGATGATACATCTGTCTTTGTCCCTATTGCAAGCCCAAGTCTAGCAACTAAGAATTCTGTAGAGACTGAAAAAGGTAAGGAAAAGGAACAAGCCCCCATGGAGTCAGAAGTCCCACAATATAAACCTAGGATACTATATCTAGGTAGATTTAAAGAGACTAAGATGGATACTAGATTCCAAAAATTCAAGGAGGCGATGAAAATACTCTATATCGACATCCCTCTCCTCGATGCTCTAATTGAAGTACCAGCTTGGGTGAAATACCTTTTTTTTAAAGTTAAACAGACAAATTTCATTATGGAGGGGCCATATGGCATCTACATGAGGATAAAAACAAACTAAAAGACGACACAAAGATCAAGAACAGATACAAACCCCCACAAAAACTCATATCAAAATCTGATAAGGACAATGATGTATAGATTCCTATTCTCCTTCGCTGGCTAAGGCAGCTTTCTATGAGGAATACCTTCAACCTGAGTATGTATATGTGGTAGAGTACCTGCACCAAATCGGTGTTCCAAAAGGATATTTTCCCCGCACTTGCTGCCATACAAACTCCACAATAAAATTGACCGAGAAATAAAAATCTACCACGAGAAGAGAAAGCAATGCTGATTAACAGCGAGATAGACAAAACAAGAGAACAATCTAAATAGAAAGCCAATAAAAGAGAAAGGGATAGGAAACTCGTCACAGTCAGGCTCAACGACAGGGAGGAAGAAGACTGCGGCCTCCAAAGACACCACGTCCACACACCTCCCGAAGAAGAGACCCTGCTGATGATGGGTGAGAAGAGGCTGAGGGGGAGTGGGGCATCACTTTACGGCGGCCAAGCCCCCTCCCCCCAGCCAGTCGCCTATGCAAGAAGAAACCCTAGCGGCGCTAGGGTGAGAGCGGGGAGAGCGGCCGTTCTTTGCGTCTTGCTTGTGCTAAATACCTAAAAATCTTGCTGTCAAGAAAGTAGATTACTGAGGAGAAATAGACAGTTAAACTAGCTCAGACTACCTCTGATATCATTCTTAACAAGATGCCAAAGAAAAAGAAGGACCCTGGTTCCTTCGGTATCCAGTGCTGTATTGGAAATGCTTCAAGCAAGAAGGGATTAGTAGACTTAGGAGCTAGCATATCGATCATTCCTTACTCCATGTGCAAAAGATTGGGTTTTACAAACTTATTGCCCATACCAATGACTATTCAATTAGCTGGTTCTACTATCACTGCACCCCTAGGAATTATCGAAGACATTCTGGTCAGGATAGGCAAAGATGCTTATGTCCCATGTGATTTTGTTATCATGGATATCAAAGAGGATTTAAGATACCCCATAATATTTGGCAGACCCTTCCTTGCCACTGCCAGAGCACTCATTGATGTTGAAGCTGGTACAATCATTTTGAGACTGGGAAAAGAAGCAATTCAATTCCGAGTCCTCAACAGCATGAAAGGACCCAACATTTAAGAGGAGGTTTTTCTCCTAGATGCAATTCACCAAATGTCCCAACTGGAAATATCTGAGCCATCTGATGAATTGGAGAATGTTTTAACTAATCCAGAAGTCAAATTCTCGGCTAATGAATTGGTTCAACAATGCTTACAACACCTAGAGAAAGCCGAAGAAGCACCTTCGGCCACCTTTGAAGAGATCAAATCAATCACTGTTTTAGAAACTACAGAGGCACCTAAGGCCACCGAGATGAAAACTCTACCTTCGGGACTTCAACACATTTTCTTGGACAAGGAAAAACTATGTTCAGTTATCATCAGTTCTACTATGACAGGAGACCAAGAAGAAAGGCTTCTCGTCGAATTAGAGAAGCACAAGAAGGCCATCAGGTACAAAATAACTGACTTGACAGGTATAAATCCTTCCCTATGCATGCACAGGCTACCCATGCTCGAGGAATTCAAGTCTTCAAGAGAACACCAAAGAAAGCTGAATCCCAACCTTAAAGAGGTGGTCTGTCTTGAAGTCCTCAAACTTCTGAAAGTTGGCATTATTTATCCAATTTCAGATTCCCAGTGGGTCAGCCCCGTCCAGGTGGTTCCTAAAAAGGGAGGAACCACTGTCGTGCTAAATTACAAGAACGAGTTAGTACCGACTAGGACTGTGATGGGGTGGAGGATGTGTATCGACTATAAGAAACTAAACAAATCCACGTGGAAAGATCACTACCCTCTGCCCTTTCTCAACGAATTCCTAGAACACTTAGCCCATCAGAAATACTTCTGCTATCTAGATGGTTATTCCGGGTTTTACCAAATCCCCATACACCCGGAAGACCAAGAGAAAACTACCTTTACCTGCCCCATTGGAACCTATGCTTTTGTAAGAATGCCATTCGGGTTGTGTAACGCACCCGCTACATTCCAAAGGTGTATGTCTACTATTTTCGCAGGATTAACCGAATCTATAATGGAGATATTCATTGATTATTTTTCAATTTATGGAGATTCCTTCGATAACTGTCTAATCAACCTTGGACAAGTTTTACAATGATGCGAGGAAACGAACCTCATCCTGAATTGGGAAAAATGCCATTTTATGGTAACTGAAGGTGTCGTCCTCGGGCATAGAGTGAGTGACAGAGGGTTTGAGGTCGATAAGGAAAAAATCGATGTTATCTCGAAGTTGTCGCCACCAAAAGATATAAAAGGAGTATGTGCTTTCTTGGGTCATGATGGGTTTTACAGAAGATTTATCAAAGATTTCTCAAAAATAGCAAAACCCATGACCCAACTTCTGACAAAAGACACTGAGTTCATTTTTAATCAAGAATGCTTGCAAAGTTTCTCAACTCTAAAAAATGCTTTAATATCTGCACCTATATTAAGAGCCCCGGATTGGTCGCAACCATTTGAAATTATGTGTGACGCCAATGATTACGCCATAGGGGCCGTATTAGGACAGCAGATCAACAAGAAACCCTATGTAATTTACTACGCATCTAAAATGCTCGATGAAGCACAAAAGAACTACACTACTACAGAGAAGGAGTTCTTGGCTGTCATCTATGCGTTCGAGAAATTCCGCTCCTATTTGATTGGATCCAAGGTCATCGTCTACACTGACCACTCCGCCATACGATACCTAATTCAGAAGCAAGATGCAAAACCCAGACTTATTCGTTGGGTGTTGATGCTTCAGGAATTCGATTTGGAAATTAAAGACAAAAGCAGAGTGGAAAACGTTGTAGCCGACCATCTCAGTCATATTGAAGTTGAATATGAAGATAAAGTCCCTATCCGAGACTCTCTTCCAGATGACCAACTAATGAAGATTACCAATAGATTCCCCTGGTATGCCGACATTGTTAATTATCTAGCTACATGAATCATTCATTCTTCCGCCTCCCATCACGACAGGAGGAAATTCCTCCACGATGCAAAGCAATTCTATTGGGACGAACCCAACCTTTTTCGCCTTTGCGCATAAGGACTTTTCCGTCGCTGCCTACCTGAAGAAGAAATTACCCCTATCCTAGAACATTGCCATTCCAGCCCCACTGGGGGGCAAATGAGTGCGAAGAAAACTGCTATGAAGGTTTTGCAATCAGGTTTATTTTGGCCAACCATATAAAAAGACTCCTATGATTTTGTCAAATCTTGCAACAAATGCCAATTTTATGGCAGCATATCTAAAAGGAATGAAATGCCACTCACTATGTGGCAAGAGATCGAACTTTTTGACATATGGGGGATAGACTATATGGGCCCCTTTCCTTCTTCTTATGGTTTCTCCTACATCCTGGTTGCGGTGGACTATGTCTCGAAATGGGTCGAAGCTATACCCACAGTGTCCAGCGATTCCAAACCAGTTATCAAGATGTTTAAAGATATCATTTTTCCCAGATTTGGAGTCCCCAGAACTATCATATCAGATGGCGGGACCCTTTTTCTGGAACGCAGCTTTGAAGCCTGGTTGAAAAAATACGGAGTTAACCACAAAGTAGCCACGCCTTACCATCCACAGACCAGTGGTCAGGTTGAGGTATAAAATTGACAACTAAAGGCGATCCTAGAAAAAACAGTCAATAAACACCGCACTGACTGGTCCACCAAGCTTCCCGATGCCCTTTGGGCTTATCGAATAGCTTATAAAACACCAATCGGGATAACCCCGTTCCGTTTGGTTTACGGGAAGTCATGTCATCTTCCAATTGATCTGGAGCACAAGGCTTGGTGGGCCATAAAACAGCTGAATTTTGATTTCAAAAGTGCCAGAGAAAATAGGCAACTCCAACTACAAGAGCTAGAGGAGCTCCGAATGACCTCTTATCAAAGTGCCCAGATTTATAAAGAACAAACCAAAATGTGGCACGACGGTCATCTTAAAAGGAAAGACATCGCCATTAGTGACAAAGTAATCCTTTTCAACTCCAAGCTCAAGTTGTTCCCCGGAAAACTCCGCACAAAGTAGTCAGGGCCCTTCACCATCAAACATATATACCTGACTAGAGTTGTGATAATTGTCGACGATAATGGAGGAGAAAGGATAGTCAATGGCCATCGATTGAAAAAATACTACACTCTAGCAGATAAAATGCCGAGACAGACCATTGAAATCAGAGACGCTACAACATCAGCATAACAACATCGAAACCTCGTCGAGCCAGTGACGTAAAACCCAAGCGCTACTTGGGAGGCAACCCAAGATCTAAACTTTTTCTTTTATCTTCTGTTCTTTTAAGCTACCTTAGGATTATCTTATGAAAATATAACAATTCACATACCAAAACAAATATAAAATTATAAAATCAAAATATCCTTAACCCTCCCAAACGGTCTCGAAACCGTTTGGAGCCAAACGGTCTCGAAACCATTTGGAATTCAAACAGTCACTAAACCGTTTGACCTAAGGGTTTTGCAAGGTCAACCCCCCGAATCCTATAAATATAGCCCTAGCCCCCCTTTTTCTTCTTCTTCTTCTTCTTCTCTCTTTCGACTCCCGAGCATTCTAAAACCCTTGCGCCAAGCTCCCTCCGCAGCTCAGTTCCATCCTCCACCGTCGATCCGGTCCCCGTGTTTCTTCACGGCGACCTCACCTCAGTACCACCGCTTTTCGCTTGCTGTCGTCGTCTCCACCAGTTGCAAGGTAGATGAGCTGCCATCTCCGACGACTGCAACACTGCTGCGGTTCCCCGTTTTATCGCACCATCATCTTTCTGCCTCCACAACCGTCTGTACCATCGCCGCTGTCTATGGCACCACTGCGAGCCTCTTTTCCATCGTCACCTTCGTCATTATCACCACCGTCCTTGTTATCACTAGCCGCTCCCCACCATTTCACCTTCCAAATCGTTTCCAAACCGTTTGGAACCAAATGGTCGTGAAACCGTTTGGAACCAAATGGTCCCAAAACCGTATGGGACCAAACGGTCTTCAAACCGTTTGGAACCAAATGGTCCCGAAACCATTTGAGACCAAACGGTCTTCAAACCGTTTGGAACCAAACGGTCTTCAAACCGTTTGGAACCAAACGGTCCTGTAACCGTTTGGAACCAAACTGTCTTCAAAAAAATCATTTGGGCCTTTTAAACACCGCTTGTTTTTTGCTAAAACATGAATATATATATAAACTCATTCATACCAATTTCTATATTAACACATCACTTTTACATTTTCAGAAATGGCTGCACCAGCAAAGCAACCAACCGGAACCGAAGACGCACCCTTTTGGACACAAGAGGAACTGATAGAGGATCGAGCCAAGCTCCAATAGATTATTGATAACTACAACAAGACTGGGAAGGCCCTACCAAAGGTCAACATCATGGCGATCTTGTGTGAGATTGATCACATCAACAAATGCCTAGCCAAGGCACCTGAAGAAGAAGTGGAAGAAATCTCTTCCAGTGACGATGAATGCTCTGAATACGAGTCACCTTTCGAGAAAGAGTCCCCAGCTGAAAAGTCTAAGGGGAAGCGAAAGGCCTAGGAAGCCACCACAACTCAGCAACCAAAAAAGTGGGCAAGGAAGCAAGTTCATCCTATCACTGCAAGGGAGCAAACCCTGGCAGGAAACTTTCCACCAACCACCAGCTCCGCTGCCACTCCTGCCATCATCACTATTCCTTCTTTCCATCCCATCACCACTACATCACCACCACTAGAAAACCTCTACATACACACCCTTCCCTCCATTGATAAAACCCTAAAACCTACAAAGTACACTGCTCCAGCGTACTGCTCAAGATGGGGATCTACGATAGAATCCTCACCATCCTAGACAACTCTAACCTCTCCAGACTCTGTTTCGTCCCCGAAATATCATATATCGAACCCACCACAGAATTCTTTACCCATCTCACCAAAGAAACGGTGGACATTGCACACAGAACAAGGGACGGAGGTGACCGCAGGCTGGTCACCAAGCTTTTTGGCAACGACATCACTATAACTGAAAATCTTCTGAATGAAATCTTCATCGAAAACCCGAAGCATCTCAAGATGGCCAAAGCTACAGGAACGGAAAATTCACAATTCAACAGACACACCTTCTGGAAAACATTAATAGGGTTCCCAGCTTATGAGGAAAATACATGCAAAGCCTCTAATATCCATTCTGGGTTCTTGCGTACACTTCACAAGATCCTCACTGGTACGCTCTTTCCCAGAACGGAGAGTGGAAATGTCATAACCACTGACCTTTTTCTCCTATGGTCAATACTTAATGGAAAACTGGTCAATATTGGTTGACACTTGATACAAAAATTCTCCGCCTACGCCATAGGGAAAGAAATCTGCATGGGTGGGCAGATAACTTCGATAATCAAATATCTCAGGATGGACAGATTACTTCCGCGCTGCACGAAAATCAAGGGCAACATCCTTACCAATGAACAGACTTTGAAAAACTCCTACATTATTAAAGAAAAGGATGCCAAATTACATTACATCTTCTGCCCAACTGTCAAATCTTCCAGGACCCTATTACCACTTCCGGAGCTAGCGGACTACGACAAAGACAAACTTCTCTTTACTGATGAAGAGATTATCAAACTCCTAGCTCCAGTTAAAGCACAAGCTAAGACAACTCAAGCGGGGTAGACCGAGCTCAGTATCACAACCCCGACAGATCGTATAACAAAAATTCCAGTGAAACGACCTTCCAAAAGGCTTTCGCAGCAACAACAGCTTTCGGGGACACCAACATCAAAACCACATCCAGAGCCAAAACCCACCCTCCCCGAAGAACAAATCACCACCTCATCTCTAGAATCCTTCATTATGAGTCTAAGCACTGATCTTACCACCACTTCACCACCCTCCACCTTCCCACAATTCACCACTCTTCCATCTTTCTCCACAACTACACCACCACCTACATCCTCCACTTCACCCATTTTCTCCTCGGGCATCCCCTTCTCTACCACTATGCCGGAATTCACCACCGCATCCATCTCCGCAGTCTTTTCCCCACCACTATCAATCCCACCTTTTTCACCATCAACATCACTACCTTTCCCATCCACCACCACCCCACCACCACTGGTGACACCATCTATAGTCACCACACAGTTCGCCGAACCATCAACATTATGGTCGCTGAAGATTTTCACTCCCTGCGAGGGCGTTATGCCATGGAGATTATTTGTGATAGGAGTTTCTTCAAGGACCCAACAATGGCACCAGATGACATCCCCCGTTACCTCTTTTCAGCAATCCAACGTCCGCAACAGTGACCTTTCAGACAAACTTTAAAAGAACTAGAGAAAAACAAACAGCCAACCATAGTTCCCGAGCAAAGAAAATGGGACCTTTCCCACTTTGATCTGGGGCAGAATAAAGGAGACATAGATCTCTTGTCAGGGGCAACCATTAGGAGATCACCATCACAAATGGTGCCCCTATCTGCCATAGAACCAACTTTCCCGGATCTCGACCTCAGTGCTCACTACTACAGAATACGCCTTTGGCGTCAGTTGTTTAACCCCCTTTGGCGACGGTTTTCAAGCGACCCCTATGTGGGCACCGCTAAAGGTCGAACTCTTCAGCGTCGGTTTTCTAACCGATGCCTATATGATCTATAGGCGTCGGTTATATATAGTTGGCCGACGTCTATAGGGTTCGCGCCACAAAAAAGGGCACCACCTAGGACACTTTCTGCGTCGGTTAACAACTGAACAACCGACGCCATACTCCCAGACGACACGGCTGTGCTTCGCTGCACGGTCGTGTTTAGTACTATAGGCGTCAGTTTTATACGAATAAGAAACACCTTTTCCACCACGGCCGTGCTTTCCTGCACGGTCGGGTTGTTTGTCATATTAGGCGTCAGTTTTTATCTAATAACCGACGCTGTAGGCCTTTGATGACGGTGTTCTATAAATAACTGACGCCTATACTTTTTTTTTTCTTATCAGTTTGTAGGCCTGCTGTGGCTGGTCAGCAGGATGAGAACTTGTAGTTCAGTTTTCTGAACTGTAGGTTTATGACATCCATTGATATCAGCCTACAAACAGGCCACAAACCTGCAAAATCAACAAATATTTTTTCACACAAGTAGATACATTCAAACATCAATTCAATTCTCACATTCACATATGTAGAAACATTCAAATACATGTAGAAAAATTCAGACATGTATAAACATTCAGAAATATTCATTTACAAAATATCATTCAACATCGCTATCAGCATCCCAATTATATTTTACAATCGCCACTGCTTGTATGGCTTTTGCCCATTCTTCTCTTACTTTATTTAATGATTCCATCGTATATGGAGCATGTACAGTTTTTAAGCGTTTACCTATAGTGTGGTCAGTTTTTAACACATGCAAAGAGAACGATGTATATATATAAGTAATAATATAAAAATAAGATTGATATATTTCATACTAACTAATGAGACTATATATAATACCTCATGTATGGTATTACTATCCAATGCGGCATGTCGGATAATCATCTGCATAAATCACATCACATAGTATGTCCATGCCCAGCCGTTGTCTTGTGTAGCGCACTATAAATTGAAACATACAAAATATTAAAAAATACAACTAAGCACAGTTCACATAAATAATATATACATTGGAGTCGGAAACTTACTTTTACATTCTCCCAAATTATTGGCTGGTTCTTTCTCCTTGGGACATTTCCTCCAGCATTTTTGAATGCATCTAAACCCCTACATGTTAATGTAACACATTAAATTGCATAATTAAATAGTAATGTAATAACAGATGTTAACAGATATAAAAATGAAATATTTCTCACTAGAATAATGGCATTCTCAATATGTATCAAATTTTAGTGTTCAATGTACTTCCCGCATGATCTAGATAATAAACAGTGAACGTCCCGGGGACAATAACTAGTAACTCCCAATGTCTACCGCTAGAGGTAAAAAGTTAAAAATTAATAACTCAAAATGCACAATAAAAATGGAATTTTCTTAAGTCCAAATTATATATAAAGTAAACTTACTTGACATTGAATGGAGCTATTATTATCGTCTTCTTTTGCTGACCGAAAATTGTAAAAGCATCTATACAGTATTGTTGAACACTATCAGGGTCTTTAGCTACCATACTAATCAATGATGGAATAAAAAAACCCACATGATCAAATGCAAATTGTTTGCATTGATCTTCGACTAAGTAGCTGCAAAACATGTATTACGTATGCATTAATATATAAGAAACCAGATCACCAGATCTTACACAAGGTATATGGATGTATAAACAAGATCTCACCTTATCCATGTCTCTATCATTGATGTATTCATCCAATCATATATAAACATCTCAATAATATCTTGTATAAATAAAGAGCTATCGTATGATTGACCTGTATAATCTGCTTCTAAAGAAACAATTATAGGGCAATGTATATTATGTGCCCGTAGCCAACATGCCATTCCCCTACAAGTAGGACCTAACGGGTATTTTAGGTCAGTTGGAACCCAACTTGGTAATGCAGGAAGTGGAGGGGGAGGCCTAGGTGCGCCGGGTGTCTTCTTTTTAACATGTATATATAATTTCAGATTAGTTGACCTCATATATACACATTAACAATCTAAAGTAATGTAAATTTATCTTACAATTTCAGTAGTGTAGACGACATCTGCTTTGGGCCACAATATCACCCCGCCTTCTGCCTCACCAAGTGTATCAATATCTGGGTGGGCATATGGCATTGCAGCTTCCCTCCAATCGGGTAATACACATATCGGGCTCACACGAACATAGCCCTGTGGCATTGGAGCCCCATGAAACGTTGCCCCAGGAAGGGACTGGTAAGCCTGCGCCTCTGCAACAACATAGTCTTGCATTCTTAAGCGACATGGCTTCAATGCCTACAAATTTACGTAAAGAATGTTATACATATATACATATCATCTTGAAAACATATCATCTTGAAAAGACAAGCTACAATGTCATAAACAATACTTACATCAGATGTGTTAGGCGATGGGTCTCCAGGATTACTCACAGTCTGTGCATCAGGAGAAGAGTGGGTCGCCATAGGCTGATTGGAAGCCTGAGATGCCTGCCACCGAACTATTTCTTCCTTGACCTTCTCAACAACTATATCATTGACCTTCTTAGCAACTATATCCTCAACTCTCTTATTCTCCTATACATGGATAAAAGAAACATTAGCTTCTTATTATTGAATTCCCTTTTGCAGTAACATTCTAAATAAAGAATAGGTTACCTCTTCTTGTGAAAGTCCTGCTCTGGGTTTGCGCTGGGATGGCCCAAAGAATGCTTTGATGCCCACACCAGCGCCTGCACCCCTAACACGTCCAGGATGCTCTGGGTTACCCAGAGCAACTGTCAATTCATCCCTTGTGCCCTGTGGGATGAACGTGCCTTGTTTCCTCTACTCGTGCAGCTCCCACTAATCACCATCAACAAAAATTGGTAAGTTAACACCACAAATAATCAATATTCAAACGATTTCTCTAAGAGTTGTATTTTACCATTTTTACAGCCGCCTCAGCAGTTACGAGCTTCTTTATTTCACCCTTCTTGTTTTGCCTCCCAGCTATCCAGATATCATGGCGAGGCATGGGTGTGGCAGACTCTTGAGTAGCAGCAGACTCCTGAGTAGCCGCAGACTCCGCCTGTAGTCTTTGGTGAACGCTTGCATAGCCCTTTGGGCCCATAGTGCGGTCATGCACATTCAATGAACGCCTTGCTTTTTGTGCGTCACTGAGGGCCTAGTTAGTATGCACATTAATGATTTGGTTAGTAGCACTAAATGTTAATCTTGAATAGGTGAATACAACGTATATTAATTAAATTGGGAGTGATGCCTAATACCTTGAATTCTTCAGATTTTCTTGAAGCAACAAAATTGTCCCAATCTTCTTTGTCCAAGAAGTTCCACTGTTCAAGGGATGACTTCTTCTTCTTATCACCATCTTTTATGTATTCTCTATTGAGATTTGTCCTATAGTTCCTAAACATCTTTCCAGCGCGTTGCATCACGCTTTTACAATGCAGCTTCTCATCCAATGCAAACAGATTATGTAAAATAGAATTCTTATTAACTAGGATCCAAAAATAGAATTGCAAATAATATAATTTGTAATCTACAAAATAGAATTGCAAATAATAATAACTCACGCATAAATCCTTCCATATCAAGTCTTTCTTCCCCTGAGGAACTTTATGCCAATTATCATACTTAACACCACAATGGCTTCGAGTGACACACCCAAGATAGTTTACAAAATTATTGCGGTTCACTCCAATTGCATTTCCTCCATTATCAAACTCCACAACCAATTTGGATCCACTACCACTTAGCGCTATTAACTTCTTCAACAAAGTGATGCCCCTTTTCTTATTAAGTGTTTGGTGTTGTGCATCAAGTTGCTCCAGTGCTTCAATGGGTACATGTGCATCATCAACCTAAAATTTGACAAAAATAAACCCACTGAATTAGCGCAATATAGAAATATGTGATATATGACATAACTATAAGATAATGAATTTTATAGAAATACATGATATGTTTTTAGAACTTACATTTGTATCCTCGCCATGCTCATCATGGACAACATGCTCATCATGGACTTCTTGCTCATCATGGACATCATGCTCATCGTGGTCAGCCATCTAAAAATGTCATTAAAAAGGCAAACAATTAGCATTCTTATATATAATAAATGTGTACCACCTATCCCATCCTTGAACACCTAATCTCACTAGTAAGTGTATGTGTATTGGGTTTTCAAGAAAATTTTGGAGACATTTCCCCACTGTTCTCTAAGTACATATGTACTTAGAGAACAAACGGGGAAATGCTACCAAAATTTTCTCGAAAACCCAATACACATTATACACTTACATCCTAAGTGAGATTAGGTGTTCAAGAACAGTCCCAAACCAGGGACTATCCAAGATTTACTCCTAATGAGTAAATCTTGGATGGGTTTCTAGGCCAACAAACACAATAATAGATATGTACATGTTAGGGTTTCATCACAATTAATGTTAGGGTTTCATCACAATTGATGTTAGGGTTTCATCAATGTTAGGTTTAATCAAATCAAATTAGGATGCTAGAATTGACAAGTTTAATTCTTATTTCAACATGCATCAAAATTTACTGAATTAAGTCAAACATTAGGATTAGAAGCACAAATATATGCAAACAAAAAATTTGTTCATATCCTAGGATTTACATAAACCATTACATAAAAATTTGTTCATATCCTTACCAACAGCAAGCACGGCCGTGGCTGTGTTGGCCTACCACGGCCGTGCTGGACATCACGGCCGTGGTACTTAGTGTTGGTAAATAGCTAGGGAGAAGGAAGCAAAGAGGTAGGGCTACCTAGAGCTAGCGTGGAAAGCGCGGCAGCAGCAGTGGCGGTAAAAGAAGAGAGAGCAGAGCGGTGGGCGGTGAACAACAGTGGCACCAAGAATGAGCAGAGCAGCGCGCGGCACAACAGCAACAGCGGCGGCGGCGAGTAGAGGTGCACCAGTAGCAGCGGTGCACCAGCAACAGTGGCGGCGGCGAGCGGAGAAGCACCAGCAGTAGCGGCGGCGAGCAACAGCGGGGTCGTCGGGCGATTTCAAGAGAGCGGCGATGAGCAGCAGCACAATAATATCGCAATGAAACAGGAAGAAAGGGGGAAGAGCCGGGTGATCGGGTTTATTAAGTTGGTCAACGACGTCGGTTATCTACAAAACCGACGCCTGTTATGATTTAACGTCGGTTGATAGTAAAACACTGACGCCCAACTAGACAACCTTTACCCTAAATTATTTGGCGGGAACCATTATCAGCGTCGATTATCGAAGGATAACCGACACTGAAAGTGGGACTTTTTGCGCAAATTTTCATTTTAAATAGGTGTCGGTGAATAGTTAAAAAACCGACGCTGTAGGTGACCTAAAATGTTTTCGCTCAAAAATTGGATTTCGTGGGCAATTTTAGGCGTCGGTCTGTTATAACCAGCCGACGCTGAATACAAAGCGGTTGGCATAAATAACCGACGTCTAATATTATAGGCATCAGTTTTACTAAATAACTGACGCCCAGAAAAGCAACACTGAATGCTATTTCTGTAGTAGCAGCTTGCAAAAGTCTCTCCGACAATGAACTATGTCTCATCATGTCCCAGCTCTACGCCGAGAAAGATGACCTCATTTTCATGTCCGATGACATTTTAGTAATGGCAGACGCATTACAAGAAATTGTACAGCTCAAAGGGTCTCTATCCGTGAGCTTGATGACTGCATATCAATTTCTTATCGGACAGAATCACCCTACAACCTATATGGCATTCGCATATATGAAGGACAACCTCCTAAAGTTAAAAAACTTCGGAACAACTGAAGCGCTAATCTCCTTCCTGCAACATACAACACTGAAGTTTATCATGCTACCCTTCCTTTACCATGAGCACTGGATTCTTCTGGCAACAAACCTACCTGAAGGAACAACTACTATCTATAATAGTTCCGACAGCCAGTTCAATCCCCGACAGAAGCAATATGTAGTGACACCAAAGACGCCCACAGAGGTGGTGGCAAAGGAATGTGCAGACAAACTAATCAATCTTCTAAGTCAGCACACAAGGGCATACGACAAAGAACACTTTCATCGCTCGTCCTTCAACCACAAATGTCCCCAACAAATTCGGGAATCAAATGACTGTGGCTTCCACGTCCTCTACTGGATGTACACCATCACGGCCCTTCAAAAACCAGTAGAGGATATGACAGACGTAGATTACCACACCTTACGTGGAAAGTTTGTTGCTAATATCCTTCCCACACATGGCGCAAATAAAGGACTAACGGACGCCTGGTGCCCTTGTCCTTGTACCTCTCAACCTATCCCCTTTGACACTCTGCGGATAGAGTGAGTGATAAGTTAGGGGGGAGTACACTAGACAAGGGTGAGGTATCAATTCTAAATCCTTCCCTTTCTATCTTCTTCTTCAATTCCGTATAATTTTCTTTCTTAGTTTTCTTTGCACATATTTAGTCTTTGTTGTTAATAAAACCTACTTGGAACAAAGTCATCCCCAACTAACTTTAGAATCCATTAGCCCTCAAGAGAAATAACAAGAATAACACATAGACATGTAATGGCGAATTAATAAATCATCTTCACTCAATTTCCATGCTTTTGTTCCAATTCTACATCTGACCCTCCAGAGGACAACATCAGGGCCGCTATAAGCCAAAACAATCTCAAGGACGAGAGGGACATCAGGTGACATCCAAATCACGAAGCCTTGCAAGTGGACCACTAGTAGAAACCAAATAAGTGCATGTCAAACAACTCTAAGAATAGTTTTCTTCTCTCCAAATAAAAGAGGCTTGGCCGCCCAAATCAATTCCCCTAAATATCCAAATCCCAAGCCTATGAGTTTACGAATAAAAGCCAGAGTGTTGAATAAAACCATGAGAGTTGTGCCATAAATAAGGATCTGTATGAAGAACCAACAAAGGTCTCGCCCGGTCGGTACATTCAGCTGCCCTCAAGAAGGCAGATGTGTCACGCCCGGTAATGAAACCCTAAGGTATCTAAATATGTGAAAGGCTGATAAAGGACTCGCCCGGCCGGTACATTCAGATGCCCTCAAGAAGGCAGATGTATCGTGCCCGGTAGTGAGATCCTAAAAGCATAGACAACCCCTCCCCCACTTGAAGGGTGAGTTACACACTAAGCCTTTAGCCAACCTACATACCCACTCTAGTTTCCGGTAGGATTCTCAGAGGAGTATAAAACTAATTAGAGTCAACGACATGCACCAAATAAAAAGTGGTCCCAATGCGGGCTAAGATATGGAAGAAACCTGAGATCCAAGTGACTCTCAATACCTGAAAGAGTTAAGGAAAAAAGCTCTGATACAACCTTAGGGGATCTCAGATTTAGAATTGAAGCAAGAGTATGGAAATCTTAACTGAATAAAATTGCCTCACCATTACATGCCTCATCTCTATCTAACTCGAGGACAAGCTAGACTCTAAGTTAGGGGGGTGATAACCTCCATTTTTGTGATGTTATCTTAGTAATATTCTTCAGTTTTCCACACTCTTCTCAGATAAAGTAGACAAAATCTCTAACTATTCTCTTTTATTGCAAATATACTGTTAGATTAACTTTTCTCCTTTTTACTTACAAAAAAAGACATAAAGAAATCACAAAAGACTCAATCGGTCTCAAGACCGCATGAAGCCAAACGGTCTCAAGACCGCATGGAGTCATACGGTCTCAAGACCGCATGGAGTCATACGGTCTCAAGACCGCATAGAGTCAAATGGTCCCAAGACCGCATGAAGCCAACCGGTCTCAAGATCGCATGGAGTCATACGATCTCAAGACCGCATGAAGCCAACCTGTCTCAAGACCGCATGAAGCCAACCGGTCTCAAGACCGCATGGAGTCATACGATCTCAAGACCGTATGAGTCCAAACGGTCTCGGAGTCCAAACGGTCTCAGAGTCCAAATGGTCTCAGAGTCCAAACGGTCTCAGAGTCCAAACGGTCTCAGAGTCTAAATGGTCTCGGACTCCAAACGGTCTCAGAGTCCAAACGGTTTCCAAGACCGTTTGGACCCAAAATTCACCAAACCGTTTGGACTTCACTTGAGGCCTATAAATAAGACCCAAGGGTTCCTCCCAAATACATCAAGTTTTCAGACACCCAGAGACTGCCTCCATCACTGCAGAGCTGTTCCAACTTCCATCCCCCACCTGAAGGCTGTCAGTCTGAGATCCACATGCCATCTTGAAGCTGCTTTCTCTCTCTTCGCCAAAGAAGGTGGGAAGAGAAGATCTCGTCATCGAGCAACCTGTGAAGCTTGAAGATCGTCACTCTCTTACTCTCTAAGGGGTTGACTTTCCTCTCTCCTTTGTGGGGATGATGCTCTCTCTCTCTTCTCGCCTCCTTCTTTGTCCTAGCTATGAGCGAGTAGTCTCTTTCACTAGGGTGCGGGGAGTAGCCCCGCTACCCATGCTTTCATTCCATGTAATGTAATCCATAGTTTGCAATATAGAGTTACTTTCTTTACAGTTCAACATCAATCGCTTAATGAATGCTTGTTGCTTGATCACCAACTTGTGTTATCTTTTATCTCTTAGTATGAATTGTCTATGTTTGTACTACTTGATTCGAAACTCGATTGAATGTTGGTTCTTGGTGCATGTATCCACCATGCATCTGTTTCGGTATCTAGGAGTGTTTTCAAGAAGTGGAGTAAAATCACTTCCAAATGTTGTACTTTCATACTATGAAATAGAATCAGTTGACGTATGAAAGTGCAACTTTGGTAAGTCGAGGAACACACTTTGCGAAGGGAATAATGCAAAGCAGTTGACCATTCGTTCGGGGATGGCTGGCGTTGCATCATTCCCATACTTCTTGTAGTTAGTTCTCCGAAAGGAAACTAAATCTACAAAGATACTAACTGTTTAAGACTCTTTTTGCAGGTTGTGTTTTATGTTGCATGTTTTGATCCATGTGTAGCGGTGGTGAAAACCGATCACACCCTAGTGGCTTCTTATTATTGTTTAACATCCTTAAATTTACTTGCTTGCTTTACTTTACTTGCTCTTAGTTTAAAAACAACCAAACCAACTTTCTGATCTAAATACCAACTATTAAGAGATTAAGTGAAATTCTAATGTTTCTCATCTTGTTGTTCCCAACAAAACCATTGTCCCGTGGATTCAACCCTTAACTATACTACGATAAGACTTCCACGTATCTCAGCATACATGGGTGGAGTTCTCGATCTAATATAAGCAAGGCTAAACTTAAAGACATACCATATTTAGGATTTTTAGTGGTGCACGCAATTCCACATAAGTGGAAGCTCCATCAGTCACTTTTCAGCTGACGCCTAAGTGGTCGTCGCTACAGAAATTGCTCTATAGGGTCAGTTTTTTTAACAACAAAAAAACTGACCTTGTATAGTAAAAACTGACCCTATAGGCTCTCAAAAACTAAACCCAAATGAGAAATGAAACTGTACCTGAACCCTATAATGTCGGTTTTTTACTAAATAAACGACTCTAGAGATTCTTTCTAAGGACGGTTATATGAGGAAAACTGACTCAATAGAGTCTTGGAATATGATAGAACGGTCGTGCCGCCTAGCACGGCCGTGTTGGTCTATATTAGTACGGTCGTGCTATACGGCACAACCGTTCTACCTCATCCCAACACGACCGTTCTATGCAGCACAGCCGTCACGATGCAACACGGCCGTTCTACGCGGAACGACCAAGATACCTATAACGTCAGTTTTTTAAGAAAACCGACGCTATAGGGTACAATTTTTTTTAAATTTCTGCAGAAACTGAACAGAACAAAATAGAAGAAAAAGAATAAGATATGGGAGAGAGGAGCATTAATGCTCAACCGTCACCATTCCAAACCACACATTCATAACAAAAATGATTCATATATTGAGTTGAGTACACATAGTCACATCATAATTTACAAAATGATAGATTGTAAGTCTGAGATGATATTAAATGTCAGATACAAAAATAAATATGAAAGAGTACTGAAACAACATACATAAATGGAATGTAACTGACATATTTATTCCAATGCTATATTGACTTCATTTAGAAATGCATCTGACCACTCTTCTCAGAATTCATTTAAGTCCTCACGTGTGTAAGGCTGAGTTGTAAAGATCTGTAACAGAAAATGCACATGATAATATTTTATAAAATGACTACAACTCACTTGTAAATTTATGATGTTATTCTTTATTACCTGATCTATAGTCTGAATGTCATTTGATGCTTGTTTGACAATAGCTTGCATATATTTCATTACATAATAGCCACAAGCCCAGCCATTATTTTGTATAGGACACTACAAATAACGAATTATACTTAATGTTCATCTTCACTCGCCATTTTAGAACCTACAAGTATACATGATAAAAAAAAGTGATAATAAAAGCACAAGTGATAAGGTATACGTGATATATGATGTATATTTAAAAGATTACTTGCTTGAATGATAATAAAATAAATAATTCAAAGAATACATGCCTCTAGTATTGGTTGAGTTGTTAGTCAAGTAAGATTCCTTCAGTATGGTCTTGACGTTTATAATATTCATCGGTAATATCTTCAACATTTCTACTTGGCAAACCAACTGAGAATGGACTGGAATCATCATACTTTTCATAGTATTCTTCTTCATTTATAGGATCTACAGTAAACTATCTTTTTCCATGAAGAATGACATACCAATTTTTATTTTCCAGGTCATCAATATAGAATACTTGTTTTACATGGTATGCCATGATGAATGGCTCATCTTTCTCACCAATCTTTTCAAAATTCACTAATTTGAAACCCAACTCATCCACTAAAACTTCTTTGTTGTTGTCAACCCAATTACACCTAAAGATAGGAACTTTGAAATTTGTATAGTTCAATTCCCATATGTCCTCAATGATTCCATAATATGACAGTGATGGGAATTTTTTAGATCGCTAGAAGTTTCATTACAATTCAAAAAATCATTGCAAAAGTCCATCACCTCCCTAGCCACGTAACCCTTAACAATACTCCCTTCAGGACAATAACGATTCCGAACATCACCTTTAAAAACACTCATGTAGCGTTCAAATGGATACATCCAGTGTAAGAAAATTGGACCCAACATCTTCACCTCCCTTGTAACATGTACTACAAGATGAACCATAATATCAAAAAATGAAGGAGGAAAGTACATTTCAAGCTGACACATGGTAACAATTACATATTTCTATAATTTATCGAGAGTATCAGGATGTATCACTTTGTTGCATATTTTATTGAAGAAGAAATAGAGTTTTGTGATTGCAAAGCTTACATGCTTCAACAATATAGATTGAATAGCCACATGTAAAATTTGTTGCATTAAGGTGTGACAATCGTGATATTTGAGACCTATCAACTTTAGATCCTTCATTGATACCAATCTATGAATATTAGAAGAGTATCTTTATGGAACCTTAATATTATACAAGCACTCATAGAAAGTCTTTTTCTCCTTCTTTGAAAAAGTGTAACAAGCTGGTGGTAAATATGTGCGGCGACCCCTGATCTCCACTAATAATTCTTTTCTTATACCCATTAATTCTAAATCTTTTCTACATTTGATGCCATCTTTAGTCTTTCCTGGTATGTTCAATAGCGTACCAATGATGCTATCACAAATATTTTTTTCAACATGCATGACGTCAATGCAGTGTCTAATTGCCAAAGATCTCCAATAAGGAAGATCCCAAAATATTGACCTCTTCTTGTATAGAGATTTGTCACATGCGAGTGTATGACTACTTGGACTCTTTCCAAATTCATTAACAATATGTTTCACCCTATCATATACAACATTTCCTGGTATAGGTTTAGGAGCACTTCGTTCCTCACTTGGCCCATTAAAGGTTTGACGTTGCCTTCGATAAGGATGCACTGGTGGGAGAAATCTCTGATGAACAAGATATATGATTTTACCACCATGTTTCAATCTGATTGAATCAATATTTTCTTCACAAACATGACATGCTTTGTATCCTTTTATGCTATATCTAGACAAATTTCCATAAGCTGGAAAGTCATTAATCGTGCAAAACACCATAGCATGAAAATTGAAGATCTTTTTATGTGAAGCATCATATGTCATAATACCTTCTTCCCATAGTTTCATTAGGTCATCTATTAGAGGTTGAAGGTAAACATCAGTATCATTTCCAGGTTGCTTGGGCCCTGATATCAATATTAACAACATGCCATACTTATTTTTCATACACAACCAAGGAGGAAGATTGTATATAACAATCATAACAGGCCACGTGCTATGTTGGCTGCTTAATGTACCATAGGGATTCATTCCATCTGTACAGAGTCCAAGTCTTAAGTTTCTTGGTTCTTTACCAAATTAAGGGTATATTAAATCAATTTTATTCCATTGTGGTGAATCAGATGCATGTCGTAGGATGCCATCATCATTGGCCTTTAACTCCCCATGCCAAGACAAATTTTGCGCATCTTCTGTATTAGCAAATAAGTGTTGAAATCGTGGTATTATTGGTAGATACCACATCACCTTGACAGGAGAACCATTTTTAGCCTTAGCTGAATTTGTGGTCTTATACCTTGACGCACCACATTTTAGAAAATTTATTAAATTACTATAGTCCTTCTAAAATAACACACAATCATTTGGCCATGCATGAATCTTATTAGCCTCCATTCCCATTGGGCACATTATTTTCTTTGCTTGATATGTTGAAATTGGAAGCTCGTTGCCTTCAGGAAGAATTTCCTTTAACAAAGACAACAGTGAAGTGAAACTCTTATCATTCTACCGGTTTTGATCTTTAAGAGTATATAATCGCATTACAACACTCAACCTCATGAACTTATTAGTACAACCCTTATATAAAGGTTTTTCAGCATCATGGACAATGTTTGCAAATAAAGAAGGTGGATCAATGACATTGTCCTGACAACTACGTAGCATCTCATCAACCATATCATCCTGAATCAGGTCATCCTGAATCGGTTCATCATTGAAATTATCATCATTATCTATATCTTCTATGCCACAACTATTAGTATCGACATTTTCCGATCCATTATTAATTCTCTCCATGCCAATACCATTCATTATAACCTTGTATGATCCCATTGCATATGACATGATTCTTAATTTCCTCAGCAGTATCAACTTTCAAATTGTTACCACAATTTCTACATGGACAATAGAACCTATATGTAGGTAGTTTCCTATGTTCCTCAGCAAATTTGATAAATTCATCAAGACCTTTGGCAAACTCTAGACTACATTGGTTCTTGATAGACATCCAACTTCAATCCATTTTCTATATCACATTAAAAATTAATTATAAAACTAAGCATTTAATATTGATACTATAAGTTGTAAGTTTTTATTGATAGGAAGTTAATTACTTTTATACTAAAGTGTACCGCCTATCCCTTTTTTGAATATTTAATCTCACTAGTAACTGTATAATGTATGTTTAGTTTTGAAGAAAATTTTAGCAATGTTTCCCCTAAGTTCTCCAAGTACACCGATGTAAATGGTAAATAACCACTCACATATGTACCCAGAGAACAAATGAGGAAACACTACTAAAATTTTCTTCAAAACTAAACATACATTATACAGTTACATCCTAAGTGAGATTAAATATCAAAAAATAGTCCCAAACCGGGGACTATCCAAAATTTACTCCTATGAGTAAATTTTGAACAGGTTTCTAAGTTGATACATGCATAAATGTATTATTGTCATATTTATATATTAAGTTAAACATCATGCATCGACGATCTCATATATAAACCCGAAAGTGTCAATCTGAGACTACACAATGTCTACCCTCATATTTCTGGAATGTATATATAATGATTATATATGTGGTTGATAACAAAATGTAGATATGAATGAATACATATTTTTATTATTGGTTGATTTACTAGTTAAATAAAATGACACATTGGGAGAGTGAGAATATTATACCTCACTTGTAAGCTGAAGAAGAAATATATGCAAGTCAACAACAAGTCAATAGCACCTGAAACAACACAAATGCACGATTCAATTCTGTTATAATGTATTAATTAGGGGTCAGTATATATCAATTTTATAGGAGCAATAACAAATTCAAAATTGACAAATTTTGATGATTCTGCAACTCAACCGACACGGTCGTGCTGCCCAGCACGGTCGTGCAAACAACATGGCCGTGCTACCTGGTCAGTTGCTTGAAATTAAGATGTAAATGGAGGAGTGAGGCGGCAGAGACAATACCTTGAGAAGAACCGGTCGGTGAGGGAGCTTGTGCGGGAAAAGAACCGGAGAGAGATGTGCACGGCCCTTGCAACGCCTAAGGCGTCGTCACCTTTCAAGGAAGAAAGCACCAGAGAGAGATGCAACGCCTAAGGCGTCATCATCGTCCAAGGAAAACGGCGCTAGAGATGGTGGTAAGGAGCATCGTCGTTGCCAGAGATGGCGGTAGGAAGCTTGGGCGGCGTCGTCCAAGGAAAGTGACGCTAGTTTGACTCTTTTTAGACGAGGAGATGGTCTGGGGAGGTCACCTTTGTAGATGCGGTGCTACCTTTCTTCGGATGCGGGAGCGGGAACGGGGAGTAGCAGCATCAGCAAATGGCAACCTAAGCCTTACAATCAGACTGCTATGTGCAATATAGAAGACCTATAGCGTCGGTTTTGGGTAAAAAACCGACCCTAAAAGTCTATTAAAAAACGGTACTCAGACTTAACCTACAGAGTCAGTTTTTTAAGATAACTGACGCTATAGACCAGCATCTGTAAGGTCAGTTATATATAAAACCCGACTCTAGAGTTCCAAAGCGGTGCCTGCAATTTTTGTTGACCCTATAGCATCGGTTATTTTAAAAATCGACCCTATAGATCGAGGCGCGAAGCCAAAATCGTGCGAATTTTTTCCACGGGAAATCTGTAAGGTTGGGTTTTATGATAAAACTGATGTAGTAGTCTATTAGGTCGGTTATTCTAGTAAAAACGACGCAATGGGCAGCGACGTTACTAGCCAAAAATGTAGTAGTGCATAGAATGGGAGATGAATACTTCTAGATAGATTTAGCATTGAAATGTTGTGGTTTGATATGTTCGATATTATTTTAGTATTTTTAGTTAATATATACTAGTTAGCATATATAAAAATTGAGGTATTTACTATTCTATTCATTGTACAAGGACATTTTTCTATCAAACAAACTTGTATTTTCATAAGTAATGACAAATATGTTTATTCTTAGCCTAGAAATATTGTGAGATCACATAAACTAAATGAATTATTTTAGTTTATATATTTCATGATACACATGATGCATAAATAACTAAACCACCCAACTTATATGATTCAATTTATTCTAATTTTCATAAGCTTGTAATATAGAAAGAAAATGTATTAAACATATGATACCTTGCTATCTACATAAATATTTTGTAGAAGCAAGAGCTACAAATTGGATTGTCAATCCTTTTTGTATGGAAAATCTCAATAATCTAAATACAAAATTAGAAGTCGGCAAAATAACATGTATTGGCATTTTCACATTTTTTTTGAAATATCTGCTCCCTCATTCGATCTAGGTCCCCCCTCTGCACGGCACCCCGACTTGGGGGAGGGGGCCAGTGGTCGTTGCACGCCACCTTCTCCCCTAGGCCTCCTCCTCGGTCCGCTTCTTCTCCTTCATGTACATGCTTTTTCTCTGGGCTTCCTTTGGTCTCTCCTTCTCTAGGCGACGACAGTGGCGGATCAGGGTTGCCGACCTAGATCTTTCTCTATGGCTGATCGGGGTGGCGAACTAGGAGGCTGGCGAGCTGGGGTTCTCACTACAGGAAAAGTTAAGAATAACGACGGAAAAAGTTGGTCGTAAATGTGAATAAGTTTGTCGTTAAAACCATTAACGATGAAAAAAAAAAGTTGTCGCGTCTTGTCATTATTGGTCTTGCCGTTAATAAAGATAACGACGAATAATTTGAGTTCCTCACTATTACAAATCATGACGACTTATATAGTTTGTCGATAATAGTTTTAACGACTATATAAAATGTCTGACGTTGATACTAGTTGTGACCACCCAATTTTGTCACTAATACTAGTAACAACGACTAGCAGGCTTGATCACAAAGCTCAATAGCGACGTTCTTTTTCCGTCGTAAATAGCTATAATGACAAAAAAATACCAAATTACTAAATTTGTCTTTCATGTTTGCAACACACTTGGATCCTAACCTAGGAAACACGAACATGTACACGAGCATGGATTTAGCGACAGACTAAGAGGCACCACAATTTTCAACAATGCAGGACATGACACGACAATGGGAACAATTAACTTATTATTATACAAGTATGTTTATTTATATATGAATATTTTGGCTTACAATAAGATTTATGTATAAACACACAAATTGATCTAAATCAATCATCTATGATGGAAATCTCCATGAAATCCAACCAACAATCAACATATAATAATATATCCACAAGTCAAAGTATGAATTAACTCACAACATATATGAAGATCCTTAATTATATAATTATTGTAGTAAGAATAAATGGAATGATAAAATCAAGGTTAGTAAAATTTTGGAGACATTAGTTTTTGTTATTTGTGTAAGTCATACTTGTCAAGGCATGAAGGCGGCATGGCATTCCAACTCAACGCCTTGTGACTAGGCGCGACTAGGCATCGCTTAGGTGACCTTTAAAAATAATAGTTTATGTATATATACATGTGTCATGGTTTTCCCCCACTCATATACGCACATTGTATAGTTATATATGTAGTTATCTACATATTTATGGTAGATTGAGAGGGAAGAAAGAGAAGAGGCATACATTTAAGTGTTACTTAAGATGCACAGGCAAGAGACGAGGAGGGGAGATGGAGATGTAGAGAAGCAAGAAAAGAGGAGGCATAAGGATGACAACACTGGTGTAAGTAATGGTGAACATGTACCATTAGGAGGAACAATGAGAGGATGTAAGGAAATATGTTGGTGGTGATGGAGAAGATGAAAAATAAGATGTCTTGGAGATTGAGAGGGAAGAAAGAGAAGAGACATACATTTAAGTGTTACTTAAGATGCACAGGAAAGAGATAAGGAGGGGAGATGGAGATGTAGAGAAGCAAGAAAAGAGGTAGTAGGAAGAATGATATGGTGAAAGGAAATATGTTGGTGGTGATGGAGAAGATGAAAAATAAGGTGCCTTGGAGATTGAGAGGGGAGAAAGAGAAGAGGCATACATTTAAGTGTTACTTAAGATACATAGGCAATTTGAAACTTCTACCATAGGAATTATTAGCTGAGCAGACATCAATTAGTGTAGGAAGCGGCCGCACTGGCCGCTTTCTTAATTGTTGGTCGTGTTTTAAAGAATTGTTCAATGCACTTAGTTAATTATAAGGGTCAATATCTTATGATTTAGACAGCTATGTTCTGAACAACTAAAGATGTGACTAAAAAATTATATAGTGTAGACAATTGATACATGCAGCTAAGTGTATTCAACATAGATTATTATAATGTTAAAATACTAAATTTATATCAATTCTAATAGAAAAAAAGAATGAGTACTCACAAATGTATATTTTAATAAGTAAGAAAAGAGTACTTACCTTTTGATTGCACATATTTGGTTTATCTTGATCCAAAGACAATGAGACACTCATAGTGAAGAATAAGTGGAAGAAGAAAACCATTTATAGCTAAATCCCATAATAGAGTGTAATATATGATATGAATACCAATCACCATCACCATAAATGAAACCTACAAAAGAGATTTTAAGTATTAGAAACACAATTCATGGAATGCACATATCTCTGGATGTGCGTCGGGAACATAAAGATGAATGTGCAACGAACACATATCTCCGGATGTGCAAACGGACACATTTTCTGCATGTGCAACGGACACATATCTTCGGATGTGCAACGGACACATTTTCCGCTTGTGCAACAGGGCATATTTTCCATATGCTCACTCGAAAACCAAAATAACATATACATTGTGCGTTGAAAAATAAATCGACATGCATTTAGAAGTTTAGGGGATAGGGAGGGGTTTTCAAGAAGTGTTTTAGTACAAGACTTCACTCAGTCTTTTTCCATGTAAAATCATCAAAAAACCTGAAAATGCAAAGAAGCGTATGAACATATAGTGAAAGTAACTATGAATGTATATATATTAAAGAAAAAAAATGAGTTAGTTCATGTTTGAAAACTTACTTATTTGTAATATAAGGTTGACCTTTCAATCAAGCATGTGTGGTATATTCATATATAAAAATTGCTCTCAAATTCATACTTTGCATAAGGAAGAATTTCTTTAATGGATGTGACATTCTTTTCTTGCATCAAAGAATTTAATATGTGTTAACCGAAGAATGAATCGAGAAGAAAATAATATATAGCTCTTTCCATAATGAGTGTGCACATATCATATGAATAGAAATCATAACCACATATATAAAACTATGTACCTGCAAAAAAATGATATATTAGGGGCACATATCACTGAATGTGCAACAAACATATAACTTCAGATGTGCAACGAATACATTTTCCGCATGTGCAACGGATATGAATGGCTTATACTGATATAATGAGTACTCACAGTTGTATATTTTAATGAGTAAGAAAAGAGTACTTACTTTTTGAACTAAAGACAATGAGACACTCGTAGTGAAGAATAAGTGGAAGAAGAAAACCATTTATAGCTAAATCCCATAACAGAGTGTAATATATAATCTGAATACCAATCACCATCATAACAGAGTGGGAATGTACATATCTCCCAAGATATCAATATTGTTCAAATCGAACTCAACAATTTGAATAACCTGAATTTAGAGCAAAACATATGAAGATGAGGACAATAAAAGAGCATAACCTACATAAACAAAATATTGATATCAAAATAAAGTGAAAGAACGAACCTTGTGAAATTTCATCCACGAGTATGTTGTAAAAAATAATGTTCATTAGTTTCTTCCAATAATAATTGCAGATTTCATTAAAGCATCCTCACATTTAGCAACATTAATAAGCGTTGCATGAATGAATTTCAAACCCGGGGATGCATTTTATCCACGAGTATATTCTAAAAAAGAAGGCTCAATAGTTGCCCATATCCCTAGGAAATTTTGCTGTAACAGATCATCATTCCGCTAGTGTAAGATCCTTTAATACATCTCGAGCATAGATCAAAGAGTACTACTTGGCTTTGGACTAAGAAAAATCTGAAAAAAGAGAGAACAATATAATCCGAATTTTTTGGACAAATATGCTGGAAAAATATAATATAGATGTTGGTGGAAACAAACCTCAAAAAAGCATAAGAAACTTGATAACTCTTTCATATTCTTATTCACTTGGAACAATTAGCATAACCCAAGCTATAAAAGAAAACAAGTATGGCCTGTAAGATGCCTTTTGATAAACTCTTTAAACAACACTATCTTATTAATGGAGCAATGTAAAATGTCATGTTCAAGTAATAAAACACTCCCAATTATAAGTCAAGTTCAAATCAAAATGGCAAGGGATGTAATGCAACATTCATGCTCAACATGAAGAAGAAAGTCTATTCCAAAAGAAAGATACATATTAGATTTAGATACATGATTGGAAAAAAAGATGGAACCTATCACAATTACCTCATATGGATGTGATATGAAAATGATGTTGAATATATGGATATGTCACTTTTGAACATCGTGTATACATTAAAATGCAGCATACTCAATAAAAATCAGAATCAACCGAATTACGTATTGAAGATTTGTATGTTAATACATCTCATTTTTCCTGTGTTTTGGTAGTTCACCAAAAATAATCAAGTATAATTACAAAATTTCTAGAGGAATAATGATGTTGGATGGGTAACATTAAAATGTGTGTACTCCACTTTCAGGTGAAAGTAACTACAAAAAAAGGTTTTAATTTTTCTTCCATCCAAACAAAACCATTAGACTCATTCTCTAGTTGACTTGTCATTGGATCACTTGCATAATCACCTACAATTGTGAATTAGAAAATTTATATCAATGCCACCTCAAATATATATATGTATACCAATGCTACCCAAAATCTTCTCCTTCCATTTCTGAGGAACAAATTAGAATAAGAAAAAGATAAAATTATAGCATAAACTACATAACAATTTCTAATTATCATCTCATAAATGAAATTAACCTTGTACCTAATTTAAAGTAGTCTTCAGATATAGATGGAGAACCTACTGAACCATCAACATCCTCTTCAAATTGCACAAGTTGCTGAAATTTTGGATTTTTGACTATCATCTCTAGAAGATTTTCCACTTTTCCCAAACGAATTTGTGTTGCACACTTTTCAATTTCACTTTCTTTCAAGGCTTTCTCTTGCACATTAAAAGCTTCCTCTTTATCTTTCAATGCTTTCTCCTTTGATTTTAGCTCATTCAATAGGGCATTCTTTGTTTTGTATGGTCCTCTTACATCTCTAGGCTTCACTCCTCCACCATAACCTGATATGTATTTTCTTGTTCGTGGTTCTCCATATACTTTTTCTACAACCTCTACATGATGAAGGGATGGCTCAACTTGTTGGATGCTAACAATTATTTCCTATAAAAGAAAGTAATTAATGTAGTGTAAATATACAAATAGTGACATGACCATGCATGTTAGTATACTTACATGAACTTGGGATACCTCCATGTTAGCTAATGTATCACCTTTCTTGTGGCTCTCAAAATATATTGTTCCAAAGTCAGGTGCATTCCCATCTTCCCCCCCTATAACATTACCAAAATAAGTTGTATAAATAAGAAGAATGAAGGTGGTACTGAAGATATATTTAAACAACCTTCTACCATGAAATTTCTCTAAGAGGCATGTTTCCCGTGCGATAAAGTAGTTTCTTGTTCAATCCTTCTCTATTCTTAGAGTTTCTCTTACTCAAGGCCTGCATTTTTATTAATAAAACAAATATGATTAAAAAATCACAATCATAAGTTCAAGTAACTTGTACCAGTGTGAAAATGATTACTCATGAGATTACCATAAACTTTTCACTATGAAAAACTTCCTTTACGAGCCATTCCCAATCACCATCAACTTGATATGAAATAGGCTTCTTCAATAATTGGTGCTTCATGTCTAGCCCTTTCACGGTATGATGCATTGCTGCCCTCCATTTCACCCATAACTCTTTCATATGTTTTATTATATGGCTTTTAAAATCATCCATGTTGTTGTTAGAAAATTTATCCTATACAACAAAATATGCATTAAGGATGTTATTATCTTGTGAACATTTAAGAATTTAGATATATATAAAATGAATTGATCCCACTCACCACAGTTGTTGCCCACATGTGATCCTTTTGTCTTTCAGTGATATCATTCCATGAATGAACCTTCAATGGGAAAATGTTGCGATCGCAAATAGTTCTTCCCAAGTGTCTACTCCATACCTTATGGTTTTTCCCAACTGGCCGACCTTGATAAAATGTGATATCTATCTTGCTTTCTTCTTTAAGTCTAGCAACCTTTTTACATTTGTTACTTCCTCGACGCCTCACTATCTTTTCAAAGACATTACCTATCATCAAGTAGAAAAAGAAACAAGATACTAAATAACAAAATATATTGGGAAATCAATTGTGTATACACTAGGAGAACATGCAACTTAATTGGTGCATGTTAATATTTCAAACTAATGCAAATCAGCAACAACTAGAAGGGTCTTACATATTGATATCTCACCAATAGAATGTGTGGAAATCGGTTCAGCAGCCATGCCATGTTGATTGGGAGATTCTTCAAGAGGTACATGACCTGACTCAATTGGTGGAGGATCATGTTGAATTGGTGGAGCATGTTAATATTTCAAACTAATGCAAATCAGCAACAACTATAAGGGGTCTTACATGTTGATATTTTACCAATAGAATGTGTGGAAATCGGTTTAGCAACCATGCCATGTTGATTGGGAGATTCTTCAAGAGGCACATGACCTGATTCAATTGGTGGAGGATCATGTTGAATTGGTGGAGAAAAATTTCTAATTGGGGGAGGACTTTCAATTGGTGGAGGAGTACTCTTCATTGGTGGAGATGGAACATTTTTGGAGGTAGAATCATTCCATGTTTTGGAAGAGAAGAACTTTTTTTGGAAGAGAAAGACTTTTTCCCACTATTTAAATCCAATAAATTACTATCACAATACCCATCCATACCATGGATATTATCTCCTTTGAGATTAGTTAAAGTACTTTTAAGTACCAATCCATGAACACGTCGTTTTCCAATTACACTTAGATGTTGTGGCAAGAGATAATTCTTGGACCTAGACTTATTAGGATCCTTCTCATTTCTTGATCCTCTTGTAGACATTATCCTGTACCACTAAGGACAATAATTAGAAGATAAACTATCAATAAATGTAGTTGATCAAACCAATAAAATGACAATCATTACACATGTTTACATAACAACACTTGATTGCATAAAGTAAAAGACCAAATGTCATAGTCAATAACTTTATAGAAAATTAGGCTGAAAATGCCATGACAAGATATAAAACATATAATCTTTTCTAATGGCATCACTACAACAAAATAAATGAAAAATAAATCTTCTAAACATCATCACAAATATCAATAGGAACTTCTGCTGCTTCATCTGCATCAACTAGCCCAAATTTATCGAGTGGCACAACCTTTATCACCACATGCCATCCCTTGTTATTGTGATCATTGACATAAAACACTTGAGATGCTTGAGTGGCTAATACATATGGCTCAGTAGTTTTCCAAATGCATTTGCAATCAATACTTGTAAAATCATACTCATCAATCTTTAATCCCTTCACTTTGTCACCAACATCAAACCAATCACATCGAAATAATGTTACTCGGTTATCACCCAAGTATTGCATTTCTATAATCTCGGTCAATTTTCCAAAATAATCCATAACCTCACCACTATCATCACCACCTCCCACAACCACTCCACTACATTGGGACCTCAATTTTTCCTCATGAGACCTAGTATGAAATTGATATCCATTCACCACATAACCATAAAAACATGTAACAGATTTAGATGGACCCCTTGATAATGAAAGCAACTCTTCTATTTTTTTGCTTTTATCATTCTCAAATTGATCTGCAACCTATGTAAATTATAATGGTGAAATTAGAAACATATAAACAATTGTGTATATATATTTCCATATTGAGGGAATAGACAACTTACCTTTGTCTTAAACCACTCAATGAAATTGTCATTTAATTCCTTATAAGATATTTGTTCTGCATTTACCCTCTGAGTTTGATAGTATTCCCTATGTTAAATCATTTAAATATTAGATCAATTATATATAGTCTTACTAAAAGTTATAAATAAATGACATATAATAATTTGTAGGAAATCACTTACTCAACGAAAGGTTCAACTTCTTCACAATTATTAAGAATGTATATATGAGCTTGCTCCAATTCAAGTGCATCAAGGTCTCTTGTTTTTCCACAACCTAATCCTCTTCCCTTGTATGCAAAAGTAGATAAAATTGAATTTTCCTTGACATTATCTTCATAATTTCGATCTGGGCGATTGAACTTTGTCTCCGCTTTATGCAAATATCTTGAACAAAGATTCATACATTCTTCTACTATGTATCCTTCTGCTATATATGGAACCTCTGGGAGGGCCCTGTTGCGGATATATGATTTTAAGGTATACAAATTTCTCTCTATAGGATACATCCAGTGCCAATGAACATGTGCACATAGCATAGCCTCATGTGACAAATGAATAGGAAGATGTAACATCACATCAAAAAATGATGGTGGAAATATCTGCTCTAACTTACAAAGAATAACAAAGAGTAGTTGGAATCTAGAATAGTAGTTACTCTTTGTAATCTAGAGAAGATTCTCCCACCATCATTCTTTGATGTGATGGAGCATGTGGTCATTCATCTTCCACGAGAAGCGAAGATAGCCAGACCGATATTCTATCGTTGGATGTACCCCGTGGAGAGGTAATCTTTCTAACAATTAAATTTGTTCAGACTTTGCATCCGATCATATGTCATGTTTTTACAAAGTCTTTTCTTCTTATTAATGTAGAAACTTACAAACTTTAAAAAGATATGTGCAAAATAAAGCTGCTCCAAAAGCTTGTATAGAAAAAGGTTACTTGGAAAATGAATGCTTAACATTCTGTAAATATGATGTGGAAGATGAAGATATGGATAATGATGAAGAGTGGTCTATATTCTTTCATAAAGGGTGTCGTCTAGGAAAGAAGATTCCTATTATGCTTGATAGCACAATGCTCAAAGTTGCACATCAATATATTTTAGCCAATTGTGATGCAGTTGATCCATACGTGAAGTAAGATCTTTGTTTACTTTTCACTATGTAATTTCATATTTATGTCTAGGTGTGTCACACATGTTTGTTGATAGGGAGCACATCCGATACTTGAAGAAATTCAATCCACGTGCACGACAATGGGAAATTAGTAATCTTCATATGAACAGTTTCAATGAATGGTTTAAGAAACATATAAGTTTAAAGAAGTTATTTCCATTAGCATAATAACAAAAATATATAAATAATAAAATTCATAATATTTTCAAATTGAGGAGAAGGCAAAGTCGACAACTGTGTTACCAAACCTTTTAGTGTTGGCTCGAGGACCGCAACAAATGACAATGCAATATGCGGGATATATAACAAATGGTTATAGATTTCGCACCAAGGATCGAGAATGTGGCAGAAAAACACAAAATAGTGGAACTATGGTGAACGCTCAGATCGAAAGTTTTGCCAGCTCCAAGGACAAAAATCATGTAACGGGTCAGGTTACGTACTACAGGGTGTTAAGGGACATTTTCGAGATCAATTATTATGAGAAACTTAAAGTTGTATTGTTCAAATGTGACTGGGTCAATGCAAACAGAGGCATCAAAAAAATCTGAAAATGACTTCACAATGGTCAATTTAAAACGTATTGATGTAACCGATCATCCATTTGCATTGGCCTCCCAAGCACAACAAGTGTTTTATGTGAAAAACATAAGTAAAAAAAATTGGAGTTTTGTTGTGCACACTACACCTCGTGATACTTATGACATGGAGGAGAAGCTTCATGATACTTTCATTGATGGAACCTTCTTATTAGAAGATATATCTCCAAGTAATTTGGAAGATATCTTAAGTGACGTTTGTGATGACCTTAATTTAGTCAGAGAAGACATGGAGGGTGTGACCTTTTATGAAGGGGGTCATGATCCCCATCATTGATCTTATGTAACTCTTTTTATTTTATTAGTTGGGTCAATTACTAGAAACACTCATGTTATCCTTTTCTTTCTAAAATGGTCATTTATTCTTTTACATAATTTTACATTTCTTGCATAATTTTTTTCTTTTGGGTTAATCTGCTTAATGAGTTTGCTTGTTGGATGTTGGATTCATCAACAAATTAAAATATTATTGAAATTTTTAATTTTATTTGAGGAACACAATTAGAGAATGTATGCCATGATTTCAGTTTGTAATTGAATATTTTTGATATCAATTGTCTTTTTAGGAGAATGAAAAGATGCATTCAGCTATTGTCTCCACTTATTGATGATGTCTGTAATGAAGGATTAACTCATGGGAGTATGACAGGTACAATAAAAAATTACATCATTGAATATCTTTTTTCGAACCGCTCATATCATCATTTTAGTTGCAGGTATTTCCAAAAGACCAAAAGGAGGATATCTTGGTCACCAACATCAAACTTGTAAAATCATACTCATCAATCTTTAATCCCTTCACTTTGTCACCAACATCAAACCAATCACACCGAAATAATGTTACTCGATTATCACCCAAGTATTGCATTTCTATAATCTCGGTCAATTTTCCAAAATAATCCATAACCTCACCACTATCATCACCACCTCCCACAACCACTCCACTACATTGTGACCTCAATTTTTCCTCATGAGACCTAGTATGAAATTGATATCCATTCACTAAATAACCATAAAAACATGTAACAGATTTAGATGGACCCCTTGATAATGAAAGCAACTCTTCTATTTTTTTGCTTTTATCATTCTCAAATTGATCTGCAACCTATGTAAATTATAATGGTGAAATTAGAAACATATAAACAATTGTGTATATATATTTCCATATTGAGGGAATAGACAACTTACCTTTGTCTTAAACCACTCAATGAAATTGTCAATTAATTCCTTATAAGATTGTTCTGCATTTACCCCCTGAATTTGATAGTATTCCCTACGTTAAATCATTTAAATATTAGATCAATTATATATAGTCTTACTAAAAGTTATAAATAAATGACATATAATAATTTGTAGGAAATCACTTACTCAACGAAAGGTTCAACTTCTTCACAATTATTAAGAATGTATATATGAGCTTGCTCCAATTCAAGTGCATCAAGGTCTCTTGTTTTTCCACAACCTAATCCTCTTCCCTTGTATGCAAAAGTAGATAAAATTGAATTTTCCTTGACATTATCTTCATAATTTCGATCTGGGCGATTGAACTTTGTCTCCACTTTATGCAAATATCTTGAACAAAGATTCATACATTCTTCTGCTATGTATCTTTCTGCTATGGAACCCTCTGGGAGGGCCCTGTTGCGGATATATGATTTTAAGGTATACAAATTTCTCTCTATAGGATACATCCAGTGCCAATGAACATGTGCACATAGCATAGCCTCATGTGCCAAATGAATAGAAAGATGTAACATCACATCAAAAAATGATGGTGGAAATATCTACTCTAACTTACAAACAGTAAGTGGAATTTGAGATTCAATTTGCTTCAACTCCCTCATATTTAAGCACTTAGATCCCAATACCTTACAAAATCGAGACAACTCAAGAATTGGCTCATAAACAACCTTAGGAATAAGACCATGTAGTGCAAGTGCAAGTATGTGATGCAATAGAACAAGATGGCCATGACTTTTTAATCCGGAAAGCTTAGTCTCTTTCATGTTAACAAATTGTGAAATGTTTGAGGAATAGCCATCTGGGACCTTTAAATCTTTCAAAAATTTACAAAACTTCTTCTTTCCATCTCGAGATAGTACAAATGATGCATCTGGTAAAACTATTTTCCCCTCCCTTGTTACGGGGTGCAATTCTTGTCTAATTTTCATAGCTTGTAAATCAAGACGAGATTTGCAATTGTGCTTTGTATTATTCTTAACATTCAGAATAGTTGCAAGAATACTGTCACATATGTTTTTCTCTATATGCATCACAACTAAAGTATGTCGTATGCAAAGATTTTTCCAGTATGGAAGTTTGAAGAAAATGCTTTTCTTATTCCAATTGTCCCCCCTACTCTTGTGAGATGTCTTTTTAGAATCTTTACTTAAAGGATTTCCCTCAAGATTGTCGACTTGGTTAAGGATATCATCACCTGTTAGTGGTGTCATTGGTGTGCCATTCTCAATAGTGCCATCAAATTTAGATTTATTTTTCTCCACTTGTGATTCATAGGCAAATATCGTCTATGACCCATGAAACATTGTTTTCCACCATTAGCTAAACGAGTGGAATGGGTACCCTTATGGAAACATGGGCAAGCAAGATTTCCCTTAGTGCTCCATCCAAATAAAATCCCATATGCAGGAAAATCATTGATCGTCCACATAAGAGCTGCATGAAGATTAAAATTTTGGTGCATAGTTGCATCAAATGTCTGTCTTCCATTATTCCACAACTCTAACAATTCATCTATTAGATGTTGCAAATAAACATCAATAGCATCACCGGGACCACTAGGACCAAGAATGAGCATAGACAAAATCAAATTGGGTTGCTTCATGATCATCCAAGGAGGCAAATTATATGGAATAAGAATAACTGGCCAAATGCTATATGATGGTCTATAATTTTTGAATGGTTGAAAACCATCACTAGCTAGTCCCAATCTAACATTTCTACTCTCGGCAGCAAAATTTTCATTTAATTCATTGAATCTCTTCCATGCCAATGAATCATCCGGATGTCACATATCATCATTATCACCATTATCATGATGCCACCTCATAAGTGCAGATGTTTTTGTAGACATAAACAACATTTGAAACTGAGGAATTAGTGGAAAGTAATGCAATATTGTTATTGGTATTTTTTCCCATTTGGTTTTACTTTCTCCACCCCACTACACTTGTCATGTTTCCATCTAGAAGTATTGCAAATTTTACAATTATCAAGACCGTGGTCTTCCTTCCAAAACAACATACAATTTTGTTTGCACATGCGTCAATCTTATTTTATGAGCAACCAAGATCTTTGATTGTCTTCTTTGCTTCATAATAAGAGGTAGGAAAAGTTGAGTCTTGTGGAAATAGCCCATCTTTCATTAGTTCAAGTAACGTTGTAAAAGACCGATTACTCCATCTCCCAAGACTCTTGATGTGAAGCAACTTGACTAGTGTAGACAACTTTGAACTCTTTGAGCCCTTATAAAGAGGTTGTTTGAGGTCATTTAGCAACCTAAAAAGATTTTGGGCCTCACAATTAGGTTCCTCTTCAAAATTATTGTGGTCAAAATATCCCATATCCCTAACATTTCCCTCAATATTATGATGGATTGGATGCATATCTTCCAGAAGCTCTAACATTTCGTCATTTGTCTCACTATCTTGTTCATTATCATTATTTTCAGCATCTAAATCAGAATCGATTTCATGTCCCATCTCACCATGATGATACCAAAAGGTATAACTCCTCATGAAACCATAAATCATTAGGTGTGTTTTGACTAAATCACGATGCATAGATACAACATTAACACAACGAACACATGGGCATCTAATTTTAGTTTAGCCAATTCTTTGACATGCATAAATCAAATCATTAGGTCGGTCATCAACAAGTTTAATCCATTGCTTACATGGTGCCATCTTCTACATAGAAACATAGAATTTTATTAAAAATAGGGAGATAAATTTAGCATTATTGTTGTCGATCGACTATTTTTAAATAAAAATGAATCACAAGACACTTCTTCAAATAATACATCATTGTTGTATGTATCATTTATTGTATGGGAAAATTCCAAGAGAAATACATCATTGTATATCCACTTATGTTATAATAGAAATTAGAATATGTTTCTTGTTTGAAGCAATATCTCTTGGCATGAGTTTAAATGAGTAAAGATCTAAACCTATTTTTCACAATTGTATATTAATTTGTGCAATTACACATTTATACCCTAAAACTTTAAATCAGTTCAAATTTCTAGAATGCAATCTAAAATAATATAAGCATAAACTCCAACGAAGCAAACATGTAATGGTTTAACACAAGCACATTACATAACAATAAAGACTAACAAAACATACAAAAGATGCATGCATGTCTCAACGGTCCAAAACAAACACAAAAGAAGCATGTGACTCATGTCCAACACATGCAACAAAATAGAACACCAAGAGAATGTAATCAATAAATATGTAGTATTGTCCATCAATCAGTGTTTTAAAAAGTGGTATGCACTATGTGTTCGAAGAGGTCACCTTGTAGAGTATATGCGGCATGCAGGAGTATATGCAGGGGTATATGCGGTTTCAGGTTTTTTTAAATAAATTAATTATTATATATAAATTAATCACATAATTGCATATTTAATTTGTACAATCACATATTTAGACCTCAAAAACTTGAGATATATTCAAATTTTCAATTATGAAGTTGAGAATAGGCAAAGGCAATGGATCGACACTCAAAAGTAAAATTGAGAAAGGTAATGGGAAATAGGGGACGGTAAAATTGGGAAATGTAATGGGAAATATAAGAAAGGGAGATTGGAAAATGGAAGAGGAATAACAACACATGGATGAAAGTAAAATTTGGAGATGAGGGGGTAGGACAATGGGTTGTGAATGAAGGAAATCAAATTGAGAAATGGAAAAAAGGGATGAAAGGGAGTTGGGGAATGGAAAATGGGTAATGGAAGAAGAAAGAGAAATTGGGAAATGTAAGATAGAACTGGAGCAAGAGAAAAAGAGGGAGTTTGGGGGCCGACAATTGGTGGGAATTAGGGGAATGGAAAGAAAAGAAGGGGGAAAGGGGAATCTGAAGGAAAATGACTTCCGAGCCCCCTGGGTGCCGCTACCATATGCCCTATCTTCGTGCTCGTCGCATAGCCGTGGGAGCAAAACAACTTCCGTCATGGCCTCTGACTCGAGAAGAAACTGCTCGTACAGACACACCAGGAAAGCTTCCAGCACGGCCACAGTGCGTATAGTCACATCTTGCCGTCTTCCTTCAAGCGGTGCCTCACAAAGCAAGCCGCTAGAAAAGATAAAAGATAAGAAGGAGAGCAATGTTTTCAATTAGATACCAACGGAGATAAAGAGATGAGACGACAATTGATTTTGTTGTTGTATTTTTCTATTCTGATTTGTCAAAGTTTAGAACTGAATGATCTTCATTTAAATTGATAGAGGTGTAGACTTTAGGTGAGTTTAGAACTGAAATTGCTTCAAACAGAAAGGGGGGTGACGATTGATTACTCCGATGAGGAAGAACTGAGAAAGAACTAAGAAGAACTGAGCCGTCAGACCCTCCCATTGGTTTCTTGTAACTCCAATTTTTGAGGAAATCATTTTTCCAGAAGTGATGTTCAATTTTTGGAAATGAAGTTCAGGTGATTGGTTTAACATTCAAACTTTTTCAGGAAAATAAATTGTGTTTGATTGGTTTCTTGTAACTCGAATACATCATACAGAAAACTTTATTCAGAGTTCCTCTCTTTGATGGGTAGGGAGTGCAAAAATTTAATTTCATACATCAATAAACTTGAGATTGAAATACTAAATCAGTACTTAAGTACTAAAATTCAATCATACAAATGACAACCGAAACATGTAATATATGAAATGTAAATCCCATTCAAAGTATGTGGTACTACGAACCATCCTATAAAGCAATAAAAATTAGAAGCTTATGCATTAACGTACACCAATAGACATTTGCCACAATGTCACATTGTATTATAAGATACGACATGCAAGCAGAGTATAAGTTATTTAAGTCAATGTCAAATAAAAGTGGCGACCAATAATTTTTTTGGAGTAGCCATGCGTCCAGACAAGCGTTGACTAGATTCATCCAACCAGTAAGCAATGAACTGATTCTAAATTATTTATTAGTATATAATTTTGTGTTGCATCAAAAACATCCAAGAAGCGATAACTGCTAAGCAATCTGCGGAACTATGGCATGGTGGCTTAATATTTTATTAGTTCGTCAACATTGCAAAACGGATGGTCAAGTTGTCGTGAGTCGCAGAAGCAATAAGAGTCGTGGTGTGCTACAGATTTTTTATCAACATTAATTGATTTTTGTATTTCAGCATTAGCAATTGTCCTTGATCGATCAAAGGAAATAAGAAAAAATGAAAGCAGCTATTTGCATTTCAAAAAGGATCTGGTTATTTAGGGCTTTGCTCCTTTTTATGGAGGCATCTGTCCTCGGTTGATCAAAAGAAAAAAGAGAGCAACTGTGTTCTTCATCAATGGATCTGGTTATTGAGGATTTACTTTAGTTTCCTTCCCTTGACGAATAGATCTCGACCAAAAGAAAAGGGGCGAAAAAAGGGGAAGGCCAGAGGCATCAGGACGGAGGCAACAAAGGCGAAGAATTTGTTTTTCGCTAGATTTTATCCGGAAGTCTGGAACTCATATCTATATATACTTTCAGAAGTCCGTCGAAAGTCGGCGAAGTCCAATTCTCAAGTTTCACACAACCAATCAGTTAAAATTGGATATGGAACTCGACTTCCCCTATTTTCTGAGTAAGTTCCAGCAAACCAATAAGAGCGAGAAGAACTGAGAAAGCAAAAAGGAGGAAATGATTTACCGGCGCCTTTGGAAGAGGGCCGTCGTTGGAGCAGGGATGATGCCGCCACTTGCTGGGGAGAGTTGTTGTCACCGCCACTACAGAGAAGCAAAGCTGGCATTGTCGGTGTTGGAGAGAGGTGAGGCCACCGCTACACCTGTTGCTCAGAGGAGAGATGGCGGGAGAAGTCGCTGCTGCACCCTAGCAAGTCGCCGCTCATTTTCTGCGTGTTGTTGTTGGGGGAGGGGGTGAGAGTGAGCAGAGTCGGGGGGTGAGCGATCGAGGGGTCAGGTTAGATTCTAGGGGTTGGGGTTTAAGTGGGAAAAAAATAAGTTCCAACTAAAAAGCGCCGCATAAGTGTGCTAATGAAAAAGGAAGAGTTTTAGCGGCGGAAAATTAGTTTATTTATGACAGATAAAAAATTTGTCATTATTGCCTACACCAACAACGACAGAAAATTTATTTATTTATGAAAAATAAAAAAAGTTGTCATTGTTGCCTACACCAATAATGGCAGAAAATGTTGTTTGTCGTTATTACTGTATTTATTACGACAAGATAATAAAGTGGTCGTAAACATTGACGTTAATACACCAATTTTCTGTAGTGTCTGCTTCTAGATCTGGCTAAGGCGACACCCCTATCCTCCGTCTTGGTTCCTTTTTTTGTTTAAGTCTATCTGTAGTGGTCGTTTGTAGGTTGTGCCTTGGGTTCTTTCTTAGGCGGATGGTGAGCTCGGGCGCCCCTTGGTGCTTCAGGCAGAGGAGGAGTAAGCTGGGTTTGTGCTTCGTGTGAGTCTTCCACCCCCTACTCACAGTGGTGATCGGGAGTGGTGGTGGGGTTTCTAACACCCTCTACTCCCCACCCTTGTATCCACATGAGCCATCCTTCCTCTGTATCTACATCGTTAGGGTTTGGCCTCCTTCCCGGGTCTCCTAGTTGGTGCACCCTTAGTGCTTGACATTTTTCCTATGTGACCTTTGTGTTGTTGGGTGTTTCCTTGGTCGGCTCCTAGTTCATGCACCCTTAGTGCTCGCCATTTTTCCTATGTGAACTTTGTGTTGTTGGGTGTTTCCTTGGTCGGCTTGTATTTCCAGCGGCTATGCAAACTCCTTTCCCGATGTACTCATAGGCTCTTGTAGATTGATAAATTTCATCCCAGATAGCTATTTTAGACAACCACTACAAGAGGTGGACGGTGCTGAAATGCACCCATCACATCCCAATCTGAGCCTTGTGCTATGTCTTTCTATAGAAGGAGTTGTTGTTTGATTACTTGATGAGAGATATATATCTTGTAGATGCAATATGGCTTACTTTTAATGATATTGAGCTATTTTCAAAGAAAAAATAAAAAATTAGAAGTTGACTATAACATCATCACATCTATGTTGGTGGCATTTTGCATGTACCGCCAAAGATAAATTGACAGCTAGCATCCCAAAGGTATCAAAAGAAAATTAAAGGAAATGTTGGTTGTTCACGTTACACACTGCACCATGTTTATGATTTTTGTGTGTGTTGTTGTTTTCAAATGTAGACTTGCTTAGGGTGAAGTTATTATGAAATTTTTAGTGAGGTACACACACATGTTCTTCCTATCTATCTAAAAGAATGGAAGTGGTGTTGAATTGAGAATTATGTCAAATAAGGATTCACAATATCATAAGTACTTACTATGCATATCCTTATTTTTACAATATTTGGAATAGCCAGATAATTTTTCATTGATAAAAATGAAACTTAGTATTGTTATTTATTATAGTTAATAATAAAAAGATTCTTAGGTGACAACTATCAAATAATGAATGAGACATACATGGAAGGGGTTCAGTTTTTGCATTTATGAGATCAATACATTAATGGTTTGTTAATTGTTGCATTACTTTCTGCCATAAAATATTCTACTAATTGATTTTATTTATTGGTATTTTTTAGCTTATTTATTTGAAACATATATCAAGTATAGACCAGTTAAATTGGGTTAAAATCTGCACAGACCCATGGGCCGACATGTTTAAATAGAGTTTGGGTGATGAAATTCATCACACGCTAGAAATTACGCAAACCCATATGCACATGTTTAGTTAGGAAGTTTCATGGAAGGCTCGCGGGAACCCAAGAGTGACCCTCTTAACTAAATTAATTATAAAAATATATTAATTATATAATATTGATTGTTAAGTAATTTCAATCAAAAAATTGAACTTGTTCGACAAGAACTAATCTTTGAGCGAGAGATATTGAGAGAAAATAAATCTATATCTACTACATTATCTAATTGATCTATCAAACTCAATATTAAGTTGTACAACAAATTACTAAATGTAGTTTGTCGAGTATAATTATATATTAGAGAATTTAAATTATACGTTAAAGAATTTTATCCAAGAAAGGTGTGCAGTTGAAAATTTGTAAAAGTTGAACAACATACTTTTTAGTTTAATAGTATTTTGTTGTTTTTTTGCTATATTTCCTGTAAAGATCTAGATAATGGTATCCTTCTACTGTTAGAATAACAACTTGCCAAATACTTTTTATTGCTCATGTATTTGATGGGCACTCATGGGTAACATGCAGCATGCTAGGTTAGATTTGGGTTTACCTTTTCTTTATACTACCAGTTACTTACTAACTGGAAGTAGGGCTACGAACTGGAGTGACACTATTCATGCTTTTCTGTCCTTCATATTCTTCTTTCAACACTCCTGTGTAGTGATTTAAGTTACAAATTGGGTTTGAGTTTACCTTTCTCTGACCTATTTTGAAATGTATCTTTTTATCATGCATCCAGAAGACCTAAACTATAACGCCTGGGCCCACTGTCCGAGGCCTCAAATCCGAGTCCAATCATTCCTTTTAAGAGTGATGGGCTATGATACCATAGATTATGAGGACTTATATTTGGGCCTTGACGAGGATGTCAAGAGTCTAAGTGGGGGAGATTGTAACATCCCAGGATTTGAGGCCTCAGATAAAAACACTCTTAAAAGGAATGATTGGACTACCCATATCACCAAGGTGCACCTCCTTTTCCGGGAGACCATCACTAAAGAACTCCATAGTTAAGTGTGCTCAACTTGGAGTAGTACTAGGATGAGTGACCAATAGGGAAGTTTATCCTAGATTGCGCGTGCATGAGGAAAAAGTGTGCAATTAAGGCTAGTGGTGATCTGTGGGGCCAGTTGTCATTCTTGAAACTCTACTAGAGCCTTGGGCAGTGGGCCTGAGCGTTACAACTGGTATCAGAGCCACATCCCCTCCAGTAGGTGGGGCCCACATGGGCATGTGACATGCCAGTCTTGAGCCGTGTGGTCCAGATATGTAGGAAAGGGTTGTCCATAGTTGACGTAGCCACCCTTGCGCTGGTATTCCATGATCGGGAGCTGGGTGTCCATGGGCCATTCTAGGTATGCACTGAAATGGGGCGATGTTATGAGTAGGGATGAGCATCAGGTTGGGCCGGCCAGATCCGACCCGCGACCCAGCCTGCAAAACCCGATCCAGACCTGAATCCGGATTACAATATGGGTGGGCCAGGCCTAAATTTTAAACCCATATTTTATTTGGGCCGGGTACGGGCAGAGGTAAACCCAGGCCCGAAAACCTGAATGCCCAGATTATATTTTATGTACATTATATATCTATACATCTATCTTTGTCTTGAAAGAAAAACATACAAATTTCTTGATGCAATATGTAGTATGTACCTAACCAATGGCAACATGGATACTATGCAATCAATCAACATGATTAATGAATTCATACTAGTAAGATAACCATCATTGACATGAATAAACATACTTGATTTCTTTATTTTGATCTCATTGTGTCCACATATAGGAGACAAATGATCTTTTGCTCAGTGCATAGTAGATTATGCTCATCGTTTTACTCATATGCCCACATGTAGGAGACAAATGATCTTTTATCCTTCCAAAACCCATTTCATTGTATATACATATAGGAAGAGGAGGAAAAAGGCAAAACATTGTGGACTCCATTGATTTTTTACTTCTCATACATTCACATGTACCAGAAAATGATTTGTTACTCTTTCAATATAGTGTATATACATTCTTTTGAAGGTTTATCACAAAATACATATCACAATAATTTAGTTTTCATGTTAGCAAGTTAGATCTAGCAAAATTTGGTATGCTCATTCGATGTTATATGGGCAAATCCGAATCCGGCCCAAAACCCAGCATTCTTATATGGGTCGGGTATGGGCTGACAATTTTCAATTTTATCCGGGCCCGAACCTGGCCCTTGGCCCGCTTTAAAATGTGGGTTTGGGTTTGGGACAGGCAAAACCCGGTATAACTCGGCCCGATGCTCATCCCTAGTTATGAGGCCTTATAGTTGAGCCTTGATGAGGATGTCAAGAGTCTAAGTGGTGGAGATTGTAACGTCCCAGGATTTGAGGCAGCGAATAACATGATCTTAAAGGGAATGATTGGACTACCCATATCACCAATGTGCACCTCCTTTTCCGGGAGCCTATCACTAAAGAACTCCATAGTTAAGCGTGCTCAACTTGGAGTAGTACTAGGATGGGTGATCAGTCGGGAAGTTGATCCTGACTTGCGCGTCAGTGAGGACAAAGTGTGCAGTTAAGGCTAGTGGTGGTCTATGGGGTCAGTCATCATTCTTAAAACTCTACTAGAGTCTTGGGCAGTGGGCTCGGACGTTACATAAACCCATAATGACCCAACAACCCACACACCTGTTTGACAGATTCAATCATGTTATTTCATTTAATATATCTTGAGATATATGTTATACAAATACATAATATAAAAAATAAAGTTCTATAAGAATATTGAGTGGAAGAGTGAGTTTAAAATTAATCACTATCTTTTCTTAACTTGTACGATGTACATAAAATAATGTTGAATTCTCCAAGTTTTTAGACTTTTGTTCCACAAATAACTCATTTCATGTATGCAAAATCAATTGTTATATGTGCACTATCACAACCAGCGTACCCATTATGTGGTACGAACATTATTTTATAATTTTCAATGAATTCGACTTGGTTTCTAATTTTGTATGTGCAAGTCAAAGTGAGCCGAAAGGCATTCATACTTCCAATGTTTCAATAAAGTATATATTTTAAATTCATATTGAGTGTACATGTTATAATGGTTGAACGAAGAAGTGTATTAACGTAGAAGCTCACGATATTTAAGATAATTTTTCTATATGCATGCAAGTTAAAATTGATCGTATGTATACAACTGCATACCTTCATTTTTTCTCGAGGTACCTATCCACGTAGGACAACAATAAATCTACCTAGTAGATTAAATCTTGAGGTAAGACATGTGGTATCAATTCACTTCCGTGTTAGGTCTAATATATAACGTGGAACACCATCGCAAGGCTAGCCCTGGCCGGCTGGCCAATGAGTATATGCCAAAAGTTTGTTTCTCTAATTTTTTTTTCTGCGAGAGGACTCGACCTCTTGAAATTAGTCATATTTTTTAATACAAATATCTAAATTTCGTTCCATCGATATATGTGGCATACAGTAACTTTATACTAACTTTTTCCTGAACCACGTTCAACGAGAACAAAGTAGAAAGTAATAAGCAATGTCTCACTATTCATTCGGTAGTGACGTGATCAATGGTATTTCCATTTACTAAGAGAGGGTCTAGTAGTGTAGTACTAGACTAAAACCCGTGCTATGCACGGACGTGAGAACAATTAATTATCTTACAAATTATTTTGACTGCAAAGTGAGAAGCAAGACTTCTGTCAGATCGATGCTAATCATGAAAATTCTAGAAAACCCATCATTCAGCCAAAATTAATTAATTATTAAAAGCCACCAAAAGGAACCAGTAAAATAGAAATGGAGATCAGATCCAATCGGCAATAGTTTCATACAGAGATGTAGCAGAAAAAGCTAAAACGAACCAAAAAGAAACGGTTTAGCCAAGACATGGATCTAATAGTCAGCAGAAATAATTAATTTCTTGTCGCATAACTTCAATGGTAAAGTCTACACGAAACATATAAGAAAACCAGCAGCTGGAGTTATGTATCGAAAAAATAAATATAATCAAAAAAAGGAATCAAGCCATTTATTATATATATATATAAGTACACTATATATACAACCACATTTCGCCAAAATTTCCATAGAAGTTATAGCTTCAAATAAGAAAACATAGCTTCGTAGAAGCTTTGTTATTGTGGAATAGTCTTGGGAGGTGGGTGCCCTAGAAGTAGGGGCGGGTGCATTTGTTGCCGCACTTGTTGCATCGGGGACTTCCCTTGACATTATCATTTCCTTCTGGTAGGCCGAACTTGCAGAGAATCCATTGTTCGGGCCAACTGCCTGGTGCGAGTTCTATGATGGATGATGGGTTAAATTGCTCGTTGTAGACCAGTATTGATGTCCAAGTATTGACATATGCATAGACAGATGTATGTTCATGACTGGAGCCAACAATTTGCAATAGTTTAAAAAAGATAATGAAAGAATTAGACCAGTTAAACATCTGGGCATATTGAAGTAAGTGTGATGGTATTAGTTTATTCTTCCTTTGTTTCGCATGTGTGTGTTGGATTAGGCAGTTCTATTACTAAACACACTACATCGGATGCAAAGAACTTCTCCTCCACATTAAAAAGAGCTCAGATAGTAATATTACACAACATTAAAGCTCCAGAAGGCTATTGCCACACAACAACATGAAACACTCGAGTTTTGGGTTGTTATGCAATCGTGTCAATAAAAATTGAAAACTATTGCAAGAACAGGTCAAATGAACATAATGTAAACTAAATTTTGGTGATGCTATTTAGAGTGACCATGTTTTTTTAAGGAATCACTGAAAGTATTTACTGTAGAAAACTGGTTAGCACGCATTTTATTATGCTATCCGCATAATGTTTATAAGGGCTAATATTATGAGAAATTTTTATTGATTAAAATGTTTACATAACCAACTAATAGTTCTGCATGTGGTCAGGGTATGCATGCTTGTTTATTCTTAAATAATTTTTTTTCTATAATTACTAAGAACAGGCCAAACGAACAGAATGTAAACTGAATTTTGGCGATACTATTTAGAGTAACCATGCTCGTTATCTCGTACCCATCAGCGTTAGTTATGCACCAGTTCAATTTAGTGAAATAATGCGAACAAAGTGTAGGCACACATAACATTTATAAGGATTAATATTATGAGAAATGTTTAGTGATTAGAATGTTCATATAACCACGCGTAAAGAGTGATATCAATATTCTCTTAAGAAGAAAAAGTGTATATGAATTTTAGAGTGTCAATCTCACATGAAGCTTGCAAATTGTACTTAAATGATGACTACTTAATATTTTAAAAAATAATGATTATCTTACAGATATAATCTTCTAAGACGACTATATATGAAAAAAATATATAAAAACAATTATAACAACAGAAATAAAAATTTTTAATTAAAAAGCATACCTAAAGACAGTATCTTTTTCATATGAGCTCCCTTTAGATGACAAAAAATAACATTTTCATGTAGGAGGAGCTTTTTCATAGCTATATATGCATGCATACGTATGTACATATATGTACATTATGAAAGTAACTTCATTCAAAAAGTATTATTCCTGCATAATGAAGCAATGATGATATGAGAATATATTTTACTTTTCATCATGTGAATTATTTTCTAAAAATGAGTATAGAAAAATGGTTAACACATATTCTATTGTGATGTCCACATAACATTTATAAGGTCTAATATTATGAGAAATTTTTATTGATTAGAATGTTCACATAATCAAGCAATAGTTCTATATGTGCTCAAGGAATGTATGCTTGTCTGTTATTGAATATTTTTTTCTATTGAATCACTAAGAACAGGCCAAACGAACAGAATGTAAACACGGATATAATCTTCTAAGATGACTATATATGAAAAAAGTATATAAAAACAATTATAACAACATAAATAAAAATTTTAAATTAAAAAGCATACCTAAAGACAATATCTTTTTCATATGAGCTCCCTTTAGATGACAAAAAATAACATTTTCATGTAGGAAGAGCTTTTTCATAGCTATATATGCATGTATACATATGTACACATATGTACATTATGAAAGTAACTTCATTCAAAAAGTATTATTCCTGCATAAAGAAGCAATGATGATATGGGAATATATTTTACTTTTCATCATGTGAATTATTTTCTAAAAATGAGTATAGAAAAATGGTTAACAAATATTCTATTGTGATGTCCGCATAACATTTATAAAGGCTAATATTATGAGAAATTTTTATTGATTAGAATGTTCACATAATCAAGCAATAGTTCTATATGTGCTCAAGACATGAATGCTTGTCTGTTCTTGAATAAATTTTTTTTCTATTGAATCACTAAGAACAGGCCAAACGAACATAATGTAAACACAAATATAATCTTATAAGATGACTATATATAAAAAAAGTATATAAAAACAATTATAACAACAGAAATAAAAAATTTAAATTAAAAAACATACCTAAAGACAATATATTTTTCATATGAGCTCCCTTTAGATGACAAAAAATAACATTTTCATGTAGGAGGAGCTTTTCCATAGCTATATATGCATGCATACATATGTACATATATGTACATCATGAAAGTAACTTCATTCAAAAAGTATTATTCCTGCATAATGAAGTAATGATGATATGATAATATATTTTACTTTTTGAGAAATATTTGGTGACCAGAATGTTCATATAAACCATGCAATAGTTCTGTATGTGTTTAGGACATAAATGCTTACTGACTATTATTACATTATTTCTCTATAAAAATGTCGTATTTTTTGCAAAAAAAAAATAGAAAGTCATCATTGTTTCCGGAGACGTAGGAATAGATATATGTAAAAATCTGAAGTAGGAATCAGTTGAAGAAATAAAAAGGAAACGAAATTCTAATTTAATCAACAAACTTATCTACCCTCCAATTTAATCAACAAACTTATCTACCCTAGTTCCCGTTGCATTTTACCCCCTCCACCTAGCGCACCATTGAGTAGCGCAGCTAGAGTCTAAGTAAATATAAAAATGAACTGAATAGACTACAAAAGGTAAGCAGTAAGCTTGTACTTTGAAAGCAAAAATGTGTACTGAAAAAGGAGGGGAAGAACAAAATCGTATCAGCTTACACCACCCATGTAGCCCACATTTATCATTCCCACCAATCACCCCACCTTTTGCCTCTTCATTTAAACACTTCGTTCTGGTCTCAATTTACTCCGCCAGATTAACTTCCCACTCCCCTATTTGTCTACCATCATTCCCCTGGGTACTTGCCGTTTGCCCCCTCCACTTTTAAATAATGTACTATAATAACACAAGTATATTCTAAGTAAATAATAGAAAACGAAATGAATAGAATGCAAATGTTTAGCAGTAAGCGTGTACTTTGAAAAAGACGCGACTTGTACTGAAAAAGGAGGTGAAGAAGGGATCTACTCACACAAGGTGGCGGTGTCGAAGGTGGGTGTGCGATCGATGCCGAAGTTCTTGCTACTTGTGATGACGGTCTTTCCAATCCCGTCGTCGATCATGGCGACATTCCCCATGGCCTTCTCCACCACCACCCGCTCCTGGTAGTTGTCGGCATTCACCTTGATCACAGAGGGCATCTTGCTCTTCTTCGGCACCATTGCCAGCGCCTCCGCAATCGTCTTGTGCATCCCCGTCCCATCATGTGCCACAGTCGCGTCGAATCTCACTCCGTTCCCCGGGCCTGCTGCCGTCGTTGGGCTCCCTACCGGCTGCTGCAGTAGCCTCCTCTGTATTTGCGACACCCATTCCCTCTCAGACGACAACAACCTGCGCCTGTTCCCCCCGGTCAGCTTCTCAAGGAGCGCAACGACTCCCGTCGCGATTGCAAGGCTGTTGCTCGTCAGCTCCGTGGTCGATCCCAGCTCTGCGGCCAGCTTCTTCCCGAGGGCCGTGGTGCCGCCGCTGCCGTCAGCTGCCACCTCGACGGCGTCGAGGCATGTGGCTTGGTTCTCCAACGCCCCGCTCAGCCAAACCCGCAATACATCGACCGTCCTTGCCCCCTTGAAGCTCCCGACATCAGCGAGGGAGAGCGTGTTGTTGAGCAGATCTGCGGCGTCCTCGATCAACCCTCCACAGATCTGCAGCACCGCCTTGGTGGTATTATCAAGGCGGTCGCTTGAAGCCGCCAGCTGCGCTGGGAGTGACCCGACCTTGCTCAGCCCTTCACTCGCTACGCGGAGCGACAGCTGGAACAGCTTCGTCGGGTCGCTGAAGTTTGTGGCGTTCTCAGACGCATCGGCGGCCGAGAGGCTTGTGAAGCAACTGAACGGGTAGTGGGTCACTGAGAAAACGGCTTTGATCGACTGCGCCACTCTGCTAGATGTGTCGGATCGTACTTGAGCCGGTCCATGCGGGTGTCGCCACCGGCCCCGTGCTACTGCAGCTCTCGGCGTCCTGCATCCCCATCAACCGAACGAACCACAGCGACCAACACTGACAAATGAAAGCAGCCGCAGCCGGCGGTGGTAGATTTTGGAAAGCAGAGCCGGGAAGGAGAACGATAGCAGACCAGGTTCGCGCGATTTGAGGCGGTGACGACGGGGCTTCGACTTCACACGATCTTGTACTTTGACAGAGATGTACTAAACTCAGTACACCGAGCAAAGTCAGGTGCCGAGACAGACTCTTCTCGAAACAAATAACCGTGACAATTACAAAGTATCCCTCGAATGCTTTTTTATATACAACCAAAGACCGTTTTATATAGCAAAGGATTTGTTTGTAATTCTGAAAAATGATGCAAAAAATTGCAAAAGAAACCCCACACGGGCTCTCTTATATAGTATAGATTTGGTCGGATTTATAAGGGTTGCTTTTTTCACTGGAACATACCTGGTACAACTTACAAAAACGACTCAGATTTGAAAACTACATCAAGAAATTTGACCGTAGAGTGCCTTGTAGAGTAAATATCCAAAAAAGAAACTACACTTGTACATACATGTGGACTGTACAGTAAAGAGAAACTTGGATGTAGTATGGACGAACATTGGTGTGCGAATATGACTACTCTTGTGTACCATTGTAGATAATCATCCACATTCCAGAAGTATACACATTACAAGCACCTTGATGATCAGTCCTGCAGCCATACAATCGGCATATCAATTTGGTTAAAGATGATTTTTAATTATTTGAAACAAAAAATTGATATGAATCATGTTATATCCGACACTAACGCCCTTTAACATGTGCCCATGAGCAAGGGTCATTTATTTTAGATTTCAGTCTTTGTCAAGGGACGTCTAACATATCTGGCAGGCAGCAACATGAGTAAAATAATTCCTAGCAAGTGGTATTCTGATTGCAGACTGCACAGGTTGGTGACGGTATAACCTCCATATCCTAGTCTTGATGTCCCTAGATTTCTATTTCATATTAAAACGTTCCTTAAAAAAAATAGAAGCAACTTTCTATAAAGATTTCGGCATATCCAATACCTTCACCACCTCCATAGGAGTATTGCGCCTCCCTCGACCATCTTCTGTTTGGCTGAAGTCTGTGCCTTCAATGTCACTGCACATGATTAATAACCATCATGTATTAATCTTCTCTTTTGATAATGATGATTCCTTAATATACGACTCTTCATCACTTGGTCGTATCGTCACCCGAACATCTACCGTTAATAACTCGTGCGTCCGTGAGCACCTCCTGCTAAAACTTTTTATGCTCTCGTTGTGAAACCCTTGGTGTGAGGTAATAGATGATGACCATCGAGCAGTATGGAGAACAAATGAATCTAGATTAGACAGAGAAATTTAATGGTGAGAGAAGAGGCCTAGATCTATACATAACTGAAGAATCAAGCCACATCGTAGGCTCACAGTAGTTGCTAAGACGAAGAAGTTTGACGATGACGATTGTACAATCTTACGAATCAATACATGTAAAGAACATAAATCTTACCGTGAAGAGACCAGAGTATATAGGTAGATATCAGAAAACTTCGACTGTACAAAAGTATTCCTATTGTTGTCGCCATTGACAAGTTATGTTGCGGTTGCTGCTGTATTTCAAAACAAAACTTTTAGTCCCACATTGCTCGTTTTGGAGACTTCCCTCCTATTCATATATGGCTGCTAGTCCATAGAATATTTGAGGAATAAAATATGATGTGGATTTCGCACGTGCATGGTGGAGCAGCCCAAGTAGGTTAGGGCTGGTCCGGTCTAGAAACTGTTTAATCAGGCGTGTTGGTACACGTCGCATCCTGCGTGCAGGGGAGTGCAAATCCTGCCTCCCAAAGACGGTGCATTTGTGTGGCAACCGCTTGCCGATGTCTCTTTAGTTGGCAACCGCTTGCATCCGTGATCCATCTTCTATGTTTCTATAAAATTAAATACCTTCCTTTATTTTTTGTACGCACAACAAAAATACCAAACGTTGTCTTTCCGTTTGTTGTTTTGCCGCTGCTGCCAACTCCGGTGATCGCTGGAAGAACGACCAAAGACCTTTCGCCTAAGGAGGGATTTGTGAGTGCACACTTCGCTCCTCTTGTTGTATCCTGGGAGGGTACCCGCCGTAGATTACTAATGCACCGACGTTCGTCGTTGAGTAAGGTCGAAATACTCTTAAGGACAGTGCATTTCTGCACGCCTCAACAGTATGGTATTTCTTCTTGTTTACATTTTATTTGTTTATTACCACCGTAGATCAACAATCTTAAGAATATTTCATGTTTCTACGATGGTTAACAACATGGAAGGATTCAAAACTCCTTTCACACTGATAACGCCATCTGCGTCAAACAACCAAGTTGTTACTGTTTCGACAGTGTCGCAAACTCCTCTTCCTGATGTTTCCAAAATTGAAACGTTTGACGATGTTCATTACAGACGATGGCACGAAAAAGTTTTCACCATTCGTTTTATCTCAACCGAAACATGAATCGGATTATGTTGAATGGTAAAAAGCAAATCATATTTGTCGTCATGTTATTCTAAGTACTATTTCTAACCAACTGTTTGATGCATACTTTCCTGTTAAAATTGCTTCTGAAATATGGAAAGGTATAAACAAGAAATATATTTTAGAAGAGACTTCTACGTAGAAGTTCACAGTTGTAAATTTTCTGGAATTTGCATGTCTGATGACAAAGATATAATCACTCAAATTCATAATTTTCAGATTTTACTCAATGATTTGAAAAACGAAAAGATTGATCTTCCTAAATCGTTTATCGTTGGTAGTTTAATTGAAAAACTTCCCAGCTCTTGAAAGAATTATAAGAACAATTTAAAACATAAATGAAAGACGACGTCTCTAGATGATGTGATCATACAGATCCGAGTGGAAGATAAAAATCATATAAGAGAAAAATCTGATATGAATAAGGAAGTGATTTCTTCCGCGAACTTTGTTAACACTGATGTCAAATAAAATAATAAATCTTCTGATCATGCTAAAAATTGTTGGAAGAAGAAAAAGGATAAAAGAAACAACCAGAAAAAAGGTCGCAAAGGCATAGATAAAAATAATATTTTATGTTATGTGTGTGGCAAACCTAGTCATACTTCTCCTAAATGCAGGCATAGGAAGAAAGAAGTAATCCAGGATTCGAAGGAACCTTCAACCAACCTTACTACTGAGGACGTGTTTGTGGCATTTGTCAGCATTAACAACATGGGATCATTCCACCAGAATGATTGGATCATTGACTCAGTGGCTAGTCGCCACATCAGTGGCAACAGAGATGCCTTCGTGACTTTCACTAAAGTGGGATAGGAGGAACACCAGGTTGTCATTGGCAACTCCATTGCGTCTCCTGTGACCGGAAAGGGCAATGTCATGATCAAGATGATTTCTAGAAAAATTCTACTGATCAAAGATGTGTTGTTTGTCCCAGATATTCGTGTGAATTTAATTTTCGTCTCTCAACTTGTGAAGTTTGGAGTGAAAGTGTCCTTTGAATAAAAAAGGTCATTCTCTGCAAGTCTGGAGACTACATAGGCATGGGATACTGCTCAAATGGTCTTTTTATGTTGAATGTACCAAACTCTACTGATAATGAAATAAGTCATTCTGCTTATATCATTGATTCTTTTGATGCATGTCACAATAGTTTAGGACATGCTAATTTTGAATATTTACAACACATGAAATCTTTAGGTTTACTAAAAGATTATTAATGTGTTGTTAATTTAAATAATGAATGTCAAATATGTGCTGAAACTAAATCTACCAAGAAACCGTGTCCTCAAATTTCACATAGAAATTCTGAATTACTAGATTTAGTACACACCGATCTTGGAGATTTAAAAGGAAATCTATCTAGAGGTGGAAAATATTTTTATATTATTTTTGTAGATGATTTCTCTCGATATACAAAATTATATTTAATACATTCTAAAGATGAAGCTTTTGGAATGTTTGTTAAATATAAAACAGAAGTAGAGAATCAACTTAATAAAAAAATGTATTCGCTCAGATAGGGGTGGTGAATATGATTGTTTTCCATTTAATGAATTTTGTATAAATCATGGTATTATATATGAATATACACCTCCATATTCACCACAATAAAATGGAATTGCTGAACGTACAAATATAACTCTAAAGGAGATGATGAATTCTATTTTAATCAATTCAAGCGCACCCAACAACTTGTGGGGGGAAGCGATTTTATAATCTTATTTTCTTCAAAATTGCATCCCTAGTAGGAAGACAAATAAGACACCATATGAATTATGAAAAGGATATCCTCCTAATTTGAAATATATCAAAGTGTGGGGGTGTCTAGCTAAAGTCCTACTAATTGAGCCTAAGAAACGAAAATTGGGATCTAGAACTCTAGATGGTGTTTTTATATGTTATGTTCAAAATAGTGCCGCATATAGATTCTTAGTTATTAGAAGTAGCAACAATGTTGTAGAACCTAATACTATTGTTGAATCTAAAAATGCTGAATTTTTTGAACATATCTTTCCTATGAAAAATCCCCTAGAAAATTTATCTAATCCTTCAAATGAAATTTTAGAGAATATTCCAAGTACATCCAATTCTAATGATGTTTTAGAACTTGATGATATAGAACCTAGGAAATCCACTAGGATGAGGAAGGAAAAGAATCTTGGTAATGATTTGTATTCCTTTATAGTGGATAATGACCCTCAATCTTATAATGATGCTATAAGTTCAACTTATTCCTCTTTATGAAAGGAAGCAATTAATAGTGAGATTGAATCTATATTATCTAATCATACATGGGAACTAATGGAACTTCCACCGGGTATAAAACCCATAAGATGTAAATAGATATTTAAAAGAAATTTGAAAATAGATGGGACTGTAGATAAATACAAAGCTCGTTAGCAGGCAAGTAGTAGCTCAGCTGGTCGCAGCTCGGGGCCCCTCACGAAGGGTCTTGGGTTCGACTCCCGTTGGAAGCACTGCTCGAAAATGAATTTCCCGCAACGTCAGTCGACCTCTGATGCGACTTATTGAGATACCGGTGTACGGGCGCACGAGTCTCTCGGGTTTACCATCCCTGTTATCTGGGCCTCCGCCTAGGGGGTGGGTTCCCCCGACAATAAAAAAAATACAAAGCTCGTTTGGTTGTCAAAGGATATAAACAACAAAAGGATATTGACTATTTTGATACATTTGCTCCAGTAACTAGAATCTATTCAATCAAAATTTTAATTGCTTTGGAATCTATTAAGAAATTAATTACATATCAAGTGGATGTTAAAACTGCTTTGTTGAATGGAGATTTGGATGAAGAAATTTATATGGATCAACCTGAAGGTTATGCAATTCTGGGAAAAGAACATATGGTATGTAGACTAATCAAATCTCTCTATCGCTTGAAACAAGCACCTAAACAGTGGCATGAAAAATTTGATAAGGTGATTGTATCATATGGATTCCATATAATTGAAGGAGACAAATATATATATTCTAAATTCGATAACCAAGGTCATGTTATTATATGTCTCTATGTAGATGACATTCTTATTTTTGGCAATAATATTGATATTATAAATAGTACAAAAGGCTTCTTGGCTTCTAATTTTGACATGAAAGACATGGGTGAAGCATATGTAATCTTAGGAATTGAACTCCTTAAACATGATGATTACATCATGCTATCCCAAGAACATTTTGTTGGGAAAATTTTCAAAAGGTTTTCAATATTTGATTGTAAGCCAGTAAGTACACCTTTTAATTCCATCTTAAGAAAAATAAAAATATTAGTGTTCAACAAGTCAAATATGCACAAATAATTAGAAGTCTGATGTACTTAATGAATTGCACTCGTCCGGATCTAGCATATGCATTGGGGAGATTAAGTAGATATACTCAAAATCCTAACAAGGATCATTGGGATGCTCTACATAGGGTTTTAAGATACCTTAAAGGAACAATTAATCATGGATTGATTTTTTTTTAATCTCCAACAGTGCCAAAAGGATTTTGTGATGCCAATTGGATTTCAGATTCAGATGAATTGAAATCTACAAGTGGCTACATCTTCACTATGGGTGGAGGTGTTGTGTCTTGGAAATCCTCCAAGCAAACATGTATAGCTTGTTCCACTATGGAATCTGAGTTTATTGCCTTAGAAAAGGTTGGAACTGAAGTTGAATGGCTGAGACATGTTCTAATGGATCTTCCCATTTGGGAGAAACCTTCTCCACTAGTATTTATACATTGTGATAATCAAGCTGCCATAACAATGGGAAGAGTAGGCATATTCGCCTACGTCACGATATTGTGAGGCAACCTGTATGTGATGGCATAATCTCAATAGATTATGTTGTCAGAATTAAACTTGACCAATCCTGTGAAAAAGCCATTAAGTCAATGACTAGTGAGTGATACATCGAGGAGAATGGGATTATGCCCATACCAGAAGTCGAAGTGATGGAAACCCAACCTTCATGAACGGTGATCCTAGGAAGAAGGTTCAATGGGAAAAACTAAGTCACTGGATGACTCAATGTATTGTAATAAATGTATCTCATTCTTGTGATGTAAACAATAATTTGTAATGTTTTAGTTGAATATATTTCTTAATGGATTTCATAGCCATTGATGGTGGTGTATATTTTGTATGTATACTTGATGAAAGTCCAACTATATGAGTGTGGAGTGAGGCCGCTCCTGTTGAGATTCAGGAAGATCTCTAGAGCACTCATGAATTTCCCAAGAGACGCATGGCCTAAGGCGCCAATCCGTAAGAAAGGTATTTGATTTTATGAATATCGTGTGAGTAATGTATCTCCAATTTGACAAGGGAGAAATTAGTTTAAGAACATAGTTCCACAAATCTTCTACTGATTACGTACATCTACTTTATGCTTTCGTTCAAAGAACTCAGTTCTACCAAAGCTTATAAGAACTCAGTTCTACCAAAGCTTATGCATACTATTTGTTTAAGTTCTTCCAGTGGTCAACTCGATTTTTAGTTTGGTTTTATTTTGAAATAGTGGGAGATTGTTGTGATTGTTGTTGTATTTTAAAATAAAAACCTTTAGTCCCGCATTGCTTGCTTTGGAGACTTCCCTCCTATTCATATATGGCAGCTAGTATGGCTGCTAGTCCATGTAATATTTGAGGAATAAAATAGGATGTGGGCTTCGCACGCGCATGGTGGGGCAACCCAAGTGGGTTTGGGCCGGTTCGGTCTGGAAACTGTTTAATCGGGCACGTCAGCGCACGTCGCATGCAAATCCGGCCTCCGGAGTCCCCTGTACGGGCGAGGCCTCAACAAAGTTTTGTCGTATGCTACACTCGGGTTTATCCACATGTGTCGCATCTCTTGGCGGTGCAGTTGTGTGGCAACCACTGGTCGATGTCTCTTCGGTTGGCAACCGCTTGCATCCGTTTATCCATCTCTGTATTTCTATAAAATCAAACACCTTCCTTTGTTTTTTGTACACACAACAGAAACACTAGAGGCTGTCTTTCCGTTCGTTGTTTTGCTGCTGCCGCCAACTCCGGTAATCACTGGAAGAACGATCAAAGACCTTTCGCCTGAGGAGGAATTTGCGAGTGCACGTAAAGATGTAACAATCCTGCAAATGAATTTATTAATGAAAAGAAGAACCTTATCGTGAAAAGATAAGACTGGATATCAATACATATTCGAAGAGTCCTAATGTTAATGACAATACAGTTTCAAGAGTCCACCCGTAAATGATAAGCAAGTTGGACGGAAGAGTACTATTATAAAAAAAAGTGAGTTCTCCAACCATTCGAAAACCTACCACTCCAAACATCCGTGGCTAATCAGACGCCAATAATTCAAAATTCTATCATCTCCTTCACTCAATCTCTTCTCACATTTTTCTCACTTTTTTTTTAAATTTTATAAATTGTTTTTTATTTGAAACACAACTACCAGCAGCTTGTATCATCCCTCGACCCTCTCACATTTGAATCATTTAACTTTCGCCACCCTTTCCCCATCATCCAACATACCCATCACCCCGTGAACTTGGTACTATTCAAAAACTGCAGCTGTTATTAGTAATATAGTTATTTAAAAACAAATTTATCTATCCAGTTAAAAAAAATAGCTTTTACCATCCCGCCACCCTCTCACATTTGAAATCCATGACACTTTTGAGTTTGACCACCCTTTCCCGGTCATCCAAGCTGGCGACACCCCGTGAACGTGAACTTGGGCTGCGTTTGGGACACCGTTAGGATAAATTTAATTGTCACAGATAAATTAACCAATAATATCTTAATTTTGTGTAAGATAATCATTGTTTGAAGCAATGACAAATAAACCTGATGGTAAGATGTCTTCTGTTTGGTACACGGGTAAGTAGTCGTCTTATATTTGTACAAAATCAATTATGCCCAACACATAAATATCTCTGCATGCTTAAAGAATCTGTTAGAGGATTTCCTTGGTAAATAAACACCCACGACAACTTAACCTATTTTGTGCCGTGAAGATTTGACACGGCAAGCTATTTGGAGAATTCCCGATTAATTAAACCATGTGGCAATTTATTTGTCATCCAAACAGAATAACAAACAACAGTTAATATGCTGTTAGGAGTTTATCTATCGTGCGGCTGTTGCTCCGGTGGAACAAACAGAACCTTGGTCCTCGGAAACTACTATTGTTCGTTACTAATAACGACTATAATGATCTACGATAAAAAACAAAAACAAATAGCATTTATCATTCCAATTACAACAAACCACATCCAAGATCAGAACTTGGTCAAACCTTGACCGGTCCTACGACATAAAGCGTTATTCATTGCTGATAATCAACTAAATTATCTATAATAAAATAAAAACAAATTGTATTTATCTATTAGACATGTATCTATTTAGTTACATAAGACTACGTTCAAAAGCCATGTTTGACAACGTCTTCAAGATGCGCGCGGTCTTCACGCTTCCTCCAACCCATCGCGTTATTCTCGCCTCCTCCAACCGTGTTCATTCTTCTCTCTTCATTCTTCATTACTTCTTCCATCTTGGTGAAGCATGCTCAGCTGCTGGTACTTTGCGGAGGCCTTATCCTAAATAAAAACTCTGGCAGGTGAGGTATTGAAGGTATTATAAATATTTACACATCTTATATCATGTGCCCATACCTTGTTTAAACTTTTCGACAGTGCTATCAAAGCATGTTGATCTTCCTCATGACAGGCTGGACAACCAACGCCTACATTGTTGTTGGTTTTCCTCACGATCCAAGCACAGAATGTTCCTGTAGTTTTTGCTTCACTGTCACCATAGACATCTCCAGGTAAATAATAAAACAAGGAAGAATTGACATTTAAATATTAGTAAGTAGTGTAAGTAGGTTTTATATTAAAAAAGCAAGTGATCATAGAAATAAACTTGCAGATAGAGGCTCCTAAGTTCCTGTGGTTTTTGCTTCACTGTCGTCAGAGACATCTCCAGGTAATGAAATAAGAAAGAATTGACATTTAAATCTTAGTAAGTAATATAAGTAAGTTTTGTATTAAAAAAACAAGCGCTCATAGAAATAAACGTGGAGATAGAGGTTGTTGATTCCGAAGTTGAGGAGGATTTTGCTTCACTATCCTCGCCCCTAATACTTCTCCAGGTAAACAATGAAACAAGAAAGAATTAACATTTAAATATTAGTAAGTAGTGTAAATAGTCCGGCCATAGTAGCCCGGGTGGTAAGAGCTCGGTAAGTCCCAATAAAGGACCTGGGTTCGAACCTCACCGAAGACACTTTGTGAATGACAATTCACGTTGATTAGGCACGGGAGGGGGTGACCGGACCACACCTTCTCATGACTCGAGAGTTTACCATGTCGGCTTCGCCCGGAGTGAGTTCTCTCGGTCATAAAAAAAAGTAGTGTAAATAAATTTTATATTAAAAAAAACAAGTGATCATAGATATAAACGTGCATATAGAGGTTGTTGATTCGTAAGTTGAGGAGGATTTTGCTTCGTTGTCCTTGGCCCACAATACTATTGGGTTTTACATGGTCAGAGTGGGCAATATAAATATTTTTTTACTTGACCATAAACCCATAATCAGCAGATCACACCAATATTTATGTAATGAGAATGATGGTTTTAGCGAGATATACCTGGTCCCGAGGCTTGCCCAGCGACTATACCTCACAACAAGGGCATTCTTCAACCACCTGTCTTTAATGAGGTCTGTGCAACTCCTGGTCTAAACCCAGACTGCGGTTGACTGTTGTCCTCCTGAGCGACAGAAGTCTCCCGCCTCTATAGATAGTCTACACGGACTATCCCAGGAACTCTAGTTGTCCTGAAGGATGGACTAGAAGGAGTTGTCCCCTTCTGTCAGCGTACTAGTTACTAACACACTCTCCCACCACCACCAATTACTTTTCTGCAGTTGTTTTTCCCTCGTTGTTCCTCCCTGGATGGGTAGAACTTTCTTGGGCTCTCTCAGTTACCACAACTATAGATGACATCAACTTTACAGAGAAAATGATGTTCTGAGTTGTGTCACTAGAGAAGCCCCATGTACCCCTCTATTTATAGTAGAGGGCATGGTCGAGTTCTCAGTCTGTGTGGGAGTAGAAGTCTGAAATTTTCATGAACAATTTGCATTGTGGCAGGCAACACTACAAAAAATGATGATTTAGCTATGATTCTTCAGTTACATTTAATTTATACTAGCAACACACACGTGCATATGCACGTACCCCATTGAACATGTTTATTTTAAATATTTAAAAAATAAAACTTTAAAAAAAGATAATGGTAATCGTGCTCCATTGAACATGTTTATCTTACATTAAACATTTGTAAAATAAATTTTTTCAAAAAGATAATGATAATCCTCATAACAATTAAAAAGGATAATGGCCCTTCTATCATAAAAGAGAAAATATAAAATTAAACAATAGACTTCTTTTTTTTTAACCGAGTATGGCTTTTGTATATTGGAGAGACGGAATGGTTATGGATGTAGGTGCCCTTAGTCAAGATCAAAATTGTAAACAACTTGAGTGTATGAGGTTGCAATCAAGGATCAACCACGGCATCATAAGAAGATTCCAAACACCTAGAACACGATGGATGGAAGGAGAAAAATATACCAGACTGTTCTTATCATGCAAGTATGGGAACCGTAATCAAGAGGGGCCATATGCGTAACAATCTTAAGTACTCAAATTTATACATCAAATTGTAACTCATCTTACATAAACAATAAGGAATATTATATTAGTATCAAAATAACACATAATTCCTATAACTCTTAAGCACATAACACTCCAGCTTAAAGCATACATACAGCGCAAACATTTTTTAATTCCTATAACTCTTAATCACATAACATTCCAGCTTAAAGCATACATAAGTTGTTGTGGACGCTCTCAATTCAAGATCACAGATCAAGAGAACAGCACACCCCAAACAAGGATATGTCCAGAGACCCCGGCCTTGTTCAATCTACACAACCTTTACCTCAATGGTCCTGGGCTTCTTGGGTTCCGGCGGCGGCACCTTCTCCACGGTCACAGTCAACACTCCTTCCTGACACACCACAGAGATCTTCTCCACGTCCGCATTGTCCGGCAGTGAGAACTTCCTCATGAACTTGCCGACGCTGCGCTCCATCCTCACGTACTTGCAGTCCTTATCATCCTCCTTCTCGCGCTTCTGCTCGCCGGTGACCACCAGCACGTTCCCTTCCTCGAGTTGCACCTGGATGTCGCCGAACTTCAGCCCCGGCATGTCAATTACGAACTCGTACACATTTGGAAGCTCCTTAACATCTGCAGGGGTAGATTCCATGGCCTTGGCTTCGCGGACGTAGGTGCGAGTTGGTGGGTTGAATGCCTTCTCCGTCTCTTCCAGGATGTTCAGAAGCTGCTCAAGCACGCGGAAGTCCATCGTCGTTGTCTCGCTACTCGATCGCTCGTTGTTGTCGGCAAATTAGGGCTATGAAGAGGTCGATTTCTTTGCTTCGCTCGGTGGATGGTCGTGACTGGCCGAACTGCTGCTCAAGATAAAGGAGCCAAGACATGATACGATAAATTGGCATCAAAGTGTAGTTACATGTGCTAGTGGTGGGTGGAGTAGAACGTGGGAGAAGGGTGTGTGGTTCGTGGGTACTCGCAAGGTACCATAAACGAAGAACCTGCCTCTTAAAATGCGGATGAAGAGTCAAGAAGTTAGTTGGGATAATGAGGTGGTTTTGGAAGGAGAGAGAAATTAGGATAAAAAAGAATAAAATGGAGAAAAAAAACGTCAGAAGAGAGAGGGTCGAGGAGAATGCAGAGATTTTGAATCTTTGCTTTTGATTGGTTGGAATAAGTTTTCAAAAAAGAAAATGGCATCGGATGTAATTTAAACAACAAACTGGCTTTTATAGTAGTATAGATGTAGCCAAAGCTATTTTTACTTATAAAATATATTTGTGTTGCTTAAATGATTGTAGCCACCTCATTGAATAAGATGTGGCTATATATTTTGACTCCTTAGATTTGTATCCTTTTAATTGAGTACTGGGCGCACGGTTAACACCCCCCCCCCCCGCACACGACCCCGACCCCTCTCTCAGCAGCGCTCACCCATTCCCCCACCCCTCTCTCAGCCGGCGCTCAGCCGTTCCCGATCGCCGTTCCCGATCGCACAACGATCACCAGAAGGATCACACAACAGGGCACCCATCTCTCCGACCAGCCGTGCCTCCCGTCCCCCCACCTCCGCGGGCTGCTGTCCACCCAACGCAGGTGGCTGCCACCGTCCGCCCAAGGCAGGCGATTGGATTTACCCTCAACCGATCACATAGCTCCGTCTCTCAGTCAATCTCACAACTCCGCCTCTCAGCCGATCGCCTGCTCTACTCGCGCTCCGCCTGCTGCCGACGAACAACTCTTCGCGCCCCTCCCCTCCCGGCCACCGTTCGCCCAAGGCCAGCCGCTTGGCTATTCGAAGGCCTTAGTCTGAATCATCTGTTCATCTCCAGGCAGGAAACGAGGAGACCTTCTACCGCTTGTATCGTCTCCAGAAAGTCACCGTCCGTCCTGTTACAACCTCAATTTTGCATATGTTTTCATAATTAAAATGTATTGATTTTATGAATTTGGACTTAATTGAAAATGTTGTATGCTTTGCTTAAAATGATGGATTTCTTTGCAAATATCCCTTTGGATAGGAATTTCGTGATTCCTTTTATTAGACTAATCCATTAGTGGATTTAAAGAGGAAAAGTCCAAATAATGGAAAAAGATAAAAGATAATGTATATTAAGTAATTATTTATAAGAAATACATAGAAATCTCTAGAGAGTGGCATTAATGGCCACAATTGGGTAAAATTTGTTTACAGTATGATTTCTAATAAAAGAAATATGAAAAGAGGAAGAAAAGGAAGGAAAAGAATAATCTATGATTAATGATCGAATTAGCCAATAAAGTGCAATGTATGGATATGTTTTCCTTTATGGAACTTTGAGTGTCAATCAAGTAAAATTGATAATTTAAGTAAAGAATACTTACAAGACGTATATGGATAGTGTGTCACCAATTTGAGAATCTATTTAGCGTGAATAATTTTCCATAAGAGCTTGCCATAACCATGAGAGAGGACAAACCTATGGCAAGAAAATAAAGTAAAAAGCATTATATTTGTGGCAAGTCATGTATACACGCACAACTAATCAAGGGGTAAAAGAAACGGCAAGTTGCCTTCGTCTAGAAAAGGAAGCTAGCCTCGAAGAGGCAAATCCCCGTAAAAGGGTTATGTAAGGTTAGTATATATATATGTGTTCATGGGTTTCCCATCCATCAAATAGGTCTCCTTCTCCATCGTGTTCCTCCTTCACGCTTCTAGGGTCTTTCCTGGAACCTGTTTTAGGAGTAGGGCTCTTTGATCCCCTCCTTCCCAAAATGCCAAGATAGAGCGCCAATATGTTGAAGCAGATCACATGGTGGCCAGCGGCAACATGGATAACAAACCTGCTTGGTCAGATTCAAAGAGCATAGAGCGGTGAGGCTCGTCAAACTTAGCCATTGTAGGCAGGGCGATGATCGCAGTAGGTCGTAGCGAGGCCCACGACCATGGCTGAGAGCGGCAAGGATCCTCTTCATCCTTCTCAGAACTGTCCCCTCCTAGAGGGACCTACAAGGGCGGTCTGTCCTCGCGCCAGCCGTGCGGAGATGGGAGCCTCCCCGAAGCGGACTCCCTGGACGCGATCACGTCCCTCGTGAGAAGAGGGTGGCGAGGGTACAGGAAAAGAGGGAACCAAGTCCTCGTTAATGTCGCGGGTCTCCAACGCATGGGAAGACAAAAGTGACGGCATTCAAGGAGGGAGGCAGCATGGCGACGGCGGAGGTGGGTCTGGCGTGGCAGAGACCTGCACAGCACGACGCGGAGACGGCAGTGTCTCGACCTGTTCGTGTGGAGGAGAGTGATGTGTTGTCGAGCAACGGTTCTGGGCGGGCGACGATATGTATCCTGGCCAGGGGAGCGCCACCGTAGTGCCTCCCGTCGCACCGTGTGTGGAGTCCGACGCGGCAGGCGTACGTCAGGCGGAAAACCTACCCGTCGCAGGGTGGAAGAAGAAGAAACATGGTTAAATGCCCAAACCACCCCCAATATGCAAATAACCAGACCTGCCACGGTAAGGGCATTTAAGTAATTCAATTTTTTCTTTTAATTATCTATCCATGTGGTAGCAAACGCTGACGTGGCAGCATATTATTGGTCTGAATCTGATTGACTAGCAAAATATGGAATTAATTATCGGTAACTCGGATTGCAACATGTAATATATGAAAAATGATCAGGAAAACGAGAGAAACACAAAGAAAATATAATTGAGGCTTAATAATGCTTCCTTATTCTGAAGTAGGGTATCATATGTTAAAGTAGTGATTAACATGTTATAAACCCTAGTTTGAGTTTTAAACAGGTGGAAAAAAAGGTTAAAGTCCCTTCTTTTATGCTATTACATGACCTTGTTGAATAATCTGATTAGTATAAGGATGATAATTATGACTAACAAAGTGGCTAGCTATACATGTGTATAGATAAGATTATGAAATTAAGACCATATCTTGATTAACGAAATTAATCTAATATAAGTGTTCATAATAAAAGAATACGGTAGATTTGATAGTCATGACAACCCTTAGATGAATTAGGGTTCTTAAATTATTAAAGTGAGAATCATAGAAATTAGGGTTGTGAAGAATAACCCTAATGGTAACTCGATGACAAGAAAACTTAAATCCTAGTTTGGGACCGAGTAGGATTTAATGAGATTGATATGATTGGTGACACTTTAGAATTTACGTAATGCAGATTATATGATGATTTGTTGGTTTGATTGCTTGATTGGACTATGCTTGAAGTATAATTGAATAATCTACATGGCAAAGGTATGTGGTTACGATTATGGCTATATCGATTAGTTTTACCGAGGATTGTATCGACGTTTTCCCTCCATGCATGAAATAACTGTTGGATGTTTTAATTCATGCCATTATAAAGTGACTATGACAATCACCATGAGTATACATGTATAACTAGCTAGATCCGAGTCCACCCCTGTGGCTATGTAAAGGCTAAGGATAACCTAGAGCAAGGTCTAGGGTATCATGAGTTAGAAACTGGGCTACACATGCGTAGTGCCATGAGACTCTTAGCATACCATGAGTTAAGGAGTGGGCTACCTACGGGTAGTGCCATGTGACTCAGCCCTAGAAATTGATTCACCTATTAGGTGAAGTCATGAGGGGTAAAATGGGAATCTACCACAAGGGAGGTAGTATCCAGGTCCACTGCAGGGACAACGCAGGGGATAGGGTACACATGGATCGCGTAGTTATACTTAAAACGTAAACTTGTTCGTTAAATGATAATTGAATGTGATACATTGTTACAGATAATTGTATGATTATTGTTTCCCCCACATACTAGCTTCGGCTGACCGACGTTTTGTTTGTCGACATTTTAGGAACAAGCCAAAAGGACAAACAGTAAATCGTCACATTGTGAAATACATGAAGAAAAAATACAAGGATGATTAGTTAGCGTAGAATCCTTAAGTGGATAGAAGTTAGAAATCCAAAATTTCAAAAGGTATGCAAAGTTTATTTTTCTTACAGCTTTTCAGTATAGTATGTTAAAATTTGATAATTATTCTTGGTTAATTGTTGAACCTTTGATCCGGAAGTCATGGGTGCGGCTTTGACCTCTCGGTCTCCCTTAATTGGGGGTTATCGGGAGGTGGGGTCGTAACATTGGTATCAGAGTGTAGGTTCCTCAGTTAACCATTAATAATTATTAAATTTTACAAACTCCATAGAACCCAAGGGAGTTATTAGATGATTATCCGAAAGACGGAGGTGTCAAGAAAAGGATCACGACCGAGGGCTGGCAATATTTTCCTCCGCACCGCTAGTCGGAATACGAGGACTCCCAGATCCGTGTGACTGCCTGGCCAAAGTCTTAGGGTATGAATCGAAATAAGATACCTTTAGGACATCTCATCTTATTCATTCCTTCTAATCACAAAAATTCTAATAAGGACCTAAAGGATTAGGGTTTTCTCTCTCCTCCTCACCCTCTTGAGGTATGGGTAAGGTTAATAAGGTTTAAGGAATCCTCCATCAAATTAATAAAAAGCATGTAAATAAGATGTCATGGACATAAGCTTAATAGAGTAAGTGCAAAATTAAGGAGTAGATACATGCTTAGGTCGTATGACATAAGTTGTCATGTCCTCAGAGTAGACCTGAGAGTAGACCTTCTTGTCAGGAGGATAAGTTAGTCTTGGAGACAGAGATCTCCATTGCAAGTAGAGACCTGGCACATCCTATGAGGATGATGCTAACCCTAACCCTAAGTGATGGTTAGAGAGAGATGAGTTGGACCAGGTGTTTGAAAGGACATGCCTTTGGGATGCCATATGATTCATGGGTGACCTAGCACCTTTGGCAACCCAACCCTGTGAAGGGTCGTGCATGTTAGGGTAAAGGATAGCTCCTTAGATGATGATGTTAGTGAAGGACCATAGAAACCCTATGGGCTTGTGCAAGTAGGGCATAGCTGGAACCTAGGGCACGTCATAATGCTGACAGTAGGATGAAACCCTAGATAAGGAATTATGATGGAGCATAAAGGGTTATGGATGACCTCGAGCAACCATAAGTCTGAACCTAGGATTCACCCATGTAGAGCATGCTTTTGAGGTTGATCCTTCATGAAGAAGGGACCTCTAATGGTGAGGTTGGATGTGGGGTTAGCTCTAGAGAGAGTAGGAAACCCATCAAGAAGGTTGGAAGCCTAAAGCCCTGAACAATGGATGATAGTGGTTGCTTCATGATCAATCCCTGAAAGTTGATTGCCTTTAGAGGGACTAAACCCTAGAGATAGAAGATGAAGCATCTGGTGCCTATGTGCCTACGGTATATGTGTTTACCTTCTGAGGTAGGAAGAAGAGTTCCCTAGGACCTAGAAAGGTTTAGTAGCAGGTTATGAGGCCTTGTACCTTGTTAGTTGTCCTTAAGGAGGACCCAACCCTAAGTGTTGATCGAGAAGAAGGATGACAGGAAGTGCACGAGATGCCTTTTGCAAGCTTGATTCATGGTTTAGAGATAGAGCGTGCTGTTGGACACCTAAAAGTGAACCTAGGGTTCTTAGGTATAAGAGGGGAAGTGGTATACCTAATGCTCGTGATGAGAATTAAGATTCTATAGTTTCGAGCATGGTACGCCTCATGAATAAAGGAAAAAGGGAAGTCCCTTAAGTTTAAGGTATGTGTAATGAACCCCTCATAGCTAGGTTGATGATAAAGGAAGGTATGATCTTGATCTAGCATTGAGGAAACAGGACAAGTATGACCTAGCATGGTTTAGTAGGTGATCTGTTTATGCCTTAATAGCTTGCTAGGGTTAAGAAGGCTCATGTGGATGTAAACCCTAGACTTAAGAGCTTTTGTGACCTTACTGTCAATAGATAGATTTCCTCCCATCCTGGGAGAGAGATACCCTTGATAGAGTGTATATCAGTTGTGGTTATTTTAAGGTAACCTAAAGATGTCTCTTAGGACCTTGAGAAGCTAAGTGAAAAGTACATGATATGAGAATGAACCTGTAGATCCATAGATATCCATCTCTAATTACATATGAATGTGTTACCATGGAGGTAACCGGTATGGGGCTTGACCAAGGTAGGCATGTTGCCATGATCCCAATGAAAGGATGAAAGTCAGCCCATGAATGTAGAAAGAGAGATGATGAAGACTTGGGTAAGGTTCTAAGTGAACATGTACTATGATGAAGAATCCTAAGTCTATCCTAGGGTCAGGTAGGGATAAGATCGATGAAAGTAGGAGTTGCCTAATTTCCCAGTTACACATGACCATAGGGTCGGGAGGTAACATCTATCATTGTCCTGAGGGCCATGGGTTAGGATATTGATCACCTTCATGAACTCATGGGACCCAAAGGGCAGATGAGTAGGGCACTCTCTTAATGCATGTGGGAAGAGGGATGACCCCAAAAGAGTCGGTACCCTATAGACCTAGAGGAGATGACCAAGGATATAAACCTCAGTAGGTTCAAGACTAGTTTGATATCATGATGTCTGTGACGTGGAGACATATGTGGCATGTTGCAACTTAGATGTAAAGGTGTATTGGCAAGGTGGGATGTACCATCTCTACTCTTAGAACATGAAGAACTCTATATTTGGACTGCAGCCAAATGCTTATTTCCTCTTGTTATGGGGGTGAGAGATAGGACATTATGCATGCCATACATGAAGGGTAAAAGATAATGTAGGTTGGAACGTTGCCATGAGAAATGGGGATAGAGAAGATAACCTACCCTGGTAAAGTGAATGATACATGGATGGTTTGCAAACCCTAAGAGGAATGAGGTAGTCACCTTATGAGGATGTTTTTATAATGAGATATGTAGAACTTACAAGTTATACCAGGTTGAGTTTGACCACCAAAAGAGGAGCTCAAAGTGTTTTCTATGAAGATAGACTTAGAGTTTGAGACGAGATGATAAGTGGAATATATGGAAGTGTATGTCTTCAAGGTTACCTAATACCTAAGGATGTGAAGTGGTAATGGATGCTCCTGTTGGGATACATCTAACTTGTTTGACTAGATGCTAGAAGAGGTTGTTTGGCTAACCCTAAGTTTGGAAAGAAGAGGTGTTTGGATAACACTCAGATGTAACAAGATACGTTGAAAAGTTAAGGGTTGTTTGGTTAGCCAGTCTAGACTTGATGCAATGAGAGGATAGAGTAGAACCTCAGATGCACTTCTTTGGAAGGGAAGGTGATGAAACCCCGACTAGAGTGGTTTAGGGATTCTGAGGAATCGATCTTGAGGGATCATGTCCTACAGGAAATCATACACCGTGGTAAATGGAAATAGCACTTTGGATGCTTAAGATAAAGTTGCATGTGGTATATGGCCATGCAAGCCAAGGGTAAAGGACGAACACCAGTAACCCAATGCATTGATATAAAGGATAAAAAGTCCCAGAAAGAGAAAGAGAGTTCATCACTATGGATGTTGTAAGTCTCCCCTAGACCAAGGAAGGTCAAGATGCAATGTGGGTTATGGTAGTTCGCCTTACCTAGATGACATGAGAAAGAAGGAGTTCTGTCAAGGGACAGATCTGGTTGAACTACCCATGAGAGAGAGATGGTTCAACTATGAAGCGAGTTCAAAGTTTTTTTTCTTTGAGTTTGACCTAAAGGATCCCTTCTAAAAGGTGGAAGTGGGTACATGAAGAACGCGATGGTACAGTTTATCACCCTTAGCTAATGGTTAATATGATCCAGACTAAAGGGTCTGATGAGGGCATATGTGCTCGTCCAGGGTGATAGTTAGAGACAATTCCTGTCCTATGAAAAGATGTGATGATGACCACCATAGCTAGTATGAGGATTCTAAGAAGCTCTATAAGGGAGGTTGAGTCGGTCACCACTTCAGTAAGGTGATGTTGGTGAAAGGACCACATGATGATTAGAAAAGGACCACAGTGCATGAAGACGAAAGTCACTTTAATCATGCAATGGTTGAAAGGAGCCTAGAAATGATGAGAGTCGTGAGCAGATGCAAGGTAGACTAACATACAGTGCATTGTGGGAGAATATAATGTGAGAGTCCGACCCCTCTGAGCTGTAGCCGAGAAAGATGAGTCTCGATACATGGGTCCATTAGAGATGGATGGGTGGAGATGGTTAGGTTTTGACCCTACCCCTCAGGATAGAGTTATGTGAGATGTTTTCCATGTGTCCAATTTAGAGCACTATGTGAGGTACCCCGACCATGTGCTAAGCAAAGAACCTAGTGAGCCCCAAGGGAGGCTGAAATGGCTTGAGTCCACCTGTGTACTTTATAGATGCCAGGATGAAAGAACTCAGAGAAAAGAATATGTGATCATAAAGGTTCTTTGGAAACGCTATGAGTACGGTAAAGCCACATAGGGGCCAATGATGGACATGGAAAAGTCTTATCCTGAATTGTTTGATTGCTTGATAGAAATTTGAGGACAAAATTCTTATAAGAGGGGAAGGATGTTACAACCTCAATTTTCCATATGTTTTCATAATTAAAATGTATTGATTTTATGAATTTGGACTTAATTGAAAAGGTTGTATGCTTTGCTTAAAATGATGGATTTCTTTGCAAATATCCCTTTGGATAGGAATTTCGTGATTCCTATTATTAGACTAATCCATTAGTGGATTTAAAGAGGAAAAGTCTAAATAACAGAAAAAGATAAAAGATAATGTATATTAAGTAATGTATTTATAAGAAATATATAGAAATCTCTAGAGAGTGGCATTAATGGCCACAATTGGGTAAAATTTGTTTACAATATGATTTCTCATAAAAGAAATATGAAAAGAGGAAGAAAAGGAAGGAAAAGAATAATCTATGATTAATGATCGAATTAGCCAATAAAGTGCAATGTATGGATATGTTTTCCTTTATGGCACTTTGAGTGTCAATCAAGTAAAATTGATAATTTAAGTAAAGAATACTTACAAGACGTATATGGATAGTGTGTCACCATTTTGAGAATCTATTTAGCGTGAATAATTTTCCATAAGAGCTTGCCATAACCATGAGAGAGGACAAACCTATGGCAAGAAAATAAAGTAAAAAGCATTATATTTGTGGCAAGTCATGTATACACGCACAACTAATCAAGGGGTAAAAGAAACGGCAAGTTGCCTTCGTCTAGAAAAGGAAGCTAGCCTCGAAGAGGCAAATCTCAGTAAAAAGGTTATGTAAGGTTAGTATATATATGTGTTCATGGGTTTCCCATCCATCAAATAGGTCTCCTTCTCCATCGTGTTCCTCCTTCACGCTTCTAGGGTCTTGCCTGGAACCTGTTTTAGGAGTAGGGCTCTTTGATCCCCTCCTTCCCAAAATGCCAAGACAGAGTGCCAATATGTTGAAGCAGATGACATGGTGGCCAGCGGTAGCACGGATAACGAACCTGCTTGGTTAGATTCGAAGAGCATAGAGCGGCGAGGCTCGTCGGACTTGGCCATTGTAGGCTGGGCGATGATCGCAGCAGGCCGTAGCGAGGCCCACAACCATGGCTGAGAGCGGCAAGGATCCTCTTCATCCTTCTCTGAACTATCCCCTCCTAGAGGGTCCTGCAAGGGCGGCCTATCCTCGCGCCAGCCGTGCGGAGATGGGAGCCGCCCCGGAGCGGACTCCCTGGCCGCGATCACGTCCCTCGTGAGAAGAGGGAGGTGAGGGTACAGGAAAAGAGGGAACCAAGTCCTCGTTAATGTCGCAGGTCTCCAATGCATGGGAAGATAAAAGCGACGGAGTTCAAGGAGGGAGGCAGCATGGCGACGGCGGAGGTGGGTCTGGCGTGGCAGAGACCTGCACAGCACGACGCGGAGACGGCGGTGTCTCGACCTATTCGTGTGGAGGAGAGTGATGTGTTGTCGAGCAGCGGTTCTAGGCGGGTGACGATATGTATCCTGGCCAGCGGAGCGCCACCGTAGTGCCTCCCGTCGCACCGTGTGTGGAGCCCGACGCGGCAGGCGTACGTCAGGCGGAAAACCTACCCGTCGCAGGGTGGAAGAAGAAGAAACACGGTTAAATACCCAAACCACCCCCAATATGCAAATAACCAGACCTGCCACGGTAAGGGCATTTAAGTAATTCAATTTTTTCTTTTAAGTATCTCTCCATGTGCTAGCAAACGCTGACGTGGCAGCATATTATTGGTCTGAATCTGATTGACTAGCAAAATATGGAATTAATTATCGGTACCTCGGATTGCAACATGTAATATATGAAAAATGATCAAGAAAACGAGAGGAACACAAAGAAAATATAATTGAGGCTTAATAATGCTTCCTTTTTCTGAAGTAGGGTATCATATGTTAAAGTAGTGATTAACATGTTATAAACCCTAGTTTGAGTTTTAAACAGGTGGAAAAAAAAGGTTAAAGTCCCTTCTTTTATGCTATTACATGACCTTGTTGAATAATCTGATTAGTATAAGGATGATAATTATGACTAACAAAGTGGCTAGCTATACATGTGTATAAATAAGATTATGAAATTAAGACCATATCTTGATTAACGAAATTAATCTCATATAAGTGTTCATAATAAAAGAATACGGTAGATTTGATAGTCATGACAACCCTTAGATGAATTAGGGTTCTTAAATTATTAAAGTGAGAATCATAGGAATTAGGGTTGTGAAGAATAACCCTAATGGTAACTCGATGACAAGAAAACTTAAATCCTAGTTTGGGACCGAGTAGGATTTAATGAGATTGATATGATTGGTGACACTTTAGAATTTACGTAATGCAGATTATATGATGATTGGTTGGTTTGCTTGCTTGATTGGACTATGCTTGAAGTATAATTGAATAATCTACATGGAAAAGGTATGTGGTTACTCTTATGGCTATACCGATTAGTTTTACCGAGGATTGTATCGACGTTTTCCCTCCATGCATGAAATAACTGTTGGATGTTTTAATTCATGCCATTATAAAGTGACTATGACTATCACCATGAGTATACATGTATAACTAGCTAGATCCGAGTCCACCCCTGTGGCTATGCAAAGGCTAAGGTTAACCTAGAGCAAGGTCTAGGGTATCATGAGTTAGAAACTGGGATACACATGTGTAGTGCCTTGAGACTCTTAGCATACCATGAGTTAAGGAGTGGGCTACCTACGGGTAGTGCCATGTGACTCAGCCCTAGAAATTGATTCACCTATTAGGTGAAGTCATGAGGGGTAAAATGGGAATCTACCACAAGGGAGGTAGTATCCAGGTCCACTACAGGGACAGTGCAGGGGATAGGGTACACATGGATCGCGTAGTTATACTTAAAACGTAAACTTGTTCGTTAAATGATAATTGAATGTGATACATTGTTACAGATAATTGCATGATTATTGTTTCCCCCACATACCAGCTTCGGCTGACCGACGTTTTATTTGTCGGCGTTTTAGGAACAAGCCAAAAGGACAAACAGTAAATCGTCACATTGTGAAATACATGAAGAAAAAATACTAGGAGGATTAGTTAGCGTAGAATCCTTAAGTGGATAGAAGTTAGAAATCCAAAATTTCAAAAGGTATACAAAGTTTATTTTTCTTACAGCTTTTCAGTATAGTATGTTAAAATTTGATAATTATTCTTGGTTAATTGTTGAACCTTTGATTCGGAAGTCATGGGTGCAGCTTTGACCTCTCGGTCTCCCTTAATTGGGGGTTATCGGGAGGTGGGGTCGTAACACGTCCCCTCTTGACAGAAGCAACTGTCCGTCGCCACTGTCCGCCCTCTCCAGACCACCGCCACTGGACTCGATCGCTCTGCTCGAAGCCCGTATAGGTTCGTCTCTATTGGAAGGCCCTCCGCCTTCTATGAATAATATCCGTTCAAAAGTATATTATTCATAGAAGCCTCTAATCAATCTATTAATTTTGTATGTCACGTAAGCTTAGAATGAAAAAATATGATCAACTGATTATTTGACCATATTAGATATGCTTTATAGAATAATGACTTTATGGAAAGTCAACACATTGAACGGATTTTACAGTAGAAAGGAGTAGTTTAAGTCTTTTTTTAGTAGAAGATAATATCTTTCCTAATGTCAATATACATCTCCATGATTTCATTTCATTTCATAATATAAGCACACTTAACACATGAATAAGATACTATAAAAGTCTCTTTAGATATTTTTTATGAGATTTATTAAATTAGAAAAGATTCACATATGCAATTGAGCATTTTTTTTGTTATTGTTATGAGCACCAACACTGATGGAAATATACAATTCTAGTATGAGCATTTTATTATTGTTGTGTAATTTCGTACAACTTAGACAACAATATATATTGGGAGACACATATGCATTCCAAATGCAATATTAGGAAGTTAGTCTTTTCTCGTCTGTTTGTATGTATTAATATATATAAGATGAGTACAATGTGGAAATTTACACATAAACTCTCTCACATATATACTAAGGTTCATACACCCTATTTGTATTGTCTAACAATTCCCTAAAACAAGATATATTTCATATCTACCTAGATGGTTACATAAACATTATACCAAACAAACATTTAAATTCATAGATCAATATACTATTAGAACCTTTGATGGAATAAGTTCAAAGCTGAAAATATTGAAAAGAGCTCAATATTTGTTAAGGAAAAAAATCAACAATAAAGAAAAAAGGAGTGCGGCACCCACGTGCCCACTTAGGGTGCGGAGGCAACCCAAATTGATCTAAGTGACCAACATACAAGCATGTCTTAATTTTTTTAACATCAAGACTAAGTTATGGACTGTATTTTAATTTTACTATATGTAAACTATATTATGTAATATTTTTCTAATATATATATATATATTTGTTTTTTATTGTCATAGGTCATTATGATAGATAAAAGTTGGATTCATGAGGAACATAGAACAAGCACGACATATTTACTTGGAGTGGTTAAATTTATAGAGCACACATTTGCAAAATCCAACAGGGATGTGACTATATTATGTCCTTGTAAGCAATGCTTAAATGTGCATAGGCAGAATCAGCAAGTCACAACTGAACACTTGTTATGGAACAGATTCTTGACCACCTACACAAATTGGATTTTTCACGGTGAGGGTTCATTTGATAGCTCTGAGGATTCCAAACACAAAATGACATGTTCAAAGATGACATGAGAGGCATGTTGCGTGATGCGTATGGTGTATCACAGGATGGAGAGAATATCGAAGACGACGACCATCGATTTATATTTGTTGATGACACGGAAGCTGAGCAATTTTACAAACTGTTAGAGATTGCTACACATGAATTGTACCTTGGAAGTAAGAAATACTCTAAATTGTACACTGTTGTGAGGTTGTTTCACATAAAATGTGTCAATAATTGGAGTAATAAGTCATTTTCTGAGATGCTTGAGCTTTTGAAGGAACTGCTTCCAGAGGGTGAGACGTTGCCCGACTCTTATTATGAATTCAGGAAAATAATCAGGGACCTTGGACTTGACTATGATAAAATCGACGCTTGCAAAAATAACTACATTTTGTATCAAAAGGATTTTGCAGATAAGACTTCATGTCCGAAATGTGGTGTTTCTAGATATAAAGAAATCAAAATTGACAAAGCTGGTGTAGAAAACATTCGTACGAACAAGAAAGGAGTTCCTTGTAAAGTCTTGCGCTATTTTCCCTTGACTCCTAGGTTGAAGATATTTTTCATGTGTTCGAAACTGTCACCCCTAATGTGGTGGCACGATGAAAGTCGTACCAAGGATGGGATTCTATGACATCCAACAGATTCTCCGGCATGGAAGACGTTTGATAATATACATGTTGAGTTTGCTTCTGATTCTTGCGATGTTCGCCTTGGATTAACTTCCGATGGATTTAATCCCTTTGGCCTCATGATTCTATCATATAGCATTTGGCCCATCATATTGATTCCGTACAACTTGCCACCATGGTTGTGCATGAAGTCTCCCAATTTTATTCTGTCGATGATTATTTCTAGTCCAACTCAACCCGGAATGAACATAGATGTCTACCTACAACCGTTGATTGAGGAATTAAAAGAACAATGGAAAGTTGGTGCTGATACTTATGATGTTGATCGTAAAGAGGTTATCAAGTTACATGCTGCCTTACTGTGGACGATAATCGACTTTCCTACAAATGGTTATCTATCTGGTTGGCAAACTAGTGGGTATCTTACATGTCCTTTCTACAACAAAGACGCGTGCTCATGGAGACTACCATATAGTACAAAAGCATGTTTCATGGGTCACAGGAGGTTCCTCCCAATGGATCATAAATTTGGTAAAGATGCTTCATCATTTGACGGAAAAGAAGAATTTATAACTGCTCCTAAGATGTTGTCTGGAAGTCAAGTTCTAGATCAAACTAGATATGTAGATAATATACCGTACAACTGGAGAAAGCAAAGTATATTTTTTGAGTTGCCATACTGGAAGCATAACCTTATACATCATAATCTTGACGTGATGCACATAGAAAAGAATGTATGTGAGAGTTTGATTCACACACTACTAGGAATGGAGAAGTCAAAGGACACTGAAAATTCTCGATATGACCTCGAAGAGATGAGCATAAGGAATAAACTTCACATTATCAAGGACGGAAATAAAAAAATCATCCCGCCTTCATGTTTTAATTTGAAGAAGGAGGAAAAAGAATTATTCTGTAAGCTGTTGAAGTCTACTCGAGTTCCTGGTGGGTATTCTTCTAATATAGCTAGAAATGCACGCGTCAAAGAAAGAAAGTTTTTAGCATTGAAGAGTCATGATTATCACATAATGATGCAACAATTTCTCCCATTAGCTTTACAAGTAGCGTTGCCCAACAAAAATGTTAGATCTGTTGTAATTGAGTTATCCAAGTTTTTTAAAGACTTATGCTCTAAAGTCATAAATCCAAATACTTTTGAGAAGTTGGAATCCAGAATAGCAGTTACTCTTTGTAATCTAGAGAAGATTCTCCCACCATCATTCTTTGATGTGATGGAGCATGTGGTCATTCATCTTCCACAAGAAGCGAAGATAGCCAGACCGATATTCTATCGTTGGATATACCCCGTGGAGAGGTAATCTTTCTAACAATTAAATTTTTTCAGACTTTGCATCCGATCATATGTCATGTTTATACAAAGTCTTTTCTTCTTATTAATGTAGACACTTACAAACTTTAAAAAGATATGTGCAAAATAAAGCTGCTCCAGAAGCTTGTATAGCATAAGGTTACTTGGAAAATGAATGCTTAACATTCTGTTCGAGATATCTGTCAAGAGTTGAGACAAGGTTCACTAAATTGTCTAAAAATGATGTGGAAGATGAAGATATGGATAATGATGAAGAGTGGTCTATATTCTTTCATAAAGGGTGTCATCTAGGAAAGAAGACTCCTATTATGCTTGATAGAACAATGCTCAAAGTTGCACATCAATATATTTTAGCCAATTGTGATGCAGTTGATCCATACGTGAAGTAAGATCTTTGTTTACTTTTCACTATGTAATTACATATTTATGTCTAGGTGTGTCACATGTGTTTGTTGACAGGGAGCACATCCAATACTTGAAGAAATTCAATCCACGTGCACGACAATGGGAAATTAGTAATCTTCATATGAACAGTTTCAATGAATGGTTTAAGAAACATGTAAGTTTAAATAAGTTATTTCCATTAGCATAATAACAAAAATATATAAATAATAAAATTCATAATATTTTCAAATTGAGGAGAAGGCAAAGTCGACAACTGTGTCACCAAACCTTTTAGTGTTGGCTCGAGGACCGCAACAAATGACAATGCAATATGTGGGATATATAACTAATGGTTATAGATTTCACACCAAGGATCGAGAATGCGGCAGAAAAACACAAAATAGTGGAATTATGGTGAACGATCAGACCGAAAGTTTTTCCAGCTCCAAGGACAAAAATCATGTAACAGGTCAGGTTATGTACTACGGGGTGTTAAGGGACGTTTTCGAGATCAATTATTATGAGCAACTTTAAGTTGTATTGTTCAAATGTGACTGGGTCAATGCAAATAGAGGCATCAAAAAATCTGAAAATGACTTCACAATGGTCAATTTAAAACGTATTGATGTAACCGATCATCCATTTGCATTGGCCTCCCAAGCACAACAAGTGTTTTATGTAAAAACATAAGTAAAAAAAATTGGAGTTTTGTTGTGCACACTACACCTCGTGATACTTATGACATGGAGGAGAAGCTTCATGATACTTTCATTGATGGAACCTTCTTATCGGAAGATAAATCTCCAAGTAATTTGGAAGATATCTTAAGTGACATTTGTGATGACCTTAATTTAGTCAGAGAAGACATGGAGGGTGTGACCTTTTATGAAGGGGGTCATCCCATCATTGATCTTATGTAACTCTTTTTATTTTATTAGTTGGGTCAATTACTAGAAACACTCATGTTATCCTTTTCTTTCTAAAATGATCATTTATTCTTTGACATAATTTTACATTTGTTGCACAATTTTTTTCTTTTGGGTTAATCTGCTTAATGAGTTTGCTTGTTGGATGTTGGATTCATCAGCAAATTAAAATATATTGAAATTTTTAATTTTATTTGAGGAACACAATTAGAGAATGTATGCCATGATTTCAGTTTGTAATTGAATATTTTTGATATCAATTGTCTTTTTAGGAGAATGAAAAGACGTAGTCAGCTATTGTCTCCACTTATTGATGATGTCTGTAATGAAGGATTAACTCATGGGAGTATGACAGGTAAAATAAAAAATTACATCATTGAATATCTTTTTTAGAACCGCTCATATCATCATTTTAGTTGCAGGTATTTCCAAAAGACCAAAAGGAGGATATCTTGGTTCGATAAATGCTGATTGGGGGTGTTCAAATGCAAAAGGACTTAGAAACAGTAAAATCGTGGTGGGATCAGCTGCAAACAACAACATAAGTTCTTCTTTGAACCTTGCAAAAGAAAAAAAATCCCTCTGTGTCAAATGATGAAGTTGGTACTGTTTGTAAAAGTCATGTGGTGGCAAAATCAAATAATGCTAGAGAAGGAAGTCATTCTAAAAGACACTTAGAAAAAAAAGTCATCAAGGAGTGCCTGTAAAAGCAAGTATGCAATGCTTGGTAAATGATGTCAGTAACAATCAAGAGGTTGAAATTGATAAATTAGATAATGATCATCATTCTATTGCTGATTCTCCTACTGTTGATCCTGGGCAGAGTGAAGGTAAGAAAATATATATACAAAGATGCATTATATTTTTCACAAACTATTACTTAATTATATGTGTATAATATGTATATCCTTGTAAATGCTTGCATCATATTCATGATTTTGTAGGGGGAGCTACAAATAAAAAAACAAGGGGCTATTCTAAGTGTATCTGATTATGGGGTAAGACAGGGGATAAAAAGCTGCCAATTACTTTGGATGAGAATGAAGATCCAATAGGACCACATCAGAATGACCTGTCTTCCTTTTTGGGAATTGTTGCTAGAAATTCTGATCTTGCACCATTAAACTATCTTGATTGGCGACAAGTACCGATGGAAAACAAAACCGCTATATGGAATTATGTGGAGGTAATTCTAGTCTTAGAGATATAATACAATGTTGTGAATTTTTAATTTAAAAATTATTCTTTTGTTACATACCAAGTTTGTTATCGACATAAAGGGGAAGAATTCAGTTTTGCAAACAGTGAGGGATTGTTGGAGAAACTTCAAAGCTGATATTAAAAAAAATCACTACATGCGGCACAAAGAAAAATCTGATCGACTTAATGATTGCCCCTCCCGTGTTGATCCTGATCAATGGAAATTTCTTGTGAATTTTTGGGATTCTGATGATGGAAAGGTAATACAATTTATTCCTTAATTTTGTAGAATTTAATAGTGTATATTGCATATAATTATATTATAATGCATTGTATGTAGTTAAGGAGTGCTAAAAACATTATGAGCATAAAGTTCGTAACGACAAGACATACATCGGGATCAATGCCATATGCTTGTGTGAAGGCTAATGTGAGTTATCTTTTGGTTGAAATGTGCATTACACTTTCTGACTACTATGCTCATATATGCTGCTACTGTTACAAGAAATTACAAGAAAAGAAAAACGGTGGCAATGTTAACAGATTAGATTTGTTTAATGCCACCCATTTGAAGAAGGATGGTACTGCTGTGGATGCAAAATCTGCAGAATTGATTGTAAGCAATCATTTAACAAATTTATTTTTTGTTTAATGAAAATATTCTCATTAATATTGTATGTAGGACAAGATGAATGCGGCACTTGCAAGTAATGATGAAAATCTCGATGAAGATGAGATATTTGATCATATTTTGGGCCCAAAGAAGATTCCTGTGAAACATGCGATTCATGTGTCTCATAATGTATATGAATATAGAATCATAGATTTAGAACTGGTTGTTGATGCTCATACCCAGATATACGAGGCTCAACAAAAGGAGTTGTTAGAAATGAAGAAAAAATTTGAAAATCTTGAAGCTATGATGCTGAGAAATTCTAATCTGAGTGCTTCGTTTCAGCCGAACAAGGTAAATCTTCAAATTCTTATAATGTGATTACATAATAAAATTGATTTTCTTATAGTAAACTATTTATTTTGTAGAATATCACAATGACCACCAATGAAAGACTACCCAGGCCAAATCAATCGAGTAGTGAAACACTCATTACCGAAGGACATGTTATTATATCCAAACATTTATTGATTAATTTTTTCAATCTAATTTTTATGTATAAACAATGTTTGACACAATCTTTATAAATTTAAAGGTTGTTTCCTTGTTAAGTTTTGAGGTTGGGAATTCAATTGTAGCACGAGGACACGTTACTTCTACAAGTTCAACTTATGTCGTAGGAGGAGCACTGTTGGGGTCCTCATTTGCTACCGTTTCCATTACTATACCAATCCAACCTCAAGAGCAGTTGATTATGCCTTTTGGTCAACACCAAGTCATTGAGGATGTAATTGGGACAGTGATAGATTGGCCAAAGAAATTACTCATTGTCAGATAATATTTTATAAATTAATCTCAATACTAAAAGTGCACTTCTTAACTATTTATGCATCATTGTAGGTGAACCATTTGGAGACGTGGAAACTAAGAGTAGCTGTCATTTGATCAACATAGAGATTCACATATCATATGAATCCATAGGATTTTGTAAAAATAGAAGTCAACCATTCTTTATTATATTTAGTTGGTTTTCAATAAATGTGGATGTCACACATATTGTAGTACCATTCATTATTTCATTGTCTTGATTTTAAATTCAAAGGAAAAATTCTTATAGATCATTCGCTATCTATTTCCCATCCATCAAATGATTGCCATGTTATTATAGTTACTGAACAAGTGGCATGTATGGTTCTGGTTGAAGATCGATTTTGTGGTGTAGAAAATGTTTGGCATGTAGTCTTTTAGGAGGTTTTGCCACACCATCTTAGCCCATTTGCAGTCCCTAAGTTCATGGGTCAAGCCCATTGGAAATTTTTCTATCTACTGGTTTATTGAGTTGCAGGCGTATCTCTTTTTTATTTTCTGCTACTGTCTGCAGTGTTAAATGCCTGCCAGGTTCATGGAGCTAAAGGCTAATATCTCATTCCCTCCTTGTTGGGGACTTGTTTGTGAACTTGTGTTCTATGTGAATTTCTTTAGGCTTAAAAAATCGCTCACTAAGTCTAGTATTATTTGTCTTTTCAGCCTGTGCTTCCCTAACTATGCCTCTTAATGGTGTAATATCAGTAGATGCAATTTCTTCTAGCTTTTCTACTAGAAATAGTACATGCAGATAATCTATAGATGCCTTGATATTAACTAATGTGTTGGCTTAAACAAGTACATTTGGGTTTGTAGACGTCATAAATTTTTGGTATGATTTTCATGATTAGCTCTTTGATTATGCACCTCTCTATTAATTTCTTGTACAGATGCTTCAGATATGGTGGCTGAAATATGCCTTTCGAAGGTTCCATTATTGATTAGTGACCGGATTGCCAAATCTTAGGTTGGATTCTTTCTACATGTCCATTCCTCATGGCAGCTGCTGCTCATCCAAGATATGAATAACATGCATGGAAACATAACAGTCCGCATTCTCGAGTTATTCTCACTTCCATGCCATTCAACATGTTCTTTTTATTTGTTGTTTGGTAAATTTATATTGTTTGGGTTATCTAACAGTGATGTCTAGGTCTTCCATAGAGGATAGATCAACTTAGCCTAGTGATGTTTGGTGTTGATGTTCTGTTTTAAGTTACTACACCTTCCAGTTCATAATATGATGTATGTGCTAATTACTTTTTATCAATAGTGACACATTTAATTTAGTATTGGAGCTTTCTTGCCCATTGCTGATTAACTATGCTAGGATGGGGGCAGGATTGGGTACTCGTTAACCTAATACATACATCATGTTCAGTTACAATTTGTCCTGGTTATTAATTTATTGACCTATCATTATTTGTCCTGGTTATTGATTTACTGATATGTTATGCTTTTGAGGCTATCATATTATTGATATGTCATATTACTGGTTATTGATTTACTGATATGTTATTCTTTTGAGGCTATCATATTACTGATATATCATATTACTGATATTATTGTTATGCTTTTGTGCTTCAAACATGAAATACATCATTAGCTCCATTAAAAGAAGTTTGTCACAAGGTTTTTCTCTAGTTACTTTCAACCAATTTAAATGTTCATTTTGTAAATGTTTCATCTTGTGTGTTCGTTTTCAGATACAATTTCTATTGATGAGTTGAGAGAATACATCTCAAACCTTTCACTTTATAGGAGATAATGATTTGCTAGATGCCCTTCCTTTAGTTTCTTTTGTCAGCCTTTTATGTTTTATCTACCTCCACTTCTTTCAGTTTGTTAGGTTTAAGCCATTCTAGTCTATAATGTATATTAGGTTCTCTGAGTTGAGTATTTGCAGCTATTTTTTGAAGTCTATGTATCATCTCGAGTTCTTTGTATTTCTAATGTTTTATTCATGCTTCAATAGGACACACCTAGTCAGTTGATAAGAAGTAATTAGGTTGATCTTCAGTGTGATTGACCTTGGATATGGAATTGCTTGCGAGGATTTCTTGGTCATTTCGAGAATGCTCTTTGTGTTGTCTGTTCAAATGATGTATTTCTAATTTCTAGCTTTCATCTTGAACACTCTATTTAATTTGATGTGGGTAATTCTTTGTGTGAAGATGTTTTAAGCTGGATGGATTTGATTTGCTTATCTAAATCTATATTTTCCGGTGCTAATGAGCAGGATTTTTGATGGATTTCCCTTGGTTTCTCTATTCATAATATGGTCTACTAATTGATGGTACTAACTCCACCATATAAGGTTGGTCAATCAACATTAGTGGATATGAAGAAGACATTCTAAAGGTAAACATATATAATTGTTAACTTTTCCTATTTGTCATCATCAATCATAATCCATTGTAAGTATGAGGATGCTTTACTTCTGAGATTTCCTATTCCTTGGGTAAGAGGATGGTCCACTGTAAGTGATGTGATCTATTCATCTTGTTAACCTTTAAAGATTTATTCATTTCTTTTAGGTTATGAATTCAGGGATCTACATGATTTTTTTTATAATATCAAAGAAAGGAGCTTGTATACCAATACCTTATATGATTTTTCCATGAAAGGACCAATGATTTAATTGATTCTATAGCAATATCTTCTATGGAAGTACAAAGCCATATAGCTAAGGAAGCTTTACACTGTTAATTTCCTCCGGAAGACATGCATTCAAACTTGGCATTCTTAACCCTCTATTGCATGCATTTTTTCTTCTCAGACCAATAACCAACTGTCCAGCTACTTGGACTTGTGATCAGGGGCTGCTACACCATAGACAAGATAAATCATCTCCTCCTGCTATAACTGAGTGACCATACATTCCGAAGCTCCTTGACCCTCAACAAAATCTCCAGGTGAACCTCTCATCATTCATTATGCATACTTTGCGGATCTACTCTAGCTCGTGAATGTTGGTAGGAAATTGAGACCATATGTGACTGATTTGAAGTTTTGAAAGCACTTGAAGAATGCCATCCTCAAGAATTCTAACATACATAGGTACCATTTTAGAATGAAAAGACTCAGGTTCTATGTGTACTGCCAAGTTACCATACCACCTTAGAAGGAAAAGGTCAGGCTCTGTGTGTTCATAGATTTGTGCATGAATTTGTGCAGCTATCTTCTGATAGCAAGGTGAACATAATGCTATCTTTGCTTAATGAAGAGCCATTAAATGACTCAATCCATCTACTGAAAATAACCCTTGTCACAGGATAAGGTTGGGTAAATGCATGCTTATATATTCCTTAAATGCCTATACAAATTGCACTAACTTCAGTGCCCACATTTCCACTTCTCATCTGAAAATTAAAATTGAAACACATGATTTATGTTGTTGGTTCTTATTACTTTTGAAGAGTTGGCTATTTAGATTCCTTGATTAGAGTATTGGTGCTATTGTTGGGTTGTTTTAACTGAGATTCAACTCTTCTAAGCTCGTTTGAGTTTGTAGAAGTGTGTTTTTTAGTAGGGATATGCTCTGTTTCAGATCTGTATGCTTGGTTCCACCTATACAAATTCAGACAACACCAACACAATAATCTTTGTATGCAATGGTACCATTGTTTGACGTCAACACCTGGTACAAGCATATAGGACACATGATTCTATCTTGTTTTGGTATGGACAAGCTACATCTGAAATGATCGTTCAACGTGTAGAGTGTTGAATGCATTCTAATGAAAAAAAATATCAGGTTATGAAATATTATAACCAACATAGGCATTCAGTTATAAAATATTTACTTCATAAACTAAGCTCATTTATGATGTAATTGCTTTTAAAGGTGTTGCTTTATTTGCCAAGACTCTCAAGTCACTTAGGCTTTGCATTTATGAGATAATAGATTAATATATAACAAATTGAATCAGGTTTTATTTTAATTTAATTCCATGTAATGCTTCTTCTTCCCCAAAGACTTCATCTCAGCCATGTACTCTCCTGGAAACTATCCCTCACTCATTTATATTGACCTCTTCCCTCCTTCCTGGTTCTCATCATCCTTCATGTCCCTATTCTTCTGTTGTGTAAATTAGATGATGCTCTAGAAGAGTGAGGGAGAGGAAAGAGGGGGGGGTGTACTACAGTCTGGGAAAGAAAAGTCATGAGTTGTGTTGGATAATGAAAGAGGTTCAACATCAATAGGTTATAAATTGTGTGGGTGCTTTTCACCATGGCATTAAGCTTGCTGCAACCTGTGCATTAATGGGGGAAGGGGGGCCTATCATCTAACATATGGTTTATGTTTTGTAGGTGATGGAAAAAATGGTATGTGCTTTTTTCTTCTTCTAATTTTGATTGTGAGTTCTAGTTTATGCATGTTCCCCACTCATATACTCTGCCTTCCCTCTCTTTGTCAATAATGCTTCCTTAAACCTCTAGTTCAAAGAAGAACTGCATCAAAGATTATACCCTTTTGAGTAACACATGTTCCCTGTAGGTAGATACTTCCTTAACACATGATCATAACCTCCGTCTATACTTCTCCCTCTTCTATACACTAGACTATGTTGGTTCCTTGAAGGTCTATTTGGAACCCTGCCAAGCCTTATCTCTAGACAGATGTAGGTTCATAGGTGCATACTAAAATACCATAGTGGTGCGCCAAACCCAGCTCAATTAAAATACAAATTTGAGAATGTCTTGGACTTTAGGAACCAATTATGATTTTTCCAAAAAATGCTCAATGAGATTAAACCTTAGCAATCAAATATTAGTTTGAAACTTGGAGGAAGGAGGTTGCCAGCTTCTTGGGTCCTTTTCTAAAGTCAAACGTCCTTTTAAATTTTAAACTCATTGAAGCCACCAGGTGCATTGTAAGAAACAATTTGACCTATGAGCAAGCTTGGAATATAAGAATATACTTTATGGACCATTAGGTATGCAATCACAAGCATGAAATCTTGTTAAGACCCCCCACTATTCTGATATTTATCTTCTTTGTACTTCAACACAGATCTTAGGCCTTGACATATGTGTTGATACTATGGTTGGTGATGCAATGATAAGAGGGATCTCAGGTGGACAGAAGAAATGTGTGACAACAAGTAGAATTGAGATATTCAATCTGTGTGCTTATCTGAACTTTTGATTTATATGGTTTAATATTATTAAAAAACATAATTGTGATAGATGAATTCTAAGTTTGTCCATTTCCTTTTGTAGGTGAAATGATGGTTGGACCGGCCAAGGCACTTTTCATGGATGAAATATCCACTGGTCTTGATAGCTCTACCACATTTCAAATTATCAATTCCCTACAGCAGTCAGTTCACATACTTGGTGGCACAACTGTAATTGCTTTGTTTTAGCCAGCCCCAGAGACATATGATCTTTTTGATGATATTCTGCTTCTCTCGGATGGGCAAATTGTCTACCAAGGTCCATGAGAAAATGTGCTTGAGTTCTTTGAAATCATGGGTTTTAGGTGTCCGGAAAGGAAAGGAGTAGCAGACTTCTTGCAAGAAGTAAGTTAGCATCATCTTTAGGGAGCACATGTTACACACATCATGTAGTATGCAGCCAATTTAAACCCATGTTACACACATCATGTAGTATGCAGCCAATTTGAGTTTCTAAATTGGGAGATATGAACACAATTTATAAACAACTACTAGATAAGTCTTGTTCAGGAGTGTAGAAGCCAAATACGAGTTTCTTAATCGACTATATTTGTGTGCGATATATGTATATTTTAAACTAGATCAATGTTATGTTTATGTATGAAGGTCCTGATTATACCGGAACTCCTATGAATGGTCAATCATTGATGTAAATGCACTCAGGGTAGAAAGTTACAACAGACATTAACTTTGATTATTCAAGAATCTAGGTGAAGCTCCATTCCAGAGTCAGTTGAACTGAGCCAGCCAAAATAAAATACAGACATTAGCTACACACCTTGCAGTCTTTTGATGTCAAAGCTTAGCTCTTGCTCATCACCTAAGCTGCCAAAATAGTAGGCTAAAATTTCAATCATGTTTGAAGCTCGTGTATTGAAATCTTGTCCTAGTCAACTAAAAGTGTATACTTGCCTCTCCATATAGTTATGATTGATCAAACATTTTATAAGAATAATGTTTTACTTTAGTTGGGGATTTCCCTATTAAATGTGTAACTAGTTAACACTTTTGTTTATGCTATATGTTTATTGTTGATCTTGTTTTCATGATTCACATATAATCTTATCAATGCTACACGTATTTTGCAATTTTCAGGGCTCATAATATGGGGATGGTTCAGAATTTGGTAAGTCTTTGTTTCTTTAGTTGTTAATTACATCCAAATCTCTTTTTATTTTTATTACAATGTTGTTGGGAATCTTGAAAGTGCTTCCCAACAACACTAAACATTGCTTTATTAACTATTAGGTTTCTGCTAGCACTATGGTTTGTGTTGTTGATGATTCTTGAAGTTAACATGATGCATCTAAGTGAAACCATGATGGATGGGCCAATGCACCAATATTATCAATATCTAATTTGTGAGTTGTCCTATGAATTGTCTTCTTCTGGGTTGCTCTCTTGTGTTACATTCCTAGAGTTCTACTTTCTCCTGGATCTATGCAACTAAACTATTCTGATCATTCATATATTGCATTCAAAGTCTAGATAGTTGTTTGTGCTCCTTATCTCCAGTTGGATAATTTTAATACTTTTTTCTTGACTAAGGGTTTGCTTTTCTGAGAAGTTTGAATAATTTCCAGATCTTTTGGAAGTAGATTATTTTAATAAATAATTAGATGTCACTTATTCATAGACTTCAAATTTAGTATGTTTATACACTTATCTTGTAGCTGTTAAACCTTCCAAATCATCCTGAAAACTTTCTCTACTACTATCTAACTAAACATAAACTTCCTTTATGTGACATTAAGGATGTTTTCAGATATATCCTATAAACATAATTGATGAATCTTTTTGTGAAATGAGTACTCTATGCAGGGGGTTTCTATTAAATCTGAAGATGATCATAGCCATATTGTTGGGAATGCTGAGAATGACATCCTGGAATCTCCAACCAACTACTCCTTATTTCTTTACCCAAAGAATTGAAATTACCAAGACAAAGAATAAACTTCACCCTCACAAGGAGTTATGCATTTATGGGATTCATTTTATTTGTCAGTACTACTTTACTATAATTTTGTATTACAACTTATTAATCAGTACCTCTTTCTTTTGGGGAATTTCCTTTTAATGTAAGGGGATCTTGACATCTTTTGGGGAATTTCCTCTTGGTACCATGTCTATTTTATTGTGGGATATCCTAGGGATATTCCAGGAGTAAATAGAAAAGGATCTTCCCTGTAAAGGTAACTATTGGTTTCTTGCCGACATGAGTAACACAATTACAGAAGTATGGCTCTCATGAAGCCACCACCTTTTTCTTTAACTCCACAATCATAATTACTTATCTCAGTTACTACGAACTAAATATAACAAGGAATAGCCTAGACTCTGAGAAAACCCACGACTAGAACAAGTCTAATGAGAAACTAACTGTAGTAGCTAGAAATGGCAGTTGTTGCTCATCCAAGATATCAATAGCATGCATTGGAACATAACATCCTTCATTTCCTACTTAATTTAAAGGAGGTGAGATCGTTGTAGCATGATACTACTCTAGTGTAGGAACAATATCCATTACTAATACTAAATCTAAACAAGCTATACCATTAGGGCTCCACAACTTAAGTAATAGGTATCAATATTATGGCTCAAATAACCTAACAATGGCAAATATATCTCTGTGCACCAAAGAGAAAGGGTATTATGTAACTTATAGAGAAATAGAAATGTAGGGCTCATAAATATTCATATTTTCTTATCAATTTATTCATCTCCACCAATTTTCCATTGTCAATGCTAGTATGACAGTAAGAATTTGGAATCCTATTTGTTAATGTAATTTATTGTTCCATTTTTGGATGACAGTAAGAATTTGGATTTCCTATTTCAGTAATACGTCTTCTAGTAGTTCTTCATTTAATTACATATAGTGGATAGACAATCTTTTTGTATCATTCTCACTTAAGAAACGTACCTCACCTAGTGGTTGTAAAGCTGACCATAATTTTTTGGCTTGTTGTGCAGCTGGGACTTTCTGGTCTCAAGAATCATAGTTGCATGCAGTGATTTCTTCATGTTAGTATTAGTTGTTGCTACTGGTCCTCTGCTTTTGATGATTGATCTTACTTTAATTTTTCTTGATCATTTCAGCTTGTGAAAATGGGTTCAATGCTACTGAGTAATTGTTATGTTAATGTGCAGTAGGAATGTGCAGTAGTAATTTTTCTATCATTCCTTGGCCTTTTGGGAAGGGCAATCAGAATGCACCATGCTTTTCTCAACACAGTTATGCTTACATTCTTAATAACTGATATTTCATCTGTATGATTGTTCATTCTCTTTAAATTATATCCTAACTAAGCTGTCAGCATGGACAATTCTAGTCAAAGGTTTTGATGTGATGATAAGTTTGGGAAGCCAAAAAGGACATGTTGACAGTCCCAATCCTTGGTCCACTTCTTGAGGAGGCTGTGACCAACACCAACTTGAAATTGAGTAAACTACAAGTATTCTTGGCCTAATTTGATCAGAAAACACAACAAGGGAATGTTGATTAATTTAATGCGTGCTTTCTATTTTTTCCTGACAGATTCTGAAATGAATGCTCCAAATCTATGCAATAAAGGAAATATTTTGACAGATTTATTTCAAGTTCTATAGTTTATTTCTCTCTCAACTTTCTAATAGTATCTTAAACTATTTGCTGACAATTTTCTTGAGTAATGACAATCATAATCAGTACGGTGATCCTATAAGTCGAGTATTATTTCCTGTAGTAGTTTTGATTTGTAACTTTGTAAACTAACATTTGATATTTGCTGACTGGTGTGTACCTTTTAGCCTGGGCCTTTTTAGTACCCTTTTCTTAACTTTGGCTTTGATTTTTGCTGCAGTAATGTTCTTTGCAATATCAGATATTGTTGAGTTGTTCTGTGTTCTTCTTTATGCATTTGTCTTCCCAAAACTTCCAATTGTGAAGTACTATCGCTCTAAGGCTGCCGCTGAAGGATCAAAGATTGTACTTGCTGATCTTGCTGCTACTGGTATTCAAGAAAGGGATAACCCCGAAGTATGTCTTGAAACAATTTTATGCTAGTTATGCCCTCCAAGGCCGGTTCAACCTCTTAACTGCTCTTTTCAACTGCAGGATGCAGAAAGCCAATACAAACATTTAAGTTACAAGCAACTATTTTTAGAGAATATTGACTATGTTGTTGGTATTTACCTACATCCAGCCAACATCAAAGGCTTATGAGTTTTCACAGTATTGCTTGCCATGATGGGAAATGGTCTAACTATTCCATGTGCTCTATTCATCCATGATCTCATGTGGTTTACAGGTGCAACTTGGGGATCCTTCCTACATGGTTGGGGTAACCTTCTCTGCATGTACTGTTTCAGTAGCATCAACAAGGAGCTTTTCATGGCGTCAAGCCTCGTATTGTGTGGGTGGCTCGGTTTGACTTTCTGGAAAGATGTTGGAGCATATGGATACAAGTCTCCCTTCCAGTCATTAAAAAGATTATGGATGTAATAGTGTTCAACTCTTTTTCTGGTCAGAAAAAATAGTGTGCAACTCCTTTTCTGGTCAGAGAAAGTAGTGTGAAACTCTACCGGGAATAGATGCCTCCTTGACTCGTCGATGTGGATGAGATCAATAAACATGATGAAATACACAATCAGTATTCCTCGGCTTCTTATATATGATTTTCTTAGTTGGATGTGCTCAAATTGTCAGTTTGACAAATGGCTGTGCAGCGTCATTCAACCGTGATTTTCTTGAGAACAACTCCAGTTTTTTGCCTAAGAGTACTTAGTGTTATCTGACATAGACGTATGTTAACTAGTATCGATATCTCAGATTTCCTAATCGTGTTCCTTGTCTGCAATTGGCACTGCAGTTTCCAGACTCAAATTTGTATAGCATTGTGGCATTAGATTAGTCTATATCATCTAGCTTACAGCTAGTCTGATAATGCAAACATCATGATACGTATCAGACAGTTCCTTCTATGAGAAATTACACTGGTTAATTAAGAGTCTTATATATCATGTTATATTGAGTTCCTATTTCTGTCTTAATCTGTCAGTAAACTTTACACTCTGGTCTTTTATTTATACTAAATTGTGGAACAATTGTATCTAGAGTGGAAATGATGTTTTAGCTTATATTTTGGATTTCGGAGTCGGTGTATATGCTCCCCGCCCACCCAATGTCCTATCAAAACTTTGGGAAATGTCGATCCTGAGTTCTTGAGTCATTGATCCTACCTGAACCCCAATCTCTAGGGAATAATTTATTTTCTGCAAGCTTTTAATTTTTTGATAGACAAAGAAGAGGCATGCTGGCGATTTCATAGAAGCAACTCAAAAAGATATAAATGCAAGCATGCGTGCTATTCTAGTGGATTGGCTGGTTGAGGTGAATTACTTAACGTGATGGGTTTTTCATAAATTAGATTTTTTTCTAATTTTTGTCTAACCTATATCCTCTTTCTATTGGAAGGTTTCTAAAGAATATAGGTTGGTTCTGGACACCTTATACTTGATAGTTAATTACATTGATCGCTATCTTTTTGGCAATGAAGTGAATCAGTAGCATTTGCAATTGCTCGGACTAGCTTGTCTATAATATTTCCTCCTACCCACCATTTCTTCCATATGCTTAAAGAGATGAATTATTCTTTTGATGCAGAAAATATGAAGAAATATGTGCTCCTCAGGTGGAAGAATTCTGCTATATAACTGATAACACTTACATTAAGGAGGAGGTGAAAATTGATGTCCTTTACCATGCTTATCTTCACACTTCTATGCGTACCTAACAATGCCATATACAGGTTCTGCAAAAGGAAGCCGTTGTACTTAGACACCTCAAGTTTGAGATGACTGCTCCAACAGTGAAATGCTTTTTGAGGTATTCCACATTGCATTGATGTATATAACCCGTGAACACTACTTTAAAATTTTCTTAACTTGACCTTGAAAAACCTTTTCTTCTTCTTCTATAATTATAGGAGATTCTTCTGTGTAGCTCAACAGTCAGAAGGGGTAAGCGTCTAGTTCTCAATGCTGTCACCTTTTAAATATAGTTCAAGTTTTTAAGTATATATCCATTTTTTTGTTGCAGGTTCCTTTTTTGCAACTTGAATTCATAGCTAGTTATATAGCATATTTGACACTCTTGGAGTATGATTTTCTTTCTTACGCTCCATCGTTAATAGCTGCCTCAGCGGTCTTCCTTACTAAATTTATACTATAGTCAATGAGGAATCCTCGGGTAAACAGTGAAAACAGGTCCAACCATCAACTTGGTAGCATTCTGCAGATCAATGAGAATGACAAAATGTAATATAGAGGTCATCATGTATAAGTAGGATCTTATTCTTCAATACACTGGGAGAAGAAAGCTTATGGAATACGTAAGTTATGAGTAGGAGAAACTATATTTTCTTGTTTCTTTCGGGAGCTATATCTCAAAACTTGTATGTTTCTTTGTAGGTATCCATGGTGGTTCACACAAAGTGGATTCTACCATCAACTTGATGGCGCTTGATCCACAAATACAAAATTACAGAATGTATAGATTATGAGAGGAAATGCCAATATGTTCTGATCCAGGGGATTCGCCAACCAAAACTAATCATACATGAACCTCTACATGAGTTGCCAACATGAAAGGTTGTAACTCGAGCTCTGGGAGTTGATGAGGACATGGCACATACCTCTATCATGTTTGGGATTGGAAGATTCACCACTAAAGCTGAGATTCATAGGGCTGTTAAACTCACTGTGAATCAGGTGGACGAACTAAGGGAGATGAGCCCTCTTTATATTGTGCTTTGTAGTCTGCAGTGGATAGATGTAGTCAGAAGAAGATATTGTATACATGTGTCTTTTTTCCATGCATATTGTAAAACAGGGGCCAGGTTAATGTCCTCCCCATGTGTACTCATTGTTCAAATATAAATAAAAGTATCATTGGTGACATTGTAAGCACAACTCGATCTTGAATAACATTCATCTGTTTTCTTATTGAAAACCACTCTATATTTGCAAACGACTGACTGGATACATAATGTCTCTCACTACATATGTATGTATAGTACATGGTGTCTTTCACTACACACTAGCTATAATTACATGTGTAGCAAGTGCTAATTTTTTCTATACATGAACTACAAATACAAATTGTAACCAGTGCCATCTCTCCCTACATATCATAGGTACAAATTGAATTGTAGTCATACATTTGGCTACAATTGAAATGTTTATGTGTAAGGACATTCTTACCTACAATTAGGGTTACATATGAATTTGTAGCGAGAGGAAGAACTAACTACAACTTTAAAAAATGTAGCCTAAACAATTAGCTACATGGGTATTAGCTATATATTATACATGTAAGGATAAATGTAGCCAGAGCTTTTAGCTACAAATTTTGGGGTTTTCTCTACAATTTTTTTTGTAGTTAAAGACCATATATTTCGTAGTGCAAACCGATTGTTTCATAACTAAAACGATCATTTGACAAGGTGAGCCGATTGGTTCACTAGCGAACTAGTCAGTTGGCAGTGTGAGTCGATCGTTTCACCCAGTGAACCATTCATTTCACTTCTAGACCTACCTGCAATTGACTTTCCTTATTCATTTCTAATTAATGCAAATATTAATTCTTGTCCCAATCGAATTGAACAAGTAAAATGAAAAAAATTTCTCACAAACCGGGACAATTCAACACTGCTTGTTTGGTCCATAGAGTGAACCGGTCATCTCACTGATCATGAGTCGATCGGTTCACCAAGTGAACCGGTCAGTTGGTGGTCCAGATTGTGCAGAATAGAGTCAATTCAGTTCTCAATCAATCTTACACTCTAATCAGTTGGTTCAACACTTGAAATTGATGATTCTGAGTCAAGTCTATTGAGTGAATGTTTGATAGAGTACCTAAACACTTTAGTAATCAATCCAAACATCATTCATAGATAAACTCCTCTTCTAGGTTAATCCTTTGTGTGTAACCCTATAGGTCCCATTTCTCGTTGGAAGTGAATGTCCATAACTAGCTTATTGCATCACAAGAAAAGAGTGGTACCTAGTCGCACATTAGTGCTACCCAAATGAAAAGGAAAGTTGGAGAACAAATTTCAATCCTACATTATGTGACTGGTGTTCCTGTGAATGTATAATTCCTTTATCTCTAATATCATGAATGAAATTAAGGCATGGAATTGTCATCCTTTCAATGTTCATTCATGTTTCTTGAATTAGAGCAGACTGTCTGAGATATGCATGACATCAATATCATATATTGATTCACATATGCATGCACATGCCTTTCTCAGTCTCTATTATCAAGTAGCCTGGATATCATACTCCCTTAGGAGGGACAAATCTCATATATATCACCCATAGTCTATCTCATGCATTAAAGCCACCCAATCATCACCGTTATAACAACCCAGGTTTCAGGACTGCGTTTGATGATGTCAAATTGTACCCAATCACATTCGACAAGTGTAGTGATTTCAGGTCTAAGAATCACAATCACCACCATCACTATGAGAGATGATTCTGACTACCATGTCATGGTTCCATGTGTCACTCTCATGGTGGGTCTGTCCGATACACTATTCTCCAACATGTATCTGTGTGCTTGGTTTGATATCATATATCATGACTAATGAGACACTGTCATCAACCAACACACACTCTAGTCTTGATGTGCCATTGTTGTTTATCAACCTTCCACAATGACATCTGACTAGGGACATAACAAGAATGTACATACTCTTAGCATTCGTATGATCTCATTGTTCAGGTCCTCAACATGAAGACATACATCATTGAGTATTGTCATTCTTTAGACATTCATTCTGCTCCATCATATATCTAATAATTGATTGAGCTAGAATAAATTGGAAGCTTGCCTTTGATATTTATCAAATCAATCAGAACATATGCCAATCCAATCATCATATGATTGGCTCTCTGGGCATACATACAAACAGACTCCCACTTTCACTTAGAGCCAATCACCTTTGAATCATATTCTTAGTGATCTCTAAACATGTCCCACATGTTTCTACTACACTAGTGCTAATCTAGTGAGTTAGAAATATTTTGATTTAGTCAAAATATTGCATGTTTGACATCTCATTGTACAACATTTCGTATGAGATGGAGTTTCCATAATATGCTATCTGATATTCCTTGCCTAACAATTAGCTCCATAGTTTGACTTAGTATTTCTACTTTGTCATCAATGGTTGGAGTATCTACAAGTTCACCTGTATGAACTTCTAGATCCATATAGTATCCTCTGGTGTTCATAACACAAGGATACTTAGCATTACTTTTTTAATTAAATGGCCTTTAATTTTACTTGGAACATTTCCACTTAACAACACATATTCACTTTTATATTTTGTATTTTGCGATCAATTTCTGTCATTTCGGAAGCTTGTATCAATGTAACTCATTTACACTCAATTCTTCCTTTTATTACCATAGAACTAATCCTTTAATACTTCATAAGTACTTAAATAAGTTCTTTATGGTATTCCACTGACTCTCACTAGAAGTAGACATACATCCACTCATCATGTCTAATACATACAAGATAATTGGATGAGCATATCATATTGTCATGTCCAATACATACAAGATGATGAATGAATATATATATATTCTTGTCACATCCAATACATACAAGATAATGGGATGATTACATACATGATAGATCCAATTTTGAATGCATAAGGCAGCTATCTATGTGTTCCTATTCTTTATAAGAATTTGAGACACTAGGTATATGAGAGACTAACTCCATGTAACATGGACAAGTTTTGTACCACTGAATCTTTGCATACTGAACCCTTCAGTATAGACTGCCAATGTATGCTCTCTTTTTATCAGGTCAAGATACTTTCAAGAACTATCTATATAGATCTCTATTCCTATCACATAGGACAATTCTCTTTATTCCCTTAAAGAAGGTATTTCCACATCTGTTTTGTTTTATTCCTCATCATCATGTGGAATATGAATATGCTCCCACTAAATCTTTGTAATCACAGATCCCTTCTTTATTTCGATATATTAGTCAAACCTTTTGCCTATATAATCAAAGTAAAGACTCCAGTTCTGAAGTTCTTGTATTTAATCAATCATATTGATTAATCGCTTGTAACTTATAGACTGCATTTGCATTAACAGAATTATAAAACCCTTCTAGTTGTGTCACATACACAACCTCATGTAATTCCTACTAGGAATGTAGTTTTAATATCCATATGCCAAATTTCACAGTCTTTAAGTTCCAATAGAAAACATGATCCTTTATGGACTACAACCACTGCAATTGGTTAAATAAAATCATCAGGTTCAACACCTTGAACTCACTTGAATTTATCTCAACCAATCAGCTATTCAAATGTTATCCATGTCAGTCTTAACTCTTAAGACGCAATTACACTTATGGGTTTTATCCCTATAAGTTCTACCATTAAGGTAATACCTTATTTGGTCACATGGAAGTCATTTTGGATCTTATGGCTTCAAGCCATAACTCAAAATCCGGTTCCTCAACATCATCTAGATGGATTATTGGCTCATCGTCATATGACTAATTAATCACCTTTGAGTTTGTAAGATATCATTATCCATCAAGCTCAAGGTGTTTTCTTCTAGATATATGAGGTGTATCTGTTACATAAGGAATTTGAGAATCCACAACACTTGTGATTCTTAATCTCCTTTTGTACCTTTATTTAGTGTAAAACATGTTCTTTAGTAGAATTCTAGAAGAGTAGTTATTTGTTTGATGATCATACTCTTACTATTTAGAGTATGATTCCTTCTTTGATTTAGACATCATTATGCCTTAATCATGAGTTCTCTATGATACACTATCATAGTTACTCACAAGGTCCTCAAACATTTGGTTTAAGTATCTTGTTCATTTATCATATCAAATAATTAATACTTTTACCAAGTTTTTTCTTCATTTATGATATTCTTGAACATTTCAAGATATTCATATTGGTATCTCATTAAATACCATATTTGAAGTATTAGCATTTACTCCAATAGATATGTATATACATCAATATGTATTATACCTAATATAATAGTAATTTTCGTACTACATCTAGTGAAGATTGTCTTGTCATCATGCCCAATAAACAAGACATTCATATCTCTTAATGGTTCATTAGCCAAGAGAGTCTATCTTTATCCATCAACATGGAGCCTAGAGATGAATTTCTCATTAATTTGTTTAGATGATAATGCTAATTAATTGTTTGAGTCATCAATAACTTTTAGGTATTATTATTTTATCTCATGCATACCAAGTACCACAAGATAAATAAGGCATTGTAATAGAAACACAAATTCCATTGATAGACATCCTTGTCATTACAAGATGCATAAATAAAATATTTCTATTGGAAAAATGAAATAGCAGTTCATAACTCTATTACATGCCCTTTGGGATGAAATAAACTAAAAGGTACTACTATCTATGGCAGCAACAGTTGCTCCAATGTTGATGGGTGTTTCTTCTTGGTCCTTTCACAAAGGCCATTACTTATTTTCATATCATGCACATCATATATGTCATATCTATATCTTGGTATCATATACCAGAGATAAAGAAGTATTTTAATTTTATTTCATGATACCTAAGGTGGAGACTTCCATCCCCTCCTTCTTCTTCTTCTTTAGTTCATCTATGTAGAGAGGGAAATTTCTCTTCCAATGTCCTGGCTCAGGGAAATGGTGACATTTGCCTCCCCTGATCACCCCTCCCTTGGCTTTGAGAGTTGAAGATGACTTGGGCTGTTGGCTAGCATCAAAACCTTTCTTTGCTTTGTCCTTGCCCTTATACTTTCCCTTCTTTATGTTGATCATCATCACAAATTTGGGTTTATCTTTCTTCATCTGTGCCTCGATTATCCTCAACATGCCCAACAACTTTGTCAGTGGCCTATCAAAGTTGTTCATGTTGTAGTTCATCAAAAACTGACTATAGGGTTCTAGAAACAATTAAAATATCACATCAGTAGCCAACTCTTGGCTCAGAGGTAATCCCAGTAGAGTTAGGTTCTCCACATACCCAATCATCATGAGTGTGTGAGGGCCTACTGGTTCTCCTTCTGTCATGACACACTTGAACAGTGCCTTGGTGACATCATATCTCTCTTTTCGTGCCTGGTCTTGATACATGTTCTTGAGATGTTGAACCATCTCCAAGACGTCCATGTTCTCATGTTGTCTCTACAACTCATAGTTCATTGAGAACAACATCAAGCACTTTACATCAATGGAATCCTCAGTATGCTTCTTGTAAGCATCCCTTTTAGCCTTTGGTACGTGCTTCTAGTTCTGGTGTATCTAGGACATAGAGCTTTCACTCTTAAGTGAGAAAAATTTTCAACATCCTAAACCAATCATGGAAGTTGTTCTCATTTAGCCTCTCAAGGACCGAACGCAACAAAAAGTGATTGTTTTTGGTAGCCATTTATTTTACAAAAATAAAATTTGCAATTTTATATGAAAACTCTTTTGATTTGATTTTATTTGAAAATTGACGATATTAATTAGGTATTTAATTCATTATCGCCCACCACTATTTTTATCAAATTGATAATCCTCATGTATTAATTCAGAAGATTGCAGCGTACAACCTTTTAGTGAGCAAGATCCTAATTTCATCTAAGTTATGGACCAACAAGGGCTGTCACCCATAATTAGATTCTTTCAGGTAGGCAACTTTTTCCTGATGCATCATATGCAACTATTGATAGATGCCATACACAACTCCTTGCCATGTTCATCTTTATGCCTCAAAGTGCTTGATCCTATCAAGGTTGCCTTGTTAAGTCCAACCCAAAAGCCAATACAATGAATATGCACCCTACGAAGGCAGACCCACATATTCACCATCACACTTCCATGAGATAGACGGTGCACCACGCAAAGGCATTCCCACACTTAGTCGATCAAGCTTTTCATGTGTGTTGCTTTTGGAAGGCATCATCAACTTAATATGTCTGTTGAGGGGTTTTAATATTCTTATTTATGTATATATGTATCCAATCACCACAAATATAGTACATATCATATACATGCTATATCCCACAAACAAAAACATACAATAACGATAAATAGATGATTCTGGCCATCCTATTTTAGTTCCTTAGAGCCACAAGGATCTACGGTCATCTAAGGTCTACATCACATGTAACCTGTTATTGATGAAGATTTGTGCTTGCCAATCTGGGTTGACTGGTTCAACCTTTGAACCAGTTGAATCGTCTCTTAGCCGGTTGGCTGGTCTCCTCCATCTAGTCGTCTGGATCCTCTAGATGGTCGGCTCGTCCAGTCATTTGGACTTCTTATTGGTCCACCAACTGCTCAGTCGGTCATCTCGATCCATCAATCAGTCATCTTCAGTCTTCATCATAATAAGAAATAAAGATAATCCTATTTTGCATAATCTTTGTGAAACCTCAAGTTACATTCGAGGGGAGGAAAGGTAGAAAAGAATCTCGAGTTATATTGAGAATAGAAGAGGGCTCAGTGCATAGATCGAGATGCAAACAACCATAACCAACCACACACATGAACATAGGGTTTATAGGACATAACCATGCTATATATCCACCATCAAAACTATTTTAGGGTGACACATATTGATTGTATATATACCATATCATAAATGTATATATTAGTTTGGGATCATGTGGTATTAATTAGATATTCACATTAGTCATTGAAATATTCACATCGTATGCAATAAATAAAAGAAGGTAAAACCAAAACCCGATCATATCAATTAACCCAAAACATAGAGTATTGACGTGGCTCTGATACCACTGTTGGGTTTTAGGTGGTCAGAGTAGGCAGCAAAAATAAAAAATTTACTTGACCATAAACCCATTACCTGCAGATCACATCAATATCTATGTTATGTGAAGGATGGTTTTAGTGAGATATACCTAGTCCTAAGGCTTGCTCAGTGACTATACCTCACAATGAGTGTGGTCTTCAACCACCTATCTTCCACGACGTCTGTGCAACTCCTGGTCTTGACCCGGACTGCGGTTGACTGTCATCCTCCTTAGCGGCAGAAGTCTCCCGCCTCTATAGATAGTCCACACAGACTATCGGGAACTCTAGTCATCCTGAAGGACAGACTAGAAGGAGTTTTCCCCTTCTGTCAGCATACTAGTCACTGACACACTCTCCCACCACCACCAGTTTCTTTTCTACAGTTGTCTTTCTCTCGTTGTTCCTCTGTGGATGGGTAGAACTTGCTTGGGCTCTCTCAGTTACCACCACCAGAGAGGACAACAACTTTGTAGAGCAACTTATGTTATGAGTTGTGTCACTGGAGAAGCCCCTTTTTCCTCACTATTTATAGTAGAGGGCAGGGCCAGAGTTCCCAGTCTATGCAGGAGTAGTATGGTCTAAAATTTCCATGAACAATTTGCACTGCGGAAGGCGAACCGGTCATTTCATAACTAAAACGGTCATTTGGTAAGGTGAGCTGATGGATTCAACAGTGAACCGGTCAGTTGGGAGTGTGAGCCGATCAGTTCACCCAGTGAACCGGTCATTTCACTTCCCAGACCTACCTGCAATTTACTTTCCTTATTCATTTCTAATTAATGTAAATATTAATTCTTGTCCCAATCGAATTGAACAAGTGAAACAAAAACTTTTCTCACAAATAGGGACAACTCAACACTGCTCATTTGGTCCAGTTGAACTGATAGGTTCACTAGAGTGAACTGGTCGTCTCACTGACCATGAGCCGATCAGCTCACCCAGTGAACCGGTCAGTTGGTGGTCCAGATTGTACAGAACACAATCCATTCAGTTCTCAATCAATCTGACACTCTAATCAGTTGGTTCAACACTTGAACTTGATGATTCTTAGTCAAGTCTATTGATTGAATATTTGATTGAGTACCTAAACACTTTAGTAATCAATCCAAACATCATTCATGGATAAACTCCTCTTCTAGGTTAATGCTTTGTGTGTGACCCTTTAGGTCCAATTTCACATTAGCAGTGAATGTCCATAACTAGCTTATGACATCACAAGTAAAGAGTGGTACCTAGTCGCACATCCGTGCTACCCAAGTGAAAAGGAAAGTTGGAGAACAACATTCAATCCTACAGTCTATGATTGGTGTTATAGTGAATTTATAATTCCTTTGTCTCTGATATCCTGAATTAACTCAAGGCATGGAGTTGTCATCCTTTCAAGGTTCATTCATGTTTCTTGAACTAGAGCAGACTGTCTGAGATATGTGTGACATCAATATCATATATTGATTCACATGTGCATGCACATGCCTTTCTTAGTCTCTCTTATCAAGTGGCCTGGACATCATACTCCCTTAGGAGGGACAAATCTGTCACCCACAGTCTATCTCATGAGTCAAAGCCACCCAATCATCACCGTTATAACAACCCATATTTGTGGACTACGTTTGATGATGTCAAAATGTACCCAATCACATTCGACGAGTGCAATGATTTTAGGTCTAAGAATCAAAATCATCACAATCACTATGAGATATGATTCTGACTACCATGTCATGGTTCCATGTGTCACTCTCATAATGGGTCTGTCTGATACACTATTCTCCAACATGTATCTATGTGCTTGGTTTGATATCATATATCATGACTAATGAGACATTGTTATCAACCAACACAAACTATAGTCTTGATATGTCATTGTTGTCTATCAACCTTCCACAATGACATCCGACTAGGGACATAATAAGAATGTACATACTCTTAGCATCCATATGATCTCATTGTTTAGGTCCTCAACCTAAAGACATGTGTCATTGAGTATTGTCATTCTTTAGACATTCATTCTTCTCCATCATATATCTCATAATTGATTGAGCTAGAATAAATTGGAAGCTTGCCTTTGATATTTATCAAATCAATCAGAACATATTCCAATCCAATCATCATATGATTGTCTCTCTGGGCATACATACCAACAAATACTTCTCTAGGTAAACAATTTATGAACCAATATTTATTTTTTTTCTATCATTTTTGTGCAAGTACATAAAACCAACTGTTCATAGAATTAAACCTACAAATATAGGTTGCATATTCATAAGTTGAGGAGATTTTAGATTCACTCCCCCACCCCCATTACTTCTACAAGTAAACATATTATGAGCCAATATTTTAATATACATATTTAGTATATTTAATTTTTTTTCTATCATTGTCTCTGCATGTACATAAAACCAACTATTCATAGAATTAAACGTGTAGATATAGGGTGTTGATTCTTAAGTTGAGGAGGTTTTGCTTCACTCTCCCAGGCCCCCAATACTTCTCCAGGTAAACATAGTTGAAACCAATATTTTAATACACATATTTAGTATATTTAAATGTGTAGGTGATCATAGTATAGAAATAAACATGCCCATTATTCATTCTAGCATCTGATAGTTATAATATATACATGTAGATCTAATACATATTAGCTTTATACATGTATTGATATTTAGTGTATATATAATTTTTCATCATTGTCCATGCTTGTTAAAAGAATTACACACAAAACACCTTGTTGGGAAATTTATCAAAATTCAGTAAAAATATCCATTCAGTTCCATAGAACATAGAAAATTAGTAACATAGCAAGCAAACTCATGAAATCAAACAAAACACAGAAGACACATATTCAAGTAACTAAAATTTAGAGCAAATAGATACAAAATGGACCTCATTCAAGCAACTAGTATTAGAACAAAACATGTAGATCTAATAGTCTAGAGGCAAATAGACCCATATTAGACCTCATTATTCATTCGAGTATATGACAGTAATAATATATACATGTAGATCTAATATAGCAGATTTGATGATGGTTGCATTAGTATTCCACTAACATCCTACACAAATAAATCCTAAGTAGCAAGTAAAAGTCCTAAAATTAAATACAACACTGGAAAGGAGCATCTAGTATTCATTCAAGAAAGCAATTAATAGTACAACATTAACATTTAGATCAAATAAGGAATAAAAAACTCAACATATCAAGTAACCAAATAAGCCAGAAAAGAAGAAATATAATCATGGCAAAGAGTTAGCTGAATCATGGCTTATCTTTCTTTGTAAATTCTAGAGTTCACCATGCTTGCATTTAGTAGGTTGGACATATAAAGAAACAACTAGTTTCCCTACAATAAGGGACATGTACCTATAAAAATATAACAACCACAATTATCTAATCTTATCAGTAATCAAGTATAGAAATAAACGTGCCCATTATTCATTCAAGCATCTGACAATAACAATATATACATGTAGATCTAATACAGATTCATTTTGTACATGTATTTATAATTAGTCTATAATAATTTTCATCATTGTTCGTGCAAGTATAGAAATTACACACAAAACACCTTGTTGGGAAATTTATCAAAATTCAGTAAAAATATCCATTCAGTTCCATAGAACACACAAATTAGTAACATAGCAAGCAAACTCATGAAATCAAACAGAACATAGAATACATGTATTAAAGGAACCAATATTTAGAGCAAATAGACATAGAATGAACCTCATTCAAGTAACATGTATTAGAACAAATTGTGTAGATCTAATAGTATAGAGGCAAATACACACATATTAGACCTCATTGTTTATTCAAGCATAAAAAATTAACAATATATATATGTAGATCCAATACAGTTTTGATGATGCTTGCACTACTACAGAAACAACATTCAGTGTCGCTTTTATGGGCGTCGGTTATTTAGGAAAACCGACGCCTATAACATTCAACGTCGGTCATCTAGGTCATCCGACGTCTGTAGCCAAGACACGGGTACCGCTTTGTATTCAGCGTCGGTTTTTTGGTAAAAAACCGACACCAAAAACTGCCCGCGAAATCCAATTTTCGAGCAAAAAAAATATGTCACATACGGCATCGGTTATTTACCACAAACCCGACGCCTATATAAGATGAAAATTTGCGCGAAAATTTACAGCTTAGGTGTCGGTTATCCTTAGATAACCGACGCCGATAGTGGTTCCCGCCAATTTATTTAGGGCAAATTTTATCTAATTGGACGTCGGTTTTGTAATAGGAACCGACGCTGAAGACTTGAGGCGTCAGTTTTGTTAGATAACCGACGCCCTTTACGAACTTATTAGACGCACGATCGATCGACTTTAGGTCCCCTTTCCTGTTTCATTGTCTTCATCGCCCGCGCTTGCTACTGCTCACCGACGCCGCTACCCGCCACCCTCCGCTACCATCGCCCGACCCTCCGCTGCTGCTGTTGCTTGTGTGCCGCCGCCGCTTCCTGCTCCTTCTGCTGCCGGTGTCGCCACCGCCTGCCTGCTCCTTCTCCGCCGCCTGCCTGCCCGCCGCCGCCTGCCTGCCCGCCGCCGCCTGCCGCTCCCTGCTCGCCGGTGTCGCTGCCGCTACCTGCCTGACTTGTGGCGGTGGTCCTGGAGCTCGCCGGTGTCACCGCCGCCCACCTACTCGACCTACTCGACCTTGCCCTGCTCGCTTGCCCAGGTACCTCGCCCTGCTGTCGCCCACCTATTCAGTGATTAATGATTGGTACTACTGGTTAGTATTACTTTAGTGATTACTTTAATTCAACAATTCGTAGTTTGTTATTTACAATTACTGATCTGCTTGCCGATTTTCATGATTAGAGATACTGATTAATAGTAAGTATTGATGAATACTTAGTTAATTACTGATTTGTTGATTAGATATGTATAGAAGTTCCTTATAAATATATTTTTTATATACACATACATGTAGTTTTGTATAAAATACATGATGTAGTGTGATCTTAAATCCTAGAGTGTACCCCTTTTGTTCTATGATGGTACCTATGGCCCTAAATACATCCATAAGGGTCTATTGTATCCTAAAGAAGATTTATTTCTTCCTTCTGCCCTAATTTTTATATGGATCTTAATCTTATATCGCTTACTCATAAATAAGAAAATATCCTCCCTTATGACCACCTTGATGTGTATGTCCCATATAATGCACATGTTGGACCCTAATGATACAATTTTTTTATGTTGAAAATGAATGTATGTTTCAAGTGTTGAACCTAATGTTGGAAAATGAACAATGAATTTATGTCCCATATAATCCACATTGTTCTTTATATTACTTGTACATTGGTATAAATTAGAATGAACAATCACTAAATTATATATTGTTTGTATGGAGTTCGGCTTCATTGTAGATATCTATTATTGTGTTTGTTGGCCTAGAAACCCGTCCAAGATTTACTCATTAGGAGTAAATCTTGGATAGTCCCCGGTTTGGGACTGTTCTTGAACACCTAATCTCACTTAGGATGTAAGTGTATAATGTGTATTGGGTTTTCGAGAAAATTTCAGGAGCATTTCCCCTAACATCCTACATAAATAAATACTAAGTAGTAAGTAAAATTCCTAAAATCAAATACAACACTGGAAAGGAGGGTATAATATGCATTCCAGAAGAATTAATAGTACAAAGTTAACGTTCAGATCAAATATGGAGTTTATGATATTGCAAACTCAAAATAGAAAGTAACATTATTAGCCAAATAAGAAGAAATCTAATCATGGAAAAGATTTAGTTGAATCAGGACATATCTTTCATTTAGTAGGTTGGACCTATAAAAAAACAACTAGTTGCCCTACATGTGGATGACCAAATACCTGTAACAAGATGTAGGCCACAATTATCAAATGTTATCTGTAACAAAGTATAAATTAAAACCTTGAAAAGTATATGCACATTATAAAGGAACCCTAAGGCTGCATCGTACCTCATGTAATCTATCAATAAAGACTCAAAGGCCACCTTGTGGTTATATATGAAGGGACCGATGGTTGCATTCAAACAGAGAGACCACACTAATGAAATGTAAACACTAGGTATGTATCTTATAAAGAAATACCATTAGTTGTTATGGAAATTCTTATTAATGCTTTAAAATCTTCAACTTGTTACCTTCATAAGTTTTAGGTTAACTGCAAATCCCTAACGTGAGTGTAAGATAATCTCCTTGATCAACACAACAACAAGAGCCACACATGAAATGTGGGCACCAATTGCAACTAGGAACACAATTAATATTTAATCATTAATTTATTAGTAAATAAACTCCTAAATGTTTTTATCATTACCTTAGACAGCCCCATGTTGACTCTAATGTCTCTGAAGTTGGATTTTAGACAACCTCCTTCAGCTACATTTCCACAAGACCAGTCATCAATTCTGACATATTAGATAGTTGCATTCAAATGTAATACAAACAACCAACCTGATTTGAAGTTGACTACAAGGTCTTAAGTTGGACTCCCTACCTACATTGAGAGAGGCCCCACTAATCAAATGCAAGCATCATTCACTACAAAGTAGACAAAACTAAGTTTTCATCATTGACTTAGTGCCCCATGTTGTTACCTTTGTTTTTAGAAGTTGACTATAAATTTTGAAGTTGAACCTAAGATAATCTACGTGAGCAACCCAACTACAAGACCCACCCATGAAATCTAGAAACAGAGTGCAATGACAAACAAAATATAAGTCCATGCCTGGTCATTGAATTCAAACGTAATATTAGCTACATGTTTGACCCATCAACAAACAACCAACATGATTGCATCTACAAGACCGCATAAAAATATGGCAACTGACTGCAATCATGAACATAGGTGATAAGCCTAGATCAAGTCATTGACGTCAAACCTCACAAAGCATACATGTTACTTAATTTTTCATATCAATGAAAAACCAACCACATTTGTCATGTCATGAAATAACTAGCCGTCCCACATGAAGGAACATAGTTGATAAGCCCATATCAAGTCATTGAAGCCATGTCTCACATAGCATAGATGCGTTGCTCTACATGTAGGGACCTATACCTGCAACAAGATAGAGGCCACCGTTGTCAAATGTAATCAACAACCAAGTAGAAATTAAAACCTTGAGAAGTAACACACCACATAAAGGACCCCTAAGGCTAGCCTTAAAATCAACAAGTTGTTACCTTCATCAATGTGTTGATATGCCAATTAGGAACGTAGTTGATAAGCCCATATCAAGTCATTGAATGCAAATGTAACACCTGAGCCCACTTCCGAAGGCTCTAGTAGAGTTTTAGGAATGACGACGGGCCCCACAGACCACCACTAACCTTAACAAGGCACTTTTTCCTCACTCACATGCAAGCCAGGATCAACTTCCTGACTGGTCACCCATCCTAGTACTACTCCAAGTTGTGCATGTTTAACTATGTTCAATTCTGATGGCCTTCCTAAAAAGGAGGTGCACCTTGGTGACATGGGTAGTCCAATCATTCATTTTAAGATCATTTTATCTGAGTCCTTAAATCATGGATGTTACAATCTCCCCCACTTAGACTCTTGGCGTCCTCGTCAAGACTCAACTATATGGCTTCATAATATCGCCCCATTTCAGTGCAGACCCAGAATGGCTCATGGACACCCAGCTCTCGATCATGAAATACCAGCACAAGGGTGGCTACATCAACCATGGACAACCCTTGACAATATGCCTAGACCGCACGGCTCAAGACCGGAAAGCCACATGCCCATGTGGGCCCCACCTACTAGAGGGGTTATGGCTCTGATACCATTTGTAATGTTTGGGCCCACTGCCCAAGGCTCTAGTAGAGTTTTGGGAATGACGAATGGCCCCATATATTACCACTAGACTCAAATGTGCACTTTATCCTTACTCACGCACAATTCGAGGTCAACTTCTCAACTGGTCACCCTACCTAGTACTATTACAAACTGAGCACGCTTAACTATGGAGTTCTTTAGTGATGGGCTCCCTGAAAAGGAGGCGTTCCTTGGTGATATAGATAGTCCAATCATTCTTTTTAAGATCATTTTATCTGAAGCCTCAAATCCTGAGATGTTACAATCTCCCCCTCTTAGATTCTTGACATCCTCGTCAATAATCAACTATATGGCCTCATAATATCACCCCATTTCAGTACAGACCCAGAATGGCTCATGGACACTGAGCTCTCGATCACGGAATACCAGCACAAGGGTGGCTACGTAAACCATGGACAACCCTTTCCAACATGCATGGACCACACGACTCAAGACCGACATGACACATGCCCATGTGGACCCCACCTACTGGAGGGGTTATGGCTCTGATACCATTTGTAACACACATGCTCACTGCCCAAATCTGTAGTAGAGTTTTAGGAATAACGACTAGCCCCACAAACCACCACTATCCTTAACAAGGTGCTTTTTCCTCACTCACACAGGAGCCAGGATCAACTTCCTGACTGGTCAGCCATCCTAATACTACTCCAAGTTGAGCATGCTTAACTATGGAGTTCTTTAGTGATGGGCTCCCTGAAAAGGAGGTGCACCTTGGTGATATGAGTAATCCAATCATTCCTTTTAAGATCATTTTATCTGAGGCCTCAAATCTTGGGACGTTACAACATACCTAAAATAGCATAGATGTGTTTCCCTACATGAAGGGACATGTACCTGCAACAAGATAGAGGCCATAGTTATCAAATGTAACCAGTAACCAAGTAAAAATTACCACCTTGAGAAGTAAACACACCACATAAAGGACCCCTAAGGCCAAATCATATCTCATGGAATCTATCAATAGGGACCCAAAGGAAGGCCTATTATTATGTATATGAAGGGATCCATACCTACATTAATAGGGAGTCCACACTAATCAGATGTATACACTACTTATGCATCTTAAAATGTTGTCATAAAAATTCTTTTTAATGCCTTAAAATCACCAAGTTGTTACCTTCATAAATTTGTTGATATGCCAATTAGGAGAACAATTGATAAGCGCAGATCAAGTCATTGAAGCCAAACCTCACATAGCATACATGTGCTGCCTTACATGAAGGGACTTGTACCAACAACAAGATAGAGGCCACAATTATCAAATGTAATAAGTAAATAAGTAAAAATTAAAACCTTGAGAAGTAAACACACCACATAGAGGACTCCTAAGGCCGAATCATACCTCATGGATCTATCAATAAAGACCCAAAGTCTGCCTTGTGGTTTTATATATGAAGGCACCCATACTTGCATCAATAGTGAGTCCACACTAATCAAATGTATACACTACTTATGTATCTTAGAAAGTGGTGATCGAAATTCTTATTAATTCCTTAAAATCACCAAGTTGTTACCTTCATCAATGTGTTGATATGCAAATGAGGAACACAGTTGATAAGCCCATATCAAGTCATTGAAGCCATACCTCACTTAGCATACATGTGATTCCCTACATGAAGGGACATGTACCTGCAACAATATTAAGGACACAAGTATCAAATGTAATTAATGAAAAAGTCAAAATTAAAACCTTGAGAAGTAAACACACCACATAAAGGACCCCTAAGGCCAAATCATACATCATGGAATCTATCAATAGAAACCTAAAGGCATCCCTATGGTTATATATATGAAGGGACCCATACCTACATCAATAGGGAGTCCACACTAATCAGATGTATTCGCTTCTTATGTATCTTAGAAATTTGTCGTCAAAATTCTTTTTAATGCCTTAAAATCACCAAGTTGTTACTTTCATAAATTTGTTGATATGCCGATCAGGTACACAATTGATAAGCCCAGATCAACACATTGAAGCCACATCTCACATAGCATAAATGTTCTGCCCTACATGAAGGGACTTGTACCTGCAACAAGATAGAGGCCACAATTATCAAATGTAATTAGTAACCAAGTATAAGTTAAACCTTGAAAAGTACACACACCAGATAAAGGACCCTTCAGGCCCAATCATACCTCATGTAATCTATCAATATTGACCCAAAGGCTAGCTTGTGGTTATATATTAAAGGCACCCATACCATCATCAACAGGGAGTCCATACTAATTAGATGTATACACAACTTATGTATCTTAGAAAGTTGTCGTCAAAATTCTTATTAATGCCATAAAATCACCAAGTTGTTACCTTCATAAATTTGTTGATATGCCAATCAGGAACACATTTGATAAGCCTAGATCAAGTCATTGAAGCCAGACCTCACTTAGCATGCATGTGCTACCCTACATGAAGGGACTTATATATGTAACAAGAGAGAGGCCATAGTTACTAAATGTATTCAACAACCAAGTGGAAATTAAACCTTGGAAAGTAAACACACCATATAAAGGACCCCTAAGGCCGAATCATACCTCATGGAATCTATTAATAGAGACCAAAAGGTTTCCAATGGTTATGTATATGAAGGGATCCACTACCTATATCAATAGGGAGTCCACACTAATAAGATGTATCCACTACTTATATATCTTAGAAAGTGGCCATCGAAATTTTTATAAATACCTTAAAATCACCCAAGTTGTTACCTTCATACATGTGTCGATATGCCAATCAGGAACACAATAGATAAGCCTAGATCAAGTCATTGAAGCCAAACCTCACATAGCATACATGTGCTTCCCTAAATGAAGGGACCTGCACCTACAACAAGATAGAGGTCATAGTTATTAAATGCCATTAGTAACCAAGTACAAATTAAACCTTAAAAAGTACACACACAACATAAAGGACTCTTAAGGCCGAATCATACCTCATGTAATCTATCAACATAGACCCAACAGTCACCATGTGGTTATATATATCAAGGAGCCCATACCTGCATCAATAGGGAGTCTACAATAATCAAATTTATACACAACCTATGTATCTTAGAAAGTTTTCATCAAAATTCTTATTAATGCCTTAAAATCACCAAGTTGTTACCTTCATAAATTTGTTCATATGACCATTAGGAGAAAAGTTGATAAGCTCAGATCATTGAAGCCATACCTCACTTAGCATAAATGTTCTGCCCTACATGAATGGACTTGTATATGCAACAAGATAGAGGTCGCAGTTACCATGTATTCAACAACTAAGTAGAAACTAATATATATATATATATATATATATATATATATATATATATATATAGGGACCCATTACCTACATCAATAGGGAGTCCATAGTAATCAGATGTATACATTACTTATGTATCTCATAAAGTGGTCATCAAAATTCTTATTAATGCCTTAAAATCACCAAGTTGTTACCTTCATAAATGTGTGGATATGCCAATCTGGAACATAGTTGATAAGCTCAGATGAAGTCATTGAAGCTAGAACTCACATAGCATACATGTGCTACCCTACATGAAGGGACATGTACCTGTAACAAGATAGAGGCTATAGTTATCTAATGTAATTAGTAACCAAGTATAAATTAAACCTTGAAAAGTACACACACCACATAAAGGACCCTTCAGGCCGAATAATACCGCATGTAATCTATCAATATAGACCCAAAGCCCGCCTTGTGGTTATATATATGAAGGGACCCATACCTACATCAATAGGGAGTCCACACTAATCAGATGTATACACTACTTATGTATCTTAGAAAGTGGTGATAAAAATTTGTATTAATGCCTTAAAATTACCAAGGTGTTACCTTCATCAATATGTTGATATGCTAATTAGGAACATAGTTAATAAGGCCAGATCAATTCATTGAAGCTAGACCTCATATTGCATACATGTGTATGCAATATGATAGAGGCCAAAATTACCAAATGTATTCAACAACCAAGTAGAAACTATAGCATTGAAAATTAAACACACCATATAATGGACCCCTAAGGCTGAATCATACCTCATGGAATCTATCAATAGTGACCTCTATAAAAATTCTTATTAGTACCTTAAAATCACCAAGTTGTTACCTTCCTAACTTTGTTGATATGCCAATCACCAACTTGTTATCATATGCAATCAGTAACCAAGTAGAAATTAAAACCTTGAAAATTAAATACACCATAAGAAGGACCCCTAAGGTCGAATCATACCTCATGTAATTTCTCAACAAATAATCAACATGATTTGGCCTTATCAATAAACAATCAGTAGGTCAAGGAGAACAATTAAAACTAGTAACTCAAAAACTCTAAACTAGATACAACATTAGGAAAACCTAACCCCAAATCAATTTCCATGATCAACTCTGATTTCCTCCTTGAAGTGACTAATCTCTTTTTACAAGATAATTCTGTAATTAATTATGATGTATATCCAAATGAAAAGAAAGTCATATATATGAGAGAGATCATAGAAATGTAAAATGATAGGTATACACTGCAAGCTACACTAAAAAACTCTAAACAAAAGCATTACAAGACATAGTGGCATACACCAGATTAAGTGTAAATTTGCAAAGGACCCTTGAACATTATGGCATTGACCACACACAGCCATACCCATACCAAATGAAGGCATCCGACTTCAGCTCAAAACCAGTGTAAGCTCAACATAGGATTTATCATTGAATCAAAAATATACTTGGCCATGTTCAACCAAACAATAATTTCATATTCTTGCTAAAATTTCTAAAAGTATTTCTAATCAAGTAGAACATAGAAATCCATTTATTTCTGAATATCTTTTGATGTTTAAGGCTACTATAGAGATTTGAAAAAGCATTACAAGTCATAGTAACATACACCAGATTGAGTGCACACTTGAATAAGACCCTTCAACATTGTGACATTGACCACACACATCTAGATCCATACCGAATTAAGGCATCTGACTTTAGTTCATATGGTGATCTTGGATACGACCAATACAAGGTCAACTTGGGATTTCCCATTGAATCAAAAATATACTATAGGCTAGGTATACATGAGTATGAGAACGTTAGTCAACAAGACATGTAATTTCAGATGCTTACTAACATTTCTAAAAGTATTTCTAATAACCTTGCATATTATAGGCTAGGTATACATGAGCATGATAACGTTTGTCAACAAGACATGTAATTTTAGACGCTTACTAACATTTCTAAAAGTATTTCTAATAACCTTGCATATTATAGGCTAGGTATACATGAACATGAGAATGTTAGTCAACAAGACATGAATAAAATTTGGTATCATGTTGAAGTGGATTCTAGATAAGATCTAAGGACATGAAAGATGGCTATGTTAAGCCATTTCATTTCTTAAATATTGTGTTAACACATAAATAGGTTAAGCACACAGATCATGCATAAAGAATGAAGATGAATGGCCACATATCACACTAATTAATAAAGATAATAACCAAGTAGATCACATGGTAGGGATCTTATATGAAGAAAGACTTACCTATTTTAGCCCATCAAAGTGTCATACACTAGAAACTATATACGAGATGGGTATAAAACCTACCTCTCTACCTCAAGAAGGTGGTATAAACTACGACCACAAGTATCACAAGTATTCAACACCCAAGTAGAAAGTTAAACACTTATAAAGTAAAGTATGAAATAGAAGTATATTTATTTTTGAATATCCTTGGATGTCAAAGGCTACTATTGAGATTAAAAAAAGCATTACAATGCATACTGACATACACCAAATTAAGTGCAAACTTAAATAAATCCTTGTACATTATGACGGTGACCACACACAACCAAATTCATACCAAATTAAGACACCCAACTTCACAGTTCAATGTGCGGTTTGGATAAAAATGTATAAGGTCTACATAGGATTTCTCATTGAATCAAAAATATACTTGGCCAAGTTTAAGGAAACAATAATTTCATATTCTTACTAAAATGAGTAAAAGTATTTGTAATCACCTTGCATATTATAGGCTAGGTATAACATGAGCATGATCACATTAATCAACAAGACATGCACAAAATTTAGTATCATGTTTAAATGAATTCTATATAAGATCTAAGAACATAAATGATGGCCACGTTCACATAAGAAAAATTACATTACATGCATACAATTTGGTTTCATGTTTAAACCAGACTTACACCTTGCCAAAACATGTTTTCCTCAATCAGAATTGCTTTCAGCCAAATTAGACCTGAATTGACCTAAATTAAATTTATTTTCTGAACCTAAAATGACTTATCTTTATTTTTGTCATTCCTAATCTACATGACACCTATTAGGACCTAATGTAGATCTAATAGTTTAGATGTAGATTTGGACAACATCAATATGAGTTCAATATAGGATTCCCCATTGAGACAAAAATACATATATTGTTGAGGTTTAAACATAACGAGTAAAACATGTTAATAGTTCAACCAAACAACAATTTTAGATACTTACTAATATTACAGTCAATTATGTGTAATGTTTCATCCATTTCAACAAAGGCTTCAAACAAAAAAATTAAAAACAAGAGTGGCCAGAGAGTAAGAACCAGTCCAGTTAAATGTTTTACGTGAGGTGATGTATAGAAATCATACCAAGAAAGCCAACCTACACATTAAACCTTGGGTAGTTCTATGCACACAACTACTGGTTGGTGACCAAATTTTACCTCTCGTAAAATCCTTAGGATATATCTAGTAAACCTGAGGTCATTTTTCACACCTGACCATTTCTCCATGCGTACTAGTCAAAGCAATAACCTAGATTCAAGCCAAAGAAAGAGAAACGCCGAAGATATCTTCAGAACTGCGAGCATCAACCAACTAGAAAGTCAGACAGAGCTTCCGAGACGTGAGCATCAGCTGACCAAAAGACCAAAGAATTAGGGCTAGTGTCACATATTGAGAAGGAGTGAGACACAGGCTGTACATGCAGCAGATCTGATGAGATCTACTCTCAGACCCATAAATCAACACATCTGCAATTAGGGCACAGAGAAGTTGGGCCACAATTAGAGAACAACAAGTAATGGGAGAGGGACTACGCATGAAGCTTGGGATCAATTGTTGAAAATAGAAATCATCTCAGTATGAGATGTAGGTCTGTCGAGGTGTGGTTGATATTAGGGTAGAGTCAGGGGATGAGGAGTGGGAATCACCACTGTTGTGATTAGGGCATGAAGTAGAATGGGGGTCGAGGAGTATCACTAGGGTCGGGGCAACATCGACTCCAACAATAGCTCGGATTAAAGCCAAAGCATGAGAAAGGCCAGAAAAATGTTAGACTCGCAAGCATCATCTAACCAGATGGTGATGCACCTGAAAGTTGGAAAGAGCTTTAGAGACACTAGAATCAACCAACCAAAAGATCGAAGAATTAGGACTAGGGTCGGGGAATGAGGAGGAGTGAAACATAGGTTATGCATGCAGCAGATCCGACGAGATCTTCTCACGAAACCAGAAATTGACACATATGTGATTAGCACACAGAAAAGTTACGATAGGGAATGATGAGTAGTGGGAGATGGACAATGCTTAAAGCTCAAGATCAGTTATCAGAAATAGAAATCACCACAGGATGAGGAGTAGAGATGTTGGTCTATCGGGATGGGGCTGATATTAGGGCTAGATCGGGGGATGAGGAGTGTGAATTTTCACTACTTTGATTAGGGCACGAAGTAGTGTGGGGGTTGGGGAGTGAGATTATCATAGGATATCTCCACTGGAGTCAATGCAGAGGATATTTGAGTTCAAGCTTAGTGAGATCCAACCATCAGTAGTGTCCTTACAACTACATCTACCTAACATGCATAGTATCACATACTTAGAAGATTATAACTTGTACAATGTTATGGAACGAGATGGTGTTTGTAGGACAATTCTCACTGAGTATTTTTTCACCAAGTCAAATGTTGAAGAATCTCATCAATATCTATACAAACAATTCCCTGAGCATTATGTTGAGAATCACTCTGGTAAATTTTGGAAGAAAAGAAAGAAAAGAGAGGTTATCAGTTGTATCATCACTTTAAATCATGTTGAAGGTGAGAGGTATTATTTGAGGATATTACTAAATCATGTAAAGGGTTCAACTTCATTTGAGAGTTTGAGGACCGTTAATGGTGTTATCCAACCAACATTCAAACTTTCAGCTGAACATCGAGGTCTAATTAAAAGTGATGATACAATTTATTAATGTTTAAGTGAAGGAACACATTTTGAATTTCTAGTTTCATTGTGAAGATTATTTTCTACAATATTAGTGCATTGTGAACCAAGAAATGTAAGGGCTTGGTGGCATGCAAAACTCAATGATATTGCAGAAGATTTCTATAGGACTAGAACTATTAATGAGCATTAGCTGGAGCATAGAGTGCTACAGTTAATACTAGTGCAATCAATATTTCTTACAATCCTATATTGCATAGTAGAGCCAAACATATAGAGGTTTGTCATCACTTCCTTTGTGACCACATTTGTAAGAAAGATATCTATATCACTCATGTGGACATGGAAAATCAACTTGCAGACATTTTAACTAAACCTGTATCTAGAGAGAAATTTACTTTCATTAGATTAAAATTTCTTATTACTTCTTTTGATGATAATGGTATGCATTGCTACTAGATATTATCTTACATATATGTTCTTGCTCATAATTTTCTCCGTTTTGCTTTTTAGTGCTACATATGCCTTGTTTTAATGCCTTATTTTGCTTTTTTTGGATAGTTTTTGCAAACACTTGATCTACATTAAAATAGTAGCAAATGATGTGTGAAAAATGCCTTAATATTTTCAAAATGCATGATTGGCTAGAAAAATAAATTTGGATAGCACTCTGGTGGCCTATAATTAAATTTCTTATCTTTTAGACATACTAACCCGTCAGCCATGTTTGCCAAGGGACAAACTCGATCGAAAACAACCCAAGGACTAAACACAACAATTTTGACCGAGTTTCCCAAACCTCAAACTCGATCGACAACACTATTGGGCAAAAGAATATATAGGCGGTCAGCCGACTTTCTCCCTCTCAACTAGATAAAAGTCAACTGACAACCTTCCTTTTTTATTCATCCTTGAACCCTAGGGCTACCCAAACCCTTACGTACCCTCTTCAACCCTAGATTATCTTCCCTAACCTTCCCAACCTTGACCCAACAACTTGGGCGGCTTGCAACTCCTACCTTCTTTCTCGTATTGGCATCATTTCCTCTCTTTTCATCTTCATGGCTTCCAACCGACAGAAAAGAACCCACCCAGCTAGAGTTCCCTTGTCCTCCATTGTTACTAGGGTCATTCCTTTGGATGAAACCTCTTTTATCTCCTCTCAAGCCTTAAATAGGTAAGATATTCTTTTTAGAAATCCATTTGCTTTTTGCACTTTGCTTGAATCTTGAAATGAGCTAATGACTAAGGTTGTTGTTGTGTTTAATGCACAACACCTTAGCACACTTTTTGTAGATCACTTTTGCTACTGTAACTCTCTTTCTAGAACAAAAGTTGTCCATGAATTCTATGAAAATATTACACGGAACTACACTTCCCTTGTGCCACCCCCTAACACTCAAGTGATCCTTACATCCATGATTGTGTGTACTAGGTTTACCATCTCTGAAGATTCCTTGAATACTTACTTCAATGGTTCCTATACCGCATGAACAAGGCTAACCACCTATCACTGATATCTTGATCTTATTGACTCTTAGAAGTTGTACCAAGGTTTTGAACCCAAATTCACCCTACCTGACATCCATAAGTTCCTAAAAACTTGAGGTCCCCTATAGGAAGCAAGTGATGCTTCCTTCTTCCTCTCTTGATATCAAGATCGCCTCATTGCACTTGTAGTCAACTGCAATATTTATATAGAGAAAAGGCATATGGATATTGTATAAAACACTATTGTGTTAATGATGTCAAAGTCAAATGGGCCCATTACAGTCACCATCACATGACTTGTTTTGACTCTGGGAAGAATACCCATGGAACCCACCCACCTTATCCAAACTTGATTTGTGGTTTCTATCTTCACCACACTGACAAATCCATTTTCCATGAACTTGGTTACAAAGCAAGTAGGAAAGGTGTTTACATTAGTGATACCATTGTAAAAAAGTCTTTTCATCTTACCTCCTCTACCATACTTGGTCCTTCGACCTCCACCCAGGATCCTCCACCTCCTCCTAGGCTTGACCATGCCTCATTTTCGATGTCTAATGAAACCCTCATGGCCTACATGATGCACCAATAGGTATACAACCTATAGGTTTAGGAGCACCAACACCGGGATCTTGTTCAAATAATGTCAAACATGAGCTTGTGCTACACCCATCCTTACTCCACCTACTAGCCCTACCCAGCTACTGACTATGCTTCCTATGCATACAGTCAGTTCTACCCAACCTAGCAGCCTATTACTTCTAGTATACCCCCTACCTCTGATGGTGGACCCACCCTTTCTTCCTCCTCTCAACTTCTTAAACTTCATGTTGACCCTTCTACTGCCCTTCATGCTAATTTTAGTTGGGCTTTTGTACCCAATTATGAGCAAGCTAAATCATTAAGAGAGTGTGGCATCTCATGGGAAGAGAAAAACCATAGATGGCTTGGTTCTCGCTCCTTCCTGCTTGAGGAGGACACATAGATGGTTGATGAGGATGTTGAGGATGATGCTGGTGGTGATGATGGCTCCATTAATGATGGAGATGGTGGTGAGGCTATACCTCCTGCCACTGATGCATCATGCGATGATGATGAAAACTACCAACTTGATGATGATGAGGCCATTCAAATAGATGATCTTGATGTTTAGTCCTGAGGTCTATAGAGTGTTCATATTTATATAATTTCATATACTTTCATGTACTAAACATTTGGGCATTGTATCTAAGGCTTACTATTTTCATATCTTGTTGTTTTTTGTTGTTTTGTAGTTTTCATCTAGAGATGACATATCTTTTATTGTAATTTGATTATATGCACATTAACTCTATGCTTGGTTATATCTCATGAGTTCTGGGTATGTACTTCCATATTTTGATTAAGACTCTAGTATGTTTGTTCTCTCTATTTTGTTAGTTGATGCTTGCTTATTGTGGTTGCTTGTGTAGTCTATGCCTATGGATAATACCTATGTTTTTATCTCTTATACCCCCAATCTTTTTGATATGACAAAGGGGGAGAAGTTAGTGAACGCATATTGAATTGTGATCCTTTTCTAGCTAATTCTCTAAAATATCATGTAACTATGTAAGAGGACTCAATAGTATATATGTGCTATGGTTATGCTTTTTGGAAACTAACAGTACTGGCAAATGTAATCATGAATTGAGGGGAATAAATTTCTATTGTTCATTCATGTATCCCCTTACAATTCACAGGGTAAAAGTTTAGATTCCAAGTCCTTTTCTATATGTTGAGGAATGGTTTGTCATCTTCAAAAAGGGGGAGAATGTTGACCTAACAATTATACATTGTCCATATTTTGATGATGACTTAACCATTCCTTTCATATGTCCTGGTGATAACTCAATCAACACCTAACACTGACCAAATCAAATTTAAGCCATCAGCCAAGTTTCATCTAGGATAAACTCGACCGACACTTAAAATTTGCATTGTCGCATAGTTCTATCGACCGAGTTTGTTTTATAGAAACTCAACCGACTGCACTATATAGAGAGTGCATAAAAAGTGTTTCTAGTCGTTAGAGTGTTGCAAACATCAAAAATAAATCTATTCCAACTCCTAAAATGACTAGAATTCATTCCCAAGTGCTTCTAGTGGCTGGTGGACACCTCCAACTATAAATAGAGCCCCTTAGACTTCATTATAAGCTTTCCTACCTTGCTCCTAGCTATAGTTGAGGTTTTTGTCCATATAGACTCCTTTCTCTCTCTCTCTTACTAATCAAAATGTCATTATGAGTGATATAGGATATGTGTGAGAGAGCTACTCCATTTTACTCTTGTAATGATCTCAAATCTTTCCTTTTCCAATCCCTCTCTCTAGACCAAGGTTGGTGAAAGCTTCTCCAAGGTGAAGGAGAAGGTGAATGTTGAAGATCGTTGAGTAGAATGGGTAATTCCTTCAAGGCATAAGACTTGTTGCAAGAGGGAATCCCTTACTGAAGGTTTCTAGCTCATTCCAAAAGTGGGTAAGCCCTTGTAGAGATTTAATACTCTTTCTCCAAGGATAGGTAAGACCTTATAAGGCTTATTGGCTCCTTTTGGTCCTTAACAAGGAAGGCTAAGCACCCTTTCCCTATAGATGGAAGGTCTTATTTTATGTCTTATAATGAAATATAAGTATGCTATGGTTGCAAAATCCTAGGGCTTGATCTCTCAAGTTAGTGGATGTACACTCTCCTTGTTTGAAGTTTGGAAGCACTCTACATAGCTTGTTCTTGATCCCTTTCAATATCTCTTATCCTTGCTATGTATGGTTTGTTGCTCATAAATTTCTATGTTTGTGATCCTATTTCTTGAAGTAATTTGAAGGTATAATAAATTTGATTGAAGTTCCGTTTAAGTATGTTCACCCTCCCTCTAGATTCCTTTAGATCCAACACATAAAACTTTCTTTAATTCGTATATGGAGATAGGAAGCTCGTTGACTTCAGGAAGAATTTCTTTCAACAATGAAAACAATGATGTGAAGCTTTTGTCACTTTTGGAATGGACATCTATGATATATCCATTCTCTAATCAAAGAGGAAACAAGTATTAGGGTATAAGGTTTATAGATTAGGTTTAGGATTTACACATTAGGGTTTAGGGATAAGGGTTTACAAATTAGGATTTAGAGTTTAGGGTTTATGGTTTACAAATTAGGGTTTAGGGTTTTACATATTAGGATTTAGGGCTTGTGGTTTACAAATTATGGTTTAGGGTTCAGTAATGAATGTGTGTTCTACCTATCCCAATCCTGAACACCTGATCTCACTAGTAAGTGCATAATGTGTATTAAGTTTTTAAGAAATTTTAGTAGCAATTCCCCACAGTTCTCCAAGTACACCGATGTAGATGGGAAAATATCCACCTAGATATGTACTTAGAGAACAAATAGGGAAGTGCTGATGAAATATATTTAAAGCTAAATACACAATATGCACTTACATCCCAAGTGAGATTAAGTGTTCAACAATAGTACCAAACTGGGTACTATCCAAGATTTACTTCTAATGAGTAACTCTCAGACGGGTTTCTAGGCCAATAAGATATATGTGTAAATTCAGATTAATGGTTTCAAATTTAGATTAATTTTACAATAATCCGATATTTTTAGGTAAAAATTGTTATTCATATCAATTCATTATAATTAATTCTTTGGTAATGTTATAATCATACAACATTCAAATTGAATAGTGAACCCACATTTAAAACCATGTATAGTTCATATAAATTTAGATAAATTCATATCAATATGTAAATTTTATCCACTAAATTAAGCAATGATACAAAATGCATTTAATAAATGATGATAAAATTACTCAAAAAATAGGTATAATTACATATGAAGGAGATGAAGGAGAATAAGGACCTTTAGGTTCAAGAATGTGGATGGAAAGAGTGAGAAGTAGGGGTAGAGGATGGTGGATGGATGTGGCTCGCTATGCTAGCGGTGGCTGGGTGTGGATAGTTGTGCTAGAGACCCTGGAAAAGCTTGAGTGGTGATGGAAGCTTCCAAGATCTAAGTTCTAAGTGGCAGCAGTGGCATCCAAGATCTAAGATACTAGCGGCGGTGGCATCCAAGCTCCAAGAAACAACATTAGAGAGTTTCGATGGACGACAACGATGATGAGCAATAGTAGCAGAAACAATAGAGATGAGTAGTAGGAGAGCAGTGGACGATGATGGAATCTCGAGTAGTAGAAAGGAGGAATTGCTAGACCTAGTTATGGGTCCAATGATGAAACAAAGAATGGGAGGGAGTAAGAAATCTTACAGATGGTATTAAGTGGGACATATTCGTCAGTTATTTAGTTAAATTGATGACTAAGTACTTAGTGGTTAGTTTGTTAGAGTGAAATGACAACAAAGGTAGTCCTCTAATCATTGTTTTCTCTGGGTCAAACTGATTCCTTATCCTACTAAAAATTCTAGGCTCATTAAGGACTTAGTCGTCATTTTTCAAGAGAGAAATTGATGATTAAGGAAGCACTTGGTCGTTGGTTTGCTAAAAGAAACCAATGCCAGAGGCCCTTATCCGAACTAAAAAAATTCCCCCTCAGTCTTCAGTTGTTCTTGGCAAACTGACACTAGAAAGTAATTTGGGGAAGGGAATATTTGCGTGGGGATGTAGCGTGAATCCTCTTTCGTCAGTTTCTCATCATTAAAATCGACACTAGTTGTACAATGTTTCATGATTCATAAGACTTACAACGTCAATTTTGCTACTGAAAACCCCATGATAGAAGTATTTTCGAGGAAAAATTTATTTCACACGAAGGTGTGTGACGTCGGTCCTTATGAAACCGATGCTAATCTTAAAATTTTGGAGGCAAATTGTTTTCCCTAAAAAATTGTATTTCACATGTTATCTAAGAAGTTGGTTTCATTAATAAGCATCCAATGTTACAGAAAAGTGGTACCCATGTATTTTCTAAATCGGCAGGACTTGACCAATGGTGACGGTTGTGCTTCAGAACCAAGGTTGATTTCTCTATCATGTCGATTTTTTTGAGGAACCATTGTTAGCAAAAGTGACATTCGAGGTCAGAAATGTACTACTATATGCTTCTTGCAACCCTATCATTTGAATGTCTCAATGGATGGACCTAGTTCATGTCAAGTCCAACATTCTTTACTCATTTTGGTGCATAGAAGGGGAATTCAACACAATTCACAATGCAAGAGAAATGTGGGAGGGGTATTCTGAACCCATGTTCTACAACAAATTTTAACTACTAATTCAATGGACAAAACTCATGGATATATTCAGTAAGGTTTCACCCTACACTTGGTTTGACAAACTAGAGGGATAATCCATAAAAACCCAACTTTCACACATTCACATGAGTATAATTGTCAATACTTAGCTCATAATATTGTTGGGGTATCACAATTCTTGAATATCATCGATAAGAAATAAATTTAAGCTTAACTATAACAGAACAAATTTCATTTATCATTTTTAATAGTATACATATAAATGAAACATATACATAACTTATTACATTAGTCAAATATCTATATTTGAACAAATTAGCATTAATTCATAAAAGAAATTTGAGGTGGATAATGGCAACCCACCAGGACAATCCTAGTTGTCCATTGCATCCTCCTTGTCCTTAAATTGATATCCTAATACTCCAACGCTCTCCATCTATGAACATATCATCATAGTGATGCAAAGTACTATAAACATAATGTGAGTATCATTGAGTAGTTTTACTTGAAAATAACATATAGTTGAAATTTCATGAAATACCCTAAAAATCTCAATGACTTAACATGGTTAACATGATTACTTGAAAACTTAATAAGTTGACATGATTACATAATAGTGTTAATTTTAACTTGAGTTAATGTATTCGCTCTCCTGATTGCACCCACTATGCTCATAAGGCTGGTTAAGGATCACATAAAGTTGGTTAAGGTTCACATAAGGCCGATTAAGGCTCACATAGTTCTCCCACATAGCTCATAAGATTGGTTAAGACTCACATAACATGATTGAGAGGACTATATTTACATAAAATGATTTATTAATTCATTAAACATGATTATCTTGATTTGGTGGTTCATTAACATGGCAGTGATACATAACATTCATTTAAAAGAATAAACACCAAAGCATTAGAAAACACCATTTTGTAGCATGTACATGATTTTTCTTAAGCATAAACTGACTAGTAGCATTATTGTACTTTAAATGAACAGTCATGAGTCGATAAGCAAATAATATAAACCTTGAATCCTAATTAATACTTAGTGTTCATGAACACTCACCTGATATTGAGGATGTGTACTAACACTAAATTGAAATTTGATCAGCCCTAATAACCTATCCAACATATAAAGACATTTGTCATCATGATTAAATCTAGGTTTTTAGGGTTTTCAATAAACCATGGAATCATGGTTACGAATTAGGATTTGATTATAGGTCATTAATATTCCTTAAATCAAGACATTTCAGCCGAGTATTTAAATGATCTCATACTAGGAGAATTAGTCGTGATTTAAATAAGACTGGTGTAACAATGTAGGATTTGATGTCTCAGATAAACTAGTATTAAAAGGACTAATTAGACTACCCATATCACCAGGATGCACCCCCGTTTCAAGGAGTCCATAACTAAGAACACCAAAGTTAAGCATGTTTGACTTGAAGTAGTATTAGGATGGGTGACCAGTCTAGAAGTTAATCTCATCTTGTGCTCTAATGAGGACAAAGCATATAGTTAAGTCTAGTGGTGTTCTGTGGGGCTAGTCATCATTCTCAAAACTATACAAGAGGTAGTGGGCCTGAGCATTACAAATGATATCAGAGAAAAAACCCCACCAATAGGTGAGGCCCACATGGCCATCTGGCATGCTAGTCTTGAGTTGTGTGGCCTAGGCATGTTGGAACAGACTATCCATGGTGGTATAGACGCCCTTGTGCTGGTAGATGTGATCAAGAGTTGGGTGTCCATGGGAAATTTTGATTCTGCACTAAAATAGGGAATGATTACGAGGCATATAGTTGATCTTTTATAAGAACATCAATATTCTAGTGGGGGAGATTGTAACATCCTAGGATATGATTCCTTAGATAAAATAATATCAAAAGTAATGATTGGACTACCCATATCACCAAGGTGCGCCTCCTTTTTAGGGAGTCCATCACTAAGAACTCCAAACTTAAGCATGCTAGGTTTGAAGTAGTATTAGGATGGGTTATCAAACAAGAAGTTGATCCTGACTTGTGAGCGTATGAGGAAAAATCACATAATGAATTATATACTTGGTCATTAGAGCCAATCATCATTCCTAAAATAATACTAGAGCCTTCGGTAGTGGTTTCTTGCATTACAATAGGACCAATCAAAAGGCAAGATAAGTTCATATATATAAACTAGACATGATAAAGCTGGCACAACCCCCATGAGGTATCCCAGTGGTTTACTTCCACATATACAATGGCTCACTCAAAACTAAACTGCAACCCATCAAGGCATTGACTACAGTATGACAACAATGCCCATGCATGAATGATTCCTATATTAATTTGACTAGGGAAAAATTCTTGCATGATTGTTGTTATTGTTTTCTATGACTCTGAAAGAACTCATCGATACAGAAGTTGGGGTCCTCCAATAAAAGCCCAGTTCTTTGAGTTATCTTTGAAACAAAATAAGAGGGGTACGCTCCCCATCACCAGCCTAATCCAGTAGGCCTAAACATGGGATGCAAGATTGTCGGAGATGACAGTTCACCTCTTCCATGATCATCATGTAGGTTGAGCTATGGAGATATGGTTCTAGGGAAACAAAACATAAACATAACATATAAGTTTGAGGATGACTGGTGAACTCTATCGTGAATGAAAATGTGAGAAATAAGTTCTTGATGTGGGATTTATAGTTCAAATATAAGATTGCATAGTAACAAGGGTAAAAAGGGGAAAACATCAATTATTGCGTAGCCGTTATGCTAAGAAATGAATCTTGGTGAAGGTCCGATGAGGGGCGAGGAGGCAATCTGTAGGTATATTAGGGGTTTTGATTGTCAAAGGATTCTCCATCAACTTCTGAAGGGGTTTAGTCATATATGAGATTTAGATTCTACATTGTGAGGATCTTGAGGGTGTCACATTGATTAGAAATGAGTTCTAGGACTCCATAGACGGATTTTTGTACTATAGTTCCACTGGTTCAAGAATATAGGGGGTCATTTTTGACCTAGTGGTCAAAATAGGGTAGGGAAGATACCTGCAATCGGTTGGGACTTCTTAAAGAACTAAACCATTCACAAGTTTGGGTTTCCAGACTTAGGGAAGTGAGAGCAATGTGAAGGGGCCTACATCTTGGACTCTAGTATAGGGAGTGAAGAGATTGAAGGAGGGAGGAGTAACTAGCAATCTAGTGTGGCTGGATTACAAACATAAAGATTGAATGTGAAAGATGGGTGTGCTTGTTGTTTTTGGTTAGATCCACGAAGGGAAAAAACCAAGACACACCATCCTATTCATGGACCATTGCATCATAAAAATCAACGAGAATGGGCAATGAACTTGACCTAGGAGTATAGTTTTGAGTTAGGTATAATTAAGTGAAACCAATACATTAATTAGATGATTAGGTCATTAAATATGTAATTATGCACTCACTAATTGACATAGATAGGGATCGTTTGATCTTAATGAAATTTGTCAAGTTTGTTAAATCTAACATCACGAATTCAAATATCCTCCTAGATTTTAGGTTTGATATAGAGAATCATGTGATTTACCACATTAGGTATTTAACATAATAAATTCATTAACAATTATTGAAGATGAGTTGGACTACCAAAGTTTGGTATAAGATCTAATACATTATGAAAAACTCATATGATAATCAAGGGAACATATTATGCATATATGTGGAGTCAGTTTCTATTTAAACCTTAAATAGTCAGCTTTGCATACTTAGGTCTGATTATGATGCAAAACAAGAATTATTTGCCATATTCACAATTTACTATAGGGTCTAATGATATATTGGAACCATATAAGGTCATTTTGGTTATAGAAAGCATCCATGACCTCAATGTAGATAATTGAAGATATGGACATAAATTTTAGTAAACAAAGAGTTTCACTTGATTAAACATGTATAAATAATGAGACTAAGGATTTTTACTTATATTTGTTTCGAAGGTAAAATTGTAGGACTGTTACAACCTACCCACCTTATTGAAATTTCGTCCTCAAATTCCCATGCACCAACACTTACTACCCAACTTAGGGTTTAACATATATGTAAGCTAATTCCCTAATCTTGTCATAAAGTCTTAAGGTTATACATTGATATCTTCTTGATACAACTTTCACATAAATAATTTTATTATCTCTAACATGATAAATAAATTAACACTCACATATAATACCAATGAAGCTTGAAATTAAACCTTATCTTATTATTATATCATGGCAATAAGTGCTTGGATTTCTTTATCATTAGCATAATATTACTAGTTACAATTCATGAGTCAACTAACGTGAGTTCTCCACATAACCTTGAACTAAAATACTCATTCAACCAAAGTGCTCATTTCTCCCAAGAGCTCATTGCACCAAAGTTCTCATTCCACCAAATTCCTAAATTGCCTTAGAGAATCACTAATTAACATTACTTTCTTAAAAATATTGTTATTAACTTTTTTCATCTTGATACTTATAATTGTAATTCACATCTAACCTTAGCATAAATGATGGTTTTTCACTAACTAATGTATTAGGTTTAAGTGGTTGACTAATTTAGGTCTTTTGTATCACCCATCTTTGTGACATCCCTGGATATGTGTTCATCAGGTGCATACTTGATGATGTGACACTTCTTTATGCAACTATCCACCAATGTAGTACACACATGTCACATACCATATGCACTAGTAAGTAGGAAAGAAACACATAATAAGTTTTTTTTGTGCATGGCATACACTCTACACTTCTTAATTAGCTAGACAGACTATTGAGAAATGAGAGGACATGTCATATGTGAAGGTTAAAACACAGGATACTAACTAAAAATATATGTGTTCCTAATACTCATGTCTCCATAAACCTCAAGATTTGAATTCCTAATCAAGGTTGTGACCTTAACCCATTTGTCATGTAGAAGGAGTATTGATTCTAATATTTGAATTAATTTCTTCAATCCAGGAAGCATAAACAGACCATAGACTTCTGGACCTAAGGGGATATCAAACTAAATGAGAATAATGACATATTCTAGTGGTGAATAATCCTCTTGCTCTAATACCAAGTTGTCACAAACCACGGTTTCTAACATTTACAAGAGCAAAAGCATCAATTTGTAACTCATAATATTGTTGGGGTGTCATAATTCTTTAATATCAAGCATAAGAAATAATTTAAAGCTTAACCATCATAGAAAATATTTCATTTGTCATCCTCAATAGTTTAGATTGAAAGCAAACTTATACATAACTTATCATATTGGTCAAATATCTATATATGAACAAACTAGATTTAATGCATAAAAGAAAGTTGAAGTGGATAATGGAACCTTACCAGTGCACTTCTAGTTGTCCATTGAATCCTCCTTGTCCATAAATTGGTGTCTTGATCCTCCTCTAATCACCACCTATGGACATGGTTCCACAGACATGCAAAGCAATGTACAACTATATGAATCACACTAAGTAGTTATAGCTTGAAAAAACATATAATTGACATTGCATGAAAAAACTTGAAATTATTAATGACATAACATGGTTAACATTATTACTTGAAAACATAAAAAGTTGACATGATTACATAATAGTGTCCATTTTAAGTTGAGTTAATATAGTCACATCCTAATTACAGCGACAATGCTCCTATGGTTTGTTTAGATTCACATCAGGCAAGTTAAGACTCACATAAGGTCGATTAAGGATCACATAATACTCCCACATAGATCACAAGGTCAGGTAAGGATCCCATAAGGCAACAATCAAATAACATAATTGAGAGGACTATATTAACTAATGTGATTTGTTAATGCATTAAACATGATCTTCTCAATTTCTTGATTCATTAACATGGACGTGATAAATAATATTCAATTGAAAGAATAAACATCAAAGAAGTAGAAAACACCATTTAATGTGATCTTATGATATAAGTGTGATGATGGCCAATCATACCTAGATTACTAATATGTTTATATAATAAAGGAATGCTCTCAAATGCTAAGGTAACCATGCAATATTATCATGTCAGCATCTTTTGGTTCTTTATTAAAATATTATGCTGAGCCTGTGTATCACATGAGTGGTAATGCTTGTTGAGCCCTCTTATAAGAGATGTGACTAATACATTGTATTGCCACACATTGTGGTTACTTTTCTATAAATCTTTAGGTTACTAATATTCATGACTGATATGTTGTATTGACACACATTGTGGTTACTTTTTATAAATCATTAGGCGAGATACAACCCAAGAATGCATACTAAAAGTAATAACAAACTTCGTCAATGAAGGAAATACTCACTAAAAAGATATCTAAAGAAAAAATAGATATGGTCAAGAAGACTGCAAATTCTATTAAGCATAATTTTTTGGATCTTTTCGAGAATACTACTAAAAAACACACCATATATGACAGTCAACTATGTCAGATTTATAATAAAAGATGACGTGGTTGTCAATCATCTATCACATGATTGTCATCTTTTCAATGTAATCTATGCACTACGTAGGCTTTAAGTAGTACACCACTTATACTTACGAAAGGTTACATTCATGTCTATCACCTTTTTTTATAAAAGATGATGAAAAAGAACATTACTTAATTCGTTTAATATGACATGCTTGCATATGATGTATATATGATACGACGAAGAACAACAATTACCTTTCTTATCCCGGATCTCAAGATCAAATTCTTATAGAAACAAAATCCAGCAAATAAGACATGGTTTGGCATCTTTCTTGTTCAGCAAATACTTTATGGCATCATGATCAGTATATACAATCACCTTAGATCCCACCAAATATTGTCAGAACTTGTCAAAAGCATATACAATGGCTAGCATTTCCTTCTCTGTGGTTGTATAGTTGATATGTGCTTCATCAAGGGTTTTCCTTGCATGATAAATGGCATGGAGTTTCTAGATTTTCTTCTCTAAGCTAAATAGCTATGTGACAAGCTTGTTGAAGATATTGTGATGGTCTATGAACCTCATGCCCTCTTCAATGCACAACTTGTATAGTTGCCTTTTCAACACCCATCTTTTCATTATTGACTTTCCCATGTACAATTCTTTGAAGACTTTAGAATTTTTTGAGTCTTCATTGACCACATAATACTTTACCTTTGCAAAAGGTTTAACAAACTTGCATCATCTTCCGATATTCATTGGACACCTTTTCTGGAATCTCTCCTTCAAGCTCTTCAATTAGCCGTTGTTGTACTAATATGTTGTATTGCCACACATTGTGGTTACTTTTCTCTAAATCTTTAGGTGAGATACAACCCAATAATGCATACTGAAAGTAATAACAAACTTCATCAATGAAGGAAATACTCACTAAAAAGATATCTAAAGAAAAAATAGATATGGTCAAGAAGACTGCAAATTCTATTAAGCATAATTTTTTTGTTGATACCTCAAATATGGTGGGAGTTGTCCAGTAGAAATAAAGTTGGCAATGTTCGCAAACCATGGTGCTTGAGTAGATGACAATGCATAGATATTTTCAATGGGCAAATGATATTCAATTGGCAATGGATCTCTAGCTTCTGTGGTTAATCTAGAATGACGATCAACAACATTGTTTTCTGTACCTTTCTTTTCCCAAATCTCAAGATCAAATTCTTGTAGAAGAAAAATCCAGAAAATAAGATGTGGTTTGGCATCTTTCTTGTTCAACAAATACTTTATGGCAACATGATCAATATATACAATCACCTTATATCCCACCAAATATTGTCAAAACTTGTCAAAATCATATACAATGGCTAGCATTTCCTTCTCCCTGGTTGTATAGTTGATATGTGCTTCATCAAGGGTTTTGCTTGCATGATAAATGGCATGGAGTTTCTTGTCCTTCTGTTGCCCTAGAATAGCTCCCACTGCATAAATGAATTAAGTAATGTTCTTTGTCATCATTTTTTATGAAAAAGGTGATAGTCATGAATGTAACCTTTCAGAAGTATAAGTGATGTATTACTTAAAGCCTACATAGGGAATAGATTACATTGAAAACATGAAAGTCATGTGATAGATGATTGACAACAATGTCATCTTTTATTATAAATGTGACATAGTTGACGGTCATACATGGTGTGTTTTTAGTAGTATTCTTGAAAAGATCCAAAAAGTTATGCTTAATAGAATTTGCAGTCTTCTTGACCATATCTATTTTTTCTTTAGATATCTTTTTAGTGAGTATTTCCTTCATTGACGAAGTTTGTTATTACTTTCAGTATGCATTCTTGGGTTGTATCTTGCCTAAAGATTTATAGAAAAGTAACCACAATGTGTGGCAATACAACGTATTAGTACAATAAGGTCTAATTGAAGAGCTTGAAGGAGAGATTCCAGAAAAGGTGTCCAATGAATATCAGAAGATGATGTAAGTTAGTTAAACCTTTTTGCAAGGATAAAGTATTATGTGGTCAATGAAGACTCAAAAAAATCAAAAGTCTTCGAAGAATTGTACATGGTAAAGTCAATAATGAAAAGATGGGTGTTGAAAAGGCAACAATACAAGTTGTGCATTGAAGAGGGCATGAGGTTCATAGACCATCACAATATCTTCAACAAGCTTGTCACATAGCTATTTAGCTTAGAGAAGAAAATCAGTGGGAGAGACAAGGTCATACTAACTTTTTCGTATCAATCACCTTCATGGGATCAATTGACAATGAGTATTCTTATAGGGAAAACTATATTAAACTTCAATGAGGTGGTCTCATATTTATTGGAGGTGGAACAAGCTTGTCACATAGATCTTGCCACAATGTGTGGCAATACAAAGATAATGATGATATTGCAAGGAATGATATGATGGTCTTAATGAAGTTTGGGCATGGTTGAGCACTGAACGAGGTGTAATCCTTTTATATTGATAAGGGTTGATACCATGTGACACTGTGATATGGATTTATATCATGTGATAGTATGATGACAAGTGTAGTCTCATGAATGGCAAATGAATAGTACCATGTGATGATGAGATGAGCAATGATAAATTTCATATGTTTTATCTCCTAAAGTTGTTATATAGAAATGTTTTCTAGAAGTGAATTAGGGTTTGTATGTCCACTTGTATAATGCAGCCTTAATTCACCCAATTGGCAATAATTAATCAAGTGAAATTATAATCATGTAGTGTCATGTGCCATTGATCCATCTGAGTGTCAAAACTTGCCAGATTGTGACATGAGTATTCCTAAGGGAAACTTAGAGCGCATATTGTTAAGTGTGTGGGGTGCTTGCCATCCTGAATCCAAGTGTTTAGGGAGGATTACTGCTATCATACCTAGCCCTCAGTTTGATAATGGTTGAGTCGTGTTGTGGTGATTATATATGTGATGAGATTGGAGGACAACTACAATTGTACCTTGGATGGTAGGGTATGAGTACCCACCTCCTTTCACCAGTGTCGTGACCTGTACCAAGGATGGACTAGGCTATTAGCAGCTTGACCTTATGTGTCTATGTGGTGGACCCACACTAATTGGGGGAAGAGAAGATCTTGGAGTCTGGCTATTCCCTAGATCTTATATGGCACTGATTTCGACTCAGTAGTGGTTAGTTGGATTTTGAGTAGTATTCTCAAATTCCTCAGAGCTTAACAAAAGATGTAATACAATCATGTAGCATATCAGTTTAGGGTTATATACAATGCTTCACATTGGATGATAACCCTTGTTTGTTCTCTTTACATAAAGATGATACTTAGTGCAATTAAGAGATAGTAGATATACTTATGTTGTGGATACACTCATATTGTAGATGCGTACATATAATAGTCATGGTTATGTGAAAGGTATACAACTATTATTGGATATACTTATGATGATAGTTATCATAGATTGTTAACCATGCTTACACTATTAACCATGCATCTACTATTAGAGACGCTCAACTACTAATCATGATTATGCAGATAATTGTACTTTGATATTAGTTCTACTCATGAAGTTAATTTGTTCAACTTGATAAACATGCTAATTTTGTTAGCTATGCATATGCCGCTAGATATATTCATGATGTTAAAGAAACTTATGCTACTAGATTACTTATACAATTAGCATGGAATGAGATGATAGTTAGGCTAGTGATGACAATTGTTATTTGATGCAATCTAATGAAATCCAAGATGATAGTTTGCATATACTCTAATAATTATACTTGTTGCTAAGCTTATTTGTTTAACTTGTTCAGTATGCTTGAATTGTTCAAACTTCTCAATTGTCTATTAAATACTCCAACTACTCAGTTTATTTACTATTTGAATAACATGTAGTAATCAATATCTATTGGGGAGAGTTATATCTCTCGCTGGGACTAGGTCTCACCTCGTGGGTCACCACATCTTTTTAGGTGATCTCCCAGTAAGAACAATAGACTAGTGGCTATGAGAAGAGAATGAGGTGATGGACTTTAGAGATGGTAGCTTAGTTATCTAGTGTGTCCTAGATTCGTCCCTATACTCTCAGGTTCGGGTGGAAAAGTTTGTATATTGTGTTTCAAATGAATCAAGCTTTTGTTAGCATGTTAATGCTTGTTTATGTGGCATAGTATGAATATAAGAAAGATGTTAGGATCTTATGCAAATTATTCTGAGCATGTGTTGATGTTGAAATCGGTTTCAATTTACCCTATCTTTTGGTATGTGTTTAATTAATGATGGATTGTGCTTAGTGTTTTGAGTAATCTCATTTAGTGTAATGGGTTCTTATACAGACTGTTGTCAAATTTTCTTAGAATGTTGTTAATGTCGAAGCAGGAATGAAGGATAAAAAGGAAAATCAAGACTGGGAGATCCTCAAGCTTTACCTAGAAGGGTGACATTTACCTAGTCAATATAGAGGTTTAGATGTAATTCATGTTATGTTTAGTCATAGTATCAACTAGATTAGATTTATAGATGAGCATTATGTAGTCAAGAACTATGTATGAATCAATTTCAAAATCAATGCAAGTGTTTCATTTGCTTTCAATTTCATGATTAACATATTGTGACACCACATTGAGTAAAATGCTTATGCTCATGTGATATGGAAAATAGGGTGTTACATTATGGTATTAGAGCAATTTTGGTTAATGGCTACTAGGCAGACACAATTCTCATAGTCACCCTAGAATGAATTAGGGTTTAGCAATGGATTCCCAAGGAAATATTCTATGACCTACATGACTAGAGTTTTCACCCTAGAAAAGATAGAGATGAAAAAAGTAGTTTTTATCTAGTTTAGATCTCAAGTATCAACCCAACCCTAGCTAATGTTATATCCTCTTCACAATGGTTATAGCCAACCAATTGAGAATTGAAAAGGGATGTCATAAGAATGAGACCTTTTAATGCAATTCTTCTTTATTCCTAATGCATGTGGTATGGGACATGTGCATTAGTAGGTTAGGGATAGGTAGTATATCATGATCCCACATCTCTGGATATGTGACTGTTCACCACATATCTGGAATGTAGGAGTTACCTAAAGGGCCTAAGATTAGATAGTAATCTACACCTAGTAATAGATAGTCATGACAAGGTTGAGTTAGATGCCCTAAATATGGTTATGAGATGGGTTGATAAACCCTATGTGTAGGTCAAGAAGAAGACCAAAAGTAACAATTAATCAATGTTCACAAGAATAGTTTATGAAATCTGGATGTCATATATGTATCTTTCAAGGAAAAATATTGAATATAATTGAATCTTGAAAAGTAATTTGTCAATAAGTGAAAAGGTTAGAGAAACCATAAGGTGGTTAGTACCCTAGAAAATTTCGAGGATGAAATTAATTTGAAGGTGGGTAGAATTATAACATCCCAAAATTTCAAGAATAATCTAAGCCTTGTAATGTGGTTTTTATCAAATAAAATTAGTTTAAGGTCTTAATGCAAAGATATTATGAAAAGAAATTTCATGGAGGCTAATGGAGTAAGAAGAATAAAATGTAGCTCATAATACTTTTCTTTCATATGTGTATTATAATTTCAATTAATTCAAAAATTATGTACCACTAGTTTCCCTCTTCCTTTTTCTCTCTCCTCCAAAGAGTTTGCTAAAAAGGTATAATAGGTAGATGATTTTTTTGAATGAGTTGAACTCAAGATTTGACTCAATGGGTCACAAAGGAAGCTATTTCCCCAATTTGCCTAATCTAGTTATACATTAAATTCAAGTTAAATGACCTATATAGGAATTATGGGTAAAACATGTGAAAAATGGAAATGTAAGGGTGCATGAATAATCTAGACACCTTATTGGACATGTGGTCCAAATTTGGGTTCACTTTGACCTATTTGACCCTCCCAACTATTTAGGAAGCTTGGAATAAGATTTGACTAGAAATTAATTGAATTAGATTTAATGCAAAAAATGTAGCATGTGGTCCGGTCATTTTTGCGTGTCACACATTACATCCCTTCTACTTTGCTTCTAGGAACGCAATAGAATGGTTGACATCTAACTGTTTCACGATCCAATAACATCCAAATTTCTCCTACCTCCGTCTTTCTTGTAGACTCAAGACAACTTCAATGTGTTTCTTCACTGATCTCTCTCTCTCATCTCTCATATGTTATGTGATTTTTCTTTGCCATCATGTTTGTCTCCCTCTCCCAAACCAAGCAAGCCATTACTCATCCTCACCCATGGCCATTTAAGAAAATGCCCAATTAGGGCTCTTGACAGGGATGACGCCGCCACCATCAACGACACACACCCATGTTTTAGGGTGCCAAAAGAGTCTTCAAACCCTAAGTTGTTCTCCTCCTTGGCCAATTTGGTCCCATGTGCCATCGACTACTCTACCCTACTCAAGTCTATTTGTCAATGACCTTGGCCTTGCCCCAACGTCCTCTACTTTCTTCAATTCAATTGAAGAACCTATAAGCATCTATGAACCCCCTCAGTCCTTCTCTCATATTTTTTTTGTCATGTGACTGTCCTTATCACTGTACCCTATAGGGATAATTCTCTCTCATTGTCGGTGCTAGTCGCCATGGCTCTGAGGGTCATTCCAACCATGGAAACCATAGACCTGATCTTGCCTCGACTCCACAAGTGTTTTGAGGTCTCAGTTGATACATTCCAGAGGTCTGGAGCAAGAGACATAGGAGTAGAGTAGTTTCAAACATAGGAGCAAGAGACAGAGTACCAGCAAACCTGAAACCTATAGTTGATGCTTGATCAGTTGACATATCAAGAGTAGATTCTCTCGTACTCGACTAGAGTTTATGCTTTCAAACTGTCTTCTGAACTGGGGATGAGAACTGGATTTTCCTCTAACCTCCGTTGAACCAAGAGCAACTGAAGCTGGAGTTCTTGTATTCATGAATTTAGTGGTTTGGTTCTCGACTCATCCTCCCCTATTTTTCATTGTTCTCAGATGAACTAGCACATAGCAAGTTTTTTGTTGCATGCAGCGATCCCTTTAGCTTCATCCTTGCCTTGCAAAGCTCCTCATGTAGTTTCCATGCTTCCTGCATAGTGTTTTCCTAGCTCCTATCCTCTTGACTATCTCTTCAGCCATGGCCAGGTGAATCTAGAGCTCCAACCCATGCCATAGCCAGAGAGTTGACTCAATGCATCTGTCAGGGCATGAAAAACTCACTAGAGGTTTTGGTATCACTGAAGGGCATGTACCACAACCCACAATCAAAGTTAGAGGAGATCTAGTAAGGTTCTCGAGCGGTGACTCATAGAGAAGGAACATATCAGGTCATTTAATGACCATGGAGCCCTTGCGATTTCAATCACCCAAATAATGTTGCAAGGGAAATATTAGTATTTAGTGTGCCTTTGATTTATTCGAAGTGTGGCTTAGATTTCTTGGTTAAATGATGCTTGTACCCCCAATACTTTAATTTCATGTCACACACGCCCTAGGTTTCTCAGTCATTTCATGCTCGATTTACATTGGATTAAATTTTGATTTGATTGATTATCATGCTAAGGTTTCCTGAGTTTTCGATTAGTCAAAATTGCAAAATTCATATCTTTTACATACGACCTTCAAAAAATATAAATAGATATGTTTGGAAAATCTCTTTTTATGCCCTTCCTTTGTTACAAACACTGATTTCCACATTCAATCCCTCAATAATTCAAAGATCAATATTAGGGTCTTGAGACTCAAATCAAGTGAAGGGACATGACCTTAAGGTGACCTAATCTAGGTAATCAAGCCATGCATGTTTGGCACAAGCAATTTTGGTTTAATACATGTTATTTATGATTATGCATTTTAGCATGTTTTATGAATTATGAAATGCTTTCTCAAAGAATACCTCATGTATACCTATCATTGTCTGATTGATTGAATACTTATAGTCTATGGTAAGACCTTTATTATGATTGTTGATTATGAATTAGTAATCAGGCTTAAGAAGAGGAAACCCTATTATAGTTTATGAGGGAGAAATCCCATTATGGTTCAAGGGGAGAAATCCCATCATGTTAATGTTCAAGGATCATGTACATGTTAATGTTAAAGTCAATATTAAGATGAATGGAATTGAATTAGTTTTTATATGCTCCTGAATCATTAACCTCAAGGGGTCGTCAAGGGCTTTCCTAGCATTAAGGGCTTTCATAGAAATCATGTGCTCCTAAGTGGGCATTATCAACGGATGCATATACTTACTGTTCAGTTCTTTATGTAATTTATCAATCATGAATGCTCAAGAAATTCCATGTTTAAGTTTATGTCAAGTTATGTCATGTCAATTTTTATCATGTCATGTTATATTTACTTTTATGTCATATGAAGTGCCAAATACCACTTACTAATGTGATGTTTATTTTACATGGTTGGAGACAAGTTGTCCGCAAGACTTGGAGCAAGTCAAGGACAAAATGCAAAATCAAGACTAGGAGATCCTCAAGCTTTGCCCAGTGGGGTGCAATTTATCAAGTTGATCCAGTGGTTTAGATGTAATTCATGTTATCTTTAGTCATATTATCAACTAGACTAGATTTGATAGATGAGTATTGTGTAGTCAACAACTATGTATGAATCAATTTTAAATCAATGCAAGTGTTTCATTTACATTAAATTGCATGATTAGCATATTGTGATGCCACATTGAATAAAATTCTTCCCCTCGTGTGATATGGAAAATAGGGTGTTATAGAATCCACGTAGACTAACAAGGTATGGACCTTGGTGGTTCCACCTGAAGGGGTAAAACCCATGGGGTGTAAATGGTTCTTCAAGAAGAAGAATGACATGGATGGTAAAGTACAAACCTATAAGGGCAGATTAGTTGCAAAGGGTTTTAGATAAGTTCAAGGTCTTGACTATGAAGAAACCTTCTCTTTAGTTTCCATGGTTAAATCCATCAGTATCATCCTTGCCATTGTAACTTAACATGATTATGAGATTGGCAGATGGATGTTAAAACGAAATTTCTTAATGGTAATATTCTTGAGGATGTGTGCATGACAGAACCTGAGGATTTTATAATTCCAAAGGATGCAAATAAAGTTTGTAAGATACAAAGGTCAATCTATAGATTGAAGTAAGCATCTTGGAGCTAGAATCTTTGATTTCATGAAACAGTCCAAGAGTTTGGCTTTGGTCAAAATGAAGATGAGCCTTGTGTGTACAAGAAGGTTAGTTGGAGCATGATTGTATTCCTCATCTTGTATGTCGACGGCATACTATTGATGGGGAATGACATCCCAACTTCACAGATGGTAAAGACTTGGCTTGGAAATACATTCTAAATGAAGGACTTAGGCAAAGCTTCCTACATCTTAGGAATCGAGAATTATAGAGATATATCTAGAAGGCTTCTTGGACTAAGTCACAACACATATATTGACAAAGTGTTGAAGAGGTTCAACATGGAAGACTCAAAGAGAGGAAACCTACCCATGTCTCACGAAGTTTCCATCTCTAGATCAATGCCCTAGTTTTTATTAATAAGGAAATGCATGAGAAGGACTCTATATGCCTATGCAATTGTATCCATCATGTACGCAATGTTATGTACTCATCCCAATGTCTCATATGCCTTGAGTATGACGAGAAGATATCATTCAAATCTAGGTGATGCTCCCTAGGGTGTCATGAAGAACAACCTTAAGTTCTTGAGAAGAACTAAGGATCAATTCCTTGTCTATGATGAAGAGGAAGAGTTGGTGGTAAATGGTTACACCGATGCAAGCTTCCAAACTGACATAGATGAATATCGATCGCAATCAGGATTTGTGTATTGTCTAGCCATGAGCTGGAAGAGTTCCAAGCTAGAGATAGTTGTAGATTCTACAAGAGAGATTGAGTATATATTCCTGCATCGAATGCAACAAAGGAGGCTATCTGGATCAAGAAGTTCGTCTTAAAACTTGGGGTGGTTCCAAGCATCAGTGACACAATTGAGCTATATTTTTACAATAACATAGCTATTGCATAAGCTAAGGAACCCAAATCACATCAACATTACAAGCATATACAAAGGCATTTCCATCTCATACAAGATATTGTACATCAAGGAGATGTGAATATTTGTAGAGTACCAACCAAGAACAATGTTAGTGACCCCTTAACAAAAGCACTTTCACAGTAGAAGCATGATGGTCATGTTATATCACTTGAAATTAAGTTCATGGGTGATTGTCTCTAAGTTCAAGTGGGATTCTATTGGTATGTATGCCCAAAGATTCAATCATATGATGATTGTAATGGCATAACTTGTAAATAATTTGATTAATAATAAAGGCAAACTTCCAATTTATTCTATTTTATTCAATTATGAGACAACAATGTAACATAATAAATGTCTAATGAATGATATTACTCAATGACATATATTACTCAATGACGTATGTCTTTGGGTTGATGACCTGAACAATGAGATCATACGGATACCAAGAGTATATACATTCTTTCTATGTCCCTAGTCAGATGTTATTGTATAATACTGATAGAAAACAATAACATGTAAGACTAGAGTGTGTGTTGGTTGATGACAGAGTCTCATCAGTCATGATATGTGATATCAAACCAAACATATAGATACTTGTTAAAGAACAATATATCAGACAGACTCACCATAAGAGTGACACATGGAAAGCATAATTGGTAGTTAGAGTCATCTCATATAGTGTTGGTGATGGTTATGGTTCTTAGACCTAAAATCACTATAGTCATCACATGTCATTTAGTGTACTTTGACATCATCCACTGTGACCTTGAATAAGGGTTGCCATAAAGGGGATGCTTGTATGCACTGTGACACATGGGGATGAGTGTGAGTGATGTAGATGGGATTTGTCCCTCCTAGAGGAGTATGATATCTTCGTCACTTGATTAACATGACTAAGAAATGCATGTCCATGCACACGTGAGTCAATATGTGATATTGAGCTTACATATATCTCAGATATTCTTCTCTAGTTCAAGGAATAAAGATTGAATATCAAAGAGGACGACTTTTCCATGCCTTGAGTTCAATCTAGATATCAGGGACAAAGGAACTATACAAACATTATAAAATCGGTCATAGATTGTAGGATGAAGTTGTTGTCCAACTTTCTATTTTCTTGGGTCGCAATGATGTGTTTCTAGGTATTTCTCTTTGCTTGTGATGTCATAAACGGGTTATCCACATTCACTTCCAACATAATATGGAACCTATAGGGTAACATACATAGGATACACTTGGTATAGGACTTTGTTCATGAATAATGTTTAACTCAATTACTAAATTGTTTAGGTATTTAACTTAAACAAAAATTGACTTATTAGACTCTAAACCTACTAGTTTAAGTGTTGAACCAATCGGTTGGAGTGTCAGTTGATTGAAAATTGCATAGGCTGAACTTTGGATGAACCAGGACATGAACCGACTGGTTCACTGAGTGAACAAATCGAATCAAGATCGTCAAATGATCACTTCATGAGATGAGATGCCTAATTCATGAATCAATTCGATTGCATCAAGGATTAGTGTTGACATCATGTTGTGCATTAATTGGATTATATCAATAAAATTGTGATTGAGAAACATGACAAAAGGACGGATTCAAGGGTTGAACCAATCGTCCCACATGCCAAACTGATCAGTTCACCTGTGAGACAATCATTTTTTCATTTGCAGATTGTAAAATTTTGTGAAATTTTGGTCTCTTCCACTCCCACACTATTTAGGAACCCTGACCCTAACCTCTATAAATAGAGAGGTATTGGGGGCTTCTTAGAGACACAATTCAATTATCTCTAACAATTGTTGTCTTCTCTGGTTGTGGTAATTGAGAGAACCTGAGCAAGTCCTACCCAATAAAGAGAGGGATAGAAAGGAAGAACAATTGTGGGAGAATAAGTTGATGCCAGTACACCAACATGAAGGGACAACTCCTTCATATCCATTCTTCGAGAATGACAAGAGTTGCAAGTGGTCTATGTGGACTACTCTAGAGGCGAGGAGCTTTTCCTGCTAGGAGGACAACACCAAGATGTCGTCTGTGGTGATCAACTAGGAACTACTGCAGACGAAGTTCAAGTGTGACACAAAGAAAGGAGCATATTACGATGAGAAGATTGTCATTGGACTTGTTCTGGGACCAAATATATCCTCGAAACCATCCTTCTCATTATATAGCTGTTAAGAGATCTAATATTATAAGGGAAATATGATAGTCAAATTTTTATTTCCATTACCTGCTCTGATGTCATGCTTTCCTACAACCCAGTACTCAAACAAGGATGTCGTTACTCAAAAAGGGGTTGTTTCAGTTCTCAGGAAGGGCCATTCTAGTACTCATGAGGGGATTGTTTCAATACTAAAGAGTGGGCGGTAAAATACTCATGTGAGGGTTTCTCCAGTGCTCAAGAGAGGATGTGTCTGTATTGAAGGGAGTATGTGCCACCCTTGAAGTAGGGGGCATTCTGGTACTCAAAAGGTAGGTGTGTGAGTATTTAGATCCTAAGGAAGGTGTAGTTGGTGAAAAAATGTTCCAATATTTAGTTGTTAGGAAGGTATATTTGGGTAAGAAAGGGAGCTATATGAGAGTTTGAAATATACCTCTATGTGATCTGGATCATCCATGCAACATGTTGCAAAAATACAATTTGTATTGTTACACCCCGATCTCACAACTACCACTAATCATGAGATTAGGGTATAAATTGAGGATTTAACGTAATACAAAGATCACCCTTAACTTTTTCTTCTTTTTGAAACTCTTTGTTTTCTCGCATTGAACAACATAAACTAACTTTACAAGAGAATTAAACTTTTATTTATCTAATGTAATCTCAGCATTAATGATACACATCCATAAATTCATTATATTTCTCACACTTTCCTATACATACGACATGACAATCATTTGCATTGTCTCTTATTAAGGAAACAAACATACAAAACATCATTTACAACTCTATCACATCTATACAAGGACCTAGAGTGACAGGGACCGACTGAACTTAACCAATCTCATACTTAACTCATGTGTTAGATGTACTCTGATGCTTTGACCTTCTTCAAGTCCATGTGGTTTCCCTAAAAATTGTGAGTAGAGGGGTGAGCCTACTCACTCAGTGAATGAGTACTTCAAAGAAACAGTCTAAAGCACTGATATAATTACATATATACTTTTGAGAAATTGATATCAATTATAACAACAGCAAGCTTTAAAGATTCTAATAATTGACAATCATAAATATGGCATGATACTCTAGATATCAACAAGAGCAAATCAATATATGAGCATGTTTGATTAATTTTAAAGAGAACTAATAATTCAGAAACATACAAATAATAATTGATGGGAAACTGTACTTGAATCTTTCTTAGCCTTGATTACTTATAAGAAACTCTTTAAAATTTATATTATCATATTTTAGCTTATGCCCTGATCATATGCAGTGTACTCTACATATGAAGACTCGTAGTGAACTACGATCTCACCGTACAAGACTTAGCTTAAAACTCGGGAAGCTAAGCCTAAAACTAAATATAGGTCTGCTTGACTTGAACCATCACGTCTGGCTGAGGTGGCTAAATAGCTGGCCTTTAACTGGACCTCTCCTTCTAGGCTGAGTACATAGGCAGAGGGTCTCAGAGGCTCTATGGGCCTCATCTTGCTACGCTCTGTGGGTACCTCTGGGTTACCACTGAGATCTCCAATTCATGTTGGGTAACCTATCTTCTCTTAGGAGACTTCCTTAAGGGCTTTGTCTCCCCGCACACTCTCTGGGTGCGATCCGATCCCCGTATATTGGTCGCTTCCAGGGTGGATCGTTTCATCCCTACAGTGCATACATCCGTAGGGAATCTACGGTGTTCAGGGCACCTGTGTCTATTATTTTATTATTATTAGAAAGCTCTTTCTACATTGTACCTTTCTCTTACTTATTCTTGACTCTGATATCTCTATGGTACCGCATCTATTTAATTGAAGTTTATAATACAACATGTACATCATCCTTAACTTGGCAGAGTAGTATATTCAAACACTGTAATATACTGAGAAATCAACATTTTATACCTACATGCAGACTAAAATTCTTAAATAACAGAATACATGTCCACTTGATACTTTATACACTAGAATCATGCAATTAAACTTCTTAATACAGTGATAAGAGTTAATTAGTTAACATACGAGTAATCGTCATTTGCACCTGTAAATTATTTATACTTTCTTGGAAAATGTGCACCTCAACCCAAATCTTGAGTTGTGCAACTCATACTGAGAACATGATAATAAAAATGCTTAATTCATTGAATACCCTATCATTAGGGTTTCATTTACCTCTTTCACTTATCGCATGGCTCTCATAAGGATTTCATGCGACATAAACATTCATTGAATAAAGACTACTATCAACAAATCAAATAAAATCAGTATATGTATGAAACTTGGAATTGAGTTGAATTTGGGTTTCCATGCCATTCACTTAGATAACATGCATCAATAATAAAATTGAATAAATAAAGTCTATCATGTCAAGAAAATCCATTCAAATGGATTTCACGATATCTATTCGCAAATATCCAACTTTCCTCGCAACTAGGGTTTCACCCTCTTTACTGAGATATTAAACAAACTCTATTCACCTTAAATGAAATCCAAGATAGTATATGAAATATAAGTACGATGAATTCAGATAAACAATCATTCATAACTAAAGGAATCCAGATAAACAAATTTTTCTATTTATTTATACAACAATTTCAATCACAGATAAATTCCGTATATTTAAGTTTACTCTTATAACCTTTGTGAATACTTAGGGAATTATCATTAGTATGTATTGTATACATTTCTAATATGAATTTATCATCTGAAATTTAAACAAATAGAGGAAGAATCCATTTCATATCATTTTGCAACAACTTAGATCAAACAGAGAATTCAGGGTTTGTAGTCGCATACTAAGCAATTAAAGATTATGGATGATTTAACCAATTTTTGTGAAATATACTGTTTAAAAGAAGTTCCCACTCACCCTAAGGTGTTAAAATACCTTAAAAACACATCTTCAAATCCCTAGCAATTCACCCGATTCTTCTTCCTTTCAACTTGAAAACCCTAAAAATGAGGGATTATGAAGAAAGAGTGAGAAAAGGGGAAGTTTTGATACCATTTTGGATCAAATCAGAGGATGAAAGGAATTTTAACATGTGAGACAAGATTCACCACGAAACTATATCCAAAGAAGCTAAACTTACATGATTTCATCATTCCTCGGACCACAAAACCCTAGGTCAACAACTCCATCAATTTCTCCTCTCAAACCCTAACTCTTTTTCTCTCTCTAGAATTTCATTTCTCTAGATTGAATCATGAATTATGAGAGCTACTTGTATGTTAGGTTGACCATATAGAGCAATTGAGCTGTTTGGATTAATTGCACATTGACCCCTCATAAACGTTTTCTTATTTCAGTAGATTTTTCTGTCATAAAAAAGTTTATGTAAATTCGTGTATTTCAGATATCAAAACTTCTCCAAAATTTATGAGAATTTATCATGTTGTGTATAATTGAGTTATAAAGCTTCAGTTAAACTTTGAGATCATTCTAGGCTTCCATCAAATAACTAAAAATCGAATAGTGAATTTCTATCCAGAATTCTACAGAAATGTCAGTTACTGTAATTCATCTACTGATAAGGTCTAAACACATCCAAAAATTATGAAAATTTTACATATTGTTTATGATTATTTTCTAGATCTCCAATTAAAAATTAAAAATATTTTTAGTTAGCAATAAATAACTAAAAATAAAATACTACACTGCTGAAAATTATTCTGTTAGTATTTTAGTCAAAGTATCGTTCGACCGAGAACCACATTCAAAGAACACTCAAATATTCTGAAATTTTTCTCAAATGTGCATGATTGAGTTATCAATATCATATCCAAAATTCAATTAAATATAAAATTTTAAAAAATATGAAAAATCATTTACCACACTGCTATCTTGATCAATTTCGATACTCATGTACCATCAAAACCCTAATATCAGCCAACTAGGGTTTATATTTCTCAAACCCTAATTTCTATAACAATAGAACATTTAACATTCTTATTAGGTTTAAAACATCATAATTGAATTATCATCATTAATTACATTTAAGGAATGATCAATCCAATTAAGCATATAATCATCCAGGTAAACCCTAGTTTACCAATTAAGCTCAAATGCAGTCATAACAATTCCCCCCCTAAAAAGGTTTTGTCCCTGAAACATAACTATGCAAGTAAAGTACATTCAACGTTTATTCTAAGCTTTTGAAATCTTACATGTCATTATATTCTTGTATTTAATACTTGAATGCAATGTTCAACATTAAGTCATTTATTCCTTTACTAAATCACAACATGTTTGAAATAGTTCTCAATGATAACAAACAAATTCTCTATGCCACAATAAATCATAAGATAAAGAGAGAAACAACCATTTCAATATTTTCATACTCTTGAGGTATTACCTCAACATTGATAATCTGATCCAACTATCTCAATTCATACTGCTAAAAATGTATTATTGTTATGTATTGCCTCTAAATCACAAAAGAGAGTTCACCACGTTCTTTTGAATTTTACTATTGTGCTACTCAAATAGAAAAATAGTCTTGAGTTAAAAGACTAAATTCAACAAAAATTGTACAGTACTACTCAAGACATGCCCATTGGATCATGGATGCATAAGGTGAAGCATTACCATCACATTCCATACTATTCTCAAGTATGAACCCACACATAATTCAAGGTGTACCCATCAGGTTATAGCATACTAGGGTTTCAACAATAGTAATAGAGTACTCCATAATTGTATTAGTCATTCAAGGACTATTCATACCCAATTACCATCACTTAGTTATATTAAATCTAGGTATAATAAGCTACACCTCATTAGGGTTACATATCAATACAATATGGTTATCATCCCTTCTATTCATATGAGTGAATAGGTAAGACTACCTTATTCAGGGTAACCCTCCATTTGTTTTATCATCATTTGAACCATATCACCATACAACAATTGTACAATACTAAGATGGATTACTGGTATGAATGACTACAACTATCAGACACCTTTAATTAACATATTGCATGCACATGTACATTGAAATCATATAGAATCAATTTACATCCCTTAATATACCTTCAACAAATTATACTTCCAAAAACAAATTCACATATTACTAAAAGCCATTATTTTCTCTTATCACTCTCCTCAATCACTACTACTTACTTTTTGCTACTTATCCTTCTCATTTTAATCATGTAGATTAAACATTCCTAAAATTGAAACATAAAAGGTACAAATAGATTATTCATCATTCTTGCTATCACTACAAGAATTTATCTCATATCACACTTCACTCATATTGTATTTCTCCTTTTGTTCAAAACACACCTCTTATATTTCAAATCTATTTCTTTTCCTTTTTTCTAAATAATTTCCATATTGTTTATCTACCTTTTAGATTAGCTAGGATTACTATTAGTGCTAGTTTACTTCTCATAGTGCAAATTTCATGATCTTGTTTTATAGAGATGCTAGTATTCAAGGTCAAATCACTAGTAACAACCCTTGAACTACTACAACTCTAAACATTCTAGGGTTTGGCCTTTATGAGTAGCATGGCGTTATTGTGGTGTGACTTTGCTCCCTTAATTTGAAATTTAACTTTGGATATCACAAGTTTTTACTTAAGTCTTCCTTATCTTATCAATTGAATTTCCTTCATCTTAATTGGCCATTCAGATAGATTACATTCTCAATTTATCCTTCCAGGGTTTCATCATCATATTATGTGTCATTATTACATTCACTAGATGCCTCTACCATGGTGGTTATGCATCAGATATGATTCATTTTCTTATCACTTCATTCCCACATTTCTCTCATCAAGTAATATATGGAAGACAAGATAGTTTTGAGACTTAGAATTCTTATCTTCAAACATCCACATTAATACATTTGCCGTATGTAGGTTTAATTAGTTATCAACAAGGATACTTGACTAACTAGCACTTGATTGAATCTCCTAACCTCTTTCTTTTATAATCTATATTACTCCACCATGTTTCAAACCCTTCCTTACTTTCCATAATCCTCTTATGATATACTACTCTTCCACCTGTTATCTTTAACTTCTACTTTTCTCTTATGGTCATGTTGCTTATTCATGTGTATGATCATGTATACCATGTTGCACATATTTCTTTTTATCCTTCTACTAATGTGAAGTTGAAATTCTAAATCAATAATCTCTCTACTAGTTTCAACTCATGTTTAATACATTACATATCCTTCATTTTAAATCGAATGGCTCATGCATGGGTGAAACATAGTTTCTCTTATATCAAGTTTTTCCTTCATGTGTATAGTCTACCTTTGTATAACTTATTCATTTTGTTAAGCTACACTTTTGTTCTTTTTTTTTATTTAGAAACTAGTTTGTTGTTCTATAGAGACTTGGAATCCAAAGGTAGTAAGGATGAATGTATTAAACTTATTAATAAAGGTTTACATTCCATGCTCTCAATTATATCATAACCCTCATTCCTTAATCACACTCATCATTTCCAACATTTATCTTTGTTTCAACTAAGTTTCTTATCCTAGTTTTATGATTTACATGCTCATCTAGTTCTCTTCACTTTAACTCTTCTGAAGACTCTTCACTTCTATGTACTTATTGTATACTTAACTCTTTTCTTCTATTTTCCCTTTGCTTTGGAGTACATAAAAATACTATACTCGGTTATATAATCCATTCCTCATGATTGATTCTCACTATCTTGGCCCTTTACATACTTTTCTCATATCTTTTCCATATTTCATATTTAGAGTTCATATAATACTAATAATTAAACTTAATATGAACCTTATGTCGTGTTCCTTTATTCCCAATTAAGGGTTTCTCATATGAGGCCGCAAATTAGATCTCAAATATCAGTCCCAACTGATTCTTAGTTATCCTAGTCTTTCCCTTATACTTCAAAATCTTAGAGTATATACATTCATACTAGAATTTGGATATAATCTATCCAGAATTTACTCTTGTTATGTTACTAATAGGAGTCATTAGATCCTAGTAATGCATCCTTCCATCCAGACCACGCCGAATATGCAGTCCTAAAGCCAAGAGCTACTCAAGATTACTCAACTCCAATTCATCTCAAACGTGTGGAAGAAAACTTATCCACTTAGGAAAGCTCATTTAAAGATCATTTCTAGTCTACTTGATACAAAGAATGTAATCAATAAATGCTATAACTGCATAGTGCACAACAAATCTTAAAGACCCATATATATTTCAAAATACTAAATATCTGAATTTAAACATATAAAAGCTTTTCTATTCATCTCCAATAAAACAACAATATGAAATGAAAGTTCTATCTTATTTTATATTTATGCTCTTAATTCATGTTACTTATCTTGTTTCTAACCTTAATATTTCTAGGCTTCCTCTCTAGCCCATCCTTCCACTGTATACCTGGCCAGGGTATACATGAAAGAATAGACAGAGTAGCTTGATACTGGTTGATCCAAGTACTTAAATACCGGGCCAAGATATCCAAATACTCAAATTCCCAGAGATAACATCATAACATCTCCTATCTGCCACACTTATGACTCTAACTTACTAACTTAATGATCCCTGACAACTCAGCCTAAGCTCTGATACCAAGCTGTTACACCCTGATCTCACAATTACCACTAATCATGAGATTAGTGTATAAATTGAGGATTTAACGTAATACAAAGATCACCCTTAACTTTTTCTTCTTTTTGAAACTCTTTGTTTTCTCGCATTGAACCACATAAACTAACTTTACAAGAGAATTAAAATTTTATTTCTCTAATGTAATCTCAACATTAATGATACACATCCATGCATTCATTATGTTTCTCACACTTTCATGTACATACGACATGACAATCATTTTCATTCTCTCTTATTAAGGGATCAAACATACAAAACATCATTTACAACTCTCTCACATCTATACAAGGACTTAGAGTGACATGGACTCACTGAACTTAACTAATCTCATACTTAACTCATGTTAAGTAGATGGGTGAGCCTACTTGCTCAGTGAATGAGTACTTCAAAAAAACAGTCTAAAGCACTAATATAATTACATATATACTTTTGAGAAATTGATATCAATTATAACAGCAGTAAGGTTTAAAGAGTTTAATAATTGACAATCATAAATATGGCAGGATACTCTAGATATTAACAAGAGCAAATCAATATATGAGCATGCTTGATTAATTTTAAAGAGAACTAATAATTCAGAAACATACAAAGAATAATTGTTGGGAAACTATACTCGAATCTTTCTTAGCCTTTCTTACTTATAAGAAACTCTTTAAAACTTATATTATCATATTTTAGCTTATGCCCTGATCATATGCAGTGTACTCTACATATGAAGACTCGCAGTGAACTACGATCTCACCATACAAGACTTAGCTTAAAACCCGGGAAGCTAAGCCTAGAACTGAATCTGGGTCTGCTTGACTCGAACCATCACATCTGACTAAGGCGGATAAATAGCTGGCCTTTAACTGGACCTCTCCTTCTAGACTGAGTACACAGGCGGAGGGCTTGAGACACTCTCTGGGCCTCATCTTGGTATGCTCTATGGGTACCTCTGGGTTACCACTGAGATCTCCAGTTCATGTTGGGTAACCTATCTTCTCTTAGGAGAATTCCTCAAGGGCTTCCTCTCCCTACATACTCTGTGGTGCGATCGGATCCCCATATACTGGTTGCTACTAGGGTGGATCATTTCCTCCCTATAGTGCAGACATCCGTAGGGAATCTACAGTATTTAGGACACCTATGTCTATTATTTTAATATTCTTGGAAAGATCTTTCTACATTGTACCTTTCTCTTACTTATACTTATCTCTAATATCTCTATGGTACCGCATCTATTTAATTGAAGTTTATAATACAACATGTACATCATCCTTAACTTGGCAGAGCAGTATATTCAAATACTGTAATATACTGAGAAATCAACATTTTATACCTACATGTAGACTAAAATTCTTAAATAACATAATACATGTCCACTTGATAATTTATACACTAGAATCATACAATTGAACTTCTTAATACACAAATAAGAGTTAATTAGTTGACATACGAGTAATCTTCATTTGCACCTGTAAATTATTTATACTTTCTTGGAAAATGTACACCTCAACCCAAATCTTGAGTTGTGCAACTCATACTGAGAACATGATAATCAAAATACTTAATTCATTGAACACCCTATCCTTACGGTTTCATTTACCTCTTTCACTTATCACATGGCTCTCATAAGGATTTCATGCAACATAAACATTCACTGAATAAAGACTACTATCAACAAATCATATAAAATCAGTATATGTATGAAACCTTAAAATTGAGTTGAATTTGGGTTTCCATACCATTCACTGAGATCACATGCATCAATAATAAAATTTAATAAATAAAGTCTATCATGTCAAGAAAATATGTTCAAATGGATTTCACGATATCTATTCACAAATATCCAACTTTCCTCGCAACTAGGGTTTCACCCTCTTTACTGAGATATCAAACAAACTATATTCACCTTAAATGAAATCTAAGATAGTATTTGACATATATGTACTATGAATTCATATAAACAATCATTCGAACCAAGGGAATCCAGATAAACAAATTTCTCTATTTATTTATAGAATAATTTCAATCACAGACAAATTCCCTATATTTCAGTTTACTCTTATAACCTTTGGGAATAATTTGGGAATTCTCATTAGGATGTATTGTATACATTTCTAATATGAATTTATCATCTAAAATTCAAACAAACAGAGGAAGAATCCATTTCATATCATTCTGCAACAACTTAGATCAAACAGACAATTTAGGATTTGTAGTCACATACTAAGTAATTAAAGATTATGGATGATTTAACCAATTTTCGTGTAATATACTATTTAGAGGAAGTTCCCACTCACCCTAAGGTGTGAAAACACCTTAAAAACGCAGCTCATCCCTGAAAATCGCGATCTCATATCAATTCCCTAGTAATTTACCCGATTCTTCTTCCTTTCAACTCGGAAATCCTAAAAATGAGGGATTATGAAGAAAGAGTGAGAAAAGGGGAAGTTTTGATACCATTTTGGATCAAATCAGAGGAGGGACGTAATTTGACATGTGATAGAAGATTCACCATGAAACTATATATAACCTTACATGATTTCATCATTCCTCGGACCGCAAAACCCTAGGTCAACATCTCCATCAATTTCTCCTCTCGAACCCTAACTCTCTCTCTCTCTCTCTAGGATTTCGTTTATCTGGATTGAATCATGAATTATGAGAGAACTTTTTGTTTTAGGTTGAACATATAGAGCAATTGAGCTGCTTGGGTTAATTGCACATTGACCCCTCACTAAACTTTTTCTTATTTCAGCAGCTTTTTCTGTCATAAAAAGGTTTATGTGAATTCATGTATTTCGAGATCAAACCTTCTCCAAAAGTTATGATAATTTATCATGAAATATATAATTGAGTTATAAAGCTTTAGTTAAAATTTGAAACCATTCCAAGTTTCCATTAAATAATTAAAAATCGAATAGTGCATTGCTATCTAGAATTCTGTAGAAATGCCAGTTACTGTAATTTGTCTGCTGATAAGGTCTAAACGAATCCAAAAATTATGAAAATTTTACATATTGTTTATGATTGAGTTTCAGATCTCCAATTAAAATTTAGATCATTTAGAATTACCAATAAATAAATAAAAATAAAACACTACACTATTGAAAAGCACTCTGTCAGCATTTTGGTTGAAGTATAGTTCGACTGAGAACCACATTCAAATAACACTCAAATATTCTGAAAATTTTCTCCAATATGCATGATTGATTTATCCATATCATATACAAAATTAAATTAAATACAAAATTTGTATAAAATAAAAAAAATCATTTACCACACTGCTATCTTTATCAAATTCCATGTTGATGTACCATCAAAACCCTAATTTCAGTCAACTAGGGTTTATATTTCTCAAACTCTAATTTCTCAAACAATAGAACACTTAACGATCATATTAGGTTTAAAAAATCATAATTGAATTATCATCATTAATTAGATTTAAGCAATGATCAATCCAATTAAGCATATAATCATCTAGGTAAACCCTAGTTTACCAATTAAGCGCAGATGCGGTCATAACATGTATGGTCCAAGTCACGTTTAATATGTCTTACCAAAAGAATCTATGCACTGAATCTGGGTTGACATGGGAGACAAGTTGAATATTATTCATCCATTTTATTTAAGAAAGCTTCTATAGGCCGACCAAAAAAGGGATAGAAATGGGGCCAGATCTGCAGCTCTTTTTTTTGCGAAGTCAGGAAGCATTCTTATTCATCTTGCCTTCCTCGTGCAAGCATTTCAAAAGGTTGGGTACACTCGCTAATGTTATTGGAAAACGTAAACCTAGTAGTACTACTACCATTACATTTATTTAAGGATAAGACTTCCTCCAATTCAAGAGGAGGGTGAACATAATGGAATACCCTATGTTGGGATTTTAGGTGGAACTTTGCTAGACGGTACGCGGACCTATTATTCTCTCTGCACACAAACTCTACATGACAGTCAACGATGAGCATCTTATGAATCAAGGCCACCCAGTACGCATATCTGGGAAGAAGCTTATGATCTTCGCGGATCACGCGTGCTGCAATCATGCTATTGGTTTCAATAGTAACCTCCCTCGACTGATTTTCATGAATGTATGCCAAGGCCATGTGGACACCTTGCAGTTCAGCCTCGGCTACTGACTAGATTTTAAACTTGCATCCTCCTCCACGGATCCAATCACCATATGAGTCATGCACAATTATGGTTGTGGATGCCCCCTTTCTTCGAACAGCTGCATCAACATTAATTTTACAGCAACCTTCTGCCTGCTCCCTCCACTTTCCGATCTTGGGTTGCTTCTCCCCTTTACCGGTTCTTATACTCGCTTGTTGAACATCTTGTAAACTCTTCAAGATGTAGTTCACCTGTTGCTCAACATGGTTGATTTTCTATTCTAAAACATGTTCATTATGACTCCTCCATATTCTATTGGTCGTGATAAGAAATAAGTTCTGAACCTCGGTTGAGATAGTCATACAATGCTTTTGCCATATCCTCGTACCCATGTGATCCCAAAAATGATCAATGTGTCTATCTACAAGCACCCTCGTCCACACTGGTCTGGCCGATTTGTAGTCTCTCAACGCATGCATCAAGGTTTCCTCCTCCTGCTGACAACGACCGCATTGTCCATTATCCATCAAGTGTATGGCCTTTCTCCTAGCATTGATCAGTAAGGCTTTGTGCTCAACCAACCAAGTGAAAATCTGAAGTCTCCTAGAGGTTTTAGTCTCCCAAATATATCCCCATTCACCTTGGATGGGAACCTCTCTTGATTTTCTTAAAGCCTCATAAGCCGACTTCGTGGAGAACATACCATCGGGTGATGAACACCACATCCAGATATCCTCACCTCCTTCGCCCATGGGGACATTTGACCTCAAGACTCTATTTACCCAAGCGTCTGACAACCAACTCCTTAAGAAATCTACATCCCAATGTCCTTGCAGTTCTATAACATCGCCTACACACAAATCTTGTAGCTCCATCGATATGGCCTTCAAGGAATGTTCCCTCAAGTAGCTTCCTGGTTCTACCCACGAGTCATCCCAAAAGTTTGTGTTCCTTCCGCTCAAAACACGGACTTGTGCATTCTCTAACACTCTTGCCTTTGCACGGAAAGCATACTTCATAAGTCGAGATCCTATAACCTATTGTGTGCTGTCATAGCTCTAGAATTTTCTTCGTAAACCTGCACACCACAGAGAGTCTCTATTGCTCACCAGGTCCCATGTGTTTCTGATCAACAAAGCCTCATTCCAGTCTCTCGTCATCTTAATTCCCATACCACCTTTCTCTTTTGAGTTGGTTACTTTGCACCACGCCACCAAGGACATAGGGTTCTCTTTGTTACTTCCTCCCCACATGAATCTTCTGACGGTTCTGCCAATTCTATCACATAGACCCAACAAAAGAACCGTTGTTTGCATAATGTAGGTGGGCATGGCCGTTAATGTGGACTTTGCAAGACAGATCGGACCTGCCAAGGAAAAACTCCTTGCAGACCAGACATTCACCTTGTTGTTGACACTCCTCAGGACATTAGAATAAGTCTCTTTGTAGAGTGTAGAATTGGGACTCCAAGGTAGCGACCCAGGTCGTCTATGACTTGAAACCCACACATTCTTTCTATCTTTCTCCTCTCTCTGATGGGAACAACTTTGGAAAAATATACTCTCGTTTTCTCTGCTGAGATCGATTGCCCGGACGCCTTCTCAAAAGCTTGGAAGCAGTCCTTTATAATTTTCATTTGAGCGTTACTCGCTTCTGCAAATAGGATAAGGTCGTCTGCAAAGCAGACATGAGAAATAGCTGGGCCATTATCCCCCAGATCTGGAGCTCTTTTTGTCCTTATGTATGCATAAGGACAAATTGAGAAGAAAGTAAGCCATTTACTTAGTTGTTTATTTCTTATACATATATAGGGACAACATATTCCAAATTTAATCTTTCTCGGATTCACATGTCATTTCTCTTTATATAAAAAAAAAATAGAGCCACTGAAAAACTATGACTCACCTTGTCGTTTTGTCCCTTCAATCACTTCGATGTAGCTGTTCCATCCTTCCTAACACAACATGTCTCTCTAGACATGATTAATTCGGCCCGTGTGATATTTCCTTTGAGATCTTCTATACAGAGGCAGAACTGGACGAATTTTGACATTTAGCCTGCTAAAGTACAAAGTAGAGGAGTGAAGCAACTTTAACAGGTTAAATGTCAAAATTCGTCCAGTTTGCCTCCAACTTTGCTTCCCCATAGCATTTTTCCATTTCCTTTTCCGTTCACTCCCAACAGTTGCTTTTGCGCGGACACGCCGTACACTATCGTCAAGGGCCCTGTTGCTGGGCCTATTGCTGATTGCCTACGCTCGGCTTCGTAATCTTATCAAGGAACGTTGCATCAAGTCGCATGTAATATCCAAATTATCATGAAGAATCTTAAACAGTATGTATCCTAAAACTTGCAGACAGTGGCAACCCATGCACCAACCGAGTTTTAGGGGTTCCATTTTGAGTTTTAAAATGATATCCACCTAATATATTTCTTATGTCAGTGGGGAAGCCGAGCAATGGAGTCGGCCCAACCGTCGCCAAATCAGTAGCCTTCGTGGTTACTGCAATCGTGAAAGCCGTCGGGTCCCCATCTGTCGATACTATTTAAGGAAGAACAACATTGCAGCATGGCGCAACGATCGATCATAAAAGGGCGCAAAATTCTGTTTCAATAATTGGTTTTTGCCATCTTCTTGTTGTCCTTCTCATGATAAAGAATTTAACCAAAATCAATCCAGAACATGTTCATTAAGATTATCTTTTCCATAAAAGTTGTAACAAGGCTAATGACGTAGCATAGATCATTACGGTTATTCACCCTCTAGGATTTATGCTGTCTGCTTTCCTTCGTCGTTCATTATAGATTTGGCTGTCTGCTCTCCTTCGTCGTTCATTATCCGTCCGCGAACAAAGTCAATCATTACCTACTGCCATTGTCACAAATTCGGGATGCATTCAATTGAGTTCAAAAATTTGGAATTCGACGATTATGCGGGAAAACCGGATAAAGATTGGTGTATGTACGGTCAACTATTCGGAAAAAAGTCAGAAAAAAAATCAGAGGATATATACATATATTGCATACATATATATGCATATACATGTTATGCACATATAAATATACATATATATTGCATACATATATCTATAACTATTACTTATAATTACATACATATATTACATACATACTAAAAAATATGTATGTACATGTACACACATATATATGCGCTCGAAGTCTCAAACTAACTTGAAGTCTTAATCAGTATAATAGGAACAAAAAGTAGAGAACGTGAAAAAGACATCAAACGTGATTAGTTCGTGAGTAATACAGAAATAGAATGTAATATTCGCGAATTGTAATTTATTCGGAAGTTTAATTCGCGTTTTAAAGGTTACTTTTTCAAAAAGTCGGTGACTATGCCTACTGCTAATACATGAAATTGTGGAACCTGAGTTGGGGTTATCACATGATTTAAGAGAGCCCACGGAGCACTATCATAGTTAAGAGAGCCGAGGAGGTGTCGTCACTGAACATGTGGCCGGCGTCGTCTCTGCAGTCGCGGCGGCATCTGGTCCGCATCTGTCCGTTGCTATATTAGGAAGAACAACACTGCAGCCGGGTGCAATGGTCTCTCATGAATCTGCAAATGTCTGTTTCAATCAATTCTCGGTTTGTCGTCAAATTCTCTCCCTCCTTCGGCTTTACAGGTGACTGGTGAGAGCTTGTTCACTGCAATAAATCCTAAATAAGTGCAAATTATTTTTCATGGCTAAATGCCGCCAATGTAGATAAATATTCAAGGGCCTCATGGCTTTCTATGGGCACGTTTGCTTTGCCGTAAGTAGGTGTATTGAATTGCATTTGAACATCCAACACCAAGAAAACTATGGCCTAGTTTGGCCGCTGTAGTTTAGAGTTCTAGTATTTGATGCACAAAGGCCTAGTTTGGCCGCCGTGATTCTAACTACCTGCATTTAATGCACGATATACATAGGGAATTAGCATTAACGGCTTCCCTTTTGTATTTGCTATTTACCGTTGTGCATATGATTTAACAAAAAAATGGTGATCGTGAAAGACGCCGAGAATGGCAGGCTTTAGAATTGCCGATCCGTGCTCCCCCTGTCACTCATCCTGCGTGTCCTCCTGTGAAGAACTGGTCACTTTACGGGCCCTACATCAGCTGCTCTACCACCGAATACCAAAAACTATATAATTATACAGGCAATTGCCAGGATTTTCAAAATCTTTACCCAAACTAGGCCAAAGTGTACAGAAAATAAATAGTAACGGGTGCCTTTTGGTATTTATTCTGTACCGTTGTGTGTATGATTCAGCACCAAAATTGTAATCATCACTCCCACCAGAATCGGCGGGTTTTGAAACAGCCGTACTTCCGTGCCAGCCCCCGTATCTCATTTTTTGTGTGCGCCGACACATGCCGGAGCTGGTTGCTCTCCGGCCCCCTCTACTGCCGAATACCAGGAAGCAAATAGTTACATACAAGATTACCGGGATTTTGAAAGTGTTTACCCAAACTCAACCTATGTTTGATTTGTTGGAGCGGGAGAGCGGAAGGAATCCCAGTACTTTTCAGTATACACTAAATGCTGGATTATCGTTTCCATTTGAAAAGAGTCGGACGCCGCGATGCAGGAACGAGCGAGACCAAGGACGCTAGCTGCCAACTACTCTCCGTGATCTATGGCCCACCATTGCCTCTTGTTAACGTTGAATAACTCCTTGCAACAAAGCTACTAGCCATTCTCTGGGGCGCTATGTCTTCGACAAGTTCTCGTACGTGAAGAAAACAGAAATGTTGTCCATATAAATAAACATAATGTTCTACGTTGCTGCATTTCTCGAATCTAGCAATTAATTAAACCAGGATGAAACGAATCCTGCAGTTTGCATAATCCAGTAAAACAAACATGCCATTTTCCTGAATGCATGCCAAGCATCTATCCAGCATTATTACCTATATTCAAGCGAATACTTCTGCCAACCCACATGGAAACTGTGGAGACCCGGTTGTAGTTGGTGCATCTTGTCATGGTGCATGCTGGCCAACTACTCTTATTCGAATTGGAAATATTCCAAACAGAAAAACAAGCCATAATACCATTATGTTATCAGTTAGGTCTTTAATAGCAATACATCATTACCTTGGCATTGTTTTTTTTTAAACTCCAACGTGCTAGGTATTGAAAAATTAACACCCAAGTACATTGGCGTGAAAAAGCTAATAACATTTGCGTTAAAAAGGTAACACCAAGGTCCACAACCCTATCTCCAACGAATTACATTCATCAATCATTACTTGCACGCCAACTATCAACTAAATGAATTTAAGGAGACTGAAAATGATGGTGATGTTCACGAGGTAGTTAGACAAATTTAAGGAGAGTGAAAATTCCAAAAGTAGAAGATTTTAGACGAAAAGCATAAACAACGTAAGAAATCAAAAGGTAAGTGGACAAAAGCCACTAGAAAAAGGAGCTAAAGTGAAATAAGAGAAAACTAGAAAATCAAAAAAAGAAAAGAAAGAGGTGAAGCAGGTTGTAATGACCTCACTTTTCAGCAACCCCCAATTAAGGAATGCCACAAAGATGAGAGTCATTACCTATAAAAATTATCCAAGGATCCAGATTTAGCAAATAACACAAAATAGTAAATACTTTTTTTTAATTCAAAAACGTTGTTATAGTAAATACTTACATGAACTTTATATCCTCAGAACTTTATATTTCAGAAGAAATACTAAACTATCTAATCATGCTGCATATCTTTAATATCTTTCACAAATTTCTTCCTTATCTTCATATTTGTGTCTTGTGTGTCAGCTATCTAAATCACCGACAAACAAAATGTGATCAACATATTTCTATACTGGTACGTGGGTTCATCCAATAATCACAAATATATATATATGGGATTAAGAGAGAAAGATTTATCCCCCCCTCTCCCATGCCCGTGGCGGAGGCCGAACGCCCGAGAGGGTGCTAAATCAAGGTGGCAACTGGGATTCGAACCCGGGTCCCTTCATGAGGAGACACCGTGCTTGACCACTTGAGCCACTCCTTGTCGGCATATATATATATATATATATATATATATATATATATATATATATATATATATATATATATATATATATATTCAATCATCATTTAGTTGAACATAAGAACTTGTATTTTCTTTTATATTTTGACCCATATGTAGTCTACTATCTCAGGTGTAACCACTATCCATCATTAGACTGATGTGTGTTACCCTTTGATCAGTGGAAGCTAGAGTTTAGAATATCATTAATTACTTTGTGATGCTTATAGGTGCTTTATAATTTACATGAAGTAAATAAACATCCAACAAATATCATTCATTCAATTTTCGAGAAACCTCAGCAAATATCAGAAGTCAATACATGTAATCATAAGCGTAACCACATACCTTAATGATGAGACACGCAAATATCAGTCAGATTACACTTCAATTATATTAAAGCAATCTAATCAACAAACATGAATCTAGAAAATTATATTATAATATCAGTCAGATTACACTTCAATTATATTAAAGCAATCTAATCAACAAAGATGAATCTAGAAAATTATATTATATCTGCATGTATATAAATCCTAAAGTTTCATCATCATGTTAAATAGATTAAACCCTACTCGGTCCTATTCTAGGGTTTACACTATATAATAGGGGTACAAACCCTATTTATCTCACATAATAGTTTATTAAAATTATAACTCCACTTTAATCATCATGTGTTATCCTGATTATCAAGTTAGGCCTTTTATGCCATTAGGGAAACTATGTGAAATTATGCAACTTTAAGATCCTAATGAATAAGGAGATTAGGTTCTAAACCCTAATCATTAAATTCGTCATATCCTTTTATTAGGAACACTTGGATTACATTAAACTTATTAACAACATAACACAAGTTATGTTTTTTCAACCTGATTCTTAATATGCATGATTTTCCATTTTAGATATCCAAATTATCATCGTGTTCATCTTAGATCCACATTATGTTGATCAATATCATATAACATCTCAAATTAACCAGATTTACTGATTTAAGCATAATAATGACCAAAACTAGGGGTTTTTATGATTTGATCATCACTTTAATGCATATTGCACTACTTTCAGAATAAAAAGCATAATTAAGTCCCCATTATATTTTATTTGGATTCTATGTGTTCTCTTGATATATTTTAAATCAATTTTACAAGATAAGCATTACTTGGCCATTGGGATAGTGCCACTTTAGCATTAAACATTAATTAATAACTTACCATAATTTGCTCAGGAAAAGCCTTAGCTACCCCTGAGCCTGAAATGCGGGAGATTTGGCAAAAGAGTCTTTGACTCTTATCGTTATCTCCCTCGCGCAGACACTATGCTCGGAACATGCACATTCACAACTGCTACTACAATGATGGGGGGTTCTGCCAGCACCGGTGCAGGGCACCCTAGGCTGCCACAAGGTCTGGGAACCCCTCGCGTGCCGCCCACGGCTCCGACACACATCGTTGATGACGGTTCCGGTGTTGTGGTGATCCACGACACTAAGGTTCTCTGTGAAGAACTTGTCATCAAAGTTCTCTTCTCAAATCGTCCTTGCTGACCCAGCTCTCCTCTGACACCTCCGACCTCCCTCCTCCTTATTCCTTCTAGTCATTACAAGTAGTTCATCTCCCTGTCGGGGTTGGAGCTTCCCATCCATGTGTTTGCATCGTCAGACTACCCCGATGCCTAGGACACCCTCCAGCCCCTTGCACAGTGAGCTAGATGACATGAGGAGGTGCCCCCCCCGCTCCCACTCACTGTAAAGGTCTAGGAAAGTTGCAGAGAGTTCTCATGGAGTTAGCCATGAACTGCGGTCCTATCTTTCCCTTAGACTATTAGTGGCAAGGTAAAGAAGGATACCTCTGGATACCGTGTCCTTCTCACAAGTAGTTGGTCTATGAGGAGAGTCATTCTTTTGGACTCATAGACGATCATGATCTACCAAGGCTAGAGCCTTATTTTCCTCATGGAGAGGGTTCCCTATGGTCTATATATATGCCTCCTAGGGGAAACCCAAATGGCTTCCACAAAAGGTGAAAGGGAGGGGAAAGGAGGCAGACCATGTTCAACTTCCTTTTCGGTCACAAGGCTAGGGGATCAATGTGGTTTTCCCCACATAAATAACCACAGACACAAGTGAGAAAGTCATAGGTTATGATTCGCTAATATGGAAGGAGAAGAAAGCATTTAGCCATCGACTCCCACACCCTACTATTGACTTGAGAGTTATACATTGTCCATATTTTGATAATGACTTAACCATTCCATTCCTATGTATCTATATATTTGTTCAAGATTGATTTTAGGCTTTAGGTAGATGAAAAGTGTCAAATTACACATACCCTAACTAGTTCAAGTTCAAGTCAAAAGCAATGCAAGTGTGCTTTTTGGGAAATCACTCCAAATCACCTTAGATTAATTTTGTAATTACTTGTATTGATGATATGACTGGTAACCAAGATGAGAAAAAATCAGGGATACTTAATTCCAATGTTTGGTTACTCAAAATTCATTTGGGAAATTTTTTCACAAACAATTTGTCGGTCGAGTTGGAAACTCGACCGATCTAGTGATGGATTTTCTAAAATGAGAAATCGGTTGAGTTGTACACTCATAGAACTCGACTGATCGATCAACCAAGCAAAACTAATTTTGATTCATCAGTCCAGTTTCCTAGAACAAACTCGAACGGTAGTTTGAAAATTAGCTTTGTTTGTTAGTGGATCAGTTGAGTTGCCCGAACGAATGTACAACACCGAAAAATGCAAAAAAAGTGATTATAACTGTTGAAGAGTTGTTTTAAATGAAAATAGATCGGTTGCAAGTTGTAAAATGGTTATTTTTTGTTCTTAAGTGATCCCACACTCAAAGGAACACCCCCAGCTATAAATAGGACCCCTTGGAGTTCATTCCAAGTTTTCTTATTCATGCTATTCTAAGTCCTTGCTATAGTTAACTGTGTTGCAACCCTTTGAGCCCCTTTCTCTCTCTCATTTACAAATAATTTCGTAATTATGAGTGATTTAAGTATGTTGTAAGAGAGCTACCTCCATGTTCTTGTAAAGCTCTCATTCCTTCCATCTTCTCAACCCCTTTCTCAAAGAGCAAAGGTTGAAGCAAGCTACTCCGAGTGAAGGTGAAGTTGTTGCTGGTCTTCTTCAAGGTTAAAGAAGAGCTGAAGATCTTGTACAGGTGAAGGTGAAGGGTAGAGCCAAGATTCAAGAAGAGTGGGTGATTCCTTCAAGGCTAACACTACTATAGAAAATGCTTTATACAATAGGAAAAATACAATAGTTATGTTGGTTGTGTTGTAGTTAGCATATCTTTTACAACAAGTCTATTTGTGTGTTGTAAATTATATATTTTATACAACACAAGTTATATACAATGGGCCAAACTCATTGTAGTATATGTGATACTACAACATGTGCTAAATTGTTGTAATAGACTGTAATATCACAACATACTCAAACCCATTGTAAAAGATCATAATTACACAACATGCTCTAACTCATTGTAATAGTCATGTATGCCAAATTGTTGTAATAGATCATAATTCCACAACATACTCTAAACTATTGTAAGAGATCATAATTACACAACATGCTCTAACCCATTGTAATAGTCATGTATGTTAACCCGTTGTAATAGACCATCATTACACAACATACTCTAACCCGTTGTAAAAGATCATAATTACACAACATGCTCTACCTGTTGTAATAGTCACATATGTTAACTCATTGTAATAGACCATCATTACACAATATACTATAACACATTGTAGTATACTATAATTACACAACAGGCTTTCACCTATTGTAATAGTTACCTGTTGTAATAGACCACAATCACACAATAGGTTTACGCATCATTTGTTGTATATGTACAAAAAAAAATATATGTGTTTCATAAAATGAAACTAGTTCAGTGGTTTGAGATGTGCCTTACTTTCAAGTGGTCTCAAGTTCAAAACCTTGTATTTAGATGTATTTTCCTTTTGTCTCAACATGTTATATACAACACCTCTATTACAACAAGTGTGTTCAATGAACTACAACATGTATTAACTGTTATATAAAATACATATATTACAACATGTGCAACACCTGTTGTATAAAGAACCGCCCCATAAGACCACACGATCTAATACAACAGTTGACACCCGTTGTAAAATGGAAAAATGAACAGTTGTAAAAACTATTTTTTGTAGTAGTGTAAAGACATGATGTAAGTTTGGGTAAGTCCTTGTTGAAGGCTGAAGACATCTTGATTAAGTGGGTATGTCCTTGTGTTGATGAAAGATTCTTGTCTTGAGTAGGTAAGTCCTTGGATGTATGGTGGTCTCCTTGTATCTCTTATGATGGAATATAAATATACATAGATTGCAAAGTCCTAGAGGTTGGCCTCTCTAGGTAGTGGATTGACTATCTCCTAGTTTGGAGATTGGAACCACTCCAAACTACCTTATCCAAGTGGATGTTTCAATCTCTCTCATCATTGCTTTGCTTGTTTAGATAGGACTTCAAGTTGTTCTGAAGCTATTGTTTTTTATTGATATAATTTGAAGGTCTAACTATTCTTGTGAGAATTTTGAAGCTCTATTCACCCCCACCTCTAGAACCCTAGATCCAACAAGTGGTATTAGAGCGTAGGATCTTCTCCAACAATCTCGCACCAGACAAGAAGATGGGTGAGAACCTACTTGGTTCACTCAACCTAGAGGGAGGCTTCTCCATGCATCCTTCGGTCTTTGATGGCACCAACTTCCTCTATTGGAAGCGGCGTATGCAGTTCTACATTCAAGGGATGAACTTTGATACGTGGAAGGTGATGATCGCTCTATACAAGGAGCCAACCAGAGCTGTGTCAATATGGAATGAAGTTGTACTCAAAGAAGCCCAACTCAATGCCAAATCTATAAGCATCGTCTATGCAACCCTCACCCCAATAGAGTTCAACCGCATCTCCTCATGGGATACAACCTATGATATTTGAGATAAGTTGTGCATCACCTATGAGGGCACAAAGCAAGTTAAGGAGGCCAAGATCTACATGTTGGTGCATTTTTGCCAATGGTGTTACCCACTACTCAATTAGAATTTGAATAGATGCAACCCCATGAATAGAAACACACAGTGGATTAAACTTTTAAATTTATAATGGACCTAAACTCAACACACTCGCACAAACTAAAACACTACACCCACAAGTGCATAGGGTCGTGTCACAGTATAGGAGGGCGGAAAGTATAGGGTCGATCCATAGGGAGAAAAGGGGGCACTAGAGCTAGGTTAGTTTTTGATGCTAGGTTCCTACTGCAGAGACTAGGGTCAAGGGTTTAAAGGTGAGTTGATTGTTAAACTAAGTTAAGAAAGAAAGAAAGACAAGCAAGAACAAAACCTAAGTTAACCCTAGACAATTAATTCTACTAAGTAGGAAAAGGAAAGGCGAGAAGAAAAGACAAGAAGAGAACAATCTACACTAAGGCAAGAAAGACAAGGCAAAAGAGCAATTAAAGACCTAAGCTAGCAAGAACAAAGCAATAATAGGGAAAGAAGCTAACTAAGCAAGAAAATGGCTAATTAAGCTAACAATAGCTAAGCAAGATGACAATTAGGGTTTTAAAGAAATAAAGGGGTGTGTGGGTTGTTTATGGGATGCACTTATCAATTAAGTTGGGGGTGACATATGAACATTATGATTCCATTTAGATTATCAAACCAAACAACGAGTTAGAGTCTAATGAATTATCCTAAGCTACTAACTGGCCATGGATATGCTAGGATGTGTATAGGGGAACTAGTCCCTACCACTCCCTACTACCCTTGTGCGGCTCAATTGGGTTAGGGTTTAGGTGTAATTCAATTGGATTCTAAACAAGTCTAGGTTTCTAGGTTAGATGATCTTAGGATGATTATGGGCTGAGATTAGTAATGGGAGTGGGAGTGAGGTTTTAGGCCTCCCATCACCCACATTCTAACCTTAAGAAAGCTACATGCTAAACACACCAATTTCATCTAAACTATCTACTTAGATCTCTCAACTAGGGTTAGGGGAATTGATTAGAATGTAGGAGGATGGGTAGCTAGCTAGGGATCCAAAGATTGGACCTAGGAGCAAATCCCAAAATTCATACATATAAGTAATTACCCTAAATTCCTAATTGACTTCAAGCATAAACTAACAAGAAATTCATGTAGAGTGAGATAGAAATAGAACATAATCATTAGCAAATGAAATTTTAATGTTTACATATCATTTTCCCCCAACATGGTGTTAAAGTAACATTTTACACCTCAAACAGTCCACTCAAGGGTCCTAGCTACTCATAACAATCCAAAGTACAAAAAGAAAGGAGAAAGAGATAGAAGAAACCATGGAGTTCGTTGTATATGAAGAATTCCTCCACTTTAGCTACTGCAGGGCATTCTCCTCTCTCTTCTAAGGTGTAGGGGCATGGAATGATGATGGAAATGGGTGGAAACAAGAAGAAACTAGGGTTTTAGTGGTGGAAATGGTAAAATGGGGTGAAATGGAGGTGAAAATGGAGTGGAATGCTATGGGGAAAAAATGGGGAGATAAGGTGTGGTAGAAGGTAGCTAACCTCATGCTGGGGCAACCACCTAGGTATATATATGTGGGGGAAGAACTAGGTTATGCATGGGTAGTGTGGGAAAAATAGTACAAAAGTAGCTAGGTTTTTATAGGTAGCACGACCGTGGTGGGGAGGGGTGAGAACGGTCGTGGTGGATGGGAATGACTTTGGTGAGAAATGGTGAAAAATCACAGGGAAATGGTGATTTTTTACTAAAGGTGGCACGATCGTGGTGGGACTAGGGTAGCACGGCCGTGATGGTCACCACGGTCGTGGTGGTTTGAAATGTCTAGCCCATTCTCTGCTCCATGACCATTCTGCCTCTACTGGTACACAGCCGTGTAAGGGGGCACACCCATTCTGGGTCAGTGCACCATGTCCGTTCAGCGTGGCACGACTGTGGTGATTCTAGAACTATCACAACACTTCCTTGATCATGGTGGAGAGGGGGAGCTAGTTGTGGCTATGGAGGAGGTGGAGGTGACACTTGGTGTTGAAATTCAGGTGGAGGAAAGAATTGAGGTTGGAAGGTGAATTGTTGGGAAAATGGTGGTAATGGAGGTGGAGGTGGAGTATAAGTCTTGGAATCACCTTAGAAGTGTTAGATGGGATGCACTTTCATGGGAGGAGGACTATAGAAAACTTGAGGAGAGGGCATTGGTCCACTAGCTTCATTGAAGCTTAAGATGGGTTTTGAAGACAATTTTTCTTCTTGGAGAGCAATTATGGAGGATAGCTGCTCTATCCTCTCCTCAAGCTTTGTCACATTCATTTGTATGTCATCAACTCTCTTTAGCCTAGAGAGGACCTCTTCCTCAAACCTTGAGCTGTATCTTGGACTTTGTGGGTCTTGGTAGCTATAGGAGTGAGGTGTTTTTTTTCTTCACCATAGAACTCAAAATAAATGAGTGGGTGGCAAGGAACATTTGTCACCTGGTTCTTCATGAAGCTCACTATGTCACCATGAATCTTCATCACTTACAGACTTGATTCATTATGAGTGGGAGGTATCACACCAAAGGCATAGCCCTCGTTATTCATCATGCTAGAAGCTCGAATTCTTGATCCTTCAACTAGCTGCTCAAACAAAGGACATATCTCCTCAGGTGGCCTAGCCATGAAAACTCCCCCACAAGAAGAGTCTATTGTATCTTCATCCTTTAGAGATAGTCCAGATTATAATGATTGAACTAGCTTCCACAAAGGGATCTCATGGTGTGGGCACTCTCTCAAAATCTTCTTAAACCTCTCCCATGCATTGTGAAACTGCTCATTTCCCATTTGACTAAAACTTGCCACGGCACGCCACATTTGTGTTAACCTTGCTATAGAGTAAAATTGCATTAGGAAGACATTCTTCATTGTTTCCCAACTCATGATGTCCCTTCTAGAGTCATACCAATCTTTGGCTCTATCTTTGAGGGAGAATGAGAATAATGTCAACCAGATTGTGTCATCACAATCTGTCGACGTCCTGAAGGCGGAGCATACTTCAAGAAAGGAGTCCAAGTGCTAGTAGGGGTTATCACTCTCTGAGCCATAGAAGATGGAAAGGAGCCCAAGAAGACCTGGAGGAATGGAGAATTGCTCCCCTGGCATTTGATCAACCTTGCTAGAAATTGGTGATTTATAGTTGCTAGGCATGAAATAGTCTTGAAGCGGCTTGTGGGGTGTATTTTGGCCTTCCATCTTGTCTTCCCCCGAATGGCTTGTCATATGCACAAAGCACAACCAAACAAAAGATAACAAGTTAGCAAACTGATATGCACGAAAAATGCAAAGAATAAAGAATAAATAATAGCAATGATGAGGGCAATAGGAAAAGTCAAACAAAAACTAACTAGCTAGGCTGAGCACCTTTACTCCTCGACAATAGCACCAGAAAGCTTAGTGCATTTCTGCCAATGGTGTTACCCACTACTCAATTGTAGTTTAAATAGATGCAACCATGTGAACAGAAACACACAATGGATTAAACTTTTGAATTTATAATGGACCTAAACCAACACACTTGCACAAACTAAAACACTACACCCGCAAGCGTACGAGGCCGTGTCATAATATATAAGGGCGGAAAGTATAGGGTCGATCCACAAAGAGAAAAGGGGGCACTAGAGCTAGATTAGTTTTTGGTGGTAGGTTCCAACTACAGAGACTAGGGTCAAGGGTTTAAAGGTGATTTGATTGTTAAACTAAGTTGAGCAAGAAAGAAAGACAAGCAAGAAAAAAACCTAAGTTAACCCTAGCCAATTAATTCTACTAAGAAGGAAAAGATAAGGCTAGAAGAAAAGACAAGAAGAGAACAATCTAAAATAAGGCAAGAAAGACAAGGCAAAAGAGAAATTAAAGACCTAAGCTAGCAAGAACAAATCAATAATAGGGCAAGAAGATAACTAAGCAAGAAAATGGCTAATTAAGCTAATACTAGCTAAGCAATATGGAAATTATGATTTTAAAGCAATAAAGGGGTGTGTGGGATGTTTAGGCGATGCACTTATCAATTAAGTTGTGGGGTGACATATGAACATTATGATTCCATTTATATTATCAAAACAAACAACAAGTTAGAGTCTAATGAATTATCCTAAGCTACTAACTGGCCATGGATATGCTAAGTTGTGTATAGGGGAACTAGTCCCTAACGCTCCCTACTACCCTTACGAGGCTCAATTGGGTTAGGGTTTAGGTGTAATTCAATTAGAGTCTAAACAAAGTCTAGGTTTCTAGGTTAGATGATCTTAGGATGATTAGGGGCTGGGATTTGTAATGGGAGTGGAAGTGAGGTTTTAGGCCTTCCACACCCACATTCTAACCTTGAGAAAGCTCCATGCTAAACACACCAATTTCATCTAAACTAGCTACTTAGATCGATCAACTAGGGTTAGGGGAATTGATTAGAATGTAGGAGGATCGGTAGCTATGTAGGGATCCAAAGATTGGACCTAGGTGCAAATCCCAATATTTATACATATAAGTAATTATCCTAAATTCCTAATTGATTTCTAGTGAAAACAAACAAGAAATTCATGTAGAGTGAGATAGAAATAGAACATATTTATACATATACGTAATTACCCTAAATTCCTAATTGATTTTAAGTGAAAACAAATAAGAAATTCATGTAGAGTGAGATAGAAATAGAACATAATCATTAGCAAATGAAATTTCAATGTTTACATATCATTTCCCCCCAACATGGTAGCAAAGTAATATTTTACACCCCAAACAGCCCACCCAACGGGCCTAGCTACTCATAACAATGCAAAGTACAAAAAGAAAGGAGAATGAGATCGAATAAGCCATGGAGCTCAATGTAGATGAAGAATTCCTCCACTTCAACTGCTGTAGGGCATTCTCCTCTCTCCTTCAAGGTGTAGGGGTATGGAATGATGATGGAAATGGGTGGAAATAAGAAGAAACTAGGGTTTTGGTGGTGGATATGTTGAAATGGAGTGAAATGGAGATGGAAATGGAATAGAATGGCTAAGGGTGAAAATGAGGAGCTAGGAGGTGGTAGAAGGTAGCTAAACTTGTGTTGGAGCCGCCACCTAGGTATATATAGGTGTGGGGGAAGTACTAGGTCAAGTAGGGGTAGTATGGTAAAAATAGTGCAAAAGTAGCTAGGTTTTTGTAGGTAGCATGGCCGTGGTGGGGAGGGGTGAGAACGATCATGGTGGATGGGAAGGATCATGGTGAGAAATGGTGAAAATTCATAGGGAAATGACAAATTTTGTACTGAAGGTGGCACGGCCGTGGTAGGGCTAGGGTAGCATGGCTGTGGTGGTCACCACGACTGGGTGGCTCAAAATGTTTAGCCCGTTCTCTACTCCACGATTGTTCTGCCTCTTCTTCTACATGGTCGTGCAAGGGGGCACAGTAGTTCTGGGTTAGTGCACAATGGCCGTTCTGTGTGGCACGACTGTGGTGATTCTAGCTTTGCTTGAGGATGACTTTGTTGATTTGCAAGTGTCCTAGCATGACCGTTCTGTGTTACCATAGTCGTACTGGCCTGTGGATCAGCACTTGGACTTGATTCTTAGGCTTTTCTTGGACATCTTTGCTTCAATGGATCTTTGGCCACTAGGGGTAGGTTGAGGGAGCATCAAACTTCAATTTAGATTTCTCTAAGGGTAGAGAAACCCTAGGATCACTCGTTCTCTCTCTCTCTCTCTTCCATCAAGCATGGTCCAAATGTCTGAAAAACATGCAAATAATGTCCATAAGTGAATTTTACACAAATATGCATATTGAGGGAAATAACATATAATCTAAAAGGTATAGATGTGATTGAAATGCAATATGATACAAGATAAAGCCCTAAAATAGGTATGAATCATTGAACAACCTTCTAGAGAACTTCAAGATGGGTAAGAAAGAAGGAATTGTTGAGATGTACTCTAGGCTCAACATCATCATCAATGACCTAGCTACTTTGGGAAACACTTTGGCTAGAGGAGCAATGAACTCTAAGATCTTGGGAACTCTATCAAAGATATGGGAGTCTAAGGTGACCTCCATTGAAGAAGTGATAAGCCTTGGTGACATCCCAACCAAAGAGCTCATTCGCAATCTACAAGCTCATGAGCCAAGGCTTGACAAGCAAGAAGAAGAAGCCAAGTAAGAAGAGAAGGAAGCAATAAAGATCAAAGATAGTGCCTTCAAAGCTCAAGTGCAGGCTGTCATCCTTCAACAACAACTTGCTTTCCAGACCTCTCCCTCCTCCTCTAGTGAAGATGATGGCCCTAGTGAGAATGAAGCCAACTACTCCATGGGCAAGCCCTTGAAGGGAAAGAAATCCTCCTCCTCTACTCCAAGATGCTACAAGTGTGGCCAAAAGGGACACTACAAGAGTGAATGTCCTAAATCAAGAAAGTCCAACCATAAGGGTAGATCCAAGAAGGAGGAAGAATACAAGAAGGAGATCAAGTACAACAGGAAGGAAAAGAAGGAGAGAAGATATAAGAATGCAGCTTGGGAAGCATCATCCTCAAGTGTCTCTAGCTTCGATGAAGATGGAGAGTGCCACCTTGCACTCATGGCCTCTACAAGTGAAGAAATTGGTGAGGTAAGTGAAGTATTCTTGCATGAGTTATCTAAAGAAACCCTTATTGATATGCTTATTTCTACCCATTCTTCTTTTGCTAAATTTAAATCTAAAAGAAAGAGGTTAGGAAAAATTATTAATGAATTGTATACTTAACTTGAGATTCTTGAGCAAAATGAGAAAACTCATCTTGAGAGCATTGATAACTTGCAAGGACAATTTCTTGATCTTGAGTTTCAATACAATGGAGTTGCGGTAGAGAATGGTGTTTACCTTAAGAACATTGAAACTCTTAAGGAAGATAACCAAAAGTGCCTAAATGAACTTGAACTCTTAAAATTGAAAATGTTGAATTCAAGCTTAGTGTTGACTCTCATATAGATGAGAGGGATGTTTATCTGAAGGAAATTCAATTTCTTAAGTCTGAAAATGCTAGGTTACTTTGTCAAGTTAATGATTTATATTCTAGACCTATCTCTCCTAGTAATGATGTTGCTTCAATTTCTCTTGAAAAAGATTCTTATTTGACTAAAGCCCTCTGTTTAGAGGTCGACCTTGTTCATGCTAGAGATGATCTTGCTAGTTTGTCTTCTACTATCATATCTCTAAATGATGACAATCATAGACTTACAGCCACTTTGTAGAAATTCTTCAAAGGGAAAAACTCCCTAAATGAATTCCTTGACCATTCTACAAAACAAAGTGGTACTAGTGGTTTGGGATTTGTAGGGGAGCACCTAAGGGCAAGAACAAACCCAAAGGTAAGAAAAAGAGTAAGGAAACCTCCTTTTTCATTGGAGAGTCTTCTGGAACTAAGAACCGTATGATTTGTTCTCGTTGCAAATGGTTGATCATTATTCTACTTATTGTCCTTACAAGCCTAAGGGGGCCAACCCAAAGATGAAATGAGTCCCCAAGCTAACTCCAGATCCTAAAGTTTGAGTTGGGAATCGAAACTCTCCTTTCTTGTAGGAAAAAGGTAGATGAATTGTTGATAGTGGCTGCACTAAGCACATGACAGGTGATATAAGCCATTTCAACAACTTCACTAAGAAGAAAGGAGGTTCATTTATCTATAGGGAAAACAAGAAAGGTAAGGTAAAAGGTTAGGGAGATGTAGGTGAATCCTTATGTATCATGAATGTTCTCTTAATGGATGGCCTAGATCACAATTTAATAACTGTAAGTCAATTATGTGATAGTGCTATTTACTTCTTTTGAATGCTTGATTCTAGATTCCCTCACCTATCAGGTCATATATAAGGGGACTAGAAGTGGTAATATTTATGTAATTGTTCTTGACTCTATTAAGCCTATTGTTGGTAGATGCCTATTAGTCAATTTGAATGGTATTTCTCTTTGGCATCGTCGACTTGGTCATTTAAATATGCATCAATTGAAGAAGTTGAGAAAAAAGGACTTGGTCAAGGGATTTACCAAATTGAATTTTGAAAAGGATGAGGAATGCCAAACTTGTACCCAAGGAAAGCGACTTTGTACTGACTCCCACACCCTATTGTTAACTTGAGAGTTATACATTGTACATATATTGATAATGACTTAACCATTCCATTCTTATGTATCTAATATGTTTGTTCAAGATTGATTTCAGGCTTTAGGTACATAAAAAGGATCAAATTACACAAGCCCTAGCTTGTTCAAGTTCAAGTCAAAAGCAATGCAAGTGTTCTTTTTGGGACATCACTCCAAATCAACTTAGATTAATTTTGTAATCACCTGTATTGATGATATGACTTGTAACTAAGATGAGAAAAAATCAGGGACACTTAATTCCAATGTTTGGTCACTCAAAATTCATTTGGGAAAAATTGTCATAGGAACTTTGTCGGTCGAGTTGGAAACTCGACCGATCCAATGATAGATTTTTTGAAATGAGCAATCGGTCGAGTTGTACACTCACACAACTCAACTGATATATCAACTAAGAAAATTTGATTTTGACTCATTGGTCAAGTTTCCCAGAACAAATTCAATCGATAGTTTGAAAATTGGCTTTGTCTGTTAGTGGATCGATCGAGTTATCTTAATTGAAATTCGACCAAATATATTGTACGGAAAATGCAGAAAAATGATTATAACTTTTGGAGAGTTTTTGTAAATGAAAATAGATCCATTGCAAGTTGTAAAACAACTATTTTTCATTCTTAAGCAATCCCACACTTAAAGGAACACCCCCAACTATAAACATGACCCCTTGGAGTTCATTCCAAGTTTTCTCATTCATGCTATTCTAAGTCCTTGCTATAGTTGAGTGTGTTGCAACCCTTTGAGCCCCTTTCTCTCTCTCATTTACAAATCATTTCATGATTATGAGTGAGTTAGGTATGCTGTGAGAGAGATACCTCCATGTTCTTATAAATATCTCATTCCTTCCATCTCCCTAGCCCTCTTTTGCAAAGAGAAAAGGTTGAAGCAAGCTACTCTGAGTGAAGGTGAAGATATTGTTGTTCTTCTTCAAGGTGGAAGAAGAGGTGAAGATCTTCTCTAGGTGAAGGAGAAGGGCAAGGCCAAGATTCAAGAAGAGTGGGTAATTCCTTCAAGGCCAAAGATTGGATGCAAGTTTGGGTAAGTCCTTGTTGAAGGCTGAAGACATTTTGATTAAGTGGGTAAGTCCTTGTGTAGGTGAAAGACTCTTTCCTTGAGTAGGTAAGTCCTTGGACTTATGGTGGTTTCCTTGTATCTCTTATGATGGAATATAAGTATACACGGATTACAACTATTACATCCTTTAAATTCGTGGATTTCAAGCCTAAATGAATTAGGGAACATATAACAATTATGTGTTATGAGGGATCATAGTTGATGATTCCAAATCCTAGAAGTAGACAGAATGATAAATTTAAGTTAATAATGTACTTTTAAACATATGTGTTCATATGAGGCAAATATAAGATGCAATAATCATCAAAGCCTCAAATCTGGTAATTTAGTATGCAATTAAGCTCATGGAGCCTTTAGAAGGCCCAAGGTGTGGTTCATGGGCCTTAGAGTCACTTTTGAGCCCAATTGGTTAATCAGAGTTGACATACAAGTCCCAAAGATATAAGTTTGGATGATGAGTGTTCGGGAGCATGGAAACTGATGATTATTATTTTATATAATGGATAATCCATACATATATGGGATTATGTACGGAAATCCAAGATAATCTAGAATAGGTGTTTCACCTTTAATGGGTTGCTAAATAAGTGCTTTCATTAAGAAGTTGGCAATTATCCAATAAGGAAAAATGGGATGAGATCCATTATATCCTTCCTTATTTGACGTGGGAACTGCCCAATTATGTATAAATGTCTAACGAAACCGGAACCCCATGGACTAGAAAATCCTAGTTTATACTAATCATATATATATAAGATCTACCCTAGTGGTCTTCGTAGTCTCTTCCCACAGATGAATCCTAGAAACAAATTTGTTGCCTTCACCCATCTCCTGGCCTTGTACTACATCCTCTCTTGGCTTCATGGGGTGGAAGGGACCCTCTCTCTTCTCTCTCTCAAGACCTAGACATGGAGGGAGACAACTATGCGGTTAGATGAGCGATGAGGATGGAATCATCGGAGTTACCATTAATTAGTTATCATTTATTCATTATTACCAGAATTGAGTCAATAGAGAACTGAAATGTATGCAAAATATCCAATTTTTGTTTGCAACATTTGCAGAGCCTAAGAATGAGGTGAATTACCTTCATGCCCTCATACTCCATGTACAATCAGATGGGTTGTTTGGTAATTTGGCTCTATTTCCCTTCTATGTTGCGCAGAGCGGCCCGCTTGGCCTGGCACGCATGCCCTACACCCGTTCACAGAGTGCGACTCCATGCTAACGTTGTTGGAGGTATTTGGGTGGTTCCCTTCCTCTATCACACATCACCACCAACAAATTTTTGAGTCTAAAGTCATCCTTCCCCGTAGAGTCATGCTCCCACGCGACGTTGTGACGACGCTGCACCTTGGGCCAGCACTACCGCCCGTCGCCTGGCTTCACTTTGGGAAGGACGAGCACCACTCGAACTCTATCTCCACTCTGCTCCCCTCATGACTATGCCCCTAGCAGATGGCTGGCCGCACTCCTCCTCTCACCCTGCATACTCGGATCCCCTCCGTATGACCTGGATGGTTCCTCGATGCACCCTCGACAATACACCTCATCCTCGACGCCAAGCCCCTAGTTCACCTTTACTGGCACCCGAAGTGGCATTCCGGTTGGTCGTGATCTCCCCTCCATGGGTAGTAGTGTGTGGAGGCAAGTAGGGTTAGGGTTCTATCCCTATTACCCATTATCCATCACACATCCTCACAACCTAGATGCAAGCGACATTGTTCTAAAAGTATGTGTAATACATGTGTTAATGTGATTAGTGTAAGGGAAAACCTAGATTTTGCTTAATCTAATGCTTAATTGGATAGGTTCGTTCATGTTAAACTAACACCTAATCTTGCCATGTATAATGAGTGAAACGTTGATAATGATGAATAATGGATGATTCCAGATTAGTAATCTTATATGTTGTTTTAAGGTTTTGAAACCAATACAGACATCTTGCTATGATCATAATGTTAGTAACATGATTTAGGTGTCACGGGTAATCTAATATGCTTAATTGATGATTAGGGTTTCACCTAATATGCATAACTAAAGTTGTAATCTCATAAACCATGATATGATGGAATTAGGATTTGTAACCCTAATACCTAGTCCAAACACAAGATAACTCTAAATCCTTGTTTAGGAGCGGATCTAGATTTGATTAATGTAATGCGATTGACACATATGTAGTATGTATATTTCAGATTGAATGTTTTGTTGCTTGGATGTTTGGATGCACTCTTAAAGTACATGTGATATAATCTGCATGGTTTTTGCTATGGTATAAGGTACGTGGTTACACTTATGAATATATGTATCGAATTCCAAGATTGCCAATGTTTATCGATGAGATTGAATGACAAATAAACTACTTGCTTGTTTATTTACTTCTTGTGAATTATAATGTTCCTATGAGTATCATGTAAAATAAATAATAATCTTTTGAACCTTGGGTTAGACTAATCTTAAGGGTAATGCACATGAGCCCCAGAGGGACAATGATTACACCTGAGGTAGTTGACCAAATATGGGTTATAATATGAAAACAATTTTATGATCTTATATGCAAGATAAAGATGTTTGCTTTTATGTTACTTGTGATTATTTTTTGAACCCAAATATCAGTATAGCAATATATTGACCGAATATTTGTTTGTCGGTGTTTTTAGGTATCAAATATAATTGATAGTGTGGACATGAGGGTACATATAAAGATGTTGAAGACACTAGAGTTATTCCTGATGGTTTAGTTTTAATGGTTTATCTTCACACCTATAAATTGTTAATTCTATTTAAACATTATGTAACTCCTTAGAGGAGATTTTTATGTAAACATGTAAATATTTGCTCATTAATGGAAGTTGTTTACTATTTTGTATTATTTCTTAAATCTGATCCTATAGTATATGATTAACAATCTGTGACTTTAAGGTCTTTTAGACACTCAAAAGTGTGGGTCATTACATTTGGTATCAGAGCAAAGATTCATCAACTCATACTTAATAGTTTATAATTTCAAATTATCCTTAGAAATGTTAAGAGAAGAATTAAGTTCCTCATCTCACATTTTTGTCTACTTCTCATATCTTGCTTGAAAAGCTTTGAAAAGAAAATATTAATAGGAGAAGTAAAATGTGAAAAGATGTAACATTTCATGTAGGTCCCTCTAGATAGCGTAAATAATAGAAAGATACATGTTTGGGTAAGCCCTTTCTTAGAGGAAGGACTTGGGATAGGATGTCAAAACTCTAGAGAGTATAGGGATAGGGAAACTCTGAGAGGTAGAGTATAGTCCCTAACCCTAACTCTAACCCTAAAAACCTTAATCTTAAATAATGAGCATGGTGTGGTTGTATGGGACACCCTCCATGTGAAACTTGAAGTCAAGAATAAGAAAGATAAAGGGATGAGTTTAGGTAACCCAATCTCCCATGCATGTGTGCATGAGGAGCAAAAAACTTCTTTAATATGTCTTAAGATAAATATGAACCCAAAAGGTAGATATATGAAAATGAAAGTGAATATATCTTGCTCAAACCCATTATGTTTTCTTTAGAAGTTTGGTGATGATGGCCAATCCCCTAGAGGGAAGGCCGATGTGGTACCAAGCCCCTGGAGGGGAAGGTGACCTAAGTTCATTAAATGGACATAAACCATGAGGGGATATTATAAGAATTGAGCAAACATGAGTTGATATGTTATAATGATAAAAGTTATGCCTAATGATAAAAGAAAGAGGGAAGCAAAATCTTAGATCTTGGGATTAGGTTGTGGCTAGAGATCCTAACCCCCTCCTATGAGCCAAGAAAGCACCCTAGGCAAGGACTTTCCCTTAAAAGGTATGTGAATAAATGTATTTAAGTATTGAGATAACCTTAATCCTCACCTAGAGGAGTGAGGAGTCAAAGATATAAAAAAAATGAAAGTACTTGAATTCTTTGAACCCAAGGATGCCAACTCTGAGTGACACAACTGGTCAAGCCCAGGAGGGAAGGTGGCCTATGTGGACGACCAAGCCCAGGAGGGAAGGTCATGAAATGGTCAAGCCCACGAGGGAAGACCAGGAAGGCACCAAGTCCAGGAGGGAAGGTGGCCTAAGTCCACAATGCAGTTGTTTAGGATCAAGCCCCTGGAGGGGAAGATCACAGAGGTCAAGCCCAGGAGGGAAGACTGACATGGAACCAAGCCCTGGAGGGAAGGTGGCCCGAGCCCAATGATGGGATGACACTGCATTATGTGTACTCAAAAGAGAGAGATGAAGGCAGTCTGGGTTAAAGAATTAAATAAGAGAATCATGTGCTTAAAAGATGTGACATCTCAAAAGAAACCCTTAGGGAGGGTAGAGTCCTAATGCAATCCTAGGGTCAAGTAGGGTGTATTAGAGGTACATAGGATCGATGGGTTGGGAGTTGATATGCCCTGGATGCACATGACCATGTGGTCGGGAGGTAATAGCTAGGTTCATCCAAGGTACATGACTCAGGAGATTAGCTACCTCCATAAGGATCATGTAGCCTAATGGGTGAATGTGAAAGGCACTCTCTTGATGCATAAGAATGAGATCACTCCAAAAGTACCTATACACTAGACTCGAGGATTTGGCTAAGGCTCATAATGATACATGAGATGTAAATATAAAGATATAAGGAAGTCATGAAAACTTAAGAGGAGTTGTGCCCTAAATTAAGAGTAAGAAAAGGGACACTTGACTTCATGAAATATAAGAATGCTATAAAATCAAGAGAAGGAAAGTATAGGGTCATATAGAGTATGATTCAACTTAATATGTGAAATTGAAAGGTAATGTGTGGATGTACCATCCTCACTCTTGGAATGAAATGAACGGTGTATTTGAGCAGCATCCAAATGCTTATTTCATCTCATTATGAGGGAGGGAGATGGGGTAGACACACGTTATGCTTAAAATTGAGATAATGAGGACGAATATCCTACATTTAATGTGTAATGACATGAACCAGGGTTAGAGGTGATACCTCACCCTTGTGTGCAAATAACGATTAATAGGTTGGAAACCTAGGTGAAAAAAGAAATCATCGAGTAATAATGAAATCATCAAAGAGAATAGAATCATCAAGTGATGATATTTTGTGTATACTAGAGATTTGGATATACTTGAATTTGGATTTAGGTGCCAATCTTAGTAATAAAACAAATGTTGATATACTAAAGAAAAGTTGTTAAAGAAATCTAAGTGGGGTGGTAACCTAAGTTTTGAAGATGATATGAGTATCATTCACATAGGCTTAGTAGGCCTGAATTTTGAGGACAAAATTCCTTTTAAGGAGGGGTGAATGTTACATCCTTGAAATTTTTTGATTTCAAGCCTAAATGAATTAGGGAACATATAACGATTATGTGTTATGAGGGATCATAGTTGATAATTCCAAATCCTAGAATTAGATTGAATGATAAATTGAAGTTAATAATGTACTTTTAAACATATGTGTTCATATGAGGCGAATATAAGATGCAATAATCATCAAAGCCTCAAATTTGGTAATTCAATATGTAACTAAGCTCATGGAGCCTTTAGAAGGCCCAAGGTATGGTTCATGGACCTTAGAGTCGCTTTTGAGCCCAATTGGTTAATCAGAGTTGACATATGAGTCCCAAAGATATAAGATTGGATGATGAGTGTTCAGGAGCATGGAAACTAATCATTATAATTTTATATAATGGATAATCCATACATATATGGGATTATGTATGGAAATCCAAGATAATCTAGAATAGGTGTTTCACCTTTAATGGGTTGCTAAACAAGTGCTCTAATTGAGAAGTTGGCAATTATCCAATAAGAAAAAATGGGATGAGATCCATTATATCCTTCCTTGTTTGACGTGGGAACTGCCTAATTATGTATAAATGTCTAACGAAACTGGAACCCCATGAATTAGAAAATCCTAGTTTATACTAATCATATATATATAAGATCTACCCTGGTGGTCTTCATAGTCTCTTCCCACGGATGAACCCTAGAAACAAATTTGTCACCTTCACCCATCTCCTAGACTTTTACTACACCCTCTCTTAGATTCATGGGGTTGAAGGGACCCTCTCTCTTCTCTCTCTCAAGACCTAGACATGGAGGGAGACAGCCGTGCGGTTAGATGAGCGATGAGGATGGTGTCATGAGGCACAACATGGCCTGCGTCTGGGTTGTGAGGATGCGTGACGGATAATGGGTAGCAGGGATAGAGCCCTGACCCTACTTGCCTCCACACACTACTACCCATAGAGGGGAGATCATGACCAACTGGAATGCCACTTCGGGTGCCAGTACAGGTGAACTAGGGGCTTGGCATCAAGGATGGGGTGTAGCGTCGAGGGTGCATTGAGGAACCACCCTGGTCATATGGAGGGCATCTGAGTATGTAGGGTGAGAGGAGGAGTGTAGCCAACCATCTACTAGGGTCATAGTCGTGAGGGGAGCCAAGTGGAGATAGAGTTCGAGCGGTGCCCGTCCTTCCCAAAGTGAAGCCACGACGGCGGACGATTGCGCTGGCCCACAGTGTATTGCCGTCACAGCATCACGTGGGAGCATGACTGTATGGGGAAGGATGACTTCGGTCTCAACAGTTCATTGGTGGCGATGTGCGAGAGAGGAAGGGCACCACTCGGCCACCTCTGACAGCGTTGGCGTGGAGCTGCACTTTGCGGATGGGTGTAGGGTGTGAGCTCCATGCCAAGCGGGCCGCTCTGCACAATGTAGAAGGGAAACAAAGCCAAATGACCAGACAACCCATCCGATTGTACATAGAGTACAAGGGCACGAAGGTAATTCACCTCATTCTTAGGCTCTGCAAATGTTGCAAACAAAAAAATGGATACTTTGCATACGTATCAGTTCTCTATTGGCCCAATTCTGGTAATAGTGAATAAATGATAACTAATTAATGGTAACTTCGATGATAGCAAAAGCATATGTCAAATTGCTCAGAAAAATGAGAGAAATCCAAAGAAAATATAATTAGAGTCTAATTATGCTTCCTATTCTAAAATTATGTGTAATACATGTGTTAATGTGATTAGTGTAAGGGAAAACCTTGGTATTGCTTAATCTAATGCTTAATTGGATAGGTTCATTCATGTTAAACTAACACCTGATCTTGCCATGTATAATGAGTGAAACCTTGACAATGATGAATAATGGACGATTCTAGATTAGTAATCTTATATGTTGTTTTAGGGTTTTGAAACCAATATAGACATCTTGCTACAATCATAATGTTTGTAATATGATTTAGGTGTCACAGGTAATCTAATATGCTTAATTGATGATTAGGGTTTCGCCTAATATGCATAACTAAAGGTTGTAATCTCATAAACCATGATATGATGGAATTAGGATTTGTAACCCTAATACCTATTCCAAACACAAGATAACCCTAAACCCTAGTTTAGGAGCGGATCTATATTTGATTAATGTAATGCGATGGACACATATGTAGTATGTATATTTCAGATTGAATGATTTGTTGCTTGGATGTTTGGATGCACTCTTAAAGTACATGTGATATAATCTGCATGGTTTCTGCTATGGTATAAAGTATGTGGTTACACTTATGAATACATGTATCAAATTCCAAGATTGCCGATGTTTCTCGATGAGATTGAATGACAAATAAAATGCTTGCTTGTTTATTTACTTCTTGCGAATTATAAAGTTCCTATGAGTATCATGTAAAGTAAATAATAATCTTTTGAACCCTGGGTTAGATTGATCTTAAGGGTAATGCACACGAGCCCCAGAGGGATAGTGATTACACCTGAGGTAATTGACCAGATATGGGTTATAATTTGAAAACAAGTTTATGTTCTTATATGCAAGATAAAGATGTTTGCTTATATGTTACTTGTTATTATTGTTTGAACCCACATACCAGTATAGCAATATACTGACTGCGTATTTGTTTGTCGACATTTTTAGGTATCATATATACTTGATAGAGTGGACACGAGGGTAAAAATAAGGATGTTGAAGACACTAGAGTTATTCTTGATGGTTCAGTTTTAATGGTTTATCTTCACACCTATAAATTGTTAATTCTGTTTAAAAATTATGTAACTCCTTAGAGGAGCTTTTTATGTAGACATGTAAATATTTGCTCATTAATGGAAATTGTTTACTATTCTGTATTATTTCTTAAATCTGATCCTGGAGTATATGATTAACGATCTACGACTTTGAGTTCTTTTACACACTCAAAAGTGCGGGCCGTTACAGCAACACCCTAGAGGTTGACCTCACTAGGTTGTGGCTTGACTATCTTCTAGTTTGGAGATTGGAACCACTATAAACCACCTTGTCTAATTGAATGTTTCAATCTTTTTCATTATTGCTTTACTTGTTTAAATAGGACTTCAAATTGTTCTTAAGCTATTGGTTTTGATTGATATGATTTGAAGGTCGAACTATTCTTGTGCAAATTTTGAAGCTCTTTCACCCCCCTCTAGAGCTCTAGATCCAACACCTACCTTCCCCCTTACGTCATGATTATTTTCTTAATATGAAAGCCATCAAAGAGTATTACTTCTTTCCAAAGACATCCCCTTAATTCAAAACTTCATCCCATGTAGGAAATAGAGTATATTCCTCCACTAATCACTTTCTTTCCCATGGTTATGATAAAACACTCACGGAAAGACACTATAATTTCCAAAGAAGAAAATACTCATTAAATGGACATACATATATATATATATATATATATCTATATATATCTATCTATATATATATATATATATATTCCTTTACTTATATCACATTTATTTCATGAAAACTCACCCTTGTCTTTTTTTACTCTACATAATAATCATTTGGGGTTTATTGATATGTATTTGACATACAAAACTTTCTCTTTTAAACATAACTTTAAACAATCAATTATCCCATGAAATATGCAATTTCTAGTATTTTTCTTCCACTCCATTATTATTTCCATGTATAAAAGGGTTAAGTCGAGATAATGTGATTTGGTTCCTAAACATTATGTTTCCAATAATGGCTAAAACATCATGTATCTTATTTTCCTTTGGTAACATGAAAAAAAGCTATTATTTATTATATATGTACAAAATCTCTTACTTATATAGCTTGTGCTGCAAGCACCCATGCCACCAAGGTGATCAAAATTGTTATTCCACTAATAATACCATTGTGGAAAGTTATTTATTAAATCATTATTTTTGTTTATATCATTCAATCAAAATTGAGGATATAAAATTTGTCACACCTTGCTACGCTAAACAAGATTACTCAAAACATACAACCCGATCAATAATCAATTAATCATATAATAAAAAATGTGGAATAATTAAAACCAAAAATTTGCATCATGAACCAATTCTATAATATTTACATAAAGGTGCATCTTTTTTATTCTTATACATTATAATAGGAATTTACATCTATACTCAGTAGCCTCAGCCACATCCTATGTTTAAAATAAGAATTTACATATTCGTGCCATATATACATGCACTGGCATACTGTAAAAACCTTGTATCGATACAATTATCTTGTCTAGAAAACACTTCCCATACCCAGACCTAAGTATGCAAGGACGATACTAGAGCTCTAACACTATTATGTACATCTGACCAACATTCTAAATCTATTGATCACCAGGTTGGTTCTCTTCCACATCACGACCTCATCCACAATGTTAGCGACCACCTAAAAAAAGATGTGGTGACCCACGGGTGAGACCCCATCCCAACAAGAGATATAACTCTCCCCAATAGATATTGATTACAATATATTACTTAATAGTAAATAAACTAAGCAGATAGAGTATTGAATAAGAAATCTAAGCATATTAAATAGTTTAAGCATACTAAGCAGGTAAACTTAATAATAAGGATAACTACTCAAATATTATAGGATAGCATTTTATAAGCACTGTGTAGTATGAAAGAAAGGTAAGGGATAATTCATCCAATGTAAAAAGTACTTATCCTTAACAAATATACAACATGAATTGTATTACATATTTTATTATGCCCTGAGGAATTGGAGTCGTACCACTCAAATTCCAACTGATCACTATTAAGTCAAAATCAGTTCCATACTAGATCTGTGGAAGAGTTGGACTCCATGGTCTCACCAACAACTCGCAGTTAGTTTAACAGATAATGTAGAGACATATCAGTTGACTACCAACAGTGATATATATTCAATTGAAAACAACTAGCCTACTTTGGTATAGGTCACAATGCTAGAGAATAGCTCACACATAGCCATTAAATAAGAGACATCCCACAATTATACTCTTGCCTTTAACACATCACAATATCACATTATCCGAGGCATGGTCATGTCCATCCTCAAATTGCTTGATATTAGGATACCATGTTGTACCCACGTACTCAACATTATGCGCTCTGAGTTTCCTATAGGAGTTACTCATTTCACCACCCAATAAGTTTTGACACTGCAATGGATCTATGGCACATGGCAACTACATGATTGGGGCTTCACTTGGTTATTTATTGCCAATTGAGTAAATTAAGGTTTTATCATTCAACTGGACATACACACCCTAATTCATTTCTAGAAAAAGTATAAGCATTGCAACTTCAAAAGATATAAAGCACTTGAGGTATAAATCTTATCAAAATTACCACATGCTATCATTCATTGCGTCATAATAAACCACATGTGTCATCCTATCATTTCAAGATATCCATCCCTTATCACAAGTCCCAGGGTTTCAACCCTTATTGGAACATGAACATGATTTCACCTTAATTAGGGCTCAAACATGCCCACATGTTATTAAGACAATCCCAATTTTCCTTGCATGGTTATCATTATCATTCTAGGCCTTTACACAAGACTCAATAGATTATCAGCACATAATTATCCCATAGGTTAAACATGGTAGTACTCGATGGTATTTAATTAGTACTACATTGAGGTTTCAACCCAAGAAGAATGTAATACATTGTCACATTAATCATTCCAGAGATCTTTTTTTTATCAGTTCATTTTCATTTCCAGAGATCTAATTATAATCCAAACATGATCATTTATTTATATTAAAATTGATGTATCAAACCATGTTTCATTGAAGGTACACATCTCTTGTTATGGTGATTATCCATATATTCACATGAGGGCAAAGGTAAGGCTACAAGTTCAATGGTGTTGTTTCATTGAATTCTCTTTATTAGAAACCTCTTATAAGACTATGGAATTCACTTTAATCCATTAATTGTTGAAGAATTCAATCTCATTCATTCGATTGAGTTCATAATTCAAAACATTAATTAGGTATGGGTCCAACCATCCACTTCAAAACTAATATAGGGTATCAGTTTACAGTTCCTCCATGGATAACAACTCGTTACCTTCATGGCGTAAAGGTTTAAATACCATCATGGTGTACCGGTTTACTAACACCAGGGTGTGTCAAACTAATGTCAACATGGTATATCTTTATGTCAGTTTAACACCATCAAAAACATGCCAACCTATCATCACCAAGAGTGTATCAACCATTCCATCACGGGTTATAACCATAGTAGGGTGTTAGCCACAGACCATCATGGGATGTTACTATGATTAGGGCATTAGCCATGATAATCATGGTTTGTTACTATGGTTAGGGTGTTAGAAATGAACCGCCACAATTTGTTGTCATGGCTAGGGAGTCATCCTAATAACAACATGGTGTCACAGTCTTCCCACAATATGGGGTGTGTCGTTCACTAACCATCATGGTTGACACTAATGCAAAACTAGTTTATCGGTTTTAGATAGTCATGGGTTAATACCATAGTGATGATGTTAGCCTAATACCAGCATACGTATTGGCCATCAGCCGTCACAGTTTGCAACACGGCTAGGGTGCAAACCATCACAATTTACCCCTTATGTGTAAGGGTGTCAACTATAAGCCATCATGGTTTACAACTATGGCTAAAATAAGGTGTCAAGCACCACCCTACATGGCTAAGATCATCATCCACAAGATCAAGTTTGATATGGTTACAGATAGGGTCTGGAAAAATAAGAACCACTGCCATTACTATGGTGGGAATTTCACCAAGATAAGAACATAAACTTGTTTGTATATACAAAGATGTTCGTTTTAAGCAAGAACATACACAAATCAACTCGAAGTAAGCAATATAAGTGAGAAGGGTTATAAATATCACCTCTATTGATAGGAACATACTTCTAGCATCATGGATTATGAGAAAATAAGGTAAGGAAATCCAAGTTGCAGATCTGAACTCGGTCAACTAGGTATCCTTCTCCTTAAGGAAGAAAAAACCCTAGAAGAAGAAGCAAGAAGGATAAATGCTTGAGTTATAGAGAAATCCATACTTGGAATAGAAAGTTATGACCTAGTGAGAGATAGGAGGAAGAGGAACAAAAAAGAAAATAGAGGAAAGGAAGAACTATTACTTATTCAATTCAAATTCACCAAGAAGAAGCTTTAGAAATCCTATAAGATAGCAAATCGGAACCCTAAATGCTCCTTCCAAGATAATCATCCTCTTCTTCTACCTTGAGAAGGTTCTTTATAGAACAACAGAGAGAGAATATGAGATCCTTTGCAAATGGATAGTTATAGAGAGTAAAGGCTTCATTTTGTCCTGGAGGTAAGTATATATATAGTTTAGGGTATACATTTTGAGAGGAGCATGAGGTGTATAAAAAATTATCCATGTGCCCATGACTTTAATTTTTGCATGGGCTACCAGCAAGTCCAATGACCGTTGGGGACTGTTGGGATGTCCTCTTATACCTAAGCAAGTGGACCCATCATTTATTACACTTAAAGGTATCTTATCCATGGGAGGTTAAAGTCCTAATTCAACATTGAATGAAATCTCCTTCAAATAAAGGTACAATTGAGCGCCCCATAACTCAAAAAGCTCAAGAATGATAAAACAATATATAAGGAACATAATTGATGGAAAAATTTGCAAACAAAACCCCTTAATTTTTTAAATTATAGAAAAGTCCAAAATGTACTCAAAATTGCATAACTTGCTCAAACAATGTTCAAACTGGACCAAATTTAAAAATTAAGCTTGTATTATAATTATAAAGAATAAAACAAGGTTATATTAAGATTATAAGCACTCAATTTTGGTATTTAAGCTTTTTCAACATTTTAAGTAAGTTCAGGGGCCTTACAACTATAAACCCCTAACAAGAATTTTGCCCCAAAATCATACACAAGGAGAGATGAGTACTTTGTACACATCTCATCCTCTAGTTGACATGTGATTTTCTCTACACCATGATGATGCCATAGAACCTTTACTAACACTATATGTTTTTTCTTCAACTTCATCACTCTCCTATTTAGGATCTTAACTGGACCTTTAACATAAGAGATATCCTCATCTAGCTCAACCTCTACTGGTTGGATTGTCTGCTCAGTGTCTAGATGGCATTTCCGCAACATGGAGATATAGAAAACATTATGCAACTTGTGCAACTCTATAGGTAGATCCAACTTGCATGCCACCTTTCCAACACATGCTAAGATTCGGTATGGTCCCATAAACCTAGGAGCCAACTTACCCTTATTTCCAAACCTTAGCACCCCTTTACAAGGAGAGACCTTGATATATACTCTATATATCACCTAGAACTCTAGCGGTCTTTGACGGTTGTCTGCATAAGACATTTGTCTATCCTGGGCTACTTTCAACTGCTATTGAATTACTTTAATCTTTTCTATGGTCCGCTGCACTAGCTCAGGACCCAAAAGTTGATATTCACCCATTTCATACAAGCAAAGAGGAGACTGACATCATATCCTATACATAGCCTCATGAGGAGCCATATCTATGCTTCTCTAATAACTATTATTATAGGCAAACACTATTAGACTCAGGGGTATATCCCAACTCCCAAGAAATTGTAATACACATGCCTTCAAAAGATCTTCTAAAAGTCTGAATAGTTCTTTCAGACTAACCATCTGTTTATGGAAGGAAAGTTGTACTAAACCACAGTTGTGTTCCCATTATTGAATGCAAACAGTCCCAAAAATGACTTGTGAACTGTGGACCTCTGTCAGAGATTAAAGCACTGGAATGCCATGCATATAGACTATCTCATCAACATATACTTGTGCCAACTTCTCTTCTGCAAACGTCATCTTGACTGAAAAAAAGTGAGCTGACTTAGTCAATTTATCAACTATTTCCCATATGGAATCATGACCCTTGGTTGTCCTAGGAAGACCAACCACAAATTCCATAGTAATATGATCCCATTTCCATTGTAGTATTAGTAAAGGTTGTAACGTCCCTACTGGCTTCTAGTGCTCAACCTTTACTTGTTGACAAACTAGACATCTAGCAACAAATTTTGCCACATCACACTTTAATCCTGGCCACCAATATAGGTCCTTCAAGTTCTCATACATCTTTCTTTTAGGATGCATTGCTTACATTAAAGAGTGAGCCTCCTCAAGTACCGTCTTTCTCAATCCATCAGCATTGGGAACTACTATCATGTTATGGAAACAAACTCTTCCATCCTCATTCCCACGGGAGCCATCATTCTTCTCACTGTGTTACACCCCGATCTCACTATTTCCACTAATCATGAGATTAGGGCATAAATTGAGGATTTAACGTAATACAAAGATCACCCTTAACTTTTTCTTCTCTTTCAAAACTCTTTGTTTTCTAACATTGAACCACATAAACCAACTTTACAAGGGAATCTAAACAATGATTTCTCTAATCTGATTTCAACAGTAAAAATGCATGTATGAACATTCTATATTTTCCTCATACTTTTAAGCGCATAAAACATTTTGATTCGCACATATTGTTAAAAGAGGAATAATGTTATACATCATCATTTACAACTCTCTCTTATTTCTTTTCAAGGACCTAGAGTGACAAGGATTGACTGAACTTAACTATACTCAGACTTAACTCTTGTGGCAGATCTACTCTAATGTAATAATATCTTCTTCAAGTCCATGTGATTTGCCTAAAAATGTGAGTAGATGGGTGAGCCTACTCGCTCTGTAAATGAGTACTTCAAAGAAACAGTCTAAAGCACTGATATAATTATAGATATACTTTTGAGAAATTGATATTAATTATAACAACAGAAAGCTTTAGAGAGTCTAATAATTGACAATCATAAATATGGGAAGATACTCTAAACATCTATAAGAGTTAATCAATATATGAAATGCTTGATTGATCATAAAAAGAACTAATAATTCAGAAACATCCAAAGAATAATTGAATAACTGTACACACTTGTTTGACCTCTCATTCATTTTATTATACCCTGATCATATGCAGTGTACTCTACATATGAAGACTCGTAGTGCACTATGATCACACCGTACAAGACTTAGCGGACACACCCGGGAAATGCTGAGTCTGACTACTCTCTTGGTCTGCAATAGGGAAATGGCTCTCTGGCCTAAACTGGACTCCTCCTCTAACTTGAGCACACAGGCGGAGAGTCAAGCCACCTCTTGGATTTTCTGTACTCTAGTGCCACCAAGACTTCTGGTTGATGTTGGACACAGTTTTCTGTACTGTAGTGCCACCAGGACTTTTGGTTGATGTTGGACACTGCAAACTATAATTTAAGGAGACTTCCAATAGGCTTCGTCCCCCGTGCCACCTGATAGCACGTTCTGAACCTCGTATATGGACACTACCAGGGTTAGGTCATTTCACCCCTAAGGCGCATACCTCGCATAGGGGTTCTATGGTGTTAGGGCCCTTAAATTTATAATTTCATTATTTTCTAGAAAACTCTTACTATGTTGAAATTTTTTCTTACTTATACTCAACTCTGGTATTTCTATGGCATCTCGTCTATTTAATTGCAGTTCAAATCACAACATGAATATCGTTCTAGACCTGACAGAGCAGTATACTCAAAAACATTGTAATTTATTAAGTAATCCATATACCATGCATGCAGGCAGATTGAAATTTCTTAAATAAACTAAACTCATATCAACTTGGCTCATATACACTGGAATTATACAATTGCTCATCGTAACACACTAACAAGAGTTAATTAATCGATATATTAGAAATCCTCAGAAGCACTTGTAAATTATCTGTAATTCATCGAAAATCGAGCACATCAACCCAAATTGTAAGTTATGCATCACATAACTCAATTAAAAGTCAATTTACTTGACACGAAAAGATTTAATTAAAAAAACGTTTACATCAACCCTAATCTTCAGTTATGCATCACATAACTTAATTAAGAGTTAATTTCTTATCATGGCAAGAATTATTAATAATAACTGAGAACATTGATATCACAATACTTGATTCATTGAACACCCTACCCTTAGGGTTTCATTGAACTCATTCACTTATCACATGACTCTCATAAGGATTTCATGCGACATAAACATTCATTGAATAAAGACTACTATCAATGAATCATATAAAATCAATATATGTATGAAACCTTGGAATTGAGCTGAATTTGGGTTTCCATGTCATTCACTGGGATATCATGAATCAATAATAACATTGGATAAATAAAGTCTATCATGTCAAGAAAATCCCTTCAAATGGATTTCACGATATCTATTCACAAATATACAACTTTCCTCGCATCTAGGGTTTCACCCTCTTTACTGAGATATCAAACAAACATTGTTCACTTTAAATGAATCAAGATAGTATCTGACATATATGTACTATGAATTTAGATAAACAATCATTCATAACCAAGGGGATCTAGATAAGCAAATTTCTCTATTTACTTATACAACAAATTTCAGTCATAGAGAAATTCCCTATATTTTAGTTTATTCTTAAAACTTATGCGAATACTTAGGGAATTCTCATTAGGATGTATTGTATACATTTCTAATATGATTTTATCATATGAAATTCATCCAAACAGAGGAAGAATCCATTTCATATCATTTTGCAACAACTTAGAACAAATAGACAATTCAGGGTTTGTAATCGAATACTAGCAATTAAAGAATATGGATGAATTAACCAATTTTCATGAAAAATACTTTTTAAATGAAGTTCCCTCTCACCCTAAGGTGTGAAAACACCTTAAAACTGTTGCTCATCCCTAAAAAGCTCGATCTCATATCAAATCCCTAGCAATTCAGCCAATTCTTCTTCCTTTCAACTCGGAAACCCTAAAAATGAGGGATTATGAAGAAAGAGTTACAAAAGGGGAAGTTTTGATACCATTTTGGATCAAATCAGAGGAGGGACAGAATTTTTACATGTGAGAGAAGATTCACTATGAAACTATATCCAAATAAGCTAAACTTACATGATTTCATCATTCCTCAAAGTGCAAAACCCTAGGTCAGCATCTCCATAACTTTCTCCTCTTAAACCCTAACTCTCCCTATTCATCTAGGATTTCGTTTCTCTGGATTGAATCACAAATTATGAGAGCTCCTTGTGTGTTAGGTTGACCATATAGAGCAATTAAACTACTTTGGTCAATTGCACATTGACCCCTCACTATACTTTTTCTTATTTTAGCTGAATTTTCTGTCATAAAAATATTATTGTAATTCATACATTTCAGAGATCAAACCTTCTTCAAAAATTATCATAATTTAGAATATTGTGTATAATTGAGTTACTAAGCTTTAATTAAAATTTGATATTATTCCAAGCTCCCATTAAGTAATTAAAATTCGAATAGTGCACTTCTATCCTAAATTCTGCAGAAATGTCAATTACTGTAATTCATCTACTGATAAGGTCTAAATGCATCAAAAAATTATGAAAATTGTACATGTTGTTTACGATTGAGTTTCAGATCTTTGATTAAAATTTCAGATCATTTGGAGTTACGAATAAATAATTAAAAATCAAACAATATACTGCTAAAAAGCACTCTATCAACATTTTGGTTGAAGTATAATTCGACCGAGAACCACATTCAAAGAACACTCAAATTTTCTGAAATTTTTCTCCAATATGCATGATTGAGTTATCCATATCATATCCGAAATTCAATTAAATACACATTTTTTTAGAAAATATGAAAAATTATTTACCATACTGCTATCATGATCAAATTCCATACTCATGTACCATCAAAACCCTAATTTCAGCCAACTAGGGTTTATATTTCTCAAACCCTAATTTATCAAACAATAGAACACTTAACATTATTATTAGGTTTAAACATCATAATTGAATTATCATCATTAATTAGATTTAAGCAATGATAAATCCAATTAAGCATATACTTATCCAGGTAAACCCTAGTTTACCAATTAAGCTCAGATGCGGTCATAACAATTCTCCCCCCTAAAAAGGTTTCATCCCCAAAACATAAATATGCAAGTAAAGTACATTCAAAGTTTATTTTATGCTTCTGAAATCTTACATGTCATTACATTCTTGTATTTCATACTTGAATGGAGTTTTCAACATCAAGTCCTTCATTTCTTTTCTAATCACAACATGTTTTAAACAGTTCCCAATGATATCTAATGAATTCTCTATGCCACAATCAATCATATGATAGAGAGAGAAACAACCATTTTAATATTTTCATACTCTTGAGGTGTTACCTCAACATTGATAATCTGATCCACCATCTCAAGTCATACAGCTCAATATGTACTATTGTTTTATATTACCTCTGAGTCATAAAAGAGAATTCACTGTGTTGTTTTGAATATTACTATTATGATACTCAAATAGCAAAGTATTCGTGAGTGGGAAGACTAGATTCAACAACAATTGTACAATACTACTCACGACATCGCCATTGCATCATGGATGCATAAGGTGAAGCATTACCATCACATTCCATATTATTCTCAAGTATGAACCCACATATAATTCAAGGTGTAACCATCAGGTTATAGCATACTAGGATTTCAACAATAGTAACAAAGTACTCCATGATTGTATTACTCATTCAAGGACTATTCATACCCAATTACCATCATTTAGTTATATTAAAGCTAGGTATAACAAGCTATACCTCATTAGGGTTACATATCAATACAATATGGTTATCATCCATTCTATTCATATGAGTGAATAGGTAAGACTACCTTATTCAAGGTAACCCTCCATTTGTTTTATCATCATTTAACCCATATCACCATACAACAATTGTACAATACTAAGATGGATTACTGGTATGAATGACTACAACTATCAGACACCTGAAATTAACATATTACTTGTACATGTACACTGAAATCATACGTAGAACCAATTTACATTCCTTAATATACCTTCATCAAATTATACTTCTAAAAACAAATTCACATATTACTAAAAGCCATTGTTTTCTCTTATCTCTCTCCTCATTCACTACTACTTACTTTTTTTCTACTTATCCTTCTCATTTTAATCAAGTAGATTAAACATTCCTAAAATTGAAACATACAAGGTACAAATGGATTATTCATCATTCTTGCTATCACTGCAAAAATTTATCTCATATCGCACTTCACTCATATTGTATTTCTCCTTTTTTTTCAAAACACACTTATTACATTTCAAATTTATATTTTACTCTTTACTCTGAATCATTTCCATATTATTTATCAACCTTTCAGATTAGCTAGGATTACTATCAGTGCTAGTTTACTTCTCACACATGATCTTGTTTTATAGAGATGGAGTATTCAAGGTCAAATCACTAGTGAAAACCCTTAAACTACTACAACTCTAAACATTCTAGGGTTTGGTCCTTATCAGTAGCATGACATTGTTGTGTGTAACTTTGCTCCCTTAATTTGAAATCCAAACTTTGGATCTCACAAGTTTTACTAAAGTCTTCTTTATCTTATCGATTGAATTTCCTTTCTCTTACTTGTCCATTAAGATAGATTACATTCTCAATTACCCTGCTAGGGTTTCATCATCATATTGTGTGTCATTATTACATTCACTAGATGTCTCTAACACTGCGGTTATGCATCATATATGATTCATTTTCTTATCACTTCATTCCCATATTTCTCTCATTAAGGAATATATGAAAGAGAAGATGATTTTGAGACTTAGAATTCTTATCTTCAAACATTAAATAATACATTTCTCATATGTAGGTTTATTTAATTATCAACAAGGATACTTGACTAATTAGCACTTTCTTAAATCTTGCAACCTCTTTCTTTTATAATCTATATTACTCCATTATGTTTCAAACCCTTCCTTACTTTCCATAATCCCCTTACCATATACTGCTATTCCTCATGTCATCTTTAACTTCTAGTTTTCTCTTATGACCATGTTGCTTCTTTTAGGTGTATGATCATGTATACCATGTTGCATATATTTCTTTTTATCCTTCTACTAATGTGTAGTTGAAATTCTAAATCAATAATCTCCCTAATAGTTTCAACTCATGTTTAATACATTACATATTCTTCATTTTAAATAAACGACTCATGCATGGGTGAAACATAGTTTCTCTTTCAATCAAGTTTTTCCTTCCTGAATATAGTCTACCTTTATATGACTTATTCATTTATTTAGCTACACTTTTGTTCTTCTTTTAGAAATTAGTTTTTGGTTCTATAGAGACTTAGAATCCAAAGGAAGTAAGGATGAATGTATTAACTTCACAATAAAGGTATACATTCCATGCTCTCAATTATATCATAACCCTCATTCCTCAATCAAGCACATTATTTCCAACATTTCTCTTTGTTTCAACTTAGTTTCTTATCCTAGTCTTATGATTTACATGTTCATCTAATTCTCTTTACTTTCACTCTTCTGAAGACTCTTCACTTCTATATACTTATTGTATACTTAACTCTTTTCTTCTATTTTTCCTTTGCTTTGGAGTACATTAAAACATTGTACTCAGTTATATAATCCATTCCTCATGATTGATTCTTACTATCTTGGCCCTTACATACTTTTCTCATATCTTTTCCATATTTCATATTTAGAGTTCATATAATACTAATAATTAAACTTAATCTAAACCTTATGTCGTGTTCCTTTATTCCCAATTAAGGGTTTCTCATATGAGGCCCCAAAGTTGGATCTCAAATATCAGTTCCAACTGATTCTTAATTATCCCAGTCTTTCCCTTATACTTCAAAATCTTAGAGTATATACATTCATACTAGAATTTGGATCTAATCTATCCAGAATTTACTATTGTTATGTTACTAATAGGAGTCATTAGATCCCAATAATGCATCCTTCCAACCGAACCAGGCCAAACCTGCAGTCCTGAAGCCAAGAGCTACTTAAGATTAACCAACTCCTATTAATCTCAAACATGTGAAAAGAATATCCACTTAGGAAAGTTCATTCAAAGATCATTTCTAGTCTACTTGATACAAAGAATATAATCAATAAATGCTACAATTGCATAGTGTACAACAAATCTTAAAGACCCATATATATTTCAAAATATTGAATATTTGAATTCAAACATATAAGAGAATTTCTATTCATCTCAAATAAAATAACAATATGAAATGAAAGTTCTATCTCATTTTATATTTATGCTCTTAATTCATGTTACTTATCTTGTTTCTAACGCTAATATTTCTAGGGTTTCTCTCTAGCCCATCCTTCCACTGTATACCTGGCCAAGCTATACAAGAAAGAATAGAAAGAGTAGCTTGATACTGGTTGATCCAAGTACTCAGATACCGATCCAGGATATCCAAATACTCAAATCCCCAGAGCTAACATCATAACATCTCCTATATGCCACACTTATGACTCTAACTTACTAACTTAATGGTCCCTGACAACTCAGCCTAAGCTCTGATACCAAAGCTATTACACCGCGATCTCACAATTTCCACTAATCATGAGATTAGGGCATAAATTGAGGATTTAATGTAATATAAAGATCACCCTTAAATTTTTCTTCTCTTTCAAAACTCTTTGTTTTCTTGCATTGAACCACACAAACCAACTTTAAAGGGAATCTAAACATTGATTTATCTTATCTGATTTCAATAGTAAAAATTCATGTATGAACATTCATTATTTTCCTCATACTTTTAAGCACATAAGACATTTTGATTCGCACATATTGCTAAAAGAGGAATAATGTTATACATCATCATTTACAACTCTCTCTTATTTCTTTTCAAGGACCAAGAGTGACAAGGACCGACTGAACTTAACTATACTCGGACTTAACTCTTATGGCAGATCTACTCTGATGTAATAATATCTTCTTCAAGTCCATGTGAATTTCCTAAAAATTGTGAGTAGATGGGTGAGCCTACTCGCTCTGTGAATGGGTACTTCAAAGAAATAGTCTAAAGCACTGATATAATTACAGATATACTTTTGAGCAATTGATATCAATTATAACAACAGAAAGCTTTAGAGAGTCTAATAATTGACAATCATAAATATGGCAAGATACTCTAAACATCTATAAGAGTGAATCAATATATGAAATGCTTGATTGATCATAAAGAGAGCTAATAATTTAGAAACATACAAAGAATAATTGAATAATTATACACACTTGTTTGACCTCTCATTCATTTTATTATGCCCTAATCATATGTAGTGTACTCTACATATGAAGACTCATAGTGCACTACGATCACACTGTACAAGACTTAGCAGACACACCTAGGAAATGCTAAGTCTGACTACTCTCCTGATCTACAATAGGGAAATGGCTCGCTGGCCTAAACTGGACTCCTCCTCTAACCTAAGCACACAGGTGGAGAGTCAATCCACCTCTTGGATTTTTTGTACTCTAGTGCCACCAAGACTTCTAGTTGATGTTAAACATACTTTTATGTACTCTAGTGACACCAAGACTTTTGGTTGATGTTGGACACTGCAAACTATAATTTAAGGAGATTTCCACTAGGCTTTGTCCCCCGTGCCACCTGATAGCACGTTCCAACCCTCGTATACTATATGTTACCAGGGTTAGGTCGTTTCACCCCTAAGACACAAACCTCACATAGGGGTTCTACAGTTTCAGGGCCCTCAAATCTATAATTTAATTATTTCCTAGAAAACTCTTACTATGTTGAACCTTTTTCTTACTTATACTCGACTCTGGTTTTTTTTTGAGGAAGGACGGGAAGCCCTATGATTGGGGCTCCCCTTCATCTATTAGCTAGATAAGTCGCTAATTAAAAAAGGCAAAAAGTTCGAAGGAAAATGCTGAGAAAAGGAAAACCTATCTACTTGGCCCCTGCGTGCATCATTTGCTACCTCGTGGGCAACCTTGTTGCATCTACGGCTAACATAACTAAAATTATAGAAAGAAAAGAATTGCTTCAGGTGGATAACGTCTTCAACAATGGAGCCAATGTAGTCTTTCCTGAGGCAGCTGCTGTTACATGCATGAATGATTGGCTTGGCGTCTGATTCGATTTCTACTCTGTCCAAGCCTTTCTACTTTACCCATGTCAGTGCTTCCCTAATCGCCAGGACTTCTGTCAAAGAGATATCACCCCCCGTCATCACTCTTACCCCCATCATCCCCACGACCGCTCCCCCTTCATCCCTGGCTACAGCTCCGAGCCCCGCCATCCCCTCCTCCCCGCACGAGCCATCAATGTTAATCTTAACGTTGCCCTGCTTCGGTCGTTTCCAGCTACTCCCCACGGCACTACTGGATGCCATGCAGATGTCCCCGACGTGCTGCTGCACTGTCGTGTCTGTCTCGACAACATCACTGCCATCGCTCCCGCCCCCCTCCTCATACTGCCTTACCATGTTCATAGCACAACGAAACATCACACCAGTGTTAACTACACCAGATTGGAAAATGCGCATGCAACGACCTCTCCATATTGCCATCATTGCTGCCACTAATACCTTCCTCTCTTCCGGTGTCGTGTCTTGTAAAGCAGCCATCATGGTTGTTTCGATCTCCCCATACTTTCTGTCTTCAACCCATTGTTGGATCTCCCTTGGAGATTGGTCCCACGTCTCTGTCGCATTCGGGCACCTGAACAGCATGTGAGGAATAGTCTCCTTTTCAGACATACAAAGAGTACATGTTCCATCTTCAGTACAATGCCGGTCAAAAAGCCGTCCCCTAGTAGCAAGCCCACCCATACATATTCTCCACAAGAAGAGAGCAGTCTTTGGACTCCAACCATCCTGCCATACCCTCTTCCATATCTCGTCACCTCCCCGGTCGTTGTAATTCCGTGCCTCCTCCACCCCAAGAAAACCCATCCAATAGGCTGACTTGACAGTAAACTCCCCATTCTTGGATGGCCACCACATCAACGAATCCTTGGGCTTCCTACTGCTGATCGGAATTGCACATACCTTGTTAGCAATGCTGTCCGGAACACATTCCCGCACCTTGCTCTCATCCCATCTTGTCCCGTCCTCCGACATGAGCTCCCTCACTTTGTAGTAATCTGGGTTGCCTCTGTGTTTGAACCTTCCAAGCGTATCCCCTTCCTTCATAACCCACCTGTCTTCCCATATATCTATGTCGTACCCGTCCCCCACTCTCCATTGGACCCCCTCCTTCAGCACTACCTTTGCACCCCATAGATTCCTCCACACATGGCTCGGATCGTACCCCCTCCTCGCCTCCCAAAAGAACATCCTTGGAAAATATCTCGCTTTGAGCACCTTTGTGACAAGAGCCTCCGGGTGACACACTATCCACCATGCTTGTCTTGCTAGAAGGGCTTGATTAAAAGTATGAAAATCCCTAAAACCAATCCCTCCCTGCCTTTTTGGTTTACATAGTTTCTCCCAACTCATCCATGAGATTTTCCTCTCCTTCTCCTTTTCTCCCCACCAGAGTCTAGCCACCATGCACTGTATATCCTCCATAGTACCCACGGGCAGCTGAAAAACACTCATAACATAGGTGGGGATCACTTGTGCCACTGCCTTGATGAGGACCTCCCTCCCTACTTTTGAAAATAGTTTCTCGGACCAGCCTTGAAGCTTCCTCCACATTCTTTCTTTTATAAAGCTGAAGACCTACTTTTTTGACATGCACACCATTGTAGGAAGACTAAGATAGCAAGCATGTCGGTCCACAACATGTACTCCCAAGAGATCTCACAACTCCTCTCTTTTTGTGCCTCGTACACCTTTGCTGAAAACAACCTCTGTCTTTGAAAGATTGATCTTCTGACCGGATGCCTGTTCGTACTGGCTGATGATTTCAGTTATCTTCAGGCATTCTGCAGTAGTTGCTCTAGAAAAAAGAATACTATCATCTGCAAAGAAAAGATGTGAGATACATGGTGCTCCCCTACACGTCTTAATTCCATGTAGTTGGGAGTCTCGGACAGTAGTGCTAATCAAAGTGGAAAATGCTTCAGCACATAAAATAAAAAGGTATGGGGAAAGAGGGTCACCCTGGCGAAGTCCACGTGCAGGTCTCATGCTCTTGGTCCTATCCCCATTAACAACAAAGGTATGCTGGACAGAAGTGATACAATCCTGGATCTTGTCTCTCCATTTACTCCCAAACCCCATCTTCTTCATGACAACGTCAAGAAAACTCCACTCGACTCGATCATAGGCTTTGGACATATCTAGTTTCAAGGCAAGGCTTCCCTTCTTCTTCCCTTTATCTCTTTTCATGTTGTGAAAAACCTCATAGGCTATGATGGCATTGTCAGTGAGCATTCTCCCTGGGACGAAAGCGCTTTGGTTTTCAGAAACGATACTATTCATGAGAGGCTTTAGTCTATTTGTCAGCACCTTGGAAGCAATCTTGTACACCACATTGCACAGGCTAATCGGCCAGTATTTTCCCACTGTTTTCGACTTTTCAGTCTTTGGGATAAGCACCACTAATGTTTCATTTACCGCCGTCAAGTTATACTCGACTCTGGTATTTCTATGGCATCTCATCTATTTTATTGCAGTTCAAATCACAACATGAATATCATTCTAGACCTGACAGAGTAATATACTCAAAAACATTGTAATTTACTGAGTAATCCATATACCATGCATGCAGACATATTGAAATTTCTTAAATAAACTAAACTCATATCAACTTGGCTCATATATGCTGGAATTATACAATTGATCATCGTAACACACTAATAAGAGTTAATTACTGGATATATTAGAATTCGTCAGAAGCACTTGTAAATTATTTGTAATTCCTCAAAAATCAAGCACATCAACCCAAATTCTAAGTTATACAACACATAACTCAATTAAAGTCAATTTACTTGACACGACAAGATTTAATTGTAAAAATATGTGCATCAACCCTAACCTTGAGTGATGCATCACATAACTTCAATTAAGAGTTAGTTTCTTATCATGGCAAGAATTATTAATAATAATTGAGAACATTGATATCACAATACTTGATTCATTGAACATCCTGCCCTTAGGGTTTCATTTACTTCATTCACTTATCACATGGTTGTCATAAGGATTTCATGCGACATAAACATTCACTGAATAAAGACTACTATCAACAATCATATAAAATCAATATATGTATGAAATCTTGGAACTGAGTTGAATTTGAGTTTCCATGTCATTCACTGGCATATCATGCATCAATAATAACATTGGATAAATAAAGTCTATCATGTAAAGAAAATTCCTTCAAGTGGATTTCACGATATCTATTCACAAATATCCAACTTTCCTCGCATCTAGGGTTTCACCCTCTTTACTGAGATATCAAACAAGCACTATTCATTCTAAATGAATCAAGATAGTATCTGACATATATGTACTATGAATTTAGATAAACAATCATTCATAACTATGGGGATCTAGATAAGCAAATTTCTCTATTTACTTATACAACAAATTTCAGTCATAGACAAATTCCCTATATTTCAGTTTATTCTTATAACCTCTGCGAATACTTAGGGAATTCTCATTAGGATGTATTATATACATTTCTAATATGATTTTATCATCTAAAATTCATCCAAACAGGGGAAGAATCCATTTCATATCATTTTGCAACAACTAAGAACAAATAGACAATTCAGGGTTTGTAATCACATACTAGAAATTAAAGATTATGGATGAATTAACCAACTTTCATACACTATACTATTTAAAGGAAGTTCCCACTCACCCTAAGGTGTGAAAACACCTTAAAAATGTTGCTCATCCCTAAAAATCTCGATCTCATATCAAATCCCTAGCAATTCACCCAATTCTTCTTCCTTCCAACTCGAAAACTCTAAAAATGAGGGATTATGAAGAAAGAGTGAGAATATGGGAAGTGTTGATACCATTTTGGATCAAATGAGAGGATGGACGGAATTTTGATATGTGAGAGAAGATTCACCATGAAACTATATCCAAAGAAGCTAAACTTACATGATTTCATCATTCCTCAGACCGCAAAACCCTAGGTCAGCATCTCCATCACTTTCTCCTCTCAAACCCTAACTTGAGCAAAACCCTAGGTCAGCATCTCCATCACTTTCTCTAGGATTTCATTTCTCTGGATTGAATCACGAATTATGAGAGCTCCTTGTGTGTTAGGTTGACCATATAGAGCAATTGAGCTGCTTGGTTCAATTGCACATTGACCCCTCACTATACTTTTTCTTATTTCAGCTGAATTTTTTATCATACAATTATTACTGTAATTCGTGTAATTTAGATATCCAAGATTCTCCAAAAATTATGAAAATTTATAATATTATTTATAATTTAGATATTAATCTTAAGTAAAATTTTAGATCATTTTAAGCTCCTATTAAATAACTAAAAATTGGATAGTGCACTACTATCCAGAATTCTACAGAAATGTCAATTACTGTAATTTGTCTACTGATAAGTTCTAAATGCATCCCAAAATTATGAAAATTTTACATTTTGTTTATTATTGAGTTTCAGTTCTCCAAATAAAATTTCAGATTATTTGGAGTTACTAATAAGTAAATAAAAATCAATCAATATACTACTAAAAAGCACTATGTCAACATTTTGGTCAAAGTATAGTTCGACCGAGAACCACATTCAAAGAACACTCAAATATTCTGAATTTTTTCTCCAATATGAATGATTGAGTTATCAATATCATATCCAAAACTAAATTAAATAAAAAATTGGTAGAAAATATGAAAAATCATTTACCACACTGCTATCCTGATCAAATTCCATACTCATGTACCATCAAAACTCTAATTTCAGCCAACTAGGGTTTATATTTGTCAAACCCTAATTTCTCAAACAATATAACACTTAATATTATTATTAGGTTGAAAAAATCATAATTTAATTATCATCATTAATTATATTTATGCAATGATCAATCCAATTAAGCATATAATCATCCAGGTAAACCCTAGTTTACCAATTAAGCTCAGATGCAGTCATAACACATTGCCTACCTCGGATCGGATATTCTACATCATAGTATCATTATGCTGTGCATCATGAATCTATTGTCTTAAAGTAGGTTTAACTTGTAACTGTGCCAACAAACCTTCTAGTAAAGAAACTTCTAACTGTACATTCATCTGGCGAAGAGACACTAACATATCCCGTTTATGGCACACTAGGGAGCATAATTTTTTTTGGTCTGTAGATGATGAAGAATATTTTCTACTTAATGCATCTACTACCACATTCACCTTTCCAGGATGGTAATCTATTGTGCAATCATAATCCTTGATTAGTTCCATCCATCTCCTCTACCGCATATTCAACTCCTATTTTAAAAAAATATACTACTGATTCTTGTGGTGGATGAAGATCTGACACTTCTATCCATAAACATAACTTCTCGTAAATTTTAAAGCATGGACTACCGCTACAAGCTCCAGATCATGTGTTGGGTAATTCTCCTTGTGTTTCTTAAGCTATCATGATGCAAAAGAAATCACATTCTTATCCTACATCAACACACATCCCAACCCATTCTTCAAAGCATCACACAAGACAATATAGCCTTTTTGTTGTTCTGGTAGCACTAACATCGGTTCACTAGTCAAATTTTCTTTTAATAGCTGAAAGGAATGTTGACACTTGTCATTCCAAGAAAAAGGAACATCCTTCCTGGTTAGTCTAGTTAAAGGTAATGCTACGAAACTGAAATCCTTGATGAACCCCTGTAGTATCCTGTCAATCCTAAGAAACTACAAATCTCTATTGGTGTCTTGAGCTATTCCCATTCCAGTACAGATTCAACCTTCTTAGGGTCTACACAAATGCCTTTAGCTGATATAACATATCCCAGATTAGACACTTCAGACAACTAGAATTCCCATGTGCTAAACTTAGCATAAAGCATGTGTTGTCTCAACAAGGTCAACGCCTGGCGAAGGTGTTGCTCATGTTGTTGGTTATCCTTAGAATATATCAGGATGTCATCTAAAAAAATGACCATACACTGATCAAGATAAGATCTAAACACTCTATTCATTAGATCCATAAAGGCTGTAGGTCCATTGGTTATCCCAAACAGCATAACCACAAACTCATAATGACCATAGCTAGTACTAAAAGCTGACTTGGGTATGTGATCAACCTTATTCCTCAATTGATGGTAACCTGACCTGAGGTATATCTTTGAAAACATAGTGACACATCTCAACTGATCAAAAAGATCATCAATCCTTGGCAAAGGATACTTATTATTTATTGTCACTTTATTCAACTGTATGTAGTCTATACATAACCTCATTGAATCGTCTTTCTTTTTAACAAACAACATGGGAGCACCCCAAGGGGATGTGGTTGGCCTGATAAAACCTTTTTCTAACAGTTCCTACAACTATTTCTTTAACTCCTACATATTAGTTGGTGCCATTCTATAGGGTGATTGTGCTATGGGTTGTGTTCCAGTAGCAAGATTGATCTCAAAGTCAATCTCTCAAGGAGGGTGAACACTGGGAAACTCATCAGGAAAAACATCTTTAAATTCTCGTACCATTGGTATCTCCTGGATACTAGGACCTCTTGCCTTGGTATTGAAAATATGATCTAAGAAAGCTTCACATCATTGTATCATCAACCATTCCACTATCATAGATGACATCAAACACGTGCGAAGAATCTTCCTATCACCTTGGAAAATTCACTATACAAATCCATCATGGAATGTTGTCACTTTAGTACTATAATCCAAAACTACCTTATATTTTTTCCAAGATATCTATTCCTAAGATCACATCAAAACCATGCATGTCATGTGATAAGAGATTCATTGGAATGTTGTGTCCAGAAAAAGAAAGAACACAAGAAGAACATACTTCCCGCAACTCGGCAGAATCAACCAAAGGAGTTTCTAGCCATAGGCTATCAGATCTATGACTAACAAGTAGATAACAACTATTGATCACTTCTCTAGTAATAAAGGAGTGTGTTTCAACTGTGTCTACTAATACTGATATAAAACAAGAAGTAGACAAATCTGAATGAAATAACTCCATCTAACCTGTCATGACTCATGGTCTGACCACTACTTCTAGCTGGCTCATGGCATAGAACCTAGCCGTCACCTGCTACCATCCACATCCTCTGCTTTCCTGTCTAGAGGATCCTACTTGTGACAGTTAACCATGTCCTCTGCCACTACCAGAACCAAACTGTTGTTGTTTTTGTGAACCCTACTGATGCTATCTTGGTTGTTGTGTCACTTCCTCATTTCTTACTATACAATACAACCTTGTATGCCCAGTCTATCCACACCTGAAGCAAGTCTTGCTCTCATAGAATGGCCTAGACGGCCCTGTTAGTGAAACTAATGAGGTACTATGAGCTCCTATAGGTGGAAAACTACAACCTCTTCCCCTACTCATGGTCCACTGTGATGGAGTAAAAGACCTCTATTCACTAAAAGTCGACCTCTTGTGTGGTTCTGGTGGATTAAACCATGGTTTTATAAAACCTCTAGATTATTGTCCTTGGAATTGAGCCGGTCATTTATTAGCATGCGTTTCACACTTTTCTATGGAAGACCTCTCAATCCTCCTTACAGATTCCCCAAAGGTGGAAAACCTTTCCCTATTCTCTAGGGCTTATGTTGTTGTAGTCAACTCCGTACTTAGGCCCTTATCGAACCTACAGATCCTTTCCTTGTCAGTGGTTGCCATGTGAGGGAAGAACCTCAGAAGTTCCATGAACTTTGACTCATTATCATTAATAGAGATTGCACCCAGTCTAATCTTCTCGAACTAGGGGATTTTCTATCACTGGTTAACAACCTAACCCCAATCTACACCTTATAACCCAAGGGGAAAGGTACACAAAAGGGTTAAAGTTTCCCTTCCCTGAGTGGATCAAACACACAATTATATACATGCACCAAATAACAAAATTTCCTTAAACAAAACAAGTGTTAATTACATAGGGGCCCGAAGGCATAGGAGTACTACAGAAGAAATACTTAATACATGAGAGAACTACTTGTAGAAGAAAAATAGCTTTAACTAGGAGTCCCATTTTACTTTAGCATCCACATGAAAGATATGATTTTGCTGAGCCAGCATATTGAGTTACGTCATCATTATCATAAGCTAAAGGTACCTAAAAAGCATTTGAAATTAGTACACGTCAGCACAATATATAAATATATTGTACTGAGTATGCCTTTGTGTCTTTAAATATACCTCTTTTCATATCTTGGCAATAAAATAAAAATAACTTGGCAGTAATAAACAATTATAATGAGAGTCAAGTACTTAAACAAAATTTTGATAACAAAAGTGAACATATATCTTTTAGGCATATTTTTCCATCATATTACCTATGCATTATCACTGAAGGGAATAATGCATCATCTTGGCCATTAAGAGATCAAGACGGAAGACCTTATAATCTACTACCAAAGAGTTTGAGATCATTATACATGTGATCTACTACCGAAGAGTTTGAGATCACTTTCCAGAACTGTGCTACCAAAGAGTATTAGTGCATCCTATGATGGATCAAATATATTATGTTTGCATGTGTTCAAGGCTATACATATAGAAATTCAAGAAAGGTATCATACAAGGATATTTATATCATTCAATATCATATGCCAAGTGTGAAGTATAAATATATATATATATATATATATATATATATATATATATATATATTTCATGCATACCATCTAATAGGCCAAGAAAGAGGTAAGGGTGTGCCTTCTACTCAGAAGTGGGGACTCCAGAGATGCTCCTCACTAGTACCTTTGTATTCTTGAAATTATAAGAGATTTGGTACTAATTAGATATATTGGCAAAATCACCATTTAGTTCTAAATGAGTATAAAAGGCCCTTTTCTTAGTTAGAGTCATGAGAGTGGAGCATGAGTCATTCAGTATGGGTTTGACTCCACATTTGATAGTATAATGTTAGAGTAGGATTTCTAGATCGATTTGGTGGTCTTAAGATCATGATGGATAATTATAATAATTTTGGTAAGAAAAAATAGGAAAAAAAGTAGTAATTCATCTTTCCTAATATTTGAGTCACATAAATTGGAAGATAACATCCCATAATTATCTAGGCACAAAAATAAGATAATCACATTAATTTGGTGATTTAATCACGATCGAGTGTTTTATGAATAATTAAATAAGGTAGAATCACATTTGACTATAAGAATCTATTCGAGTTAGATTTAGGGTTAACTGATGGTAGATTCTTGTTCCTCATATTTTCTGATAAAAAAGGAGTATTAATTTGTATTTTTTCGACTTTTTTATGATTTAATATGATTTTCCTAAGATCAAGATATTTATTGACAATTATTGAAAATCAAGGATCAACAAAAGAAAAGGGAAAAAGATGGGTTGTTAGATGCTCAGATCCAACATTCAGAATAAAAATGTGCACCACAAATAAAAGAAAAGTCAGATGAGATGGTATAGTCTTACTGGTCCACACAGATTCAAGGTGGGACCCACTCCTCCTTCTCCTCTTGCAACGCTTGCTAGCTCTATCGTCAACTCTAGTGATCTCAGGATGGAGGATGAGTGCTCCTCATGTGGATTTAAGGTCTGCTTCACCTTCACGTGACTCTCCTGGGTTAGGGAGGCAAGGTGTTGGAGCGTCATGCTGCCGAGGGGATTCAAGCAGGTAGCCGTTCGTGGTGGAGGAGATGAGGCTAGTGGGTTGGATGTGGTGTGGGAGCCTTCTTAGGTGTCGTTGAGCTTGTTCGAGACACCATGGAGCTGGAGGGATGATCAATTTGTGGTGAAGAGGGGGATAGTCCACTAGTCCAACAATTACTCCATGGTGGCACTGACTGGAGTGGTTAGCTTGAGGGTGGAGCTACTGGGACAAGAAGCGATCAAATTGAGAGGTGCAGAAGACTAAAGAGGTCTAGACAAAGGTGTGAGAGGGGTTAAATAGGTGGGAGGAGAGTTGAGCGCGAGAAGCCCAATTTGAATTGGACGTGCTGGAGCGGGTGGTTTCCGAAGATGTTTGTGGGAGGCAGTTCTGAGCACGAAGACGATCGTGTTAGGGGTTGATGTGTTTGTGGAGAGGAGGTAGAGGCATTGCTTTGGTCAGTTTCTTATGAGATGGGTCAGAGCGAGTGATCGTGGTCAGTGTTCAAACTCATGCCTACAACCATGTTCTCGTGGGTTGATCAGATGTTGGGGATGACTTCTCAGCTGTTCCATCCTCCCTAAATCCTTGGGATCGCACACGAGTGGCTATGATGGTTCCATGAGGGCAATCTATGGATGGGTGAGTCAAACTCCCACGTGATAGGTTAAATGCCACAACAATTGATCCAAACTTTAGGGATACATTGTATACGATTTAATTAAAGGAAAAACATTGAATTAACTTTGAAAAATCATAGAGGGATCTAGGAATGTAGGATTGATACACGAATTTAACCATGGCTTCATCATAGCAAACCCTAGGTGTTGGTAAAGTTTGAGCTCGAGATTCCAATCTTTGATTGATCAAATTATCTTTCTTTGAAACTAGGGTTTAGGGTTAAATATTATAAAAGAAAAAGTATAACAAAGTACAAAAAAACCACTTTATCAAATTTTCTCATCTAGATAAGTCTCTAGAAAGTAATGGCTGACAAACTCCCGCTGAAATTCTTCCCATCATATCACCACGCCTGGCCTTTTCTCTTCCTCTATGGCCCACCAGTGGCTAACACTTTCCTTCAACAGGTAGACAACATTCTTTACTTTGTCTTCTTCAGGGATGCCTAGAATTTTGAATGCCTTCTAGAGCTCCATAAGACACATGTCAACATCTACTGAGTCTGAAGTACCATCATATTCAATTGCCCAACATGTCTAATACATTCAAATGTCTTTCTGATACCTTGGGATTCCACATTAGGGACAATTGCCCTAGCTTGAGATGCTAGTGCTCTATCTGCTATATGTGTAATCATGGCCATAATTTATCTAAACATAGATTGAAACTCAAGATTGGACATCATTTTTGGGTTCATCTGAGGCATTGTGGGCTGCTCTGACCCTACCTAGGGCACTCTCACATCATGTGCCTACCTCCAAGCATCACCTCCTTGTTCCGCGTAGCTACTCTCTGTGTGTTCTTTTTGTCCTCCAAACATATCTGCATAAGCTATGATTGGATACGTCGGATACATAAGAACAAATTCAAACCTAAGTCCTATGTCCCTATAGACTCAGTGAACCTAGGGCTCTGATACCAACTTAACTATGACACCTCACCACACTAAACAAGATTAATCAAAAGATATAGCACGATCAGCTACCAAGTAATCATGTAATCAAATATGCAGAATAATTAAAACCAAAAATTTGCATCATGAACCAATTCTGCAATATTTACATAAAGGTCCATCTTTTCCATTCTTATATAGTATAATAGGAATTCTATATTCAGTGGCCTCAGCCATATCCTATGTTCAAAAGAAGCATTTACATATTCATGTCGTATATACATGCCTTGGTATACTGTTAAAAACTTATGTTGATACAATTATCTTGTTTAGAAAATACTTCCCATACCTTGACCTGAGTGTACAATGAAGACACTAGAACTCTAATACTAGTATGTAAACCTAATTAACCTTTTAAATGTATTGATCACCATGATGGTTCTCTTCCACAACATGACCTCATCAACACTATCGGCGACCACCTAAAAAAAGATGTGGTGACCCACGGGTGAGACCCACTCCCAGTGAGAGATATAACTCTCCCCAACAGATATTGATTACAACAAATTAATTAATAGTAAATAAACTAATTAGATATGGTATTTAATTAACATCTAAGAAGATTAAACAATTTAAGAATACTAAGCAGGTACACTCAATAATAAGGATATCTACTTAAATATTATAGGATAGCATCTTATAAGAACTGTGTAGTATGAAATCAAGGTGAAGGATAATTCATCCAATGTAAAATGTATTTGTCCTTAACTAATATACTACACGGCTTGTATTACATCTTTTATTATGCATTGAGGAATTTTAGTCCTACCACTCAAAATCCAATTGATCACTATTAAGTCAAAATCAATGCCACACTAGATCTATGGAAGAGTCAGACTCCATGATCTCACCAATGACCCCCAATCAGTACGAGAGACAATACAAAGACATATTAGTCAACTGCCAACAATGACATGTAGTCAACTGAAAACAACTAGCCCGCTTTTGTACAAGTCACAGTGGTAGAGAATAGCTCACACATAGCTATTGAATAAGAGGCATCCCACAAATATACTTCGACCTTTCACACATCACAATATCACATTATCTGAGGCATGGTCATGTCCATCCTCAAATTGCTTGATATTAGGGTACTAGGCTGTCCCCACATACTCAACATTATGCACTCCGAGTGTCCTATAGGAGTTACTCGTTTCATTACCCAACAAGTTTTGACACTAGAATGGATCTATGGCACAAGGCAACTACATGATTAGGGTTTCACTTGGTTAGTTATTACCATTTATGTAAATTAAGGATTTATCATTCAAATGGACATACAAACCCTAATTCATTTCTAGCAGAAGTATAAGCAATGCATCTTCAGAAGATATAAAATACTTGAGGTATAAATCTTATCAACATTACCACATGCTATCATTCATTGCATCATAATAAACCACATGCGTCATCCTATCATTTCAAGATATCCATCCCTTATCACAAGTCCCACGGTTTCAACCCTTATTGAAAACATGAATAGGATTTCACCTTAATCAGGGCTCAAACATGCCCAAAGGTTATTAAGACCATGACATTATTTCCTACATAGTTATCATTATCATTCTAGGCCTTTAAACAGGACTCAACATATTATGAGAAGATAATTATCCCATAGGTTAAACATGGTAGTACTCGATGGTATTTAATTAGTACTACATCGAGGTTTCACATTAATCATTCCAGAGATCTAATTATAATCCAAACATCATCATTTTTGTATATTAGAGTTGATGTATCAAACTATGTTTCATTGAATGTACACATATCTTATTATGGTGACTTATCCATATATTCATACGAGGGCAAAGGTAAGACTACAAGTTCAATGGTGTTTTTCATTGAATTCTCTTTATTAGAAACCTCTTATAAGACTATGGAATTCAATTTAATCCATTAATTGTTGAAGCATCCAATCTCATTCATTGGTTTCAGTTCATTATTCAAAACATTAATTAGGTACAGGTCCAACCATCCAGTTCAACACTAATATAGGGTTTCAATTTATACTTCCTCCATGGACAACGACCAGTTACCTTCATGGTGTAATAGTTTAAAAAACAACATGGTGTACCGGTTTACTAACATCAGGGTGTGTCAACCTAATGTCAACATGGTATATCTTCATGATGTATCAGTTTAACACTATCAAAAGCATGCCGGTCTATCATCAGCAACAATGTATCATCCATTAACCATCATGAGCTAAAACCATGGTAGGGCTTTAGCCACTAACCATCATGGGATGTTATTATGATCAGGGTGTTAGCCGTAGACCGTCATGGTTTGTTACTATGGTGAAGGCATTAGCCACTGTAATATCCTCAATTTTGATAAAATTGAAATATGTAAGCCAAGAATAGAATTAAACAAATACAAGCCATGAATGGATAATTTTCTCCAATGATATTATCAGTGGAATAATAATTAATTTTATGGAAAGGGTTCTTGTGGAACAAGTGAAATAAGGAATTTGTACATGAATTAATAATATTTGTTTTTGTCAAGTTTCCAAAGGGAAACAAGATGTATGGTATTTTAGACATTATTGGCAACACAATGTTGAGGCACCAAATAGCATTACTGTGACTTAACCTTTCAAAATGTGAATATAATGTAGGAAAGGAAGATATCCTTTCCTAGTTGGTTGGTTTGTCGAATAAAAATGATATCTTTTGGATAGAAAGAAAGTAATGGTAATTGTTATACCAAAATTGTATCTATCCCAAAGAAGAAAATAAGGACATTCATTCCTAGAAACATGCCCCTTTTAAATATTCGTTGTCAAATAAAAGGGTTTCCTTTTGTACTCATAGAATCGAGGGAAATGTCATAATAACTTGCCATATATGATATCATCCTTGTACATTGAGAAAGAGAGAGAAAAGGAAACGAGAAAGGAGCATATGACAATATGTAGGTATATATAGGGGGTACATTGAAGAGATTGTCTGTCCCATCCCCTCCTCCAAGGGGTGTACCTTCCATTATGGTTCTGAAGTGAATCTCACTCTACTTTCCATGGTTAGTTCTCATCCATGGTGGTCTACTACAAGGTGAATTGTGGAAGCTTTGGTGTATCTCCAGCATGGTGAAGCAAGCGAGATAGAGCCACCTGACAGTCCATCGAAGACGAAGGAAAGAATAACTCTTGATCGCCACTTGAAGGGTAGTGGCCAATGAAACTGGAACATGCCTCATCTTAGTTAGTGACTTTAAAAATCAGGCCCACGGTGATCGGCAGGAGTTTGAGCAAGGCCTGTTGGCTATATCTACGAGTATGGGAAGGAATAGAAGGATTCTCAAGAGAATCGCTACCCAGAAGAGGACGCTGGCGGTGCCTACGTAAGGACATGAACCATCTTTTCTTCTATAACCTATCACCATTCACAGTAGCATAGAGCAAACCTTGCTCATCTCCAGCCACTGTTAGTGGACGGTTGGGTCTGTCTAGGGTAGACGGGGGGGGGGTGACGTTGCCTCCATCTCTCCATGAAGGTGGACCTAGCGGCCATGGAAGCTGTGTTCACGGATGACAGACTGGCAGGTGTAGGATAGGAGCTGAGGTGGGTCGTGATATGAAGGTAGGACGATGACCCAGGGCTAGGAGAGCCAAGGTAGCGGCAACTGGTGAGAGTACCAGTGGGAGGTGATCTGCTAACACCATAGTTACGCATGCGAGCTGGCAGCAACGCCGGGATGGCACTCTGTTCCGGTCCGTGCAGTGGCAATAACGGAAGCATGATCTTCTTTTTGTGCGCAAGGGCTCGTCGTGGGGGAGGATCTCATAAAGAAAAGGCTCCGACTCTGGAGGTGGAGTGGTGGAATCCTGAGGCCGTGCACGCAAAGTATGTGGCCATTACAACATCAGTAGAGGATGCCTGCACAGAGGAAAAACCCTCCTGGCCTCGCGCGAGAATGAAGGAGAGGTGGGTGATTCTGGACTTTCTGAACCAGCCAACTCAAGGCCAGACTGACACATGCCCTTTCTGGCCCAACTACAACAGGAACCCCAAATTGAATGCTTTGTTGCTTGGATGTTTGGATACACTCTTAAAGTACATATGATATATTCTGCATAGTTTCTACAATGGAATAAGGTACGTTGTTACACTTATGAATACATGTATCGAATTTTGAGCTTGCCAAAGTTTCTCGATTAGTTTCAATGAAAGATAAACTTCTTGCTTGTTTACTTACTTCTTGCAAATTATAAAGTTCTCATGAGTATCATGTAAAGTAAACAACAAAATTCTAAACCCTGGGTTAGACTGATCTTAAGGGTAATGCACACGAGCCCTGGAGGGACAGTGATTACACCCGAGGTAGTAGACCAGATATGGGTTAGAATATGAAAACAAGTTTGTGTTCTTATATGCAAGATAAAGATGTTTGCTTATATGTGTACTTGTGATTATTATTTAAAACCACATACTAGTATAACAATATATTGAACGTATATTTATTTGTTTGAATTTTAGGTATATGATGATACACATGACAAAGGAGATGAAGATAAAGATGAAACCATGTGAAGACACTAATCTAAGTAAGGAGGATTTAGATAGACACTTCTTCTCTATGTATAGTTCTGGTGATGAAATTTTATGTAAGCATTTTGTAAACAATAGTTGTAATTTAATTGAAATTATTTTCTATTATTTATTATTTGCTAAATTTGGATCCTTGGTAATATAGGTAATGGATCTCAACTTGAAGGTCTTTCCTTAATTGGGGGACGCGGAAAGTGAGGTCGTTACATTTGGTATTAGAGCCTCAGATTTTTTAAATAATATATAATAGTTTATAATTTCAAGTAATCTGTAGAGATTATGAGGGAATTATTAGAGCATTTTCTAAAGACTGAGGTGTCTAGAAGGGACCACGACTGGGGGTTGACAACATTTTCCTTTGCACCGCTAGTCAGCTTATGAGGACTCCTAGACCCGTGCATCCTTCCTGGCCAAAGTCAAAAGTTTTTGCCTGAAGTAAAATACCTTTAGGGTTTCATCTCATCTATTTCATCCACTTCTCATCCTCTTGCTTAATAAACCCTAAAAGTAATTTCTCTCCTTATCTAAAGTTAGGATTTTTGAGAAGAAGTAGGATTAATAGATCCTCCACCAATTAATATACATATAATGTGGAAATAATAATGTATATGTGATATGGAATAATAATGACATGTACATGCGGGAGTAATGATAAAGAGAAATTGTTATATGAGTTTTCCCTAGGAGGCTAACCCTAGAGGGGACTAGGGTTGGTTTAGAAGAACCCTAGTGGGTCAAGGGACATGGAAACCCTAAGAGGCAGGGTATAGTCCCTAACCATAACCCTAACAATAAGACCTTAATCTTAAATAATGAACATGGTGTGGTGGTATGGGACACCACCCATGTGAAACTTAAAATTAGGAATAAGAAAGATAAAGGGATGGGTTTAGGTGACCAAGTCTCCCATGCATGTGTTCACAAGGAGCATAACTCTTATGTAAGAGGCCTTAAGAAATATATGAACGCAATAGTTATATATATATATATATATATATATATATATATATATATATATATATATATATATATATATATATATATATATATATATATATATATATATATATATATATATATATGAAAAATGGAACTTTGAATATAACTTGCTCAAACCCCTTATGTTGTCGCTAGAAGTTTGGTGATGGTGGCCAAGTCCCTAGAGGGGAAGGCCGATGCAACACCAAGCCCCTGGAGGGGAAGGTGACCCAAGTTTACTGAATGGACATAAACCATGAGGGGGTATTCTAGAAATTGAACAAACATGGGTTGATATGTTATAATGATAAAAGTTATGCCTAATGAAAAAAAAAGAGATATCTATGAAACCTTTAGGGTTAATTTGCCAACCTAGGGTGGGTCAACCCAAGAGTGGAAAGATGACCTATGAGGGAGGAAAAACCTTAGATCTTGGGATCAGGTTGTGGCTAGAGAGCCTAACCCCCTCCTATAAGCCAAGAAGGCACCCTAGGCTAGGACTTTTCCTTAAAAGGTAAGTGAATAGACATATTTAAGTATTGAGATAACCTTAATCATCACCTAAATGGATGAAGAGTTAAATATATAAAGATGAAAGAACTTACATTCTTTGAACCCAAGGATGCCATCTTTGAGTAACACAACTGGTCAAGCCTAGGATAGGGAAGACCAGTAAGGCACTAAGCCCAGGAGGGAAGGTGGCCTGAGTAGATGACCAGCCCAAGAGGGAAGGTCATGAAATCGTCAAGCCCAGGAGGGAAGACCGTTAAGGCACCAAGCCCAAGAGGGAAGGTGGCCTGAGTGGACGACCTAGCCCAGGAGGGAAGGTCATGAGATGGTCAAGCCCAGGAGGGAAGACCAGAAAGGCACCAAACCTAGGAGGGAAGGTGGCCCAAGTCTAAAATGTAGTTGTTTAGGATCAAGCCCCTGGAGGGGAAGATCAGAGAAGGTCAAGCCCAAGAGGGAAGACCAACATGGAACCAAGCCCTGGAGGGAAGGTGGCCGGATCCCAATGTTGGGACTACACTGCATAATGTCTACTCAAAAGAGAAAGGTGAAGGCCATCCGGGTTAAAGAATTAAATAAGAGAATAATGTGCTTAAAATATGTGACATCTCAAAAGAAACCCTTAGGAAGGGTAGAGTCCTAATGCAATCCTAGGGTCAAGTAGGGTGTATTAAAGGTATATAAGACTGATGAGGTTGGGAGTTGATTGTGCCCTCAATGCACATGACCATGTGGTCGGGAGGTAACAACTAGGTTTACCCAAGATACATGACTCAGGAGATTATCTACCTCCATGAGGATCATGTAGCCTAATGGTTGAACGTGAAAGACACTCTCTTGATGTATAAGGATGAGATCATTCCAAAAGTACCTATACCCCTAGAGACCTCAAGGAATTGTTTAAGACTCATAAAACATGAGGTGTAAATATAAAAGATATAAAGAAGTCATGAAAAACTTAGAGAAGTTGTGTCCTAACTTAAGAGTAAGAAAAAGGACACTTGAATTCATGAAATATAAGAATGCTATAAAATTAAGAACAAGTAAGTTTAGAGTCATATCGAGCATGATTCAACTTAATATGTGAAATTGAAAGGTAATGTGTGGATGTATTATCTCTGCTCTTGGAATGGAATGAACTTTGTGTTTGGGTTGTAGTCAAATGTTTATTTCATCTCATTATGAGGGAGTGAGATTGGATAGACACATGTTATGCTTAAAATTGAGATAATGAGGATGAATATCCTACATTGAATGTGTAAAGACATGAATTAGGGTTAGAGGTGTCACCTCAGCCTTGTGTGAAAATAATGAATAGTAGGTTGGAAACCTAGGTGAAAAGAGAAATCACCGAGTAATAAAAAAATCACCAAAAAGAATTGAATCATCAAGAGATGATGAGGTGTGAATACTAAAGATGTGGATATACTTGAATTTCAATTCAAGTGCCAATCTTAGTAATAAAATATGACATTTTATATACTAAGAAAAAGTGTTAAGCCATCCAAGTAGGGTGTGGACCCTAAGTTTTGAAGATGATAAGAGTATCATTCACCTAGGCTTAGTAGGCATGCATTTTGGGGAAAAAATTCCTTTAAAGGAGGGGTGAATGTAATATCCTCAATTTTTGTTAAAATTGAAATATGTAAGCCAAGAATAGAGTTATACAAATACAAGCCATGAATTGATAATTTTCCCTAATGATATTATTGGTGGAATAATAATTACTTTTGTGGCAAGGGTTCTTATGGAACAAGTGAAATAAGGAATTTGTACATGAATTAATAATAATGGTTTTTGTCAAGTTTCAAAGGGAAACAAGATACATGGTATTTTAGTCATTATTGGCAACACAATGTCGAGGCACCAAATAGCATTATTGTGACTTTACCTTTGACTTAACCTTTCAAAATGTGAATATAATGTAGGAAAGGAAGATATACTTTCCTAGTTTGTTGGTTTTTCGAATAAAAATGATATCTTTTGGATAGAAAGAAAGTAATGGTAATTGTTATACCAAAATCGTATCTATCCCAAAGAAGAAAATAAGGAGATTCATTCCTAGAAACATGCCCTTTACATAATATTCATTGTCAAATAAAAGGGTGTCTTTTTTTTACTCATAGAATCGAGGGAAATGTCATAATAACTTGCCATATATGATATCATCCTTGTACACCAAGAAAGAGAGAGAAAAGGAAATTAGAAAGGAGCATATGAGAATATGTAGGTATATATAGGGGGTACGTTCAAGAGATCGTCCGTCCCATCCCCTCCTCCAAGGGGTGTACCTTCCATTATGGATCCGAAGCGAATCTCACTCTACTTACCATGGTTAGTTCTCATCCATGGTGGTCTACTGCAAGGTGAACTGTGGAAGCTTTGGTGTATCTCTAGCATGGTGAAGCAAGCGACAGCAACCTGACAGGCCGTCGAGGATGAAGAAAAGATTAACTCTTGATCGCCACTTGAAGGGCAGTGGCCAATGAAACTGGAACATGCCTCATCTCAGTTAGTGACTCTGATAATCAGGCCCACGGTGACCGGCGGGAGCGCGAGCAAGGCCTGTTGGCTCTATCCACGAGTGTGGGGAGGAATAGAAGGATTCTGAAGAGAATCGCTACCGAGAAGCGTACGCCGGCGGCGCCTGGGTAAGGACCTGAACCATCTTTTCTTCTGTAACCCATCACCGTTCACAGTAGCATAGAGCGAACCCTACTCATCTCCAGCCACTGTTAGTGGACAGTTGGGTCGTCTAGGGCAGACGGGGGGGGGGGGGGGGGGAGGTTGCCTCCTTCTCACCATGAAGGTGGACCTAGCGGCCGTGGAAGCTGCGTTCGCGGACGACAGACTGGCAGGTGAAGGAGAGGAGCGGAGGTGGGCCGCGATATGAAGGGAGGACGATGACACAGGGCTAGGAGAGCCAAGGTAGCAGCAGCCGGCGAGTGTACTAGTGGGAGACGGCCTGCCAACGCCGTAGGTACGCATGCGAGATGGCTGCGGCGCTGGGATGGCGCTCTGTTTCGGTCTGTGCAGAGGCGACAACGGAAGCATGATCTTCCTTTTGTGCACAACGGCTCGTCGTGGGGGAGGATCTCACAAACATAAGGCTCTGACTCTGTAGGCGGAGTGGTGGAAGCCTGAGGCCGTGTGCGTGAAGGATGTGGCGATCGCAGCATCAGTAGAGGACGCCTGTACGGAGGAAAAACCCTCCTGCCCTCGCACGAGAATTAAGGAGAGGCGGGTGATTCTGGACTTTCTGAACCGGCCGGCTCAAGGCCAGACCGGCACATGCCCTTTCCGGCCCAACTACAACAGGAAGTCCAAATTGAATGTTTTGTTGCTTGGATGTTTGGATACACTCTTAAAGTAGATGTGATATATTCTACATAGTTTCTTTAATGACATAAGGTACGTGGTTACGCTTAGGAATACATGTATTAAATTTTGAGTTTGCCGAAGTTTCTCAATGAGATTGAACGAAAGATAAACTGTTTGCTTGATTACTTACTTCTTGCAAATTATAAAGTTCTTATGAGTATCATGTAAAGTATATAACAATATTCTGAACCCTGGGTTAGACTGATCTTAAGAGTAATGCACACGAGCCCCGGAGGGACAATGATTACACCTGAGGTAGTAGACCAGATATGGGTTAGAATATGAAAATAAGTTTATGTTCTTATATGCAAGATAAATATGTTTTCTTATATGTGTACTTGTGATTATTGTTTGAACCCACATACCAATATAGAAATATACTGACCACATATTTGTTTGTCGGCGGTTTAGGTATATGATGATACACATGACAAATGACATGAAGATAAAGATGAAACTATGTGAAGACATTAATCTAAGTAAGGAGGATTTAGATAGACACTTCTTCTCTATGTATAGTTCTGGTGATGAAATTTCGTGTAAGCATTTTGTAAACAATATTTGCAATTTAATTGAAATTGTTTTCTATTATTTATTATTTGCTAAATCTGGATCCTTGGGAATATAGGTAATGACCCTCAACTTGAAGGTCTTTCCTTAATTGGGGGATGTGGAAAGTGAGGTTGTTACAACCACAAACAATCACAGTTTGTTGTCATGGCTAGTGTGTCGACCTGATAGCAACATGGTGTCACGATCTTCCCACAATATGGTGTGTGTCATTCACTAACCATAATGGTTGACACTAATGCAAAACTAGTATATCAGTTTTAGACCTTCATGGGTTACTATCATAGCTATGATGTCGACCTAATACCAACATATGTATTGGCCATCAACTGTCACAGTTTGCAACATGGCTAGGGTGTAAACCATCACGGTTCACCCCTTATGTGGGGTGTCGACTATAAGTCGTCATGGTTTACAACTATGACTAAACTAAGGTATCGGGAACCACCCTACAAGGATAAGCTCATCATCCACAAGATCACGGTCGAGATGGTTACAGACAAGATCTAGAACAACAAGAAGCACCACCATTACAATGGTGGGAATTTCACCAAGATAAGCACATGAACTTGTTTCTATATGAAAATATATTTGTTTTAGCAAGAACATAAACAAATCAACTCGAAGTAAGAAATATAAGTGAGAAGGGTTAAAAATCTCACCTCTATTGATAAGAAAAAACTTCTAGAACCATGGATTATGAGCATATAAGGTAAGGAAATCCAAGTTGCAGATCTAAACTCGGCCAACTAGGTACCCTTCTCCTTAAGGAAGCAAAAATCCTAGAAGAACAAGAAAGAAGTATAAATGCTTGAGTTCTAGATTAATCCCTATGATGGAACAACAAGTTCTGACCTAGTGAGAGGTAGGAGGAAGAGGAACAAATATGAAAACAGAGGAAAGGAAGAACTATTACTTGTTCAAGTCAAATTCACCATGAAGAAGATGTAGAAATCCTATAAGATAGCAAATTGGAACCCTAAGTGCTCCTTCCAAGATAATCATCCTCTTCTTCTACCTTGAGTAGGTTCTTTATAGGATAGTAGAGAGAGAAAATGAGATCCTTTGCAAATAGTTAGTGTAGAGAGTAAAGGCTTTGTTTTAGCATAGAGATAAGTATATATATAGTTTAGGGGATAAGTTTTGAGAGGAGCATGAGGTGCACAAACGATTCTCCATGTGTCCACAACTTTAATTTTTGCATGGATAAGCTACGAGCAAGTCTACTGACTGTTGCGGACTTTTGGGCTATCAATTTATGCCCAAGCAAGTGGATCCATCACTTGTTATCCTTAAAGGTAGCTTATCCATGGGAGGTTAAAGTCCTAATTCAACATAGAATGAAATCTCCTTCAATTCAAGATACAATTGAGCACCCCATAACTCAAAAACCTCAATAATTATAAAAAATATATAAGGAACATAATTGATGGAACAATTTGCAAAGAAAACTCCTTCATTGGGTAAATTATAGAAAAGTCCAAAATGTACATAAAATTGCATAACTTGCTTAAAAAACGTCCAAATTGGACCAAATTTGAAACTTAAGCTTATCTTATGATTCCAAGGCATAAAAAAGGTTATATTAAGATTATAAGTACTCAATTGCGGTAATTAAGCTTGTTCAACATTTTAAGTAAGTTTAGGGGCCTTATAACACTCATCCCTCCTATAAAGGAATTGTGTCCCCAAAATTCATACCCCGTGAGGTTGTGAACAATAACATATCTTAATTTCACAACTTTAGATTAGAAACCCTAATTATATTATCTTTAATCACTTTTATTGATGCAAATTCCTCACATTCTTACTTGGATTTAATTCAAGGCATATGCACATCCTTAGTATTACATGATTTCATCTCTTTGTGATTACATTTTCCATTTGTGATTTCAATTTGACTTGGTGACTATCTTTTCACCTATATTTTCTCAATCTTTTATCCATATATATCTACATAAGGGTGAGGTAACAACTCAAACCCTTAGTAATGCCATAAAGTTCAACTTTAGATATTCATTTTCATATGTCAATTTTAAGAACAAATGTCTACCCAATCTATTCCCTCATAATGGGATGAAATGAGTACTTAATTGTAGACCAAACAAAGAGTTCATCCCGTTCCAAGAGCAGAGATGGTGTATCCACGTTATCTCAAAATTCCATATTTTAGGTTGAATAATTCTCAACATGATTCTAAACTATGCATGATTTTTAATTCCATAATATTCTTATATTTCATGAAGTCAAATGTCTTTCTCACTCTTGAGTTTGTGCAATCTTCCATTTAGGATTTCATTATTACATGACTTTTTTATATCTCTTACTTTTACACCTCATGTATTGTGAACCTTAGTCACTTCCTTGAGGTATCTCAGGGTATAGCTACCTTTGAAGTGATCTCATCCTTATGCATCTAGGGAGTGCCTCTCACATTCACCCATTAGGCCACATGATCATCATGAAGGTAGCTAATATCCTGAGTCATGGACCTTGGGCAAACCTAGTTGTTACCTCCCAACCACATGGTCTTATGCATTCGGGACACAATCAACCTTTAATCTCATATGTCCTTTGTACCTTTTATACACCCTACTTGACCTTAGGATCAACTTAGGACTCTACCCTTCCCAAGGGTTTCTTTGAAATGTCACACTTTAACCATTTCCAAGCACATCATTTTCATATGTAATTCTTTAAAAAGGATTTCATCCATCTCTTATGATGCTCATTACCCATTTTATATCCCCTCATTGGAATCAATGCAACTTTCTTTTTTGGGCTCGGTCTCATACGGTCAGCCACTTCCATAGAGACTTTTCCTTATGTTCCTCAGAGATGGCATACTTGGGTTAAAAAAATTATACTCAATATATGTGCTTTCATCTTTTTATATCCTTAGTTCTTCACACTTTAGGTGTAATCATTGGTTCCCTTGCTCTTTACATTTATTTAGTCAACTTACCTTTTCTAGGGAAATTCCTAACCTAGGGTGCCTTCTTGGCTCACAGGAGGAAGTTAGGCTCTCTAGCCACAACCCGACCCTGAGGTCTAAGGTTTTTCCTCCCCCACAGGTTCATCTCCCACTCTTGGGTTCACCCACCCCAGGTTTTCACACTAGCCCTATAGGTTCCATATTTTCATCTTTATGCTTTGTTTTTATTATTATAACTTCTCAACCCTTGTTTACTCAATCTCTGAGATACCCTGTCATGGGGTTTGTTCATGTACTGGACTTGGGCCACCTCCCCCTCTAGGGGCTTAGTGCCTATGTTAGCCTTCCCCTCTAGGGGCTTGACCTTTCTTGACCTTCCCCTCCAAGGGCTTGGTAATATGTTGGCCTTCCCCTCCAGGGGTTTGACCTTGTGTGATCTTCCCCTCCAGGGGCTTGATCGTTCATGACCTTCCCCTCTAGGGGCTTGATCTTTTCTAACCTTCCCATCCAGGGGCTTGATCATAGTCATCTCAATGACTTTCTTTCCATAACCAAACTTCCAGAGATAGCATGAGGGGTTTGAGAAAGTTATAATTGGATCCTCATTTTCATATATATAACCATTGGTTTCTTATATTTCTCAAAACTTATTTCATTCATTCCTTTTTTCACATGCTCATATGCATGGAAGGCTAAGTCACCAAACTCCCATTTTTTGTTACCATAATATGTTGAACATACTGTAACATACCAGATCTTGGACCCTAGATTAAAACTTTGACCTTTTGAGTTTGACCAAACAAGGTTGGGGTTAGTATGATCCTAATAATCAAATATAGGAATAAGGTAATCTAATAAGTCATATATTTCATTTGGATGGTAATAAGATGATACATAACTTAATTGACTGAGTAATTGATCTAATGGGCCTCTAATGGGCCTAATGGCATAACCCATGTAATAAATCCTCGAAAAAAAGAATAGACTTCAAATTCGTAATCCACACATCAAAATTAGCTTATATGTCAATTTTCATTTAATTTGGACAACCTTGAAATAATATGGTAAGTTAGGAGAGAGAATTTGCCTAAAAGGTATAATAAATAACTCCAAAAGAGGAAAATAATGTTAGATTCATAATATACATAATAAAATATGTCTTTGGGTGAATTTTTATCCAATTTGGAGAAAGTTTGCTTAAAAGATTAAATCAGGAGAGAGAAAGTGTATAGAACCTTCAAAATATTCAATAAATGCTCAAACAACTCCAAAATGTAAAATTGATGGAAAATTCGTATTCAACACACTTAATTTAACTTGTGGATGAAGTTTCACCTAATTTGGATAATCCATGTGTCATTCGTGCATCGGGAAAGAGTAACAATGAATATGTTAAATAATACATCTAAAGTTTCCAAAAGTGAAATCTAATTAGATATTCAGAATCTACATGTTTACCTTAACTTATGTGAAAATTTTTGTTTAATTTGGATAATTATAGAACCCCTAAACGAGGAAAGAGAAAATACATGCATTATTGGTTTACACTTTGGATAATTCGAATTATTTTTCTTGTTTTCGCACCTAAGTCACTATTACAGGCTCTTTATAGTTATTTGACGATTTTTGACCGTCGAATATGCAATCTGACGGCCGTGGGTCATCTCCTACCTTGGGTAGGACTCCGCCTGACTTTGAACAGTAGCTATGAGTTTCCCATTTTCCGTTCTCTCTCGATTATCAACAAAATCTTTTGATTTTTCTTCTAAAAGTTTCCTTATGTGAATCTGATCCTAATGATTCTAAGTTTGACCCCTAAGACTCTATATAAAGGAAACCCCCAAAGTTGTCTTCTTGGCAGTTTTTCACTGTTGGGTTCCCGTTGCACCTCCTTCCCGTGTGATTTCCTACAATTGATCCTTGGACTTCTCTATCGTCTCTTCTGGTCCCAATTTGATTGGGGATAGCCTGGAGCATCTGGACCTACTTAGTTTCCTCTCCGGTGACCTTGAGTTTGTGCAGGTACATTACGATGCTTCTGACCCAAATTGGTTTCTCAGGGAGCTTCTTGGATCCTTCCTCCTTCTACCCATATGCTTGGTTGACTGTGTGGGTGTGTACATCTCTCTGTCGACAAGGGTGTCGTTAGTTTCACTTTTGTCAACTCCTGCAAGGTTCTCTATTCACTCTCTTCCCATGTTTGGTCACGTTTTTGCTTTTGTAGCTTCGACCGAGCGATTTCTACTTCTTCACCTCGTTTAATCGTTGGTGCTCTCGATTTCTCTCCCGCTTCTCCTATGCTTTCAAGCTATGGCGGACTTTGGGGTTCTTCCATCTTCGACCGGCGTTTGGTCCTTGGTAGGGGTCGTTGGGTCCGTCTTGGTCTCAGAAACTCAACGACACTACTATCTCCTCGAATCGGTCTTCAGAGTTCAGGTTTTGATTGGAGGCTATGTGCTCCAGTTCATCTGCTTTGGATGGTTCAACGAAGAACAATGTTCTAGGTGTTCAGTCATTTCTACCCTTGCGTTTCCCTTCTTTTTTGTTTTTTGTTTGAGGGGTATTTTTGACATTTTACTCTCCTTTGGTTGTGTTCCACTTTGAGGCAACTTGCCTCTTTGGATGAGGGACCGACAGAGTTGGCCTCTAGATATTGGGCCAACACAGTATGAGCACCCTCTCCCTCTCTCTCTTCTCTCTCAGTTTTTGAGGATGATGTGGTTTTTTCTTATTTTTCAATTGGTCAGTTTTATAAAATCCATAACTAAATATTCCTTGTTCAGAAAAATATGCATAAATAGTCAATAAAACGAGTAAAAGAGGATCTATCTGTTGATAATAATCTTGTCACTTAATTCTAATGTTTAATTAAAAGTGGGTATTAATGAATAATGTAATTAGATAATATCTTTTAAAAATCATAACTAATTATCTATAAGTCACAAAAATATGATATAATATGTTTTGGACTCCTAATAACATATACTATAATGTAGTATGGTTTTGGAAACCTAATTCACATATAATTAAAAAGGTGGTTTTTAGGGTTTATGAAATCAATATCAACCTAACCCTAATTCCATATATATGTTTAATAGGTTATTTGGATGCCTAGGCTTGGACCTAGATGTGACCTTGGATCATTTGGCTCTGAAGTTGAGGTATGTTGTATCCCCTATTCCTCTATAATGAGCAATTCACCTATCTTTTCATTCTCTTGAATTTGGCCTACACAATATGTCTTATCTCTTGTTATCATGGTTCGTGTGAACTATCTTGCTTGTTATGGACTTGGATATTTTTTTGATATCTTTTTCCCACTTACATGTGGATGTATGTGTTTTCCATTATGTGATGGAAACATTATTTATTCTGACTATACTTTCTACATGCCTCTACATTAAACATGCTATGTGATTCAGTAGAACTAGAGTAGTGTAAGTGCATTGGTTTTGTTTATAGCAGATGTGATATTTCCTTCTCTTTTTGGGATGGAAAGGAACCTCGTACCCAGGGTAAGATGTGTGATTCTTGGCCCATGTTTTTATATATATTTGGGAGATTGGCAGTATTTCTTTCTCTAACATGCTTAAAATTTATGGGGGTTGGCCTCCAATTGTGTTTATATTGTTCTAGGGCTATGTTTATCTCACATACATGCAAGATATTGATTGTGGGGTGTGTGCCCTACTTGTACTTTGTTTCCCACCATGGTAGTGGATTTAATTATGGCACAATCCTTTTATATGTATATTTTATGGAAAGTATCCTTTTTGTTATGATTCCTTTCTCTTGATACCCAATTGGGTGATACTTATCTCTTGCATGGGATGCCTTTTGTTATGATGTCCCTTATTCTTTATAAATGGCTCAATTTTATTTTTAGTATGCACATACCAACCTTTGTTGATGTCTCCTTTTGTTTCTCTTTTGCTAGGGTATGCTTCCAACCCTAGGTGGCGGACATGGATGGCATGGCATGTTGACCTGGACTTAGTTTGTGATGATGAAGCTTGGAGACAATCTTGAGGTGGTTTAGATTTCCTCTACATGGATCCTTATGAAGTAAGTTTAAGATGTCAAAGATGTTCGCTTTGTTTTATAATTGAATATAGTCATGTTTTTATTCCTGCTATACTTTGGTCTTTTGTTACCATTATATAAAGATTTGAAAATTTTACACCCACTCCCACATACCTTCTGAGTGTGTTTGGACTGGAGGTTTTATTGTTCAATTTTTTAGTAGAGAAGTGGTTCCCACTTCTTTACACATACATTTTTCATCCTAACTTGTCAACCTTTATTTATCCAATCTCTGTGGTATACTCACTCACTGGGGGTATTCATACTCACTTGCTGGAAGTATTCTCAATGGCATACCCACTCGCTAGAGGTAGCATACCCAATCATTGGAGATATTCTTTATCCATCCCTTCCTCCAGAGATATCATTAGGTCATTGATCAAGTTATATCCATGTTTTATTTTTCATGTATAACCCTTGGTTATTTTATATTTCTCTCTATATTTTTTTTCACATGCATCATGCATACATTTCTCCACATTCAAACATAATAATCCATGTAATATAGACATATTTACCTTTTCTCACTTCTTTTTACTCTTACCCTAATTTGGAATCATACCACTAGGGTTAATCTATTACCCACACCACTCCCATTTCCAAGGATTTGGGTTTAATATGTAAGTTAGGGACTACACCCTACATCTTAGAGTTCCCATGTTCCTTAACCCACTAGGGTTTTTCCTAACCAACCCTAGATCCATATAGAGTTTACCCTCATAAGGAAAAACCCTTAAAACAATTTTCTTCTCTTCACTTTATCCTTGTTTTCACATTATATGTACATTATTATTTCCACATTTTCATGTGTATTAATTGACAGAGGATGCCTTAATCTTACTTCTTCTCAAAATCCTAACTTGGGATGAGGAGAGAAATTACCTTAGGGTTTATTAAGCAAAAGGATAGAAGTGGATGAATAGAGACGAGGAGAAAACCTAAAGGTATTTTACTTCAAGAAAATTCTTCTCACTTTGGCCACACAGGATGCACAAGCCCAAGAGTCATTGTAAGCCGACTAGCGGTGCAGAGGAAATTTTTACCATCCCCCTGGGTCATGGTCCCTTGTAGACACCTCAGTCTTTAGAAAATGCCCTAATAATTCCCTCATATTTCTACACATTACTTGAAATTATAAACTATAAAATGTTATTTGACAAAATTTGAGGCTTTGATACCAAATGTAATGACCTCACTTTTTAGCAATCCCCAATTAAGGAAGGGAAAAAAGATGAGAGCCATTACCTATAAAAATTACCCAAGGATCCAAATTTAGAAAATAATACAAAATAGTAAATAGCTTCCATAAATCCAAATATATTGTTTCAAAATGCTTACATGAATTTTATATCATTAGAACTTTATATTTGAGAAGAAATACTAAACTATCTAATGCTCATGCATACATTTTAAAACCTTTTATGAATTTCATCCTTATCTTCATGTTTGTGTCTTGTGTGTGAACTACCTAAAACACTGACAAACAAAATGTGGTCAACATATTTCTATACTGGTACGTGGGTTAATCCAATAATCACAAATACATATATTCAATCATCATTTACTTGCACATAAGAACTTGTATTTTTTTTATATTCTGACCCATACTTGGTCTACTATCTCAAGTGTAACCACTATCCATCATTCGACTCATGCACATTACCCTTTGATCTGTGGAACCTAGGGTTTAGAATATCATTAAGTGATACTCATAGGGGATTTATAATTTACATGAAGTAAACAAACATCCAACAAATATCATTCATTCAATCTTTGAGAAATCTTCACTAACATAAAAATTTCATACATGAATCATAAGCATAACCACATATCTCAGTGGTGAGACATGCAGATTACACTTCAATTACATTCAAGAAATCCAATCGACAAAGATGAATCTAAGCAATCATATTATATCGACATATATATAAATCCTAAAGTGTCACCATCATGTTAAATAGATTAAACCCTACTCAGTCCTATTCTAGGGTTTAGGCTATAGAATAGGGGTAAAAACCCTATTTTTGTCACATAATAGTTTATGAAAGTTATAAGTCCACTATAATCATCATGTGTTACCCTAATTATCAAGTTCGACCTTTTATGTCATTAGGGAAACTATGTAAAATAATGCAACTTTAAGATCCTAACGAATAAGAATATTAGGTTCTAAACCCTAATCGGTAGATTCAACATATCCTTCTATTAAGAACTCTTTGATTACATTAAACTTATTAACAACATAGCACATGTTATGATTTTTAACCCCAATTCTTGATATGCATGATTTTCAATTTAGATATCCAAATTATTATTATGATCATCTTAGATCCGTATTATGTTGATCAATATCAGATAGCATCTAAAATTAACTAGATTTACTGATTTAAGCATCACCAAAACTAGGGTTTTTATGCTTTAATCATCACCTTAATGCATATTGCACTTCTTTAATAATAAAAAGAATAATCAAGTCTCATTAAATTTTGTTTGTATTATAAGTGTTCGCTTGATCAATTTTCATATATAACATGTTTCAATATGAGCTACTGATTATTTTCTATCAATTTTACAAGATAAGCACTAATTGGCCATTAGGATATTGCCATGTTAGAATTAAACATTTACTAATAACTTACGATAATTTGGTTGAGAAAAGTCCTAGTTACCCCTAAGCCTCGAATGGGCAAGCTTGGGCAAAAGAGTCTTTTGACTCTTTTTGTTCTCTCCCTCATGTAGGCACAACACGTGTCCGTAATGTGCACGTTCACAGCCACTGCTGCCGTGGTGGGGGGTTTTGTCGGTAGTGGTGCAGGGCGCCCTTGGCCAACGCAAAGTCTTGAAACCCCTCATGTGCCTCCCACGGCTCTGACACAGAGCGGATGTTTGCTCGAGTTCTGTAATGATCCACAATGTCAGGCTTATCCATCGAGAATGGAGTCATCAAAGTTCTCTTCTTGCGGCATCCCTACTGACCCAACTCTCCTCCGGCACCTATGACCTCCTTCCTACTCCTTCCTTCTAGTCGTTACAAGCAGTTCATCTCCCCGTCAGTGTTGGAACTTTCCATTCATGCGTCTACATTTTCATACTTCCGCGGTGCCTAGGTCGCCCTCTAGCCCCTTGTGCAATGAGTAGGATGGCATGAGGAGGAGCCCCACCACCCTCACTCAAAGGGAAGGTCGAGGGAAGTTGTAGAGAGTTATCATGGAGTCAGCCGTGGACTGTGGTCCTATCTTTCCCTTGGACTGCCAGCAGATATGTAAAGATGGAGAGGCCTCTGGCTATCATTTCCTTCTCATGAGTAGTTGGTCTATGAGGAGACTCATTCTTCTGGGCTCATAGATGATCGTGCTCTACCAAGGATAGAGCCTTGTTTTCCTCATTGAGAGGGTTCACTATGGTCTATATATATGACTCCTAGGGGAAACCCTAATGGCTTCCATGAAAGGTGAAAGGGAGGGGAAGGTGGCAGACCATGTTCTGCTTCCTTTTTAGTTGTGAGGCTAGGGAACCGGTTATGATTCACTAATATGGAAGGAGAAGAAAGCATTTAACCATCGACTCCCACACCCTACATCCCCCCTTATGTCTTTATTATTTTCTTAATATGAAAGCCATCAAAGAGTATTACTCCTTTCCAAAGACCTCCCCTTCGTTCAATACTTCATCCCATCTAGGAAAGAAAGTGTATTCCTCCACTAATCTCTTTCTTTCCCATGGTTATGATAAAACACTCATGGAAAGACACGTATAATTGCCAAGGACGAAAATACTCATGAAATGGATATATATATATATATCCATACCTGTTCTTAGAATATTCCTTTACTTAAGTCACATTTATTTCATGGAAACTCACCCTTGTATTCTTTTTTTCACTTTATATTTAATTATTTGGGGTTTATTGAGATGTCTTTGACATACAAACTTTCACTTTTAAACATTATTTTAAACAATCCATTATTCCATGCAACATCCAATTTCTAGAATTTTCTTCCTTTCCATGCTTATTTCCATGTATACAAATGTTAAGACGAGATAATGTTATTTGGTGCCTCAAGATCGTGTTGCCAATAATGGCTAAAATACCATGTATCTTATTTTCCTTTGAAAACTTGACAAAAAGCCATTATTATTTTTTATGTACAAAACCTCTTATTTATTTATCTTATGCCACAATCACCCATGCCAAAAAGGTGATCAAAATTGTTATTCCACTATTAATACCTTTGTGGAAAGTTATTTATTAGAACATGCTTTATGTTTATATCATTAAATCAAAATTGATGATATGACACAAGTTCTTAGTCACAACAAAGAATAAAGTCATCGATGGAATCATTCTCACTACCAACAAATTGATGGATGCACCTTTTAGGATGGACCGACCTATCAATAGGACAAAATGAGGAGAAAGGAAGAGATGTGGAAGCAACACCACGCCTCTAAACGACGTCAATCATGTATCTAGAAAAGAAATCAAGTATATCTCCATAGGGCACCATTGAACCAAATAAAGATGTCTAACAGAGAGGAAAGGCGTGGAGTCAGTGAGGACATAAAGTGGAGTTCACAAACAAAATTGATCATTAATTAAAACAAGTTGAGGAAAAAATAAAAAAAAATTAATTGTGATAACTCACTATGCAACAATATACTCAAGTGGGTGATATATAAATGTACATTTTTTTTAAAATGAATTGAAAATTTCTTTCATGGGATTAAGAGAGAAAGATTTCTCCCCCCCCTCTCACATGCCCATGGCAGAGGCTGAATGTCTGGGAGGGTGGTAAATCAAGGCGGAAACTGGGTTTCGAACCCGAGTCCCTTCATGAGGAGACACCGTGCTTGACAACTTGAGCCACTCCTTCTCGGCTGAAAATTTCTTTCATGTTTCTATTGCTTGAGGTTGTTCTACTATGACTTTATTCCCAATGGTACAAAATACTTCCTTTTCAATTTAAAAGTCTACTGAATCATTCAACCATTTATTGTTCATTTGGTTATGCCAATGATTCTTAATAACATTTCTAATAGGTGTTAGTCTTTCAACTATAATTTTTGCAATTCGAGTATTGAAGCTAACTTTATTGATTTAAAGACATTTCAACGCACTTTATGTGTTTTGTATAAGACCATATTCTCAACAAGTTCAACAATTATTTTTATTCCACAAAATCTTTCATCTGATGGCATATTGGTAATAAATGTTTCAAGTTGAATCTCAAGATAAGCCATTTGAATAGAAGAAAAACTTTTGGGTAAAATTGGGTGATATCTATGAGTTTTTCTGTATCAAATACTTTGAATTTTCACTTATACTAAACAAGCCACACAAGAAAATAACTTTTTGTTCTTGCTAGTAAATCTATTATTTAGTTCTTGAAGTTCATATCTATCATAGACTAAAATAGATCAACTCAAAAATGATGAAAAAATGCTAAATTGTCACACTTTCTTTGTGGTCGACCTTTTGCAACTCATAAATCCTCCATATTAAGGATGTCTATTTATTTTCTTCTTTGGAAACATAGTGAGAATTCACTAAAAATGAATTCAAACAATTATCATGTATTTCCTACAACCTCTTCTTGGATATATAATCCAATAACATTTCATTAGTTATGTCTTGATCTTTTCATTATAATGCTTGTGAATGTTTATTAGTAATTCTAATAATATCTCTCTCCAAGTGAATGGTAAATGAAAAATAAAATGTTTGAACTAAATCAATTAATTATAGAACTTCTAACCTTTGTTCTAATCAAGACCCATCTTTATAGATAATTTCAAACACACCCAAAATAGCTAAAATGTGACAATTACACTTACCAGAGTTTTATAATGGGAAGTCCATCATGTTTCACCTTTATGTCTTAGACTTGTTCCATAAATTTCTCCCACATAGTATTGCTCCATTAGAAAATGTAATTTTATATGTGATAATTTGTATTTCATGAAGTTATTCATGGTGCTTGCATGAAGACCCATCTGTATTCACTACATTGCCAACAATTTATAATAGTGATGCAACTTGAGGATGTTTTTTTCTACAACAACCAAATCTAGTTGAAGTTGGTGGAATAAACAATTGATATAGTATGTAGAGTTATTTTATTTGATAATACAAGTCTTAAGCCAATTTATCTCTTCCCTCCTGTTGCTTGCACCATCATAACCTCTGTCCCTCAATTGAGATATTCTTAAACTATGTAGAGAAACCAAATTATTGATTTCATCAATAATATAAATGTCGTATCTGGTACATGAATTGCACTTACTATCAACCAACAATTTGGTGTTTCTAATTAAAAAATATCAATAAGAGATTTCCATTTGTTCTTTTCTTTTTCAATTGACTTGATCTTCATCAAGAACTATGCTACATTTTTTTATTTTTTATCACTTTCAACATCAATGTTCCTTTCTCAGTTGTGAAAGTGTTGCCTATGTCAGTCTATTTGTCATGCAATTTTAGATTTGAATTTTTGGGTGCATTATTTAAAAGACACCGTTAACTTCATTATTATGTTTACTAAGAAATTTTGATAACTGCAACAAGTTTCTTTTATTCTTTGATTCAATAGATTCATCATGCCCTCAAAATTCCAAACCTTGTCATAGTAAAAATATAACAAAATTGGTAGATGTATTTAACCGTACATCATAAAAACATTGCGTAGGTTTGGTTTGGTTTGTCTATGAAGTACAAACTGAATACTTTGATTTTTATTCATATGATCCTCACATTTTGTTATCTTAGTTATGAGCATTACTAAATCCTCTTATATGATTTTGAAGTGCTTATTTCTATTTCTAGTTAGGAACCCTTTCAATATAAAGGTACTACCTCAACCTTGTCTATCACCTTTAATTTTTAAAGGATAAAAATAACAAAATAGGATGCATCCTAGGAAAATTTATTTTCTATCCATGTTGAGAACATGAAAAACCATTCATTTTTAAACCTTCCTAACTTATCATCGATCATTTTTATATAAAAACATGATTGTGCGGTGACATGGCCCATTTTGTACACAAGCTCTTCTAATCTCTTCTTTTTTATTTACTAGGTAGTCATATACATTGAAGTCATAACTCTGGATGTGTATGAATTTCTTCCATGTTAACTTCCGGTCAACTTTTTTTTTAATGTCAGTCTTCAATCATCTCCTCCAACGACATTGACATATGGCACAAAACGTTCAGTAAAATAAGTAGAATTTTTTTATAATAAAATAGATACACACTCTTGTCTTGATACTTTTTAGTTATATCTCTTCATACATGATAATTTCAACAAGTTATTGATGTAATTTGTAATCTCTTACGATTTGAAATAAAAAGTTGTTGATGTTAAATCCATAGAGTTTATAGTGATTAATATCTAAAAATCTATCATATAATATGCATTTTTTTCTAGTCTAAGAAATGACTATTCATTTACCAGACTAGATTTTTTTTGTTTTATATATAATATAGAGTATGACACAAAGTACTCAAAAGATGATTTACAAAAAAAACTGACATAGACCAAAAGTAACAAAATGTTCATGACAAATATGTTGGTTCTATGCCCTAAGAACATAATGTGATGATTGTAACTTGGACACATTTTATATGATTTGATTACTAATAAAGGCAATTCCACTTATTATTTTTTTTATTATTGGGGTAATGAATAAATATAATAATGTCATGATAATGTTTTAACTTGATCACATATGTTTTGGGTCGAGGATCTGAATGTGAAATCATATGTATATGAAGAATATTCATTCTTATTTTCTTCCTACTAATTAAGTATTGTGGATATTATAGGAAAAAAATGAGACATAAGATTAGTGTGTATGTTGATTGATGATTATGTCTCGTTAGTCATGATGTTGGATATCAATTGAGATACATGGGTAATTTCCAGAGAACAAGCTACACTATACATACCCACTTTGAGAACGCCATGTTGTAGCCATGACTTGGAAATTAGAGTCATGTCTCAGTGTGATAGTGGTGACTATGATCCTTAGATCTAAGGTCATTGTAACTCTCACATGTTGTACAATGTACATTAACACTACCTGACGTGAGTATGAATAGTAGTTGGCATACATGTAGTGATTGCATGCATTGTCACACTTGTGGATGATTGTGAGCGATGTAGATGGAAGTTTCCATCCATTGTAGTGACATCATGACCACTTGATAAGTGAGTCTATGGAATGCGTGTCCATGATCACATGAGTCAAGATATAACATTGGGCTTATATGATCTCAATAGTCTACTTTGGTACAAGAAACATAGATTGAATATTAAGAGTATGACACGTCCATGCTTCTTTAAATCTAGATATTTGTCACAAAGGGACTATATGGCCTTGGTAACATTGGTCACTTTAGATTATAGAAGTGTATTTTCCACTTCTTTGTATTACTTTGTCAGTAACGATGTTCTTATAGATCAACATCTTTTCTTGTGAGGTTTTGAGCTTCAATCTCAATGGAATAAGGAACCTACAAGTTCACAGGCAGGAGTATATTTTTAGTAATTTATTGCCAGAATCCCACATATAATCATATGGTTTATAATCATGTATAGTTTGATTTCTACCTAATTAGGAAACTAGACAAACCATTTGGATGACTAGATGGTTTGGATTAGTTTATTGAATTGAGTATCAATCGGGTGATAGGTCACCTTAAAGCATCTGGTCAATAAACTAGTTGGATACTGTAATTAAGCAATTGGGTGAAATCAATTTTGAGAAAGAATACAAAAGACACAATTGATTTGGATTCAAATTGAGCAATTAAAATATGAGTAGGACCTATTGACTAATAGAACCAAGCAATACCTATTGACTAAAAGGACCAGGCAACCAGACGATTTAGAAGACTGACCAGGCTAGTGAATCAGTTGATTCATGAACAAGATGGCTAACTGGGAAGTTGTTCCTATTTTTCTAGTTTGATTATAATTGTGGGTTGTGAGATAGAACATGATTGGATTCCTAGGAAATACAAGCATGACTCCCCTATAGAAAATGGTGTACATCCAAAGAAATACATGCAAATTGTGACACAAGTGGTCTACGTTCTTCCACTTGGACAAAGTTAATGTAACAACCTAAAAATTTTGTAATTTCATATTTAATTCAAGGAAATGACGTGAAAATAAAGGTAAAATAATAAAGGGAATGTGGTGACCTTGTTTGATTGATGTAATTCATAGACCTAGCTTAGGTCTTCATTATAAGTACATACAATGAGTTGAGAAAATATATTAACATGAGGCTAGAATTGAGATATTATTATTTGTTCAAGCCTCAATTTCATAATTAAGAATATGATTAGTCTTATGGACCCTTTGGAAGGCCTAGGTATTGGCCATGGCTGCAAGAAGTAGTCTTTTTCTGCCAATTAAGGTTTACATATGGGTCATTGGGTTACAAATGGGGAAATGAGCATTTTGTTCTCATGATAAATGGTCATGACAATTTTACTAGGCATACCAAAAAGTATTGGCAAGTTATTTAAAGAAACACCTTCACAGTGGCCCGAGAATATATAATTATTGAAGAAATTCTATAAGATTCTAAGTTATCTTGTGATGTAGGTGATACATAAAAGAATTAATTAATTATTCTTTGAAACAAAGTTTTAGATTTTTTTGGAAGAGTGAAGCATTTTAACTTTAGCAAACAAAGGATAATAGTAATATTGAGATTATCCTAAATTGTGGGATTAAAGGTGTTATAAATGTCATGCATAATTATTTATCCCTTATGGAATTTTATAAAAAGGAATTATCTTAGATTTGAGGGTAGAGGCTAGCCCCATTCTCACTCCTAGATCTGGGTCAATCGACAAGAAGGTGGTCATCCTCTCCACCCGTATATCAAATCTTTCCCGTGGAAGGAGTCCTTGATATTGTAGTCATCTTGCACTCCCTCTATAGGTGGTACTTCCCCCTTATGATTCTTATACTCATATATGGTAGAATTAGTCACACAGACATAACTACCTCTCCAGTACCTTCATGGCATGTGTTAAGTTGGATACATGATTATTTATCCAGTTATGGTTTCTTACCTTCAGTCCTCTCCCTTGCTTTTCGTGCCTATATAAGGCAATAAAGGCCTTCTTCCATGTGAAACCCATGAAATGAAACACCTTATCCTCCTCTATGGGATCCAACACCATGGAACCACCTACCTAAGGCCTTGATCCCAGCTTAGATCATCTTCAAGGTGAGGTAAAGTTGCGTAAAGTTTCATGATTGATCCTAGAGCATGTGTGGAAGAATGAAGACCCCTGGGAGTTTCTCTAACTTCAACCATGAACCTAAGGTGCATATATTTGGTTTGTACCTTCCTTTATCTCTATCATATAACTTACTTCTACACCTATGTATATGGAACCTAGTTCCCTTTGTTTTAGCCAATACAAGCCCTTATAAACCACCCCAAATCTGATAGTGTAGGTGGAATGACCTAAGCCCTTTCTAAGAGTTCCTCAAGTCTAAAGGAAGAGGTAAACATATATGGGCTGATCCTCCCATTTTGGGAGCAAGATATTTCATGAGGGAGATGTGGACAGGGATGATTTGACAACCTTTTCCCTAAGTGCATGATATGTTGGTTCACAAAGCCAAGGGATGGATTTCCTTCCTAGCTCGAAACCCGACCCTGATATTAATCAAAAGAGGTTATTTGGGTGACATGTCACTCTGTGGTAGTTATTATCATGGTTAATGTAGAATTAATATAGAAAATGAATGATAGCTCTGATTATAGTCATATTATAATAATCAATTTAATAAATAATATGTAGGTTACAAATAAGTTTTTTGAAACCAAGTTCTGATTATAGTTGGAAAAGTATATGTTCGCTCATGTTTTGATAATGATTATTATATCAAAATCACTGATTTCATTTCGAAATCTTTTTCAATTAATAGAAACAATCTAATATAATGTTGAGACAATGTTATGATTAGTCTATGAGTTAGGATCACAAATAATGATTAATTAGGGTTCTAACCCTTAAGACTCATAATATGATAGAATTAAGGTTTGTTACCCTTAATCCTAGTGCAATATTGAGCAACCCTAAACCCTAGTTTGGTGACTTCTAGTTGAACATGTTATATAAGTTTAACATGATATATAAATAGTTGTTGATGAATAATAATGAGATCCCAGATTATTAAAATGATGATGATGTATATAGAGTGCTTTTAAAGTCATTAGACCATATAAATGTGAATTAGGGTTTCGAGATCTAACCCTAATAATAATTCTAGAACAAAACTCTCTAGTTGACCTTGATTAGTAACACATTGATACATGGCGATACTTTAGGGTTATGTATACCTTTAGATCATATTGATTGCTTGGATCTGCACTATGATTGGTTGAATTAGATACTTGAAGTAGTTGAAGTATAATTTCATGTGCTATTTAATAAAGCCACATGGTTATCTTGTGGATACATGCATATACCAACTTCTAAGGATTGTTGATAATTTATCAATGATTGATAAAGTGCTTAGATGCTTAAGTAATGCTATTTCAATACATTATGCATATGTAATATATAAAGGAAATTTATGATATTTTAAACCCAAGGTTAGAACTACCAATTGGTAGATCATACAAGTCTAATGATTGACATAAAAGTGATTACACCATAGGTGGCAGAAAAATCATTATTTAAATTATAAAAATGAAAATACAAGTTCATTTGTGCAAATATTTAAATATTGAATATATATGTTCATGCACACTTTTGTATGCACCCACACACACAATATAGCAATCCATTGATTCTTGTTTTATTTTTTGACATTTTTTGGTAGTTATCTCACATTAAAGAATTGAATATTCATATGAATATGTTGAAGATTGTGAATTTAGTTTCACAAGGAGGATTTGGTAGACAATTATTCTGGTACCTTCCTCGATGTAGTACATGTTTTCATGCAGTCTTTCTTTACATGGAAAATTTATGCACTCATTTAAGTAGAAATCATCATCATTTTGTGTCATTAAAAGATATAAATAAAATTATTCATTATTATTTGTTATTTATTAGGTTTGGATCCTAGAAAAATGAAATTATGATCTTTTTACCTATGATCTAATTTCAATGGTGGATATCTGGGAATCAATATCGGGATGAGGGGAGCAAGGGGAGCAATGGTTTTGTAGCGGCGGCAGGGGTAGGTTTGTCGGTATGGACCTTGAGCAGGGTTCGTCCTGGGTGTCTTTGCCATCGGCGAAGGAGATGAGGAAGGAAAAATTGGAGATAATAATGGGGGAACAAATAGGAAAACCAGGCAGCATGGTGTTATGGTTACAATACCAACTGTAGGAATAGAATTCAATTGTAGTGGGATGAGAGAAAGTAGGATGAAACTATAAAGGGAGAGGGTCTCCCTTTCCGAGAGAAATCTCCCAATGGTGGTGGAGGATTGGACGATAGTCGACATGTGGGCTGGAAGTGACTAACCCATGGAGCATCAGTTGGTTGCAACTAGGTTCACAAGTAAAGCAACTATTACAAGGGGAGCAAATTGTCGAAGGGGAGATTTATTGTGGGGATCAATTCTTCCTAGAAAAGTTTTTTGAAAGCACAGTGGCTGACAAGGACGTCAACTTTAGGTAGAAGGATGGCCTTCCAACCATTGCCTTTAAACCACAAGAGGAACATGCCCTGGTCAAACCATGGAACTACATTGTGGTAATTAAACTCATCAGAGGGGAAATTGGTTACATGATGATGCGAGACCACATAAAAATGATTTGGGGCCTAACAGTTAGATTTAAAATCTACAAACTGGATCTATTGCATTATGTAGTGATGATGTCGTGTAAGGACTTCGAGACAGCCATGACGGGCAAGCCTTGGAAAATATTTGGAAAATGTCTGGCTATTTAGGAGTGAAATCCTACTTTCAAGCCTTCAGAAGGGTTACCTACATATTTAGTTACATAGTTCAAATTCTAAACTTACCTCTGCGTCTGTATGTTTCAAAAATGTTCGAGTAGATGGGGTTGGCCCTGAGGAGACTCATTACGGTCTACAACCATATTGTTGGGAAAACCAGAAGAAAATTTTCCCACTTAGCTGTAGAAATAGACACTAAAAACCTAGTATCGGGAATACTCATCAATGACATTGGGTATACTGTGCAATACAAGTTTGTCCCTCCCTCATGCATGTTCTGTGGAGACATGGGCCACATGGAGGGAGTATGCAAAGAAAGGTTAGCTCATGTGCAACAACACAACGCATGTATACCAAACAAAGACACTACATCCGACCAAGGCAACAAGGATGACGAATGACATACACAAAGAGGAAAATCAAATAGAAATGCCATCCATATCGACATGAAGTAGAACCTCTTGATCAAAATACTTCTCAACACACCCGATCCAACATATTAGAATCTCTTGATTCTAAGGAAACAGAGGAGAATTGTGATACAACTTGCTCTATGGATAACACATGGTTTGAAACAATACCAAATAATGCAAGAACTACAAAGTTCTAAATGGCAAAGAGATTGAGTGATACTAATCAGTAGAACATGAGGGATGGCCTGATGAACAAGGAAAACAAAGTCAGGCTAGTAGCTACTAATAAATGTGTAGTTTTGTTAGAGGATCAAGCAAACCACACATCACTTAACCTGGGGGTCGATGAAGTTGTTGATCTATACTAGAGGATAGTAGTGTAAAAATGGAGGCAGCAATCCTGGAGGAACAAGATGAAGCATTGAGGACTCTAGAAAAGTAGAATGGCTCAACAATCACGAAAATAGTTGCAAACATGGATGTAACATTCCTAACCTGGGTTATGAGCTAACCCTAGGTGTTTTGCTTAATTATGTAATTAGATGCTAGTGATTATCTCCTGGTATGTAATTAAAGCTTCTGAGGAACATATGTTTCCATTTCTATCCTTTTGAACAATGTTGTAATATTGTTTTGTAATACATGGACCTATGTGCAAATTACCCAATTAGAAGGGTTAACTTGCAAATTTCACATGTTTAGATGTTCCTTTGGTGTCGATACATCATAAGATTAAATATGATGAAGTATGATGGATTCTCCGAGCTTGGGCATCAAGATGCAGCTTATGGAGCAATCCTTGTACTCTAAAGCCCTAGTTTTGGTGTAAAGTGCAATTTGCCCAAAACATGGGGTGCAACATGTAATATACACCTTCTAGAGTATCTTTTATAACTCTTGGCATCATTTAGAGTAAAAATGATGAAGAGGGCGCTTCAATTGAATAATCAAATAAGAATGATAACCTTTGTAATTAAATCACCACGCTATAAATAGAGAGACCTCTTTTATATATGCACCTTAGTAATAAGTTGACCTTCTTTGCCTTTAGCCTTTGGTTTTAGAAGGAGCCTTGCTTAAGAAATGAGGATAAGGGATGTGCCTAAAAGGGAGAGGGACCTAGATGTGAAAATAAGAAACTAGATGTCCTTATGTTGAAGTTTTACCCCAAAGTACATATACCCCCTTCCTTTGCAAACAAAGAACCGTTTCCCCTTCCTTCTCACTTATCTCCTTGTTAAACCGACTCAAGGCAGAGCTCTGGAGCAGAGGATATTGGCCAACCTGTTATAGGTAATAATTGACAATCATCTTGCTCGGATTCATGGTGGAAGTTAGGTTGCAAGGTTGGTTTAATGGTTTTCTTACTTAGTTCTTTCCTTCTAGCCGTCTTTTCCCAACCAATTCTTGGAGAAACGACCTTGGCCAACATGTGGATCTCAAGAAGCCATTAAAGGCTTGGAATCTTGAAAGCTTGGAGCTCTAGGACCAACCTTAAGGGGGGTTTTATAACTCTAAACCCTTTTGCTTTGTTATGCATATCTTCTTTCTTGCAAATAGTAGCTTGTTCTTCTTTCCCCTACCTTCCATTGCACTCTTGCAAGCAAAACTGTGAAGAACAGACCTTAGTCTCAAGGTATAAGATGATGGACAATAATTCCAATGTTAATCCTTATCTTACTTTACCAAACGATCTTGCACTTTTTGTCTAAACGGTTTGCAAAACCGTTTGAAACCAAACGGGTTCAAAACCGTTTGATTTCATGCGGTTTGCAAGACCGTTTAGAATCAAACGGTCTCCAAGACCGTTTGGGAGGTTTGAACAAGCGTTGACCGTTTGAAGGTCTGTTGGACACAATATGAATTAATCATATACAAAGAATCATCATCTAATTGCAAGTAAATCCCAAGTTGAAGGCACTTTAATCACCTAAACCCTAATCGGGTTCAATTGCTGATTTGAAGGACCAATCATGTTGAAGTTTGGGTTGAGTAGCCCAAACGGTATCAAAACCATTTGGGGATCACCCAAACGGTCTTAAGACCATTTGGTGACCACCCAAGACCGTTTGGAAGTCTAGGGTTAAGATAATGTGATCAATTTAAGGTCCAATCACAATAGGTTGTTGAATTAATCAAAAGTGCTGATTTGTGACTTAATTAGGGTTCAACCCTTAACAAATGGACTTAGTTTTTGGTGTGACTTTGGGAAAATGGTCTCAAGACCGTTTGGAGGATGTCCAAACGATCTCAAGACCGTTTGGGTCAAGTCATGGTCCAATTGGGTGACAATTGATGGGTTCAACTTCAATTAGACTCATATTGATGGATGTTGATGGTTGATCGATTACAATCCTAATTCAATTGGTTCCAACCCTAATTGGCTATCAATAGAGGGTCAATTGAGTGTCCAATTGGTTATGAATAACCCTAATTGGATCAATTGATAAGTGGTTAACATATATGAGAATAGTTGAGGGGTTCAACATTGAAAACCCTAATCGATTGCAAGTGTTGATGCACCTTCTAGATCCATGCGGTTTTGAGACATTTGGACCAAATGGTCTCAAGACCGTTTGAATCCAAATGGTCTCAAGACCGTTTTAAGCCAAACGATCTCAAGACCGTTTGGGCTCAAATGGTTTCAAAACCGTTTAAGCTCATGTGGTTTGGTCATGCGGTTTGGTCATGTGGTTTGATCAAATGGTTTCAAAGTCAACCATGTCCAAACGGTCAACATGATCAAATGGTTTCGAGACCGTTTAAGGTCAAACGGTTTTGAGGGTGAATATGTCCATGCGGTCTTGAAGGTCAAAGGTTTCAAACGGTCAACCCCTCCATGCGGTTTCAAAACCGTTTGGAGGTTGAAGTGTGAAACCGTTTGGGGACTTTTAGAGTTAAGATTGTTTAATGCCTTGAAGACCTAGATGGTTCAATGGTTGATTAACTCAAACCCTAATGATACCTAAAGACATTAAGGGGTTAAGTAATTAGTATATTGACCCATGTTATGGTTAATGGTGAACATTACCAATGTACCCTTGAAGGGTTCAAGTAGACAACACCCCCTTGATTAAGTAAACCCTAATGACATAATAGTGGTGACTTAACTTATGTTAATCAAAGTTGACTTGACTTAACCTAATATAGAGTGATGTAATCACCATCTATTAGTGAAAAGAGAGAGAAGACTCCTAATATGAAAGAGAATCAAGTAATATACCTTCAATATGAATAAATACACATGATTAGGGTATGATCCTTCATAGTGAGATCATAGAAACCCTAGTTATGATGATTAATGAATCTTAACCTAATTTGAGAGCATCAATGATGATAATTTTCATACATGATGATGCTATGAGCCCAATTCATTATGAAGTGAATAGTAAACCCTAATTGAGGGTGATGTGATGAAATGTACAATAAACCCTAATTCCAGGTTATGCTTTTAAGCATGAATCTTCATGATTAAAGTATGAGATTAGGAATCATTATTCATAATTATAATGAAAGGGATTGGATAACCCTAATTGATGTAAATAAGGGAACCTAGCCTTAGTGAAGGCATGAAGGTACAAACCTTGAATTGAAAGGTTATTTCTGCTTTATAAATTGCTGATTTGGAAATGAATTATTCATTGTTGTCAATTGAATTAACCGTGCAGGTTCTTACAAGAAGCGATCATAGCCATGTAAGGGTTATGATATCATATTCACTGAAAGCATGTTATAGGCTTTATGAATAGTGATATATAATATGTTGCCTAAGCTAAAGTGGCAACATATGAGATTAATGGGATATAAGAGCCATGAGCAACATCAAGGTCATGCTGATTAGATGACTTATGATGAACTGAGGGTTTGAACACCCCTATTCTTGAATCATAGTAATGAAATGATTAAGAATTGATATCCACATAATAACTGATATGATTTAAACTTGATACATTTAGTATTCTTCTTTTATAGCAGTGCTTTAATAGTTAAATGCTTGGAAACATGTTTGATGTTAAAAGAATACTCAAATGTACCTAAATAATCAATTATAATCATACCATGTAGAGCCCTGATCATAGATCCATCATTGTCAGAAGCTAAATGATGGTGAAATAGGTTTTCCTAAGGGAACTCCTGGATCATATACTTTTGAGTATGTGGGGGATTATGGACGCGAATATCCTTACGTCCTAGTGTAGGAATTGATGTAGATGTACCTTAATCTATCAACCCTTCACTATATGTTTATGTCAGGGTGATGTTCCATTAATATCCCAAGGAATCTTTAATGTCGCATCGATGAGAGATAAATAAGAGATCTTTCTATGGCGAAGAGAGTACAGAATGCCACTGTGACTCTAATAGCGAAGTGCCAGAATACCCTGGTAAGCTATAGTAGCAGAGACACGAGATGTCCTGCATGTTGATCATCACACTGACTGAGGAAGATGAGGTCATAAGAATCTGGCTCTTTTGATGACCTATGTATGATACCGATGCGACTTAGTAGTGATCGGTTGGAGTATGAGCGGTATACCTCATCTCCGCAGGGCATAATAATGTTTGTAAAATATAATCAGCTGTGTAGTATAACTGCTTAGGTTGAACTACGAGAAACAATGATTGATGTTACATTGTTTATAATTGTTATAAATCAAGTAACCAGTATGCATGTCTACATAATCCTTATTGAAATGACTACTTAAGTAAATGATGCTTTACTTAATCCTAAGCTTGCTGTTGAATGATTTAAGTTGTTTGCTTATGTTATTCCTTTATTTGCTATAACAAAGCTTCTGGCAGGGAGTTATAACTCTCGCTGGGACAATTATTTAAAATTGTCTCACTCCCGTAGATTTCAACTTTTTAGGTGGTCGCCGAGGACGAAGGAACCAATCTGCGGGTGAGCAGTATCAGCAACAACAACGCAAGGGGCATCAGTGAATCTCAGGTGGAGATACTGACTGTCAAGTCCTATAGTTAGTTTGTCTTATGTCATCTCTGTACTCTCAGGTCCTAGGAGTCAGTAGGTATGAGATTTTGGCTTTAAGCCTCGAGATTTTGTATCTGAATGTATGTAATCACTCAAGAGGTGATTTAACAGAGATGTAATGTTAAAACATGATGTAGACTGTTTATCTTGTTTCTTATAAAGGAGTTCTATAATTTAAAGATCTCTTTCCAAAAAATTTTAATTTTTAGTGATTTTTCATATTCCGCTGCTAATAAACCGCTTCCGCATTCGTTTATCCCATTTTGGCGATCGAGACGCCACAGTTTAGTGGTATCAGATCTCTAGGTTCACTGAGTCTACAGAGACATAGGACTTAGGATGTCGAGTTTATTCTTAGTGTTTTACAGTATATCTAATAGTGTCTTCTGCTCCTCAGGAGAAGAAGATAAGTAAGGATGTCTGGACCACACGAGGAGTATGTGGTGGAGAGTAGTGTTGATGCACCCCGAGAAGGTGCAGGGAACCCGGAGATAGAGCAACCTGTACATGAGCCACCCCAGTTTAACCCAGATGACATGGGGAACCTAGTCGTTCAGACCATGTTTGGGTATTTTATGACTGCCATGACACACATCACAGATAGGATGCCCATGCCTACACCTAGGGCACCTACCCAGTCAGAAGGACAATGTATTGGTAAGGCGTTCAAATGACTTCTCTTAGTCAGAGCGACCGAGTAATTTGGAACATCTGATCCCACAGATGCCGATCTGTGGTTGACCGAGCTCGAGAAAGCCTTTAGAATCCTGAACATCCCAGAAGCTGAGAAGGTTAGACATGCCGTCTATCTTCTCAAGGGGAGTGTTGGTCACTGGTGGACCATGGAAGAGCAGAAGAGGCCAGGTGTGGAAGTTACATGGGAAGTCTTTCGTCGGGAATTTGTCAGTAGATATTTCCCTAAGACATTCCTGGATGAGAAGATCTCTCAGTTCGAGAGATTATAGCAAGGTCTGATGAACATTAGCGAATACGAAGCTAAGTTCATGGAGTTGTTGCGGTTTTGTCTGCACATGGCTACTACAGAAAAAGAGAGGATTAGATGGTTCGAGAAAGGGTTGAATACCGAGTTAACTACTCCCGTGTCTGCCCTAGAAAACCGGGAGAGGTTTGCTACCTTCATTGAGTCAGTCTGAAGGATAGAAAGGTCTGTAGCTGAGAAGAGACAAACCCATAAGAGATATCCTCAGTTCCAGGGGTCTTCATCTAGAGACTTCAAGAAGCCTAGGTTTTCTGCGCCTACACCACCACCACCTAGACCTAGTGCTCAGACTCAGTGGACACTGAGTAGAGGTAGAGGACGAAGCCTACCACTACAAGGAGCTCACAGTTCAGCATCTATGTCAGTTATAGGACCACCAAGACCACAACAATTGGATAGAAGTTGTTATATATGTGGGAAGATGGGGCATTTGATGAAAGACTACAGAGCTAGACCAGCAAGTGTAACACAACCACAGAGGAAGAGTCAGCAAGGATCACAGAGAAGACAGTTTCTAGGAGCAGCTAGAGGATGTGGACAAGCGTCCCAAGCTGGATCGTCAGCACCAAATCAACCTCAGGCGACAGCAAGGTTCTACGCGATGAACCCACATGATGCAGTGATCAACCCTCGGGTTGTGGCAGGTCAGATGGAGTTGTTATATTCTGATATGTCTACATCTTGTGTTGTATCTGTTTTGATTGATCCAGGTGCTACACACTCTTTTATCACTCGAAGAGTGATTTGTAACTGCAATATGACAGTCAGTCATAGGGCAGATAGTTTGTTGCTAGAGACTCCGTTGAGAGGGTCTGCTGTGTTGCAGGAGGTTTGCTCTCCCTGCATCCTCTTCTTTTCTGATCATCACATTCAAGTGGACCTTATACCACTTCAGATGCAAGGATTTGATATAATCCTTGTGATGTATACCTTGGAAAGGTATAAGGTTGTTTTGGATTGCGAATCCAAGCAAGCTGTGTTTGCTGATGATAGTGACACATGGATCTTTCAAGGTGAGAGAAAGATTCTACCTACCTGTCTGGTGTCAGCTATGGTTGCTGAGAAGCTGATGAGGCAAGGATGTTATGCATTCTTAGCCCATGTGGTACATACTACCATGGAGAGTCCTAACCCTACTGAAGTTCCTATAGTAAAGGAATTTGAAGATGTATTTCTTGAAGAACTTCCAAGTGTACCACCGCCTCGGGAAATTGATTTTGAAATCAATTTGATCCCAGATACGCAACCTATAGCACAAACACCATATAGGATGGCGCCTGCCGAGATGGCAGAACTCAAGAAATAGCTTCAAGAGTTGCTTGAGAAGGGTTTCATCCAACCGAATACCTCACCTTGGGGTGCTCCGGTTCTTTTCGTTAAAAAGAAAGATGTATCAATGCGGTTGTGCATTGATTACAGACAACTAAATAAAGTAACAATAAAGAATAAGTACCCTCTGTCGAGGATTGATGATCTCTTTGACCAGTTGCGTGGTGCAACCGTCTTCTCAAAGATAGACTTGAGGTCAGGATATCATCAACTTCGTATTAAGGACAGTGACATACCCAAGTCTGCTTTTCGGACAAGGTATGGTCACTATGAGCTCACAGTTATGTCGTTTGGACTAACTAATGCACCAGCTGCATTTATGGAGCTCATGAATATAATCTTCCGACCTTTCCTCGATCAGTGTGTTTTTGTCTTTATAGATGACATTCTGATCTATAGTAGAGATGCTCAGCAACATGAACAACATCTTCGTCAGGCTCTAACTTTGCTAAGAGAACACAAGCTATACGCTAAGTTTAGCAAGTGTGAGTTTTGGTTGCCAGAGGTATCTTTCCTTGGACACGTGATATCTGCCTCGGGTATTTGTGTTGATCCTAAAAAGGTAGAATATGTTCTACAGTGGGCACAGCCGAAGACACCGACGGAGATCCGTAGTTTCTTAGGGTTGGCTGGCTATTACCGAAGGTTCATTAAGAACTTCAGTTCCATAGCCTTACCCTTGACCAAGTTGACCTGGAAGGATGTTCCTTTTGCTTGGAGTGACAAGTGTCAGCAATCTTTCCAGCTGTTGAAGGAGAGGTTGACAAGTGCACCTATACTTGTGCTACCTGAGCAAGGTAAAGGATATATAGTGTTTTGTGATGCCTCCAAGAATGGACTTGGATGTGTGTTGATGCAGGATAAGCAAGTGATTTCTTTTGCTTCTCGACAGCTTAAGAAACATGAGGAGAATTATCTGACACATGATCTGGAGCTAGCTGATGTGGTTCATGCCTTGAAAATCTGGAGACATTACCTCTATGGAGAGACATTCCAGATTTTCACTGATCATAAGAACCTTAAATATATCGTCTCTCAACATGAACTTAACATGAGGCAACATCGCTGGATGGAGTTAATCAAGGACTACGATTGTACGATTGATTACCATCCAGGGAAGGCCAATGTGGTTGCAGATGCTCTGAGTAGGAAATTAGAAACACTAGCCTTAGATAGGGCACAACTAAACTCTTTAGTATGCTCTAGGATAGATATGCTTATCTCTTTAAGGCAAGACAATGTACAGTTGAAGGTGTCATTGTTATCCGGGTTGTTGGCTGAGATGCATATAAAACCTACTCTAAGAAAGCATATCAAGGAGGCACAACAAGTTGATGCTGCAGTTCAGCAGATTAGCTCGGAGTATGGTGATGAGAAGCGGGATGGTTTCCATGACTCAGATGGCCAAGTAGCCTATTATCATGGTAGGATGATAGTGCCATCTGTGGATAACTTGAGAAAGTTAGTCATGGAAGAAGCTCATTCTTTGATGTATGCCATGCATCCAGGAAGCACCAAGATGTATTGAAACTTGAAAGATATGTATTGGTGGCCTGGGATGAAGAAAGACATGGCTGAGTTTGTTCTAAGGTGTCCTGTGTGTCAGCAAGTTAAAGCTGAACACCAGAAGCCTACAGGAACAATGCAACCTTTACCCATACCACAGTGGAAGTGGGATCGTGTAACCATGGACTTTGTTGTTGGCCTACCCAGGACAAGCAAAGGACATGATTCCATCTGGGTAATAGTTGATAGGTTGACAAAGACAGTGCATTTCTTACCTGTCAATACAATCTATTCTGTTGAGAGACTAGCACAGTTGTATGTTCCAGAGATAGTGAGACTGCACAGAGTTCCAGTCATTATAGTTTCAGACATAGGTCCCCAATTTACGAGTCGTTTCTGGGAGCGACTGCATAGAGATTTAGGCACCCAGTTAAGGTTTAGTACAGCCTTTCATCCACAGACTGATGGATAGTCGGAAAGGACTATACAAACCTTAGAAGACTTGCTGAGAGCATGTGTTCTCCAGTTTACAGGAAGTTGGGATCTGCACCTAAGCTTAATAGAGTTTGCCTATAATAATAGCTATCAACATAGCATTGACATGGCTCCTTATGAAGCTTTGTATGGTAGACGTTGTAGATCACCCTTATGTTGGTATGAAACCGGTGAATATCAACTGTTAGGTCCTGATCTTGTACAACAAACCACAGAGAAGATTAAAGTGATACAACAACAGATTAAGACCGCACAGGATAGGCATGAATCATATGCTGATAGACGTCGTAGACCCTTAGAATTCCAGGTTGGAGATAGAGTGTATCTCAAGGTATCTCCTTGGAAGGGAGTTCTGAGATTTGGAAGGAAAGGGAAGTTAGCTCCTAGATTTATGGGGCCTTATCCAATCATTGAACGGATTGGAAAGGTAGCCTATAGACTAGAGTTACCAATAGAGTTACAAAGGTTACACCCTATGTTTCACATTTCTATGCTAAGGAAATGTCACCCCGATACCGAGTCAGTTCTACAACCTATGGAGGTAGAATTGAATGATGATATAACCTATGAGGAAGGACCAATGTTGATCCTTGATAACAAAATTAAAAAGTTGAAAAAGAAAGATATAAGTCTTGTGAAAGTCCTCTGGAATCATCGTGGTGTTGAGGAAGCCACTTGGGAACTAGAGGAAGAGATGAGAAGGAAATACCCTGCTCTTTTCTCTTAATATGTTTTGTTGATTTCGGGGACGAAATCCTTGTAAGGGGTGGATAATTTGTAACATCCCTGACCTGGGTTATGAGCTAACCCTAGGTGTTTTGCTTAATTATGTAATTAGGTGCTAGTGATTATCTCTTGGTATGTAATTAAAGCTTCTGAGGAACATATGTTTCCATTTCTGTCCTTATGAACAATGTTGTAATATTGTTTTATAATACATGGACCTATGTGCAAATTAACCAATTAGAAGGGTTAATTGCAAATTTCACATGTTTAGATGTTCCTTTGGTGTTGAGACATCATAAGATTAAATATGATGAAGTATGATGGATTCTCCAAGCTTGGGCATCAAGATGCAGCTTGTGGAGCAATCTTTGTACTCTAAAGCCCTAGTTTTGGTGTAAAGTGCAATTTGCCCAAAACATGGGGTGCAACATGTAATATACACCTTCTCGAGTATCTTTTATAACTCTTGGCATCATTTAGAGTAAAAATGATGAATAGGGCGCTTCAATTGAATAATCAAATAAGAATGATAACCTTTGTAATTAAATCACCACGCTGTAAATAGAGAGACCTCTTTTATATATGCCCCTTAGTAATAAGTTGACCTTCTTTGCCTTTAGCCTTTTGTTTTAGAAGGAGCCTTGCTTAAGAAATGAGGAGAAGGGATGTGCCTAAAAGGGAGAGGGACCTAGATGTAAAAATAAGAAACGAGATGTCCTTATATTGAAGTTTTACCCCAAAGTACATATACCCCCTTCCTTTGCAAACAAAGAATCATTTCCCCTTCCTTCTCACTTATCCCCTTGTTAAAACAACTCAAGGTAGAGCTTTGGAGCGGAGGATATCGTCCAACCTATTCTAGGTAAGAATTGACCATCATCTTGCTCAGATTCATGGAGGAAGTTAGGTTGCAAGGTTGGTTTTATGGTTTTCTTACTTAGTTCTTTCCTTCTAGCCGTCCTTTCCCAACCAATTCTTGGAGAACGACCTTGGCCAACCAGTGGAGCTCAAGACACCATTAAAGGCTTGGAAGCTTGAAAGCTTGGAGCTCTAGGACCTACCTTAAGGCAGGTTTTATAACTCTAAACCCTTTTGCTTTGTTATGCATATCTTCTTTCTTGCAAATAGTAGCTTGTTCTTCTTTCCCCTACCTTCCATTGCACTCTTGCAAGCAAAACTGTGAAGAACAGACCTTAGTCTCAAGGTAGAAGATGATGGGCATTAATTCCAATGTTAATCCTTATCTTACTTTACCAAACAATCTTGCACTTTTGGTCTAAACGGTTTGCAAAACCGTTTGAAACCAAACGGGTTCAAAATCGTTTGATTTCATGCGGTTTGCAAGACCGTTTAGAATCAAACGGTCTCCAAGACCATTGGGGAGGTTTGACCAGGCATTTACCATTTGAAGGTCTGTTGGACACATTATGAATTAATCATCTACAAAGAATCATCATCTAATTGCAAGTAAATCCCAAGTTGAAGGCACTTTAATCACCTAAACCCTAATCAGGTTCAATTGCTGATTTCAAGGACCAATCATGTTGAAGTTTGGGTTGAGTGGCCCAAACGGTTTCAAAACCGTTTGGGGATCACCCAAACGGTCTTACGACCGTTTGGTGACCACCCAAGACCGTTTGGAGGTCTAGGGTTAAGATAATTTGATCAATTGAAGGTCCAATCACAATAGGTTGTTGAATTAATCAAAAGTGCTGATTTGTGACTTAATTAGGGTTCAACCCTTAAAAATGGACTTAATTTTTGGTGTGACTTTGGGCAAATGGTCTCAAAACCGTTTGGAGGATGTCCAAATGATATCAATACCGTTTGGGTCAAGTCATGGTCCAATTGGGTGACAATTGATGGGTTCAACTTCAATTAGACTCATATTGATGGATGTTGATGGTTGATCGATTACAATCCTAATTCAATTGGTTCCAACCCTAATTGGCTATCAATTGAGGGTCAATTGAGTGTCCAATTGCTTATGAATAACCTAATTGGATCAATCGATAAGTGGTTAACATATTTGAGACCAATTGAGGGGTTCAACATTGAAAACACTAATCGATTGCAAGTGTTGATGCAACTTCTTGATCCATGTGGTTTTGAGACATTTGGACCAAACGGTCTCAAGACTGTTTGAGTCCAAACGGTCTCAAGACCATTTGAAGACAAACGATCTCAAGACTATTTGGGCTCAAACGGTTTCAAAACCGTTTAAGCTCATGCGGTTTAGTCATGCGGTTTGGTCATGTGATTTGGTCATGCAGTTTGATCAAACGGTTTCAAAGTCAACCATGTCCAAACGGTCAACATGATCAAACGGTTTCGAGACCGTTTAAGGTCAAATGGTCTTGAGGGTGAATATGTCCATGCGGTCTTGAAGGTCAAAGGTTTCAAACGGTCAACCCCTCCATGCGGTTTCAAAACCGTTTGGAGGTTGAAGTGTGAAACCGTTTGGGGACTTTTAGAGTAAAGATTGTTTAATGCCTTGAAGACCTAGATGGTTCAATGGTTGATTAACTCAAACCCTAATGATACCCAAAGACATTAAGGGGTTAAGTAATTAGTATATTGACCCATGTAATGGTTAATGGTGAACATTACCAATGTACCCTTGAAGGGTTTAAGTAGACAACACCCCCTTGATTAAGTAAACCCTAATGACATAATAGTGGTGACTTAACTTATGTTAATCAAAGTTGACTTGACTTAACCTAATATAGAGTGATGTAATCACCATCTATTAGTGAAAAGAGAGAGAAGACTCCTAATATGAAAGAGAATCAAGTAATATACCTTCAATATGAATAAATACACATGATTAGGGTATGATCCTTCATAGTGAGATCATAGAAACCCTAATTATGATGATTAATGAATCTTAACCTAATTTGAGAGCATCAATGATGATATTTTTCATACATGATGATGCTATGAGCCCAATTCACTATGAAGTGAATAGTAAACCCTAATTGAGGGTGATGTGGTGAAATGTACAATAAACCCTAATTCCAGGTTATGCTTTTAAGCATGAATATTCATGATTAAAGTATGAGATGAGGAATCATTATTCATAATTATAATGAAAGGGATTGAATAACCCTAATTGATGTAAATAAGGGAACCTAGCCTTAGTGAAGGCATGAAGGTACAAACCTTGAATTGAAAGGTTATTTCTACTTTATAAATTGCTGATTTGGAAATGAATTATTCATTGTTGTGAATTGAATTAACCGTGCAGGTTCTTACAAGAAGTAATCATAGCCAGGTAAGGGTTATGATATGATATTCACTGAAAGCATGTTATAGGCTTTATGAATAGTGATATATAATATGTTGCCTAAGCTAAAGTGGCAACATATGAGATTAATGGGCTATAAGAGACATGAGCAACATCAAGGTCATGCTGATTAGATGACTTATGATGAATTGAGGGTTTGAACACCCCTATTCTTGAATCATAGTAATGAAATTATTAAGAATTAATATCCATATAATAACTGCTATGAGTTAAAGTTGATACATTTAGTATTCTTCTTTTATAGCAGTGCTTTAATAGTTAAATGCTTGGAAACATGTTTGATGTTAAAAGAATCATGAAATGTACCTAAATAATCAATTATAATCATACCATGTAGAGCCCTGATCATAGATCCATCATTGTCAGAAGCTAAATGATGGTGAAACAAGTTTTCCTAAGGGAACTCCTGGATCATATACTTTTGAGTATGTGGGGGATTATGGACGCGAATATCCTTACATCATAGTGTAGGAATTGATGTAGATGTACCTTAATCTATCAACCCTTCACTATATGTTTATATCGGGGTGATGTTCCATTAATATCCCAAGGAATCTTTAATGCCGCATCGATGAGAGATAAACAAGAGATCTTTTGATGGCAAAGAGAGTACAGAATGCCACTATGACTCTAATAGGGAAGTGCCAGAATACCCTGGTAAGCTATAATAGCAGAGACACGAGATGTCATGCATGTTGATCCTCACACTGACTGAGGAAGATGAGGTCATAAGAATCTGGCTCTTTTGATGACCTATGTATGATACCGATGTGACTTAGTAGTGAACGGTTGGAGTATGAGCGGTATACCTCATCTCCACAGGGCATAATAATGGTTGTAAAACATAATCAGCCGTGTAGTATAACTGGTTAGGTTGAACTACAAGAAATAATGATTGATGTTACATTGTTTATAGTTGTTATAAATCAAGTAACAAGTAAGCATGTCTACATAATCCTTATTGAAATTACTATTTAAGTAAATGATGCTTTACTTAATCCTAAGCTTGCTGTTGAATGATTTAAGTTGTTTTGCTTCTGTTATTCCTTTATTTGCTATAACAAAGCTTCTGGTGGGGAGTTATAACTCTCGCTGGGACAATTATTTAAATTGTCTCACTCCCGTAGATTTCAACTTTTTAGGTGGTCGCAGAGGACGAAGGAACCAATTTGCGGGTGAGCAGTATTAGCAACAACAATGCCAGGGGCAGCAGTGAATCTCAGGTGGAGATACTGACTGTCGAGTCCTGTAGTTAGTTTGTCTTATGTCGTCTCTGTACTCTTAGGTCCTAGGAGTCAGTAGGTCTAAGATTTTGGCTTTAAGCCTCGAGATTTTGTATCTGGATGTATGTAATCACTCAAGAGGTGATTTAACAGAGATGTAATGTTAAAACATGATGTAGACAGTTTATCTTGTTTCTTATAAAGGAGTTCTATGATTTAAAGATCTCTTTCCAAAAAGTTTTAATTTTTAGTGATTTTTCATATTCCGCTGCTAATAAACCGCTTCCACATTCATTTACCCCATTTTGGCGATCGAGATGCCACAATGGAGAAGTCGATCTCTATGTCTGAACCTATTCAAGCCACGACTGCAGAAAGTGGATTGATCCAAATTAGTTGGATAGGGATGCAACATCCACCGCTAGTAAAAGAATCAAGGGCATCAGTGCCAAGATGAAAAAGCATGGGGCCAAACATGCAAAGGAGGAAGAGTCCTCGATTGATAATGGAGCACATTGTCAAAATTGAAGATATCCAAGATAACCAGTCACCTATGATGCTTGAAGGTAGTCATTCATCACCACCACCCCCATGTATGTGCTTTATGTGTGACTTCCTACGTTTGAACATGTGCAAGATCGGTAATGACGACACCCTACATAATATGAAGGAGTTCATGAACACTAGGCAACCGAAGTAGTTGATTACTCGAGCCACACATTAGTAGGACTAGATCTACTTGGACCATCAACAACTAGGGTTTGATAAGTCTCATCACGTGAAGCCTGTGGATACTCTGGAGGTATATTGATCTACTGGAAAAAAGAAGAATGAATAGTCGAGATCATTAATAGTCATCGTCAAATCATCACCTACAAGTTGAACACCTCTCTCATTGCAACCTTTGTTTGTGCCAATCCACGTATTTCTATCCATAAAATCTTGTGGAGAGATATAGTGGACATGGGGAAGAGATTTGTTGAGCCTTATATCATACTAGGTGACTATAATGCCACCATTGATCCCTGTGAGAAATGTGGAAGAAAGCATTACGACCACAATGAAGTGCAACTGTTCAATAATACTCTTATGGAGGTTGGTCTTACGAACTTGGGCTTCTCTGGCATGAGGTTCACCTACAAGCATGGAAACCTCACTGAAAGGCTTGAGAAATCTCCATCCCACCTTCAATTCATACATAATTTTCCTATGACAGTTGTCAAACACCTTCCTATAATATCCTCGGATCATTGTCCCACCCTAATCCGGCTTGTCAAGAAAGGTCCATATCAACGAAAGTTCTACACTAAAGAATCCTAGAACATGAACAAAGATTTTGATACCATTATCAAGGAAGCTTTGGATCCTAATAAACAATTCCACAAATATATGGAGTGTGGTAAAGAAAGGATCATGCAATGGGATAAGGAGGATGAGACGAAACAACACTACCATAAAGATAGACTCATGTGCAACATTAATATACTACAAGTTAATCTGGCAAAACATTATGACCCCATAAATACTGTTACATATAGATATGCAAGACAAGTTGAAGAACATTCTCAACTGAGAAGAGGATGATCTAAAATTAAAAATCACACATAAATTGGCTCAAGAATGGGGATTCTAATTCCAGTTTATACCATGCCTACATCGACCAGAGAGTGTGGCATAATGCCATCATTACCCTTAAGAAAAATGATGGGGACTGGATAACTGATGAAGAGGCTATATGGAATATGGTATCTAATTACTTTAAGGAAATGTTGGCCACTAACATGCCAACTTGAAACACCATGCTAGTACTGCTCACTCCAATGTCTTTGGTCTCTTTGCGACACTTCTGCCCAAATAAAATCTTATGGTTGGGCACCCCCTCACCTTAGGAAATCCATAGAATCTTAAATGTCCTAAACCCTTCAAAAAGGTACCAGACATTATGTGGTTATGACTCAATTTTGAAAAAAGAACTAGAATACTATGGGGAATTCAATGGTGTAATTCATCAAACATGCCTTATAGGGTTAGCAACAATCTGACAGTATATGTCATTCTACAATTGTATTGATCATGAAGTTCTTGTCACTAGAGAGGTGTGACTAGATGAGCCTCATTTCTCTCAACAACATATCTTTATAAATATGCTCCAAGGTATTGGTCGAAAGATTGAAGCCATTTTTATTTAATTGGATTTCAAATGTACAAATCTTTTCATTACAGGGTGTTGTATTATAGACAATCACCCTTGTCTAGGAACTCATCCACAATATGAAGAGGAGTTATGAAACCAAGGCAATTGTGGGCTCCGACCTCCAAAACCACGATATAAACTCAGCGAATCGTTCGATTAGTTGCGGAATATGAAAAATTACTGGAAATTTAAAACTTTTTGAGACAAGATCTTGAAATCATATTACTCCTTTTATAAGAAACAAAGTAAACAGTTTACATCTTTGTTAAACCACTTCTTGAGTAGTTATATACAACATGATTCAAAAATCTCAAGAGACAAAACCAAAATCTCAAACCACTAACTCCTAGGACCTGAGAGTATAGAGATGGCATAGGACTGACTTTCTAACAACTATCTCACCAGTCAGTATCTCCACCTGAGATTCACTGCTGCTCCTGGTGCTGCTGCTGGGATTGGTCACCTGTAGGCCGGTTCCTCCGTCTTCGACGACCACCTAAAAAGTGGAAGTCTACGGGGTGAGACAATGTACAAATTGTCCCAACGAGAGTTATAACTCTCAACTAGAAGCTTTATATAGCAAGTCAAAGAACAATATAAGCAATTTAAAGTAATCAACAACAGAGAGGTATTAAGCAGAATATCAACATATAGATAAGGTGAAGAACATATCTACTATGCAATGTAACACCATTCAAGAATCTCGTAGCTTAAACTAAGCAATTATACTACGTGGCTGATTATGTTTTACAAACATCATTATGCCCTGTGGATATGAGGTATACCCCTCATACTCCAACCGATCACTAGTAAGTTGCATCGGTATCATACATAGGTCATTAAAAGAGACGGATTCTTATGACCTCATCCTCCTCAGTCAGTAAGAGGATTGCTTGCAGAACATCTTGTGTCTCTGCTGTTATAGCATACCAGGGTAATCTGGTCCTTCGCTATTTTAGAGTTACAATGGCGTTCTGTACTCTCTTCGTCATCGAAAGATTTCTTGTTTATCTCTCACTGATGTGGTGTTTGTGTTTTCTTTGGGAGATTTGTGGTACATCTCTTAGTTTGGATTTGTAGTGAAGGGTTGATGGATTATTCATCTACATCAATTCCTATACTAGGATGTAAGGATTTATGCATCCATTTCCCCCACATACTCAAAAGTATGTGCTCCAGGAGTTCCCTTGGGAAAACCTGTTTCACCATCATTTGGTCTCTGACAATGATGGATCTATGATCAGGGCTCTACATGGTATGATTATACTTGATTAGTTAGGTACATTTCAGTATTCTTTTAACATCATACATGTTCTCAAACATTTAATCACTAGCATGGCAGCTATGAAAATAGAATACTAAATGTAACAAGTCTAACTCACATCAATTATCATTTCTTAATCATCTCATCACAAGTCATCTGTTAAGCATGACCTTGATGATATTCATGGCCCTCATAGCCCATCAATCTCATAAGATGCCACTAACAAGGCATCAGGATATTTCAGTATTTCATAAAGCTAAAGCATGCTTTCAATGAATATAGTATCATAATCCTTACCTGGATATGATCATCCTCATATAAAAACCTGCTTGGTTAATTTAACTGATAACAGTAAACAATTCATTTCAAAGAAATTGTACCTTCCTACTCTTACAAGAGTTAGGTTCCCTGAATCTCATCAATTAGGGTTATTCATTTCCTTTGCTTATGATTAGGAATCTTGATTCCTCATCTCAAACTTCAATCATGAAGATTCATGCTTAAAAGCATAACTTGGAAATAGGGTTTTACCCTATTCAATTAAGGTTATTGAAATCCCTTTATCTTATAAGGCATCATATTTGTAATATGTTCACAGAGTTTCATACCTAAAAGCATAACATAGGACTAAGGTTAACATACCCCATCCTTCATTATTTAATATTTCCTGTTCATATTATGAGTCTAACTCTAGTATGCAACTCTACCATCCTTGGAGGCATACTAGGATATGATGAGTATCTACCTTTAATTTCAATATTTATTGAACATCATAAAGATTATCAATTCTAAGTATCAATCTATTTCTCCTTTATATCATACTCTATACTTATTAAGTATATGAATTCGTTGTGCCCCTATCATAGCTAATTCCCTCTTACATCTTTTTAAAAGGTACAAAGGTTTAAACATTGTTGATGTAGGATAACTCATCTTGTAAGATTGATTTTACTATACCTCACTTAAATGCATTACCTTGTAGACATCTCCAGGATTTCATAATTGCCAGGTCATAAACTAGGCTCACAATTCATCCCACTAGGATTTCCATATTTTCATTTCCAAATTAGGGGTTCTCATTCATATCACATCTCCTCTGGATTAGATTTATTGAACTCTTAGCTCACAAGGCATAAAGATTCCTCATATTACAACTTGTAATTAGGGTTTCATACTCAAAAGCATAACCCTGAATTACTACATTTATCAGATCACCCTAAATTAGGGTTTACTATTCACAATATATTTTATTACCCTAGAATTAGGGTTTACTATACACTCCTTGGTGAATTGAACTCATAACATCATCATGTATGAGAAACATCATCATTAAAGCCCTCAGATAAAATTAAGATTCATCAATTATCATAATTAGGGTTTCCATGATCTCACATAGGTGGATCATACCCTAATCATGCACATTCATATGTATTAAAGGTACTTTACTCGAATTTCAACCATAAAAGGTACTTTCTCTCTCCTCTCACTAGTAGATGGTGATTACACCACTCTAGATTAGGTTGGGTTAAGTCCTCATTGACTAACATAAGCCATGTCACCACTAACATGTCATTAGGGTTTGATTAAAACAAGGTATCCTTTGATTTAACCCTTCAAGGGCATTTTGGTAAAGTACACAATTGATCACCATCATGGGTCAATTCATTAGTCACTTAGTCCCTTAATGTCCTAAGGTACCATTAGGGTTTAGGTTAAACCACCATTGAACCAATTACACCTTCAAATAATTAAGTATAAACAACCTTGAAAGTCTCCTATCGGTTACACATATTCAACCTCCAAACGGTTTGAAACCGTTTGGATGTGTTGACCATTTTCTAGGTTTGACTCCAAGACCGCATGACACCCAAGGTCATTTGCCCTAAAACGGTCTTAAGACTGTTTGGGTGCGTTGACCGTATGGGGAGAGTTGACCTCCAAACCGTTTGAGCTTATGCGGTTTGAAACCGTTTGATCAAAAATGACTTGAGATCGATTGGTCCAAACGACCTTGAGATTGTTTGAGCCCAAACGGTCTTGAGACCGTTTGGCCTCAAATGGTCTTGAGACCATTTGGATCCAAACGGTTTGAGCCCATTTGGTCTTATGCGGTTTGAAACCGTTTGATCAAAAATGACTTGAGATCGATTGGTCCAAACGACCTTGAGATCATTTGAGCCCAAACAGTCTTGAGACCGTTTGGCATCAAATGGTCTTGAGACCATTTGGATCCAAACATTCTTGAGACCATTTGGTCCAAATGGGCTCAAACCGTTTGGACCTCCAAAGTGGTTCAAAAGTTGCAATTGGTCATGGATATGTATGTTGAAGCCCTCAATTGGTCAAGTCCATGACAACCACATATAAATTGAGTCAACTAGGATTAGCCTTAATCAATTGGACATCAAATTGACCCTCAATTGAAAACCAATTAGGGTTAATTCTAACTCAATTAGGGTTTCCAATCGGATGGTCATCAATGTTCAACAATGTGAGTCAATTCGAGGTTCAACCCATCAATTGACCTCCAATTGGGCCCAAACTTGGCCCAACGGTCTTGAGATAGTTTCGACACCCTCCAAACGGTCTTGAGACCGTTTTCCCAAAGTTTGACCAAAAACTAAGTCGGTTGGATAAGGGTTGAACCCTAATTAGGTCTAAAATCAGCAATTTTATCAATTCATCAACTTATCTGCAATTGGACCCTCAATTCTTCAAATTAGCTCAACCCTAGACCTCCAAACGGTCTTGGGTTGTCACCAAACGGTCTTGAGACAGTTTGTATGAATCCCCAAATGGTCTTGAGACCATTTGGGTCCTTCAACCCAAAACTCAACAAAATCTATACTTGAAATCAACTATTTCATCCCGATTAGGTTTAGGGTGTTGAAGTGCCTTCAACTCTCAATTGGTTAAGAATTAGATTATGAATCTTTGTAGGAATGAAATTCAATATGTTACCAAAAGACCCTCAAACGGTCATCCCTTGGTCAACTCTATCAAATGGTCTTGAGACCGGTTTGATCCAAACGGTCTTGCAAGATCGTTTGAGATCAAACGGTTTGAAACCGTTTGACCTTAAACGGTTTGCAACCGTTTGGACCAAAAGGGTCCAAGGTCGGTTGATAAAGCTACCTAGGAATTCATGCCCATCATCTTCAACCTCTGTTCAGGTCAATTTCTCCACCGTTTTGCTTGCAAATGTGCAAGGAAGAAGGGAGGTAGAAGAAGTACTAAAGCATAAATTGCAAGAACAAAAACATGTATATAGAGCAAGGAGTTTAGAATTATAAAAACCGCCTCAAACGTTGTTCCTAGAGCTCCAAGATTCCAAGATTCAAGCCTCTAATGGTGTCTCGAGCTCCAGAACTTGGCCAGAGGCAATTCTCTAAGGAAAAGATGGGGATGATCGGCTGGAACAAAGAATCTAAGTAAATTAACCATAGAACCAACCTTATATGATGAATTAATCCAAGAATCTGAGCTAGAAGATGGTTCCTACTCACCTTAGAACTACGTGGTCATCTCCCTAAAGTCCAGAGTTCTGCCTTGGCCATTTTGAGAAAGATGAGAAGTGAAGAGGTGAAAAGATATGTTTAGTTGGTTTGCAAGGGAACTAGGCTTATATACCTTAGGCTATTTTCCACCTTAAGGACCTCTAGAACATGTAATTCTCATCCAAGTCCCTCCTTATTTCTAAGGTACGTCCAAGACATCAAAGCTAATGCAAAGCCCATCTAAAATCAAGATCTAAGGGTAAAGAAAGCCATCTTTCAACTAGAAAACATATATGAAGGGTCTTCATGGTCATACTAGGTGAAACTACTACAAAGATCATTCTTTTTATCTGATTACTTCATTGGTGTGATCCTTTCATCATTTCTACTCTAAATGATGTCAAGAGTCATACTAGATGTTCTAGAAGATGTATTTTACAAGTTGCTCCCCATAATTTGGGTAAATTGCACTTTACTCCAAAATTAGGGTTTTTAAGCATAAGGATCATTCCACAAGCTGCATCTTGATGCCCAGGCTTGGGAAATCGATTATACTTCATCATATTCATTCTTATGTTGTCTCAACATTAAAGGAACATATAAACATGTGTAATTTGCAAGTTAACCCCTCTGATTGGGTAAATTGCACATATGTCCCTGTATGCAAATCAATACTACAACATTGTTCATAGGGGACAAAAATGGAAACATATGTCCCATAGGAGCTTTAATTACATACTAAAGGATAATTACAAACATATGTCCCATAGGTGCCAACCTAACACTAGATCTCAAATTTTGAGTTGGGAACCAACATATTCCTTACAGGTAAAATGAAAATGGATCGTTGATAGTGATTGCTCAAAGCATATGACAAGTGAAATCATCCACTTCAACCAATTCACAAAGAAGAAAGGATGGTTGTTTACATTTGATGAAAACAACAAGGGTAAGGTGATAACTGAGGGTGATTTAGATGATTCAGTATGCATCAAGAATGTACTTCTTATGGATGGCCTACATCACAATTTAATAAGTGTTAGTCAATTTTGTGATAATGGTTATCTTGTTCTTTTTAACTCACTTGAATGCTTGCTTCTAGATTCCATCTCCTACAATGTTATATATAAGGGAACTAGAAATGGTAATCTCTATATTATTGTACTAGACTCTATTAAGCCTATTGTTAATAGATGACTTGTTGCCAATTCAAATGATATTTCTTTAGGCACCATAGGCTTGATCATGTAAATATGCATTAAATGAAGAAGTTGAGCAAATAGAATTTGGTTAAGGGACTTCCTAAATTGGATTTTGAAAAGGATGAGGAATGAAAACCTTGTACCCAAGGAAAGGAAACCAAGTCCTCCTTCAAATCCAAAGGAGTCCTCAGCACCAAAAGAGTTCTTGAGCTACTTTACATTGTTTATGTATGTAATTGCTTCGTGGTAGCAAGTATTGTCTTGTGATTGTCGATAATTTTTTTGAAATACTTGGCCCTTCTTGTTTGTTTCAAAAAGTGATACTCTCGATGTTTTCTCAACTTTTACAAATGAGTTGAAAATGAAACTTCTTACCGGATTGTCTATCTGCAATGATCATGGGGGATAATTTGAAAATGATTTGTTTGAACATTTTTGTGAGGAATCCGGGTATGCACATAAATTTTCTTCACCTTGAGCACCTCAACAGTATGGGTTAGTAGAGAGAAATAATAGCTCACTACATGAAATGTCTAGAACTATGCTTCTAGTGTTTGACACTCCAAAGAAATTTTGGCCTTGATGCTGTTAGTACTTCATGTTCTGTGCAAAATTAGATTTTTACTCATCCAACTTTAAAGAAAACCCCCTATGAGCTATGGCATGGTAGGAAGCCTTCCATTGATTTCTTTCATGTTTTTGGTTGTCTTTGTTTTGTTTTTAATACCAAGGATCCCCTTGTCAAGTTTGATCCAAAGTTTTACAAGGCTTTCTTGCTTGGTTATAACACTACTAGCAAGTCTTATAGAGTATACAACTTTGAATTGTGTAAAATAGAAGAATCTATGAATGTTAGTTTTGTTGAGACTAACCCCTCTATTTCCAAGAATATTGCTTGTGATGATGTTGCATATAGGTGACAAAGAAGAGAAAGAATAAGAAAAGAAGGATCCAACCCCCCACTTTGCAAAGAATCATCCTAAAGATCTCATCATTGGAAATCCTTTTTAAAGGGTGAAGATGCGGGTTGGCTACAACAAAAAACAAGCAGACAACACCTTCATCTCTCTACTTGAGCCTAAGGATGTCAAAGAAGCTCACAAGGATAATGAATAGATACTAGCCATGAAAGAAGAGTTGGAATAGTTTGAGAAGAACCAAGTGTGGACTCTTGTGCCATGACCAAGTGATAGAAAGATCACTGGCACCAAATGGGTCTACCACAATAAGCTTGATGAAATCAGAAAAGTGGTAAGAAACAAAACAAGGTTAGTTTCTCAGGGCTACAATCATCAAGAAGGTATAGGTTTTGATGAAACATATCCACCTATAACTACACATCAGTAAATTAGAATGTTTCTTTCTTTTGCTAGTCATACAATTTTTTTGCTTTATCATATAGATGTTAAAAGTGATTTTTTGAATGGTACAATTGAGGAGGATGTATATGTTGCTCAACCTCTCGACTTTGAACATGATAATTTGCCTAACCATGTTTATTTGTTACAAAAAGCTCTCTATGGTCTCAAACAAGCACCTCGAGCTTGGTATGAGAAACTAAAGAACTTTTTTCTTGACAATGTTGATTCTATCTTGTTTCTTGGATATATCACTGGCAAAGTTGATTCTACCTTGTTTCTAAAACACACTTCTATCAATCTCTTGATCATTCAAATATTATTTGATGATATTATCTTTGGAGGAACTGATCTTGATCTTTGCAAGGAGTTTAGTTCTCTTATGCAAAGTGAGTTTGAGATGAGCATGATGGGGGAGCTTACACTTTCCCCAATATAAGAAGGTATGATATGTAGATATAAAGAATATGAAAGGTCATAATGCTTGATAAAAATTTAAAGAAGTCTTTGCATAGACTCTAGGATTATGAGGAAATCACTTCACATATGAGTGCATGAAATATAAGAGAATAATGTGGAAATAAAATATGTTCATAGTATGGAACCATGGTGCAGAGTGACTCAAACAAAACATGAATTAAGAGAAAATGTGTGAATGTACCATCTGTACTCTTGGAATATGATGATCTTTATATTTGGAATATAGCGAAACGCTTATTTAATCTTGTTATCAGTGTAAGAGAATGGATAGACACATTCTATGCTTAAAAGTGACATTGGAGAATGAATACCTAAGGTGAAATCTAATGACATAATCTAGTGTTTTAGTTGTACTCTCCCTTATGAGAAAGTAACTATTAATGGTTTGGAAACATAGGTGGAAAAGGTAGTCACCAAGTGAAATTGAAATCACAAATGAAAATGTAATAACCAAGAGATGATATCTTGTAATACTAAGGTGTGGATATTCCTTGAATTAAAATTTAGGTACCAATCGTTGTAATAATATGAGGAATTGCATATCAATAAAAGTTGTTAATGTTGGATTCGAGGGCTCTTGATGGGGGATGAATAGAGCTAAAAACACTTGCACAAAACTTGTAAGGCCTTCAAGTTACTTCATTGATGGGGGATGAATAGAGCTAAAAACACTTGCATAAAACTTGTTAGACCTTCAATTTACTTCAATTAGGCACAATTGTGAATAGTGAATTTGATGGAAATCTAAACCTACATAGCAACGATGACAGAGATTGAAGAAACCAATCTAACAAGTTGTTTTTGAGGGGTTTCACTCTCCAAACTAGTAGAGAGTCAGTCTACTACCTAGAGAGGTCAAGCTCTAGGATTTCTTAACCATGTCTAGTTCTTATATTCACATATAAGTGTTACAATATATGACCTTCCTTTTTTGAGATAAGGAAACTCAACTTCCCTTAAAGGTCAAGGGATCCAATAACCTTACAACTAAGGTATTACCTATCCAAGATCTAGTCTTATACATTACCAAAGGTCGTATCCACTCTTGCAAGTAGTTGGATGCCTTCACCAAGAAGATCCCCTTGTTGCATCGAGTCTTTTGACTTGAAGGATTTACCCACTCATCTCCTAGGATTTTCCACCTTGTCCTCCTACTTGGGAGAATCTTTATTCGCTTTCTATTATAGCTTGAAGAAGCTTGCACCTTCTCCTTCACATGGAGAAGCTTTCATCACCATGATCTTGAGGAAAGGGGTTGGGAAAAGAGAAGCTTTGAGAGCTTTACAAGCATACAATGAGGTAGCTCTCTGACACGTATCCTATCTCACTAATAATGATGAATTGAAGTGTAAATAAGAGAGAGAAAGGGGTAGGTGGACTGGATACACTCAGCTATAGCAAGGAGCTTGAATTGCATGGAGGAGAAACCTTGGAATATACTCCAATAGGTCCTATTTATAGATGAGGGTGTCCCCTAGAGAGTAGGAACACTTTTGGAATGTTTTCTATCCATTTATAGGGTTGTATCACTCCAACTGTTAGAATCACGTTTTCTGAATTTTCTATACAGTGCATTCAGTTGAGTTTCAATAAAGGTAATTTGACTGATCACACTATACGACAAAGCCAATTTAAACTATCAGTCAAGGTTTTCCTAGTGGAAACTCGAGTGATCCGCTTAAATTACTTTTGAGCTGCACATGAATCGGTCGAGTTCTATCAATATACAACTCGACTAATTAAAAGTCATTTTCAAAATCAATTAAGGATCAGTCAATATTGTAACTCAAACGATGAACTTCCTATAATGAATTTTAGAAATTGGCTTTTTAAGTGATCAAACGTTCTAATTAAGTGTCCATGATTCTTTATCATCATAGTTACAAGTCTTATCTTCATTACATATGATTACAAAAATTATTTAAGGAGATTTGGACTATTTTCCACAAAAGTGCATTTGCATTGCTTTTGACTTGAAATAAAACAATCTAGGGCTTGATTGATTTGATCCTTTTCATGTAATTATTTCCTAAATTCAATCTCAAACATACATATTAGATACATGGGAAGGGAATGGCTAAGTCATTATCAAAATATGGATAATGTTTAACACTTACGTCTACATGCTCCCCCTTTTTGACAATGACAAACCATTCCTCAACATATTGAAAAGGATACGAAAACATAAACCTTTACTTTTGAGAAAGGATGTGAAAGTTAAACCCTTACCTTGTGAATTTCAAGGGGATACATGAATTAACAATGTTAATTTATCCCCCTCAATTCATGCTTACCTAAGACTACATGGCCGCTCTTTCCACAAATAACCATAACACATTTACATACTATATGGTCCTCTAGCAAGTCACATGATATGTAGATAATTGACAAGAAAAGGATCATATAAAGAACATGGCTAAGTTCAATTATCCCCCTTTATCATATCAAAAAGATAGGGAGGTAGAAGAGCTAAAATCATAGGTTTTCTCCATAAGCCCAAGCTAAAGCAATCAACCACATATAGTACACACCAAAATAGTGACGAAGCACACAGAAATAAGCAATCTAGTGTCATAATCAAAATATGGAAAACCATACCAAGAACTCATAAGATATAGTCAACGAAAGAGTTATGGTACATAAGATTAAGATTACAACACTAGGCATGTCCTCATGGAATGAGCCACAAACCAACGATAAAACAACAAGATGATAAAATAGTATGCCTCAGTTATAGGCCCAAATGTCTTAGTACCAAATATTCTATAAAAATAGATATGATCAACACCTAAAGACTATAGAACAAAAACATATAAGGGATATCAATACTATCTATGTCAAGGGGGTCATAATCAACATCATCATCTTCATCCACCTCAGGATCATAGTACTCATCATCATTTGAAGGTGTAGTGGAGACAACAACAACATCACCTTCATCTCTAGAGGAATCAACAAAGCCATCATCAGAACCATCCTCAGATCTGTCATCCTCTGTGCCCTCATCATCATCATAATCATTCTCATCCTCATAAGCAACCTTGTCAGCCATCTCCTAATCGACAGGAGGACCAAAACCATGATCGGGCCATCTGGCATCACTACTACAGAAACAACATTCAGTGTTGCTTTTCTGGGCGTCGGTTCTTTAGGAAAACTGACGCCTACACTATTAGACGTCAGTTATTTAGGCAAAACGACATCTATATTCGAAGACCAGCCAGACACGGGTACCGCTTTGAATACAGTGTCGGTTGTTAATAACAAACCGACGCCTAAAGTCGCCCGCGAAATCCAATTTTCGAGCAAAAAAAATAGTGTCACTTTCAGCGTCGGTTATGTAGATAGAAACCGACGCCTATGCGCGATGAAAATTTGCGCGAAAAGTGCCACTTTCAGCGTCGGTTAACCTTTTATAACCGACGCTGAAAGTGGTTCCCGCCAAACAATTACGTGAAAAATATCGTCCAATTAGACGACAGTTGGTTCAAACAACCGACGCTAAAGAGGTTTAGGCGTCGGTTGTTTGAAACAACCGACGCTATTTTGGAACTTAATATCCCGCGATCGCCCGACTCTTCCCCTTTCTTCTGTTTCATTGCGAGCCGATTTCCCTTTTCATCTCTGCTGTCGCCCGACCACGCCGCCGATTTCTCCTCCACGAAAGCTCCTTCTTCCTCCACGACAGCGCCGCCGCACCGCCGACGCACCCCCTTCTCCGCCGCCACTGTTTCTGCCTTCTTCCCCTTCTCCGCGCCCCCTTCTCTGCAGCGCCCCCTTCTCCGCAGCCACTGCTGCTCCTTGGTCTGCCTTCCCTGCCGCCTGGAGCTCGCCGCCTTGCCGCCTTCCTCCTTGCCGCCGCCCGCCTACGCCGCTGCTCCTTGGTCTGTCTGCCTTACCGCCTGGAGCTCGCCGGCCACCGCTGCACCTGCCTGCCTTGCCGCCTGGAGCTCGCCGGTCACCGCCACCACTGCTGGGAGGTCAGTTGTTGTTGCTCGCCTAATATTGCATTTAAATCTTGGTTTCACCACTTCTTTCACTGAGAACTGAGAAGAATGGCCTACCACGGCCGTTCTGGACAGCACGGCCCTGGTAGGCCAACACAGCCACGGCCGTGTTTGATTTGATTTAAACCCTAATTTGATTTAAATCCATTCTAGCATCCTAATTTGATTTGATTAAACCCTAACATTGATGAAACCCTAACTAACATCAATTGTGATGAAACCCTAACATGTACATATCTATTATTGTGTTTGTTGGCCTAGAAACCCGTCTAAGGTTGACTCATTAGGAGTAAATCTTGGATAGTCCCCGGTTTGGGACTGTTCTTGAACACCTAATCTCACTTAGGATGTAAGTGTATAATGTGTATTGGGTTTTTGAGAAAATTTCGGTAGCATTTCCCTATTTGTTCTCTAAGTACATATGTACTTAGAGAACAACGGGGAAATGTTGCCGAAATTTTCTCGAAAACCCAATACACATTATACACTTACTAGTGAGATTAGGTGTTCAAGGATGGGATAGGTGGTACACATTTATTATATATAAGAATGACATCAAATGTGTTTGTTGGCCTAGAAACCCATCCAAGATTGACTCATTCAGAGTAAATCTTGGATAGTCCCCGGTTTGGGACTGTTCTTGAACACCTAATCTCACTTAGGATGTAAGTGTATAATGTGTATTGGGTTTTTGAGAAAATTTCGGTAGCATTTCCCCGTTTGTTCTCTAAGTACATATGTACTTAGAGAACAGTGGGGAAATGCTGCCGAAATTTTCTCGGAAACCCAATACACATTATACACTTACTAGTGAGATTAGGTGTTCAAGGATGGGATAGGTGGTACACATTTATTATATATAAGAATGACATCAAATGTTTTTGTTGGCCTAGAAACCCGTCCAAGATTGACTCATTAGGAGTAAATCTTGGATAGTCCCCGGTTTGGGACTGTTCTTGAACACCTAATCTCACTTAGGATGTAAGTGTATAATGTGTATTGGGTTTTCGAGAAAATTTCGGCATCATTTCCCCGTTTGTTCTCTAAGTACATATGTACTTAGAGAACAGCGGGGAAATGCTGCCAAAATTTTCTTGAAAACCCAATACACATTATACACTTACTAGTGAGATTAGGTGTTCAAGGATGGGATAGGTGGTACACATTTATTATATATAAGAATGACATCAAATGTGTTTGTTGGCCTAGAAACCCGTCCAAGATTGACTCATTAGGAGTAAATCTTGGATAGTCCCCGGTTTGGGACTGTTCTTGAACACCTAATCTCACTTAGGATGTAAGTGTATAATGTGTATTTGGTTTTCAAGAAAATTTCGGCAGCATTTCCCCGTTTGTTCTCTAAGTACATATGTACTTAGAGAAAAGCGGGGAAATGCTGCCGAAATTTTCTTGAAAACCCTATACACATTATACACTTACTAGTGAGATTAGGTGTTCAAGGATGGGATAGGTGGTACACATTTATTATATATAAGAATGACATCACATTATACACTTAGGATGTAAGTGTATACCCTAATCTTTTCCTAATATATACTTGTTTCCTAATATATACTTGTTTTCTCTGATCATAGAATGGATAGATCATGGATGTCCATTCGTAATCGTTGCACCCCAGAGTTTATATCTGGTCTTGATCAGTTTATTAGATTTGCCGAGGAACATAGGAAAAAACCTACAGATAGGTTCTACTGTCCATGTAGGCATTACGGTAACAATTTGAAAGTCAACACTGGTGAGGAAATCAAAAGTCATGTCATGTGCAACGGGATTGTACAAGGCTATACAGAATGGCACTGGCATGGAGAGATTTCAAAATCAAAACCAGTAGATGTCGATAGTAGTGCTTGGGTGGAAGAAGAAATTGCCTCCGATGATGTAAATGTGAACGAACCAGTTCCAGCAGACATCGTTGATGCGATGCTGGATAGTTGTAGGGTAGAGCACACCGATCCACCTCCTATCTTTAGAAACATTGTGCATGATGCTGAGATACCGTTATACACAGGCTGTGCTAAGTTTACGAAGCTTAGCGCTGTGTTGAGATTGTATAAGTTAAAAGCTAACAATAGATGGAGCGACAAAAGCTTCACTTCATTGTTGACTTTGTTGAAAGAAATGCTTCCTGAAGGAAACGAGCTGCCAATCTCAACATACCAGGTAAAGAAAATGTTGTGCCCAATGGGAATGGAGGCCAAGAAGATACACGCATGCCCGAATGATTGTGTATTATTTCAAAAGGACTATGTAGATTTGAAAGATTGTCCAAAATGTGGTGCGTCAAGGTATAAATTGAGGACTTCGGGGGAGTCCAAAACTGGTTCTCCTGCCAAGGTGTTGTGGTATCTACCTATAATATCACGGTTTCAACGCTTGTTTGCAAATCCGAAAGATGCGAAGAATTTGAGGTGGCATGTAGATGTTAAGAAAAATAATGATGGGATCCTACGACATGCGTCTGATTCCCCACAGTGGAAGAAGATTGATCTATTGTACCCCAAATTTGGTGAAGAAGATAGGAATCTAAGACTTGGGCTTTGTACAGATGGGATGAATCTGTACGGGACATTGAGCAGCCAACATAGCACTTGGCCAGTCATGCTTGTTATATACAATCTTCCTCCCTGGATGTGTATGAAAAATAAGTACGTTATGTTGTCGTTGTTGATATCGGGCCCCAAACAACCCGGAAATGATATCGATGTTTATCTTGAACCTTTGATTGATGACTTAAAGAAACTTTGGGCTGAAGGTGTGATGACCTATGATGCTTCAGCAAGAGAGACATTTCATTTGCACACTATGTTGTTTTGCACTGGTAATGACTTTCCAGCATATGGGAATTTGTCTGGATATAGTGTCAAAGGAGCTAAAGCGTGTCCTATATGTGAAGAAAACACTGATTCAATAAGACTAAAACATGGCGGAAAGACTGTATATCTTGGTCATCGAAGGTTTCTTTCAAAATTCCATCCGTATCGTAGGAAGCGCAAAGCATTCAATGGATGGAATGATGAACGGAGTGCACCTAAACCTATACCAGGGGATGTTGTTTATGCAAGAGTAAAAGACATTGTCAATGAATTTGGTAAGAAATCACAATGTAGTATAGCCACACAGAGTGACAATTCTTCATTCAAGAAGAAGTCAATATTTTGGGATCTTCCTTATTGGAGTTCTTTGACAGTCAGGCATTGTATCGATGTAATGCACGTTGAGAAAAATGTCTGTGATAGCATCATTGGTACTCTGTTAAATATACCAGGTAAGACTAAAGATGGGATAAAATCTAGACTGGACCTACGTGAAATGGGAATAAGGTCAGAATTAACAGAATTACATGAAATGGGTAATAAAAGAACATACTTACCTCCCGCTTGTTACACGTTGTCTAGAAAGGAGAAGAAAACTTTTTGTGAATGCTTGGTAAATGTTAAGGTGCCACATGGTTACTCATCCAACATCCGTAGATTGGTATCAATGAAATATCTGAAGTTGATAGGTCTTAAATCTCATGATTGTCACACTCTAATGCAACAAATATTGCCCGTGGCAATTCGATCTATATTGCCGAAGCATGTAAGTGTGATCTATATTGGATGAGAAGTTGCATCGTAAAAGTGTGATGCAACGTGCTGGAAAGATGCTTAGGAATTATAGGACAAATCTGAACAGAGAATACATAAAAGAGGGTGATAAGAAAAAGAATTCAACCCTTGAACAATGGAACTTCTTGGACAAAGAAGATTGGGACAATTTTGTTGCTTCAAGAAAATCTGAAGAATTCAAGGTATTAGGTGTCACTCCCAATTTAATTAATATACATTGTATTCACCTATTCAAGATTAACATTTAGGGATACTAACCAAATCATTAATGTGCATACTAACTAGGCCCTCAGTGACGCACAAAAAGTAAGGTGTGCACTGAATGTGCATGACCACACTATGGGTCCAAAAGGCTATGCAAGCGTTCACCAAAGACTACATGCGGAGTCTGCGGCTACTCAGGAGTCTTTTCCTACTCAGGAGTCTGCCACACCCATGCCTCGCCATGATATCTGGATAGTTGGGAGGCAAAACAAGAAGGGTGAAATAAAGAAGCCCGTAACTGCTGAGGCGGCTGCGAAAATGGTAAAATACAACTCTTAGAGCAATCGTTTGAATATTGATTATTTGTGGTGTTAATTTACCAATTTCTGTTGATGGTGATTAGCGGGAGCTGCACGAGCAGAGGAAACAAGGTGCGTTCATCCCTCAGGGCACAAGGGATGAATTGACAGTTGCTCTGGGTAACCCAGAGCATCCTGGACGTGTTAGGGGTGCAGGTGCTAGTGTGGGCATCAAAGCATTCTTTGGGCCATCCCAGCGCAAACCCAGAGTGGGACTTTCTCAAGAAGAGGTAACCTATTCTTTTTTTAGAATGTTACTGCAAAAGGAAATTCAATAATAAGAAGCTAATGTTTCTTTTATCCATGTATAGGAGAATAAGAGAGTCGAGGATATAGTTGCTAAGAAGGTCAACGATGTAGTTACTGAGAAGGTCAAGGAAGAATTGCTGCGGTGGCAGGCATCTCAGGCTTCCAATCATCCTATGGTGACACACTCTTCTCCTGATGCACAGACTGCGAGTAATCCTGGAGACCCATCGCCTAACACGTCTGCTGTAAGTATTGTTTATGACATTGTAGCTAGTCTTTTCAAGATGATATGTATATATGTATAACATTCTTTACGTAAATTTGTAGGCATTGAAGCCATGCCGCTTAAGAATACAAGACTATGTTGTTGCAGAGGCGCAGGCTTACCCGTCCCTTCCTGGGGAAAGGTTTCACGGGACTCCAATGCCATAGGGCTACGTTCGTGTGGGCCCATTACGTGTGTTACCCGATTGGAGGGAAGCTACATTGCCATATCCCCACCCGGATATTGATACACTTGCTGAGGCAGAAGGCAGGGTCATATTGTGGCCCAAAGCAGATGTCGTCTACACTACTGAAATTGTAAGATAAATATACATTGATTTAGACTGTTAATGTGTATATATGATGTCAACTGATCTGAAATTATATATACAGGTTAAAAAGAAGACACCAGGAGCACCTAGGCCTCCACCTCCACTTCCCGCATTACCAACTTGGGTTCCAACTGACCTAACATACCCGTTAGGTCCTGCTTGTAGGGGAATGGCATGTTGTCTACGAGCACATAATATACATTGCCTGATAATTGTTTCTTTAGATGCAGATTATGCAGGTCAATCATACGATAGCTCTTTATTTATACAAGATATTATTGAGTTTTTTATGTATGATTGGCTGAATACATCAATGATAGAGACATGGATAAGGTGAGATCTTGTTTATACATCCATATACCTTGTGTAAGATCCGGTGATCTGGTTTATTATATATTAATGCATATGTAATACATGTTTTGCAGCTACTTAGTCAAAGATCATTGCAAACAATTTGCATTTGATCATGTGGGATTTTTGATTCCATCATTGATTAGTATGGTAGCTAAAGACCCTGATAATGTTCAACAATACTGTATAGATGCTTTTACAATTTTTGGTCAGCAAAAGAAGACGATAATAATAGCTCCATTCAATGTCAAGTAAGTTTACTTTATTTATAATTTGGACTTAAGAAAATTCCATTTTTATTGTGCATTTTGAGTTATTAATTGTTAACTTTTTACCTCTAGCGGTAAACATTGGGAGTTACTAGTTATTGTCCCCGGGACGTTCACTGTTTATTATCTAGATCCCGCGGGAAGTACATTAAACACTAAAATTGGACACGTAATGAGAATGCCATTATTCTAGTGAGAAATATTTCATTTTTGTATCTGTTAACATCTGTTATTACATTACTATTTACTTATGTAATTTACTGTGTTATATTAACATGTAGGGGTTTAGATGCATTCAAAAAGGCTGGAGGAACGGTCCCAAGGAAAAAGAACCCGCCAATAAATTGGCAGAACATACAAGTAAGTTCCCGACTCCAATGTATATATTATTGATGTGAATTGTGCTTAGTTGTATTATTTTGTATGTTTCAATTTATAGTGCGCTACACAAGACAATGGATGGGCATGCGCATACTATGTGATGCGATTTATGCAGATGATTATCAAACATGCCGCATTGGACATCGATAACATACATGAGGTATTATATATAGTCTCATTAGTTAGTATGAAATATATCAATCTTATTTTTATATTATTACTTATATATATACATCATTCTCTTTGCAGGTGTTTAAAACTGACCACACTATAGGTAAACGCTTAAAAAATATACATGCTCCATATACGATGGAAGCATTAAATGAAATAAGAGAAGAATGGGCAAAAGCCATACAAGCAGTGGCAACTGTAAGATATAATTGGGATGTTGATAGCGATAATGAATGATACTTTGTAAATGAATATTTCTGAATGTTAATACATGTATTTGAATGTTTCTATATGTGTGAATGTGAGAATTGAATTGATGTCTGAATGTATCTACTTGTGTGAAATTTTCCTTGGGACTTTTGCAGGTTTGTGGCCTGTTTGTAGGCTGATATAAATGGATGTCGTAAACCTCCAGTTCAGAAAACTAAACTGCGGGTTCTCGTCTTGCTGACCAGCCACAGTAGGTCTGCAAACTGATATAAAAAAATATATAGGCGTCGGTTATTTATAGAAAACCGTCAGCAAAGACCTACAGCGTCGGTTATTGGATAAAAACTGACGCCTAATATTACAAACAACCCAGCCGTGCAGGAAAGCACGGCCGTGGTGGAAAAGGCGTCGCTTATTCATATAAAACTGATGCCTATAGTACTAAACACGGCCGTGCAGGGAAGCACGGCCGTGTCGTCTTGAAGTTTGGCGTCGATCTTTTAGTAGATAACCGACGCCAAACGGGTTCGCGCCAACACTTTCTGCATCAGTTACCAAGTAAACACCGACGCTATAGTCCATATAGGCGTCGGTCTTTTAGTAGATAACTGACGCAGAATGTGTCCTAGATGACACCGTTTTCTGTGGCGCGAACCCTTTTGGCGTCGGTTATCTACTAAAAGACCGACGCCTATATGTGTTATAGGCGTCGGTTAAAAAACCGACGCCGAAGTGTTCGACCTTTAGCGGCGCCCACATAGGCGTCGTTCAGAAACCAAAGCCAAAGGGGGTTAAACAACCGACGCCAAAGGCTGTTTCTGTAGTAGTGCATTCTACTTAGCCCATGACATGTCAAGAGCATGTAAAGAATTTACTTGGTCAAAGTAAAGAGTAGGCATCCTATGACTAGCAAGTAGGGTGGCAATAGGACTAGCAGTCAGATCAAGTAGAGGAAGAACAACAGAGATAGGTCCACCATCAGTAGTGGGGGTGGTAGTAGATGTAGAAGGTGGAAAGGCTGGTTGGAAGTGATTGTATGCATAAGAGGCATAGTCACCACCTTGGTATGGATAGTCAGAAGGGTAGGGATGGCTACAGAATAGATTCATGTGATACATGATTATGCATAGGTCCTGGTGGAGGTGATCCTTAACCTAAAAGGTTATACGCCTGCTAGTGATCATGTAACCCATAAGGGCTTCATTTGACACCGAGGAAGTGGCACGGTCAGGTCACGGTGGGGGTGGAGGTGCCTGAGTGGAGGTAGAGGTGGAGGCTCCATGTGTGGTAGGAGAGGTAGTAAGGAAGGTCTTTGTCACACCCCGATCTCACACTGACCACTAATCACGAGATTAGGGCGCGACAGAGGGATTATTACATAAACAAATCACTGAGAACTTTTTCTTTTTAAAACCTCGTAATGATATCCGGATTATAGCTGTAAATTAAACATAATAAACTATTGCGGAAGCATTTCAATTAAACTGGCTAGAGAACATAAATAGAGTTTACAACATAACATTGTTTAACAGAAAGTAAAACATAACAGTTAATTTAAATCCTTTACACATTCGCCATACATACTTTCTCTCACCCACACCATGTCCCAAGGATCGAGGGGAAAGGACTAAGAGACCTCTATCTAAACTAACTACATATACCTTCTACAGACTAAGCGTTAGAATGAAAAGATCCTTCCGATTCCTGTTGCTGATGTTGACCTGAAAATGTTTGAGTAGAGGGATGAGCCTACTCGCTCAGTGAATAGCATTTCATTTAGCTATCACTAAACAACTCATCAGATATATAAAATTGAAATAAAGATAAGTGCAGTACTAAGCAAGGCAGTTCTAATGACATAGCAGATTTACAGATAACAATTTCATTTCTATGCAACATCAGATATTTCAAACAAATAAACAATTATAGAGAATTGGTACAGAAATTCAAATCTCTTAACATGTTAAATTTACTGTGTTCCTATATGATTACATATTTATATTATTATTATGCCCTAATCATATGCAGTGTACTCTGCATATAAAGATCTGTAGTGAACTACGATCCCACCGTACAAGACTTAGCGACACACCCGGGAAATGCTAAGTCTGACGCCAGCCCTGCTCTGCCACAGGACCACAGACTCTCTGACCTACAGGCTCTCCGGCCTCAATGCACTACTCCGAGTGCTCTAGACTCCTCCTCTAACCTGAGCACACAGGCGGAGAGTCTCACGGGGTTACCTCCATGACTCCGCACGGATCTTGTTGCAATAACCCCTATTTTCTCCAGTGCCACCGTGACTCCACCGGGATTATTGTTGAACACTGCCTCTCTGTCCTCGTGCCACCATGACTCTGCACGGTTAATTTTGCAACACGAGTTTCACCCCTAAGAAGCAGATCTCTCGAAGGGGTTCTATAGTGTTAGGGCACCTAAGTCTATTAACTGATTAACATATAAACATTCAAACAGGAATATCACATTTACTGATTTCATATCAGATCACAATACACTGTCATTCTAAACCGATAGAGCAATATATTTCAAATCATTGTAATTTCTGAGAAATTCTAATACCATGCATTCAGACAAATTAGAAATGCATAAATAACCCAACTTATTTCAATTTGGCACATACATAGCGAATTTACGCAATTGAACATCTTATTGCACAAATTAAAGAAATTTACTTCACATATGAGAATCATACTCAACAATTATCAATTCTCTAAAATTCTCAAAAAAACGTGCACATTAACCCAAATCCTGGTTTGTGCATCACTTAACTCAATTAAGAGTTAATTACATATCACAATACAATTTAATAACAATACTTGAGAATTTCTGGTAATATTTCAGAGAAATGTGCCATTTCATGTAAATATCAATTTACACATATTAACGTCAAAAGATATATGCAATTAGGGTTTTCATGCATATTTTATTTATTCATATCAACTTTGAAATCATACATCTGATAATTTATCAGAAATCTTCATTGTCTGGGTTCATACCCAAATCATACCATTTTCAGACATGAATTTCTAATATCAACATTCAAATGAGCAATATAGGTTCCAATGAACCATATAAATCTAGTGATTCAATCCATACTGTTCAAATGCTAAATTTAATCATATAACAGTGTCTAGAAGCATTTTATGAACTAAAAAAAGGTCGGGCGAGCCAAACGCTGCCCGACGCCTGATAACGCATGTTATCAGCGTAATTCGCGCACAAAATAGAAATATTCAAATGCCTGAGTTTATTAATGATAAATAAATGAAATCCTACTCACTTTGATTTGGACTATCCGGATTCGTCCGAAGGTGCGTCCAGGGCCTGATTCCGGGCAAGATTCGGTTGTCTTCAACCTTGGAATAGCTTTGCTAGAAAACTATTTGTGCAAGCTATTTCACCTCTCGTACAGGTTGATAGGAAAGCTCGATTGAGTGCTAAACCAGACTGATGGTTGCGGTTTGAGGCTCTGGACCTTTGGCCGAAGTTGGTGACCATCTTCCCAAGTGATTGCTGCCCTAGGGCGGCCTCTTGCTGCTACTGCAGCAACGAGCTGCTGCAGGTCGACTCTGCTGCTAGGGGCACCACTGGGTGAGGGAAGAAGATGGGGAAAGGAAAGGGAAGGTAGAGGAAGATGGGGAGCCTCCATAGAAGCCCCTCTAATCCCTAAACGAACCCTAAATGGCTGCCAATCAAAGCTATTATCCCTCCATCGTCGCTGCTGAACGCAACCAACACTGCTGCTATTTGGGTGGTGCTATAGAGCCGCTAGGGCATGGAAAGTGAAGGAAAATGGAAGAGAAAGAAGGAGGGAAGGATGGGGAGGTGGGGCGCCTGCTGGCCGGCGATGAGGAGCTCGAAACGACCGCCGATTTCATCCCCCAAGCTACTGGTCTGGCGCTGCTACAGTGTGCCGCAGCTCCTTGCTGTAGGTTGGCTACGGATAGGGCGCCGCCATAGGGCGAGGATGAAGATGGAATGGAGGACGGAGGTGAAGGAAGCTGGATCGTTAGCTATCACGCCAAAAATCGCCCACACACACCCCCCTTCAGTTGCCCTCGCTCGGTCAACCTGGTTGATTTTGGGCGCCGCTTCTGCCAGCCCCTGTTCCATCGGGAAGAAGAAATAAGGGCACGGGGTAACCGACCCCCAAAGGGAAATAAAAGAAAATAAAAGATCCAATACTAGAAAAATTGCAACCAGGTCCAAGATTCTTGGAAATACCACAAATCCCTCCTCGAATGTCCGATTAAGGTGATTCTTCTTGCAAAATTTTGAGCACAAGATTCTCTACATGCTCAAGAAATAAAAGCACAACAACTAAACCATCTTAGCTAGGTTAATCATTTTAGGTATTTAACTTAATGATTAACACTGAAATTGTCATTAATTAGTTCAGATGATTTTATCTCAACTATAGATTCACATATTAGCTTATCTTGATTAACCATGATTTTTAACAGAGTGCTTAGCACTAATCAAGGTACTTACTAATTAATCACAGAGTGGGTCATAACAATCTCCCTCCCTTATAAGAATTTCGTCCCGAAATTCCTAAAAGAGAAAAGGAAACTTGTTACGCATCTCAGATTCAAGCTACCATGTAGCTTCCTCTAGATTATGATTCCTCCACAGAACTTTCACTAAAGGTATCTCGCGATTCTTAAGTTTCTTGATCCTTCGATCAATTATCTGAACTGGTCCCTCAACATAGGACACATCTGATCTCAGCTGTGCAGGTTCTGGGTCAACTATCTTTTCTGTACCAGGATAGCATTTCTTCAACATGGATACATGGAACACATCATGCAGATTAGACAATTCAGATGGCAATTCTAACCTATAGGCTACAGGTCCAATCTTCTCAATGATAGGATACGGGCCCATAAACCTAGGAGTCAGTTTGCCTCTTTTACCAAACCTCAACACTCCTTTCCACGGTGAAACCTTCAGGTACACTTCATCACCAACGTCAAACTCTAAGAGGTTAATGCCTCTTCTCAACATAACTCTTATGCCTATCCTGAACAACTATCAACTGCTCTCAGCATGTCCTCAAGATTCTGAATGGTCCTCTCTGACTGACCATCTATTTTTGGGTGATAAGTTGTACTGAATCTTAATTTTTATGCCCAAAGCACAAAGCAACTGATTCCAAAACCTGGATGTGAGCTTAGGATCTCTACCTGATATAATTGAAACTGGAATACCATGCAACCTGACTATCTTATCCATGTATATCTTAGCCAACTTTAGGACATCAAAGGTTGACTTTAACATGAAGAAAGTGAGCAGACTTAGTCAATCTATCCACAATCACCATATTGAGTCACAACCTTTGGGTATCCTGGACAACCCAAAATCCATTGTGGTATGTTCCCACTTCCACTTTGGTATAGGAAGAGATTGCAAGGTACCTGTAGGTTTCTGATGCTCAGCCTTAACCTGTTGGCACACACTACATCTAGCCACGTACTCAGCTACATCCTTTTTCATACCTGACGACCAGTACAACTCCTGGAGATTCATGTACACCTTAGTGTTACGTGGATGCATAGCGTACATCGATGCATGTGATTCCTCAAGAATCTTTTCTTTCAAATCACTGTCTCAAGGTACACAACATATCATGCTAATACAACACACCATCATCTGAAAACCTAAACTTTGGTCTTTTCCCCCTGTCATGTCATGTACGATCTGCTGCAACCCACTGTCACTCTGCTAAAGTTCTTTGATCTGATCATAAAAAGTAGGCTTGACTTGCATCTATGCAATCAAACCACTATGTTATGTCACCCTTAAGTCTAAGTTCAACTTTCACATTTCTACTAGCATGTCTCTCTCGAAACATTCCATAGAGAACGCATCAGTTGTTGAACTTAACTTCCTGCTGAGGGCATCAGCTACTACATTCACCTTTCCAGGATGATAATCTATCATCACATCATAAAGATAGTGACACTGTGTCATAAGAGCATGAACTACAACAACTAACTTCAGATCATGTATCGCGTAGTACTCCTCATTCTATGCTACTACTTATTATTACTACTGTAAGAATTTATTTCAAAATTATATCTTACTCTTTTCTCTGAGTCATTTTCATATTGTGTATCTACCTTCCAGATTAGCTAACTTTAAACCCTGGATTTTATTAATGCTAGGTTACCTTTCATAGTGCAAATCGTATGATCTTGTTTTATAAAGATACTAGTATTCAAGGTCAAATCACTAGTGACATCCCTTGAACTACTACAACTCTAAACATTCTAGGGTTTGGTCCTTATCAGTAACATAGCATTATAGTGATGTGACCTTGCTTCCTTAGTTTGAAATCAAACTTTAGATCTCATAAGTTCATCCATCTACTTGTAATGAATACAACATATATGAATAATCATCAACGAACTATAGATATATAACAGAAATGTAACATCAGCCAAGTTCTCTAGCATAACTTATTAACACAAATGCTACAAATAGACATGATACTTGTTACCCAAGCATCACACATGGCTCACAGGGCCATTCATATCTTGTCACCTCTCACTAGGAAACAACTTATTCACATGGCTCATAAAATCCATACACATTATTACTTTTATTAAGCAACAACAACATCAACACACAAAAAAAACCAATCAATCATTTATTATATAAATGTCACAGCCCAAACTTGGCTATATTCATCACCTCATCATACCTGCATGGTTATTAGGCATGATAACAGTCATACAAGATATTCATCACATCATGTGATATAATAGTAATACCATCATTCCTTAACCAGGAATTAGGGTTCACTATCAAACATGGCTTATCATTCCCTTTTCCCCAAATTAGGGTTAGGGTTCCCCATTTCTCATTAATTCAGACCCTCTTGAGTTAACCAACTTTATTTTGTATTAAGGTATTTCCCCTCTTAATGCATTCCATCACAGAATACTCACCCTTAGCATATAATGCATAGGCCACACATTAGAATTGTCCAGCTATCTCACATGATATGGACTTATCTTAGTTTAAGGCATAACTTTATTATAAAGTTGCCTATAAACAATCGCAATGATACACCCTCAACTAGGGTTTCACAAGGATACACCCTCAACCAGGGTTCACAAGGATACACCCTCAACCAGGGTTCACAATGATACACCCTCCACTAGGGTTTACTAATCATGTATTGGATCCATGCATTTGTTATGCATTATTGATTAGTACCATTAAGGGTATTTCTCACCTAATCATTAAATTTAATCTGACCCTTATTGTGTTCCTTTATTTCTAATTAAGGATTTCTCATATGAGGTCCCAATGTTGGGTCTCCGATATCAGTTCCAACTAATTCTTAGTTGTTCTAATCTTTCTCTTATATCTCAACATCTTAGTGTATATACATTTTTCACCATGATTCGGCTCTAAATTATCCAGAATCTACTTTTATTATATTATTAATAGGAGTCATTAGATCTCAGTAACGCATCCTGCCAGCCAGACCAGGCCGAACCTGTAGTCCTGAAACCAAGAGCTACTCAGGATTAACCAACTCTTATTAATCTCAAACATGTGGAAAGAATATCCACTTAGGGCAAACTCATTTAAACATAACTTCTGGTATACTTAATACAAAGAATATAAACAATAACTAAATCACTTCATGACACACAACAATATAAAAGAATCATATTTATTCTATAAATTGAAAATCTAAATCCATACATATAAGAGCATTTCTAATTATTTCCAATCAAATAAGCAATATAAAGCAAGAGTTGCATCGCATCCTATGTTTAATCTCTTACTCCTGCATAAATTTCCAGTTTCTTAACCCTAAGATTTCTAGGGTTTCTCTCTAGCCTATCCTTCCTCTGCATACCTGGCCAGGGCATCCAGAGAAGAATAGACAGAGTAGCTTGATACTGGTCAATCTAAGTATTCAGACACCTGGCCAGGGTATCTAAACACTCAGACCTCCCAGAGCTAAATACATATCACTTCTTATTTTCCTCACTTATAACTTTATCTTTTGATCCTAATGATCCCTGATGACTCAGCCTAAGCTCTCTACTTGGTTCTCGTGACCACATCCTCTTCCTGCCATCTGCAATAGTATAACAGAACACTTCCTGTTAGAAAATTGCAGTTAGAAGGAAGACACTTAAGTCCTAATCCTATTGGTCTCTTATCGTCCCCTGACCTTGACTTAGAGTATTCATATACTCAACCTATGCTCTGATACCAAGATGTCACACCCCGATCTCACACTGACCACTAATCACGAGATTAGGGCGCGACGGAGGGATTATTACATAAACAAATCACTGAGAACTTTTTCTTTTTAAAACCTCATAATGATATCCGGATTATAGCTGTAAACTAAACATAATAAACTATTGCGTAAGCATTTCAATTAAACTAGCTAGAGAACATAAACATAGTTTACAACATGTAACATTGTTTAACAAAAAGTAAAACATAACAGTTAATTTATATCCTTTACACATTCGCCATACATACTTTCTCTCACCCACACCATGTCCCAAGGATCGAGGGGAAAGGACTAAGAGACCTCTATCTAAACTAACTACATATACCTTCTACAGACTAAGCGTTAGAATGAAAAGATCCTTCCGATTCCTATTGCTGATGTTGACCTGAAAATGTTTGAGTAGAGGGATGAGTCTACTCGCTCAGTGAATAGCATTTCATTTAGCTATCACTAAACAACTCATCAGATATATAAAATTGAAATAAAGATAAGTGCAGTACTAAGCAGGGCAGTTCTAATGACATAGCAGATTTACAGATAACAATTTCATTTCTATGCAACATCAGATATTTTAAACAAATAAACAATTATAGAGAATTGGTACAGAAATTCAAATCTCTTCACATGTTAAATTTACTGTGTTCCTATATGATTACATATTTATATTATTATTATGCCCTAATCATATGTAGTGTACTCTGCATATAAGGATCCGTAGTGAACTACGATCCCACCGTACAAGACTTAGCGACACACCCGGGAAATGCTAAGTCTGACGCCAGCCCTGCTCTGCCACAGGACCACAGGCTCTCCGGCCTCAATGCACTACTCCGAGTGCTCTAGACTCCTCCTCTAACCTGAGCACACAGGCGGAGAGTCTCACGGGGTTACCTCCATGACGCCGCACGGATCTTGTTGCAATAACCCCTATTTTCTCCAGTGCCACCGTGACTCCGCACGGATTATTGTTGAACACTGCCTCTCTGTCCTCGTGGCACCATGACTCCACACGGTTAATGTTGCAACACGAGTTTCACCCCTAAGAAGCAGATCTCTCGAAGGGGTTCTACGGTGTTAGGGCACCTAAGTCTATTAACTGATTAACATATAAACATTCAAACAGGAATATCACATTTACTGATTTCATATCAGATCACAATACACTGTCATTCTAAACCGACAGAGCAATATATTTCAAATCATTGTAATTTCTGAGAAATTCTAATACCATGCATTCAGACAAATTAGAAATGCATAAATAACCCAACTTATTTCAATTTGGCACATACATAGCGAATTTACACAATTGAACATCTTATTGCACAAATTAAAGAAATTTACTTCACATATGAGAATCATACTCAACAATTATCAATTCTCTAAAATTCTCAAAAAAAAAACGTGCACATTAACCCAAATCCTGGTTTGTGCATCACTTAACTCAATTAAGAGTTAATTACATATCACAATACAATTTAATAACAATACTTGAGAATTTCTGGTAATATTTCAGAGAAATGTGCCATTTCATGTAAATATCAATTTACACATATTAACGTCAAAAGATATATGCAATTAGGGTTTTCATGCATATTTTATTTATTCATATCAACTTTGAAATCGTACATCTGATAATTTATCAGAAATCTTCATTGTCTGGGTTCATACCCAAATCATACCATTTTCAGACATGAATTTCTAATTTCAACATTCAAATGAGCAATATAGGTTCCAATGAACCATATAAATCTAGTGATTCAATCCATACTGTTCAAATGCTAAATTTAATCATATAACAGTGTCTAGAAGCATTTTATGAAGTAAAAAAAGGTCGGGCGACGCCAAACGCTGCCCGACGCCTGATAACGCCTGTTATCAGTGTAATTTGTGCACAAAACAGAAAATATTCAAACGCCTGAGTTTATTAATGATAAATAAATGAAATCCTACTCACTTTGATTTGGACTATCCGGATTCGTCCGGAGGTGCGTCCAGGGCCTGATTTCGGGCAAGATTCGGTTGTCTTCAACCTTGGAATAGCTTTGCTAGCAAACCATTTGTGCAGGCTATTTCACCTCTCGTACAGGTTGATAGGAAAGCTCGATTGAGTGCTAAACCAGACTGATGGCGGCGGTTTGAGGCTCTGGACCTTTGGCTGAAGTTGGTTACCATCTTCCCAAGTGATTGCTGCCCTAGGGCGGCCTCTTGCTGCTGCTGTAGCAACGAGCTGCTGCAGGTCGACTCTGCTGCTAGGGGCACCACTGGGCAAGGGAAGAAGATGGGGAAAGGAAAGGGAAGGTAGAGGAAGATGGGGAGCCTCCATAGCAGACCCTCTAATCCCTAAACGAACCCTAAATGGCTGCCAATCGAAGCTACTATCCCTCCATCGTCACTGCTGAACGTAGCCAACACTGCTGTTATTTGGGTGGTGCTATAGAGCCGCTAGGGCATGGAAAGCGAAGGAAAATGGAAGAGAAAGAAGGAGGGAAGGATGGGGAGGTGGGGTGCCTGCTGGCCGGCGATGAGGAGCTCGAAACGGCCACCGATTTCCTCCCCCAAGCTACTGGTCGGGCGCTGCTACAGTGCGCCACAGCTCCTTGCTGTAGGTTGGCTGCGGATAGGGAGTCGCCATAGGGCGAGGATGAAGATGGAATGGAGGACGGAGGTGAAGGAAGCTGGATCGTTAGCTATCACGCCAAAAATTGCCCACACACACCCCCCTTCAGTTGCCCTCGCTCGGTCGACCTGGTTGATTTTGGGCGCCGCTTCTGCCAGCCCCTGTTCCATCGGGAAGAAGAAATAAGGGCACGGGGTAACTGACCCCCAAAGGGAAATAAAATAAAATAAAAGATCCAATACTAGAAAAATTGCAACCAGGCCCAAGATTCTTGGAAATACCACAAATCCCTCCTCGAATGTCCGATTAAGGTGATTCTTCTTGCAAAATTTTGAGCACAACATTCTCTACATACTCAAGAAATAAAAACACAACAACTAAACCATCTTAGCTAGGTTAATCATTTTAGGGATTTAACTTAATGATTAAGACTGAAATTGTCATTAATTAGTTCAGATGATTCAATCTCAACTATAGATTCACATATTAGCTTATCTTGATTAACATGATGTTTAACAGAGTGCTTAGCACTAATCAAGGTACTTACTGATTAATCACAAAGTGGGTCATAACAGTCTTCTTTATCATAGTTTCACTTATACAATCACCTTTTTGACTAGCTTTGTAATGGAGATCATGGAAGGGACTTCTGAGCTACAAAAGAAAAGAGACCACAGATCAAGGCATGGTGGGGTGGGTACTGAAAAACCACTAGAGGGGGGGTGAATAGGGTTTTAAATAAATTTAACAATTATTTAACTCAAGCAACCACAAATGAGAAACCAAGAAGGAGACAAAGGGTTTAGAGTGGTTCCAACCTTAGCAAATACTAAGGTTGTCAGTCCACTACCCGGTTGCTTACCCAACTGGGATTTTGAAAGTATTAATTTTATTACCTTCTCAAGGAATTACACAAAATACAATACTTTCTTACACCCCTTTGAACAGCCTTCACTTGAAGTAGATGCACCAACTCGAGGTAGCCTTCTTGAAGTAACTCCAAGCTCCCCCTTGAAGTAGCCTTCCTCTTAGAAGTAACCTCCCGTTGCACCAACCTTCTAGAAGTAGTTCAAAGTCTCCTTCTTCACCAAGAAGATCACGATCCTCTCCAATACGCAGCCTCCAACCTAGGAGTAGCAAGGAGAGTACAAGCAATGAAAGTGAACAAGAAAGGAAAATGGAAATTACAACCTATCCTTTGAAGCACAAGGCTTGATTTGCCTAGATCAAGCGTGTAGATCTCCTAACCAATGTATATGGAATTGTGATTGCTGTGGATAGGAGATACTAGCCTATAGGACACAAAATTTGAGCCAAGAGAAAAGTAGCCAATTGCAAATATGCTCAATTTGCTCACAAACAGGTTGCTAAATGCAAGTGTATGCTCAAAGATTGCTCAAGTATGTAAACAAGTGTGTTTTGGTGTCCTAAGGCATGTCCTATTTATAGGAATGTCCTCCAAGTGCTTAAGGACGTTCTAGACACTTTCTAGGGGGTTCTAAGTGCTTAACTAGCCATTAGGTACAAGTTAGTTGCTTTAACAACGGCTAGTTAATTAATTCTGCAGTTGCTGTCAGAGTCCATCTCGGTCGAGAAATGGTCGACCGAGATACCTACTCAGTCGAGGTTTTGTCGACCGACAGGCTCTCTGGATCAAGTGTTTGCTACGTTCATCTCCAACTACCAACTACCTTGTCAGTTGTGTCTAACGGCTACTTGGGTCTTTCTCGGTCGAGATGCTTGTCGACCGAGAGTGTCTCGGTCGAGGATTTTGTCGACCGAGAATGACCCTGTTTCAATGTTTCAAATAAAGACATTAAGTGTGTGTATGAGTGTGCATATGTGACACTATTGAAGGGGATGACCTATCTAAGTGTGGTGATTAGCTAGGAAAGATCTAACGCTTGATTTACATGAAGTCTAAGTACTTGTACATTATATATTTGTACAAGTTTACAATTAATTACATTGCATGAAATTTACAAGCATTCAAGCATATAGATTCCCTAGTGCTTTTGTCATCCACCTTATTCTCGCAACACTCAAGTAGCACATTAGATCAACAAGAATGAAATGTTTGTCATTATCAAAACAAAGGGATTTACATATGTCCATTTAGCCAACAATCTCTCCCTTTTTGAAGATGACAAACATTTCCTAAATATAAAGTAAGAGAATATAAAACATGTGAGTTTCATACCTGAAGATTACCTTTGTGAATTTCTTCTCTTGTTTATAAAATGTGTGCTTATTATTCCCCATGAATTATGGAACATGAAATCCAGTTCTTTAGGGAATATAGCAACTTTCAATGTAAAGCCAAGAGTTTATGAAACTCATTGATTGAGTTTTGCACAATTACTAAGTTTTAAGATATATTTTTATTTCTCCCCCTTTGTCATTTCAAAAAGATATCCGTTAAAAATAAGAAAAAACTCCCCCTTAAGTAGATGTCCCATCAAATCCTATGAAAAAGATGTCCATTAAAAGCAAAAATGATGCAAATAAGAACATTGTTAAGAAGCACAAATATCAAAGAAAACATCTTCTGAAGGAGTGATAAGAAGTTGCTTCCTGATTTTGTTGAATTGATCAAGTGGAAGTAGTTTTGTAAAAATATCAGCCAATTGATCTTCCATATCAACATGATGGAGGGAAACATGATTCTTAGAGATATGATCCCTTAAAAAATGATGACGGATTTCAATATGTTTAGCTCGGCTGTGTAAAATAGGATTGTGTGCTAAGTTTATAGCGCTTGTGTTGTCACAAAAGATAGGCGTAGATGAAAGAGTAAAACCATAATCGTTTAACACTTGTTGCATATAAAGCACTTGAGCACAACAAGATCCGGCTGCCATATATTCAGCTTCAGTTGTAGAGAGGGCAACCGTGTTTTGTTTCTTGCTAAACCAAGATACTAAAGCTCTCCCTAACAAGAAACAACCACCACTAGTGCTCTTGCGATCAAGTCGACAACCAGCATAATCAACATCAGTATAAGCTATAAAATCCAAGGATTGTCCTTTTGGATACCATAAACCAAAACTTGTAGTGCCGGCTAAGTATCGAAGAATTCGTTTAACTGATTGAAAATGAGAGTGCATGGGTTGTGATTGAAATCGAGCACAAAGACCAACGGAAAACATGATGTCCGGTATAGAAGCAGTTAAGTAAAGCAAACTACCAATCATGGCTCTATATAAGGAATCATCAATAGGTTCCCCATTTTCATCCTTATCAATTTTAATAGAGGTAGCCATAGGAGTAGTAGCATGTTTGCACTGATCCATCCCAAAACGTTTTAAGAGTTCCTTAGTATACTTTTATTGGCTTATAAAAATCCCAGCAGGCGTTTGTTTAATTTGGAAACCAAGAAAGAAGGTTAGTTCACCCATGAGGCTCATTTCAAATTCTTTTTGCATAATGTCACTGAAATGTGTGCACAATGATTCATTAGAAGCTCCAAAAATAATGTCATCAACATATATTTGAACAACTAGAAAATCAGATGTATATGTTTTGAAAAATAAAGTAGAATCTGAATTTCCAATAGAAAAACCATTATCAAAAAGATATGTCTTGAGCCTTTCATACCAGTTCCTAGGTGCTTGTTTTAAACCATAAAGTGCTTTCTTAAGTTTATAAACATAGTCACCTTTTTCCGGTATTTCAAAACCTGGTGGTTGGGCAACATACACTTCTTCTTGAATGATCCCGTTTAGAAATGCACTTTTTACATCCATTTGGTAGAGTTTGGTGTTTTTATGTGCAACAATAGCTAGTAACATTCTAATAGCTTCAAGTCTTGTTACTGGTGCATACGTTTCATCAAAGTCTATTCCCTCTTGTTGATTATATCCTTGTGCTACTAAGTGAGCTTTATTCCTTATTCCTTCTCCTGCCTCATTTAGCTTATTCCTAAAAACCCATTTAGTTCCAATGATGGTTTTATCTTGTGGTTTAGGAACTAAATCCCATACATCATTTTTAGTGAATTGGTTTAATTCTTCTTGCATTGCTATTATCCAATAGTCATCTTTAAGAGCTTCAGATACCTTCTTAGGTTCAATAATAGAAACAAAGGCCATGTTTGCAACATCCTTAAAGGAAGAACGAGTTTTGACTTTATCATTTGGATTTCCAATAATTAATTCTTGAGGATGATCCTTAATAAGTCTAGGTATAGGTTGTGTTTCAGCTTGGTCATTGCTTGTAGTATCTTTCTCACTATCATTTAGTATGTTTATGTTTTTGAATTGATGAGTGAGATCAACTATTTCAAGATTTTCTGATTATGACTCTTCATGAAAAGAGACATGAATAGATTCCTCAACTTTTCTAGAAATAGTGGTGTAGACTCTAAATTCTTTGCTAGAGGTAGAATATCCCAAAAAGAATGCTTTATGTGATTTAGAATCAAATTTATCTCTATCCTCTTTAGTATTTAAGATATAGCATGTGGATCCAAAGGTATGAAAATAGTCAACTCTAGGTTTCTTAGAATGTATTATTTCATATGGTGTTTTCTTCAAATGGGAGTGAACAGTTACTCTATTTAACACATAGCATGCGGTGTTTACAGCTTCAGCCCAAAAGGTTTTAGGTGTGTTATGTTCGAGCATCATAGTTCTAGCCATTTCTTGTAGTGTTCGATTTTTCCTTTCAACTATACCATTTTGTTGTGGAGTGCGTGGAGCAGAAAAATTGTGAGTGTACCCTTGAGATGTGCAAAATTCTTCAAATACATGATTTTCAAATTCTCCACCATGATCACTTATAATGGTACATATTTTGTTTTGTAATAGATTTTCAATCTTGGAACAAAATTTTATAAAAACATGAATAGTGTCATCTTTGGTTGCAAGAAAATGTACCCATATCTACTATAATCATCAACAATAACAAAATAATATCTTTTGCCACCAATAGATTGTGTCCTCATGGGTCCAAATAAATCCATATGAATTAATTCTAAGGATCTACTGGTGCTAAGTACATGTTTAGGTTTAAAAGAGGTTTTTGTTTGCTTTCCCAAAGTACATGGTTCACAATTTTCAACTTGATCAAAGGATAAAGTAGGCAAACCACGAACAAGATCATATTTCACTAACTTTTTGATAACATGGGAACTAGCATGTCCTAACTTTTTATGCCATAGTTGTAAAGTATTTTCATTTGCAAGTAAGCATTTTCCGACTACAGATTTCATAGAGTTAGGTCTAAGAATATAAAGGTTTCCAACTCTTTTTCCTTCATAAACAACATTTGTAGTGTTTTCTATTAATAATTTGCAGTAGTTTTTGTTAAATAAAACATCATAGCCACTGTCACATAATTGACTCACACTTATTAAGTTATGGTGCAAACCATCAACGAGTAAAACATTCTTTATTTCGAGGTTTGTACCAATGTTACCTATTCCAACGATTTTACCTTTACCATTATCTCCAAAGGTGATTGTTCCACTCTTCTTTTCTTCAAAAGTTTGAAATGCATCCTTGTTTCCGATCATGTGTTTGGAACATCCACTGTCAACCACCCAATCCTGCATTAAAATGTAGGTTTTGGTACCCATGTGATGGTCCGGTATGGTTAGAAGCATTTAAGTACAGACTGAAAAAAATCTGATTCAGAACTTCAGTCGGTCGACAACTGTTCGACCGACATCTCTCTCGGTCGACCAATCATCGATCGAGAAAGTTGCTGTATTGCAAATTAAAAACTGAAGAAAAATAGAAGTTCTGCTCGGTCGACCAATCTTCGACCGAAATGGTTGTTGTTTTGTTGCTGTAGATTTTAATTTGTTACAGGCATCTGGTCAGTTGACAAAAGTTCGACCGATTATATTTTCGGTCGACAATACTTCGACCGACTAAGTTTCTATTTTAGTACATCAGTTCAGAAAATTACCATAATGCATGAAACCTTGTATTAAGTTGAGATAAGACAATAGAATTTGCAAAAATGAGCATTTGATCATATCTCAACTGAATTTCATTTGACTTTACTAAGTTTGGGGTTTTGGAACCCAAACTAAGTCAGAATCCTTGGTCTTATAAGGGCATGAAAATGAATAATGTCCAAGACGTAGACAAAAATGACAAGTAATAGAATCAACTTCATTTCTTTTTCTAGGGATTGTGTTCTTAGGTACAAACATAGTTTGAGTCTTGGATGCTTTATCTCTTTTGGGTTGATTTTTATTTGGAGCATATCCCAATCCTCTTCTTTCATTGAAACTAGAGGAAATTTTCAGAATGTTATTAAAGATCTCTTTTCCTCTTAAGTCATTTAGGTTTCTTTGTAGCTTTGCAATGTCATCCGTCTTCTTGTGTAAATCTTTCCTTGCTTGATCTAAATCAGACAATAGGGAGTCTCTTTCTTTTACAACATTGTCATAGTCTAGATGGTTACATAAAATTGGTTGGGTCTGAAAATCATTTAGTTTAGTTAACAAATCAGTCTTTTCTTGAGAGAGAAGATTAACATTTGTTTCTAGAGTAAGTAACTTTCTAGTGCAGTCATTTAAAGATGTTTTTAAGGACAGATTCTCAAGATCAATGTTGTTCTTTTCAGAAGAGAGATCATTTAATCTAGCATATAACTCATCATTTGTTTTGGTAACCTTCTTTAGTTTCTTCTTGCAATCAACATACTTATCATGAGTTTCTTGCAGACTAGTAATTAACTCTTCTTTAGGAAGATCAAGAAGTCTTACCTCTTGAGAGTCCTCATCATCTTCTCTTTCCATTAGACATTCCAGCGTTTCTTCTCCACTTTCACTCTCACTTGACTCATCCCATGCAGCTTTATGAGATTTTTCTCCCTTCTTTTTGTGTGAGCTTTTCTTTCCTTTCTTTGCTTTAGGGCATTCATTTTTGATATGTCCTTTCTTTCCACACTCAAAACACCTAGGAGGAGATGAAGAAGAACTAGAAATTTTGTTAGATCTAAATCTTTTATATTTCTTACCATTGACAATCAAGGCTTCTTCTCCTTCTTCTTCACTTGACTCACCACTTTCCAGTGTAATGATTTTTGAAGCCTTTAGAGCCACATCCTTCTTTTTCCCTTGTTGTAGTTCACGTTCTCTTCTTTCTTCTTCTTCTAGGGTTGCTTCATGAGCTTCTAGGTTGCCAATGAGTTGTTCCATCCTCAGTCGAGTGAGGTCATTTCCTTCTTCAATGGCCGTCACCTTTGGCTTGTATTTGGGAGGAAGTGATCTAAGGATCTTTGACACCTGATCTTCCTCACTAATAACTTTACCTAAAGCATTGAAACCATTTACAATAGAAGAGAATTTTGCATACATATCACTAATAGATTGATTCGGATCCATACGGAACTGCTCAAACTTTTGTTTAAGCATTCCAATTTTAGAGTTCTTAACTTGAACAGTCCCTTCATAAGTTATGGAAAGTCTATGCCAAATTTCATAGGATGTTTCACAATTTGATATCCTATTAAATTCTCCTACTGAAATTGAACAATAGAGAATACTTACAGCCTTTGCATTCATTTGAGACGATTTTACCGTATTGGTGTCCCAAGCTGCATATTCCTCTTGAGGAAGCTCATAGGTGGTTGACACCATCCTCCATAGATCCCAACTAATCCCTTGGAAATAAAATTGCATTCTTCTTTTCCAGTAGGTGTAGTTAGTTCCATCGAATATCGGAGGTCTAGCCACAAGTGTCCCTTCAAGGTTGAGGTTGTTGAGCAACCCGTCACCCATTCTTCAAGACTTGGTTAGAGTTCCTTGAAGCCTGCTCTGATACCAATTGAAAAACCAATAGAGGGGGGGTGAATAGGGTTTTAAATAAATTTAACAATTATTTAACTCAAACAACCACAAATGAGAAACCAAGAAGGAGACAAAGGGTTTAGAGTGGTTCCAACCTTAGCAAATACTAAGGTTGTCAGTCCACTACCCGGTTGCTTACCCAACTGGGATTTTGAAAGTATTAATTTTATTACCTTCTCAAGGAATTACACAAAATACAATACTTTCTTACACCCCTTTGAACAGCCTTCACTTGAAGTAGATGCACCAACTCGAGGTAGCCTTCTTGAAGTAACTCCAAGCTCCCCCTTGAAGTAGCCTTCCTCTTAGAAGTAACCTCCCGTAGCACCAGCCTTCTAGAAGTAGTTCAAAGTCTCCTTCTTCACCAAGAAGATCACGATCCTCTCCAATCCGCAGCCTCCAACCTAGGAGTAGCAAGGAGAGTACAAGCAATGAAAGTGAACAAGAAAGGAAAATGGAAATTACAACTTATCCTTTGAAGCACAAGGCTTGATTTGCCTAGATCAAGCGTGTAGATCTCCTAACCAATGTATATGGAATTGTGATTTCTATGGACAGGAGATACTAGCCTATAGGACACGAAATTTGAGCCAAGAGAAAAGTAGCCAATTGCAAATATGCTCAATTTTCTCACAAACAAGTTGCTAAATGCAAGTGTATGCTCAAAGATTGCTCAAGTATGTAAACAAGTGTGTTTTGGTGTCCTAGGGCATGTCCTATTTATAGGAATGTCCTCCAAGTGCTTAAGGACGTTCTAGACACTTTCTAGGGGGTTCTAAGTGCTTAACTAGCCGTTAGGTACAAGTTAGTTGCTTTAACAATGACTAGTTAATTAATTCTGTAGTTGCTGTCAGAGTCCATCTCGGTCGAGAAATGGTCGACCGAGATACCTACTCGGTCGAGGTTTTGTCGACCGACAGGCTCTCTGGATCAAGTGTTTGCAACGTTCGTCTCCAACTGCCAACTACCTTGTCAGTTGTGTCTAACGGCTACTTGGGTCTTTCTCAGTCGAGATGCTTGTCAACCGAGAGTGTCTCGGTCGAGGATTTTGTCGACCGAGATTGACCCTATTTCAATGTTTCAAATAAAGACATTAAGTGTGTGTATGAGTGTGCATATGTGACACTATTGAAGGGGATGACCTATCTAAGTGTGGTGATTAGCTAGGGAAGATCTAACGCTTGATTTACAGGAAGTCTAAGTACTTGTACATTATATATTTGTACAAGTTTACAATTAATTACATTGCATGAAATTTACAAGCATTCAAGCATATAGATTCCCTAGTTCTTTTGTCATCCACCTTATTCCTGCAACACTCAAGTAGCACGTTAGATCAACAAGAATGAAATGTTTGTCATTATCAAAACAAAGGGATTTACAGATGTCCATTTAGCCAACAGGTACCATAGGTGTTCTTCTAGGAATCAATACAAGTCATGTGGTGTAGGATGTATCGAGTCCACTTGACTCCAATATTTTTTAAAAGACACTACATGATCACAGTGGTGTTTTTTGCAATTTCCTTTTGGTTTTTCTTTGGATAGACATTGCAATTAACTACCAATGCAATCAGATGATTTTTGAGATGTAGGGAAGGGGATGGAAAGGTTGACTTCTTCCTATATGGGACATTGGGATTCATAAAAAACTTATGAATATCAGGAAGAGTAAGACCAAAGCTATTGTGGAAGGCCTCAGGGTCAAGCAAGTCATCATAATTTGGATAATCAAGCCTCCATGTGTTTGCAACCTTAGTACCATTAAAAAAGATATTCAAGGAATATTAAGTGATGGTAAATTTGATATTGATAATCATGGAAGTCAGAGTTACCTGAGTATTAGGAGTTGGCATTATTGTGTCATATTTCCATTTGAGATTGACATAGAGTTCCTGGACTGCCTTAGCTCTAGTTATAGAATTGTGGAAGTAAAGGCGTTCAATGCACAACGCATGTAGATAATGGGGGGAAAACAACTAAGCAACTTGCTTGACAACCTTCACTGTGGTGAGACAAGGCTCATACAAAGCTCTAAAAGGGAAAGGGTTCCTATGAAGGAGCTCTTTATAGTGATTTAAGGCTTTAGATGAGAAGAAGGAGGTTCCATCAAAGGATAAGAGACAAGGAGTGGAGGAGGACGAGGGTGCACCACTACTGACGGCTCTATTCCTATGGTTGGAAGCCAGCGAGATGGATTGAGAAAAAAAACAATAGAAAATATAGATAACCTCACCAACAAGTCATCTAGACACCTAGTTAAGAGAGGGAAGAGGTAAGGGAGGCTAAATGAGGCACGGGAGAGGATGTGTGAGGCTAGATTTGGAGGTCAAGGAGGATGGAGGTCGGGATCAGTCAACTTTTCTCTAGTTGTGAGGGATAAAAGTCGGTCGATACCCTTTTTAAGTTTGGTCCAACTCGACACCCTTTTTAAGTTTGGTCCAACTCAGCCATTGGTTGAGTTTTGCAATTTGGAAACTTGATTGTTTGGTATTTCCATATTACCTTAGCTAGGGATCGATCGAGTTTGTAATGTGATTGATCGACAATCTGTCCAAAAAGAAAAAAAATTAATTTCTAGCCTCTATGGTGCTAATAGAATTTATTTCTTTATCCTATTATGCATTTTAAAAATATTGAGGCACATTTCAGTCATCATACGATACTATTTTGTGATAAAATATTTGTTTGCAAAAAATACACAAAAAATAAGCCAAAGAAGTCATGAAAATAAGACAATTATAGCACATAGCAAGCAAGAAATGATCAATTTTAAGAAAGAAACATATAGGCAAGAGACCGAATTTCTAGAAGGCAAGTCAATATAATCAAGGGTATTTATAGTAGTTTTGATCTAATAAAAGCAAATTGCTCTCTAGCTAGAGGTTTAGTGAAAATGTTTGCAAGTTGATTTTCCACAGCCACATGCATGATATAAATATCCTTCTTGGCAATGTGGTCACGAAGAAAGTGATGATGAACCTCTATGTGTTTAGCTGTATTATGAAATATAAGATTTTAAGATAGGTTAATTACACCACTATTATCAAAATAGATTGAAGAAGCATCAAAGTGAATGTTAAAGTGTTGCAACATTTTTTTCATCCATATGACTTGGGCACAACAACTTCCAGTTGTAGTGTATTCAGCCTCTGTAGTTGAGAGAGCCATAGTGCTTTATTTCATAGAGAACCAAGAAACTAGGCCTGGTCCTAGGAAGAAGCATGTGCCCCTTGTGCACTTTTTATCAATCAAACAACTTGTGTAATCAACATATAAGCAGAAAGACTAAAGTCCCTCGGCTTGGAATACCATAGTCCAAAATTTTGGGTTTTGGCTAGATACCTCAAAATCCTCTTAACCGCTATCAGATGTGATTTCCCAGGGCTTGATTGAAAGCATGCAGACAAGTCAACACTAAACATAATATAAGGTCTAGTGGTAGTTAAATAAAGTAAACTTCCAATCATACCTCAATAGAGCTTCTCATCTACCTTTTCTCCTTCTTCATCTCTATCAATGTTGGCAGTATTTAACATGGGAGTGTCCATTGGCTTGGTATTCTCCATCCCAAAGTGCTTAAATAATTCATTGGTGTACTTGCCTTGGTTTATGAAGTTCCCATTTTTAATTTGTTTGATTTGAAAGCCAAGGAAAAATGTAAGCTCCCCCATCATGCTCATCTCGAACTCACTTTGCATAAGAGAACTAAACTCCTTGCAAAGATCAAGATCAGTTCCTCCAAAGATAATATCTTCAAAAAAAATTTGAATGATCAAGAGATTGCTAGAAGTGTGTTTTAGAAACAAGGTAGAATCAACTTTGCCTGTGATATAGCCAAGAAACAAGGTAGAATCAACATTGTCTAGAAAAAAGTTCTTTAGTTTCTCATACCAAGCTCAAGGTGCTTGTTTGAGACCATAGAGAGCTTTTTGTAACAAATAAAAATGGTTAGGCAAATTATCATGTTCAAAGTTGGGAGGTTGAAAAGGATATGTGTCAGAGAGATACCTCATTGTATGCTTGTAAAGCTCTCAAAGCTTCTCTTTTCCCAACCCCTTTCCTCAAGATCATGTTGATGAAAGCTTCTCCATGTGAAGGAGAAGGTGCAAGCTTCTTCAAGCTATAATAGAAAGCGAATAAAGATTCTCCAAGTTAAGGAGGAGGACAAGGTGGAAAATCCTAGGAGATGAGTGGGTAAATCCTTCAAGTCAAAAGACTCGATGCAATAAGGGGATCTCCTTGGCGAAGGCATCCAACTACTTGCATGAGTGGATAAGACCTTGGTAATGTATAACACTAGCTCTTGGATAGGTAATACCTTAGTTGTTAGGTTATTGGATCCCTTGACCTTTAAGGGAAGTTGAGTTTCCTTATCTCAAAAAAGGAAGGTCATATATTGTAACATTTATATGTGAATATAAGAACTAGACATGGTTAAGAAATCCTAGAGCTTGACCTCTCTAGGTAGTAGACTGACTCTCTACTAGTTTGGAGAGTGAAACCCCTCAAAAACAACTTGTTAGATTGGTTTCTTCAATCTCTCTCATCCTTGCTAAGTATGTTTAGATTTCCATCAAATTCACTATTCACAATTGTGCCTATTTGATGTAACTTGAAGGTCTAACAAGTTTTGTGCAAGTGTTTTTAGCTCTATTCATCCCCCATCAAGAGCCCTCGAATCCAACATTAACAACTTTTATTGATATGCAATTCCTCATATTATTACAAAGATTGGTACCTAAATTTAATTCAAGGAATATCCACACCTTATTATTACATGATATCATCTCTTGGTTATTACATTTTCATTTGTGATTTGAATTTCACTTGGTGACTACCTTTTCCACCTATGTTTCCAAACCATTATTAGTTACTTTCTCATAAGGGAGAGTACAACTAAAACACTAGATTATGTCATTAGATTTCACCTTAGGTATTCATTCTCCAATGTCACTTTTAAGCATAGCATGTGTCTATCAATTCTCTTACACTGATAATAAGATTAAATAAGCATTTGGCTATATTCCAAATACAAAGCTCATCCTATTCCAAGAGTACAGATGGTGCATTCACACATTATCTCTTAATTCATGTTTTGTTTGAGTCACTCTACACCATGGTTCCATACTATGAACATATTTTATTTCCACATTATTCTCTTATATTTCATGCACTCATATGTGAAGTGATTTCCTCATAATCTTGGAGTCTATGCAAAGACTTCTTTAAATTTTTATCAAACATTATGACCTCTCATATTCTTTATATCTACATATCATACCTTCTTAGACTTAGTCATTCCTTTAGGATCTCTAGGGTATAGGTTCCTGTGAAGTGATCTCTACTTGACTCCCAAGGGTATCATGTACTCATGGAGTGCCTCTCACATTGTCCCCTTAGGCCTCATTAATTCAAGAAGGAAGTCAGTCTCTTGACCCCATGGGCCTTGGGTACACATGGATGGATATCTCTTGATCTCACCTTCTTATGCATTTAGGGCATGATCACCTAATGACCTCATAAGTGTTTAGTGCCTTTAATCATCACTACTTTCTCTTTAAGTTGAATTAGGGATTTACCCTTCCCAAGGGTTTTATTGAGATGTAAGAACTTAATTACATATTTCTCTTGAGGTTTCTCCATGTACATTATATCCTATATAATTCTTTAACTTGGGTTTCCTTCATCTCTTATGGTGCATGTTATTCATGTTATGTCCCTTCATTGGGATCATGGAGACCATCTTGTCTAGGCTTGGTGCCATACTTTCTATCACTTCCATAGTGAATTTTCCTCATGTCCCTTAGAGATGGCATACCCATGTCTGAAGAATTAGGCTCAATATATGAGATTTCATTCTTCATGTTCTTAATCTTTCAAGATTTAAGAAAAATTTCAGGTTACATCAATTCTCAAACTAATTTGTGAACTCATCCTTCTAGGGAAGGTCCTTTACCAGGACAAGATAAAACTAACACTTGATAGTAACAAAAGATAATAGAAACATACTTGAACCAATATTTATATTACCATGAGAAAACATGTCTATTAGGCATATTTTCCATTAAATTATCCATGCATTTATTACCGAAGAGTTATATTATTTTAGAATGTGATCTACCACCCAAGAGTTTAATTACTATCGAGTACCTTACTACCATGAGTTGAATCATTTAGATATAACAAAATTGATATATTATGTCCATGAGTTCAAGGCTATAGGAACAATCATTTCATTTAATGGCATATACCAAGTACTTTATACCCTAATAAAACAATCCATAATATATAATAGACCAATAAGAGGTAAAGCATACTTTGATGAAGACAAATTTTAATTACCACATATCCCTCATGTCTTCTACAACCACAGTGAATAATTATCCTATACATTATCTCATTTCACTTTCTCATATTAGGCTTCAATCTTTACTGAAGGTTTATCTTGAGGTTATATAGTTACTTCAATTATCATATGCATATTTCTAATGAATTTTAGGTAGAGAATTTATTTTACCATTTATAAGTCTTCCATTATGTCGTATCTATACATATTCCCTCTAGGTTTGATTAGTTGCATACATATTATGACATAATGGTGGTGCTAAACCAACTTATGTGAATGGTTCATCAAAAATGTATCAAAATACCAAAATGGGGTTTCCCTTAACCCGTTACCTGAGGGAGGTGCCATTCTCAATCTCTATGAGCTCAGTGAACTTAATGAGTATTATATGCACTATATTGTTTTTCCTCTTTAGTCTAGGGTTCTTAGGTTTACCTCCTTAACTCCACATTATCTAGACACTCAAGCATATAACAAACCAAAACATGATATGGAATTCTTTTCTTATATTTCTACTCATGAAATATTCTTATCCAACTCTCTCTTTCTTATTAACATCCCTAAGAGTCATATACAAGGAACCACCATCTCTAGCACAAGGATTCACAACATACTATCATTCCTTACCCTTTCAGGATCACGGGACTCTCTCTCCTTCATCTAGATGGTAGGTATTTATATCATATACCCATACATGTAAACAATCTCTTTCTTGTCTCTAGAGTTTGGTCCTCCCAAGCACATATAGGTTCAACGTGGCTCTAGGAATTGTACATAAAGCAACTCAACTCATTCATTAGGGGCAATCTAGTTTAGGACATATAAAAAAATATTTCTTATAGTTCCTCATATCTTGGAGTCTAGGTTTCTGACCTTCCCCTATGGGTCCCACTCTGTCTAGAGTTAATCCTATATCTAATCCTAACACCAGAGGTCCCCCCCCCTTGTAGGACAAATTGAGGCTCTTGCAAATTCACATCTTAGTTTATCTTATTTTAAAGAAGCACACATATTTGCATTATCAAATCTTATGTGAAATCCTCAAAACTAAAGTTAGATTCTCAAATATGTTTGAGATCATCATAAACCATATTATCTCATTGTGTAAAACTAAACTTATTCCATCTATTCCATGTATTCCAACAAGGCTTGAGGCATATGTTCTAAAACTAACTCTTGTTCTAGTCTGGTAACTCTTACTTCTGTTTCGTGCAAAACTACCTCCTACTCATACATGTGTAGGGACACATCTTCCTATTAGGCTTCCTGGGCACAACATAACGTAGATCTTGTAGGTTAGGGTATATCTCCCTCATAGATCTTTTCCCCACCCTTGGGTTGACACACCCCAGGTTGTGACACCAACCCTAAAAATTGCACTAAGGGTTATCATATTTTTCTTGTTATATAACCACTTACTGCTTATATTTCCTATATATATACAATTCAAGTATTCACTAGTACATAACCGTCCTTTAGTTTTGGTTATTTAAGTCCTTTAGTGTCAGTTTTAATGTGACACCTATGTGGGCGTCGCTAAAAGGCCAACTGTTAGGCCTCGGTTCTCAAACCGACGCCACAACCCTTTGCGAACCATCGAAAATGCGCCAGCAGGGGGTATAGGCGTCGGTTATTAGCTTTGAAACCGACGCCATAAACCCGCTGACACGGTCATGCTGGCCAGCATGGCCATGTTGTCTGGCCAGCTGTCATGGCCATGCTGGCCAACATGACCGTGGTGTCTGGCCCGCTACCATGACCGTGCTGGCCAGCACAGCCGTGGTGTCTGGCCTCATTAGGGAAATCGACGTTGGTTACTAGTAGGGCAACCGACACCATAACCATCAGTGTCGGTTTATTATTGATAACCGACGCCACATCACATGCATTAGGCATCAGTTATAATTATTTATCCGACGTTGTAATCATTTGTCATCGGTTTGAAACAAATAACCAACGCCTATTTCACGTTTTTTTTCTTTTCAGTCTGCAGACCTATTATGGCTGGTCGCAGGATAAGAAACCTGCAGTTCAGTTATGAACTATAGGTTTTACGACATCAATTGATATCATCCAACAACAGGCCAAAAACCTACAAAATTAACAACATTAATTTTCATAGCAACCTGCAGTTCCATTCAATTTTCACACATGTAGAAACATTCATGTAGCAATTTGCAGTTCCATTCATTTTCACATTCACACATGTAGAAACATTCATATAGCCGCCATCAGTTTCATTCATTTTCACATTCACACATGTATAAACATTCAGACATATGTAGAAACATTCAGACGTAGAAACATTCACACATATTATAATTCAAATATTCATTTACAAAATATCATTTTTTAGTCATTATTCACTATCAACATCCCAATTATATGTTAAAACCCCCACTACTTGTCTGGTTGTTGCCCATTCTTTTCTTACATCATTTAATTCTTCCATCGTATAGGGAGCATGTACATCTGGTAAGGCCTTTCCTGTAGTGTGGTCAGTTTTAAACATCTGCAAAAAGAATGATATATATATATAATTAATAATATATAAATAAGATTGATATATTTCATATTATCTAATGAGACTATATATAATACCTCAGGAATGGTATCGATGTCCACTGCGGCATATTTGATAATCAAGTGCATAAATCACATCACATAGTATGAACATGTCAATCCGTTGTCTTGTGTAGCACACTATAAATTGAAACATACAAAATATTAAAAAATACAACTAACTAAGCATTGTTCAAATAAATAATATATACATTGTAGTTGGGAACTTACTTCCACGTTTTTCCAAATTATTGGCTGGTTCGTTTTCCTGGGGACCTTTCCTCCAGCCTTTTTGAACTCATCTAAACCCCTACATGTTAATGTAACACAATACATTGCATAATAAAATAGTAATGTAATAATATATGTTAACAGATATGAAAATGAAATATTTCTCACCGGAATAATGCCATTTTCATTTTGTGTCCATATTTTGAATTCAATTTTGTCCCCTTAGGATCTAGATAATAGACAGTGAACGTCTCGGGGACAATAACTAGTAACTCCCAATGCATACCACTAGAGGTAAAAAAGTTAAAAATTAATAACTCAAAATCCACAATAAAAATGTAATTTTCTTAAGTCCAAATTATAAGCAAAGTAAACTTACTCCACATTGAATGGAGCTATTATCACTGTCTTCTTATTTTGACCAAAATTTGTAAAAGCATCACAGCAGTATTGTTGAACTGACGGAGGGTCTTTAGCTACTAGACTAATCAAAGATGGAATAAAAAATCCTACATGTTTGAATGAAAAATCTGCACATATCTTGTCTAAGTAGCGGCAAAACATGTATTACGTATGCATTAATAAATAAGAAACCATATCACTAGATCCTACACAAGGTATATGGATGTATAAAGAAGATCTCACCTTATCCATAGCTCTATCATAGATGTATTTAGCCAATCATATCAAAACAACTCCAAAATATCTTGTATAAATAGTTTGCTTTCGTATGATTGACCTATAGAATCTGCATCTATAGAAATAGTTATAGGGAAATTTATATCATGTTCGCCTAACCATATTGCAATACCCCTACAATTAGGACCTAAAGAGATAGGTAGGTCCTGTGGAACCCAACTTGGTAATATAGGAGGTGGAGGTGGAGGCCTATATGCTCTGGTTGTCTTCTTTTTAACCTGTATATATATATATATATATATATATATATATATATATATATATATATATATAATTTCAGATCCATTGACATCATATACACACACTAACAATTTAACATAATGTAAATTTACCATACAGTTTTAGTATAGAGGACAACTGCTTTTGGCCACAATATCACTCTGCCTTCAGCCTCACCAAGCGTTTCACAATCTGGGTGGACATATGGCAATGGAAGATCCATCCAATTGGGGAATATATGTATCGGGCTCACATGAGCCCAACCAGCTGGTAATGGAGACCCATGGAACATTTCCCCTGGTAGGGATGGGTAAGATGATGCCTCTGTAATGAAAAATTCTTTACTTTTTAAATGACATGGCTTCAACCCCTACAAAGTTTTATGTAAAGAATGTTATATACATATATACGTATCATCTTGAAAACATATCATATTGAAAAGACTAGTTACTATGTCATAAAAATACTTACAGCGGATGTGCTAGGTGGTGGGTCTACAAGATTACTCCCAACCTCTACAGTAGGAGTAGAGTGGGACGCCATAGGTATTGTCTGCTGAGTGGCAGTCACAGATTCCTACCACTTGCTCATTGCTTCTTCAAGTTTCCTATCAACTATCTTATCTACCTATACATGGATAAAAGAAACGTTAGCTTATGATTATTGAATTCTCTTTTGCATTAACATTATAAAGAAAGAATAAGTTACCACTTCTTGTGAAAATACCTCTTTTGGGACATGTTTGCGCTGGGATGTCCCAAAGAATGCTTTGATGCCCACACCAGTGCCTGCATCCATAACACGTCCAAGATGCTCTGGGTTACCAAGAGCAAATGTCAATTCATCCCTTATGCCCTCAGGGATGAACTTGCCTTGTTTCCTCAGCTCGTGCAGCTCCCGCTAATCCCCAAAACAAAAATTTGTAATTAAGTAAACACCACAAATAATCAATATTCGAACGATTGCTCTAAGAGTTGTATTTTACCATTTTTGTAGCCACCTCAGCAGTTGCATGCTTCCTTATTTCTCTTTCTTATTTTGCCTCCCAGCTATCCAGACATCATGGCAAGGCAAAGGTATGGTACCTATAGTATAGGACTCCTGAGTAGCATCAGACTAAGTAGTAGACTCAGCCTGTAGTCTTTGGCAAATGCCTGCATACCCCTTTGGACCCATTGTGTGGTCATGCACATTCAGTGCACGCCTTACTTTTTGTGCCTCACTGAGGGCCTAGTTAGTATGCACATTAATGATTTGGTTAGTAACACTAAATGTTAATCTTGAATAGGTGAATACAACGTATATTAATTAAATTGGGAGTGACGCCTAATACCTTGAATTCATCAGTTTGTCTTGAAGCAACAAACGCATCCCATTCTTCTTGGTCCAGGAAGTTCCATTGTTCAGTGGCTATCTTCTTCTTCTTGTCACCTTCTTTTATGTATACTCAGGTGAGATTTGTCCTATAGTTCCTTAGGACTCTCCCACAGCGTTGCATCACACATTTACGATGCAACTTTTCATCCAATTCAAATATACTCTACAAAATAGAATTGCTATTAACTAGTATCCTAAAAATTAGTAATCTACAAATAGAAATGCAAATTAATAATAACTTACGCATAAATCCTTCCATATTACATCTTTCTTCCCCTTAGGAACTTTATGCCAAGAATCTATCTTACAACCGCAATGGCTACGAGTAACATACCCAAGATATGAAACAAATGAATTGCAATTCACTCCAATTGCATTTCCCACATTATCAAAATCCACAACAAGTTTGGGTCCATTGCCCCTTTATGCTATTAACTTCTTCATCATAGTGATTCCCCTTCTCTTGTCAACTTTTTGGTGCTACTCATCAAGTGCCTCAAGTACTTCAGAGGGTACATGTGCATCATCAACCTAAAATTTGACAAAATAAACACACTTACAGGATATAACTATAAATGGACATGTAGATATAAATATATGATATATTTTTAAAACTTACATTGTGAGGCAGCGTATTGATGTCCTTACCCTCACGGTAATCATCAACACGGTCATCAGGAGAATGCTCAACCATCTAAAAGTTCACATTCACATTGTAAAGTTCACATTCACATTGTAAAGTTCACATTATAAAGTTCACATTCACATTGTAAAGTCATTCACATTGTAAAGTTCACATTCAAAAAAGTAAAACATATAAAAAAATATAAACATGCCTCTAATATTGTGATTTTTTTATCAATTAACAATCCTTCATTATGATCTCTGCGCACATACAAGTCATCATTAGCTTCAATATTTGCTGGTGTTGGCAACCCAACTGAGAATGGACTAGAGTCATCATACTTATCATAGTACTCTTCTTCATCTATAGGATCTTCAATAAACTGTCGTTTACCATGATGAACAACTGACCATTTATCATTTGCATGATCATCGATATAAAATACTTTTTTCGCCTGTGATGCCAATATAAATGGTTCACCCTTCTCGCCAATCTTTTCAAAGTTCACTAAAGTGGAACCCAATTCATCCACTATAACTCCTTTGGTGTTATCAACCCAATTACATTTGAAGAGCGGAATTCTGAAATCTATGTAGTCAAACTCCCATATGTCTTCAATGACATCGTAATATGACATTTTAGCTTCACGTGCACTCTTATCCTTTGCACTTGCAAAAAACATAGTCGACGCTTGAAGGGTGACCCCATTGTTTTGGATGACAGTCTTATCATCTTGGCACTTTGTGTAATATGTGAATCCATTAATGCCATACCCTTCATAAGACATAACATTCAACTTTGGTTTAAAGGAGAGGCATTTGATAGTTTTAGTAATATCATCTGGTGTTTGAGATAGTTGATGTAAGACTTTATCTTCAAACCACTTAATAAATGTCTTGTTATACTCTCTAGCAAGCCACATTGTATTGGCTCGACGATATTGTCTCTTGATGAAATTTTTATGTTCCTTGATATAAACACTCACTTCGTCCATGGTGTGTAAAATATACAAGTGACCTTGTTCCAACTGCTCACGGATGATTACTTTCACCCGTGATCCCAAAATTCCTTTGCCAAATTGCTCCTCAATATTATTGTCATTACCAGGAGTGCCATTACCACTGAGAAAGTCATTGCAAAAATCCATAACCTCTCTCACCACATAACCCTCAATAATACTCCCTTCAGGCCGATAACAGTTTAGAACATCACTTTTAAAAATGCTCATGTATCGCTCAAAGGGATACATCAGATGCAACAAAACTGGTCCCAACATTTTCACTTCCCTAGAAAAGTGGACAACAAGATGTACCATGATATCAAAGAACGACGGAGGAAAATACATCTCAAGCTGACATAGGGTAACAACCACTTCTCTTTGCAAATTATCGAGAGTATCAGGGTCAATAATTTTGCTGCACAGACTGTTGAAAAAGAAACAAAGTCTGGTGATTGCAAACCTTACATGCTTCAGAAATAGAGATCGAATTGCCACATGTAATATTTGTTGCATTAGAGTGTGACAATCATGAGATTTAAGACCTATCAACTTCAGATCTTTCATTGATACCAATCTATAGATGTTGGATGAGTAACCCTGTGGCACCTTAACATTTACCAAACATTCACAAAAAGCTTACTTCTCCTTTCTAGACAATGTGTAACAAGCGGGAGGTAAGTATGTTCTCTGAATTCCCATTTCATGTAATTCTGTTAATTCTGACCTTATTCCCATTTCACGTAGGTCCAGTCTGGATTTTATCCCATCTTTAGTCTTACTTGGTATATTCAACAAAGTACCAATGACTCTATCACATACATTTTGCTCAACGTGCATGACATCGATACAATGCCTGACTGTCAAAGAACTCCAATAAGGAAGATCCCAAAATATTGACTTCTTCTTGAATAAAGATCTGTCACTCTGTGTGGCCATAGTACATTGTGATCTCTTACCAAATTCATTGACAAAGTCTTTTACACTTTCATAAACAACCTCCCCTGGTATAGGTTTAGGTGCACTCCGTTCCTCATTCAATCCAGTGAATGCTTTGTGCTTCCTACGATACAGATGGAATTTTGTAAGAAACCTTCGATGATCGAGATATACAATCTTACCACCATATTTTAGTCTTGTTGAATCAGTGTTCTCTTCACATATAGGACACACTTTAACTCCTTTGACACTATATCCAGACAAATTCCCATATGTTGGAAAGTCATTAATAGTGCAAAACAACATAGCATGCAAACGAAATGTCTCTCTTCGTGAAGCATCATAGGTCATCACACCTTCACCCTAGAGTTTCTTTAAGTCATCAATTAGAGGTTCAAGATAAACATCGATATCATTTCCAGGTTGTTTAGGGCCCTATATCAACAATGACAACATTACATACTTATTTTTCATACACAACTAGGGAGGAAGATTGTATATAACAAGTATGACTGGCCAAGTGCTATGTTGGCTGCTCAATGTCCCGTACGGATTCATCCCATCTGTACAAAGCCCAAGTCTTAGATTCCTGACTTCTTCACCAAATTCAGGGTACAATAGATCAATCTTCTTCCACTGTGGGGAATCAGACGCATGTCGTAGGATCCCATCATTATTTTTCATAACATCTGTATGCCACCTCAAATTCTTCGCATCTATCAGATTGGCAAACAAGCATTGAAACTGTGATATTATAGGTAGATACCACATCACCTTGGTAGGAGAACCAGTTTTGGACTCCCCCGAAGTTGTCAATTTATATCGTGATGCACCACATTTTGGACAATCTTTCAAATCCACATAGTCCTTTTGAAATAATACACAATCATTCGGGCATGCGTGTATCTTCTTGGCATCCATTCCCATTGGGCACAACAATTTCTTTACCTACTATGTTGAGATTGGTAGCTCATTTCCTTCAGGAAGCATTTCTTTCAACAAAGACAACAATGACGTGAAGATTTTGTCGCTCCATCTATTGTTAGCTTTCAACTTATACAATCTCAACACAACGCTAAGCTTCGTAAACTTAGTACAACCTGTGTATAACAATATCTCAGCATCATGCACAATGTTTCTAAAAATGGGAGGTGGATCAGTGTTCTCTACCCCACAACTATCCAGCATCACATCAACGATGTCTACTGGAACTGGTTCATTCACATCTACGTCATCGGAAGCAATTTCTTCTTCCACACAAGCACTGCTATCGACATTCACTGGTTTTGGGTTTGAAATCTCTCCATGCCAGTACCATTCTGTATAGCCTTGTATAATCTCGTTGCACATGACATGAATTTTGATTTCATCACCAGTGCTGACTTTCAAGTTGTTACCGCAATGCCTACATGGACAGTAGAACCTATCTCTAGGTTGTTTCCTATGTTCCTCGGCAAATCTAATAAACTGGTCAAGACTAGAAATAAACTCTGGGTTACAGCGATTGCTAATGGACATCCATGATCTATCCATTCTATGATCAAAGAGAAAACAAGTATATATTACGACAAGATTAGGGTCTAGGATTAGAGTTTTTGCATGGTTAAAACTTTAGGCCAACAAATACATGTGTTGTCATGTACTTAGATAACAAATGGGGAAATGCTACCAAAATTTTCTTGAAAACCAAATATACATTATACACTTACATCCTAAGTGAGATTAGGTGTTTAAGAACAGTCCCAAACCGGGGACTATCCAAGATTTACTCCTAATGAGTAAATCTTGGATGGGTTTCTAGGCCAACAAATACATGTGATGTCATTCTTATATATAATAAATGTGTACCACCTATCCCATTCTTGAACACTTAATCTCACTAGTAAGTGTATAATGTATATTGGGTTTTCAAGAAAATTTCGGCAGAATTTCCCCGTTGTTCTCCAAGTACAGATGTACTTAGAGAACAAACGGAGAAATGCTACCAAAATTTTCTTGAAAACCAAATACACATTATACACTTACATCCTAAGTGAGATTAGGTGTTCAAGAATAGTCCCAAACTGGGGACTATCCAAGATTTACTCCTAATGAGTAAATCTTGGACCGGTTTCTAGGCCAACAAATACATGTGTTGTCATTCTATAACATTGATTTCAACATTTCAAGTGTCCATGCATGTTCATCATCAAGATAAAGATTACACATAAATTAGTATCACCTAGGGATGGAGAGATTCATAATTGATTTCAAAATTTCAAACTAGCTCATGTATTATCATAAATCTACATCATACAATAGGGATTCATGTAGATGTTAGGGTGACACATCACTAAAAAATCAGAGATTTAACATTAGGATTTTAATATCTTACATAGATTGATCACAAGATTTCAGCAATATAGTTAATTCAAGATTATGGTGAAATGTGTATTAGGGTTTTAATATCTTAATTCAACATGCATCAAAATTTATAAAATTAGGTCAAGCATTAGTATTCAATTGCAAATGTATCTTATTCTTCCTGCTCACTCCTTACCAAATAGATAACAACAAGGCCATGACTGTGATGGCCAACACAGCCATGGTAGGCCAACACAGCCACGACCATGGCCAGCCCACACAGTCATGGCTGTGTTTCCCTACCACGGTCGTGCTGGCCAGCACGACTGTGGTCAACCAACATAGCCACGTCCATGGTTATCCCACACGGTCGTGGCCTTGCTTTAATCCATTTGGTAAGGAGAGGGAGCAGGACGAAGAAGAAGAGGGGCCTAAAGGGAGAAGGAAGAAAAGAGGGGCATGAAGGAAGAAGAAGAGGGATACCTAGCAGCGTGGAGAAGAGCGGAGACGATGGTGTGAGAGCAACAGTGGTGAGCAGAGAAGGAGGCGGCTAGTAGAGATGCAAGTGGCAGTGGTGGAGGTCGGCGAGCAGAGCAGCACCAGCAGTAGGAGAAGGAGGACGTGGCGGCGGCGAGCAGAGACGCATCAGCAGCAGCGGCAGCGAGCAACAGGTTGAATGTGGGCGGGTGGGGGCGTCGTCGGGCGATTTTAGGCGAGAAGTAGGAGAGGAGATAGAATTCTCACGATGAAACAGAAGAAAGGGGAAGACTCGGGTGATCACGGGTCTATAAAGTTTGTAAAAGGCGTTGGTTATCTACAAAACTTTCACCTAAAATCTTAAGTGTCGGTTGATAGTAACAAATTGACTTCCAATTGGACATTCCTTTATCCTAATTTTTTTGGTGGGGACGGCGCGCACACCCTTATCACGTCGGTTATGCTAAGACAACTGATGCCCATATTGGAACGTTTGGTGCAAATTTTATCTTCATTCAGTGACGGTTATAATGTAAAACACCGCCATTGTATCAGATACTTTGGCACAATTTTTTTTGCTCGAAAAAATTGGATTTCGTGGGCTACTTTAGGCGTCGGTTTCTTTTCTTCAACCGACACTGAATGACAAGCGATACCCGTATCTGGATGGTCTTCAAATATAGACGTCGGATGTCCTTATTAACCAACATTTAATGTTAACAGTGCCAATTTTACTAAAAAACTGAGGCCTCTAAAAGCGACGTTGAACGCTGTTTCTGTAGTAGTGATTATGCATGCCTTACTCCATGTACTTGCATTTATAGGGAAGCTAGGGTATCTAAACTCATTGGGTTTCTCTCTTTTCTCTTTCAATTGCTTGGGGTTATTATTTTTGTCATTCCTCTCTCATAAACTAAGACTAAAGTTTAGGGTTAGGGTTAGGGACTATACCCTGAACCTTAGGGTTTTTGATATCCCTTGACCTACTTGTAGTTTTCCTAAACACGGCCTAGCACAATTTGGGGTTTACCCTTGTAAGGAAAAATTCATAGAACTTTTTTCTTTACCTTATCATTATTTCCAAATTAAATTTTCATTAATTGGGGGAGGATGCATTAATCATAATTTTTCTCAAAACCCTAACTTGAGATGAGGAGGAAAGTGTATTTATGGTCTATTAAGCAAGAGTAGGAGAAGTAGATACAACTAGATATGAGAATACTTGGAGGAAACATTACTTCAGGAAAAACCTAGGTTCTGGCCCAGATGACATCACATTAACTAAGGGAGTCCTCATATACCAAGTTAATGCTATGGAGGAAAAATCTTGCCATCTCCCAAATCCATGATCCTTTCTATACACCATTACCATCAGGTCATGTCTTAATAATTTTCCTTATACTTCTACAAATTACTTGAAATAATAAGCTATTAAATATTATTTGAAACATCGGTGGCTCTCATAGCAAAGGTAGTGACCTAAATTTTTAGGGTCCCCTAAATAAGAAAGGACCTTAAAGATGAGAGCCATTACCTAAAATTCCAAAGATCCATATTTTACCAAATAACAAATAATAGAAAATAACTTTCAATAATGAAGGTGTTGCATATATTTCTAGAATGGGGGTAATATATATGAGAAGAAGTATCTAACTAATCCTCCTTTACCTAGCTTTATTGTATTCAGTTGTTTTCATCTAGTTAACCACATTTTGATATCATCACACATGCCATTTACCTAAAACAACATGAAACAAGCACATATCAGTATATAGCTATATTGTGTATGTGGGGTGCAAACAAAATGCGTGCCTATAGGTGTAAAAACATAATCATCCATAGTAGCAATTATCATTACAAAATTGAACGTGTGTTTTCTTTTATAACTTCTCGACCCTTATCCTTTCACTCTCTATGGTGTGCCCTCTCTTTACGGGAGACTCTTATGGGGAACTCTGTATTTAGGGTTTGGTCCCAATAGTGGACTCTCAAAAAGCTTCCTATTTGGGCTTGATTTTGTATCAACTTTCCTTTCCACACTTGGCCAATAGTGATCTTACTTTTCAGGCTTGGTTACCAATCATTCCCATAATGACTTCTTTCATCCCATGATCTTTAACAAATCAGAGTTAACTATTTATGGTTTGAGCATGTTATATTTATATAAGATGATACTCATAGTGGCCTTATAGATTGCGGGATGTAAATAAACAATCAAGAAATTTCTTTACTATTCATTCGGGAAACCTCAAAAAACTAGAAAGTCGATTGGACGAGTATTCATAGGCATAATCACATACCTTATGTAGAATAAAGTAGATATCATGCAATCATACTTCAAGTATATCATCCAATCAAGCAAGTAAAGAAAAATACAAGCAATTCAACATTTAATCTACATGTATGTAAATCTAATAGTGTCACCAATCATGTTCAAAATACTAATCATGGTGTATAGGGTTAGGTTTACTTGCTATTAGGATTATGCTTAGAATCCATAATTCCCATTTTCATTGATCTAATGACTCATGAGTCCTAATTCATATTTAGTGTAACCATGATTATCTCATGTACCATGTTATATAATTATGAATACTTATTTTAGATTATGTGTAACAAGTCATGTCATTAGTTTCATAACCCTACCTATAAATGTTTATTATTATTCACTTTTGAATCCTTATTCATCATTATGTTCACAAAATTAGATTTCCATCATAATCAATAACATCAGATTATATCTCCCAATAAACACACTTAATGTATATGATACATTAATCATCAATTCTAGGATTTTAAGCATAATCCTCCTACTTACATGTATCAGCAATGCTTGTAGAATAGGAAACATAACTAGGCATTGAAAATATCATAATTGGATTCTACATCATTTTACAATTAATTTAATATGTAATATGCCTATATTTGGATATCCTATCACTTTCTATAATTTTCGAAAGATTTAATTCATAATAGAGCTATACCTTGGAAATGTGGTGACGTGGCGACTGCTCATTGGTATGTCATCTTGTAACTCATCACCATGTTGGATTAGTGGCCAGTGGGCCACACTAGGGGTTGAGACAAAGGCAGCTGGTCCAGACCCATTAGACTCTGGTTCAATTGTCACCCTTGTCTCCTTCAAGGTTTCACTCCCATGCAACTACAATCATGCATGACACTATGACCTCAATGCATGGCACAGATTGGCTAATGGAGTCGACCATGGGCCTCGGTCCCTTCACCGCTGCCAACCCATGGTTCTCCTCCATCCTACTCTCTCTGCTATACTCACCCTTTCTCTCTCTATGTTTGAGACTTTCACTTATGGATGGAACGTCCTACCACTATCCTTTGACTATGCACACTGCGATGCATCAGGGTTCTTCGGTGAGGAGTTCGACATTGTAACCTATCTTTGCCAGAACAGTTGCCATGTTACTGCCTTACTTTACCATTCATGGCCTACTCAGCCATGCTCCCTTTAACTTAGCGAGGAAGACGCCGGCTATCATCCAACTGAGACATTACTGCTCCAAGCAAGGTTGAAGCAACCTGACACAGTCTGCTCTTCATCTCCTCTAGTTCATTGGGCAATCAAGCATCATGCTAGGGAGAAAGAAACACTAAACTACAATGGATGAGGAGGCATATTTCCATGATGATGAATGAGCCACGTTCAACTTGGAATGAATCAAAGTATTCCATCCTTCAGATATATATAGTACTAGGTATGTGGATTGATGGGTTGGTTTCCATGTTTGTGCATCGTTGTTAAGGCATCTCATTTACGATGTAATTAAATATATTCTCCTTACCTTCCCTTATATAAACACTCTTGGATTTTTTTCTTATAAATCCAAAGCCCATGAAAATACACCATCATGTCCTTATTGAGACTTATATTTAGCAAACCAAACGCCATTAAGGAATGAACATAACTATATGGTACACATAGGATAATTGATCATTTAAACTATTAGGAAACTCTTCATGACTTGAATTCAAGATTTTTCTTTATATCTCTCTTTGATATATTCCTTAATTCAATTATCCTTATTTCATGGAAACTTATTAACACCTTTCCCAACTTATATCTAATTTTTGGGATTTATTGGGATGTATTTCATATACAAAACTTGCTATTTTTGTTAAAACAATTACCATTATCCCTTGGAACATCCTTTTCTCCCAATTTCTAGAATTCTCTTCTTTTTGTTATTAACTTTAAATATATCAAAATCTAGTTCAAACTAATACTACTTGGTCTCTCAAAACTTGTGTTACCAAACTAGGTTAGAAAATTACTTCATCAATGGTCTAAAGTACCATTTATCTTATTTTGTTTTGTAAATATACTTATTATCTCATATTTATATTATCCAAACAATTCATAAATCCATTACTATTTATTTATTTATTTACAAACTCATTTATTTCTTTATCTTGTGCCCCAAGTACCTATTTGCAAAGCAAATAGTCTCATGGGCCTGACTTGGTCCATGGGTTGGGCCTATGTCATAAATTTCGTAACATTATTATTCTATCAATAACAACTAGAAAATTTTCTTATCTTCTTCCACTCTAATATTTATATAATCAAATTTCACCAAAATTGAGGATAGTATAGGAAAAGAGTTATTGTGGCCATCTTTTCTCTTTTGGCTGGAGGAGGAAGATGATATGAGGGTCATTCATCTCATATTTGATGGTTGCAAGTCCACACGACAATGAAGGGTTCAGAGTAAAGTTTCCTAATCACATTAAAAGTGACAAATATCACAATCAAATAATTAACCTTAGACTTCATGGAAACTTGTAAAATCCATTTCTCTCTCATCTTTTCTCTGATTGGTCCATAATTTGGATATGTTCTTTGTAATTATATAGATAGAATAGTATGCCAAGTTTGGTGTCAAAAGGATGCTTCTAGATACCATTTTCACTCTCTTCAAATGAGGGGAAAAAATTTCGTTATTACAAGCAAGTCCCTCTACCTTCTCAATTTTGTACAGGCCACTAGAGGCATCCTTTTTCTATGAGATTTGAGGAAAACTCATTAATTACTTCTGGTGTTTATTGGGATAACTTTCATTACCGAAACTTGCTCTTTGTATATTTCTTTAAATTAATCACCCACATCATATGCTGACCAAAAAAATTACCCACATCATATGGAAGATCCTTTTTATCTTGAATTATACAATTATCATATTTTCCTTTTTTGTGTAAAAAAAAGAAAATGAGATATCCTTAGTTGATTCCTCAAAACTTGTGTTGCAAATTATTGGTTAGATAATTAATCTATTAATAACTAAAATTTCAAATTATCTAATAATCTTTTAGAAACTTATTTTTATTCAATATTTCAATTATCTAACAATTCACAAAACAATAACAATTTTTTTGTGCACAAAAACTCTTACTTCTTAAACTTGTGCTACCAAGATCTATTTGCAAATAAATTAGTCTCATGGGCCTCTCTGAGGCCATGGGTTGAACCCATGATACTAAAATAGCATTATTATTCTATTATTAGCTCTGAAATTAGGGAATTTGGTTATCAAATCAAGCCTCATATAATTAAAATTTACCAAATGTGAGGATCTTACAGGGTTTTTTTTCTATGCATGTGGTACTTCAAAGCCAAAAGGGGAGATCTTTAGTCCCACATGAGTGAAGTTTGGAACTTTCATACTTATATATTGATTTGTATCCATAGTACATTTGAGAAGCTCAAGGGAACATGTGCTACAAATGTGCATGGTGGGGAATCCCAAGGGGGTTCAATCTAGGATTGTCTGGAAAACTGTTAATTAGGCGCATCAATGCATGTTGTGTCTTTCTTATAGGGGGTGCAAATCTTGAGTCCTAGGACTCCTTGTGGGGATATGGCCCCGACTTGGTTTTTTCACTTGGTCCACTAGTTGAATTTAGATATGACACATCTATAAAAGTTGTAGTTGCATCTCTTTCATTGAAAAGTGTTGAACTATCGCTAAGAAAATCTCATACTGCAACATATCTCTTCTCTTTTTATCTATCTCCCTTGTTGAAGCTTTTACAAATGTGTCATATCTAAATTCAGCCAGTGGACCAAGTGAAAAAACCAACCCACTCCAATTTCTTCTATTTTTTCTTATCTAACGTCAGTGTATTCGTTGATCACTAGAAGTGCAGTCAAATTTTTCACTTACCTTTGTAATGTGTGTGTTCATGATTCTTTCCATCAAATGTTGTTACATCATGAGAGAATAATTGTCATCTTCTTATATTGCATCAATGTTGTTTGTCGAGAGCTATGGAAAAAGATAGTGCATCCAACAAGCCTAGTTTTGTAAAATAAATTATCTTACTATTTCATCACATTGGTATACTCACATCAAGATACACATGTTACATTGGCAAAACATTGTCCATGTGGTTTGAATTTGAGTCCCTTTATTATAGACCATTACAGTTTTCAGCAGCAACATCCTCAGTGGCTAATATTTGGTCTCTTTGTTATCAAAGATGGTGGCAAAGAACCTATGTAATGTTCTCATCATATTGAGGTTAGATGATTACCTCACATTGGACTTGATTGTGGTAGTTTAGAACAAGGTATATGTTTCTACATTATGTATGTAAGAATCAATAGATTTAATATTGAGGAGTATTAGAATTATGAATCACTTACTAGTACTCTATTGATAAGGACATTTTTGTGATGAGAAAGGGTTTCATAGATAATGAAGTATAATGGATTACCAACTCTTCTTAACAATGTTTCTAGTGATACTTAAGAATTTTTTTTTACAACAAGCCTAAATGTTATGTCGAAAAATGTGGATGTCTTTCTATAATTTAGTCTACATTAGACAAGTCCTAGTCTAAACGGATCATCATTACATTTTCTATGGATAATAAACATGATTTTCTTTATACAGATCACATGTTTTATTCACACAATAAAACAAATTATGATGATAGTCAAATGATTTTGATTTTTTACTTTGTGCGAGGAAAGTATTCCTTTATAAAATAAGATATATTTATTACATTTTGAGTTTGGATGTGATAAGTTGGGTTTTACCTATCGAGATGTTCATAGTTATATTTGTAGCATGAGCTTCAAGTTGTTTATTTAATATTAACATTTTCTTGAAACAACTTGACCATTTTAAATGTTTGATATGAATGTATTCATACCATTATCAATAATATTCTAAGTGTTTCTCAAGACATCTTTTTTTGTCTGGTCCAATTTATGTTGATGAATTTTCCTAATTTGGTTATGCTAATTCTTTTTATACGACTAATCAAATAAACAATTATTTTTTTTGTATGTTTGTTGGTGTTGGTCATCATTAAATGACTATATTGTTTGGTTAATGCTTCAAGTATCATATGAGAACTGTGATTCATTTGTTTTGTGGTTTGAATAGTATTTTTGAATTGAATCACTTTCTATCATCACTTAATAGTATTAGTATCTATTGTTATTGTTGCATCCACTTTTTCTTATAGTAAGCATCCCTTTTAAACTTGTCATATTATACAAATATTGCTACAAATATTCAACGTCATTGTAAGAAGGGTTGTTCAATATTTTTACTAAAGATTATATTTGGAACAATGATGATTTCAAAAATATTTTAAGTACTACTATTGATGATAATGACTTACTAACAACCTCATAGTTTAAAGATGTTTATTCAATTGAACATAAGCGAGTAATATATTTATGGATGATAAATTGTTAGCAGGAATATGGAGGACATAGAGGAGTAAAATCTTAAACTCTTTAAATAGTAACAATTTCAACTACAAAAAGTCCCTCTTTTAGTTCAATTGTAATTTGGACAATGTAAATTACCCATGTAGGGGAGGTTGAAAATTCTTTGACTTTCATGATTAGTTCATATATATTCGAATTGTTTCATTATGAACATTGGATGAGTATTTGCTAACTTTTTATATGAAATTTATATTCAAGATATTTCTTTTTGAGATTATTATAATATTTTTTAAAACTTGAGCAATACTCATGATTATGTTGTATTTAAAGTATATTGGAATGGTAGAACTAGTACTCCTCACACATAAATCTCATCTAATGACATGGTGTTATGAAATTTCTTCATGATTGAGTTTAGAGTTGTTTCATGAAGTAATATTCTTTTGTATTTTAGTATATGTAACTTACGTCTCTTACTGAGTGTTATTGTAGTGACTTGTTTAAATTTTTATCAGCTATGAGGGGTTTACTCAGATAATTGTATAATTTTATTTGTGAATCCTTATTTATGCCTAAACAAAGGATGATAGTTTAGTTATATAGTTTTTAAATTGATGACATATTTTGTAAATGGTTTGGTTTCAAATAAGTAGTCTTTGGTAGGAAAAACCCATAGTCGACCTAATTAGGATTTTCATGGTATATATATATATATATATATATATATATATATATATGGGATAAGAAATTTATTTATAAGTATACTAGTACAATACATAATTTTTAGTATGATATGTGTAACATAGATTAGTTTGATATTTGATTTTTCATAGGAAGACTCTATTATAAGTTATACAACAAAATTTTAGTATTCTTGGATTTTTTTAGAACATGTTTGTCAACCACATTTTACTAGGGAAAAATCAATCTACCATGGTCTAAATATTAGAGTATAATTGTGTAGTATATGATTTTTATTTATTTTTTGGTCACTCAAACTATATAAAGTTTAAAAATACCATAAGATCTTTACTTCATACAACATTTTGAATTTAACAAAAAAGCTTGGTGCTTGTTTGAGTGAAAACAATTACTGCATCAGACGAGTTCAAGTCAGTCGATGACACATATAGCTGAAATAAAAAATATAATGTAGCATGCTATTGAACTATATTACATATCTAACACCCATTAGCCTATCATAATCTATAGGTCCACCTAGAGCTAGGGAATGAGAGAAAAACTAGAGAAGTTAGGGTTTTGAGCTAGGAATTTTGTGTTTTGGAGTTTTTCTTTGCTTTTGATTATAAAACCAAATTCAAACATCAGTTTATAGGTAATAATCTCTCATAGTTTATAATACTATACTAATATTTAAATTTTTTCTAGAAACCTAATATCTACTTCTCTCTACTTTTCATGATACCATCCTAAATGAAAGGGGATGAAGATAAGAAATGAGGTTTTAGGAGATTCTTGGATCCTTAACAGTTCCAAGACATCTGAAACATATTTCAATGTTAAGATGAGTGGTAAACTTATATTTAATTATCTATTTGAAAGCTTAATTCTAACCAAGTAAAGACCAATTAAACTATTTCCAGCATTTCATAGTTATTGAGTAATTAGTTGGGTAATAACTGGGAAAACAAACACCTCTTGTTTCATATCATTGTTTATCATTCCTATTTAGTCCATTCATGATTTGCATATTTAAAATCTATTAAATTTTAATAACTTATTAATTACATTACCTTATATTAATATTTATAGGAGTTATCATAATGGATCATATTCTTAGAAATTGAGTGGGGCATATATAGTATGTTGTTTGGATCAATAAAGAATGAGTTTCTTAGCTGGATTGCATAATATTTGATTGAGTGAAACATGATTTGTGTATGAGGATCAATGTAATGGTTTGAAATAGAAATATTTTTTTTGGGATAATGTTTGAGGGATAGACTCAAATGATTCAATGAATGATGCATGCTTGTTCAGATTGATAGTATGCCAACAAAAATTAGGGTTTCAATAAGTCATGAATGAACATAATGTAATAGATTACATAATGATAAATTTAATGACTAGTAAGGTGCTTATGATGATTGACACATATGTAATACATTACATACTGATAGGTTTAGTTACTAGTAAGATGCTTATGAGCATGGGAAAATATGTAATAAACCAGTTGACTTTAAAAAAAATCTAAAATGTGCAAATGAAATGAAAATGAGAGATAAAGGCCAAATTTGGATATAGTCTTGTAAATAGGAAATTATTCTTTTGTTTATATGTTATTACATGCTTCAAAGTTAAGAGGTCTCTATAAATATGTCATCGCCTAAGTGTCTCTTTTATGGTGTATGTTAAAGATTACATGGATCAAGCCTCTCATAAATGCAAATTCTCATGATTAGGACATGATGAGCCAAGAAGGATTAATCATTGAGGTGTAGTAAAAATAATGTTAGCATACTATAATTCTGAGATACATATTTTATTAAAAATTAGAAAATATGTATACATTTACAAAAATACAAATGGAAGTGAAAGGTAATGTAATATAAAAATATAATGCTAAGATGATAAAGCAGTTGAGTTGAAACTAATAAGTAATGGTGTATGTATGATGACTCAAATAAATATCCAATTGAATGGAGATAAGTACCTAGCCCTAATTATAATCTATAATGATTATTTCAATATTAATAATGGATAATTTTCTTAATTGAATTGCTCTCAAAAAAAATTTCTTAATTGAAAATTTTAAGAATGTAGTCAATTAAATATAGTTTAAATCAATAAAACTATTTGGTTGATGGGTGTTAATTAATCGGTAAGAATGTGCTCTTGGATTGTATGTATTTTCTACAGCAATTATGTTTTGAAAATTGTCTTCTATCATGAATTTTGAAAGAGATAACATATGTCTTGAATAGTGACCCTAAATCAAGATTGATAAAAGGTCAAATATGTGGAATAAATGTGTTATGAATGTACATAAATTGTGATTTATTTATATATGTAATATGCATTAGATGTTATATAGATGAAATATTTCATGTGTTGTATAATAGACCTGATCCAAGCATGATGAGTAGTAAAATATGTTTATATCATGATATTGTTATTAATATAAATGTCTTTGTGAATATTTATTAGACAGTGTGATATGGTTCAATCATAATATATGTGTTGCAATTGAAATATCATGTATTGTTTGTATTTGAGATATCATCATTTCAGTATACATTTGAGAACTATATTATATTTTAGGTTGTCATCCCACTAAAGGTGATTCATATGAAATGATATGCGAATGGGAATGGGAATAAAAGAAAAAACATCAAATCATAGGTTTTTGAAATGTTGAATGGTAAGTGTTTATCCTCTTTGATGGCGTTTCTTTTGATCTGCCACATCCATCTTCCTCTCTTTTCTTGGCCCTAGACTATGGTTCCTCCATGGTGGTCATTTTGGGGGAGAAACTCTTCATCACAAGGGTCATAGACCATGTTTTGGCAAGGTAGACACCCAAGTGTGAGGAGGGTTTCTTCTCTCATTCTCCCTTTCTCTTTTGGCTCGGCCTAGAGCTTTTTGGCTCTCTTTTCTTGGATGATCTTTGACATTGGTGTATTCTCCTTCTTGAGGTGATCTTATGCTCGAGTGTGGAGCTTTTGGTGAAGCTAGATCATCTTTGGTGATCTTGTTCTTGGATCTTGCCTTCTTTGGAGTTATCTTCCTTAAGGCAGGTTATATAACTCTTAAACTTCTCCATTAGTGCACCATTATTACATGCATGTTGTTTTTCCTCTCTTAAGTATTTCTATAACGTGCTAGTACATGGTGATAGACCTTAAAGCTTGGATGACGTTGAGATCATTCTTGGTATGGATCAAATCGGAAATAGTGGTTTTGTACTCATTTTTTGTGTTTTTGGTGCATGGTGGTTTTTCCTTCCTTTCTTGACCTTGACTTGAGTTTCATGCATGATGACAGAGTGTTTCAGTGTTCTATGAAGTTTTGGTTTAGTTTTGGTTGTGGTGATCTTGGTTTCTCTCTCTAGTTGGGGTTCCTTTTCATGGCTCTTGTGTTAGGGTTTTGGTAACCATTTTTGGAGAGGCATTTTCCTTCTTGAGGATGGAAGTGTTCCATGCCGACCTCTTCTTTTTTGTCAATGGCTTACCTCTATTTTGATCTGAGTTGATCTTTGGTTTGATGATGGTTTTTTTCCTTGGTATTAGAAACCATCGATGGTAACTACACCTTGATCTTTCATGGGTCATGACATCTTGGTTTTTGGGTCATGAACGCAACGCCGCGCTTGCCCTCATTTTTGTCACGGTCGTAATGTCGCGTTTTGGTTGGGGTAGTGATGGGAGCACGTCACAGTTGTGACGTTGTCTGGTGTCATTTTGTGATGCTGGTTTAAGATAGGTCGAGGTGTTTTTCTTTGGCGGTGTTGGGTTGTGCCTTGAAGGTTCATGACCTTTGCCTGTATTGTGGTTGTGACTAGGCTATGTTGTGGTTGTAAACCCTATACTAGTGCATGAAAAAGACACCATGCCCTTGTTATGTTACAGATGTGGTACTAAGTGGGTTGGTGGTTATGACACCTAGTCAATTTGGTGGTCGCAATGTCTTGTCAGTGTAGGGTTGTGATGCCTAGTCTGTGTGAGGTTGACGTCTAGTTGGTGTGTGGTTGTGACATTCACATAACACCATGATATTATACACACATACATGCATATGATAGTGGATCCTAGTGTTGTTGACATAATGAACTATGCATGATTAATTAATAATGTTTCTTAATCCTAAAGTGTTCAAAGAATATGGGAGGTGTCATGCGTAGGGTTTAATGCTTGTATGTATCTATAAAACCCTAATCGGATAAGCATGGAACTCTAAACCTAATGATGAACTATATGATGTGTTTTCTTTCTCTATAATTGAGATGGACACCTTGCAATGCTGTTTTATCTCTTTTGTTCATAAACCCCTAATCTTGTAGGTGATATGTATGCCATGGCTTGCATATGTTATGGTGGTGATTATACAATAAGTTGTGCTACTTATGTACATTGATGAGGCTTGATGTGATGAGGCACATGCACAGTTTGATGTGATAGGTCCTATGGCTTGGTGATGTCTAGATGCCTATCGAGAGGTGATATCCTCAAGTGATGTGATTAAGGGATTGATATCCAATGGTGATATGTGAATTTGGTGATCGTCTGATGAATGGATGAGCAATGAGTATCTTGTGGTGATTGGGTGAAAAGTTCACACCTTGTACGTTTTATATGTTCTGAAGTAGTATGTCACCCTTATTCTTGTAGAGTTTGTTTTAGCTTTATACATTGTAACTTGATTGATGTTAAATGTCACCCAATTGGATAACTAATTAAGTATCATGTAGTTGCCTTGTGCCATACATCCATTCCAGTGTCAGCTTTATTTGTTAAATTGGTGAAACAAGTTGGACTTGGAGTGCATATTTTTGAATATGTGGGGTGCAAGTATAGTATCTCCTTATGTCCTTAATTATAGTCGTATGAGCCAGCCATGCATGAGCAGATATCCCTATGATATGGATGTCCATGCGTGAACCACTCCTTCTCTTAAGAACGGCCATGTGTAGCCTATTCTTTTAGCTTCGTTACATGTACCAAGGTGGGCTAAATATTTATATATGGATGGCCATGTGTGAGCTGATCCTTCTGCGAGTACATGTCACCTTTAGTAGTTGACTTTTACGTCTCTACAAGTGTTATCTTGTGCTGACCAAGGGGTGTGGAGAGGTCATGGATTTTGGCTCTTCCATTGACCTAAATGGCATCGTCGGTATCCCTTTGTAGAGGACGGTTCAATTTGGGTGGTACAACTCAAATCCTCGGGGCATAATAAAAGATGTAATACAACTGTGTATTAAAAGTGCTTAGGGTGACATACATCTCACATTGGTTGAGCCTTTGCCTTACATTTTTATTGAATTCTTGAATTATAAGACAGTAATAGTAGTTAACTATTATACATGTTATTCATATTCCTTTTTAGAATATAACTTGATCTACTATTTAGTGGCAGTTGTCTGGTCTTGTTTAATCTGCTGAATCTATTGAGTACATACCATTTAGCTGAATTTGTTCAATATGCTTAGTATGTTGTTATACATGTTTATTTTGCCTGGGCTTTAATAGTGTTAGTGGAGATTTATATTTTTCCCTGGGATGTTTGGTCTCACCCCAAAGGTTTCCACATCATTTAGGTGGTCGTGCTTGACGAGGTGGTGATTATGCAGTTGAGGAAGAGTGGCAGCCAGAATAGTAGATGACAAGGTTGGAAGTGCTGCTAATCTTTTGGTGGAGAGTCCTAGTGTCATCCCTGTGAACTCAGGTCTTGGGGGTGTTCTCGATGTGCTTTGCAATTATGTTATCATCACTAGGTTTTTGGTAGGTGTTCCTCTTGCTGTATAGTTATGGAAGATGTACATGTTTATCTATGTGGTACATGTTCTCCATGTGATAGTTGTTAACAGGAAAGTTGGAAACCATGATGTCAACACCTTATGATATGTGCTATGTGATCCAGATGTCCAGTTGTGGACTAATATGTGAAAATTTTCAGCCTATGGTGCTTTTATGATATTAGTTTTCTTGTGTTTTCTGATAATCCACTGGCTGACTGTTGTTGCCGTGATTAGTTTTGAGTAATCTCACTTTGTGTGGCGTGGGGCGTCACAATTATTTCCTTTTAAAAATGCAAAAATATATTGTCACTAGGTTTATTTACAAATCCTCCTAATAGAAGGTGTCAATCGGATTCCCAATTCTGAAGACACTTGTTGAAAAGGGCATAAATCAAATCACTACAACTAGTGGTGAACTGGGAACATTTTCTTGGTTTTTTGGAAAATGGCATAAACACAGTCGAGAGGAAGGACTAGAACAACATATATGCTAGTTGACATACTAATTAGGTGGTAGAAGACAGAGAGAAAGACACAACCTAAAGTGTGATTGTCACCTCACTAGTCAAGATAGGGAATGTGTTCTCCTTCTCCATTTGTTTATTTCTTTCTTACAACTTGATTGGTTTCTCTAATAATAACTGCTAACATTAAGCATTGGTAACCTTCACTTCTATGATGGTCTATGGTGACTTCTATTCATGTGAACTTGGTCCTTACAAATCATGTGCTTAATTTTATGCAGTCAATTCAATTATACTATAAAAATTCATTTCCTTAGAACATGTTTTGAAACATCTATATTAACATGTATAAAAATCATTTCTCTTAATAAACTATTTTAAAACTACTCAATATTCAATAAATTTCTATGTTAAATTCATACACTGACAATTTTATAGAAAATTTTGAAATGAATTTATAAGAGGTAAATAAATTTGTAGTAAGAAATTTATATCTAATAACATACATAATTCTAATAGAAAAATGTGAACAAAAATATCTATGAATATAAGTAATTAAATTTTACTCAATACATCAACACTTTTTAAGTTAAAATCCAAAATAGTAATGATCAATAATCTATTTTTCTAGTAGGTTATAGTTTAATTAATTAAAAATATTATAATTAATAGAATATATTATGACAAGATAACAAAAAAAATTTGTTAGGGTATACAAATTTGGTTAAATTTATTAATTTGGAAAATGTCTGAACATTTTCCAAATATGTGTTTTTCTCAAAATAATCGTATTACTTAACATCATTTCTTGATACTTGTGGTAAATTGCTATATTTGTGCTTAAATTTTTAAATTTCCAAAAAATGTGATCTAAAAATGGACTTTCTTAAAATTTTTGTATATTTGTTAATGTTGAACGTTTATATTGAATTGAAATTTTATTTTCTAAAAGGTTCTCCAAATTTTAAAAATCACTATATTTTTCGTTTTTCTACATATAAAAATAAAGAATAACAAAATGTAAGTTTAGAAAATCAAATCCGTAGAGAAAACCACACTTCACTAATAGGGATTAGAGAAAATGCAACCATATTGGGTGAGGAAGGTATAATTTAGTTAGGATATATATAGACACATGAAAGATACTTGGTTGGTATTATAAGATAATTCAAAGCCCTATAATTGTCAAAATTATTTAAATAACACCAATTACTCTCTTCTGGGATGTTGGCATTGGATTACATAACACCATCGTCTCAATATGTGATGTTTTGGTAAGTAAAATCTACTTAACACTTTATGTTTATTTCTTAGTGATCCTTCCATTGAGGTCTATGACTTTTTGAAGAGTGAGTCATGCCTTCTATTTTGGATAACATTGAGTTGCACAACTAGTGTGCAATACAAAATCAAATGAGGTAATATGTTTACATATTGCACAAATTTGAGTTGCGATCGTAGGTGTAGAAGAGACTTCTACCATGGGAGCCTATTTTTAATAAATATATCAACTAAAGCATCTTGGCTAAATAGAATTTGAACAAATCCATCATGATTCTCCCAGTAGAGAACTACTTAGAGTAGTCAACAAGAATTGAGGAGGTGTGATGCTAGCTTTTTCATTAATTATAATGCACAAATAACTCTCGTAATTCATGCAATCACGTAATGCAGGAAACTTCCACCACAAGAAGCATTAACCATGTATTACCATTGATAATTGAGTTAAGATATAAATTTCGTACAAGTTACTACATAGGAACTTCATGGTAAGTGCCTTTGACATGTTCATTATACCTCTTCCAACTATCTTGAAAATGTATATAGAGGTTTTAGTTTAGATTACTCTTCCCAGTATTAAAAAAATGGTAACTAGATAGAATTTCTTGAGCAACATAAGTTGCATTTGACGTCAAGTTTGATATTAAGATTCTAAATAGTCTTTTTCTTTTTATTAGAATAAAGAAAACATAGGTAATCATGAAGTGCATAAAAGGATATAGTAGCTTCAAAGGATAGGAAACATCTAAGGATGCACCTATATTCTTGTAATGTTTTCTTACTATTTCCTTTAAATATAGAATTCATTAAAAAAAATAGTTTTCTTAATAAGCAAGTGAGGCATAAATGAAACCTATGATATAAACTGACATTTTATAAGATGAGAATTGAGGTCGAGGAAAAAGAGTCATAGTCATATTTTACTTCATTACAAAAGATAGCACATTATATAAGTAATTATCAGATACTATAAAACTAGAATTTGAAACAAAAGAAGTGGGTATCAATCCAAAAATGAATTAAACTATCCTAATTTTATCATTTAAATGGTAGTACTAAATAGTGTAAACTGGGTAAAAAAGTACTATTATTATGCATTTATTCAAGGTAGAATACATAGTAATATGGTTTAGAATATGTATATAGATGAAGAGAGGAAGAGCAGTAAATGAATATGATGATTTATATGTGAAAAATATCAATTGACATTCATATCTCTATGTCATTATTTAGCTGTATAGAAGATGATGAGTTATAGTCATAATAAGTATCTCCACTATTATTAGAGTATCTTGGATGCAGAGGTAGGAAAAGTAGGGAATCATTCTAATTTCTCCAACAAGGATTAAATAGGTAATGGCGATAGAGATTTCTCATAGTTTTAATCTAAAATCTAGACCTAATGTTTATAAGCCCTTATTTTGGATTCAAGACTTATCACAATGTTTGACTTCTTTTCTTTAGGTGATTAGGGGTATATTTATAGAGTAATGATGATGTGTTCAATTTCTCATTCTATCTTTAGGAACCAAAATGCCATTTTGAATGATATTTGAAACCAGAGTTTGTAAGAGACTATTACATTACTCAAATAGCTAAAAATATATTTATAAATAATGATGTGCCAAGAAAAAGACATCTATATCATTGACAACAACATAATCTACATTGATTTAGGAACAATTTTGATTTTTTACTTGAGACATATGTGTACATTTGCTTCTGGAACATGTTCACACCGTTCAATCCATCTACTACAAGGAGAAAGTGAGGGTTGAATATGCTTTAGTGCACTATATGTAGGCATGTGTATCAACGACACAAATGAAATGGGTAATGAGTTTGGGGACAGAAGGAAACTAGTAAAGTGGTTTGAAAGAATTGGGGCCTTTTCATGGCTTAAATTCTATCCAACAACACATGTTTAATCTCATGAAAGATTTTATAGATTATGACATTTTCATAATGACGATGAATTTTCATTTGCACTAAGTGACTTCTTGCATGCATGAATTCTATATGAATTGTCTTTAAGATTTTTAGTATTGATTATTTTTAACAACCATAAGTTTGTTGTTTGGATAGACCACTTGGGGAACATGGTGAAGAGCTTGTTATTAGTGCCTTTTATAGATATTTCTCTTCTTTCTAACTAATTCAACCAAAATTAGGAGTATTCCTTGCTTAAGGATGATCAATTTAGTCTTTGGGGAATTTGATGCACAAAAATTACACCATATTCTCTATTCATTTTAGTGTGATATTATTTACAAATCAATCTCGTGTATTAATATTTCACTAAGTAGATATTTATTGTCTTTTCCATTAATTTCATCTTGTTTAAAATAATTTTGCAACAAATTATTTACATGTAATTTAGGTACTAATAGATGCATGTTTTCCGTAGTAAATGTATGGTATGCTTCTAAATAGTTAATGCTATAAACCTATAAATCCTCAAAAAAACCACCAACATTTTTAAGGACTGATATGTCAAACTATAGATAAATATTTTTAGATGATTTAACAACCCAATTTGATAGCATCGACCCAACAATAGCCACCTTAGCTAAAAATCAATCTACACCCAATGACCACGATATATAATGAGAAATAGGTCACTTAAGACCTAAACTCCTTGAAAGCATAAATATATCTAGTCATTCAAATTCAGATATGGCCAATTAGGAAGAATATAGGGGAAGAGAGGTGTTTCTCGTGTGTGTTTGGAGGTAGAATCGAATAAAAGAAGTCACGTAAGATTGTTTCTCACCTTGTTGCTTAGAGTCTACACCATAGTTTCTTATTTTTATCTTGTTATTATGAATATTTTCATTCTTTATTCTCTTTGAATAGAGATAAGTTCGATTATGAGGAGTTAATGTTCGTTTCTCTAGGATCTAAGATTTTCATAATTATTGAACCATTGACTTCTAATACTAGATGATTATTTTGTATGTAATGTTTGAATTTATGTTTTAAAACAATTCTGATTGACACCGTCGATGATTTCTTAGATAATATTTATCACTGGAGACATGTGTTTTATTATATTTCTTGCATGATTGTATCTTCATGAGAGCATAAAAGTAGTCTTGGACATTCAATGTTTATTATTATAGACTGAGTTCAGTTGGTTTTCTGGGTCAAAATTTAACTTGGTAGGAGATTACTTAGCTAGAGATAGTGTTTTGATATGGAAGGATTAATTAAATTTCTTGAATATCAAGTCAGGGGATTCTTTAGAATGACAATTTCAATACAATAATCAAATATTGTTAATCCAAATAATTTATTAAGATATATATATTTCTATTTAGATAAGCATTGCACTTTAGTGATGTATTCTTCCTGATCATAATGACATATATATCCAAAAAATCCTACGTCATCGTTATTTTTATACATAGATAAAACAAGTCAACTTAGTCTAGAATAATAAACTTCTCAAGCATTTGGCTACTCTTTTGACAACAATAAAACTCCACAAGGATGAGTCTACTTCCATGCTCTTGTGAATCTGTAGGCATGCAAGAAATCTAATAAAATGTGTGTCATCCATCTTATGTTTGAAAACTAATATAGTGAAAAAAATATAATTGATTCAATTCATACCTAATAACTTCTAATGTGATATCTAAAACAATATTCATCTATTAACAAAAATAATGGCAAAACAATAATATCATGATGGGATACTACTCATGACGCTACAAAAAAGGAGAATAGCTACTCATGATCAAAGTTCTCTCCATACAACACTAAGAGAGAAGGAACATATGAGTAATAAAAAGATGAAAAGAAGAATGTTGGGGTTGACTCAAAGTGACAAGATCAAAGATAATCTCAAAATCAATTCAATTGATTCCTCATACAGATGCATGTGAGTAAGAAAAGACTTCTCTTTGTTCCTCTTTTGACTATCAATAAGTAGAAATAATATGTGTTCCCATTGATATAATATGGTCATTTGATGTTTTGAATTAATTTATAGATAATTTAGATACCAGTGGGTTGACACATTGACTTGGTAGTTGATGCTATTGACTTGGGTTGTTGAATCATCCACACTTGTCTACCTAACTTGATGATGTCGACCACACATATTTGTGCATCAACCCTAGGTAATCATAGGGGGTATATTGAGGGTCTCTACTGGATACCATTGACTATTATGTCAAGAAATTGACTATTTAGCAGTAAACAATGTATTCATGTAGAAAGTAAGTCTATGTTAGTATGCCAAGTATATGTAATCATATTGTTGCAAAACTACTATTTTGACATTATGAAATTGAATAACAATTAAATAAATCTCTGTTATGGACACACAGACATCAAAATTATTATAATTTCCCAATAAAACCACACAAAAATGATTAGATAATATGGTTTAATTGTGCGTGAATCAAATTTCTCCTGCATTTATGATGTTGAACTTTTGGGGTCAGTAATCAAATCTCTATAAATCCAATGAAGAACCATCAATATTATATATGTGGCACATGTAAACCTAGATTAGGGCTCAAATAGGTAAACCCTTAATTTGAAGTAGTACCATTAGTTCATGTTATACTACAACCTTGGAAGAAGTTCAATTGTAAATAAAATATGATCTCTTTCTCACCGTGATTTTATTTTGTTGGTCTTATCTTAACTATCAATTGGGAATCACAAATTATGGATCTAGAATGATATCACAAGTCAAAATCCATAGCCTTGGTTTCTAGAGTAATTAATCTCACATAGTTTCCTTTGGACATTTTCCCCTTTTGTTGTATCTACTGTAGTTTTTCATTAATTCAATGATGAATGTGTTCAAATTTGATGATAATGATAGGATTTTATCTTTGAATTTCTATCATCCATCCATGTAGGATAAAATATATACACCATCACGAACTTTACTGGAGCATTTTTCTAAATTTACCTTGATTGAGATGAAGACTCAGAAAACAATGTCATTACTAAGAAATTGGCAAAGAAAACATGCCTTACAGTATGTATGTGGGACCATTTAAAATCATAAATACACTAATATTTATAGTTTATATGAGTTGTTGATTTCATTAAGGTGTTGACATATTTATTTCCCCATCATAATGTAGTTTTTTGCATGCTTTTCAAAACAAGGACATATTATAATCAACAGTTAGTTTCCTCATCAGGGAAACCCATATATAATAATGTTAGGGGTTTAGGTTATTAATATTTTCACAAATTGAAAATGAGGCAACATGATTTATGAAATATGAGAACATGCTTCACTTGTGTATCTATAGAGTTTATAAGTGGATCATTACATGAAGGATGCCCTAAATCTTCTAGTCATTCTCCTATATGTCCAATATATTTTTGAAACTCTTATTAAATATCTAATTAAATAGGAACTTCTACAAAAAAATCTAATGAAAACTCCATCTATAGACAACTATTTGGTGTAGACCTATAGCCTGCTATACCCTAAGGAGATTGCAACAAAGAAAATTTTAATTATAGATCCAAAGTAAAACATATCCTAATAATAACCATCAATTGATTGGTTTTAGGTAGTCACACAAACAAATAGAAAATATAAAATAACTATTCAAAATTATAACTTTGCAAGATATTTGCTTGCACCTTATTGGGGCACTGCTGATAAAAAATGCTCAAGTTCTAAGTGTGCTTAACATTTCTCAACTAAGATTTAATGCAAGATCAACCTTTTTTGTTGTCTCCAATGTGATTTATGTGCTTCTTGTGATAACAACGAATAGGAATTTTGCTTCTTAGCCTCAATGGTTATGACTAATCTTTCCATTATCCATATGTTATGAAATTGTCTTTAATTAGGGAGTGATTTGCCATATTTACAAGCATAACTAGTTACTATTATGTATGTCTAGCAAACATTACCCACTACCAGATAAATATTATGTAAATTATGTGGGTTTTTTGGAAGGGTACTAATAGCTCATTGTACATGGAAGTTGGTGGTTCATCACCATATTTGGACTATTAAGGACCCACCAAATATCTATTCATAAAATTCCTCCTCTTACAAGGAATTTTTTCTATAGGTTTCCATATTCAAGTGAGCCTATTTCTCAATATGTAGAATGAAGATATATTTTCTTCACTTAGAAAAACATCTCTATTAGTAGTGACCCCAAACAAATTGTGAGGAGATATATTTTTCAAAATTTCATAGGGGCCAATGTGGTTAGAGATTCTCAACATCACCAAAAAGATGTTGCATTTAGCATCTTGGATTTGTTCAATTTTATTCTCTGATTTAGCTCTTCTTTCAACATTTTTTTGCAAGTAGGGTGGGACTTTTAAGAACAAATGTTTAAAGTTGTACAAGATGCCTACATTTGTGTGATATTAAGGATGTAGTATATAAACTTATGTCTGACTAGGTTTGATGAGTTCATGCATTGTTGTCCCAGTAGTATGACAAGGGAGTTGTTAATATTAATACATATTGGTTTCCATCAAATACAAATACATTTCATATTTGATATGGGAAAATGGTCTTGCCATCTGGGAGGTTCACCATCATCTACAAAAGATGCTTGGGTGGAACCCTAGTTCTCCTGGTTGAGACTATTGGGTTGGAGTACCTTGATTGATTATTTGATACAATCCTACCTAAAATTGCTCAAGTTTGCATCAATATGTTATGGAAAAAAACTAGCTCTAAATGTTTTCTTCCAGGGAATGCTATTTAGGTATTTTCATCTATATTATTCCATATAAAGGGCTTGGGCATTAACTCACTTCCCCTAAAAATTCTCTTTTGCATAACATTATGGCTTACTGGGGTCATGGTGTAATTGAACTATCTACACCTTCTAAATACATTCACACCTACCACAATGTAATATATTTGATGATAGATATTGCCATCACATATTATAGTGGGATGCATGATACACGATATGCTATATTTTTTCTCCATTTAAGTTCATGAATTATGATTTCTTTGACTTTTGTGATTGGAGTTTGTATTTTGATACTCAATTCTACCTTAACAATATTGGATAGAAGAGAGTTTTCTCCACAACTCTATATGAGGCCAAAATAATAAACAAGGTGAACTACTTGATGAATAAGATGTCTAACACTCAATCATCCACTCTAAGTATTTGGAAGGGTAACTACTACAAAGACTATGACTTGGATCATGGTTATTCAACTTGATATGCATATAAATAGAGAGCAAACCTTTGTACTTTGTTAGAGATGACTAAAATCATGTATTGATTTATTCCCTAGGATGAAATTATTACCTCGACGAGACACTAAAGGAGCCTCATTTCTCAAGAAATGGGAGAGATGAGGATGACGTCACCCTTGTAGGCTATGGTAAATTACTTGACACCACAAATTATATTTGGTATTATAGACATTTTTGTCTTGTGTAAACACACAATTCTAAAAAAGGTGATATTAATATAATGTTATTTGGTGCACTGTATAAAATAAATCTAAATAAGGTGAGAAATGAGTATTGACAGACTATAAATAGACAGTAACATAGTTGTCTTATTAACACTAAATGATTGATTACTCTTCCACCTTATATAAAATGGATTCGACAGGACATGTGAAACTGAATGGTTTTCCTCCTGCTTGGATGTTGACTTCTTTAGGTGATAATAGAAATGAAATGTCTGGATTTCAAGTATTGGATGTTCCACTTTATTAATCTCTCATTAAAATTCAATATCATCTTAAAATAAGTTTTTATGGGAGTCTTTAGGACTAGAAGATGGGTTTTTAGTGAATGATGACTCTATACCAGTTTAGGATCCATTGTTCCACTAGAAGGGGTATTGGTATTTTATGACTCATTGATATGAACATTATTTTGAATGCATAACGAAAATGGACACCTAGAACATGTATGTAGTCAACAAGCATAGTTAATGAGATGATCTCTGATCTAGAGGGGGTGTACCTTTGAAGATCATATTGTGTACCATGGGCAAGGTCAATGTGATTGAATAAGATACCACATCCTTATCTTGGAAGGTAAATGGAATTATTATACATGATAGAGTCTCTAGTTAAAACAACTAATGTAGAAAGAAATTGTGTTTTCACTATGTGCACAAAGGAAGGTACACAACAAAATGATCAATTGATCAACAATGTTATATTGTCATTGATCTAAAGAATACAAATGACAATAAGATAATGATGCACATACCCTAATTATATTAGTCTCTTTGACCCCTTGGTTAGATAAGTAGTATTATTATCATGTTGTTGGAAACAAATACATTTTCCCCTAGATTCAACTTACCCTTTAGAATCATGAAGTATTACTTACTACATTAAAAACCTTCTAAAATTTAATACATAGGGAAAAATTCACACTGATGGGGATAAGAAAACATAAAACATAAACATCACTCTATAAGATAAACCATGGACTTAAATGAAGTGAGAAACTACTACAAGAGACATGAACATTTAGTAAAACCATCTAGTAAAGAACAAAAAGCTAGACATATATTTGGGAAATCTGCATACATATTCAAAAGAGACTCACAAAAAGGTTGTTGTGTATTATCAAATCTTGTCTATAATACAATTACCAAATCATTGGTTTACATGTGTCACACCATTTGTATCCATATAACATACTTTGCATGCTATAAGGACATTGTTTTTCGTCATACCTTGATGGATAATGATACACCATGCTTGGACTGTCATTCCATTTTTACTCATGTGTCCATGTTGCATATGTCAAAACACTACGTAGTAAAATTCTAATAACATGGTCTAAGACACCATCACAAACGATCTCTTATCTATTGTATATCATTTATATTATGCATAGTAACACATTTATAACTTTTCACAACCATAACTTCACCTGTGGAAATACATAGGAGTCCCACCTATAAAGTTTACCTTGTATCATAATTCATGAAGTGTATCAGTGGATGATATTTTCTTTGATTTCAAGATAACCATAATTTTTATTCATACAAGCAACAAACTTTCCTAGGTTGAGTGCCTTGATGATGAGCTGCACCAAGTGGCATACTCAGTAACACGTTTAGATGGAATTTATTATCAATATGTGTTACAATTATGGACAAAATTATAATCATCTATTTTATACATAAGACCCAAGATAAACCGTAGTGATATAGACATACTCAAGATGCAATCAAAGAATATTTTTATATTAGTTATTGATTATCTCAATCGCAAAGTAGGAGTAGTTAGACTTCTAAGATGAGAAAATACTGAGGTAGAATATTATGATTTAGAAAAATAATTTAACACTCATATAAATAGTTGGGAACATTTAAGATTGTGCTGTGAGACACATAGGTCATGGCCTTTACCAATGCATGATCCATTGAAGTGCCTTGGCACTAAAACAGTTGCATAGGTGTGCATCTTAACAATATAATAAAAATGTGTAGTTTTTAAAATTAGAATACAAATTAGACATACATATGATCTCAAAATCATAACAATTAAGTTTTCATTTCCATGTTTACTACCAGTTCTATATAAAAAAATGCATCAAAAATAACTATGAATTTGATGAGTAATAGTAATTGGTTCAATGTCTGCCAATTTAGTCCTCATTTAACAATAAGTTTTATTACAAAATTTATAGATAATGGTTAATGAAAGGTATGTGCTTTTCCTGAGTATGGATACTGAGATTATAGGAAAATAAGATATGAAAAAACATTGTGAATTCCCCTCATGTGGTTGTGAAGGCCATTCACTTATACTAAGTGTACCTAACTAAGATTCAACTATATTTTGATATAGAGGACATTTGAAACATGAAATTGGTATCATTTTCAGTATCCTCATTGAAAATTAGCACCCCAACCATATTTTATTTTGAAGGCATGTAAAATTTTACATGACATATGGTGATGTATGCACTACATATATGAAAGAAGTTGTCTTGTGTGAAGTTATTACTTGCACATATTCAACATTGTGTATTGATAATATAAGCAAGGAGATGGATCTTTTTATGAGAATCATACATTGTAGTTAGTCCAATTACCAAAAAGGATGTGAATAGTTGGCTACAAATCAAGCTAAAATTGTAGGTTGTGATAATTTGATGAGAAGGTACAAATTATGATGCACATCTAACTTCTTGGGGGCATGGTTTGCGTCATAATATCTATTTTGTCAATTGAAACCATTTTCTAGTCCCTATGGACATCTCTCAAGGATTATTTTTTAACAAGGCATTCATTTGACCAATGATGGATAAATTTCTATATAAGAAGAATGAAAACTTTATGTTTGAGAAGAATAAGCTCTATCATTTATTATCTTATAGTTACACCAACATTCCTATGTGAAAATATTGATTTCTGTTAACTTATGGTCATATTCTACACATTTATATTTGTTCCACAAGGTGTCAGCTTCATTTGTCTCAAAGAACTTAGGGTTATTATTTTGTCTCCTAACTTTATTGCTTTAATTAAGGGGATTAAAATATCTTTCTTAGTGACATATGAAAAATTTACCATACATAGTGCCCTTGTTGGTAATGAGAGTTTGAATGATGCACAACCTATTTTTGAGATAATGGTCATCTAATATTCTTGTCTTTCTACCTCAATTGATTCATGCATATCTTTTTCATGACTATTTCTGAATGATTGGATGGAATAGAACACAGACCCAAACTGATTAGGCATGTCTTTTTACTAACATACAATGACGTATTGTCACCTGGTTTTGCTATGGTACATGTAAAATTGGAATGAAATCGGACTAGCATGGTCTGTAGTGTAGTTTTGTTGCATCACTTTTAGGTTAAATATAGAACATGTCTCCTTAGTCTATTTTTATCCTCTGACTTCTGGGTTAAACTTTGACGAGCTTGATCATATACTAAGCAAGATTCAAGATCTACCCCAAATAAAATTTTCTATTATGACATTGGTGTCACATCAGATACAAGGATAAAAATGAACATAATTTCTAAATAACCTTTTATGTGAAAGCCAACCCCAATATTTGGAAGAAACCTTTTCTATATTCTAGTGGCTTGACATGCTTTTTAGCAAAAGAAAGGCTCAAATCGAGTGTTCAATAAAAAAATCTAAATGATTCCAAATGCTTCTTAACTATCATTGTCTTATAAATATTCCACAACTAATTGTTCAATCCATCTCTTGCTAGAAAATGATATATGGACGAGATAAAGGGGGATGATAAATGGGACGAATTTTGTCCCCTAGTTACCTGGATAGTTGAATGGCTAGGTTTGTAGTGGTTGAATTTTGTCCCACCCTAAAGCGAGACACCTAGAAATCTAGAATGATGGAAAATTTGAAAAAGAGAGAGCAAGAGAGGGAAAAGGGGTGCCATCAGAGAGATGAGAAACGTGGGAGAGAAATGAAGCATGTACTTGGAAGAGAGAAAGTGTGTGGAGAGAAGGGGTGGTTGTAGGAGAGAGAAAAAAAACAACAAATTATTATAGCTAATACTTTCAAACTATAATGAATTTTTAACCAAATAAAAAGAGGTATGTTCCGTATAAAAATATTTTATTTCAACACCAATGTCCACATAACATTTTATAAAAAAGAGATTGGGGAGAGATGAAGGGGAGAAGGAGTAGTTGTAGAAGAGAGAAAAAAAAGTTAATTTTGCAAATATATTTCAAACTGTAGTGAATGTTTCAGTGAATTAAAGATTTGTTTTCCTTACAACAAATACTTTAAAAAAAGACCAATGTCAACAAGTTCTTGATAAAAAAATTAATATAACTACTTCTCTTCTATTCTTTGTATTTTTGGTAATAATTTTTAAACCGTAACAAATTTTTTGATGAAATAAAAACCATTGTGTTCCATACTAAAATACTTTAAAACAAGACCAATATCAAAAATAGCAGAGGAGAGAGAATTGTTTTTCTTATAACTTATAATTTGTTGAGAATTTTTTGATGGAATAAGAATAGCTAGATTCCTTATAAAAACTACTTCAACAAGACCAATTGGGTGTTATCCCCAGTGAGAGCATGCTCCAAAAGTGGAGTCACGATCCCAAAGGTAAATTGTACTTTACAATTATAACCTGAAACGTTCAAGGAGCCCCACAACTTTAATATGGGGTCAAAGTAGATATACGGGGTCGAACACATGAATGTGGGGACGTTTTGGATGTTTAAGATTTGTCTCATAAGGTAGTTAAGGCAATACAATAGTTGAGAAAAGTTGGAAATAGAACTAGTCTAGTAAGGTGTCATGAAATAAAACAAAACAAAGTAAAGAAAATAAAACAGAGTCTGTCAAATTCTACTAATCAGGAGGAAAGAATTTTTGGCTATGTAACCGCAAGTTGGGCAGTCTATTTACCCGTTCTCAAGCGTAGACAACCCTCAAACACCTCATCAAGCAACCTACATCCAAACATAGTATGTACTGTGATATTTGTTGTTGTGGGGGTCATCTCACTTGTTTTCACACAAGGTGACTATAACCCATCAATGATACAAAACCTCTCTAGAGGACAACATATCAATACCCCTAGAATGTTCCAGATACCCTCTTGAGTCCAGAACATTCAAGGATGCTATGAACTTATGTGGTCTTGATGGAACACAGACCATGGGCCCGGGTGGGGCAGGTTGGGCCCGACCATGCCCAGGTCTCGTATTCTGTATAAATCACCTTGAACCTACCACTTTTCATATTTAAATCCAAGCTACCTTCTCTTATCATTTTATACAACTAATCTTTCGATCAAGGAAGGAATAGAAGTTCAAGAAAGAAAGAGATCAATCAAACTAGAAATCATTACCAGAAAGTGAAGATAGAATAAAAAATGTGCTAGTTCAGAAATAAAACTGCTTGCTTAAGGAAGAAGTACATAAACATGCCTAAAAAGGGATACATAGCCAATAATGAGCTCAACTAACCATGGACAAATAGCTGGAACCAAACAAAGATGGGAGAACATCATTTGTATATACATGAGGGAGAACACTAGAAGAAAGGAGAAGAAGAAGAGATTTAGATCATAGAGGAGAGGTGACTCTCACTCCTTATCCTCCATATGGCCTGGAGATCATATTTGGGTCATCCTCCCTGGTCTTCTGGACTCCTTGGCCTCCTTTCTCTTCGATTCTACCCCAAACAACAACTTGGTGTGTGTATGGGGGTGGAAGATGGTTAGGAAATGTGGGAAGTGGGTAAATGGTTATGAAAAATGATGGTTGAAGGAAGATAACCAAAGGGATGGATGTAGGATAAACGCTTCAGCCCTTTCACACCTTGGAAATCTCCCATGGATCTCTAGGAACCACAAAATTGCATAAGATCTTGTTGGGTAGTGAGGGGTGGGTATTTCTAAGAGAAGGTGGAGTGTGGGCAATAAGTGGTCATTATACCTTCAGTGATAACTACAGAATTGACGCTCCTCCTCATCCCAACCATGCCGAGTGTAGTAGTCAATATAGATGGATGTTGTAGTGGTCATTATACCTTCAGTGATAACTACATAATTAACACTCCTCCTTAGCCCGACCATGCTGAGTGTAGCGGTCAATATAGTCATGGTGGTCATAGCTGTTGTAATGGATGTAGTGGTCGAGACAGACATAGCAGTCACAATAGATATTGTTACACCCCGATCTCACAATTTTCTCAAATCATGAGATTAGGGCGTAAGATAGGATTTGTATGCAACACAAAGAACACCCTTAACTTTTTCTTTTCTTTTCTTTTCTTTAAAACTCTTGTTTCCCCGCATTGAACCACATATCATCTTAACAAAGGAATCTGAACATTTCTTTTACTAATCAGACTTCATTAGTAAATATACATGTATAAGCATTCACAATGTCTTTCACACATTATGCACATGAAACTTGCTAATTAGCATACATATCAAAGAGGAACAATATTACACATTGTAATTACAACTCTCTCTCTAAACTCTTACTGAGGACCTAGAGTGACAAGGACCGACTGACTCAACTAATCTCGTACTTGACTCCTGTGGCAGGTCTACACTGATGCTCTGACCATCTTCAAGTCCACGCGGTTAACCCTAAAATGTTTGAGTAGAGGGGTGAGCCTACTCGCTCAGTGAATGAGTACTTCATGGAAACAGACTAATGCACTAATGTGATTACAGATATAATTTGAGTAAACGATATGAGATTTAACAACAATAAATACTACACTGAGCAGTTCTAAAACATTATAATTGAAATAACAAAGAATGTAAATATTGCATCCAAAGAATAACTACTAGAAGACTATGCTCTAGTCTTCCTTAGCTCATTCATTCATAAAGAACTCTGTGAACCTATATGATCATATTTTAGATTATGCCCTGATCTATGCAGTGTACTCTGCATAGAGACTCGCAGTGCACTACGACCACACCATACAAGACTTAGCGACACACCCGGGAAATGCTAAGTCTGACTGCCAGCCCTGTTCTGCTACAGGACCCCAGGCTCTCCGGCCTGACTCATAGGCTCTACGGCCTCAATGCACTACTCTGAGTGCTCTAGACTCCTCCTCTAACCTGAGTACACAGGCGCAGGGAGTCAACACTGGGTTACCACCAGAATTACTCAACCGGTTGGTGTTGGATAACCCTATCCCCAGTGCCACCGAAATTACTCAATCGGTTGGTGTTGGACACTGTCTATCAACCCTCGTGCCACCAGAATTACTCAACCGGTTGATGTTGGACACGAGTTTCACCCCTAAGGCGCAGACCTCCCAAAGGGGTTCTACGGTGTTCAGGGCACCTAAGTCTAACATTAACATCATAGATACATGTAAACAGAAATCATAACTCATTTTACATTTCTCACAAGGCTCACACAGCCTGCCATATCATATCATAAGAAACATCATAATTCATGTATTCAACCTACATCATGTCTCAGTAACATCCCTTTCTAGGGCATGTCATATCTCATCACCTGCAATTTATGAGATAAGTATTGAAAATAAGAAGCCCTGCAGTATGTAGATATCATCTCAGAGAGAACAAGCATATAAAGTTAAATGCACTAGAAACATGTAATTCAATAATTTAGCATCAGCACATCTCATATCGAGACCTTTCATATTATCATAACATGATTCATTGAACACCCTATCCTTAGGGTTTCATTCGCCTTATTCATTCATCACATGCCAACACCCTACTCTTAGGGTTTCATTTGCCTCATTCACCTTTTCATTTACCTCATTCACTTGTCACATGGCTCTTATCATGATCTCATAAGATATAAGCATTCACTAAATAAAGACTGTTTCCAACAAATCATATACAATCAATATAGATATGAAATCATGGAAACTTAACTAAATTTAGATTTTTCATATCATTTACTGAGATATCATGTATCAAGAATAAAATTCAATTAAGATAACCCATGAGATACATCCTAACCACTTATATGATTACTAGTCCTTTTCAATAAGGTTGAAACACTAGTGATGTCTCAATTAGGTTAAACCCTAATTACATCATTTGATATAAATCTGAAAAGCATTCTCACTAGGAAGTGTTGTATACGTTTCTGATATGAATCTACCATTTAGGAATCATTCAAACAGAGAAGGAATCCACATCATATCAATTTGTAACAATCTTAAATCAAACGAACATTTCAGGATTTAGAGTTATATGCTAAGCATTTAGGGATTTAGGTGCCATAATCAAATTCGTGCATTAGAATGTTTGAAGGAAGAACCCACTCACCCTAAGGTGTGAAAACACCTCACAACTGCAGCTCAACTCAGGGAATCTCGAATTCCTATCAAATCCCTAGCAATTCTCCCAATTCTTCTTCCATTCAACTCGGAAACCTTGAAAATGAGGGATTATGAAGAAAGGGTGAGAAAAGAGGGAATTTCGACATCCTCTTGGATCAAATCAGAGCATGGACGGAATCTTGACATGAGAGAGAAGATTCACCATAAAAGTCTATGCAAAGGATCCAAACTTACTTGATTTCACCCTTCCTGGAATCGCAAAACCCTAATTCAGCAATTCCCCCACTTTCTCCACTCAAGCCCTAATTCTCCCTCTCTCTCTAGGAGCTCGTTTCTCTGGAATGAAATGACGAAGAATGAGAGATGTGTGTGTGTGTGGTCGATCATATAAGCTAATTTGAGCTGCTTGGGTCAATTGCAAATTGACCCTACACTCAACTTTAATTATATTGGCTGAATATTCAGTTATACAAAAGTTACTGTAATTCGTTTATTTTAGAGATAAAACATTCTCCAAAAATTATGGAAATTTATAAAGTTGTTTATAATTGATCTATAAAGCTTCAGTTAAAATTTGAGATCATTTGGAGTTACCAATAAATAATTAAAAATAGAACAGTGCACTGCTAAATTGCTGTCTGCAGAATATTCGGCCGAGTTTGTCCTGCACAAAACTCGACCGACACCCTTACTGTAGGGATTCAAAAGTCATCCAAAAATTACGCCAATTTAACAGAGTGTCTAAAATTGTGTTTTTCAAGCACAGTTAAAATTTGAGATCAATTGGATATACCAATAAAAATATAAAATTCAATTACCACACTGCTGTATAAATCTGGAAATGTGATCGGCCGAGTTTGAAACTCGACCGATAAACAGGTCAGAGCATTCTTCAAAAATTCTGATATTTTTCAATGTTGTTCACATTTTATATATCCAAATCATATCCAAATTTAAAGTAAATCAGAGTTACACATAAAATACTAAAAATCATTTAGTGAGACATTCTACTTATCAAATTCTGTATTCATGTATCATCAAAACCCTATATTGGGCCGATTAGGGTTTATGTTTCTCAAACCCTAATTACAAGACAAAAGAACATTTAGACTTCTTATCATAATTAAAACATCCTAATTGTATTATCGTCATCAATTAGATTTCAAGAATGATTATTCCAATTAATCTTTGCAATTGTCTAGGTAAACCCTAGTTTACCAATTAAGCTCAAATGGGGTCGTAACAGATATAGCTTTCACCACCGATGTATCAGTTGGAATAGCTATTGCGGCTGAAATAGATGGAGGTTGTAACAGTCGTTGATGTTTTCAACTGTTGAAAAAAATCATGTGATGAACCCTAGCCTGACCATGTCGAGCTAGGCCCGTCCGGTCTGACAGGGAGAAATCTTGGAAAATCGTTGTGTTTTCCTGTTTGGTGCCTGTAGGTCCCTAAATTGTCTAGTTGAGCAACTTTATCTTCAAAATCTATATAAATTATGAAAAGATAAGTATCTATCTAGAGATATTTTAGACATATTAAAACTATAATTACACAAAACTATAAATAAATGAGTAGCATAAATGACTAAATTTGGATGTCATCAACCACCCCAAGCTTAAACCCTTGCTTTTCCTCAAGAAAGACTATGCTCAAAGAACAAAAAGATAACGTCCAAATTTGGCATGGCGATAAATGCTAAGGTTAAGAAAAATAGTCTAAAACATCAATTCACCTGATGCATGTTGTTTCATAACAAACCCCCACCAATCGAGAAAAATCTACTAATGTAAGATCAAAGATCATTCAAGCAAGATTAAGGGAATTCACCGCAACCTATAAGTACTTGTGAAGGTTTGAATCATAATTATATAATATAAAAGAACTATCACATAAGCGGTCTCACAGGTGATGAATAATGAGCTACTATCATGTGTTCATGTAAACTAATTAGGAACAACGTGTCTCCCACTTATTTGGGTCCTAAGAAGAAACAAAAAGCAAAAAGACTCTAATGACTTCTGAGGATCCCGATCTGCATCAGGATGGTAACGAGCAACAGTCCCTGCAGTCCAGGCCAGTTCACTTAAAGCAGTGACACAAACACCTCATACTGTGCTTGAACCAACCCTGCTACGGGGATGATCTCATAGGTCTCCTAGGGGTTCCTAAGGACCCTCTAATGAGCATTCGGGGTGGTACTACAAGGAACGACATGCCCATATTCATGAGCACAATCATAAACCGGTTGGGTACCATTTCAACTCTTCTGAAAGAGGAAACAACGTTCATTTATTCACACTTAGAATTTTATTCTCTGCATTCTATTGTGTAGTTTGGGGTGGAACTATTTTGTTATTTTTGGGGTTTTTGGGAGATCAAGCCCTCTTTTGCAAATCTTTAATTTTTTATCTTTTTAACTCAATCTAAGGTGAGAGGGCTTGCAAACCATTAAGGAAAAACACTTCAATTTGATTATTGCTCAAAACTCATCATTATTTGCTTGTATACATGTGTGAAAAGTAATAGTTATGATTCAAGGATCCTTAGAGTAGGGGCAACTTTGTGAATAATTCGTCTTGGAGTCTTGATCATACTCTAGTTCTTTCCAACCATCTCGAATCATGTGTAATTCATTCACAACATAGATCGAGGGAATAATGTTTTAATTTATGAAAAAGGCACATAACATTAAGTTGATTGCCAGATATAAGGAAAAAGTTAGGGAGCTAGTAGACCAAGAGATCTTGCAAATTTTAAGATGAAAAATTGTGCATTTAGGAATAAAAACAAGCATTTAATTATAAGATTCACATCACATAGCCTTAATTGCAAAGCTAAAAATTACAAAACAAAGTCCTACAAAATAGTAAAGCTAGTCTAAATTGTTGATTTTTTTAAAAAATTTATGCCTCAAAGCAAGAAATAAACATGCATGTGTGAATTGTGAAGAGATAGAAGGGTGAATAGCCCTACCACCCCAACCTTAAAACTTTTCTTGTCATCAAGCAAGCCTTGAACTTGAGATAGTAGGGAAAGAATACATGGATGTAAAAGAAAGAAATTTGTTAAAGTCCTAGTATGATGCATGTATGCAAGGATATGTAAAAGTAGTAAGAGGAAAGAAACTACCTAAGAAAGAACATAAAAAAATTATTTTAACAAAAAGAGAAAAGAAATGTGTAACATAAATGATCATGGCTGCCCCACGATACTGACATTGGGATCCCAAATCCTAAGTTTTAGGACCAGTGTCACCTGTGTCTTGCCGATTAAATCTGCCATGCATGAGAATAAAAGGTGGAGCTCTGGGCCCTTCTGAGCCTGAAGTAGAGGAATAGAATCTGATGACTCAATGATTTCATCCTTGTACTAGAATTGTCTTAAAAAACACAGAAATGAATTCCTTGGTAAGTCATCCTCAAGGTACCTTCCAAGATATAAATATGCACAGGAAGGCCCTAGGATATCGACATTGGATGAGATGGAGGGGAGAGGCTGAAAGTATTCTAGAGGACTCCTATCTTCTCTCTCCACCATTAATTTTGAGGTTGGATGCTCGGATAAATTTTCATATACAGTTTGAGTCATCCAATCATATTCTGAACAAGAAGTATCCCAACTGAATCTGTTTGTAGTTCTACCACCCCAAGCTTGTCACCTTCTATGGGGCTTGGGGTATCTTCAGGCTCAGCAACCATGTTGTGATGGATTGTCCATACTTCTCCTTCAATTCCAACCACCCCTTAAAAAGGGATGGTGGCAAATGTCAGCTCATGTTGCTCTAGTTCATCTTCATCAGTATACTCACTCCCCCAAATTGAATAGTCATCATCCACCTTATTGAGAAAATTGTTCCAAACCATGATTGGCGTACTGCTCAAAGTGAACTGACAAGTCTCAATATGAAAGATATCACCCTACTTTAGATCAATGTTTGATTCAAGTTCCCCAAACTGACCTTCCTGTTGTGAGGTTGTTTGACTACTCTCGTGAGGATAAGAGTCATCATCATCATCATATAACCATTCATGCACGTGGCTTGTATCTTCCATTGGTTGATCAACTAAATCATCTGGATAAAATGAAGGGTTCCCCCATGTTGGTGGGTCTTAACGGAAACATCTTGGTGAATCTAGTTGATGGTCTGAATAGGATGGTGAGGCAAACTCCACTTTAGGCCTAATGAAATGGTTTTGATGATTGTAATCTTCATGATCGTGTGATGGTGTTTGCAACTATGTGGTAACCAAATTGATGATCTCTTGAAGTATCCTTCACTATTCAACATCCTTATTATGAAGTTGTTCAACATAAGCGACAATTCTTTTGAGACCCATCAATTCTACCATACACTTCTTTTGGGAATGTACTGTGTCAAACTATTTCTTTTGGATGAATCCTTGTTCAACTGTTTGAAGTATACTCCTACTATGATCTATGACCTCAGTGGCTACATAGAAATGATGATCTTGCTTTTCTAGTAGCTACTGAAGTGGCTTGACTTGTTCTTGGAGATGAGGAGCTAAGTAGGAGGTTAGCACATTGACACTTTCTCTAGCTAGCTCCACTACTCTAATCAGTTCTTGATCCCATGTTGAACCAGAGGTTGAGGGTTGATCAACAATCTCCTTCGCTGAGAAATGCACTAATGATGATGGTGGAGGTGAGTATAGCTCAACTAGTTGCAGCGCATGACTTTTAATTATTTACCAGTAGTCAGAATTGTAGAACATTTTAGGAGGATAGGTGGACAAGATAACTTGTCTTGTGGAAGCAAGATCCATGGCTGAAAAGATATATAAGAAAAAGGAAATCTATTCAGTATATATGAACAAGTATGTGTAAGACAAAAAGAAAAAAACTATGCATATATATACAGTCTTATGGATGACAAAACAAAATATTTGGGCATGCAAACATGGAGTTGATCAGCCCTGAGAGTGTGCTCTAAAAGTAGAGGTGTAAATCGAACTTTAAATTTATAACCTAAAATCTTCAAGGATGATCCACAACTTTAATACAGGGCCGAAGTAGATATACGAGATCGAACACAGGGGCGTAGGGATATTTAGGATGCTTAAGATCTGGATCTTAATTCAGTTAAACCAATCTGATAGTTGATAAAAGTGAACTAGAACTAGTCTAGCAAGGTTTCATGAAATAAAATAAAACAAAGTAAAGAAAACAAAACATAGTCTGTCAGATTCTACTAATCAGAGAGAAGGAGTTCCTAGATATGTAACCAAATGTTGGGAAGTCTATGCACCCATTCTAAGGTGTAGACAATCCTAGAACACCTCAGCAAGCAACCTATATATAAACATAGTATGTATTGTGGTATCTGTTGTTGTGGGGGTCATCCCACTCACTTTCGTACAACGTGACTATAACCCATCAATGATATGAAACCTCTCTCAAGGACAACATATAAATACCCCTAGAATGTTCCAGATACCCTGTCAGGTCTAGAACATTCAAGGATGCTAGGAATAGATGCGATCTAGATGGAACACAGACCTTGAGCCTGGGTGGGTTAGGCTAGACCCAACCGTGCGCATGTCTCTAGTTTTGTACAAATCACCTTGAACCTTCCTCTTTTCAAGTTCCGATCCAAACAATCTTCTCCTATCCATTTCTACAACTAATCTTTCAATCAAGGTATAAATAGAAGTTCAAGAAAGAAAGAGATCAACCAAACTAGCACTCATAACCATAAAGAGAAGATAGAATAGAAAACGTACTATATCTGAAATAAAACTGCTTGCTTAAGGTAAAAGTACATAAACATGCCCAAACATGCTACATATCCAAGAAGGAGCTCAACTAGCCATGGACAAACATAGTTGGCACTGAACAAAGATGGGAGAACATCATTTGTAAAGAAACAAAGGGGAACAGTAGAAGAAAGAAGAAGAAGAAGAGATTTAGCCCATAGAGGAGAGGTGGCACTTGCTCCTTAGCCTATATATGGGCTGGATCTCAAGTTTAGGTCATCCACCTTGGTCTTTTGGACTCCTTAGCCTCCTTTCTCTTCAATTGTTCCCCAAATAGTAGCTTGGTGAGTGTGTCGAGGTGGAATATGGCTGGGAAATGTGGGAAGTGGGTGAATGGTGCTGGAAAATGATGGTGGATGGAAGCTAATTAAAGGAATGGTGTAGGATAATATCTTCAACCCTTTCAGAACATGGAACTCTCCCATAGATCTCTATGAACCAAAAAATTGTAGAACCCCTTACTGGGTGGTGAGGGGTGGGTATTTATAGGCGAAGGTAGAATGTTGGTGATAAGTGGTCACTACACCTTCAATGTCGCTACATAAATGATGCTCCTCCTCGACCTGACCGTTCTGGGCTGGGCGTGACCATGTCGAGTGTAGCGTTCGATACAAATGGAGGTTGTTGTGGTCACCACAGATGCAACGGTCGAAATAGATGTAGTGATCGCTACAGATGGAGGTCTAAGAAATCTTTAGAGTCATGGTTGTAGCGTTCGCTACTTTCTCCTCTCGGCCTAATCGTGTCGGGTCGGGTCTGACCATGCTGAGCATAGCGGTCTATACAGTCGTGATGGTCATAGCTGTTGCAATGGATGTAGCAGTCGAGATGGATGTAGCGGTCACAACAACTATAGCAGTCACATTCTTCGTATCAATCACAATAGCTGTTGTAGTCAAAATGGATGAAGGTCATAACGGTCATCGAGATTTTCATCTACTACAAAAAATCTGTGATGACCCTCGGACTGTGCCGAGATGGGCCTGCATGGGCCAATGGGGAGAAATCTCAAAGAATTGATGTCTTTTCAAGTTTGGTAACTACAGGTCCCAAAATTGATTAGTTGAGCGACTTTATCTTCAAAAGATATATAATTATGAAAAGATAAGTATCTAGAGTTGTTTTGGGAATATTAAGGATATAATGACACAAAATCATAAATAAATTCTTAGTATAAATTCCCGAATATGGGTGTTATCACCCAGTATAATTGAATGTTATCTTTGATCCAATTAAATATAATCTCTGATCTAATTGGATGTTATTTTAGGTCATAATTAGATGTTATCTTCATTCCAATTGTTTTGTATTTCAGACCTGATTGAATGTTGTCTCCGGTCCATTTGGATTTAATCCCCAATCTAATTGGATGTTATCTCTGGTCAATTTGTATGTTGTCTCCAGTCCAATTAGATATTATATCAGGTCCAATTGTCTGTCATCTCCAGTCTAATTAGATGTTATCTCCGATCCATTTGTATATTATCTCTGCTTCACTTGGATGTTATCTCCGGTCTATTTGTACGTTATCTCTGGTTCAATTTATTGTCATCTCTTGTCCAATTTGTTTATCTCGTCTAATTTATTGTTATGTCAGTTCCAATTTGTTGTTACATTGAGTCCAATTCATTGTTATGTGTTTCCAATTTGTTGTTCTCTTTAATGAAATTTTATGTTATCTATTGTCCAAATTGTCGTTATCTCCGATCCAATTTGTTTTTATCTCGTGCAATTTGTTATTATGTTTGGTCCAATTTATTGTTAATTTTGATCTTATTTGTGGTTAATTTCAATCTAAATTTTCATTATATCTGGTCCATTGTGTTGTTATCGCTAGTCCTCATTTCACTCATCACAACCATATATGTTGTTATCTCCAGTTTAGTTTGTTGTTATCTCTGGTCTAATTTGTCTAGTTTATTGTTCTCTCTTGTCCAACTTGTTGTTATCTCAGATCTAATTTGTCTCTATATCTGGTCCTTTGAGTTGTTATCTTTGTTCCTCATTTCACTCACATAAACATACATGTTTTTATCGTTTGTACTCATTTATTTGATTTATTTGTTATTCCTAGTTTAGTTTGTTGTTATCTTCGGTTCAATTTTTCTGGTCCATTTTTTTGTTATATCTCAGTCCAATTTATTGTTATCTTTTATCCAATTTGTTGTTAAATCTAGTACAATTTATTTCTACATCCATATGCATGTTCCACAGTGTTGTAATCTATGGTCAGAGATTTATTTTCTCTCTCCTCCTTATATAAGAAAAGTAATTTTCTTACTCATCTTTTTTTCTTTTTTATTCTAGTTGCTTCCCTCTTGTATTTTATATTGTATATTATATTTCTCAAAAGTATGTCAATAGTGGTCTTATTGTAAAGTAATTTGTGTAAGAAATGTTATGGTTTTTATTTTGGCAAAAGAAGTTATAAGAAAAATAAATTATTCTCTCATCTCCTATATCTCTTTCCAACCACTTTTTATCACCTTCATCCACTCTCTCTCTCACCCAATTTCTTCTCAGTCTCTCTCCCTCATTATCTCTCCAACCTGTACTTTCTCTTAGTCTCCCATATTTTCTTCCATCCCGTCTTTGGGAGATTTGAAGCAAACATTTTCTACCCCTTTGTTTGCTCTGGGAACATGTGCTGCTAACAGAGAAAAATCGTTCAAAATCTCATCTAATCCAACATATGTATATCATATCTTTTGGAGATTAGCTATATGGAGTCCAACCCATAGACCAACCCAGATGACATGTATCATCTGTACATTGCTATCAATGTCAACATCCTGCCAAAATTTCACACTTGAAAAATGTGAAAAGGAGAGAGAGTGGGAGAGGAGAGTGGGAAGAGGGAGAGTGGGGAGAGAGTGGTTGTTAATGGATGTTGCTTTTTCCAATGTAAGAGAGAGAAATGTGAAAGGGAGAGAGAGTGAGAGGAGAGTTGGGAGAGGGGAGTGGGTAGAGAGAGTTGTTATAGGAGAGAGAAAAAAGAATAAGTTACTTTTATCCATAACTTTCGAACTGTAACACATTTTTTAACAAAATAAACACTGATGCACTCCTTACAAAGATACTTTACAACAAGATCAAGTTCGACATATTAAAAAATATATATATACAATCTAAAAGATGAAAGATAATGTGATTGTAAAATAACTATTTCAATGAAATAAAAAGGTTATGTTCTTTAAAAATAGTTTAAAAAAAGACTAATGTCAACATAATTTTGATAGAAAAATAAATGACTATACTTTCCTCCTATTTTGTATATTTTCTATCTCATTTAAAAAAATTGAACCTGAAAAAACACACAATTGCAGTAGAAATAAATGTACAATTAGAACGGAGATAAGTACAAGTAAATCATAGATAATTTATAATTGGGCCTTACATAAGGTACATTTGAAAAAGAGATAACATCAAGTTGGAAAAAAATAACATATAATTGTATAAGAAAAAATACACAATTTGACATAGGATAACATGGGATCATATTAAATAACATGGGATGACACGGGATAAACATGGGGCAACATGAGATAACACGCAATGTGACATGGGATACTATATAGTTTGAAGTGGGATAACACATAATTTGACATCGGATAACATGATATAGCATGTGATAACATGTTATAGATTTGACTCGAGATAACATGAGAAACACATGGGTTAACATGGGATGACATGGGACAACATGGAATGACACATGGGATGACATGGGATAACATGGAATGACACATGGGATAATATGAGATAACATGTGATAACACACAATTCTTACATGGGATAACATGGGATGACAGGGGATAACATGGAATGACATGGGACAACATGGGACAACATGAGATAACACACAATTTGGCATGGGATAACATGCAATTTGACAAGGGATCACATTAAATAAGACATGGACAACTTGAGATAACACCCAATGTGACAAGGAAAACATGAGATAACACACAATGTGACCTGAGACCAGTGGCGGAGCCACATATAGGCCAGGTGAGGCATGTGCCTCATCCAGCCGGCGGTCAAGTATAGTACTTTGCCCTCCTATGTTACACACCTTATTAACTACAAGTTTGGTTTACTAGATTAACTGTTTTCAGAATACTAAGTGCTGGTTTCCATCGTCACTTTATTCCGAGTTATGAAATGAACAACTGGAGACGCATACTGAACAAGTGTGAGTGAATTTGAAATAGTTACGTCCGATAATCATGTACAGTCATATAAAAGACATTCATTGCATTGGAAATTCAAATTAGTTCAATTCAGTTATTATCTTGTATGCAACTGTGCTATCAAATCTTCTCCATGCACCTACTAGAAGCTATAAAAATGTATCTTTGATATATACATAGATAATATGTCTATCTTTTTTTCATTTATTTTTCTAGCGTCAGAAGGTTTATGCTGCTTCTATATATCTCCCATCCATATCTTTTTAACATGTTCCAAATATGATCTTTGTTGAATGTTTCTTATCTTATGACAATATCATTTTTGTATAAGTGAAAGTATTATATTATACCTATATTTTCTTTTTCATTTGCAGGTAAATTTTGGTGGTGAATATTTATTCGTGCTTTTTCAATTTTGATTGTACGATGCTTTCTTTTGTAATTTAGTTGATGATACACAAATTCTCAATTTATCAATAAAGATTCAACTATAATTGTGCCTCACCCACTTTACATTTCTGGCTCCGCCATTGTCTGAGATAACAAACAATTTGACATCAGATAACATGTGATAGCATGTTATCATAAACAATTTGACTTAGGATAACATGAAAACACATGGATAACATGTGATGACAGCCGGGGTGGAATAGCTCGGGTGGTGCGGCTCGCAAGATCCCTGCGAGGGGGCACGGGTTCGACTCCCAGCATTCCATCGAAATGATTTAGCCCACGTGTCGGCCGGCCAACGATGCAACTGAATTGGGGCCCCAGTATGGGCGGCAGGGGTCCCTGAGAGTTTACATCACCTGCGGGGTTGACTAAGTGGCGCTCGTGCGGGGGTGGTTCTCTCGCAAATAAAAAAAAACATGTGATGACATGGGATAACATAGGATGACACATGGGATGACATGGGATTACATGAGATGACACATGGGATAACATAGGATAACATGAGATGATACACAATTTTGACATGGGATAATACATGATAACATGGGATGACATGAGATAACATGGGACAACATGGGATAATATGAAATAACACACTGTATAATGGACAACATGATATAACAAAAAATGTGACATGGGATAACATATAGTTTGACATGGGATAACACACAATTTGACATTGGATAACATGGGATAACATGTGATAACATGTTATAATAAACAATTTGACCTGAGAAAATATGGGAAACACATAGGATGACATGGGATAACATGGGATGACAGATGAGATGCACATGGGATACATGGGATGATAGAGGAGATGCACATGGGATACATGGGATGAGACGTATGTTATCCCATGTTAGCCTATTTTATACCATTTTCTATCCTATGTTATAACATGTTATTTTATATGTTATAATTATTTTGATAAAAAATATTATCAAAGTATGTAGACATTAGTCTTATTTTAAGGAATTTTTTTATTAGTAGTCTATCAATTTTTATTACGTTTAAAAATTTGTTATAGTTTCAGAGTTATAAGAAAAATAAATTTTCCTCTCCTCATTTTTGACATTTTACAATCACAATATCTCTCCTCTTTTAGATTGCATATTTTATTTTTCCAAAATATGTCGAACTTGATCTTGTTGTAAGGTAACTTTAAAGAGTACAGCAATATATATTTTATTATAAATTTCATTACCATTTAAAAGTTATAAATAAAAACATGTTCTCTTTCAACAGCAAAGAAACTGTGAAGAGCAGCGGCGGCAACCTGTCACAGGGGAGGAAGGAGGATACCCCCCCTCCGCCGAGGCAGGCTGACTTCCCAGAGTTGCAATCCAGAACGGCCGTTAGTACACCTACGGCGGGGCAGGAACCACGGACAGTGGTATCATACAAAGATGTTGTGGGCGGCGGTACCGACGTACGCAGGCTCCCATTTCTGGGTTTCGAGAATCCAAACATTACACTGAACAAGGAAGATATTGCTATGAGTATAGTGGACGGGACACCGAAGTTCGAGATTGTTGAAGATAGGTTTGAGGAGATGGTTAAACCTTGGATGTTCGCGGTAGTCGTGAAGGTAATTGCGCACAACATAGGATTCCTAACCTTACAAGACAGAATCCGGGCCATGTGGAAACCTGCAGGAGCGTTCAGACTCATCGACCTGGAGGATAACTATTTCATTGTGCAACTCACTAGAGAAGATGATTATCTTACAACGTTGATGGGGGGGCCCGTGGCCGGTGATGGGTTCGTATCTTAGCGTCCAACCCTGGGACAGAACCTTCTCCCCGTCGGCGGAGAACCCTAAATACATGGTGGTCTGGATTCGCATACCACGGCTACCAATCTACCTGTACCACTCTCGTTTTCTGGAAGAAGTAGGGGACGCGATCGGAACCACGATCAGAGTAGACGCCAACACTGACCAGAAGAAGCGTGGCAAATTTTCCCGTATAGCTGTGAAGCTGGATACCAGCAAGCCATTGGTCCCGGAGATCATCGTCCAAGGAGAAACTACAGGGTGGAGTACTAGAATTTGACTAGTATCTGTATGTTCTGTGGCAAGATTGGACACAGCGATGACGTCTGTATGGAAAAGAAGCGGGCCATTGAAGCCCAGGCAAAGGCAGGAAAATAGAAAGAAAGCGAGGAGATCCGACCAAATCCCATGGGGAAATTCACGGAGCACTTACATGCAAAGGCGTTCGTCAGGAGGCCAAGGAAGGATGAGCAACCGAATAAGAAAGGAGGACTACCAACACATAATAAATTTGGTAATCTTGATGTCCCGGAGGAGGCCAATGTGGAAGCGGTCCCTGTGGAATCTGTAGGACCAAAGTCGGGCTACAAGTGGCGGCAGTGGAAGGCAGCGAATAAGAAGAAGCGCCCGGTGGAGGAGTAGCGACCCACGCAGGCGGCATCTTGGCGAGCCAAAGAGGGAACGACGAGCCAAAACGACAAAACGCATAACCACCAAGCTGTGACAATCGAAGGGGATGACACTATTGTCATACCAGTGGACGACGAAGGAGGTCACGAAAGTCTGAGCTTCAAGATGGGAGTAGTCCTGAACCGGAAAACAACGGATTTGTATAGCAGCCCGACCAAATCTATATGATTTGGTGCGTCAACAGGGGTACATCTCCGGAACCGGAAGATTATGAATTCGAAAGACTTAACGAAGAATGGCCCAAGGAAGAAAACTCGACGAAGCGGACCTGAGGAGGTGAGTACACCGGGAAGTGAAGACCCGAGGCCATCAGATATGATCACCCAATGATTATAGCTGCATGGAACGTATAGGGTATATGTGGAAAAGATACCCAAAACACAATTAAAGATTTATCACAGCTGCATAAAATCGACATTCTTGCGGTACTAGAGACGAGAACCAGTGGTAGTAAGGAGGACAAGATTGTCAGAACGTTGGGGTTTGAACAGTCCTACCGGGTTGAAGCTAAGGGGTTCTCAGGCGGCATATGGGTGTTGTGGAGAAGAAGATTGGGAAAAGTAGAGATATTAGCGAGCCACAAGCAGTTTGTACATTGTCGGGTGAACAAGCAGATCAGGGTGACCTTCGTCTATGCGAGCACAAAGCAAATGGGAAGAAGATTGTTATGAGATCATCTCCATACCATGGCATCGACGTCGGACTCACCATGGGTGGTGCTGGGAGACTTCAACACAGTGCTAAGTGCGGAAGAAAAGGTAGGCGGAGAACCGATCGTGCTGAGTAGTTGTAGGGAGTTCGCGGAGGGACTCCGTAACGTCGAGCTTGAGGACTTGGGCGCATCTGGTCCAAGGATGACGTTCAGATGTGGATGGCTCACTGAAAGGTTGGATGGAGCGGTAGCTAATCAAGCATGGCTTGAAGCATACCCGGCAACAGTTGTTACCAATTTACCTCGCGTAAATTCGGACCACGCACCAATTTTAGTCACAACAAGGATGAAAACTCAGATAGGGGGTCGTCGACCGATGACAAGCATTATTTGGAATAATAGACCCTCCTTCCCAAAATTTCTACAGCAGAACTGGAACAACTCTCTGCCCTTCCATAAGGCGATCACAAACCTGATGAAGAAGTCGGTGCAATGGGATCTGGAGGAAAGACGGAAGAATGGGGCTAGGAAGCACAGGCTTTTATCTGAGATTGGGAGACTGCAGGCTATCGACAACCTTAGCTCGAACGTAGAGCATGACAACAAGTTGGGGGAGCTGCAGTTAGAATACAACGAACTGATCAATTCTGAGGCGGAGGAGTGGAGACAAAAGGCGAGGTGTGACTGGATGAAGGAAGGGGATGCTAATACCAAATATTTCCAAGACCTGGTTAAATCTAAAAGGCAAAGAAACCTGATAACTAAGCTAAATAAAAATCAAGGTTCTTGGGTGGAAGGGGAAGAGCTGCAGGAAGTTGTCTGAGGGTATTTTGCTGATCTTTTCACGGGGAGTAGAAGAAGAGGGGGCAGATCTGTAGCTGCGGAGTACGTAGGTAGATTTCCCACGCTGGAGGAGCCGGAGCGGCTAACATTGGGGCAGATACCAAGTAAGGAGGAAATGAGGGAAGTGTTGATGAAGATGAATCCAATCAAGGCACCGGGGCCGGACGGTGTGGATGCCAGATTTTTACAAAAAAACTGGGATCGCTTAGGCGACTCAGTTTCCCTAATGATATCTAAGTGTTTTGCAGGTGACCCGATCAAAGCTGAATTGGCAAACTCAACGTTAATTCTGATCTCGAAAACAAAGACGTCGGAGAGCTGCAACAATCTCCGCCCTATTTCTCTTAACAATGTCGGGTTGAAGCTTCTTTCAAAAATCATAGTGGAAAGAATCAAGCCTTATCTGTTGGAGTGGATTGCGCCAGCGCAAAGCAGCTTTGTGCCCGGAAGACGCATTACAGATAACATCATTTTAGTTCAAGAGTTAGTTCATTCCATGAAGATGAGATTGGGCAAATGTACTGCAATGGCGATGAAGGTGGACCTTTCAAAAGCGTACAACAAGATGGACTGGGACTTTATCCATGATACTTTAAAGAGGACAGCTATACCACAACATCTAAGGCAGGTCATCATGAATATCATAACAGCATGGGAAATTTCCATCGTCTGGAATGGAGCGAGTTTAGCACCTTTTAAAGCCACCCGAGGGGTGTGACAAGGGGATCCACTATCCCCTTACATCTTCGTACTTTGCCTTGACAGACTGAGTCAAGACATTGCGAGGGAGGAAGTCAATGGCAATTGGGTGCCGATCCGAGCTACAAAAAACGGGATTGGAATTTCGCACATATGTTTCGCGGATGACTTGATACTGTTTGGTGAATCTACTACGAAGCAAGCAAAGATAATGATGGCAGTCATGAAGAGATTCGAGCGAGCTTCAGGAAAGATCTTGGCGAAAGAGAAGTCAGCTATCTTCTACTCCAAAAATACAACCCCTCAAGCAAGGAGGGCGATCACGAGGGTTACAGGCATACGGAAGACGGAGGATCTAGGGAAGCATCTTGGGGTTCCAATCATACATGAGCGAACATCTAAAGCCATGTATCTCGACATCATCAACAAGATAGAAGCAAGGATATCTTCGTGGGTCAACAATTCACTATCATTCGCGGGAAGAGTAACTTTGGCCAAATCTGTTCTGAACACCATCCCCATCTATACTATGCAATCAACAGCCCTTCCAGGAGCAGTTTGCGACAATATTGATAAAGTAGTTAGGACTTTCATCTGGAAGGGAGCAGTGGGGTAGAAGGGCACCTATTCAGTTGTGTGGGACAAATTCTGTGCTAACAAGAAATCTGGAGGACTCGATATTAAGATGGCGAAGCTACAAAATGAGGCACTGCTGCAAAAAATGTGTTGGGACTATATATCGCAGCGCCATGCCTTATGGAAGACAGTAATGAAGGAGAAGTACCACCATCGAGTCAATCAAGGTGTTGCAGGAGCTTCACAGCTTTGGAGGATGATTAACAAACTTAAACCAAAGCTGGTTTCGGCCACCGGTAAGGCAGTTTTATCTGGAGAACTCACGTCAGTTTGGCATGACAACTGGGTTGCAGACACACAACCAAAGCTAAAGGACCAGGCTCAAATACCAGGGGATCTGTTAGGCCTAACCGTCAGTTCCATGGTCAACATGAACGGTGGCTGGGACGTGGAGTTTATAAACCAGTGGTTTGAAAAGGAGTCAGTACGTTTAATTCTGGAAATGCCCCTCGGATCCTACAGCAGGCGCTGATGAAATCGTTTACTTGACGGACAGAAGTGGACAATTCACTGTCAAAAGAGCATACAATCTTTTGCAGACGGAGCATACCAGGCACTCGCCAGGGAGGTGGATGAATCTATGGCAGCTGAGGGTACCCCAAAGAGTCAAAACGACTCTGTGGCTCACAATGCATGGCAGTCTCATGACAAATGAGACTCGGGTCAGGCGTGGTTTCACTGATGATCCGTTGTGCCCAAGATGCCATATGGCTTCTGAGTCTGCAATGCATGCGCTGATAAGCTGCGCGGATGTCCAGGAAGTATGGAGTCGCGTCCAATAGACCACAGGGTTAAATCTAATTCAAGAGAGCACAATGGTGAACTGGCTCAGGGCTCACCAGCGGAAGAGGAAGGAGCAGACTGACTGGAGTACTTGGGTTGCTATTACTATTTGGAAGTTGTGGGGTTTTAGATGTAGTACAACGTTCCAGGAGCTCAACGTTAATGCTGTTGGCATGTTTAACAGCATAAAACAAGAGGTCACACTATGCAGGATGGCTTTCGCTGGAGAAAATGCAATGGGGAATGACCGGATCAGCGACGATCATGGATGGACCAGCCCGCCGAGGGAGAAGGTGAAGGTTAACGTCGACGCTGCAGTAAAGAGGAAGAGGAAGGCTATGGCTATCGGGTTCGTCATCAGGGATCATGAAGGAAGGTGGCTAGGAGGAGGGTGTGATAAAGGGGCAACGCTAGACGTCATGGCAGCTGAATTGAGAGCTATCGAGCTGGGTTTACAGGAATGCCGCGTGCAGTTCCGTAAGATTCTACTAGAATCGGATAGCAAAGTGGCAGTGCAGTTGCTGACGAACAACATTGCCACCCCAGCTAAGTATAAAGCGAGCTGCTATTTCATTAGTAAGCTGTGTAAGGAGTTCGATGTAGTTACCTTTAAGTATAGGAAGAGAGTGTGTAATAAGGTGGCTGATAAAGCAGCCAAGTGGTGTCTAAAACAGGAGGTCGATTGTAGGAGGTGGAGTCGGTGCCCTAGCTTCCTCACTGACTTGGTGAGGGAGGAAGCTACATCGAGCCACAGATCGTTCATGGATGTGCAAGTACCTGGACTGAGGGAACATGATGAATAAGATTTTCCCCAGATTGTCCCAAAAAAAACATATTCTCATTTTTTATCTCTCCTACATCAAATTTCTCTCTCCACTCCTCTCTCTCTCCCACGTTGATACAACAACAAAAGTAAAAGGAAAAGTGGAGTTGGGCATGTAGATGGGTAAGTGAGTGTGGGCCATGGGAATAAAAGGACAAAAATCATCCCATTTGGCCTCTCGTTTGGCCTTTGTATAGGAAAATTCTAGCCATAGGTATTGTCACACCCGTTGGCATACTCAAAGTATGGGGAAGAGAGAATTTTAATACATCCCACACCTGTAGCCATTTTTTATATTATTGTCATGTGAAAGTCAAGCAATGGCATGCAAAGTGTTGTTTTTGTATTCACTCCTCATTTAATTGCACATGTGATATACCACCCACTACATATTACAAGAAGTATTTACTTTTACCTTTTTTCGTTCTAATTCCTTCTATTTTTTTTTACAAATCACTCTATTGCCTCCCGATTCCTCCTTAGTCCAGATTCTATCTCAAATGCGCACGTTACTGTACTTATAAAATGTATTATTAGTATTGTACGTCATGCATTGTACATCTTGTATTATAATATTTTATAAAGAATAAAATGTGTGCAATATGTGTAAAATTGTTATTAGTATTGTATATCTTGTATTGTACGTCTCGTACTGTAATGTTGTGTTGTACTTTTTTACTGTAAAATATGGTTGTTAGTAATGTGCTTCTAGTACAATGTGTTTATTTGTACTGTACTTCTTGTACATAATTTTATCAAACCCTACTTTTGAATGTATGAAAATTTAATTGTTAGCACCATGCTTCATGTACAATGTGGTCAGTAGTAATGTACTTTTTGTATGACATTGAAAACAATAGCACGACGATGCACTCCGATAGGATTGGCGAAAGTTGGAAAGCGGACATACTGTACTTGGGCAGAATGGAGGTGGAGAGAGGAGTTGCGAGAGAAAATATGAATTTTCAAAATTGGGGCTAAAGAGAGAACTTTGGAACTCTTTAGCTTCTATGTGGACTTAATTGGTGTGGAATTAATTTATACGAGAGAAAACAGATGGGACCACCCTTTTACAGACGGTGTGGAATTAATTTACATGAGAAAAATTGTTGGAACCACCTTTTTACATATGTGTGGAATTAATTTGTATGAGAAAAATAGTTGGGACCAGCCTTTTACATACTCCCGAGAATCGGGTATATGGGCGGGTGTAACAGTGAATGTGAGTAGTGTTACTGTGTATATAGTTTTCCTATCTTTTGGAAGCTTTCCCTAGACATCGGGTCCTTGCTGCGTCCACAGAGGTAATCAAAGTGTCCCCTCACCACTTATAGCTTTTGTCTCTTCAATCATTCATTGTGTCCGCACACTCCTCGCAAACTCAACAAATCTTCACAAACATGATTCCATGACCCTCTTACGGCTATTGCCTACCAGGACGTGAATATCCTGCTCTCGTTGGAACTTGACACTGTAGGAAATAAGTGTAACAAAACGTGGTGAAGTCCTTTCAGGTGTCGTGAAGACCATTCAACGATAACTAAGTGTAATAAGAAGGATAGTCAACTATAGTTTGATATCGCAGAGTATTAAAACACGCAATTGGTAATGTGTTTGAGTTACCTCGACGGAAATCAGCTCACCAATCAGATTTGATTTTGTAGACACGTAAACTTTTACATGACATATGGTGGCGTATGCACTACATATAGAAAAGTGGCTGTCTTCGTAGACTCCTTACTATTGTGAAGTTATTACTTGCACATATTCAACATAGTGGATTGGCAATATAAGCGCAGAGATGGAACCTTTTGAAGAGAGGCAGACATGGTAGTTAGTCACGTTACCAGAAAGGAATATAGTACTTGTCTACAAATCGAGCTACAAGATGGAGACTATGATAATAAAAAGGTATAAAGTTTGATGCACATCTAATTGCTAGAGGCCACAATTAGCATCACATTATCTATTATGTCAATCGAAGCTAATTTCAGTCCCTAAGCACACCTCTCGAGGAGTACTTTGAAAAAAGCCATTCCTTCTATAAGAAGAATGTTAGTTTTATATAGAGAAAAATAAGTTCTATTGTCTAAGTTATGCCATCCACTTTCTCTTTGATATAACAACATGCCTATGTGAAAACATTTCTTTCTAATTGCTTATGGTCACAGGTTACACATTCGCATTGCTCAACGAGGAGTCTGTTCTATTTGAGTGCCTGAAGAACTTGCACTATAATTATTGTCACCTAACTTTATTATTTCCATAAAAAGGCAACATTATCTGTCTCAGGGACATGGGAAAATGACCATACATAGTCCCCTTGTTGGTAACGAGAGGTTGAGCATGGTTTGAGACTTGGGGACCACAACGCAAAAGAGACGAACAACCTATTTTTACAACAATTGTCATCTAATTTTTTCAGCTTTCTACCTCTATTGATTTCATGCATATCTCTTTTGGGACTACTTCCGAAAGTTGACGTGATTGTTAACTGGATTTTGGGAAAGTACATTTGAATTGGATTGAACCTGGACCAACATGGTGCATAGTCTAGTTTCATTGCATGACTTTTAGTTTAAACTTAAAATAAGTTGAACCTAGACAAATATTTTTTTAGAGCAAAAGGATTGATTCATTACTTGTTAGCGATACAACATCTACAATTGGGATGAAAGATACAAACAGAACAAACAAACATCAAGTTCAGTAACCCAAGAACACTACAACTCATTGCAACGAGAGTGAGACATTTCTGCATTGATTCTTCTTCCTTGAGGTTGTCTTAAGCAGCTTCCCATGAAGAATTCCTTCAACCTGAGCATTGAGTAGTGGTAGGGGTGCTGGAACAAGATGGTATTCTACTCGTATATCAACTCAAACAACGCCATACAGCTGAGTAACAAGATCAATCCAAAGAAACAAGGAGATCTAGTTGTAGCTAGAGATCTCATCGCTCTCCCGAAGAGAGGTCACAACAAAGTGCGACAGATAAGATGCCGACTAGCGGCGACAAATAAACGCCGCTAGCGGTGACAAACCAGACAGATAGACTGCCATTGACCCTACCGAAATGAAAAAGCCCAAAACAGTAAAGGAGAAGGCACCTTGACACCCAACACAAAGGGGAACGTCAGCTCCCAAAACGTCACAAGAGAGACCCCTGAAACCACACACCCGCAATGGCACAAGGGTCGTCAGAACCAGCACCGTGATCTGTGTCGAGGTAGAGATCTGCATGAGCCGATAGGCAGGGTCGTCAAGTGGCAAGCTCCACAGCTCTGAAGCGGACGATCGCACCTCTCGTTGGGGAGTCGCAACCGGAAAGCCCAAGGGGGAGCAGGGTTGGCAGCTACGGCGGGCAAACCCCCTCCCCCAGGCCGACGGAGATCTAGGCGGAAGCCCTAGAGCGAGTCACCAAAGCAAAAACCTATCCGCAACGCGTTTCTTCTGTCAATCACTATAACTAGTTGTAACAAGGCTTTGAACCTGGACCAACATGGTGCATAGCCTAGTTTCATTGCATGACTTTTAGTTTATACATAAAACAAGTTTCCTTAGTTTAGTTTCATTGTCTGACTTTTGTGTTAAACTTAGACCAAATGAACCCTATACTAAGAAGGATCGAGGATCCACTTCGAATTAACTTTCTATATAATGACATTTCTGTAACATAAGTTTAGACTAAAAATGATATTATTTTCGAATAGCCTTTCATGTAAACCGAGGCTATGCCAGCCCCAACATCAGGAAGGAATCTTTCCCGGATTTCATTATTCAGAATGGCTTTTTTTTTCTCCAAAAAGAAGGCTCGAATCGAGTGTGCTATAAAAAATCTAAAAGATGCCAAATGCTTCTCAACTATCACTGTCTTATAAATGTTCCGCAACTAATTGTTCAAACATGTAGCATCATTCTTCAAACAATCACTTGCTAGACTAAAGATGCACGGACCACTCGCCAAGGACAGAGCTTGGGATGCTTTCCAAGTCATCGGGTCCTTGATGCATCCACAGAGGCCATTAAAGTGTCCCCTCACCAGTCATAGCCACTCATAGCTTTTGTCACTTGAGGCCGTACACTCCTTGCAAACGCAAACATCTTCAATAACGTGATTCCATGGTCCTCTTATGGCTTTTGCCTACGGAGACGTGAATATGCTGCTTTCCTTGGTTTGCTTGCAAATGGATGGATGGGGAAGCCTATCGACGGGGCTTTGTATGTATAAGTCCACAAGAAACCTCTACAATTATCGTCAACAACCTAACATAGAGACCAAGAAATTATCAGCCATTAACTAGCAGCAGCGACCGACCCAATCAGCAGAGTTTTCTGTGTGTGGGGTAGAGTAACTGGCGTCAGTTAAACAAGTGGTTGGCGTATTTTCTGCAACTGGCGACGCCGTCATGAACTCCCCACCTGGCGTTTTTATACCAGGAAAGCTCCAGCCCACTTAGTGCAATCATCATAAGAAACGCACTAGTTCATGCTAAACATTGTCATGTCTTCCTCTCCTCATCGTGGCATAGAAGTTAGAATCAGTTTGAGAGATATTCAAGTAAAACTCTGAATCTACCATTGAGAGATACTCAGGTAAATCTACCCCATCCATATCTCAATCTATCAATGTTAAAGCCACCAACGAGAGTATGGACCAACGTCATCATCGCACAGCCAGACTTGGCAGTCTTATGATTGTTGGATCACCCTTCTCTGTATCCAAGCCGGATTCAGTGTTGAGGGACTTTTTTTTCCAAAGACTTGCTGATGCAATCTCAGCCGTTCGTCTCCAAAAAAACTCCTAGATATTTGTGTACATAGTGAAACGTAGGTGAGTTTTACTCTGCACACGGATCTCTAGAGGGGGTTTTGAGGATAGACGGCTGACATTTCTATCACCGCATCTTTGGAAAAAAAAACCCATAGCACCGGATCTTTTGTGCTATATATGTAATTGCATGCATACCATCTACATATGGAAAATTCTAACCATAAGCACTGACCCACCCGCTGACATACCTGAAACATAGGGAAAAGTGAGTTTTAATACATCCTACATCTGCAACCGATTTTTTATATTATTGTCATACAAAAGTCATGTAATGGCATACAAAGTGTTGTTATTGCATCCATTTCCCAATTAGTTTCACATCTGATATCCCTCCATTACAGATTGCGAGACGTACTTAGCTTTAATTTTCTTTTCATTCTAATTCCTTCAATTTTTTTTGCAAAAAACTCTATTGTCTTCCGATCTCTCTTTAGTTCATATTCCATCTCAAATATACACGTATTGTACTTGTAAAATGTGTTATTAGTATTGTATGTAATGTATTGTACGTTTTGTATTTTAATGTTGTATAAAAGAATAAAATGTGCACAATATGTAAATGTGTTGTTAGTACTGTATATCGTGTTTGTATGTCTCGTACCGTACGTTGTATTGTACTTTTTGTACTGTAAAATGTGGTTGTTAGTATTGTGCTTCTAGTACAATGTGTCTGTTAGTACTTTACTTCTTGCACACAATTTTGTCAAATACTACTTTTTGAATATAGAAAATTTGATTGTTAGTACGGTATACAATGTGGTTCTTATCGTACTTTTTGCATGACATTGGAAATAATAGCACGACGGTGCACTCCAATAAGATTGACGAAGCTGAGAAGCAGGCGTACTGTATTAGTGCGGGAATGTCATTGAGTGGAATGGAGCTAGAGAGAAGAGTTGCAAGAGAGAAAATAATTTTTTAAAATTAAAACTAGAAAGAGGATTGAAGAGAGAACTTTGAGACTCTTTAACTTCTGTAAGTAGTTTGTGTTAAATTAATTTGCATGAAAGAAAACCGTTGTGACCAGCTTTTTACATACTCCCGAGAATCGGACGTGGGCCGGTGTATAACTTAATGTGGGTAGTGTTACTTTTCTATTATCACGTGGAAGCTCACACAGTGGCGCCTGGTCGTTCTGCTCCTTTTCGGCCTCTCATCACTCGTACGGGATTAAGGCATGCTGGATCAAGGGGCTGCTCAGACGCGACAGCGGAAACGGTACAAACGGAATCCAAACAAACATGTGACGATCCTTAATAGATAGGACGCCAAATGGATGATTAATCACTTGGTAGTGATACACAACCCTGAAATAAACCATGAAATAAACCGTTTAACGGCTATGTACTTAGATATAAACGGTGTAGTATCTTTTGTACTGAGCGTGTATATGTCTTGTACTTGGTATGTACATTTTGTTATATCGATCGTTCAAATTTCTTGTATTGTAGAAAGTATATTCCATATAGTTAATAACAGTTATGTAACAAAGTACTAATGATCTATTATTTCTCTGTATTATGTGTATATATTTATTGTATTGGAAATGCACAATTTCTTTTAGTACACAAAATGTATCTGTTGTTGACCAACATCTCAATATCAGCTATATAGCTAGACATTAATTGCTCAACAAAGGCATTTATACATTTTTAGTGGGCATGTTCATTTCTTTTAATGTGTATATTCAAAATACATATTGTGCAATTTTTTTTAATATGAAAGTAAGTGTTTGTGCATCGTTTTCCTTAAGCATTTAGAACAGATATTGGCAAGGGAAAGATGGGACTGTAATGTGAGAAGGCACTTGAAGTTTTATACTATTGAGTATATGTTGGTGATCGAGGATACAAATAAGGGATGTCCCCATGTGTACCTTAATATTTATTATGCATATGAGTATGGTTGAGTTTGTATCTCCAATTTTATATGATTGTCTTGCCAATATGATTGATAAATATGTGACAAGAAGACATTTAGGGGTAGTCCTACTCATTTGAGAGGTGTTATGACCTAAGTACCTAGGATGTGCATGATATTATTATGTCAGTTCTGAGCTGAGTAGCACCTACTTGTTATACTCCTATCCACTAAGGAGTTGTTGGATCTTAGGAAGATTAGTATCATCTGTGTTGGAATATAGAACTTTACAGTCACTAGCTAGTAGTTAGGTGCTACATGCCGACTACTCAGAAATTAATAATTAATTCTAAATCAAGTTGTGTAGTATTATCTATAAAATAATTTGGCAATTCAAATTATGCTTTAACTGTCTTTACATGCCTTGCATATTTTACATGCCCAATTTGTATGAAACTATCTATATAGTGTTATTCATCTGCCTAATCAAGGTATATGTATAGGTACAACAGAGGACAACTTGAAATACAAAGATTGACCGAATATTTAAACTCTAATATCATACTATAAGGAGCAGGACCGGAGATAGGATACACTCATCACATAATCAAGGAATAATCCCACTCTATTTCTAGACATACAAAAAAAGTATAAAGGAAGGAAGGTATTTTCTTTCATTTCTTAAAAGGTATAATACATAAAGATATTATGAGTATATAGTAGTTTAATGGTAGACTATTACATTATGACCAAAACATTACAATGATCCACACCTCAACGGGTGTTATATAAATGATGAAATCGGTACAACCTTGCACTATGGCCAGTTGTGGAGGGAAGCATAGAGACATCTAGTAATCATTTCAATCCATACTTAGGATTCAAACTCCTCCTTTGACATCTTTCTCTCATCAACATGCATCTGGGAAATTTGGGAAAACACTATAAAGAGGGAAGAAAAACAAAGAGGTATGTGTCAGACAACACTAGTATATGTGCACCAAATAAATAATTAAGCATCTTAATTATTACATACAATAGTAAGGGTGTTCCCAACTAGAAGAGGGCTATGAAAAAAGAGGTAAGTTCCATGTAAAGTATGCAATAGAATGAAAAATGAAAGAAGGACGGGTCAAAAACAAGTGAATAATTAAAAAACATATCTTGTCATGATGAACAATTCCACAAACATAAGCAAATAGGGAATTGCATGTTAATTACAATACATACTAGCATAGTATAAAGATTAAGATTGAGACCGATATATTCAAAACCAAGGGAATAATGATAAAACCTATCTACTAAATAAATATAGAATGATAGGAAGACCAACACATTATTTCTTGATAGGAGTACTAAAGCCTCAGTTCCCTAATGGGAACTATGGTAAGTTGACTAAAATATCAGTGTCTAACTGAAGGACTAAAACCTGAGTGCCTAAAAGTATGGTTATTCTATCTAGATATGACTACTCAAATCACATATGCATAAATAGTGAAGGCAAGTCATAAGTTAGTACACATGATATTCAAGTACACTACATTATGAAACCATTAAATATATGGCAAATGGGAACATAAAATAATATACATTATAAGTATGCTTTCAATAATCATCAACTAAGAAATATATGAATAATAATTGATATTCTAAGAGGATTTTAGGATATTCAAAGGGAATAGTGTGACGTCCCCGGATTTTGGCTTCTGAAAACCCTATTGGGAATGAGAGTTCAAAATCCGAGAACATCATCCAATCATATCAGAGAGCGATGCGGGAGCATGATACGCATACATGAACATACAACCATAACATACTCAACATTCAACATGTATTTTTATACAAAATGAATTATTACAAAATGATTTACATTTACATATTGAATAGAAAATTTTACAAGTCTATGAACATGTATGTTAAACTAGGATCTACACAATAGGTACAACCTGAACAGTGCTCACATCCTATTCTTTTATCCCATTCTAGCTCTGGACCTAGAAAATACGAGAAACAAAATCATCAACAAAAGTTGGTACGTAGAATTAAAGAGCTATACTATGCTGGCATATTGAAAATACTTGAAAAAGAAGAAAGAGAGAAAGAAACATTATTTAATGGTAGAAAATCAGGTAAACCCAAGTTATTAATCATATTTCAATGGACATGTATTACTATGGTGGACTTAGCACAAACATAAATATTGGGCCCTATCCCTGCGTACCTTGTACCATTAGGGATCTCCCTACGTACCTTGTACCATTAGGGAGGTGCTAGTCAACATTAATGCTTTCCCTCTCTAATAGGGAGATTAATGAACCATCAGTAACTACATTCCATTTTCTTTCCTTAGTGTTCTTATTGTTTAAGGCAGAAATGACAATACATATAGATGTACATCCAACAAGATATTCAAATACATGCAAGCAATTACTCATAATTATCATCCAACAAAAACTAGTCATATAATTATATCCACGTACCCGAGTTCACATATTCCTCACATATCCATGATCATATAGGTAAACTGGTCAACACCTGATTAATAACAAATTAATCATCATTAATACAAGGTTCACCATTATTAATAGTATTTAAGTTCTGTTCAGGATTTTGGTCAAACCTAGGTTCAAACAGACCTAAGATTGTCTTTGATATTTTTCTACTGACCTACATGTCATAATCAGGGTCTGGTTCAATTTTCGTATTTTTTTTATGACCAGTCTATTTCTAGAATTAAAAAGGGGTTAAACATGTAATTTAGGCATTAATGAGAAAAGGCCTAACATAGATAAGTAAAACCTAGATCAGAGTTCACAATTGAGTTTCTATTATTATTAGGATTCTACCAGAATTTTCTCAGAATTAATATCACATGGATGCTGTGTATTTCATTTAATTAACCCTAAAAAAAGAGCTTTGTAATCTAGATTAAATATCATAATTCAAAGTCATTCAAGGGGTTGTTATAGGAGTCTAGTAATGTAGATGATCTTTTTCTGAGTCTAGGAGTATTTTTGGGTAAATTATAGGCCCAGGGAGCTATTTTCTATGAATTATAGAAGTTCTGGGAATATTACCTTTCTGTGGCCAATGGGACGCTGCCACGTGTCCACTTTGGGGCTCCCTAATTCTACATGAGGCACAGGCGGCCGGCCGGTTCGGGGTTTTGAACCCAGTTCATGGTATAGACCTGGTTCGACTCGCCTCCCCTTTCTCTTCTGTTGTGAGTCCACGAAATCTTCGCTTTCTTCTGTTCATCAGGGCTTGAGCCGCTACCGCCGGACTCTGCTTTGGTGTGAGATCGGTGGCAACGCTCTCCTCCTCATCAACATCTAGTGCTTCCGCAAGGTCTACAACATGTGGGAGGCTTGAGGCAGCAAGGATACGTGGCTTTGCAACTCACGAGCCATAGCCCAGGTGGGCTCACTGGCGCCGCTCAGAGCCCGACGCCTGCGTGCGTCATCCATTGACGCAATCGCCGCCATGGGAAGGTCTCTAGTTAGAAGACTGAACATGCCCCTCCATCATCGTGCCTGCAGGACACGTCCAACATGAACCCCACTCCCCGCAAGTGGCATCAAGCTACGACAGACATGTTCTCTGACTGGACACCGCCCAGATCAGCTTCAAGCCGCCCTCTTTGATCTGGCTGCCTAGGATCTGGCTGATCTAGATGGTTGTTGTGGACCGGTGTGCCTCCCCGTACTGCCTTGCATGAACACGAGCTTGCCCTATGCCTTCCTAGATCAACTCTAACAGCGTGTCCTCCACAGTATCCCCTCTGAAACAACACCATCAAGTATCGTGACAGAAAACCTCAGAGGTTTAGGGATGCTTGAGTGGTTGTTCCTGATCCCGTCCTGTTGCTGTGGTGGAGCCACCGCCACCACTATTGCATGGGAGGTCTATAGTGAGCTAGCTCCTCTCAACTCAACCTCCTCTTTGGAAGATGATAGCGCCATTGCAGCCCTAGGTGTGGGAGCACATCGACGGAAGTGCTTGGGGAGGGGGCGAGACCTCCGCCAGTGTCCGTACAGACAACAAGGTTATCGGGGGTTCAGGCTACGAGGATGGTATTGGGTATTACGATTGGCTGCATCAAGGTCTAAGGAGGCACCTCTGACTGTAGATCAGGCACCCAAGCTCGAGCTTGGAGTCTGGATATTGTAGGAACCAACCTTCCTACCCGGCCAGGGAACCCTCGGTAACAAGCTGTAAATTCTCTAAAGTCTGGGACTGGAGCAGTGGCTGGGTCACTGTAAAGCATGGGGAAGGATTTCAATGGCATGGAGAAAGAAATGGTAGGAACGATTCTTGTCAAGGTGCATAACTAAGTACACTGCTGCCTCCTTCATGCAATGTCAAGGAGCCTCAACTATTGCCACCGCCTGAGCTATAATGGAAAGTAGAGAGAGGTCTGGCTCCAAACGTTGCCCACGAGAGTTACTGAGATCCTAGAATTGTGGTGGATTCAACCAATTAAGCTAACAAACCCAAACTCCTCGCACTGACTAATTCCACTAGATCCAGAAAAGAGTCACCTTCTCCTATGTCTTCGAAGGAAAGCCAAATCTTTGGTTTGTTTAAACCTTGGCCAAACATGCGCCCCAGCCAGGCTGGTTTAGAATGGCCAAACATGAAAACTGAAGCCTGAAGTATATGATAAACCTTACTTTGGGATTTGAGTAACTCCCTAGCCATGATTTCAAATAAATTGAAATTGAAACATTGATACCCTTTATCGAACATTAACTAATAATCATAATAAGACCAAAATAAATGTTTGTTCACCCTTCAGTTAAGTTAATCTCAATTGGTACCCATACTAAGTTTTTGAAGTCAAGTATTCATTAAATGACATCTAAATGTGTCGACACAAGTTCAACTTAATTTAGTCGATCACATCACACCTCAAGTGACACTTAAATCATTTTACACCAATATGGATTCAAATATTATATTGGATATTGAATCCTAAAATCGAGGTTATCACATTCACCCCACCTTATAAAGAATTTCGTACTTGAAATTCAACTGGCTTCATACTTAAGGTGACACACATGTGTTCAACCTCACAAAGGTCACCACTTCTGGGTGCCAAGGCCATAATTACACATGTACCCTAAGTTGTTATCTTAGAATTTGAGAGTGTCAAGGGGTGTATGCATCCCGCCTTATATAAGTTGAAGCATCATTTGAAGTCTTAGCCATAACATGACATTATGATATCTTAGGGTTACATCACCTCTAAGAGTACATGTTTTGTTCATACTTTTAATGTTCAGGAGGAATTCATTTATATGCCATGATATGCAGATCATTCAAATCTAACATCATTAATATGTTTTATGATCAACCTCTTACAATGATTTCAGAACTAGAGGAGATTTATCTTCATCCTTGATATTAATTTTTTTTTACATAAGAAGGGCTTACGTAACATGCTTGACCATTAGGGTTTCACCCTATGGTGTGATATTCATAAACAACTTAGAAGCATACATTGAGAAGGATCAAAGTTACGAACTATATTTCTGATCACATATCCCATGATCCAAAAATATCTTTATATCAAGTTCACGAGTTCAACTTTTTATGTCTTCCATGTATTATGTGAAGGAAAAAAAAGAGAATATACTAAGTTTATCCCATGATCTCAGCATCATATCTTTCATGTTTCATAAGAAGGGGAAGAGAATATTTTAAAGTCAAACTTATCTTGATTTCAATCTTGGGTGCTACATGTATGATATAGGGGGAAATATAGAATAGGTCAAGCTTATACGAGTGACGCCTCATATATAAATCATCTATATAGCTCAAGTGAGGTTTCTATCATCATATATTAAGAAAGAGAAGGAGAAGGGATAACATGTATTTTGAGTACCTCTTGCACAAAGCATCATACTCTCATAACTAGAGTTCATATATTACCTTACTTGCAACTAATGATGAGATTCACAAAAATATGTCACTCCAGCTAGGACCTAACTCAACTAAAGGATTGACTTTATCATATGGGTCATCTACCCATCCTTTTATTTTACCCAATTCTCCCATATAGATTTGAATCATGCATAAGGACTCAACTCAGCACTCAAGAGTAATCTAGTGTAGGACACATTTTTTTTTAACACATATCTCATATATTGGAGGCCAGGTCCTATGACCTTCTCCCTGCGGGTCTTACTCTCTCTAGAGTTCACCACATATCTCATCCTACCACTAGACATCCTCCTTGTATAATAGCTTGAGGATTATGCACACTCATCTCTATCTTAACTTAGCTTATCTTAAGTAGGAAAATGGAATGTACTTTCATCACCAAGATTTTTCTTAATTTCTCCAAAATTGGATTCAACTGGTATACAATTTAAACCTTTATAAGGAAACTTATACTATCAGAGATCAAACTTAGATAAGATTGCACATTCTTATTTCAACTATCATTCTATTATCCACTCCATGTATCACATATCCTTATAAGGCTCTAGACATCTAATCTAGACCACTCTCTCTTCTAGACTGATGTCACTCCCTTTCACTTAGGTTACATGAACACTAACTACTCTCCAATGTGAGGGACACATTTTCATATTTACATATAGGTAATAAAATATTATATAGTTTTTCTCCGAGAAGGCAGACGTCAGAGAAAACTTTCGAGGCTCGAGCCGATTGGAAAACAAAACCAAATCAACAAAATGAGTGTCCCACACACAGTAGATAGTCTAGTGCCATGTCACCTAGTGAAATGGTGAGAACAAGGTGTAGACTAGTGTAGCTACCCAATACATATGAGCTCTATATGCAAAGGGTTTCAGACACTTGTCTATACCTAGTTCTCAAACATCTAGGTTCTAACCTAGAGGCTAAGTCAAACCTAATCCTTGTTCAACAACTCACTAAGTTTCTAGTATTTAAAGTGAAAGGTGAAATTTAATTTTTATGTTTCATGATGAGCAATTGTCAGGTGTAGCTAATGTTCATGCTCTGATACCAACTGTGACGTCCCCAGATTTTGGCTTCTCAAAACCCTATTGGGAATGAGAGTTCAAAATCTGAGAACATCATCCAATCATATCAGAGAGCGATGCGGAAGCATAATACGCATACATGAACATACAACCATAACATACTCAACATTCAACATGTATTTTTATACAAAATGAATTATTACAAAATGATTTATATTTACATATTGAATAGAAAATTTTACAAGTCTATGAAAAGGTATGCTAAACTAGGATCTACACAATAGGTACAACCTGAACAGTGCTTACATCCTATTCTATTATCCCATTCTAGCTCTGGACCTAGAAAATACGAGAAACAAAATCATCAACAAAAGTTGGTATGTGGAATTAAAGAGCTATACTATGCTGGCATATTGAAAATACTTGAAAAAGAAGAAAGAGAGAAAGAAACATTATTTAATGGCAGAAAATCAGGTAAACCCAAATTATTAATCATATTTCAATGGACATGTATTACTATGGTGGACTTAGCACAAACATAAATATTGGGCCCTATCCCTGTGTACCTTGTACCATTAGGGATCTCCCTGCGTACCTTGTACCATTAGGGAGGTGCTAGTCAACATTAATGCTTTCCCTCTCTAATAGGGAGATTAATGAACCATCAGTAACTACATTCCATTTTCTTTCCTTAGTGTTCTTATTGTTTAAGGAGGAAATGACAATACATATAGATGTACATCCAACAAGATATTCAAATACATGCAAGCAATTACTCATAATTATCATCCAACAAAAACTAGTCATATAATTATATCCACGTACCTGAGTTCACATATTCCTCACATATCCATGATCATATAGGTAAACTGGTCAGCACCTGATTAATAACAAATTAATCATCATTAATACAAGGTTCACCATTATTAATGGTATTTAAGTTCTGTTCAGGATTTTGGTCAAACCTAGGTTCAAACGGACCTAAGATTGTCTTTGATATTTTTCTACTGACCTACATGTCATAATCAGGGTCTGGTTCAATATTCGTATTTGTTTATGACCAGTCTATTTCAAGAATTAAAAAGGGGTTAAACATGTAATTTAGGCATTAATGAGAAAAGGCCTAACATAGATAAGTAAAACCTAGATCAGAGTTCACAATTGAGTTTCTATTGTTATTAGGAATCTACCTGAATTTTCTCAGATTTAATATCACATGGATGCTATGTATTTCATTTAATTAACCCTAAACAAAGAGCTTTGTAATCTAGATTAAATATCATAATTCAAAGTCATTCATGGGGTTGATATAGGAGTCTAGTAATGTAGATGATCTTTTTCTGAGTCTAGGAGTATTTTTGGGTAAATTATAGACCCATGGAACTATTTTCTATGAATTATAGAAGTTCTGGGAGTATTACCTTTCTGTGGCCAATGGGACGCTGCCACGTGTCCACTTTGGGGCTCCCTGATTCTACATGAGGCACAGGCGGCCGGTCGGTTCAGGGGTTTCAACCAAGTTCATGGTATAGACCTGGTTCGACTCGCCTCCCCTTTCTCTTCTATTACGAGTCCAAGAAATCTTCGCTTTCTTCCGTTCATCAGGGCTTGAGCTACCGCCGGACTCTTCTTTGGCGTGAGATCGGTGGCAACACTCTCCTCCTCATCAACATCTAGTGCTTCCGCAAGGTCTACAACATGTGGGAGGCTTGAGGCAGCAAGGACACGTGGCTTTGCAACTCGCAAGCCACAACCCAGGTGGGCTAACCGGTGCCGCTCATAGCCCGACGCCTGCGTGCATCATCCATTGACGCAGTTGCCGCCATGGGAAGGTCTCCGGTTAGAAGACTGAAAATGCCCCTCCATCATCGTGTCTGCAGGACACGTCCAACACGAACCCCGCTCCCCGGAAGTGGCATCACGCTACCACAGACCTGTTCTCCGACTGGACACCGCCCAGATCATCTACAAGCCGCCCTCTTTGATCTGGCTGCCTAGGAGCCGGCTGATCTGGATGGTTGCTGTGGACCGTTGTGCCTCCCCGCACTGCCTCGCATGAACGCGAGCTTGCCCTATGCCTGCCTAGATCAGTTCTAACGGCGTGTCCTCCACGGTATCCCCTCTGAAACAACACTGTCAAGTAGCCTGACAGAAAACCTCGGAGGTTTAGGGATGCTTGAGTGGTTGTTCCTGATCCCGTACTGTTGCTGCGGTGGAGCCACCGCCGCCACTGTTGCATGGGAGGTCTGCAGCGAGCTATCTCCTCTCAACTCAACCTCCTCTCTGGAAGATGATAGAGCCATTGCAGCCCTAGGTGTGGGAGCACATCGACGGAAGTGCTTGGGGAGGGGGCGAGACCTCTGCCAGTGTCCGTACAGACAACAAGGTCATCGTGGGTTCAGGCTACGAGGATGGTATTGTGTATTACGATTGGCTGCGTCAAGGTCAAAGGAGGCACCTCTGACTGCAGATCAGGCACCCGAGCTCAAGCTTGGAGTCTAGATATTGTAGGAACAAACCTTCCTACCCGACCAGGTAACCCTCGGTAACAAGCTGTAAATTCTCTAAAGTCTGGGATTGGACCAGTGGCTGGGTCACTATAAAGCATGTGGAAGGATCTCAATGGCATGGAGAAAGAAATGGTAGGCACGATTCTCGTCAAGGTGCATAACTGAGTACACTGCTTCCTACTTCACACAATGTCAAGGAGCCTCAACTATTGCCACCGCCTGAGCTATAATGGAAAGTAGAGAGAGGTCTGGCTCCAAACATTGCCCACGAGAGTTACTGAGATCCTAGAATTGTGGTGGATTCAACCAATTAAGCTAACAAACCCAAACTCCTCGCACTGACTAATTCCACTAGATCCAAAAAAGAGTCACCTGCTCCTATGTCTTCGGAGGAAAGCCAGGTCTTTGGTTTGTTTAAACCTTGGCCAAACATGCGCCCCAGCCAGGCTGGTTTAGAATGGCCAAACATGAAAACTGAAGCCTGAAGTATATGATAAACCTTACTTTGGGTTTTGAGTAACTCCCTAGCCATGATTTCAAATAAATTGAAATTGAAACATTGATACCATTTATCGAACATTAACTAATAATCATAATAAGACCAAAATAAATGTTTGTTCACCCTTCAGTTAAGTTAATCTCAATTGGTACCCATACTAAGTTTTTTAAGTCAAGTATTCATTAAATGACATCTAAATGTGTCGACACAAGTTCAACTTAATTTAGTCGATCACATCACACCTCAAGCGACACTTAAATCATTTTACACCAATATGGCTTCAAATATTATATTGGATATTGAATCCTAAAATCGAGGTTATCACAAATAGTGTAGTACAAACTATGCATCATTGAAAAAACTAAGGGTTTAGTCATTATAATCCTGAATACAATTATGAAGATGCACATGTGTTAGCATTGATATTTAAAAGGATATCAAATAGTAATATTATCCACAATTAAAATTGCACAAACATGTATATGTCAATTCATAAACTACTGTTAAAGTTCTCTATCAAATAGAAACAATAAAATGTGTCTTCTAAAAGTCTTGGATTTTAACCCTAAAACTAGGATAGAAAAAAAAGTTCACAAGTATATAACTCTATAACTTATATATTTATACTTTTTTATATTTAGATTAATGGTCATGATTTTTTGAAATAAAATTTTATTAATATTTTTAAGATGAAAAGCCCAAAAAAACCCATTTGCCCATGATCATGATCTGAAAAGTCTGTTGCATAACAAGATATGATGATAAAATGATGAGGATCAAAAGTCACACATTGATGTCAATCGATACACTAAAAAACATATTTGACCATGGTAACCATGAAAAAATATTTTAAACAAAAGGTCATGAAGAACCAAAAAACACCTTGGTTCTCCTCTTTGACCCAATGAGGACATGTGAAATAATGAAATGTAGAAGATTCCCTCTACTACCTCATAGTAGTTTGTTGGATCAATCCTAATGGTGGAATATCACAATCACCAACTAGAACTCAACTAGGAAATTACTCCCTAGGTTAGCAAAGCCAATACTAGTCAAAAAGGCTGAGCAGAAAAAAAATCAGAAACCCGATTGCTGCTCAGTCCATCTCAAACTAAAAAAAATCACCACTAAAATTTGTAGGAAATATGGGCATGGAGTAGGTAGCGGAAACAAAAACTTTATCTATTTGTAATCCACAAAATAGTAAGATCACATCAATACCTATGAAATAGAAAACATGGTTTAACGAGTTTATAATTGTTCTTGGAGAAAGTCTGGAGACTACAACTTATTTTAGTTCAACTATCTTCTAGTTTCTCTTAGATGGTGTATGTTTACCTCCTGGTCTTCATGACAGATGACAGACTCGAACAACGTCTGCAATAGCTCCTTCCATCTCACCACATAGTGTAAGCTGATGTTACCCTTCTAGCGATGGGAAAATGCCTCCTCACCTTTAGATAAGTCCACACGGACCAACTAGAACTCATGTCATTCTAGTAGTATGAATAAAAAGGAGTGGTACCTCCCGTTGGTATACTAGTCACCAACTTACTCTCCAACTATTGTATCTCTCTTGCTATCCATCCCTTTAGCGAGTAGGACTTGCTCGGGTTCTTTATTGGGTACTACAACCAGAGAAGACAAAACTAGCCAAGAGGAAATTCAGTTGTTTTCTCAGAAGCCCCCAATACACCTCTATTTATTGGAGGGGTTAGGGTCTGGGTTTCAGAGCTGTGTTCTAGATCTGTGTGGGAGTTGAAGGGATTGAAAGATCATGAATTTTTGTAGAAACGGTCGACTGGAAACTGAACTGGTCAGTTCACACGTAAGACAATCGATTCACGGTCGGAACTGGTCATTTTGCCTATTTTCTAATTGCATATGAATTTGGAGAAATCATTTCCAATTAATGCAAAATATGAATTCTTGTACCAATCAAATTGATCAAGTGAAATGAGGAATCTGCCTCACGAATTAGGGAAAGTTGCTTGAACCTTCAGTTGACATACCTAGCCGAGTGGTTCACTAGGTGGACCAGTCATCTTTCTCAAACTGAGTCGATCAGTTCACCCAGTGAGCCGATCAATTGGTGCACCATTTCATGTAGATTTTCAGCCAATACAGTTCCAATCAACCTGACACTCCAAATTGCCATCTCAATGGGTGAACCGAGCAGTCGACAGTCCAGTCACCTAATTTGTTTCTTGAATTGAATATTCAAACACTTTAGTAATTTATCAAATCATCATTCATGATTAAACTCCACTTCTAAATGAGTTTCTATGTGTGTCACCCCATAGGTCCCATATCATGTTGGCAGTGAATGTCCATAACTAACTTATGACATCACAAGCAGAGAGTGGTGCCTAGTCGCATATCAGTTATACCCAAGTGAATGGAAAGTTGGAGAACAACTCCAACATTCAATATGTATAAGGTGTTGTAGTGATTGTATAATTCATTTATCTCTGATATCCGGAATGAACTTGAGGCATGGAATCGTTATCCTTTCAGTGTTAAAACCATAATTCTAGAACCTAGAGTAGACTATATGAGATATATGTGACCTAAATATCATATTTTTTTGATACAAGGAAAAATATCATTAAAAGTAAGTTGTAAAGAATCGACAAGGTAGAAATATCACATCAAAGCACAACAAAACAACTCCTTTTGAAAACCAACATAGCACTCAACTCAGATTGGGATGTGATAGGTAAATTTCCAAAACAACCACCTCCTGTCATGGTTGTCTAAAGCAACCATCTCAGATGGAAGCCAACAATCTTCACGAGTCCATGAGTATATCGGGGGAGGAGTCAGTAGTACAAGCAACAGAGATTGCCATCTTATCCATGCACAAGACCTCCAAAAAATGAAGAGAGCCAGATCGAAGCTGAAAGACACACTAAACAACAAACAAACCTAGCTAGACTTCAACCAACTAAAGCCAACTAAGAAGCCAAGAAAGCAAAGTAGATAGAAACACAACTCACACAGAAAAAAAATCAAACAACTAGAGAGCACCCCTAGAGGAGAAGACACAACAAGCCAGTGACCAAACACACACAGGAAAAAACCTTAAGCAAGTGGTGTGCACCACCCTAGAGTCATTTGAGAAGGGGCCAAAACCAAAAGGTCGGAAATAGGGAGCAAGAAGGCCCTGGCGAGTGTAGGGTGGGGGGGGTAGAGAGAGTAGGGAACACCAAACCACCCCGCACACCTCTGTGGCCCTAAACGCTCAAGAGCAACTTGAGGAATGAGCACGCAGAGGGACAGAGGCACCGCCAGTAGCACAAACCCCTACTTGGCTCTTGCTCATGTAGACAAACCTTGGGGCGCTCGACTAGCTGGTCGACAGATGAAGTACTGACCACCAAACCTATAGAGGGGAAAGGGGAAGGAGAAGAGAATTGCTTCCACTGAGAAGCCATCACACAACCCCCCCCTCACGGGAGGATGCCGCCTGCCTAGCTATGGGTAAAATAGGTGGGAGACGGGATCTCAAGGATTTGGCTCGCAAGTAGGTCGCAAAATGCTACGGGATGAGAGAAGATGACCAGCTTGGCAAACTCTGACCCTAGGTGACTGAGAACCATAGAGAGAACGCACGAGGTAAGAAGGATAAGAGCCTAGGGGGAGAAGGTTGTATCCATCCCACCGTTAGATGACTGAAGCTTGACACTCCCCCCTCCCCATGCAAGGAGCCACTGCCATGGATCTTACCCGATCGCCACCTCAATATCATATATTGATTCACACATGCATGCACATGTGTTTCTCAGTCTCTCTTATCAAGTGTCTAGGATATCAAACTCCAATAGGAGGAACAAATCCCATCTACACCAATCACAATTAGCCCCATGTGTCACAGCTATCCAATCATCACCTTTATGAAAATCCTTACTCAGGGTTACATTTGATGATGTCAAAGTATACTGAACGACATGGGATGAGTGTAGTGACTTTAGGTCTAAGAATCACAATCACCACCTTCACTTTGAGAGATGACCATGACCACCAATAATGGTTTCCATGTGTCACTCTCAAGGTGGGTTTGTCTGATACATTGTTCCCTAACAAGTATCTATGTGCTTTGTTTGATACACCATATCATGACTAATGAGATTCTTTCATCAACCAACCCACACACTAGTCTTGTGTGTTACTTTTTCTTATCTTCCTTTCATAGTAACAACCGACTGGGGATGCTATAAGAGTGTGCATACTCTTATCATCTATATGATCTCATTATTCAAGTCACGTACTTGAATACGTAGATAATTGAATATTGTCATTCTCTAAACTTTCATAATGTTTCCTCATTATCTCATAACTGAGTGAAACAAAATGAATTTGAAGCTTGCATTTATGATTATTAATCAAATCCTTTACGTTATATTCCATGTCAATCATCATATGATTGGCTCTCTGGGCATATCATACCAACAAACACACCACCGAAAGATAAACCAAAACACATGTAGACACCAACAACAATACATATGAGACAAACCACCCAGAAATGAAGAATCTAGGTGAGAAACTGGAGGATTTGTCAAATTTGATACATGTTACATTAAGATCCCATTGTCAAGAAACCATAGTACACCTACAAATGCAACAAATATCTATGTTAGCAGACAACTTAGACCACCTTCATACTTGTGTGTGGTGTTCTCAATCATTGGAATTCTCCATAGCTCATTGGTCCACATGGTATGATAACTAAATGTAAACGGGTTTAGATAAATAGAACAATGTAGACAGAGTTTGGTTGGTGGAATGAGATGTTGAAGAAAGGTATGGCACTTCTATGGGTAATATATTGAGATACAAAGTTATTAATTTGTAAATGTGTAACACTAACCCTATAAGAATACTTCATTGATTAGACAATACTAAAACTTCATGAAATATGATATATATTTTCTAAAATATTATATATATGGATTCTAGTTACTCTTAATTTAGATCTAATTTGGGCAAATGAAATGTATACTAACATAATTGAAAAGGGTCATTGGAAAAGGTAGGGTTAGTCTATGAGCCTAGATTTGGATTTGTTACAACACTCCACCCATTAAAGAGAATTGCAGCCCTAAAACCGAATCATTCATAACCTAGCTCTTCATAATGTCTGATATGTAATGAATAACATGTTTGATGAGGTTCCTAATTATTTATCCTTTGTCATAAGGTTCTTCAAGAGAGATTGTTTACTTATTTACTAAGGACTGGTCCATAAAGATAACTTTTCAAGTAGTGTATCACACTAGGGTTCAGGTTAGATACACATGTTATTATCTAAATCTAAAAATTATGGTGTATTGTATTTACATGAACATGACTAACCATTATAATATTCGTTCACACCTTAACCACTTTGGGATCATTACTATGATTAGTGAGTACTTCAATATAATTTATTTGCTACTATATGGGAATAGATGTAAATTAATTATCTTTACAATGTCCTAATTATTTAACATAATATCAAATGTAATGTTATGATGCCATTTAAATCTTATATTTAGTTAGGGTATAAATGTCATGAATATCAAGTTATAAAATGTTAACTTATTGAATTATCTACCTCCTTAAATATCGTCTTTATACCATACCAATTGGGTTAACTCATCTTTGAAACATTCCTTACTTTGTGAGTACAACCTTTTTTATCTATTCATTTTAGGTTAGTTAGTTCATGTCCAATATCCAAGTGTGCAATGTTAAATTACACTAACTAGGGAGTAATTAAATGTATATGACATATAATTAAGAAAATTAGCCAAGTTTTACCTATTTTTTCCATTATGAAAGCCCATACAACCCTAGAGTTGATTTACTCTCCTAATATATTTAGGTACAAGACTCCGCCCCTCAAAGGATTAACCTATAACTGGGGTAGATATACTAAGTCGTATATACACAAAACTTCATCTGTCTCATTGCTCCATACTCCTGACGTAACCTGAACCCACTAACTAGGGTTTGGGACCGCCCAAGGAGGGGTTACAACTAACCAACCATTTTATCATATGATATAAACCATCTTAATTTTTTTTTCATTAATCATAAAAAAACTTGTGGAAGAATTGATTTATTTGAACTAGAAACATTAGATATCATTAACATTGACTTGGGACTGCCCAAGGAGGGGTTACAACTAGCCAACCATTTTATCATATGATTTAAACCATCTTAATTTTTTTTCATTAATCATAAAAAAACTTGTGGAAGAATTGATTTATTTGAACTAGCAACATTAGATATCATTAACATTGACCACTACAATAGGGTTTGACTTTTACATAGAAGAAAGAGTTTTGATTTCATATACAACAAGTATAACTCATCACAAACTACTCTCTTATCTCACTCAGTCATTCCCATGATCCAGTGGAAGGAAAAGAGACTAACTAGCTAATCTAGCTCCTTCTTCATGAGACCTATTCTCTAGTCTTGTTAAATACTAGATTCTGGCTTTTCTGGTGGATCTGGTTCTTCACCTAAAAATGTTTTAGTAGTTTGATGAGATATTTTCTTATTACATAGAAAATAAACAAGTAACAATGATAGTTTAGATGTATGTAATTGATAGAACTTAAATATAAAATCATCTAGGCATGGAAGTTTTAAAACTATAAATCAATTAGCATGGCAGTTGATCTTTTATTAATTGAAGTAAAAAAATAAACTAAAATCCATTTATATAATTTTTAGTCCATTTGTGCCACCAAACCCACACGAGGTGTACCACAACATGTAAAAACATCATAGAAAGATATTATCTCATTGTACAAGACTTAGAATCATGCCCATGATCCTAAGTCTTTAATCTTAATACCATGTCTGCAACTGGCATCACCACGTCTGCCTCTCCGTGGCTAATGGGAGTTGTTGAAGATCTGGACTGCACCTCTAAACCTACTCAGGTGGAGTGTTACACCCACATCCCATGATAACCTCTAATCATGATATTAGGGAATAAGTTGAGTATTAATCATAATACAAAGATCAGTTCTGATTTTTTTTTAATTTCAAACCACTTAGTTTCCTCACTATATGGCCCCTAAACTTGCTTAATGAGTTGAATAGGCTTAATTACCATAATAGAATGCTTAGAACCCTAATATAATATTGTTATATGCTTTGAAATCATAAGACAAGATTAATTTTCAAATTTAGTCCAATTTGGACACTGGTTGAGCAAGTTATGCAATTTTATGCACATGTTGGACTTTTATGCAATTTACTCAATTGAGAGGTTTTCTTTGCAATTTATCACTTTCGTATGTTCCTTGATATTCTATCATCATTCTTGAGATTTTTGAGACACGGGGCACCTATTTAAACCTTGGTTTGAAGGTGTTTTCTCCAAGGGTATTTTAGGGTTTACCCCTTCATGGATGAGCAACCTTTAGTAGCTATCAACTAATGAGTTATTTGTTTTGCTTGGAAATTCAAAACATTAGGGATAAGTATGTCTCCATGGATGGTGGGGGAGATGTGTGTGTGTGTGTGCTTGTATATTGTTAATAGTTTAAGGCTATGGACACTTGGAAAGATACTAGAACTTCAACTTTTTCTTTTTCTTTATCTTAAAGTTTCATATACTTACCCCTAAGCACCACAACGAGCCATTTTCTCTCCACCACTTCCCTCCTTCTCCCAACATCGTTCAACCTCTTTGCTGATGTGAATTTTCCTATCCAAGGAAGAAGAAAGTGGGGGCCTTCTTGGAAAAAGGATCTAGGGTTGCAATTGACTTCTTTTTAGGGTTTAAAAAGCTTCCTTCCAGTGATCTTGACCTAAAAGAGTAAGAATTCCCTTCTTTCCTCCATTTATTTCTTTTTTATCCTTCCTCCTACCTTTCTCTAGGTCGGAACCTTGCTATTTCATGGTAGAAATTGCTCTAAAGCTCTAAAACCCTAACTTTCTTGCTCCTTATGCCTAGGGTTTGCTCATTTGATGAAGAAAGGTGCTAGATGGACGAATTTACAACCTATGATTGGATTTCCTACCCTACCTGCTTGAGTTTGCTTCTGTTTGAGATTTCATCTTCTCATTAGAGGCAAGTTTTATAACTTGCTCCACATTTATTGCTTACCATAAGCTTTCTAGCTCATGTTCTTTCTTGAAAATGATGATCCATTCACTAAAAAGCTATGCTTGACTTGGATTTCAATTTTTATAATGTTCACTATTTTGATTTCAGTTCTAGATGAACCTGTGATCATGTGTACGTTATTCCTAAGGTATAATATGACTTTGGTTTGAAAACCTATGGTGTTAAACATCTATCAACCAATGGTCAATTTTAGGGTTTTAAGCTGATTTCTTCTATAAACCCATGACCCGATGATGGTACCATTGCAACAACCCTATGGTGTTGTCTTCATGACAACTGATGGTTGAGATCAAAGGTGTCAGATGATGGTGAAAACCTATGCTCACCCCCTTAGGTTAGGTTTTGGATCAATTAGAAGTTTAATGATCAACCATTAAGTACCCTACTGATGTTATCAATCAATGATGACATTAGCTTAATATTTGATGCTGATTAATGAATATAGTGTTGATCTAACAACCTATGGTGATTTAATGGTCACTAATGATGGTGGATTAGGTCTCTAAAACCTATTTTGAGTTAAGAATTGTAGTTTTATCATCAATTAAGCCTTAGACCAATGGTTTCTTTGGTCACTTGATGCAATGGTAAGACCAATACTGTATTTGATGGTTTTAACATATGAACTTGACCCAATGGTCAAGATCTACTATTTATTCCTCCAATAAAGTGATATGATGGATAATGTAATATTTTGGTCCTAATAATGTGATTTAGATGGTTTCCTTTATATGATCAACTTAAGGAGCTTACTTGTTGACAATGGATGGCTTGTTTTAAGTGAACAGTCGATTGTGGGTTTTACCCTACTCTTAATGGAAATTTTTGTGTTGGTGATCAAGGGATGTCTAGGGTTAGATGGTGACTCTTTCTAGAGAAAAAAACAAAGACCTCATAGGTGGTTTATCCAAGGTGTTTACTTAGAAGGGATGATAACCATATTGTGTGGATATGTAACCCTAATGAGGTATACCTTGTTATGCCTAGCTTTAATATAACTAAATGATGGTAATTGGGTATGAATAGTCTTTAATGACTAATGCAATCATGGGGTACTCTCTTATTGTTGTTGAAACCCTAGTATGATATAACCTGATGGCTACAGCTTAATTTATGTGTGGTTTCATACTTGAGAGTAGTATGGAATGTTATGGTGATGCTTCACCTTATGCATCCATGATCCAATGGGGATGTCATGAGTTAGGGTTGGGGTATAAGTGCTGATTAGTAACATTGATATAATTTATCATGTTGAACCTAACTCTAACGCAAATAGATAAATATGACTATTCATGTTTAACCTTCTTATATGATGACATGATGGTGAAATAACCTCCTTAATATGATCATAACCTTAAAGAGTTAATTGGTGGTTATCATAGCCACATGGTTGATACTTTCTTATGCTAAACATGTGCATTATGAATATGATGAGGGTTAATCATATCTAGATTCCTTACATGTTGATGTAATAAAGGAATTTTATTAATGATTAATATAACCCTGCTATGATTGTTTATGAATATCTCCTAGCTCATTAATGCAATATTGTGCTGATCTAGTGTATTATATGTAAGTGATGTTGTTGAGCCTTGTTATAAGGCATGGAAAGATAATGATGATCTTGTAGGGAATAGTATGATGGTCTTAATGACCTTTGGACATGGTTGAGCCCTGAATGATGAGTAATCCTCTTATGTTGATAAGGGTTGATACCCTGTGATATTGTGAAAATGATTTATATCTTGTGATAGTATGATGACTAGTGTGGTCTCATGAATGGCAAGTGAATAGTACCATGTGATGATGAGATGATAAATAATGTTTCACACATTTTATATCTTTTAAAAGTTCAGATATTTATATGCTTGCTAGAAGTGAATTATGGTTTGTATGTCCACTTGTTTGATGCAGCCTCAATTCACCCAATTGGCATAACTAATCAAGTGAAACTCTAATCATGTAGTGCCCTATGCCATAGATCCATCTGAGTGTCAAAATTTTCCAGATGGTGAAACGAGTATTCCTAAGGGAAACTTGGAGCACATATTGTTGAATATGTGGGAGTGGCAAGTTGAGGATATATCCTTGTTATCTACAATGCAGATTGTGGAGGTTGGCTATGGTCATGCCTCATACATCTGATGTGATTGAGAATAGTTGCGGTCGTGTCTTGGTGATTATATATGTGACAAGATTGGAGGACAACTGTGGTTGTTCCTCAGATGGTAGGGTATGCGTACCCACCTCCTTTCACTAGTGTAGTGACATGTACCAAGGACGGCCTAGGTTGTTAGCTGCTTGACCTTATGTGTCAATGTGCAGACCCATACTAACTAGGGGTGGAGAAGATCTTAGGAGTCTGACTCTTCCTAGACCTTGTATGGAACTGATTTCGACTTAGCAGTGGTCAATTGGATTTTGTGTGGTATCCTCAAATTCCTGATGGCATAATAAAAAATGTAATAGAGTCGTATAGCATATCTATTTAGGGTTATACATGACGCTTCACATTGGATGATAACCCTCATTTGTTCTCTTTACATAAATATGATGCTTAGTGCAATTAAGAGATAGTAATTATACTTATGTTGTGGATATTCATAAGATTGTAATTGTGTACATACAATAGTCATGCTTATGTTGATATCTATATTGATACCACTGATTATAATTAGGATGCTAGCTATATCATGTTGTTAGTAATGTTTAGCATGCTTTCCATGCATCTATAATTAGAATTGCCTATACTACTAATCATGCTTATGCAAATACTCATGCTTATGTTGCTAGCTCTGTTTATGATATTGATCTGTTCAAACTGCTAGACATGCTAATGTTGTTAGATATGCTTATGATTCTAGACTTATTCATGTTAATATAGATAATATGATACTGGACTTGCTTATGCTAGTTATGCATATGGTATTGAATCTCTTATACGGTTAATAAGGAAAATGATGATAGTCAGCTTGATGATGATAATTGTTATCAACTCCTTTATGTATTCTGTCAATCATCCCTGTTATTGAGCCTATTTGTTATATCTGATTAAACTTCTTAAACTATTTAAATTACTTAAAATGTTGTGATCAATAATCATTGTTGGAGGTTATATCTCTTTCTAGGACATGGGTCTCACCTTGTGGTTCGACACATATTTTTAGGTAATCGGCAATGATGGAAATAGAATCGTGGAAGTAAAGAGGAGCTATAGTAATGAATGTCTGAGAAAGTTGATTAGATGTCTTGTGTTTCCTAGAGTCATCCCTGTACTCTCAGGTCCGGGTGAGAAAAAGTTTGTATATGGTGTTTCAAACGAATCAAAATTTTATTAGCATGTTAATGTTTGTTGTGTGGCATATACAAATATTGTTCTCCTGTGTATATATGTTGTGTCTAAGGTGATCGAACAATTTGTATCAAATTCTTGGCATAGTATGGATATAAGAAAGATGTTGGGCTCTTATGCAAATGTTTCTGAGTGGGTGCTGACGTTGAAATTGATTTTAATTTACCCATATTTTTGGGTATGTGATTAATTAATGATTGATTGTGTTTTATGTTTTGAGTAATATCATTTAGTGTAATAGGTTCTCACAATCACATTCAATCACATAAGCTAACTTTGCAAGGGAAATAAAACATGTATCCCTCTAATCTGTTTCCAACAATAAAGGTACATATCTAAACATTTATGTTATTTCTCATACTTCCATATACATATGACTTGATAAATGGATACATACTCTAATAATGAGGAAACAAGGTTACAAATCATCATTTACAATTCTCTCATTACTCTTCAAGGACATAGAGTGAGAGGGACCAACTGCACTTGAATGATCCAATGTCTAGCTCTTTTGGTAGATCTCTTTGGCATTGGCATTCTTCAAATCACATGTTTTCCATAAAAAATTGTGAGTAGAGGGGTCAGCCGACTGGCTCAGTGAATGGATACTTCAAAGAGATAGTTTGAAGCACTTTAACAGTAAAAAAAAATATTACTGAGAAATTGAATTTAAAGTAGATTAATAATGATCTATACATGAACTAATCATTTGCAGACATATATATGGAAGGATATTCTAGGTATCTACAAAGAGTAAACCAATATTTGAACATAATTGATTAATCACAAACAAACTAGAAATTTAGAAGCATATTAAGAATAAAGGTATAACTACACATACATGATTAATCTCTCATTCATCTTGTTATTCCATAAACCCACATGAAGTGTACCATTACATGTGTCAGCATCACAACAAGATACGATCTCAATGTACAAGTCTTAGAAGCTTGCCTAAGTTCCTAAGCCTATCTCTTGAGTAAGAAGTCATCTACAACGGGCCTCAACACGTCTAGATCCTAGAGGCTAATGGAAGTGTCTAGATATCTTGACTCCTCATCTCAACTTGGGTACTTCGGCAAGGAGTCAAGGCCCTCAAGGTTGCTATGCACTAGTCAACCTACTGAAGACGTCCACTGATTGACACAATTCTGCATCAGTGCACCTATTGGAAATTTCTACTAACCAGAAAACTCAAAAATCCCTAGTTGGTGTTGGATACCAATCAGTTAAGTAGTCTACCCTCACTAGCCTAGTCCCCTGCACCCCACTAGTGAGCTTTGGCTTTCCTCAAGCTGGAAAAAGTACTTCCAGTTGCAAAGCACATTTACTCCCAATAGTGTAAGCCTCCTGTGAAGGATTCTACAATGTTTAGGGTATCTACATGTCTAGTTCACTCTTTGAATTCATGATTCAATAATCATATCAACATTTCTTAGTTTTTCTTTATAAATATTTCATTTCATAGATCATTTTTAATATATAACACAAATAGAATTGGTCATGGAACTACGATCTTGACCCTGTGAGTCAAACAAATACTAAAGAAAAAATGTGGAAGCATGAGAAGCTTAGCATACATGTACAAATAACAAGATAAAAGAACCAACATAAACCCATCTTTGAATAAGTATAATTAATTGAAACATTCTTTATTATAAGATTCAATTATAAATTGAGAATAGGTACATACCAGTCTTCTCATGTACACTACCTAGGATCTTACAACAAGTACACCTAAACATATGCTCACAAGCCATCAACTTCCAAGCTATCTATGAACCTAAAATATACATTAAACAAGCGGGTCAAGACACAATGTGTTGAGTACAGGGCAAAAAGATACACACACACGAAAAGATTTGAAAAAGTAAACAAACAAGAGAGAAACTAGTTAATTACTTAGCAAAGAGAGAACCTATGTTTTAGTCAATTTAATCCAATTGTACCAACAATATCACACGTCACAAGGACTTTGACTAACTTCCCATTGGAAGGGTCTGTGAGGGTGACCAGGATTAGCTAACCCTATTCGTAAGGGACCTCAAGGTCATTTCCAAGAGCTAACCCTTGTATCAACATGATCCGCCCTATCTTGACAACTCAAGTAAGATGCCTAGCCTTTTTTTATTACCCCAAGACCACAAGCAGTTTCACAAGGTATGTATAATGGAGATCTACATTATGTGTTTATGTTATAAAATTGATGATACAAATATAGATTACAATAGTATAATACTACATGGCAATATTTGAGCAAGTAAACAAGCATACATATATATATCAAGTTGCAAGCAAGAAAGCCATAGTCATATAATTATAAAAGCTTATACATGGTTCAAAGGTATCTTAACTTATCCTTAACCATTTAGATCATAGAGATCACCTAATTTAGAATAAAATTACAAGTAGAATTAGGTTCTCATCATTAACCCTAACTATATCTATGATTAGGTTTTTGGGTCAAGTTAGGTTCATGGTTGGTTATTATTACATTATATTATATTTTACTTATTTAGTGTCAACACAAAGTTGGGGTTCAAGGTTTAAGAAATTTCTAGAATCCATTAGTTTTATATGACTATCTCATGATATATGTCACTTAGGCACATTTTAGGATCAAAGACTCACAATAGAGAAACAAAATCATGACTCATCAAGTCAAGGGGTCCAAGCAAAGAATATGAATTGGATCCATAATACAAGGACATAAGTATCACATATAATGGTTAGGTGGATGTCCCCTAAGGTCTACGCACCCAAGTCCAACTTGGTATCAAGATATCCACATACATTCAAATGTCAACATGCTGCAAGAGGGTTGATCATAGGGATTTTTCTCTACAAACATCACAAGAATACTAATTTGAAGGATCTAAAATCATTTTATGCATAAGTTAGGTCAAACCCATCATTGGTTCAACGTATAAAAAAAATTTACATAATAGGGGTACATTTATGCATTTAGGGGGATTTAGGGGATGATCCTTGTATCATGGATGGATATTAGTCATTAATTTTAAGGTTGATTAAACATTTAAGGTCATTATGAACCAATATGATCATTAATAGGTAAAAGTACATCATTAAGGTCTGAAAAGATTACATGTTCACAATTATGGTCATTCATTAACAAGAGAGATAATTATCAACTTCATTAAGTTTAAAAGTACACAAGATTACTAATTTCATTATTAGGAGGATATAGGGTACATTTAAGATCCCAACTTTATCATGTTCATGTATTTATTTCATTCAATGATCAAAGGTTTCAACTTTAAGGGAAAACATGATAGGAAACATATTATAAGTGTCTAAAACCTAGTGAAATGGGTAGATGTTTTTGAGATGATCAATTTGATATATAAGTTTGCTATATTTGGCCTTAAGACGTGTGAGTTATGAATATTTGAGAGTTTCATCAAGAACTTTAGACTATAGAGAATGAGGGGTGTTACCATAATTTCTTTTATTTAATGTAATCATTGATATGTTCCATTAATCTCAGATCCATCGACTATAGAGCTCCTCACCCACACAATGTCATATGCGGAGCCCTTGGGTTTCGTGATAGGAACCCATTCACCTGACTGCTTCATCCTTAGGTCACCGGCTGCTCACATACCCATTCAATTGTGTCCCAATGTTCGCTGACCACTCGACACCACTCTAGGCCCCACGTTTGATGAGTATTCATGTGAGACTCCTGTCTTGCCTAGACATAGTGTTTGCCACATGTAGGAGCTTTGAAGAGGAACCAGAGGTAAAGTACAACTCCTCTTGACACACTGAGGAGATTGAGAACTTCTTGGAAGCCTTGTAGAGACTGGTGGATGGCTAAAAGACCATTTCTAGCCTCTCTACCATGAACCCCGAAAGGACTCACCGCAATGCTCTTTAGATAGTCTTTTCTCTCTCCTTTGTTAGTGCTACTAGGCACCCAACTCTAACGAGTAGAAGAGTAGGCACTCACCTCATCGTGTCATGTTGGAAGCCCATCAGGTTCCTAATGGTCCATTGAGGCTACCTCATTAGGTGCCTTGATCCTTCTCACCCCCAATACAAGATATGCAACCACTACTTCTTCTAGAATCTAGTGAGGAAGAACATCAGTTATGTAGTCGACCACCTTCAATGTGCCCACCATCACTACCGTGGTGGTCTTGGAGCAGTTCGACAAGGGCTAAGGGCCAAAATCCCACTCCAAAACTTATTGTGATGATGACCTGACAGTGGGTAAACTTACTACTTCATGACAAGGCTTCTCCAATATATCCTAGTCTGTTCCTCTCCTCCCTCGATTCATTTCTTTTAGTTGGATGGAGATTTTTTTGGGAGGAGGTGTTTCTTGGTTGGATGAAAAGCAAGGGGGCTAACTGCTGCCTTAGGTGCTTATTGGGAGGTTCAAGTAGAGGTTTTTTGAGATGTTCATGCATGTCACTATGAATTAGTCAAAAGTCTACAAACATGTAGGGTGATGGTAATTGAAGATGGAGAGAAGCGACATTCTTGGATTTGAGTCCCGTAGTAGGAGGAGGTCAAAAAATATATCCATACCATCATGATGTGCAATAGTGGATATAGTTGACCCAAAATGCATGCATGATTTGTTGTATATCACTAAATTAAAATAGAAAGCACTTGCATAAACCATAAATTAAGAGCAATTAATCATCAAATCTTAATCATACATGTCCAAGAACACTTCTTGTGACCCTAAAGCACACATGGTCCATTAATAAGTCACTTGGATTCAATTGAGTAATTGCCTCCATAAAATTCCAAAATTAGGGTTGTCACATCCACCCTACCTTCTATGGAATTTTGTCCTCAAAATTCAACTATTATGATACTTCAAATAACATGCTTGGGTTTCTAACTGTGTTTAGACCAAAATCTTTAGGTTACAAGGCATCCATAGGTACCTTTTTCACTCGTCGATTGTCATCATCAGATTTAATAACATCTAGGATGTATCCATATAAATTCATATGGATTGGAACATCACTTGGTGTCTGATTCCTAACATGACATCCCCTTTTTTAACATTAGTATTTACACCCCTTGTTCCCATAACATTAGGGTTTTTGGTTCATACACATATACAAATTCCAGGTGAGGTATCAACATTCATGTCATTATTTGCTGAGTGAACACATTCATTATCATAAAATTTCATTTAAGATAACCATTACCATTATATATCATCATTAAGCTGGAAGAAATTCTTGCATAGTTTAATTTCACTCCAAATTTCTACATATTATCAAAAATTATGGTCAACATCCACTACAGGAAAAATGCCCATTAGTGGTATTTATTCTAGTGGCTTTTATAAAAAAATGCCACTACTTATTTAATTTACAGGCATTTTTATATAAAATGCCTCTAATCCCCCTACTATTTACTTTCTCAAAAATAGTAAATTTTAAAGGCATTTATATATAGGCATTTAGAAAATGCCAATTTGATATTTCAATTGGCCAATTTGATAGTGGGCACCTCGCTTGCCTACAATTAGGCTTCCCGCTATTTCCCCACTCCCCCGCCCACGATTCTCCCCCGTGATCCCTCTCCCCCGACTTCTCCCCTGCGACCCCCCCTCCCCCCGGAGCGATATCAGTGGCACGATCTCAGCGGCGTGATCCCGCGTGCATGGTGAGAGGATCTCAAGCTGGAGGCGGCGTGCTGGCCACCTCGGGGCTCCGTTACCGGGCGATCCTCCTAGCTGGCCTATTGTGGTTGGATCACGCTCATAGGTACCCAGTGCATAGACGTTGAACCTAGTCATGAGGGAGCGGTGGAAGAAGACAATGACCCACAACCTGGCCTCCATCTCTAGAGACGACAACAATGGGAGCCGAGGAACTTCCCTAGAGATATGCCCCCCTTCTCCTTCACCTCTTGACTCTGCCTCCCTATAGCTCGCCATCGATTTCAAACTTCTGCGAGCGGTTCCTTGCATGGAAGTCCAACCAAGGCAGGTTGTTAGTGACTCATCCCCTGGGTGACCTGGATACAGGCGTGACTGTTATGTCTGTGGTCAGGCTAGACCGGCAGAGAGGAGTGGATACCTGATCGAGGATGGAGCATCAGGGGACCAGGTTGTAGAGGATCTAGGTGACTATGGCTGTGAGGGAGGGCTTGTCGGGTGGAGGGATTTTTGAGCTAGCGATTCCCTTCCCTCCTCTTCCTCTTCTACTTCTAATCGAGGGAGCATCAGTGAGAGGTCTGTCATGACCTTGCCACTGATGGTCGTTACCAACGACACCTGATCCAAGTCCTGCTCAATCCATGTTAGGCTGTGATACGCTGGGTTTTGATAGAGGTGTTTGTAGCATTCTTGGCAGCTCCTTCTATGTTGGGACTCTCTGTGTCCCTTTGCAGGCCACCATCCCAGAGGCTGCTTCAGAAGGGATTGGGGCGCGACTTGCTGCAGGAGACCAAGGTACACACTACTCCTTGAGCTGCATATATGACTACGACGGGCCCGTAGAGGCCAGAACACCGGTAGTGCCTAGTGTATCACACCTCGTGTGTAAGTGTGTTGCACAACAAGTAGACACTTCATAGCACAACTTCAACCTATTAGAATTATGTGGAACATATTTTCTGAACAATGCATATATTGGGTTATGGTCTGTTCCATCTCTTTCTGTCTCAAGAAACATTTTTGTTAAACTGAACAAGATTTTTTGGCTCCAATTGTGCACACAAGAAAACATAGTTGATTCCTTTATATGATGGCTATTCAATTAAATTCAACAATATATATTGCTCACTCTAATACTAATGACGTTTTCTACACATAATGTAGTGATACAATAGATAGAATAAAATTTCTTCATCATTGGCAAAGAAAGACGATCTCAAGTGATGCTATATACCTTCGGGCTTCATGCCTCTTTTATAAATGATTTGTGCATAAAAATTGGATTACTTAGGCTGAGATTATGCCACCACATACCCACATAAGCATGCTTGCATAATGATCAATCTAGCTTTATGTACACATTACTCCCTGAGCCACATATATGACTATGACGTGCCAAATTCGGATGCATTCAATAGAGGCCAAAACACCAATAGTGCCTAGTGTGTCACACCTTGTGTGTAAGTGTTGCACAATAGGTCAACAACTAGGCACTTGATTGCAAAACTTCAGCTTACTAACATTATGTGGAACATGTTTTTTGAACAATGCATATATTGGGTTATGGTCGGTTCCATCTCTTTCTGTCTCGACAAACATATTTGTTAAACTGAACAAGCTTTTTTGTTTCCAATTGTGCATGCAAGAAAACATAGTTGATTCCTTTATATGCTGGCTATTCAATTAAATTCAACAATATATATTGTTCATTTATAATGCTAATCACATTTTCTGCACATAATTTAGTGATATTATCAAATAAAATTTCTTCCTTATTGTCAGACAACTTTGACGGGACTAAATTTGTGAAGCTCTTTGTTAGTGCTATACCCCCTACTGCAACAGAGCAGGATGTAAGCTTTTCTTTTAACCTATTTGTTGTATGCCTTGTGCAATTTTAAATGGATTTGTTTTAAATGGAAATTGCTGAAGGAAATAGATAGTTCACTTATAGTTCACTCTGTCTTATGTGGTTCTTTTCAAGATGTTAAAATATCTTCTTTTCCAGGTAGTACGCGTATAACACCTTTATGCATTGCAGTTTTGAGTATGCCATAAAATACTATAGATGAAATCCTTCATAATTAAGATACTTAATATGCTATATGAGTCTATATCTAGTTTTAGAATGTAACATATACTCCCTAGCTTTTATATAAAAAGCATGCTATATTGAAAATTCCTCATGTTGGGGCATATATGTTACCATTCACAATGAAGTAATTTCAATTTATAAATAAACATTCTGAAACTGAAAGTTTCAAAAATATTTTTCAAACTACTATTGTTTTATGTAAACTTGCAACTAGTACAAACTATTTCAATTAAAGCGTCCTTATTAGGATTCCAAAAATTGATAAGGATACTGCAAAAATCATGCATTTTCACATGGTTAGTTTTTAAGGGTGAACAAAGAGAAATTTTATCGATATATTTTTCCCATTTCTAATTGTTTTTCCCTTCAGTATGCTTATCTATTTGCGCTTAACCTTTTTGTAAATGTGATTTTCTTGTTTCTGATCTTTATTAAAGTGGTTTTGGGGGAGACAAATGCCTCGTTTGGGATTCTACAGATGGGCATGGGTCCACAGGACATGGTGCTGGCTGACGAACCGCAAGATGTTGAGTCTTCCGTGGATGATAGAAACTTGGAGATATCAGGGGGAGATGTGATTGTGAAGGATGATGAACAGGTTGCTCGATGGGTCCATGACTCAACTGGTGCCTGCATACGCATGCCACAGAGGCACATGATGGATTTCCTTATACCTCATGAAATTTATATGAAGGGGTCGACCACCCTTCAGAGGTACAAGTGAAACTCACAGTAAGCTTTGTGTTATACGGATATATTGTAGTTCTAGGGAATAATTAATTTGCATTTGTGTGATTTTAATATGGGTTCATATCTAGAATGGTGAAGCAGATGCCATTCAGTGGTCTTGTGCATCTTCCGAGCTTCCCCTATTCATCTCTAGAGGCAGAGTACTTGAAATTCCAAGATGGGGTCCCTTAGAAGTTGAGGATCAAATTTGGATATGTGACACATCCCAAAGCATTACTGAGAGGTTGAGTAATATCCCATAACCTATTTTAACACGTGTTCACATTTTCTTTTTAAAAATTATTACAAAACACGTATGTAGCACTGTGTGCTAGAAAGTAGAAACATCTCAGTTTTGAAAATCAGAAGTTCTCATTTGCTTTCTCCATCTATAACTAAGCATGAACCTGTGCCATGCACAGGTGCCTTATTGTATTGATCTAATATGCAATCATATTAATTTAATTATTGTGATGTTTTGAGGGAAATGTGATCGTCGACATGACAGGCACATTGCAATATGGTTGGCACTACACAAGTGTGAAAAACCTTTAGGGAGGGAACCCTTTTCTAGGTAGCAAGGGGAGGGTATTTATAGGGATAGGTGGGATGTACATTTTAAGTGAAGCTGAAACCTACTCGGTTTAGGTTAACCCGACTAGGTCCAATTCTTCGGGAATTGGTCATAGAAATTGTCGGTGGTGTTGACTCATTGGTCTTTTAGGATATGGAGTCTTGACTGTTATAGAGGACATGGAGTCTCACCAGTTGCTGAGAATGTGGAGTCTCTGCAATCACATAGGATGTGGAGTCTTGGTGGTTGTTGAGGACGTGGAGTTTCGGTTATCAGTGACCCCACTCTTGTGATGTTTCTCGTGAAATTGAACCAATTTAGTCTGGATCTTCAACGATCATAGGGTTTTCCTCAACGACCATTGATTCTTCACCTTCAGCAATCTTTCGGTCTTCACCTTTGGCACCCACTGGTTCTTCCTTAGTGATCACTAGCTCTTAACCTTCAGCAATTATTGGGTCTTCTGTGGTGACTACTAGGTCTTTGCAACCTCGATGCTCGATGAATTTAAGAGAAGAAAAAAGAGTCGATGGAGCACTTGACGTATACTACTGTAAGAAGTTTAGGGCTTAACCCGACCAAGTTCACATGAACCTGACGGGTTTGTGGGGAAAAATCTAGAGAATCAATGTCTTCTTGAATTTGGTTCATGCAAGTTCAAAAAGTGTCTTTTTTAAATGTGTTATCTTTATATATATAAATAAATATATATATATTTATATATTACAAAAAGATAAGATCTAGAGTTATAGCAACAATTTACAGCAGTGTTTCATGGGTAACATAACAGGTAGTGCAATGTTAAGGCCTAATTAATGAGACATAGATAGAGGATATGACCAACACATTTGCAAAATCATAAATCCAATTGAGGATAAATTTTTAGGTGTTATATGTTTGACTTAATTTGATGACATTCTAGAAGAAATAAATTCAGGGCCAAGGATCAGATGTGATACATTTAGGAGAGAACCGAGGGAAGCATAAACAATAATGAGTTCATCAAATACAAACTTCTATTGTTAGGGTATTAAGATTTCTATTATCTGAAAATTGTTAATGGCTCAACGAAGAAAATTGCCATTTGCGGTTATTTTACATGATTATAATATTGCTCCACAAAATAGAGGAATGAACAATAGCTAGAATCTCATAGCTGCTTCTTTATACTCATACCACACATTATTCACATCTTCCAACATTTATTTATAACATCATCACATTCTCAATATTTATGATGAAGAGGCAGAGCATTCAAACAATCATTCATTTTTCATTTGAGTAAAAGAATCTCAGTCAAAAGACTATTTTTGTCATAATGTGAACTCATCATTCCAACCATCAAAAGAAATAGAATAAATAGATCTGCAATTCAAACTCCTTCACCATAGTGTCATGAGATATAGTCACAAGAATGTACAATTCATCAATCTCAAAGCAACAATGCGGATATCACAATTTTAATATTTAAAGTAATTGTATACATGTACTTCAGAGGTTGTTTTCCAAGATTATGTATATCAAACAAACTTATTTGAGCATATCTCCTAGTAAGAATATTTTGTCCACTCTTTTACACAAAGAGCCCAACATATAATGAATGAATCCCCTAATAGTCCTTTGTCATGACAGATAAGTATGGGAATTCTCAATAAACCTTTCTAGGAACAGAATATATTTATGTTTATCTAGTTTTTTTCTAGTTGTTTAGTTCTTTATCATCACCAGTTCACAGGCTTGCTTACAAGTCAGTTAGACATGTTTATCAATCTACATGAAAACATGAGATGTTATTGTCAATTAAATGATATTTTATAACATTTTTACATCCTATAAAATATCTTACAAGAATTACAAACTGATATAAGATATAGATCTGAAGTTGCCAATACATGCCTAAATAACTTCATAAATTAGAGATTGAAAAATAGGTAAAGGAATACAAACTAACCACGCATGTAAATTTGCAAATTCTGATACATGTCAACTGATTTCAAAATCTTACTTAGATGAATGCAACTGATTTGGAAATAGGCATATAACAAACATTTCTTATGCATGTATCTGGCCATATTGCTACCTTGAGCATCGATTGTATACCTGCATGTACCCACAATTACACAATATGTTACATGGTATTATATGAACTGATTTAGATGTTGTGTATTATGGTGTTAATTGTAGCTGTTAATATTGTTGGTTGCCATTATTATTAAAGTTTGATGGCCTTAAGGTCACATATGATTGGCTAAAAAGGACTTGGTTGAGATAGATCACATTCTATGATAGGATGGTAGATGAGAAGGACATGATGGTGATCAACACTTTTGTGCTTAGATGTAATCACGAAAAAAGATAGTCCATCATATTTGCTAAATGTTTTGTCAATTTATTGAGAATTTTAACTTGTCATTGATATGTGTTTGATGGCATCCTTGCAACCAGAAACATTAGTCTCTAGTTTAAGGGTTCTCATGTTTCAACATGTGTGGCTGTTCTTGGAAGTTTGGCTAACTATAGGCAGAAGTTGATGGGAAAGAGTGGTACGGTAGAGATCATTATTTGAAAGTATCATGGATTTTATGGGATAGGCAGCATTTCAGAAGTCGTAGATTACTGTGTACTATCCTAGTACCTAGGAGGTGGGGATGGAGCTCATTCTAATCATATCCCATGCTTCATGCCTATCCTACGCGTATGTTGCATGCTATGCTATGAAAGTTTGTGATGAAATGTTAAAAAGAGATAATTTAGATAACTGACATCACCAGTAGACAATAATCAAGCTAATGAAACACAATCATATTTCTTTTTACATTCTTATGAAAACATCGAGTCACACACTATTTTTTAAAGCTCAACCTCTTTAATGAAAACAATCAAGTTTATAAATTCAAGAATATAGTTGGAAATATTGATTTTTGTCAGTCCCTTGGTCATCTGGTCAGCAATAATGAAAGTTTGCACTTTTATTTTTGATGCCAATGTCTGTTCCAAGCTGGTGAATATCTCAACCCCTTGGGTTTTCATTTGACCTCTTTATGATATGCTTTAAAAAATATAGTTTTCCTCTTCTTCAAAGTGACTCAATGCTCAGTGGCAAGCATCTTTGAAGCACTAGTGAATGTTTCATGTAACTTTGACCATGTCAACCGTCACATACACACATAATTCCAAAATTGAAACTATCTATTGGCTATCATTACAGAGGTTGAGCCTGTCGATGATCATCTAGAAACCAGATCTAGTATTATAGGTGTCCATGACTTTTCCATAGAAAGAACTATCAATTTAGTTATTGCAGATGGGCTATCCTACCTAATCTTTTTTGGAAGTTTTCTTTTATTTCCTCTACCACTTTTACATTGAGAGTACAGAGTGCGGATTTGTTTGGGTAAAAAATGTGAAATCTATATCTATGCACTCTTGACCTCCTATTCCCATGAGACATTGGTCCTACATTCCCCTGGGACGATCAACTACTCTGAAGATTTGGCAATTGTAGCGGCATGTTGCTAAGGCACTTATGCCATTGTAGGTTTACCCCCTTGGTATGCTCTGGATTTCAAAGACCTTGTTGTATCTTAGCTTCTGCAAGTGCCAATCAATGAGAAGAAAAAAGTGGTATTTTGTCTCTCATTGTTTGTCAGAAAAACACATCCAAGACAAAACTAACGGTAAATGGTATTCTTTCATTTTCTAAACCGTTGACACTTATGACATTGTAGGTTTGAACCCTTGGTGTGCTCTACATTTCAAAGACCTTGATGTATCTTAACTTCCTCCGGTGCCAATCAATGTGAAGCAAAAGTTGTAATTGTCTCTCATTGTTTGTCAGAGCAACATTTCCAAGCCAAAACTAACGGTAAATGGTATTCTTTCATTTTCTTAACTGTTCGGTTGAGAAGATTACATATGAAGAGGGAACCATGTGAGGGTGGAGGGGTGTCATTATTGCTCATGGTAGGCTAGTTTCTTGTGGCTTTGAAGATGTATTTGGCCATCTTGTGTTGAGGTTTGCCATAAAGATCAGGTCTTAAGTGTGGACGCCCTTGCCATGTGGATTGCCTAGACTGTTTCTTTTGATGTTGCATATGCCCCTGTTGATGATAGGGCTAATCACATGCTTGTCTCACCTCTCTTATTCTTATATTTTAGTGGAATGTTTTTAATTGTAGCTGAATGGGGAAAGTAATGTGTCTATAGTTTAGAGTTATCTTCTGGATGACTGGGTTATAATGGGGAAAGTAATGTGTCTATAGTCTAGACTCAAACCATTTGGTCGCTCCTTTATTTAACTAACAACAACTACCTATTGCGCTGAACCATGTAAATTCAATTTGTTCTTCTTATTTCACTTGAACTGATTATCAATCAATTGGTTTATATCTGAAGCCACATTTTGAAGAATTTTTTCATGATTCCTTCTCTTTTGGCTCTCATTGCAACACTACACCTCTTCTGGCAATCAAATATTTCTTATCAAAGGCCACATTCTAAACAATTTCTTCATGATACCTCCTCTTGGTATTGAATATCGTAAGTCAGGATACCCAATCCATAGTTGACATTTGAACTCCTCTTTTTTACCTCTCAGCAGTACTTCACATCCTCCACAGATCACTCTTTATGTTTTTACTCTTCTGCCCAATTTACTTTTATCTAACGACATTCAGTTCTCTCTTATTTTTGTACTACTCTTTTTATGTCATATACTTACCCACTGATGTCAATTGAGGAGTTGATTTCTACTCTCATCACAATAATTCATGCTTGATATTCTCTATTTCTCTCCATCCATCCTTTATGTTTGTCACCCTTGAGTGTTGGGATTTGGTCATTCACCCATCTGAACTACTGTTCCATCAAATTTGGAGGGGGTGGAGCACCACACATAGAAGGAGAGAGGTTAAACTATCATTCCCTTCAAATTTGGAGTTGGAGGGGGGGGGGAGTAAACTCTCCACACACATAGGAAGAGAGGATAGCTTATCAACAAAATATCTTTTGGTTTGCATCTTGGATGTCTTAAATAGACTAAAGTTCCCGCATTTTTAACTTGAAGGGAAAGCAATAGAGAATCAAATTGGTTTTATTTAATTATTTAATTGTGTCCAATCTCCAATGTATGGGTGTGGGCTAGTAGCCCATACTATATAATTTTACCTACTCCATTTCCTCCTCAAACATTGTACATGAATAATAAATCATGTAATGCATCTGTTATACATTGTAGATTAGAATTCAAGCTTGAAGATACCTCATTGTTTTTGCTTCTATTGGAGTGTGCTTCACCTATGTATACTCCCTATAATCTCAAATAAACTTATATCACCCAGTATTTATGTTGCATGGTGTCTATGATGTTCTCCTTAATTGCGTTTTTCATGATGTGTTTGCTAAAGTTCTAAAGTAATTTCAGTTGTCATCTTGCACTTGGAGAGGCTGTGTAAGCAGTAAATTATTTTCGAAAGTGCCTAAAATTAGTTAATGGTAGCAACTTGGCTGATAAAATGTTAGATGAAGCTTCTCATGGTTTGCAAAAGGCCCAGGTTTCTTTTAAACTTTTTTCATCAGTTTGAGTTGGTTCATAATAAAAATTTACTGCTTCTAATTTGTTTGAATAAATGTAAATGGGTCTATCATAACAATTTTGGTCACTGAAATCTAACATGTAAATCTTTTACAAAAGCAAGTCTAGGAAAGAGCCTTAAGAGAAAATGGCATATAGAACCTTAGAAACTTTGAGTGATTTTCTGTATATATCACTGATATCGAGTAGTTATCTAAGGAACCTTTCTTAAAGCCACACCGGGTGTGGTTAATAGATTGCAAATTATTGTTCATCCTCTAATTTAAATGAAATAAATTGTCAAATTCAATTCCTTAATATGCTTCATCTTGTTATGCCTTTCTAGGACAAGTGAATTGAACAATAGCAAACTTTATATGTAAATGCAGTCAATCTAGGGCAAGGGCATAGATGATTATCAGGAAACCAATGCTTATTTATTTTGTTATTTTTTCCATTTCAAAGAGACATAATGAAGGATCTTGTGTACCATAATTATTCATCAAATCAATGAAGTGCTATTGGCCTTCAAAATGTGTGAGCCTCTAGAATCCTTCTTCTGGAAGAATGTTAGGAACTAATAATTTTCTTGATAGGCATGCCAATATAGATAATGGATAGACATTCACGGGGCTAGCATATCAGATAGAAAAGATAATGAGTTGTTTATTATGTGGTTTTGAATAATTAAATAAAGGACAGTGTAAAGGACAAAGGTTAGCAGAATTGTTAATGTAGGCTAGGGTTTTGGCACCTCTTATTAGAATGTGTCATGCTCACGATTTGTTATCTTTTATTGGTTTCCGTCTAGAGTTCTATTTGCAATTATTTCAGTCTTAGAAATTACATGTATTAGTTGGAGACTTGTTTGAAACTTTTCAATAAACCTTAGTTCAGGAGGGTCATGAGTGGAAATATGCCAATTAGGGTGACTTGGGCGTTACCTATACATACCCATGTCTGGGGTATTGTCTGATAGTTAATTTAAATGAATGAATGGAGTCTTGCAACATGGTTTGCATAATCTGGTATCTGTAACTGAGATCTAAAAAATAAGCCACCCTAGGTGTACCTATGGTTGTCCGGGCACCCCCCCCTATGTGGACACCTTAGCCTCTACTCTCTAGACCCTAGACACTCAACCTAATTAGGTTGTTGGGTGGCTGCCTAGGCAATGCCAATGCACCTACTGGATTATAAACAATTATACATTATCAAGTTTTTGTTTTTATTTTTTATCTTACCATGACCTTCTTTTGCTTTTCTTTTGATATTTGTTCTTCCTCCTTAATCTCTCTTGTTTTTCTGACGTCAGAAGCCATTTTGGAAAGTCTTGGAAAACTAGATTTTATCTTCAGTAAGACTTCTGAGAGTTTGACTAGCTCCCTGCTAGAAGCTTCTAACTTCTGTCTCATTTCTGCAATCTGTGTTTCAGCAGCAGCTAGTCTTTGCGGAGCCATAGTTTTAGTCTCATTAGCTACTTTTACAGGAAGCTCTAGATTATGCTCATCAAGAAAATAATCAAGGATTTGAACACATGCCCATGCTTTGCACTCCAAATATATGCACTTATCACTTAATTCCTTTGATTAATGTTTGTACATTTCCGAAAAGAGTTTCAGTTCTTGGTCTTTTTTTTCAACTGGCAAACCACTTCTTACAGGTTTTCAATTTCAATTTCCCTTTCAAGTTGATGTCCACTAGTTGGATGGAGTGAAGGTATTTAAGTTTCTAAGGTGAGTATAGATAAAGAATATAGGTAAAGACTTGCAACAAAATATGTTGATTTAATTGGTTATAAGTCATGCACAACCTCCAGGCTCATAACCAATAGGTTTCACTTGAGACCTCGATGGAAGGGTTTACTGTTGGAGCTGCTATTTGACTTGATGGATCCTTTGAGGATGTAATTTCCTATAAGGTTTTCTGTAATGGAGTTTTTCTTACCAGTTTTTTGCTTGGTTTTAGTTGCTATTTATAGTTGTTGAAATTGTCTATTCTTTTGAAATCACATGCTTTTTTCATGTCCCTATATAGGATGATGTGGTGATGAAGTCCTGGTC